>OY728143.1:1144869691-1147843736 GCA_963277665.1 Viscum album
AGGTTCCTCGCTTCTGTGTCAAAATCTTGATCTCGAGCTCCATTTAAATAGAAAGGGGAACCAATCGTGTTTCATAACATTAATGCGATTTTTTTTATAAATTGTATTTAATGTTCCATAGTTGAGGTTACACAACCCATGGATCATTCCCTTGAAATGCCAATATATCTTAGAATTCACTCCATGTCTCCAAAGGGTTGCAAAAAAAAGGAAATAAAATAACTTGATGAGTTTATTATTATTTTCATTTTAAATCTAAAAATTAACATTTCTGTCTGCCTTTTTTGAGAAAAGATAATTCTCTCTAATAGAATCAGTGAACTGTGAGTCCAAAGGTTCCCACATATTTCAATTCCAATAAATTGTTCAAAAGATAAAAAAATTCTGCATGTTTATTTAACGTAACTTGAAAATAGTTCAAAATTTTGTTCCAGTCACTCCAGGCCTTGGAATCACGTGCTATGAATTATCACAGACTCTTAATAATCCCAAATAATATAATAAAATTATATGGAATTTATTAGTTTTACATTCTCTCCACCTTAGGTATTTTGTTTCCTAATAGCTACAACAAAAATATCAAAACAAAAGAGGTATTGAGGACACATCTGAACCTCATGCTCCCATTTCTCTATTGGTGATTCCTGTAGTGGCAATGAACTCACACCAGAGGAATAAAATTCCCATGAAGGACCTGATCCTATCAATCCTCTATCTCGACTGGGAACTCCTCAAATGTTATTGCATCATCGATTTCCAGCTTATCCCAATTGATAACATATGATGGATCATGCACGTACCTCATCATCTACGACACATGGAAAAAATTATGCACTCTGTGCATCTATGTGGGAAGAGAAATACTGTATTCCACCTTGCTTACTCTACTAAGGATATGGAATGGTCTTTTGAACCTTAGAGATAGATTCCTCCATGACCAAACCTTTTTAATCCTCATCAGGTTGAGACAAGTAGGAATACATGGACACCCTCCTTAAACATTATGGGTCTCTGTCTCCTATTGGTATAAGACTTCATTCAACTCTCTGTAGTCTTCAACTACTCCTGGATGATCTGACCATTCTCTGTAGTAGCTTGTACCAACTCTAGACCCATTATTGTTGACCCCACTAGGTATCTCAAACATATAGGTGATCTATAAGGTCGCTTGTATTGTTCCTCAAAATGGATCCACGCTGATTGTGGAGTGATTAATGTTGTTTTAAGACAAATTATCCAATGGAAGGTGGTCCTCCAAACTCTGTCCAATATCATGGACACAAGGACAAATCATTTCGTTGAGTTTCTATATGGTCTGCTCTATCAAATCATCAGTTTGAGGATGAAAGGCGGAGTTCAAGCATAACATAGTTTTTAACACCTCCTATAATTCTTTCCACAAGTGGGATGTAAAATGAGAAGCACTATCTAAGAAAATCGACAAAGGCACCCTATGAAGAAGAAAATATATTGTACGTAGAGACATCCCAAGCTCTCAATGGACCCCTCCTATCAGATGGGTAGGAAGTGGGACACTTGATGAGTCGATCAACCATCAGTCAAATGGAATCATGGCACCTGGACGTAAGCGGTATACCTATAATGAAGTACATCGATATAAAATCCAACATCCACTTTGGAAACTCCTATGGCTCAGATAAGCATGCTCATACCTGATGCCCAGCGTTCACTTGCTGACAAATTAGGCATCCTGATTTGAACTCTTCCATTTATTTCTTCATCCCTGGCCACTAGTACTAATGCCAAAGGTCCTGGTGCATCTTCTCCACACCCAGATATACCTCCAAAAGGGATGTATGGGTATCCCTTAACACCTTCTATTGAATCTCCACTAATACCATAGTTCATCCTCTAATGAAAATGATGCTATCCCAACCTTCATAAATTCCATCAAGAGCCAGTTCTAAGGATATATGAGCACATTGGGCCTCGCAGTCTATGTCCACATGTTGTTCCACCAAGTCTTGCTGAAGGAGTGGGGGAGTAACGTTCATAGACTAGAGGTAAGTTTCTCTATCACTATCCTTGAAGAATAATAGCAACACAGCTAGCGGATTTGTCTCCTCACTCAGCAACTATAGACTGGACCTCTTGCTGAGTGCATATGCTACCACTTTCCCCTTCACATGACACAAACCATCCCCTAGGGACCACGTCATGACTACCCCAAGCACGCCTTCCATAGGCCATGGGTTGGTGACTAGCACCAGAAAGGTATATCCCTAAAATGGGAAGGCTTTTCCTTTAATCATACAATCAAAGAGACCAAGAACACAACAAGATGAAAACCACAAAGAAAAACTACATTAGTAAAAGTGTTATTTGAATGTAAAGGGGTTAAAATACAAGCCCAGCTAAAATAAAAACATCTTCAATAATAACAATCTCCTGAGATCATTCTATAAGAATCCTATATGAAAGGGTAGGTAAAGTCCATCCCTGCAACTCTCCACATCAATCATCACTATCATCCACCATCAAGTCCTAGCTCCCCATGTCTCAGTCAAGACTATCCATCTTTTACACTAGATAAACTAGGTGTAGGCGAATATCATGCAGGGTTGAGTATAAAAATACTTAGTAGGGACCTGGAGACCCTTTATGGTCTCTCAAAATTCAACAAAGGAAAACCTCAAACCATGATCTCATTCACAATGCACAAAGAAAAAGACTCACCTCAAACTAGGTATAAATTAAGAAATGAAGTACAAATTATTAGTCTTATGGATAGATAATCTTATTCTATCAAGGGTTCTACTACTAATCCACACAGGATCTATAGGTGTTGATCCACACAAGATCACTACGTGCTTATCCCCACAGGATTTCCAGGTGTGGATCCACATAGTATCCCTATGTTTCGATCCACATAGGTTCACTAGGTGATTATCCACATATGATTTCTAGGTTCTTATCCCCACTGGAACTCTACGTGCTAATCCACACATGATTTCTTGGTGTTGATCTACCCAAGATCGCTATACATTCTTTATGTCTCAGCCAGCCACTAGATTATCTCACATAGTATGGTTGATTTCCGGAGGATCCACTACACAATCCATAATTCATATTAAAACGAGCATGACGTACCATGAAAAATTAAACCAATGAACTATCATGTCACAAGTGTTCCAACACAACATATTGTGTGTCAATGGGACACCCTATCTAAGAGTAATATTCATTTTAGTGCCGAGGTACTGGTTGGATTAGAGTATGATCCTACCTGACATTAATCCCACTTTCTCCAAAACATAGGTGGAGTATCTCAAAAGTAAGGTCTCATACCATGTATTCCAACATCATAGATGGATCAAAAAATTAATGTATGGTTTGAAATATATGTCTTTTTAAGTGAAACAGGGCCATCAAGGTTCTGGGTTTGGTCTGGGTCTTATCCGACTCAGCCCGGCCTGAACCAATTGGGCTGCGGCGGGCTCGTTCCGCTGGGTTGTGGGCCGGCCCAGCCAAACCAACTAGGCTCGGCCACATCAGGCACAACCCACTGGTTAGTGGACCAGAATAGACTACTGGCTGGGTGCAACCCACGTGAGGGGTCATGCGGCCCCTCCTTCCCGAACGTCTCAAGAGCCTTTCAGCTCTTCCACCAGCGACATCACATAGTGACACATCTCTATCTTCAGAACCCACAGGGTATAGGTCCCCCTCCACCGCAGATTTCTAGCCATGACTTACATGTGTAGCATGCGATGATGCATCGCCCTTATACCAATGTGGCTGATCGAATGTCGGATGCCTCTACTAATCTTCCATAGCGCTGACAGGCGCCATCCCTGTCCATGGACAGTGAGTTCCAGCCGACGTTGTTTTCTACCAATGTCGCCACTCCGTTGTCGCACCGGCGTTTCTCCCCAGGTCCATCGGGGAGCTTTGGTGTTCTTTTATCCCTTCCAAAAGCACCTACTGGCCTCCTGAGAGATTTTCAATGATTCGTGGCTCTCGGGTTCAACTTGCCACTCTGTTTTACAATTTCCCATGAGGTATACGACATATATCAAAGCGTTGGAGGGTCTCGGCCTTGTTATTTTGGCCCATTCCCTCTGTGTTTGCATCATATCAGGCGGGGAGCAAATAAAAACATCATATATATAAATTTAAACCAATTTAAGCTCCTATAACAACCATACACAAATTTAAGAATTAGGCAATGAATCGTGATAGTTTCATAAATTTACTAATAACCCCTACCTGGGTTTTGGAGATGATTTTGTAGTTGTAGAGTGATAATATATGTTTATTGAAGCTACTGGCATTCATTTATTCCATACCGATCCCTTGATGGGAATCATCAGAACACTGTTATTCATTTGAGGGGTTTATGGTCGATGCTTCTTCAAAGTTCTCCCATAATCCCCTACTCTAACCCTTATGCCAACTATTTTAATAACTTAATGGAGAGTTTAGATATTAATCCACCAATTAATTAAGGGTACATTAATTGGTGTAATTATTGAGTTTCATTATTTTAATGATGTGTGGTTATACAATTGATGTGTAACCAGCTTTTAATTTCCATTATAAAATTGTCTGAACACCTCCGTGGTCTCCACCACCATCACTCAAGAAGAGGTAACAAAACAAAATAACATATATTTTATTTAATTATTCATTCAAAATTTCTGAAAAACTAACTTTTCTCTTGAACTATTATGGTTGATGTTATTCCTCCCTTAAGAAAATACTAGTGCTTTGAGGTCAACAGTGCCCTCAGATTTCAATTCTGAGTACCGATTCAAAAGATAGAAATTTCCAAGAGAACATTTACTAAGAGTCCATTAAAAATTCAAAATGCCTTTCTGGCCACACCTGGCCTCAGAATTATGTTTCATCATTTTTTGATGACTTGTAATAATCCTGAAAAATTTAAAAAAAATATATGGAATTTTGTGTTCCTTACATTCACTATACCATATGAATTTTCATCCATGAAATCTATAACAAATCAAGGGGTAAAAATGGGGATACTAGGAATGTATCTGATCCTCTCACTCCCAAGTGCTCTTTTAGAGGTTCTCATGCTTCAAACGAACCTACACTAGAGGAATCGACCACCCATGAAGGATCATCTCCTATCGATCCTCTATCTTCACTAAGAACTCCGCAAACGTTTCCCCATCATCAATGTCCAACTCTTCCTGGTTGATAACGTGTGATGGATCATGCATGTAACATCTCAATTACGACACATGGAAAAAATTATAAACCCAGTGTATCTGTGGGGGAAGAGCTAGACGGTATGGCACCTCGCCTTCTCTATTGAGGATCTGGAAAGGTCTAATGAACCTCATAGATAGATTTCCTCTTCATCTAATGCTCTATAATCCTCATAGGGGTGGGACCCATATGAAGACATAGTCTCCCTCCTCAAACTCCAAGGCTCTCCATCTCCAATAGGCTTAAAACTTATGCCATATCTATGCAATATTTATCCTCTCCAAGTTGATCTTCAATTTCACTTTGGTAGCCAGTAATAACTCTGTACACATAAGTGCTGACTTCTCTGGGTCCATCCAACATAGTGTTGATCTGAAATGTCAGTCGTACAAGTCATCAAACAGTGCCATGTTGATGGGGGTGATAGTTGTTGTTGTATGAAAACTCCACCAGTGGAAGATGGTCCTCCCAAAAATGACCAAAATCATGGACACAAGCATGACGCATGTCCTCGAGTGTTTTTACGGTCCACCATGTCTCACCATCTATCTGTGGATGGAAGGTGGTGCTCAAACATAGCTGAGTCCGGAACACCTCTTATAATCCCATAACCAAACGTAATGTAAAACGAGTTTTGTAATCTGAGGTGATTGTCAATGTAACCCTATTAAGCCTTAAAACCTACTGTAAGTAGAGTCATCCCATGAAATTTACTGATCCCTACTCTAAGATAGGTAGGAAGTGGGCTGACTTGGTGAGTCTGTCAATGATGCCACAGATGGAGTTGTGTCCCCTAGTCATACGTGTTAACCCTATCATGATGTCCATAGATATACCATCTCACTTCAACTCTAGTACCTTAGGTTTTTGAGCTAAGAATGCAGGAAAATGTTTCTCTACCTTCAATTGTTGACAATTGAGGCATCATGATACAAACTCTATCGCGGCCGTTTTTAATCATGGCCATCAGTAATTACGCTGGAGGTCCTGGTACATCTTCACCACTGCAAGATGTAATGCCATAGGGGATGTATGGAATTTCCTCAACACCTCATCTCATGGAATCACAAGTACTGTAGAGGGCCGCATAAAGAGGATGACATTCTCCCCAACTTCAAAAAATATTTCAGGATAATTTCTTGAGGATATGTGGGAATGTCAGGCCTCGAAGTCAATGTCCCCAAGATGAGACTCCCAAACATGATGAAGATGTGGGGCAGTGACAAATGTAGACTGGAGTTAAGATACTCTATCTCTATTCACAATGAATATCTGCAATGTGGCTAGATTCTCTTTCTCTTCAGTCAGTACCTATAGACCAGACCTCTTGCTGATTATGTCTGCTACTACGTTCCCCATTCCAGGAGTGTAGACTATCCCAAAGACATTGTCTTGGAGGAACTCCATCCATCACCACTATCTCTGGTACATAAACTTATGTGCGATGAAATACCTAAAACTCTTGTGATCAGAGTAAACAGTAGACTATTCACCCATCATGTAGTGCCGCCAAATCTTCAGTGCAAAGACGAGTGCTGCTAACTCCAGGTCATGGGTAAAATAATTCATCACATGATGTACCAAATACCATTAGTCGTAGGTGACCACTGCTTGGTCTAGCATAAAAACACGACCTAGTCTGGTCCTTGATGGTTTTCACTATATTATATACCCAATTACCTCTTCTGGTAGCCTCAAGATGGGGGCACTCATTATCCTCTGCCTCATCTTATGAAAACTCTGCTGGAATCTCTCTATCCACCTGAAGGGTTTTCCCTTATTTTTCAAATAAAACAAGAGTGACAAAAATCTGCAAACGATGGGTATGAATCTCTAGTAGTACACATCCAGTCCAAAGAAACTATGCACCTCTATCCCACCCATGGGTGGTTCCCAAGAATGCACTTCTTATTTATTCACCAGATCAACTACAACTCAAGCCTTAGAGATAGCATTCCCCATGAAGTAGACTCCCCATATCTGGAACTAGTACCTTGAGAGATTTCCATAATGAAATTTATATTTATGTGTATTAATAAATATTGTTAGGCTCATGACATTCTCCTCCTATGAAGCCTAGTATATCAATATGTAGTCAATTTATACCACCACGAAGCAATCAGGGAAAGGAGGGATGATCATTTTCATGAGCCCTATGAACACTGCCGGAGCATTGGATATGCCTAAGGGCATCACAATGAAATCATGGTGGCTATACCGACATCTGTTGTTTGTCTTTGGTACTTCCTCATCTCGTACTCTTATCTGATGATAACATGATCTCATGTATATCTTTAAAAAAAACTGGCCTCCATTTAGCTAGTTGAAGTGATCATTAATCATTGGGAGTGGATAATTTTCCTTCATGTTCACCTGGTTAATGTGAAGATAATCCACGAAAATCCTTAGACTCACATCCACCTTATTGGTTAAAAAAATATGGGATTCCTCTATTGAAACACTAGGCCTTATAAACCCCATTGTCTTTAAATCCTCCAGCTATACCCTCAACTCACAAATCACCATGGGGGACATCAATTATTTTGACATAGATATCGGTGTCATCCTAGGGTACAATTTTATATAGAGTTCTACCACTCTGCGAGGAGGTAGTCACAAAATATCATCAAGAAATACATCAGCATACTGGTCCATTACAATAAGATTACTCGGACTCCACATATCAACTTTTCCGAGTGTAATTCTAGCCAACTGATGAGTGATCAGATGCACCCTCCTTTGAGTAAGACCATATTGTACTAAAAATGTTCCTTGCTCACCCGTGAGGGAAAACATGGTCCCTTCCTTATAGACACACAACACTTTTCACCTAATACAGTTGATCTGAGCATAGACTATGGATAGAAAGTACATACTAGAGATGTTGTCATAATGCCTCGACACTACTAATATGAGATCCTAGTCGAAGTTCTCTCCTCCTAGAGTGATCTCACACTATATGCACCAGTGTTTAATCATCATATATTCTCTCATAAGAGTCACTAATTATAATTATTAATCTAACAACTCCGTCAGAATCATTGAGCTTCAAACGAGTGTCTTGGAAATAAAATTTTTTGTAGAACCTGTGTCTATATGAACTGCATCTAGTGTTGAAGAAACAAAGACAGTACCTCTAAATATATATGGAGGACTGAGGTCATAGGACATTACTGACTGATTTTGAGCTCACCCAGGTCCACCTACTCCCTGTGATCGTGGATGACCACCTCGGGGAGGTGGTGGTAGAACCTCAAATCGTTGCCCACCACCTACTACACATCCTACTCCTCTTCCCCATACACTACCCTCAGGACCCCCCTCACATGAAACTCGGTCACTACCTCAGCAATTACTTAGTTATAGGATGTTCATCTATGTGGAGAGTCAGACACTTGTGATCAATGTATCCTTGTCCACGTCAATATTAATATGCCTTAGTCCTCAGATGACCTCCTCTACCACGCGTGCTCCGCACCTCTGAACCTACATCCTGGGGTTATCCATTGGATGGTCTGAACAACATGGACCTCTCCATCATATGCATACTACCTATTTTATATGACTCGTATACCTGTCGTCTAGTGGTGTCTCTCACTTTATGTGCCTTTTCAGAAATAAAGATATCCACCATTAATGCTCGCTCGAGCACTACAGCCTATGTCGCAATATTGAAAGAGATCATTTACACTCTTTTCTTCAGCTGAAAACCCAGCTCAAATTCTCAGGCCCTAAATAATGTGTCTCAAAACATTATTTTTGAATAGTGTGAGAGGTTAGTGAATCTTTCAGATTACTGGTCCACTTATAGGATTCCCTACTATAAGTGCAACAAACCCCTCGATTCGCATTGAGCATAAGGTCACCAGTATGAACTATGCCCTAAATAGAGTCTTGATGTCAAATTAGAAGTGTGTCACCTACCCATGTGTCTGGAGATTAAGACTCCTCCATCTACCTTCTGTTCCCTCGAATTGGATAGTAGCTAGGATCACCATCTGATCTGTTGGCATCTCAATTAAGCGAAAAACCTTTTCCACACCCTCCATCCAGTCCTCAGCCACCTAGGGTGCTATCTCTCCTCAAAAACATGGATTCCTATGTATCTAGACTCGTGAAACAGGCTTATTCTACATGAACGGTCTTCAAGAGGGGCTGATGGAAACTGATACCCCTCAAGTGGTGGTACTTCTGGTACAACACCTAAAGATATACTTGAGAATCTTTTGATCACAGATGACTATAAAACATTCTCTAATCAAGTAGTACTGCCACATATTTAGTGGAATGTCCATTGTTTCTAACTCAATGTTGTGGGTAGTGTAGTTCTGTTCTTCTTGTCTCAACTACCGTGAGCCGTATGCGATCAGTGCTCAATATTACATCAAGACAAAACCTAATCCAGTCCCTAATGTGTCACAATAAACTACATACCCAAATCCCTCTTCTATTATCCTCAATATGGGGGCACCTTTCAGTGTCTTCGTTTTCTCTTAAAATCCCTTCTCACATCTCAGTATCCACATGATTGGATGTCCCTTCTTTTTTAAAGCTGACAAGGGTGTCACATCTCTGTAAAATTCAAGTACGAATCTCTGGATGCACCCATCCAATCCCAAGAAACTACACACCTCTGTCACACTCCTGGGTGCATCCCAAACAAAAATTTACTTTATCATTGTTGGATCCACAATAACTCCATCCTCTGAGATAATGTTCCCCAGGAATTGGACTTCCTCGTACCATGAAATGGAACTTCAAGAGATTTCCAAAAATATGGTTCTCATGGATTGTATCCAGAACTATATATAGTTTTTGGGTGTTCTCCTCCTTCGACACTAAGTATATCAAGATTTCATAAATGAAGACTACCATAAAGAGATTGGGTCAAGGATAAAATATCCTATTCATGATTCCCGAGAATATTTTTGGAGTGTTGGTCACACCGAAGGGTATTAACAAGATCTCATAATAGCCATAATGACATCAGAAGGCAGTTTTCTGTACATCCTCATCTCGTACTCTACGTTTATGATAGCCTGATCTAAGGTTTATATTTGAAATCCATCAAGTACCCTTCAGTTGGTCGAAAAAGATCATCAATCCTCAAGAGTGGAAACTTGTTCTTCACAGTCACCTAGTTAAATCGCTGATAATCCACACAAGGCCTCATACTCGCATCTTCCTTCTTGGATTAAAAAAAATCAGTGATTCCCATGGAGAAACACTGGGCCATATGAACCCATTCCTCTTCAAGTCCTCCAACTGTACCTGCAAATCATGAAGCTCCAAAAGGGCCATTTGATTAGCTGGAAAAGATATCAGTGTCATCCCAAGGAATATGTTGATGTAGTAGTCTACCTCTCTATGAGGAGGTAGTCACATGACATCATCAAGAAAGACATACACATACTGGTCCACCACTATATAATGACTCATACTTCTCACATCAATAGATCAAAGGGTTAGACTATCCAACTAATCAGTTTCACCCTCATTCGGGAAAATCAATCCTCTGTTCCAATGGATTCCCTCTCACTGGTGAAGGAAATCTAGATCCCATCCTCATGAACACGCCACACATTCCACCTAAAATAGTCAATCTGATCATAGAATGTGGATATCCATTCCATACCCAAGATGATGTCGTAAGAACTCGATTCTGAAACTATGATATTCAAGCTAAAGATCTCACCTCTTAGAGTGACCCCACACTATCATAACCAGTGTGTAATAGTCGAATATTCTCCTGTAGGCATCTATAATTATAAGGATTGAGAAAACAAATCCATCATAATCTCCGAGCTCTAACGATGGTCATTGCAATAAATGAGTAACAGGAACTTATGTCTATAAGAACTACTGCTAGGCTGGAATAGATATAGATCGTACCTCTAATCATCTCTAGAGTGTCATGGTCATAGTCCTCTGCCGCCTGATGTTGAGCTCCCCCTGTCCACATGATCCCTATGGTCGAGGTATACCGCGTGGGGCTAGTGGTAATAGAACCTCAGACCATTGTCCACCGCCTTCTACACAACATGCTTCTCTTCCACACTCGCCACCATGTAAACCCCCTCCCTCGAACCTCAGTCACTGCCTCGGCAGTCCCTCGGTCATCTTATTATTTTATATACGAGGAGTTGGATAGTCTTGATCCTTGTTTCCATTTCCGCCGCTAGAGTAACAAGATTTAGTCCTCTGAAGAACTCCTCTACTTGAAACTGCCGCATCTCCGACCATGTGTCCTGTGGTCATCCACCAGAAGGTCTTCCCCACTTGGACCTTTGTGTCATCTACTTACATCCTACAATAGATCACTCATCTACATATCGTCCAGTGGTGGCTCTCATTGCCAGATCCTAATAATCTAAGAATCTCTCCACCAATAATTCTCTCTTGAGCACTCCAGCCTACGTCGAGATATTGAGTGATATCATCAACCTTCTGATCTCCCACCAGAGACCCTGCAAAAAGGTATGGGCCCTAATGAATGGGACCCATACCATTTCGATGGAGTAGCGTAATAGGTTAGCTAAACTCGCCGAGTACTAGGACATTGATAGGCTCCCCTGCTATAAGTGCAGAAGCTCCTGGATACACACTCAACGTAATGCTGCTGGTATAAACACCAACAAGAATAGGGTCTCGAAGTCCAGCTGGGAGAGTGTCTCCTACTCGTGCATCTGGAGCATCAAAATCCACCATCTCACTACTCTGACCTAGAAGAGGATAGCCTCTTAGATCATCATCAGGTATGTTGGAATCTCAACTGAGCGAAAAAACCATGCCCCATCCCCCTACAAGTCCTCACCTTCCTATGGATATTTGTTTCCTTGAAACCCTAAAGGCCTATATCTCTGAAATATGTGCAACGTGATCAGTCAGTGTGCATGGTCTACTAGTGGGGTTGGAGGAAACTACTACCATCCGAGTGGTGGTGCTGATGGTACACTAACCAAAGGAGGTAACACTGTAAGACAACCCATCACCAAAGCCTCATCTCTTAGTGGGATGTCACTGAGATCTTTCTCTAGAATCATGGATGTCTGTTTACGTGGTGTCATCCGGAAAAGAAACTGGTGTGCTATGGTCAAAAAGTAATACCTGGTGATCTGACTCAAATTAGATCAAAAGTAAAACATTACTCAAACACACAAAATTTGTGTTTTCATATACTTTGATGGAAATCATAATTCAGGGTCCTGGTGTTTGGATATGTTCTCTTCTGCACCAACACTGAACACCCCGAACTGAAAAACACAATCAAAACTCTTACCACTATTTCTCCATTGCAATGATCAGAGTCCCAGTTCGTTGTTATAACATCCATTTGATACAAATTGGTCACGAACCATCCCCTGGGGCCCATAACGTGACTACCCCATGCTCGCTTTCCATAGTCCATGGGTTCTCAACTAGAATTAGAAAGAAATGTCCCATAAATGGGAAGGAATTTCCTTAATACTTGTACAATCACAAGTAGGGTATAGTACGCACAAGTAAAACACAATATAAGTGTAAGGTTAAACAACTACTAGTAACCAAAACTATGTGTAATAATTACTACTAAAAGTAATGGGGTCATAATACACACCCAACTGAAAAGATAAAACTAAAACAGAAAACAAAAAACAGATATTTAGATTGTCTATAAAATATTCTACCCAAAGGGAAGGTAAAAATCGTCTCCACGGCTCTATACATTAACCAATTACCTCTATGTACCACCTAGTCCTGGATCCAATAGTCTTATTCACGCTTCTTATCATATGTATAAGACAAAACAAGGTCTGGGTGCAGCCCGTGCCGAGGTGAGTGTAACTATACCTAGTAAGGAACCTAAAACCCAGGAAGGTCTCTCAATATTCCACTAATGATAACCAAAAAAGTATGATATCAATCATAATTAACAAAAATAAAGACTCAGAAAAAACATTGTATTACTAAAGTAAAGATGTATGGTTTATTAGTCGTAAATATCATCTTATTCTATCAATGGTTCTTCTTTTAATACACATTGGGTCACTCGGTGCTGATACACACTAGATCGCTAGGTGATGATCCACATTGAATCAATAGGTGTGGATCCACACAGGATCTCTAGGTGCTGATCCAAATAGGATTGCTAGTTGTTGATCCACAAAAGATCTCTACGTACTAATCTACATAGGATATCTAGGTGCAGATACACATAGGATAAAAAGGTGTTGATCCATACAGGATCAATATTCAATATTCATGTTTCAGCCTGCTATTATATTCTCGTACAGAGTACGCTTGATTATGGGTTGATTTTCTTATAATGAAATCAGTCATTCTTCAACTGGCATGAAGTGGCATGAATATGTAACCCAATGATATGTAATGTCATAAGGTATCCAATGCAACAGATGTCGCGTTAATCAGACGCCCAGTCAGAGTGTAATTGGAATTTTAATGTCGAGGGCCCAGTAGGATCACTACTAGAAAAACAGGTATTTGCGACAGGTCATTTGCGATGGGATCCCATCGCAAATGGCCCGTTGCTGAAAACGGCGTCACAACAACCCTTATTTGCAACGGGCCCGTCGCTAAAACATTTTTTTGCGACGAGAATAATACCCATCGCAAATAGTCTTCGTATATTTGTAAAAAACTTTCAAAATACTTTTTGGTATGGGTCCCGTCGCAAATACCTGTTGCGACGGGCCCATCGCAAATAGTTATTGCGACGGGCCCGTCGCAAAAACCTATTTTTTAAAAAAATAAAAAACTATTAATAAATACTATTTGCGACGGGACCCGTTGCAAATACTATTTAAAAAAAATAAAAAACTATTCATAAATATAATAATAATACTATTTGCAATGGGCATAGTATCCCGTCGTAAATACTATAAAAAAATAAAAATAAATAAATTATTAATAAATTATTATAATTAATATAATAATAATCCAATTATATTTCAAAAATAAAAAATATTAAAATATTAATAAATGATTTTAATTAATATAATAATAGAATTATAATTCACAAATAAAAATAATAAATTATTTTAATTCATATAATAATAATAGAATTATAATTAAAAAATAAAAAATAATATAATATTAATAAATGATTTAATTAATATAATAATATTAGAATTATCATTCATAAATTAAAAAAATATTAATAAGTTATTTTAATTAACATAAAAATAATAGAATTATTTTACATTAAAATATTAAAATAATTCAAATATTACAAAAAAATATATTTAAATTATAATATTATAAAATTTTAATATATATATATAATTTAATATTATAAAATATAAATAATATTATTATTCATATTATTGTTATTTAAAAATATAATATTATTAATATTTTATAATGAGACAGAAACTACGAATAGAAAAAAAATCATATTTTGATTTCACAAATTTTATAACATAAATACAAACTCTAGTCTGAAGGAGGGGGAGGTGGGGGATCTGCAGATGGTGGTGGAGGAAACTTCATCCCTAAAGCATGAGTGAGTCGGCGCATGTACTTCAACTGCTCCTGATGCTGCTGCTACCACCGACACGTCTGCTCCTCGTACAGCTGCCGCTGGCGTCGACGGTCATCCCCATGCTGCTGACGCATCTACTCATGCTCATGTCAGAGACTTTCTATCAGTGTATTCTGAGATCGCAACTGATCCTCATACTGTGTAGTAGAATAATATGCATGAGCTCCTCTCGAGCTGGACGCCGACATTGCAGCACTGCTATAATAATCTTCGGGAGTCAGTTGAGAGCCGATACCAACTACCCGGCCCTTCTCGAAGGCATATTGGGTGGCCTGCATCCATGCCGCCTCATCAAACTGACGGCCAGTGGTCTGATCTGATGACTCGGCCTGAATCTCAGGTCGGGCCTGTGACACTGCGGCCTCATATGACTCATGTAGTTGCAATTTAAAATTAAAATTGTGAATATATTATATGCAGTTAATTTTTAAACTTGAAAAAAAATAATACTGACCACGATGTGATGGTGACGATCACCTCTGAGCTCCCCAGTTGCAGGATCACTATACATCCTCTGATATACGTCGTACTCCATAATATCAGGGTGCTCGACAGCCTATAAGAATAAAAAATAAACTGTTAATATTTATAGTTATATAAAATATTTATAAATAATGTACGTACCAGATGCTGTCTATGAGTACTGAAAGAACGACTCCCATCTCGATGAGTCACCTCTTGTCTCCCTCGATTTTTCCTCCCCACCGATGATCTCCTCTGAAAGGCACCACTCAACCAGTGCGTACATAATCCATCCCATACATGGGATGAAATGTACTCTGGTCGGTGTGCTCTACATGACTCGTCAAAATCTGACACTCCTGCTTTCTTCATGGCAGCTTTTCTTAAATTGTGCAAAAACTGACGAAGGCATTCACGCATGGCCAACTCCCATGCCTCGTGGATGGCGTCATGCATGGTATCCTCGATCGGATACCATAAACCCTACAAATAAATCAAAATATCAAGTTAGAAATGAAATAATTTTCAAAATAAAAATTATTTATTTACATACGTACCAACCAATGGCCGAACATGGCCTGCTGCACATCAATGGGAATCTGCTCCCATGTGTTTCACGGCTGAGATAAATAGTTGCGAAAAATAGCGCTGCCCTGTCCGACTGCTATATATGAAAAACTGTAAAAATAATAAACATTTATTATGTGAATAGATTAATGAAATCTTATTCAAATCCATAGGTTATCACACAGGTTATCACACCTCCGTGTACGCGGATCAAACCCAAGACGTGGATGTCACTCGGGGACGGGGTCAGGAATCATCAATCGTGCAAGACCGTGCCCCCTCCGCGTACTCCCTGGAGCGCCTGCAGGCTGAGGTTCATCTGCCAGCAACTCATCTGCATCAAAAGGCAGGTCAGCATCCGTCAACTCACGAAATGTGGCGTCGTCCATCTGAAACAGAAAATGTTAATGTTAGCAAATAATTGATAATTACTATTATATATACATATATACATATTATGATTGTATATAAATACCATGGAATTCTATAAGTGTTCATCTTCATCATCATCTTCATATATGTCATTGTCATCTTCATATTCCTCCTCAACATCATCGATATCCATTCGAGTTATAGTTGCTTCATCTCTTACCATTTCAAATTCATGTGTGACATCATTAACATCATCGTCATCGCCGACTATTAAATGTGGGGTGTCGTCATCGATACTCATGTCTCTTTGTAAAAAAGATTGATTTTGAGTACTCTCTTGAAAAACATCAATTCATTGCACATCAGTGAAAGCACATTCAGTTTGACTAAACTGATTGTCTCGAATTTTGATTTTTATTACACTCCACCAATCAGTCAAGTCTCTTGATGTAGCACAGTACTTTCCGTAATAAACTTGATATGCCTGTTGAGCCAACAAGAATGGTTCATTTACTGCGAGAACACTTTTACATTTAATATCGATGATTCCATGAGTCGGATGAACACGCACGCCTCTCTCTATATCCATCCACCGACATTTGAACACGGTTATATAATGTTTTCCAAGATAACAGAGTTCAATGATTTCATCAAGTATGCCATAAAAGTCAACTTCATTTTCTCGATGATGAGATCCTCTCAAGCTAACTCCACTGTTCATTGTTTTTTTCGATTCCCCGTATGCATGTCTATGGAATCAAAATCCATTCACCACATATGCATTATAAGTTTTATCATGTTTGGAAGGTGGGTTACTCAATACACACAGCCGTTTGTCAATTTTATCAGCATGTCGAGACACCTGAAAATTTGTGAAATAATTATCAATATAGTAAACTATACATTGAATGAGTTGCTAAAATATAAAGAATTTATGTTACCAGTTTTTGAAACCACTGAGAGAAATTTTTCAGTCGACGTTCTTCGAGAGCAGCTACTGTAATTTGTGGAATTTTTTTCTTGATATGATTATCATACAACCTATAAAAACCAAAGTTATTTACTGTAACATAAATGATAGAATATGTTATATAAACACTTACAGTACAACTAATGTCATCTCTTCACAGTTGAGTAGAACATACGTATGAGCTCTATGATGTTCATCATCTGAAAGCCAGCGTTCATAAACTCCACCAAAACCAAGCTCTGACTGGTTGAAAACAGATAATTGATTGTAGATTTCATCAATATTCCTCTCATTCCGTCCCATTCGGTCGTGTTTTGAAGGATACTCGGATTCAAAATAATTGGAGCAGAAAAAGATATTTCCTCTTGAAAATAAGCTTCTGCAATAGATCCTTCAACAGATGCTTTGTTGCGTACTTTTCTTTTCAATTTTGGCATGCATCTTTCAAATGGGTACATCCATCGAAACTGTACCGGACCTCCACATTTGCCTTCATATGGCAAATGTAACATCAAATGTTCCATTGAGTCGAAGAAAGACGGCGGAAATATTTTTTCTAGTTTACATATAATTACAACAACATCTTTTTCATGTTTGCCTAGAGCATCATAATCTGCCGTAGCCGCACAAATTTCCCGAAAAAAATGAGACCTGTCTGTTATGGAATCCCAAATCACAGAATTCAACAGACCTCTTAATCCAATGGGTAGAAGTATCTCCGTTATAACATGACAATCATTACTTTTTAATCCAGTAATATGACCATTCTTTACACATCTACCCAAATTGGAAGCACAGCCATCTGGAAGTCTCAAATCTGCAATCCACTGACAAATTAATAAACGGTTTTCTTTAGACAGTGTATAAGCTGCTTTTGGTTTCAGTAACCTTTCTGTTCTGACATTCTCAAATAGTTCCAATTCTGGATGCCTGCAAATTTGGGCAAAATCTAAACGTGCATTTACATTGTCTTTCCTCTTTCCTGGCGTATCCAAAACTGTATGAAACAAATTATCAAAACAGTTCTTCTCAATATGCATGACATCTAACATGTGTCGGACCAACAAATCAGACCAATATGGAAAATCCCAAAATATGCTACGTTTAATCAAATTGTTTTCTTTCCCAAAACCAGAAATTTTATGTTGGTTTATTGTGGGACCAAAAGTGATGGGAGGTAATGAAAATACAACTGATTTTAACTCCGAACATGATAGCATTTTTGGAGGTCCATCCCTTTCAACTATTCCTTTTCTGAAATGAGATCTGTTTCTACGAAAAGGATGATCAGCTGGAAGAAATCTGCGATGACAGTCAAAATAACAAGGTTTCTTTCCATGAATGAGCATAAATGCTTTGTTCTCTCCCATATAGTAAGGACATGATTTCTGACCATGTGTACTCCAGCCAGATAACATCCCATAAGCCGGGAAGTCACTTATTGTCCACATCAATGCTGCTCTTAGTATGAAATTCTGTTTCGTTGCAACATCATATGTACTGACACCAGTACTCCACAATAAATTTAATTCATCAATCAATGGCTTCAAATAAACATCAATATTTTTCTTCGGATGTCCTGGAATTAGTAAAGTCAAAAATATTATGGCTCCTTCATCAACATCCATGGAGGTAAATTGTACGGAGTTAAAAAAACAGGCCAACATGAATATTGACTACCATAAGATCCAAACAGACAGAAACCATCAGTGGAAAGGCCCAGTCGAACATTTCTAGCTTCTAAAGCAAAGGATGGATGCACTCTATCAAAATATTTCCATGAATCACCATCGTCTGGATGATTCAAGCTTTTAACGGTTGAAATATTTTCTTTATGCCATGACATCATTGTTGCTGTATTCTTAGACATGAATAAACGCTGAAGTCTGGATGTAAGCGGAAAATATCTCAACTATTTTACAGGAATAAAACCAGACTTCCCGTGTTGTCCTTCTTTATATCTCAGTTGCCCACATGTGGGACAACTATCCAACGACTCATTTTCCCCAGAATATAAAATGCAGTCATTTAAACATGGATGAATCTTCTGACAAGTAAGTCCCAAATTTCGAACCAGTCTCTTACTCTCATAGTAATTTGCAGGTAAAACATTTCCTTCGGGTAACAGTGTTTTAAGCAAAGAAAATATCTGGTCAAAACAGGTGTTTGACATTCCGTTATCTAATTTTATAGCCAAAAATTTTGCAACTACTTCTAATTTGCTCATCTTGCATCCAGGATATAATGCATCCTCAGTAGACTTCAACAACTCATAAAATTCAGACGGTGCCAACTCAGGATTTGAAGTTATATCAGTCGGAGTTTCTGTATGTTGAACAGATGAACCTGCAACATCATGTACTGAATCTTGAAACCGGGATGGATCCGGAATCAAGTTGGTATCACCTGCTCTGGAACTGCGTTCACCGTGTTGATACCAAAAAACATAATCTGGTTGAAATCCAAAACGCAAGATATGTTCTCCCACTTTGTCAAACGTTTCAAACATTCTCAATGCACATTTTCTGCAAGGGCATTTTATTTTGCCTTCATAGACAAATTCTGGATTTGATGCCGCAAATGATAAAAAAGTCTCCACACCCTCTACATATACTGGATTTAAACCAGAACCGTTTGTATTTCTACGTTGATTTATCCATATGCGGTCACCTAATAATGATTGTTGACGAACCCGTTGTTCCATATTTCTCTATAAAATATAAAAGCATTACTGGTTTTGAAAATTTTTTAGAAAAAACATTCAAGCTAGGATAATTATAGAGTTTAGATCATACAAAACTGATGCAAACTTTTTATTGAGATACACCTAAAAATTGACCCATTAAGAATTAAATATGTTGAGAATAAAGAAAAACATGTTACAAATATTGATAATTTTAATATTATATAAATTTTTTATTATTTTCATAGTATTAATATTATTGGCAATTAATACTAATTATTGGTAATTATTACTAATTATTGGTAATTATTGGTAATTATTGGTAATTATTGGTAATTATTGGTAATTATTACTAATTATTGGTAATTATTACTAATTATTGGTAATTATTACTAATTATTGGTAATTAATAATAATTATTGTTAATACTAATTATTGGTAATTATTACTAATTATTGGTAATCATTAATAATTAATATTAATTTTTGGTAATTATTTGTAATTATTGGTAATTATTTGTAATTATTGGTAATTATTGGTAAGTATTGGTAATTATTGGTAATTATTGTTAATTATTACTAATTATTGGTAATTATTACTAATTATTGTTAATTATTACTAATTATTGTTAATTATTACAAATTATTGGTAATTATTGGTAATTATTACTAATTATTACTAATTATTGGTAATTATTACTAATTATTCGTAATTATTATTAATTATTACTAATTATTCCTAATTATTGTTAATTATTACTAATTATTGGTAATTAGTACTCATTAATTTTAATTATTACTAATTATTTGTAATTATTACTAATTATTGGTAATTATTGGTAATTATTGGTAATTATTGGTAATTATTGGTAATTATTGGTAATTAATGGTAATTAATGGTAATTATTCCTAATTATTAGTAATTATTGGTAATTAATGGTAATTAATGGTAATTATTACTAATTATTGCTAATTATTACTAATTATTGGTAATTATTGCTAATTATTACTAATTATTTGTAATTATTACTAATTATTTGTAATTATTACTAATTATTACTAATTATTGGTAATTATTACTAATTATTGGTAATTATTACTAATTATTACGAATTATTATTAATTATTGGTAATTATTACTAATTATTACCAATTATTGGTAATTATTGGTAATTAATACGAATTATTGGTAATTATTACTAATTATTGGTAATTATTGGTAATTATTACTAATTATTACTAATTATTGGTAATTATTACTAATTATTGATAATTATTACTAATTATTGGTAATTATTACTAATTATTGGTAATTATTGGTAATTATTGGTAATTATTACTAATTAATACTAATTATTGTTAATTATTGATAATTATTACTAATTATTGGTAATTATTACTAATTATTACTAATTATTTGTAATTATTACCAATTATTACTAATTATTACTAATTATTGGTAATTATTAATAATTATTACTAATTATTACTAATTATTACTAATTATTGGTAATTATTACTAATTATTGATATTTATTACTAATTATTACCAATTATTGGTAATTATTGGTAATTAATACTAATTATTGGTAATTATTACAAATTATCGGTAATTATTACTAATTATTGGTAATTATTACTAATTATTCGAAATTATTACTAATTATTCGTAATTATTATTAATTATTACTAATTATTCCAAATTATTGTTAATTATTACTAATTATTGGTAATTAGTACTAATTATTACTAATTATTACTAATTATTACTAATTATTAATAAGTATTTGTAATTATTACTAATTATTGGTAATTATTGGTAATTATTGGTAATTATTGGTAATTATTGGCAATTATTGGTAATTCTTGGTAATTATTACTAATTAATACTAATTATTGGTAATTATTGGTAATTAATACGAATTATTGGTAATTATTACTAATTATTGGTAATTATTGGTAATTATTGGTAATTATTACTAATTATTACTAATTATTGGTAATTATTACTAATTATTTGTAATTATTACTAATTATTGGTAATTATTACTAATTATTGGTAATTATTGGTAATTATTTGTAATTATTGGTAATTATTACTAATTAATACTAATTATTGTTAATTATTGATAATTATTACTAATTATTGGTAATTATTACTAATTATTACTAATTATTACTAATTATTACTAATTATTGGTAATTATTACTAATTATTACTAATTATTACTAATTATTGGTAATTATTAATAATTATTACTAATTATTACTAATTATTACCAATTATTGGTAATTATTACTAATTATTGATAATTATTACTAATTATTACCAATTATCGGTAATTATTGGTAATTAATACTAATTATTGGTAATTATTACTAATTATTGGTAATTATAACTAATTATAGGTAATTATTACTAATTATTTGAAATTATTACTAATTATTCGTAATTATTATTAATTATTACTAATTATTCCTAATTATTGTTAATTATTACTAATTACTGGTAATTAGTACTAATTAGTACTAATTATTACTAATTATTACTAATTATTGGTAATTATTACTAATTATCGGTAATTATTTGTAATTATTGGTAATTATTGGTAATTATTGGTAATTATTACTAATTAATACTAATTATTGGTAATTATTGGTAATTATTACTAATTATTGATAATTATTACTAATTATTAGTAATTATTACTAATTATTACTAATTATTACTAATTATTACTAATTATTGGTAATTATTACTAATTATTGGTAATTATTACTAATTATTACGAATTATTACGAATTATTACCAATTATTGGTAATTATTGGTAGTTATTACTAATTATCGATAATTATTGGTAATTATTACTAAGTATTGGTAATTATTACTAAGTATTGGTAATTATTACTAAGTATTGGTAATTATTACTAATTATTGGTAATTATTGGTAATTATTGATAATTATTGGTAATTATTCCTAATTATTACTAATTATTGGTAATTATTAGTAATTATTAGTAATTATTAGTAATTATTGATAATTATTAATAATTATTACTTATTATTGGTAATTATTACTAATTATTGGTAATTATTACTAATTATTGGTAAGTATTACTAATTATTGGTAATTATTACTAATTATTGGTAATTATTACTAATTATTGGTATTTATTACTAATTATTGGTAATTATTACTAATTATTGATAATTATTACGAAATATTGGTAATTATTACTAATTATTGCTAATTATTCATAATTATTGGTAATTATTGTTAATTGTTCCTAATTAGTAGTAATTAAATGAATAATTACGAATAATTAAGAATAATTACCAATAATTACGAATAATAACATTATCAATATATTTTATTATTAATATTAAAATAATATAATTTTTTAATTTATATACAATTTTCCTTTCATCTGTGTGTTTTCTCTCTCCACATACAAAGAATACATGTGGAGACAGCAAACACACAGATGAAAAGAAAATTGTATATATATAAAAAATTATATTATTTTAATATTAATAATAAAATATACTAATAATATAATAATGTTATTATTCCTAATTATTGGTATTTATTACTAAATATTAATATTTATTCTTAATTATTTGTAATTATTACTAATTATTCCTAATTACCATTTAAATATTAACAATGAATACTAATAATTTAAATTTTTTAAGTAACAAAACAATGTAAACATAATTAAATTACAACTAATTAAGAATAATTAAAACAAATAAAAAATTAAAAATAAATATTAAATTAAAATGAACATAAATACCTTGAAAATTGATCTGCTCTGATCGTTCTTCGAAACATTAATATCAACTCCGAAGAAAAAAATTAAACTTGAGAAAAACTAAACTTTAGAAATAGAACTTTGAGAGAAGAAGAAGAGGGAATTTGAGAATGATTTGAAAAAAATGGATGGGGGTATTTATAGGTTAGATTATTTACGAAGGGTCCATTTGCGACGGGATTCCCGTCGCAAATACCTTAGCCATCATTTATTACGTTCAACGGGTAAATAGTTATTTGAGACGGGACCTGTCGCAAATAACCACCTGCCGACATACTAATTGCGACGGGGGAATATTCCCGTCGCAAATACCTTTTACCGCCGCCGGTTATTTGCGACGGGAATATTCCCATATCGCAAATAAGTTTCCCGCGATTTGGCGCGCAAACCGCGCCAGTCCTTTTGCGACGGGGAAAGCTATCACGTCGCAAAAGGCTACTTATTTGCGACGGTCAAATAACCCCGTCGCAAATAAGTTTTTAACCGGACTATTTGCGACGAGATTTTATTCCTGTCGCAAATAACCCGTCGCAAATGCCCATTTTTCCCGTAGTGGATTGAGGAATGAGCCCACCTATATGTACTCCAAAATTCTCCAAAACGCAGGTGGGGTATCTCAAAACAATTCTCTCACCCTAAGTAATCAAATTCCATAGACGACTCGTCAAACAGACATCAGGTCTGTACGATACATCTTTTGAAGTGAAACTGGGTCATAAAGGGTTCGGGTCCGGTCTGACCTGGTCAAACCGACCCGACCCGACCCTGTCCAGGTCCGACCTAGGTCCCACCCGACCCGGCCTGAACCAGCTGGGCCATGGACCAGCCCGCCCAGAACCGACTATGTCCCGAAGCAGCCCAGTACGAACCGGTTGGGATCGGCCACAATATGCTCGGTCCGCTATGCTGCAGAGCTACCTGGCCAGCTAGCTGGGTGCGACCCAAATGTGGGATTGTGCAGCCCCTCCTTCCCTAATGGTTGAAGAGTCGTTCATCTCTTCAACCTTCAGCACCATGTCACACCGCCTGATTGTCTACGGGACTCATAGTGCGCATGACCCCCTACGCCGGGGCTTTGAAGCCGTGACCACCATCTACGACGTGCAAAAGTGCGCCGCCCTTCCACCAATATGGATGGACGAAATCTAGCCTCCCCTACTAGTCCACCGTGGTGTCGGCCCCATTCCGCAACTACCGTCATCTGTCACCGGTGCCGCCGTGCTGGTGCCGCACCAGCGGGTCTTCTACAGGACACCGGGTGAGCACTGGTGGTCTGTTTTCCCTTCCAAAAGCACCTATAGGACTTACAAGATGATTCCAACAATTCATGGCTTCTGAATTCATATTACCACTCAGTTTTCCAATTTTCAATGAAGAACACGACAAATATCAATGTGGGGGAGGGTTCAGGTTCTGTTCCTTTGGGGTGACCCCTCCACGTATGCATTATAAAAGGGTGAGATTAATTCATCTTCAAACTCATATAATTAATCAAGACTAAACCCCCTACCTCGTGAACCGTTGGATGACGCCATGGTCATGGAGGGAGAATATTCTTCGTTCGTTGATGTTTCTAGAGTTCGTTGATTCAGGATCATTTCCACCAAAGACATCATTCAATCCTCAGTTCATTATTGGTGGAAGGTGTCGCTATACTTCATCAGAGGTTCTTCACATCTATGTCAAAAAATAGATCCTAATCTCTATTTAAATAGATGAGGGAATGAAACATGTTTCATAACATTATGGTGGTTCATTTATGAACAACATTTAATGTTCCAACATCGTGGTTACGCAACCCATGGTTCATGCCCTTGAACGACCCACTTAACATTGACGTCATGCAACATCACTCAACGGTTACAAAAAAAGTAATAAAATACATTGTTTAGTTTATTATTATTATATTATAAAGGAAAAAATTATCTTTTCCATATGACTTTTTCAGAACAAAGTTATGCTCCACTTAAGTGAATCCCGGTGCTACGAGCCCAATAGTACCCTCATATTTCAATTCTAAACACCATTTAAGATGATAGAAAACACCACCCTCGCGTTTATTGAACATGCATTAAAAAAGTTCAAAATTCTATTTTAGGCCCTCCGGGCCTCAGAATCACATGTCGTCAATTTTCACAGACTTGTAATAATTCCCAATAATTTTAAAAAATATTATTTGGAATTTATAGGATTTTACAATATGTTTATATGTTTATATATATTAATATATAATATTTGTTTACAAGTATAATTATTTGTACCTGTGTGTGAGTGTCTATACACATATGTGTACGTATGTTTATTTTTGTATGTGTATGTGTTTGTGTTTGTGTTTGTGAATATATGTGGATGTATATGTATAGATATATGTTTTTATTTATCTATGTATATATGTTTATGTTATATTTCGTACATACATGATTATGTAGTATGTGTATGTATGTGTCTGTAATTGTACTTATGTGTATGTATATGTGTGTGTGCACACACAATTATATGTATGTATGTGTATGTATGTTTTTATTTATAAAACCCTGTAATGGTACATATATTTTAATTTTTTTTTTAAAATTAATTTTCATATTTGTGGCTGGGTCAAATTGAGAACTTGGTTCGGAGCCATGGAACACATCAAGAGTGGTCTTTGGGAAATTAATGGGGGCTCAGGGGTCATCCTCAAAATAGGAAAATAAAATATTCATGACGGGTCCTTTTCAAAGGACACCCATTGAAAAATAGTCATTTCTGATGAGAGCACATATTAAATGACCCATACATGAAAATCACATCAAAAATACTATTTTTTTGATGGGTGACCCTCCTGTCATAAATAGTTTTTACAAGTTATATGTAAGATAGCATTTGTGAGGATATTGATTCCCAAATTAAAATAATATGAAACCATTACTTCAATATAAATAAAATACAAAATAAAAAAATAATTTAAAACATCACATAATATAAATAAATAAGAAATAAAAAATGAAGAAATAAAAAAATATATAAAGTGTATATAAAATAAAAAACATTACAATATATTAAACTATAAATATCAGAACAAATAACAATATTAAAAAATTGTTTATTAAAATTTTTATCACAATAAACATGTTAAATATCACATATATCATTGAGGAGGGGGATGGTCATCTACAGGAGGTGGCGGTAGAGGGAACTCTATCCCTATACAGTATTCCAAATATCGCACGTACTCTTTCATCTACTACTATTTCTACTCATGTTCTAAATGTTGCTCCTCCCCTTTCTGCTCATGCCACAAACAAAAATATTTCTTCTATCTATGAAGGGACACTATAAACTCATCCCGAGATCGAAACCACTACTCATACTCTGTATCCTATGAGGAAAACTCTACATGATATCCAGTCAAGAAAAATATGATAATGAAGTAGTACCATAATAACATCCATGCATCGATCGAGAAAATATACCAGAAACCCATCCTTTCTCAAAGTCATACTGAGTTTACTATAATAATACGATGTCATTAAATATTTCTACATAGGTGGATTGAAATTTAGTCTCAGACTGACTCTAATCATTTTTCTGTCAACTCACAGCCTCAAATAACTCCCTTAAAAATAGTTGGATATTAAAAAAGTTAAATTATTATCTTCATTTTATTTCAAAACTGAAACGCATGTAATGACTAGAATCTGATGTTTTCATCCACTAGAAATATGTCATGAAAAAGAGAGAGTGTACATCCTCTTGTAAATATCAAAATCTATAATATAAGGATTCTCAACTACCTAAAATAATATTAAAATAAAAAGTTTACATTTAAAGTTTTATAAATTATTAAAAAAAATTTCAAGATGTCATTAGTTAGTATTGAAGGTATGAGTACCATCTCTATGTTTGACCTTCTGTATCCCTCAGTTCTACTAAAAATGATGACATCCTAGGAATTATAGCTTCAATCTAGTATAATAAAAATCTATTGAAAACCTAAGAGTACTTTTAAAAGACTAAATGTTTGTAATAAGGCTTATTAAAAACTATGGTTCCATCTTTTTTCATGGATCTCCTCTTTATATTTGGTAATGATGATGACAACACTTATGTATAAAGGCATCCCAGACGGATGTCCACATGATATCATCGATGGGATACCATAATCCCTATAAATAGAAAATAATAGAATGTCAAAAATTAAAAAAATTCAAAATCAACTATTATATATTTGTGTACCATCAAATGATCAATCATACACTCCCAAACACCAATGTGAATATAATCTCACATCACCCATGCTCAGGAAAGATAATTCCACAGAATATCACTCTCATGTCCAATAGTTATGTTTTAAAAAATGTAGGCAACATAAATAATAATAAAACAATTAGTTAATAATTAAATTATGAAAACAATAAAAATTACACAACTAAACATTCCTCAACATGCATGGATAAAAATCCAGATGTGTACATCTCCCAAGTATGGGTTTTGGAATCATCTATGTCACTATATTGTAACCCCTCCATGTTGACAAACCACCTAAAACCATGGGGAGGGGGGTTAGATGATGTACCATTAGGATCATCACTGGGAACTATAACATCCTTGATGGTACAAAACATCTCATCATAATTATCATCAAACATCAAAAATTGAATGAATTTTCCTCGAAAATAATTAATGAGAATTATTATATATGTTTGATTATCATGACTATAACCAATATGTAATTATGTAATTTTTCATTTTATCCTCATTTTTATTTACAATGATGTCAATATCTTCATCATCATCCTCAGTTTGATCAATTATAATAAGAGTTTCCATGCCATCATATCTTTTTAATTCAAAATCATTTGTTAAATCTTCAACATCATTATTACTATCAACCCATAACGGTGGGGTTTCATCATCGATATTTGTGTATCATTGTTTAAAATATGTATTTTTATCCATATCTTGAAAATTTTCAATTTTTTCACTTCAATAAAGCAATATTATGTTTTTTTAAACTAAATTTCAAGAGATTTCATTTTTATTATGCTACACTAATGAATTAACTATCTTGAAGAAGAACAGTAATTTGTATAATAAATTTGATGTGCTTGATAACTAATAAAAATTATTCATTTAATATAAAAAAATCATTTTTAATGTTGATGATTCAATGGCCTAGAGTAATACACAATCTTCTATCAGTATCATACCAATGGAATTTAACCATCATTCTATAATTATATCTCTATGAAACCAATTAAATTATATCGTCTAACATGCCGTAAAATTTAAATTTACATTATCTATGATGATTTCTTCATAATACAAAACCATTATTAATTAATTTTTTATTCACTATATGCGTGTGTATGAAATCTAAAACCATTCACCGTATATGAATTTTAAAATTTAACCATTTTGGATGGTGGGATATTAAATAAATAAAAATTATCCATTTTATCAATATCTTGTTATACCTGAAAAAAAATTGTTATAAAAAATATTATATTATTTATATATGTTAATAAATAAAAATTTTATTTTACCATTCATTAAAAAAAATAGAAGTAATTATGTTGTTGATATTTTTCATGGAAGGTAGTGTAATTTTTCGAAAATGTTTCAGGATATGATCATCATATAATAAAAAAAATTAAAAAATTAAATTTATAGAAATTAAATAAAACACGATTGTATCATTCACTATAAAAATCATTCCATTTTTTCATAGTTAGTAAAACATATGAATGATCCATGTAATATTCATCATTTGAAATTGGTCACTTATGAACATCACCAAAGCCATGTTAAGGCTGATTAAAAAATGATAATTGAATGTAAAGATCATCATCAATATTTCCCACATTACCAACTACTCAGATATGTTTTGAATGATATTAAGGATGGAAATAATGGGATTGTAAAATGGTAATATCTTGTTATAAATAAGCTTCTGTAATTTATGTGTTAATTTATGCTTGGTCAAATTCCTTTTTAATTGATTTTTTTCACGCATATCTCATATGGGTACATCCATCAGAATAGTACTATCCCTCTAAAAGTTTCATCATGCTGAAAATTTAGTATTAAATGTTATAATGAATCACAGAAATCCAACGAAAAACATTATTTTACATAAACATAAAACAAGATATTCTTGTAGTTAACTAAGTGCATCCAATCTATTTCTACCACAGAAATGTCTTATAATACATATGATATTTTTGTTACAAAATCCCATCTAATTAATACAATTATTATCTCAACATAATACATATATGTTTTTCCAATATAACATGAAAATAATGCCTTCTCAATCTGGTAATATAAATGTTTTTAACACATTTAGTGAAAATGGAAACATAACTATCTGTTTGCCACAAATTCCTAATCCTATGATAAAATATTAAATATTTTTATTTTTAATGTGTATAATCTTTTTTACGATTCATTAGCTTATGAAATATGTCATTGGTAATGAATATACGTTCTAGTCCCCAAAAAAAGTTGGAAAATAACTAATAATTCCATTAAATCATTTTTTGTCTTACCAAGTGTGTATAATACTGCATAAAATATATTATAAAAATAGTTCTTCTCAATATGAAAGAAAATAAAAATGTGATGGACCAAAAAATAAACCAAATATAGGAGATCCCAAAAAATACATTATCTAATCTGATTGTGATCCTTCCCAAATCCATATATTTTTGGGGGCATAAAGTCTGTCTAAAGGTAATGAGAGGTAATGAATCTATAATAAATTTTAATTTAATATCTCAAATAATTTATGGAGGTCCAAATAATTCAATTATAACTTTTCTAAAATGAGATCTATTTCTTAAGAATGTATGATCAATATGAATAAAACTTCCATGACAATTTAAAATCAATTTTTTCTACTGTTGATGAAAATAAATTATTTGTTGGTAGTCATAAAGTATGGAAATTATTTTAGACCTCATTTACTCTATTCATATTACATTCCATATGTTGGAAATCACTAATTTAACACTCTAATGAATCATTCATTAGTAAATTCTAATTCGTGGAAAAATCATGTCTGTTGACATTATTACCCCACAATAAATTTAACTCATTAATAAATGCCTTCGAATATACATCGATATTCTTTTTTTGATGGAATGAAATTAATAATTTAAAATTAATATGTGGATCATAAATTAAAATCCAATATGGTGATACTTATATAGTTATGAATACATTCTAACAAGAATATTGACTACCAAACTCACCAAATGGGTATAAAATATCTGTAGAAACACCCAATCACCTATTACGAGCATCTAAAGAAAAATAATGTTGTACATGGTCAAATGTTTTCCCTAAATAACCATGACATATATGATTTATGAATTTACTAGTAAAAATATTATATCTGTTCCATCAAATAAATGATGATGAGTTCTAAGACAAAAAAATGATGTATTCATGGTGTATGAGGGAAATAACTCAGTTGTTTTATGGGAACCAATCCAAAATCCCCTTATTGAGACTCTTTGTAATATGATTTCCCATATACAAGGAAACTATGAAATGAATCATTTTCACTATAATATATGATTCAATAATTTTAACATGTATTTTTATTTTGATAACTAAGACCCAAATTATGAACCATACTCTTTCACTCATTTAAATAATATAGAGAAACATTCCATTCATGTAATAGTTATTTAACGAAAGATAATAACAGATCAAAAATTATATTTGACATTTTATTTTGAAATTTAATAGCGATCATTAAACCATGATATAAGTAATATTCCATAGACATCATAAACTAATAAAGTCGAGATTGTTTTAACTTATGGGTTAAATCAATATCATTCTATGTTTATGTTTGATGAAAAGGACTAGCAACACAATGTACTAATGTTTGAAACAAGTATCGTTATGAAACAAAATTATTAGTATTATCTCCAGAAAAATGTTCACCATATTGATTCCAAAAAACACTATCAAAATGAATATTAAAATGAAATATATGACCACCAATATTGAAAAATGTATCAAATCTACCAAGATCATATATCATACATGGAAAGTTAATTTTACCTTTTAAAAAAATATAGATCAAATGATGCATAGGATAAAAAATATTCGACACAATCAATTTATACAAGATATATACCAGAATCATTTAGATTCCAATAATGATTTATCTAATTGTTATCTTTGAATAAAGGCAGTTGTCTACTTCTTTATTCCCTATTTTTCTAATAATATAAAATAACGATATTTCTTATGATTAATCTCATATATAAAAGACACTATATATAAGGCATCGTCCTTAAACATCTATTAATATTGAATTAAATGAATAATTCACATTGATGATCTTTTTAGGTTTATAGTTTCAGAGAATTAGGACATAACTGTTACATCTCAAAAGATTACAATGTAGACTAAGTTTCCATAAAATAAAAACTCTTAAAAAGAAAAATGTCTAGTTCCATGTTTTATATAACATGACTTTCCCTTGATTCCATTATTGACCCTATTCCACATTAAGTCATGTGAAAAACATTTCAAAAAAAACTTGGGGTGAGCATAAAAATCTTAGTAAGGGATACACAAATAATGAAAACTGTTAGTTTTTCAAACATCAAGTAAACCATGTATAAAATTATCAAAGTAATACCTTCACCTTAATGAAGTAGTAAAAACTCTTCACTGAATAAAATATCATTGCTTTCCTTTTTGTAACCAAAGGATTACCATAAAACCCATATAAAGAACACATAACATATAAAGGTAACTTTGAGACATAAACATACTTAATTGGAATAACCATACGGCCGAATTCTACACATATCACTTAATGGAATAGCCAAATGGCCAACTTCCATACATAATTAATGGAATAGCCATACGGCCGACTTCCATACACAATGCATTTGAGGTTATAACGTAACCACCCATCCTGGTATTCACGGCACCACCCATCATATGGTTTATCACGTAACCTCCCGTAAAATGTACAAGTACCAATATAAAATCATAAAACATAAAACCAATATAAAGGAATGATAACATTTCCACATTTCAATCACAATATATCATTTAAATATATTGACATAATAGAATCGTTTATCAAAACCATTTTCAATACCAAAATTGTAAAGACCCGTAACATTCAAGGAAATTTTTTTTCTTCATTTTTTTTGGAATTTTACAAGAGCGCAGCTTCTGACGGCACCTGATTCCGAGGCCCGGTGTGCCCGGAATCATTTTCTGAAGTTTGGCTCGGGTACGTTCAGTGAACAGACGAGCGGGTTTTTCTAACTTTTGAACCGTTGCCCGGAATCGAATTCTAAGGGCACCGATGGAATTGCAGCGCTGGTATTTGCTTAGAAACACCTCTTCCAGAGTTGTGTTTTCCCCGGTGTGGTTTTTAATTTTTGGGTTTTAAGTTATGAAATAATATAAAATTGTGCGACAATTTTATTTTTCATTTGACTTGAAGCCGCTTGAAAACCACTTAAAGCCACTTAATCTGAGTTGATGCGGATAGGGGGCTATCCAAAAATATCGTATCCTCTTGGTAGGATATTTGTGGGGTGGGGCCTGCATGAACCCACCATTTCTTTTCTGCTAAGTAACACACCTGCGAAAACCCGTCTTTATGAAAGTCAACTGACGCATTTTCTTAATTTATTAATGCCCCAATTTAATTGGGCGGTTAATTTGTTAAAATTAATTCTTTGAATTAATTTTTCATTTTTTTTCTTTTGAAATTCAAACGTGGCTTGTGCGTTAATAAAATCAGATAACTCTTATTTTATTTTGGGTTGAAACTTGTGGCGTGGAGAGGATTTGGAGGAAAGCGTTCTTCTTCGGCGAAGAACGCGAAGAACGCGAAGAACGCCGGCCTTCGATGAAAGGCGATGAAGAATTCCGAACCTGCGGAGATCGACTATGCAAAGCCTTGTACCACGACGCCAATGGATCTCCCTCCGCGACGATCCAACCCCGCGACAGCCTTCGATCGACAACAACAAGGTAGGGGGTTGCGCTTCTTTTTTATTTTCTTTTTGGATTTCAAAAACAAGATGGATTTAATTATTATTAATTAAATCCATATGTTCTTGGTCCTTGGAGATCGTTGACGCGACGCCATTCCGTGGTGTGACGATCACCACCTTCCGCGACAGTCAATTCCGCGACGACCTCGCATCCGACAGCGACGGCGAGGTAGGGATTCTTTTTGTTTAAATGATTTTATTCCCGTGACAGATTCTTTTTTTAAAAAAAATATATATAAGGAACCCAGTTTTATAGAACAATTTTAATTTATTAAAATTGTTTCGGTTATGGTTCTCTGTTTTGTATGATCCTCCCATCTGATATCGCCTAACGTAGAGGGTGCGGGCCAAACGAACACGGCCCGACAACCCTCTGTCGTTCATCGTGTTTTGCGGATTTGGAGGGCGATGACGAAACATGCCACAGAGGCGATTTGGGGTTCCCACAGTGAAGAACAGATCCCGGGAGGAGCAGCGGCGCTGACTGGAAGAAAAACGGACCACCGGAGCGCGTCTGGTGGCCCGCAGAAACTCCCGCCGGGGCGCTGCCGGCAAAAACCCCTCCGCGGCTTCAGCCGCGGCGGCGAGCCGGTTTCGCGGCCGGGCAGAACCGGAAGGAGGGACGCGGCCCGCCCGCCACGTCCGCTGACGAGGCGGCCCCAACCGGGGCCATAGTGATTCTTCACGCGGGGGCAGCAGGCCCCCTGCGGCTTCCCCTCGCGCTCGGCCGCGCGGCCGAGCCGAGCCGGGCTGGCCGTTTCGGGCCGGCCGAGCCGGACCGGGCCGTGCCCTGGCCGGGCCGGGCCGGGCCAACCGGGTTGGACCCGGGTCGGGGCGACCCGGGTCGGGCCGACCCGGGGGGGGGGGGGGGGGGGGGTCGGGCCGGGTCGGCCCAGACCCGGACCCCCCATTTCCAGACCTTTTTGGACTTTTTCCCGTAACATGGGCTACAGACATCCGATCGACGAACCGTCAGTTGCGTAGCGATCCTTTGATCGAGACGGTCATTTCAGTATATTGTACTCAAGGTGCACATTCCATTTAGAGAGCCTACGTGGTTAAAACTCCATAGCTAAGCGTTCTTGGCCTAGAGTAGTGATCAGGATGGGTGACCTCCTGGGAAGTTTCCCAGGGTGGGTGTGAGACGGAAAGGCCAATAACTAACAGACCGGGCGTCCGATTGACGCGCCGTCTATTTCATTGAATTACTCTTGATGAGACGGAACTTTTGGCATACTTCGCCTGAGTTTTGGACACAGTTGGATTATGGCCGGGTTTGGTTCGCACACGAAACCAACCGGGACCCTGGGACGAAAAGGCTAGTAACTCACAGACCGGGCGTCCGATTGACGCACCTTCTGTTCGTTGAGACCCCTAACACGAGGCGGTCCTTTGAGATTCTTCTTCGTGGGACTTAGAGATACTTGGAGTATCGACTAATAGCTCGTGGAGCGGACCCTCCCAGAGTTGATCATATGGAGTACGCAGACCGTGTAGCCAGCTGAGACCTGGCGACTGCTTGACCGATCGACTCGGTGTGTTACGGATAGCCCAGTGGGGAGCGCTTGGTTGTAGCAGCAGACCCACGACAGAGGTGCGCTTGGTTGTAGCAGCACAGGGGAGCGCTTGGTTGTAGCGGAAGACCCACGACAGAGGTGCGCTTGGTTGTAGCGGCTCATGGGAGGGCTTGGTTGTAGCGGCAGACCCATGACAGAGGTGTGCTTCGTTGTAGCGGCACATGAGAGCGCTTGGTTGTAGCGGCATACCTACGACAGAGGTTCTCTTGGTTGTAGCGGCACATGGGAGCGCTTGTTTGTAGCGGCAGACCCACCACAGGAGAGCGCTTGGTTGTAGCAGCTGTCCCGCAGTACTCGATAGGTGGAGTTATACAGAAGTATTAGGTTAGTGAGCAATACCTCGGAGTCGTGACACGACCACTGTACACTCCAGAGATGGAGCTCTTCAGCAGTTACGGCTTCGATAGTGAAAATCCTGGTCTAAGCTGAATCTTTGACCTTTGTGTTTACCTCATGAATGAGATGAGTCACTTTATTACTTAGGTATATGTATGGGCATATACCTGGGTAGTGGTTATCCGTTGATTTCACAATCCTTGTGTTTTCCTCATGATTGAGATGAGTTACTTGATAACTTAGGTATTTGTATGGGAATATATCTAAGTAGAGGTTATCTGTTGAGATCTTCGTTGTGGTTAACCTTGTTGGTTTTAGTGAGACCTTGAGGGTCTCGGGGTCCCTACTGAGTATCGTTATACTCACCCCTACACGGGCTATGCCCGCACCTCGTTGTGTTGGTTGCAGACGACAGGCAGTGCTGACGGAGGCCGAGTGTTCGAGGACTAGACGGTACCCGAAGGTGGACTACACGACGAGTCAGTGTCCGGAGGTGGACTTCACGGTGAGACGACACTCGGAGGAGGTTGACGGACGAGAGCACTGTGGAGGCTATCTGTACCTACCCTTCAGGTAGGATTCATGGTGGTCGATCCAGGAGCTGCGCCATCTATACCTACCCTTCAGGTAGGATCCGAGGAGGACGACCCAGGAGCCGCTTCCGTCCCTCCAGCTGTTGTCTTTTTCTGTTGTACTTTGTGCAGTTGTAGCTGTACTTTTGTTTGGGTTTGTATTCTGGCCCATTTACTTTCAGCACTTCTTTTTTGTACATAGTGTTTTACTTCTGCTTGTACTATGTGGTGTTTTGTTACTTTTATAAATGCAATGCCTTCCCAATTATCGGGATTTACGCCTTTGGTGCTAGTCGGTAGCCCCTGGCCTATGGAAGGCGGGTTTGGGGTAGTCACGGCATGGGCCTTGAGGACGGGTCGTGACAAATTGGTATCAGAGGAGTTCGGTTCTACCGCAGAACTTATAACTCTGATGTTTCTTCTGTGAAGCAATAGTGTTGAGAGTACCGAGTGTGGTTTTCTGTTTAGGGAGTCCAGTGTTGGTGCGGGCAGCCGACGTATCCATACACCAGGACCCTGACAACTGATTTCCGACATTGTGCATGAAAACAATGATTGCGTGTGTGTTTTCAAAGGTTTCCCCTTAAAACAACTCAAACCAGGTCAGCTCACCAGGTATAATCGTTTGATCGTGTTACGTTGTTGCTTTCAGGATGCCTTTTCTCGGAAGACCTGCTAGAGCCCAGAGGGATGTGCGTGCTGACAGCCTGTCGAGTGATGATTCTTCGGTACAGGGCCCTCTTGCAGTTGAGGCACCATCGGTACTACCATACGTCGGGCCACCGATGCCACCAGCCCCAGCAGCAGAGAGTGCACGTCGCTTGAGCGCACTGCATGAGTTCCAGCACCAGAGGCCACCCAGGTTCGGGGGAGAGACGGACCCACAGGCAGCTGTGGATTGGCTGGAGGCTGTGGTGGGAGTCTTCAGGCTAGTGGGGACGCCATCAGACTTCATGGTGACCTTTGCTGCCAGCCTTCTTCAGGCAGCAGCAGGCAGGTGGTGGATCCACTTGTTCCAGTTTTGCGATGGGATGACCTTCACATGGGAAGATATCGAGACCTTCTTCAGGGTGGAGTTTGTGCCAGTAGCTCTACACCCCGAGAATGTTCAGGAGCAGCTGCCTTTTCCGCATGTTTTTTGATCAGTGGTCGAGTCATCTATGGGAAGTAGACAGATGATGCAGAGGTCTAGGAGGAGCAGACCAGCAGTTGGGAGATCTCGGGTTTTATGACCGGTGGTGCGGGGCACCCGGGGTGGGGTCAGAGCCAGGCATGCCAGAAGAAGACTGTGTTACTCGTGCTACGGAAAGGGTCACCTGGCTTGTGACTGTCCGAATCCTCGTACAGTTGATCCACAGGCATGGGAGGAGCCACCGAGGCAGAGGCAGCGATGAGTGCTTGAGCAACAACCGAGCAGTGGACAAGGTAGTAGAGCTCCTGGAGCAGGTAGACAAGAGCGGAACTGGTGGATACATCTCTTGTACTTCTAGTTCCATGTTGATGTTGTTTTTGTGTCTTTGTACCATGAGCTGCAATAAAATAAAGACACTTATCTTGTGATGTTTGCTTTCCTGTCCTCTCTTGTGATGTTACTGAGTGGTCCTGGTTAAGACTGTTGACTAGACCCTCACTTTTGAGATTCCTACTGGAGGAGACCCAGTGACCCCACACTGATGCCGACAGTGTGACTCGACCTTTGGAGGCGAGAGTGACATTTGGATCTCTCAATAGTTACGTCGAGGCCTTACGACGTCATCCATGGCATGAATGCATCCTTCATATCAGGATTGACTATATTAGGCAATGGTCGTGGTTCATCCAGGGGGGATGAGACCGGGGTTCTCTTTTCGGCAAAGGAGAAATTTTAGCAGCTCTTCCAGATCGTATGCAAAGGAGGTGCAGTTCATCCAGGAGCGGATGAAGACTGCACCGTGTAGTAAGAAACAGGAAACTGGTGCCAGTCTTAGAGACTCGGGTATGTTAAATGTCTCAAGAAGAGGAAGCTTTAAAGAGAGATGAGTCTGCAAAGCAGTAGAAGTGGAGGTAGAGGAGGAGAGCAACATGAGGTGGTGTACATCATAACATGATACAACCACCCGACTTAGTTACCCCCGCCAAGCTCAGGGAGCTGGAGGGCAGAGAAGAGTGCGGCTGCATGCGGTCAAGGAGTGTTACCCAATGGCTCTAAAAATGATTCAAGGGACAGTCTGTGTCCACTACTAGCTGCTGTAGTAACAGATGTCGATATGAATCATTCCTTGTTTTCCCAATCTTGTCCCAGATCTAGAGTTTCCGGTAATCCGTGGACTTGACCCTCACGTCTGGAGATACCTTGGGAGGAGACTCGATAATCACACTTACACCGACGGTGTGGTCAGACCCTCGACGAGAGAGTTCTGGTTGGAATCTCTTGGTGGAAGCGTCGAGGCCTTACGATGTTGGTTTGAGTATGGACTGGGCAATCACAGTTCATACACAAATTGACGGTTTTAGGCAAACGTCGGGATGTGATTTCCTTGGTTGGCGAAAAGGAAACCCCAGGCAGCATGGGATAAACTCTTTCACAGGAGGGTGCGACTGATCACTCTTGAGTCAATCAACCATACCCTCATGGCAGCGGTCTTTTGAGTTTCAATTCTAACAGAAAATGGAGACCACTAGAGTTCGAGGATGATGACCACGTCTTCTTACGGGTCTCACCTCGACGAGGTTTACGGAGATGTGGCCAGGGAGGCAAGTTATCTCCGAGGTTCAACGGACCTTTCTAGGTCCTTAGCTGGGTAGGCGAGGTGGTTTTACGCTTGACCCATCCACCTCAGTTGCACCTGGTGCACGACGACTTCCACGTATCTCTATTGAGGAGATACGTGCTCGACCCTTCGCATATCATCGACCATGAGAAGCTGGACGATGGCGATGGAGTGTATTTCACGAAGGTTCTAGTGGGGATCGAGGATCGACAGGAGCAGATCATAGGAGGACGATCGATTTCTCTGGTACACTTTCTTTGGCAGGACGGGACCTCCACGTGAGCACATGGGAGCGGAAGGCTCCGATGCGTGCTTAGTACTGCCTTTCTTTCCCTAAGATTGTGGTGAAGCTTTACGGGGACGTAAAGCCCTATAATGGGAGTAATGTAAAGACCCATAACCTTCAAGGAAATTTTTTTTCTTAATTTTCTTTGGAATTTTACAAGAGCGCAGCTTCTGATGGTGCATGATTCCGAGGCCCGGTGTGCCCGGAATCAATTTCCAATGTTTGGCTCGGGTACATTTAGTGAATGGACGAGCGGGTTTTTCAAACTTTTCAACCGGTGCCCAAAATCGAATTATGAGGGCACCAATGGAATCGCAGTGCCGATATTTTCTTAGAAACGCCTCTTCCAGAGTTGTGTTTGCCCCGGTGTGGTTTTTAATTTTTGGGTTTTAAGTTATGAAATAAAATAAAATTCTGCGACAATTTTATTTTTCTTTTCACTTGAAGCCACTTGAAAGCCACTTAAAGCCACTTAATCTAAGTTGATGCGGATAGGGTGCTATCCAAAAATATCCTACCCTCTTGGTAGGATATTTTTGGGGTGGGGCCCGCACGAGCCCACCGTTTCTTTTCTGCTAAGTAAGGCACCTGTGAAAACCCGTCTTTATGAAAGTCAACTGACGCGTTTTCTTAATTTCTTAATGCCCCAATTTAATTGGGCTGTTAATTTGTTAAAATTAATTCTTTGAATTAATTTTTCGTTTCTTTTCTTTTGAAATTCAAACGTGTCTTTTGCATTAATAAAATAAGATAACTCTTATTTTATTTTGGGTTGAAACTTGTGGCGTGGAGAGGATTTGGAGGAAAGCGTTCTTCTTCAGCGAAGAATGCGAAGAACGCCGGCCTTCGACGAAAGGCAATGAAGAACGCCGAACCTGCGGAGATCGACGAAGCAAATCCTTGTACCGTGACGCCAACGGATCTCCCTTCGCGACGCTTCTTCCGCGACGATCCAACCCCGCGACAGCCTTCGATCGACAACAACAAGGTAGGGGGTTGTGCTTCTTTTTATTTATTTTTTGGATTTCCACAAAAACATGGATTTAATTATTATTAATTAAATCCGTATGTTCATGGTCCTCGGAGATCGTCGATGCGACACCCTTCCACGGTGTGACGATCACCTCTTTCTGCGACGGTCAATTCCGCGACGACCTTGCATCCGACAGCGACAGCGAGGTAGGAATTCTTTTTGTTTAAATGATTTTATTCCCGTGACGGTTTTTTTTAAAAAAAATAAGGAACACAGTTTTATAGAAGAATTTTAATTTATTAAATTTTTTTCGGTTATGTTTCTCTGTTTTGTATGATCCTCCCATCTGATATCGCCTAACGCGGAGGGTGCGGGCCAAACGAACATGGCCCGGCAACCCTCCGCCGTTCTTCGTGTTTTTCGGATTTGGCGGGCGATGACAAAACGTGCCGCAGAGGCGATTTGGGGTTCCCGCACTGAAGAACGGATCCCGGGAGGAGCAGTGGCGCAGACGGGAAGAAAAACGGACCACCGGAGCGCGTCCGGTGGCCCGCAGAAACTCCCGCCGGCGCGACGCCAGCAAAAACCCCGCCCCGGCTTAAGCCGCGGCGGCGAGCCGGTTCCGCGGCCGCGCGGAACCGGAAGGAGGGACGCGGCCCGCCCTCCGCGTCCGCTGACGAGGCGGCCCCAACCGGGGCCGCATTGATTCTTCACGCGGGGGAAGCAGGCCCCCCGCAGCTTCCCCTCGTGCTCGGCCGAGCCGAGCCGGGCCGGGCCAACCAGGTCGAACCCGGGTCGGGTCGACCCGGGGGGGGGGGGGGGGTCGGGCCGGGTCGGACCGGACCCGGACCCCCCGTTTCGGGATCTTTTTTGTCTTTTGCCCGTAACTTGGGCTGCAGACATCTGATCGACGAACCGTCAGTTGCGTAGCGATCCTTGGATCGAGATAGTCGTTTCGGTATACTATACTCAAGATGTACCTTCCTTTTCGGGAGGCTACATGGTTAAAACTCCATAGTTAAGCGTGCTTGGCCTAGAGTAGTGATCAGGATGGGTGACCTCCTGGGATGTTTCCCAGGGTGGGTGTGAGACGGAAAGACCAATAACTAACAGACCAGGCGTCCGATTGACGCACCATCTGTTTCGTTGAATTCCTCTTGATGAGACGGAACTTTTGACAACTCCACCCAAGTTTTGGAAGCAGTTGGATTATGGCCGGGTTTGGTTCGCACACGAAACCAACCGGGTCCCTAGGACGAAAAGGCTAGTAACTCACAGACCGGGCGTCCGATTGACGCGCCGTCTGTTGCGTTGAGACCCCTAAGACGAGGCAGTACATTGAGATACTTCTTCGTGGGACTTAGATATACTTGGAGTATCGATTAGTAGCTCGTGGAGCAGTCCCTCCCAGAGACGAGAGTACGGAGTACGCAGACCGTGTAGCCGACTGAGACCTGGCGACTGCTTGACCGATCAACTCAGTGTGTTACGGATAGCCCAGTGGGGTGCTCTTGGTTGTAGCAGCAGACCCACGACAGAGGTGCGCTTGGTTGTAGCGGCACATGGGAGCGCTTGGTTGTAGCGGCTGACCCACGACAGAGGTGCGCTTGGTTGTAGCGGCACATGGGAGCGCTTGGTTGTAGCGGCACACCCACGACAGAGGTGAGCTTGGTTGTAGCGGCACATGGGAGCGCTTGGTTGTAGCGGAAGACCCACGACAGAGGTGCACTTGGTTGTAGCGGCACATGGGAGTGCTTGGTTGTAACGGCAGACCCACGACAGAGGTGCGCTTGGTTGTAGTGGCACATGGGAGCGCTTGGTTGTAGCGGCAGACCCACGATGGGAGAGCGCATGGTTGTAGCAGCTGGCCCGTGGTACTTGATTGGTGGAGTTCTACAACAGTCTTAGGTTAGTGAGCAAAATCTCGGAGTCGTGACAGGACCACTGTACACTCCAGAGACGGAGCTCTTCAGTAGTTACGGTTTCGATAGTGAAAATCCTGGTCTGAGCTGAATCTTTGACCTTTGTGTTTACCTCATGAATGAGATGGTTCCCTTGATTACTTAGGTATATGTATGGAAATATACCAGGGTAGTGTTTATCCGTTGATTTCACAATCTTTGTGTTTTCCTCATGATTGAGATGGGTTACTTGATAACTTAGGTATATGTATGGGCATATACCTAAGTAGAGGTTATCTGTTGAGATCTACTTTGTGGTTAAAATTGTAGGTTTTAGTGAGACCTTGAGGGTCTCAGGGTCCCTACTGAGTATCGTTATACTCACCCCTGAACGGGCTATGCCCGCACCTTGTTGTGTTGGTTGCAGACGATAGGCAGTGCTCACGGAGGCCGAGTGTTCGAGGACTGGACGGTACCCGGAGGTGGACTCATGACGAGTCAGTGTCCAGAGGTGGACTTCATGGCGAGACGACACTCGGAGGAGGTTGACGGATGAGAGCACTGTGGAGGCTATCTGTACCTACCCTTCAGTTAGGATTCGTGGTGGACGATCCAGGAGTTGCGCCTTGTGTACCTACCCTTCAGGTAGGACCCGAGGAGGACGACCTAGGAGACGCTTCCGTCCCTCCAGCTGTTGTATTTTTTCTGTTGTACTTTGTTTAGTTGTAGTTGTACTTTCTTTTGGGTTTGTATTCTGGCCCATTTACTTTCTGCACTTCTTTTTTGTACTTAGTGTTTTACTTCAGCTTGTACTCTGTGGTGTTTTGTTACTTTTATAAAGGCAATGCCTTCCCAATTATCGGGATTTACTCCTTTGGTGTTAGTCGGCAGCCCCTGGCCTATGGAAGGCGGGCTTGGGGTAGTCATGGAACGGGCCCTGAGGACGGGTCGTGACAAAAATACATAAAAGAGTATATGATATTTATTTTATATTAAAAACATTACGGCTTGTTGAGGAAGCCAAAGACCAAATAATACTCGCGGTGGTGGAAAAGGTCATTGTCACCGCGTACGTTAAAAGAAACATTCCTTTTTGTCGTTTTGTAAAATAGTTCGTAGAAAAATATTCCTTTTGTATAAAAGTAAAAGTCAAATGGGTTTATACACCGTATAAAAGAAATTTGTGTATAAAACGAAATATGCCTCAATGAAAGGAGATTGAGACGAAGTCCCTTACCCCGGGTCTGACTTGACTCGATCGTTCTTTAATGTCCTGAATAATAAATATGAGTTAATTTCTACATTCTTAAGAACCTTATTCAAGTTCATTATTTCTTTTATATCACTTATTGTCATGTCATGAACACTATGTAATTATTTAAGTTAATAACGGTCATTGGTACTTGAGTAAAAAATAAACCCTTTATAATTACAAGTTGTCCATGTATCCATTATATCCAGAATTATAATCATGATGTATATATCATATATATCATATATATCCAGTATATACATGCGTTTATAATATTACATAATCATTTAGAGGTAAGAAATGAAATGCACCGTTCATGGAGATGGTAAGCCGTACGTACGCATGAACGCTACTTTCATTTATATTTTGTATTTTATAGAATGGAATCATAATTATATAAAGGTATATTATAATTCCAGTGTAATATCATATATAATATCATAACTTCATCCTATATACGTGCCACATATGGTATTAACGAATCAAATCACTTTGAGGGGGCGGTAGTCCGCACATCCTTAAATGAAGATATCGTATTTACCCATAATGGAAACCATAAAGGTATGCCCAAAATGAAAAATACAGAAGCTTAAGGAAAAAATAAACATATTAAATATCTTATATAAATATAGTGTCATCTTAATGGCCACCTTTGAAGGTGTTAAAAGAATGTTGAACAATCATCATTTCGGGAGGCCGAAATTCACCATCCACGGAAACAGTATGTTCTTTAACCATTAGATGTAGGTGTGTGTAAGTTTAGCTCGAATAATTATTATAACAACATCCTAATATATTGATTATACTGTAGTTGGTACAAAATAAATTAATAAAAAGAGTTTAGGGGGTTGGAGAAGCAAAATAAAACAAAAAGACTCAAGTGAAGACATTACGTTAAAATCGGGTAACTCCCTTTGGTTTGAGCTCAAAGGTTTTCTTGAGAAGACTTATACCCAATGTTAGGCTACAAGGAGTTAGAGAGGAATGTGGAGAGACAAAATGAGCTGGTGTTGTCCGAGCCAAAGGTTTTGGGAGTGTGATTAAGGAGGTAGAGGTGGGGGCTTTTATAAGAGTAGAGGAGGGGCACTCTTGGAAGGTAAAGAAAAGTCACTTTATTTTAAAATGGTAATCGGATTTAAGAGGTCCCACATTGATATAATTCTAGGATAAGGTGATAAGGGTTCGAAATCCACCCATACAATAGGTTTTGGACATGTGTAGGTCACAGATTTTATAATATCATTTCATTTTATTTAAATCGTTTATTGATGAGGTAATCGATGCATCATCACGATGTCATAAATAATTTAATTTATTTAAAGTCTAAAAATTATAAAAAAACTATCATGATGTAGGAAATATTATTATATTTCCAATGACTATTTATAATCAAAAATCTGACTTGTATAACACCATGTGAAAATTGTTTTAGTAAAACATCTCATGTTTGTGTTATTTTTACTTTAACATTAAATAAAAAGTTATTTATGTCATTTCCCACCAAAGTGGCTCCATGGGGTCCCCAAGTTGACCCATGTCTTGTCTTGGTCGGCCATGACACATCCAATGAGGGTAGGACATGTGTCTAGGTATTTTCATTTTATTATAATATCATTTTTTCCTTAAATTGCACTAATTACCTCTAATCGCGATTAAAAACTTAATAAGTTACTATTCACCAAAAAAATTATTTTAATCTCATTGAACCACATTTTACTTATTAATTACAACCATATATGTCGGATTTTTGAAATTCAAAACATAGAAGTGGTAAAATTTCATTTAAACGAAAAATCAGTTTTTTAAGTACCACTTAGTGGTTTCACTATTAATCAAAAATTGATGTTTTTCAGAAAAATACCAAAACTTCACCCTAAGCTATATTTGATATTCCGAATACAAAAATGATGTCTATTTTAAAAAATTCAAAACATTTAAGTCACATTAATTAATTTAATAATTAATTCCTGCTGTCATGACAAATAGCGTGTTTTATAAAACAATAAGTATCAAAAGATTGACACTATTTTAAGTCCGATTTCAAAGTGAAATTAATTACAACGACCACTATTGGATTTAATGGTAAAAATATTTTATAATTTCACTTTAAAACCAATTCAAAAGATAATCTAATCAGATAAATAAATTAGATTAAAAAGAGGTTTTGAATTAAAATACAACATTTTACACTATTCAATAAAAAATGAACATTATCAGAAAGATACAAAAAATTTACACAGAGTAAATTTTGATGTCCCGATTCTAAAGAAGAGTTTTATTTGTTCCAATAAAATGTATAAAATTGTCCAAAACTATATTTAATGAAGGTTCGCCATCAAAAGGTGATAAGTGAATCTTTAGTGAAAATTACGGAATAAAAGCCTAAAATTGAATTGTTTTCATATTTTAAGCCTTTATCAATTATTGGATAAATTTAAAAACAGTTAAAAAGCATATATAATCATATTTTAGTTATTTCTATCCATTACCACCAATACAATGGCTACATGTTAACTACCATTTAAAATAATATTATTATATTACTAGTGTACAACGTATGTTTTCAAAGAAACTCATCGTTGCGTATCGAGTACGCTATCGAACGTAGAAACCTTTTTTAATTAAAATTAATATTTAATTCATAAATATTAATAAATATGAACATGTTTTATTCATTATTTACCTGGGATGTTACATCCGTCCCCCCTTTTGGGAATTGCGTCCTCGCAATTTTATTCACTTATCAAAATAAGTGGGGATATTTATCCCTCATAGCATTTTCAGATTCCCACGTTGCCTCTTCAACCATATGGTTTTTCCAAAAAACCTTTACCTTGTGAATTACCTTATTTCGAAACACTTGCTCTCTTTGGTCAAGAATCTGGACTGGTTGTTCTTCATAAGATAGGTTCTCTTCCAGTTGAACTATCTCTGGACTCAAAACATGAGATGGATCTGGCATATACTTCCTCAACATCGAAACATGAAAATCATTGTGTACCTGAGATAAATTCGTAGGTAATGCCACTCTATATGAAACTGATCCAACTCTCTCCAGAATTTCATATGGTCCAATGAACCTTGGACTCAGCTTTCCTTTCATACCAAATAGCATCACACTTTTCCATGGAGAAACCTTGAGAAAAACATGATCACCCACCTCGAAAGATTGATCCTTCCTCCGGTTATCCGCATAACTCTTATGCTTGCTTTGAGTTGTTCTCATGTGTTTCTGAATCAACTAAACTTTCCCTGCCATCTCTTCTACCAATTCTGGTCCCATCAGCTTCCTTCCACCCACTTCATCCCAAAATTCTGGAGTTCGACACCGCTTCCCATGTAATGCCTCAAATGGTGCCATCTGTATACTGGAATGAAAACAGTTATTATATGAAAACTCAACCAAAGAAAGATGTTGGTCCCAACTTCCCTAATAATCCATCAAACAAGCTCGTAGCATATCCTCCAAGGTCTGAAATATTCGTTCTGACTACCCATCTGATTGCGGATGAAAAGATGTACTGAAATTTAATTCAGTACCCAATGGCTTCTGAAGACCTTTCCAAAAGTCAGAAGTGAACCTGGGATCACGATCAGACACAATGGAGAGAGGAACTCCATGTAACCTGACTATGTATTTAAGATACAAACGGGAAAGTTATCTAGGGAAAAAGTATCTCGTATTCCAAGGAAATGAGCAGATTTAGTCAAGCGATCAACAATAAACCAGATTGTATTATTACCTCTAGATCTCTTTGGTAATCCCATGACAAAATCCATGGATATATTTTCCCATTTCCACTCTATCACTGGTAAAGGCTGAAGCATCCCTTTCGGTAACTGCCGCTCTGCTTTAACCTGCTGACAAGTCAAACACTTCACAGTAAAATCAGCAATATCCCTTTTCATTCCATCCCACCAGTAATACTCCCGCAGATCTCTGTACATCTTAGTACTACTAGGATGAACTGAAAACGGGGAACTATGAGTCTCACATAACAACTCATTCATCAACTGTGAATCACAAGTCACACATAATCTCTTCACAAACTTGAAAACACAATCATTATCAATGTTGAATTCAGGCAGCTTACCCTTCTGAACCAGCTCTACCTTTTTCTGCAACTCATTGTCCTCTCTTAGTTCTTGATTAATTCTGTCTGATAGGGATGATCTCACTGATACCTGAAACAAAATAGAATAACTTCATGCACCAACAAATTCAATGCCAAATTTCATCAAATCAAAAACCAAAGAATCTCGTTCCAAATGTAGCATGGCTGATGAAGCATTACTTTTTCGACTCAAAGCATCATCCACTTTATTTGCTTTTCCCAGATGGTAGTGAATTGTACAATCATAATCCTTGATTAATTCTAGCCATCTCCTCTATCTCATGTTAAATTCTTTCTGAGTGAATATATACTTTAAAATTTTGTGATCAGTATATATTTCACACTTTACTCCATACAAATGATGCCTCCAAATTTTTAATGCAAAAACAACAGCAGCTAATTACAAATCATGTGTAGGGTAATTTACCTCATGAGTTTTCAACTGACATGAAGCATAAGCAATTACCTGATCATTCTTCATAAGGACACAGCCAAGTCCCTTTAATGAAGCATCACTGTATATAACAAACTGAACATTCCTGGATGGAACATCCAAAAATAAAGCATTCACCAATCTTCTTTTCAACTCCTGAAAACAATCATCACATTCTTTTGTCCAGATAAACATAACACCCTTCCGAGTTATCTTAGTCATTGGACTAGATAACCGTAAAAAATTTTCAACAAACCATCAGTAGTAACCTGCCAAACCAAGAAAACTACGGATCTCGGTTACATTTGTGGGTCTTTCCCATTCTTCAACAACTTTTGTTTTAGCAGGATCAACAGTTATGCCATCATTTAAAACAATGTGACCCAGGAAAGAAATTTTTTGTAACCAGAACTCACACTTTCTGAATTTTCCATATAGTTTCTTTTCTTTTAAGGTTTTCAATACAACCCTTAAATGACTTTCATGATGCTCTTTAATTTTAGAAAACACAAAAATATCATCAATGAAAACAACCACAAACTTATCCAAGAACTCTTGGAAAATTCTATTCCTAAGGTCTATGAATACAGCAGGTGCATTGGTTAACCCAAAAGGCATAACTAAAAATTCATAATGGCCATATCTAGTACGAAACACAGTCTTCAGAACGTCTGCTTCTTTTACTTTCAGCTGATGGTATCCCGACCTCAAGTCAATCTTCGAAAAATACTGAGCTCCCTGGAGCTGATCAAACAAATCATCGATATGAGGAAATGGATACTTGTTCTAAACAGTAATATTATTCAAGGCTCTATAATCAATGCAAAGTCTCATTGGGAAATCTTTCTTTTTAACAAACAAGACAGGAGCACCCCATGGTGATGTGCTAGGTCGAGTGAAACCTTTATCTAATAACTCCTAAAATTGCTTCTTTAACTCTAAAAGTTAAACTTGAGCCATTCGATAAGTGGGTTTTGAAATTGGCTTAGAATCAGGAACTAATTCAACAGTAAATTCAACTTCCCGATCATGAATAATACCAGGAAACTCATCAGGAAAAACATCAAGATACTCATTTACCACTGGCACATCATTAATCTGAACAGTTCCTTTATTTTCAACAATATGTGAAAGGTAACATTCATTTCCATCTTTTACTAGTTTCTCAACTTCCTCATATGTTATCAAAATCAAGGGTTCATTCATGTACACAAAATGAAAATCATTCTGAAAGGAAACCATTTTAGCTCTGCAGTCAATCTTAGCATGATAAACAGAAATCCAATCCATGCCCAAAATAACATCAAACTCTACTAGAGGAAAAACAATAAGGTTTGATGGTATATTCTTTCCATACACAAGGATAGGAAGGTTCTCATAATTCCTTTTTGACTCAACGTTCCATCCTGGTGTTTTTACCATAAGTTCAGGGTTCATATCTTGAGAAGGAATCTCTAATTTACTTGAAAACTTCTCAGAAATGAAATAATGTGTAGACCCTAAATCAAACAACACATTGGCATAATCTGAACAAACAAATAGTGCACCTGATACTACTTCATTCGATGGCCCAACATCTTCTGAAGTTGTTGCAAAGGATTTAACCACCTCTTTCTGCTTGTAGTCGGGCTGCTTTCCCCCAGTTGAGTTTTTCGTTGGACACTCGTTTGCATAATGACCCATTTCATTACACTTAAAACATCTTACCGTTGGCTTTTCATTACATGCTTGATCATCTTCATTACAGTTACGAGCAATATGACCAGATGTACCACACCGAAATCACTTACCATACTTGGATAAACATTATCCAGGATGCATTTTACCACACTTCTCACATGATGGATATTTGGTTTTCTTACCTCCTTTCGTATTTGATAAATTCTTCCCCTTTGCCTGCCAATTGGAACTCTTATTCTGTTATTTGTCATAGAACACCAGATCATTGGAAAGCTCCATTTCCACCTTCTCTACACATCGAACAAGTTTTTCATAACTTTTGAACTCACGAGAAGCTAAAGCCCTTCGATACTTTGGCTTTAACCCTAAGTAAAAATTGTTTATTTTACTATCAAGATCTCGTATGAAGTTTGGAGCATAACTTGCCAATCGAGTGAACTTTTCTTCATAAGTAGCCACTGAGTCATCCTCCTGCCTCAATTCTAAGAACTGTTTTTCCATCCTAAGAAGAACCACCTTAGGAAAATATTTCTCAAGAAACATACCTTTAAATTCTTCCCAGTGAATATCATCAATCTCATCACTATCCCTGATATTTTTCACCATCGACCACCACTGATCAGCTTCACCTTCAAAACGGTAAACAACAAGACTAACTTTTTCATGTTCTGAACACCCCATGACATCAAAAATCTTCTCCAGTGCTTTAATCCACCCTTCAGCTTACATAGGGTCATATGATCCTCTGAATGATGGGGGATGTTGCCTCGTGAAATGTTCCACCACTAACATGTTTCTCCGCAATTGATCTGGCTGATCTCATTAATAGATACCACCACCATTTATAGCCTGAGTCAACTGTGCCATCACTGCAACAAACTGTTCAGTTCCGATTCCAACCATCTCAGGTTGCTGATTTGGAAGGTTGTCTTTCTCCTGATGTCATCCCAATATAGCTGCTTTGTTTCCTCTGCGGAAAACCATTCTGAACATAGAAATATCTTAGGCGAAGCAATATGGTAATCTTTAAATGATATATCATTTCAATAATACCATAAATTAACTTATAATTTTACACTTTTCTAACTCATAAAGTAGTCTAAACCGACCTTTGATACCAACTATAAGGCCTCAGCATTAAATATCTATTAATATTGAATTAAATGAATAATTCACATTAAGGATCTTTTCAGGTTTAGAGTATTAGAGAATAATGACATAACTGTTACATCTCAAAAGATTACAAAGTAGACTAAGTTTCCATAAAAAAAACTCTTAAAAAGAAACATGTCTAGTTCCATGTTCTATATAGCATGACTTTCCCTTGATTCAATCTTGGACCCTATTCCACATTAAGCCATGTGAAAAACATTTCAAAAAAAAATTGGGGTGAGCATAAAAAGCTCAGTAAGGGATACACAAAGAATGAAAACTGTTAGTTTTTCAAACATCAAGTAAACCATGTATAACTTTATCAAAGTAATACCTTCACCTTCTGGAAGTAGTAAAAACTCTTCACTAAATAAAATATAATTACTTACCTTTTTATTACCAAAGGATTACCATAAAACCCATATATAGAACACATAACATATAAAGGTATCTTTGAGACATAAACATACTTAAGTGGAATAACCATACGGTTGACTTCCACACATATCACTTAATGGAATAGCCAAACGACCAACTTCCATACATACTTAATGGAATAGCCATACGACCGACTTCCATACCCAATGCATTGGAGGTTATAATGTAACCACCCATCCGGGTATTCATGGCACTACCCGTCATATGGTTTATCACGTAACCACCTGTCAAATGTCCAAGTACCAATATAAAATCATAAAACATAAAACCAATATAATGGAATGATAAAATTTCCACATTTCAATAACAATATATCATTTAAATATATTGACATAATAGAATCCTTTATCAAAACCATTTTCAATACCAAAATACATAAAAGCGTATATGGTATTTATTTTATTTTAAAAACATTACGGCTTGTTGAGGAAGACAAAGACCAAATAATACTCGCGGCGGCGGAAAAGGTCATTGTCACCACGTACGTTAAAAGAAACATTCCTTTTTGTCATTTTATTTCGTAGAAAAAGATTCTTTTTGTATAAAAGTAAAAGTAAAAGGGGTTTATACACCGTATAAAATAAATTTGTGTATAAAACGAAATATGCCTCAATGAAAGGAGATTGAGACGAAGTCCCTTACCTTGGGTCAGACATGACTCGATCATTCTTTAATTTCCTGAATAATAAACTTGAGTTAATTTCTACTTGCTTAAAAACCTTCTTCAAGTTCATTATTCCTTTTATATCACTTATTTCCATGTCATGAACACTATGTAATTATTTAAGTTAATAACGGTCATTGGTACTTGAGTAAAAAATAAACCATTTATAATTACAAGTTGTACATGTATCCATTATATCCAGAATTATAATCATGATGTATATATCATATATATCATATATATCCAGTATATACATGCATTTATAATATTACATAATCATTTAGAGGTAAGAAATGAAATGCACCATTCATGGAGATGGTAAGCCGTACGTACCCATGAACACTACTTTCATTTTTATTTCATATTTTTTAGAATGGAATCATAATGATATAAAGGTATATTTTAATTCTAGTTTAATATCATATATAATATCATAACTTCATCTTCTATACGTCCCACATATGGTACTATCAAATCAAATCACTTTGAGGGGGCGGTAGACCGCACTTCCGTAAATGAAGATATTGCGTTCACCTATAATGGAAACCATAAAGGTATGCCCAAAATGAAAAATACAGAAGCTTAAGGAAACAATAAACATATTATATATCATATATAAATATAGTCTCATATTAATGGCCACCTATGAAGGTGTTAAAAGAATGTTGAACAATCATCATTTCGGGAGGCCGAAATTCGCCATCCACGGAAACAATATGTTCTTTAACCATTAGATGTAGGTGTGTGTAAGTGTAGCTCAAATACTTCTTATAACAAAATCCTAGTATATTTATGATACTGGAGTTTTTACAAAATAAATGAATAAAAATAGTTTAGGGGGTTAGAGAAGAAAAATAAAACAAAAGAACTCAAGTGAAGACATTACCTTAAAATCGGGTAACTCCCATTGGTTTGAGCTCAAAGGCTTCCTTGGGAAGACTTATACCAAATTTGAGGCTTCAAGGAGTTATAGAGGGATGTGGGGAGACAAAATGAGTATGGTTTGGCCGAGCCAAAGGCTTTGGGAGTGTGGGTAATGAGGTAGAGGTGGGGGCCTTTTATAAGAGGAGAGGAGGGGTACTCTTGGAAGGTAAAGAAAAGTCACTTTATATTAAAATGGTATTCGGATTTAAGAGGTACCACATTGATATAATTCGAGGATAAGGTGATAAGGGTTCTAAATCCACCCATACAATAGGTTTTGTACATGTGTAGGTCATAGATTTTACGTTATCATTTCATTTTATTTAAATCCTTTATTATTGAGGTAATCACAGCATCATCATGATGTAATAAATAATTTAATTTATTTAATGTCTAAAAATTATAAAAAAACTATCATGATATAGGAAATAGTTTTAGATTTCAAATGAATATTTATAATCAAATATCTGACTTGTATAACCCCATGTAAAAATTGTTTTAGTAAAACATTTCATGTTTGTGTTATTTTTACATTAACATTAAATAAAACGTTTTTTATGTCATTTCCCAAACAAGTGGCTCCATGGGGTCCCCAAGTTGACCCATGGCTTGTCTTGGTCGGCCATGACACATCCAATAAGGGTAGGACATGTTTCTAGGTATTTTCATTTTATTATAATATCATTTTTGCCTTAAATTGCACTAATTACCTCTAATCACGATTAAAAACATAATAAGTTACTATTCACCAAAAAAATTATTTTAATCTCATTGAACCACATTTTACTTCTTAATGACAACCATGTATGTTGGATTTTTGAAATTCAAAACATAGAGGTGGTAAAATTTCATTTAAACGAAAAATCAGTTTTTTAAGTACCACGTAGTGGTTTCACTATTCATCAAAAATTGATGTTTTTCAGAAAAATACTAAAACTTCACCCTACGCTATATTTGATATTACAAATTTCAAAAATGAAGCCTATTTTACAAAATTAAAAACATATAAGTCACATCAATTAATTTAATAATTAATTCCCGCTGTCTTGACAAATAGCTTGTTTTATAAAACAATAAGTATCAAAAGATTGACACTAATTTAAGTCTGATTTCAAAGTGAAATTAATTCCAACGACAACTATTGGATTTAATGGTAAAAATATTTTATAATTTCACTTTAAAACCAATTCAAAAGATAATTTAATCATATAAATAAATTAGATTAAAAAGTGGTTTTGAATTAAAATACAACATTTTACACTATTCATTAAAAAATGAACATTATCGGAAAGATACCAAAAATTCACACAAAGTAAATTTTGATGTCCCGATTCTAAAGAAGAGTTTTATTTGGTCCAATAGAATGTATAAATGTGACCAAAACTATATTTAATGACGGTTCGCCATCCAAAGGCGATAAGTGAACCTTTAGTGAAAATTAGGGTATAAAAGCCTAAAATTGAATTCTTTTCATATTTTAAGCCTTTATCTTTTATTGGATAAATGTAAAAACATTTAAAATGCATATATAATCATATTTTAGTTATTTCTATCCATTACTGCCAATACAAAGACTACATGTTAACTACCATTTAAAATAATATTATTATATTACTAGTGTACAATGTAAGTTTTCAAAGAAACTCATCGTTGCGTATCGAGTACGCTATCGAACGTAGAATCACCTTTTAATTAAAATTTATATTTAATTCATAAATATTAATAAATATGAAAATGTTTTATTCATTATTTACCTAGGATGTTACACTATAGAAAATATAAAAAAATAAATATTTATCAAATTTTTGATAATTTTTAATAATTATTTCTCAATATAGTTCTTTTCAATAAATAACACTCATTTTAGTGTATTTTACTAATTAATGCTCATTTCAACTATTTTTAAATAATTAAAAAAAATTTTAACTAATGATTTCTAATTTCTAATAATTGATTCTAATTATTTTAATTAACACTAAATTTCAATAATTATTAGTAATTACCACATATTACGACTAATTTTTAATAATCACTACTCATTAACCATGATTTTTACTATTTACCGCTTTTTTTTCAATTGTAACTAATTAAAAATCATTTTATAAAATATTAATTAATTAACCCTCATATCTACTAGTTTTTAGTAACTCCATATCATTTGCAATAATTTTTTATAATTATTTCTCATTGCCTATAAATATTTATAATTATCAATCACTACCAATAATTTTTACATATTACTTGTAATTAATTGTACTTTTTACAAATTACTACTCATTGTTGGAAATTTTTACTAATTACCACAAATTACTATTAATTTGTTTCTGATTAATAGTAATTAACTTTAATTTTTTCTAATTACAATTTATTTATGCTATCAATAGCTAATTAATGCTCAATTCCTTTAATTCTATGTATTTGATGTCTATTTCCACAAATATTTAATAATTATTTCTCATTTCATAAAATTTTTTATAATTCACTATCATTAACTCTAATAATAAGTAATTATTGCCTATTACTATTAATTTCTACTATTTACCATAAATTAATGGTAATTTGTATTAATTACAACTCATTAGTTGTACATTTTACTAATTAACACTCATTACGATAAATTTTTAATAGTTAGTAGAAATATAATGTAAAATATTTTTATTACCACTTATTACTGGTAATTTTATATTTATTTATGCTCATTGATTATAATTAATAAAAATTACAATCCATTTCAGTTAATTTTCTATAATTACTGCTAATTTCGATTAATTTTTATTAATTAACACACATTTCATATAATTATTAATAATTTCTTCTCATTTCATCTTATTTAAAAAAAATTCCTCATTACTGTTAATTTTTTTAATAATTACCGCTCCATACCATAATTTTTACAAATTAATGCTAATTATTACAGTATTTTACTAATTACCTCTCATTACTAGAATTTTTACAACGTACTGCCAACAAACAATACTTTTTACTAACTACCTCTCATTACCAGTATTTTTACTAATTAGAACTCATTACAAGTAATGTTTACTAATTACCACTCTTTATGAATATTTTTTTACTATTTACAACTCATTATCAAATTTTTTCCTTATTAACACACCATTAAAGATATTATTTACTAAAAGATCTCCATTTCCATTTATTTTAAATAACCAACATTCATTTCCACTAATTTTAAGTAATTGAGGACCATTTCCAATAATTTTTAATAAATCCCACTAAGTATTTGTAATTTTTTTAATTAAAGTTATGTAATGTTATATTTTTACTAAATACCACTCATTACCTAAAATGATTACTTCTTACCAGTCATTGTCTGTGATGTTTACTAATTATTGATAATTGATGAAATTTTTTATTAATTATCCATAATTACATATAAATTGTAATAATTACTAATCATATTTTATTATTTTAATTAATAACACCATTTTTACCAATTTTTAATAATGAATGCTTATTTAAATTTACTTTTAATAATTACCAGTCATTTTCACCAATTTTTAATAATTATTGCTCATTTTAAATAATTTTTAAGTTTAATATGGCTAATTTTGGCCAATTTTTACTTATTATCACTCATTTACACAAATTTTTACTAATTACTACTATTTTAAATTAATTATGAATAACTTATAATAATATCTAGTAATTTATAATAATTCATTTAAATATTTATTAATTACCACAAATATTTCTAATTACCACTAATTTTTACTAATTACTGCTAGTTTTTTCTAATAGTTTTTAAATTATTAATATTTTGAGTTAATTATTAATAATTAATATTAATTAGTATTAATTATGAATTACTATTAATTATTATGTATTACAATAAATTATTATTTTAACATAGTGAATTTTTAAAATAAAACACTATCCTTGATTTGTTATAGGATACACCATACTGAGATTAAATGAAAAACTAATTATTTATATTTAAATGTTTCCATTAATACCTAATTATTAGAATGGAGGGAATGAATTAAAATAATTTAATTATGAAAATAGAGATTCCAAATTTAAAAATAATTAATTATTTGGAGACTAATTATTTATAAATGAAAATAAAACCCTTTTTTAAAGGAAACCTTTCTAAATTAAGTGTTAAATTTCACAAAAGTGTGTTTTATAAAAGTAAAATAAAAAATCACACTTTTTTATTACAAATTATATTTTATAATTACTTCATTTTTTGAAATTATAATATCAAAATTTACTATTGTTGGATTTTTTGGATTTTTTAACAAGGATCATGTTTTGATGAATAATGAAATATAATAAATTTTTATTCAAAATAGATTCTTCATCTAAATACATTATTGTGATAAATTATATTATTTATTGTTTTATATATATAATTATTTAAATTTTATATCATTTATTTCTATTTATGTCATTATAATGAATTTCACCTAGAATTTGGATATAAAATCATTTAAGACTTTTTCACATTTACACTTTAAAACATCGTTTTATCACCCCGTCTACAGTTTTAATTTTAAATTTATTTTACTAAATTATGTGTTTTGAATTTTTAAGTAGAGATTCCATATTTTAAATCAGAATAAATAAATTTATTAAACAGTTCCCCTTTATTTTGTGGCTATATGAAAAATATTTATTTGTAATTTTAAATACCACGATTAATGGTAATTATGTAATTAAGGGGAATATAATTTTACAAATATTGCAAATTAACTCGTAAAATTTTACTATATTTATGGTATATTTTGTGATCATCCCAAATCATACTTGATCCAATTTGATGACATATTCTAGTCACTAGGACAACTTTAAACTATTTATATTATTTTATTTTAAATAAAATTTTAAGACAACGTACCTTTTTACTTTACAAGTAAAATATTTTAATATATTGTTTTCTAGGGATTTTATTCGACTATAAATTGTCTTTATAACCCTAAACTTCTATTCTTAGTATTGATAATTTATTTTTAATTTTTAGTAAATAAATAATTCCCATAAATCCTCACATAATGATGATTCACTAATTGTTTTATTAATGTATATATTAAATTAATGAAATTGAAAATAATAAAATAAATAAATTCTGGGTAACCAATATCTTTCATTAATTTTATATATTACTTTCACAAATTTTTTTCATGTTAACTTATTTTTTTTGAATATATCTTATTATCATGATATTTTAAAAATTACAAGTAAGAAACAATATCAAAATTGATAGTAATGATATTTCTTTAAAAAAATATTTTATTAAATGACATAAAATTTCTCAGAAATAAAAATATTCTAATAGTTTTGTATGACGATTAAAATGTCATCAATTATCCAGAATTGTTAATTTTTTTATAATGTGAAATTTAACCATAAGTGGTAAAAGCACGTGGTATCACAATTAGATTTGACAAAATTAAAGAATCATTAAAGGAAAAATATAAGTGTAATAATGTCACCTAAAATTTTGAGAAAAAATTATTTTTTAGATTATTTAGACCAATAATGAACTTATATTTGAATTAACTAACTTTTTGAGAAAATTTTAAAAGAATATTAAATTATATTAATTTAATATTTTTAGTGTTTCAATATGTGCCTCTCAACTCATTTATAAAAGGTCACATCCTACATCACTTATTTAAACGACATTGAGCCTTTTTTCTTTCCCAACCCCTTCTATTTCACATTCCAACATAATTATACAAGATCTAGAGATATTTTTCTTCCAAAAATACCATGATTATTTTCCATAAGAAGTGATCCAAAGGATGTATTCTGAAGAAGAAGTAATCATATTTACTAACACATCATAGTTAATTTGTTCGTATGCTTCTTCAAAATGTGTTGTTTCTATTATAAAGTAATAAAAATTTTAACATATATATGTGGATATATTATTTTGATTATGGTACAACCATATCTCCAAATTTATTCATCTAATAAAAAATGAAAACATTGTGCATTACAATATACCATCACCATGTCTCAGTGTAATCTTATATTCATCACCACATTACTTGAACAGGTATAAAAAAAGAAATAATGTATATACATGATAATTATGAAATTATATTAATTTGGGAAAAATTAATATATCAGAAACTACCTTACCCTTTTACCATTAATGTAATGATATCGTCACTCATTCATACATATGATTTACCATGTCCACTAAGCAATGTGTTCAATTTTCTATGTAAACAATTCAAGAAAGAAAATAAAAATGTAAATACTATATAAAAATGATATATATGAACGTAAAATCATTATGGAGATGAAATAAATATATCATATTCATATGAAATGATACTTAAATGACCAATTACGTATAATAAAATGAAGTAGTTAACACCAGAAACAAGGGTAATAAAGAAAAAGTATTAACAAGACTACATAAGCTGTTAATATATTATACCATAAATTTGAATATGGTTATGGTGTAATTTATTAAAAGGATTTATATGATTATACTAGAGGCAAAATCACTTTCAACTAAAAGAAATTTCATGGTAAGGGACATCGTCTCAATCACCTTTAATTGATTCATAGCTTTACATTATATACCCAACTTCTTTTTTGAGGTGAAAACACAACCCCTTTGATTATCATGTAACTAATTTAATTAATATCATATTTTTAATGTTTTTTTTAATTTTATTATTTCATTGGGATTATGTTTTAAATGTATAATGTGGTATGGGACACCATTAATGTTTAAAGATTAATTATCACATCATTTAATCCATGTTAATACTCTCAAAATTATTTTACAGATTTACTTATATCGATATAGAAGTATTATAAAGGAAATTTTATTTCAGTTTATAATTTTATTAATTTATTTTTAAAAGGAATATTTTTACATATCTTATATAGAACTCTTTGAAAAATTAAAAAAGGATGTTTCTATTCTTAATGCACACAAAGACAATGTCTTCTCAGCCACTATGACTATAATTTAATTTCTGTATTCCATTAAAATATTAAATATATTAAAAAATTGTAATCCCTATTCCTTTACTTTTAGGATAATTATTATTGAAAATGGTTATTTTTAAAATAAAATTTTATTATTATACTAATCTATTTTCCATATTGTTCTGATAAATGTTTTTCCTCAATATATTGTCAATGATTTTATTATAGTATTTCAATATATTTCAACACCCATTTTTGAAACTTATAATTAATTGAGTTTTATCTCTTATGATATTATCTTACAAATTTTATAGATTCTTTTATGATCTGTCTGACTTTGGATGTCCTGTTTTCATACTATTCATTCATTATTGTTAAATTATTCACATTTCCAATGCTAGTTTTTAATATGAATATTTATGTTGTTTGTTTTTCACTATATTCATATAAAGAATTCATTTGACTTAGTTAGTGATGACTGGGTCCACTATTTCAAATAAATGCATTGATAGGTCTCATGAGAAAAAATATACTGGGTTTTAGCCGAGGCCTTACCCATTTATTCGATTCCTGGTTTAAAGCATTGATAATGTTAGATTCATGGCACAAAGCCTTGAAAATATTATATTCTTTGTATAAATCCTAGAAATTATGTTTTAGATGTCAAAAATTATTCATTACATCGTTATAAAATTATATATTTATATTACATGTGATTATTCTACTTATAGAATATATATGGTAAATTTTTTGAGCTCATTTGATTATTTAAGTGTCATTTATTTTAGTTATTTACCTATATATATTGTTTATAGCATATTTAATCACTGTGTCTACTATACTCTTACTCTCACAATGCTTTTGAGATCATCCATTTGATATGTTTAATTTTTTCTATAATCCATGAAATATATTATGGATGATATTCTATGTTACACAAAGGGGGAATAATGGATGTCTCAGTGAAATTATTTTTGTACTTTGTGTTTTAAAATGTAATGTGAATTTCATATATGTATCTTATTTACCAATACTACTAAACTATTAATTACTTTGGTATTCAATCACTTATATCTTATAAAAAAATAACATATTAATGGAATGACTCTGGGCTACCTGGTATGGCTCATTACAATTGGTATCACAGAAAGTTTAATAGAAACTTTCGGAACTGATTTAGGAAAACACAGATAAGGGAACATAACCCTATGACTGACTATTGAAGAAATGTATAATTATAGTATTAAATCCCATATAATATGTAATTAAAACCTGTGATATAGGTTAACCCAAATGATTCATATATTTAGAAAGTGTTATGATTTCGACATCCTATAAATGTTTCTTTATGACAATATAACTCTGATTAGTGTTTCTCTCTTTGTGCTAGGAGTTTTGGCCAATGATTATTATCCTATGTGTTATAGAAGTAATGTTTATACTATTGATTATGATAATACTACAAAAGAGAAGTTATAGGGAGTAATTATTATGGTATACGATTTTGAAGAATATTTAATGGTTCAAGAATGAATTAAGATGATTAAAGTTATTTTTTTATTTGGATTCCAGAACCATTTCATCAATGGTGCTTTGGCTCAATGTATCATGAGATATATATTTATTGAACTACAATTCTTCTTATTTAAGTATTTATACGAATGAAAATTTTTGTTATGGTTTTTAAAGTGATCTAATATTTTGTATGTGGAAATAAGAGATACATTATTTTTTTGGATAACATAATGTTAGGTTGATTTTTTTAAATTTAGTGACCTGTCGTCTAAATATTATCTCTTTGAATTTGGATAGAAATATTTTTGTAAGATTCTTTTGATTAACTACATAGGGAATAAATTAAAATTAAAATTGCATATTATTTATTATTTTTAAAGTATGATTTATCACTCTGGATAAACTATACTAACCATTTTGTTTTTAATAATATTTAAAGGCCAAATGAATTACTTACGGACCAATTAATTAAGGTGTTTCAAGCTTAAAATTGATCTTGAATATCTATCTCTTGGTTTAACAAATGATGTGGAAATACAATGAAGAATAACCAAAGTATGAGATTATAACATAGAATGAAATAAAGTATGTTTTATTAATATCTTTATATATATAAGAATATAATACCTCAAATATAAGAAAATGATTTTTGATTAAAAAATAGTATCCATTTACTTTTCTTACTATGAAATCAATGGAAATTTTAATCCATCATAGATATATGGTTTTTTGGATGTTGAATTTTTCATGACCATGCTCTCCATCACTCTACATCAAATCATGATAGTTAGTTTCCTCATACAATTTCAACTTTTCCTCCATGGAACCCCGATATGTGTTATCTCGAGTGACCATTATAAATAAATATATTTATTTTAAAGTAAAAGATTCATTAATCATTTTTCCAATGTGGGATTTCAAAAATGGTAATTTGAAAATTAAATCACCTATTTTCAATGTGGATTTTAAAATTTTGAAGAAACAATTTGTTAAAGGGGGGAATGTAAAATCCCTATTATTTTAAAGGAAACACTATGTTTGATTGTAAACTTCATACACCACATCAAGCTTAAATGAACAAAAAAATATTATTATTTAAGTGTTACAATTATAACCTAGAAGTAAGAATAGAGGGAATGAATAAGATTGACTGAATTATGAGAATATGGTTTATGATTTTAAATGTAATGAATTATATAGAGTCAAATTATATATAAATGAAAATAAAAAACTATTTCAAAATGAAATATTCTTGTAAAAACTATTTAATTGATCAGAAGTGTGTTTTATAAAAATAAAATATTAAAATCACACTTTTTGGGATCACATATTTTATTTGAAAAAATAAAAATTATTTTTTAAATTAAAATATCAAAATTTAGTATGTTTTATTTTTTTGAAATTTGTAATATGTTTTATATTTTTTTGAATACATAAAAAATACCGAATTTTAATTGAAAATAATTTTTTAATAAAAATAATTTAGAGTGTTAAATAATATTTCTCTAATGGATAATTATATTAATTTCAACCTATTTAATCCAATTTATCACATTTTAATCAAATTCTTATTGAATTTGGATGTAAAATAATTTCTATATTTTTCACCTTTTCACATTAAAAATATTATTTCTCAACCTATCTATGAGCTTAATATTAAATTAATTTTATATAATTCTCTATTATTGGATTTTAAAAAATGTATTATATTTATAAAATAAGAAGGTAAAATTTTACTTAATGAGTCTATTTTATTTTTTCCCAAAATGAATAGAAACTTTAGTAATATTAATTACCACCATTAATGGTAAATCATGTATTTAAGGGTAAAAAAAATATTATAAATATTATAAAATTACAAAGAAAATATCCTAAATTTATTATATGATTTATTTTAACAAAAAATAACCCATTAATCAATTTTATGAGCACTAAGAGCCCCATGGATGAATTTAAACCAAATATGGTATTTTTATCTTAATGTAAAGTCAAATATTTCATACTTTTTTATTTAGAGAATTATATATTTGAATATGCTGGTACCTAAGAGATAAGTTTTACTATAATTATAAATTTTAAATAAAAAAATTATATTAATCATGGAAATTTGTTTTTAATTTTGAGTTAATAAATAATTACATCAAATGTTTACACAATGATGATGTAGTAATTTTTTAATTAATGGAAATATCAATTAAATGAAATTACGAATATGAAAATTAAAATAATTTTACATAATTTGTGACATCCAATAATTTTATAGTCGACTTCGACAAATTTAGGATATTTTAATGTAACACCTCATGTTTTTTAAAACAAATTGAAATGCATGAATGTTTTTTAAGTATATATTTATAACTAGACTTCAAGGATAATTTTTCAGCTTTTATGATTTTAATATGAAAAAACGGTCATCTACAGTTGTAATCAGTATGTTATTTTGATTTTGAAAGAACTACTATGGTTTTTTAAGAATAGTAACATAACCTTATGAACTGTAATATGATCCAAAGGAATAGTAAAATATATTATTATATTATTTTCTTAAGGATTTATGATAATAACATGTTGACTAAATTTTGAAGTTCTTAAAAAATAAATTAAATATTTCAAATATTTTTTTGAATAAATTATTATTTTATTTAAACAATAAATTAAAAATTTGTAGAAAAATATCTTCAAAAAATGTAGTTTTTTTCTTAATTCTACACATCAAAAAATGCGTAGGGTGATTTTCTGCAATTTTTCTGAAATTTATGAATTTTGTATGAGTAGTAAACTAAGATAAATGCTAAATACTAGATTTACTACCTCATGGATGATGAATGGCTAATTTAGAACACTTTTATTGAACCCACATGAATTTATTACTATTTTGGGTCACATGAATAAAGAATATTAATAGTCTTGAGATAAAATATTAGAATAATGTAAAATCTCTTCTCTCCCCCACTATAAATACAACCTTCATTCCCCACTTCCTCCCAAACCTTTGATGCCTTGATACTTTCTTATGTTATTCCCAATACTCCTCCCTGCACCCTTCCCCACTTCCATGTCATTATGGTCTTACCCAAAGGCCAAAACCAAGGGCCTTAAAGAGTATCTCAATGAGAAGAGAACAAGAAGATAGAATCCTCTTCCTTTTTCATGTATTTTCTTTCAAATTCCATGTTTTTCATATACTGTATTTCCCACCACATATCCAAGAGTTATGAAAACTCTATATTCATATATATTATTTATATTATCGTTTTCATTTAAATTATTCATCATATTCCTTCCTCCCCTCTACCTATTGTTCTAAAAATAAAAACATCGTCCACAATGGGCCGATTTACCAAAAATGTGGATGATGTGTTTCCAATTTCCATTGCATCCTTCAAATCTAATCATGAAACCATTTTAATGGTTGAATAAAAATTTAAATTATTATTTTTAACCTATTTTAGGTTTTGGAATCAACTTATATGGATGAAATTAAATTATATAATGAAATATGTTAATTATTATCGAAGAACCACATAAAATTCTCAAAACAAACATTATTAATGTTTTAGAAAAATATTGATCATTATATATGATTAGAAAATGATTCACGGTATCATTAAAAACTTTTTATTAATATGAATAATATTTATTTCCACTTTTGTATTTTTATTTCCATAAAAAAATGAAAATCAAATAGTAAGAGGGCATGGAAATCATGAAAAGAACGCACCCAAAACAATGGAATAAAAAAATACTAATAATTAAATGGAAAAATGATGATATGAAAGGATTATATAATGTGTTTTAAATACTAATATGTATCTTTAAGATATTAATAAATCTATTATAACCATTATAAAGGAGTCTTAAATAGGTGTTATGTTAGAAAAATGATATGTAAGGAAATTCATAACCCTGTTTCTATTCATTGGGTTGACAATATACTTCATTATATAGGTAGTATTGAAATTTTTTCTATGATGAATTTTTTTATATTATGATTAATTAGTTTTATTTTAGTTTATATACATGTTACATTGACTCTATTAAGTATCTCTTAAATTATCTGGTATTTGTAAGGGGTCTTTCTTTTAAAATCCTCTTTGAAAAATATGTTTTACAAAATTCAAAAGAAACATTTTTATTAAAATTTTCTAGATATATGGTTATGGATTGTTTTTTGATAATTTTTTATGATAAAGGGTGGGACCTATATCTCACTTCAATTCATTGTTTATGGGTACGTTGGTGGTAAGTCATATGGTTACTCCAACTGTAACTATGATGGTTACATAAATTGTAAGGTAGCCATGAGGGTTTCAAATTAAAAGGTAGCTAATAATGTTAAATTTAATGCATTTATTTCCCCAAGATATCATTATGGTTATATTTATGTTCTATATGTTTTTTTTAAATCTCATTTATGTCTGAATTTTCACAATGTATGTTTATATGGGTGACAAATATGTGTTTTTGAAAATTATTTGATACGTTACAAGTATTGATGGACTAATGTGTTCATTTCTTATTTTTTTTATCCCTTAATGATATTTTTGTTATCATCCCATGTTTTTAACAGACAATCACAAGTTATCAAGATTTTTTAGACTAGTATGGAAGAAAACTTAAATGTTTTTATGATTTTCCAATGATATAATATTTTCTTTGAAATGTTTTATATTTTGGAATTAAGGAATTCTGTTTATGTGGTATCCACTCTATATTAATGGGTAATGTTATGATTGTATTTTTTCCCAATTATCTAAATATATAAAAATGGAAATTCCCTTTAACATAGAAGGAAGTGAGTTTTAGAATTAAATATATATTTATGTATTGTAATAAGGTCAGGTCCTTATAGTCGGTATCAGAAGATAGTTTAGATAACTTTTGGGGTTAGGATGATGTTAATAGAATACCATAAAATATTTTTAATAAATGGTTAATTTGAAATGATATATCATTTAAATATTACAATGTTTATTCTACTAATATATTTTTTTTGTAATGTTTTTCCATAGAAGAAATAGGCATGCTAAAGATCAGATGCTACAACAAAATTATATCCTTCTGAATCAACTGCTCGAAATGGTAGGGATTGGAACAGAGATGTTTGTGACAGTAATGGATTAGCTATCACTTGAAGTAAATGGTGGTGGTATCCATGAAATAGACCAACCAGAGGTTCCAAAACCTAGAATGATTATAGTGTGACATTTAATGAGACCAAACCCTACTTTTTTAATGGAACATCTGACCTAGTAGCAGCTGAAGGATGGATTATGTCCCTTGAAAACATATTCAATGTTATTCAATGTTAAGCTAATCAAAATGTAAGTCCTTACATTTATCATTTTAAATTCTAATCTAATCAGTTGTGGTCAATTTTCAAAAATATTAGTGATATAGAGGAGACTGATTCCTTAGAGTTTGATAAATATAAAAGTCTTTTCCTTGAAATATAATTTCCTATGGTGGTGTGTCATTGGATGGAGAAGCAATTACATGAGTTAAAGATATAGGAGGAATATTTAGTGGTTGTTTATGAATAAAACATCACATGACTAGTGAGTTATGCTCCAAATCTCATTCCAAATATTAATATCAAAATAAACTACTTTTACAAAGGATTAAATCCATCATATCGAATGAATTTTCTCTCGAATGAAATCAGAAGTATTGAGAAACTTGTTCTATGTACTGAGGGGTAGAGATGGAGTTTTCTGATGATTATGTTCACATTGAAAATAAAGAGAATATGAGGTCCATATGTCAAGCTATGGGTAAGAATCAATTAGATAAATATGATAGAAATAAATTATAGTTTTCATTTTTTGAAAAGTGTGTGAAAAAGAATCCTATGGAATGCCATAAAACATTTATAAAGTGTTTTTGATGTGTTATGCTTAGACAAAAGGACCTATATTGCAATAAAAATGAACCTATGACTAATCATGATAAGAAAAATAATAAGTGTTATAAATGTGGAGAGATTGGTAATTATAAAAATTCATACCCAAAGAGAGATCTAAATGCTGTAAAGAAGACATACTATAAGTAGATAGGTGTAGTCAGATCCTTTGCTACTATTTCAGGAGACATCGGGCCATATAATAAAGTTTTATTAGGTATCTTTACTATTTACTAAGATATTTATAATGTTTTTATGAAATAGAGACTAAAAATTTCTTTATTTATGATGAATATTCAGTTAAAATAGAAATATCACCTCAAACAATGAGAAGGGAAATTGTTGTCAAAACACAAGGGGAAATATTATAGCAAAGAGGAATTATAAGAATATTTTTATTATGGTATGAGGGGAGACATTTCCTAAAAACCATATTATTTTTCCGTTAGTAGAGCTTGATTTCATTCTGGGAATGGATTAAGCTTCTGTTTATCATGAAAAGATCGATTATAGAGCTAAGTAAGTAGTTTTTTGTAATGTTTTTCAATTAGTATAAAATAAAAAACCCATAAAATTGATTAAATATAATATGTTAAGAAACTTTTGAAAGGTGAAAGTGAACGTTATCTTGCTGATATTATTGAAAACCATGGAACAGTTCAGATTAAATATGTACCTGTGGTAAATGAATACCATGATGCTTTTTCAAATGAGTTACCAAGTTTCATATCTAATTGGGTTGAAAAATTCACCATTTAGATAGTTTGTAATTCTAACACAATTTTAAAAATTCCGTATTGAATATCTCAAATAGAACTTCATTAATTGAAAAATCAGTTTTTGGGTTTTATTGATAAAGGCTTCATTCTTCCTAGAACTTCACCATTGGGTGCACCTATAGTGATATTTAAAAAGAAATATGGTTTCATGAGACTTTTCAATGATTATAGAGGATTTAATAACATCACTATTAAAAACACATATCCTTTTACTCATATCGATGAAATTTTTTATTAAGTCTAGGATGCTCAGTACTTTTCCAGGAATGAATTGAGATTCAGATACCATCGGATGAAGGTAAATGAGGATAACATCCCAAAAACAACTTTTCTTAATAGATAAGGGCATTATGAATTTTTTATTTTTTCATTTGGGTAGACTAATGAACCTACTGTTTTAATGAATCTTATGAATATAATATTTTGTGAGTTCTCAGATATACTTTAAGTTGTGTTTATTGATGACATTCTGGTATATTTTAAGAGTAAATAATAGAATGAAAAGCATATAAGTGTTGTTGTGCAAATCATAAATGAAAATAAACTATATGTATAATTCTGAAAGTGATATTTTTTTGAAATAAATTTCATTTCCTAGGAAAAATATAAATATAGGTGGAATTATAGTTCATCCTTCCTAAAAACAATTCTTTGATGAATGTACAATAACTAAAAATGTTACACAAGTTCATAGGATTATTTGATTAGCCAGTTATTATTGATATTTTGTCAAATTGTTTGCATGGTTACCTATCCTTCTAACAATGTTAATGTAAAAAGTGGTTAAATTTACTTTGATTAAAAAATGTGATGTTTTTTCAGGAACAGAAGAATAAATTTGTAGATTCTCAAATTTTGGACTTTCCTTCCTTAAATGGTGAGTATTTTCATCTACAGTGATGCTTCATTATAGGGACCTGGTTTTGTCAGGGTGAAATTGGGTCCTCTGGTTTTGGCTTTGAAAATTTGGTGGCATCATTTATTTGGAGCCAAATGACCATTATATACAGAACATGAAATTCTGAAGTATATATTCTATCTGCAGGAATAAAACATGAGGAAGATAATTTTGATTGAACTGATAAGTGACTATGATTTCATGATTAATTACCATCTAGGAAAAGAAAAAAGTGGTGGATTACATGAGTGTAAAGAAAATATGCATCGTTAACCATGTTATATTTAGAACATTCTCCCTTGATTAAATACTTGATGAATTTTTTCTTATATATTATTGGAGCAGGAAATTACTCTATTTTGTTTCAGTTTTCACTAAATTAATCATTATCAGATAGAATTAATCAAGAATTGAAGGAAGACCTTCAGGAACATAAAAATGATATCATTTGTTAAAATGGGTAAGTTTCATGAATTTAAAATTGATAATGATTGTATTTTGAGATTTATAAAAATATTGTGTATTTATTTTTATTAAATGTTGAACAAATATTTTTTGGTTAAACTCATACATCTCAATTTTAAGTTCATCCTAGTAGTTCTATCATTTACAGATACCTCAAGAATACTACTAGTGGGATGGAATGAAAATAGATATTTCATATTTTAATGTGAAATGTTTGGAATATTAATAGGTTAAAGTAGAGCAGCTGTTACCGAAGGGGATGCTTCAACCTTTTCTAGTTCTAGAGTGAAATGAGAGAATATATATATGGAATTTTTGGTTGGGATACCTATGAATTCTCAATGTAAAAATTTTATTTGGGTTATTATTGATCTACTGACAATATCTCCACATTTTCAATCTAATCAAGATACAAAGTATTTGGATCAGCTTTCATGAAGGTTCCACAAAGAGATTTTCTAGTTTTATGGAGTTTCTCTTTAAATTGTATTAGACTGGGATCCTAAGTTCACTTCTAAAATTTTGAAGGGCCTTCAGAAGTCATTGGGCACAAAACTAAATTTTAGTACATCTTTTGAACCTCTATCATATGGGATGTTGGAATGAATGATTTGAACATTGGATGATATGCTTCTAAAACATTCAATAGACTACTGGGGTATATGGAATCAATGTCTTTATTTAGTTGAGTTTTCTTATAATAATATTTTTTATTATAGTATTTAGATGTAATTTTTTTGTGGAATTTTATAGGAAATGGTGTAGAACTCCAGGTTTTTGGTCTAAAGATGGGGAATTTATGTTCATGGCACTACAATTAGTAGAGGAAGTGGCTTAGAATGTAAATATGATCCAACAACACATAAGGACAGCTCATAGTAGGAATAAAATTTAAGCATAAAATATGAAGAATGATTGTTCATTTGAGGTTTGTGCTCATGTTTTTCTTATAATATCACCATGGAAAAGTGTTATGTATTTTGGTAAGAAAGGGAAGCTAAGTCCATGGTTCACTAAACCCTATGAAATCCTAGTGAAATTTGGACCGGTTTCATAGTGAGTAGATTTTCTTGCTTGTTTATCTTAGGTACATAATGTTTTTCATGGTTCGATTTTGGGAAAGTTTGTTCTAGATATATCTCATGTCATCAGCTCAGAAGCAGGTTTACTGGAAGAGAAAATTCACTATGAAGAGAAACCAGTTTATATTCTTGACCGAAGAGAACATGCATTGAGGAATATGGTAATATTCTAGGTAAATGTTTTGTGGAGAAATGAAATGGTTTAAGAATAAACTTTTAAATTTTAAAATTCTATGAGGTAAAGGTACCCTCAGTTGTTTAAAATGTAAATAAAATTGTGAGGGAGAAATTTCTAGATGGCGGGAATAAAATAACACTCCATGTTTTTAAAAATAAATTGTAATGTATGAGACATTGTTTTATGTTGATAATTAAAAATATCTTTTAAACATAATTTTTCTTCTTTTTAGATTAGAATTTAAAAAATGTTCATCTAATGTTGTGATCTGTAAGTTATTTGGAGTCTTGTAGAACCAAATTGTTATCTTGGTAAATAGTAATATAACCTAATGAATATTAATATTAATTGTAATATTACCCTAATTAGTAGTAAATTATATTTTTATTTTGTTTTCTTTAGGATTTAATATAAAATAATGTTGATTAATTTTTCAAGGTGTTAAAAAATGAGTTACAGATTTAAAATTATTCTTTGTGAATAAACTATGATTTTATTTAAATTTAATTTAATAATATTTAGTAAATTATTTTCAAAAAATGTATTTAATTTTTGAATTAAACACATTGAAAAATGGTTAGGGTGAATTTTTGGGTTATTTATGAAATTCTTCAATTTTTTGAAGAATAGTCAAATATGATAAATTATGATAAATGATAAATAATTGATTTATAGAATCATAGTCGATGAAAGGATGATTTAATCCAACATGTTTGGTTGTAACATGTAATTATAACTATTTTTGGTGACATGAATACATACTATTGTATGTCTTTAGAAAAAATATTGAAATAATGATTAAAATAATGTAAAATCCCTCATATCCTTCACATTAAATACCACCCTTATTCCATTATTCCTCCCACAGATCCCAAGTGTTTACCCTTCCCTAATATCTTCCCAATACTCATATTGAGACCCTTTCATACGTCCATTTCCTTCTAGGCTCACAAAAAGACCAAAACCAAGGGCTTTAAGGAGGACCTCAATGAGAAGAGTTGATGAAGTAAGAATCCTCTTTCTTTTTCATGTATTTTCTTTCTAATTACATTATTTTATTATTATGTATTTCCCTCCACATATCTAGAGGGTATTAAATATCAATAATATACTATATTATTTATGTTACCATGTTCATGTAAAATATCCATCATCTTTCTTCCTCTCCTATCCCCCTTTTTCTAAAAATAAAAACACAGTCCACGATGGGCTGATTTACCAAATTCAGGGATGATGTGTTTCCAATTACTATTACATCATTAAAATATTATCATAAATATCTTTAAGGGTTAAATAATAGTTTAATGTTTATGTTTTAACCTATTTAAACTTCTATAATGAACTTTTATACATGATATTAAATTATACAAGGATACAAGTTCATGAATATCTAGGAACCACAAAAAATGATCAAAACAAACATCATTGATGTTTTATCTAAAGACCCATCATCATATATGATTAAAAAATGAATCATGGTTTCATTATAAATTCTGGAAACATATTAATACAATTTTGTTCTGCTTCTGTGATTTCATCTCCATAAAACAAGAATATGAAATTCAAATCGTCTATGTAAATCACGTAAAGAAGGCACCCAAAACAATGGAAGGAACCATATACTAATAATTAAATGATGAAATTATGTTTTGAAATGGTCATATAAGGTGTTATGAAAAATAATATATTTATGTAAGATATTAGTAACACTGTTATAACCATTATACATGAGGTTTAATCATGATTGATATAAGAAAGACCCTAGGTATGGAAATTCGTAACCCGATTTCAATTCTTTGGGTTAACATTCTTCTTCTTTATTTATGTGGTATTAATTTTTTTTGTGAATTTTTTTATATTAGGTTTAATAATTTATGTATACACTGTATATATATGTTCCATCCACTCTATTGAGTATCACTTCAATTATATGATATTTTTAAGGGGTTTTATTTTAAAATCCTCCTTTAAAATTATGTTTTACAAAATACAAATGAAATGATTTTTTTGAAATTTTTCATGTTGTATGATTATGTTCTGGTTATTGGGAATTTTTTATGATGATGTGTGGGATATATATTTTCCACCAATTCATTGGGTATGAGTAAGTTGGAGGTCAACTGTATTGATACTCCAAGTGTAACTGTGATGGTTGTAGAAATGGTAAGGTTACCGCGAGGGTTACAAATTATATGGTAGACGAGAGGGTTACGAGATTATTTATGTAATTCCACCAGATACCTCTATCGATTTAATTATGTTCTATATGATTTCTGGAAATTTCATGGAAATCTCATTTTTCATAATGTTTTTTTGTATGAGTGACAATTATTTCTTTTTGAAAATTATTTTATACGTTACATGAATTCATGGCCTAATGTGTTATTTATTTATTTTTATATCCCATACTGATATTTTTTTTCACATCCCTATATTTTAAACAACTTTCATAGGTCATAATGTTTTTTATGACGAATAATGAAGACATATTAAATTTTATGAGAATTTTTTAATGAAATCTTGTTTTATTTGAATATTTTTATATTATTAAAGTAATGAATACAGTTTTTATGGTATCCACTCTGTATTAATATGTAATGTTATGAAAGTATTATGTCCCAATTATCTAAATCTCTAAACATGATAAGATCATCAATATATAAGGAAGTAAGTTATTGAATATATTATAAGATTATGTAATGTAATAAAGGAATGTCCTTACATTTTTAATAGTTTATTTAAATATATCTTTTTGTTAAGATATTTTTAAAATGTTAAGTAATGAATAATGTTAAAATTGACATTAATGATATTTTAAACTATAAAATATTTTATTAAATAATAGAGGTTTTATAATAATCTGAAAAGAATAAAAAATATTTGGATACATTTTATTATTTAATTAGTGATCCATTTATGGTTCATTTTCCATCTTCAGGTACCTATATTATCTTTTAGTGAGTAAAAATACAAGTTGTCACTATAAGTGTTAAATATAATAAATAAGGATTAAAGTCAAAATATAAGGGTTATAATTAGAAATACCCTTATCCCAAAAAAATTTATTGAGATTATTTTTATCCAAAATCATCATAGATTCAAAATAACTCACATTAGAACCATGTGTATTTAAAAAGTAATTTATTTTAATATAATATTTTAAGAGTTCCCAGAAGTACATCTCACCTAAATTAAAAAAGGGAACCTAATCCCTCACATTTTCAGACCATTTTTAGCCTTATAGAATGACTGAGACTATACCATTTATCATATAAATATCCTTATCCATGTTCTAGATATATTGGTCTTCCAAAAATACCTACCCGAGATCCCTTAATAAGAGATCTGAAGGAACTTAACCAAATAAAATGTAATCATTTTTACCAACTCATCGAAGATCATTTCTTCATCTACTTCCTCTTCATTGTTTTTTAAATGATAAATTAAATAATTGATAATAATATATATGATAATATGTAATTTTTTTATGTTACAAACATTTTATATATTTTATCCATATTAAGAAAAATAAAAACATTGTGTGTCTGTGTGTACGTACAACATACCAGCTCCATGACATGGTGTAAATTTTTTTTCATCACTACATCATCTGGATTTTTATAATGATAAAAATAATGTATCTATATTATAATAATTAAATGATTTTGATTTTTTAAAAATCAATGAACCATCCCCTTATTTACCCTTTCACTGTTAATGGAATCAAAACGTCCCTCGTGCGTAAGTATGACCAACCGTCTCCACGACACAATGTGAATCATTTTCTTCTTTAACCATTAAATAATGATTATAGAAATATATATAATGAATTAATATGACATATATTAGCTGAATATCATTTTTGAGATGACATAAATATATCATAATCATAATAACATTACTTACATGACAAAACATGAATATGAAAATGAAGTAGTTAACACCTGAAACAATGGTAATAATGAAATATTATTAGTAAATGATATAAGAAGATCATATATGATATCATAAATATAGATATTGTTATTTTATATGTTAATAAAATACATTTACTCACTACACATAAGGTTAAATAGTGTTCAACTAAATGGAATTGAAATGCAAGGGGCCTCATTTCAATAACCTTTCGTTGAGGAAATGATAAATTTTATACACCAACATCTTTTATGAGGTACATAGACATGATATTTGAAATATAATGTCAATAATTAATTTATTATAATACTATTTAATGTGTTTTTATATATTATTATTTCATGGGCCTTATAATTTTAATGTTCAAAGTGGTATGATACACTTTGAATATTTAATTATTTAATTATCACATAATTTCTCCATATTAATATTCTTGATATTATTTTACATATTTATTAAAGGGATATAGAGGGATTGTAAAATAAAATTTTACAACTATCACTAATTTAATTAAAAAAATTTCTAAATTAATCATTTTATGTGTTTTATATGGGTTCTTTTGAAAATTACAAAAGGAATGTTTTATTCTTAATATACACAGCAACAAAGAATTTCCCCCTACATGACTTTTATTGTTTTTAGATTCTTTTTAATTATTATATATATTCTTATATAAATATCCCAGTTCAATTATTTTAGTGATATTTGGCTTTATGATTATTATTTTTAAATAATTTGGTATTTTAATAAGAAAATGTTTTTCATATGGGTTTAATAAGAGTTTCACCTCAATAAAATTTCTATGATTCTAATATAATATATTCTTTTTTTTCTAAATAATTTATTAAATATTATGCTTAATGGAGGTTGATCTATCATGATATCACCTACATTATTTCATTGAATGGTTTATTATTATCTTGACTATATATGTTCTATTTTAATACCATTCATGGTTTATAGGTAATGTATTAATATTTTGTATTCTAGTTTATTATATGAATGTTTCTATTTTTTTTGTTTCACCACTTTCACGTGAGGAATGAATTGGACTTCTTAATTAACTAGTGATGCCCATTATATCCCTTTGATGCATCGGTAAGTCTCATGAGATATATTAGATATGTTTTTCTCCAAGTTCAAACCAATTTATTAAATTATTTCTATGAATACATTATAATGATACATTCTTGGAAAAAAATTGACGATATAATATTTTTGGTATGAATCCTCAAATGTATGTTTTAGATGTTTTAAATTATTAAATCCATCATTATGAATTCATTTATTGATATTCTATGTCATTATTAAACTATTATAATAACAATGGTTAATTTTCCTAGAACATTTGATTATTTAATTTTAATGTGTTTCATTTATTGACCTTTTCATATTGTTTGTTCCATATTTACTCATAGATTTTGTTGTACCCTAACCATTAATTATCATTCTATCTCACCCCTTTCATGTATTTTATTTTTCTGAGGAGTCCAAGAATTATATTATGACTGATATGTGGGGTTACACAAAGGTTGAATAGTGGAAGACTAAATGAAATTATTTGTATATTTTATGGTTTAAAATGTAGTGTTTATTTCAATTATTAATATATATTTTAACAAGACTACCATATTGTGTAGTCATTTGGAATATGATCACTTTTATCTTATTCTAATGTAATAAATTAAGGCACCGAATCTTGGATACTGAGGACTAGGTCATTAGAATTTTTACATGTTACTAAGATCAATAAATGATTATTGTGTTTTGTGAATTAGTTTTATTCATATATCAATTATAAGTAATTTATATAAATTATAACTACTTAATAATAATTAATAAAAATTTAAAAAAAAATTAAAATAAAAAAAATCAATTTTTAATTAAAAATAATTAATCAATCAAAAATAAAAAACATTAACTAAATTCAAAAAATTGAATATTATATCGGATAGAAATATGAATATTTTATTCCTTGTAAAAATTTAAAAATTTAAATGAAAAAATGGGAATTGAAAGAGTAGATATGAGGAGAAGAGAAATACTCAAATGATGAATGAATGGTAAAAAATCATGTAGGGGAATATATATAGGTTATAGAATAGTGAGAGGATTATATGTGAGGGGATTCCATTCATAAAGAGTAGAATTTGTTACAGGTACCATTGAAAATAGTACCCAATATAAATAAGTGTGTCGGTGATAAAAACAATGTTTATGATGGGTAACATTTCAAATACTCTTCTATTGTCACATTAGTTTCAAAGAGTTATAAATTACCATTTAAAATAAAAATAATGAAGAATGTTATTTGCAATGAGAGTAAATACCGATCAAAAATAATTATTTCCTCATTTTTGCACGTAGTCGCGCCTAATGTATTTGTGAAGGAAATAATATCCCATCATAAATAATTATTTATTTAGGATAATTTTCAACTTATATTGTTTCCATTCATAAATAGTCTCATGATAAGGACTATTTGTGATGAGGGACCTGCCCGTCACAAATATCCCATCGCAAAACCCCATTTTTCTCATAGGGTCAATAATTTAGATGAGCCCCAAGATAATGTAGTTGGAAACTTTAAAAAATTCTACATCAAGGACCCTAATGAGTTAGTTGTATTTACCAAACATCTTGTTGAAATTGAAGTGGATAAGGCACAACTCCATGTTCCACCAGTTACCCAGTGGCCTACATCGACTGTGTAGTGGTCTCCACTAGCATCCCAATGGACTCAATCTTGATTTTTTATTCCTTAAATGTGATTAAAATTAAATCCTACACCATTGTATTTTGGGAAAGGGTTTCTCCCCTTCTCCTATTCTATTGGCCTCTTAGACCTGGGGGGGCCCTCCCATTGGGTTTCCCCATGTTTGGGTGTGTATTTTTAGGAAAGTTTTAAAATGAAATTAGGTATAGATCATTTTCCATCCTCTTGTCCCTTATAATTATCCTTTGATTGTTTCATAATCATTTTGTCTATGTAATCATTATTTATTTCACCAATTATTTGTGAAATAATATTTTTTGAAGGTGGATTTTCTCAGTCCAGGAAGAGGGAAACCTGAGAAGATTTATTCCTATAATCATTCATTGTTTCATCAACGGTACCTGATTTTGTTAGATTTTCTATGGGATTTATTTTAAATTATAATTGTTTAATTATATTTTTTTTAGTTTATGTAATTTCCTTGGAATGGTTTCATGTGTCGTAATTTGACCTCCCATCGGTAGTTGGAGGTAATTCTGGCACAACGTGACGATCTAGTGAGTTATATATCATAATATTTAAATATTAATAATTAATTAATTAATTATAATTTATTGTAATTATTTATTTTTAATTACTATGTGGGGTGTAGGTCCCCAAAAATATGTGTGGTAACCTGTTGAGATAAGAATAATATCGATGTGCCTTGGTTGTTACTACCGTCACTTGATGCCAAAGTGGGGAAAGAATTAATTGATGTCAGTGGTTTCACATACATTATCTTTGTAATTAATGTTTTCTTATACTTCATTTCATCACATTGGCTCTCCACAAAGGGATACACTGTTTATTTAAATAGTTTAATATTTTTTTTAAAATAAATTAGTGTGTTTTATTGTAATTATAAAGTTCTAATTGTCATGAAAAATCTATGCGTTATGCCCTGATTACTTAGCCTCAGATGGCCGAGGATGAGAAACATAGATACTAGTTGGAATCCAAACCTCTTGTGAGGTGAGGCTAGTATTATTTCTATATAAGTATGCCTCCACAACTCTTGATTGGTGTGTCTGGACATTCTGATTCCTAGTGTTTCAGGTACAAGGGCTTGAGATTACTCTAAGAATGAGTTATGAATAAACATAGGGATCCTAAGACACATATGCCATAAATGAAACTTTGGAGCCTAAAATCATTTAGGATCAATGATATGAGGATGTACAATCAGTCCTCTCCTATCTTTTGGGACTTATCCTAGGTGAATGGACCTTAAGAAGACTAAGACTGGATTATGTACGAGGATCGACCGAAAGTGACCTTGTGGTCCGAGATATTCCATGGGTAATCTATTAACTATATCCCTGATGGAGGGACCCCATATATCTAGTGATTACATTCTATGTGGTGGTGATGAGATGAGACATAAGTTCCTAGTGTTTCTAGTTTACGCCATAGAACATTATTTTGATTGAGGGCCCATAAAAAGGTATTTGTGAAGTACTAAGATCAGGGGGATGCAGTGGGTGCCCCAATGATTGACTAGCCTTGGGTGGGTGATGTGAGATGGTAGTTGGTGTCACAAATAAACCCATAAAATACCGAGGAGTATGGAAGTATATAGATTGTAATTATGGGTTGGGGCATTTGGCCATCCCTTGTGTTTTCTTTTTTTGTAATGTTCTCTGTAGGTAAATGTGACAACATTCGGTTTCCATGGATATGGATCATGGTATAAGGTTAGATAACATGCATATATTTTCATGAACTTTTTTAATAATATTCTAAGGATTTAAAAATGAATTTTATCAATATAGAAATGCATTTAAATGTGTATAAAAATTGATTATTTTAATGTCGAATAATTAAAATGAGTTAAATGTTAGTTTTTACTGGCTTATTTTATTAAATATTATTTTCAATAATTTTGATAATTAGTTATTATTACTTTTTTAGGTCAAAAACGTTCCCAATCATAGATCTTCCACAAAATGTTTCCAACAATCCACATAGATATCCCAAAATGGGGTTAGTTGTCCAAGCCATCTACTAAGATAGACTTATTATGTTAGAAGGTGTGGATTAAACCCACAAAGAGGATCTCAAATGTATATTGGTGGATAAGCCCAAAAAGATTAGATTTGTGTCCAGTATATCTAGTATCCAAACCTAGAAGATGATTCTATGTAGAAACCACCATGTCTTATTACATCTATGAGAAATCATCCTTGAGAAACATTGTTGTGGGGCTCCATATGTGTGGAACTATTCTAATATAAAACATTTCATTGTTCTTTATTAGACGTGCGACACGCCTGACCTCAGACATTTTCTCATAATGATCTCCAACACTTATAGATATCATCATTGAACCAATACTATTAAAATTATCTGGGGTGTCCATGGTCGATTACCAGAGAGCATAGTTATAAAAAAATAGTTATATTTTACCATGGATCCATGTTTCAATGCCTCATAAATAACCTTGCACCACACTCTCCTCCACTATAGAACACTATATCCACCATGTATGACATTGTGATGCTCAATCTCAATATGAAACCATGCTATTGTGGTGTGAAACACTCTGTAGGCCCTTTGAATCATCACATGACCACTATAAAGCCATGTTCATGGATATATGAATTCATGCATGCATTTGGGGATCCACCCAACCATTATGAAGGCTGAATGAAAGGAGGAGATACCACTCATTTCTATAATAACCCATGTTGTTACATAGATATATCATTACTCCGTGGAAGGCCATGCATGTGAAATACAACAAATACATGAGAAATGAACCACTTGATGAAAGTGTCCTCACAATAATATCTTGCACACATGATATCATTAGGTGTTTAAAAAGAATGCACCGGTTCATAGGGGTGGGATATCTAAAATTAATATATATGAATTTGATTTTCATATATCGAAGATAAATTAAAAAACATATTTATTCATAAAAATACTGAATGGTATCCTTCTATATAATTAGAGGAAAGTCCTCTCCCTTCTGAAATTGGATCGATAATGAATTATGGAGGCTCTTTATAGAGGATAAACTACTATATATTTCTTGTATTATTTTTTATTTTGTTTTATTCAGTATTATGATTCCTTCTTCCTCTTGAATCAACTCGATTATCCCATTTATAGAGGTGTAGCTATTTTGAGTGAGTGAGAATGGGGGGGCTTGCACAATGTTTTTTCAGTTTTGGAGATAAAATAAATCCATTATTTTATTATTTATAGTTTTCATTATTTTCTATATTTTAAAAATATAAATCTGGTTTTGTTAAATTTTTATTCTATTTAAAAAAAATTACATATTTAATTATCCATATCGCTTCCCACCCAATAGTTTTTTTATTTGGTGGAACATTAATGGGGTTGGTTGTGTGTTCTCAATGGTCATCAACATGTGTCAGGAAGTGTTAGTTTGAACTATTGGATTATTGGGTAAAAATAATACATGGTCAGTGATTTCCTTCATTAAGAAATTAAATGTTTAGAATGATCATTTGAAAATGATTTATGGTAGGAACACCTGATGTTTTAAATATAAATACTCTAACATAACCATTTCCCCATGGGAGAGGGAAAAAATAGTAGATAAATCTATATTCTTCTAATCAAAATAAGATAAATTTATAAGAAATAAAAAAACTATGATAGAATTGAATTATGTATATCCAAACATGAACTAGACACCACTTCTCATCAATAGGATAAAATAAATCATTTAATCTGCTATTTGAATCCTTAAAATTAGAAGACAAATTTGATACATCTTTTATAAAAAACAAAAAAAATGAGAGAACTCATTTTTTGGGAACTCCTTCATTAACGAAAACATAATGGATAACAACTAGACTAAACATATGTAACAATATATTATTTTTTAATACACCAAAATAGGTGTTTATAAAAAATAGTTTCATTTCATGGGACACAGTTCCCAATACATAAAAAAATCTAAATAATAACTTTGAATAACTCTAGTAACAATTAAATGATTATTTAACATCGATATATAAGTTAAAAGAACACTAACTAAATTAAGAAAAACAAACATGAATCCTAGGATTGGGAAAATATACATCATAGATTCATGTGACATTTTCAGTGTTCACTATGAACATGAAAAAATTGATGAAGATCCCAACCAATCACTGCACAATATTAAAAAAGCTATGTTTTCTAATGAAAATAACTTTCATGAAATTACCACTTTAAAAAATGAATTTAAATTGTGAGTTAATATTGTTTCAATACATCCAATATTTCATGGTTAGTCATGTGAGTACCCAAATATTAATATTTAATAATTTTAATATGTATATTCAACCTTTAGAAAGATAAGATAACCTAAAGGTCAATTCCAGTAGATGCAATTCCCCTTCTCACTCAAAGGAGTGGCTACAGAATGGATTTATAGTCTGAAACTAATAAATTTTAGTGACTAGGAATACCTCATGTTATTCTTCTTATAGATATTCTTTCCAACATTGAGGAGAAAGACATTATGAAATGATATTTATTTCATACATCAATCAACTGCTGTGATTAACTATGAGTATTGGGAATTGTTTAGGAATCATTATGAAATATGTTTACATCAAGATATGGAGTAGAACCAATTCATTGTGTTATTATACCATTTACTCATCAACAATAAGCAAAATCTTCTAGATGCCTCATCAAACGGATCCCTAGTAGAAAAATCTCCAACAGAATCCAGAGTTATGATTGAAACTTTTTCTCAAAACTCTCTAAAATTTTGGACATAAGGTAGAAGAATATGATAAATTCATTAGGTAATAACATCTAATTTGATTACCATATTCACAATCCAGATGAAAGAACATAGCAATTTTTTAAGACAAATGGCTATGAACCAAGGGAATGACCGAGGATCGAATCAGTAGTGTGGATTATTATATTATACACATCATTACACTGACTATTCTTTTTCTACATGTAGGGATTGGAAGTATTAAAAAAAATTAGATTAGAAATTCTCATCAATTCCATACTAAACCCCTATTTCAGAATAAAATACCACAATATCCTCTAGTCTATTTGAAAAAAATAAAAATAGTCTTATAAATATCAATGAACTAAAACATCATAATTTCATGTTTGAATATAACATAAAATATGATTTATTTAGTGATTTATTTAGAGAATTTGAAATGGTATATGAGATCCAATATTTATATGTAGGAATCTGAAATTCAATATCATCATTTTAAAGCCCCCATGTATAATGTTTAATCCACTTCCATGTGATTTAAAATATTTTTACCTTATATAAGGGGATAAATTACCATTGACTATCACCAATAATATATCTAATACACATGAACAAACTCTAACAATCCCTCTAAAAACAATTTCCCATGATACATGATAGATTTTATAAGATATCTTAGGGATGAAATGCAATGTATTAACTCATAGAATCCCTTTTGAAGGTAATTCCCACATAATGAGAAAACCATAGGGAACACTTAATCCCACCATCATGGAGTCAATTAGGATATAGATAGAAAGATTCCAAACAACTATGATCATTTACCTAATCTAATATTCTAATTGGTTATTTTACATCTATGTTTTTCAAAAATAACATCATTATTACCATTGTAAAATAAAAAAATGATACTGATCCTCATGAGAGTGAAACATTGTTAGAGGTTGTGTAGAGATAATTGTATGTGAAAGCATGTTTCATGAAAATATCACTTTCCTCTTTTATTTATTAGTAAAATGATAGAATTTTTGGTAGGGAAAACATATTCTTTAATTTTAATGGGTTTTGAAGATACGTACACAAACAAATTTCACTAGAAGACCTGGATATGATGACCTATAATTGTCTATTTTGAACCATTGTAAACAAAAAGATTTATTTGGGGCTATTGATTGTTTCATGAGAATTTCAATGGTGTAAGGTGAGTATTTTATCAATACAAATTAAGGACTTCCTACAGTTACTTTAAGAGGGATCTTCTTGTTTTTGGTAATTCATTTGATCATTGCTTATATAATTTGATAATGTTCTGAAAAAATTCATTGAAAAAAGTATTTTTCTAAATATTAAAAAAATTTCATTTCTATTTCAAAAAAGGAATACTGTTGGGGAATGAAATATCACCAAAATAATTTGAGGTGGATAAATAAAAATTTGAATTAATCAATTCTTTATAATGAAAAAATTGTTTTAAACAAGTTAAATCATTTTTGGAAATGTTAAATTTTTAGGAAGGGTCATTAATGATTTATGTAATAAGACTTTTCCAATTCCAATAATAATATTAAAATATGATAAGCATATAGTTGAAAATGAGTTTCAGAATTCATTCGATCATGTGAAAAATATGATGATTACATCACAAAAAACCCGACCACCAAATTGGGACCATCATTTTCAATTTCTCTATGAATAATCAAATAAAGATATAGTATCCACCCACCAAAAGTATTTAATATATTAACACATTTCATAGCCTACGGACCATAGATATTGAATTCCATGTATATTAACAACAAAACATCACTAATAGTGTTCTTTGAAATTGTATATTCTCTAGATAAATCTTGATCTTATTTACGAGGGAATAATGTTGTTTTTTATAATAATGTATCTTTTGGGTATCTAATAAAAAAGGATGTTGATAACAAAATATTTGTAACATAAAGGTTTCTTTTACAAGTGTATCAAATAGAGATCATGGAAAAAAGGGAATTGAAAATTAATTCGGTGATCATCTAAGAAGACAACAGTGAAGAAGAAATTACAAATCAGAACCCACTCAATGATGATATTTTTGAAAAACAAAATTACATCATTGATGTTGAACTACAATGTTACAATGACATTATTATTTATTTACTTAATTCACAGGTACCATATAATTTTGTCTCTAATATTTGGCAAAAACATAGTTCTGTCTATAGACATTATATTTGAGAAGACCGATTCCTTTAGAAAATATGAAATAACCATGTAATTGGAGGATTTTTATAGGAATTTGAAATTGAATGAGTTTTTAAATTCTATCATAAGTTATCTATTAGTGGACATTATGGATCTAGGAGGTCATCCAGAAATGTTTTAGAGTCAGAAATTAATTACAACATTTTATTAAAATATTGGTTTTAGTTTTCTAAAAAATGTTAAAATTTTGGTTGTATAATAATATCTCAAATAATCAAGAAAAATACACTAAAATAAATTTCATATTTTGAGTACATTGAAATATTTTTGATAGAAATCATAGGACTATTCTAAATAAAATTTGGTAAATAATATATTTTTTTAGATGCAGACTACATTTCACAAATGTTGGAAGAACATGTCACCATGACTAATGATGCTGAGGTTGTCTATGATTTTGTTTGGGCTATCATATTCTGTTGGTTTGGAGTGTCATTAGATTTCATCAAATAAAAATTAAATCCTTTTAAAAAAATAAGATAGATGAATTACTAAAAAATAATGGGGCACATCATGAAATGTAAACACTATACCATCCATAATCAAATGGAAAAGTATTAGTCTCTATTAGAGAAATCAAAGGTATTCTAAATGAGACTGCTAAGACCAAAATGATGGACTAGTTCCAAAGGATTTATGATACCTTATGAGAATATATGATGTCCTATAACACAGCCATAGTGATGATCCCCTGTAGATTTATTTTTGGAATGAGAAGCCCCTACACTGTGGAACTGTAACACAATGTATACTAGCTGCTGAGATAGATAACTCTAAACCATTTAAATTATAATAAATATAGAGTATTGTAGTTTCAATATCATGTTGAAATAATGAATTATGGTATTAAAAATTCATAGATCTACAAAGATAGAACATTGATTTAACATGATAGAATGATTCAACCAAGAATCACATATCCTAGAGATCAGGTGTTGTAATAAAACTATATAATTAAAATGAAACAAAGTAAAATTTGTCTTATATGGGAATGTAATTTTACAATTATTATTGTATACCCATTTATCGTTGTACATACCGCAATAAAATAAGGAGAAAACTTACTTAATATTAATGAGTAGAGAATGATGATGTACTATGGTATCTTACCTCAAGAACCGGTGGAGAAAATCACACTCTATAAACATTATTACCAATGAAGGACCACCTAGTCGTACACTGATATTAGTCTTGACTATATTAATAAATTACATTTTAAATCTTAATAAATTTTAAAGAAAATTTAATTACTTGAATACACTAATTAAATTATATTTGGGGGAGGGAATATTGTAGTATATTATATTAATGAATACAAAACAAAGCCATTTTAGTAAATCCAGAAAAATTAAATAAATGTTCCTCTAGGAGGGAACAGTTGTTTTTTCATTAGACCATAATTATCTTAATTCCCATTTTTGTTTAATTGAATTATTTTTCCCAATAATTTCATTTATACTTATTTTGTAATCTATTATACCAAAGTTCATCCAACAAATAATGAGAAAATAGAAGGCTAAAGCTACTTGAGAAAATGTAGTGTATTCGTATATTCTTTATCATATAAACTCATATTATTTTTTTTAAAGTCGTTTTTTATTCTCCAACCTGGATATTTAATTTCCATGATTGAACCCATGATTTTCATGAATTTTATAATATACCTTATTTTATTTGGATCCCCTAGTATCCATGTTTTAAACATCCACGAATATGAGATTCAACGAGTAAATTAGAGAATTTAATTTTACTATAATTCATAGATATTGAAATTATGACCCTTTATTTGAATGAATATATTGATTCAAATTCATGAAATTTCGAAAAAAAATTCACACATTGAATTTATTAAATTTATGTGAATTTATATCTTAATATTAGTCATAACATGGTTGATTTTCAAAATTCATATGACCCATTATCTGGAGTATTTTTAGTCCAAACACATCCTACTATATCTTGAGAATATTTATTTAGTGATTAGAGAGAATGTCACATTCAACAACATTCATTTTAACTTGTAAAAACATTCACTATGGAGAAACACACTTTAAATAATTTAGGAATTCTTCTTTAAAAGTCATTATCCTTGATACCACCTTGTAAATTAATCATTGAGTATCCAATATGAAGTATGAATGACCTTGTTAGGGATAATCTATATTTTAGGCCATTTTTATCCATTTAAAAAACAATCATAGGATTTTTATGATATTTTAATGTTTTTATGTGAATGAGAGTGAAGTTATGGTAGAAAAGGATACACTACATTATAACGAAAGAGTGCGGGGTTTCTTATGTGTGGTTATTGAGAATGTTTTTTGATTCATAAATTTTACTTTTATATTTTTAAATTCATTAATAAATAAAGAATGAAAAAAAGAGTGGGTTTTGACATATGGAACAAAAAATCATCATTAATATATTAAGGATTATTATTATATGTGATTAGGAGGTGGATGTAAGGTTTATTCCATGAACTAATTTAGAAAAATTAAAAAACATGATAGAGTAGTATTAAATGGAATCATATATATACTGAGTGAAAATAATTCTATGAATAATTAATTAATTATTCTTTCATATCCCATAACCTTTAATTTGATCTTGGGGAGTGGGTGTTATCATTAGGAAGGGGATAAATCCACTGGTATTTTTCATTTTGATGTCATGAAACTTTATTTAAGAGAAAAACCTCCTCATTTGAGCCATAATTTTTAATAATCAATTCCCACCAACCTTAGGCCTTGTAGTCAATAGATCCATTATTTCACGACATTATGACTTTATGTTCATTTTGTCTTTATAAAGTGGAGAATGTAGTTCCTTTGAAATCTTATGGATAAGGGGAATGTTCTCATGATATGAGAATAACACTACTTAAATTTTTAACAAGATTAATGAGTGAAATGATACAAACAAATATAATTAGGATAATACATGTAATGTTTATTAATATTATATTGACAATCTTAAATTAATAAAATTATTATTTCCTCAAATTTTATAAGGGATAAAGGAAAATCATTTGAATGATTGATCTTTCCAAAAATGTCAATTTTAAATAATATTTTCTATGAAAATTGAATTTTTTAAATCATTCAGAATTAGTTAATTTCATTAACATTAAATTTGAATAATGGTAACATTTGATTCCAATTTATTTCGTTAATTATATTCAATGCCTGAAAGAAATCATACGTAAAGTGTATGGTTATTTGATGTAGTTATGATTCCATTATTTTTTTAACCTTTCCATAGGATTTTATATATATTTTAATTAATATGACCCTGTATTTCAGTGAGTATTTCAAATAGTTAAATTTGAGGCTGAACAATTAAAATTATTTAATTTTTGGATATTAATGACTTAAATTAATAAATATTATTTTTAGGTATTTTGATAATTGTTTTTAATTACTCATTTAAGTCCTAAAAATAGAAAAGAATGGAAAACCATCAATCAGTGACCAACCAACCACTTAGTTGGCCCACGAAGGGCTCAACCATCCAAGACAACCATTAAAATAGCCTCCTCAAGCTGGAAGGTGTGGAGAAAACCAGTAGGGAGGATCCAGCTTATATATTGTTTGCCTTAGAATACATCAATTGTATGTGTGTGTAGTGTAACTTGGAACCAAACCCATAGGAGGATTTTTTATAGATTCCACCAAGTATTGTTACATACACAAGCACACAACCGTGAGAATATATTATGTGGTACTATATATGTATGGCAGTATCCATTATTAACAAAACATTGTTGTTCTACTTCAGACACATGTTACCAGAGGTCATGTACATTTGATCACTACCATCATCACTACTACATTCACTCAATTGTGTCCCGCTTCTATATACATTCACTGAGGACACCATGGGAAATTCCCATAGAGCACGGTTCAAACCAAAATGGTTTCATTTCACCTCAGTCATGCATTCCCCTACGTCGAACACAACTTTACAACATAATCATTCCCACTAAAACATATTCTAACTACCATGTATGCCCTGATGAAGATCAATAACTAATTAAAACACCACTTATTAGGTTCAACAGATAAGACCTTTAAATCCTTAGAATATCACTATGATTCCTCGTCTAAGGACAACTAAATTCATGCATTCATTTGGAGATCCATATGGCCACAATGAATGAAAGATGGAAGAAGAAGATACCACAACCACGTTGTACTATAGTGATACAATTGAACCATGGAGGACCATGAAAGTTCCATTCAGAACATTCGATCCATAAAATGATTCCCTAATGAAATGATATCCTCGAGTTTTTTCCAATATTGAATCAGGCCTCGGGGTTGAGAGATATAAAAAATACATATGTGGAAATGAGTTTTACAAAACGTTAAATTAAAAAAGACTCATTAAAAATACATTTAAGTGGATAAATATTCTATAAATATAGGTGGTTCTTCCCACTACTAATAAATTAATGATAGTGAAGTGGATAGGCTAATATTAGTGGTCATACTTTTGTATATTTATTTTTATTTTTACATTTCATTTTTTTTTTCACTCATGTGATGTATTATTCCTCCCATATAAAATTGACTACACTATCCATAGAGGGATAGATCTAATTATTTATTGGGAAATTGAATGTTGGAAAAAATTATATCATTGAGTTTTTCACCTAAATTATATACACCCATTTTTTTATCATGGTTTTGGATTATTATTTATAGTAGAGATTTCAAAATACGGTTTTATTTAATTTCTTATTATATTAATTTTTAATTTAAATTGGCCAAAGATCAATAGCTTCCTCCACACAATCCATTAATGTATATTTTGGAATAAATAAGTTATGGGTATTGAGTGCTCAATAGTCATTATCATGTGTCACAAATTTTAGTTTTTGCCTATTGGTTTATTAGTGAAAAATAATACATTGTCATGGATTTCCCAAATTAATAAATTGAACATTCTCAACACTCATTAACATAGAAAGGAGGGTAGGCCAACATGAGGTTTCAGATATGAATTATCTCACTATAATCATTTGGACAATGGGATAGATAAATTCTTATATAAATATCTCTTTTACCAAATATCAGTAAAAAATTATTAAAAATTGGAAACTATGATATCATTGAATTACGTCTATCCAATCCTAACATGATCACCACATCTAATAATTTTTAAAATTTGATAATTTAATATTATTTTTGAGTCCTTAATTTCATCACACAAATTTAAATCAATTATTTTTTAAAAAACTAAAAATTGATAACGACAAATTTTTTTCATTATTTCTTTATAGACCACTTTATGGATAACCACTAGACTACACAGAGGTACTACAAAATGCCTCACCCATGACATGTGGGCATAATTATGCTACCAAATGATGGATCTCTTATGCTTGGCCTATCATATTTTTGAGATAGTTATAGGGATGGGACCTTCCATGTTCATGGTAATAATGATTTAGATATTCTAGGGATTTAGAGATTAGTTCCGGAGTATCCATGTATTTTGTGTCATGTTTATTATATGTGATATATTTAATTTTCATCCTAGAATATAGATGGGTAGAATAAATTTGTAACTGAATAATCATAATACCATGGGTGCAGTATCAAGAAGAATATATGGTTATGGATTCCATGATTTGGATCCATAAATATGTTACATTTTTTGAGGAGTCTTAGTTTGGGAGATTTTGGTTATGGATTCTATAAGTTAGAGCTAGAAACCCAAGGTATGGGATGATACTCTGTAGTCATGAGATATGTTTGGGCATCCAAGGTTTTTGATCCAGGGATTGGACGGTCCTGGGATAGTCTATTTATTCATTGTAATTTTTTAGGGATACCATGTATTTGGTCTCATATTTTACTTGGTTGGATTTTTAATCACTACACACATAGAGACACCTTAGTACAAGCTGAATCTTTTATGGATGATCGGGGTCATAGTCCTATGGATCAACTTTTATTCATTTTATGTTGTTTTTATTTGTTCATATTATATCAAAACATTCACATATCATTTCATATGTTGGTTAGTATGGTACCACATTGGTGGTGCCCTAATAATTCATATAATCACACTCTTCTTGGGAATACCCAACATTCGAGTACCCAAGAGAAAATTATCATAACTATAGGAATATTTTTGGGTAGTGGCATAGGTTTTATCGAGCAAAAAAATATCAGATGAGTACATATATCTTGGGATGACACATTATTTTGAGGTCTTATAGCCACTAAATTTTATTTTTTTCATTATTATGTATATTTTATCATCTCAGTGGAGATTCCTATATGTATTAAATGAATTTTATAACCATACTAAATTTCATATATTATATTATATTGTTCTTATTTATTTATATCACATTTTTCTTGAATTTTGTATGGTGTTTGGTTATTTTATTCATATTTTTCACAATAATATAGGTTGTATAGTCTCCCCACAATACCACCTTATACCCTCGCTGCTACTCAGAAGCCTCTAGAATATGGGGAGTTACACATTAGGTCACATGGAAAACCATGATTCATAATGTTTAAAGAGTCAGTCAGGTTGGGATGTGTCAATGTATTATCTGAGATTTTTTTATTGTTTTAGTACTTTTGTACTAGATAATTAGGTATAAGTTAAAAGTTGTTGTGGATACTAGGCTACATATATAATAACACAAAATATATTATAAGTTTCATGTTAATATGGTTGGAATTACTATTTTCGTTTAGATATTATGATTGTGTATAATTATCACCTTGATCAACTTACTTGGGTGATTGAGTTTATTGACTTGTGATGGAATATATAACTTATCCCATTTTATAAATCATTTTTATTGGATTTTTAATCATTGATTAAGAGTAATGATTAATCACATGTATCATATCAGGTGTATAGGATTTTCCAAACCAATTGTTCTGTTAGTGTGTGCTTTTTTCATATTGATGGCTCCATTGTTTCAAGATTCAATCTAAATGTTCCTATATAATTTATTTTTAAAACTTTATTCAATTGAGTGGACTGTTTTATGGATTTTCATTTGGATTGTATTTAATGATGATCAATTATTGGGTGTTCATTGATATTAATGATGAAAACATAATCTTCATAGACAAGAGGTGTGGTTCCCCTAGTGTGTGAGGGTGGGAACATGGTATCTTGGATTTGAACCCCATCTGGATATTAGTTTATAGGATCAGGTTTTTAATGTGACTTTTAAAAATATATATAATGGTTTCCCATGTAGCATGTAATGGATTTTTACTTAACAGAATCATGTGTTGTGTTTTCCTTCGTACAAGCTGTCTAGGACTACACTATTGTTATTAACTGATTTGACTGGTGAGATTTGATCCCCCACGGAGTAGTTTGATATGATTATTCTTAGAAAAAATATGTGAACTAGTAGTGGGTGGGTTCCATTTTGTTACACCACCATGTTTGAGGAACAATATAGTGGGTTCTTTTTGAATATTAATATCATGGGTTGGGATGCGTGTGGGTTGATGCCCCATGGAATATTACAATGGTGAGAGGTTGGATATACAAGAGAAGTGGTTGGACATATTGACCCTTGTAATACCAAATTTTTTATGGATATATGGGATTCCTAGAGACAATTAGTTTTGACATTGACTATCTTGGGTTGAGTTTGTTTCAGTGGTAAGCCATGAGAGGTGTTGGACTAGGTTGGTCGTTTCTTTTGAGGTAATGTCCATATAGGTGATTCAGGATATGAAAATGATACATGGGAGGTTATTTATGACATAAATATAGTTATGGTGAGGCCTATGGGTTTTGATGTATCACCTAAGATTATTGGGTATCACAAATTGTTTTTATTGGTAGGATAATTTGGTTTCCTAGCCCTATTGACCAGTGGATGAACTTTTAGTAGCATTGTTAGATCATGGGATTCCATTTGTGACTGAAATAAATCAGGGTAGAAGCTAAAAATTTGGATGATGTTGAAATGATTTGAATAAGTATAGGAACCTATTTTTAATATAATTCATTGTTTTGTTCCTAGTCATGTGTTGAATCATAGAACATGTGAGGAACACATTATTTAAGAGGTGTTATAAGGGAGAACCCAAAATATAGAGGGTGACATAATATCTAGTACCAACAATTTCACTAGGGTTTTACATGACTCAGAAGACTATGAGGAACATATTTGAATCAGTGATGTCCATGAGAAAACCAGTTGTCTATGGTAATTATTGATACTCCTGAAGGAGTAGTGGCCATGATCTTCAGGAAAATAAATTAATTTACCCTCTGATTTGGCCAATTTTGTAAATAAAATAGGTGTTATAGAATGGTGGAGCGGAGGTTGGACCTTGTCATGACTGTTTTAGTGACGTGATATTGAGTTGTGGAAATTGGAAATCATGTATTAGGATGATTCACATGCATATTTTATAATGTAACCTTTTATGGAGAAATGTTGGATGAGTGGGTTTAGTGATGAAAAAATAACTTTTTGTGGGGTTTGAGATGCCAGTATTATGAAATCGACCCTTATGTCATAAGGTTCAGTAAATTTGGGACCAGCCAAAGGGTAGTTGTTGTGGTATCCTAATGTTAGTGGTTAATGGACCCAAGAATGGGGTTTTTAGTGGTGTCCAAGCATGATCATTTGGTAGGGTGTGGATTGTGATAATCTATGTGAGTGTCAAATTGGGATTGTGTTAGTGCTCGTAGTGGGCCTGCTGGAAGAAAATTATAGTTCATGGTTTGACTAGGTAATTTAATTAGGATTTATACATGGACTCATGTTTCTAGGTTTGAATGATCATTGGTTTTATCTTAGAGTATGAGAATCCTGATCGGGTGTTACAAATACGAAAATGGGAGAGGTTGATCATCTTAATAAGATGTTGGGTTTCAGTGGTCTGACTATAATTACCAAATGCAATTTGATGTGGTGGGATGGAAACCACATCAAGAATGTTTTTTGGACATGATTGTTTATTTTGAGAATCAGCTGGGATTTTTAAGGGAAAAATGATGCTACTGGGTTTGGAGCATGATTGATTGGGATTTGACCAGTTCAATATGAAATTTCACTTTGAGAGTGGAATTATCATTTCTAAGAGGGGACTATAATTTTAAACAATGTGAAAATATTCATTGGGATATTGAAGCTATTTTTTATGTGATTTTATGATGGTGGAGGATCATTTGTTCTAGAATGGTCATTTTAAACTAAAACATAAGGTGGTGAGAGGGGTGGGCTGGTAGGAGAATCATCTGATGATGTGGTTTTATTATATTTTATAACTTTTTTTAAATTATTGCCTCAATGTTTTTGTGTTTGTTAAGGGTGTAATCTCTTGGTTGTGTGGCTTCAGCTCCTTTGTTTACAAGTGGTGTTGTGAAAGTGTGTTGTGAGTTCTTGTTTTGAACATAGTCATTTGAGTAGGAAAAAATAACAAATTTAGGTTTGGAAGTTTAATTGTAATTCAACTATATATTATAGAAGATGATAAGTATTAAGATTTGAATGTTGTAAAAATACATGTGTATATAGGAACTGAAAATTGATTAAATTAATGAATTATTATTTTAATGGCCTGGTAGAAATGAGAATATGGTTTCAGAACTGCATTCTAAACATTGTAAGACCTCAAGAGATGTGTTTGGGACCTCAAATGGGGATCAATGGTAATCTTAAGGGCTCAAAGGATACTAGGATTATGTTGGGTGGCTACTATAGGAAGTGTTGAAGTAGGGATACTAGTGAGCTGGTGGCTGTAAGAAATATATGAGGTATATTCCATCCTGATGGAGAAACAAGCCCCACAGCCGTGTCATTCTAGGATGGGGCCCAAATATTTTGGGTCGGCCATTGATGTAACACCCCTTGATTTTATGAAATATATTCCTTTTAATTTATTTGATGTCTTTTGTTGTATGCTACACTAAGATTATCTTTCACTATACGCAACCCCGTATTAGCTAGCAGTATACGCAACACTATTTTTGGCTTGTGTTGCACACAATTTCAAGTTCTATTGATATAATTCATTTCACATGAAATTGAATATAGATTTTGTTAAATGATTAAATTAACATTGTTTTTATTATGTTACAAAAAACAGAAAATGAATCTTGAACTACTTGTAACCCTGACTTGGCGTGTGTTAAATGTAAAAGGACCCTTCCTCGATAGCTTGCGTAGAAAGCGATACCGAGTTTCACTAATCTATGATATATTATTAAAATATTATTATTTACAGAGATATAAACAAGCCATTATTAAAATTTTTAACCATATTTTGAATTTTATAATAGTATCATTCATATTATTGGTTTTCTGGAACATGGTATGAGAACAAAATTAATTATTTCACATAAATGTTTTTTATAAAAAAATCAGTTTTACCGCCATTTGATGGCACAATGATTTTAAATCAAGTTGTTGTAACTTTTATATGTTCAATTTGAAAAAATAAATTTCTTTTTTTTGAATAATAACATCCAAATTTAATCTGGATGATGTATTTGTGTTTTTCTTACAAAATCCATATTTTTGTGAATAGTGAAAAATACTCTATTTTAATTCAAAACTGTATATTAATATAATTTATTTAAATATTTAGATTTTACTTTTTATTTTTTTAATGTATAATTAGATTATAATTTTAACATTAAATCCAATTTTGGTTAGTGGAAGTCATTTCACTTTCAAATTGGACATAAAAATATGTCAATCTGTTGATTGTTATTACTTCTATAAAAACCCGGTTTTTGGTATTGACACGAGGATATAATTTTAAATAAATTACTACATCTTCTATGTTTTGAATCTGGAAAAAAGGATACCATGTTAGTAATCATAATGTTCAAATTGTGTAAATATCTACAATTTATTTTTGGGCATTATGAATTGTATATTCAGTAAATATTTTATTTACCATTTTTGAAAGGTAAATAAGGTATATAAGAGTGAACAAACAATATTATAATGACATTAAATCACCATGAAACAAATCCTAATCTTATTGGATGATATATTTACGACCATAGGAATCATGTGTTCGACTTTTGCACCACATGGATTCACATGGATGTGAAAATGTCCTTTTATAAGAATTAATTTAAAGTAAATATAATTATAACCTTAACATATATCTTTTACTAACACTATTTTAATATGAGATTATATAATCGATATCTATGTATATAAATGTTCATTGGAAATATAAAATTATTTCTTACATCATGTTATTTTATTTGTAATTTTTAGATGTTATACAAATATATTTATTTATGATATAATTATCTTGTAGTGATTACTTCATTTAATGAATGATTAAAAATAATGAATTATAAATATTAAAATAATTTTAATTTGAAATTTTTTATTCCATACACGAATTGTTTGGATGAAACTGTCATATTATGGAAAACTTAACACCTTTTTTGAATTAATAAGGTTTTTATAAATTTGTAATAAAGACATATATGAATAGTGTTCATTATTGACACAATTCATAATATAAAACATAAAACAGTTTATTAAATGATATTAAATTACTAAAAATATAATATTCGTCCAGATGGTTAATATAAGCCCAAATATTTCATAAATAACTTTTTTGGGTCATTTGACAGGATATGGTAATTAATTAACCCACAATGTGTAAATAACATGATATTAGGGTAAGATTAAAAAAGGTAAAATAAAAAAGTTAGGGATAAAAAAATATTCAAAACATGTAAAACAATTATTGTATGAAGGGTATTCAAATGAAAATCAAATATTATTAAAATTAAAAAAATTTGTGTCCATTTTAAATCAAAATAGTATTTATAATAAATTATTATTTAGGAAATTTTCTAAAGTGATCCTTTCCTATATTATAAAAGGGAACCTCCTCCCTCTCATATTCACTCAATTTTGAGCCTTCACGGTCCGCAAAACCATTCCCATTTATCTTATAAACATCACTAGTAACATTCTAGAGGTTATGGTCTTTACAAAATTTCAACTCTAGTTCCCTATGAAGAAATTTAAAGGAGACGCACTGTGGAAGAGGAAATCTCTTCTACTGTTTCTTTAAAATTTAATTCTTATTATACTTACTCTTATTTAGTTGTTTCATTATAATTTAATAGAATCAATATAAATAATATACTGATATTTTATTATAAATATTAAAAACCCTATTCTACCATCTATTAATCCTTTGAAAAATGAAATCGTGGCACGTGCGTACGTATGACTTGCCATCTACACGCCATGGTGTAATCTATTTTTCACCACCACCTTACTTGGATGGTCATAATGGTGAAAGTAATAAATATATTTTATTATTATATCATTATACTAATTATGATATACTATATATCATCCACTTTAATATCATTCAACAATTATGGGAAGGATATCATTGCTCATGTGTACGTATGATTTACCGTCTCCACGACCCGATGAAATTCATTCTCCATGTTATCCATTCAAGAATGTTTATAAAGTATAAATATTAAAAAACCATAAAATATATGACATAATAATTCTATTTTATTTATATATATATATATATTTAATTTACTTACTTCCATTTAATTTAATAAGGAAACGAAAACAATGTTCATGTGTATGCACAACCTACTGTCTCCATGAACAGTGTCTTCAATTCAATTAATAGATCTATTATATATATTTATATAATGAATATATATGATATATATATAATTTTTTAAATTATGGAAGTATTTAAATCATGATCTACGTAACCATATGAAGAATAAAATGTCTAATCTTGTATGATAAATGAAACGATTATTAACCAAAACACCGTGTTAACTTTGAATTGACAAATAAATGGGTAATAAAAAGATGTAGGTGAATAATATATGATATCATAAATTTCATTATGGTTTTTTTACAATTTAATAATATGTTTAAAACCATTATACTAGAGTTTTGGACAAATATGGAATAACTCAGACCTAAGGGAATGGATAATTTAGCAATCTCATTTTTATCCAAGATTGCTTCAACGTAAGTATTTCGTGGGGTTATATTTATCATCCATGCCCATGTTTTATAAAAACATTAATTAAAATATTTTCTTTTATTACATATATGTTTAATTTCATTTAAAACCATTTTTACTTTTACAACATGGTATGGAATGAATCTTTCTTTTGTATATCATACGAGGTTCCATTTTGACTTTTCTAGTAAAAGTTTAAGGGGAATGTTTTTGTTTATCTTATAAGAGATGAATGGATTTTTATGGTTTCATGACACTTATTTACAAAAATATTCCACTACATTATTTCATGATTATTTAAAACTAAATTCTTTTAATTTAAAAATATGTGGAATTTCAAGAAAATAAAACGTTTTCGAAGAAGAAAAGATATTTTCACCAAGAACTATGTTCAAGTGTTTTATCAAAATTATGTTCCGTATAAGATAACATAGGATTATGTTTCTATCCCTATTATTACTATTAGTTGATTGTTTTTATGATTTAATTTTGTTTATGAAATCCATTTATCATATATTGATTATATTATGATGACATGATGTTTATGAATCATATTTTATTTCATGGGTTATTCTATAATGAATGATTTATGTTTTTGGGTCACATGTAAGAATGATTTAATTATGATGTGGGTGGGACCTATATCACCCTCCCATTCATTGGGTAAGGATTTATATCTCATGATATAGATGTGACAGGAATGGTAAGTTAATATGGTTTAATAATATGTGGTAGGAATGGACTGTAAACCAAGTTTAGTAATGGACTTTTTCCACTATGATGATCTTGGAAAACATTCCTTGGCTACAATGGAAATAATATTATGTGATTAATGGTTTTCACCAATTATATTTTTTATTACCATTGTATTTTATCATGATTAATGTTCCTTTATGACCGATGTCATATGTACTATCAATATTTATGTCATTGCTGAAGATTTTGATGTCTAAACATTATGTTCATTTTTTATGTCTAAATGTATTGGGTTTGCTTTCCATTCTCCCAATTTAACCCTAGATAACATTTGAGCCCAACTTTTCTATGTTTTCTTTTCCCAAGGATATATATAAGGGTTTTAGGTAGAAATAAATGGGAAGATCTTTATTGGAGATGTTGATGATCTTTCACCATGATTAGATGATTATGTTCTATGTTTCGAAATACAATAAAATAATACAGACATTTGGAATTTGTCTTTGTTGTGTGTTAAGTATTCCAAAAAATAAATGTAATTTCCATTTACCTAATTCATGGGTCTCAATTGTGGGTATTATAGATAATGATTTGAAAACCTTGAGAAACTAGGATGTGAAAAACCTTAGTGAGATCCATAGAGATATTTCTATGGTATTACATGGGATGTCCCTAAGGTTAAGTATAAGTATAGGATACCGTCTTAGAATTATGGTAGTGATCATGAATAACATAGGGTTAAACATAATATGATATAGATTAAATGTACACCAACTTTATTGTGTTATTTTTCTGTAATTATTTTATCCTCTCACACTATTATTTTTGGGATTTAGATAATGGCTAGAACCTGGTGGAACCGTATTAATGATCAATGAACTATGAAATGAAATTATTGCCCTCTAGAAAAACCAAATGTTATGGGATATAGAATGAAAAATATGAATGTTATACTTAAAAAATATTTGAATCGTTCTATACACTCAAATGATTGGAGAAGGGAATAACATTATTTTGAGTCCATTATGAGGCAATGTCCACATTCTTTCTAGGGGTCTTAAGATCCAATTATTGTTGAACAATAGATAAGTACCATTGAAAAGATATTTTCCATCCTTCATTATTCGAAACATGAAAATGTTATTTTGGTTGTCTAATGTTTTGAAGGTGAATTAAACCAGTGGTGGACTCTAAATAAGAATAAAATGCAGCATGATGAAATAGATTCTATGGTATAGTATGAGTTCAATAACATATTTTTCAAAACTAATTTTCTCATATTATTTGATCAAATATAGAAAAAGAGTTCCATGAGATTAATCAAAATGATGATGAATCTATTGGTAAATATGAGGTGAATTTTACAAGGCTTCCATTGTATGATTATGGCTTTATCATCCAACATGAAAGTGAAGTTGATCAATTATTATGCGTATTAAAACCAATTCATCAATGGGAATTATCTATAAGTGACATCAGTAGTAATGAAGAGATTGGGAATTTTGCAATCAAGGTATAACTAGAAGTTGGAGTTGGAGGACCCTGGAACACCCTGAGAGGGGAGGGGTGAATTAGGGTGTCAATTTTTTTTAAAGTTGTTGATATTGTTCCCATGTAGGCAGGAACGTGTCAAATTTAGCAAACAAATGAGATCATGAAATTGACATAGCACTTTTAATTGGTTCACCACAAAGGGCTTCGTACAAGGAGTAGACACTGATAGTGTGTTGGTTTTACCAAAACCCACTAATCTTTACAAGTTTATGGATTACATGTTATGATAACAGTCACTATGTGCCTAGCATACTGCCTTTATAAAGGTACAGTGAACACTCACTGTATCCCTCAGGTCTCTTCCATCTACTTCCCCAAGCTCACAACCTTGAGAAAATCAAACATTGTTTATCGGCCTGAAGGTCTCTTAAATAGATTTTCATTGAAGTCTTTGTCTCTATTCTGTATGATACATTGCTTGCATCGATTTTCTGAATTGATGCACTTGAAAGCACTGAACAACTCAACTAAATATTCAGAACATGAAAATGGGTTATACTGATGATTTTTTGCAACACCTATCCATTGAATGAAATATTTCACTTTTTAACGCAATACATGATTTTCGAGTGGAATGTATTTAGGGCACCAACCCCCCTTTGTGCACCAACCCCCTTTTACACACAGCCTCAAATTTTACACGTGGATTTATCTTTTTTGCAAAACAGAAAATTTTACATGCACCTGTCTACTATTTTGAGTACCTTCATCTTTTTTACGCAACACCTACTTTAACAGGCAATATCATCATTTTCGCTCAACTTAAACTTTTTCTCACAACACCCTTTATGTGCACTTTTTATACACATCATAACTTGGATATTCACTAAATATTTTGACCTTTAGAATGACAGGGGTCACTTTATATTTATTGGAAAAAATGATCCATGAGCGAAAAACCCACCATGGGCACGTAATTCGATTCGAGCGCAAAAAAAACATCTTCCACACACAATAGTTTTTCGTGCACTGCTCGGATATTTGGAACACCTCATGGATTTTCCAAATTTCAAGTTTTGGATATAGAAACACCTCTTGCACGAATAAAACCAGTATTTTATTTTTCACACAACACAAATATTTTGTGCACCTCTCCAATATTTTGAACACTTCACAAATTTTTCTCGCACCTCATGCCTTTGTAAATTTTTGAGCTTCTCTCTTGAGACACCACTTTCATCAAAAACCATGCTAAACACATTTTCACACCACACAGTTTTTCACGCACCGTGAAATTTTTTACCACGATCAACCTATTTCACATACCACACTTTTGTTTTCATGCACCATGCCATTTTTTGCCCATGATTAACCAATTTCACGCACTACTTCATTTTTTCCACCTTCAATACTATTGTCTGCATAAACTGTATAATCAATTTACTAGAAATAATTCTGAACTTCTAATAATTATTGAGAACAAACACAATCCTTAATCTAATTATTACAATCAATGTCCATGGTTCCAATAGATTTTAATTTTCAATCTAATGGTTTTAACAAGAAATGAAAGATGGAGTTCAAGGTAAAATCTCAAAACAATGGTAAAAAGAAGATAATTTTTTTTATGCTCAAATTCCGGAAAGACAAATAGTGGAGAATATATTAAGGGGACTATAAAATGTTTCAAGTGTGGAAAATAAGGCCATCAAGAAGTTGAGTGCCAAATTAATGGGAAAATATTTCTAATTATGTGAATAGAGGAAAGACTATAGAGAACGCACCACCAACACAATAATGCTACAAGTGAAAGGAAACTGGGAATTATTCTAACCAATGACCTAATCCAATGGATAATGATGATCAATGTTAGCAACCTATTAAGGGAAATTATAAAGGGAAGTCACATGTGATCCCTGTTAGTGATTTTGATTATGACAACGAAGTGGTGGGATGATTAAGTGTTTATGACATGGGATTTCAAAATAGTGTTACGTAATGTCATTTATAGTATTATGGAATATTGGAATATCTACGTATTTGTTTATTATGGATTTCAATAATTATATTCTACCAGTAACCAATAAAATTGATTGAAATATTTTAGGAATAAACATGATATGCACATAATGAAGGGATAAAAAGATAATGAGATGTTTTATAGTACTAATAAACTCATGAATGATAAAATGATATGGTGATATCATTGTTTGAGTGTATATAATTTTTGTTATTTTGGTTTTTAGAAGGAATAATGTTTGATAGAATGCATGTTTCCACTATTGTTCAATGGTAATTCATAATTAAGGTATTCACATGTTTGTAATGGGATAACCATGAACTACCAAATGTGTTATGTAAGGAAAATTTTTAGTCTATTTAGTTCACCTCTTTCTATATATTTATATTTTTCAAGGACTATAATGTTGTCCATTAAAAGATAATATATGATATTTTATGTCTTCTGTTTGTTTTATTAATGTATTATTTCACTATTGGTGGACTTATTTTTATTTGATAACAAGTTCTAACCTTTTTATTGAGACCAATGGAATGAATTATTATTCTATCACATGATCTACAAACACATCACTTATAACAAATTCAACATAATATCTTTAAATTAGGGATGAATTGGAAATTTTTCATGGAACTAACAATGATGAGATTGTACTGATATCAAGTAAGTATTTACTCTCTTGTTCTTCTTCTTTAGGAAAAGGATCATGAAAACCAAGAATGTTATCCGAATAACTTTTTATCCAATAAATCAGATGATCCCTTAAACTTTTAGAATATTTATGGCTTTTTGGTAGTTAGATTTCTCTAAACCATGGTCTCTATCATTATCAATTATAAATTAATGGTTTAATTTATCTTCTATACGAATGTTTTAACTTCCTCCCCATGTTCTCATATGTGGAAAACCAGTGAATAGTTTGTTGGGGTAAATGTTATGTTTCCAAAAATCATTTTTGAAATGATGTTATAGTATTTCATTTTACTATGTGGGTTATTATGAATGATATTTCTATGTAGAAAACCACTTATAACACATAAAAATTTGAAGGGAGAAATTAATTTTAAGGGGTGTAGAATGTAACACTACAAGATTTTATGAGATTTTTTTTATAAATTTCTTTTATGTATTTTTTTTATGCTACACAAATATTATCTTGTGCAATACGCAACATTGTATAATCTTGTAGTACATTCAACAGTATTCTTGGCTTGTGTTGCACAAAATTTCATGTTCTTTTGGTAGAATTCATTTTAGGCAACACTAAATATCGGTTTTTTTTTCAATGTATAATTGAAATATGTTTTGATTATGTTATACACAACACCAAAGGAATATTCCACTACACACAACATTGACATGGCTTGTGTTACACACAAGAGAGATGTTCCTCGATAGCTTCTTTTGTACGTGATTCCGAGTTTCATTATACATCGATATATAATTAAAATATTATTATTTAATGTGATATAAACTAGAATTTATGACTAATATTAACCAAATTTTAAATTTTATAACATTATAATTCATATAAAATGTTTTTTATAACAAGGAAATTGAAAAAAGTAAATTTATTCAAGAAAAGAAATAATTTAAAAAAATGCAGTTGTACCACCTTTTGATGGCGCACCCATTTTAAATCTTGTTTCTATCACTTTTATATGTTCAATTGGAACAAATAAATTTATTCTTTAGATTAATAATATCAAAATTTTCTTTGAATTATAATTTTTTAATTTTATGATAACATTCATATTTTTATGAATAGTGAGAATATAGTATTTGAATTCAAAGCTGCCTTTTAATATAATTTATTTATTTAGTGAGATTGTAATTTTATTTTTTTTAAAGTGTAATTGGATTATATTTTAGTAATGCAATACAATTTTGGTCATTGTAAGTAATATCACATCCAAATTGAACTTAATCAGATGTCAATATTTTGATAGTTATTAGATCTTAACAACTCACTTTTTGTTTTCATAATGAAAATTAATTATAAATTACTTATATTAACTTCTATCTTTTGAATTTGTAAAAATGGATTCCATATTTCGAATCATTAGTATCAAATTTTGTAAATATGTACTGATTTTAGGACATTATGAATAGTTACTTAAGTAAATATTTTATATACAATGTTTATAAGGTAAATCTGCTAAATAAGCGTAACCCAATAATACTATAATAATATTAAACTACTCTAACACATGTTATTATTTTATTTTATTATATATTTCTGTCCATAGGAATCCTTGGGACTATATTGGGACCCTCTGGATTCACTTAGATGTGAAAATGACACATTATAGGAATTAATTTAAAGTAAAGTTAATTATAACCTATGTATATATCTTTTACTAAATTGAATTTTACATGGGGTTATATAATAGATATATATTTATAAAATTATTAATTAGAAATATAACACTATGTAATACTCCAAGGTATTTTAATTATAATTTTTATACATTAGATAAATATATTTATTTATGACACAATTATGATGTAGTGATTACCTCATTAAGGAATCATTCAAATAAAAGTATTATAAATTTTAAAATAAATATAATATGTATATTTTTATTCCATAAAAGAATTTTATATATGAAATTGACATAAAAGGTTGAATTAAATTCCATATCTTCTAAGGAATGAGGTTGTTAAGAAATTTTAATAAATAAAAGTATGAATAGTGTCCAAAATTAACACAATCTGTATCTTGAAACCTAAAACAATTTATTAAATGATATTAAATTACTAAAAATATAATATTAGGAATCATAGTTAATATAAGTCCAAATAAGTCATAAATAAAATTTTTTGGGTCGTTTGATATGATATGGTAATAACATTAACCAACAATGTGTAAATAACATGATATGATGCTAAGATTAAAATGGGTAAAATAAGGGTAAAACCAAATGGATAATGATTAAAAAATCAAAATATTTTAAACAATTATTGCTTGATGCATAATATAATCCACATAATCTTATATTATAATTTAATATGGTTCAGACAATTTTAAATTGAAATTGCATTTAAAATAAATTAATATTTTGGAACATTCCTAAAGTGGATCTCACCTCTCTCATAAAAGGGAACCTCCTCTCTATCCACTTCACTCCACATTGAGGCGTCATACTCGGTCACTCATTTCCAATTTCTCTTATCATCTTCTCCAGATACATTCTATTGGTTCGGTTCTTCTCAAAAGACAAACTCTATGACATTAAGAGGAAATTTAAAGGAGGAACGTTAAGGAAGAGGTAATCTCTTCTACCAATTATTTAAAATTTATTTTTCTTCTACATACTATTCATTAGTTGTTTCATAATAAAGTAATAACATCAATATCACTCATATATTGATATTTTATATGAAATATTAAACAACCCAATTTCACATTCTATCCATCCTATGAAAAATTAAATCACCACACGTGCGTACATACAGCTTACCATCCCCACATTGTGGTGTAATCTTTTTTCCACCACCACCTTACATGGATGTGTATAATGGTGTAATTAATAACGATATATTATTATTTTATAATGATAATAATTTTGAGAAACTATACACCATCCACTTCAATACCATTAAAAATTATTTTAAGGACACCATCGCTCATGCGTACGTACAACTTACCGTCTCCACGATGCGATGAGATTACTTATCCATGATAAACATTCAAAAAATATTATAAATTATATATAATAAATATTAATGAAATATATGAAATAATAATGATACATGTTTTATGTTTATAAATATTTCATTTAATTACTTCCATTTAATTCAATAAGCGAACAAAAATAGCAATCATGCGTATGGACAGCCTACCATCTCCATGAACGATGTACTCCATTCTATTTATTGATCTATTATATATATTTATATACTAAATATATGTGATATATAAATAATATTTTAATTTTTTTATATAATTAAATCAATATTTAAGTAATGATATGATGAATAACAAGTCCAAACATGTATAATAAATGAAACCGTTATTAACAAAAATGTTGTGTTAACATTGAATTGACAAATTAATGGATAAAATAATTTTGTAAGTGAATAATATATGATATAAAAAAATTCTATTACAGATTTTTACAAGTTAATAATATGTTTAAAACTACTATACAAGTGTTTTGGACACAGAGGGAAGAAATCAGACCTAAGGTAAGGGATAATTTTACAATCTCATTTTTATCCTAGATTTCTTTTACTTAAGTATTTACTAGGGTAATACATATTATCCAAGTCCATGATTTATAAAAATGTTTTCATAAAATTATTAATTTTCTTAAATATATGTTAAAATTCATTTTTAACCATTTAGACATTTAATACATGGCATGGAACGAATTGTTCTTTTATTTACCAAATGAGGTACCATTTTGACCTTTCCAGCAAATGTATGAGGAGAATGTTTTGGTTTATCTTATTCAACATGAAGTGATTTTTATAGTTTCATGGCACCTTATTTCAACAATGATTCCTATAATTTATTACAAGTTTAGTTTAAACTAAATTATTTTCTATTAAATGTACGTGGCATTTTGATAAAAGAAAACAATTTTGAAGAAGAACATATATTTTCATCAAGAACTATGTTCAAGTGTTTTATCAAAATAAATTTCTATATATAATGACATAGGGTTATGTTTATATCAATATTATTACTATTATTTTACAGTTATAATGATGTAATTTTTATCAAGTCTATTTATCTTATATGGATTATGTTATGATGACATGATGTTTAAGAATCCCATTTTATTTTAGGGGTTATGCTATGGGTAATGATTTATGTTTTGTGGAACATGTAAGAAATATTTCATTATGATATGGGCAGGACATATATCTCCCACCAATTAATTGGGTAATTATTTATATCTCATGAGATAGTCATGACTTTAATAGTTGGTAAATCAGGATCAGTAATACATGGATGGAACGACAAGTAAACCTGGTTTAGTAATGGCCTTTGTCGACTATGATGGTCTTGGAAACAATGCATTGGTGACTATGGAAATCATATTATGTGCTTAATTGTTTTCCACAATTCAATGTTTTATTCCCATTCTATTTTACCATAATTAGTGATCCATTATGATATATGCCTTAAATACTACCATGATTAATGTCATTGCTCATGGTGTTTATTTTCAAACATTATGTACATGTTATTATGTTCAAATTTTTATGTTTTTTTTATGTTTACTACGTATACCCTTACTGAGCATTTGATCTCACCCTTTATATGTTTTTTTTCTGGGATATAAAGAAGGGTATTAGATTGGAAAAAAAGGGATGATATTTATGTGAGATGTTGATGATTTTTCACCATGATTATAAGATTATGTTATGAGTTTCCAATGACTCTAAACTAATACTATCTTTGAAAATTATATTGTGTCATGTATTATGTATTCTGCAAAAAAATGAAATTTCCTTGTATTTCATGATTGGGTCTTTATAGTTGACCACATTCGAATCATGGGAATGATCACTTCTCACAAGAGATATTTTGATGTTTGTGTTGAAGATGGTAGGAGAGCCTATTTTGACCACACACCATTACTATTGGGGAGAATATATCATGGAGTAATATGAAGATCCAAATAGGGAGCTACACCAATATGTGCCTGAGCACATTGAGTGAGACTACATATAAGGGATATGATCATGTACTCATCCTTTTATCAATGGTATTATTGATATATCGACAATAATTTATAACTTTTAAGGGTCAATTTCATGTTGGGATAATCCCACTATCACACATTCATATTCATGCAAGACCTCTATGTCATAATGGTGATCCCAACACGTTTAACATGTTACATAAGAAGATATTACCCATTATCCACATTTTTTTAAGTGGTTGATATCCAATTGACCAAGATCATATCATTCACACTTTATTTTCCATTAAAATCTCCCAGAAACCATTAAAACACACCAATCTCAACACACCATGTGCATGAGGTCATTCCTCATTGAACAAAGACTAATTTTAGAAATAAATGATATTGCACTACTTTTGGTTCTGTATTTTTCATGAAGATTCAGCATTAAAAGTAGACATCTCAAAACCCATATTATGAAACCTTTTTTCTACGGAACCCCAATATCCCTATGAGAATGCTCACCACAGATTCTAACCAACAACTAGTGACTTCTCTTGATCTTACCAAATCATAATAGTTTTTTTCACCATTCCAAAACAATTCTAGTGCATTCTCGATCCAACACAACTATATAATAAAAAGGTATCCCAAGTCAAATTCCAACACTCGAGCTTCTCCAAAGTATGTTTTTGAACAAGTTCCTGGAATTCACTATGGAATACAATAGTACCGAGTTCCAGTTATCATGAAACAGAAAAACTAAAACAACTATCCAATGACTAGTCCAACAAACACATGAGTGTTACCCAACAATATTTTACATTCTTAGTCCATTTCTTATGGATTTCTATAAATCAATCCTTGGGTAAAACTCCAATGGATACCTTCTATCCAAAAAATGCATTTGTTTTATTTATTTTTCTTAGAATATAGTTTCTCCCCCATCTTATCTAGTATTCAATCATCATATTAATAATTAGGGAATCTATCATATGAGTACACTGTGTTTCTAAAAATTACCCATTACTAGTCCACAAATAATAACATCCTGACATTTTTGAAAAATTATATTGACAGCAATATTTAGATCTTTTGATTCATGATCCATTAAAGAATTTTATACTTTTAATGAAACAACCCATGATGCCACATCTCTTGATGATGTGTCACTATCTCCAACAATAGGGAAACCACCTCAGTGCACCCTAAAACCATCGTTGTACTTATAAGGTACATCTTTAATGAGATACACCACAAAAATTTCACATTATATTTAACATGATTCATTGATGAAAGGCTCATCTCCGCTTAAATATTTGACAACCGAAGCATCAATCAATCAACTACGAATTTACTTGTCTAAGAGACTCCCATTTTAATAGCTCGTTTTTAATTAAGGTATTGATCACACAACCTCAGATCACAATGATACCATGTTATTTCATGTGTAACCAAAAAAATTCAAACAATGAATCTCATCATTCATCAATGGTTGGGTAATAAAATATCAACATTTCTATCATGCTTCCAAGAATTCATAGACACACAATCAACTGATTAATCTCATGGATCAATAATTTATCTCGAGAATGAAAATATCATCTAGAATTAGTTTAAACTCAATCCTATGCTTTAAAATTCATCTTCATGCTTGAGATACAGAATATTGAATATACCAACTCATCATCAGGAAGAAGTCATTCTGTAAATTTCTAATTGGTATAATACTGTTGTGTCCCTATAAATTAAATGACCCACTTTACATAATTTTCATCATTCTCCCCACCTTAGGAATTTATGGGGAATAATTTTATTGCAATAAAAAACATTCCATGGTACATGCTTCATTGGCCACTAAATGTGGTCCCAGAACCAAGATAACGGGTTTAATTAATCATCAATCAAAATTGAGAAAACACCTTCCCCTTACAAGTGTTGTTGTATAGGTTTTCTCATAGACACATGCATGGTTCTCTTTCCGAGTCATGTTTAATAACTTTATCTATTTCAAACATAAAGTCTGATCTAATATTAATAAATATTTTTGTCTGATCCATCTATTTTTATGTTGTCATCCTGAGCACTGGGATAAATCAACCATATTAGGAAGGCTTATAGAATCATATTATAATTGCATGCTATGTATATTGAAGGATTACAACTTATAATTTGGTTTTATATAGTTCAAAGTCTTTTTATTTTGATATATAAAACATTATTAGTTGTTTGAGATGTTATGGTTCAGATTATTCTGTTATATTTTCTCTGTACATGGTTTCTTTTATAAAAAACTATTATATTATTGTATACTGAATAGTAGTACTGGGGGTGCAGAATATGCTATCTTTTTTTTACTTGTAAATCTACATTTAGCAGCTGTTTAATCCACCACTACCAAAATTAACTATATTTCATAGTGGTCTAATCCACCACTGTAGTTTTATATTCTCTTATCAGAGATGGATAAAACCACTGCTAATTAAATGTTTATTACTTTTTAGTGGCAGTTATTGTGGTTTAGATGTTTTTTAATGTAAAAAAATAAGAACAATTTAGCAGCGGTTTAAACTACCATTAAATATGTAATTTTTCACTTGAAACCCCCACTAAATCCTCCAAAATAACTGATAAATATGTTTACTACACCACTTCTAAAAACCCACTGCCAAATTAAAGAGATTTATACATGTTAGATGTCAAAACCCAATTTAGAGGCGGTTTTATGAAACCGTCATAGAATCATATATCTGTAATTTAAACCACCACTATGAGGAATTTTTATTATAGTGTATGCCTCAAGTAATTAAATCTTATCAAGATGAGGAAATTCATGACTGACCCTCTAGACCAAGATATGTCATTGTAAATCTATTTGTTTCTTCCCTTAGGGTGAGACCCCATGTAGCCAACAAGGTCATACTACAAGTTGGCGATGATGTGGGATGTGAGGTCATAGTTTGTTGGGTGTTGACCCGAGACTATGATTGCAACCAAGGACCCATATGGGGGTGCCCCATTGTTCTGAGATATAGGGGACTCGGTGGGTACCCCACTGATAAATTGTAACTGAGTGGGAGATGTGACATGGTAGTAGGTGTCACCATGGAATCCTATCCAGACCTGTTTGCTTGAGTGTTTGTGGAAAATGATGATGGGAATGGGAATTCGGTCAGCCCGTGTGTTTCCTTTCAAAAATTAAATATAATATTAAATTATTAATTGAATATTTAATAAATATTTATTTTTAAGTCTATGAATAGAATATTTATTTAATAAATAATTATTTAATTAAATATTAATTTTGGTATCCTATAAATGTTGAGGAGGTTGTGAAAACCAAGATTATATCTAGTGATAAATATTAATTTGAAATCAGTTAAAATAATATATATAGTTTTACTTGATTTCATTTCCAATAAATAATATTAATAATATTATCACATAGAATGGGTCAGATGAAAATTAATATATTATTTATTGGCCGTTTAGATATTAAATTATTTTTTTACCCTTACATTATCATTATAAATACTTGACTACTTCTATTGTCTATATTTTTATCCAGATTAATCAATGTTTTGAATTGTTTTTGATAATAACATCTAGAGCTATCTATCGATATCTAAGAATGATCTAATTATTCTCTTTATTCCTCCATCATCTAAAAAATGATTTTTCAAGGATAGTTTTTCATGCACAAAAAAGTAATTAAAATGATCAAGAACAACACCACATGATTAATGATTCACCATTCCAACACCTTGAAATCCATCAGTGTTGTTCAAATATCAAAGAAGATGTGTTGATAACCTGTATATGGATTGTATAGTTGGATCCTACAAAAACAATCATGATAGACTAAAAAGGGTTCCATTAAAACAACACCTTATCCGATGAAATATATCGAATACATGGTAGTATATCCTCAAATATATTAAAATTAATTATAAATTTGATATAAAAATAATGTCTCTTTGTTCTGATAACCTATCTTGTCAATATTCGTTGGAAATATTTCATTTATAATTGAGTTGAGGTCATGTGAAATATGTGAAAGAAATATTCAATCGGAAAAATTCTAAGACAAGATCAGCCATAATATGCACTTTTACTTCTCCAAAAACAATAAAGTGGTATCCTAGTGGTCATGTTAAAATTTATAATTATTTGGTTTTATATCAATTATTAATGATTTTGGTTATTTTTTCACATAGATATTATTTTTACCTTTCTATAGAGTTTAATTAACATGATATTGATATATTATCTTTTTCCAATCATGTCTTATATATTTTGAATGAACTGATGATCGAGATGAAAAATATTTGGATATTTCCTTAGGAGGTATTGAGGATTTTACTTAGTAGATTGGGTTACATGGTGTATAGTTGGATTACCCAATGTCTACCCTAATGAATTGAACATGTACGTGTCGTGGTGGCAAATTACACACAAATAAGTAATAACAAATGGTTTATTTACTATACATTTTTTGATGATCCAGCTAGTTTAGCACACAATTTTTTAGTTTACATTCCATGTTGCTAGAATACACATCATGTAGTCTATACAACATAACAAAATATTCACAATAATTGTGTGGTAAATCCATCAGTTTTACACTACATGAGAGCATCCATCTTGAAAATTAATGAGACACATTGCATGTAAGCAACATACATGTATCCTGATCCATTAATACCAACATCTAAATAACAAACTAAGTCAATTTGCAGGTTATTCAGAGGGAATTTGACCACATGTCATTTTTATTAGTACATTTCTTTTTCATTCCACTAAGATGCATGATATGGCCCTAAGAATTTATCCAGAATACACATAAATATAATAACATAGAATTTATCACATTTCTAAATGTTTTTTAGTCAGCTAATTAAGAGAATAATTAAATTACATTGAAAATAATAATTTGTATCATCAAAAACCTAATTAAATTGTTAGAACTAGCTGTGAAGACTATGTAATAGAGGTTTTGAGAATTAATATCTGTTCATTTAATTTATTCTAATTTTATGTAAATAATTGTCATGTATTGTTATTTTCTATAATTAAATTTATTCTGGATATCTCCAAGAGACTTCATTTGTTCATTAAGATAATGGGAATTAATTTATTAAAAATTATTTATTAATACATGATTGTTTATATTAATAATAATTAAAAAATTGATGTTAATGATATCCAATTTACTTTTGGGTTTTTTTTCGTATGTAGGACTAATCATGAACATTTAAAAATCCTATGTATTTTTTGTTTTTATTTAATTTAAATTTATTGAATAATTTTTCATTTATTTATTATTAAATAAAATATGATAGTTTTCATTTCATCCCCACTTATTTTATTATGTACGAAATGTTTCTCCAAGATAATATATATAATTTATCTAAACCAATCCTATAGTTTCCATCACATTATTGTGGAATATAATTTTATTTAAAAAATGTAGTATCCCAAGGTTCATGGAGGCCATTCAAAATGAAAATATGAAAAAAAAACTCAGATGTTTTACATGTGGATAAGTGGAATGATAGAACTCATTCCTAGATTGACATAAAATGTTTTCCCTATATTCATAATTTTATTATTTTATAATAAATAAATCAATAATTATACAATCGCATGATATAGTCATTTATTCATTTACTTCTTACTAGTAACTTATATTATAGAAAATAGACCATGATCAACAAAATAAATAGAAATATATGAAATGATTGAAATGTATCATAAAAAATTCTAATTTTTTTAATTAAATGGAATTATTTTGATAATGTGAAATTCAACAGCACGTGATTTTGAGGTCCAGAGAGCCTAAAAAACATTTTTTAAATTTTTTTAAGGTACATTATGTAAATGTGAGAGGGTAATTTTCTATATTTTAAACCAGTTGTCGGATCAAAAATTCAGTGGCACTTTTGAATTTTGAATGCCTGGATTCACCTAGAAAATACTTATATTAGGCTAGTATGGGCTGAAAAAATGATATTTTCAGACTTTTCCAGATAAATAATAAAATAATTTAATGGAATTATATTATTTCTTTCTCTTCATTTGGTGGCGGACAATGATGTTGTGGTGCAACGATGAGGAACATTAATGGTGAAACCATAATAGCCCATTTGAAACTGTGGTGCTGATTTTATAATGACTCATTAAAAGTGGCTCATTAAATGTGGCCCATTTAATCAGCGTCATTAATTGATGAAACGACACTACAATTTTGTTTCCATTAATATTTTTGACATTTTGTAGATGATGGAATTAAACATTGGTGAGTCTCTAAAAAATATTCCAATAAGAATTTCCCTCCAAAGAAGAACAACAAAGAATGCCGAAGAGACTTCACCAAATTTGACAATCTTTAAAGAACAGAGACAAAAGTGAAAACATAGACACCATGAATCATCAAGGACAAACAGTTCGGCGTCCAAAATCAATGAGGTAGGGGTTTTAGTTTTAATTCAAAGATATTTGTTGTTCTTCACATTCTATAAATGAAAAACGTAGATCATCCTAAAAAAGTTGATTTTTGATTCATGTGTTATGGTGGAGAGTCACCTTTTCTTAGAGACTCTTTATCCTTGATTCAAACCTCGCATGAAATGGTTAAACTACAATAACTGAACCCCCCCCCCCTTGATTTAAACCACTATCCCGGAGGACTTGAGTAGAGAAGAACAAGGCACAAGCACCTCCGCTCGTGCGTTCTTGGTGAACAAAATTTCAAAGTTGTTGCAATTAGATTCTAGGACCCAATCAGAAATGGAGGTGACCCAAGAGGCCCATAGGCATAGAAGGATCATAAAAAGGACACCGAAAAACTCCAGTGGCCCAAAGAAGGCCTCGCTGGTGACCGGTGCAGGGGAGGATGCTGGTCTACATCGGCTGCATGAAAAGCATGGTGCCAACTGGCGTCGCAGTAGAAGTGTAGGTGGATGGCCTTCACTGACCGCATTGGTGGACGGTGTCTCACCATTGGCACGTCGCTGCGGTAGGAATCCATAGCCAACCAGCCTTGGTGGTAGGAATCTCAGTTCAATGCAGGCATTACATGGATGAGGGTGGCATGTGTTTGAGACACCATGGCACCAGCGAGCTGTGGTCCGTCAACCACGGCTGGAGGGGCCCCACGTTCGTGGGACCAACGAAGGTGGCAGGACACATTGCGGCTAAAGCACCTTGGTCGGGTGGTGCACCCCAGCCGCCTCATGCAGTCAGGCCTGTGGCCCGTACAGGTCATTCCCCACCCAATTGTCCAAACCTGTTGCCAAGAAGGCCGGTCCCACATCCCAATAAGCCAGACCGATGGCTTAGTGGGGCATACCCACACCAGCAGGAATGAACCAGGCCAGCGGTCCGAACCAGCACAAAGCGGGCCGGATAAACGCCCTTTGGACCTGGCCAAACTAGAACGGTTTGTTTGGTGACCTAGAGGGCTGGACCCTTAGCTAAACCAGGCATGGTCCAGCAAGGCCCCTTGGGAGGGCCCATTGGAGAGACTAAACTAGACCGACCTAGACCCAATCCATGTTAGGTCGAGTCATTCAATCATAAACTGGGGTGTGTGGGACACCTTGACCGGGATGGTTAGGTCGGTTTGACCTGGTCAGACTAGGCCCCGTTGTAACTGATCCCTAAGCTACTAAAATTCATGTATCATTGAAACCGTGCATTTGATTTATGGGCCGTTTGCGGCGTTGTCACCATCTAGACAATGTGGATCTTTTGGAACACTAAATAGTGACATTCACAGAAGATGAGATGTAATGAAGTTCATTGAGGAGCAGTTCTTCTAAGCATGCTATGTACGAAACCCAATAGTTAGTTAATACCTAAGGACTACTGAAATTTGACTATTTATGACTAAACTATGGCCTAGTGGGAGCCACATCTATATGAATTTATAGGCCCATAGTGGGAATCACTTCACTGTGAAATTTTAGGCCCACGATATGTGATGAGGAGGGGTACCTCAGCTATCCATGACTAGTGGGAAGCATTTATATAGTATTTGTAAATCCCTCAATACGTGATGGTGTGGTGTACATAAGTAATATAATATTTGTGGGAAACACTTATTTGTTACTTGGAAGTCCTACTGTAGTCATTAGAAGTGGAGGTCTCCAGAAGCAAAGGTCATCAATGACGTGACTGACAATTCTAATTTTACTATACTAGAATATACCTGGTGTGAGTTGTCTTGTGTTTCATTCTTTACTATGTAGAACATCTGTGTGGTATTTCCTTCTTTTCGTGTCCTTACCGAGTGCTGTGTTACTCATCTATATATGGGATTCTCCCTCACGTGTTGTGTCTAGTGCAGACGATTGACGTTTCAACATGGGTTCTTAGGGAGATAGGACTGATAGACGCTACGGCGATGAACATGGTGGCCTTAGAGTAGGCGGGGCCTAGTAGGACCGGGAGGACAGGAAATACAATTTTGACTTTTAGTAGCTTCACTACTCTCATGATTTGGTGGGATTTTTGGCAGCTGGACATCATAGTTTCAATTTTTTGTACTTGCAAGTTCAGTTTATTATTGTGTTTTTTTCTAGCCCACTTTATTTCAGTTTTACATTCACTCATCCTTGTTTTAGTGGTAATTTGTTTTCCTTTCAGGGTATTTGGTTGTGATTTGGAATCTGTGTGCATACATGTACTCAGGAAAATAACTCCCACTTGTAGGTTAACACCTTTGGTGCTAGTCGTCATCCCCTAACTTTCGGGTGGCAGGCTTGGGGTAGTCATGATAAGGGTTTTAGGGGATGTTTTTTTGGAAATGTGGTATTAGAGGGCAGTCAGTTCTACCATAGAGACCAGGAGTCTGTGTTTTGTTTTGGTGAAATTTTGTTATGTGATTCATGTTTGACATTCAGATTCAGGGAGTCCAGTGTTGGTAGAGCAGCCGAGGTATCCATACAGCATGACCATAAATTCTGAATTTTGGATCCATTAAAGAAAAAACTGGTTTCATAGTTGTCTCCTTATATTCCATTGAATAAAATTAATCTCACCAGGTATAACCTTTTTATCGTGGTACATTGTGATCTATTTCTGGATGCCTTCATATGGATAACCAGTCACGATCCTGATATAACGTCATTATGAAATCCCACCTAATGATGAGGCTTCCATTCAATGACCAGTCCTAGATATGTTCCCATTGGGTGGTGCACCAGTGTTATCACCACCTGATGGTTAGAATCTATATCTAATTCTTATGAGAGATGATGTTCATTCTCTTAGTTTTCTATATGAGTTTCCGAGATATAGACCTCCTAGGATCAGGGGAGAGACGGATTTTCAGGACATTGAGGAATGGCTGGAGGCCATGATATGAGTCATCCGCCTAGTGAGTACACCACATGATGAGATAAATATCATGGAAGTACTCTATTTGTCGGTTTCATCAGTGATACGGTAGATTTTGACAACCCAAACATACAATGAGTTTACCTTTCCTTGGTAGACGTTAAGAGGATTTAGTGGGAGAAGTTTTCCCCAGGACCTTTCTCTCTGTGTGCATTCATGTGCTGCTTAACCTTAAATAGGGAAACATGATGGTAGATGAGTACACAATGAGGTTCACCGAGCACTCTCTCTCTCCTTTTGTATACATGGTGAGAGACCCTTTCTTCTGGGCTCAAGCCTTTGAGTAGGGACTCAGGGGAGAGATCAGGGGATTAGTTTTGTCCCTCAGTATCACAACCAAGGCTGGGGTGTTGGAGAGATCCCTTCTAGTAGAGAGATTATTGGGAGAGTAGGCTCCCATAGCTAGAGCTACTAGTAGGCCCCAGGAAGTATAGTCTTTAGCAGGTGGCGGGAAACAGACACTCGGGCCCATGAAGGCCATGTCTTTTAGGGTACTACTCCATGACTCAAGGTCAGGAGTTCAAGGATCCAAGACCATCGGGATTTATTCAAGAACCAGACTTTTCAATTCTTATAGAGGACATGGACATAAGGCTCGTGACTGGCTGAACCGCCACACAGATGACAAGCACATGGTCGAGGGGCTGCTGAGATTGTAGGAGCAGTTGAAGTGAGGAGGTTCGAAGGGTGGTGAATGGGTAAGGGGGAAGGAAAAGTAACTGGTGGTGGGAAGCAGTTCAAGATGTTACTCCCACCACCCCTAGGTGGTCCACCCAATCTTCATTGAGCTGGAAGCTAGGGGCAATCACATCTTCAGGTAGTAGAGGCTTCTGACCAAGATTCTTTAGAGATGATCTGAGGTATAATTTGTGTCTTCCCCAAACTAGATTCAATATATATAGACATAGGTTCTAGTCACTCCTTCTTTTACATGGATCTTGTTCAGAGCTTAGAGACTCCGTTGGATCCATTGGCTTGATCCTTAGAGCTAGAGACTCTTATGGGGGGGATTCGACGATCACACACTTATACAGGTGGTGTGATCATACTCTATGAGGGAAGAGCATTGGCTGGGATCTTCTATTACTGATGTCGATGACTTATGACATCATTCTAGGTTTAGACTAGTTATTAATAAACCATGCTATGATAGATTGTTTTAGGAGCACAATGTTGTGTGTCTGTGGATATGGGACCATGTTTTCCTTCACCGATGAGATGGAAACCATTGTACCATAGGATATACTTTCTTAGAGGATGGTGCATCTGATCACTCACTAGTTGTCTAGACTCACCCTCGGTGTAGTGGATGAGAGGATTTTAACCTTTCCTATAATGGTGGATGGGTATGAGGATATTTTCACGGAGGTTGTTCCAGGACTACCTCCTCACATAGAGGTGGACTTTTTCATCGACTTTAACCCTGAGACGACACCGATATCCACACTTACATATTGGATGTCTTGTGTGGAGTGTTACGAGATGAGGGTACAAATAGACGAATTTCTAGAGACTATGTGTGTATGGTATTATATTTCACCATGGTTAGACCCTGTTCATTTTACCAAGAATCCAGATAGGAGTTCAAGGTTGTACGTGGAATTGTGATGCCTGAATTTGGTGACCATGATGAAAAAGTGTCCATTACTTAGAATTGATGACATCATCATCTATCTTAAGCGAGAAAATTGGTTCTCAAAGATAGACATCAGATCAGGATATCACCGGCTTTGGGTACAGAATGGCGATGTACTGAAGATAGTATTCAGGTTCTATTCTATCCACTAAGAGATCTTGGTGATGCCTTTTGGGGTGACCAATTCTTCAACAGTTTGCATGGGCCTCATGAATAGGATTTTCTAGCCTTACATTGATTGGTTCTTTGTGGTCTGCATTGATGACATCTTGGTGTACTCAGTGTTATAGGAGGAGCACGATGCACACCTGCAGATGGTCCTAGATACATTGAGAGAGCACTAGATTAATATAAAGCACTAAAAGTGTTAGTTTTGAATTTGGTATGTCCACTTTAAAAGAAACATCACCTCAAATTCTGGATTTTCTATAGATACAGTAACGATAGAGGCATTACATACTTGGTATCCACCCAAGAGTGTATCTAAGGTGCAGAGATCATTGGGGTTGGATGGTTACTTTTGGAGTTTCATACCCGAATTTTCGTGGGTAGTAGTACCCTAATCGAAATTGACCTTGAATAGAGAACACATCATGTGGAAGGAGAAAATCCAATAGAGTTTTCATGAGATGAGGCATAGAATCACTAGTGACCCAATCATGAGGCTACAAGAAGAGGGTGTTGGTTATGTAGATTACTGTGATGGATTTAGGACACGACTTTGTGTTGTATTGATGTAGGAGTGGGTAGTGATCACATGTAGCTCATGAAATCTGAGATAGAATGAGAAGAACTACACGACCCACGACCTGGAGTTGGTAGTTGTGGTATTTTTCAAGATGATTTGGTGGAACCACTTGATGGTTAAATGGTTTATAGTTTATTATGATCATAAGAGTCTCATTTATATCTTATCCTCGAAGGAACTGATCATGAGACAATTGTGACGTCTACTATTCCTACAGGACTATGACTTTAAGATAGTCTATACTCCTATAAGGGGAACGTGGTGGTTGTTGTACTCACCAAGCGGACTGAGATGGACCTTCTAAGTGAGGTGGCAGAGTATTTAGTTGTAATGTAGATATCCTTCATATATTATGGCGAAGTTTCATACCTTGAGTCAATTATTGTTACTCCCACAACATTACAATGTTATAGGGAGGCACATCTAGTAGATTATGACTACAAGGCCCGCCATGCACAGTAATCCTCATTATGGGCCCCGATAGATTTTCCATAGGTGGGGAGCATTCCATCCTTATTAGAGGGTTAACCTTTGTACCAGTGACATGGTGATAGGATGTGTTGAGGGAGTTTCATACATCCCCTTTGGTGGTAAATCATGGAGTGGAGAAAATGTACCTGAAAATTTTATGTTAGTACTGAGGGTTGGGGATTAAGAAAGCAATGGTAGAGTTAATTTCATGTTGTGTCACTTATCAACTAGTTTAGGATGGGAATCGGGTCCCATGAGGCTTATCCCAGCCACTCTAGGTACCAATGTGGAAATGGGATGGTATCTCGATGGACATCATGATGGGATACCATGTACATCTGGAGAACATGATTCTATTTGGGTGATCATTGACCAAATCCCCATGTCATCTCTCTTCCTACCCATCCGAGAGGAGGGATCGGTAAAGGGTTTGGGATCCCACTACATCCAGGTTATAGTGTGGCTTCACAAGATTCCTTTAACAGTAATCTCAGATCATGACGTCCTCTTTAAATCATGGTTGTGCGAGGGATTATTAGTATCATTCTACATGCAGTTGAGTTTGAGGCAATCATTTCATCATAATATGGATGATCAGTGGAGCGTACCATACAATCTATTGAGAAAATGCTTCATACTTGTGTACTTGACATTGGTCATAGTTGGGAGGACCACCTTCCACTAGTGTAGTTTGCGTAAAACAGCAGTTATAACTCCACCATCGGCATGGCACCTTTTGAGGCCTTTTACAGGAGGCCTTGCAGATCAACCATATGCTGGACATAACCAAAGGAGTCAGCACTCATGAGTCTGGAGTTGGTATAGGCTACCATCGAGATGGTGCAGATAATCTAGTAGCGGATGAGCACTACACATATAAGGAAGAAGTCTTATGCTGACCGGTTTCGGAGACCCATATAATGTAAGTAGGAAAATTATGTTTTCTTTGGAGTCTCACACCGTCAAGGATTGCATATATTTGGTCAGGGTGACAAGTAATCTCAGAGGTGCATAGGACCTTTTCACATCTTGATCATAGTGGCATACCGCCTAGCTCTTTCCCCATAGATGCACCAGGCACATGATTTTTTCTACCTGTTGCAAAATAGGAGGTACGTGGATGATATATCACATGTCATTAACTAGGGAAAGCTGTAGATTGATGATAGGGAATTATTTTCAGAGTTTCCGATACAGATAGAGGATCAACATGAATGGGTCCAACATGGATGGTTGATTCCTCTGGTGCCATCACATGAATCACTAAGAGAGCACATGAGAGTGGGAGGCTTAGATTTATAGTCATTACCCCTATCTGTTTGATTAGTTTTTTCTTGGTTTACAGGGATTCAAAGTCCTAAGGTGGAGAAAATGTGAGGTTCTAGAAATAAATTGTATTTTTATAAATAAATGTAATTTTAATGAGACCACGAAATTCAATGACATAAGATTCTATGGTCCAGAGTTCCCCAAATGGAATTTGGATATTTTTCTAAGGTACATTCAGTAAATGTTGAAATTGGATATTCTATCTTATGAACCGGTGCTCGAATCAAAAATTTGGGGGGCCCGTTTAATTTGGAATGTCACAATTTTCCTAGAAATGACTTAAATTGGACTGGAAAGCTCTGATCAGCAAAGATATATTATCTGACATTTTGAGAAAAATAATAAAATAATTTAATGGAATTATTTCATTTCTTTCTCACCATTCGGTTGGAGAGTGAGTTGTTGTGGTGCAGCGAAAAGGTGATAACAAGGATCATTATTGGAGAACAAGTAGTCGTTCATTTGAAACTGCAATGCTGATTTTATAGTGACTCATTAAATGTGGCTCATTAAATGTGTCCTATTTAATGGGAATCATTAATTTACACAATTATTCTATGCTATTGTTTCCTTTAATTATTTTAGCATGTTAGAGAGGATGGAATTAAACCATGGATACTATCTTATTAATCTCTAATGGGACTTCCTCTCAAACTACAAAGGCTGAAGAATTCCAGAGAGATGACAACAACTTTGACAAACCAGGAAGAATAGAGCTAGAAGTGATAACATCGACATCTTGAATCCATGATGAATAACACGTCTACATCTAATGTCAAATAGGTAAGGGTATGAGTATTATTTCAAAGTTCATCCCATTTCTTCTCATTCATGAAACGAAGAACGCAGATCAAACCATGACCTAGATGATCTGAAATTCATGTGCTATGTGGGTGGGTGAAATTATCATCGGGATTCTTTATTTAAAGATTAAAAAATTTTATGAAATAGTTTAACTATAATAATTGAACCTCCCCTTGATTTAAACGTCTAATGCATAGGGCTAGGACTGACATGAATAAGGCCTGAGCACCTCCTCTCAGGTGTTCTTAGTGGACACATTTTCAATGTGGTGAAAATTCAATTCTGGGGCCTAAGTAGGGATGGTTGCGAAGTGAGAGGCCCGTAGCCACATATGGAACATAGAAAGGACCACCAAAGACAATATGGTGGAACACAGAAGGTGTCTCCATCACGGTAGGTCCCGAACCACGATAGCTGCATGAAGAAGGCGGCACCAACATACACCGTGGCAATAACATAGGTGGGAATCGTGGCTCCAAGAAGGCACCACATGGTGGAAGGTGACCCGCATCTGGGCCACTCAGGTGCTAGCAATCTGCGGTCTGTCAACCATGTCTGGAATGAACATGCATCGGTGGGGAGAGTGTAGTGTGTGGGAGGGGGCACGACTGTCGTGTCTCAGTTTAGCAGCGTACTCCGGCCCCCTGATGGGGGTGGGCCCCAGGCGGGCGTGTCATTCCCCAACCATCAGGTTTGACAAGCGATCCAATAAGCCAGACCCATGTTGATGTGCTAAACAGGCAGCCAACGGGCCTGACCCACACCCTTTGGGTGGGACTGGACAAGACCGGGTCACCGGGAGAGCCGGTGGGCTGTACCCTCAGCAAAACCTGGCCGGGTCCAGCAAGGCTCATTTAGCCTAGTCCATTGGAAAAACCAGACCAGACCGACCCAGACCTGAAACATGTCCAGTTGAGTTGATTAATATTAAACTGGGATATGTGGGACCCATGAGCCGGGTTGGTTGTGTTAGTCCAAACGGGTCAGAATGGGCCTCGTAATAATCATCCCCCTAAGTTACAAAAGCGCTCGTATATTGCAAACTGATCGTCTGATTGAGGAGTCGTTTGCAGAGATGGGATGCTCTCTGTGAAGAAGAGCTTTTGGAATGATCTATGCTAAATTTAATATTTTTAGATATGTGCCATATGTTCTTGAAGATAGGTTCTATCAATTGTGCTACATACAGAACCCATCAGTTGGATGAGAGCTAAGGACTGATGACTTTCGCCTCTGTACGACTCTACTGTCTTATAGTGGGATGCACTTCCCTCTGACTATGAATTCCCATGGTGGGAAGCACTTATTTGTGACTTTGTAGACCCATGGTAATCGATAAGGATGATTACCTCAATAGGACACAACTAGTGGGAATCACATCCTTGATACATATCAATCCCACAATACGCAGTTGGGAGGTGTGCCTGTGTATTCCATGGTTAGTGGGAAGCATTTTTCATGACTCTGATGTACAAATATACTAATTAAATGAGGATTTCTATAGTAGCTAAGGTGTTTGATGATGATATTGATGATGCTATTGTTACTATAATAGAATATACCTATTGTGATCTATCATGTGTTTTGTGCTTTTCATTGAGGAATATTTGTGATGTCTTTCCATTTTGTTTTGGGCTCCATACTGAGTAATTCATTAGTCACCCATGAATGGGATTCACCCGTATGTGTTGTGTCTGGTGCAGACGACCGATGTATCGATAGCGGTGCTCAGGAAGACAGAACTGATGGACGTTGTGACGGTGGACTTGGTGGCCTTGGACTAGGGGGGGCCTAGTTAGACTAGGTGGAGAAGACATACTGCTTATGATTTCAATAACTTCACTACTCTAATGACTAGGTGGGGTTTTTTATGGATGGACATCAGAGTTTCCTTTTTGTAATTGATGATTTTAGTTATTTGTTGGATTTGTATTCAGGCCCCATTAATTTCAGTTGTAAATTCACCCAGCCTAGTTTTAGTGGTACTTGTTTTTCCCTTTTAGTGTGTTGGGATGTGGTTGGCAATGAGTTTATGTACATATACTCAATAAAATGCCTCCAAATTTAAGGTTAACTCCATCTAGTCTACTTTCTAGCCCCTTGAATTGGGAGGTGGGATTGGGGTAGTCACAACAAGGGCCATAGGGGATGGGTTGGGACAATGATTGAATTTAAATAAATTAATTATTTTTATCTTTTTTTATTGAGAAATGGATAATCACATTACTAAAATAAAATTTATATAAAAATATATGTAAAGGGTACAATAAGTAATAAATATAAATAATAATAAAATACTTCTAGTTAATATTAATTCATCACACCTTCCTATGCCAAGATTAATATTAAACTATAGTTAACGTTTCTTTTCAGCCACCATCAGGAGAACATTAAATTATTGGCAAGTCATAACTAATATATTAGGGTGACATAACCAAATCTATTTCATGATTAATGGAATTTTACAGTCAAAAAAATTGAGAGGAATGTACTGAAGAAATATGAGTGAGAATTTATAGATTGCAGACCCCAATAAATAATTAATTTAACTGATACATTTAATCATGATAGATAACCTTCTTAAATACCATCTCATAATTTTTGTGGAATCTATCTAGATTATAAGAAGGGAAATAAAGATCATTTCCACTATAATTTCCATGAACATATAAATTAAAATTTATGTTGGAAGGGCTATTGATACTTTATAAAATAGTGGTAGACTTAGTAAATTTATATAATATCTAGTCTAAAATAATTTGTAATCATGTAATGTGTTAATCACCTACATTAATTATTTTAGATTAATATCAATAAAACCTATAAATATTTTTCAACATACCTTGATATACAGTATTTATTTTAAAATAAGTTTTTTAGTTTTAGTGAAATCATTTACGCGATGAGTTATTTTAAAAAAATATTTTTCATGTGTTGAAATCCCTTATTCATATTCTTCCACCCCATAAGGTGAGGAAATGAGAAGAAGGACGCCTAATAAAGATATATTGAGTATTATTCTTATTTCTATTGAATTATATTATCAACTATGTGAAGAGAATGTATTATAATAAAGAAGGTTGTGGACTCATAAACTAAAATAAATCATCTTCTTTTTCTAGATAAATAACACGAAGGATTGGAAATAAATATGATTTTTAATGTACTATATTAGTTTAAATAGGAATAAGGTGATCTAGCTACTGATCATTGTTTCAAAATGATGGGGTATATTGATTTGTTAGTGAAATTGTGCATCCACTTGTAAAATAAGTTTTCTGTCAATATTATGTTATTATATATACCACCAAGGTTATATTTATTCTTCTTTGCCTAGATAAATGAAATGGATAAGTCACTCGAGAATCTTGTGTCCATACTTCACTCCTTAGATAAGGATTGGTTGAAATATGTTTCTTTAACCCTTATGGTGAAAATGTTAATATATAATTTTGATGATCTCATGGATAGTATAAAACTGAAAGAACATTTACATCATACCTCAATGAAAATCAATATTTTGATATAGGAAAATGGAATGGAGGAAAAAAAAATTATATATTGAAATATTGTAATTCGAAAATAAATTACAATGAATTAAGGAAGCATGAATTTTCATCCACATAAGATATATTCATCATGATTCAATTAAATAAATCACTGTTAAATAAAATATGATTAAAACATACATTCATCTAAATATAAAAAATATTTCATAATATATGTGTTATTGAGTGAAATCAACATGAGATAAGAAAGGGATATTCCTATGTCATCCAAGGAGAGATCACTACTTCTCATTTCGAAAAAATATTTATTCTTGATTGTATTAATTGTGATCAAAACAATTATCTTAGAGTTCATCTAGATTGAATGACACATTATTTCACATTTTGGATAATTCTTTATGTTAATTCAAAAATAAAATTATGGTTCAGAAACTATTGAATCCTAGATTTCCATTTAAATGAATGATGATTATAAAATATATTAATCCTACTCGAATTTGGAAATATAATTCATTATCAAATGAAAATTAATTTCATTGAATTTTTTAAAAATATAAAAGGTTTTTATTCTTAATTGAGCTATGATAATTGGCATATAAACAAAATACATATCATTCTTTGTAAAAGAAAACCTTTATAAATAATTGTTCCTCCCAAAATTATAGAGTTAGTTAAATAGTGCCACATGTACTCTTATAGAGCTAAATATAACATTATATACTTCATGAGATTCCCTTTATAATTTTTTGAGAATCTATGTGACGTAAATGACTGTACCTGTTAATGATTATGGAATATCTGATATAGATTTTCAGATAACTTTTTATCAAATTAAGAATTGACCACATATTTGGAGTAAATGTATTACCAAAGTCACATTTCCTTTTATAAATTAGTATCATGATAATAGTAAATGGAATAACATTTATGAGTTTTATATATATTACAAATCTTCAAAATTTTCATTTAATATATGTTTGGAAAAAAATATTTTAATAATTATCCATATGGAAACAATATTTTCTAATCGATATTATATCAATTTTGAGATCATAAGAACATATTAAGAGACAACAACAAGTGTTTTATTTTATTTAAAATCTGGCTTCAAACCTCAATCACTAAGGTGCATCTTAGTTAATAATCCTATATCAAATAAAGATATTAATGTATATTTAAAATAGATTATATTTCTATAATGTAATAATATCTATTTAAGGATAGTGGGTGTAAAATTATCTTATATCAGTTAAAGATTTTCTTCCCAATATATGACATATGAATGATAGGATCCATAGAATTTAATGGGGGGAGTATTTCCAGAAACCCATCATGTGTTGGAATTCATAAACGAATATGTTGTTTATGTTCACTATGGTTGGTGACACAAATATTACTCTTATAGAACAATGATTACTATAATGAATTGTTAAATGGAAACATTAAAATATTGAAAATAATGTATAAATTCATGTCGTGGAAACCAATCATCAATATTTTAGGACTCTGGATTTCAAATGATTCGAAGACTAGAAACTGATATTCAATATTCAATAGAAACATGACATGGATAGTAAAAGATGATTCAACTAAAGAACGATTTATTAATGATTTTTTATGAAATAAACTGTATAGAAATAACAATTACTAACATAATTTTGAGTTCTACATATATATTCATACTTATATGATCATCATGTTAGAATATTGAATTCTATGAAAAAAATTACATGGAATACTACATATAGAAGATGTCTATATGATGGGAAAAAATGGAGGCCCTCTGATATATGTCTATAAGTAATAACGATTGAATCAATAAGGTTTTCCTTATGACATTTCCATTCCTTGTTATTTTGAAAATCACAAACACCTTATACTTAAGTAAATCTATATTTTACTTCTATAAGGAAAACTTCCTTCCATAAGATATTTACACCTACCATATTTTCATTACTCATATCAATATTTTTCTTAAGTATAAAAAATGGATTCATACCTAAATTCTCGAAATCATATAATACTTAGATATAAAGCACTTTGTTTTAGGATCTGAATTTTTGATACGAACTACAATGAAGTTTCACTCCTAATTCTTTATACGAACTCCAATAAAGTTCCACTCTGAATTCTGGATACAAAATTTAATGAAGTTCCACTCCGAATTCTGGATACGAACTCTCACAAAGTTCATCTCTTAATTTTGGACTCTGAACATCTACTAGTTTGACTCCATACTTATATGAGTTCGACTCTGAACATCTATGAGTTAGACTCAAAACTTCTACTAGTTTGACTCCAAACATCTATGAGTTCGACTCCAAACTTCTATGAGTTCGACTCTGAACTTCTATGAGTTTGACTCTGAACTTCTACAATTTCGACTCTGAACTCTGTAAGTTCACATTCTGAATTCTAGTGAAACCAAAATCTGAATTTCCATAGAAATTCAGACTCCGGATTTCTACAGAATTCAGGTTCTGAATTCCAATAAAACAGAATCTGAATATCTCTTTATTATAGACTTCTAATTTCATTTTTTTAGTATCTGAACTATTATTTTCTTACATTTTGAACTTTAGTTTTTCTTATACTTATACTTTTTTTATTACAAAACGATGTCGTGTTTTCAGTTGCACATATTTTGTTATAAAACAAAGTCGTCCATTTTGTTTCTAACTAACCGTTCGTTGAGTTACACGTGTATAGGTCCCTCTGAAATTTAAGGAAAATATGACCATTGGAGAAGGGAGTCGACCGTTTCTACCAAGCCTATAAATAAGAGCTCTTTTGAAAGACCTAAAAAAATGTCGATCACTGTAGAGACCACATGCTGTCAGGGTAATTTCTAGAGAGATAATATTTTCATGCATTTTATGTACTAAACTTCTTGTTCAGATAGCTTCGTGTGACTTCAAATGTTGGTGATTACATTTGAGGGATTCCTGGAATAGGAAGACAGATGTGCCGACTACCTTGAAGTTTGAGGGCTTCCTTACTGAGGAAGACAGAGGTTCCAACTACCTTGAAGTTGGGGGATTACGGGGATAACAAGATAGAGATTCTGATCTTCTTATTGAGGTATTACCCGGGTGTGGGTAACACATACTTTCTTGAAATTATAAATCAAGGGGCCTTTTTCCAATTTTGTTGGATACCCCTCTCAAAGGATTAAAATATTTATATCTTGTTACGTGTTTTTGTTACAAGTTTATCTTTTCAGCTACATTGTGTATGTTTAAGAAAGTATAAACATATAATACTTCCTTACACTTCTGTAATCTAATTCAGTTAGATTCTATACACATTAAGGTAGAATCTCATATTGTAAACTTTGGTTAAGATTCATTTTCCGGATCCATATTCCCGGAACCGGTTTTTCGGAATCACATTCTTGATTTATGCAAGTGTATAGAGATAGAAGTTTGTAACGTCATGATTTCTCCCAATCATTCAATTGGTGTTAGAGGTGTTGTGAATTTTATTCATTTAACTTTGTTAAACTTAGATCATTCCTTATTTAAGGAAATTTTTAAAGTGTACAATTCACCCCCCCCCCCCACTTGTATAATGAGAATCTACATCATTATTTCAATCCTACATTTGGTATCAGAGGAGGTATCTAAAATACTTATACTCACATATAAGTTTTTATTGCTCAGTTTTTTATCATTTTTCTTGCATAATAATATTCACATTGAATCTGAACTTTTGTTATTAACATGTTTTTCTGTGGAATGTTTTTTAAGATGGCAGGAATAAATGTTGGTTCCATCTACAAACTAAATCCTACAAGACCACTAATTTTTGATGGCAATGATTATGAGTTTTATAGAGATCAAATAAAGGCTTTCGTTATCAATACTGGAGTAGAAGATTTTGTTATGCTTACTGGGGGTAATCAAATTCTTGATATGGACGTTAGTACTTTCACAAACCAAGAGAAGCATGATTATCAATTAAACTATAAGGTATGCAATACTCTACTATGTTCAATGAATAAGAACATGTATATCCAAATTTATTTTTGTGAAACAGCTAACTGTATATGGAAGAAACTCGAAGTTACACATTTTGGTACATCTAAAGTGATTGAGACTAGAAGATACATTCTTAGAGCTGAGTATCATGGTTTTAACTTTCCTTATGGAGAACAAATTTGTAAGGTGAAAAAAAGATTTATGACTATCGTGATCATATTACAATATATTGGAGATAAAGGTATGGATGATGAAGATATTTTTGACAAGATCATTGATATTATTCCCAATTAGTGGGAATCAAAGAGAACAGCTATTGATGAGAACTAAAAGGTTACTCAAATTTCCCTAGATGAGCTATTTGGAACTCTTCTACAACATGAAACAAGGATGAAAAGAGATGCTAACAACATCAAAAAGAATAATGGGAATGGTACTGTTTCATTTACTAAAACATCAAATCACTTGAAAGCTAAGAATTCTGATAGAGTAACTAGATCCAAGTCTAAGATGGTTACTATCAAACATGAATCTAGTGAGAGTGAAGTCTCAGAAAACAAGTTAGAAAATCATTCTCGAAGAATGAAAAAGATAGTTGGTTAACGAAATTTCCAATACAAGTATATGAATAAGGAAAGTAAAGATAAGAAAGATTCAGAGGTTACATGATATGAATTCAATAGAAGTGGAAGCATACGACCTGATTTCCCTATGTTTAAAAACAAAGAAAGAAAAGTGAGGCATTATGAAGGGGACAAGAAGAAGTTTTACAAAGCTAAAGCTAAGAAAAGTTGAAAGCTAATACTACAGGGAGTTCTAGCTGTGGAGACACTTCAGAAAGTGAATCTTCATAATGTGATTCATCAGCTCAGAAGAATATGGGATTCATTGCTAATAATTGTTTTCCACATACATGTTTTATGGCCAATGTACTCTCTGCCGAGGCTTTAACAAATTTATCACTTGATAAGAATTACTATTCCGACAATATTTCATCTAATGAATATACTTTATCATTAGAAAATGAAGAACCTTCATATGAAGTTGTATCTAGATTTTCCAAGTTACTTGAAGCAAACAATTTTAAAATTTCACAGATGTTAAACAAGGAAAATAAGAGGGAAGAAATTCTTACAAAAGAGATTTCAGATCATTCTACAAATCTTAGAGACAAAGAAGAGCTTTTAGAAAAACATTCTAAAGACCCTGACAAATCAAATTCTGATAAGGAAGAAATTTATAATGATCTTAAAAATTCTATTTTATAGATGAAAATATTTGTGGAAAAATCTAACTCTAAGGAAATGATATCTGAGGATAAGAATTTGGTCATCAGATTAAAATATGAAATATATTCTCTTAAGAAGCTTATTGAAAAATTTACTTCTTGGAAGGAAAATTTTGACAAGTTTTATTCTCAAATTAAACATCACGGAGACACTATTTCAGTAGGTTATAATCACTAAATACCGGTTTTCAAAAACAACTATTTTGTTCCTTCTAGAGCCCCTTTTTTTACTAAGTGTCAAAGTGGAGGGCATTACAAGAAAAACTGTTTTTTGAATAGAGTTCAATATCTTGGGTTTCATAAAGTATATCTTTCTAAAAAAATGTGGTTACCCAAAATTTTGTTGTCTAACAAATCCGGATCCAAGAAAGTCTAGATTCCGAAAACCTAACTATTTTCTTATGTTCATGAAAATACGGAAAGTACCAACATCAATACTTGGTACATCAATACCTGGTACATGAATAGTGTATGTTCCCAACATATGACTAGTAAGAAAGCTATTTAAAAAATATTACCAAGATGAAAGGAGGAAAAGTAACTTTTAGATACAATGCTCCTGGAGGAATTGTTGGTATAGGTAATATTGTTCATCTTGGGAAATCGTTGATTTCAAATGTTTTGTTTGTTAAGGGTCTTAAGCATAACCTCATTAGCATATGTCAACTATGTGACGAAGGATACCTTGTAAATTTTAGGAATGACATGTTCTTAGTACAAAATTCCATGGAAAAATTTATTCATTCTTCCCATAGGCAAGAGAATGGTTACACATTGAACATAGAAGACCTTAAGAGCCAAGACATACCTTGCCTAAGTGAAATGGAAGATCATTCTTGGTTATGACATAGAAGACTAGGTCATTGTAACCTTAAGAACTTATGTAAACTCTATAAGAAGAAACTAGTTAAAGATCTACTAGAGGTTAGATTTGATTCTTTTAAAGTTTTTTATCCTTGTCAATATTGAAAGTAACATAAATCTAGTTTTTAATAAATCGGTAAAGTCTCAAAAACTGATGTGTTACAGTTGGTGCACATGGATATTTTTGGTCCAACACAAATAGGAAGCATTGAGGGAAATTATTATGTATTTTTCTTATTTGATTATTACACTAGATTTACATGGGTCTATTTTATAGAAAAAAAGTCTGAATCATTTTCTTATTTCAAAAGTTTTAGTGCCCAAGATAAAAATGAGAAAAACCTTCCATTAAAAACTATTCAAAGTGATCATGGAGGAGAATTTCAAAATTCTGATTTTGAAACTTTTTGTAGTAAAAAAGGTATTACTCACAACATTTCAGCACCTAGAACACCTCAAAAAAATGGTGTTGTTGATGGAAGAAATAGAATTCTTAAAGAAATAACTCGAACCATGTTGAGTGAGTATTATGTTGCCAAATATTTTTTGGCTGAAGCTGTAAGTATTGCTTGTTATAATATAAATCTAGATTTGATTAGACCTTTTCTTAATAAAACTCTTTATGAGTTATGGAATGGTAGAAAACCTAGACTTTTCGAATTCAAGGTTTCTGGTTGAAAGGTATTCATTCTGAATACTAAAGATAATCCACACAAATTTTCACCAAAATCAGATGAACGAATTTTCTTAGGTTACTCCACAACTTCTAAGGATTATAGAGTTTTCAATAAAAACACGTGTACTATTGAGGAAACAGTACATGTATAATTTGATGAGTCTGATCCTTTTGGTTTTAAACCATCCCAACCTACATCCTCAGATGTGTTTTCAAAAACTAATTATCAACCTTTGATAGACGATCCTTCTGACAAGGAAAAATTTCAAGAAAATATTTCTGAATCATTTACCCTAGAAGACTTTCTACCATATGTTGATGAACATGTTTTAAAAAACCCAAGTCATGTGTTTCTAAAGAATCATCCCAGGGATAGTATCATTGGTGATGTAAATCAACCTGTAAGGACTAGAAGTTCCTTGAGGAATTATGTAGAACATCTAGAATTTATTTCCCAATTATAACCAAAAAGTTCTGATGAAGATTTAGGTGATTATGATTGGATTAAAGCCATGCAATATGAGCTAAATGAATTTGAATGAAATAAAGTCTGGACCTTGGTTGAAATACCTAAGGAAAATTCTGTTATTGGAGTAAAGTGGGTCTTTAGAAATAAGTGTGATGAAAATGGAGTCATTGTTAGAAATAAAGCCAGACTAGTTGCTAAATTCTATAATCAACAAGAGGGAATAGACCGTGAAGGAACCTATGCTCCATTAGATAGATTTGAATCTATTCGTATCTTACTTTCCTTTGCAGCATTATTCAATTTCAAACATTTTCAAATGGTTGTGAAATGTTCTTTTCTTAACGGTTATGTCCAAGAGGAAGTTTTTGTTGAACAACCTCCTAGCATTGATGATAAAAAACATCCTAATCATGTTTTTAGACATACCGGAGTTTTGTATGTCCTTAAACAAGACCCATGAGCATGGTATGATAGACATACAAGATTTTTTATTCAAAATAACTATGATAAGGGAAATTGAGATCCAAACCTTTTATAAAGAAAGATAAGAAAATTGTTTTTATTGTTCAAATATATGTTGATGACATCATATTTGGTTAAACTCAGCAATCATTATCTGATTCCTTTGCGGATCTAATGAAATCTGAGTTTAAAATGAGTATGATGGGTGCCTTAACATTTTTCCTTGGTTTTCAAATTTCTCAAAAACCACATGGAATCTACATATCCCAACATAATTATATTAAAGATCATATTAAAAAGTATGGGTATGACAACAGTAAGAGTATAAGTACTCCTATTGGTACCTCAAACACACATAATCTTGATGAAGCTGGGAAACCAGTAGATCAAACATCTTTTAGAGGTATGATAGGTAGTCTAATTTACTTGATATCTAGTCAACCAGACTTGATGTTTTCAGTTTTCTTATGTGCAAGATATCAATTCAATCCTAAAGAATCTCATTTAATGGTAGTGAAAAGAATTTTTCACTACTTAAAGGGAACCATAGATCTAGGATTATTTTATACTTCGGGAAATTATTTTATATTAAAGAGTTTTTCCGATGCTGACTTTGGTGGGGGTAGAATGGATAGAAAAAGTACATCCGGAACATGTCATTTCTTAAAAGATTATTTAGTCTCTTGGTCATGCAAGAAACAACACTAAATAGCACTTTCTACTACTGAAACAGAATATGTAGCAGCTGGATGTTTTTGTGCTCAAGTGTTGTGGATTCAACACACACACACAGATTATTCCTTGATTTTTACTAAGACACAAATCATGTGTGATAATACAAGTCCCACTCCCCTTAGTAAAAACCCTACACATCACTCTAATTAAAATCACATAGATATTAGACATCACCTCCTTAGGGATCACACACATAAAGGAGATATCATTCTTCAGTTCATCGGAACGCAAGAGAAACATGCAGATATTTTCAAAAAATATTTACCTTCTGATAGATTTGAATACATTAAACAGAAGTTAGGAATGATAACATTAAGGTAATATTTCTCAATTAACTTCTTTATAAACCATTATCCTTACAGTAATAAACTCTTTTTCAAATGGAGAGTGCATTTTATTTTGACTCTTCCATAATTTTTCTTAATGAGTCTTTAAAAAAAATATCATAATGAGTCTTTCAAATATTTTATCGTTATGAGACTTTCAAAATTATTCATACTAGAAATTTTCGTAATGAAATTTTCATACTGGAAATTATCTTAATGTAATTTTCGTACTGTAAATTTTCGTAACGAAGTTTTCATATTGATATTTTTGTAATGAAGTTTTTGTATTGAAATTTTCGTGCTGAGAATTTTCGTACTGGGAATTTTCGTATTGAGAATTTTCTTAATGAGAATTTTCATAATGATAATTTTCATAATGAGGATTTTCGTAATGAGAATTTTCGAAATAGGAATTTTCGTAATCATTTTTTATGTAGTGTGTTTTTCGTAATGAGTTATTCATAGTCATATTTTCTTCGAGAAGAATATCACCTATTACGAATAAAATTCCTAGCCAATCTAAAAGGTATGACTTTCTTACTTAAGATTTCGTAGTCATTTTTAGTTGCTGGTAGTTTATTTTTCTTATAAAATTTCTCCGATTCGTTTCTTCTCAAACCCGAATGATTTTTCTAAAACCTCAAAATATCGGATTCAACTTTTCATTACGGGTATGATTTAAACCGTAAGATCAGATCAGATAAATTCTCAACTATTAGATTTCTTTTGGAAGCTCAAAGGGCATATCCATCGCCTATATAAAGGGAAAACCATTTTTGTGACCCACATCATTTTTCAAGTCCTCGGGTGCCGAAGACCTTCCTATACTCTTAAAGCCCGTTCTGAATCTTTTAGAGCTCCTTCATTCCGAATATTGGTGGAATCCACTTCCCAAGATATGTCTACCACCAATCCAATCACAAAATGGTTAGTCTATAGGGAGAGTTTAGTCCATCCGGATTTCTTCAGTGAGTATGATTCTCTAATTACAACGAATATTAGACTCAATGGTTGGGAAGATTTTTGTGTATTGAAACTAGGGGGTCAGGATGTTGTGTATACAGATTTGCTGGTATTGTTTTAAGAGTGTGTTTCATTCTATGAAGAAGATGGCATAGGAAAATTTTATCTCAAGTCTTATGGGAAGACTTACAAGATTTCTTACACCAAGGCTACAAACATGGTAGGCTTATTGTATGATGGAGAAGTAGAATTTTGTTCACATAAGATACTAGATGTGCAAGGATGTTTTAGCAAAGTGAAGGAAATGAAATGACATGGGATCAAAGATGATAAAATAGAAAATATTTCTCATCCATCCACCAATAACTTGATTCTCGATTTGTGGGTTAAAGGACTTTTCGTTCCAAGAATAGTAGATAAGGATAACCTAAAGAAGAGTGATATCTACATCTTAGATTTTTTGGTAAATCTAAGAAATTCCAATTTGATGAGGCACGTTCTTATTACAGTTCAGAATATCAAGAATGGAACTTTAAAGGCTCAAATCATTATGTATTTTACTCTTATCTTCACGATTATTATTAATTGTCCTGATTCGTTCAAAGATGCTTGAACATCCAAGATGAGAATTTGTAAGGTGATGCTAATAAGTGATGACACCTTAAAAAGGATGAAAGTTGGTTTTTCAAAATCATTATGTGAGTTCTAATATCTTCTAGAAGAGGAGGTAGAAGTCGCTCCGGAAAATGTAGAGAAGGTTGATCTAGTGAATATGGTTTCTATGAAGAGGAAATTGAATGAATTGGTTGCTGAAGAAAAGACTCCCAAAACTAAGGAAACCCAGTCCGCACCTCCCAAGCCAGAAAAAACAAAAATCTTATCCAGATGAGGTGGATTCTAAGTGGAGAGAAGATAAGTAGAAAAGGAAAGAAGGGGATCCACAGTTCGGATTACACCCTGCGGAGGCTAAGGCCTTAAGAGAAAAAGAAGCGGATGAGTTAGAGAAACATGCCAAAGAGAAGAAGATGAAGAAGAATATGTCTGAGACTGAAATATTTTAATCCCTTTTGAAAGCCACAGATGTAGCCTCTGAGAATATTCTCATTCCGGAAACCTTTTATGTCCAACCATTACCTAAGACCCCCAGGAAGAAGTACTTCACTCTGAAAAAGTATAAAGAGAAAAATGTTGTTGAAGAAGTCGAAAATGGAGCTTGTGAATAAGTAGAGGAAGAGGTTGTTGAAGAAATTGAAGAAGAATAAGAAGTATAAGAAGGAAGTGATGATATGAATGACTTGATTAAACATGTTGGGGATTATCAAGAAAAGGTCTAATCCTCAAATATAGTCACTCCGGGAAAGGGAGATGACAATGGTTGTAAAAGAGATGATGTCAAGGTAGAAGAAAAAGAAAAATATTTATCTGAGGAGGAATGCTATGAGAAGAATTTTCTTGAATAAGGGGTAGAGAAGGAGAAACGAGATGAAGATAAAATTGTTCAACTATCTGAAAGCGATGAATAATCTCATGATGAGGCAGTTCTGAAAGTTGATAAGGGGAAGAAAGTGCTTATGGACACCCCAACAAAATATGTTATAAGAAATTATGATGTCGGTGGTTCTTCTAAAATAAAGCTGCTGAAAGTTGAAGAAGAAAAATCCCCTAGCAAGTTATCGGATTCGGAGTCATCAGTAATGGGACATGAATTTGTTGTTGAATCTCTGAAAAAGTTTGTGGAAACAATTCTAATATTTCCCACCACAGACTATAGATTCCAGATGTTGCAACACACTCTGAATCAGAAGTCAGAATCCTTATCTATGATGATGGATAAGTGAGTGAAGATTGAGGATGATCATAGAAATTTCTTTATCAATTATGATGTTCATAGGAAATCATGCAGCAAAATCACTTTGTGGTCTAAGAAAGTTGATGATGACTTGACTGAGTTTGATCATTTTTAGAATGATGTAAAAGATGATCTTGACATAGAAGAATCCAAGATTAAGAATCATTAGGATAAGGTAAACACTGAGCAAAATTCTTGAAATCAACAGGTCAGATATTTGAATGGAAATCTTAACTCGGTTGCTCAGAACTGGAAATGGGAAAGAGATTTCCGTATTGAGTTTCAAGAGAAGATGAAAAAGAAATATGAGTTACTGAAGATACAAGAATAAGCCATGAAGGCTCAGGAAAAAGTATTGAATGCTCAAGATGAAAGGATAAAAGCTTTGTAGAAGAAAGATGAGGATGATCAGAAAGATATGAAGAAGCTGAAAACATTGTTAAAGAAGTTAATTTCCAAGGAAAAGGATAAAAAATAGACAAATACTATTTTTTGTTGTATTTATTTTTATTGTAAAAATTCCTTCAACCCTAATGACATTTTGATTGGTTGTATCTCGTATTGTTATGTACTAATATTTCATGTACCAATTTTTTTTTCCATTCCCTTAAATTCTTTTTCAAAATCACAAAGGGGGAGAAGGAAATGATTTGCTCAAAAGAGGGAGAAGGAAACATTTCTAAGTTGATAACTATCCTTATATAAGGGGGAGTTCCTCATTACGAAGTTTTTCATTTCAAATGATAATGAAAACTCCACTCCGGAAGTTCAGAATACAATCCTTAGAGTTACTAAGTATAAGGAGGAGTTAGTTGTGTTAATTTTCATCTATGAACAAAGGGAGATAAATGTTAATTTCAAAATCTAAAGATTTTTTTTAAATTCCTTATGATCTTTTTCGAAAGGTTGTTTGTGCTCTCCAAAAAGGGGGATATTGTTGAGTCAATAATGTTTTTTTCTTATGACTTTTCCATTCCTTCTTGTTTTGACAATCACAAACACCTTATACTTAAGTAAATCTATATTTTACTTCTATAAGTAAAATTTCCTTCCCTAAGATATTTACTACGACCATATTTTCATTACTCATATAAATATTTTTCTTAAGTATAAAAAACGTATTCATACCAAAATCCTTGGAATCATATAATACATAGATATGAAGAACTCTGTTTTAGGATCCATATTCTGGATACGAACTACAACGAAGTTCCACTCCGAAATCTGGATACAAACCCTAATAAAGTTCCACTCAGAATTCTGGATACAAACTCTAATAAGTTCCCACCCCAAATATTGGATACGAACTCTCATAAAGTTCAACTCTGAATTCTGGACTCCAAACATCTACTAGTTCGACACCAAACTTATATGAGTTTGACATAGAACTTCTATGAGTTCAACTCCGAACATCTTTGAGTTCAACTCCGAAATTCTACTAGTTCAACTTGAAACTTCTATGAGTTCGACTCCAAACTTCTATATTATCGACTCCGAACATCTATGAGTTCGACTCCAAACTTCTACAAGTATGACTCCGAACTCTATATGTTTAGATTAGGAATTCTAGTGAAACCAGACTCCAAATTTCCTTAGAAATTCAGAATCTGGATTTTTACAAAATTCAAGTTCTGAAATCCTATAAAACAGAATCCAAATATCTATTTATTATAGGCTCTGAATTTCATTTTGGTTATAATCTGAACTATTATTTGCTTACATTACAAACATCAGTTTTTCTTATACACTTGTTTCATTACAAAATTATGTCATTCTTTCAGTTACACATGTTTTGTTATAAAACGATGTCATCAATTCTGTTTCTTACTAATCGTTGGTTGAGTGACACATGTACAGGTCCCTCTGAAAGTTAAGGAAAATATGACCATTGGAGGAGGGAGCTGACAATTGATACCGAGCCTATAAATAGGATCTCATTTGTAATAGCTATAAAAAAGTTGATAACTCTAGAGACCACACACTGTCAAGGTGATTTCTAGAGAGAGAAGCTTTTCATGCCTTGTGCTTACTGAACTGCCCGTTTAGATTTCTTCGTGTGACTCCAAATATTGGTTATCACATTTGAGGGCTTCTAGGGATAGGAAGACATAGGTGCAGACTACCTTGAAGATCGAGGGCTTCTTTGATGAGGAAGACAAAGGTTCCATCTACCTTTAAGTTGAGGGCTTGCAGGGATAGTAAGATAGAGATTTCGATCTTCATATTGATGGAATACCCCAATGTGGGTAAGACATACTTTCCTGAAAGTATAAATCAAGGGACCTTTATCCAAGGTTTTCGGATACCCTTCTCTTTGGGTTAAATAATTTATATCTTGTTACTTGTTTTTGTTACAAGTTTATCTTTTACACTTCCTTTTGTATGTTTAAGAAAGTATAAACATCTCATAATTCCTTACACATGTGTACTCTGATTTAGTTAGAATCCATATTCTTTAAGGTAGAATATCATATTGTAAACTTTGGTTAAGTTTCATTTTTTGGATCCATATTTCCGGAACTGGTTTTTCGGAATCAATTTCTTGATTGAAGCAAGTGTGTAGAGATAGAATTTTGTAACTTCATACTTTGTCCCAATCATTCAATTGGTGTTAGAGGTGTTGTGAATTTTCATAGTTTAACTTTCTTAAACTTATATATTTACCTATTTAAGGAAATCTTTAAAGTGTACAATTCCCCCCCCCCCCCCCTCTTGTATATTGAGCATCTACATTATTATTTTTATCCTACAATAAACACAATAGACCTGTGACACCAATAAATTCCAAACAGATATACATATTACATAAAATTATTGATGAATAAATCATGCCTAGTGATAATAGAATATTAATTTTAAAACAAAAAATGTGAAACATGTATCGAATTGGATAATTATATAATTTTTACTTTTCAAGATAGATATGTTGATAACATTTGGAATATAGATGTCATTTACTACCAGATTATTAACAATAAAGAATTAATTTCTCTAAGAATGACATAAAGTAGAAACTATTTTCATTGGAATAAGATCTACAAAAAAGATCAATGGAATTACTAAATATAGTCATGTTACATATATAAATCATGTTTTCAAAAATAATGATTTAAACCATTCAAGAATGAAATTTAACTTCAATATAACCCTTCTAATAGAACAAGCATGAGCATAAGAAGTGATTATTCAGATTAAAATATTTTCACTAACTACACAACCCTGAAATTGTCTCGTATACTATGATTTGTATAAACATGTGATATTACCGATCCATGATCAATAATTGGTGAATATAAAATATATCAAAAATAATTAAATCAACATATAGATAATAATATATTATAATTAATTGAAAAGAAGAACTAGATGAGTCCCAAGTGTCATAATAAGTTAGTATACTAGTGATCAAGGGAACTGAGAAGTTATCTTAACCTAGTCCAATTTGATATTAAATCATTTAAAATTATAATGTAAAATTTAATTAAAAAAAATTAAAACCATTAGTTTCTATATCTACCTTATCAGAGTATGTGGTGGATTCTAATGTTCCATAAGAGTGGATTATCAATATCCTCTTATGTTTTTGGGTTATACAAAAATAAATAGTTTTAGAAATGTTATGATATTCTTTGACTATAGACATAATCGGGATGTCATGATTCTAACATGGGACCAAGTGGCAGACACTTGGTTATGTCACTACTTGAGGGATTTTCTAAAGGTTGTAAAGTGTTGGTAAGAAGATTCACAACACATACAAATGGATTTACCAACACAATTAATGGAAATATAGTAGGTCTAGTAACTATTGAAATACTCAGTAGAATTATGTTTTACATGTGACAATTAATTAGATGTTAGTATCTGGATATAGTACATGTGGGGATCTATTGGAGTTGGTTCCCTTGAACTAACTATTTTTTACATTAGATTTACATTATATTAATGAATTTTTTATTAATAAACACCTTAACATATGTTTATTATTATTTGACATAACATTATTTATATTCATTATTAGTGTTTCAATCACATTAATATTTCATAGTGGTTCCTTGATATGTAGAGAAACTTTTTATTTTATGATGATATCTCTTAGATATTAGTACTATGATTAGATAAAATTTTATGGTGGGAAAAATAGCATGATTCCTATTATGTGAAAGTAATCATAAGTAGATGAGACATATTCTCATGAGTTTCAAACATTTTAATCTCCATGGTGTGAGATTTTGATAACAGACCGAATTGTAGGAATTATACATGTTTATGTGTCATCATATATTCATATCTTTGAGTATGTGTAATAGAGATTATAATTTGTTATCATTATTATATTATATCATGGCTCGCACACTTTGATGAATTTTCATAGACCATGATAATAACAGGGCATGGAGAAGTTGGTTATATTCGGTGTGACCTGAATGATATGTTATTAATGAATAATTTTTGTAATGATTTATCCCTTCAATATTTAGAGAATTTTATATGATTTCCCTTTGACTAAAATATAACTGAGACATTATATTCCATGGTTATGGTGTTACAATTCTTATTTCACATATTCAATGAAATTAATATGAAGAATATATGTTATTGACATGAATATGAATCCTACACGATGATATAATTTTAAAAATGGATTTTATTACATAGTATGAATTCATGTGTGGTTTTCAACTTTGTGACATTAACTTCTTTATCTTGGATTCGTTGACCTGTTTATAGACAAAAATTTTAGACTTTAGGTAAGCCATCCTAATGTTAATGAGAAGGAAAAATAGAGTATCACACACTATGTGTTTTCTTTAATCTAAATTAAGTTATATTTTATTTTAATTATTGGGATAATAATTATTTTCATGATAGATGAATAGTTCTATCTAGGATTTATTGATAAAAAATATCAAATAAATATTTATTCACATGGTAATTTTTTAATTACTAGAAAATATATATTAATAATTATAGGTTTTTTTAATGGTAAAAAATAAATATTTATTAAATAGTACAAAATTTATTTAATTATGTAAATATTTAAAAAATATTTAATCATCATATTTGAATATATAATTTTTTTATAGATTATTTTATAGAATTTTGTTCACCTCCAAATGAATAAAATATTTATTTAATGAGAATATATTTAATGAAATATTGATTTTGGTATTTTATAGTAGGAAAATGGAAACACGATTTTGTTCCAAACAAATATTAATTTTCAAGATGGTAAGATAATATTTATGATTGTGACGATTTTCACATACCCTGAATAATAATAATAATAATAATAATTTATAGAATGCATTCAGATGTTGTTTAATATATTATTTAAGGGCCTTCATGAAAATAAATACTATGGTAACACTAACCCAATCTTTATAAATAAGTCACTATATATATTGTTTATTGTTTGATCAATTTTTATACAAATTGAGAAATTTTGTTCAAAATAAAATCTAAACGTCTCCCTCAAGACCAAATAACACTATAGGGATTCTCCTTCCTACTCCATCATCTCAAGAATTAGTTTTAAAGGATTATTATTCAATAATAATTGATTTTACACATTGATTCACATGAACACAATAATATGGTTGATCTTTTGTACTAGCACATGAAAATACATTGCTATGGTTTAGAGTTAAAAGTATCATGGGTAGATCACAACTATATGGATTATATTCATAGATAAAATAAAATTAATGATGATTGGCCAAAAATGGATTTGAATGATCAAAATATATATTAATGTATGATCATAATATTGAACTATTGTTTATTCCAATCTATGGAAATTAATTATAAATATTACTTGAAAAATATTTCATCATGGTTCCCCTGACCTAACCATGAAGATTTTATTTGAAAACAATTGGTCATAGAATTTACATCTTGTACAATATGTGAACGATCCATTGAACCTGGTATTTAGTCAGTCTCTATTGACCATAATAAGTGTTTCCACTATGCACAAATCCACCAAGTGTTTCCCTATGGAGTTATATACTAACACCTTCTTCAGAACATCACTATACTTGGGTACCTGAGTAGATGTTCACATAGTTGCAGGCACAAGTTTGGGTAGAGGCTCAGGTTTGATTGAGCATGGTGGCTCAAATGAGTACACAGATCATGTGATGAGACTGGTTTGGGATTTCATGGATCCGTCATCATTTTTTCTTTTATTTGGTATTTATATGTAACTGACCCAATCAGTTCCCTTGTATGTATGACATGGTTTCTAGTGCATTACTCCATTCCATTTATTAATCCTTATTTTTTACATTTATTACTTTCTTATTTAGTTTATTTGTATATATGATGATTGGTTATTTTATAAATATTATGCACTCTTATATTGTGTGTATATTTTACCCCCATACAACCTTAGACCCTTGCACTAGTTGGTAGTCTATATTATAATTGGAGGGATGCATAAGATTATGTGGTGAACCAACCCAGCTAATGCTCATAGTGTGAGTTAGGGAATGACGTTACATTGTGTGCGTCTACGTGTATGTATGTCTACATGTAAAAGTAAGTTTATATATTGATGTATATGTATGTATGTAATATGTATGTTTCTAAATACTTCTATGAATATTTCATAATATAATAAGGAAAATTATTTTTTTTCAATTTGACATTTCAAATTATAGTATATTTATATATATAAATATATTTACACACAATCATAGGATAATTCATTTTTCAATAAAATTTTTACAATTATTTATACGTATGCAAATTTATTATTTTTTATTTTTTTTTCAATCTTTAATATCTTTTTATATAGTTTCAATTATCAGTATTTTCTATATTTAAGACATTGTTTATTTTTATGAAGAATATTTATTCATTTATATTTTAATTATTTTTATTTTAAATGTTTTATAAATTATTATTTATTCAATTTTAATAAGTAATTTAATATGAATATCTTGAATTTAAATGTACATTTTAATATTTATTAATTTTTTTAACATTAATTCATTTTTAATATATTTTTAATTGATTAATAATATAATTTCTAAATTTTATAAAACATTAATTAATATAATTCCATTTTAATTATTAAATAATTTTTATTCTTAAAATTATTCAATTAATTATATTTATTTATTTTAAATATCTATTAATAGTTTCATTAATTTATTCATTTTATTTATTTATTCATTTTATTTATTTATTTATTTTTAATATTTATTCATCTGATATTCTTGAAATCTATTCAATTTTATAGTCAATTATATAATTTTTATTTTAAATATTGAATATATTTAACATGTGTGTATGTTATATAATTAATATTTCATCACATTTATTTTAATATATTTGTATTTTAATATTTATGGAATTATTTTATTCATTAATAATTAGTGTTAAATTATAATTATATTCTTTTTAATTTCTTTATTTTAATATTTATTTATTTCAATATTTCATTAATTTATATTAATTAAATTATTAATACATTTAATATTTTTAAATTTATTCATTTTTTAAAGGTTATGTTCTAATTATTTTTAATATTAATTCATTTATACTTATCAATGCATCTTTAATAATTATTAACTTTTAATAATTTTGTAATTTATTCATTATTAATATTTATTCCTTAAATATTTTTGTAAATTATTCATTATTTGTATTCATTTATAAAATTTTGTGTTTATTAGTATTTTATATATTTAATAAGATTATAGTTTTCAAAATTAAAATTAATTCATTTTTATTTTTTATTTTGTAATCAAATATTTATACAAATATTATTCAATTCATTTTTAATTAGTAATTTTTTAATCTATTTTTTTATATAAAATATTTAGTATTTATTCATTCTTATTTAATATATATATATATATATATATATATATATATATATTATCTTTTCTTTTTATAAATTATATATTTTATTCATTATAAATTTTTTTCAGACTTATATAAATAATAGTATTTATTCATTTTTCATAATTTTAATTCATATATTATAATATAATATAATTATCATAATGTTATCAAAATTATTAGTACATTTAAAATATACATGACATTTCATTTATTTTTATTAATATTTTAATTTTTAATTTTTAATTTTTTATATTTATAACTATTTTCAATAAAGTAATTTTCAATATTCAATTTTATATCATTACTAATTAGTTTTAGTTTTTTAATTTTAATTTAAATTTTAATTTCCCTTAGTTTTTATCAGTGTTATATCAAGAAATAATAAAATAACCACTTATCGATGATTCTCAATTTGTGCTAATAAAGGTTTGATTTATCATTGCATTTTTAGCATTGATAAATATGTGGCTTTATCGGTATATTCCATTTTATCTCAAATAAATGTATTTTTTATATGCACTTTATTATTATCACTGATAAAACCCCTTCCCCTATTTTAAAAGAACACATACTGAGATCACCCTTGCTCATGTTGTTCAACTACTCACAATAGCTAAATCCTTTTAATCATTCAGAAGAATATTCACCTCAATAAAAGGTATATTAATTATAATTCATTTTATAATTGATCCTTCATCATTATTACTATTTTTTATTTCTACTTCTCATATTCTCTTTTCATATAATTGATGTCATTGAATTCTTTTTCAAGATTTTGGTTCTTCTTGTTGGTTCTTCTTTTATGATCGATGTTTGGCCCCCATCAATTTTTCACAAACTGGTCAAAAATAATCTCTCAATTGATTCTATATTCCAATATTGTGTTTTCTATTTATATTTATAGTTTAATTTTTAAACAATCCATGAAATTTTGATTTTAGAAATTTTCACCATATTGACTTATTTTCAAACTAATTTAAGAATGTATTTTATTTCTATGAAAAAATAATTATTATAATATCATATTTCCAATGGTTTTTTCCTTTGAATCATAAACATTTTTTATGGAATTACGATATCATTTGTTCAACTTCATTTTAATTTGATCTATAATATTATTTGAATAATGAAAAATACTCTCTAAAGATTCTATATAAATTTAATAATTTATTTAGGGTAATTATTAAAAGTAATTATTTCATTTATAATTATGCTAAATATTATGAATAATATCATATAATTTTTTTTTCACATTATAATTAATGTAATTCACCCAAAATAGGTAAACTACATTTAAAATATTTTCAATGAGAGACGAATGAAAATTTAGAAGTTCCAGTTTTTTAATAATAGAAAATTATTAAAATATTAATAATTAATATTATAAGAAAAAATATGTTAATTTAATGAATTCCATTACCCATTAAAATATCGTTTTTAGTTAAATACATCATCTTCATTAGTTTGATGTTTTAAAAATTGGCTTATTTTTTTAAAAGATTAATTTTTCCCATTATAGTGACAATATTAGTTATTTTCAAAATATAAAATATTTTTATCTTGTTATTTTTATTATTACAAAATTATGAATTCAAATATGATATATTTTATAAAGTTACAAATTTCATAAATATAATCGATATGATTACATTATTTCAAAAGTTATAGAAACAATGAAAAAAATAAGTATTTTGTTTTGACAGAGAAATAATATAATTTATACCATAATACTTATCAAATTGTTGAAATCTGAAGGCTACTTTTAAAAATTGATAGTGGCATATAGTGAGTTATATCCCGTGATCACTTATGGAAAATTGGTTTTTTGTTTCTAAATTTTAACACCATCTTTTAGAACAGAAAAGTTAAAATTTACTGTCATGCTCGGTTTTCAATTTTTTTACATTATTCTATAAAATAAATATTGAAAACATTGAAAATATATTCAATTCCTTTTATTTAAATAACCATCATTAAAAATATTATATACAATATTTTTATATATTGTTTTAAAAAACTGATGTTTAAAATATACTATAATTTATACTTTAATTAATTTATAAATAATGGACCAAAAAATTAATTTTTTGAATATTTTTATTAATAATTTTTTACCTAACTAATGTTATAAATAATAAAATAATTATATAAGGGTGTAGTTTATCCTTTAGTATTCTATTTGACTAGTTGTGGATCCAAAACCGACTTAAAAATTAAAAAGTTATGGTCGTTTGATGTGGAATGTTCTTCTCGAGAGATATCCAACATCGAAAGACCATAACCTTTAATCCAAAAGTTCACTTTGGATCCAAGACCAGTCAAATATAATCCTTTTTAAATTTTTACCAGGTAAATTTTTTAAAATGACATGAAAATCCATTCTAACTTCTATTTTTATAAAATGGTCTTTAAAAGTTCATTTAACATCAGTTTTATAAAAATAGATGTTAAATTATACCTTTAAGGTAAAATTTTAAATTTTAAATTTAAAATAGTAGTTTTAACAAATGTTTTTTTAATGGATGTTAATATCATATTTTTTATTTGAGTTTTCAAAAATATCAATGTTTAATGTAGTGTATTAACATTAGGTTTTTGAAAACTGACCAAAAAAGTTGTAGTGGAACTTTTTTTTAATATGAGCATGTAACTAATTTGTCAATTTTCCAAATCATGTGCTTCATTTTTATATTTCCAATTACAAAATAATGGAGTTATTGTGAATGTTTTATTTTCAAAAATAAATATTTTTATATAATCATTTCAAATTATCTTTATATTTCTCTTAATTTTTTATTTTCATTTATATAATATTAAACTACTAATTCTCTTTAATTTGATATTATATCTATATTATAGTTATTTTTCTAATTTAATTCAAATAAAGTATTTTTTATAAAAATTTTACTTTTTATATGATGATAATTCATTCATTTATGATTAATATTTCATAAGATGTATGTAATGTATTTCTCAAAATGCCTCATGAACGTTTCCATGCAATGAAAATGAAGAAAAAAATTATCTCTAATGTCATAAGAAATGAGTGAACTTATAGGGAAGAATGGAAGGCATTAAACCATGTTTTTTGCTGGATTCTACAATGTTTTTTATCATATTCTTCTATCAATGTTATGTTATGGGATTTTATAAAAGAAAATCTCTTTTAACGAATTACAACTTCTAATGTCCATAAATTTTGACCTGTGTGTCTATTTGGCCATCACAACCCATCAAACTGGAGCCTAAAAAAATCCTCATTTCTATAATTTTTTTAAAAAGACATTATTATGGTTATATGAAAGAATGATATTAAATATATTTAATGACATATTTTCTTATAATTGGAATTTAATTTAATTTGTTTATGTTCGTTATACATATAAGTGATGTGAAAATTATTTCTCCACATAAAAAATGCATACTAATAAAAAAATTATAAAATTAAAAGTTGGTTTTATATTGGTTATTTGAAAAGTATATTTACCATTTCAGTTGTAATAATGTCTAGTAAAAATTGAAATTAACATACAGAATACCTTATGTTAAAAAGGGTTTTTCTACTAGTGGATGTATCCATATCAAAAAAATAGAATGATTAATGATATGAGACTTCTCGTAATAATTTTATAATATATTATATTCATATAATTATTAATATTTATATCTTTTAATAATTTTTTGATGCAATGAAAATTAATATAAAATAAGGTGACTATATGGGTGTATATAAAAAGAAGAAACATTTAGTGTTTAATGCACATACCTTCTATGCATTAATTTATTTCTTGTCAAATATGAATATTTATGAATCAAATAGTTCTGATATGAATAAAAAATTGTGGATGTCAATTTTTTGTAAAAGGTGTTTTAGTATGTGGTTAATTATTTTATCATGTTTTCACAAAATCATGTATATGACCCTTCAAAATTATTTGACATTATTTACATTTTTTTATTTAATATTAATAATTCCTATTGAGTTAAAATAACATATGATCTATCATTGAATAGATTTAATATATAAATGTTAAAAAAACATATGGAGTAATAGAATGTTTCTAGTGACTCAGATAAAATAATGTATATTGGATCAAATAAAATGATTACAATTTTTACAGATGATGAAGATCATAACTAGGATATTATTACAAGTGTAAGTACTGATAAATAAAAAAATAAAAAAATTAAAATGATAGTTGAATATTAACATCATAATTATCCAAATCTCTCTCATAATTTAAATAAAAGTGAAGCCACCATTTTATACTGGTTGTAATGAATATACAACATTTTCAACAATATAGAACCTATATAATCTAATATATGAAAATATGTGGAGTGAAACCGTCTTTACTGTACTATTTTTTCTCGTAAATGATATGCCCCCAGAAGATAATTATCTTCCTTCTGGAACATATGATACTAATCAAATAACACTTTTAATGGGTTTGATCTCTAAATGAATACACATATATCCAAATAGATATAAATTTTTTTTATCAAGGACTATGAAACGATTATAAAATTCTCAAAGTGTCATGTGTCTCAATATAATGAAAACGAATCATTTCCATTGTTAGGTCCACAAGGCTGAATACCCTAAGAGGGGGGGGGGGTGAATCAGGGTATGACTAATTCAAAATAAATGCAAGTTCTGATCTTGTTTCGCTGTTAAGCAAAACACTCTTCTCTCTCTTTCCTGTTGCACAAGGTAAACAAAAAGTAAAGCATGCATAGGACACAGCAATATACTTGATTCACCGCAAAGGGCTACGTCCAATGACCATACGCCGACAAGTTTCCGGTCATACCAATTCCACTAAAATTCACTAGCTGTGGATTACAATGTTCGGGCTAGATCACTTCTATGTCCAGGATCACTGCCTTTACAATGTTTAGGGTCAGCTCACTCCATTCCCAAGGGTCACTACCTATTTCTCTCTCTCTGGCTCACTGCCGGTGGAGAGGATAACCTTCTTCCTCTTCCTAAGCTCACTACTCTGGAAGGGAATCCACTCACAGTTTATAGACCTGTAGGTCTCTTAATTTGCATGAAAGAATGCATCTTCTCCTGTATGTAGATTCTCTGTTGAAGTTCAAATTTCATCGGTAGATGAATCTCTCCTTGCACCGAAGGTATCGGGCAAACTTCCAACTTCCACGCAGCCCGAAAACCACTGCTGGAACAAAACCTTACTTGGCGCGCAATTCAATCTTGGCGCGCATGTATCGGCGCACAGGTCACAACGGGTGCGCAAGTCCTCCTCAGACACTTGCGTGACTCAAACTTCCCCAACTCCAAACTAGCGAGACCCTCTTCCTTGTATGCCCAAATCAATATTGGAGCGCAACTACCAACTGGCGCGCAACTTCTAACACGGGAGCCCAACTTTAACCACTGGCGCGCAACTTCACTTGCGCGACCCACACTCACCACTTGCGCGACCACCACAGCTGCGTGACAGGAGCTCTGATTTCTCAAAGTGTTGAACTCTGTTGAGAATGAAGAGGGGTGGTCCATTATTTATAGGCAATCTGACCACCCTGCGCGATGGCGCGCAAGTCACCTGTGTGACCCAGTTTCGGCGCGCAAGTCCCCTGTCATTTTAAAAACTTGTGCGACCAACTCCCAAACATGCGTGAACCTTTTTCCTTAGCCATATCTTGATCTTCTGATCTTGAAAAACATATCACGTGCAAGTTTCCTACACTCCAAGTCCTTGGCGCACAAGTCCATTTTCCAAAAACACTTTTCATCATTTGCCGATTTTCAGGCCCTAAAATTTGGCAAACACTAGAAAACGACGCCACCTTTTATCTGTTCTTTTATACCACCTCCAGATAATCCATTCCTTTTTTCGACATTCTTGAATCAATCATGGATCGTTGACCTCAGATCTTGAACTCGACATTCCACCATGAAATCCTCTTTGTCACCAAATTTGTATTGCATTGTTTTACTTTGTCAACAATCACTACTCAGATGTCCACTTTTTCAACAAACACAATCACCTCAAAAATTCTTCAATGATACCTTGAGGGATTTTTGACCAACATCCTTCAAAATGAATATGGTACATTCCAATCATTCCAAATTTTATGAATTTATATGGAAGGGAGGACAATGTAAGGAAATTGACATGGAATTTGGATGTGGGAAATCCATATAGGAAACTTCATTATACATAAGACATTCCTTGGTGGATGAAAATTGATCTTGAGTAACATACCTTTGGAAATGAGCTGAGAAGACTTCATATTACTCTACCTATAAAAGGAGTGAATTATAACATCCCAACCCATATGGAATTAAATTGGTGCTTTGAGCTAGTTTTCCAAAACGTCTCAAGGACACCTATCCATATTCTAGATGTTGATGACTAGAAGTGAGGTCCTAAAGTTTGATCATGGAGATAATATTCCTTCATATTATAGTAAACAATAATTAAAATAACAAGATATAATACATAGTTTTAAATAAAAATAGTGAGGGAGCAGTAAATAGAATAAAATAAAAGAATTATGAAATACTAAATAAAATTATATAAAATCCGTAATATCCATTTCATTTATACAACATTGTTTCACCAACTTGGCCAACAATACATGAATAAGTACATTATGTAATATGAAAAAAATAATACAGCTCTGTTAACAATTATGATCCATTCCACATTCATAGTTTCCATGAAACTACTACGCTACTCTATCCGGATCGAAGTATTCCACATGAGTGGATTTTCTCGATAATGAAACCCTGGGACTCAACCCTATCCATCATATATATATCCTCAACATGAAATGAATACTTAAGGTATGTACACAATGTAAGGTGACTGTATATTGGTGGTAAATAATCTCATAAGGTCACCCAATAATAAATATATAAATCTTCGGTAATAAGTGCATGCTAATGAAAATGGATCATCCTAGGTGAGACACTATTGAAAAAATAAATAAAATAAATCAAGTGAAACACTAGTCAGTCCACTGGTCTGTGATCTCACTCATCTAGGAATTGTTTCTTCATTTATATATTTATATATACTGGGTTGTTCATGTATATATATATATATTCCCATAAATATAAATCTATTAAAAATATGTATATATTGAGTAAGTTAAAAAATAATATAAATCAATATTTGTTGATCATTTGTTACATAATCACAATTAATTATACATCCTTTGAAATGGGAATAGATATGCATGTCATAACACTCAAACCATGTATAATTGATATTAATAAATCATATATACAATTGGGATATAGTTATTTATGAACTCATCATGATTTATTAGATAATACACTATGTTATTTTTTTACAAGGAATATGTATTCAAGAATCAAAGGGGGAAATTATGAAAAATGTGAAAAATCATTATTACACCTTAGTATTATAAAGTAAATAACATATAATACTCAATAATACAACCTTCCAAAGTAATTTCTAGTCATGAGTCCCATGTACGTGACATGATCTAAGTACATGACGTGAATACAGATTACACATTGTGAAATATATGAATTTCAAACCATGTGAGATACACAACATGATATCCATTCATGAACCAAGAAGTGGGAATTATGAATCCTGCTAAAGATAAAATACATGAAAAATATGAGATCCAAAATATTCAGAGACTTTTGGTGATATGAATTACATTACATGAAATCAATTTACATGTCCTGTAACGGTTAAATAATGATCTGCATAAAATTGTCACATGATGTAAAATAATTAAACAACATTAAATTTTCAACTCTATAAATATTTAGTTACCCATAAATGGACATAAGTGTTTTAGACAGCTAAAATATTTTATTCATTCTTCATCATTTCATTCTCATTTTCATTAAATGGTCTTTCTCTGGATTTCCCTTCATTGTTTATACATTCTATCGATTTCAATTTAGATTTCAGGACCAGTTATGTGTGCGTTATTATTATAATTCTTGAATCCATTTTTTTCATTCAAACATCATCTATCAATGTGTTCCCTTCAGTCAAATTAGTGATTTATATCTTTCTTATGATTTCAATTTTGGATTTCAATGATTTTAGTTATTAATTTTTCATATCCATCATGTTACATTTTTTGACCATCATTCATCTAATATCTTCATGAAAGTATAATATTATTTGGGTTAGGAGTTAAGAGTAAGGGTATGTTTTAATGAAATGTCTATTTAACTCAAAACATGTTAACCATATGGCTAGTAATTAGGTTAAAAATGTTAATGACATTCTTTTTCATCTACCCTAACCAAAAAAGATTCAATTTAAGGATCCATTCCTAATTGGTAAAAATATATTGGGATACTTTATTCCTAGAAGATAATATTCATGTACTTAGGTTGTAGAATATATTTTTATTAAGGAATAGTTTACAGATTTGGTAAATCTGATTGGTTAGACCAAGGACAATAGGGGATCTTTTCACCACTTCATATCCTAAGTAAAAAGTTTATCCCAATATATAGTTTGGATTAAACCTTTTCATAAACCATAAAATTGATCTTGTACCCTTATTTTGATCTATTTTAAAACCCATGATACATACTTTTAGGTAAAAACCAAACCTGAGAGAGATTTTGATGACTCCTACCAAAAGGTTCTCACTGCTAGGTTTCCTACCTACATGATGTCATTGTGGTTTTAACACTTAACTACCATAGGGCTACACCATTGTAGATGATTGTATTTTGTGGAATATATGTTCTAAGAAGGTCAAAAACCATGTGTAGTCAACGAATACATGTTATTTGGTTAATATTTTGCATCATTTTTTTGGGATAGTTGTTTCTTTCTATAGAGAACTTCCATGAAACCCATAGTCTTCCTCCCCCTTCCTTTTCCCCTTTTAATTGTATAGATGTTTCTCATAGAATAGCACCTATATCCATTTTTATTGGCCTATTACATGTGTTTGGGATGTATGACATTCTCAATGAGTCTTCATGCTCATGATCATCATCCATTCTATCAAAATATTGAGATATCTGTCACTCTCGGTCAATTCATTACCATAGATGAATGCATTAACCTTATGATGCCAACCCCCCCAAACCATGAATATAGACAAGATTAACATCAGTTAGTGAAACTAGTGTAGAAGGATCATCCCATCATGGATTATAGAATTTCTTCCATTATTGGTTTTGTAAATTTCATTGTGCGGCTTCTTATTCGAGGGCAGTCATATGAATTCAATCCTAGAATCGTCCATATGATCCAGAATATTAGGAAATTTAGTAGAATACAAATAAAAAATAATAATGAAAATATTTCATGTTTTTTAAAAATATTTAAAAACATTCGGAATTAGGTTGTATAGTATGAAGCCATTAGACAACGATTCATTTCATTATCCTTATGTCATAGAGACATATTTTAACTAAAATATCTATCTCACATGTCTAAATGACTTGGAATGGTTGAAAAAATAAATTTAGAATTTAATACTTTCAATTGATCTAAACATGAATATTGGAAATGAGATCCAAAATTTCAAATAGGTGGATAGAGAATCAGATTGGGAAGCATAAGATCATTTTAAGGAGAACCCACAAATTCCCACATAATGAACCTCATGTGTGGATAAAACATTATAACTTTTACCAGGGACTCCAACCCTCCAAATAGAAAATATTAAACAATTCCACTAATGGAAGGCTAATTATAAAGATTACTAAAGCTGTAAGAGCATGGTAAGAAGTGATTTTAGATAATTCTAGTATGTGGTAAAGTGATAGAGGAACACCCCTATGTGGAATCCATTAATTTAAGAGAATACTCACCTAATGGCCAAATTTGATTCCCCCATGAATAATCATGAATCATTTTAGTTACCAAATCCACCACTACCACCTCTAACTTCTATTATGGAGATCCAATCCTGTGAAATGTGCAGTGGAGTGTACACAAATTAACACTATATGGAATAAATAAAGGAGCCAAAAAATCTAGATTGTAATTATGTGAATAAAAAAAATAGTTTAACAGTCCTAATTATACTGTAAATAGTATTATCAAGTGAGGTTGTATCAATAATCACGATAAAAAAATCAAGGTTAAATTTAATATAGGAGTTTTAAATCACCACCAAGGAATAAGGGATCACCATATTACACACCTTAGATTCTAGATCCTTGACCACATATTTTTTTTAAAAATCATTCCTAAAGCATTGTAGTTTCTAACCACATGGAATAGGATGCCAAAAAAAGAATCCCATCCAAAATTCATTCTTGAAAAAATATTCAATACCATAATTTAGAAATTAGACAATAGGATGACTACCTAGGAGGCTAAAATTAAAAACCAAAGGGAATCATTTTTTATCCTCTAGCATCATGTAATAAAAATCTCTACGACATTTTCATATCTAATATTGAGTGCATTTCACAGTAATACTAAGACACATCCAAGGAAAGAGTCAAAGAATATGGTAATTTTTAGTGGCATAATGTTTTTATTATGGTAATAATTAATTAGAGAACAAAATGAGATAAAATAATTGGAGAAACATGTGAAAGTTGTCATCAAGGATTGATATAATTTCACCCATAAAGCTAATCAAGAGAACAATATGGAATCTAAACATATTAGAAAATAAATATCAAGAGAAGAATAAGTAAGATGATGTCTATGTGGAACTTCCACTATAAAAAACCCCACTACCCATCCCTAATAGGATGAGATAGGGATAGGGATAATGGGAATATAAAATTTTATAGCTATTTTTATGCAATTACATATCAATATTCATTTGGAATAATATATTTTGAAAATTCATGATTATAATAAGTTTCTAAAATACATTCTCTCCATAAAAAATAAAATGGAAGATCATTGATGTATTTACTTAAATTAATAATTATCCATAATTGTTCAGTGAAATATACCTTTGAATATATGACACCCCAGATGTTTCCAAATTCCTTACACTAGGGAACATAAAATTTCATAAGAGCATTATATGATCTTAGTATAATTATAAATCTCATAACCATGATTTTATTTAAAAGTATTGGTCTCAAAGAATTAAAACCAACATGAGTTTCACATCAACTAGAAAATCGATTAGTCATGTACCATCGATAACATCTTGAGGATGTCTTAGTGAAACATGGTACTTTTTTCTTCCACACTAATTTCCATATCCTATATATGGTGGATGATGGAGATATCTCTACAATTATAGGGATAACAGTTCTCACCATGGAGAATGGAATTATCAAATTTAATGAAGGAAGGATAATATTCATAGTTGGTAATGAATAAGTTGTTTTTTATTTAGTGAAAGCATCCATGTAATGCAAGGACCCATTGAATTATTAATAAAGATTTATTACTAATTAGAAATATAATTATATGAATATTTGTATTATTTATAGAAAATTAATCATGATCAAAATGGATTAATTGGTCATAAGGACATGAATTACATAGTCCCTAGGATGAGGGATGTCATATCACCATTCATGACCTTTGTAATCAAGGACTATTACAAGATGAGTGTTTTATCACTTTAAATTCAAGCAAATAAATTAATGTATAACACTAAATAATTAAAAAATAACTAAATTGGAGGAAACATGAGATAGTTTTTATATTCCAGATTAAAATTTTTGAAAATTATGGTAGTTCAGTTTTTGTTAACATAGTTTAGTGGTTTGTTCTTGTAAAATTTTAAAACATAAAAAAATAGAATTCATGTCATGTTAATAATATAAATTATTTTGAAATTTACGTCTAAAAACACAATATTTATATGTCATTTATTAAATACAAGATTTGAAAATCCTAGAGTGACTTCTAAAGTGGTCAGGTAAGTTTTATAGAAGAAATCCCCTACCTCTGGTCCCACATTCTCTATCCCCTCTACCAGAACTATGCTCATCCTCCCTCACCATCGATCACCCTCCCTCTACCTTCTTTTTCCTCTCCCACTACATCCTCCCATTGATTTGATTCATCCTTTTTCATTATTTTCAAATGAAATGATCCAAAAAATGACTATAAAACATGCTAAATTGGTCAATGATCCTCCACCACCTAAGCGACTGACCCTTACACCACCTATACCACCCAAAAATCCACCCCATAAAAATATTCATAATCTTCTTTCCACCCAATTATCATATTAGGAGTCCCAATTCCTATCCATCCAGTCCCAGTGTAATTCCCCAAACCTACACTTGAACTTGTCCCTCCATTTCTCTACACCCGAGCACTAGCTACGCTTTGTCCACTTAGAGGCCAAGACAATGAGGTTGAAAAAGGCTTTGAATCATGTTGTTATCGATCGTATCCATGTTCATGTAGAGTATCTAGAAAATATAAGATATATACACCTATTTAAGATCATAGTGATAAGAGAAGAGATGTACTCAGAGTTATTCGGCATGTTCATTTCCTTGTTGGAGATCGAGGTGGTATATGTCATCATTAAAATTGGATGAATACCATGGGAGAAAACACATGGAGACTTTCACATCGATTATAGTATCTACAAATAGGATTTAATAACTTCCCTATCTTAAAATATAATTTTGATAGACCCATCCAAGACAAAAGCAGTGAGGTGTTGGCGGTTGATCGCATGAGATCCACAGATCATTCATGACCTTCACATGGTGAAGTGAACCAAAAAAGGGTTGAAACACTAAAAATTCTCCCCAGATATTTTGCTCATGTATGGCTAGCTATATGTGATGTTCCTAGGAGAATCATCTTGATAAATTTCATCATTATAACCTCTACCATGGGAGACCCTACCATTAACATGGATATGTAGATCTAATTATACAAATAGACCCATGTATGAAGGTATCAAGGTGATATTATGGGGGTTAATCTTTATCACACATCTATCCCACCATATTAGTGTCTTTTTTGTGATCAGCCCCTCACTTCCTCTATCTAGAAGTATTCTACCATCCTTGTCATGCAGAAAAAATGGGTTTAATGAGGAATAGAAATGAGAGATACTAGTGGTCTCCAGAGTATGTTGATGATCATGCAGAGGCTCTATCATACCTAGATCATGATCATAACCATACTCATGATCATCATAACCATTTCAACCCAGCCTCTAACTCTACATCAAACTCTACCCCAACTTCTTCCAATACTAGTGTTGAACCATTCCTTACCACCATAGCTTTACCACCAACCATGAATGCACCTTTCTCACCTGTACCATCTAGCATCTCAGTGGTTATCCAGTTTCCTCTATAGATGCAGAGAAATATTTTCTAGTAACTTCATATTTTCTTCGCTGATCCAACCCATTTTACCACCCGTTCCCCACCACCATCCATTATATCTTCTAACCTACCACCACCTTTATACACCTATCATACTTCCATACCCACCCCACATCTAGCCCATATTGGCCTCCCAACATATCCCATCAACCCTTTTACCAAGCCAGAGTATCTTGTAGGGAAGGCTAGATGGGTCAAGGGATCTTCTCTTCCTTTTACAACTATAGTTCTTATGGTTTATCAAATCTCTATATGTAGGACCCAAGCACGTATTAGCACCTCCCTTCCTGTAATCACGACTGATCCCTATGAAATCACAATGACACATCCGACAGGGATTAATGGCCCAACCTATTCTACCATTAGTACCATATATATGGTAATGCTGAACCGGCCCCCCACTATTTGGGAGGGGATTTCTGATACGGATAGTTCCAAAACTGTCCATAATGTTTAGTTATGTCAATTTACCCTTCTAGTATTGTACAATGTATATGGGTATATATTTTTTCACATTGACTTCATCTTAATATATGTTTCATTTATCATATAAATGGATGGGATACTATTTTTGATTTCATGTCCTTATTTCATTGTCTCATTTTTATTTATGCACTAATTTAGCCAGATCTAGCTCTACTACACCATAAATGGTCTTGGATGAGTCCATGAGGCTACACTATCACATCATGAATAAGATATAGAAACTTTTAAATAACATAAAGATTCATGTTGTGGAGCTCTAGCTCTAGAATCATAACTATTATAATCATCCTCCACATTCTAAATGAAATATACTACATATGCATGAGGATTTCGAGTGACCCATTTCTGTGGTGTTTAACCCCACATATTTCCATTGGGAGCATGAGGACACTACAACTAGTTAATAGAGGAGGAATAAGAGATCTGATCTAAGGAATGGAATAGGATGATCCTTTTTTCACATATCTAATTGATTTTTTCTTATGCTTTCACTAGTTCATGACAACCTCCCATGTGTGAACAGGCACTGACATCTCGTTAAGTTTCCCTATATTCCCACATTCCAAAGGCATGCATCTTTCAACACATTCAATGGTGATTCCTAATCCATGATCGAAACAAACTTATGGGATGACTATTTTTCTTTCCATGTATTCCTACATGAAACTCTTCACATAATCACAATCTTCCACATAGAGTTACATCATTTTCATGGAACTCATTAACAATTCCATTGATTTGTGGATTCTAATTAATTATAGTTCTTATATCTAGACATTAAAATAGGTCTTGATAGTTCATCAACCTTAAATCAAGATACAATTCATGTTTCCTGTCACTGGAATGTCTACACTGTATGAATATTGTTCACCTAAATCTTCCTCATAGGAGGGCATCTCATAGAGGCATCTATAGGCTTGAAACCAACAGTAACATGTTTCAATAATGTGGTATTTGTTGAAAAATACATATCATCAAAGTATTTCACCTCATTAATCCCATGATTAGCATCTAGTAGAAAATTTCATACGTGCATATCTTCCAAGGCACTCACCTAAGGTATCTGAGGATAAGTCTGGGGTAGAATCATGAGATAGTACATGAGTTTAACATCTTATAGAGATGGAATGACACAAATAAAAATGCCTTATGGAAGGAATATCAAAGAGTTAAATACCTGTGAGGGATAAACTAAATGGTTTACCATATGGATAAATAATAACACCCATGGAGTTTGACTCATGAGGCGTGTACTAGAAAGGAAGGTGTCACATGATGAAGGGTAATATAGAAAACCATAAGGGTTGACCAAGGAGGTGCACCCCAATGATGGGGGAACCAATGTTTACTACTATCCTGGGTTGAACCTCTTTGTTTTATCCTATATATCATACTTAGATTTCAACGATAAAAACCCTTGTACTTCGATGCCACATTTTATGGTCTTCTGGAAGGACTAATCCATACAGTTTGACATCATGTGGTAAGGATGATCTCTTTATGAATGGAGCATCATAAAGGTTTGGTATGGGGATTATTCATGGAATATTCCATTTCAAATATAATTTCTCTTAATTATATTTGATACGAGGATTGCACATGGAAGCTTCTTCGGTGCTGTAGGGAGCTGCGATGATGTGGATGGGGCATAATTATGGAAGATTCCCCAATGGATGACATGATCTCACATGGATGTGGTGGCTCAGGAATACTCAGTATGGATATGAATGTAGGGGATAGAGTGAATGGATTGTTTGGTTTAGACCTTAGGGAGAAGTTCTACATATCTTAATTGGTTGAGAATAAAATCTTTTGAAGTTTGTAATAGGGTGTCAGGACTTACACTGAATAAGGGGGACCATGGAAGTGGAGCATATGGTTTGGGAAGAGGCCTAGAAGCTACCCATTAAGGGGAAATTATTTTTTTGGGATTATTCATGGGTGCATCTTCTGGAGAGTGAGTATGATCATGGAAATCACCTAAGGAGGAGGATCGTGGTATGGGACATGTTCGTGGCTTATGAGTGGAAGCAGCACATGGTGGAGACTGGATTTCATGGTCAATATTTGGGCATACACTCAGGAGGATGTACATTGGGAGATGGATTTCTTGGCCACTGTTATCCTATAATCCTATGTGATTCATTCTTGGTGGGAGAAACAAGAGGATGTTGAAAACCTGATGGTAGTGTCACTAAAGATTTTCCAACGAGTGATTTTGTGGGGATTACACATGGTTGATTCTGCGAGGAGGATTTCATTCCATGCGAGGTGAATGAAATTCCTACTGTGGAATATATCATTCTATATGATTAATACTTAGAGAATCATATGGTGGGTGTGTGGGGATTAAACAAGTCAAATGCCTGATGTAATAGGATCATTCGATAGTGGAGACAAAGGTGGATTCCCATGATGATCTTACATGGGGAATCATGTGTTCATTTGGTAGGGAATGTCTAAACATTAACAACTTTTTTAGGATATTGGTTCTAATTAGTTTTATATCATGTAGCACAGATGAATCAGACTCACTCCTTACTCATTGGTCTCATATAAATGTAGATCATGCACACTTGGGAGTGGGGTGGCTTTAGCAATGAATGAGTGTAACCATGTGGAAGAGTGGATGAACATGATCTCCATGTTCGACTTCATATAATGAGAAAAAAAAGCATAAGTGTACCAATAATAAGAAGAAATAGGCATGGAAACACATTCACCATAGGCATAGGGGACTCCTCTTGAGGGGTCAAGAAAATGATTCATGCATTTTTGGCGGGATGCACACATGAAGAGTGTGCATGGAATTGGTATTGCACACAAAGTGGGTGTGAACATGGTGATTTGTTAAATAAGTCTTGATGTGGAGATTTAATGAGGGGGTGCATGCAAGATTAGAGGCTTCTAATCATGGTCGGGTGCCGTGTTTTGTATTGAGGCTGATATGGAAGGCCAATGGTGTGCACAATATTAACCTTTTCATGCATCGGATAGGGGTTAAAAGTGATATAGTAAGGATTAGACAACTATGGTCCCACCGCATATAGGATCCATAGGGAGCCTTTTGTGCAACATCACTACCATCAATGTTACATTATTTCATGATGTTGGGTAAGATCTTTCTTATGCACAACAGAGCGGGGGTTCGACTTATGGTGGATCACTCGGAAGAAGGGGGGTGGATGTTATCTTATAGTAGAAATATTTGTAAATGGAATAGAATAATGTTGTTGTGGAAGAGGTATTTCATGCATCTACCTTCATCTGCAGTCCCAGACAAGCGCATAAGCTATGATTGATGTCGTATTTGGAACATAAGAGGGTTGAGAATAGATGAGTATTCTTGCAAGCAAAATATACATGTAGCACACAATGTGGAAATCTTGTGTGTGACTTCTTTAACTCTTTGAGTGGCGTATGTGGATGGGGATGGATTAATGTCACATTGTTCGTGCAGTAGTCTGGCACACAGTTGATGTTTCTTCCACGTAGTGTGGCTATATTGTGTGCATGTTTCATAGTCATTTGAGTGGATGATATGGAATTGTATGGATTAAAATCACATTGGTTGTGTAAGAGTCCTTCATCATGAATCCTATTTTATGTGATTATATTGAAACTTGTGTGCACCTTACTAATTGGTATTGATACATTCCGTTGAGTTAGATAATGGATTTCATTCGCCCAATGGTTTTCTTTTGTGGCTTCGTATAGAATTTGGTTCCAAATAATCCCCCCCAAGGAATCTCATATGAAATGAAAACAAATATCATATATCAAGGGAAACACTAAAGAAGGGTTATGATTATTTTGAGTGTTCTCAAGACTCTGCACTGGGCTCATAAGATGCTTGTGTGCACATGAATGACTGGGTCCACACATATAAATCACTAGTGGACCTCTTTATGGTACCTTTACTTTCCATGTGATAGTCCCTTATTTCTCTCGTGCACACATGTCTCCCCTTCAAATGTGGAAAATTGATCTTCATCCTCATATTTTTCAAAAGCCTTTAATTCTTTTATGACATCTACTTTGTGAGAAATTGGAATATTGTGTGCCCATGCTTGATCTAACACAAAACATCACATCTCAATGGATAATTATTCAATCTTACTCACTTCATACTTAGTTCTTTCAGAAACCTTTGAAATGGTCGATAAATAGTAAGCTTCTCATATTGAATTTATTGATGATTTCTCCTATTATAATTATGTGACTAGAAATCCAAAAATCCTTTAGGACTGGAGGGTTCTTTTAGACAACTATATGCTTGTAGGAATGCAGATATAACAAAATAAAGACTATACAATGAGTGATTATCTCCCATTATGGAACTTTTTAATTCTAGTTGAAGTGATCACCTTGGCCTTTGGGGTTGATTCACAATGATCATGGCTCTCAGGAGAATATTATCTCCAATATTTTAATGTCTCTATCCAAGACCATCCTACCTGAGATAATAGGGATATTACTCTCTACATGTCTAATGGGAGTACCAAGATTGTTATGGTAGATAAGCCTATGGTATAATAGTTCCTTACCCTCTAGGGATCTACATTCTATAGTAGTATGAGGGACAATAACATGTGATTGAAAAAATAATTGGTACAATATGTATAGAAGAAATTTCACCAAGGAGTTGGAATGTGCTTGTGGGATGTGAAAAAAATTGAATAAATATTTGAATTATTCATGAAACAACATTTTATATTAATTTCTATGGTCATCAAAGTTGAATTTTTATTTCCAAAAGGACCAGGTGCCATTGATCTTTATTTTCTGGTCACCAATCACAAACTCATTCCATAATCAACATGCAGAAGTCATCATTCGCTTATGGGAAATTAATTTCATTGGTCACATACTTTTGGAGGGATTCTATTATGATGAGTTCCTCCCATCGGGGAACAATTGGAGAGATAGGGAGAAGAAACCTATCCTAAAATAATATCCCTAGTAGGTGATGTATGATAGGCTAAAATTACACCCAATTTTCTAGAATTACATCATGTTAAATGCATGGTTTGACTTATTTCTCCAGAATAACCTAAGGATGAGGATTTTGGGTCGAGGGAATCAGTGTATAGTCACATAAAAGATGGGGAAGGCAAGATAATACAGATTGATCCTGTAATATAGGAACGACCAGATATAGGGTTTCATCATGGTTGAAGGCTTGGACATGCTAGTTTTCAATGAGGATTTCCATGCAACTTTTATGATTGGGTGGTTTCTTCTAGTGAGGTATACACATATTGAGGTACATCCAGGGACATTAGTAATATGTGGGAATCATGAAATCATAGAATAGGGTCAAAAAATGGGTACATGTACTATAAAAACATTATATAATACTGGGACATGATATTTGTGGAAGAACAACCATGAGGGATTTTCGGCAACTTTAGTTCCTACAATGATGGAATACAACACATATTAGGGGTTATGAATTCTTTAACATCATCAGTACTATGAATTTTGGGGTGTATACTTTAATTATGAATTTTGATAGAGTCTATCCCCGGACAGTTGATGAATTTAGGCTCATACATTCAATTAGAAACCACAAAAACTTCAACATCCACCCCTTTGAGATTCTAGTTTTTCTAGTGGTGGAAAAACTACAAGGATGATGGGATAATAAGGAGTGACTATAAATATTTAAGGGTGGATTGATAGTGGATTGGATTGATGGAAATGTCATTAATGAGTCGTACATGTTTCCCTATTTCACCAGGTACTTTGGGTTCATTAAACGGGTGATGAAGAGAGTATACATTGGGGTCTTCAAAGAGTGAAATCATTGTATCCTTCACCAACTGTGGTTCATGATGGTGATTGTGGGATTCAGTGAAACCATTTTATTTCTACCAACCAACATTGATATTGGAATGTTCATGGAATATGCTAGAAACTATATGAAACCATTAATGTGGAAAATCCTATGGAAGAGTATTTGGATGATTGATCTAGCGATCGAGGAGATATATAAACAAAAGAGCACAAGGGATACACCCTAATATGAGGGCCAATCCTCATGGTATGAATGATTTAGATTGAAAATGGTAGGGAATTTTCAAGTTGTTGTTTCACCCCAACCTCCGGGAGGATTAGGGTCCTAGAATCTATATCTGGGGCCAAGAAATGACTCTCCTATGAAGAAGTTATAGTATTTTTAGTAACCAAATTACAATTTATCCTTCCCTTTAATTGTTCTACTTGGTGAATTTTATGGACGTCACTATCAATGGAGGACCTGTGGAAGAATCTGAATGAAGTTGGGGTTGATCCTCCATAGGTTGGTCTTGCACGAGTCGGGATAAGGGTGCAATTTTATAATAGGTATTCAAACCTATAATAGATGGATGACTTCAATTTATTATGAGGAGAACTGATCCTTCCTCCCACCTCAGTGTGGGCGATGTTCAATGGTGAAATGGGGACAATAATGACACCACAAATAAATGATTAATCTCTGGAGGAACCAACAGAAGAAGGATCATTGGAGTCCAAAGATTAGGAATCCTAGGGGGAAGATGCTGAACAAGTGTGGAAGAGCTCATCCATGGGCATGTTGCCAATGTTGAAGCATCTAGTGCAACGATCAAGGTCGAGGAGGTTAGGGAGACATCATCAGAGCCTCAGAGCACCTATTATCTACAAGGCCACATTATTGAACAGGTAAGGTGGCATCAAATATTAGAGAGGATGATCACCTGATACTTCTCATCATTGATATTATTCTTCCTCATGGTAATAGAAAATCCTAATTCATTCATCCATAGCTAAACTCCATAGAGACTTCTTATAAACATGTCTATTTATTCAGACAACTCCTACCTAATCAACACTATAGGAGCCAATTCCATCTGTCAAAATACCTGGTGTTATAGGGTACCCTATAGTGGAAGTCCCTGAAGTGACCCAATATCCCTTTCTATTTATTCTCACCTCCTATAATTATTTACATTTATAGAGGTAAACCTGTCATATGTTTTATTATACTGACTATCATATTTAGTTCTTTAATAGTGATTGAGGTATAGCACACTTAGTATTATTATGAGGATGAGTCATATCGGGGTAATTTCAATATAGATAAATAGGATTGCAAGGATCCAATCATCTAGGTTGTTCTGAACATGGTCCTAGGTAAATAGAGAGATGCGGCTACGAGTGATGCCTTTGGTGGGGTAGAACTTGAGGTTGCCAAAGACTAAATTGTCGAGGTAGGGTCCTGTGAAGTGGATCATCCTTGATAAGTGAATCTCATCCAATATGAGATCATGTTATAAGAAGATATTTTTGTAAAGTTCTCATGAACATTCTGATGTATGATCCAACACCACCTGAAGAGCTAGAGGATTCTGATCCTGTTGTGGCTTAAGAGAACGGAATCATCTAGAGGAGGGTGTGGAAATTCATACAACACATAATAATAAAGAATAAAAAACAAAAACTAGTGGGATGGATGGGATCTCTTCAACATTTTTCATGAAAATTGTGTTCTGGAAGTGAAAAAGCTCTTGGAATTTACATGATGATCTGTGACTTTATTTATGAACATATGTGTTAAGGAAGCCAACATCGGGATGTTTCTTAGCATTCAGAGACATTCAACAACATGTGGAAGCAATAAGATGTCCTTCGAGATATCCATATCCTAGAATAATAAATATATGATCATACAAAATTCATCAATAATAAATCAGATTCTTCATCCAACTGATGATTCTACTGAAGTTTGGTGAGGAAAAGATAAGGCATGTGGTAGAAGAAGAGGAAGATCTCCAAGTTAAGTAGGACCATATATAGTTAAGATCCAAAAAACTTTTCCCAGTAGATGATGATGAGGGAAGGGACCTTAGGAATTTATTTTATACCCTAGAGCCCACCCCTTAATGGATGGTGGAGCTACAACATTCTATAACCATTGTAGAGCTATGAGCGCAATCCTACCAAGAATCATGAGAGGTTTCAATGTGTTGGTGACCATTACAACTGCTGACACCTACTAGCCTATTTTTGAATAATTTTTAATGTTCATGGAAACCTTAATTTATTCACTTTGATTATATCACATCAATCAAATTTTTTCGACAACCAATGAAAAATCCTTAATCTCTTATAGGTCATTCCTGGTGTGAGAAACAAGTTATGACCACATGATTGTTCATTTGTTTGGGGAATCAAATAATCATCGAACACTCTGGTTATTATTTTGGTGACATACCAAAAATATTTGTTTGGGGAGATAGTGGTTGTGGATAGAGAACATGGACCTTAAAACAGACAAATTTCATCACTGATGGATGTTGTTAGATGAACGGGATAACCAAAGGGGTGTTAGAGTCTATGCAAACAAATGGTAATTAAAAGTGTGAATCAAAATTCACAATTAATAGAACAAAAAGAGAGTGGAATGTATAAATAGGATAACTATTAACCATCTTCAAAACACATCATCCATACTGTTATCTTGAAAAGGTGAAAAAGAAACGAGGGTTGACCATTGACCACATTCGAAACATGTAACCTATCTCATAAAGTTTCCATAATTTTTCCAGGAAGTTGACCCAGGATGCGTGTTTATGAAAAAATGTTAAACCCATATTCCACACCTAAAGGTAACCCTAACAGAATGGTATAATTATTTTCTTTCTCTCTATTTCCCATGGTTTCATGTTATGTGGCCAGGATGTTGCACACAATTTATGGTCACACTACTTGGACCCTAGGCTCTCAATTTATGGTCATAGAGTTTTTACCATATAAATATATATTTAATGTGTACTTGTAAAACATGGAGGAATTATGCCTAGCATTAATGATCCATAATATGATTTCATACCACACATGTACTAGGAAATAGATGGATATCAATGAAAATATGGATCATGGAGCCCTGCACCACACCACACAAACATAAAAGGATTTTCATGTCATTAAAATTCATGGTGAGAAATAGGATTATATTTTAAGGTTATATAGTTTGGAACAAAGAAATGAAGCTTCTATGAATGGTTATATTTGGTGTGGTGGAGTGATAAAATCGACCTGAATGCAAGATTTCACACCACACTTACTCTATAATTCATTCACATAGTATAAAGTCATAATATTTGGACTATAGATATTAATTTAAGGTTATAGAGTTTGGACTATTGATGATATTTGTTTATGTTCAAATAGTTTGGACCAAAATTTTATTTGTGCAGCTGAACCACATCATCACACAACCAGAACATAAATTCTAAGCCCACATGAGCCATTCTCAGTGCGGGAAACAAGGAATTGTACAAAGGGTATTACTGACATGTGGAAGTATACAGTGAGGGTGAAACCAAGGGTTCATAATTCCACTATGATATATTATTGTGGATAGAAGGTAATTTGATACATTCAAGATATTCATAGTGGGGTGACTAGTGAGTAGGGAATGACAATTGACCATATTCGAAACACATGCACCACAAACATAGTAATCAAGAAAAGTGAAGGAAAGCATAGGATCAACTGTGGACCAAATTCAAAACAAAGAAACCCCCATTTTTTCAAATATCCATTATGACATTGTCCAAGTACATGAGGTGATCTAAATGGAATTAGATCATCACTATTAGGTGGTCCATCTTTATTTGAATGATGATGGAAATAAAAATGTAGAATGTCTCAAATTGTGGAATGGTTGTATCAAAAAGTAGGATTTGATCTCAGGTTCTACAAATAGTTTAAGGATCCTATTGTGGGGACCTTCTGAAAGCTGTGACATATAGTTAAAATTTGTATGGTTAAGAACATACTAAATATTTTTGATACATTTTTCAAGGAATTTGGGTAAAAATTTTATTTTGATGGAATATGGAATGAATGATATAAAACACTAACAAGAATGAGAAAAAAGGGCCCATGAACTACCCACACACATTATGATGAATTGCATATAGTTTAATGGTGTACTTCTTAGACCATGGGTTCCTAATTTAAGGTCATAGAGTTCAAACCATAGAGAATGTATAATTAAAGGATGTTTATATAGTGATAGGGTTAACACCCAATGTAAATGAGTACTAATGATTCCCACACAAAATGAATCATTCTTGATGTCAGTTTCACATACTTTAAAGCCATATGGTCTAGACCATGACCAGTACCAAGGAGTTGAATGATTAATAGACTTACAATAGGTTTTGAAGAAAAAATGTATGGGCATTGTTACATAACCCCTAAGTATGAGAATAAAGGCACATATAGTTAAAGTATTCCATGTGGTGAGAGACCAACATTGGTAAGAGTAATCCAATCTTGTGAGGGAGATCAGTCATCCGAAATTTACCGTGAGACATCCTTAATTTTTTCAGGTCGGTGTCACTATTTAATGACATCCGTTTAGGATGTTAGATCTTAGTTTGAAGTTTTAGAGTTCACACTAAGGTGGGAAGTGTATCTAATGGGTATTCATTGTGAAGTTTTATGAGAAACCTGATGTGAATGAGAATCCTCAAGGACCCAACACCATTCTAAACATTCCCAAGTTATTTGTGCATATAGTTTTTATTTTTGATTCTTGTACATGGGATTCTAGTTTATTGCCACATAGTTTGTAACCATTTTGTATAGTATAAGGTATTGTTTCATAAACCATACATAATATACTAGTTTATGGTCATGAATCTTGAACCTTGAGGTATGTTCTCTAAAAGGGATATGCATAATGCTGTAGAAAAACTAAACTGATGTTAATGAGGGTCCAGGATGCCCGGCACCACATACACATTCCTGATGGTACTTTCATATATTTTATTTTCATGATTCATTGACTTTAGTTCCCAATATAATTTTATATATTTTAGACCATGGGGTTCCTTGAATGAATATATGTATCATGGTGGGTAGATAATCAAGACTTGAATGAGGGACAATGAGACCCAATGAAAAATACCATATTTCTAAGGACACATTCCCACATTTTAATGTCATGATGCTAGGAATGAGCTACATCTAGGGAGAAGGGGGTATGAATATCTTATGGATAGACCCAAAGAAAACATTTTATGGGTTCCACTACATTTACCATAATAATGGGAATCAAGACACACATATTCTTGATAAGAAATATTTGTATGCCTGTTTAATCATGAAATAGAGGGAGATTTTATTAGTGGATATACTGTGATATAGAATCTATGAATAAATATGTGTCTTGTATGGACTCAAATCAATCTGAACATAGTCATAAAAGATGTCAATATAGCTAAAAAATGCTAAGTGTGAAGTCCTATTTTGTGAGAACATTGATGTGTCATGTAGTTTATCGTCATGTGGCCAAGATAAATGGGGAATGTTTTCCCAAACGTATGTTCATGATGTAAAAGTAATAATTTGACATGAATAAGGGATATGGGGCCCAAACTATTCAATACTCTCCAAAGGAATATTTTCACATCGATTAATATTGTGATTCCTGAACAAGAACATTCCATTTATTATTGTAGATCTTCAACTATGGTCCTAGTTTAAAGTCATGTTCCCAGGATGTTGGATGTTACATAGCACAACATCATGTAACATGGATGATTATATGTTCCTTTAAGATCATGCATGTAGGGAAACCCATACCTTACAATTTAACATCAATTGGAAAATATTCTAATGCAATTTAGTTTAATGTTATATAACTCGAAATATAGGTATTGTAAATATTTTACTATCGTAATGTATGGAACTACTATAGACAGATTGAGGACTTTTCCCATAGACCATGGGATCTTATTTTATGTTCACAGAGTTTGGGACACCGGGGAAGGAGTAATAGATATGAGTAGGGTGGTGTAGTGGAGTGAAGATCCAAACGTGAATTAGGGACATAGATGTGCTGATTCGATAACATACACTTCCTAGATGGCATGGACACAGTTTAGAGTCATGATGCTTTAGATGAAGGATTTTATCAGAATCCACAATGATAAAAGAGTTCATGACATTAGCGTAGAAAATGTGTATAATGTATGGTCCATCCCACTCTAGACATAGTTTTAGGGGATAAACTCTGGGTATCAATGGAATCCTCAGGCCCAGTATAATGTCACCCTGGAAGAATTATTGGAGGAAAAAATTTTTGTTGAATGATCTAGATATCTAGTTATGTTGCCTCTCTAGATTTTTCAATTATTGATGTAGGTTCTCTTTAAGTGATTTAAGTTCATATAAATGAACATAATCCATTTTTATGGTGTATATTAGTTTTTAAAATTTGTTTGGAGTGATGGAAACTAAACCTTGATAGGAATGACTATCTTTTTTTCAAAAACAATGGAGTATGTAGTCGGTTGGGTGCAATTTCAGGTTATATTCCAATAATCCCAGAGTGCATTGGAGAGATTTTCCTATCAAAATTTCCTATTATGTCCCACAATATTTATAGAATGTTAGATATGGGTCTTGTTTAATTGCTCAATCTATCCATTTTCTTACACATTGTAGCGTGAAGTCTGGTTGGACTAGAAGTTCAACATTCCATAAAAAATTCATTAGCTCATCATCCAGGATGTTTTTGTTATTGTCTATGAAAACCACGTGGGAAACTATAAAATAGTGAATGATTTGAGAGCTCCGGAATTTTATCGTTGTTCAGCCCTTCACATCATTAAAGGGACTCACTTATGCCGAAATGGAAATGAAATAGTTCATGGCCATCATGAACCTACACTTATGAGATGTTGCTGGTCGATATGAACCCATGACATCAAGTCATCATACTGCAAAGTGCCTAGAATCCATGGTTTTATATAGGGGATATACTTGTAGATTCAATATGTTAGTAAGAATCTGAAACATGTGGGACACCAAGATTAATTAGATGTTGTCATAAAACATGGTCCGCCAAAAGCAGCACATCCTTTAAATCTTGTGGGATAGCATTAACCCTACTTGATGGGTTCTAGAAAACAATTCATTAAATTACATTATATCATAGGGAATAATGTCTTATTTTATATAATTAATACTCATGATATCAAATCTATACATTAAGAGAGTCATATTAAGGCTGGTCCCACTATGGAGGTTGAGAAATGATGCATGCTGATGGATTCACTCGTGTTTGGTTATGTCCAATGGGAGAAAACTACATTGGTGATACTCCACCAAATGAGTCATCCAATCAAGGTATTATTCTATGACTAAGGGATATGTTGGTATTGATGTGAAATCAATGATATTAATGTGTTTTACATACTTGATGTCATAATTTTCTAGCCATGCGGGAAAGATGAAACACTGAAATACAATAGAAATGAAAATATCATCCTCACCAGGATCTAATATTGATGTGGCTATACTATCCAATGCATCACCTCAATCATTCTATGATAGTGTAACATGATTCAACTCATTATGAGAATGAAACCGGGCCATACAATGCTGAGTTCTCTTTATCTAGGGCATGATCTATTTCTTCCTGACAGCATAATCACTATTGATTTTGTTGATTTTGAATTCAGATTATCCATTCAGATGAATGTAGGGGACATAAATCATGAGAGACAAATCAACACCATTAATTAGATACTGGAACACAACCCCGTTTCTTATGAGAGATTACAAATGAAGAAATTAATAAAGAAGAACAACCCACACATGTGTGATGCTGATGATCCCCAAACCTACTCTATTGAGCTTGGGATTATTTAGCCATCTGCTGGTTGGGATTTTGGAGGCACCATCAAAATTAATATTCCATTTTGGACTATATTGGTCCTATAAAATGAAGGTCTCACATGGGAAGTATACATCTGTATTCACTTCTTCTGGGCTAGATTGGTAGCTATGAAGTCATATAATGCTTGAACATTGACTGTCTTCCATAGAACAAACCTGAAGTCGAACTACTAAAGGTTTACTACCTAGCCTTCAAGATGTTTTGTAAACATCGGTCAATTAAATATATACATTAATAGACCCCCCCTAGGAAACCATTTTTTTCTCATGATAATGTAGATAGTTCCACAACTTCTACACTACACAAACCATCATAAGGCAACTCATCCAAATAAATAAGTATCTATACATGGGGTCGAGGATCATGTTACTGAGATAATATAAAACATCCTCTATCACTTCGTTGATCTTCTGAGTGAGTAGGTTACCGAGGGACCATTCTTGGGTGACCACTTATAGTTCCATATGATTTCAAAAAAATGAGTTCCATCAGAACTAGAGTTTGTAGAAAATATTTCTTTATTTATTCTATCACAGCCTGAGACTATTTATCCCTATAGCACATTATACCATTTTTATTGGTCCTAGAGAATGTATTAAACATTATGTCTATATTCACAATGAATCATCGTATGTATGTATTGACCTCACCTATTTTGATAATCCCAATTATGATTTTACATAATTTTGTAATCCCAATTATTATTTATCTATATTATAATTCACTCAATCTATGATATTCTGTTATCAAGATGATAATAATATTAAAATAATCCTTGAAATATGTTAATCATTGTTTATTTTTGATTATATATGTTTTGAAGTAATTCTATCCCAATCAGATATTTTTTGCATAAAATAGATAAGTAATAGTCACTGATCTGCATATAGCTACTGATATAGAGCTACCGGTACTTAGTCTACTGATAGAATTAGTCTACCGATAGACAGAGTCACCGATAAGCTAAGGTCACCGATACGTAGAGCTACCGATATGTACAAGTCCACTGATAAGCATATAAAAAGATACCAATACAGAGTTACCAATAGAAAAAGACTTCTGATAGTATAGAATGAAGCTAACAATTTGCATAAGTCTACCGATACACATAATCACTGGAACTAACCAAGACCGACCGATACTAAGTAGAGATACCGATAGACCAGAGCTACCGATAGACCAAGATCTACCGATAGACAGAGTCACTGATAGAAAAAGGTCACAGATGTAGATAGCTACTGATAGAACAAGTTTTCTGAGCTACCAATAGAGTAAGTCTACTGATAGAAGGAAATACCGATATGTACAGAGTTACCGATACACAGAGTTAGAGCTATAGATATCAAGAGCTTTCGATACAAGTGAAAAGAGCTACCAATACAAATTCAATGAGCTACTGATAGAAGGTCACTACTACACAAATTCCACCATACACGTCTACTAACAAAAGGCTACTAATGATTGACCAACCAATCGAACTCTATATTTTCAATACTTTTTATTTATTAATATAATGGTTTAATTTGATGTTTTTAATGTAGTTAATGTTATTTAATGATTTCTGTTGCCATGTTAGGGAACCATACCTAATACCCATCCAAAAAGTAATCATTCCTTTTTACCAAAGCTGAAAGCTATAAAAGGGAAGATAAATAACAAGCCCCAAAAAAAGAAGAAGTGAACACGGGGTGTGTATACAACGATAATCAAGGAACTAAGAAGGAACACAAAGGGAGGAAAACAAAAAGGCTCAACATCATTCATACGTGGTGCATACACATAAGGGTATATCCATAATCCAAGAACACTGGACATACACGGAGAAATTATATTATAGAGAACACAAGATGCATCTTGACTGATGGACTACATCAAACACTTTATACAATCAGGATGATAAGATGAAACTGGAACCAAGGAAGAAAACAACACTCTGTTTTTTAGACAAAAACTAGAGGACTCGGAAGCTTTTCTGACCAATCGAAAGAGTAAAGAGCTGCACTGCCAATCACTAATGATTTTCTAAACTCATTCAAACTTTATTTAATGATTTTTTCCTTTAAATTTAGATCAGTGTGTGTACCCTGTTTTTTTTACACACACACTATCTCCTAAGCTAAGTTGGAAGATTCTAAAATCCTCATTCAAACTCCGTTAATTCCCTTGTATCCCATTGTGGATAGTGGTAGAGGTCGAGTAAGACCTGGACAGCTGTGAGCAATTGTCTTTATTTTCCCACGTAAAACTGTGGAAGAGGTCTTTGGACCTGGACAATATTGTACTTTTTTTTACCCTGATCCAGGGTGTGGATCAATTTATATAAATTGTTTGAGAGGACTAAGTCTCGGCTTGAGACTGAACCTCTTGGTTAAATCTATTGTGAATTTTAGTTTAAGTCATAAGTATACTATATATATTTCATATTCTACAGCTAGCTTCTTTGAAATATAATTTGTTTTAAAGGTAATTTGATAGTTAAATTAGAATTTGTTTATACTTATTGTAAACTAGTACGTTAGTTTCAAAAGTCAATTTAATCTTCAAATTAAATTAACTGAGACCTAGTCAATCTTTGAGAAACTAATCGAACATTTACACACTGTATAAATTCAATACAGTTTAACATTGTTTTTAAATATGGGGACATTAAGAGAAATATTTTTAATATAATTTTTAATTGGAAATTAATTCACCCCCCTCTTGAGTATCCACTACGACCAACATTTGGTATCAGAGGTTGTTTTTATTAATACGAGTTTTCAAAACATTCAGTTTTTCAACTATGATTTTAGTTGCATCCTTAAAAATTTTATATTTCTATTAGTTCTAAATTTTATCTCTTTAAAATTATTTACTAAAATATATCTATGGATAATTGACTAGAGGGTGCTGCTACTAACCGACCACCTTTCATTAATGGTACAAATTTTTCCCAAGGGAAACATAAGATAAAGATTCATTTAAAAAGCATGGGTTTTGATATCTGGACTGCTATAGAGTCCCAATATAAAATTACAGAAATTGATAGAACAACTTTGGAAGAACCTACAAAGACTGCTTACAATAATAATTGTAAATCTTTTAATGCCATTTATTTTGCTTTAGGAGATGAGGAATTTAACAGAATTTATGATTGTAAAACTACCTATGAAATATGGGATACTTTGGGTGTTTCTCATGAAGGAACAACCAATGATAATGAAATTATATTAAATACCATTACTATTAAATATGATAATTTTAAAATGAAGACTGATGCACCTATTTCTGACATGTATCTTAGGTTCAATGAGATTGTCAATACTATGAGCTCACTTGGAAAGGTTGTTCCAGCAAAGGAACAAATCATGAGAATCTTAAGATTTCTACCAGACAGATGGAGGGGCACTTCTATTTCAATCAGAGAATCATGTGACATTGGAGCTCTGCCTATCAAAGAGAATATTGGTATTCTTATGATGTATGAGGATGAACAGAAAGTAAATAAGGGAGAATATGATGAACCCAATAGAAAATCAGTATCTTTCAAGTCTACTACTTTTTAGATAAAATACAAAGAGAAAATACATGTACCAATTGAAATTTCAACCATTGAAGATTTAGATTCAGAAAGTGATGAGGAAATGGATCAAATTGCCAGGAGATTTAAGAAGTTCTATAGGAAGAATACATTCTTTAAAAAATAAAATTTCAAAGGAATGTATGACAATAATGGTCATTGGAAGAAGGATTGGAAGAAGTCTGATAATAAAGATGATATAATCTGCTATGAATTCAAAAGGAAAGGACACATCAAGGCTTACTATCCAAAACTAAAATTCAAAAATAAATATGATTATAAGGACAAGAAGTACAAGAAATCTATGAAATCTACGTAGAGTGCTACAGAAGACTACACAAGTGAATCTGATGTTTCTGATTCTAAAAATAATCGTGCCAACATGTTTTTCATGACCAACACATCTGAGGTAACCTTAGATACTCTTGTTTTAAATTCCTATTATTTTGGAGATGATGCAGAATCTGATTCTGATTCGAAATATATGTCTAAGCCTGAGTTGTGTGAATATTGTAACATGCTAGAAGAAACATGAAATGAACTTAATGAAAAATATAAGTCACTAAAGAAACAGCATGCTCTCACTGCCAATGTTAAATATGCCTTTGATATAGAAAATGAAAATAATTCTCAACTTTTAAAGGAAAATACAGAACTAAAAATGTCTAATTATAAACTTAGAAAGGACTTAGAAAAGTTCACAAAAATGGAAATGACAAACTTACTCAAATGTTAGGTAAGAAAGATGCACCAAACTACACTACTGGTTTGAGATACCAACCCAGAAATAGAATGTTTACAAAAACTAGATTTTTCTCTATATCTGGACAATATTCTTCTTTTCTAGTTCTGGAAATTCATATGCATCAACTATTTATTAATATGGATATAGATCAAATGAAGTTTAACTTTCAAAATATATTGATTTTTTAAATTATATGAGACCCATAAAACAAATCTGGGTACTTAAAGCTATGATTTCTAACCTATCAGGACCCAAGAATATCTGGGTACCAAAATCAGTTTCTATTTAAACATGTTTTGTATGATACATGTTTGAAGAGTTCTAACAAAAAGGTATGGTACTTGGATAGTGGATGTTCAAGGCATAAGTCTAGAGATAATTCATGCATTACAATCTTAATAAAAGTTAATGGAGGCTATGTCACCTTTGGTGATAATTATGAATGAAAAATCATCGGCCTAGGCCAGATTGGTAACACTAATTCAGTTTTGATTTTTAATTTTTTATTTGTTGATAGACTTAAGTATAACCTGTTAAGTATTTCTCAATTATGTGATGATGGAATTAATGTGAAGTTTGAAAATGATTCTTGTTATGTTTTTAACTCTAAAAAAGTTTTATTATTTTTTGATTTGAGAAATGAAAATTTTTATGTTGTTGATCTGAACTCTTTAGTTAAGAAAAATGTTACTTGTTTAAATTCTTTTCAGAAAGAGTTATGGCTTTGGAACAGAAGATTAGGACACTGCAATATCCTTTCTCATAGAAAATTGACTAGGAAGAACTTGGTTAGAGACCTACCCAAACATGAATTCCCAAATGACAATGTTTGTAATCCCTATCAAAAGGGAAAGAAATATAAAGTTTCTTTTAAATCAAAGAAAGAAGTTTCAACTTCTCAACCTATCAAGTTGGTTCACATGGACTTATTTGGACCTTCAAGAGTTTTTATTTTAAATGGAAAGAACTATGTCTATGTCCTAGTAGATTAATTTTCTAGATATACTTCAGTATACTTCTTAGCTCAAAAAAGTGAAGCTTGTTCTTACTTTGTTAAATACTCCAAGTTTATAGAAAACCTCAGTGGACTTATGATTAAAACCCTAAGAAGTGATCATGACCACGAGTTTGAAAATCAAGATTTTGAATCTTATTGCTCACACAATGGATATAGTCACAACTTTTCTGCTCCTAGGACACCTCAACAGAATGGTGTAGTAGAAAGAATAAATAGAACCCTTCAAGAAATTGAAAGAACCATGCTTAATGAGTATGGCCTGCCTATTTATTTTTGGGTTGAAGCTGTGAATACAGCTAGTTATATTATTAATAGAGTCTTAATTAGACCAGTTTACAAGAAGACACCATATGAACTACTGACTAATAGAAAACCCATAGTTAGTTACATTAGAGACTTTGGATGCAATGTTTTTCTTCTCAATACAAAGGATAATCTGGACAAGTTTGCTTCTAAAAGTTATGAAGGAATTTTTCTTGGTTATTGTTTAACTAGAAAAGCCTATAGAGTCTTTAATAAAAGAAAAAAATGTGTGGAATAATCAATTCACATCATGTTTGTTGAAACTAATACACATAAGCCTAAATCCTCTCTTGAAAATCATGAAGAAGATTTGACTGTTCTGGACCTTAATGATAAAACTAATGAACCTACTGTAAAAATATCTAGTTCTGGTCATATTCCAAAATATGCTTTTATAGATTCCGAACATAGAGATGAACATAAAATTTATAGCCCTACCTTTACTAGATCAATTAGGATTCTAATGAATCATAATTTAGATGTTGTTTTTGGTAATCTTAATAGAGGGACACAGACCAGACCTTCTATAAGAAACCAGGTTGAACATCAATCCTTTCATTCACAGCTAGAACCTAAAAACATTGATGAAGCTATTAATGATAAATTTTGGGTAATAGCTAAGCAAGAATAGTTAAATCAATTTGAAATAAACAATGTCTGGGAATTAGTTGACAGACCCAAGGACGCTTTGACAATAGGCAGTAAATCGGTTTTTAGAAACAAAGTAGATGAATCAGGAAACAGAGTTTGAAACAAACCTAGGCTAGTTGCAAGAGGATATAGTCAAGAGGAAGGTATAGAATATGGGGAATTCTTTTCCCTTGCATCCAGATTAGAAGCCATTAGGATCTTACTTACCTATGCTGCTCATCTGAATTTCAAATTATATCAAATGGATGTCAAAAGTTCTTTTCTAAATGGTTTTATAATTGAGGATGTTTTTGATGAACAACCACCTGGATTTACTAATCCTCATTTTCCAAATCATGTTTTTAATCATTCTAAAGATTTATATGTTTTAAAACAAGGTCAAAGAGCTTGATATGATAGGCTTAGTAATTTTCTTATTTAAAAATGTCTTACTAAAGGGATTTCTGATCCAACTCTTTTTATTAAAAGAATTTATAAAGATGTTTTGATAATACGAATATATGTTTATGATATTATTTTTGGTTCTTCTAAACATTCTTTATGTATTGATTTTTCTATGAGTATGAAAAATGAATTTGAAATGATTTTAATGGGATAACGTAAATATTTTCTCAGATTTAAAGTCTTTCAAAATGAAAATGGTATTATTTTGAATCAAAGAAAATATACAAAGGATATTTTAAAATGTTTTGGTTTGGATAGTATTAAGGAAAGTGATACTCTTATGAGTACGATTTGTAAATTGGATACATATGAAACTTGGAAACCAGCGGATCAAACCAATTAAAGATGTATGATTGGAAGCCTACTTTACCTTACTGCTAGTCGACCAGATATTATGTTTAGTGTGTGTAAGTGTTAAAGAAATCAAACTAATCCAAAATAATCTCATTTACTTTCTGTTAAAATAATTTTTAAGTATATTAAAAACAATGTAAACATAGGTTTGTTTTACTCAAAAGGAAAATCATTTGAGCTAATGAGTTACTCTGATGTTGGATTTGCTGGTTGCAATTTGGATAAAAAAAAGAACATCTGGAACATGTCATTTATTGGTAAAATCCTTAGTATCCTTGTGTAGTAAAAAGCAGAATTATGTAGCTTTTTCCACTTCCGAAACAGAGTATATAGCTGCTGGTAGTTTCTGTGCACAAATTATGTGGATGAAACACACTCTTTTGGACAATGTATATTATTTTAAGCATGTTTCTATCAACTGTGACAACACTAGTGCAATAAAAATTTCGAAGAACCCTGTATCTCACTCTAGGTCCAAATACATTGATGTAAGGCACCATTTCATGAGAGATCATTACCAGAAGGGTGATTTTACTGTTGAATTTATAGGTACTAAACAACAATTAGCTGACATTATCACCAAACCATTATGTTCGGATAGGTTAAGTTACATTAGACATGATTTAGGAATTATTAGCCTTGATTGGTAGCTACCTCACCGATGTAACCTCACCGATGTAACCTCACTAATGTATCCTCACCGATGTAACCTCACCGATGTAACCTCACCGATGTAACCTCTCCGATGTAACCTCACTGATGAAACCTCACCAATGTAACCTCAACAATGTATCCTCACCGATGTAATACATAACCGATGTAACCTCACCGATGTAACCTCACCGATGTAACCTCACTGATGTAACCCCACCGATGGACCTCACTGATAGGAAATCTTACCTATAAACCCTACAGATAATTGCGCTATTTTAAAATTCTATCTGCCACTAGAATCTGAATATTTTTTACATTATTTCATTTTATTTATTTATTTTGTGATTCCTAAGTGATAAAAACAATGTCCGGGCTTCTTCTCAATCCACCGAGCCTCAACCCATTACACTCAAATTTTAGCTCCTGAATCTCTCGAAAACCCTAAATTCCACAAAACAGTGATGGAAAAAACCAAACTTCATACCATCAGAGATGAAACTGATGAGATGAATGCAAAGAAGCAGAAGTCCAATCCAGAATCAAGTTGTAGTGTTGGTAGAACTAGGTTGGGTAGAAACTAGTGAATCCTCATTTGCATAATAGAGTTATTGTGATTGAAAAAGAGTTCTGTGTGGAATGGTTGCTGGTTAGAAAGTCGTTAGTGCTTGAAGTGTGGGAAGATAAAAAGTGGGTAGATTGCATTTCGAACAATAATGGCCCCTACTATATGAATCTAGTGAAACAATTTTATCAGTTTGTATGCATTGAGAAATCATAAGATGAGAACAGAGTGACTTCTTTTGTGAATGGAAAGGAGATGACTTTTTCATCTGTTGAGTGGGATGAATTCTTGACCGTTCTGCATGAAGGTTTATCTGGATATGTCTCGAAAGATATGACACTTATAATTGATATATTCAATTATGAGACTGTCTTAGAGGAGTTCACTGGTAATGGAAATCAGAGACAAGTAGTGGCTGCTGAAATGGATGGAGAGAACTGATTGGTCTTCAAATTTGGTCAGCATGTCTTAATACCATGTAGAGGAGACATTGTGAATTTAAGATATCAGGATATATATCTCCTACATCTCTTCAGACATTTTGATAAAGTGAATCTGTGAAGATTGTTGATGATCCAAATAGAAGCCATGACAAGGCCAAAATCAAAGACTAATTCCCTATTCTTTTCCAAGTTGATCTCAGTGATGATCAAAGTGAAAGTGGTAGCTGAGTCTCATGATGAGACAATGGCAGTAAGGAATAATTTTTGTATCACAACCACATTTTGAAAATACATGAAGATAAATTGGAACCCATGGAGAGGAGAGTGGGTTAATGATGACTAGAACTTACATGATAAATTCAATTTAGTGAATCAACATTAAAGACCTAAGGATGTGAGCGATCCAGGTCTAGGACCTGATGAAGAAGAACCTGAGAATATTGATGAGACTGAAGAAGATGAAACTTATCTGAATGATGGAAGAGATCTGGACATGCCTCCATGTCCTGCTGCTAAAATTGTATCATCAAATAAGGAAGCCTTGTTAGAAGGAGAGACTCCTACTGATGAGGAAGACCATCCAGCCCCTGAGCATAAAGAAGAAAAGGAGAATTAATCTGAAGCCTTTTATTCTATCCATTTAAGCCTGAGTCCATTAATTGGAAGCTCAGATGTGCATACTGAGGATTTAATAGAAGAAATTATAGATTCCATACCTAATCTACAGGACCCTCCTGCTATTGCAGAGATGGAATTGATAGTAAAAGATTATCTTGAGAAAGAAAGACCCACTGAGAATTCACTTGTTGTACAAGAGACTGCACCCATTCAGGGGGAGTATCAGACCAAGATTGGATTTTTATCAATGGCTGTTGATATTGAGGACTGGGTAGAAGACCCAGGTTTTTTGGTTTGTGGATTAGACTATCCTGATTCTGATAATGTGGCATCCCTAAATAGAACAAAGATCATTTATGATGTTGAGTCTAAGTTGCTACCTGAAGATGTGGTAATAATGCATGACATGGATACTTTGAAGAAAAATCTTAAGGATAGTTTTGTGGACGATACAAGGAAGATGGAAGCTTCACTGGTGTCATTAATCCAATCGATTATGACTGACTCAGTGGCCAGCATAGCAACTGAAAGAGGACCTGTTGTAATTTCTCCTACTGATATGATCACCATATTTGACCTTGAATACTTATAGGATGAGCTGAAAGAGTCCATTAGTTTTTCCTGTGCTATGTTAAAGAACTGCTTTGTTGAAGATATGAGAAATTTGGAAAAATATTTTGAACTCTCTCTCGGTTGAAATTTATCAACCATTGTGGCTGAAATAGTGGAAGAAGTTATAGACTTCCAGTCTCAATATTCTAGACAGGAAGCTGATGTTGAAGCTCTAATGAAATCTGTTATCTCTTTAGACTCTTACATGAGCTCAAAATACCAAGTAGACAAGGACATAACCTATGTCAAAAGTGTTGTGAGCCAGATGGTTTTAGTGTTCGAAGGTTTTGAAACCTCCATGAAAGATCATGTAAAAACCAAGGATTCTCAAGTCCAAAATCTTATCAGTCAGTTGACCAAAAACTTCAAGAAAATAGTAACCTTATCTATTGGTTCTGCTACTTCTAAACCATCAGTGGATTTGAATCATATTCGAGCTGTGATGAAGGAGGATCTTGGTTCAGCATCAACTAGTGGCTCTGTGGACTCATCAAACCTAAGAAAAGTTGTTATTTTTACAAGAGATTCATCTAGAGAAATAATGAATATAGTCCAAGACTATATGAGAGAAGCATATGCCTCTCGGAATTAAGTGAAATATAAGGTGTACCCCTATTTCCAAAAGGTTTACACCAATCATCAACTCAACAATCATTTAAAACTTTTGTTAGAAAACCTGAAGTTACCTCATGTCAATCAAGCCATCAGAGAGATAGTCATAAAATTAAGGGAATTGACTCCAGCCTTGGAAAAATTCATAGAGAACAAGGATGATTTCATATCTTCTATGGAGAGATGAGGATGAATAATTATGGAAATCAGAAATCTTTTGCTGCCTTTCCTACATGTCGATGCTAGGACAATGATTGTACCTCCTACTTTACCTGCCTCTTCCTCTACTACTTCTCCTATTCAGATGACTGCAGCAAAAGCCATTCGAATCCTTACACCTATGATCACTCAAATAACTCCTCAGTACAGGCCAGGAATAGTTTATTTGGCTCAGCCCCCTGTGATCATTTCAGGAATTCCAAAGCCTTCAGCACCATCCACAAAGTCTCAATCCTCTTCTGGACCAAAGGGAAAATATCACATTGAGGATGTGGATTGAATAGATAGCTAAGATGTTTGATAGGAATCCCATATAATTCGTTTTCTTTCTATGTACCCTTTTGCAAAATTTATTACAATTGTCTTTCTTTTATTTCTCATTCTATTCCTCTTCTCTTTATTGTTTCGAACTTTTTGATTATCACAAAGGGGGAGAAATATTATCTAAGGAAGTATCAAAGAGGGAGAAATATTCCCAAATGGGGAGCAATATTATCTAAGAGCTACCATTATTTTCCCTTCTGATATCATTGCATTTAAATCTACCTCTTATACATTATGTTCTATAAAATAATATTTTATGATATATCCTCTGATTCAACTACCCATTGTTTTAAAGCTATAGTATCATAAGTTGTGATTATCAAAAAAGGGGAGATTGTTAACCTCACATATTTTGATAATCCCAATTATGATTTTACATACTTTGATAATCACAATTAATGTTTATCTATATTCTAATTCACTCAATCTATGATATATTATTATCAAGATGATAATAATATTAAAATAATCCTTGAAATATGTTAATCATTGTTTATCTTTGATATATATGTTTTGAAGTAATTCAAACCCAATAGGATATTTTTTCATAAAATAGATAAGTATTAGTCACTAATCTGCATATAGATACTCATACAGAGCTACTGGTACTTATTCTACCGATAGACTTAGTCTACAGATAGACAGAGTCACCGATAAGCTAAGGTCACCGATACACATAGCTATCGATATGTACAAGTCCACCAGTAAGCATTGAACAAGCTACCAATATTGAGTTAACAATAGAACAAGTCATCCTATAGTGCAGAATGAAGCTACCAATGTGCATAAGTCTACCGAGAAACATAATCACTGGAACTAACCAAGAGAGACCGATACAAAGTAGAGCTACTAACAGACCAGATCTACCGACATACCAGGATCTACAGATAGACACAGTCACCGATAGAAAAAGGTCATAGATGCAGATAGCTTCCGATAGAACAAGTCTACTGATCGACTGATATAGTAAGTCTACCAATAGAAGGATCTACCGATATGTACAGAGCTACCGATACATAGAGTAAGAGCTACTAATATCAAGAGCTACCGGTAGAAGTGCAAAGAGCTACAGATACAAATTCAAAGAGCTACCGATGGAAGGTCACTACTACACAAAGTCCACCGTACATGTCTACCAACACAAGGCTACTAATGATTGACCAACCAGTCAGACTCTATATTCTCAATACTATATATTTATTAAGCTAACAGCTATTTTTGATATTTTTAATGTAGTTAATGTTATTTAATGATTTATGTTTCCATGTCAGGGAACCGTACCTAGTACCCATGCAAAAAGTAATCATTCCTTTTTTCCAGAGCTAAAATCTATAAAAGGGAAGATAAAGACCAATCTCAAAAAAGGATGAAGTGAACACGAGGTGTGCATACTTTGAAAATAAAGGAACTAAGAAGGCACACAAAGTGTGGAAAAGAAAAAGGCTCAACAACATTCATACGTGGGGCATACACACAAGGATACATCCATACTCCAAGAACACTGGACATACACAGAGAAATTATTCTCTAGAGAACACAAGATGCATCTTGAGTGAATAACTACAAAAAACACTTCATGCACTCAGTCTAATAAGATGAACCTGGAACCAAGGAAGAAAATGATACACTATTTTTTAGAAAAAAACCATAGAATGACTCAGAAGCTTTTCTGACCAATCAAAAAGTCTATAACTACACTGTCAATCACTAAATCTTTTCTAAACTCATTCACACTTTCTTTAGTGATCCTTTCAATTACATTTCGAGTAGTGTGTGTACCCTGTTTATTTTACACACACACACCATCTCCTGAGCTAATATGGAGGATTCTAAAATCCGCATTCAAATTCTATTAACTCCCTTGTATCCCACTGTGGATAGTGGTAGAGGTCGAGTAAGACTTGGACAACAGTGGGCTATTGTATTTGTTTTCCCACGTAGAACTGTGGTAGAGGTCTTTGGACCTGGACAGTATTGTACTGTTGTTTACCCTGATCAAGGGTGTGGATCAATTTATATTAATTGTTTGAGAGGACTAATTATCGTCTTGAGAATGAACCTCTTGGTTACATATGCTGTGCATTTTATTTTAAGTCATAAGTATACAATATATATATTTCACATTCCACTGCTAACTAATTTGAAATATAATTTTTTTAAAGTTAGTTTGATAGTCAAATTAGTAAGTGTTTATACTTATTGTAAACTAGTAACTTAGTTTCAAAAGCCAATTTAATCTTCTGATTAAATTAACTAAGACCTAATCAATCATTGAGAAACTAATTGAAAATTTACACTCTTTATAAATTAACTAAAGTTTAACTTTGTTTTTAAATAGGGGGATTTTAAGAGAAATATTTTTAATAGAAATTTTAATTGGAACTCAATTTACCCCCTCTTGAGTATCAACTCTGACCAACAGTATTCTATGCGGCCATGGAGTACCCGAATCTCCTGTATGATACTCATAGGAGGAAACTGGTTGTTGGCCTTGATCATCATTGGGTTAACCACGATGCCTCTATAACTTATGATGATGCTGATGAAATTCCCAATGGTAACCCCAAATGAATAATTCATGTTTTTAATATTTGGATTCCACGAGAAGAGGAAGATGAAAAATTCTTAAAGACCTCTATGATCTTCATAATTGTGGGAGGACTTCACCGCCAAATCATCCACATTGGATTCCACTAGAATCGTGAGGACCGGTTAAAAGATGTGGGGCATAGCTCATTGATAGATGGATCCAATATTATTCCATATGAAAGGAATCAAATCAATCCAAAGGTTCCTTTTGGCACTCTGATGGTTGTAACTCCTCATCAATAGGGTCCATCTAGATATATTTTTTCTTTAATACCAATCCATGAAAGAGAGAACCTGAAATCCTGCTGTATCATCGATCAAAATCTCAAAATATGGGAGGGGAAAATCATCCTATGAATAATGGAGGATGAGGTCCTAATAGTTGATACATACTATGATTTTCTAGTTCTTCTTCTTAAAGAGAATGATATTTTCTAGAAACTTGTGGTACTAAAATTCCTTGATTAAGTTGGACATAAAAATCTAGTCAACATTGGCCTCGACCATGGAACTATGAGGAGGGTGCATTTTCTTGGGAGGGTTTTTGAACCCTCGATGAATCACTGGGAGACCAAGACAGTGGATGATGAACTGAGGGTATATTTCAATAATATCATTATTACTCCCAGAAAATACATCATTATTATTCATTAGGAAATGAACATACTATTTTTTTCATCTATAGACATAGTTATATTGACCAGCATTGGCCTTAGTTCATTATTGGTTCAAAAAATCACTTGAACAAACTCATAAATGGTGGTGAATAAACCCTCTTCAAATTTTAGAGGAGAATATTCCAAATATTATTTATCATTAGAGGTGGGGGAATAAATTTAAAGAGACTATTAAACTAGGTCAACTAATTCTGTTAGAAAAACTCTTCTAGCTTTAGAGGATATTGGATACCCACTATGAGACTCCATCTCTGTTGAAACCCAGGAAACAATGGGTTTCAAGATGATTCCATCAGGTAATGGACTTTTTGATCCATTATTTATTTCAAAGAAATAGTTGATGGTAAGTCGATTGATGTTCAAACCATCTTGGTAGAACAAGAATTTTTGACATATAGTTGTATTAATATGGTGAAATTCATTTTACCATAAAGTGTAGGGGTTCTCGTATCACCCAATCCTAACCGGTGTTGGAGTATGAGGTAATAATCCAATATACATTGTAACTAGGTACAAAGTTCCCCTTCATACCTAAAATCAAATATAAATTTCCCACGTCTGGCATTGTGGACTCCAAATGGTAAATTTGGATTAGGAAATCATTATCAACATCATTGCACATGCTAGATGCAACTCTTTAAGGTCATATATTTTGGACCATATAAATGTCTATTTTATGTGTTCTTGTGCGGAATAGAAGATGTAAAACAAACATGAATGATACAAAAGAGGATTTCATACCACACAAATACTAGAATATATACAGCTGTTATTGAAAATTAGGACCAAGGAAGAATGCACCACATCACATGACCCCAAAATAATTTTTTTTGCAGTTTAATTTAATTCTTGGAAATAATCTTCTAGTTTAACATCATAGAGTTTTTTCCAAATGAAGGAGGATCCCCAAAATTGGTTTATGTGGTGTAGTTGAGTAAAAAACTCGACATGAAAGCCCTATGTCAAACAAAACATTCTCTGGAAGGCTCTCATATAGTTTAGAGTCATGATTTATGGACTATAGATCTTATTTTATGGTCATAGAGTTTTGACAATTCTTGCACTTAGTTTAAGTTCATATTTTTTGGACCACATATTTCATTGTGAATCTAAACCACATCAGAATACCCTACACCATTACTCGTAATCCCATGTGATCCATTCTGAGTGTGGGAAACACAGAATCGTACATAGGGTATGTATGACATGGGTAACACACATTGAGGGTGAAACCAAGGGTTCAATATTCCACTGTGTATAGGGGCATGGAAAAGAGGAATGCCAAGAATATCATGAGATGGATAAGGGGAAGAATGGTGACTATAGAATAACTATTGAACATGTTCAAAATAGAAGGAAAAAAAACATACTAGTTGAGAATGGGGAAAGAAATCCTAGGATCAACTATTGACAGAATTCAAAACACATGATCCACAATTTGTAGTATGGGTTTTTGAAAAACCCGATGTGAATGAGGGATGGAGGGGACCCAAAACTATTAGAAACATTCCTGAGGATTTTTCCACATAAAAATTTTAGTTATGATGCTTTTACTTGGGAATCTAGTTTAATTTCATATAGTTTAGACCATTGGTGAATAGTTTAAGGTCTTGTTTCATGGATCATAGGGAAACTATTAGTTCAGGGTCATGAACCATGGACTATGTGTTTTTCCATCCAAGATATGAGTAAAGTGGTGGCATAATAAACATCCAATGAATGTAGGACAAGGTGGTCTAACATGACATAAACATTCTTGAGGGGGCATGCATATAGTTTACCGTCATGATGCTTGAACATGGGATCCTAGATTAAGGTCATATAGTTCAGACCATGTGTTTCCTTGAATGAATATATTGTTCATGGAGGATTGATAATTATAGAGTGAATGTGGTCTAATGAGACCCTGTGAAAAACCACACATTTCTGAGGAAAGTTGCACATAGATTAAAGTCATGATGCCTGGATGATCTATGGACAAGGTTTTGAGGTTATCATGAACTTAAATTTGGACCTATGGAATTTTTTTGTTCTCACCACGTAGTCCATAAGGTTTGGAATGAAACCACACATAGTTCATGATATGAAATTTATATTCATTGGTATAATATATACACAAATGGGAACATTTTTTTGGTGGATAGACTTGGATATATAATATAGGAATATCTATATATCTTGATTGGACAAGAATCAAGAACGTTGTTCTGGAAGACAACATGGTAGATGACCAAAACATAGGGTAATTTTCTCTTAGGCGAGAACATTAAGGTGTTGTTCAATTTCCGGTAGTGTGGGTATGATTAAGGGGGGAATGTGTATTGAATTGGATGTGATGGACGTGGTAGTTATAATCTAACAATAATGATGGAGAAGGGGTCCATAATGAAAAATACATAGTTAATGATGGTTTTTATATAGTTTAATATTGTTATTCTGGGACATGAACATTTAGTTTAAGGTATTTGAGCTTGGACCAAGGGACTATTCTAATGTCATGTTCCTGGGATGTTGGTTGATACATAGTTTAACATCATATAACTAAGATGTTGATATGTGCCTTTTACAGTCATGCAATGTGAAACTCCAATGTTATGATGTTTAACATCATGAATCGAGGATGATAGTGAAAATATGTTTAAGGATATACAACTCATACTATATGGGATGATAATATATTATATAAATAATTTCAGGACATACTATAGTTATTTTAGGGTCATGTCACATAGACCATGGGCTCTCAATTTATTTGAATAGAGTTTGGAACATGGGGGAAGGGATTCTCTAAACGATTAGGGTGGTGTGGTGGAGTGAACACCCCAAAATTAATGTTGCCCAATAGGGGAATGATTCCACACAAAATATTTCCTAGAAGGCATGAAAACAGTTTAGAGTTTTGATCCATGGAATTTCATACCTATTGTGAAGTACTTCTTGAGAAAACTAGAGTCGGTTGGAGGAGTGATGTGCTCCCCAACCTTTCAGATAGAAGTGTAAATGCCATTGGGATAGAACATGTGAATAATGTAAGGTCCTTCTAACATGGGATATAGATTTGGTGGATTTTTTCTAGGTATCATCAACATCTTGAGAGCTAGTATAGTGTCACCCTAGAGAAAGAAGTTGTTCCGATCATTCTTGTAGAATGCTCTGGTTATCCTATTTTTGTGATTCTCTATATTTTGAAAGGCCTGAATAATGTTTTATTTTATGGATTCTAGCTCATATAGATGAACTTCATCCATTTTGGCTGGCGTCCATTGGTTATTGGCATCTCTTCAGAGTGATGGAAACTGAATCCTGATAGGAAGGAGTAACTCCATTTTGTAAACCATGCAATATGGAGTCACATGGGTGGAATTATAAGTCATTGTCTGATAATCCCAGAGAGCATTGAATAGATTTTCCAACCAAAATTTATTATATTATCAAACCATATTTGGTGGAATGTTAGATAGGGTTGTGTGGAACACCTTAATCTCTCTGTTTTCCTTTAAATGGTTTCCAGATTTATAGTGGGACCAGATGTTGTACTTTTCGTTCAACTTCATTATCGTAGCATCCAGGAAGTTGGAGCCATTGTCAATGTTAATTGAATGAGAAAATCTAAATCGATGAATTACATAAGAGCTCATAAATTCAACCATTGATTAGGGCATTAATTTGTTAAGAGGAATCACTTATACCCACTTAGAAATGAAATCCATCATGGTTAGAATGAAATTTTACTAGTGAAATTTTGTTGGTATATATGATCCAATTACATAGATTATGCATACTGCAAAGGGCTAAGAAAACATGGTCTTATAGATGGATTTCAGCTATTGATGCAAAACTTTGGCATGAATTTTACATGTCTAACACATATTGGTGAACTCAATATAGAAAAGGAACATGGTGGGACCTATGTATCCCAACCATCGAATCTGTATAGAGTGCTTATACACTAGTTGATGGGCACTACAGGACCTGCCATGAACTTCCTACATAACTTTTGGAATCTCATCTCCTTGTATAAAGTCATGGAGAATTTCTTAATCCCCACAACTAAAGAGCATATTATGAAGGTTGGTATCACTCTTAAGGGTGAAATTGATGCACACTGACATAGTCACTCATGTCCATATATTTCTAATGGGAGAACATATCACAGTAAATAATCAAGAAAAGGATTCATCCAATGAGTGGTTTACTCTACCATGGGTGGTGTATAGGTCTTAATTTTAAATCACCAACAGTCATGTGGTTTACATGTTGGATGAAATCATTGTCTTGGATGATGGTAGATATGACCCTATGATTCTCCACATGAATGAACACATAATCTTGGATGTTATCTATAAGTGATATGGATAGACCATCCAAGGAATCAACTCAATCATTCTGTGACCGGGTAACAAGAGTCACATTTGGTTGATAATGAAATTGGGAACTGAAATGGTGAGTGTTTTCTAGTAGGGGAATGATCTCTAGCTTCCTGATAACATAATCACCATTCATTTTCATCATGGATAATTTAGATCATCCCTTCACATGAAATAGGGTTACACCAATATATATAGCCAACTCAAGACCAGTAATTTGAGAATAATACTTTTGCCTCATTATTGGTGCAACAATATGAAAGAATAAATAAATAGTAAAGAACATACTACACATTGGAGATGAATATGATCCCCAAACCTACTCTTTTAAGCTTTGAAGCATGGATCCTTCTACAAGTTGGGATTTGGGAGGAACCATAAAACTGAATCTTCTGTCATGGAACAGTATGGTCCACTAAAAAGAAGAACTCATCTTGAAATTTTCCATCTATAGGTACTTCTTCATGGGTCATACAAATAGTGAGGATGTTATCCAATGCAAGACCCTTGACTTCCATCCATGAATGAAATCTGATGTCGAACTGTTTAAGGACCATCACTTATAATTCTAGATATTCTATAATAATTATTCGAATTAGGATTTACATTACTGGATCCATGTGATACCCATGTTATTTATCTTTATTTTGTTGATAAAGATTCAAATTCTTCACTATAAAAACCAGGTTCAGTCTGCTCTACATGGTAATTTATTTTTATGAATCATTATCTAGAATCATACAACTTAGAATGTATAAATTGTTCCTTATCACATCCTTTTTCATTTGAGTAAGGTGGGTGCCAACGGTACTTTACAGGGTGATCACATAGAGGACCAAAGGATTCCCCAAAATGGGTGGAATTAAGACTATTGTTTATAGTAGAAACTGATTTATTTCTTCAAACGTATCCTGGGAATCATTATACCACTAGAAGTTGGTACCATTCTTAATAATCATAGAAAATGGCATAAACTTTCCAAATAGATTCTCAATGAATTACTATATATTGTCTAATAATTCACAAAGGCCTTGGATCTTTTAAATCTATCGTAGATGAAGCAACTAGCTGATACCCCTAATCTTCTCTAGGTTGACCAGAATTATTCTTTAATTTAATTTGATGCTGAAAATATTCCCAAATGTAACTCCATAGGTATATTTAAATGGGTTCATCTTCAGTTGTGAGGAGTGGAGGAAGAAGAACACTATTTCAATATCAAAAATATGGTCATAACGATTGGACGAATAGACCACCGAATCATCCACATATCATTCCACTATCATCTTAAGGATCATATTTATTATTTGGTCCATGGATCAATATTATGGGGATCCTTTTTTATTCTATCTGAAATGAATTACCTGATTGTGGAAGGTTGCATCTGATGCTCTAAAGAAAGTATACTCCTCATCCCTCAGGTCCATCCAGATCTGGTTGTATCTAGAGTACACATTCATGAAGTAGGGAATTTGGAAGACATGTTTGACATTTATCAACTGCTCTATCACTGCAGGGGGAAATCATCCTTTGAAAAATGGTGGTTGAGGTCTCAAAAGTCGATATATACTCTAATATTCCACATTATTCTTTAAAAAATAATGTTTTTTATATCCTCTTTGGATACTGAACAACCTTGATGATGTTAGAATTTATAATATTTTCAACTTCGTCCTTGATAATGGAGGCATGAGAAGGGTGCATTTTTCTAGAAGGTTTCTAGAACCTACGAAGATTAACGATGAGACCATGATGGTGGAAGACTACCTATGGTTCTAATCCTATCATAATGTCATATATATAGGAAAATACATCACAGTTTTTCATTAGGAATACTACATACAATTGGTGTTCCTCTATATGCAATGTTATACTGACCAAATGTGTCCTAAGATCATTCTCATTACCAAGGATCAGTGGAACCAACTCATAAATGGTGGTGGAGGCACCATCTTAAAATAATGGAGACACGTCTTCTAAATCCTCCTCATCATTTGAAATTGGGGAATCAATAGTGTGAGATGGTTTACCCAGGCAGAATGATTCTGAAAGAACACCGGCACTAGCTTGGGCAGTTGTGGAATCCCCACTAAGAGACTCATGCTATACTGAAACCCTAGAGAACATGATTTTTGAGTCTATTACATTAGGTTTTTGACTTTGGGTCCCATGATTGATGTTTAAACAGTGGTAATGAGTTATTTTGTAGAAGTTTAACCCAGTTCAATGGAATAGGTAGGTATGACTTACACACATAATCATATGGTGGAAATTATTATTCTAAACATTGGTAGGGGTTCTAGTATCACCTAATCCTAGACTGTGTAGGAATATTGTGTAATATGCTGGTGTTCCTTGTACCTACGAAATATGTTCCCTTCCTACTAAATATAAAAAAGATACATCATAAGTCTAGAGTTGTGGACTCAAAATGGAGAATCAAGAGAAGTAAGTTGTCATCCAAAAAATTCTATAGGCTATCTAAAATTGGTTTTTTCTCAACTGCATTGCTTTGAACATGACTTTACTTTCTCTTGTAATATTATGAACATGTATAATTGGATTCACATGATTTTAAGGGAGATGCAACACCTTGACGAACACATAATTGACCATTGAGGAAGTACATGAGGCAATGGTTGTATGAGGAGGGGAATTCTTCATGCAGGTAGAGCCAGTGCATACCCATAAATACATTATAGGTAGTATACATTAAGACATCCCTGAATTTGGAATTGTCTATAGAGCCACCAAACTGGTTCAACAAAAGGATTCTGTTACATGATCTCTTCTAGGTCCTATCAAAAACGTATATATTTAGGTTAGAGGGGATGAAGTCTCTTTCATTGAGTGTCCTCTTATAGAGAATATGTGTTGTGATGAGATTGATCTCAGAACATGTTTCAACTACACAATAATGGATCTACATGTCATTGAAGATGTTGGTGATGTACATCGGGTACATGTTCCCTTGAACAGTATAGCCCTCATCATCTTTGAAGAAGGAAATGATTTCTTGGCATTCTACTTGATCAACCTCCTCATCAAAAAAGGCCTCAATTTCCACTACCACTCTCCAAAACTATAGGGGGTACATCAAGGATTTTTAAAGAGCCTCGCGTATCTCTTATTGTAAGAGGAGTTCCTCAAAGATCATGAGATTTACAGTAATAGTGGTGGGGTCTTGAAACCCAACATAAATTTGAGTCATATGCACACTTCTACCCAAATGTGTTTTCTTTTTTAAAGGAGTCCCAGTGGGTACTACTGGATGAACCGATGGATCTTTTTTGGTGATAAATATATGTTGTTTCTGATTTGGAAACTCTCCTAGAACCACTACTAGTTGACTACTGACTGGATGAGGCATGACTTTAGATATACACAGTTGATCACAGTGTGGTCTCAACTATTATACCTGGTCAATTATCAATATTAGTTTTGCTGAAGATTCTAGTAGAGAAGGTTAGGAGGAATATGTCTTTTGAGATCTGTACTTAAAATTCTATCTAGTTTAAGTTCCATGAATTAAACATATTGTAACATCCTACCACTTTTCTTATCTTTGACCAATTCTTCAACAGATTCAGCTACATTAACTCTGAGATATTTTTCAAAAATCCTAGTCATTGGGGACCAATTAGGGATCCACCAACTCGATGGTATTTATAGTGTCATATGATGACTCATCGTCATAGGTGCCTTCCAATTATGAGCAGATCTAGCGGTTTATTTCCAACATTGGAGGAATGAAATAAATGAGGATATGGGAAGTCGTTGGAACCTGTAGTAAAGTTTTAACTACATTGTGTTGTTAGCAACTATTTTTCAGATGAATAAGGATGAGAGGTTCATGAAGAAACTGCAGTCATTAAAGCTTTACTGATTGAGGATGTTCAGAAAAACATAGATTTGAACGAATGATTCAATTGATGTGAGCTGCTACTCAACAGGCCAACCAATCATTATATTTCTGATTTCTATATTTAAAAACCTATTTCCATTCACCTAAACACACACTTATTCTTGATATCATGGAAGATATGTATTCCATAGAAGCCAAAATGGGTCCCAACATGACAACACAATTATACACATGGTTCTAAATCGATTTCTTGCTCATATAGTATTTTTTATGGTATGTCCATGGATCCTATATTCGGTTATGTGGTCAGGTCGATCCATGAGCTCAGCTTCATAGGGATCCTTTCACTCTAACATCTTCAAAACCCTCATTTATAAGGCTTTATATAAATAAATTTGATGCTAAGCCTCCATGAAAGAGTGGGTATGGTTCTTCTAGTATAAGAATGGATCTCTTAGATCTTGACCCTGAAGAGGGTCGATATTATGAAAACGATCCAGAGCCACATTATCTTGTCTAGGAAGTAGTTCTTGATGATTTGGTTCTAGTTAATTCTACAGTGGCTGAGGCTGATAGGGAGAGTGTTTCACTCAACATGGTTGTGCTGGGTATGGATCTAACATAAATATAACTAATGCATCTAGAGCCCCCAACTAAAATACAGAGGTAATATCTACCATGGATTATATTATTTTAGAAGCCAATGGAGTAAATGAATTTGTCTTCTTGTCCGTATTTAAGGTTTCCCTCAAGTTCTGAGCCTTGTTAATAAATCCTTAAATCTAGCTAGGTTTTTCATAGTGATGAGGGTAGGGACCAATTCAGTCATGAAATTTATCATTAACATTTTCATTTCATTTTATTTGGTCTGTGTTATATAAAGTGAAGACATGAGGCCCTTACACCATGTGATGAAGTCTAAGATGCACTCATGGGAAAATTATTTCACTTGAAGAGGTCGAAAATACATTTCTTGCAAGAAGTGGTTCTAAACTGGTAGATAATTTTCCTAGAGAGGGTTTTCAAACAAGGGGTGGACATAATGTGTAGTAGGATATAGTAGATGAATGAAGGCCCTTTTATTGTCTCCAAAGAACATCAGAACATGGAAGCCTCCTATTTCTATAGGGTTCCCACAATGGGCACGTACCTTCTGATGAAGTTGGTCAGATGTTACAGAGGGTCTCTCATCTCGTTGAATGGGGTGAATGTAAGATTCTAAAAGTTTGGGGGTGCTCGCATGTCCTCCAAACACACAATATATGGGATTCCGTCAGGTGGTGTCACCACCTATGGAATCTCAAGCGACATAAGTTGAATGGTGAGAGTGGTTATCATGTTACCATGATAGGGGTTCCCATCTCAATGTGGATCCCTAAACACCCATTTTTTGGTTGCATCATCTACAACGTATGAATAATTAGAAACTGTTAGTGTGGATTGCATAGTGTTTTGATCTGAATCCTAAGGACGATTAACATGATGCTTAGGAAGATTCAGTGATTCATACCACTATATTTTTCTTTAATTATTTTCCTATAATCTACTTTTATGAGCAGGATCACCGGGCTCAAGGGGGAGAAACTGGCCAAGACGGACTTCTTGTTTCCCATCCATTCCAAGTGGATGAGTAAACTGAACCAATAGAGGTGAAATATAATCCATGCACTACTTAAAAATGAGAATATTAATTATTCTCTTCTGATATTTGACATGTAGAAGGAACACATTGATTCTTGGTTCGAACTATGTCTTTCGTACAACAAAAGACTGATCAGATGCATTATCGTGATTAGAGATCTCGATATTCTATAAACCATTTTTGATATCCCAACCAATGGGAAATGATGAATAGGAATCTCAATGGTTGAGTAACTACATTTGTAGGTGAGTACGAACACCTGTATGAGTGTCCACTAGATACATCACTACCCTAGGGGGTGGCTTCCTTTTAAGGACCCTAATCAAGAGTCTCCTTGTTTAGGAAACATGAGAACATCCATATTAACCATGGTGAAAACTAATGGAATATCCATGATATTAATGGGTTGGTCAGGAGAAAACATGATAGGGATGACGTGGAGAGTATTTTACAATACCATGCCCTGGGATTTCCCATGCTAGGATTCCACTTTAATGAGTCTACGAAGAACTTTTAATCTTTAGATGCATCTTTATTAGAATGTTTTATGGTGTTTGTGAAATTTAGGCCGATGAGACACTATGTGGTCCTCTAACCTAACCATGTGGCACTGTAGATCGACGTCATTAGAAAGATCCTGACGTCTTGGATAGACCAACTGATGGTCACATAGGTGATGATATTTCACCCAGAATGTATAGAGAAAACATGTAACCTATTCCTTAGTAAGGGACTCAATAATGTTGAAGTTGTTCGTGGAATTAAGATATAACATGAAAAAAACTGATAATAACCCAATGTACCACATAGACTATCCAATTAAAAAGTATATCCCTAATCTTGGATGTAACAAGCAACAATAAATGATTGATGGGAAACTAGAAGTGTCCCTGATCTAGAATGTTGGGATGGTTTCGTGGCTAGGTTAGGAGTTTTCTTTCAATATGAATGATTTCTACACACTGGTTCATCCCTCGAGGGTGGTTCCAACCACATAATTATGTCCCCATAGGAATGGGTGCTTACCACTTCCTCATTCATGTGGGTTGTAGTAGTCATCTGTTGGTCTACAAAATTATTTTAACCTATCAATATCTATAATAAATCATTATGATCATGACTGTAGGTAGATAATAAAATTTTTGATGATAGATATGATTACAAAAAAATACTCTATAAGGGAGCCAAATCATCTTCCACCTACATGTACCTATGAAGGGATTTAGGAATTTCATGCATGTCATTGTACAGAACGATGAATATCACCTTCCAAAATCCATCACTATAATCTGATGAAGGTAGATGGCGTAAAGGTTCCATCGTTGAATCACATTCAAATATAGAGTATGAGAACCGAATGTGATTGAAAACAACTTGGTGCTTCAAATTTTACTTCTTCAGCAGCACCAGTTTTCCCTTCTTCCTCAGGATAGTTTATCAGGGTATAGATGTTCCTCCTCTTGGGGAGGAACTATTTTTGTTTGTGATGGCACAATGAGGACCTATTATATTATTTTTTGGGATATAGTGATGGCCTATGTATATGTTTTTGTTGAATTAGGGAGGGCCTCTACTTTGACCACCATGGGGGTGGGTATGACCTCCACCCTAGATGTTGAATTAGTAGGGAGGACTTCTAATTTGGATAGAGGGAACATGGGTGGGGAATCTATATTGTTATTGGGAGTAGGGAGGAACCTCTATTTGGTGAGTTAAAGTGTAATGAATAATTTATTACTAATAAAACTACACCCTTGGAAGACCTCTGTGTAACACCCCAAGCTTCCATGGTAAGTTTCCCTTTGAATAATGCAATGGCGTGCATTGTACGTAACTTTGAGATTCTAACACACCACAACCAATCAAACTAGTTGTTATGAATAGTAATACCTACATTATAAAATTTTATAAATTTTATATTTCGAAATGGACTTAATTTTTTGATTTTTAATATCCAAATTAGCTTAGGGTGAAATTTTGGTACTTTTCAGATAACTTTCATATTTTGATGAATACTGAAAATTACTAAATTTTAATTAAAAACAACTTTTTTAATCAAAATAAATAATAGTAATAAATTATTAATACGAGTGGTTTTAAATTATATTTAGAATATATTTTTACCATTTAATACAATTTTGGTCATTGGATGTAATTTCACATTTAAACCAGACATAAACAAGTGTCAATCTTTTGATAATTATTATCTCTTAAAAACACGCTATTTGTTTTGACGATGGGAATTAATTTTTAAATTAATTAATGAAACTGATATGTTTTTAATTTGGTAAAATAGAAATCATTTTTCAATTCATAATATCAAATATTTCTTAGGCCTAATTTTTGGTATTTTTCTGGAAGCATTCATTTTTTGATGAATAGTGAAACCACTAAGTGGTAGTTAAAAAACTGATTTTTTCATAAAACTTAATTTTACCACTTCTGTGAGTGGAATTTCGAAAGTCCGAGAGACACGATTAATATCAAGGAGTAAAATGTGGTTCAATGAGATGAAAATAATTTTTTTTGAATAGTAACTTTTTAATTTTATTTACCACAGTTAAAATTAAATAGGGTAATTAAGTGTAAAAATGATATTAATATTACCCTAACACATGTCCCAATTCTATTGGACAAGTTTATCTCAACCAAAAAAACATTAGGAGTAAAATATTATCATTTAGGTCCACTTGTATTAGATTAGGACATTATTTATTTTTTAATTCAAAGAAGAGTGAAAAGAGTTAAAATCAATGTTTATTTACTAAAACATTTTTAATATAGGGTTATACATAAGATAAATTTGATTTTAAATATTCATTAGAAAGATAAAACGATTTCCAACATAATCATGTTTTATTTATAATTTTTAGAAATTATATAATTTAATTTATTTATGACACAATGGTGATGCAGTAATAACCTAATTAATGAAATATTAAGATAATTGATATTATAAATATCCAAATAAATGTAATCTGAGAATTTTTATGAATTAAACTAATTTTATAGGTTAACATGAAATGTTAGGAATGATTTAATTAACTTTTTTCGAAGTAATCATTCTATTATAAATTTTTTAAAAATCAACTATTGAATAGTGTCAAAATTGACATAAAAGAGTTTTTAAAACAAATAATATATTATTAATTGATATTAAACTCCTAAATATATAAGGTTTGTACAAGAGACTTATATAATGATAGGTGTATCATTAATGGACCACTTGGGGGCCGATTGGATGTATATAGTAAATTTATTAACCATATAATATAATGATACAAAGAGACATTGTAAAAGTGAAACTAATTAACTGAGAGTTAATACTTAAAGATAAGGTTAATATAGTATCCCAAACCTATCTAAATCCTATTGGTTTAGTGGTTTTAGACCTATCCCAACCTTGACCTTTAAATAATAGACTTTGGAGCCATTATAAACCAAATATAAATTTATTATAAAACAATATTTCAAGACTTTCAAAGGTGCCTCTCACCCCTCTTATAAAAGGACACTCCCCCTTCTCAATAATTCACACCATAAATGCCTTTTTCTTCAACCAAACCCTTCCCAAATACTCTCCCAACTTCCCTAAATTTATCTTATAGGCCTTCCTTTAGTCTTAAATCCAACCTATGGATCCCTTTTGAACAAATCAAAAGGAAGAAACCGAAGAAGAGGTAATGTTTTCAGCACCCTCTTTCAAATTCCTATCTTCTTCCACTTCTTCTTTCTTTGTTAGTTCTTTTCTAAAATAATTTATCCATTATCTTCTATATACTGTGATATTATTATAAATATGGTATAACCATATTCATTATTCTATCCATCATTTGAATGGTATGTCACCAAACGTGCGTACATACGGCTTACCTTCTCCACGTCATGGTGTAATTGTCATTCAATAAATTATTATTTGTATTGGTCTAATAATGATGATTAATTCATGTAAATAATAAATATAACATGATAATTATTCTATCTATATGATATACCATCCAATTATATATTATTTTAACATCAAAAGATTGATATTGTCGGTCGTGCGTACGTACGGACTACCGTCTCCACGAACGCAATGAGATTCATTCTCCATCATATCCATTCAAGTATAATTATCAATTTATGATTAACAATAATGTTTAAGAACTTGATATAATTCTGGATATGAATAATATACAACCTATCCATAACAAACACTTCTCACATAACAAAGAATATAAAGGAAAACGAGTAAGTTAACACACGAAATGACGATAATAATATGATATTATTAACAAATCAATGTTAAAAGATCAAATATGATATCATATTAATGTAAATAATTCTTGAATAATTAAAAAACAATTATTTCACCATTATACAGGAGGTTAAGCTACCGTCGACCAAGGAAAAAATACAAATTATTGTGTTACTTATCTCACTTTTAATTCCATGAGAATTCCATTGGTCACCACTTATTTATTACATGTGGTGTGTGTGATGCCCATGTTTGTATTAATTGCATAATATACATTAATTCATGTATATATACATAATCATTTTATGATACTTCTCTCATGGGTGTATGTTTTTTATGTTACCAAATCAATATGGGAATTTGAAATTTCAATTTCCACTCATTTAGCTTTACACATACTTCATTGATTATTTTACTCCAAGATTATGTATAGAATCACTATACATTTGATTATGTCATAAATTCCACTCCCCTTTCTGGGGATATTATTTTGATTCACATAATCACTCCATTTATAAATTATCAGGTCATCAGTATGAACTTGATAAGAGTAATTTTTACTCAATCTCGATTTGTTGATTTAAACATCCAATTCATTGGTGTTTTTTACAAGAATATGTGTGAATGTCCTTTGATTGTTTTACACTAAATATCCAATCATATTGAGTGTATTTATATTTTTCTCTCATAATTATGTCGTTGATTTATCCTTTACCTAAGGATACGACCTTAATGTGATATTTCATCTCAATTTACATTCCATTAAGACTCCTTTATTGTTATACACCAAATCACTTTTATATGGTGTATATAATGTACTTTGACATAATATACATGAATCCCTTTATTCTCATTATATTACAACGTTTTTATCTACACAATTTGATTTTCAATTTTCTATCTTTTGGTTAGGAACTCTAACTAAAATGAAATTTTAAAATGTTTTATTGATTAATTTTTCTAAATCGTTCTCATTAATGTCCATGTTTTCAAAATGGTTTTAAGGATTTATTTATATGGATATTAATGTTTTCAAATCAAAATTCCTTCTAAAAGATTCAATGTGGTATGTGACACTTTGATTCTAAAATCTATTTTAAATGTTTTCTTAACAAATAATGTGACTATTAAATGATTTCATGAAAAGGGGGATATTTCACTCTAATTGTTTTGATGATAATTTTCACCTATGTCAATATCCTTCATTATTCTCGATTGAGTTTAATATGATACAATAAAATCCTCCATATTGTATCGAATGAGTTATGTTTGACTGTGTATATGCTATTTTTATACCATTCATGGTTTGTGGATAGAGTATTTACATTTCGTATGCTAGTTTTAATACGAATGTTTATGTTATTTTTAATACTTTTTATATGAGGAATGCATTGGACTTAGTAAGTGACAGGTGGAGCCTGTTATAGCTCCTCGATGCATCGGTAGGTCTCATGAGACAAACTAGTGTCTTGCCACAAGGCCTTCACAAAATCTTATTTGTAGTCTTGGCATAAGGCCTGGGATACGTGGTTATGATAGTCTGAAATTATGCATTCCGTCATTATGAAAGTGGTTATTACTATTTTCATGTGATTATTCGACTAGTAGAATATCCATGTGAATAATTAAATGGAATTATTTCATTTTATCCTTTCCATATTATGATTAGGTTCATGTTTAAAAGTCTTTTGTTTTAGTTATACATTGCATTAAATTTTTATGTTTATTTATGAATGTTTCTACTATGTTGTTATCCTTACTGAGCATCTGAGCTCACCCCTTTCAATGTTGTATTTTTCTCAGGATGTGAAGAAGTATTTTGTGAATGACCTGCAGGGATAGAATGAAGGGATATGAAGACAATATGTTGTTGTAGTTTTTCACTTATTGATGTAATGGGAACTTTATGAATATATCTAGTGTTTCCAAGGCTACTAAACTAATCTGTCTTTCGAGACTTGATCTTTTTTGTGATCACACCAATGTTATGTAAAAATGAACCGACTCTGGGTAACTGGGGTCGGGGCGTTACAGTTGGTATCAGAGGAAGTTTAGTACAATCCTTGGAAGCCAGATTTAGATAAAATCTGATTAGAGCATGTAGACCTAAGATGAACATTGTGGATTAGTATAGAAGAACTTCCTATAATTTTGGTATTGTAGAGATTTTGTGAGTTTTCTGAGCAATACATCCCTAATGGATACGATCAGGTAGAGGCATCTCTAGCACAGATGTACCTAGGGGTAAAACCCGAAAACACCGCTTTATGCTAGACTCGAACAGGAACTGGTGCATGACAACGGGCCTTGCTGCACTCTTGGTTACGACACTCCCAGGGGATATGCTTAGGATAATTTACATTTTCATTACAAACTGATTTGAATTATTATATATAATATGAGAGTAAATGACCTCGGTAAATCCTAATGTTTTTCAAATTGATAATATGGTGACATGTTAATCTATAAATGATTTTATTACTACTATTACTCACACAATGCTTTCTGGTTTTAGTCAATGGCTGGATTCCAAGGAAGTCATAGTGACTTTGAGAATGATATACAAGGTGGGAACGGTGGTGGAAATGAGCAACAAAATGGAATGTTGATGGGCGTAAAATATACCATCTTTATGCCAAATCAATTTTCCAAAAATATGATCAACAATATATATATTATCCAATTCCTGGACTCAATAAAGAAGAGAAAGGTGATGAATAATAAGAGCTCCAGCAGTGGAGACCATGGAGAAACGAATCCTCAATTTCCATCTGCAGGAAATGTGGAAGGAGACACCCAAGAAAGTGTCTCAATGGGGCAATGAAAAGCTTTATGTGCGGGAAAGAAGGAAATAAAGTGAATAATTGCTGTATAAAAATGAAGAGTACAATGGAAGAAGATAAAAATGGTCCCAAGAATCCATTTGCAGTCATTTGCCATAAATTTAGGGGACCTGGCCATTACCCAAGTGAATGACCTATTCTATAGGATATTTTCATGGTCAAATAAGAATCTATGTGGGAATAAATGGTTGGGGAAATGTTTAAAAAGTATTAGTGGTCCTTATTGATTGGTTTACTATGGAATAATTTTCTCTTGTATTTTTAACTTTGTAGTTTTCCATGTGAGAATGATATTTGAGGAAGAATTATCTTTTCTCTTGTGGATATAGTTATAGATAACCATTTGGTTTTATATGATCGTTGTGTTTGTGGAAATTATAAGTTATTATAAATTGGGATGAAAATTCAAGGTATGAGATAATATTTGTGGTTAAATTATGTTATGGTTATATAGAGGAATTTATCTCATTTTGGTAATGTTATAAAATATAGTTTTTGAAAAAGGACGTCACACAGACCGTGTGACAACTGGTCGCATCGGACAAAGCTGTGGGAATCGAACCAACAACCAAAGTGCAATTGGGATTTATCGCCTACCACTGGACTACGTGAAGTCCCTGGTTAGTGGGACTATTATTTTTTAGTTAAATTATTTTATTGATCAATAATAAATTTATTTGGGATCTTATGTCTTATCAAATGAATTCCCTTAGTATAGGAAAATGATTTGGTGATTAAGTGATAAATGTTATTTTGGAAGTTGTTCGCTTTGTTGTGAACACTATATGCCCAAGGAAAATTGATTATTGAATGGTATTTATTTAACATTGGGGTATTGATGGTTTAATTTTAGAAATTAAGATTAGTGTTTTTTATTCTATAATGGAATATCCATTTGGGGGATCATCATATATTATACTAACCATTTTGGTTTTGATTAATCTATAAAGACAAGGTAAATATATAGTTTATCCTATGTGGATTATGTATTTCTATAGAAGTTTATTCTAGCTGTTCCATTGTGACCAAGTCTTCGTGAATACTCATTGTTCAAAAAAATGAGTTAGTGGTAAAAATTTATTAAATAAAGAAACTATACTTAATAAGTAAGTATATCGCTTTATGTTCTTAGTCAATATCATAAATGAATTCATCGGACTTATCTAATTTAACTTAAAACAAAAAATGTGTTCAATTTTCTTTTCCTACTGGGAGACTAATGACCGTTTGTCCCAATACAAGTTTGTGATTTTCTTATTGTTAACATTCTCTTGATCATGTTTTCTATCCCTCTCCATCAGAACTTTACACTTATTTTATCGTCCATATCAATGTTTTCCTACAAGGAATCCTATTATGGGTTATCTTGGGTGACCTTTATACCTCTCTTCCTTTCTTTTAAAGTGATAGTTTTACTGACTCTTTTTCTAATGTGGGACTTTCCACTATATTCTCAGGCCCAATTTTAAAAAAATATCAAGGAAACAATTTATTAAAGGAGGGGAGAATGTAACACCCCAAGCTTCCACGGTATGTTTCCCTTTGAATAATGCAATGGCGTGCATTGTACGCAACTTCGAGATTCTAACACACCACATCCAATCAAACTAGCCATTATGAATAGTAATAGCTAATTTTTGAAATTTTATAAATTTTATCCTTTAAAATGGAATTCATTTTTGGATTCTTAATATCGAAATTAGCTTAGGGTGAAATTTTGGTACTTTTCGGATAACTTTCATATTTTGATGAATAGTGAATATTACTAAATTTTAATTAAAAACAACTTTTTTAATAGAAATAATTAATAGTGATAAATTATTAATTTGAGTGGTTTTAAAGTATATTTAGAATATATTTTTACCATTTAATACAATGTTTGTCATTGTATGTAATTTCACATTTAAACCAGACATAAACAAGTGTCAATCTTTTGATAGTTATAATCTCTTAAAAACACGCTATTTGTTTTGACGATGGGAATTAATTTTTAAATTAATTAATGCAAATGATATGTTTTGAATTTGGTAAAATAGATATCATTTTTGAATTCATAATATCAAATATAGCTTAGGCCTAATTTTTGGTATTTTTTTGGAAACTTTCATTTTTCGATGAATAGTGAAACCACTAAGTGGTCGTTAAAAAACTAAATTTTTCATAAAACTTAATTTCACCGCTTCTGTTAGTATAATTTAAAAATCCAAGAGACACGGTTAATAAAAAGGAGTAAAATGTGGTTCAATGAGATGAAAATAATTTTTTGGTGAATAGTAACTTTTTTACTTGTATTTACCACGGTTAAAAGTAAATAGTGTAATTAAGGGTAAAAATGATATTAATATTACCCTAAAACAAGTCCTGATTCTATTGGAAAAGTGTATCTAGATCAAATATAACATTAGGAGTAAAATATTATAATTTAGGTCCACTTGTATTAGATTAAAACATTTATAATTATTTAATTCAAAGATGATTTAAAAGAGTTAAAATCAAAGTCTATTTACTAAAACATTTTTAATATAGAGTTATACATAAGATAAATTAGATTTTAAATATTAATTATTAATCCAAAAAGATTTCCTACATAATTGTATTTTATTTATAATTTTTAAACATTAAATAATTTTATTTACTTATGACACAATGGTGATGTAGTAATTACCTAATTAATGAAATATCAATTTCATTGATAATATAAATATCAAAATAAATGTAATTTGAGACTTTTTATGAATTAAACTAATTTTTTAAGTTAATATGACATGTTAGGAATTCTTTAATTATATTTGTTTGAAGTAATAATTCTATTATGCTTTTTACAAAAACCAACTATTGAATAGTGTGAAAATTGACATGAAAGAGTTTTTAAACAAATATTATATTATTAATTGATATAAAATTCCTAAAAATATACGGTTCGTCTCAAAGACTAATATCATGATAGTTGTATCATTAATGTACCACTTTGGGGTCTATTGGATGTATATATTATGTTTATTAACCATATAATATAAAGATACAAAGAGACATTGTAAAAGTGAAACTAATTAACTAAGAGTTAATACTTAATGATAAGGTTAACATAGTAACCCAAACCTATATAAATCATATTGGTTGAGTGGTTTTAGACCAATCCCCACCTTAACCATTAAATAATTTACCTTGGAGCCATTATAAACTGAATATGAGTTTATTATTAAATAACATTTCTAGCCTTTCCAAATGTGCCCCTCACCCCTCTTATAAAAGGGAACTCCCCCTTGTAATTAATTCACACCTTCAATGCCTTTTTGATCGGCCAACCCCATCCCAAATACTCTCTCAACTTCTCTAACTTCATCCTATAGGCCTTCCATTAGTCAGAAAGCCAACCTAAGGAGCCCTTTTGATCAAATCAAAATGAAGAACCTGAAGAAGATGTAATGTTTTCACCACCCTCTTTCAAGTTCCTTCCTTCTTCCACATATTCTTTCTTTATTAGTTATATTATAAAATAATAACTCTAGTATCTTATATATACTGTGATTTTCTTATAAATATGTTATAACCATATTCAGTATTCTATCCATCCTTTCAATGGCATGTCTCTATACGTGTGTACGTACGGCTTACCGTCTCCACGTTGTGGTGTAATTGTCATTAAATAAATTATTATTTGTATGGGTATAATAATGATGTGTAATTGATGTAAATAATAAATATAACTTGATAATTAATCTTTCTATATGATATACCATCCAATTATATATTATTTTAATATCAAAATAATGATATTGTCGCTCGTGCGTACGTACTGTCTACCGTCTCCACGAACGCGATGAGATTCATTCTCCATCGTATCCATTCAAGTATAATTCCCATTTGATTATTAAAAATAATGTTTAAGGACTTGATATAATTCTGTATATGAATAAGATACAAACTATCCATAACATACACTACTTACGTAACAAAGAATATAAAGGAAATCAATTAAGTTAACACCCGAAATGATTATAATACTAAGATATTATTAACAAATCAATATTAAATGATCATATATGATATCATATTAATTTAAATGATTCTTGTATAATTCAATAACAATTATTTCACCATTATACAGGAGGTTAACCTACCATTGACCAAGGAAAAAGTACAAAGTAAGGGGTTTCTTATCTCACATTTAATTCCGTGAGAATTCCACTGTTCGCCACTTATTTGTTATATGTGGTGTGTGTGCTGCCCATGTTTGTATTCATTGTGTAATATACTTTAATTCATGTATATTTACATCATAATTTCATGATCCTTATTTCATGGGTGTATGTTTTGTATGTTACCAAATCAATAAGGAAATTTGAAATTTCAATTTCCACTCATTCGGCTTTACACATACTTCATTGATTATTTTACTCCATGATTATGTGTAGAATAAATATTCATTTGACTATGTCATAAATTCCACTCCACATTCTGTGGATATACTTTTTATACACATAATCACTCTATTTATAAATTATCAGGTCATCGGTATGAACTTGATAATATTTGTTTTTACTCAATCTCGATTTGTTGAGTTAAACATCCAATTCATTGGTGTTGTTTTTACAAGAATATGTGTGAATGTCCTTTGACTGTTTTACACTGAATATACAATCATTTTGAGTGTATTTATATTTTTCACTGATAATTATGTCGTTGATTTATCCTTAACCAAAGGATATGGCCTTTATGAGATATTTCATCTCAATTTACATTCCATTGAGACTCCTTTATAGTTATACACCAAATCACCATTATATGGTGTATATAATGTACGTTGACATAATATATCACGATTCCCTTTATTCTCATGATATTACAAAGTTTTTATTTCCTTAATTATTTTTATTCAAGTGTCTCTCTTTTTGTTAGGAACTCTAACTAAAATGGCATTTTAAAATGTTTTAAAGATTGATAATTATAAATTGTTCTCATTAATGTCCATGTTTTCAAAATGGTTTTTAAGGATTTATTTATATGGAAATTAATGTTTTCAAATAAAAATTTCTTTTAAATGTTTCAAATTGTTATGGGACACTTTGATTCTAAAATCTATTTTAAATGGATTCTTGACAAATAGTGTGACTTTTAAATGAATTCAAGAAAAGGGGGATATTTCACTATAATTGTTTTGATGATTATTTTCATCTATATCAATATCCATCATCATTCTCTATTAAGGCTAATATGATACAATAAAATCTTCCATATTGTATCGAATGAGTTATGTTTGACTGTGGATATGCTATTTGTATACCATTCATGGTTTGTAGATAAAGTATTGACATTTCGTATGCTAGTTTTAAAACAAATTTATATGTTATATTTAAAATTTTTTATATAAGGTATGCATTGGATTATTAAGTGATGGGTGGAGCCCGCTATAGCTCCTTGATGCATTGGTAGGTTTCATGAGACAAACTATTGTCTTGGCATGACCCCTTGACAAAATCTTATTTTTAGTCTTGGCACGTGGCCTTGGCTACGTGGTTATGATAGTCTGGCATGCATTCCGTCATTATGAAAGTGGTTATTAATATTTTCATGTGATTATTCGACTATTAGAATAACCATGTGAATAAGTAAATGGCATTATTTCATTTTATCCTTGCCATATTATACGGATGTTCAAGTTTAAAAGGATTTTGTTTTAGTTATACATTGCCTTAAATTTTTATGTTTATTTATGAATTTTTCCTCTATATTGTTATCCTTACTGAGAATCTAAGATCACCCCTTTCAATGTTTTATTTTTCCCAGGATGTGATGAATTATTTTATAAAAGACCTGCAGGTATAGTATGAGGGGATATGAAGACAATATGTTGTTGTAGTTTTTCACTTATTTATGTAATTTAATCTTTATGAATATATCTAGTGTTTCCAAGGCTACTAAACAAATCGTTCTTTCGAGACTTGATATTTCTTGTGATCATGGCAATGTTATGTAATAATTCACCGACTCTGGGTAACTGGGTTCAGGGCGTTACATCAGTGTTGTGAAGAATGATTATATGGATAACCATTATACAAGTTACTAGATATGCAAGGTGGAACATTGATCTAATATGCTATGGTGTGGGGACGAACTCTTCTCTGGTACCTATGGCACTGGGAGTTCCTCCAGGTTTTTCAGTGGTGAAGCTAGGAGGACCTCCTTTTGAGCTAGGAATTATTTGAGTTGGAACTTTGAAATAGTGTCATGTGGAATAGAGATTAAATCCATGTCAAGAACCAAAATTATGGGAATGACCTCTATACTAGATGTTGATGATGTGGGTAGGGCATCTTCCTTGACTTATGATAAGAACATGGGGAGGACCTCCATGATGGCTGTGAGAGTGGGGAAGACCTCCATGTTGGGAGTGAGAGTGGTGAGGATCTCCACCCTGGATGGTGATAGTACAGGGAAGTCCTCCATACAAGATCATATTATCAAGGTCCAAATCATCGGGGCTAAAAACAATGATAGAAGTTGATGTAGTCAACCCAAAAAGTGTATATAGTGGATTAGGTCTCGATCCCAACCAGGTGTTGGTGGGTTCCTACTCTGTAGTGGAAGAGATCCGAAGGAATGCGCCAGTAGTTATTGGATCCACTGAAGATATGGAAGTCAATACCCCTTTTTTTGAATCCTCCTAAGCTCACATCTGATTTTGTTAATGGTTCATTTAAACCAAGTATAGTAGAGAAGGGGAATATACCACATGTCCCTCATCCTTGAGAATTGGTCACTATTAGGGCTGATGGGGCCTGGTGTGTTCCCTCTTTAGTGGATCTTGGTCTGTACTCACATCCACGATGGCCCAATCTTTCACCACCACCTCAACGTAGGGGAACAAGTTGTAGGATCCCCCAGGGTAGAGGATCCTAAAATGATTCTCTATGGATTTGGGAGAAGTGGCTCTCTACATGTCCGTTTTTGAAGGAGGGTTTGTTGTGGCCTAAAATCCTCTAGGTCTTGGAAGTCTATGTACCTCATGGGAATGACCCCTATTACTGGTACCACCACATGAAGGAATCTGTCACCCTATTCTAATTATTTATGAGGATGAGATGTGGAGTGGAAATCTAGTATCCTTAGTGTGACTAAATCCATCATAGAGGTGGAGTCTTGAAGGATTACAATATTGTCATTGGTCTTGACACTCCATATGTGGGAATTGGTTGGTTGGTATTCTATAGATTAGGTGCAACAAAGCATGAAGATTTTAAAATTTGTATGGATAGAGGATAGATATTCCCAATGACTATGATTTTTATAATATTACATGGTTTGAGAGAGAGAGAATTATTGTAATCATGTGGAATATTGGATGACCCAATGTTTATCTACCCCAATTTCTAGTGAGTTCTATACTAGGACCACTATTTTCTTAGTGGGTCTTGGCCCCGAATACCTAGATATGGTTACATAAAAACCCCCTCATATATCAAATTATACTAGTTCCAATATTGATGATAATAATTTCACACTGAGCACAAACACTGATATGATGTCCAACATGGATAATCCTGTAATTTAAGGAGAAACAATTCACATCAGGTTCAAGATTTATGTTTTTGAAGATTTTTCTTGGGTGTGGCTGACTTCAAGGTCCGAACACAAAATGGAATCATTTTCTATTGTCCCGCATTTCCAAATTCCAACATTTGATGAATTTCATAACTTTTATTGGAAATGTATATTCATTCATCAACACTAGATGATGGGATGTTCTTTTCACCTTAAATTGACCCATCTTTCTAACATGTATCTAAATTTGGGTCACCCTCAAAGAGATATGTCATGTTCATGGAACTCATTTTTAATGATTTCTCATTGTTTATGTCTGTCAATTAAAATTCTAATGTCTAGAAATTCCAAGTGCTCTTGGAAGGGAGGTAACTGTCATTTAAGAGATTAGTATCATTGGATATAGTTTGAATGTATGTATGCTAGAAAAATTGGTCACTTATAATCATCTTAAATGGAGAGAATATCATGGAAGAATATTTAGACACAAAACCCATGTAATCTTGTGTCAATCATGTGGTATCTTATTCTAATGGAATATCTTCTGAGGTGTTTTCCTTAGGAATCCCATTTCATGAGGTAGTTCAGACCATAGAAACAAATCATATAAGGCTTTCATTTCAGGCATCCCATGTTTAAGATGTAGTAGCATCATGATACAGATCGCGAGTTTAAAATATTTTTGGATATTGAATGAGACTAATCAAAACATATAATGGAGGAAGATAAATGTGGTATATCCCTAGGAGAGAGAACCTAAATGTTCTACCATGTGGAAGTATCGCAATACACATGGAGAAGGATCCAAGAGGTGTATCCTATAAATGGATGATTTCACACTATGAATGCTAATCTGGACACCCTTTGGGTGAATCAGGGAGGTTCAACCCTGGATGAGAGGCACCAAGGATCACCATTGGCTAGGATTGAACCTCAATGATTAACCCTATGTATCCTGCTAAGAAGTTAATGATCAAAAACCACATAGTTGTTTTCCATAGTTTTATTTTTCGAGACCTAACCAGCCTACGTAGTATAACATCATCTGTTATTGATGCTCATGTTGTGAAAGGAGTGTAAGTTAGGGATATTATATGGTTTACAGATATAATATTATCATCGCAAAATAATTTATATAATTTGGATTTGATGATGGGATTATGTATACAAGCTTCCCAGGTGTTGTTGGGTGGAGTGATGATGTGGATGTGGATTTTGGGTGCATGATCACTCAGTGGGTGGAAAGATATCACAGGGATGTGGTGACCCAGATAAAATTAGGATGGATTTGAATCGAAGGAAAAGAGTTGGGGGAGTTATCAGTTTGGACCTCAAGGAGGCTTACAATAGATCATTGTTGGTATGGAATCGAAGACCATGTAATTTGGAAAAGGATGTTAGGGGATTACACCTGATAAGGATGGTTATGTAATTGGAGTATATGGTTGTGGCTTACACATTGAAGAATCCAATTGAGGAGATATAATGTGATTAGATCTTACACATTGGTTTTACATAATGATATTGAGTATGATTGGTTCTTACACCTAAGGAGGAGTCCCATCAGATGGGACAATATCAGGGATTATGCATCAGAGCGGCCCATAGTAGAGACCAGATTTCATGGTCTGTTGACATGGTATGTACAAAGGATTATCATTTTTAGATGCATTTTATGGTCACAACTTGCTTGAAATACCACATTATGAATGTTGGATTTGAGAAATAATAGGAATAGGTAGGTCATATTGTCGTGTCATAATAGATGTGCCAATGACTGATGGTGTGGGGATTACACATGTATGATGCCTGAGAAGGATGTCATTTAATGCGAGTAGGGTCTAATTCCATGTGAGAAATTTCTCATTCATTGAGAATCATACATGGAACATATTATGGAGGGTGTGAGGGGATTATGAAGGGATGTTTCCCATTTTAAGAGGATCGTTCGGTGGTGGGGGGAATGTGGATTCCATTGATGATACTACCTCAGGAATCATTTTTGAATAGAATGTGGTTAGTCTAAAGTTTACTTCTTTTTTAAGGATATTGGTTCTGGGATTCATTACATCATATTACAAAGATGGTGGGGACTCACTCTTTACCCCATGGGCTTACATAACCACTACCCATGACCCCTTGGGAGAGGGATGGATCTAGGAATCCTAGGGTGTAACTGTGTGGAGGATTGGTCAATCATGATGTCCACATTTTCATGAATATGATTATAAAAATGTAATTATCATACTTATGATTTGAATAAACCAATATAAATAATCATGCACAAGAGGCTTACGGGACACCTCATGAGGGGAAATGAAATTGATGCATTCTTGTTCGGAGGGTAGCGTGGGAGCGTAGCGCGCAACACAAGGGGATTTCATTGAATGGGAGATAATACATGGTTCATTGATAAAATGGAAATCCAAGGATATTTAAAGGGGGTTTATGCATAATTGGAGTCTTTCAGAAAATGCCAGGAGTTGCACACATCATTGGGGATTTCACACAAGGTCAGGGGTGTGATAAAGATGATTCTTTGTGCCCAACCAACATGGGTTAAAGGGGCTGATCTTGGATTTCAGAACATGGTCCCTACTTGTTGTATGGCCCGAATGAAACCAATTTTGAGAAACCAATAAATTGAATGATCCATTTTGTACAATTTCACTGAAGATCATTTATATGCACAGATGAGAGGAGGGTTGACTTCTGGATGATCACCTTAAATAAGTGGGTGGCCTTCATTTTATAGTTGAAATCATTGGTGATGAAACAAAAGATTGTGGTTTTAGAAGATGTATTACACCTATATCCCTTTATATAATATCACGGTGGAGTGTTTATGGTATTAATGATGTCGTATCCAGCCTATAAGAGGGCTGTGCATCAATGAGAATTCTTGCACACAATGTACACATCTTGTGTGTGGCTAATTTTACGATTTGAGAAGCCGACACAGAAGGGGAAATATTGATATCATATTTGTCATACAAGAGTCTTGTGTTCTGATGAGTTTTCTTACACATCTTGTGGCCTTCTTGTGAACAATTACCTTAGCTATTTGAGTGGTCGACGCAGAAGGGGACCTATTTCCATCTCATTGGTCAGTAACGAGACATGTGCTTGAATACCTTTCTTTTACACACACCTAAAAACTTTTGTGCACCTTCCCTAATGATAACAATATTTATTTTGAGTCTGATGATGGATTTTTTTTCCAAAAGGTGGTCATTTGTAGATTCATATGAAATTCAGTTCTAATACTAACAAAATTATTGTTAACTCATTCTATGTGGCAACCCAAATTTTGTTTGTGTTCCTAGGATATTTTTAAAAAATTTCTAGAAATTTATATTAGTCGGTCATCCAAAACATCATTGTAGTTACTTCATTCATTAAAAATATCTACATTCTCAAAATATCAATTCTATGAACCTTCCCACTTTTCCACTTACATATTAATTATGTCCCATGTAATAATGGTTTATTTAGTGAATGTCTTTGGTTTCTGAAATCTTTTTCAGTTAGGATAATTTCCCACCACCATCCAAAAATTCCCCCCATGAAATGAATTTCACTATAGGTATCTCTTGATTCCCTATTTGATAGTTCTTAATTTGAATTTTGTTTCTTCTTTTGCTTTTCTTAATATATATCCCACATCTATTTCAGGATATTAAAGAAACTATTTCTTTTTAATTGTGGTAGAGTGTTTATTGAACTTTATTTTCAATTCACATATAATTTTTTCTTATTTTAATTTTTTAGGAGATATTTTTCATTGTAATCATTCATTAACATGAAATCTAATTAAAACCAATTAAATAGAAAAAAATGGGTTATTGGTATTAGAATTGTTTTTTTATTCATTATTAAAACATTAGAATGATTACTTAGTAAAAATTTAACTCTAGTTTTAGATTATTTCAATTTTTTTGATTGACTTGTTACTGAATACTATGCCTTAAGTGATAAAAATTTATTTTATATACTCCCATTAAAGAGAGGGTTCCATACCTATATTATAATATTATTTTCTATGAATATTTATTTTTAAAATTTCAAAAAAGTAAAAATACCAGAACATACATTAAGATTTTTTCAGTCCCGTGACTAAATAAATACACCATTAAATTGATTGAGGTGATATTTTTTGAGCAATTTTTTCTAATTCCCACATAAAAATATCTCTTTAATTATCTCCTATTATCCATGAGTAATATTTTTAGTATGGAGTTACTTCAAGAGTATTATCCCATCATACCCTTTTCTAGGTTCTACTCATGAGTGTGGGGGAATTTTTATCTTTGCAATACATGTAATGCTCATTATTGAGGAGAGGTATGGTGCTATTTAAGTATATTGATATTCAATGTTGTATGGTTGACATTAGTAATTTATATGAACACCATATTCCATTGAAAAAATAAAATAAAATAATAAATGGGTTCTGTATAAGGATAGTCAAAAATCACCACTACAACACCTATTAATCATATAATAGATCATATATGGTTATGTGATAGATGCGATGTCTGGTCTAGACCTGGCATTCTGAAAAAAAATTAAAACAATAATGGAACATTGAACCTTATTTATGATTTCTTAACATATTCATGGACCCACTGTGGGTTGTTCAGATCACATTGACATTCTTTCTAGAAATAGATACATCATTACACTACTCTCAATTACCATGAATTATTCATTTCATCTTACCCACATTTTTTATCTTGATTTTTATCATCTAACCACCTTCCCTAAACCTCAGTGACAACTAAAAAATATGGATAAATCCAACATGATTAATTTTGATTTTTTATTAATAGATTTTATATGTTGGAGCCAATGCATGATTATGATTTTGTACATGTATTCTGGGTATGATCATAAATACGTTTTTATTTTACCTTAAGTAGTGTGAGAAAATTTATTTTGAGGTAAAAAAAAAGACATATAATTTGAGGAACAACTGAGAGATTGTAATTAAATGAAGGAGGAATCTAATTAAAAAGCATAACTATGAGGCATTACAGATTTTCGATGCAGTATTGATTCTGGAGAACTTTCTTCTTCTGTATGAACTCAGTTTTGTTTTTATGATTTTAATGGAACTTTCTAGTTCAAAAAATGATTCATTTGGAATACTTATTCGTATGTTTTTAAGGATAATAAATTGGACAATTATGGAAAAAATGATATTTTGAAGTCATATATACATTTTGGAAATATTATTTCAGAATTAATCATTATTTATTTAATAATACATTAATTATTAATTTTCATAAAGGAATAGTAATTTAATATTCATATTTTTAGATGATGTAAAATCAAAAAAATCAAAATTACACTAAGTGAATCTAAAGTACATGATATTTAGTCCTTGGGAAGACTACCATCTAACTAAATTACAAGCAATGTGTCCCATGTATAGGACCTGAACTATGTATAATAGCTGAATCCATATTAATTATCATGAAATAATATAATTTGAAATCTTGTTAGATACATGACATAATCTCCAAACACCATTGTAAAAGTTCAAATTAGGAATCATGCATACTTTACAAGCCGTTAAATCAGTGAGATCCAAAATATTTAGAGACAATTGAAGAATATAAGTACACGATGTGAAAAAATTTACATGTCATGTATTTTTTGAAGTAAACACAACTAAAAAGAGTTACCCTATATGAATCATATACACACCTTGTAAAATTATTCTCTATAAATATTTAACAACCCCTATACAGATAGCGTTTTTAACATGTGAAATATTTTTTATGTTCTCATTTTTTTATTTCCTCTTTTTTTCATGTTTTTTATTTTTCTTTCATTTTTTTTTATTAATTAAATTGTTTCTGATTTAAATTCCAAGACCTGTTCTTTTGGTGTTTTAGTTATAATTATTGAATCAAATTTTTTTTAATTTGAACATCACTAGCTAATAAATTTTTCATTATTCCATCAATGATGTTAGTTTTTTTATTTAATTCATATTATTTTTATTGAGAATATCTTTGATTTAATTTTTTTTATAATTCAAGTTGAGGATTTCTTCGTTTGTGTATTAATTTAATTCCGTCAAGAAATACTACTCCCTTTATGGTTTGGGGTTGATATTAGTGTTATTTTCAAATGTAATTTGCCACTAAATAATAACATGGAAACCTTATAAAAAGTAATTAGTTTATAAAAATTGATAATATCATTGTTTTTAACTACCATGACCATCAAATAAGCAATCAAATTAACCTAACCGAATTGAAGTAGAGCTGGCTATGAGCAATAGCATGAGATAATTTCTGCATAAGATCTGAGCTTCATATACATAGGTTGTTCATTATCTATATACAAAAGAGTATTTTTTAGCTAAATTAAATCTATTTAGTTGGACTAGGATATATTGGTGACATTTTCAATACTTTTCAGCCTAATCCATAGATTTATCCAAATATATATTTAGGATTTAACTTTTTCTATACCCTAAAATTTATCCTAGAACATTTTTTAAATATATTTTGAAACCCAATATACATTTTTAGGTAGGAACCATACCTGATTGATATTGTTAGGTCTCATACCAAAATTTTCTTATAACTATGTTACCTGCCTATAAGATATCCTTTTGGGTTTGACCCCACACTACCACTCTAATACATATTTTTAGTTTAGTGTAGTTTTGGATATAAAAACTCTAATATGATCAATGCCTGCATGTAATCAATGAACTTGTGTGTTCTAGAAAATAATTAATTTTATCCACAGGGTTTTAATAACTTTCAATAATACCTACTTCGTCAGGCACTGGAAATGTCACTGAGCAGGCTACATTAATATTGTGGGATACATATCATAATCATAGGTTAACCTATACTCTCATCCAATCACAATAATAATGGATTACAGGTATTAACCATATATACTATAAATGGTTACTAATATGGATTTTATACTCTCAAAACACGTAAATCCAATCCTATGTCAAAGTCCTAGTTCCTAGTCCATATGAAATTATGATATTGATACTCAGATAATCCATAAAGGGATGACCCATATGTGATATATGAAAGGAATGATTACCAAATACAAGTACATGATCATGGTTCCTTCATATAAATTGATCAATATCCCCATCCCTAAGAAGTATATATGGTCGATGTAGTAATTTTTTATCCACTCGTTCGTAGGGCACGTCGCTCAAGGGGAGTGTAATAATCCATCAAGTATGTATCAAATAAACAGTGAGGAGTGATATGTCCAACATAATTATCTTGTAATCAATTAGGGGGATCATAATAATCCTCATTGCTCATGTATCATAATTAACAAGGGAACCATGCCTGAACATCATAATCATTGGGACATCATTCCTGAATATCAAAATCATAGGGATTCAATGAAAAGTATCATAATCAGAGGGATCCATGCCAAATTATCTTATTCATAGGGACTCCACTTCTAAGAATCATAATTAATAGTTCTCAAAATCAATCTTTTAGGAAATATATCTTGGCATCCCAATGATATAAATATAACATCATAGATATCGGACACCATGAAATACTTGTGAGCATCACAATAGTATATAAATCAATAAAATGATTATAACCTAGATCAGATTTAATATATCTCAGCATCCCAATAAGGAATGTTTTATTATTTCATGATCATCATCAAAATACCATAAAAAGAATTTGACAATCACAATTACATCAATAGTAATCATATGAATGCATAAATAAAAGAGTGAGGGTGGTTGAATGACTAATACCCCCACTAATACCATATCCTCATGTATTACATGGTTGGTATGAGTTCTAAGGTTAAACCTTCTACCATATTTACCCAAACACAACATGTTATCATAGATTTGGTCAAAAATCAGGGTACCCATAGGGACCCTCATTTCAAATAATGGATAATTGTCTGACATCAAATCCACAATGTCCATACATAAGTGGATGAATCCTAAATCAGATACTAATAAAGGTATATATATGGATATAAATCCAACATGGAATCTTTATAGAGAGTTAATAGGTTGAGGTCTCCAACATTGTGTTCTCTTGGCCTCCCTGTACATGAATACATCCCACATGGGACCCTTTGTAATAACATTAAATTAGATGCATCCTTCAAAAAAATAATCTAAATCAAATTATAATATTTCTAATTTGTCTAAATGGAATATTATTTGAAAATCATACTTGAGTGATGGATTATAGCCCATCTCAAATCAAGGGACTCACTCTTTGCAGATATATTGATCTGGTTGTTGGATGAAGAACTTATGCATTTTTCATAATGCCTAAACCACATCATCAATGTCCTCAAAACCCCCTCAAGAGTTTAACCATTAAGATATACATGTAAATACACTCAATATGGGCTAATCATGTGTCCAATTCAATAACCGGGGTCTAAAAATACAAAAAACCATGAAATGGTAGCAATATATGAGTATACATAATTTATACACGTGTGCAAAACAAGTTTCATCAAAGATCCACCTAGGCATGTACCTCAGTCAGAAATGGTGTGTACATCCCATGATCATGGAATATAAATCCCATATACACTGCATGTTTTGCATGTGTTATGTTGTATTAATTCAAATATACACAAAAGGTGAGTGAATTGTTTAAATTCCAAAAACTTTACAGATACAATGTTTTATCCTTCTTCATGAATTTATAAGATATGAAATATTCTCTTTTTATATAAGTTGAGATGTGGATAAACATCACAGATAAAACCAAAAATTATAATAGTGGTTTAGGGAAAATATATCTCATATTCCACACTAACATGTTTGTTTCTACGATTATAGTGATTTTCATTAATTAATTACTCTTATAAAAAAACCTTAACAAATTTGTAATAGAAGTGTATTCCTTTACAAAAATAATTTTACAAGGATATCTGGTTCTTTTTACAAGGAATTTATTTATCCAAATATTAGTCTCAGAAACTGACACTCTACCACATCCATGACATTGTTTGAGTAGTCAAAAATCCAATAAGTAAATATAGATTGATTTTATTTATTTAATAGACTATGGTTCAATGTTATGACATCGAATAATAAAAAATGGGTCTTATTATTCAAATATAAATTTCATTAAGAATTAAAATATTTGAATAGATCATGGTTTCATGTAGAATTCATGAAAAATATCAACATACAATTAGTAACAATAATAGTAGTTTTAGTCAGTATAGGATTTAAACATGTATGCCTAAAAATTTAGCTTCTTCCAAACAATAGAGGTGTTCATTAATATTATTTTGTAGAAACTATGTATTCAAAAATATATCTCACCATATCGAAAAATAAAATATTATTTCTATTTAACAATAAATATTTTCTTGTTTTTGGGCATTACTATTCCAAAAATATCATCTGGAAATTAGTGATCCTTATAATTTAAATCATTCAAGAGATTAATAATATCCATTATAAATATGAAAAATTTATTTAATTGAATTTGAGACTTTTAATGACTCGTAAAACATCATTAAAGTTTTATTTTCTTTTGAAAATTGTATTGTAACAAATGAGGATACTATAATTAATCTTAAAATTCATTATTTATAAGTCAGGTGTTGGGTTCCTTTGCATAGTGATAAATTTCAAAATTATGGTTGATAACATGTGGTTGTTAGAAAATGAAGGGTTGTGGAACAATACACTAATTCCTTCAAACATAGAATTTATTCCAATGATAGGGTTATTTATCCACACATTCCCAACAGTTTAGGGTACACGATCCATAAATTCCATTCCAAATATTGTTTTCCCTGACCATAAATTATGCTTAAAAATGTAGGGTATGAATATTTTTACAAGATTACCATAAACATTTTTAGATTACGTTAAGTAATTATTTTAACATATAATTAAGATATAAATATCAAGAAATATATTCCATAAAAACAATTAAAGTAAATTCACTAGTAAAATAAGCAAGTATATTTCTGAGAATCAAAATAAATAAAATTCATAATGATATTTATAGAAAATAAATACTCCAAAATATCCACCTTTTGGTGATAAAAAATCCCACAAAATGACATATTCAAAATAAAGTGGTTGTAAGAAAAACTAATGTAATATCATTAAAATGATAAAATATATATAATATAAATCAAAACATAAAATATAAATAATATTTTATGTTAGTTTTTTAAATTAAACATTTAAATTCATATTATAATTTTAAAATAAAATTATGTATTTTGAAATTAAGTATGTTGTGATTAACCAATATTCTCTTACTTTTTAATATACAAAATAATATAGATGAAAATATATTTAAACCGATTCAATTTAGTTGTAGAATTTGAATGAATGTAATGAAAATCTAAGAAAAAAAATAATATTCTTTTTAGTAGTAGATGTGAACATAAATAATAGTAAATAAGCACAAAAATAATACAAAATAATTAATAAAATTGTGGGTTTTGTTAAAAAAAAATTTTTATAAGATATTTCAAATGCATTGAATTGATAAGGGTGAATGTTCTAGTTCATAAGAGGTGCTAGAAGCATGAGAAGCCTGAACGTCGAGATGAACAATCATTAACTGTACCATTATTCCTCCAAATATTTATTCATGAATTTCAGAAAACTATCTCATTAATATATTGGAATCTAGACCAACCATAAAACATTCATCCAAATATACATTAATAACTCGTGACAATTTTCATATAACTGATCAAACTGTGTGATAATTGAACCAAACTCGTTGAGAAGATTTTTGATACATGGATCTCTTGATGTTAAAATCATGAAATTTAATCTCTAGGGGTACAACAACATATTTAGAGTTTTAATATCACAATGAAGGAAATTAATTTGATCATTAATGGTATAAATTACATAAAAAATAAATTCAAAACTTCTGATTAAATTGGGTGGAGTTTGATGCACATTATTAGATTATATTGGCTAATTAGCATAACTAAAAACCAATTATATCTAACTCCATAATTATTTATTCAAATTACTAATATATATATATATTAAATATATTGTACTCTCATATTTAAAAAATTATCTTATATTTCCTTTTAAAAGTAATCAATATACCTTTTCGAAATTGATCTTTCAATGATATTATACAGTTGATCGGGAACTTATTCCCTTTTATCACATAGAATAGTTTAATTTCTCATATTATCCAATACTTTCCTAGTAATCTATAGATCACTTTTAAAATATTAATTTTCCAATGGAATCTTAATATGTTTTATACAAAAATATTTAATTCAACTATTAAATGAATCAGAGGATTATTATGCTTGATCTCTTGATGTTTCCCTTGGTCATCCAAAGCTATGTATTATACTTTATCTGTTTCACTCAAGTAGGAATATATATTTGTAAGATTTTTTTTATTTTAGAAGAAGAAGAAATTTCATTATCTGGAGAATAAAGAACAACTATGAGTAGTGGATTCTCAACAAGCCTTTTAGTTTCAACTAATAATGAGTTTTTTCATAACCATTTATTTAAGTAATGTCATGAGCATTTTCATGAGAATGATATCTTGAAATTTTATTTTCTTCATGACACTGTTTCCCTTTATTTTAATCTTCCCTTTTAGAAAGATCAACATTCTATTACTTATTGTATAGTTAGTTTTCAGGTTATTGTTCCTCAGGTTTATTAACTTCTCTAGTTGTATAAACTGTAACTTCTAGATCCTGAAATGCAGGATCCTGACTTAAAGGTTCATCATTATCGCTAGGAAAGTTGACTAGGGATTCATTGTTTTCATTATAAAAATTTTCATAATTATATTGATGAATATATATTTAAATTTATTTACTAGATACATCATAAAATACATTGAATATTTTTAATATAATTTTATATTATTGACTCTACAACTTATTCATCACAAATAAGAAATGAACTAGATGATCTCAAATTTTCGTTCCACCCATGAAACATGACCAGATTCTCATTGGTCTTATTCACCAAAAAGAAACAACTTTTAACTAATTTTACTCTAGTAGAAACACATCTTCGTTATTTTTATATCATTCAAAACATTACTATGATGAATCCCAATTTATCGTTGTACATATTGAATCATTCCATTTTTATACAAAAGAAATGAAATAATCCTTCCACATTGAAAAAACTACATAATTTCCTTAACATTACCTTCATTATTCATGCACCAACACATATATCTTGGGTAGTAAAATATGATGTTACTCATCATCAAAAACATTATGTACATATCTGGGTAATGAATATTTTCTAACATAGAAATTCACATAAGTATTATTGAGTTTAGAAACATGACCAATTAATTTCTCTCATCCTCAATATCCTTATAAATAATTTACTAAATTAGGGTTATGCCATAGAGAAAAGATATAGTATCTTCAAATATATAATTTTTTTTCCAATTAATTGAAAATTGAAATGAATAACCCCCTTCACGAGGACATAGAATAATATTTCCAATCTCTACAGAAGGTATTGAAAAATCTCTATCATTTAACTTTGAAATGAATTTTTTTATATCTCCAAAAGTAAAAAATAACACTTATATAAAAATATTTTACCTCTATGTCAAATAAAAACATTGTATTTTCTCTATTTAAATGTAATATAATACCTTTAATGGATATAGCTTATTTCAATAGTAAATTCTTATGATAAATCCATTCTAAATATATATCCTTACATTGATGAATTTTGTTAAGTTACATGATGAAACATTGTTTCTACTGGTTCAACATAATCTTTCCTCTTGATCATAGACATTTTTAAGAATATAAATGTTAATGGCTTGGATTTTATTGATTTCAAGGGAATATGAGAGTTCTAGAAGTCATAATTGAGTGAATACTGACGCTGGTTCTAGATTGTCGAGCTCATTATTCATTGTAATAATAATTTAATTATTAAAAGGATTATCCTTTGAAAAGAATAATAAATTATCATTTTAATCAATTAGGCATTAATAATCCAATCAAACTTATTAGAATAAATAATTAAAAAAATTAAAGAAAAAAATAAACAAAAAATTATTTAACATTACATATTTTTAATTCCCCCATAATAAAATCTAAACTATCCATGGGAAGTGTTAGAGTATATATATATATATATATTAATATTAGGTATTTAGAAATTAAAAATATATATCATTTTTATGAAAATGATATCTTAGAAAAGGATGTCATATATCAATTTTCATAGTTCTAGAGGAACTTATATGATTATTTGAAATATTTACTCATCTTATATTTCCACAAAGAAATAGTCATGTTATTGAAGTTGAGTCAGAATTAGAGTATGGTGTATTTCATCCTAAAGACATGTGCACACCAACTGGTAGTATATATATTATTCCATGGGTATTGAACATAAACTTGATGTTGTTACTAACTTATCCATGAATCTTGGTATTTTCTAAAAAAGTAACAGGTTTCTGGTGTAATTTTCCAATATCATCCACATCCTCTAATATAAGCATCTTATAATGAAAATAAATTAGAATTATTTCTTTTTTCGATGATTTAGTGATTTAAAAAGAGTTCCTTTTAAATATATCAAAAATGTTTTTACAGTAGTAAGATGTGTATCTTTTTGGTTTGATTTAAATGAATCACATTGAAAGACATAAAACATTATGTATGAAATGTATGGAGTAAGATTTAGTAAACTAAAAATCGCACCTCCATTAAACATATTGTGAAAAGGTTTTCTAACGTCATCCAAATCAAGTTTTACAACATCACATATGGGAGATGTAAAAATATTACTATTTTTAACTCCAAAATTTTCATTAAATCAACAATAGATTTACATTTATTTATAACACTTCCATAATCCTTTTTATATATTTGAAAACAATGAATGAATTTTATTCTTCCATCATACCAATTTAGAATTATTTTTTTCATAAGATTAAAAAAATCATTGAAATGTATTCTATTTCTTGAACAAAAAATAACATCATCGACATATATATGTACTAATATAATATTAGAGCGAGCTATTTTATTAATAACATTACAATTCGATAAACCAATATAAATTAATTTTACCATAAAAAAGAGATTAATATTTCATACAATTATCTAGGTGATTATTTAAGACCATATAGAGAATAAGTAGGTTTGAAAAATGAATTGGTATATGAGAATTTTCAAAACCTAGTGGACGTTCAATATAAAATTCCTTCAAAAATATCCATTTAAAAAAAATATTTGACATCCATCTGATATAACTTAAAACCCATATGAGTTAGATAGGTTAGAGGGATTATAATTTCTTCTAATATAGAAACAGGTGGAAATGTTTCATCATAATATATTCCTTCTTCTCGATTTTATAATTTGGATACTAATCTATATTTCTTTTTATGTTTACTCCATGGTCATATTGTTTAATTATAAACACCAATTTGGTTCCCATTATAGGATGATTTTTTAGTGTACCAACTTATTCCAAAAAAATAATTTCTTCTAAATTGGCCATGTTCTTCTTTTTTATCCATTGTCTATCATTCATTTTTATCTGTTCTTATATAATCATAGGATGTAATTGTGAAAGGATGTTCGAAAATTAAGTTTATTTTCCTAAATTTCATCTCTTTATCACTCATATATCAAGATCTCCTATTACAGATTTTAGAAGGTGATTCTTCAAGGTTCTAGATTGTTTGGGTAAGAGACTTTCAGTTTCATCAGTTTCATGCTCTTCAGAACTGTATTGAATTTAAATTGTTTTATTTTTAAAATCAATATTAGGTGACTCAATTCTCACATTATCAAAATAGTCAATAATTTTTTCTATTTTATCTTTATTTTTATCAAAATAAATAATTTCATCAAACATCACATAAAAAATATATCAACAATACTTTAATTTAAATTATACACTTTATAAGCATTAAAGATAGTAGAAAATATTAAAAATATTCCTTTATCATACATTCAATCAAATTTACCATGGAGTTTCTTAGTATTTAATATATACACCATGTATCCAAACACTATAAACTACAAGACTTTAGGATTTAAATTATTCTATAATTAAAAGTGTGTATTTTTAAGAAGAAGTCTTATTAAAAATAAATTAATGATATTAATATATATGTTTGTAGTCTCTATTAAAATAGGTAAGAATAATATATTCATTTAACAAAGTTATTTCCATTTCATGAATAGTTATTTTTCATCTTTCTAGTATTCCATTATGTTAAACTGTTCATAATATAGAAAATTTGATTTCAATTACTAATTCAGAGAAAAATGTTTTAAACTAATAATTATAAAATTCTCCAACATGATCACTTCATAATAAAATTATATTAAAATCATTATGTTTTTTATAATTATTACAAAATCTATCAGAAATAGTGAACATTTCACTTTTAATCTTTAGAATATAAAACCATGTAAATATTGAAAATTCATCAACTAACACATAAGCATATGATCTACCAAAAAACATGCTACTCTTTGTGGTTAATAAAATCCATTTTTACAATCTCAAATGAATTATATGTAGAAATGTTTTTAAAAGATTTGATGGATGACTTTTTTTTTTCAAATTTGGTATGAATTAGAACATCTATCATTATAAAAATATAAGAATATGAAAATTAAAAAATAAATATTTCATAAAAAATTTATATAAATTAAATACATTTCTGGGACAAATTCTATTATTATTGATCAATATTCATCTGTTTCAAAAAACAAATATTTCAATTTTTTATACAAGGAATTAAGAACCAAGGAATAATCATTTTCAGTTCTTGGAGCATTAAATTTAAGTAATTTATACATGAAAATGAAGTAGTAATTATTTTAAATATCAACAAAAAAATATATCATAAAATAGTTGAAAGATACTTATCAGGTTGTTCATTATCCATTGAACATATAGAATTATGATGATTGAAATTGAATTTGGATCTCTAATTGATCCAACTCTAAATATGTTTCGTTTAGAATTATCACCAAAGGTAACTAGTCTTCCATCCAGTTCTTCTAATGAATGAAAATGTGAATATTCTCCACTCATGTTTTTTGAGAGGATATTATCAATATATGATAAAAGTTTTTTTCCCTTGTGATTTTTTTTTTCAAAATCATTTAAATTAGAGTTTTCTTAGTACCCATATTCTTTTGGGTCAAGCTATTACAGCAAGGAAATATTATTGTATCCTTATTTTTCTTAATTTACCAAAAGATATTCTATAAGCTTCATAAGTTATTTTGTAAATACTATCATGTTTAATTTCTCTTATATAATGATTTATAAAATATTATTCATTAGATTTATATACCAAAATTCCACAAAAAAACAAGAAACTCTATTTGTAAATATTGTTTAGAACTAGGTAAAAAATAATTTTTATATAATTTTTATATTTCACCTTCTCTTCATGGTCATTTTTTTTTAAAATTTTGATAACATTATTTCGAAGAATGTAATTTAGATATTTTTCTCCTTTATTTATTATTCTATAAGGACAATTGAATCATTCTATATCATGTCATATTTCTTATATTTTTTTTTCATGATCAGTGTAGTTTGAATTAAATTTATCTATTAATTCATTATTTTTTAACATATAATATTTTCCATCTAAAATAATATGTTGAATATTATTTAGTAACTTATTAATTTTTACTAGAGAATAATATCATTCTTCAATAGGTGATAAATAAGAATTGAATTTTATATTATAGAAACATACATAATCAGAAAAGGAATAATAATATTTTTGTACTTTATCTTATTCCATAGACATAAATAAATATTTTTACATAGTATATTTTGTCTCTTTTTCTGGGTTGGATTTGGAAGAGATGATGTGTTATTCAAATATAATCCAAGTATCCTTCAAAAAATTATAATATTTTCTCTCATAATCAGTTCCTATCTGAACTTTTTTATTTATTCTTTATCATTCGATTTTATTATTTTAACTATGGGAAACTAGGTCTGATAGGTCCCATATATTTTCATTGAAGGAATCATACTTATTTATATCACTTCCCATATTTCTTTAAGGACTTATAAAATTCCCTATTTTTCATATAGAAGTTTCTAAATATTGTGGCTAATTGACCAAGCCATATTGCAATGTCCAAACATTCTAATTCATTTTCATATTCTATTGTTTTTTTTTCATGATTTTGAGCAGTATCACTAAGGTTATAATTTTCCATTATCATCATTTTATGATCTTCAGCTTCTGGATTAGTTTGTTCTTTATTAATCATCAGGATTCTGATCAATCTGTTAATTTTCTAATCATGTACTAGTGTAGATTTTCATATATAATCATATATTCCATCCCATTTTAAGAATAGTACTCTGAGTAAATTCACCACATGATCGGATTTTGAAATTTATGTTCAATTGAAAGCAACCTTTTACTATCTATTTTAGTCTTCTATTTATCTAGGCAATGCCTTCACCAATATACATTCTGAAGGTATAAAATTTTTTAATTTAATTATTGTACCTTATTTTTCAGACATTTCCAATTCCATAATAAAAAATAATAATAGTTTTCCCCATTTCATAGGCAATAGAGTTTTTGATACATGATTGAATTCTTCTATTCCAAGTATATATATAATAGCATTCATTTCTTTTGAATTGAAATCATTCACACATTTTTTGGCATCATCCCATGTTTTTTTTGTTTTTTAGGAATGGAAATATGCACGTACAATTGAATCCAATATTTTTTCATATATATTATCATGTGACATTTCCAAAAACATTAATAATAACCCTTAATGTAAGGTGTAATGATGTTTGATATACATTCTCTGAGATTATTCATTTCCATATTTTGTTGTATAAACTATTTAATGAGACCTTTCTAGATATTATCTATTTTGTTCAAAAATAACTCCATATTTTCCATTTATTAAGTTGGAATATTAAAAAAATACATTGAGGGTGGTGGAATTTTTTATTTTGATAAATATTGACAGATTTAAACTTTTATCATTATTTGTGATTTAAGAACGAATAGAGAATTCTCTTGATTATTTTAGTTGAGAAATAGATAATGAAAAGAAGAAGAATATGTAAATATTAATATTTTTTTATAGAAAATTGATCCCCAAGTCCACTCCACCAATTACCTATCTATAAACTAGGGGATTTTCACTAAACTAGTACTCTTATCATAATAACCTAATAACTAATTATCTATAGTTGTCACCGTTACAAAAAAAGATCTCATAAGGCCTTCTGGTTTATTATAGGGAAGTGATTTAATAATAGCTTAGACCATGAAACTAATACGAACCCCCCCCCCCCCCAAAATTGATTTTGAGTAGCTGAAACACTAATAAATAAATAGATATTAATTTTATTGAATAAATATTATATTTTCATAGTTTTAGTTGAAAATTAAATAAAATGGTTTTTCTCTTCAATGATAAATGTATTCAAGAATGAAATTATTTTAAAATATATTGGTTGTAAATAATATTTAACAAAAAATAGCAACATACAATCTATATCAACAAAAACAATTTTAGTTTGAAAAATATTTAAAGATGTATATCTCAAAAATTTAGCTTCATCAGAAAAACAAAGATGCATGAAATTTCATCTTTTTTGTATCAAATCATTATTCAAAAAGATATCACACTAAGTCAAAAAATAAATTTTTCTTCCAATTTACCAGGAAATATTCTCTTTCTTTCATTCATAATAGATCTACGAATATTTCCTAAAAAATCACGATCATTTGAATTTAAATCCTTCAAGAGAGTGAAAAAATCCTATAGAAATAGGAAATATATAATCCATTCAATATAAGCCTTTTAATCGGTCTTAAAAATTCAATACAGATATTTTTACATCTCAAAATACTGTTTTAGAAAACATGGAAAAAAATTTATTTAAAAATATCTTTTTTACTAGTCAAATGTGGAGTTAATTCGTGTATTGATAAACAATATAAGTAAAGTTGAAAACATCTGATTGTAAAAAAAATTAATGTTGATGAACCATATTTTTATGTTATTAAATTTTCAGATTCAACCATATATAGGGTTATTGAACTGTATTTTTCAATAGCATAAGGTAATTGATCCATACATTTCATCCCAAATGTTGGATTCCCAAACCATACATTATGAATAAAATTATAGGTTATGAATTGTGTTACTGAAATACATTCAAACACATCCATAATAATTTTAATTTAATGATTTCTAATATATAAGAAAATATTCTCATTAAATATGTTCCATAAGAATAGTTAAATTAACATCATTAGTCAAAAATTGTATTTGTTAGAAAAAAAATAAGATTGATAGAGTATTATAGAGGAAATATATGCCCAATATCACGTACATAAATTTACCATACATGGGGTACCTTCCAATTTAACATACGTTGCCTAGCCATGTATGATTTCTTGTCATGAACTTTTACATAGCATATGAGACACATTAGGTCTGATCCCATACCCCACACGACCTTCTATCTTTAAACAAGTTGTCTTCTCAGGATTTATACAACACAGATGAGTCCTAGTACATGGTTTCTATACCCTATACATAGAGTGTACTTATTTAATAGATATTTCCACATAATTGGAAGAAAAAATAACATTATTTCCTAAACTACACACCATGTGATCAAGATTTCTGAATAGGAAACCCTACAAACCAACCCAAAACTCTATTTTCCCCCAAAAAGTGAACGATAGACTCTCGGAAGATCTTAATCAGAGATAATTGGGCTCAAAAATTAGAAAAACACAAACCTATAGGGATATATTGCAAAAACATAGAAACTTCTTATATTTAGGTGGAATTTATTGAAGTATTACCTCTTCTTGCATTTTTTGGATGTCGTGCAGTGATCCGGCTACTACCAAGAGTCATAGAGTTACATCACATCATATACCTCACTCCAACATTCTTGATTATTCATGAGAATGGGGGATCCCACATGGAATATGTGAGAATCTAGGAGATTATGAATAAAATAATGGAATAAAAACAATGGAAATAATAATAAAATAAAAAGAAAAAGGGCATCGTGCTTGGATACGTCTCACGACATGTTGTTATGCCCTACCTAGAGAAAAGTACCTATTCAGATCTAAATAGGAAATAAAATATCTCAATATTATTCTACATTTAAAATATATTTCATAAAAAAATGTTTGAATAAATTAATATTCAATTAAATGTTTAGTTAATATTAATTACTCTATGAAAATTTACAAGTTTCAGAATTCCACAAAACTCATATCCCAGGATAATCTCCAAATTCATGGACCAACGAATTAATAAAAAAATTGAAGGTCGTTTGATAGGGTAAAATTTCAATTTTATAAAATTACAACCATCTGAAAGAAAAAAACTATGATTTCTACTCAAATTTCAAATATGAAAAATATGGGTCTTTATAACTTCTCCACTATAAATCATTTCATCTTAGTGAATCCTTATTGGTCGAAAGTATCAATGTACTCATCAAGATAATCTGGATATAAATATGTTTGCATTAAAATGATAAATATCATAGCATTAACAAATCTCCCATCACGGAAGACATTTATCCACAACCGATATGATACATCCCTATATAGAAGTATCCTTATCATCACCCTATAACATTGATTGTTCCAGCATCTAAATTACTATTTCCATAGAGAACAGATAATATTCATCTAAAAATGAGTGTATCCATGTGCAAATGGGAACTGTTAAACTCCCCATCAAATAGATTACCTTATACGACTCCTTGAACACAACCTCAAAAGGATTCATTTCCAAACTACAAAATATATTTGAAAAAAATAATCAATGTATAGACAACCCACTCTCCATATCACCATGATGATTTAATGATTTTTAATGAAATTATCTAACTATGATTATACTAAGATTCCATCGATTAGTGTATATAACACTCATAATCCATTATTTCATCTAATAGGATATACATTCCTTCCACCCACATCTAACAACACATCTCTTGATAATGCGTGTCTAGGTCATACTATGTGTCAACTCTCTTATGACATTTGATTCACTTTTCATATATCCTATAACTTGGAGGGACTTTCTCATTTCATAAAAAATAATTTAAATCATAACCGTAAAAATTTATTTGAAATGATTGGTCATCTTCTAACTCATGGGCACTCACCAATTTATGATTAAGAAGATACCACACACAATTGACATGTACCTTTTTTATCTTGAACAATAAAACATGTACACAAACACATTACTGGTGGTCATCACCCTACTCACACTACCCTGAATCTTCTATTACTAAATCCATGTTGTCTATGCTACATGACATGTCAGTATCATTAAGTAACAATATCTTCTAGAATTCCTATTCAAAATTGAGCACCTTTATTATACCACAATTTATTCCATGACTTACCATTACATATTTTTATTCTCTAAAATTTAATAATACAATTCCCAACAACTAATTGACTATTCAGGGCACATGAATATTCATGACTATTAAAACTACTCTCAAAACACAATCACACCAGATGATTTCATAAAAATTCACTACATCAACCTTCTTGTTTCAAAAAACACCATCATTGACCATTAATCTAACTCAAATGATCATATAACAAAGATAACTTCAAAAAATGGAAAACAAACACATACCAAACCTACTCACATGTTTCCATTGATCAAACAGAACATCAACCTTTGAGGGATAAGTCAAAACTAAGGGTCTATGGTATCCCCTCTATCCCTACTTATCAAAAATCATAATTGGCTAATTCAGTTTAACCAATTAACCCTAATGTTAAACCCTTTAAAAATTTGATTTCTCAAAGGGTGTTATTCACTCAATCACCTCATAGAAGGGAATATATCAAAACATGTCAAACCCATCAAGAAAAGATAAGGATAACATCAATCTGTGAAGGTCAAAAGGGTGAATCATATGCTTACTGGGCACTGATCCTCTCGAAGAAAAATCATAAAAAGTTACCTTGGATTTCATTTTGTTAACATAAAAAATATGAAATGACACTCATCAGGCTTCTTTATTTGGTAATACCCCTTCAAGGTTCATCTAACTATACATGTTTAGAGGTCTATTAACAATCATACAAAAAGATCTCAATCAATCACCTAAAACAAAGTCATCACCTTCCAAGGATGACATACGAGGTTAAAAAAAAATCACAAAACATTTCCTCAATGATCTATGTGAAATAATATGCACACCATTCGGTTTAGTATAGTTTCATTACAATGTATACTATAAGACATTATATAGGTGTTTAATGACACATTGAATACTATAACCTAATAAAAACACACCCAAGGGGTCTATTTTTTGAGAAAGATGTGCCTTATTAATATATTAGGGTTGTTGAACCTCCCATTAATAAGGACTGAGTAAAAATAGTTATTATCAAACAACTCATTTTAGATACAAATATCCTTATATTAGAATAAAATATAAATAATCTTTATCCCAATTGTGTGTAATTCCACTATAAGCCTATATGGGAAATCACCATTTATTTTTAAATACAATAAACAATTGGCCTCTGAATCCGGTAATATCACACAATCTATGGTATATAAAATGCGAGTCATGTGTTCCAAATATGAGGCATGAGATCAGAGTTTCCTTTACAAGAAAAAAAAGAAAAAATAAGTCGATGTCCTATTACTATGTGGCTAATATCCAAGAATATATATTAAATCATATCATATGAAAAAATTGTTTGTCACTCAAAGAAAAATAATATACAAATTTTATATCATATATCAAAAACATCAAATAGCCTTGGAAAACTATATTTTTTACATGTATAAGAATTCTTAATGCATCAGTCTAATATCAATCGTAGCTTCCAAGACATTCGTAATAATAGTATCTACCAATTCCTATATTGTCATATAACAAGAAATAAAGACCTATGATACCAATTTTAAATACCTGGAACCAGATGCCATGAAATTGGTGCTTTTATTTGATTTTAAAAAATGCACCAACCATGTCTATCCAGATGTTAGAGGCTTTTGACTATCAGGGAGGAAACTTTTGTGTCCATGGAGATAATATACCCTATTATGAGAGTACAAATTTTAGATATAACTTGATATCATTTAATGAAGTAAATAAATATGGAATAGAAGTAGTAAATATAATGAAATTGAATTATTATGTAAAATTAAATGAAATGATATATAGTCTTAATTAGCCATGTCAAATATAAAACATTGTTCACCCACATGGTCAACCAAAGCTGCAGAAGTACTTAATATAAACTAAAAAAATCATATATTGATCTATTACTAAATATGGTCTATAAAATAAACCTAACCAAAATGAAACTATTGGGAATGCCTTTCATGATAAAAATAATCCACATGATCAAATTTCATCAATCCTGTAACACTAGGACTTAGCCTTATTCATCATATATTTTTGATCAATATGAAGATCAGACTTAAGGTCTACAGAAACACTGAAGGTCACATATAGGGGGTGAGAAATTATATCATTAAGAAAACCCCATTATAAACAAATAAATCTAATATCATAAGTTAATTCTAAATTAGTATGCTCATAATAGAACAAAAACAACTAAATTATATATAAAATAAAATATGTGAAACCATAGTCGATCCCAAGGTTCGTGATCCCTATCAACTAGACATGGTGTCATCATATATATATATATGTGTGTGTGTGTGTAAATATATTACCATATATATATATATATGATTTATGAACATGAGTATGTTAAAAAATAACATAAATCCACAACATCAAATACTTAGGTCAACAATCTTGTTTGTTCAGACATATTTTCAAAGGGGAATTTAGATGGATGTCATATCAATAGAGCTTTGTGTAAAGTATATGAGAAAACTATTCCACCAAAGAGGGATACATTCATTAACCCTAGGACCCCTCATACTCACCTCTAATAAATTTAATGAAGGATTCCAGGTAATAACTAGAAATCTTATTCATAGCCATAGATATGGATTTCATACCACTCAAGACATGTAAAACCATTTGGATATCTGAATCCTATGTATTTGTATATCATAAATCATGACAGTGTGACATGGATAATTCCTGATAAAATGACTATAATTTGATTCGTAAATGTAATTATCTTTTGATCAATGTACATGATTATAGTCTATCCATATAAATGGTTTAATAGACCCTTCCCTAGGATGTAAATTTAAGTGATTTTGTAATGGTGAATCCAATTGGCCCTAGGGAGAATACCATACCTTGCTCGAAGAGATAATAATCATCTATCATGTATCTTTCAAATAAAGTGTGTGGATCACTATTCCAACACCAGGGACCACCAAACGACCTAGGAGAGAGTAGCTGTCCTCATCACTTGAGTATAAAAATCAACTAGGATTTCATACACGAACATCATAATTATAGGGACTGCATATATGAATATCATAACATTAGGGACAACATGAAAAAGTATTATAATTATAGAGATTCCAAGACAAATAATATTAATTCAATTATTTTATTCCAAATTATCAGGATAAATAGGTCTTAAAATATAGCTTCAAAGAAGTACTTATTGGCATCCAAAAGATAGAAATAAAAATTATTAAAAGTAAGACCCCCGGAAATATATACGAGCATCCCAATAATATAAAAAAAATAAAATGATTTGAATATGGATCCCATGAAATACATCTAGGAATCCCAATATTTAATTTTGAATCATTTCAGGATCATTGGCCAAATACCAGGAAGCACCTTAGAAAATCAAAGTTCTATCAATATTAATAACGTGAAAGCATAAATAAAAATGTAAGATTGGTCAATTACTTAAACCCACCACTAATTCCATAACCTCACAGATTACATGTTCATTACAAGTTCTAAAGTTACACTAGCTACAATATCTATCCAAACCAAATGTAATAGATAAAGGTCAGTTAAACACCCCATCACACATTGGGTCCCAATGGTAAAATTCTTTAGAGGCATTCAACTTGGGATCCTCTATATCACTACATAAGTTGAGGCATCCTACATGGGATCCTCATTAATGTATACCTAAGTAGAGGAATCCTACATTGGATCAAATGATGGAGTAAATTGGTATATGGATCCTATAATTGATTCCAATTATTAGCATGTACATGAATGTGTCCCACATGAAAATCTCTAAAACCACATTAAGGTAGGGGAATATATCATGGAATCTTCTAGGTGAAAATATATAATTACGTATTAGATTAAAATAAAGTGTCTTTAAAATTCATACTCAAGTGTTGTCCCATAGTAAATCTCAGTTTAAGGGTAACAATCTTAGGACATATATGTATTTGATTACTTGAGGAAGAACCTCTCTCTTTAGAAAAAAATACTAAAACACCTCCTCATAGTCCACAGACAAACTCAATAGTTTCAACATCACAATATATGTTGAATGATACTAAATATATAATACTCATGGGTCCAAACCCATCAATGGGGTGTGAACATATGATAAAAATTAAAAATAGTATCAATTGTGGTGCAAATAATATGTATACCAAAGAGCACAGTGAATACCCTTGAATCCCCACCTGGGTGTGTATTTAGAAGAACGTGGTGTGTAAATACCAAATACAGAACATGTAATTTAGGTACATTGAATGCACCCCAAACCAGGAACCTTGCCATGTATTCACATGGACTATAGATGTATATTTTTTGGTCATGTACTTCTACAAGGTGTGTTACCTATATGGGGTCTAGCTACATATGCTACAAGGCCATGTTCCCTATTATGAGTTGTTTGGCCATGTAATCAGCTACACTTCTCAGTACCAGTATAGGATGTGTATACACTATACACAACATGTAATTAAAAATGGTTATATAATATGATTGGGTGGAACATTTGATGTGTTTTCATAAACATCACACTGTGTAGTTAGGATTTTCGAATGGGGAAGCCCACAATTTGTCCTAAAACACCTATTTTCTCCAATATTCTATACATTAAACCTAAATAAGTCCAAAAACATTATAATATATCTATAATACTAGAAAAACATAAACTTGTGGGGATATAGGTAAATAACCTAAAAATTTCCTTCATTTTGGTTAAATCTGATGAAGATTTAACTTTTCCCACAATCTATAGTTGTCAGAAGACAATTTGACTCCTCCTAATCCTCATAGTGGCACCTCCCTTCATCACATTCTCCCCCTTCCACTCCCCATATATCTCCCTTAATATGTCCTATTTTATATCTCCATCATGAAAAGGGGGAATCCCAAAGGGAATATGTGATCAGATAGGGTGAGGGTAATAAAATAAAAGAATAAAAATAAAGGAAATAAAATTAGAATAAAAAGAAAAATGGGGCCCATATCAGGTTCCCTAGAAAAGTTTAGTCCCATCATAAGTTAAAGTAATTATTACAATCTAATTGAAAATGATAGAATCACAATTCGACACTCCATTCATAATATATATCCGAATAAACATGTGTGAATAAATAATACAAAATTAGATATTTATTATATATTAATTAATCCATGATAATTTTAATGGTTAAAAATTACCCCAAACACCTATCGTTGGGTAAAAACCCATTTATGGGACTAACAGTGTGGTGAATAAAATTATCCAATGTAATATTGTAGTGGTTAATTATAATTTTACTCTTTACAATAATTTAAATATAATATTCAATTTTTTATGAAAATTTATATCTTGGAAAACCACAATTCTTTACATGAAACCCTTTTATTTACATAGTAGCACCCACAATACATGGAATATTATGTTTAGTAAATTATGACTTGATATCATGGTTCTGAATTAAGATAAAATATATTGTGTTTTAAATTATTATATTAAATAAAAAAATTGAGTAATGATATTCATGTTTATTTGGATCCATTGAACGAAGATATGAAAATAATGAAGAAATCTAGGTGTTATGTTTTATGATTCTTGAAGAACTGAAGATTTATTTTTATTATCCATGTTTTATGAGATAAAAAATGACATACCTGGTTATTAATTTTTAAAATATATATAATTAATGGAATTATTGGGTGTCCCATTTGTGAAAAGTACACACTCACTTAAGCTGAAACCATTTTCTATAGATTTTTTTCATAAACATCAAAATAATTTAACCTTATTATATAATATCAATCATCGATGAAATCATTTGATGAAAATTTAGAAGAAGGTACAACAACCTATATATTAAAAAGTGATAAACTATTTGATAATCCAAAGGATATGTTCTATTCTTTTTATAACCCTTCTTCGAATAACCATACAAAAAAATGATTAGAAAAAGAGATTAGTTTTTTTGAATTACCATACTAGAATTTTTTTATATAAAATATTTTATTGATTTTATGTTCGTAGAAAAAGTAGTCCCGATAGTGTCATTTTCACAATTAAAGTTAAAGAATAAAAAATCCCTCCTTTACATATTATATAATAGTTTATATGTTACGATATCTGTTGAAACCCATAAGTTAATTCTTAGTCATTATTATCTATCAAGGGTTGAAATTAGGATATCAAATTGCATAATACAAATTTTATAAGATTATTTTGAGACCATATTTTTAAAGATTTAGTGTAATATTCAAATTCAAATTTAGAAAGAAAATTATGAATATCTAAAGGAAAAAATGTTCTTGTATTATCATATAATGTTTATTTAGTTAATGGATATATGTTCTATAAAAAATAACACAATAAACCAAGATCCATGAAAAATAATAGAGTTAATATTATATTAAAATAAATTCATTTATCTAGAACAGAAGAACATAATCCAATTTATAATAATATTTCACACTTTATCATCACTAAACTAATATGGGAATCTGATTATAAAACATTATAAGTGTTGATTTATCAATGAAAATGGGATGATAATAGGAATTCAGTTAAAATTGATGAACACTGATTCATGAAAGATGATTTTATTAAATAAGGTTTCAAGGAACAATTTTTTTTAATGTTATCAAAGTTCAAACACCATAGAGCAAGCAAGCAGAAGTAAACACTATGTAACACCCTGAGATTTTATGAAAAATACTCTTTTTAATTTCATTAATGGTTTGTGTTGTACGCTACACCAAAAGGATCTTGCACAACATGCATCCTTGACTTGCCTTGAATTACACGCAATTGTGACCTTCCTCGATAGTGTGTGTAGTACGCAATAACGAGTTTCACTAAAAAACAATATGCTATTAATATTTTATTAAAACCAGACGTCATGAAGAGTAATAACCACTTTTTGAAATTTTGTAAATTTTATTTTTTAAAATGGACTTCATTTTTGGATTCGGAATATCGAAATTAGCTTAGGGTGAAATTTTGGTACTTTTCAGATAACTTTCATTTTCTGATGAATAGTGAAAATTACTAAATTTAAATTAAAAACAACCTTTTTAATCGAAATAATTAATAGTGATAAATTATTAATTTGAGTGGTTTTAAAGTATATTTAGAATATATTTTTACACTTTAATACAATTTTGGTCATTGGATGTAATTTCACATTTAAACCAGACATAAACAAATGTCAATCTTTTGATAGTTATTATCTCTTAAGAACACGCTATTTGTTTTGACGACGAGAATTAATTTTTAAATTAAGTAATTCAACTAATATGTATTGAATTTTTAAAAATAGACATCATTTTTCAGTTCATAATATCAAATATATCCTAGGCCTAATTTTTTGTATTTTTCTGGAAACATTCATTTTTTGATGAATAGTGAAACCACTATGTGGTAGTTAAAAAATGATTTTTTCATAAAACATTATTTTACCACTTTTGTGAGTGGAATTTCAAAAATCCGAGAGACACAGTTGATGTCAGTAAGTAAAATGTGGTTCAATGAGATGAAAATATTTTTTGGTGAATAATAACTTTTTACTTTTTTTACCACGGTTAAAAGTAAATAGGGTAATTAAGGGTAAAAATGATATTATTATTACCCTAACACATGTCCTAATTCTATTACATAAGTGTAATTCGACCAAAAACAACCTTAGTAATAAAATATGACCATTTAGGCCTACTTGGATTAGATTAGGACATTTATTATTAATTTATTTAAAGAAGGGTTCAAATAGTTAAAATCAATTCTTAATAAGTATATAATTTGTAATATAGGGTTATACATAAGATAAATTAGACTATAAATATTAATTATAAAGATAAAAAGATTTCCTACATAATGATATTTTATTTGTAATTTTTATAATTTATATAAGTTAATTTATTTATGACACAATGATGATGCAGTAATTATCTTATTTATGAAATATTGACATAATTGATGTTATAAATACCCAAATAAATGCAATTTGATACTTTTTATGAATTAAACTAATTTTATAGGTTAATATGACATGTTATTATTGATTTAATAAACTTTTTTAGAACTAATAATTCTGTTATGAGTTTCACAAAAATCAATTACTAAATAGTGTCAAAATTGACATAAAATAGTTTTCAAAACAAATATTATATTATTAATTGTTATTTTGTTCCTAAAAATATAATGTTCGGCAAAATGACTTAGATAAGGTTATATATATTAATAATAAAAAACTTGGGGTTCGTTTGGCTGATTATAGTATGTTTATTAACCTTATAGTATAAGAACACAAGAAGACACGGTAAAAGTAAAATTATCTAACTTAAAGTTAAATATAACTTATATGGTTAAAATAGGAACCTAAACATGTCTAAATTCTATTTGATGAGAGTATTTCAACCCATACCCACCTTAGCTTCGAAATAACTCAATTTGGAGCTATTTAAAACCGAATTGGGCTTTATAATAAAATAATATTTTTTGTTTTTCCAAAAGAGCCCCTCTCTTCCCTTATAAAAGGGCACCTCCTCCCTCTCTTCCTCACACCACTTTGAGCCTTCAAGCTCGGCCAACCCCTGACAAATTTTCTTTTCCACTTCCATAGCTACATCTTAGAGGTTCTGGGCTTCCTCAAATACCAATTTTAGTTCCCTAAAAGGAGATCTCAAAGAGGTGCTTCAAAGAAGAGGTAATGTCCATTACCGATTTTTTAAACTTTATTTCATCTTCCACTTATTCTTATTAGGTTGTTTCATTTTGAAGTAATATAATTAGTATCAATCATATACTGATATTTTATTATAAGTATGGAACAACCCTATTTCACCATCTATCCATCCTATGGAAAATGAAAACACCGTACGTGCATACGTACGGAATGTCGTCTCCACGCTGTGGTGTAATCTATTTTCCACCACCACCTCACATGGATGGGTATAATGGTGAAAATAAACAACTATATATGATTATTATAAAGTGGTATTAATTCTTAAATAGTATTCATACACTCCAATACAATTCCACGATCATGAGAACGATATCATCGCTCGTGCGTACATACGGACTACCGTCTCCACGACGTGATTAGATTCATTCTCCACGTTAACCATTAATGAATGATTATAAAGTATATATAATAAGTAATCATGAAATATAAGACATAATAATGATACTGGATTTATGTGTATATATATGTATGTCATCTACTTAATTCCATTCAACTCAATGAGGAAATGAAAACATCGTTCATGCATACGTACGGCCTACCGTCTCCATGAATAGTGAATTTCATTCCTTTTATCGACCTATAATATATATATGTGTATGATTAATATATGTAAATCAGGTTTTACATTCTGAAATTATTTAAATGAGGATATAAGTAATAATATCAATAACGACAATTTGAAACACATACGATAAATGAAATGATTTTACCCAAAATGCTGCTTTAACATGGAATTTACAAAAGAACGGGTAATATAAAGACATAAGTGAAAAATATATGATATCATAACAATGAATATGATTATGTAATAAGTCAATGACTTTATTTAAATCATTATATAGGAGGTTCGGATATGTACGAAGATTATCAGACCTAACGTAACGGATAATTTATCAATCTCATTTTTATCCGAGATTATTTATTCTAAGTATTTACTGGGGTTATCTTTATCATCAAAGCCCATGTTTTCTAAAAAAATTCATGTATTTTTAAATTCATTTTTACCCATTTTTGACTTTCACAAAATGGTATGTAAGGAATTTTTTTTTTCTTTACCATACGAGTTACTTTTTGACTTTTCCGACAAAAGTACGAGAAGAATGATATTTTTAACTTATACGGCGTGAACGGATTTTTATGGTTTCATAACGCCTCATTTACATGAATCTTACTCTACAAGATTTTATGAATATTTTCAACAAAATACATTTATTTTAAAACTGCATGGCATTTTTTGAAAAGAAAATGATTTTGAAGAAAAAAGGATATTTTCCTCAAGAATTCATTTCAAATGTTTTATCGAAACCATTTTCCATATAAGATGACATTATTTCATATGTGTATGTTTCAAGTAGAATGTTTCTATGATTAAAATGGTTTCAATTATCTTATGATGAAATGATATCAATTTTTTGTGGATTATGTTATGATGGAATGATGTTTAAGAATCCCATTTTATTTCATGGGTTATGCTATGATGTATGATTTATGATTTTGTGGCACACGAAAGAATGATTTCATTATGAGATGTGTGGGACATATTTCTCCCTCCAATCCGTTGGGTAAAGATTTATATCTCATGAGATAGACATGGTTGTAATGGAATGTTAAACCTGTTCAGTAATACAGGACTGGAACGAGGAGTGAACTCGATTCAGAAAGGGACTTTGTCCACTAAGATGGTCTCGGCAGCAATGCCTTGGATACTATGGAAATCATATCATGTTCTTAATGGTTTCCACAATTACATGTTTTATTACCATGCTATTTTATCATTATTAAGGTTTCTTTATGATCTATGCCTTACGTACTTCCATGTTTTATGTCATTTCTCAAGCTTTTGATGTTTAAAAATTATGTTCATGTTTTTAAGTTCAAATGTATATGGTATGTTTTATTTTATCTGTGCTTACCCTTACTGAGCATTTGAGCTCACAATTTTTTTGTTTTCTTTTCCCCAGGATATAAAGAAAGGTTTTAGGTAAGAAAAAAAGGGGAAGATCTTTATGGTAGATGGGGAAGATCTTTCACCACGATTAGAAGATTACGTTCCAAGTTTCCAAAGACACTAAACTATTATGATCCTTGTGTGTCTGTTATTGTTATGTATTATGTATTGCGCTAAAGTAATGTAATATCCATGTAAGTCAAGCTTTGTGTCACTACAGTTTGTATCATAGGAAAAGTAGGTAGGAATGTATTTGATCCTTGGGAACTCTCACATGTCAGCATTGGGCGAAGCATGGATCTCCGCCCAAGGGAATCATAAATAAATGGCTGACACTAGGGATGGTGGTGGGTCCCGCCCAGGGGGTGTATCCACCAATGGAGTACCCTGATAGGTATCAATTATAGTCCACTAGAAGTAAATACAGACCGCTATAGTTGGTATTAGTGGAAAAGTTTAGTCAACCTTTGGAAACTACGATGCCAAAACATTAGTGAGATCACTAGAGATATTTCAAAGGTAGGTATAGGGATGTAGCTAAGGATAAGTATACGTATAGGATATAGTCCTTGAACTACGGTAAAGATCTTATAATTTAACCTACGATGATAGATATTGAGGGAACTCCCCCATTACTATGTTGTTTTCCCTAGCATGATTTTTTTCCTCTCACACTATTCTTTTTGGGTTTTAGAAAATTGCTGGAAACAAGATGATTCACGATAATGGAAGATATGATGGACAATGGAATGATATTCTTCATGAGAAACCAAATGAAATGGGATTTGTAAGTCCAAACATCATTATTATGCGGAATCACCAATCTCATAATATGATCAATAATGTAAAATTTGATAAGTTTCATGACTCGGCTAATAAGAGAAAGATGGAGTTTCATGATGATCATAGAGGAAAGAAAGTTCAATTTCCCTTATGTAAATCATGTGGGAAGAGGCATCAAGGAGAATGTTTCAAAGGAACTGGAAGATTCTTTGGGTGTGGAAAAGAAGGACACAAAGCTAGTAAGTGCAAAGGAAAAGGTATAGTTAACACCAAGGATGAGGATAATGGTATTTCTACAACATCAATAATGGTTAAATGTTTTAAATGTGGAATGTACGAGCATTATGCAAACTAATTCCCTAAGGGAATGTCTCATGAAGAGAATCAGTATGGTCGTATGGGTAGTATTCATGTTGTTGATGATGAAGAGACTATAAATGATATGTGAGATGAAAGAATTGTTGAAGCTCAGTCAATGGTTTAAGAATGTAGTGGAATGATTACATGTTTATCATGTGTAATGTTGTATAAGTAATCTCACGGTACTATAAAACAAAGAGACATCTAAGGATTTTTACACTGTTGTCTTTCCTTGAGTTTTGAAAATGTATGATTAATGGTACCAGTATCCATGAAAGGTTATTCAGATATTTTTGTAATGTATATGATATGCGCATAATGAAGGGATAAGGAGAAAATTAAATGTTTGATAGTATTCATGAGCTCATGACTGATATAAGGAAATAGTTATATCATGGTTTGAGTATATAGAATTTTGGGTTTTTGGTATGTGGAATGAGTTAACTATTGACAGCACTCATGTTTTTAATAAGATTCAATGGATATTAATTTTTCAAGAGAATACATGATTAAGGCCTTAGAATATTTGGAATGTGACCAACAAGACATATCTTATGATATATGGGGATCAACGATGGTATTAACATGCTTGTTATATGAAATCTCTGATAATAATTTTAACTAGATTATGAGAGTGGACTGCAGTATTATGGATAAGACTAAAGATTGGAATTGATTATGTTGGACATAAGTTAGTATTGTTTAAGGATAGAAGTTTTTTAGATATTATTGATGGGATGTTATAGTAATATAGTTTTAGAAAAAAGGACAACCAGCAGGACGAGTGACAACCCATCGCGTCGGACAAGGCTGTGGGAATTGAACCCACAACCGATGTGTGACTAGCCTTTATTGCATACCACTGGCCTACAGGAAGTCCCTGGTTAGTAGAAACTAGTTTTATTTTATTAAGCGGTACGATATATGAAGTATAAGTTCATTTTTGACACCATATATGATTAATCTAACCATAAGATGGACTTATAACTTTTTCTAACCTTTTGTTTCAAACAAATGGAAGGACCCATCATTCTATCACATGATCTGCTAACATAGCACAAATAACCAATTCAACTTCATTTCATTAATGGATGAAGGGGAAATTGTTCAATTCATGAACAACAGTGAAATTTTACCAAAATCATGTAAGTATTTCTTTTAATTCACCAAATTTAGGGAAATGATCTTGAAAACCGAAAATGTTGTCCTAGTTCCCTTATATCTGATGAATCTGATGGTACCTTAGATCATTGCTAATCTATGGATTTGTGATTTTTGGCTATTTCATAGCCATGTTCTCTACCACTCTCCATCAGAAATTGATGGTTAGATTTTTCTTCCATATCCATATTTTCACCTATGTTCTCCTACATGGAAACCCAGTGATGAGTGAATTTGGGTAACTGTTACATTTAATACTTTAGTTTTTAAATCCAAGTTTGGGTATTCCTTTTTACGATGTTGGTTTCTATTAAAGAAATTTTCGAGGAGTAAACCATTTATAACCCCGACGAATTTCGACGGCGAAATTCATTTTAAGGGGGTACAATGTAACACCCAGAGATTTTATGAATTTTTTTAATTTCATTAATGTCATGTGTTGTACGCTACACCAAAAGGATCTTTCACAACATGCATCCTTGACTTTCCTTGCATTACACGCAATCACGACCTTCCTCGATAGCGTGTGTAGTATGCAATAACGAGTTTCACTAAACAACAATATGCTATTAAAATATTATTAAAACTAGCTGTTATGAATAGTAATAACCACATTTTGAAATTTTGTAAATTTTATTTTTCAAAATGGACTTCATTTTTAGATTTGGAATATCGAAATTAGATTAAGGTGAAATTTTTGTACTTTTTGGATAACTTTCATTTTCTGATTAATAATGAAAATTACTGAATTTAAATTAAAATAAACCTTTTTAATAGAAATAATTAATAGTGATAAATTATTAATTTGAGTGGTTTTAAAGTATATGAAGAATATATTTTTACAATTTAATACAATGTTGGTCATTGGATGTAATTTCAAATTTGAACCAGACATAAACAAATGTCAATCTTTTGATAGTTATTATCTCTTAAGAACACTCTATTTGTTTTGACGACAGGAATTAATTTTTAAATTAAGTAATGCAACTGATATGTTTTGAATTTGGTAAAATAGACATCATTTTTCAGTTCATAATATCAAATATAGCCTAGGCTTAATTTTTGGTATTTTTCTGGAAACATTAATTTTTTGATGAATAGTGAAACCACTAAGTGGTAGTTAAAAAAATGAATTTTTCATAAAACATAATTTTACAGCTTCTGTGAGTGGAATTTCAAAAATATGAAAGACACGGTTGATGTCATTAAGTAAAATGTGGTTCAATGAGATGAAAATAATTTTTGGTGAATAGTAACTTTTTACTTTTTTTTACCACGATTAAAAGTAAATAGGGTAATTAATTGTAAAAATGATATTATTATTTCCCTAACACATGTCCTAATTCAATTGGATAAGTGTAATTCGACCAAAAACAACCTTAGGAATAAAATATGACCATTTAGCCCCACATGGATTAGATTAGGACATTTATTATTAATTTATTTAAAGAACGGTTAAAATAGTTAAAATCAATGTTTAATAAGTATATCATTTTTAATATAGGGTTATAAATAAGATAAATTCGACTATAAATATTCACTAGAAATCTAAAATGATTTCCTACATAATGATAGTTTATTTATAATTTTTAGACTTTAGATAAGTTAATTTATTTATGACACAAAGATGATGCAGTAATTATCTTATTTATGAAATATTAACATAATTGATGTTATAAATATCCAAATAAAAGCAATTTGAGACTTTTTATGAATTAAACTAATTTTCTAGGTTAATATGACATGCTTTTATTAATTTAATTAACTTTTTTCGAACTAATCATTCTGTTATGAGTTTCAAAAAAATCAATTACTAAATAGTGACAAAATTGACATAAAAACGTTTTTAAAACAAATATTATATTATTAATTATTATTTTAGTCCTAAAAATCTAATGTTCGGCCAAATGACTTAGATAAGGTTATATATATTAATCATAAATATCTTGGGGTTCGTTTGGCTGATTATAGTTTGTTCATTAACCTTATAGTATAAGAACACAAGAAGACACGGTAAAAGTAAAATTATCTAACTTAAAGTTAAATATAAATGACAAGGTTAAAATAGGAACCTAAACTTGTATAAATTCTTTTTGATGAGAGGATTACGACCCATCCCCACCTTAGCTTCGAAATAACTCAATTTGGAGCTATTTAAAACCGAATTTTCCTTTATAATAAAATAATATTTTTAGTTTTTCCAAAAGAGCCCCTCTCCTCCCTTATAAAAGGGCACCTCCTCCCTCTCTTCCTCACACCACTTTGAGCCTTCAAGCTCAGCAAACCACTACCCAATTTTATTCTCCACTTCAATAGATACATCCTAGAGGTTATGGTCTTCCTCAAAGTCCAATTTTAGTGCCCTAAAAAGAGATCTCAAAGAGGCTCTTCAAAGAAGAGGTAATGTCCTTTACCGATTCTTTCAACTCTATTTCTTCTTCCACTTCTTTTTCATAGGATGTATCATTTTTAAGTAATAAAATCAGTATCACTCATATACTGATATGTTATTATAAGTATAAAACAACCCTATTTCACCATCTATCAATCTTACGGAAAACAAAATCACCGCGCGTGCGTACGTACGGAATACCGTCTCCACACTGTGTTGTAATCTATTTTCCACACCACCTTACATGGATGGGTATAATGGTGAAAATAAAAAACTATATATGATTATTATAAAGCGGTATTAATTATGAAATAGTATTCATACACTCCAATACAATTCCACGATCATGAGAATGATATCATCGCTCGTGCGTACGTACGGACTACCGTCTCCACGACGTGATTAGATTCATTCTCCACGTTAACCATTCATAAATGAAAATAAAGTATATAAAATAAGTTATCATGAAATATATGAAATAATAATGATACTGGATTTATGTGTATGTATATGTATGTAATCTACTTAATTCCATTCAACTCAATAAGGAAACGAAAACAGCGTTCATGCGTACGTACGACCTACCGTCTCCATGAACGGTGTATTTCATTCTTTTTATCGACCTATAATATATATATGTATATGATGAATATATGTAAATCAGGATATAAGTAATAATATCAAGAACGAAAAGTCGAAACACATACGATAAATGAAATGATTTTACCCAAAATGCTACTTTAACATGGAATTTACAAAATAACAGGTAATATAAAGTCATAAGTGAAACATATATGATATCATAACAATGAATATGATTTTGTAATAAGTCAATGACATTATTTAAATCATTATACAGGAGGTTCAGATACGTGCAAATCATATCCGACCTAAGGTAAGGGATAATTTATCAATCTCATTTTTATCCAAGATTGTTTATTCGTAAGTATTTACGGGGGTTATCTTTATCATCCAAGCACATGTTTTCTAAAAATGTTTTCATGTATTTTTAAATTTTTTTTACCCATTTTTGACTTTCACGACATGGTATGTAAGGAATCTTTTTTTTTGTTTACCATAGGAGGTACTTTTTGACTTTTCAGACAAAAGTACGAGAAGAATGTTATTTTTAACTTATATGGTGTGAACGGATTTTTACGATTTCATAATGCCTCATTTTCATGATGCTTACTCTACAAGATTTTATGAATATTTTCAACAAAATACATTTATTTTAAAAGTGCATGGAATTTTTTGAAAAGAAAATGATTTTGGAGAAAAAAGGATATTTTCCTCAAGAATTCATTGCAAATGTTTTATCGAAACCATTTTCCATATAAGATGAAATTATTTCATATGTGTATGTTTCAAGTAGAATGTCTCTATGATTTAAATGGTTTCAATTATCTTATGATGAAATGATATCAATTGTTTTTGGATTATGTTATGATGACAAGATGTTTAAGAATCCCATTTTATTTCATGGGTTACGCTATGATGTATGATTTATGATTTTGTGGCACACGAAAGAATGATTTCATTATGAGATGGGTGGGAACTATATCTCCCTCCAATGCATTGGGTAAATATTTATATCTCATGAGATAGACATGGCTAGAACAGAAAGTTAAACCGGTTCAGTAATATAGGACTGGAAAGATGAGTGAACTCGATTCAAAAAGGGAATTTGTCCACTAAGATGGTCTTGGTAGTAATGCCTTGGATACTATGGAAATCAAATCACGTGCTTAATGGTATCCACAATTACATGTTTTATTCCCATTCTATTAAATCATTATTAATTTTTATTTATGATCTATGCCTTACGTACTTCCATGTTTTATTTCATTGCTCAATCTTTTTATGTTTAAACATTATGTTCATATTTTTACGTTCAAATGTATATGGTATTTTTTATTTTATCCATGCTTACCCTTACTGAGCATTTGTGCTCACCCTTTTTATGCTTTATTTTCCCCAGGTTATAAATAAAGTTTTTAGGTAAGAAAATAGAGGGGAAGATCTTTATGGGAGATGTTGAAGATCTTTCACCATGATTAGAAGATTACGTTCCAAGTTTCCAAAGACACTAAACTATTATGATCCTTGTGTGTATGTTATTGTTATGTATTAAGTATTCTGCTAAAGTAATGTAATATCCATGTACGTCAAGCTTTGGGTCTCTACAGTTTGTATTAGAGACAAAGGAGGTAAGAATGTATCCGATCCTTGGGAACTCTCACATGTGAGCGTTGGATGAAGCATGGCTCTCTGCCCAAGGGATTAATGAGGAAATGGATTCAACTAGGGATGGTGGTGTGTCCCACCCAGTGGGTGTAGCCGCCCATGGAGTGCCCTGATAGGTATCAATTATAATCCACTGGAAGTAAATCCAGACCGCTACTGTTGGTATTAGAGGAAAAAGTTTAGTCAACCATTGGAAACTATGATGCGAAAACGTTAGTGAGATCCCTATAAATATTTCAAAGGTAGGTCTAGGGATGTCCCAAACGATAATTATACATATAGGATATAGTCCTAAAACTATGGTAACAATCTTAGAATTTAACCTAAGATGTTAGATATTGAGGGAACTCCCCCTTTACTATGTTGTTTTCCCTAGCATGATTTTTTCCTCTCATACTATTCTTTTTGGGTTTTAGAAAATGACTGGAAACAAGATGATTCACAATAATGGAGGATATGATGGACAATGGAATGATATTCTTCATGAGCAACCAAATTAAATTGGATTTGGAAGTCCAAACATCATTATTATGCTGAATCAGCAATATCATAATATGATCAATAAAGTAAAATTTGGTATGTTTCCTGACTCGTCTAATAAGAGAAAGATGGAGTTTCATGATGATCATAGAGGAAAGAAAGTTCAATTTCCCCTATGTAAATCATGTGGGAAGAGGCATCAAGGAGAATGTTTCAGAGGAACTGGAAGATTCTTTGGGTGTTGAAAATAAGGACAAAATGCTAGTAAGTGCAAAGGAAAAGGTTCAGTTAACACCAGGGATGAGGATAATGGTATTGCTATGACATCAACAATGATTAAATGTTTTAAATGTGGAATGTACGGGAATTATGCAAACCAATGCCCTAAGGGAAAGATGCATGAGGAGAATTAGTATGGTTGTATGGGTAGTATTTATGTTGATGATGATGAAGAGACTACAAATGATATCTGAGATGAAAGAATTTTTGAAGCTTGGTCAATGGTTTATGAATGTAGTGGAATGATTACATGCTTATCATGTGTAATGTTGTATTATTAATCTCATGGTACTATGGAATAAAGAGACATCTAAGGATTGTTACACTGTTCTCTTTCCTTGAGTTTTGAAAGTGTATGATTAATGGTACCAATATCAATGAAATGTTATTCAGATATTTTTTGGAATGTAGATGATATGAACATAATGAAGGGATAAGGAGAACATTAAATGTTTTATAGTATTCATGAGCTCATGACTGATATAAGGAAATAGTTATATCATGGTTTGGGTATATAGAATATTGGGTTTTTGGTATGTGGAATGAGTTAACTTTTGACAGCACTCATGTTTTTAATAAGATTCAATGGGTAATCATTTTTCAAGAGAATACATGATTAAGGCCTTAGAATATTTGGAATGTGACCAACAAGAAATATATTATGATATATGGGGATCAACGATGGTATTGACATGCTTGTTATATGAAATCTCTGGTAATCTTTTTCAATATATTATGAGAGTGGACTGCAGTATTATGGATAAACCTAAAGATTGGAATGGATTATGTTGGACATAAGTTAGTATTGTTTAAGGATAGAATTTTTTTCTATATTACTGATGGGATGTTATAGTAATATAGTTTTAGAAAAAAGGACAACCTGTAGGATGGGTGACAGCCCATCGCGTCGGACAAGGCTGTGGGAATTGAACCCACAACTGAAGTGCGACTAGCCTTTATCACCTACCACTGTCCTACATGAAGTCCTTGGTTAGTAGAAACAAGTTTTATTTTATTAAGAGGTATGATATATGATGTATAAGTTCATTTTTGGAACTATATACGATTAATCTAACCATAAGATGGACTTATAACTTTTGCTAACCTTTTTTTTGAAACAGATAGAAGGACCCTTCATTCTATCACATGATCTGCTAACACATCACGAATAACAAATTCAACTTCATTTTTTAAGTGATAAAGGGTAAATTGTTCAATTCATGAACAACAGTGAAATTGTACCAAAATCATGTAATTATTTATTTTAATTCACCAACTTTAGGGAAATGATCTTGAAAACCAAAAATGTTGTCCTAGTGCCCTTATATATGATGAATAAGATGGAACCTTAGATCATCTCAAATCTATGGCTTTGTTATTGTTGTCTATTTCATAGCCATGTCCTATACCACTCTCCATCAAAACTTGATGGTTAGATTTTTCTTCCATATAAATATTTTCACCTATGTTATCCTACGTGGAAACCCAGTGATGAGTTAATTTGGGTAACCGTTACATTTCATACTTTAGTTTTTAATGCAAAGTTTGGGTATTCCTTTTTACGATGTGGGTTTCTATTAAGGAAACTTTCGTGGAGTAAACCATTTATAACCCTGACGAATTTCGAGGGCGAAATTCATTTTATGGGGGGTAGAATGTAACACCCTGAGATTTTATGAAAAATATTTTTTTAATTTCATTAATGTCTTGTGTTGTACGCTACACCAAAAGGATCTTTCACAAAATGCATCCTTGACATTCCTTGCATTACATGAAATCCCGACCTTCTTCGATAGCATGTGAAGTACACAATAACCAGTTTCAATAAACAACAATATGCTATTAAAATATTATTAAAACTAGCCATTATGAATAGTGATAAACACTCTTTGAAATTGTTAAAATTTTATTTTTCAAAATGGACATCATTTTTGTATTCGGAAAATCAAAATTAGCTTAGGGTGAAATTTTGGTACTTTTCAGATAACTTTCATTTCCTGATGAATAGTGAAAATTAATAAATTTTAATTAAAAACATCCTTTTTAATCATTAATAGTGACAAATTATTAATTTGAGTGGTTTTAAAGTATATTTTGAATATATTTTTACAATTTAATACAATGTTGGTCATTCAATGTAATTTCGCATTTAAACTAGACATAAACAAATGTCAATCTTTTGATAGTTATTATCTCTTAAGAACACGCTATTTGTTTTGACGAAGGAAATTAATTTTTAAATTAAGTAATGAAACTGATATGTTTTGAATCGGTAAAATATACATCATTTTTTAGTTCATAATATCAAATATAGCTTAGGAATAATTTTTGGTATTTTTCTGGAAACTTTCATTTTTTGATGAATAGTGAAACCACTAAGTGGTAGTTAAAAAAAATGGATTTTTCATAAAACTTAATTTTACCGCTTAAATGAGTGGAATTTTGAAAATTTGAGAGACACGGTTGATGTCAGTAAGTAAAATGTGGTTCAATGAGATTAAAATATTTTTTGGTGAATAGTATTTTTTTACTTTTTTTACCATGGTTAAAAGTAAATAGGGTAATTAAGGGTAAAAATGATATTATTATTACCCCAACAAATGTCATAATTCTATTGGATAAGTTTAATTCGACAAAAAACAACCTTAGTAATAAAATATGTCCATTTAGGCCAACATGGATTAGATTAGGACAATTATTATTAATTTATTTAAAGAAGGGTTAAAATAGTTAAAATCAAAGTTTAATAAGTATATAATTTTTAATATAGGGTAATACATAAGATAATTTCGACTATAAATATTAATTAGAATGTTAAAAATATTTCCTACATAATGATATTTTATTTGTAATTTTTTGACTTTATATAAGTTAATTTATTTATGACACAATGATGATGCAGTAATTATCGTATTTATTAAATATTGACATAATTGATGTTATAAATACCCAAATATATGGAATTTGAGACTTTTAATGAATTAAACTAATTTTATAGGTTAATATGACATGTTAGTATTGATATAATTAACATTTTTAGAACTAATAATTCTGATATGATTTTCACAAAAATAAATTACTAATTAGTGTCAAAATTGACATAAAATAGTTTTTAAAACAAATATTATATTATTAATTGTTCTTTTATTCCTAAAAATATAATTTTAGGCCAAATGACTTATATAAGTTTATATATATTAATAATAAACAACTTGGGGTTCTTTTAGATGATTATAGTAATGTTATTAACCTTATAGTATAAGAACACAAAAAGACATGGTAAAAGTAAAATTATCTAACTTAAAGTTAAATATAAATGAAAAGGTAAAAATAGGAACCTAAACTTGTCTAAATTCTATTGGATGAGATGCTTTCAACCCATCCCTACCTTAGCTTCTAAATAACTCAATTTGGAGCTATTTAAAACCAAATTTGGCTTTATAATAAAATAATAGTTTTAGTTTTTCCAAAAGAGCCCCTCTCCTCCCTTATAAAAGGGAACCTCCTCCCTCTATTTCTCACACAACATTGAGCCTTCAAGCTCGGACAACCCCGACCAAATTTTCTTCTCCACTTACATAGCTACATCCTAGATTTTCTGTTATTCCTCAAAGACCAACTTTAGTGCCCTAAAAGGAGATCTCAAAGAGGTTCTTCAAAGAAGAGGTAATGTCCGTTACCGATTCTTTCAACTTTATTTCTTCTTACATTTCATCTTCTTAGGTTGTTTCATTTTGAAGTAATAACATCAATATCACTCATATACTGATATGTTATTATATGTATGAAACAACCCTATTTCACCATCTATCCATTCTACGAAAAACGAAATCACCGTGTGTGCGTACGTACGGAATACTATCTCCACGCCGTGGTGTAATCTATTATCCACCACCACCTTACCTGGATGGGTATAATGGTGAAAATAAACAACTATATATGATTATTATAATGTGGTATTAATTCTAAAATAGTATTCATACACTCCAATACAATTCCATGATCATGAGAACGATATCATCGCTCGTGCGTACGTACGGACTACTGTCTCCACCACGTGATGAGATTCATTCTCCACGTTAACCATTCATGAATGATTATAAAGTATATATAATAAGTAATGATGAAATATATGAAATAATAATGATACTGGATTTATGTGTATATATATGTATGTCATCTACTTAATTCCATTCAACTCAATAATGAAACGAAAACAGCGTTCATGCGTACGTACGGCCTACCGTCTCCATGAACAGTGTATTTCATTCCATTTATCGACCTATAATATATATATGTATATGATGAATATATGTAAATCATGTTTTAAATTCTAAAATTATGTAAATCAGGATATAAGTAATAATATCAAGAACTAATAGTCTAAACACATACGATAAATGAAATGATTTTACCCAAAACGCTGCTTTAACATGGAATTTACAAAAAGATCGGGTAATATAAAGTCATAAGTGAATCATATATGAAATATTAACAATGAATATGATTATGTAATAAGTCAATGACATTATTTAAATCATTATACAAGAGGTTCGGATACATACGAAGCATATCGTACCAATGGTAAGGGATAATTTATCAATCTCATTTTTATCCGAGATTTTTTATTCGTAAGTATTTACTGGGGTTATCTTTATCATCCAAGCCCATGTTTTCTAAAAATGTTTTAATTTATTTTTAAAGTCCTTTTTACCCATTTTTGACTTTCACGACTTGGAATGTAAGGAATATTTTTTTTTGTTTACCATATGAGGTACTTTTTGACTATTTCGACAAAAGTACGAGAAGAATGTTATTTTTAACTAATATGGCGTGAACGGATTTTTACGGTTTCATAACGCCTCATTTTCATGAAGCTTACTCTACAATATTTTATGAATATTTTCAAAAAAATACATTTATTTTAAAAGTGAATTGCATTTTGTGAAAATAAAATGATTTTGATGAAAAAGGGATATTTTCCCCAAGAATTCATTTCAAATGTTTTATCGAAACCATTTTCCAAATAATAGGACATTATTTCATATGTGTATGCTTCAAGTAGAATGTCTCTATGATTTAAATGGTTTCAATTTTCTTATGATTAAATGATATCAATTGTTTGTGGATTATGTTAATATGGCATGATGTTTAAGAATCCCATTTTATTTCATGGGTTATGCTATGATGTATGATATATGATTCTGTGGCACACGAAAGAATGATTTCATTTTGAGATGGGTGGGACCTATATCTACCTCAAATGCATTGGGTAAAGATTTATATCTCATGAGATAGACATGGTTGGAACAGAAAGTTAAACCGATTCAGTAATTCAGGACTAGAATGAGGAGTGAACTCGATTCAGAAAGGGACTTTGTCTACTAAGATGGTCTTGGCAGTAATGCCTTGGCTACTATGGAAATCATATCATGTGCTTAATGGTTTCCACAATTACATGTTTTATTCCCATGCTATTTTATCATTTTTATTGTTTCTTTATAATCTATTCCTTACGTACTTCCATGTTTTAGTCATTTCTCAAGATTTTGATGTTTAAACATTATGTTCATGTTTTTAAGTTCAAATGTATATGGTATGTTTTATTTTATCCATGCTTACCCTTACTGAGCATTTGAGCTCACCCTTCTCATGTTTTCTTTTCCCAGCGATATAAATAATGGTTTTAGGTAAGAAAAAAAGGGGTAGATTTTTATGGGTGATGTTGAAGATCTTTCACCACTATTATAAAATTACATTCCATGTTTCCAAATACACTAAACTATTACGATCCTTGTGTGTCTGTTATTGTTATGTATTAAGTATTCTGCAAAAGTAATGTAATATCCATGTACGTCAAGCTTTTCGTCTCTACACGCTATGAAAAAACTGAGTACAACAGTAAGTGTGGAAAAGTAAGTGGTCCAGTATACAAACCCACACCGAAAGTAAAGTACAACTGGAAGGGAAAACAGCAACAAAAAAGTAAAGTCGCAACGTCGAGCTGTCCACTGGAAATCCCACATGAAGGGTGGGTACTGATAGCCTCCACTGCACCTCGGGTCCATCCGACCGCTCCGAGTACGTCCCGCCCAGTGGTCCACCTCTGGAGGAGACCCAGTGACCTCACTCGGATACCAATTTGTCACGACCCGTCCTCGGGACCCGTTTCGTGACTACCCCAAGCCCGCCTTCCATAGGCCAGGGGATGGCGACTAGCACCAAAGGCGTAAATCCCGATAATTGGGAAGGAATTGTCTTTATAAAAGTAAACAAAACATCACAGAGTACAAGTGGAAGTAATACACTATGTATAAAAAGAAGTGCTGAAAAAGTAAGTGGGCCAGAATACAAACCCAACTGAAAGTACAGCTACAACTGAACGAAAGTACAACAGAAAAGACAAATAGCTGGAAGAATAGAAGCATCTACTAGGTCGTCCTCCTCGGTGAATACTATAATTATAAATTGGTTAATTGTTCTTTTATTCACTATAAATACTATAGGGTCATATGTGAATTCATTTAACGAAGACCCTTTCCTTGGGATTTCATAATAATTTTATGGGTTTCCCAGTGTAGATGGGGATATGTATTTCAACGGAGACCATATAGATTGGATTTGGATACTTGATAGATGGGTCTAATCCCTTAAACATTTAAAGAATGAAAGAGAACTCAATAAGTAACTAAATAGTTTTTAAATATGAATTGTGTTACTCCATATTATTGTGTGCTTACTACTACATTTACGTAATTTAAATGAAATGTTCAACTAAGTCTGCTGAAAATTGATTATCCATATTCAGATGCTCCCAATATTTCATAACAATGGGTTTCTCCACATTTAAATCCCCCAATATAGAGGAACCACATGTTTTTCGACATATTTATTATAAGGAAACAGTGTTAAAAATTTCATAATTATTTAAATGTCATTAGAATTAACATCTTTACATTACCAATGATCTATTTGGTTTAGTGTTTTGGAAATTTAGGCCCTAATTCATAAATATCATCCCACAATCATACAAATTTGTACAATATAAAAAAATTCAATTTTTTCATTGAACACATGTTTATAATAAAAACATTAAATGATTTCATAAATATTATTCACAACATTCATCTTTCCTTATACTTTTCCCTTACCCATCCTTAAACCCTATGAGAAGAATTTTATAACATGGGATATGTAAAATAATGTCAGTAATGGATATAAAAATAAGGTGGGAAACAATTAATCAATAAATATATATAAACATATAAAAAAATTTAACAAATTCAAACCTCTCACCCATAAAATATCATGTACTTACATTGTGAAACACCAGATTTATATAAAACATAAAAAACATAAAAAAAATATAATGATATCATGGGAAATTGCAGACATAATTTTGTAACCTTTCTGTTTATCATATGATTTGTAACCATCATAACTACATTACAATATGACCCTCATGGCTACCTTATTTTGTAACCATCTTAGTCACACATAGAGTAACCATATGTCTGTACTCCAACATAAACATTCCCAATGCATTGGAGGGAGGTATATGTCCCACAATTCCTAAAAAAAAGACCAGTATCCATAGATTAATGAAAAAACATGAAAATATTCATAATTAAATTCCTTTTCTATTTTGTGAATATTAAAATTTATAATAGAATTCTCATAGTGGAATCCTTTACATATACCATATCATTGAAGTTAAAATTAATAAAATGATAGTAATATGTATGATAACTTTAAATATACATATTAAAACATAATATATTAATCATTCTTATCAAAAATTATAATAGAATAAATAAATCATTGAATAGTAATGATTACACAATGAATGAAAATTTGGTTAATAATTCCCTTACCATGGGTTCATCTTACATCAAATATATTTAAACCTCTAGTACTATTGTTAAAATAGTTTTAGTAAAATTTTACATAAGAATATTAATTTTTACAAAACATTATATGATCATTTTATAACATCATTCCATCAATTTTTTTGTTTTTTTATTTCCATTGTTTCAGGTGCATTCTTTACATGGTTTTCATGGTCAGTTTGTAAAGGATATTCTTCTTGAATGGATGAGAAGATACCAAAGTAAAATTAAATGGAATAAATATGTTTCAATAAATTTGAATGACACCAGAAATCATTATTTTCAGAACATATCATGAATAATTTGATAATCCATTAATGATATTTGTTTAGGTCATTTTGGCGGTTCTTCGATAATCACAAACTACTCTCCTTATATAATTTAATATTATGTATTCATGATAATTCATGAACATAAAATATGTTATAAAATACACTTTAAAATAATTTTCAAATATTAACAGTTTTTTATGACCATCCATGATGGTGGTAATTTATATTTAAAACACATTTTTATCATGTCAGTAAATTGATATATCACATACGATGATTTTATTCATAGAATAAAAGGGATATAATAATAAATATATTGATGGTCCTTTACATAAAAATTATAATATTACAGTATATATATGATACTATATTTGTCATTCCTCTTGGATAAGTCAATGTAAAGAGAGTATTATAATATAAAAATAATTGAAATGAAAATAGAAGAAAATGAAAGTGGGTTTTACCACCAATAAGTATCCTCCTTGAAAACCTCAATAAGGCCTTTGGGTTTTCCTTGTTTGTGGGACTAGAATGTCTTGGACATGTTTAAGATTATTAGGATTAAATTTGTAAATGGTAAAATATTGAGAGGTGGGTCGAGAAGAGGGGGGAGGAGTGGAATTTATACTGGAGGAGAGGAGGGGCCTTGGATTTTTTTATTCATTAGTTTTTTAATTTGTGTCATGAAAATGAATAAATTGAGATTTATCATAAAATATATTTAAATAGTTAAAGTAATTTCTAGATTATAGTTCTTAAATAATTCATTATGTTTGTAATATTTTATTTAACTTATAATGTATATAAACCATAAATTAGCGTATTTCACTCTTCACCAATAATTCAAGTATTTGAGTAAAATACCGGAAATTAACCACAACATTATTATTGACATGTAGAATTAAAAAATGAACAATATTTTATAAAAATAATTTTATAAATATAAATAAAATTAATTTTTAAATAAAATTTTATTATATTTCGAAAATAACTATGTTAAAACTATAACTTATTTTATAACACATTGAAAAATTAATCAAGGTCTCATGAAATTATCATATAACCTTACAAAAATAAATTAATAATTTGAGAATCTGTTTTATGAATATATGCAATTTTTCTCCAATCATTATGTAAATTATAAAATTGTAAATAATCATTTATGTTTCAAAAAAATAGCAACAATAAATTTTCATTTTTAACAAATTTAATAAGTTGTTCCATTATATAAATATATAATGGTTACACTTATAAGATAAAAAAAATCAATTTTACTAGAATAGAAGAAGTTATTATACCATTGGCAAAATTAATATTCCTAATAGTCATGTTACTATTCTTAAGGTCAAGCTATAAGTCCATCAGAAAAAATTTAATTTTTTTTATAAATATCAATTATTTCATTATAAATTTATAATAAATTTAAATATTTAATTATTTAATGAATACTAATTATTTTATAAGTAATAGAGTTGTTACTTCCATGATACCGATCATGAGTAATAACATATTAAAAATGTTCAAACCGAGGAAATGGTAGTTGGGGAACACCTATTGTTGGGGAAAAAGAGGAGTTTTATAGCATGATTGTCTTTAAAAATATTTGAAGAATGAAACAAAGGAATATAATTTATGGTTAAATGGAATAAAACCTACAAGCCTCTTGACGTCAAAAATAAATATTCATTAGTTAAATTGGGATCACCACTTAAATGAGTGTACTAATTTATGTAGATACATAACACAATGTTGTGCTCGGGATAAAGGCACTAATTTGAAAAGTTATTATAGTACAATTATGATATAATTACTCAATTTTCATAAAAAATAAAATATTGAAAAATTTCTTTAATCTTCATTATATATATCATCTTCACATTTTAAAATAAAACACTATGTTCAATGGAATTCAAGATATACAACACCAGGATTAAATCAACAATATAATCGTATTATTTAATTGTGACTTTCCATTACTTTAGTAGAAATAAATGCGTAATTTTCATAATAATTTATAATTTACTACTTCATTATTTTTAAATTATTACTATATTATTAGAAATGTCATTTATTATATTTAATTTATTCATCAAAAAAATAATTTCATTAAATATTTATTATTATTTTTTACGTATAAATAATATAATTTTGTTTTTTAACATTTGTAAAATGTATATGATAAATTTAACATTATTATCAAAATCACAATATCAATATTATAGCATGTTAAAAATTTTATAATTTTTTGAAAAGGTTTATTATTCAATAAATTTTGAAAAATACAGGGTTTTATTAAATAATACATTTTTTTACAATGCCAAATAATACCTTTCAATTTTGATAAAATTTAATAGTTATATTTTTAATTAAAATAATCTATTTATGTGTTTTAAGTGTATTTTATAGATGAATTTAGTATAAAACAATTTCTATATTTTAGAATATCTTTTTTTAAACTGTTTTCCATTAAATTATTTACTTAAATTTTATATTTAATTTTGATGCTTATGAGATTCTAATTTTTGAGAATCGATTATATATTTGGATTTGGATGGTCCAAATTATGTAATACATTCAGTTTTATTTTTTGGAAAAAAATAGTTACAATGGTATAAAATGGTATACTACTGTAAAAGTAAACTAATGTTAAGGGATAATATTAAAATTGAAAGATAAAAACACTAAAACCCTAAAAAATAAATGTTTGTTCGATAATTTTAATAGGAATAACAAGCCAATATATAATTAATTTTATAAAAATTTAATTTAATGCCACAAAAAATTTCTTAGCTTTAAATTAAATGTATTCATCAATAATAACTTAAAACCAACCCTCCTTATGTATAAGTATCCTCATTACATTCCAAATTGTTGAAAACAAATTGATCCATCTAGGTTTCAAGATACCTACCCACTTCTCTTAATATAAATCATATTTAAATTATGGAGGTCCAGGACTATAAAACATACCAACCCTAGTGTCCCTATGTGGAGGTCTAAAATATTATTCTTTAGGAGAAGGTAATCATCTTTACTAACAATTGGAATTTTATTTCATATTATACTTCCTTTTAATTTTTTTTAAAATTGTAATATAATAAATCTTATACACATAATATAATGATATTTTATTATGTTATTTTAATTTCTCATAACTTATATCCTTTTCCATATAATGGGATTCAAAATCATTATTAGTGTGAATGACAAACTATCGCCTCGTAAACCGATGCCTTGTTTTCCTATTATTACCACTCATGGCTTGATATAATGATATATTAAATTATATATATATGGTATTTGGGAGATATTTTTAATTTTCTACTTGTGATTTCACATATAACTTAATATGTTCCATTCCATGAGGGATATGATAATATCACTCAGGTGTGTGGCAGATTACTACCTCATACTGCAATGTGATACTTTTTTCACTTATGATTTACATAGAAGCTAATACGGTACATTTTTATGAATATATGTTATATAAATGAAATTTTTATGATATTAATGACATGTTTTTTAATCCAAAATTAAAATATATAATTATATTTCTATAATTTCCAAAAATTGGTAAATGATAACATCGTTCGTGTGTATGTGTGGACTATTGCCTCCATGAAACAATGCGGTTCTTTCTACATCACCACATAGCATTGATGATATATCTAATTTAATTTAATAAAAATAATCTGATATATGTATATATATATATATATTATGAATATTATTATAGATATGGTGTAATATTGAGTTCTTTAACCGTCGTTAACATACCAATGTCATTTTTGACATCTAAAACGATTGTTGTCAAAGTATATGACATGAAGTTAAATGAATATTTAATTTTATATAACATGGTAATAAGTAATTTTAATTGAATAATAAAAATAAAAAGTTTCTTAATAATTTTAATTAATAACTTCTATTTATCATATAGGATGCTAATTTTCATACATGGAATTTTGGAATGAAGGTCAGTGAGTCTTCAACTAAATCAAATCTTATTTTAAATGTTTTACCAATTTATTTTCTAAATATTTACATTTCATGTAAATATTTTTAAAAATATTATTTTAATATATTTATATTTACAATATTTTTAAAAGATAATATTTTAATTTCTCTCAATTGTTTTAAAAATGGATTCTTTTTAAGGTTTAATGTAGGGGAATTTCTTTTAAAAATATATTTTAAAGTTACATTTTCAATTATTTTTACAAAGGTCAAAAGAAATGAATTTTTATATACATAATGAATAGATTTTTCCACCATCATGATTACTAAATGTTTTTATGATTCCTTTATGTTTTTTATTTTTTATTTTTTAAGAAAATGTTTTTATATTTAAGAGCCCGACTTTTTAAGAAAAACCGTGTTTTCAAAATAGTAATGTAATTTTTCAAAAAAATAATAATAATATTTTCATATATGAAAAAACAATATTCACCGTATATTGTTTATTTTTTTATTAAAAATTATTTTCAGAGAAAAGTGAAATCATTAAAACATTTTATTCATGACATGCTACTTGAGAATTATTTCTGAAACAAGAAATAAATTTACATCTTATAATAATGGTTGAGAACAATTATATATCATTGGTGAGACTGATATTGCTTATATTACGTTTTGATCTCCATTATAGCTCATAGGTGAGCCCGATATAGCATATACAATAGGTAATCCCCATTATATATCTCGAATGAATTTTGTATGTTTGATGTTAAAACATATAGTTATTCCAAGTGTAACACATATAGTGTCATCTATGTATAATCATAGGAATTATTTTATGTATAACCATGAGGGTTATATCATAGTATCTATGTGTGTTATAGTAGAAGTAATATGGTAAAAAATGTATGATCCAATTTATGTATATGATTATTTTTTTCTATGCTTTGATAGAAAAGAATTTTATCAAAATCTATGTTGATGTGTTTTAGTATATGTCACAGAACATTGTGAATAGTTTTCATGAGTTTATCCTGTTTTCAATGAAATCTAAATGGATTACCATTATAATTTTTTAAAAAATGTCATTATAGAAATATTTTAGATAAAAATATGATTTCCTTGGTAGGAATATTTATATTTTGTTCCCAATTTTAATTTTCAAAAAGTAAAGGTTTTATTAGTTTTTATGGACTACTGATATATTTATTCCTTCATATTCCACTTATTAATATTTTTATCCATATCATTATTTAAAATGGTTATTCAAATAACTTAAAGATGATTAGGGGCATCGATTAGGTCAATCTGAAAATTTAGAAAATTTGTCATGAAAAAGAACCATGTATTATTTTAGGAATGTTTTTTGGGGGAAAATGCACCGTAGTATAAGATTCTACTTGAAATTTATTGGTTTACGATGTATCAGACAACATATTTCTCTAAAAATTTAAACTTAAAGGATAATCATGATTTAAATAATGTAGAGTATATTCCGAAAAACTAAAATATGTAATTATTAAGTCTAATTCTTTACATTATCCCGCATAAATTATATTTATACAAGACAACTATTGAATAAAATATGTATTAATGGTCACAAAAAATTATCATAGAGCTATTCAAAAACATATTGAAAAGAATAATATCATGTATATTGACTGGAAAATAAATTTTCACCATCCATATATATATATATATATTCACATGTGATAAAAGCATGAATATAGAATCTATTTATTGGTCATTATGAACATGATTCATTTTATGAACATTTTGATTGATAAATATTTATGTGAAAATATTCATATTAATCACTTTGAGTATGAATTATTAATTTATAAAACAAAAATTGAGTGTTTAATATAAAAAGTGTGCATCAAAACTGATTTACCACTACTATAAATCTTAGATGGGGTACGGATTACATGAAAAATGATATGTATTTTAAATCATAAATAATAATTTTTTATGGAAGGAAACAAAAACATAATTATCTTCATTATTTTATGACGATTGATTGATTAAATTCCATATCTCATTCTTTCCAACATCATGTTATCTATAAGGAGGCTTTTGAAAATAATTATAATATACTAGTGTGTGAAAAAATACAAAGTGTATTGAAATATTTTGTATCCACGAAATTATAAAAACTCATTTTACATTAAATCATTATTAAATAACATTGAATAACTATATATGTAAGACCAAAACAAGAAATTTAGATGCTCAATTATAAGAGGGGTGAATTATATGTTTAAAAACAAGCAGTATTTACCTTAAGGAAAAAATATGTTTACCAATGTTAACCAAGGTGAAATTAACAAGACCTCTTTATGTTCAACTAATTAAACATTCTCAGTTCTTGAGATATGATTACTAAAATTATACAAAATGAAAGTTTACATGGAGAACATAATTACTTAAATTTTATATAATCATACTTATTAGTGTACAAAAAAGAATGTGAATGTATAAAAAGGTTATACATTATTCCATAATCAAAATACTGTAGAAATATACATGAAACAAAACAAGTAACAAGTATGAAATCTTTTAACCCAAAGAGTAGGGTATCCAATAACCTTAGATAAAGGTCTAATGATTTATACTTTTAAGAAAGTCTATCTTAAACATACTAGGGTAATACTTTGATAAGAATATCAGAATCTGTCTTGTTATCCCTGTATGCCCTCAATCTTTAATGTAGTCGGTACCTCGATCTTCTTATCCCTGAAAGTCCTCAAACTTTTTGGCTATCAGCACATCTATCTTCATATCACTGGAAGTCCATGATTATACCTAGGAATAATCAAAGTCATACAATGATATCTGAACAATATTTTTATTATGCACATGGCATCAGAGTCTCTCCCTCACGAAATCACTTTAGCAGCATGGAATATCTTGAGTGATGGAACAGTCATTGAGCTTTTTCAAATGAGCTCGTATTTATAGGCACACCATCCACGATCATCTACCTCCTCTGATATTCAAATGGTTTATTGAATCTCAATGGGACCTATAGATGTTTCATTAATAAAATAGTTCGTTAGAAATAGATTGAATGAGATCATATCATAAAAAGATTAAGGAAAATGATGTTACTTAACAAAATTTATTTTAAAGTCTAAGGAAAAATGGAATTCAGAATATAATAATATAATTCAGAGTCTATAAGATATGGATATTCAGATTCTATATTAAAAAGAATTCAGAATCTTAATTCTATAGATTCTTGAGTATGAATTCTGGGTAATTAGGATACAGAATTATGAGGATTTCAGAGTCAGAATTATGAGGAATTTTGAGTCTTCAATATGAAGAATTCAAAGTCTATATTTTGATGAGTACAAAATCTGAATTTCAAAGAATTCAGAGTTTGAATATAGATGAATTCAAAATTTGAGTTTCAAAGAATTTATAGTATGAATTTTAGAGAATTCAGAATCTGAATTTCAGATTATTAGGAGTTTTAATTATAGAGAGTTTGGAATCTGAATTTTAGAGAAATTGGTCCTCTAATTTCATTGAATTTATAGTTTTAATTTCCAAGAATTTGGAATCTGAAAATAGAACACTCTATATCCAAAGAATTAAAAAATTCTCTATTTTACTTAAGAATCTAGATTTTAGGCTTAGTAATGAAATGGTTTTGATTTAGAGAGATTATAAAATAAAACAATGAAAACAAAGTTGTGGATAAAAAGTACCTTATAAAAGGTAAATTTTTGTTATGAAAATAATTATTAGGAAAAATATAATTTTACTTAAGATAACATGTTTGTGATTTTCAAAATGTAGAGAAATGGATAATTCATAAGAAATCATTATTGACTCAACAATCTCCCCCTTTATGGAAAGAATAAAAATAATTATGAAAAAGAATATAAGGATATTTAATTTTTATTTATGAAATTAAAATAAAAACATATCTCTCCTTACTTATGGATCATGGTTAATACGAATAACCCCCCCCCCCCCCCCCATAGGTTTTGAAATCCCAAAGGATCGTATTCTCGACTTTTTAAAGGGATTTTTCTTTTTCATGCATAAGGAAATATTTTTGGATAAAAAATCCTATTAAATATACTCCCCCTTACGGTGGGAATTCTCTAATTTACTTATTATTCTATTTAAATAATTAATTTCCCCCCGTTTTTATTTTCAAAAAGGAATAATGGGATTGGAAAAAATGGTATCTAAGATATTAGTACTACACAACAAAATACACGATGGATAAACAAATTGTTATTATTTTGGGGAAAAAATGTACATGAAAGGTAATACAACCAATAATCAGAGTTATGGGAAAAAGTTTCCTTTTTTAACCTTCAATTTAAGCTTCTTGTAAATTGTCATCAGCTACTTATGATCATTATGATCCTCTAAGAACTATTTGTGTTGTTGATAATGATCTTCATTTTCTATTCCAGAGATTTGGTCTTTTATTCCTGAGGCTTAAATTTTTTTCCCCGAGTCTTCAAAATATCTTCTTTATTAATGACATTTTCTTCAAACTCGATTGTGAGATATCTCTCCCTTTTCAGATTCAATGAAACTAAATTATGATTCCCATTCAAATCCATGTCTTCCAGCTTCTAAGATGTTTGATCAAGAATGAGCTCCTCACTGAAAATTTTAGTAAGATCATTGGTCTTAAAATATTATGCATCAAGAGAATGCTTCACATTATCTTGAAATTCATCAAATATTATCATCTCTTCAATTTTATTATTGGACCACTTAGTGATTTCATTTCATGACCTCCTATGAGCATCATACCTAATGTAGAATGATTTAAAATCGGCCTCAAGACTGATGAATTTGTTCATAAGCATGGAAAAAGAATCCAATTTCTGATAAAATAAATTTTGAATCATTTCAAACATTGATTCAATAAATGGAAATAGTGTAATTTTATCAACTAATTTTCTTACGGATTGTAAAACTAAATCATGACCCAGAAAAGATGATTCTAAATCATTTTATCTTATTGGTGAGGATTCTTTCTCTATGTCACCATTATAATTTTAGAAGATCTCCCAACATCATCATTTGCCACCAAATCTTTCATTAATGTTTTATCTAACACATTTCTTCCTTTTTTGGCTCTTAGAATAACCTCATTAGCCTTTGGTGATTCATGTTCACTATTTGATAGGTGTAATATTTTATCTTTCTCAACATTTTTATTTTTATCCATTTATACAAGATCATCTAGTTGATCCAACTCATAGTTTCTTCTCTCATCAACTGATGGTTTGTTTACATATTTGTAACCTACTTCTTCTTTTCCTGTGGTAACAAGTTCAATAGATTTTTTCTGGGATGTTCAAATAAAAAATTTCTTATAAGGACTCTACTTATAATGATATTCTTCAACTAGTCTTATCATATGTTAGTGTCATCAGTTCCTTCATCATATTCTTCTTCCACTTCCTCTTCCTAGACAATTTATTCCTATTCATCAGGTTCTGGAATGAACATTTTCATTCATAGATTAATAGGAAGAGATTCATGTCAAAATTGATTCCAGTGACTGGATTTTTTTCGGAGGATTTTTCAGTGTCTCTATTAAGAGATTAAACTACATCATCCTCAGACAACTTTTTCTATTTTTTTCTTCTCATTTTCATTCTTCTCATACTCCTCAACACCCTTTAGATTCAATGATATTTCCTCATCATGGTCCAAGGAAAATCTAGGATCTCCTTCCTTCTTAATATTTTAATCTTCTCTTCACTTATAAACAACTTCATTTGGATAATAATTTTTCTTCTATGGTTTTGGAGGTCCGGATTGGGTTTCATGAACTGTATGTGTTTTTTCATTGACTTCTGGTACTTTTTTCACTCCATTCATGACACCAGTCTTGGAAGTCTTATCTAATTATGGATTCTTAGTTAAGGATTTGATATCACTTTCTAAAAATTCATAAAATTATTCAAACATGTTGTAAAATCTAACCTTCATCCTTCTCAGTGTTTCATCACTCAGCAAAATAACCTTGAAATTTCTTGGCTTAGAACTGCATGGAATTTTGATAGAATCTAGAAAAAGTTATATAATCTTGAAAAGAATAACCGGATACATAATTATTTGAGATTCAATGGTACCATTCATGATATTCATAAATGAATTCAAGACATACATCACCATATTAATCATCATGAGGTTTACTAAAAAATATAGAATGTAGATATCACTATTTTTCATTGTATATTTATCACCATATTTCAGTTTGAGAAATCCATGAACCCATAACTCTAGAATCCAAAATTTTATAGAGAGATGATTAATCTTCAGTTTCATTAACCCTGATAAAATGAGGCACTCTATGGCCTTCTCCTTATCAAAACATCCTGAGAAATCGTGAAGCTTCTGGGTTCAAAAATCAGCTTCACCCTCATAAGAAATTCCAATTATTCTTGCAGCCAAGCTAATGGAAAGGGAATAAGTTTCCCCATATCTTGTCAATGAAAACATATCATTCTGATATTGATTAAAAAAATATGATCTAATAAAATTCTACTCGAAATTCATGATAAAACAGATCATGTTCCTTTGTTTTGGATACACAGAGAGTCTCCCAGCCATTCGACTTGATATTATATGAAATAATAGAATCATACATAGAGAAAAACATGGGAACTTCTAACCTCTCTCTGTATATTTTCAATTAAGAAATTACCTTAGCTAACAAGATTTTATTCTATGGGGATGCTTCAAATGACATTTGGATTCGGGAAAACCAGAAAAGTTGGAATGTCCCATATGTAGAGTGGCATAGCTTCATCACACAAGAGCTTAAAATCTGTTTTGGGAAAACCACTATGTTGGATGTTATATAGGCATTTAGGTGAAGGTTCATAGTCTTGGATAAATCCAATAGTTGAAACAAGCTTGATAAAGATCTGACGGTGACATGAAAGAAGAATAAGTAATTTGTTAGATTCTGATCTTTTGAGGTTTTTAAGATATAATATCATATTTAAGGAAAGTGAATCCGAAAAATTTTAAGAGAATATTATGAAAATACAAACAAGCAAAAATTTAATTACAAAAATTTATGTAAGCAAACAAAACTTCTGGATTTCTAGGAAAATTATCAGAAATGAGGAAAATTATTCTTGAAGAGATTTCAATTCCAAAAATTATTGATTAAAAAAACTTGGTTATAAAAATAAGATTACAAAATTTTTTGATTACAAATTTTTTTGATTAACATGGAAAGGTAATCCACCAATGAAAAGGTGTTGTTTACAGTATAAAGATAGATTTCAAAAAAAATTATATTGAGAGATTAACTTATTGTTATCATTCCTATATTTTGTTTAATGTATTCAAATCTATTAGAGGGACTGTATTTAATAGAAATATCTTCACGTTGATCTTGTGTTCTGATAAATGGAAAAAATGGTATATCTTTTTGTATGCAATCCCAATGAAAGTGATTCCTAATATCTTTGTGTTTTGAATGAGTGTGATGTGCATGGTTATTTCTTAGGGAAAAGGAACTAGTGTTACCACACATTATTTATGTTTTGGTAAATCTCATTCAATAGTCTGTGAGTGTGTGTTGCATCCACAACACTTGGGCACAGAATCCTCCAGCTAATATATATTCAGCTAGAGCAGTGGAATGTTCTTCTAAGTGTTTCTTTTTTAATGATGAATAATATAATTAATCTCTTTTGAAATGGAATGTTCCAGATGTAGTTTTACTATCCATTCTACATCTACCAAAATTACCATCCGATTAACCTTTTCAAACAAAATGATTTTCCGATGTATAAAAGAGTCCTAAATTATTGGTTCACTTCAAATAGAAAAAAAATATATTCACTTATTTTAAATGATATTACATAGGATTAAATTTATATATAACACATAATCACACTAAAGACATTATGTCTGGATGACAAAGTTTAAGTATAGTAAGCTTCATATCATACCACTAAATGATGTTTGATCTACTGGTTTCCCAGCTCCATCAAGATCAAGACAATTTGAGGTTCCAATGGGAGTACATATAATTTTAGTATTGTCATATACATGATTTTTAAGATGCTCTGTAACATACTTATGTTGAGATATATATGTTCATTCTAGTTTTTGAGAATTTTGAAAACCTAGGAAATATACCAACTTATCCATCATAATAAATTCAAACCCTACATTTCATTAGATCTGCAAATGAATAAGTTATGAATTTTTATGATGAACCAAATATAATTACATCAACATAAATTTGAAGAATAAAAACATTTGTCTTATATTTATTTATAAAAAGAGTTGGATAAAAAGATTCTTTAATATAGTTGTTTTGTAATAAAAATCTTGTATGTCTATCATTCAAGGATATAGTGGATTTTTTTGTCCATATAATGCTTTGGTATGTTTGAAGACATATTCATCATATTTTGTTTCTTCAATACTTGGATGTTATTAAATATAAAATACCTCTAGAATATATCCATTAAGGAAATCACATTTTACCTCCATTTAAAAATTATTGAAGTTAATGAATTATGAAAAGTCAAGTAATATGTGAATAGATTCAAGTCTATATATAGTAGAATAGTTTTATTCATAGTCTATTACTTCTTGTTTATTATATCCTTTAAAAAATAATATATATATAGTTATCCCAATGATTCCATTTTCATCACACTTATTTCTGAGGACCCATTTTACTCCAAAAATCGTGGTTTCCTTAGGACATTAAACTAAGGTCCAGACATTATTCCTTTCAAACTCATTTAGATTATCTTGCATGGATTTAATCCAATCATAATAATCTATATCAGCATCAATGATTTTTGGTACTTATGGGGAAATTAATACTAGATGTTCAACTTCATTTCTTAAGGAACATCTAGTCATTATAGGTTAATTTATATCACCAATGCTACTATCACTGGGATGATTCTCAAGAAACAACTGATTTGGGTTTTTTAATGTCTATTCATCAACATATTGTATGAAATATTATGTGGTAAACGCTTCAAAAATATTCGATATAACATTTTCCTTATCAAAAGGATCATTTAATTAATGGTTTATAATCATTTTTTCAAAATAAATTTAAAGAAGAAGGCTGGGTTTGTCTAAAAAAGAATTTGTTTAATAAAATTTAACATATATTTTTTATTCAACGGTATATGTATTTTTGATAAAAAATATATAGGCCTTAGATGTTGTGGAGTAGCCCAGAAAAAATCCATTATCCGATATAGGTGAAAATTTATTTATATTTTCTGTAGTATTCAGAATGAATACTTTGAAACCAAATACCATGTAGTAGGAATGTATAGGTTTTCTACCATTCCACAATTCATATGGGGTTTTACTAAGAAAACATATAATAAAAAATTGATTTATAGTATAGAAATAAGTACATACAACTTCATCCCAAAAGAGTTTATCAATATAATATTCACTTAACATTGTTCTAGTTATCTCTTGAATAATTATATTTCTTCATTCAACAACACAAATATGTTGAGGAGTTATTTTAGATGAGAACTTATGAGTAATTCCTTTTCTACTACAAAAAAGTTTCAATTTATGAATTTTTAAATTCTCCTCCATGATCATTATGAATAGTTATCAAAGGAAGGTTTTTTTTCATTTTTAACATTGGCTCTAAAAACATTGAAAAAAGAAAAAGATTTATATTTATTTTCTAAGAAATAGTCCCATGTAAATATTTTGTAATCTTAAACTATAAGAAATATATAATATCGTCCTCCAATACGTCTAGTATGTGTTAGAGAAAAAAAATCTATATTCACTAACTATAATTCATTAGATTTTAAGACTTCATCATTTGATTTAAAAATCGTTGTATGTTTCTTTCCATATTGATAAAGATCACACTCTTTTGAAGAATCAAATCTTTGTTCTGATTGATCCTTAACATGCCTTTTCTTTGAGTGTTTTTATATGTTCCTATGGTTAACGTTTCCTAAAAATATATTCCATAGAAATTATTGATATTTAATTACACTAAAGAATGATAGATCTTGGCTCATATGGTCTTATATTTTTAGTGTATATACATTCTATTACCTATGAGAAGAAAGAGTAAACTCTTCCATGGAATTCTGTAATTGGAATTTATCATTCCTAAAATTCACAAGATAACCATCATCACATAATTGACATCGGCTAATGAGGTTATTCTTAAGACACTTACCAAATAAAATTTCAAAAATCAATGTTTTTCCAAGAATAATAATGTTATATGCACTAACAATTTCTACTTGTGCATTATCTTCTGATGTTACATTTCCTCAACTCTTCCTGATAGTATTTTCAAAGATGTTTTTTACCAGTCATATACTAGGAACATCCACTATCCATATACCATGTATTGAGGTTGATACTCTCATTGATTTTCTGAAAATAAAAGTTATATCCTTTTGAAATAAAAACATTCTTTGATATGTAAATTTTGGAATGTTAGAATTTAGGAAACTATATTTTCATAAAAAAATAAGATTTATTAAATCCTAATAATTGGTTTTTGTTTAAAGAAATAATTTTCCCCCAATGTCTGCAAAACTGTCATTTAGTACAAAATGGGGAACTTTGGGGAAAAAATAGTTATTAATAAAAACTGGTTTAGAATAGGTATATCCAAATCCCGAATGATTCCTTAAAGAATGAATTTGGGAATATATCATGTCAATGGTTTCTTTCCCTGAGGTAAAGTATGATAGAAATTTCCTTAAGAAAAATATTTATGACATCAGTTTAATAACCAATTTATTTATCTTCAAATATTTACTCTTTTAACTAGTGTTAGAATATATTATATTTTTCATAGAAATTACATTTCCATTATCTTTAGAAATTTGATCCTTCTCAGAATTAACATTCTCATAGTTTTTAGACATAAATTCTAAATCAAATATTTTCAGATCAAGATCATTAGAATGATCAAATATTTAATTGTTTATAATAGATATTCTAGAATTATTTATATCTAATATATTTTTTATATTCAATTTTCATTCTCATAAATTTTAGCTATCCTAGAAAATTCTTCAGAAGAAGTTAACATATTAACTTCATCAGAAGAATATTCCTCATCGGATAACACATAATACTTATCATTTGTATAATTTTCATTCAAAGATACATTGGTGATAGACGTGACATTGTGTACTGTAGCCATTAGAAACCGATTTTCAATGGGTAGACTAGCTAGAAGACCATGATTCTTTAGACCAGAATATTTAAACTTAGAAGATTTATCCAACGAGTCACCACCACTGGCACTCCATGTATAATTATTATTCAGAACTTTATTAGCATTAGGTTTGTAATACTTCTTTATATTCTTTTCATAATGTTTTCCCTTCCTATCCTTTTTCTTAAGAATAGGACAATCTAGCCTTATATTACCTGCTCTTTTTCATTCATAGAATGAAAATTCCAAGTATTTCTTCTCTTATTTTTTCTTTTCTGATATATATACTAAAAATATTTATTTCCAACTATATTTTCCATTTTTCAATAATTATTATCTATCTTATTCATATAATGTTACCTTTTATTAGATTTTGATTAAATGGTATATTTCTTCGACTTGGATCATGTAACCCTTTTTGTAGACTTTGATTTAGTATCACTAAGGGCTAAAGTTCCATTTCCACTATTCTTCTTATTCAAATCAACAACTCTTTTCATTATGGTTTCATGTTTAAGAATACTTCCCAAAATCTCATCAAGATTAATTTGATTCACTCTTATATATTCATCAGTAGTGGTCCTCTTTAATTCCAATTCACTAGGGAAAATATCTATAATCAAATCTATAATAGATTCATCCTCAAGAACGTTTTCACCCATATATTTTACACTATTGAGGATAGTCATTGAACTTTTTTTTCTCATTGAAAACTGCTTCTCCATAAGGAAATAGAAATCCATGATATTTTTCTCTAAGCAAATCTATACTAGTTTTTATACCTGTGGATGTACCAAATTGTGTAACATAATATCTCTTTCAGATACAGTTAGTAGATTCACAAGAAGAAAATTTACTATATATATATTCTTAGTTGTAGAACAAAAAAATGTATTGTATACCTTGTAATTTAGTTGATATTCTGACTTTTCTTGGTTAGTGAAGCTTTTGAATTCCTTTTCAGGAATTTTGTAATCCCCAATATGAATGAAAAGGTTGTCCACTACTGTGTTAATAAAAAAATTCATAATTATATATCTATAGTACTCTTAATCATTACAATAAAAAATATGTGGTATTCTAGAGTTATGATTTTCAATCAAGCCAACATTCATACCTGTCATTCTATAAGAAAATATATTTCCACAAAAAATTGATAATAGTAAATGATTCTAAAAAGATGATAAAAATATTAAACAACACCTAAGGAAGAAGTGTTAAGAAATAAACAGTTAGAACAATAAAAATATGAGAATGAAGCCATATATGTGAATATAGGATTTTTAGAGACCTCCTATGATAACAATTGTATAATCAAAATAGGAAATATAGATGATAAATTACAAGAGGGGGGAGGGGTAGAATTTTATGTTTAAAAAAATTAATTTATAACCTTAAGGAAAACAATGATTAACAATGTTAAACAATTTATAATTCACACTACTTCTTTTAGTTCTACTAAACAATCTTGCTAGGTTCCAGAAATATGATTATAGAAATTTAACATAAGGAATGTTTACAAGGAAAATATTCTACATTAAAGCATATGAAATCTTACTTATTATAGTATATAAAATAATATGATAGTATAATAAGGTTATACTTTCTTCATTTATGAAAATACATTAGAAATAAACATGAAACAAAACAAGTTACAAGTATGAAATCATTAAACCCAAAGAGTAGGTTATCCAATAACCTCGGATAATGGTCCCTTTATTTATAGTTTCTAGAATGTATGTCTTACCCACACCAAGGTAGGACCTAGATAGGATTATCATAATCTATCTTGCAATACTGCAAGCCATTGATCCTTAAGGTAGATGATAACTCTTTCTTCATATCCTCATAAGTCATTAACTAGTAAGATAGTTGGAACTTATGACATCTATTCCAAAAAATCCCTTGATTGTACTAAAAAACAATCGGATTCTCATGAAGAAATCTGAACAAGATGTTGAGTATTAACAAGGCATGACAATCTCTCTCTCTAGAAATCACATCATCAACATGCAATTTCTAGAGTGATGGAACAATCAATGAGATTGTTCAAAAGAAAACCTAATTATTATTACAACATCAATTGTTGGATCCCTCTTCCAACAATTATATTGTTCTTTGAATCAGGGAGGGATCTATACAAATTTCATTTAATCAATGGTTTGTTAAAAATAGTTTTTATGATGGAATTTCTTAACATTTGTAAGGAAAATCATGTTACATAACCAAATTTATTTTTCAGAGTATAAGGAAAAATAGAATTTAGAATCTAAAAAAATTAGAGTTTATAAGATATGGATATTCAGATTTTTTTTCACAAAGAATTCAGAATCTATGTTATATATATTTTAGAGTCTGGATTCCAATGAATTCAGAATCAAAATTCTGAGAAATTTAGAGTTAGAATTCTGAGGAATTTGTTCTCTAAATTCTAAGGAATTCAGAGTCTGAAATTTAAAGAAATAAGTGTCCAAATTTAGAGGAATTCGGTGCCATAATTTTAAGGATTTTAGAATCTAAATAATGAGGAATTAAGAATCTATGTTTAAGATAATTCAGATTATGAATTTTAGAGAATTTAGAATCGGAATTTCAGAGAATTTGGAGTCTGAATTTCAAAAAAATTCAGAATCAAAATTTCAAATAAATCAGAATCTAAATTTTATAGAATTTAGAGTCTGAAATTCAGTGAATTCAGAATCTAAAAAGAGAACATTATATATCCATGTAATTATAAAATTCTGAGGTATTACATAAGAACTCAGGTTTTAGACAGGGTAATTAAATGGGAAAGATTTATAAAGGTTATAAAATGAAACAATGAAAACAAGGGTAAGGAAAAAATATCCATATAGAAATGAAATTTTCATTTTTAAAATAATTCTTAGGAAAACTATAATTTTCCTTAAGATAATGTTTTGGTGATTTTGAAATCATAGATAAATGGAAAAGTCATATGGAAAGCTTATTGACTCAATAATATTACTATCTTTTTATCCAATTTTAACACAAGAAGCTTCATCTGTTTTACTAATTGAATAATAATTATTAGTGTCATTGAAGTGTCTATAAAAATATGGTCATGTCAAAGGTGTGGGTTTTGGATTGAAGAATTGAAAATTTTTTGTGAATCAAAATGAGAAACTGGATAAAGATAATAAAATAGATGGGGATCTGGCATGAATAAATTTTCAAGAAGAAAAAATTAATTTAAAAACTAATTTGTTAGATATTATTATAAAAAATATTAAATTATTATAAACAACGTAATAATAAGAATCAATACATTATGATCTATCTCCCCCCCCCAGATTTTAGGCTATCCATTCCCCTAAATTTCTAAATTACCATAGGTAGTCGTTTCTTTCATAGATATTCTAGTGAAATGTAAATCAGTACAATATAGATAAATTTCCTATAGTAATATTCTATAAGTTTAAAATGATTATGATTTATATCTATTATCTCCCACCCATCACCCTATTCAAAGGGGTATGGTGTATAAAATCAATGTAGATATTTTACATAAGAAAAAACATCTAACAGATCATCTGAGAGTTAGGACTGACAAAGAAGAAGATTTGATAATGTAAATACCTATTAACATTGATGATATGTATTTTTACATAGTTGAAAATTCTATAGGAACATTTGTAGCATGGTCACTTGATATTTTTGAAATAAATATATATAAATTTGTATACCCTTTATAATTAATTATTTATGTAAAAAATTTAAAAATTAATGACAAAAATCTTGATCGAAGGAATGCTATTATATATATAGATAAGGAAGTGGAAATAGAAAGTAAAATCATAAAAATTAATAGGGTCAACCAAAAAGTCAAAAATAACTTCATAGAGTACCATTACCTCGCAAGTTAAACTTCCACATTTACTAATATTACAAGTTCATGATGATACAACATTCAAAAATACTAATATGGACTTCATTGATTTTTAAGAAAAATATACAGATATTCTATTACATAATATTTTGGTATTAATAATTTAGATTAAATCATCAGTCATAGGTAACTATGTTTCTTTTTTATAAATATATACATTAGGTACATTATGAAAATATATTTTTCCAATAACTGATCTAGCATGTAAATTATAGTTAAATAATGTTCATATTTTTAGGTGTATATATCATTATTATGTGAATAGAAATTCCTGCAAAACAATTGGACCCATGTTCCTCACAACACTTATTTACAAAAATATCATTGGTAGTAGTTGAATACTCTAAAATAGTCAACCAATTAGCCACACTGTTAGAAATGAAACATATAAATGATGAACTATTCCGAATACCCACAATATGTAGGAAAAATTCTATAATGTAATCTTATAAAATATATTTTTATTTCATTCAATGCTTATTCGTTTTATTCATAGGGCTCACTGTATTATCATTACAGTCAATTTTGATACTCAAAATATTTATTTGTGGGATTTAATGTATGAATTACCAACAAATAATCCATGGATGATGGTTTTTATCAACTTGTAATATACTACATTCAATATTTTAGAAATAAACATTAAGTAATATGTTTTATATTAATTTTCAATGAAATATTGTTATAATCAGGTGGTGTTTGAATATAATCAAAATCAAGGTATGTGGATAGTCCATGATGAAAAGGAGGCTATTGATATCGAAACCTAAATAGGTTTTTGTGTATAAATAACAATATTTAAATATAAAAACATATTTTGAAAATTTACTTTTTTTCCTGATGTCTATAGATTGACTAAACCAAATTAATGAGAAATATTATTGTTATTACATTCTCAAATTTAGGAATTATTTTATATTCAATAAAAAAACTAGATTACTTGAAGAGGTATTTCTGAATATAAATACATTTTCATTTAAAATATCTGTTAATCATTTATTTATTTATATTTTATAGTACTACATATACCGTTGATATACCACATATTCAAAATAGAAAAGAGATTTGTTTAGAAACCAGTCGGAAGAATACATTGTGTTAGAATGTTTTTATACATTAAGAATTCGTGACTTCCTATCCTATTACTATTTTTTTATTTCATATATGTATTGAAAAATTTTTTTTATCCACTTTTAATTTAGAAAAATTTCATTTCCCTTTATATACTAATTAATTAGTTAAATATATTATCATTTTATACATGTTGATTTCATGTTCTTAAATTGTTACAATGGATTTAAAAAATTAAATTGATGTTATAGAATCAATTTGATGTATATTTACATTATTTTAAACACTATTATTATTTTCATCAATCTATTCTTTATTCTAATATATTTTTATATTGTAAAACTAATATAATTAAATTTTATTATTTTAAATTGTTTTTATCTATTTTATAAATTATAAAAAATTGTTTTTGTTAATAAATGTTTCTCAAGCATGTATTATGGTTTTTAATATAGTAAATTCATAGATTGATATTAATACATATAAAAACTGGAATGTATATTTTTTAATTTTTAATATTTGGGACTCATATGATTTCTTTAACTAATTGTTATTAAATTTCATTGAAATTTGTAATGAGTTTTTTTAAAAAATTAATTGTATTATTCATATATTTTAAAATTAAAATGATTATATTTTTAATAATATATATTCTCTTTAATACTTCTAAAATAATAATATTATTATTTTAGAATTAATTACCTAAAAATGACCCTAATCTTCAGGATCTCAAATTTCTCCATTTATATATTATCTTTTTCATTAAAATTGTGTGTTCCAATATTGTCATATTTTTTCAACTCTCTAAATCTTCATTTTCTCCCATATTTTTTTAATATTCCACAGGAGAATTAAGACAAATAAAATATCATCATCTTCTTACCCTTTCATCTATTTTGGTGATTACTACCATTAAAAAAGGGACAATTTTTTACTTCTATTGTTTTTATTCAGAAGACAAGGGACTTTATTTTTTATATTTATAGATTCACCATTAAGTGATAGTTTCTTTGTATCTTGTTTCTTAATATATCTTAAAAGGGAAGAGATACTTTTGGTTACATTTATACCATTAAATCAAATAGAATAATACATTTAATCCCCATGAAATTAATATGGTAGGAATACGGGTACCCTCAGGTACAATTTTCAAACATCCTTACCAAATATTATGTCTTTATAACATTTAACAATTTAATTTATTCTTCCAATTTTATTATTATATATTGTTATAATATTACACATTCTAGAACATGATTTTTTTATTCTTTAATAAATATGTTTTCCAAAATTTTTGTATATTCCTTTATTTTTTTAAAAAAAATAAACCAACCTTCTCATTATATCTTCTATATACAACCTATATTTGATATCACTGGATTTTTATATTTACTTAATTCCCATTATTCAAATTCGTTCATAGTTTTTATTTTCAAAATATATAACCATGTTTTATCCAATTATGATCTCTTTTTGAAATAGTTTTTAACACCCATGGAGAACTAATAGAAAATCCTCACATCATTCTCAAATTTTAATGAAATTTATTATAGTTATTAGAGAAATTGCATGTATACTATTATTAAATATATTAGCTATATTGTTTATAACATTTTTATTCATTGATGTACTCTTAAAACTAAAAAATAAAATAATTGCACCCCAAATGATATTTGTATTTTTGAATTAGATGGTAAATATATGAATGTATTATAAAGTGGTTTATATGTTAATGAGTTTAATACAGTTTCTTTATGTAAAAATACATCGAAAATATAAAAATATTATAAGTAGAAGATAAAATTGTAAATATAATTGGGGATACGAGGCTTGAAAATATTATATAATACTTTAAGAGTTTTTCCATGCATCCTAGAAAATATATCACTATTATATTCAATATATTGAATGGAATTTTTAAGGGCCAAAATCCTCTTAGTGGTTTTTGTTCTAAATAATGTTTAGACAAGAAAATACTTATAGTTTTATAATGAAATGGAGAACTAATGGTTACTATGATCCAAGTAGCTAATGAAGTTAAGAACATGATGATGAAGGAACTCAAAGGTTATTGCATGACATATGAAATTACCATGAAGAGAAAATTGTAATATATTTCTAATGAGGTTGATGATACTAAAATAAACATATCATTAATAGAAAAATGATGAATAATGTAGTGTGACCCTGATATTTCAAAATTTACTAAGATCATGAACATGTATAATAAAAAAGAGAACAACTTGAAAAATTTAAAAAAAAATGAAGAATTCAATTTATGTTTTCCTATTTATTAAAATATCGGACAAATGAAACAACATTTCCCCTTGAAATAACAAACGAAAAAAAGAAATAATTATGGTAAAAAATATTTAAAGTTAATTACTTCGAGCACAAGTGGGGACTAAATTTAAATATATGAATCAAGTGGTGAATTTACTAATTTCTTCAAAACACATGTCGAGGATGGAATTAGGTTAGTTCTAAAATTTATCATTCTCCCTATCATTCCCCTTCTTCCTCTTATATATATTTTACATATTTTTTAACAAATAAATATCCTCACAATACTAAAAATGAACTTCAAAATGTTTTTCTGATCTTCTTTAAATATAAAAATATCATAAAAATAAAGACAATTTTGATGCTTCATAAAAATAATTTTTTTAAAAAATATAATTGTATATTAAATTTAAGTGTTAAACCACAAGTTAAAAAATTATAATTTGAAAATAATTATATTAAAAACTTTCTTTTTTATTTTTCCATGGAGAAAAAGATTTAAAAAAATGTGTGTTCTCAATAATATTTGAAATGTTTTTCTAAGTTTAGATTGAATAAATTTTTTTCGCACCAATTATAAAATAGAAAAAAAATTAATGGAATTTATAAAATTGTTTTTTTTGTTGGAAAAAAAATATTTAGTGTATTAATTTAACTCTAAAAATGATAGATATGGTTGACCTAAAACAACTATAATTATTTTCATATTTCAAATGGAAATAATTTTTCCCAATAATTATAGATTAAAAATTATTTCTTAGATAACATATGTAGACGACAAATATCGGTACCAAAAGCTATAGACTATTAATATTTTCAAGAAAAATTTAATACACCATGAGGTTACAAGGGATATGGATAGTGGGTTCTCAAGTCACATGTGTGGTGATATTTCTAAAGTCAATCATCTTCAAAATTATGATGGAAGACATGTAACCATTATAGATGGCTCAAAATGATAAATTTCTAGTAGAGGTACAATTAGTTTCCCTAAATATACTATTATAAAATATGTTTTATTTTGTAATTTCTTCAAGAATAAGATACTTATTATTTGTTAATTATGTTATAGGGGTTTTAAACGTACTTTTAAAAATATATTTTTTCTATGTATTTATCTCAAGGGAAATATTTTACTTATTGTTTTCCATTTTTCAATTGTATATATATTATATTTAAAATTTAATGAAAGTAAGATAAATTAATGTGTTTATGTGGATAAGATTATAATTCCTATATTTGGAACCAGGGCCTAAGTCATTCTAATATTCACTCTCTTGTGGAAATAAATCACAAATAAATAGTACTATATTTACCAAAATTATCTGATAAATATAATTTAGTTTGTGAAAAATTACCACTAGGAAGGAAACACAAGTCTTCCTTTAAATCTAAAAACCTTTTTTTCTATTTTAAAACCCTATAACAAGATCAACTAGATCTTTTTTGACTGTCTTGTGTTTCTTGTATTTATTGTGAAAATTAAACCATTATAATTATCAATGACCTCATTAGATTTAAGTGGGTTTTATTATTAGATCCTAAAAATGATTTCTACAATGTCTTTATCCACATTTAATAGAAATTTTAAATTGAAAAAGTTTATAAATTACATTCCCCTATAAATGTCCATAATATAGATTTTGATAAAAAATACATGACTGATGTGGAAATAAATCACAAATGAATAGTACTATATTTACCAAAATTATCTGATAAATATAATTTAGTTTGTGAAACATTACAACTAGGAAGGAAACACAAGTCTTCCTTTAAATCTAAAAACCTTGTTTTCTATTTTAAAACCCTATAACAAGATCAAATTGATATTTTTTGACTGTCTTGTGTTTCTTGTATTTATTGTGAAAATTAAACCGTTATAATTATCAATGACCTCATTAGATTTACGTGGGTTTTATTCGTAGATCATAAAAATTATTTTTACAATGTCTTTATCCACATTTAATAGAAATTTTAAATTTAAAAATATTATAAATTATATTCCCCTATAAATGTCTATAATATAGATTTTGATAAAAAATACATCACTGAGTTATTTTCTTCTTATTTTTATCATTACACTTTTCCTCTACTATAAGGTCTAAACAAAATTTGGATTGTGAAGTTGAAATTAGACACTTCTGGAAATTTCTAACTCAATATTATGTGTTATCCTATCCTAATTCTTCTAGGAAGTGGAATTCAATCCCATTATCATTATTCTTAAATTTGTCAATATAAGAACAATCATTGAGAAAACCTATTATGAGCTCAGGAAAGGAAAAATTATATTAGATATATTCATCTATGATATTAGATATGAATTCATTTTCATTAATAGAAAATAAAATATAGGAATGTTTGACAGAAAAACAATTATGAAATCATCATTAACTACTCAAACTCAAGTAAATCCTTTTAAGTATTCACTAAGTGAACTAGATCCTTTAATATTATATTTACAAAAAACTCAATGGGAATCTTTAAAAATCACATCCATTTAATGATGATATTGTTAACCATCCTATTGCATACCTTCCAAAACATTAAACTTATATATAAATTTATAACGCTTTGGTATCCCTATCCTCTATTTTAGCCAAGTATTATACTCAATCTGTCATACATCCTCTTGAAATGTTTATTAGTGAATTTCAATACATAATGCATACTAAATGATCTTTATTAAATGAGAATGATCATAAAGATCTTATCTCTCAAATAAACCTCATTACCTCAATGATGTCATTAATGATAAAAATTCTATACTTTTCATGCTTCTAGAGTGAAAATAATTCAAAAGGAATATAATTTTTAATCTCATGCGACATCCTAATAATCATCAAATTACTGGAACCAAGTGGGTATTTAAAATCAATCTTGATGAAAAATGAAAATTTTGTCATAAAAATGAGCTAATTGTTTGTAAATGTTATAATAAATAAGAAGGTATTGTTTATGATTAAACCATTGAAATATTTATTTATATGAATATATTAGATTTTTTTTTGGAATTCACCACTACTATTGATTTTTTAATTTCTTAAATGATTTTAAATGTTCTAATATAGGTTATTTCTAAAAATATATTTGTGGAACAATAATATCACATTAATCAAATTTACTCAAGATGCCATTTTTATATGTGATAACTTTTAAAATAGAGATTTCATTCATTCCATTGTTTTCAAAAACCATAAACTTTTCAATATCTATACTTATCCCATTCATATTTATTATATTCACTTCAGCAAATTTTATTTTGGTATGATATTATTCTGATTTAATCTCTTAATTTCATAAACGCTTGATAAGTTTTTCAATTATATATTTTTTTCCAAAATTTATTTCAAAAATAAATTTCAAAATATTTTATTAAAAAAATATTCAATTGAAGTAGAATCACACTTTTAAAAGTTGTTTTGACTGTAATGCTCCAAGAATAACATTCAGGTCTAGATAAAAACAAATGGATATGGTTCTAGTATAGTTAGTCCAAAGAATTTATATGTAAAATGATTTATTCAGTTTGATATACTTTTACCTTTATAGAGAACATTTAGTGGACCTTCTTGGCACATCACGTTTGGAACACATAGGGTAATTGTCTATGATTTTTTAATACGTTAATTTCAAATCAATAAAAATGATTTTTAATAAATTTTTTTTATGTATTTTATTTATTTTTAGATTAATGTTTATGATCCTTTTGAATTATTCGAGGGCAATAATTAAAGATGTGATAATATATTTAATATTGAAATTATCTTAAAAGGGAAATTTTCTCTTTCAATTTTTTTTTTCATTTTTAAAATTTATTTTTCAAAAAATATAATTACACTTTTTAATATATATTATTCAATACCTTATTTTAAATATTAAAAAAAATTCCATTTTTTTAAAATGTTTATTCTAAAATATATCATGTTTTCTAAATATTTTCAATGAATTAATTTTCACTTCTATGATGTCCCAGACTCATAATCCACTTAAAGGGTGCCTCGAGCCCAGTTTCGCCAGAGCCTCATGCTCACCTCCCCAAATGCCAGAGGCTTCCAACAAGCAGTGATGTCCTTGGGTGTGTTTGTTTGGAGACTAGGCTTTAATTACCAAAGTCTATCATTATAGATGATATTAAATATAGGTAAATTTCGGTAGAAATGTATGCAAATAGAAAAAAAATGGGAAAGTAGAGACAATAGTTACAGTAACATAAAAAACTCCAATAACATTCAAAAACTGATGATGTGAATTGTTACTAGAAGGCTGTAAAACATGGATACAAGATAGCAGGTATAAACACCTATACTTTACATACATTTTTATTACATCAAAATTTAAGCACAGTTATTACAACATATAACAAAACCATGAAAGGACTGTATAGGTATAGTGACTTTAGAAACTGGGAAACATAAACAACTGGTTCATAAATCAACTACACTGTCTCCATTTTATTTTATCATATCTAGAGTCCCTTTTTTGTATCTTACTTGATACCGTTCTTCCTGAACTATGGAAAATATAACATATAAAAGGGTGAGCTCAAATGCTCAGTAAGGGTAAAAAATGAAATATCAAATTCAAAAGAAAATATAATTTCGAAAATATTAACCTGCAAAAGAGATCATAATATCAAAACATGGGATAAATCATAGTAGTGAAATGTAATCCCAATAAACATAACATAAAACATGAAACTTTGTGTCATACACACATAATCATATAGAATCATTTCTTAGTAGTCAAGACTCATTTCCAAGACAATCTTAGCAGACAAAGTCCATTTCTAAACCGAGTTCACTCGTCGTTTCAGTCCTGTATCACTGAACCCGATTAACCTGTAATTCAAGACATGTCTATATCATGAGATATAAATATTTACCCAATGCATTGGAAGGAGATATAGGTCCCACCCATCTCATAATGATACCATTCTTATGTGTTCCACAAGATCATAAATCATACATCATAGCATAACCCATGTAATAAAAATGGTATTCTTAAACATCATGCCATCATAACATAATCCATATAAGATAAAAGGACATGATAAAAAAAATTCTATCATAACCTAATAAAATAAATGTAAAAATAGGGATAGAAGAAAAACCCTATATTATCTTAGATGGAAAATAATTTTGATAAAACGCTTGAACTCCATTCGTGAGGAAAATAACCTATCTACTTCAAAAACATTTTCTTTTCATAAAATTTCATATAATTTTAAATCAATATAAGTTGATTTAAAATAAACATGAAAACATGTAATGTAAGATTCATATAAATAATTTTCTAAAAATCCATTCATGCCGTATAAGTTAAAAAAATACATTTTTCTCGTACTTTGGCCGGAAAAGTCAAAAAGTACATCATACAAAAAACGACAAAAGATTCCTTTCATATGTTTTACTAAAAACTCACCGAAGGTTAAAAATGGATTTAAAAATTTTAGGAGGATATAAATAATATTACATATTGTGGAAACATGTATGTTGATGATAAAAATTCCCCAGTAAATTCTGAAGTATAAACAATCTCGGATAAAAATAAGATTGCGAGATTTTCCCTTACCTTAGGTCTGATTTGTTTCATATGTGACCGATCCTCTTGTATTATTATTTAAATAATGTTATTGACTTATTCCAGAATCATACTCGTTGTTATGATATCATATATGGTCATATTCTTAGCTTCGTCTTAGTAATATTTCATTGCTACTTGTTATTCAGGTGTTTATTACTTTTTCATCTTATGCGTGTTTTGTCGAATAAATTATTATTCTTTTTAGGTTATAGATAAAGAATTTCCAGGATTATATTAGTGTAATATATATCATATTTATTCATTCAATTCATTTATATAATCATTATGCATTGAAGATCATGTAGAACGAGTCGCGTCACATCGTGGAGACGGTAGGCCGTACATACGCACGAGCGATGATATCGGTCCCATGATCATGGAATTGTGTATGAATACTATTTCAGAATCAATATCACTTTATAATAATCATATATCGTTATTAATTACACCATTATACCCATCCATGTAAGGTAGTTGTGGAAAACATATTACACCACGGTGTGGAGACGGTATTCCATACGTACGCACACGTAGTGATTTCATTTTCTATAGGATGGATAGAAGGTGAAATAGGGTTGTTTCATATTTATAATAACATATCAGTATATTACTGATACTGATGTTATTACTTCATAATGAAAAAAATAAATAAGAAGAAGTATAATAAGAAATAAATATGAAAGAATCAGTAACGGACATTACCTCTTCTTTGAAGAGCCTCTTGTTAACCTCCTCTTAGTGCACTAAAGATAGTCTTTGAAAAAGACCCAGACCTCTAGGATGTTCTTGGGGAAGTGCATAAAATAATTGGTAGGTGTTGGCCGAGATAGAATGCTCAAAGTGGTGTGAGGAGGAGAGGGAGGAGATTCACTTTTATAATGGAGGAGAGGGGAACCTTAGGAAAAAATTAAAATATAATTTTCTAATAAAGTCATATTCGGTTTTTAATAGCTCAAAATTGATTTCTTTCGAAGATAAAGTTGGGTATGGGTATAAATCCTCTCAACCAATAGATTTTAGACAGGTTGGGTCATTATATTATCCTTATCTTTTAGTTTTAACTCTTTATTAATTAGATTGACTTTACCATTTCACTTTGTATTTTTATATTATATAGTTAATAAACATACCATATACATATAAGAGACCCCCAAGGGGTCCATTAATGATTAAAATATCATGATATAAGTATCTTGTCTGAACGGTTGATTTTTAGGAATATAATAACAATTAATAATATAATATTTGTTTTATAAACTATTTTATGTCAATTTTGACACTATTTGGTAATTGATTTTTATGGAAATCATAAAAGCATGATTAGTTCGAAAAAGTAAATTAAATCAATAATAACATGTCATATTAACCTAGAAAATTAGTTGAATTCATAAAAAGTCTTAAATTACATTTATTTCTGTATTTATAACATCAATTATGTTAATATTTCATTAATAAGGTAATTACTGCATCATCATTGTGTCATAAATAAATTAACATATGTAATGTCTAAAAATTATAAATAATATCCCATTATGTAGGAAAAATTTTTATATTTCTAATAAATATTTATAGTCGAATTTATCTTATTTATAACCCAATATTAAAAATGATTTAGCTTTTAAACATTGATTTTAACTTTTTTAACCTTCTTTAAATAACTTAATAATAAATGTCATAATCTAATCCAGGTGGACTTAATGGTCAAATTTTATTCCAGGTTGTTTTTGGTCAAATTACTCTTATCGAATAGAATTAAGACATGTGTTAGGATATTAATAATAATATAATTTTTACCCTTAATTACCCTATTTAATTTTAACCGTGGTAAATAAAAGTAAAAAGATACTATTCAACAAACATTATTTTCTTCTCATTGAACCACAATTTACTCCTAGCTATTAACTGTGTCTCTTAGATCTTCTAAATCCCACTCACAGAAGCAGTAAAAATTAAGTATTATATAAGTTTTCAAAAAGATTCTAGGAGGTAGGTAAAAGACGTTGAAAAGTTCAATAAACATTTTATATATCGAAAATTATTATAAAATGAATCTAATGAAATACATTGAAATTATATAGGTATTATGTATCAATTTTGACCTAAAATAAATTTAAAATAAAATAAATAATTATTTAAATAAAAAGTCTGTTTTTAAAAAGTAACCCAATGTTTTCACTATTCATCAAAAATTGAATGTTTTCAGAAAAATACCAAAAATTCACCCGAGGCTAATTTCGATATTCCGAATCCAAAAATGAGGTCCATTTTGAAAAATAAAATTTATAAAATTTCAAAAAATTTGTATTACTATTCATAACGGCTAGTTTTAATAATATTTTAATAGCATATAATTGTTTAGTGAAACTCTGTATTGCGTACAACGCAAGCTATCAAGGAAGGCCGTAATTGCGTGTAAAGAAAGCCAAGCTAGTGTTGCGTGTAGTGAAATATTCCTTTGATGATGTATATAACATAAAAACAAAATATTTCTCATAAAAATCTCAGGTGATACTTTCTACACCGCCTTAATGTGAATTTCGCCCTCGAAATTTGTTACTTTGTAAAAAACAGATGAGGATACCTCTCCCTCATCATATCCTCAAGATCTGATGTAGCTTCTTCTAATTGGTGTTTCCTCCATAAAAATTTCACCAAGCGAATGGTCTTGTTCCGTAGGACTTTTTCACTATGATCCAGAATCTCTATCGGTTGTTCTTCATATGAAAGATCATGCTCCAGCGGTACAACTTCTGAGGTGAGTACATGTGAAGGATCGGGTATGTACTTTCTCAAGAGAGATACATGGAACACATCATGAACTTCAGAGAGATTCGGTGGAAGTGTTAATCGGTAAGCTACATTCCAAACATGATCCAGTATTTCGAAAGGACCGATATACCTAGGTCTCAACTTTCCCTTCTTTCCAAATCTCATTACTCTCTTCCAAGGAGATATTCATAAGAACACTATATCACCCACTTCAAAATCTCGGTATTTTCTTCGGTTGTTGTCATAAATTTTTTGTCGACTCTGAGCTGCTCTTATGTTTTGTTGAATAGATCTGACCTTTTCTACCATCTCATCAACAAGATCATGTCCTAATATCTTTCTTTCCCCAACTTCATCCTAGAAAGTTGGAGTCCTACATTTATTTCCATATAGATCTTCATAAGGAGCCATCTGAATACTGGAGTGAAAGCTATTATTATTTGAAAATTCCACCAAAGGTAGGTGTTGATCCCAACCACCTTTGAAATACATAGAGCAATCTCTTAACATATCTCGTAGACGTTGAATTGTCCTCTCAGACTAACTGTCTGTCTGAGGATGATAAATAGTGATGAAACTCAACTCTGTATCCAGAGTATGCTGAAGACTTCACCAAAACTTTGAGGTAAACCTGAAATCCTCATCAGATATAATGGAAAGTGGTACTCAATGAAATCTTACCACTTCCTTCACATATATCTTGGCAAGCTGATCCAGAGATAAATCCTGTCTCATAGCAATGATGTGTGCCGACTTTGTAAGATGATCAAATATGACCCAGATAACATTATTATCTTTGGATTTTTTAGGAAGTCTGGTGACAAAGTCCATAGTGAAGTTTTCCTATTTCCATTCAGGTATGGGTAATGGTTGTAACATCCCCTTAGACTTATGTCTCCCAACATTAACTTGTTGAAAAACCAAGTATCAAGAGACATATTCGGCAACATTTCTTTTCATGCCATCCCACTAGAAGTACTCTTTCATGTCCCTATACATCATCATGCTTCTAGGATGAATAGAAAATGAATAACTACAAGCCTCATCCAGCAAATCCTTCTTTAATTCAAGGAAGGTAGGAACACAAAACCGATTCCTGAACTTTATTATCCCATCATAATCAGGGTTGAATTCAGTAACATTTCTCACCTTTTATTGTAACACTACATCTTCTTTATGTGCCTCTTTAATCTTCACATGTATAGATGGTTGGACATTCATTTGAGAAAGATCATATTTTTTCCCTTCCATTATAATTCCAAGATCCATCCTTTGTAAATCCATAAATATTGGATCTTTCGTGATCCTCATCATGGATAAGCTATCATGGTCTTGTCGACTTAATGCATCTTCCACCTTGTTGGCTTACCCTGGGTGGTAATGAATTGATCAGTCGTAATCCTTAATCAACTCCAATCATCTTATTTGGCACATATTTAGCACCTTTTGTGTGAAAATATACTTTAAAATTTTATGATCAGTATAAATATCACACCTTTCACCATAAAGATAATGCCTCCAAATCATTAATGAAAATATTACCCCAGATAACACCAAATCATGAGTTGGGTAAATTTTCTCATGGATTTTAAACTGTCATGAGGCATAAGTTATCACTATATCGTTTTTCATGAGAACACACCCTAGCCCCTTCTTGTATGCATCACTGTAGATCACAAACCTTTCTCCACAACAAGTTAGTGTGAGAACAGGTGCACTGGATAACCATTTTTTTAACTATTTGAAATTATCTTCACACTCCTCTGTCCAAATCAACTTAACTCCTTTTGGAGTCATCCTTGTGAGTGGATTATAAAATCCTGAAAAATATTTCACAAAACATCGATAAAATCCATCCAGACCAATATAACTTCGGATCTCGATTACTGATGTTGGTCTCGTCCATCTTTCGATAACCACTATTTTTTCTGGATCTATAAATATCCTTTCATTTGAGATTATGTGTCACAAAAATGAAACTTTATGAAGCTAAAATTCACACTTGGTAAATTTGGCATCAACCTTCTCCTTTCTTAGGGTCTTCAATACAATTATCAAGCGATTTTCATGTTCTTCCTTTCTCTTTGAATAGAAAAGAATATCATCTATAAAGACTACCACAAACTGATCAAGATTGTCTCCACAGACTCTATTCATCAGATCCATGAAGATAGCAGGGGCATTAGTAAGACCAAATGGAATCACTATAAATTCATAGTGTACATACCATGTACGAAAATCTGTCTTTGGTATATCCTTTCTTTTGACCCTTAATTGATTATACCCTAAACGAAGATCAATTTTGGAAAAGTATTGAGCTCCACGTAGTTGGTCAAATAAGTCATCAATGTGTGGGAGAGGATATTTTTTATTGATAGTGATCTTGTTAAGTTCTCGATAATCAATGCAGAGTCTCATTGATCCATTGTTCTTCTTAACAAATAGAACAGGTGCTCTCCAAGGTGATGCACTAGGGCGTATGAATCCCTTATCAAGATTCTCTTGGATTTTCTTCTTCAATTCCTGCAACTCAATTGGGGACATTCTATAAGGTGTCTTTGAAATAGGAAAAGCACCTGATACGAGTTCTATTGAAAACTCAACATCACGATTTGGTAGTAGACCCGACAATTCCTCTAGAAAGACATCATCACACTCCCATACAATGGGCATATTATTAGTCGTGAGTTTCTCTCCAACCATATGAGACAAATAAAATTCATTTAGTGGAATCAAGAACCATAAGATGGGTGAAATTTCAATTGGAAGGTTATGTTCATCCTTGCATCGATATACGATCATAGATTGATCTAGAATATGAAATGTGACTTCCCTTATTTGGAAATTGATATGAGATCCATATAAAGAAATCCAATCCATGCTAGGGATCACATCAAATTCCACTATAGGAGGTATCACATGATTTTTAGGAAGCACATTCCCACAAACTTCAATCGGAGAAGAATTATAAACTTTTGATGCGACTGTTGTGCCATTTGGGGTTGTCATAGATGACTCAATATCTAAATTCTGAGGTAATATGGTGATACCCTTAGAAAATAATTCAGAAATAAAATAGTGGGTGGATCTAGAATCAAATAAAACATTTTCTACTTTAGATTGGATGGTATGTGTACCTTTCACCACTTCATTATCATACTCCACATCCCTGATAGAAATTCCATGTGACATTCCTTTGTATTTGGACTTAAGAGTTTGTTGAAGTCGATCATCATAAAAAACCCTTGCATTAGAGCATTGATTGGCATAATTCCCCATTTCCTTTCACTTGTAACATTGATGTGCAGGAGGTTCACTCTGGGTAGCCTTTTCTTTGTTCACATCACTAGACATCTTCATCCCATCATTGTGGCATTAAAATTCCCAATGACCTTTCTTTCCAAATTTGAAACATTTACTTATCCCTTTATGACAACTCCCTCCATGTTTCATTCCACACTTTGCGCATAAGGGGAAACTCATCTTCTTTTCAATGTGCTCTTTAGATTTTCTTTTGAATTCCATTTTCCTCTTCTTATCAAACGCATATGACTGATGGGTTACTCCAATATCCATCTAAACATTGAGAGCACATTGAACAATTTCCTCATATATATTGAGGTACCTTATGGATAACGCCCTTCGAAGACTTGGTTTTAAGCCACTAAATAATCGATCGATCAAACTCCCAGGTTGGATAATATTCCTAGAAGCGTACCTTGCAAGTCCTGTAAAATTTGCTTCGTAGGCACCAACAGATTCATCATACCATTTATTTAGTTCAATAAACTCTTTCCCCATATTTGTTTGAAGAATACGGGGGATGTAATTATTGAAAACTAAGTTCTTGAACTCATCCCTTTCCATGGACTCAATTTCATCTCTTGGCCTCGTATTCTTGATAAGATTCCACCATTGATCGCTTCACCTTCCAAATGATATACTTCTAAGATGACATTATAATGTTCATAACATGGAAGAACTGAAAACATCTTTTCAGTGGTACTGATCCACTGTTCATCCACTAAGGGATCAGTAGACCCACTGAATGAGGGTGGATGCTGCCTCATGAAGGATTCAACCGAATTTTGCTCCTTCTTTTACTCATTTGGAAGTCCTGCATGGTTCATAGCTTGAGAAAGTTGTGTGAGCATGGTTAAAAGATTTTGCATTCCATCTCCCAAAATGTTTGGTTGCTCAGGGGCACAATCATTACATTTTCCATCGCATTCCGCCTTAACATGGTTCCTTCGGGTTCTATCCACTGACTAAAAACAAGAAGAATAGTGTGAGAAACACTAATTATAATAAGAATACCACATAATCCAGAATAAAATTTCACACTTAAGGTCTTTCATAGGTTATTCATGGACATTTCTAAAACACTATGATTGTGTTCTATGCTTAGATATATCCATAGGGTTCTTACTAAGGCATTCACATCCTAGTTTCCAACGGTTGACTATACCTTTCCTCTGATACCAACTATAACGACCCATACATTACATACATTGTTATTACTTGACAATTGAAGCACAATTATTACAACATAAAAAAACCATGAAAGGACTGTATGGGTATAATGTCCTTAGAAATTGGGAAACACAAACAACTGGTTCATAAATCATCTACAATGTCTCCCTTGTATTTTATCATATCTAGAGTCCCTTGTGGAATATCTTACTTAATACCCTTCTTCCTGGCCTGGGGAAAAGAATACATATAAAAGAGTGAGCTCAAATGCTCAGTAATGGTAAAAAGGGAAATATCATATTCATAAGAATATAGCATTTCTAAAATCTTAACCTACAAAAGATATCATAATATTAATACATGGGATAAATCATAGTAGTGAAATATAATTCCAATAATCCTAACATAAAACATGAAACTTTGTGGAATACACACATTATCATACAGAATCATATCTTAGTAGTCAATACTCATTTGCAAGACTGTCTTAGCAGACAAAGTCGATTTCTGAACCGAGTTCACTCCTCGTTTTAGTCTTGTATCAATGAACCAGATTAACTTGACATTCCAGCTATGTCTATCTCATGAGATATAAATCATTACCCAAGGAATTTGAGGGAGATATAGGTCCCACCCATCTCATAATGATACCATTCTTATGTGTTCCACATCATCATAAATCATACATCATAGCATAACCCATGTAATAAAAATGTGATTCTTAAACATCATGCCATCATATCATAATCCATATAATATAAAAGGAAGTAATAAAAATGATTCCATCATAACATAATAAAATCAATGTTAATATAGTGATCAAAACAGAATCCTATATAATCATAGATGGAAAATAATTTTGATAAAATGCTTGAACTCCATTATTGAAGAAAAATATCCTTTCTACTTCAAAAAAATTTTCCTTTATTAAAATGTCATATAATTTTAAACTAAAATAAGTTGATTAAAAATATACAAGAAAACTTGTAAACTATGCTTCATGGAAATAATGATCTAAAAATCCATTCATGTTGTATAAGTTAAAGAAATACATTTTCTCGTACTTTGGCCAGAAAAGTCAAAAAGTACCTCGTACAAAAAACAACAAAACATTCCTTTCATATCATTTTAGAAAAACTCCCCAAAGGGTGAAATTGGATTTAAAAAATTTTAAGAGGATAAAAATAATATTAAATATTGAGGAATCATGGATGTGGATGATAAAAATTCTTGAGTAAATTCTGAAGTATAATTAATCTTGGATAAAAATTAGATTGTATGATTTTCCCTTAACATAGGTCCATTTTTATTCGTATGTGTCCGAACCTCCTGTATAATGATTTAAATAATGTTATTGACTTTTTCCAGAATCATACTCATTGTTATGATATCATATATGATATCATATATGATCATATTCTTATATTCGTATTAATAATATTTCATTGCTACTTGTTATTCGGGTGTTTATTGCTTTTTCTTCTTATGCGTGTTTTGAAAAATATATTATTATTATTATTTTTAGGATATAGATACCTCATTTACAGAATGATATTAGTGTAATATATATCATATTTATTCATTAAATTCATTTACATAATGATTATTTATTGAAGATCATCTATAACGAGTCACATCACATCGTGGAGACGGTTGCCCGTACGTACGCACAAGCTATGATATCGTTCCCATGATCATGGAATTGTGTATGTATACTATTTAAGAATCAATATCACTTTATAATAATCATATATAGTTACTCTTTACACCATTATACCTATCCAAGTAAGTTGGTGGTGGAAAACAGATTACACCACAGTGTGGAGACAGTATTCCGTACGTACGCATGCGTGATGATTTCATTTTCCGTATGATGGTTAGAAGGAGAAATAAGGTTGCTTCATATTTATAATAACATATCAGTATAAGAGTGATACTTATGTTATTACTTCATAATGAAACAACTAAAGAAGAATAAGTAGAAGAAGTAATAAATTTGAAATAATCGGTAACAGACATTACCTCTTCTATGAAGCGCCTCTTCTTAACCTCTTCTTAGGGCACTAAAGATGGTCATTGAAGAAGAACAGGACCTATAGGATGTTTATAGGGAAGTGGAGAAGTGAAATTGGCAGGGGTTGGCCGATCTTGAAGGCTCAATGTGGTGTGAGGAGGAGAGGGAGGAGGTTCCCATTTAAAAGGGAGGAGAAGAGTACCTGAGGAAAATCTGTAAATATTATTCTATAATAAAGTCATATTCGGTTTTTAGTAGCTCAAATTGATTTATTTAGAAGCTAAAGTGGGAATGGGTCTAAATCCTCTCAACCAATAGATTTTAGATAGGTTTGGGTCATTTTTTAACCTTATCTCTTAGATTTAACTCTTAGTTAATTAGATTGAAATTTACCATGTCACTTTGTATTTTTATATTATATAGTAAATAAACATTCCATATATATCCAACCGACCCCCAAGTGGTCCATTAATGATACAACTATCATTATATAAGTATCTTGGTAGAACCTTAGATTTTTAAGAATATAATAACAATTAGTAATATAATATTTGTTTTAAAAACTATTTTATGTCAATTTTGACACCATTGGTAATTGATTTTTGTGAAACTCATAACAGCATGATTAGTACGATCATAGTTAATTAAATAAATACTAAATTGTCATATTAACCTAGAAAATTAGTTTAATTCATAAAAAGTCTCAAATTACATTATTTGTGTATTTATAAGATCAATTATGTTAATATTTCATTAATAAGGTAATTACAGCATCATCATTGTGTAATAAATAAATTATTTTATTTAATGTATAAAAATTATAAATAAAATACCATTATGTATGAAATCTTTTTAATTATCTAATTAATATTTATTGTGGAATTTATCTTATGTATAACCCTATATTAAAAATGATTTAGTTATTAAACTATCGTTTTAACTATTTTAACCCTTCTTTAAATAAATTATTAATAAATGTCCTAATCTAATCCAAGTGGACCTAAATGGTCATATTTTATTCCTAAGGTTGTTTTTGGTCAAATTACACTTATCCAGTTGAATTAGGACATGTGTTTGGGCCATAATAATATTATTTTTACCCTTAATTACCCTATTTACTTTTAACCGTGGTAAATAAAAGTAAAAAGTTACCATTCACCACAAATTATATTCATCTCATTGAACCAAATTGTAGTCCTTTATATTTACCGTGTCTCTCAGATTTTCAAAATTCCACTCACAGAAGCGGTAAAAATATGTTTTATTTAAATTTGCAAAAAGCTCCTAGGAGGTAGGTAAAAGACCGTGAAATGTTCAATAAAACTTTTATATATTATAAAATGACTCCAATGAATTAGATTGAACATATATATGAATTATTTATCAATTTTGACCTAAAATAAATTTAAATAAAATAAATAATTATTTAAATAAAATGTCGGTTTTTAAATAGTAACCCAGTGTTTTCACTATTCATCAAAAATTTACTGTTTTTAGAAAAATACCAAAAATTCACCCAAGGCTAATTTCAATATTCTGAATCAAAAAATAAAGTCCATTTTAAAAATGAAAATTTAAAAAATTTAAAAAATTGGGCATTACTATTCATAACGGCCAGTTTTAATAATATTTTAATAGCATATCATTGTTTAGTGAAACTCGGTATTGCGTACAACACAAGATATCAAGGATGGTCGTGATTGCGTGTAAATAAAACTATGCTAGTGTCGTGTGTAATGGAATATTCCTTTGATGATGTATATAACATAAAAGAAAATATTTTTCATAAAAATCTCGGGTGTTACAGCAGGAATATCATGTTCAAAAAAAATATAATGGAATCAAATTACTCTATCAAAAATCCAGATCTCTGACTCTATCATCCACTAGCAATCTCCATATTAAACAAAAAACAATCATGTTTTTGATGTCATATGCTTCACTTTATCAACACTTGAATCCTTGTATTCTACTATGGCGACCAAATGGAACTCAGGGAGGGTGTGAGATAATTCTCAATCAAACACCACCAATGGTTTCTATAACATACATACCCTTTAATGGAAATGTAACAGTCAATATGAATACATATATAATTTAAATTAGTACAATGTATCAAAATACCAAAGTACCTACTACCGCCCTCAGTAGGTTTCTGAACATATATCCAATTCATTTAATTAAGTAATTACCAATTTTTATAGATATCTCTCATGAGGAATATCCAATACTACAATAACCTCGTGATAGTGAAAATATGTATGGATCAAATATGAAATAATGAATCAATGATTAATGATATTTAATAATGATATTACATGGTAATAACCAAGGCAATGTAGACCTCAAGGTTACACAACTCAGTAATAACTATAATCTGGATAATGATAAGAGTGTAATCCATGTAGCATGTTACAAGGATTTTCAAAATAAGGTTCCTATTGAATCATTAGTGATCGTCCCCGGTAAATGAGGCTATGCAGAGACAGGGACCTATGGTCATTAACCATGGCACCTACTTGTTAATGATGGATCGAAGGAGTGTTTCCAAGGCATCCCATGATAATATGAAATTATCCTACAATGTTATAATAGGTGTCTAAAAAAACACAAGGATCATGATCTAAGTGGGTATCAAACCAAGAAAGCCATATCCATGAATCAAAATGGGGTTCCCGAGTGATTATGGAATTCCCCAATATGAATCCAAGGTAAGCTCAAGTGAGGCCATTATAGTTTATGAAGTCATGTAATATTTCCTATGGTCAATAATATCCTTTAATTAGTGTGATAATTTCAAGTATCATGTAACCATTGCTTCATGCCTTTCATTTTATTCGTTTATTAATGTCAAGTAGCATGGAACCTTTAAATCAGGTAAAAAAACAATAAGTTCATTTGGTTCATGCCTTGGCATTCACTAGTGTGACAAGGTCATGTAGCATGTAACCACTCTTTTAACCCATTTAAATCGTATTCTATATTCAAGGATAAATATTATACCTTCCATTTATGTGGTTTCGGGTGAAACAAGTACACAACATATTCATTAACATTTAATTCTATGCCATATCCTTTGTACACTTTCTGATTCATAGTTCACATTTCATTGTCAAGTTGAAGCACGTAGCTTTGGCAGGTCAAGTGGTGGGAATACAAGGTACTATCCCTTATTCACTTCTCATTATAAACAAGCCATTTAATATAAAAATACATATCTTTAGGATGGTCAATTCAAGGCACACCATAAGAGTGGATCAAACATGTTAAAACACTAAAACAACAATTATGTCATAACATCATAGATGGGATGAATGGAGTTGTGGGTGTAACCACCAAAAATTTATCAAATATTTTAAATTAGAATAACAATACAATTCTAGTGATTACAAACATGGAAAATAAATTCAATAAATGACAAATGATGAAATTGGTGGTTCCCATTCGAGAAATAAAAAATCAGCGAAAATTAGGGATGAGTTATAGAACACCCACCATAGGCTTGTACCAAGATCATCCTCTGGTATTATACATTGATTTTAATTAGATAAGAGTAGATCTAAGAAAATGTGAAAAAATGATCATACCTTGATAAATGATTCATGATGTTGTAATAATGAGAACGACTCAAGAGGACTTGAGTACTTATTGTTTCACATCCGATGTGATGAACCAAAGGGTGATGGGATCCTTGATGATGGAGATATTAAAATCCCTAGATTTGGACTTTAGACAACAAAAATATAAGATCAATTTAGGTAATTCCTTCATTATCCTATATTAGTGAAGGAATGAGGTTAATAGATCATTAATAAAAATTTGATAAAATTACATAGAAATTTTTTTTGTTCATATTTTTTTGTACGGTTTGACAAACCATGCACAAATAGTGAAATGTTTTCTAGGTAGAAGGGGATCATTTTCATGGTAAGGCTACATTGTCATGTGAATATTGTGTGAAGGGGTTCTATCCAAATATTTCAATCTTCACGGTTATCCAAACAATGTTCCAACCATGCGCTAACTACGCGACCTGTCCATTGTTTTCCAAAAATAAGGGGTTCTAAGATCCGAACATGTCCCAGAAACCATTGAGACCATTACTAACCAAATATGTATCCATATTAGGTCTACGAAAGATACTTATACTTAAATTTAAAGGACCCATACTTTATTGAAAACCCATGTTTGTATAATCATCCCCCCTTAGAATAACTCATCCATGTGTTCAACTTCTAAAGGTGGAGAAAATATTTATGAGAATAACTCTATCCATTGGTCATGTATATCTGCATTTGTCTCCCAAGTCCCATTTTATTATCAGTTGTGCTTCCATATCACCCATACTAGAGATACATATAGGCCTTAGAGAGACATCGTGCTCCAGTCGATGATGTGTACATGATACTCTTGAAAGGTAGAATTAGCATATAAATCGAATTCCTCAGGATCAAAAGTATGAGATTGGTCGAAATGATATTGGTGAATCTCTAAAACATGAAATATATCATGAATGTAATGATACCTATATGGTAATAGAAATTTATCTACTTCTGATCCGACTCTCCAAATAATTTCAAACGACCCCACATAACGAGTTGACAACTTCCCCTGCTTCTGTAATAGATTATTATCAAGCATGTGAGATACAAAATGGAAAACATGATAGATTTCCTCAAACTCAAGAGGTCATTGATGATGATCATAACAATATTTTTTTTCAGGAATGAGTAGTTGTCATACACATTCTGATTAACTGAACTTGTTCCGAAGTCTCATGAATGAGACAAGGACATAATAGGGCTACCTCAACTGCCTCTAGCTAGCATTAGAGATAACAAAACAACATATATATAAGGCTTAAAAATGATCAATCTAAATTGTCAAAAAAATAAGTTATTATTGTTAAACTCGATGAGAAGGATATGCTTCTCCCATGAACTGTCAAAATCAAGGAAACATACTGGGAGAATATCATCTAAAACCTTTATTTTCTGTTCTAATTGTCCATTGGCCTTATGTTGAAATGTTTTTCTTAGAGGAACTTGGGTCCTCATATCATTTTCCAATCCCTTATATAACTGTGATGTTAAATGAGAATACCTATTTGAAATGATAGTATGTGGAACCCTATGTACTGGTATGATCTCACAAACATGCAGTCTTCTCTTCTCATTAACTGTGAAAGTATACCGAATTAGAAGAAAGTGATATGATTTCATTAGTTATTCAATGACTTCCCATATTGAATGACTACCCCTCAAAGACCTAGGTATGATGGCTAAAAAGTACATATAAAAATCATTCCTCTTCCATTTCGGTACTGGTAGAGGCTGTAGAAAACCAGCAGGTCTATGGTGATCTACCTTCACCTATTGGAAGGTGGTACACCTCATGATAATGCCTTCTATCTGACAATTCAGCACAGGTCACCAATACCGGTGTCACATATCTCAATACATCTTCGAGATGCCTGACTAAACATCCCACTTTGAAGCATAGGACGGTTTCTTCAACTCCTCTCTCATATTTGTAAGAACCCTGATATGTTCACATAGACAGAGTACATCATCTTCAAACACAAAGAAATTCGGAGGTGGAGTATCTCTTGATATAATTTCATAAAAAACCAATCCTTCATGATCCGAAAATCTTATACTCTTCACATTCTATATAATGGAAGAGGTAACAATCAAGGATCAGGGACAAAATTTCTCATGATTGTAGTGAAAATATAGATGTAATATATAGGAGAGATCCATTAACATCCATTCATCAATGGATTCCCATATCTCTAGTTTCTGAGTTTTCCAACATAGTGCATCTACAACCACATTTCCCTTCCTGAATGTACAGGTAGGGTAAAAATCATAGGATATATGATATTCAACCCATCTTCCCTATCTGTTGTTCATGTCACACTATGAAAATATATATTTTAGGCTCTTGTGGTATATGTACACCACAATTAACTCACCCAATAGAAAATGACTCTAGAAACATAAAGAATGGGAAAATGATTCTAGATAAAGGTAATGTGTTTAGTAGTTTCTCTCATGGGGCCTTAACTTCCATGATCCAAATGAAATGACTCTATCTTCTGGCATCAGTAAAACTTCTATGCCAATTCTTGATGCATCATAGAAGACAGTATAACCTGTACCTGGCTTGGGAAGTGTTAGAATAGTTGTTGATACCAGCCTCCCTCTCAGCTCTTGAAAGTATTTCTCACATTATTTTGACCATAAAAACATATCACCCTTATTTTTTAGACTAGTACGAGGTGAAACAAGGAATGAAATTTTATGTATGAAACATATGTAATATTAACCCATCCCTAAGAAACTATGTTTATCAAACACATTATTTGGATGTTATTAAGAAACTACAACACTATCCTTTTTTAGGTCTACAAATACAACTTATTCTGATATTATATGTCCCAATTAGTGGAATTTTGCAATCCTAAAGTTTCACTTATCATGATTGGTGTAAATTTCATTCCCTCTCAGTGTACTCAGAATAAAATCAATATATTTTACAAGCTCACTAAGAGTGTGTGAATACACAACGATGTCTTCAACAAAGACTATGTCAATGTGTCCAAATAGGGGTGGAAACTCATATTCATCATATACATGAAAATGGCAGTAATAATTATAATACTGAATGACATAATAAGGTAATCATACAAAACATATCCACTATGGAGACTTATACTACGTATGTATAATGGTCTGACAAACATATGATGATAACCCGATATCAGGTCAATCTTTGAGAAGGCCTTTTCTCCTCAGCGATAGTTGAAAATATTATCAATGTGAGGCGTTGGATATGAGTTATTGATCGTATGCTGGTTAAACATTCTCTAATAAACACATATATATTAGGATACATCCTCTTTCTTGGAGAAAAAAAATGATAAAATGACATGAAGATTTACTAAGATGTACAAAACCATTTCCTCTAAATCCACTAACTACTACTTGAGCTCTTGAATCGTTGTAGGTTCCACTTGTATGAAGGAATGGACACTAGAGGAACTCTTGGAACATGATCAATTGTAAAATCTACCTATCTCTCATGAGGTAATCTAGACAAATCATCATAAAATACATCCCTTAAATGATCCACTGTTGGAGGTAATCATCTTGATGTAAACCCGGATCCCCCATGATGAGATTCTCAATCGGGGTGGTCACTCCACCAAACCCATGATGCTTTGATCTAGATCAACCAGCCTAGTAATCCCACTCACCATTATGTAGATAACTGATTCTATCTGGTGATTTAAACAATAACTTAAAATTATTTAGGTCTACAAAAGCATGATGGTAAACCAATAAGTCCATCCTGATTATGATGTTGAATCCCTTCATCTCGAGAATAAAGAGGATCCATAAGAAATTGTAACTTACCAGGTCAAGGGGACAATCCCTACACTGGCATATTCCTTCTAATCATAACCCTAATAGCATATTAAGAATCATTACACCATAGTGATATTTTTTATCTAGTCCAATATTCACCAAAATTAATATATAGATAAAATAGTTAGAATCATATATATAAAATAAATAATATAATTTAGTAGATTCCACAAGAACAGTACCTCATACTGTAGATGTTATCACAATATTATCCTTGGGTATTAGCTGTAGTACATGCAACAGGCATGATCCGTGGTCATGTGTAACAGATGGACTACCGGGATCATAATTTCTCTGTTAGCCCTGCTGGTGATTGGTGGTATTGCTACCACGACCATGTACTCCTACTCATATAGACTTATCAGTGTTATTCCAACTCCTATCCTCACACAGTTGAAAAGAACTCACTTTTGATGGTTGATCTAATGTGGATTCTTTTCCAATTGATACTAGTGGAATGGTCCGGAAGAATTTCTGGAGATTCCCCATGTATCCCCAAGATCAGCATTCCATTGGGTCTTTATCAAATTGATGCTTCTTGTTCCATCTTCATTCACAATGACGACACTCAATAGAAGAATCTAAATGGATACTCTGGTGGCCACTACCCTAAAAAGAAACCTTGAGGGAATGCTCCAGCCACCTGAATATCTAGTCGCCTGAGGCGAAACTATTTGTCTATGGCTGGTACTATTTAGTTCTTCAAGTTGTTCTATATTATAATCGAATGATTTACTACTGTAGAAATAGTTGGTTTGTGAATGATATTCACCAACCTATGGATGGTGTACTGGATCCCAACCTAAAAATTTATAGCATGTGGAAACTCCTCAATGACTAGAAGTGGTGAAATGTGCAGTAACACTATGAAACATGCAGAATATTCCAAAATGAGCATACAAACCATCTCAATATAAATGAACACTATATTGGTGTCATCTCTCTATGTCCGAAGATTGATATGTTCATTTATGAAAGTCTAGAAATTAATTCATAACATTCCCTCATGATGTCTGGACTGGGTAATCACATACCAAAAACACTTGTATAAATCCCAAAAGCATGTATGTCTCAATATTTATTCTCTACTCTAGAGGAATATCCAGATTCTCAATGATAGATAGGGTGGAATCATGCCAAGAATCAGTAGCCTACATACCACCATTCCCTGAGAAAAGAGTAGGATACAGCTACTAGAACACGCAATTTAGATCATCCATTGTAGGTTAATGCCACAGATAACCATTCATGGACGACATCATATATAGTAAACTATCATTAATGTTGCTTTTAGTTATCAAATTAGGTATAAAAGGCAGTTCCTTACGTGGAACCCCTCATGATAAGACTCGCAGCTCAGGGCCCACCATGTCTAAAGCATGGTTGTTGCCACCCTCCTAACATATGCTACAAGGATTTCTTGTATGAATTGGTCTACAATAAGCAAGAACACATCATAGGAAAATAATATAAAAAGAAAGAATCAGTAGAAGAAGTTGGAATTATGAAAACATACTACACAAGGAATACTACCGCATCTACCTGCTTAGATGGCCAGGTATCGGTAAGTTCTCAAGTATAAGTTTCATTTCTTTTTTACATTTAATTACTAGGTTCACTACATTACCTTTAATAAACACGACATGGTGGGATAAATATGTGCAACCATTTCATTTTTGATTCTAGGATTCACTTTATAATCCATATTCATTTATGATGAATCAGTTCCTATACACCTATTACTAAAAACGTCACCCATTTATTTATAAGAGAATGGATCAAATCGGTAAATTAATAATCATAACCCATGAAGGACCATAAACCTCATGATTTGGGATATTAAATGCCTCTATTTCATAGAATATTAATAAAAGAATAATCTATCTATCACCATGTCACTCGGCAATCAAATGGATATAAAAATATGAAAATCATTTAAATTCACATATATGAAATTACAATATTCATGAAATCTGTATTTTTTGTGCCTATAAGGATGTATGTCACAATTATCATTTCCCTAATATCATCAGGCCAAGGATGAATGAAAATAATCAAAAAGGATTAATAATAAACTACTCCACAATACTTTTGTGTCACCCAATGGTTACGCAATATAAATTGTAGTAGGCAAAAGAAGAACACGAATTATAATTTTTGAAAATAGGGTTTTCACCCTGAAGATGTGTACATGAGGACCAGGGATGACTTATGACCAAGTCCCACATGTTACTAATCTCCAATATATTGTATCCCAAGAGTAAATCTGTAAAGAAAACTAGATCTGATACCAATTTGTTATGTCTCAGTCCCATATTATACTCAACGGGTGCCCCAAGTCCAATGGGCCATGTGGCCTCAAGTGCATATCCTCTAATTCCAAAGGCCACTGACTAGTAGCAAGGGACTAGGGTGTGCCTTTGGGGTGGAAATTTCCTAATTACAAACATGTATCTCATCAGATGAATGTAAACATAGTTAATAGCGAATGGAATATAATTAAATTGAAGTCACAATAGAAAAATATATACAACAATGATGATAAATAAAACCATTGGAATAGAATTAAACAACTGATGACGTTTCATGATGCTAGAAAATTGAAAAATATGGATACAAGACTACATGCATAACATATTCCACCAAATTATAAAATAATCAATATACAATCTCAAGCATCCTGACCTCTGACCCGGTCATCTTCTCTCAAGAACCATACTAAAAATCAAGAAATCATGTGTTTGAATCCACATGCATCCCTTTTTCAACATATGAGACCATATAATCTACATTGGGTACCAAAAATATCTTAGAGAGGGTATGAGTTAAATCTCAGTGGGCCACCAAAAAATGTGTCTATGGAATCTGGACAATGTAATGGAAATGTAACTGTGTGAAGGAATGCATATATAAAGTAAAGCATTACAATGTTACTAAATACCTTTGTACCTTCTTTATTCCTTAGTTGGTGTCTAGACATGTGAAAAATTCATTTAATTAATTTATTACCAATTTTAGACTGAAAGGTCTTGTGAGGTATATCCAACAAGACATCATGTCATTACATTATAAATAGTGAAGGATATGATATGTAATAAGACAACCATGATGAATTCCACTTAATAATGGAGTTCCTATGTAATAACCAAGGAAACATATAACTCAAGGGTTTGCAAATCAGTAGTAACTTTATCCATTATAAGGGTAATTGTGTAATCCATGTAGCATGTTCCAAGGAATTCTACAATAAGTTGCCTACCGAATCCACATTGATTGTCTATGGTAAAACCGGGCTAAGCAGAGACAGGGCCCTATGGGATGTAACCATGGATCGTACATGTCAATGATGTATCCATACAGTGTATCAAATATATCTTATTTTCATATGAAGGGATCCTATGGTGTCATATCTAAAATCCAAGAATAGATGAGGATCAGGATCTAGATGGGTATCATCTAATGCAATCCATATCCTTGAATTAGAATGGGGTTGTTGTGTTCTTATGGAATTCCCCAATAAGAATCCATGACTATCTCAAGTAAGGCCATTAGTATTTATGATGTCATGTAATATTTCATTTTTTTCAAGACATACATTTCATTAGAATGATAAGTTCATGTATCATTCCAACGTTGGTTCAATCCTTTTGATTCATTAGTGTAATATGGTGAATTAGCGTGAAATCTTTTAATGAAATCATAATTAATCAATAAGCCTTTTTGGTTCATGCCTTTCTGTTAATTATTTTTACTGGTCCAAGTAGTATGGGACCATTAATTTAATACAATTAATGCATATTCTTTATTTGGGTTTCCCTCTTCTACCTTATATTAATTTGTTAAGGGGTTATACAGATATAAAACCTACTATTCGTATTCATTTTATGGCCACGTCATATCCTTAGAACACATGAGAATTGAAAGTTCACATTTAATAGAAAAGTTGAAGCACTTAACTTTGGTTTGTCATGTGTTGGACATACATGGTATTGTACCATATGAAATTCTAATTATAAACAATCCATTTTATATAAATACTCTAACCAGTAGGATGGTCATCCAAAAGCACACCCAAACGGTAGATCAAATGTGTTAAAACAGTAAAACAAAATTTATGGCATAACATCATATATTGGATGAATGGATTTTTAGGTGTAAACATGATATATTAATAAAATATTTTGAATGAGCATAACCATATGGTTCTGATTTTTACAAACATAGAATATAAATTCCATAAACGTCACCCGATGAAATAGGTGGGCTCCACAAAAAAATAAAAAATCAACGAGCATTAGGGATGAGTTGTAGACCACCCACAATAGTCATGAATGAATATCATCCTTCAGTATTAGAACATGATATGTCTTAGGTTAGAGTAGATCTATGAAAAATAGGAAAACTCTCTAACACTTGATAACTCGATTGATAGAAAGAGAGAAGGAGAACGGCTTAAGAGAACTCGAGTACATAGTATTGCACATCCAACATCACCAACAAAAGCTTGATTACATCTCAGATGATAGAGATATTTGAATACCTCTATTTGGCATTAAAAAGAACCAAAAGGATATCCATGGTTTTAATTCCGGCATAATATCATAATAGGGAAGAATGAGTGTCGTTAATAGATAATTAAGGTAAATTTGTTAAATTTACCTAAAAAATTATCATGTGCACAGTTTTTCAGTAGGGGTTGACAAAAATGTGGTCAAACCATGAGAGTTTTTATGGTTAGAAGTGGAACATTCCACGGTTAGGCTTCATTCCTATCCAAAATCCATGTGGTGTGGTTTTTTCCATAAATTTAAATCTACACAGTTAGCCAAACTGGGCACCTACTGTTCACTAACCGTGAAACCCTTCATGTTTTTCCAAAAATATGGGCTTTGGGCTCCAAAAATTCCTTATACACCCTTGAGACTTTTACTAACACATTAAAAATCCATATTAGTTCCATTATAAGGATTTATATGCAAATTTTAAGGATCCATACCTGAGTGAAAAATCAGGTTTTTACAACATCTTTTTACAGATCATTAATGGTGATGAATATATATTTAATTTTTATCTCTTTATTATCTACACTCATGTATAACTTATTTTTGATAATCTCAAGTGGGGGGAAGTTTTAGGTATGTGAATGATATTTTCATTCTTTTATATTGTTTAATTTAATTTTATATTCATGTTTTTCTGATCACAAAAAATTATATATAGTAGTGATTCTCACCATTCATTGATTTTAACTATCACACAAATTATTAAATTATTTATTCTAATTATATTTAACAATTATAATTGATATTTATTTTATTTATAATTGTAGTTTTTTTGTTTTTTTCATTGACTATATCCCCTTTTTGTATTATTATTACTTCCCTATATGTTTAGTTTTAATTCTTTTGGGTGAAAAATCAATATTGTAAATTTAATTTTATCTATTATGTATCAATTATGAAAATATATTTACCCATACATGAGATTTCAAACCCTGGTTGTTACCCTTATATATTGTTTGTAAAATATATTTTACATTTATTAATCATTAATGGTACCCCTACACTTTTTATGCAATTTAATATTTAAATTTACAAAATGTTTATTTTTGTGTATGCATGTTTTAGATTTTATATTTTACCCTTATTTGAGGACGGTCTTACCTTTAAGCATTGAGTTTAATGTTATGTTTACCTTTACAAAACTATCAATTATACCCTTATGTAGTTCGTTCTTTAACTTATTTACATTTAATCAAGCTACACTAATGAGATCCACCCATATGATATCTTCCAATACACAACGAATGAATTTATTGTGTACCCTAAAACAACAGATGTTACCTTTTGGCATGCTATTTTTTTTATTTTACCACTAGAAAAAATATGGAATTTTTTATCTACTTTATATATAATGGAAAATAACGGTTACTAGAATATAGATAATTATGTTCACTTTATTTTTCAGTATTCATTATATATTGATTTTTATTATATTAATTTAATTACTTTAAATTATTCTATGGGTCTTATAAATTAATATTTATGTTACAAAACATTTTTATGTATTTTTAAATTATTTTAAATACATTTATTATATAAATTAAATATTTTCCTCATTATAACAAATTTTCACAAAATGAAACTAAAATAATTATATTTTATTATTTGTTATTATTATTTTATATTTTATTATTTATAAAATCATGTTAATGATAATTGTTTTTCAATCTTTTTATTATTTTTTAATAATATACTTTTTAATAATCATATTATCCCATGTATGAAAATGGGATGAGTTTTTTTTATTTTTTAGAATGTGGTATTACTATGATTTCTTGACATATTATTATAGAATTTATTTAATCAATATAATAAGTCTTTTTCAAATATGTTTTATGTTCTCAATATTTAAAAATTCAAATGATGATTTTATTTATAATTGGAATCTCTCTTTGATAATTCTAAATAAAATTATCATTATTGAAAATAATAATATCATAATTATTATATTAGTTTTATTGAATTTATAATTTATTTAAAGGAGTGCATGATTGTATAAAAATATGAGGGAGTAATATATAAAATCCTCATAAAATTCAGGAGGGTGATGTAGGGGTACCCACAGTTATTATTTTCAAAATTTCAGCCAAAATATTGTGTCCTATTTACTTTAAAAAATTATTTTATTCTTCAAAATTTATTATTATATATTATTAAATAATTATTATTAAAAAAATTATATAATTTATTTATTTTATAATTAATTCTATATAAATTGGATGGACATACTTTAATTTTATAATGGGTAATTCACTGACATATTTCTATTTTATATATTATATAAAACCTACATGGTTATCCCAGGTGTCACAATAGAACCTGAGGGCCAATAGGTTAATCTATACATAATTGTTTTCAAATGTATATTCAATTTTTTACTACCTATTTAACAGAATGTTTTTCTACATACACTAATTTTCTAACTATATTTTTCTCAAGATACAATTTCTAGTGGCCTAGTGAGTTTTACTCACTTCTATTAGGCGTCCAAGAAACATTGGTACTCAAGTATCATTCACATGCTTATTGAAGGAACATGTTTGTCCCGAGGCCTAGGTTGAGCTCTTCATGACTAGGCATGATAGCTCATATGGTATTGGGAGACTAGATAAGATTTGGCTCAAAGATGAATTGGAACTTTATAAATGGTTAATTTTAAATAGGTACATATATTTAACAATCCAAGTTGGTAATTAGTTGCATGTATGACATTGTTGTTTGGGACATAATATATTTAATTAGTCATTATATTATTTTTATATTTATGTTCTTATGTTTCCATATTATTTTGACATGCTTATTTATTCTTGTGAGCTCTGATGCTTGTCATAAATATACGATACTTGTTTATTTTATCAGTAACTGTTCACTCTAATAATGGGGTATATTATCCCTATAACACCACCCTTGATCCCCTATGCTATTCTGAATACTTTATTATATTAGGAGGAATTCAAAAGGACTTATGGTCAACCATTCTAGTTACTATTATAGTGTTAACTATGGTGGGAAGTTACAGTGTGGTATCAATGCTTTAATTTTGTTTTCACTTATAGTTTTGGGATCTGGTGGACTAGATCTTTAAGAATGTGTATGTTCTTATGAAGTATATCAAATTGGGTCATCAACAACACATGTTTTGCAAGAAATTATAGGTTATAATGTATATGGTGTTATTTTGATTAGTATTATACATTATAGTTTTGTATGATCTTTTACATAGACAACACACATGTTTTTTTAATTTTTTCATTTAAGATGGATTTATTGCTCTTGGATCATTACTGAGAGGGTAATTATTTAATTCTAGTTTATTAGATATTAAGAAAAATGGTGTATCATTATTTATGATAATGATGTGGGATCAATATATTATAGGCCTTCTAGTGCTTGAGTTTAAAAAATTTATGGGATTTATTCATTAAAGTGTTAATAAATATTTATATAGCGTTTTCATAAATATGTACATGGTGTCATTATACTAGAATGTTTCGAATTATATATATATTTCCTTCTGATATAAGTTTATGTGGATCACTGGTGATGTGATCAGTGATGATAATATTAATTCGGTCATCATGTAAAATTGGTGAAAGGACCATGGAGGTCGACATGTGATCTATGCATAACTACTAGATAGGTAACAATATATTGTATTCATGTCAGTATATTTGTCCTGGTTCTCTATGGAATAGTATAATGTACATATTCTCAAAGATTATAGGTTCCCTAGTTGTGGTTTTCGGGTTTTTATGTAATAATTTTATATATAAAACACTAAATATAGGTGTTTAGACATGTTTATATCTTGTTACATTGGTGCATTAGTATGTTTGACACCCCATGAGCTATGACCTTATACATGTTATCATGGAACAAGGAGTTTGGACCAAGATATCATTCATGATACATTCACCAGTACCGATATTTGAGAGTTACTGTTTACCATCATTGATGTTAATTCAATTTCAGGAGATGGTGCTTTGTTATTTTTTAGGGTAACCCACGAAAGGGGTTGACTGAGTTCTGAGTTCCTTTTTAGATGTTAGGAATAGGTAGATGATTTATCATTTCATTAGTTATGCACAAATAGGGACACCACAAATGGTTTTAGTCATCTTTGATGCCTTTCATTGAGAGGAATTCTTCATTTCTAGTTATTTAGCTATTATATTGGGCTTTAGAGGGATAGGTTTGTTCAAGTGCTTTGTTTGTTTAATAGTTGTGTAGGTGCAGTATGTCAGGTGGTTATGAGATATATAACTAGTGTTTGAGGTTCACAAGGGTATTTCATTTCAATAATTCTGGTTTTATTCTAGGAGTGACATTGTAGGTGAGTTATTCATTGTGTGTTCATGTAAGAGTGAGGAGGTTCTTGTTCTAGATAAGGATATCCTTAAAAATAAAAAATGGTGTGAGACATGTGGGAATAAATAGTTTGTTTGAGATGAAAAGATAATGGAGTGATGATTATATGGAAGAATATTTTGTTTTAGAGGTAGTTTCTTGTTAGGGTTTATGTTTTTTCGGCTATAGATGTATATTTAGAAATACAGTGAGAGAATAAGTAAAAAATTAGAACTTTTGGAACAACACATGGTTCTTGAATGGTCATGATTGGGGTTTTGAATTAGTGAGATGACTATTATTTTTGAAATCACCATGATTTCTCTAGCTTGGGTATGGTAATCATGAGGCATAGGCAAAGACAATGGAAGGATCTTGTGATTCATGTTTTGTTGGAAATGAAAAGTTAGAGTCGAAGTAGTGTTTCTATTGGGTTACAAAAGAGAATATAACAATGGATAATTAATGGGATATCATAGGAGTGAATTCATGGTGATGCACTATGCTCATTGGATAGTGGATTATGCTATATAGAAGTATATTCCTAGATATCTTGAATTGATCAGGAAGACACCAGTTGTCTGATAACCGATGTGGGTGTGATGAGTAGATTATAGGTGTGTCAGCCCAAGGATATATTTTGAAAATCATGATGTCCATACAATGGTAATTATAATGATTAAGGATCGGGCGTATAGTAATGGTAAATCTATTTTAAACCTAATTGAGAGTGTTATAGATTAATGTGATAGGGAAAGCCTCATTTCTCAAAAAAAGGTATGCATGTATGGTTTCGATGTGACCAATAATGTATAGTGATTAGGGAAGTAGTCAAGGATAAACTAGGTGGTGAGTTTACACCTACATTTATTTAAAAATATGAATCTTATTTTGAAGGTTTTGTTGTGGGAATCAGGAGTGATGATTCTGTGAGATGTTGGAAAGAGTTAGTTTCCCATTTTGTAGAGAAACTTTGGGTTGATTGGTCTCATCACCATTTTTTCTTTGTGCATTGTGGTAGATAGATCATGGGCCATAGATAGGGAAAATGTTTAAGGAATTACAGTACATGGGTTCACCTATTCTTGGAGTAGGATAATGTTCAAGGTAATGTTACCCTCGAGTGAAGGATCAAAAATACATGAACCAGTTAATAGACAATATTTTTCATGTTGTGTAGTGGGGAATATGTGAAACCAATTATATAATTGTTCCGCAGTGAATTCCATCTCATGGAAAAGAATGTGATAGTGTATGGGTTCGCAGTGTTAGTGTATGACTTGGTTGGCTGTGGAGGAATTTTAATGTTAGATGTTAATAGTTTATAACCTCTCTATGATAGGTAAGAGGTTGAAAATAGATTGAGGGTAAATGTTATATTTAGTTTTTCTTTGATAATTAATATGAGTTTCAATATTTTATAGGAGGTCTCATGTATATTTGGGCATGGTAAGTTGGGATCCATACTATGTTATTTGGAATAGTATGAGTTTTAGTTTCCAAATGTGATTTCTGAGGGTGAGGGTTCCATTATTTGGAATTTAGTGGGACTAATATAAATCATGTGATTTGGAACTCCATAAATCTAGTAGCTTATCAGGTGATCACATAATCGGTGGTTTCAGGTAGATGAGTTCAGTAAATAATTATCTTAGGGTTTTAGTTTTAGCATCAGTTGTTGGCTTTGATTTTGTCTAGTTGAGCACCTTGGGATTTTAGATATTCCTTTGATGTGTTTTGGGAATTTGGAAAATGGTATAAGACCACTTACCATTAAACAAAGAAAATTTTGGTCAATTGATGTAAATAGATGATCAAAAAAACTTCCCATGGATGAAAATTTATATGATAGAGAGTTTTTAGGATCTTGTGTCCAATAGATGTGATGATTTCAAAAGTAATTTAAATTATTAATTTATTTGAATTGTTGAATTTCACATTATGAATTGGAATAGAAATATGAGAGTTAAAATTCATAAAAGGGTTTTCAAATTATAAATGAGGCATGTTAGGTATCTCTAGAATTCAGATGAACATCTAAGGATTTGGGATATGTTATAGGATGTTTTGGTCTATTTTCCCTATTGCACGGTTTGGTGTGCATGGTTTGGATGATATTGTTCCCCACATAGATGATCAAGGTGATTTATTTCATCTTTAAATGAACATGGTTATGTTTCAAGGTTACATCATGTTTAATGGGAAATCATGTGCGGGTAATGAAGAATTGTGTGAGGCGGTGGGAGCCTGTGACAGGACACAAGATTTCAAGTAAACCATGTTCCTTGCTGCATAGAGATCTATTGTTGTATTAAATAGTTATTTCATAATTAACATGCGATGTAACCAAACCATGTTGTTAGAAAGGTGTTGGATAGATCAAATTTCACTCTTTACACCATGTTTGAAAACCCATGTAGCTAAACTAAATGAGGCATGTTATGTTACCTAGTGAAGGTTCCACATTTGATGCATATTTTGGAAAATTGTGTTTCCTCCGAAAATATATCTAAAATATGTAATTTAGTAAAATCTCTCTCATTATATTGGGGTTTTCTGACCCATCCTCCTCCCATAAATGTGTGTGGACTATATGAATCCCCTTCCCTATTGATCCTCTTTCCATCCATTGATTTAAATAATTCTAGAAGCAATCCAATAGCATTTTTATGTATCTATCTCCTCTAATGGATTCCGTTAGTATTTTACTTCTAAATATATAAATTTAGAGTTCTCTATATTATTTTATTTATATTCCATCAGTTCATGGTGGAATTTAATGTTTTTCCTTGGTTTCTTTCATACAACATCACCTATAATGTTATCTTTATGTAGTAGCATGCCATTTCATTGGATGAATACGATGACATAATTTTTTTTAAGTTTATAACTTAATATTGGTAACAAATGAGGTTTTTAGCACATTTGGTTAGGAATTTACCCCATAATGTTGATGGGGTTATGCCATGGGTTTTTTGTGCATTTTTGGTCAATGTTCTAGCATGAAAAGATCATCCGAGCTTGGTTGTTTCTAATGACAATGTTTCGGCACCGAGAAGTTTGGAGAATAATTAAACAAGCCTTCATAAGGTCATTGGTATTTAGAAATATTATGGAGATATTTTTTAATGAGGTTTGTTTTCTAATTGTAATTCATAGTAGATTGGTTAATTTTATATCATGATTATATAGTATCTAAAACATCTTAAATGTGTTTTTATAATGCTTCCCTCACTTGAGAAATTAGTTAGGGCCATAAATTGATACTTTAGTCTTTCCATGGATCCCATCGGTTCTGTTGATGATTATATGATGGAACCTAAATCCATCCGTGGGATACTATTTTTCATTAAAGTTGTAATGTGGGATGTAATCTATTTAAATTGGTGTGTTATGAGTTTAACATATCTAGGAATATAAGATTTCTTGATATCGTTATGATAGGGATACTTGGAATATCTTGTAAATAAATTTTAAATATCATTTCATGTGGGTGATAATAAATTATTTTAGGTTCTATGATTTTGTGAAAATTCTCTGTGGATTTAGATTTCTTAACCATATTTGCTGGGTTTTGAAGATTTTTTAGGTTTAAATTGGTAGAAAATATGGTTTTAAGTTGATATAATATTTAAAGTAAGTAGTTTTCCTCCATGTGATTTTAAAAAGGGTTTTTAGATTATATTAAAATATTGATTTAAAATTTTTATATGGTTTCCCATTTGGTAAAAATTCCTTTATGATACAATTTAAAGATTATGATGTAAATGAATAATTTTTCTTTTGTTTTGATGTTAAAAATGAAGAACCATATTTTAAGGGTGGATTCAAATAAATTTAAATGGATGGGTGAGATCCATCATTTAAAACAAATTTGATGTTGTTTTGATCTACAAAATGGGAGAAATATTATGACTCAATTTTTCGTGTTAGAGGACCATTGGAACCTTGGTAAGTGATAAGAGATTAAAAATGTTTGTTTGAGGTTTTTTTTATGTTTTATTGGTTTATGATATTAAACCTTGGTTTTGGTAAATGATGGGATGGTTTAGAGGTCATATTAAGGATTCATACACCATTGGTACATTTTATAATTCCAGATGTTAGACATGACACTCAACATCCATGATTGAGAATGTTTGACATGGTTTTCAACATGTACGGTTCATGAATTCTGAAATGAACCTCTATATATGAGGATAATAAATATTTACATGATTCTCCAAATGTATGTTTTGGGATGTTTGATATGTCACACCACATCAGTGGATTAGGATATTGCACATAATGCTCCACAACTATGGTTTAGGATGTTATATAGAACACTTTTCATTAGCCCTGATAGTTCTGTAAATAGTTTTGTGGATAAAATCTGGTTTAAGAAATTATTTCTATTGATAATGGTTGTGATGTATTACTGATTCTCTAGACAATGATAACCTGAGAATCTAATATGAGTACCTAGATTGATTCTTTTTGTATTGATGAGTTAAATCATTAATGAATAAGCCTTCCTTTATTGAATGTAAGTATAACCCTATACATTCATATTGAGAATATATAATTTTCCCTTTGCATGTTTGGTTGGATTAGATGTATCTTTAGAACCTTGGGTCTAATAGGATAATCACAAAATGGTTTGTCATAAATTTATCTTCATTTATATATTATTTGTTTATCGTAAAATTTATCTACATAAACATTATACTTGAGTGGTGTTTTTTTAGAAACCATTGGTGGTGGGATACTAACTTGTAATCACACACTTCTTGGGTCTCCATTATACTTGGGTGCCAGTTAATCTATCACATGTTTATTATAGGAACAATTTTGGGGTATGTCCCATGCCTTGTTTTTCATTATCATGAATGATAGCCCAAATGGTGTCAAGAGACTAGGAAGGATTTGGATCATAGATGAAAAAAATCCCTATGATTGGATTATGTTAAATTGGTTTGTGAATGTAACCAACCTATTGGGAAGTCAGTGGTATGTATAAAATTGATTTTGGGCCATAATACATTTCATTAGTTGGTAATTCATATTTTCATTTATATAAATGTATATATGTTTCTAGTTTGTTTTTAGATGTTTTATTGCACTCTCATTATTTTCATCAACTTTAAATAATTGGTAGTTTTATCTGTTATCACAAAATCTAGTTAGAGGGTATGTATCCCCATGGAACTTCCCTAGAACCCCACTTATTATCATAAACCTCTTCCACATGAGTAGGAAAACCTGAGGATTTTTAGTGAATGAGTTCAGTTACTATTATAGAATCAAATATGATGGGACATTACAATTTTTTATCAGATAATAATTTTCCTTTTATCATAGGGATTTTGAATATAGTATACTGGAGATATAGGAATATTTTATAGTCTATGATGGAAATCAAATTACTGCATCCAGAAATCACATTCATGTATCAATTATAGGTTTCCAATGATTATGGATTGCTGTTCTTGGTATGTGATGTTACAATTATGTACGATATTCACCTTGGGAATTGAATATGTGGTTTGGATTTTTAAATATATAATTTATTTCAAGATCTTGGTCTATAGAGGGAATAGTTGTCTCATGGATTATGATAGGCATGCATTATCCATATGATATATGCATACTAGTGTGTGATTTATATGAATATAGAAGATCAGTTGTATAAAATGCTAATAAATTCTCATATAGTATTTTTTTATATATGTAAATAGTGTACTTATAAAATTATATTTTTAATTTTGGATAATAATCCATCATTAATTGATGATGTGTAGGAATAAAACACATTTCAATCTGTCATATGGTATTGTACGTATGACTCAAAGGGTGTGCTTTCAGTTCCAAAGTAATATTTTAGTTTAAAATGAATTCCACTCACTAGAATCTATGAAAATTAATAAATATTTATTTGATAATCTAGTAAAGTGATACCGGATCCATTTTTGAGGAATAATAATTTTTCTCACTATAATCCAACACACGACGTGGTAGTTATGATTGAAAGTATGTGTTTTTATTAAAATAAAAAAGTTAGTACAAAACACACTTTACAAATTAGAAAATGATAAAAAGGCTTTTATTATCTTGATACTTTAGTAAAATGTTACATAATTCATTTTTGAAATGTAAAAAACATCCTCATATCAATCTGGCACGTAGTGTTCCCGATATGACTCAAAGTACATGTCTTCTATTTGAAAGATGCATTTTAGCAGAAAACATGCACCAATGAATATAAACCAATAAAGAACAATATTAATATGTGGATAATTTATTAAAAACTTCCTAATTCAGTTATGAAATATATTATTCATTAAAAAATAAATCTGACACACGGTGTGGTCGGGATGCAAAAAAGTCCATATTTCTTATTTAATGTCAATATTTTCATACAAAACAAACATCAAATACTCAAAAATGATAAATGTGATCATAAAATTTTGATAAATTTGGAATATAATCATAATTTTATTTTATTTTCTTTTGAAAATAGTTTTTCATCAATATGCCCGATAATTTTACACTATAAGTGCCTTCTCAATACCATGATCGCGCTTTAGAAGATCTAAATCCAACATAACCATCAGATCTCGTGGCATATTTTTCACCTCCATCAGAACATTACCATGATCCTTGAACTCTACAAGACCAATCTTCTCCACTTTCCACACCAAATATTCATGAGATTGTTACTTATCCAATTCATGTCCAACAGAAATCAAATCCACACACACACTTCCTGCTCTTGAGAGAATTTCAAAAAGTCATTCCATGGAAGAATACTACTAGGAAGATCCCCTGATAGTGAGAAAGATGAAAAACATGCACCACATCCACCATTACCCATCCTCATCACCCCCAGTGAAATCCCATTCAAGGCTTTAGTGCGATATACCCTTTTCGGATACCCAAATATGCCATTGACAACATAGTTAAGCATCAACGATTAAAATCAAACATCATGCTTCTGCCGAAATTCCATCCCATCCATGATCTAGACATAATTCATAGGCATCCTCTCCATGTTTTTCTCAACACAAATCTATGAACAAATGGGGTGACATACCACCTCCGTTTGAAGATCATTGAAAATATAGTGACCTATCATGTTCCCAATTGCACACAAAATGGATGTATTTTTAAAGGAATGTGGAAGACAACAGAGACACACCCATGTTTCCATGGTTAATGGGTCCCACTGCATATAGAAAAAGAGCCTCCATCGAAATAGATAAAAAGGGTCTCTTTTGCATCATCAAGGGGCTCTGGACTAGGCAATAAACAAATGGACTTTTGACTCAAAATGAATCCTCAACTTCCACTTATCAATTTAGATGACTAGAAAACACTCTTTAATTTCACAATAATTGAACAAAAACCGGTCTAACTAAAGAACCAAATGTCACTTCAAGGAAAACCAAGACCAGAGTGAGATTTCTAAAATCCATTTCACTTTTGAGATTCGCCAGGAAAAGAAAGAGTTGAGGGGCCCCCTGGAAGGGGTTAGAGACTTTCTAGGAGTACTGGATCCTCGGGAATGAAGGAAGATAATAGAGATGGGATAATATAAAGAAGACATTACCCCTTCCATGAGAGTGATATCGTGGAACTCCTCCTCCGATCGAGAGGGGGGGCATGGCTAAACAACATTAGGTTTAGGGCATCAATGTGAGGGAGAGAATCATCAACTTGGAATCCACCATCGAGTATCCTTAAGACTACATATGACATGAATCTGCACAGTTTGGAATGTAAAATTGATGAATCAATGATTCATTAGAAATTATAAATGTCAAATAAGGTGTTTGATTTGTTATATCTAGATTTTTATTCAGATAATGGAATCTTATGTTTGGGAGTGGCTTGTAATGATGTTAACTCTTTTTGTACTTTATGTAAAATTTATAATATATGGGAATTACTTTTCCCCCCTAAAATCTACCTCTATGGCATTGTATGATGAGTACCTCTATCATTATTTCAAATATTATTCTAGGAAATAAAATTCCTAGAGATGACATTAATGTATTCCATCAGCCTCAAATAAATGAATTGAATGAAATGTTGGATTATATCATAGAACCATTTTATTCATCAATCATAAAACTATTCAAATTTCATGTTTCTTTAATTTGGTAAATTATGGACTTTCCAAGGCTATGATACTTATCGAGTATGAACAATATTATTGGCATGGAATGATCGTTTGTAATTTTTATTTTGATTATCATTGATTACCTTATAGAAGAAAATGGTTATTTATGTGTCAACATAAATTTCTTGATGCATCTCAAAGATTTATGTTTATTGAGACACAAGTAAATGGAGTAATTGAAATGGTAATGACACCAAATGTGTTATGGAGTTTAGAAATATTTATACAATTAATAAATGTCACTTTATAATTTAGAAAATGTAATTAGTTGAATGAATGGGGGGAAAGGGTGTGAGGCACAATATTCGAAGCAGTATCAAGACAATAGTGTTAGAAAAAGTTTATGTTTTTTAAACATCCATATTGAGAAATTAATTTTCCATTTTATAGTCTTTATATAATTCATATTGACAAGAACATCAATGAAAATTTAATTTTTACAAATCTTAATGAGAAAATTAAATTGTAGGATCACATTAATTCTCTTAATGATTTGGATGAAATGAATATAAAATGTGGTATATGGGAGAATTAGAATGAAAAGTATCACATATCTATTTTGAAATGAAAAATTATGAAATAGGTGTATTCTTTCAAAATTTAACAAATATATTGTTCCGGATATATATTCATGTAATATTTCACAGTGTACTCACAGTAAAAAGAAAATGTTACATGGATTGAAAAGTCACAACTCACATATTATGATAGAATAATTTATACCAATGGAATTGTGTAACACATTACTTGTAAAAATTAATTTCAAATATATTTATGTTGTAAATAATTTGTAGATAGATTAATGAAAAAAGATAAAGACTACTAATTTTGGAAAACATCATGAAAGCATTATGTTGAAACATTTTCATTATGTGAATTTATTTACCACATTACTTTTTAGTGTTATTATTCATTTAACCATTCATTTGGATGAGGATGCTAAAGTTAGAATAATGTTACACTATCGATGTATGCATACAATTGAGAGGTGTGTTGACTTATTTTTTCCATAGACGTTTTAATTTATCAAATAATTATGTAAAAAAATTATATGATTCCAATATTTTTTCTTTTGGACATAGGTCATTTTAAATCATATTTGATGAATAAATCTCAACTTGAAGGCTCCATTTATAATAATTACATAGTAAAAGAGTATTTAAACATATATAAATGTTATTTGGAAGGGATTGAGACTAGATTCAATCATTATGGACACATTTATGACATCTCTAATAATTCTAATTCTGAAAAATAATCATTAGTATTTCCATCTATAGAATGACTAATTAAAAGGGATAAAATTTTACACTAACGAAATTTGATTTAGTATAAACACATAGATATATGCTACTCAATAGTTTTATTTAAGATCCATTTATTTAATAATTCTATTTCCAAACATAAATATGTATAATGAATGGATTTCAAAATAATAAAAAATATAAAAACTAGAAATTATATTATTTTCAAATGGTTCACTAATCATGTAAGTACGTACTCATATTCATATTATTGACATGCATTTATTTTATTTAAATTAAGATTACTTCATTTTATATTCCTTTTTTAGAAAATTATTGTTTATAATATAAAAAATAGTTTAGATTAATTGATGTTTTTTGATCAAGTTTCATGGATAAATGCTAAAAAAAATCAATTCTTATAATATTCATGGCTTCATGGTTCATGAAATTAATAATGAAGAAATCATTAAAACTCTAAAATTGTGGTGTGTGTAAATTTTACAGGTGGTATAAAATGGAATGATGATTAATACAGTTTAATTAAAGTATCATGGAAAAGTTTAAGTTTCCTTGTACAAATGAATGTGAGTCAACATTGATAATGGTATGATAAAAAAATTCGTTACATTTTAATTTTTTCAACTTCTCCCCCTTAACCCACACTGGTGAGTTTGAAGTTCATGATCTATTATTCATGGATTCATATGAAAGTATGCTTTATTATATGGATAATAAAATACCTGAAATTTGGAGTATTTTTTTACACATAAAATAGAGAGAGTTTTATGGCATGGGGGGTAAAGCTCAATTGGCACTTTTTGATAGTGAACCAAAAAAAAACAAAAAATCAATAATTTTTACCAGAAATTTTTTAAGAAATAGAACATTCAAGATATGGTGAAAATGACGCACTCTTTCTAATATAGGATTATAACGATGAGGAAAATGATGATGAAAATAATTGAATATTTATATATATATTAATTTTATAAATATATTTAAATTATATATATATATATATAATTTTTTATGATATATATATATTTTTCTAATTATTCTATTTTTTATAAATATTTTACTTCTTCTTTTTGTAAATTGAATATCTTCTATTCCTTTTGAATTACATAAATATAGGGGAAAAAATTTGACTTCTTAACTGATACTCATCTCAGAGTACACCGCCTATACCAAAACATTTAGTATATTATAAAATTACATTATATAAAAATTTTATAAATACAATATATTCTGGAGATATTATTGGTATTTCATAATCCAGTGCTCCTCTGTCAGTGGTCCAGTTTCTCACTCCTCCATCCAAGGGATTTTGGTGAGCTTACAATACTAGAATCTATGTCATCATCAAAAAACTATATATTTTTATTAATTATTGAATTCATATGTCAAAAATATAAAGATAAAAATATTTGAGATACAAATATTAATATATAACATGTATTGGACAATAATGACTTTAAAACAACAATTTTATTTTATAAATTTGAGATTCTTACTGGTTATGTTATCGAAATCAATGGGTGGATTATTAAGATATTTTATTACATGATGGTGATACATTCAGTTAATAATAAATATTAGTTTCATATTCTCAAATCATAAAATAATTAGTTCATTGAAAACCAAATAAATATAATAATAATTTAATATTCGTTGATTATTATTTAAAATTTGTGATTAGAATTATTAATATACATATGATGTTTTATGATTTTTATTGCTAGAAGATTTTTTATTTTGATTTCATTGACTCCATTTCATTCCAAGGGACCCTGATAATTTGGGGCATGATATCAAAAGACATAAATTAGAGATTATAGCATGATTTTAATGACACTTTTTTTGAAATCATGATAATTTTTTTGAGAAAGTTCTTGAAGTAATGTCTTGTTAGTAGTTTATTGACATTAATAAGGATGCATATCTTCAGGTATTCATATATTTTATAGTATCTTAAAAAAATAAGAAAAAAATATTACAATTTTTTTAATTTTTATATTTTTAATGAATAATATTAAAAATAAAATGAATCAAGAAAAAATCCATACTTCATATCACTGGGTCAAAGTGTTTTGGTAGAAAAAGAGAAATATAAATTATAATTTATCTATTACTATTAATATTACATTATCACTGGGTCAAAGTATATTGATATTGGTTTTAATTACACTCTATTATATTTATATAATATGTATGAAACATTATTTACAATTACATTTTTTATTGAGATTTAGTCAATTCCTTCGATCAAGGAATATAATGAGAAATTTCAAGGCTAAAACAAAAACTGAAATAACATAACTCCAATTGAAAAACATAAGATCAATGGAGGTTGAAAATTGAAAATTAATTAGATATTATATGAAATAGTGTAACATAATCCCTTAGGAAATTGATCAGACTATAGTACATCATGAAGATCTAAATTCAAAAACCAATCCATGAAATGTTCAAATGACTATTTTCAATATTGCTATATTGATATGAGAGAGAGTTGGGGTAATGTGATTTGAGTGTTATATTTGAATTAAATGGGTTGATATTGGTGTAAAATCATAGAAATAATGTTTTTGAATAATTTTCAATGTTTATGATTAGTCTTCACATCAAACTAACAAGTGGTGTGCTCAAAATGTTTTAATAAGTAGTTTTAATATATATCAATGTATTTAAAAACAATCCTTAGGAGGTACAAAAACTAAACAAGCTAAAACACTATAAAAAAGGAAAATGATATTTGATTTATTTTGACAATTTATGAACTCATGACACATCAATCTAAGTGGATTTTTTTTTACGATTTCAATATACATATTTTTTTTAAACTCTAACAAATTGATGTAGTGGTCGAAATCATAGAATAGAAATTTAATTGGTGTGAAATAAAATTATAATGGTTTTTGAATAATTTTTGACTTGTATGAGAGGATGAAATCTCAATAAAATTGAAATTATTCTTGAGATGAATACATAAATAGTTTTAATAGATATCAATGTCCATAATAATGTACTACATGGGGTAAATTCCAAGAAAACAGACTGAGATATCCAATATATCATATAACAATGAACTCCCACCACATAAATCTGAGTGGAATTTATATTAGGATGTTGAGGAATATATTATTATTGTTTTAAATCTATTAACATCTATGTAATGGTCAAACCCATATAAAATGACTTCTTATTGTTGTGAAATCTTAGGAAAACATTCATTTACTAATTTTTATTTGTATGAGTGAATGTAATTAAAATATAGAATTTGGTATGCTTAGAAATAATCAATTAGTAGTTTTATTAGATATCAATGTCTTTAAAAAAATGAATTACATGGTCCAATACTGGAAAATAAGATATGAGTGTTGTGAAATCAATGGAAAGTGATGATAGGATTATTTGGGAAATATATGAACTCAATCCACATAAATTTGATTAGTGTTTTTCCTTGGGATGTATATAAATATAATATTAGTGAATGAACTATCTATGCCAAGGTTTTCATATTTAAAACCATATAAAATTGACTCAAATGGAATGAAATCCTATGGAATCCATCCTTGGATCATTTTTCATATGTATGATGAGATGAAACATTAACCATACATGATTTTAATTCAAAATGACTTAATAAATATTTTAAATAGATATCAATGTATTCAAAAACATATCATAGGGTGTTCAAAATTATATAATTATTATATAGTTCCATGAAATGATAATAAAAAATGGTATATTTATTTTCAAAATTTATGAACTAATACAACATGAATCCTAGTAGTGGTTTATTTGGGATGTAAATAATTAATTTTTATTGTATTAATCCTCTAAAACATGCCTCTAATAATCAAACCTATATAAAATAACCTCATATTAGAGATAATTCAAAAGAAAACAGTCATTTAATTAATTAAGATGTTTTATAGTAGATTACACATTAATTTGATATTTTTTTATTCATATAATGACTCAATAAGCTGTTTTAATTGATATCAATGATTTTAAGAACATTACCTAGGGGATAAAACCAACATAACAATCTCGGAGTTCTATGAAATAATTGGAAAATTACTATATATTTATTTTGGAAATTTATGAACTTAAAGGGCGTCATTATGAGAGTCGTTTTATATAGGATGTCTATAAAATATTTTTTTTAAACGTCAAAATATGTGTGTACCAATCAAAACCATATAAAATTACCACATATTGTCCTGAAATCATAGGGAAATAATATATGTTTATTTTGTGATATGTACGAGTTGAAAAATAATCAATCAGACATATGGTGTGTTCAAAATGAATCAATTTTCTGTTTTAATAGATATCAAAGTCCTTTAAACATGTCATAGAAGGATAAAACCAATAAAATGAACTCTGAGTGATGTGAAATCATAGAAAATTAATATATATTTATTTTTGAAATATTAAAATTCAGCCCACAATAATCCAAACAGTGGTGTATTATGGATGTATATAAACACATTTTTAGTGTTTTAAAACACTAAAACAATTATGTAATAGTTAAAACCAAATAAAATAACATTATTTTGGCATGAAATCATACAAAACCGATAATTTAATGTTTTTAATGTGAATATGTCAATTAAATGGACTCATTTATTATGTGTGTGTGTAGATGACATGCTAATTAGATGTTTTATGTGTATAAATGACTGAATAAATAGTTTTATTGTTTATTAAATTCGTTAATATTTTCCTTAGTTGGTCAAAACCAATAAAAAGATCTTAGAGTTTCAAACATCATATAAAAATTACAAATGAATTTATTTTGGAATTTTTTTTAACTAAATCCACATTAATATCAATGGAAGATTGATCGAGAAGCCTATTTATGAATATTTAGTTTTCTAAAACTATATTCCGTGCATGTATTAGAATAAACCATTAAAAACCCTCATAGTGGTGTAAAATCATAGGAAAACATAGTTGGAACATTTTTCATGTTTATGAGTAGTTTTAAAGACAATAAACATGTAATGTTATCATAATAACTCAATAATATTTTCTTAGAGATATCACAGTCTTTAAAATATTTCATTTTGGGTCCATTATAAGAAAATAGTATCAATATCACTGAAATAATATTAAAATAATTATAGAATAATTTTGGAATATAAGTACTCATTCCACATCAATATAGGTTTAGGATTTATTAAAATATATATAAACACATTTTTAGAGTTATAAAACTCTAAAACATGCATATAATTGGGAATAATATAAAAAACAACCTATGATTTTCATAAAGTATTAATAGAGTCTTTTTGAGTCATTTATGATATTTATGGGTGGTCATATTTTCAATTTGACATTCAATGTCCATGGAATGAGTGAATATGAACTTTTAAAAGATATAATAGTATTTAAAAATATTCATTAAGGGGTTAAATCCTAGAAAACTATCTGGGAGTGTCGTAAAATCATTTGATAATTACCATAGATGTATTTTAAAACTATAGGAGCTAACACTACATCAGTCAGAGTGGTAGTTTTTTCTGGACATCCATAAACACATTTTACTCTATTATAATTCAATAAATCATGTGATGGTCCGAACCATAGAAAAAAACATAGGATGTTAGGAATTCATAGGAAACCATAATTGAATAATTGGTGACATGTACAAGAAGACAAAATGTTAATCTAAATGTGGTGGGTCCAAAATGACTGAATAAATAAAATTAAAATTTACCAATGTTTTCAATAATATTCTTTAGGCGTTAAACCCAAAAAAATGGTCTTAGAGTTCTTTAATATCATAGGATAACAACTACAGTTATATTTCTAGAAATTTAGGAACAAAATCTACATAATTGTGAGAGTGGGGTTTCCCAGGATGTTCACAAACACATTATTAGTATTTTAATACTCAAAAACATGCGTGTAATAGTTAAAAACAGAGTAAATGACCTCATATTGGTTTGAAATCATAATAAAACCTACATATAATAATTTATTAGGAGCATGAGTAGAAAAAAAGTCAATTTGATGTTTTCTTTCCTCATAATGACTCAATAATCAGTTTTAATAAATATCTATGTCTTTAAAAACATGTCTTATATGGTTAAAATTATGAAAATAATCAATAAGAGCCATGAAATATTAGAAAATGTTTGGTAAATTTATTTTCAGAAATTTAGATACTAACTCAATAAATTTTTTTGGGATTTTTTAGGAAGTTAAACAACACATTTTTAGTGTTTAATAATACTTACTAAGATATGTAATGGTAAACACCATAGAAAATGATCTCATATTAGAATGAAATATTTTATACCCAATATGGAATTAAGTTTTATGTATATGAGATGGCAGAACATCTACATTATATGAATTCTACTCATAAGGACTTAATAATCCATTTTAATGGATAATAGTGTCTTTGAAACCTTCTTAGACTGTATGACCACATGTATTTTTAAAAACAGATTATATTTTTATATAATTATTTGTTTCATTTTATATGATTTTATACATGTCATAAATGAGTGATTTGATTATTTAAAAGTGTTTTTGGATATATTATATGGTGGGTACAGAAATTTCATACATTTTATTAATAAAATAACCAATGTTAAGAGTAAAATTATGAATATATTATTTAACTCTTATATTTTATGTTTCTTTTATTAGATGTCTAGGTTTTTATTTTATAAGAAAAATTTTAATAGTAGGTTGATGTTTGATTCTTCCAATCCAAAAAACTCATCAAAATTCTTTCAGTATGGGTTATAGTTTTTTCAGAATGACTCAACAGTATCATTGAATCCATTATAATTATTACTTATTATGTTAAACATTTTCATCTATTATATTTATTTCATTTCATTTGATGTGATGATGATGTATTCATTTTTTCATATAATGAGTAAAGATATGGAGGTGGTCAGATGAAGTTGAGGTGGAGGTTGATGTGATTGTAATGGGTTGATCCCCAATGATATTCCCATTATATATTGGTATATATTATTACATATATTATTATTGATGAATTTGGAGAAGATATATGATTTATTGTTGGGAATATATGATTGCATTTATTGTATATTTTTGTTTTCAAATAATTAAAATATTTTAACATTGTATTAAAATTATTTTAAAAAATTATTTTAATATAATTTTTTAGCATTGTTTGCTAATGACATAACAAGCGATGATTCCATGATGAAAACATAAATTTTTTTATCTTTATTGTGATGGTTTGTATAACTTCAACCAAAATTGTCACTAAAATATATTGTTTTAGTAAATTATTTTATCCTCAATTAAAAATTTAATAAACATAATTTCTACTAAACATATAGAAAACCAATTCTAAATGAATAAAAATGATTAATATCTAATACAACTCAACACAAAATACAATATTAATTACTAAATATCATACTATGGAATACATAAAGGTATGTATGACTACTGCTCTCAATGGTTTAAAACATTTATTGTAAAACACCATCACAAGGCCACCTTTTCTTGTGAGTGTGTAGAAACTATCATTATAGAGACCAAACATTTTATTAAATTACTATTAAATAATTTTAATTATAAAAAACATAATGATATTAGACATAGAGGATCTAACATTTTAGTGTCTTGGGAAAACTAGGACCATACATAACTATTATTAATCTAGCATAAACTTTTTTGTTCTTTTCTTCTTCTCTAGAATCTTATTGGTAGTTGAACCCTCCTTATTACATGTAACCACCTAAGGATATAAATCAAAAGGGGTGAGAAAGAAGTCGAGTAAGAGGATAAAAATGATCAATATAACATGGGGTGATCATATTCATAACATAGGCAAATAATTATGATCATGATAGGAAGCATTAACAAAGTACTTGAAATGGGACAATGCATAAAAATGAAACATCATGTCTTAGTGGTTATCTACAACACATGATTGTGAAAAAAGAAATAATCTTGTTCACACATCATTTCACATTTACTCATGAGATTCATCACTTTACCGAATGCATTTGAGCGCTGTATAATTCTGGGCGTGCCTGTCGCTTTTAAACATTCATATTGCCCCATATAATTCTGGGTGCACCCATCACATCATAACATTATCATTTATAATTCATGACACAATGAACATATAACATAAATTATAATAACTGACCCATGAAAAGGAATGGGTTTCATCTCATAAAAACACATTCATAAACCTTGGGTTCCCAATAGAAAGAGGGAATAACATACTTGATACAAGAACCGTCAATCTTGAATGAGAAGTGAATGGTGTGTTCTTGAAAGAAGATTTATTTTGGAAAAAATTTAGTTTGTCATAAATACAAGTTAAAAATATGTATATCCCAAAAAATTTAAGATAATTATGAAAAATATATTTTTATGGAGTAACCATATCAAAAATGAGTGAAAGAGGGAGAACCCGAAGGATGAAAGTTGGGTTCGAGAATTTCCCCTTACCTTGAATCTGAATGCTTACTTCACATTAATATCCATTATAATGACATTATATTCATTAATTTTAAATTAAATAACCCTTTATACATTAATATGGGTCATTGTGGTTTCATTATGTTATTTTATGGTCCTTTTAATGAGTTATAGAGTTTAAAAACATTGTTCAAGAATGTTTGTTTTTATGGTTTTCTTGAGAGTTTCACATGTATTAATGAATTGGAGTCTGTGTAGAACATGGGTAAACATCCAGAATATATATTACATGTTATTAGTGATATTAAATAATTTAAAATGATCTTAGTATTAATTACATTTTATACCATGGGGATGAATCATTAGTTAGGAATTTAATGATGATAGTTTGGGTTAATTTGGGCGGTTTCTCGACCACAGCGAACTTGTTTTTTTTCTCATCTTGTCATATATACATAAGTTTTTTCCAGATAATAAAATAATAAATAAAACATATATAATATTCTGGTTCTACCATAAAAATAGTTTCATGATCAGATCTGTAGGTAGAAATGGAAAAAGAAAACATGTCGTTCATGAAGGTGATAGATTAACACCTTACGAACAACATTTTCTTTTATAAAATAAAAGGAACAGGAGAAGGGGGTTGGATGGTATAATATCCAATTATTATAATAACATTCTACTATATTCATGATACTAGATTCATCATACCATTTTAAAAATTATAGGATTGTAGAGAATAAGAAATGGACTTGAAATTGAAAGGAAATTAAAGGAAAGAGGAAGAGAAATTACCTCTTGAATCCTCTTATTAAGATCCTCCTTAAAGAGCCTATACATGGTATTTTGATGAGACCAGAAGCTCTTTAACATGAGGGAGGGTCTAGGGGAGATTCTTTGGTAGATTTTAGAAAATTATTGAGGATTGAGGGGTATGGTTTTGCAAGGGGGGAGGGGTTATTAATACCTGAGGAGGGAGGTGTTTTTAGAATAAAATATTAAATAAACTAATATAACATAATTTCCGCATTTAATATTAGTTTTTTGAAATCATAAATAATATAATAAAAAAATATAATTTTTTTTAGGATTTAATACATTTTTATAATTCTAATTAATTTATTTATTAAAATGAAAGTGAAAGAAATTGAAAAAGATACTTTAAGAAATCACCTGTTGACTTTAGGCTTTGGAATGTTCATTTTAAGGTTTAAAATTGATTTTGTTGTACTTTATGTACCCATTAATGAAATTTAATATAATATGGTGGAATCGAAAGTTATAGAATGTTTTTTTATCATTACATCATTAATGATGCAATTTAAGGTACATCAGTTATCTGAAAAACTGTATTTTTACTATTCACCCTAAAATTGAAGTATTTCAAAAAAATCAAAAAAAAAATCACAATAACCATTTTTTGATGTATAGATTCCAAAAATGAAGACTATGTTTCAATAATAATTTTATAAATATGATTAATTTAGTATTTAATTAAAATCATAATTTTCTTGAAAAATACAGTTTTTAAATGTAAAACTGATTTTATAATGCTTTCAAAAATTACATAGGGTATTATAAAATTATCTAAAAACAAAAAGACATATATTTTATTATTTTTGAACAAAATTTTGGAAAATAAATTTTATTTCAAATTAATTAATTAATTATTATTATTTATTTATAACTTACAAAAATACCAAAATGGTTACTATGGTCGAATTGTCACTTTCTAAGATGCCTAAATTTTATATATTTATTCATGGGTAAGGATACTATTATTTGGATGATGCAAAATACATAAGGGTCGAATTACTATTCATATGGGTAGGTTACTATTCATAGGGGTATGTTACTATTCACTAAAAATTTTGTTTTCCATATTGGTCCGCAGAAATCATCTTGAGCACAACTGTGTATGTCATATTTTCAAAATTCCAAACACAGAAGTGATAAAATTATTTTTAAAGGACACTTAGAACTTAATAGTTCATTATGTTTTATTTTCATGTGATTTTATGAAATATTTTTAAGAAGGTTATTTCAATTTAAATACTTTGGGTCATTATATTATTCCCCCCTTAAGAAATTTAGCCCTTGAAATTTCACTTTACACAAACAGGTGAGGGTACTTCTCCTTCATCGCCTCCTCTGGTACCCAAGTAGCTTCTTCAAACATACGGTTCCTCCATAACACTTTGACAAGGTGGTTTGTCTTGCTTCGTAGAACCTTTTCTCTCCAGTACAGAATCTATACTAACTTATTCTCATAAGAAATATCATCTTCCAACTATACGACCTCTAAGTTTAGTACATTTGAGGGATTAGGTATGTACTTCGTTAGGAGTGATACATGAAAAATATCATAAATTGGAGCCATATTCGGTGGAACTGCAAGACGATAGGCCACAGCTCCTATACGGTCAAGTATTTCAAAGGGGCCAATGTACATTGGGCTTAACATTCCATTCTTCACAAACCACATGACTCTCTTCCATGGTGTTATTTTAAGGAAGACTTTATCTTCAACGTCGAACTCCAAATCTATTCAATGGTTGTTAGGAAAGCACGTTTGCCAACTTTGAGTAGCTTAGATTTTTTTCTGGATGACTTGAACCTTCTCTATCATCTCTTCCACGTGATCGGGTCCAAAGATCTTTCATTCTCCAACATCATCTCAACAGGTTGGAGTTATACATAGCTTTCCATACAGAGCTTCATATGGAGCCATCTGAATACTAGAGTGAAAGCTATTGTTGTATGATAACTCAACCAATGGGATATTCTAATCACATCCACCTTTGATTTCTAGTGAGAAGTATTTTAGAATATCTTCTAGAATCTTAATAGTTCTTTCATATTGTCCATCAGTTTGGGGCTGATAGGCCGTGATAAAATTTATTTCAATACTCAAATCATGTTGAATGCACCTCCATAATTTAGATGTGATCCCTGAATCACGGTTCGAGACAATTGAGAGTGGAACACCATGAAATCTCAACACATCCTTCACAAATATATTTTCAAGTTGTTCAAGTGAGAGATCTTCCAAAAAACAATAAAATGGGTAGTCTTGGTGAGTTAATCAACCACAACCCTTATCGCATTATTTCCTTTCGACGTCTTTGGGAGACCCGTGACAATGTACATAGTAACATTTTCTCATTTCCACATAGGTATACGAGATGGATTGATCATCCCTTTGGTCTTTTGTCACTATAATTAACTTGCTGACACAGCAAGCCCCTTGATATATATTCTGCAATCTCCTTCTTCATGTTATCCAACTATAAGGGTCCTTGTACATCACTGTACATTTTGGTGCTAACAGGATGGATAGAGAATATTGAGATATGCACATTTTCCAATAGCTCCTTCTTTATCCCGAGTGATGAAGGCACACAAAGCCACGTTCCAAACCAAATCACACCATCACCGTCGATATAGAAATCTTTCATATTCCCTTATATTACTTCATTCAACCTCTTTTGTATAACCACGTCATCCCTTTGTGCTTCATTAATATTCCCTTGAATGGATGGTTGCATAATCATCAGGGAAAGGTAGGATGTATCCCCTACCATTATGATTTCTAAATTCAACCTTTTCATATCTAAGAATATAGTGTCTTTCTCAATCCGTAACACGGATAGAGTAGCAGGTTCTTTTCTGCTTAGAGCAATAGTTACCTTGCTCAACTTTCTAGGATTGTAGTGAATAGAGCAATCATAATCCCTGATGATCTCTAACCATCTCCTTTGATGCATGCGTGTGCTCCTTTTGTGTGAATATACACATTTGGATCTTTTGGATGGTGTATATGTCACACTTCTCACCATAAAGGTAGTGCTGTTAGATTTTCAAGGAAAAAATCACAGTTTCCAGCTCTATATCATGCTTCGGGTAGTTCATCTCATGGATCATCAACTATCATGAGGCGTAGGCTATCACATAGTCATTTTGCATGAGTACTAAACCCAAGAATTTCATTAAAGCATCACTATATATCAGAAAACATTCTCCACCTTTCAGTAGTGTGAGTACAGGTGCAGTGATTGTCCATCTCTTTAGCTCCATGAAGTTTCCCACACATTCTTCCATCGATACATACATTACCCCTTTCCTTGTTAACATAGTTTGCAGGCTTGACTATCATGATATTTTTCTCAAAAAATGTCATTAGTACCCACCTAATCCAAGAAAACTATGTATTTCAGTAACACTAAGGGCCTGGTTCATTCCTCAATTGACTTCTATTTTGTAGGATCCCCAGAAATTCCCTCACCTGTGATCATATGTCTTAAGAACATGACTTGATTCATCCAAAAGTAACACATGCGGAACATGGTGTACGACATACCATTTATCAATGTCGCCAACAAAAGTCATAGATGTTCTTCATGTTCCTCCATTCTCTTGGAGTATATGATAATATCATCGATTAACACTACAAAACATTTGTCGATGTTATCTCTAAAGACTTTATTCATAAAATCCATGAAGATTGTATGAAATTAGTACGTCTGAAGGGAATAACTAGAAAATCATAGTGCCCATACCTTGTATGGAAGGTAGTATTCTGAATATCCTCTTTATTCACCTTTATCTGATGATATCTAGAATGAAGATCCACCTTTGAGAAGTATTTAACTCTTCTTAACTAATCTAACAAGTTGTCAATCCTTGTAAAAGTATAATTGTTCTTTATGGTGATCTGGTTGAGTTATCATTATTTGATACACAACCGCATTGGTCCTTCCTTCTTCATCACAAAGAGCACAGGAACATGCCAAGATGACGCACTAGGGAATATGAACACTTTCATCAAGATGATCTTGCAGCTGATTCTATAACTCCTCCAGTATAATAGGAGCCATCTTATAGGGAAAGTTTGATATAGGAGTAGCTCCGGGTGTGAGTTCAATTAAGAAATCTACCTCACGATCTGAGGGAATTCTGGGTAACTCTTTGCGAAATAAATCTCCGTATTCTCTCCCGATGGGAATTTTGACAAGGTTGGACCTTCCTTTTGACTCCACCATTTGGGAGAGGTATGTTTTTTCATAGAGAATCCACAACCACAACATGGACTGATTTTCAAAAGGATATTCATAATCTTCCTTGCATTTGTAGAGGAGTATGGGATGGTTTGGAATATGAAATGATATTTTATTTTCTCGACAGTTGATATGTGCTCTATATAACGAGAACCAATTCATTCCCATTATAGCGTCCAATTCTACCAAGGGAAGATTTACGAGATTCGCTTGAATAATATTCGCACATACACTAACATGAGAAGAGTCAAACACTTGTTTTTCAATGATTTCACCAATTAGTGTTTTTATAGATATCTCTACTTCATGTTTTCGGGGAATTGATTCTATAGTTCTAGCAAACATTCAAGATATAAAGGAATGCGTAGAACCAGAATCAAATAAGATTTATCCATTATTTAGTGAATAGGAAGTGTACCTTGTATGAATTCATTATATTTCTCCACTTCATAAGTAGTAATAGAATAAGAAATCCCGTGTTCCTTTGGTTTTGGTTGCTGTTGATGCTGAATAACCTCGAGAACTTGAGATTTAGTGCACTAGCTTGCATAGTGCCCTAGATCGGTGTAGTTGTAGAATTGAACCATGAATGGTTATCTCCTTTATTCTCCCACAATCTCCCATTTTTTATATCATTATGACACTCTTATGATATGTGTCCTTGTTTCCCACACTTGAAGAATTTCCACATCCATTTGAGGCAGTTCCCATTGTGAAAATTCCCACATTTTTCGCATGGGGTCGTTGATTTTTCTTCCAAATTTAGTCATTAGATCCACCAGCATGAAAATCCATTTTTAGTTTCTTATCACCATATCCATGGGACCATTCTCCAAATTCTATCTCCTCTTTAAGAGCCCTCCAAACAACTTATTCATAAATCCCAATGTCTCGAATTTCAAGAGCCTTTCGAAGGAGTTTTTTTAATCCACTATATAATCTATCATTGTTGATAACAAAACATGATGTGTAACTTGAAAGCCCGGTGAAAATTTCTTTGTAGGTTGTGACATATTATCCTTTTTTTTCTTAAGCTCTATGAATTATCTCTCCATCTTTGTGCAAAGAGTTCTTGGGAAATACATATTATGAAACATGATGTTAATGTCTTCCCATTCCATCTCTTCAATTTCTTATCATGCCTTGGTGTTCTTAATCAAATATCCTCATTGATTAGCATCACCGTCTATTTGATAAATGGCTTGTTTCACCTTCTCCATCTCAGAACAATAAATAACAGAAAATATCTTCTCCATGGAGTTGACCCACTGTTCTACAACTTGTGTATCAGAAGATCCACTAAATGTCGTTGGTTGTTCCCGTATACAACATTTGATAGCCAGTTTCTCTCTCTTTGGTGAAGAAGGACATTCCCCATTTTTATGGTTATTATTCATAACCTGATACAATTGGGTAGGCATCTCCATGATGTTTTTAACTCCACCTCCCAAACTATTGGGGATGTTGTTCGGTAAAATGTTGCATTGGCCCTTACACGAGTTGTTCGCCATGTTTCTCCTGGTTCACACAATTTTCTAAAATAGAAAAGGATAGAACAAAACATAAGTCAAAAATTCATGACTAGTTTATTCATTTAATGAAAGAATAAAATATGGGACAACTATTTAAATATTCTTGTGTGCAAATTTGTACTAAGACTCAGGCTAGAGGTTTTCTCTAGGGTTCACTAATCCTAATTCCCAAACTAACAAAACCTTTCCTCTGATCCCAACTATAGTGAAACAACCATTTCATACATTTATATTACATAATTTTAAAGATAAAAAACATAATAGTATTACTCATAGAGGATCCAATGGTTTAGTGTCTTTGGAAAACAAGGACCATACATAACAATTACAACATCGAGGATAAATGTTTTGTTCATTTATTCTTCTCTAGTTTCTTATTGGCACTTGACCGCTCCTTAGTAAATATAGACACTTGAAGATATAAATCAAAAGGGTTGATATAGAATCCCAATAAGAGGATATATAAGAACAATATAGCATGGCGTGAGCATATTCATAATATAGTCAAAGAATCATGAACAAGAGAGGAAACATTAATAAGAGACTTTAATTGTGGAAACGTATAAAAATAAAACATCATGTCTTTGTGGTTAACTACAACACATGCTTGTGAAAAAAGCTAGAATCTTGTTCACATATCATTTTACATTTACTCAAGAGATTAATCACTTTACCCAATGCATTGGAGAACTATAAAATTCAGGGCCCACCCATCACATTTAAACATTCAATTTGCGCTATATAATTCTGGGTACACCTGTTACATCATGAAATTATCATTTATCATGCAAGCCACAATGAAAATATAACATAAATTAACTTAACTTACACCTGAAAAGGAATGTGTTTTATCTCATAAGAACACATTCATAAACCTTTGGTTCCCAAAAGAAAGATGGAATAACAAACATGATACAAGAACCATTAATCTTGAATGAGAAATAAAAGGTGTGTTCTTGAAAAAAGTGTTCATTTGGAAAACATTTGGTTTTCCATAAATAGAAGTGAAAATAATTTATATCCTAGAAAAGGAAGTAAAATGATGAAAAAATTATTTTTAAGGAGTAAACATATCAAAAAAAGTGGTGAAAGAGGGAGAACCTGAAGGATGCAAGTTGGGTTTGAGAATTTCCACATACCTTGTATCTGAATGCTTATTTCACATTAATGACATGTATAATGACATTATATTCATTAATTAGAAATTAAATAACCCTTTATTAATTAATAGGGGTCATTTTGGTTTCATTATGTTATTTTATGGGCCTTTTGATGAGTTATAGAGTTGAAAAAAAATTTGGGAATGTTTGTTTTTATGGTTTTCTTGCGAGTTTCAAGTGAATCCATGAATTGACGTTTGTGTAGAACATGGGTAAACATCCAAATAATATATAAAATGTTATTAATGATATTCTAGAAGATAAAATTATCTTAATATGAATTACATTTTATACCATGTGTATGAATCATTAGATAAGAATTTAATGATGATCGTTTGGGTTAGTTTTGGAGGTTTTTCAACCACAACGATCTTTTTTGGTTTACTCATCTAGTAAAATGTACATAAGTTAGTTAAAAAAAATAAAATAGGACATAATAAATATATAATATTCTGGTTCAACCATAAAAATGGTTTCATGACCATATCTTTAGGTAGAAATGGAAATGGAAAACATGTTGTTGTTGAAGGTGATAGATTAACACCTTATGAACAACGCTTTCTTTTATAAAATAAAACAAGAGGAGAAGGGGGTTTTATTGTAGAATATACCATTAGTATAATAATATTCCATTATATATATTATAATCGATTCACCAACCATTTGAGAAAAGATAGGTTGGGGGTTAGTAAGTAAAAGACTTGAAATTAAGAGGGAATTCAGGGAAAGGTCAAGAGAAATTATCTCATGAATCCTCATCTTGAGATCCTTTTTAAGGGGCCTAAGTTTGGTCTTTTGATAAGACCAGAAGATTGTGGACCTAGGGGGGCTTGAGAAGATTTTTAGACAGATTTTATATAGTGCATGAAGCTTGAGATGTGTGGTTTTGCAAGGGTAGGGGGAGGGGTTATTTATTCATGAGGAGGGAGGTGTTTTTAGAATAAAATATTAAATAAAATAATATATCAAAATTTAGACCTGTAGTAGTAGTTTTTTGTAATAATAAATAATATATTAATATAATATAATTCTTTTTATTATTTAATTCATCTTTATAATTCGAATTAATTATTTTTGTAAAAGGAATGTTAAAGAAAGAGAAAAAACACTTTAAGAAATCACCTTTTGACTTTAGGCATTGGAAAGTTCGTTTTAGGTTTGAAAAATGAGTTTATTGTATTTTAAGGAAAAATTTATGAAATTTAAGATAATTTGGCCTAAACTAATGTTCTATATTGTTTATGACATCATTAAATCATTAATGATGCAAATTAGGATATATGGGTTATGTGAAAAACTGTATTTTTACTATTCACCCAAAAATTGATGTAGTTCAGAAAAATCCCAAAATTTCACACTATAAATTTTTAAATGTGTAGAATCCAAAAATGAAGTCAAAATTTCAAAAATAATTTTTTAAATATTATTAATTTAATATTTAATTAAAATCATAATTTACTTGAAGAATAATGTTTTTAAAATTATAACTGATTTTATAATGCTTTCAAAAATTATGTAGGGTCTTATAAAATTATCTAAAAACTACAAGACATATATTTGTTTATTTATATAAGCTTTTTAAGAAAATACATTTTCTTGTAAATTAATTAATTAATTATAATTAATTATTTATAACTTACAAAAATACCAAAACCTTTACTATGTCCTAATTGTCACTTTCAAAGATGCCTAAATTTTATTTAATTATTCATGGGTAAGATTACTCTTATTTAGAATATGTAATATTCATAAGGGGCATACTACTATTAATAAGGGTAGGTTAATATTCATAGGGTTATTTTACTATTCACCAAAAATTATGTTTTTCTTATTGGACTGCATAAATGATCTTGAACACAACCGTGTATGTCAGAATTTTAAAATTCCAAACTCAGAAGTGAAAAAACATATGTTTAAAGGTCTCATAGCACTTATTAGTTCATTATGTTGTGTTTCCATGTGATTTTATTACATATTTTTAAGAAGGTAATTTTTATTAAAATACTTTGGGTCATTACAATCATTCCTAAAAGTAGATAGAGCTCAGCTTTCTTATATTGATGTGGTGATGTATTTACCCTAATGATGAGGGTATACTAACCATTCTATTTATGAGGATTTAGTCGTAATGTTCATGCATGAGGAGGTTGATTCATGTATAAATTATAAGTTGGGTAACATTGATTAAACTTCATCTATTTATGTTGCAACAAATTCGTCTACATGTTTATTAACCAACCACATGTCCCAAAGGCTATTGGAGGAACTTTTTTAAAATTTTATGTGCCTAAGATCTAGTTTTTCAAGAAATATATTTGAAAAATATCTTAGTTTGTAGATAGGGAACTAAGTATAATATAGAGATAGGGGGTATGATCTATTTTATGGAATTCTGTTCATGGATCTTTTTATGACACCACTCGTGCCGGGCTCTGAGAAGGCTTTACCATTAAGGATTTTTTGGATTGTGTGTTCTATAAAGTATTTAGGGGAGATAATATATTTTTTGAGGGGTGGTTTGATGTTTTATATTTATTCGTGATAAGGGAGTTTATGAATTTTCATTCATAATTATTTCCAAATTTATTTTCCTTCATGTTTACTAATGAACTGTTATCCTTCTATGTGTTATGATTGTTTATATGATTCGTGTTTGTTTTTATTGTGTTCTATTCATCTCAATTTTATTTTATCCTACAATTTTTTTTGTATTATAAAATATTCGTTTTGTTGTTTTATTCCTTGGATTAGGACCACAATGATCTGAATCATTAAAAATATCATTCTATAAATTTCCACAACTAATTTTTTTTATTTTCGTTACTCTTATTTCCATTGGTTAACTTTAGTCTTCATGGTTTTCTCTTCTTTTTGAAATCATTTCAACTGTCATAAACATCGATTTCTTTTTTGTGATGGTTTTATGATATTTCTTTCATATAAGAGAGTTATATGTGTGTCCTTGGTCACTCACCCCGATGATTGGTTTTGGGGTCAGTTTATCCAGTCTATAGATTTCATCTGTCCTATTTGGGATGGAGATGTTTGATAGATAGTATGAAATTAAGTTAGGATGAGTTAAAATTCATATAGTTATTATCCACACTAGAAAATAATATTTTTTGGGACGATAGAATAATAAAACCCCCTCAACTTATTCCATTGGGAAAATATCAATCTCCTATGTTGTTATTGACCTTGATGTTTTGACGAAAAATAATTGATTGTTACATTTAACCCTATATGGAAAGGTCCTGTGAAAAGTGGTCTATATAAATTATTGTAGTTTCAATTTTTTAAGCATTAGTATATTTATATGACTATGTCTCTTATTGGTAGGTTTTTATATAAAAATATATCTTTATTATTTTAAACTCGATTCTTGAACTTCTGAAAAAATTTATTTTCATCACATTAATAAGGCAATTCATGAATAATCCAAAATATGTTCAAATTTTAGTTGTGGGCTAAGAACTTTTATTTTTGAATTCCATAGATAAGTAATGTATTCTTGCCTAGTATTTGATGATTTTCTATGGTTATTACATTACAATAGTGGATGTTATGTTAGATTTTTTGTATAGGGATATTCAAATGCATGGTGTGGATATTGTAGGTAAGGAGGTCATTTTTAAGTCTGAGTTACTCATTATGAGTGGATAATTGAATGTAAATAAAAAATAAATGATCAATGGTAATCAGTTTAGGAATTTATGTGTTATCGGCCAGAAAATATCATTCACATTAAAGGATATTTACCTATAAATATATCGAAAGATATTGTGCCACATAATAACGCGGTATACCCTAGTTATGATAGTGTTCAGGTTTTCTGAGTAGGTCGAGTAGCCCTTGGAGTAGAGTTATGTATATCTCATAGATTTCTTTCATCTGAATTCAAAATTCTTGCTTTGTAGGTAACTTATTGGGTCTCCCATTTGGAAGTAAGGTTGATATTAAGGCTAGTGGATTAACTATTTGGTCTTAGGAGGATAATTATCAATTGTAAGCTAGTAGTTATTTTTAGTTGTATTTTTATGATAATTTGACTATTTTCACATGATATTTTAAATATTTTTTTCTATGTTTACTTTTTGTTTTATTTTTATGAAAAGGATGTGCCTAGAAATTCATAATTTTTTTCATCTCCCAGGGAAGTGAATAGATGAATGTTTAAATTGGTGGAGATTCAAATATGAATCTCTAGTTTGTATAGATAGTTGTATATTGTTAGAAATCTATATTTAATGTTATTAGTCAGGAATGGTTTTGTTCTAAGGATGATTTAGGTGTTGAAATTAGTATCTTTTTTGGTATGGTAAGACATGTGTCTCTATGATAAATTTTAAGGAGATGATCAAGTTAGGATGGTTGTGATATAGAATATGGATTTTTTCGTCAAAAAATATTTGAACTAGATAATTTATTAGGAATTAATAAGAATTTATGAATAACACCCCTATGTTTTAAATTTTATTTTATACGCTAGATATATTTTTTTTAATTTCTATAGTTTCAAATAAAATATTTATTATTCTTTATTGATTTCATGTGTCTAGTTTCCATTAATAATATTTCATCTATCTTCATTGTGTCTTTTGGATTAATATTTTCTTTTGTTGTTATTGTATGTAAGGTTTTTAAATTATTTATTTACCCTTACATGAGTTTTTTCTTTTCCATTAATTGAGTCTTATTTTACCCTTACGACAAAATCTATGTTGTTGATTTCATTTACATGGTTACAAAACATAGTGTATTGTTGGAAATCACTATTTAATGATTATATAGGGGTGTGTTACCCATAATTGATGTTTTTTTTGTCATATTACCCTTATAAAGATAGATAGTTGGTGTCTTACTTGGATTGAATGGTAGATATACACTTAAATTTAGGGTGGAGTCTTATACTTTAATGTGTGAGGCAGTAGTTGTGTTAACTAAAAGTGTGGAAGTTTATTTTATCACAAATGGTAAATAGGGTTACCGTGAAAAATTTATAGTTGTTTGGGTTCATTACCGTAGATTCTTATATGTGTTTCTCAACACAACATGTGTATCATATGCTATTAAAAGAATTGTTGCATCAATTTTATATGCATGAGAACCTATATTTTTTGAAAGATATATTAAAAGAACATAAAAATAGATAAAGAAAAATTAATGAAATCAAAAGTGATATTGAGATGGAATGAAATGATCAAAAGGAGGGGAACTTTTCCATTGCTCTATGAATGACGAAACTCTTTCCTTACTTCAGGAAAATTATTTTTGTTAAACTCTTGAGGATCACATGTATTAAGGAGGATTTTGGGGAGGTGGTATAGTGTATAAGGGGTGGTTCAATTGGTGAGGCTAGTCCCTTGTAAGGGGAGGTTTTGTTCTATTTCTTTTTCATTTCTTAATCAATTTTAACTTATATTTACTATTTCATGTTGATTTTTCTATACATGTGTTTTTTTTGGCTTTGTTTTTCTTTTTTTATGTGTTATATTTATCACATTTATATTATATCATAACATTTTTTCTTATAAAGATAAAATATTTTTTGGGTAGCGTTCCTATCGTGGAGTTGGACCAAAACAGTAGAACCATTTAAATTCTCATGTTTTATTTACATTTATATAGTTTTTATATCCAAATGAAGGATTTTAATTTTTGTTGTTTCGGTTTTGCAACATTAATGTATCTATTTTTCTATTATTCATCAAAAAATTCGAATAGGCTTGATCATTTTGTGGTTTCAATTTGGTGGTGGGTTTGTGATACATCCTCTTTCCTATAAATAAATATGTTTGTCACTAGTCACCTACCCCACCAATATCCATTGATTCCCTTAACCCTATTGTTGTTTCCTCTAATTCATATGACTATATAGAGGGCCTGCAATATTTTTGAACATAAGAATTTGAATCTTTGCTGTTCTGACATGATTTCAATAATGGTTGTCGACTTTGTGGTGATGTCACTTTTTTCCTTACCAACATTTGTCTTCTTTATTAAATTCAATAACACACAGTTGGGATCCACATTTATCTATATACTATATGTATTGGTTTCTCCTAGTATTGAATGGGTGCGTTAGTGATTTTTCACAGATGGTTTCATGCTTTATTTTTTGGTTTTCCAAACAACACATGATATAGTTATCTATAAAATAAAATAATAATTAAAAAATAGTTAAATTTATTTGTTTCTAATATTGTTAATATTTTAAAGGAAATTAATAATTATATAATATTTTCTTGGTTTGGTGTTATTATAATGGTGTGCAAGGGTATAATATTGAGTAAGGAGAAAAAGAATAGAAATCACTTGGAGGGTTTTATAGTAAAATGAGTAATTTAAACCTAAATGTTGTTTTTTGGAAGGAGGAAAAATGTATTAATTTTTTAAAACAAAGTAATTAGTGTAATAATTTCCTATAATACAAGATGTGGTGAAATAAAATATATTGTAATCTTGTATCAGGTATTAATTTTTCATAAATAAAATATTTAATTTTAAGGTTATATGATACCAATTTAATATTAAATATTATCATTACTATGTCTTAGAGAAAAAAATTATGGAATCGAATTAATAAGGTTTAAGATTGCATAAAAATGGTGTATGAGTTATTTCTATAGTTAAATGATATTTAAAGGATTTATTTAATTACTAAATATTTATAACTTGTTAAAATTTTGTGTATTTTTCATCTCATTATTATCTTATGAGATAAGATAATTCATTTGTAAAACAATTATTATTTTTTAATAAAATTTATTATTATTTTAATTCATATGAATTATGATTTCTCTTATTCTATAACATTTATTTAAAGGAAATGATAAAATTATTTTTATCCTCAATAAAAGTATTTATAAAATTAATTTGGGTAACTATGAGGGAAAAAGTTCCCTCAATCAATTGGTGGAAAATTTTCATAAACTATTATTTTATTTTATAGATATTTATCTAAACATATAAAATTCAATATGAGATATAGTTATTAAATATAATTTGTTAAATGTTCATAAAAAATGGAAATAACTGTTATTTTCCATTACGGGATTGTTTGTTTTATAATATATATATTTTTCTATGAGGTTTGAGTGAGTATATTTGAACATGGAGATGCTTAATCTATAACAAATAAATGATAATACCATTACAATTCATTGTAAAATTCACATGACATGCTAAATATAATAAATATATTTTGGTAAAAGTTATCATTATTTTAAGAGTTTCATTTATATTTTTATCAAACAAATGAAAATAAAGGATTTAATTTTATGGAAAATATTTGTTATTAAGATATTATAAGTCTTAGAAGATATGTAATTATTAAAAAAGATAAATCTATTTAAAATTATTACATTATATGTTGTGAATAAAAATGTTTGAATATAATATTTGATTGTTGACTATAAGGATTATGAATCCAGCATCTCCCCACTATTAATTTTTATTTATTTATTGGTATTTTCTTACATAAAGAGTTTAGTCAGGGTATTTATCCAATGGTCATATGGAGATGTGTAAAAGGATACATGAGATGAAATATTTTTAACAATTTTAATAAAATGAAAAAGTACAAGGTATTTTAGGAATTGTTCTTATGAATATAGTAAATATTGATTCTAATGTAATTTGTTGTTTTATTTCTATAATTTTTAATAATATAAAAATTTATCATCTCATATACAGGTTATTTTTATCATTATTTTATGATTATTTAAAATATCATGTACAAATAATATAAATTAACCCCTAAAATTAAGGAATTATATTTTTTTACTAATGGCCATCATGTAAATGTATGGATTGTGATCACATATTGGAAAAAATATTTGTAAGAACTATAATAAAGATACATAATAAAATCATAAGGTATCAAATGAGTTTTTTAATTTTTTATAGACTACATTAATATAAAACTTATAGTATCAATATAGTGTTATTGATATAATTCATGTGAATGTTTCATAGTAATACCCATTACCTATGACAATTATAAAATATCTCATGTAAATATTTATTATTTTTACCTCCCTTATAGAAGCCTTCAATTTGAGTTAATCCAACGGAATTTAGGAATATTGTTTGTAATATGGTCGATTTTTATTAATCAAGATGGTACTATTACTCATGTGTGATAAGTATGATATTTTTAACCTCAAATGATATATTTTTTCCGATGTTTATGGAAAAATCTAGATAAGTGATTTGTGATGTCTATATAAAATTAGGTAACTAACATGTGATGTAAAAAAGATACTCCAATGAATGGCATAATATGTGTTCTCGTATCTTATCTAATCCTTACATAGAAAATCAATAATTAATGAGTACTATTAAAAAATATTAAAATACTCCACACCCTATGTTCATATAATTAAATTAAGAAATGGATTTTTTAATTTTATTTAATTTATTATACATATCTATAAGAAATATGTAATGAGAGGAATCTATTTTATAGAGATTATATCAAATCCCTTTATATATTGAGTATCACAGATGCTTTTTTAAAATATACTACTTTAATAAAATTATATATTATTTACTTTATAATTAATGTCAACAATATAGAATTATAAGGGTTTATATATAAATTTCTTTAAATGAGGATTAGTTATATATATATTTAGAAACTTATGACAGATTGACGATTTCCTCTCTAAACAAATATTTAGAGTATACGTAAATAGTGTTTTATATATAATGTTATAAGTTTTTATACATGATATTATATAAGGAGAAATATGTATAAAGTCTATGTAATTTCATTGATTGCACGAAAATGATGGATTTATTGTACTTAAGCACCTATTTAGGGAATCATTATGCACATAAAGTTGTATATGGTGTGTTTAATTCCTAATTTAAATAGTTTTATGGTCTTAAAATCATTTTTTTAATATTTATTGATGCATACATCATAATTTATATGATATTATTCTTCAATTTATTTAAAATAGAAAACATTTCTTTTTAGTTTAATGGTTATTAAATTTTTATGGCATAATTTGTGGGTTAAAATATCATGTGATGACATTGAAAGGATATGTGTGATTTTTAAATTTTAGATGTTTTATTAATAGTTAATAAACATTAAATTATTTTTGTAGTATGGTTTAATTATTTAAACGTTTTGAATTGTTTGAAATTTTCAAACATATCCTAAATAAAATATTTATGAAACATTTTTTTATTATTATGTAGCTATAAGGACCATAATTGATGCATATAAAAGGCGGTCAAATCTATGATGTGTGTGCATTTATTAAATACTCAAACTCTTTAAAATCAAAATATTTTATTTTATTATTTATTATTATATATATATCATCAAAGGAAATATAGTAAAAAAATTAAATATGATTATTTATTGGTTAAATATATTGGATTTTAATATAAAAAATGTGTTAATTTTTTTAATTCATTTCTATGAATAATTAACTTTATGGATATAGAATAATTTTTTAAAGGCCTTGACACATTTCGTTTTCTAAAATTAATTTATTAAGGCCGTTAAATGGTACTTTTATTTATATAACGAAATGAATTGAGGTATCTAAAACATTTATCAACCCAAAATAGTATTTAATTATAATCTAAACAATATAAATTCTAACTAAATCTAAAACCCTGATGTGGTGACCTTAATTATATCATGGTTTTTCCTGGGAAAACCCACATAATCTATATGATAATTCATGTTATTTTGTTTACCTTCAACCTATGATATTTGGTTCAGTTTTTATCAACATTTAGTGATGATCTAAGGATTTTTAACAATTATCTAGGTAATAACCAATGTATTAAGAAAGAAACACTATGTTCAGTAGCATACATGATATGCTACATTGAGATTAAATGAACATCTAAATATAATAATAAAAATATTACCATTATAACAAAGCTGTTGGAATGGTGGTAATGTATATAATCAACTAAATTATGAAAAAAATGTTATATAGGTGTTTCAAAAATGATTCTTTTAGTTAACAAATTTATTAGAAATTGAAATGAAAATAAATTTATATAAAAGATGTGTTAGTATGAAAACCAATTGAAAAAAAATTGTGTTTATAAAATCAAATCCCTTTTATATATTTTTATTTAATGATAATATTTTCTATATATTCAATGTAATGTTTAAAATTATTTTTATATTTTTTTATATATTATATAAGAACAAATCCTTATTTCTTGATAAATGAAGTATTTTTCAAAGGAATATAATGTTTTATCACCTTTTGTTAGAGACTATTTTTAAAATAAAGTTATTTTAACTTTTATATGTAATATTTTAGGGAAACATTCTTCATTAGAATTTGGAAATCAAAATTTACTTTGTTTGAATTCTTTTATATTTCTAATAAAATTCAATTTTTAATGAATTTTAGAAAATATTTTATTTTAATTCAAAACATCATTTTCATATAATTTATTTAAATAGTAATATTTTCCTTTTTATTAGTTATTAATTTTAATTAGATTTTGTTTTTATCATTTATTCAATTTTTATTATAAAAATTAATTTCTCATTTAAATTATCCAGAAACACATATCAATCTTTTGATAGTTTTTCACTTTTTATAACCCCACTTTTTGGTTTTGGAAATGAGAAATATTTTTTAAAAAAATAATATAATTTCATTGTTTTGAATTTAGAAAAATGGATTCCATATTTGGAATCTGAAGCTCCAGAATATGTTAATAGAGACCTATTGTTTTTAGAAATTATGAATAGTAACATCAAAAATAAATTTTATTTACCACGGTTAAAGTGAAAATCATTTAACTAATGGTAAAAAATAAAATTATAATAATATAAAACAATCCTAACATGTCCCCTAATTTTATTTGATGATATATGGCCGACAATGAGCATCGGTTGGTCTAATTTAGGACCCCTTGGAGCCACATGGGTTTGATAATTACCTTTTATTATATTTAATTTTATAAAAATGAAATATAACATAAACATATATATTCTAACAAAAATAACTTTAATTTGGTTTATATAACTGATATCTTCAACTAAAAATAGTAAAATTAAATAAAATATAATTTCATACATAATTCTATATTATTTATAATTTTTAAACATTAAATAAATAGAATTATTTTCGACCAATGATGATGAAATTATTTCCTTATTAATGAAATATTAAAATAAATGACAATATAAATATTAAAATAAATGTATTTTTAAAATATTATTTTCATAAATTAACTTTTTTCATGAAACGTACATTTTGGGGATGAGTTAATGAATTTGTTTTGAACAAATCAAGATGTTATGACTTTAAGAAAAATCAATTACTAAATAGTGTCAGAATTTAAATAAATATATTTTGAAACAAATACAATTTTTTTAAATGATATAATAGTCCTCCACATCTATGGTTCTGGATATAGACATATATAATGGTTAAAATGTCATTTATTATCCACTTGTAGTTATCTTGAAATTTTATAGTAAATATAGTAACAATATATATTGAAAATAAGGAATTCATGGTAAGAGTTATTTTTTTAACTAATGGTTACAACTAAAAGATAAGGTTACTTTTGTGACCTGTACTAGCCTAAAACCTATTGGATGAGAGTATATCGAACCATCCTCATATTATCCTTTAAATATGTCAAATTTTAACTATTATATTTCGAAATTGAATTTATAATAAAATAATATTTCAAGACATTCTTGAAGTGCCCCTCCTCCCTATTATAAAATGGAACCACCTATACCCACGTACACAAACCTATCATGACCATTAGATCATCTAAATTATATTAAAATATAATACCAACATAAATCCTTTTACCCTATATGCCTTACATTATTTATAAGCCAACTCAAGAAATCCTTTTTGGCTCAAATCAAAAGGAGATTCTTTGTTTATAGGTTGTGTCTCCCCTAAAGTTCATTTATTTCCTTTTCCATATCCACTCCATATGTTCTTCTTATTCTATGATTAAAAGGAAATAAAGTATCCTAAATATACTAGGATGTTTTTATGAGATGTATTTGTACCACATATAAACACAACTCTATATAATGGATATGAACATACAGTTTTTTGTACGACAAACTAATACCCTACAAAATGATTATTGTTAAATTTTATCCTACCACCTCTCATGGAGGCCATTATGATGGAGATATATTTTTATATGATATATAATATATTTATATTTTCTCTATTATTATAATATTTTTTAACAAAATACATTTATTCTTTCTATCATGTGTAAATTTGATAATTTCATCTGAGGAAGTGTGGACTACCACCCCCTCAAACTGATATGACTCATTCATTCCATATATTGAATGTATAAATGATGTATTTAATGAAATTATGTGACATATATAACATATATATTATATTATAATTATTATACACCTATGGTTCATTTAATTTTCATTCATTTAATATGACAATGAAATGAAAGTGGCGTTCATGTGTATGTACAGCCTACCGTCTCCATAAACAGTGAATTTCCTTTATAATAAAAAAAAATTATGGAACATTCTATATATATATATTAGTAATATATGATATTCTAATCATAAATAATATTCGTGAGATGATGAAATTTTGACAAAATGGACAATTTACATAAAAAAAATTCAATTTTTACTGAAGTACCCAATATCGAAAAAACATCTGATATGACATTTAATAGTTATATAATTTTTATAAATTTGTAATAAGTGATATAAAATAAATAATAAATATAAAAAAAGTTTTGAATCATTTAAAAATTAACAGGTGTTTATTAGTATAGAATATAATGAACGAACGATCCAAGTCGGACTTGAGGTATGTTAAATCTTAAATCACCCCCAATTCATTGAGTCAAACATCCATGAAATTATTTTGTTTAATGAAAATGTGTGTATGTAATATGATTGGTTTACAATGAATATCCACTTACATTAAGAGTATTTATATTTTCACACTTAATAATATCATTGATTTGTTATTAATCTAATGATACAATCAATGGAAGGGACTTCATCTCAATATCCTTTTATGTGGAATATTTTTATTTATACGAGTTAATATTTTATACGGTGTATAATTATCCCATTTGAAATATTATTTCATTCAATGGTTTTAACTAAGAATATTTTTTATGAATAATTTTACTAAACGAAAAAATATTGTTTTTTAACGTACATAGAAACAATGACCATTCCGTCTATACGAGCATTATTTCATATTAGGCTTCCTCTACAAGTCATAATGTTTTTAAAAAATAAAATTTAAATTCCATATACATTTTTAGGTATTTGTGTATTTACTTTTTTTTATAATGGATTTATTATTTCAATATCAAGAAATAATTTTTTATGAATAAATTATAGAAATGTTATGTTTTTCATTTATGTTTGTTATTGTGTTACGATTATGTTATGGTTCTTGAAAATTGTTTAAGTATATGGGTTGTTTTGTGATCATCTAACGGAGGGTGAGCCTATGATAGCTCTACAATGTGTTGGGTAACATGATGTAGGTAAACAATAAGGTTTATCATAAGGTATTTAGGAAATTTACTATGATGAGTATTTCAAACTTAACCATGAATGTTACTCCCAATGTTTCTATGGAAGATACAATGTATGTATGAAATGGATTCCACAAGTTACCATTATGATTTATATTTCATGATTTAATATTAATAAGATTTTTTTCAGAAATATTATGATTTAATGAGGTATGTTAATGAGTTTATTTTCAATGATTGAAAAGAATTATTTTCTGGAAAAAAAATTCATTTAGATTTAAAATATTCATGGGATATATCATTCATTCCTTATTTTACATAACTCATTGAGCATTTTTTCTCATCCCATGTTTTTGGAATTTTATCCATATGGTATAATGATGGGAATGATTAAATAATATGTTATGACAATTTTTATCAGGAAAAGAAATCATGTTAATCTTTAAATGATTTATATTGGGGATGAAATGGGTACCATCTTAGTTAAATATAATTTTTTTAAATTCGAGTTATTATGCAATTATTTGGCCTAATTATCTAAAAATATAAACTTAAAAAGATCCTCAATGTGAAACATTTCAAATTATTGATTTAATCAACCTTATGTAATGTTTAAGGATCGGTTTATGAAATATGAATATTTAAACATTAGATAACCAGTAGAAGGAATATGACTGAGTGTTAAAAGAGTTGTAACATTTAAAACATTTATAAAATGTTTCCTCAATATTAAAAATATTTATGAAATATTTATGATACTTGGGGGCCTATATAAATATGTTCATTCATTTTATGATGATTGGAGTCTTAATAATATGAGGACTAATCGAGTAAAAACTCTATTTATATCTCTTTTATACTCATCATTTAATTTTGAAATTCTTGAAGACCACAGATAAAAGATAATCCTTCCAAAATATTGATATATTTCTATATTCCCTATACACCCCCATGAACATAGAGTCTATTAAATATTTATCAGTTATCATTAATAATATTGTGTTTTATATCTTGGTTGAATAAGAATAATAAAAAAGTGTTAGTTCATTATTTATTTTATTTAGTGTTAATGAAGATAAAGATCATGTTTCATAAAATGGATTTGGTTAATTACATCAACCATATTTATAAAAACATTATCCTCACCAAAACTCATCAATTGTATCATATTCACTTGTATTACATTTGGAATTCTGCTTTAGATATATGAAGAAACTAGAAAAATGTGCTTTTACAAAATCCATGACATGTTTTGTGAAAAATGGTCATGGTTCTAGATTATTTTCAAAACTATTTTTTGTTTTATTGGAAAATTAATAATTTTTTATAAAATTTAAAATACTATATTGTGGCTCGTGAAAAATAGACATGTAATGTGCTTTTAAAATCAAATAATAATTAAATATTTTCATAATGTCATTGTTTTTTAGAAACAAAAAATCCTATAAATTATTTAATTTATGACTTTTTTATTAATAAATTAAATAGAAGAGTGAATCCATGTCATGGTTTAAAAATAAGGATTCTAAATTCTATAGTCAAAATGAAATGGAACTAAAAATAGTCACAATTTTCACATGGAATGTGTTTTCTCCCGGGATAAACCTTGTCATGGTTTCAATGGAAAATGGTATTAGTGTAATTAATTTCTATAAAAAAATTGGTTTCCTTAAAATTACCAAATTGAAACATATAATTATTAGGTAGTATTAAAGTAAAAAAAATTTAGTGGATGAGGTATAGGTTTCATTTGGATTATAATTGTTTATAAATTTATGTATTTTTTAAAAATTGTGAAATATTGAATAATATAATAGTTTATATTAGTTTATATAATGTTCATAAATGATAATATAAATTGTTCATATTTAAATTAATTGGTCTTCAATTTATTATGGAATGGAAAAAGGATTTTTTGTGGTTTTTATAGTGGTTTAAATAAAGTGAAATATGTCACATTTTGTTTATGTAAAATGTTTACATAAAATTTAAAATGTTGGGATGATTATATAATGTTTCATAAATATCACGTAATTTGAATATAAATTACTTCATAAAAGATTCCATGTAAATTCATTATATTTAAGTTATCTTGTTGATATGATGTAGTGGAATTAAATTATAAAGGTAATACAGAAATTCAGTTTATCACAATGCAAATACGATTTATTCATTAAGAGTTATTTATCTCCATACATATCCATTTATCTCATGGGGACGTGGTACAATTTCTTTAATTTGTGTGATGGGATTCTCTATGGAGAAAATATATAACCCAATAATTTCATCAATTCCAAATAAGTTATCAATAGTGAATTGAATGGGGTTTTTTCAAGAGGAGAAGTGAGTCCTTTTAAGGGTATGTTTGGTCTCTATGGAATTTCCCATCTCTTCTTTGTACAAAATATGACATTTTTTATAGTGGAAGGTATCTATCTTTAAAAAATCTTAAAATCTTTAATAAATATTTTAAATATAGTTCAAAACATATTATTATAGATAATACTAATTTATTCACCTCTATTAGGTGTCATATTGGGTTATCTCTTATCATTAAAAGTTGTATTAGATTATCCAAATGTCTTTCCTATTGAACTATTATGGGGTCCCATTTTCCAATAGAATATTTAGATACAGATATTTTATGGTATTGTTGATAGAAATATTATGTAGATATCCAACTACAAATTTTGGTTCCTTTCATTCAGAGGAAAGATAACTCTCATCGAGGGTGTGTTATCTACTAGGATAAAGAGAGCGATGGACCTCTATTATGGAAGGGGGTAATCTTTGGTATCATAAAATAATTATGAATTATTTAATTTTTTATTCAATCTACTGTACTTATTCAGTCTCTATCCACACTTTCTTCAGTATAATGAGATAACGCATAAAATGAATTAAATAAAGGCTTAATAACACCATATTTTTTAATGGTTCGGTACTAATAACTAAAACTCCTTTACATTATTGATTATATTCCCCAATAAATTATTCTTCACTATAATTTATCTCTTGTAATTATAATTTTTGTGTTGTCACACTCCAAACATGGATTCAATATTATTTTAACAATTTCATGGTCCCAGATATTTTGGTTGTGGTTTGGGATGGAGTCATAGTAAATTTTTTGGCTTTTTTTGAATTTTTGGGGGATTTTGTTCTATGGTTGGGAACTGCATGTTTTTTAGAAACTCTTCATTCATTCTAGGTACTTGTGCATCCAGTCTATGTAGTGGATAAAATCTATCGCACAGTTTGTGCATGGTCTCACAAATTGTGCATCTTTTTCATGTGATGTGTCTAAAAAATGGTAGAATCCACTCCATAGTTTTAACATTGTTGAACATGTTGTGTGGTAAATTCATGTGGTCACTTCCTTCTTGGATGACATCTACTGCGTCATTGGATCACTATTTGATAAACCATGTGGCCAAATTGAATCAGCTGCCCATAAATTTAGATCATAAAATCCCAAATCTACCCCATACCATTTTAACCATATCCCCGTTCATTCTTTGTCGAATTTTGTGCACTAAGGGGTCTCAAAACTGCTCATCCATTAGTATTGTCTCCTCCATGGTTTCTTCCTCAAATATACTATGGTATGTATTTAGGTTTTTCTCACATTTTACTCAACTCTTTCTCTTCCCATATCCTTTTCATAGTTTCCCTTTGGTAAACCCTCTCTCAGCCGATCCGTAGATGTTAGTATTAAGGTATATCTTGATTTTATATTAGATCTATGGTGTGTAGTTGGTCCAAGAAGAAGTTTTATTTTTCCCATCAATGTTATTTTTCATTCTCACCCCATTGAGGTAGGTGTCTATGTGCCTTTCCTTTCTGATTCAATCCATTTCAACCTTGGGTGTTGTCAATTTGTTTTTAGACATGATTCAAACCATTACAACATGTTTGGTTATCATATTTATATGTTTTCATGGAAGTAGGAATTTTTAAAAATATCTTTCAAGGGGAATCATCAATTATTCCAAATTATGCACTCACTAAATGGGTTTGATTAAATTCCATTTGAGTTGAATAGATAAATTATATGACATGGGTGGTATTTTCTACAAAATATTTTTATTAAAATGATTAGATTTTGGTTGGCCGTATTATGTGGTAATTTATAAAATGGTTTTTCATTAGTTGGAATGGATGTGTTGTTTCATAAAAAATGGTTTGGTTGAAAAATTCTTGAGGAATTCCAATATATATGGGCACACCCATAGGTTCATGAAGTAAACACATGGATGAGATTCCAAATGTTGAAGGAATTAGATGTAATTTATTCTATAAACTTTGGTTTCTTAAATAGTTTCATCATTTTATCCTCTTCCTTATTTCTGTGTAAAATATTTTCATGGTTTTCCAATGAGATAAAGTGATTTCAAGACTATAATAGAAGTCATGGACAATTTGGTGTTTTATAAAATTGTTTTGGTTTCTAAATATTTTCAAATCCCATTTATAAATCATGGGGTATTTTATTTATTTTTATATGTTTTCCATTGAGATGGTGATGGAATGCAATTGTATTGGGAATGTAAATACCATTTGGAATCATCAATTATTTTTTGATAATTTATTAGGGTTATTATTTAAATATAATGAAAGTTGGATTGGATTTGGGACTGAAGGTAACCTTTGGAATTATGTGTATGAATGTGATGTTTTGGAAATGGTTTGGAATTAATTGTGAGGCATATTAGAAATTCTAGTCTTGATGTACAAGTTGTCACATCACATTGTTTTGGAAATGGATTGTGTTTTTAAATTGGAAAAACACCTGATTGAAATCTTTGAATGTTTTTGAGAAATGTTTTATAATATTATGCAATGTGACAACCTAGTTGGTACCATTTACTATTTGATATATATGTGTTTATATATATAGTGTGCACCTCTACAAGAGGGATTTCCCATTATGAGTCTTGTATAGTGGTGTCCGTGTTTTCAGTAGGAAAGTACAGTGAAAGTAGGTATGGTTATTCGTTTGTGTGGGGGCCTACCACATACATAGTATACTTTATCATATGTTCCTAGAAATATTTTAGAAGATCGTGTGATGGTATCTTTCGAGCCCCAATTAGATAAGTTGATACCCCTAGATTTTTGAGAGTACAAGTGGGATGTTATTCTAGATTTTTCAGTTGAGGGTGGCTTATTGGATATAGAGTTGGGAGATTCACCATACATCGTTCTATGGTTTTGAACCATGTGTGTTCAGGGGTCTATCTAGGTATGTTTAGTAAAATCCAATGGTTTCTAATTGTTTGTGAATGTTTATTTTACTCTGTATTTTATTCTGATCTAGAACCATTTATTTATTTTCATCATAGCCTAGTAGTGTCTTCATGGGTTTTTGGTTTAGGGTTTTGATTCTATAATGATGACCTATTTTGAAATAAAATGTGGTTTGTTATATTCTATGAAGAAAAATATATTTTTTATAATTAAAAAGTGAAGACCCTAATTTTATACATTTATTTTAAAATAATGTAAACGGATTGTTATTGGGAAATGAAACACATGTATTATTTGGTGGTTGAATAATGATTTGTCAAGCTCACTGTAACATCCTAGGTGAAAAAATAATATCAAATGTTCTTATTTATTAATAATAGGTTAATGAAATTACAATTTTAATTAATAAAATATGCTTTGTCTGATATCGTACTCAACCTGTAGTATTATATTTCTGCAAAATAATAAATTTCACACAACGTTGAGTTATAGGAAAAGATTATATAACAATATTAATAATTTAAATGATTGTTGAAACCAATCCATTGTATTGGGGGGTGGAATTAAAATAACTAACTAAAATATGATTACACATTTTTTAAATTTTTTCACATTTATCCAATAATATTTCGATGCTTAAATGGCAATGAATCCAATTTTATGAAAAAATACTCTAATATTTTTAAAAGGACACTTATCGTCTTTTGATGTTGAACCACTTATATATATATTTTTTGTTGCATTAATATTTTCCATTTGACAAAAAACATTATCTTTATAAGAGTGATGCCATAATTTACTTTGGGTAAATTTTTCGTATTGTTTTGATAATGTTCATTTATTTTTAAATAGTAAAAAATACTATATTTTAATTCAAAGAATCAATTTAATATAATTTATTAATATTGATAGATTAGTGTTTTTATTAGTTTTAAGGTGTAATTGGATTATATTTTTACCACTTAATAAAATGTTGGTAATTGGAAGTAATTTCACATTTAAATTGAACATAAACAAGTGTCAATATTTTGATAGTTATTATTTCTTAAAAACACACTTTTTTTTGACAACGGAAATTAAATTGAAAATAATTTATGAAAAATATTTGTTTAGAATTTAGAAAATTGGATTCCATATATACTATAAAATATAATTTTTTAAATAGGTAAATATTATTTTTAGACATTTTGTATATGTACTTCCGTAAATATTTTATTTACCATGGTAAAAAGATAAATCTGGTAAATTAGGGTGAAAAATAATATAATAACAATATTAAATTACCCTTACACTTTTCCTAACCATATTGGTTGATATTTTTCCAACCGAGGTCATACTTGGGTCAATTTTGGGACCCCATTGAGCCACATGGGATTGATAATGACACATTATATTAATTAATTAAAAGTAAAGACAAAAGTAACATAAACATAGAACTTTTAGTAAAAAAAATTTATATGGTGTTATATAAGTGATATATTCGACTAATAATATTAATTTTAATTCTATAATAATTTTCAACATAATGGTATTTTATTTATTATTTTTATAAATTAAATAATTAAAATTATTTATGACACAATGACGATGCTATGTTTACCTTATTAATGAATGATTTAAATAAATGAGATTAAAAAATTTAAACAAATAGCCAAAACCTATTCAATTATTATTTCATGATTTTATTTATAATTGTATTAATCTTATATTCGAATGTTTTGAGATTGGGAATTTTTTAAACCAAACATTTGTATATAATAAAATATTACTTTCAAACATTCTTAATGATCCCCTTCTACCCTTATAAAAAGCCATCACCTCTAAGCCTTACTCACACCTCTCAAGCCCCCTTGTATCATCCATCCTCTACCAAAATAATTTCCCAACATCCCTATCATACAACGAAAAGTCTTTACATAGTCAGAAGGAAGTTCAAGAATTACTTTTTGTTCCAACTAAAGAGAGTTTCCTAATTTAAAGATAACATATTCTCTCAAGTTCAATTATATTGATTTTCCGTCTCCAGCCACCTAAACTGACTTTATTATATTATTTTATAACAAAAAAATTATATTAAATATACTAATATGTTTTTATGAGAATTATTCTAACTACACTTACACACACAACCTTCTAATGGACTTAGAACATATTGTTTATGTGGACGGAGAACTACTGCCTCACAAAATGTTGATTGTTCAATTTTTTTCTACTATCTCTCATGGTGTCCATTATGGTGGAACTGTATTTATATGTGATATATGTTATATTTATATTGTCTCTATACTTCTATATTTTTCATGTATACCCTACTTTTAGGGTTTTTATAATGTGTAAAAATGATACTTTCATTTGAGGAGGTTCAGACTATCGCCCCCTCAAAGTGATATGACTCATTCATACAATATGTGGAACATATAAAAAAAGGAATTAATGAAATTATATATGATATGATACTGTATTTATAATATACCTATGTATCATTATGTTTTCATTCCATTAAATATGAAATAGAAATGAATGTAACCTTCAAGCGTACGTACAGCTTACTGTATCCATAAACGGTGCATTTCATTTCTTATCCCCAATTGTTATGTACTATTATAAATAAATATATATATACTGGATATATATTATATTTATTATATCTAAATCATGAATATCATTCTATAGATAATGGTATTTTGACAACATCGACAACTTGAAATTATAATATGTTCATTTTTGACTCATGTTCAAAATATTGAGAAAATAGACGTTATTAACTTAATTGATTATGTAATGTTTATAACATGGTTATAAGGGATATAAAAGGAAAAATAACCTTGAAAAATGTAATGATGCCAGTTGAAAATAAATTTACATTATTATTTATGAGATTAAAGAACTAACAAGTCAATTCAGACACAAGTTAAGGGACTTCATCTCAATCTCTTTTCATGGAGGCATATTTTGATTTATATGTGACATTCTTTTATATGGTGTAAAAACACATTTGACTTTTCATTTCATTCATAGGAAATATTTTTCAACGTAGTGTTTTACTAAATGAAAAATTGAATATTTCTTTTTAAGGTATGCGGTGACAACGACCTTTCCACCACCGCGAGCGTTATTTGATATTTGTCTTTCATAACAAGATGTGATGTTTTTAAAAGGAATATTAATACCATATACCCTTTTTACGTATTTTGGTATAGAAAATTGTTTAGAGAAAACATTGATTATTTTAGTATCTTTAAATTATATATTTTGATTGAAATGTGAAGATGTTATCTTTCATTTATGTTTTTATGAGTTATGAATATGTTTATCTTTATGGGCATTGCTTATGTATATGGGTGGTTCTATGATAAACCTAGTGCGGGTGAGCCCGAGATAGCTATCTAATGAATTGGGTACTGTGATAGAGATAAACGTTAATGTTTCTCCACAATGTTTTGAAGAATATACTGTGATGGTTATTCCAAACATATCTCCCAATGTAGCTATGAAAGCAAAATGTAAGTATGTAATGTATGCCCTAAGTTACCATTACGATTTATGATATCTGTGTGTTGTTCCTATGTCTTATTATTTCATGAGTTTTGAAAAAGAATTCATGTTTTGTATGAATTTTTGGAATAATTTTCTCTTTCTTTATATTATTACCCATACTAATCTTTTTATGCTAATCCCACATTTTGACATATTTTTCACAACACATAAATACTAATAGGGTCATGAATGAGATCAATGAAATTTAATGATGTCTAATACACATAACTAGATATGTTTAATAATAGTTTTTACTTTATGAAAAAAAATCGGAACTGACTAGAAGTGTCTACATTGTAATTTATGAAATGTAATTTAATTTTAAGGGCATAATTCACTATATCACTAAACCTATAATGATCCTTAATGTGAATTCTTGATTTAACTCATGATTAAGTTAATTTTATGGCTGGGATGTTATGGTTGGTATCAGAGATCAGTTTAGACAACTTTATGTATTATGAGTTTTTGTTAAACACATGGTTAGACCCTATGTTTATAATTTCAGTTAAATCATTGTTTTATAACTTTATCAGTTCAAGTATTGTTGGTTAAAAATGGGAGGAGGATATCAAACACCATTACTATCTCTTCTGGATGACATACTTGCAATAATTATCACAACGTCATGTTTAGATGATCGTGAAACATTTTATAGCATACAACTCACTTGCAAGAAGTTGTTTGAGATATCAAACACCTCTAATATAACTCGATATCATCATCAATCATGGGTTGTATTTAATAAAATCCTATTTTTAATAATATTCTCATATTTTCGAGCAATGTAAATATTATCTAGTCATTTTCAAATATTTTCCCTTATCACAATATTTTGAATTATATTATGATTTTGAAGATGGTGCTGAAGAAAGAGACCCCAACACAACCTAATTATATTTTATTTGACAATATAGTCTATTGGCACATTCTTATGATATTTTAAAAGGACCGTTGATTGAATGTTTCAACTCAAACTAAGTCTGAATATTTTGTAAATATCATTTTTTATCATATTTTTTAAAATCATATTCCACACATGATTATTTTACAAGACTATTTTTTGCAAACACCCATATGACCCAAGTTGTAGAACGTGTATTTGGATGAAGGAAGCCAATGATATTGATGGATATTTAAAGCAATGATCCAATGCATGAACCTTATACCTATGTCAATAAAATGATGATGAAACCAGATGGACACCGTGATCATGGTATGATGTTCTTTCAATTGGGAATAGTTTTATTTAATCATATGAAGGTGAAACAAAAATGAAAATATATAAGATGTGGAGGTATTAATGTATCGGGATAAAAATGAAATATATATGAAAAGAATTATGGTGAAAACATGTTAAGTATATTTTTTAGTTTTATAAAATGGACAACCCATAGACTGTGTGGCAACCCGTCGTGCTGTAAAAATCTGTGGGAATCGAACCCACAACTAAAGTGAGATTGAGAATTTTCACCTAACACTGGACTACATGATGTCCCTAGTTAGTATGACTAATTATTTAGGGTTAAAATTTTTATGGATAATGAGTATGTTTATTTTTGGAACTTATTCTTTATCAAATGGATATCATTAGTATAGGGAAATGAATCAGTGATTAAGTGATAAATATTATTTTGTAAGATGTTCTCTCTTTTGAGTAACATTATATACGTCAGGGAAATATAAAATAATGGGATGTCATTTTTGGAGTAATTGTTGAAATTTTATTCTGGAACAATCTATTATTTTATTGTGGACATTTGGTGATTAGGGTTATTTATGGAAATGATTAATCTATCAGTGAGAATATGTGATTATGTTGATTATACTAAATTATGAGACATTAAGAGTAGTCAAGGTTATTTGGAAACAAATTTTAAGATTTATCATGGAATACTATGTGATGAAATTATTCTAATTTTTGGGGTTTCAATCATTGATTGGATTATATTGGAAAATTTTATGCAAAATGTTCTTTTTAATGGGTTTTTTAGAACATTTGGTATTGTTTGTTAAATTTTGGAGATTAAGAGTAGTACTTATTTTTATATAGGATTATCCTTTTTGGGGATTATCTGATATCGTACTCACCATTTTGGTTTTGGTTCATGTCAAATGATAGGGAAAATATATAGTTTATCTTTTTTGGATTATGTGATTCTCTAAGAGTTGATTCTATCAATTGTGGCGTGATTATTTCATCTTGAATACTCATTGATTGGAAATAATATGATTTTTGGTAAAAACATATTAATGGTTAAAACTATACTTGAAAAGTAAGAAAATATTTTTATCTTCTTATTCAATCTCATAAATAAATTCTCTATCTTTAGAAAAGGAAACAGAAAACAAAAAAACCATGTCTATTTACTTTTCATTCTGGGGAATGAAAGAACATTTAACCTATCACAATTTTGTGGTTTTCTTGTTGTTAACTTTATCCTAGTCTTGTTTTATATAACTCTCCAACAGAACATAAAACTTATTTTCTCCTCCAAATCCATGTTTTCATACAAGGAATCCTATTTTGTGTTATCTCTAGTTACCTTTGTACTTCTCATTCTTTCTTTTAAATTAATAGTTTTATTGACTCTTCTTTTGATGTCGGACATTTAATGATGTTCCCGGGCCCAATTTTAAAATTGTGGGAATGCAATTTCCAAAAGTGGGGAAGGATTTAACATCCCAGGTAAATAAAAATATGACATTTTTTTGTATTTACTAATATTTGTGAATTAAATATTAGTTTTACTTAAAATTTAATGCTTTGTCTGATAATGTACTCAATATGCCTCAACAGATTTCTCCAAAATCATACATTGCAAACAACATTGAGTTATACCGAAAAATAATATTAATGTATTATAAATTAAAATGGTAGTTAATTCCTAGGAATTATATTCGAAGGAATGAACATAACTAACTACAAAATGATTTCAAATTTTGGTAATCTATTTTACATTTATCCAATAAAATTTTGAGGTTTTAAATTAGAATGAATTCAATTTTAAGTATAAATACTCTAATATTATTGAAAGGCTGGTTTTCCACCTTTTGATGGAGAACCCATTTTAAATATAGTTTTTGATACTATTATATGTTTAATTTGACAAAATTAACTTCTTATTATAATAGATATATCAAAATTTACATTGGCTAAAGTTTTGGTATTTTCTGATAAAGTTCATTTTTATGAATAATGAAAAACAATACCTTCTAATTCAAAAATACCTTTTTATATATTTTTTTATATAGTTGGATTGTTCTTTTTATTGGTTTTAATGTGTAATTGGATTATATTTTTACCATATAATCCAATTTTTGTTGATTTAAGTAATATCACTTTAAAATAGAACACAAACAAGTGTCAATCATTTGATACTATTTTTTAAAAACACGCATTTTTGTTTGGACCACCGGAAATAAATTTAAATTGATTTCGGCAACTTCTATGTTTTGAATTTGGAAAAATTTATTCCATATTTGGAATGAAAAGTTAAAAATTGTGAAAATATATATCTATTATCTTTAGATTTTGTGAATATTTACTTCAGTAAATATTTTATTTACCTGGTTTAAAATGTAATTCTTGTAAATATGGGAGAAAAATAATATTATAATAATATTAAATTTGTCTTACAGTTGTATTAAACCTATTGGTTAAGATATTTCCGACCAAGGGTATCCTTGGGTCGATTTTGGGACCCCATTGAGACATTTGGTAGTGATAATGACACTTTATATTAATTAATTTAATGTAAAGACAAAAGAAACATAAACATATATCTTTTAGTAAAAAAAATTATATGGGTTTATATAAGCAATATATTTGACTATAAATATTAATTTGAAATATAGAAATATTTCCTACATCATGGTATTTTAATTATAATTTTTAGACACTATATATATAAAATCATTTATGACACAATGATGATGTAGTGTTTACCTTATTAATGAATTATTTAAATAAATGAAATTATAAAAATTAAACAAATATCCAAAACATATTCAATTCTTATTAAGTGATTTTATATCTAAAAATAGTAATCTTATCTTCTAATGAAATGAGTTTTGGACCTTTTTAAATGTAAAATAAGTTTATAATAAAATAATACTTTCAAACATTTCTAAAGAGCCCCTCCTCCCATAATAAAAATCCATCACCTCTAACCCTTACTCACACCACTCATGCCCTCGTGGATCATCAAAAATATACCCAAATAATATAATAAACATACCTATATTCTACTTATAAGCCTCAAAATATGCATAAGTCTCTTCATGAAAGCCTATTGGTTCAAAACAAATGGATTTTCCAGATTTAAAGGCAACACCTTCTCTCAAGTTCTTTTCTTTTAATTTTCCTTATCAAACCCCCTAAACTTGATTTATTCCATTATTTTAAAACAAAAATAGTATATTAAAGTCACTAGGATGTTTTTATGATAAGGATTATATCTAAACTTACATGAACCTCCATCTAATGTTATTAGAACATATAGTTTCTGTGGACGGTGAACTAATAACTCACAAAATGATTATTGTTCAATTATCTCCTACCTCCTCTGATGGGGGCCATTATGATAAAAATGTATTTATATGTGATATATATTATATTTATATTGCCTATATAATTCTTCTTTTTCATTTACAATATACCTTTATGCTTTCCATAACGCGTAAAAACAATAATTTCATTTGAGGAAGTGCGGACTACCACCCACTAAAAGTCATATGACTCGTTCATTCGATATGTGGAACGTATAAAAGATGTTGAAAATAAAATTATATTTGATATTATACTAGAATTATAATATACATTTTTATCATTATTTTTCAATACACTAAATATGAAATATAAATTAAAGTAGCGTTCATGCGTACATACGTTTTTCCATCTCTATGAACGGTACATTTAATTTCTTATATTCAAATGTTATGTAATATTATAAATAAATACAAATACTATAAATATGATATATATGATATCTAAATCATGAATATAATTCTTGGAGATAATGACATTTTGACCACATGGGCAACTTGTATTTATAAGAAGTTCATTTTTGACTCAAGTACCAAATATAGAAAAAATGACCATTATTAACATAAATGATTATGTGATTATTATAATGTATTAATAAGTGATATAAAAAGAGTAATAAACAAGAATATAGTTCTGAATCAAGTAAAAATAACATTTGTTTATTATTATAGAGATTAATTAATGAACAAGTCAATTCATTCAAGAGGTAAGGGACTTCATCTCAATCTAATTTCATTTAGACATATTTTTATTTATACACAACATTCATTTATATGGTGTATAAAAACCATTGAATTTTCATTTCATTACAATGTAATATTTTTCTACGTAGTTTTTTAGTAAACGAAAAAGGCAATGTTTCTTATTTATGTATGCGTTGACAACAACCTTCCCATCGCCGTGAGAATTATTTGATATTTGGATTCTTTAATAAGACCAAATGCTTTTAGACATAAAATAAATATCATATACCATTTTTAATTTATTTTGGAATTGAAAATGGTTTGTGGAAATCATTTATTATTTCAATATCATTAAATGATATGTTGTGATTTCAATAAAGAATTTTTATCTTTCCATTGTGTTTGTTTTATTTATTTTGAATATGTTATGGTTCTTGGGAATTATTTACGTATACAAGTGGTTCCGAGATAAACCTAGGGAGGGTGAGCCCGATATTTCTCTCCAATGAATTAGGTAACATGATGGAGGTAAATGTTAATATTTCACCTAATATTTTAGAGAATATACTATAAGGGATATTCCAAACGTAACTCCCTATGTAGTTGTTAATGCTTCAATTTAATTATGTTATGTATTCCATAAGATACCTTTATGATTTATTATTTCTGTGTGTTATTCATAAATCATATGATTTCATGAGGTACGTTAAAGAGTTTATGTTTTGTATGTATTGATGGACTAATGTTTCTTTCATTATTTTATAACCCTTACTGAGCCATTTTTCTCATCACATGTTTTGAAATTTTTTTCACATTACTTATAGATGAATAGGTTCAAGGATGAGATCAAGTAAAATTCAAGTTGTCCAAAACATGGATCTAGACATGTTTTTTTATAATTATTTATTTTATTAAAAAATGTAAATTGGGTAAAAGTGTCTACATTTTAATTTTTGAAATGTAATGAAATAGTTATGGCCAGATTCTATAAAACTCTAAACATGAAATGATCCTCAATATGAATTCTTGACATAACTAAATATTATGTAATTTTTAAGGTTGTGTCTTTATACTCACACCCTACTTACACCATTTGATGTCGGTGGACCCAAACAATTTTACAGGTTCAACATGTTTTTTTCTATTCATATATATTTTATCTTTCTATTGGAGATGTTATTTCTTTGGGGAAAATGGTGAAAATATATTCACATGGTTGTTGTATTGGTTCTAGTCTAGTCCAAATTGGTCTTTTATAAGTATTTGTTTTTTGTTCCGTTGTATCTTTTATATAGATCATTGTGTATGTTTGCTGATTTTTAGATGTTGTTAGTTCTTCTGCATGTTCTTTTTTTCAAAATGGGTCCTGGTATTTTGGGTAAAAATCATTCCAATGTTTATTTTTGGTTTATCAGAACTAGTTTACACCCCTTTGAAATCATGTTTACACTTTGTTCCACTTGGAGGTCCGAGATGGGTGTTATGTCGAATGGGTTTGTAGCCTTGTTTCAGAAAAAATTATAACAGAGGGAAGTTTATTGTTATTTTTGGTGATTGGTAGTTGACAATAAGGATTTTTAAGGACCATGAGGTAGGTTATTGGTCGGTACATCATCACCACAACTCATGATTAAATCTGAGTCACCAAGGCTGGTTCAATAATTGAGTCCTTATCTTTCCATGGTTTTTTTTGGATTGAGGAAAGGAAATAGAGGCAAGTTGGTGTTACATCATGATCTCACATAGAGTAATGATCAATGTAGGGTCTTGGTACATGGATCAATCTCCCCCTTGTTATTTGTGCTTACATAGGTCATGGCCCACTACAGTGTCTCCAATTTAGCCACATTCACTAGTTCTTCATTCCATTGGTTTGGGGTGAGTTGTAAGTCATTTCCTCTTAGTTATTGTGAGTGAGATTTAAAAATTAAATTGATTATGAAAATGAAAAATGATTTCATTCATGTGGTTTTGAAATTAGAAAATTGGGTCATAAAATAAGTATTTTAGATTGATAATTTGGATAATTATTTGGTTTTGAAGATTAATTGGTAATAATGGTCCTTTTTATTACTTACGAACATTCGCATGTATGTGAGTATGAGTGGAATGTGTTTTTTGGAATGTATGGACGGAAATGGTGGAACATATATGTGACTGTTCATAGGATTCCATTGGTGTGTATTTGAGATCAAATTCTTGGAATTATTTTTTTCTCAAGTAATTTTTGAAATATGAAAATTATTTCTGAAATCGGTTTATATTTTATAATGTTGGTCTTTTTTTGGGAAAAGTAGCCTGTAGGTTTGGAATGTATCTTTGAAATGAGTTTTTTTTGAAAGTTGAAAAGGAAATAGGATTTTTGAAAAGGGGTTTATTCATTTTTTTTTTCATGTGTTTAATTTGTGATCCTTTTGTTATCTATTGAGGTTCTCTTTCTGATTATGATATGATTTTATGACAGTTTTGAATTGCTGTAATTGGTGTTTTTTTAATATACCTCCTATAATGTTCTTTAATTTATCTACTAAGTCATTCCCATTTTCTAATTCTTCTTGAGTATTTCCAATCTTTTGGGCGGATAATAGACCATTAGAGGTTGTTGAGTTGCCTAAGGAATTTGAGTGTCTCTTTAGGTCACTAGGAACTCTCGATGCTATTATTGTTTTTATCATTTTGGGTTTGTTTGACGAACTAGATTTGGGTGAATGGGAGTTGTCTCCCCACCATCCTAGCATGTTGGGGTGACGTGCGATGTTTTTATTTACATATTTTCCTGATAGTTTTTAGATGTGTATGTAAAGAGAATGAAAAGGGAAGAGCTCATGTGTATTCCAAATGTCCAATGGACGATGAAATCCTATGCTAGCCACTTCAATGAGATGGTATTCTTTTCTCTGGAGGAGGTGTCATAAAATCTAGGGAAATCTATTTATTTCCTTGGGGGTCTTCATCCAAAGGTCAAGGAGTGGGTCCCCTTTTACTAGGACCTTACATTATAGAAGTTGGTGGATGAATCATTCCCTGCCATGTTGGTTTCTAGAGTGGAGGTATGGGAAAATACGGTGACTCTCTTTATTTGTAATGATTACTCATACGGTGAGGAGCACTGTAACGCCCCGACCCCAGCTACCCAGAGTCGGTGCATTAATTACATAACATTGGCATGATCACAAGAAAGATCAAATCTCGAAAGACCGATTGGTTTAGTAGCCTTGGAAACACTAGATATATTCATAAGTTTTACATTACATCATCAAAATAAAAAAACTACTACAAAAACATATTGTCTCCATAGTCCACACTATTAACCCCTCATAATATCCCTGCAGGTCATTCATAAATTACTTCTTCACTTCTTGGGAAAAATAAAACAAAGAAAAGGGGTGATCTCAAATTCCCAGTAAGGATAACAATATAGCCGAAACTTTCATAAATAAGAATAAACATTTAAGGCAATTTACAAATAAAACAAAAGCCTCTTAAACTTTAACTTCAACATAGTATGGCATAAATAAAATGAAATAATGCCATTTACATATTCACATGGATATTCTACTAATCGAATAATCACATGCAATATCAATAACCACTTTCATAATGATGGAATGCATAATGCCAGACTATCATAACCACATAGCCAAGGCCTCTTGCCAAGACTACAAATAAGATTTTTCCAAGGCCTTGTTCCAAGAAACTAGTTTGTCTCATGAGACCTACCGATGCAATTTTTTTTGAAGATACTTACGTTTAAAATTGCTAAAATACACTCCAGTGTTTTTCTAAAAATATTATGCAATCTTTTGAAAACAAAATAAATAATTCTGAGACTGCTCGACTAATTACAGGCCATGATGGGTCCACTCTCAATCCCTTCCTGTCTACCAAATTCGAGAGTCAGGTTTTCTGAAAACATTTTTAAGCTTGCGTTAAATACGTATACATTTGCACTAGAATTTTCATATATTTGAGAGAAATATCTCTTTTTTTAAATCAATTAAGATCCATATAAAATAAAACATTTACATTGAAAATATTTTTTATAAGCATGTAAGGGAAACTTTGACGATTTTATAATGGCGGTAAATAGCCGCACCCGCCGTATAAGTTAAAAAACATTTTTATCTTAATTCTGTCGAAAACGTTAAAAAGCACCTTGTTTGGAAAACGACGGAAAGATTCCCTTATAAACCTCTTATAAAAGTCAAACAAGGGTATAAATGACTTTAACCCATATTCTTTAAAATATTAAAAATGTTTTGAAATACATTTTGAAGAAATATGGACGTGGATGATAACGAGGTCTCAGTAGATAATTATGTATAAACAACCTCGAATAATGAAGAGATTGCGAAATAAACACTTAACTTGTACTTTTCCTTGGTTGGGGTAGGTTAACCTCCTGTATAATGGTGAAATAATTTTTATTAAATTATAAAAGAATCATATACATTAATATGATATCATATATGATCTTTTAATATTGATTTGATAATAATATCTTAGTATTATCGTTGTTTCGAGTGTTAACTTACTTGTTTTATTTTATATGTTTTGTTACGTAAGCCATGTTTGTAAAGGATAGGTTGTATATTATTCATATCCAGAATGATATCAAGTCTTTAAACATCATTTTTAAATCATCAAATGATAATTATACTTGAATGGATACGATGGAGAATGAATCTTATCGCGTTTGTGGAGACGGTAGTCCGTACATACGCACGAGCGACAATATCATTCTTTTGATATTAAAATAATATATAAATGGATGTTATATCATATATACAGAATAATTAACATGTTATATTTATTATTTAAAGGAGTTGCACATCATTATTATACCCATCCAAATAATAATATATTGAATAACAATTACACCACGACGTGGAGACGGTAAGCCGTACGTACGCACGTATGGTGACATGTTATTCAAAGGGTGGATAGAATACTGAATATGGTTGTACCATATTTATAATAACATCACAGTATATAAATGATACTGGAGTTATTATTTTAGAATGGTAACAACAAAGGAAGAAGAAGTGGAAGAAGAAATGAACTAGAAAAGGGGTGGTGAAAACATTACCTCTTCTTCGGGTTCTTCCTTTTGATTTGATCAAAAGGGCTCCTTAGGTTGGCTTTCGGATCAAACTAAGGCCTCTAGGTTGTAGTGAGGGAAGTTGGGAGAGTATTTGGGTAGAATTTGGAAGAACCAAAAGGCTTTGAAGGTGTGAAGAAATGAGAAGGAGTGGTCTCCTTTCATAAGGGAGAGGAGGGACTCTTTAGGAAAGAGTGAAAGTATAACTTTATAATATAATTATATTCGGTTTATAATGGACCAAAAATCATTGCGGTTGAAGATAAGATGACTCATATTCTAAATAACATCAACCAATAAGAATTGGACAGGTTCTAGATAATATTTTAATCATTATAATCTTATTTATTTAAATGATTTATTAATGAGGTAAACATTGCATCATTATTGTGTCATTAATAATTTAAATTATTTTATGTCTAAAAATTATAAATAAATTATCTTATGTAGGAAATCCTGTTAGCTTTCTAATGAATATTTATAATCGAAAATCCAACATGTATAACCCTATGTAAAGATTGTTCTTCTAAAAGATGTAAGCTTATGCCATTTTTATTTTTATTTTAACTTTATTAATATAATGTGTCCCTACCACATACAAGTGGCTCTAAGGGGTCCCCAAATCGTCCCAAGGATGCCCATGGTCGGTTATGTGTCCACCAATAAGGTTAGGACACGTTTTAGGGTAATTTTGTATTATTATAATATTATATTTTAACCCTTATTTAACGGATTTACCCTTTAACCATGGTAAATAAAATATTTACCGCAGTAATTATTCAAAATGTGTAAAAATAAAAGTTACCTATTTACATAATTTGGACATCATGATTCCAAATATTTAATCCATTTTTCCAAATTCAAAACATATAAGTGGCAGAAATTAATTTAAAATTAATTCCCGTTGTTAAAATAAAAAGCGTGTTTTTAAGAGATAATAACTATCAAAAGATTGACACTTGTTTATGTCTGGTTTAATTGTGAAATTATGTAAAATGACAAAAATTAAATTAAATGGTAAAAATATATTCTAAATATACTTTAAAACCAATCAAATTCATAATTTATCAATATTAATTATTTTGATTAAAAAAGTTGATTTTAATTAAAATTTAGTAATTTTCACTATTCATCAAAATATAAAAGTTATCCGAAAAGTACCAAAATTTCACCCTAGGATAATTTCAATATTCCGAATCCAAAAATGAAGTCCATTTTGAAATATAAAATATATATGATTTCAAAAAGTAGGTATTACTATTCACAACGGCTAGTTTAATTAGTTGTGGTGTGTGTTAGAACTCGAGGTTGCGTACAACACACGCTATCGCATTATTCGAATGGAAACGTACCGTGGAAGCTTGGGGTGTTACATTCTCCCCTCCTTCAAATAATTGCATCCTCGCAATTTCTAGGGTATTACTGCAAAAAAAGACTCGGGTGGTTCTTCATCATAAGTTCCTCAGGTTCCCACGTTGCCTCTTCCATCTTATGATTTCTCCACAAAACATTTACCAGACGCGTCATCCGGTTTCTCAGTACATGTTCTCTTATATCAAGAATCCTGAAAGGCTCTTCACAATAAGACAGATCGGGTTCCAGTTCTAATTCCTCATAGGTGAGTACATGCGTTGGGTCAGGCATGTATTTTCTCAACAGAGATACGTGGAACACATCGTGAACTTTGGAGAGACTTGGCGGCATTGCCAATCGGTAAGATACAACCCCAATTCGTTCTAGAATATTGAAAGGTCTGATGTACCTGGGACTCAATTTACCTTTCTTACCAAAACGCATGACTCCCTTCCATGGAGATACCTTCAAGAAAACATGATCACCGACTTGAAATTCCAAATCCTTCCTTCGATTATCAGCATAGCTCTTCTACCTACTTTGAGCTGCTTTGATGTGATTTTGGATTACCTTCACCTTTTCCACCGTTTCCTCCACTAGTTCTGGGCCTACAAGTTTTCTTTCACCAACCTCATCCCAACATGTTGGTGTATGACATCTCTTTCTCTATAACGCTTCATATGGTGCCATCTGAATACTCGAATGGAAGCTATTGTTATAGGAAAATTCTACCAGTGGTAAATATTGATCCCACATACCCTAAAAGTCAAGTGAGAAAGATCTCAACATGTCTTCTAGGGTTTGGATAGTCCGTTATGATTGTCCATCTGTCTGAGGGTGGTAAGCAGTGCTCAAATGAAGTTCAGTATCCAAGGATTTCTGAAGAAATTTCCAAAATCTTGAAGTAAAATGGGGATCACGATCAGAAACAATCGATAGGGGTACTCCATGAAGTCTCACAACTTCATTAATATATAGTCTTGCTAGACGTTCCAGGGGTAGATCTTCTCTTATAGCAAGAAAATGTGCTGACTTGGTAAGACGATCAACAATAACTCATATTGCATCGTTCCTTCTAGGAGTCTTTGGTAGCCCCATGACAAAGTCCATCGTAATATTGTCCCATTTCCACTCTAGTATGGGAAGAGGTTGCATGACTCCTCCAGGCTGTTGCCTTCCAGCTTTCACTTGTTGACAAACCATACATCTTGACACAAAATCAGCAATCTCCCTCTTCATGTTGTCCAACCAAAAATGTTCCTTCAAATCTCTATACATTTTGGTGCTCCCATGGTGTATAGAGAAATTGGAACTATGAGCATCATCCAGCAATTCCCTTTTCAGATCAGGTTAATCGAGAACACAAAGTCTCTTCCTGAATTTCAAAATTCCATCTTCATACACAAAGTCTCTCAATCTCCCATCATTCACACCTTTAATCTTCTTCTGAAATTCTTCATCATCGGTCTGAGAACTCTTAATCCTTTCTAGTAAATATGGTTTGGAAACCATTTGAAAAAGCATTGATGTTTCACCTTCCCTGGTTATTCCCATGTCCATCTTCACTAGATCCATGAAAATTGGATCCCTTTCAATTCTCATCATGTTCAAAACTCTATGGTCTTTTCTGCTCAAAGCATCTGCCACCTTGTTTGCTTTCCCCGGGTGGTACTGTATTGTGCAATCATAATCCTTGAGTAATTCAAGCCATTTCCTTTGCCTCATGTTGAGTTCTTTTTGTGAGAAAATATACTTCAAACTCTTGTGATCAGTATAAATCTCACATTTTTCACCATAGAGGTAGTGTCTCCATATCTTCAAAGCAAAGATCACAGCTGCTAACTCAAGATCATGAGTAGGATAGTTTTGTTCATGAATTTTCAACTGTCGTGATGCATAGGCAATAACTCTATCATTCTGCATAAGGACACAACCAAGTCCTTTCTTTGATGCATCACTATAAATAACGAACCCATCATTCCCCGATGGTAGAGTCAATATAGGAGCATTGACTAATCTTCTCTTCAGTTCTTCGAAACATTCTTCACACTCTTTTGTCCAAACAAATTTAACCCCTTTACGTGTGAGCTTCATTAATGGGTTAGCCAATCGGGCAAAATTCTGGACGAAACGTCGATAATAACCTGCCAAACCAATAAAACTACGTACCTCAGTTATATTCGTAGGTGCTGGGCATTCTTGGGTTTCCTTGGTCTTAGAAGGATCAACAGAGATTCCATATTTAGAGACAATATGGCCAAGAAAAGAAATATCCTTAATCCATAATTCACACTTTCTAAACTTCCCATATAATTCATGCCTCCTCGGAGTCTTCAAGATAATGCGCAAGTGATTTTCATGATCTTCGTAGGTTTTGGAGTATACCAAGATATAATCAATAAATACCACCACAAATTCATCGAGATACTCCTTAAAAACTCTATTCATCAGATCCATGAATACAGAGGGTGCATTAGTCAATCCAAACAGCATTACGGTAAACTCATAATGCCCGTACCTGGTTCGAAATACTGTCTTCGGAATGTCTTCCTTCTTCACACACAACTGATGGTATCCAGATCGAAGGTCAATCTTTGAAAAGTATTGAGCTCCATGAAGTTGGTCAAATAAATCATCAATACGAGGTAGGGGATACTTGTTCTTTATCGTTATAGCATTGATCTCCCTGTAGTCGATACATAACCTCATAGATCCATCTTTCTTTTTAACAAAAAGAACAGGGGCTCCCCATGGAGAAACACTAGGGCGAATAAATCCCTTATTACTCAATTCCTCTAGTTGTTTCTTTAGTTCGACTAATTCTACAGTGGCCATTCTATAAGGGGTCTTCGATATAGGCCTTGATCCAGGAATCAAATCATTGGAAAACTCAACTTCTCGTTCTGGAGGATGTCCAGGTAAATCTTCCGGAAATACATCTACAAATTCTTTCACAACAGGTACATCCTCTATTTGAACATTCCTTTCCTCACCGACAGTTATTTCATTCTCTTTCTCCCCAAATCCTGAAATATTTTCTCTAGGGAATTTATCCATTGCTCGGCTACTAAGGGATTTGTATTCCCATTGAACGTTGGTGGTTGTTGCCTCATGAATTGATCTAACATTGATCCTCCACACTGCGGATCAGGGTGCTCCATACGGGTAAGGTTATTATTCATAACCTGAGTAAGTTGTCCCAGTATGGTGATTAGCTGATCGGCACCAGTTGCATCACCCGCCCCACTATAATTATCTTGAGAAGGAGGGAAATCCCTACATGGAGTGCGTGCATTGATACGGTTTCCATTTCTTCCACTAGGCGCCATTTCTAAACAATGGCATAAACTAGATCAGTTTATGAATCAAAATACATAATCCCATACTTATAAAATACTTAACATAAATTGAACTATTTATGGATATAATCCATAATCATAAAAAATGTTTTCTTTGAGGAATTATATACTCATAAACCCTTCATAATGATTTGTAAAGAAAATGAGAGTTATCCTAAGCTTATCCCCCGGGAGTTTCGTAACCAAGAGTGCAGCAAGGCCCGTTCTCGTGCACCAGTTCCCGTTCGAGTATAGCTCAAAGCGGTGTTTTTGGGTTTTACCCCTAGGTACATCTGTGCCAGAGCCGCCTCTACCTGCTCGTATCCAGACAGGGTTGTATTTCTCGGAAAACTCACCAAATCTCTACAATACCAAAATTCTAGGAATTTATTCTATACTAATCCTCAAAGTTCATCTTAGGTCTACATGCTCTAATCATAGTTTATCTAAATCTAGCTTCCATGGTTTGTACTAATCATCCTCTGATACCAACTGTAACGCCCCGACCCTAGCTACCCAGAGTCGATGCATTAATTACATAACATTGGCATGATCACAAGAAAGATCAAATCTCGAAAGACCGATTGGTTTAGTAGCCTTGGAAACACTAGATATATTCATAAGTTTTACATTACATCATCAAAATAAAAAAACTACTACAGCAACATATTGTCTCCATAGTCCACACTATTAACCCCTCATAATATCCCTACAGGTCATTCATAATTTACTTCTTCACTTCCTGGGAAAAATAAAACATAGAAAAGGGGTGAGCTCAAATGCCCAGTAAGGATAACAATATAGCAGAAACTTTAATAAATAAGAATATACATTTAAGGCAATGTATAACTAAAACAAAAGCCTTTTAAACTTTAACTTCAACATAGTATGGCATAAATAAAATGAAATAATTCCATTTACTTATTCACATGGATATTCTACTAATTGAATAATCACATGCAATATCAATAACTACTTTCATAATGATGGAATGCATAATGCCAGACTATCATAACCACATAGCCAAGGCCTCGTCCCAAGACTACAAATAAGATTTTGCCAAGGCCTTGTGCCAAGACACTAGTCTGTCTCATGAGACCTACCGATGCAATTTTTTTTGAAGATACTTACGTTTCAAATTGCTAAAATACACACCAGTGTTTTTCTAAAAACATTATGCAATATTTTGAAAACAAAATAACTAATTCTGAGACTTCTCGACTAATTACAGGCCATGATGGGTCCACTCCCAATCCCTTCCTGTCTACCAAACTCGAGAGTCAGGTTTTCTGAAAACATTTTTAAGCTTGCGTTAAATACGTATACATTTGCACTGGAATTTTCATATATTTGAGAGAAATATCTCTTTTTTTTAAATCATTTAAGAGACATATAATATAAAACATTTACATTGAAAATATTCTTATAAGCATGTAAGGGAAACTTTGACAATTTTATAACGGCGGTAAATAGCCGCACCCGCCGTATAAGTTAAAAAAACATTCTTATCTTAATTCTGTCGAAAAGGTAAAAAAGCACCTTGTTTGGAAAACAACGGAAAGATTCCCTTATAAACCTCTTATAAAAGTCAAACAAGGGTATAAATGACTTTAACCCATATTCTTATAAATATTAAAAATGTTTTGAAATACATTTTGAAGAATCATGGACGTGGATGATAACGAGGTCCCAGTAGATAATTATGTATAAACAACCTGGGATAATGAAGAGATTGCGAAATAAACCCTTAACTTGTACTTTTCCTTGGTTGGGGTAGGTTAACCTCCTGTATAATGGTGAAATAATTGTTATTAAATTATAAAATAATCATATACACTAATATGATATCATATATGATCTTTTAATATTGATTTGATAATAATATCTTAGTATTATCGTTGTTTCGGGTGTTAACATACTTGTTTTATTTTATATGTTTTGTTACGTAAGCCATGTTTGTAAAGGATAGGTTGTATATTATTCATATCCAGAATGATATCAAGTCTTTAAACATCATTTTTAAATCATAAAATGATAATTATACTTGAATGTATACGATGGAGAATGAATCTTATCGCGTTTGTGGATACGGTAGTCCGTACGTACGCACGAGCGACAATATCATTATTTTGATATTAAAATAATATATAAATGGATGTTATATCATATATACAGAAAAATTAATATGTTATATTTATTATTTACATGAGTTGAACATCATTATTATACCCATCCAAATAATAATATATTGAATAACAATTACACCACGACGTGGAGACGGTAAGCCGTACGTACGCACGTATGGTGACATGTTATTCAAAGGGTGGATAGAATACTGAATATGGTTGTACCATATTTATAATAACATCAAAGTATATAAATGATACTGGAGTTATTATTTTAGAATGGTAACAACAAAGGAAGAAGAAGTGGAAGAAGAAAGGAACTTGAAAAGGGGTGGTGAAAACATTACCTCTTCTTCGGGTTCTTCCTTTTGATTTGATCAAAAGGGATCCTTAGGTTGGATTTATGATCAAACTAAGGCCTCTAGGTTGTAGTGAGGGATGTTGAGAGAGTATTTAGGCAGAGTTTGGCCGAACCAAAAGGCTTTGAAGGTTTGAAGAAATGAGAAGGAGTTGTCTCCTTTTATAAGGAGAGGAGGGACTCTGTAGGAATGAGTGAAAGTATTACTTTATAATATAAATATATTCGGTTTATAATGGTCCAAAATTCATTGAGGTCGAATATAAGATGACTCATATTCTAAATAACATCAACCAATAAGAATTGGACAGGTTTTAGATAATATTTTAATCATTATAATCTTATTTATTTAAATGATTTATTAATGAGGTAAACATTGCATCATTATTGTGTCATTAATAATTTAAATTATTTGATGTCTAAAAATTATAAATAAATTATCATTATGTAGGAAATCGTTTTAGCTTTTTAATGAATATTTATAATCGAAAATCCAACATGTATAACCCCATGTAAAAATTGTTCTTCTAAAAGATGTAAGCTTATGCCATTTTTATTTTTATTTTAACTTTATTAATATAATGTGTCCCTAACACATACAAGTGGCTCTAAGGGGTCCCCAAATCGACCCAAGGATGCCCATGGTCGGGTATGTGTCCACCAATAAGGTTAGGACACGTTTTAGCGTAATTGTGTATTATTATAATATTATTTTTTAACCCTTATTTACCGGATTTACCCTTTAACCATGGTAAATAAAATATTTACCGCAGTAATTATTCAAAATGTGTAAAAATAAAAGTTACCTATTTACATAATTTGGACATCCTGATTCCAAATATTTAATCCATTTTTCCAAATTCAAAACACAGAAGTGGCAGAAATTAATTTAAAATTAATTCCCGTTGTTAAAATAAAAAGCGTGTTTTTAAGAGATAATAACTATCAAAAGATTGACACTTGTTTATGTCTGGTTTAACTGTGAAATTATGTCCAATGAAAAACATTAAATTAAATGGTAAAAATATATTCTAAATATAATTTAAAACCACTCAAATTCATAATTTATCAATATTAATTATTTTGATTAAAAATGTTGATTTTAATTGAAATTTATTAATTTTCACTATTCATCAAAAAATAAAAGTTATCCGAAAAGTACCAAAATTTCACCCTAGGCTAATTTCAATATTCCGAATCCAAAAATGATGTCCATTTTGAAATATAAAATATATATGATTTTAAAAAGTAGGTATTACTATTCACAACGGCTAGTTTAATTAGTTGTGGTGTGTGTTAGAACTCGAGGTTGCGTACAACACACGCTATCACATTATTCGAAGGGAAACGTACCGTGGAAGCTTGGGGTGTTACAAGCACATTCTAGAGAAACCTATCTTTGAGGATCCTATTTCAATGTTCTGAAATTATAGTTCATCATAATGTTTTCTTATATCCCATCAATTGATCTAGTTTAGACATTCAAATATGTCATGTCACATACCTCAAAAGACATTCCATTAGTGTGGTCATTTAGGTCATCTAGAGATGTTATAGATGATTTTTTCTCGGAAAATGAGTTTTGATCAAAGGATGATAGTATTGGAGTACGAGGCAAGATATGATTCAGTCATCAAGGCTCCCTCCATAGGCCTCATAGTAAACCTCACGTAGAGTCAGGAGTCCTTGTGGGATGTGGATGACAATAGCCCAGTTTTGTCTCCCGTGTTGGTATGGAAATGTATAATGTTTCATTGTTGTTGTTTTTATAACGTTTTAAGGTTTTTTCATCATTATAAAGGTTTGATGAACATGATATTTTAGAATAGTAATGATTTTATTTATCCGAATCTGGCTTCGTGAATCTTTTTATTTTCTTATAGTTTGATTGACCCTTGTGTGGGTCGGTTTTAGTTTCATTACATATCGTTTGGATGTTCCGGATTTTTTGGAATTGGTGAATGGTGTTTATATTTTTATCTTGAGTTAAATTAATGGGTTTAATCAACCATTTTTTTGGGAGTCCTACATCATCATGGGTAAATCTAAGTGTTTGAAATGTTGTTATTATCCCTTGTGTGGAGGGTATTTTTTTTCTTATAGGGGATTCCCTCTTCATGGCATCTCATTTTGTTAGCTTTCATTATGGTGGGGTTTTGGATTAAGCAATGGCAGTAAGGATTGGTTGGATGGGAAGAGTGAATGTATTCATGTTCATAATTCCCTAGTTCCCAGTCCTGATCTGTGTGTTTTACAGTTGACATGGGCAAGTTTGGGTTGGATTGTGTTGTTAGTTCTCGATTTCCCTAGAAAAGATAGTTCAGTTCTTTTGGTGGGGATAACCCCTTATTTTCTCCCATTATTCTTATGTTTTGGCTTCCATTTGGATCGGTCGGGTGTTACATGGGAAACTAAATCCCACCTCGGGGTTCTTGATATTCCAATGCTTTGTTTGGGCAGGGATTCATTTTTTTCCATTGTTTGACTTGGTGACTTTTGGGGAGAAAATGTGTCTATGTTGGAGTGAATTCTCACACCCTAATCATGGATAGTCTCTTATTTTATCCCATCATGGTCCCAAATATTTTATTCGACGTTTGGGATTGATTAATTTGTATTTTGATTTTGATTTTTTTATGTTTTGGTGGTTTTGGAATATAAACCGAAAGGATAGTAGAAACAGTGTGGTAAGTTTAGGTACGCATGCAGCCAATCCAAAAAGTTGACATAATCTGTAATAGGGTTTTCACACGGTCACACAAACAATGTGTCATGTTCATGCGGTAGGTCTAAAAACATGGTAGAAGTTATTTCACAATTTGCGCTAGGTTTTAAAAACTGTTCATTTAATTCATGGATTCTATCCTCTCTTGGACATCAGCTACAATACTGTTGGAACACATTTTGATAAATTATGTGGTCAAACCATACAATATTCCCAAAAATTTTATAAAATAAAATACCAAATCTATCGTCCAATCATTTTAGCACTGTTTCATCCCTCCTTTTTTCATGGTTTCCCTTTGTTAAACCCTCTATTACTCAAACACTATATGTTAGGGTTAATGTGTAGATTAATTTTCTTTTCAATTTAGGGTGTGTGGTTGGTTTGTGAGACAATAATCATCCTCCCATCAATGTTCCATTACATATACACCTAATTGAGGTAGGTATATTCCATTAATTTCACTCTAATTCAATTCATATGATGGTTTGGTGTTTTCACATAATTTTTAGACGTGATTCACTCCTTTAAACACATTATTCGAGTATATTAATGTTTTTTCATTGTAGTATGAATTTTTTGAATTATAATCTAATTTGAATATTCAATTATTTTAAATTCTTTACACACCGAATGGGTTTTATTAAATTTAATTTCTATTTAATAGTTAAATCAGTTTATTTGGTTTGTGTTTTCTGTAGAAATGTTTTATTAAATTTATAGGATTTGTGTTCAACTATTTATGTAGAAATTTTAAAAAATAGTTTGTTATAATAGTATTAAATAACCTGTGGTTTCATTGAAAATGGTTTTCTGGGAAATATTTGATGAATTCAATTAGACTTTGTCACACCCATGGTTTCATGGAGTGCACACATGGGTTATCTTCTAAATGATGATGGAATTAAATGTAATTTATTCCTTGATCATTGGTTTCCTAAATATTTTATTCATTTTATCATATTACTTATATTATTTTAAAATAGTTTAATGGTTTTTGAATGAGATAATGTTGTTTCAATATTGTAATGGATGTCATGGCATGTTCAGTGTTCTATAAAAAATATTTTTTCTAAACATTTTGAAAGCACGTTTGGAAATATTTGATTATTTTTTGTATGTTTTCATCTTTGTTTTTGAAATTGTATTCATGGTGAAATTTTATTCAGAATGTAAGGATCATTTGCAATCTTCAATTATTTTCTAATATTTTATCATTGTTTTTTTAAATAAATTTGATGCTTAATTTTATTTGGACCAGAAGGGCTCGTTTGGCATTGGGTGTATGAATGTGATGTTTTGGAAACAATTTTGAATTAAATGTGGGGTGTGTTAGAAATTATTGTGTTGAAGGTGCAGTTGTCAATTTGTGTTGTTTTGGATATAGAATTTCCTTTGTAGAGACCCAATCTTTATGTACGTGGATATTACATTACTTTTTCTGAATATATAATACATAACAAAAAATTTACACCCAAGGACATTAACAGTTTAGTATCTTTGGAAACACAGAACTTAATCTTCTAATCATGGTGAAAGATATTCAACATCTCCTATAATTATCTTCACTTTTTTTCTTACATAAAACTTTTTTTATATTATGGGGAAAAGAAAACATAAAAAGGTGATCTCAAATGCTCAGTAAGGGTAAACATGGAGAACATAAAAACAATCCATAAACATCTGAACGTAAAAACATGAACATAAGAAATAACATAAATCGTGGCAGTACATAAGGAATAGATCATAAAGGAACATTTATCATTATAAAATAACATGGGAATAATAAACTTAATTGTGGAAAACCATTAATCACATGTTTTGATTTCTATAGTAGCCAATGCATTGATGCCAAGACCATCATAGTGGACATTTTCCATTACCGAACCAGGTTTACTTGCCGTTTCAGCCCTGTATTACTGAACCTCATTCTATTTCCATTCCAGCCATGTCTATCTCATGAGATATAAATTTTTACCAAATGCATTAGAGGGAGGTATAGGTCGCACCTATCTCATAATGAAATTATTGTTAATTGTGCCACAAAATAAACACAATTCATTCTTCATAACCCAAAGAATAAAATGGGCGTCATAAACATCATCCCATTATAACGTAATCCATATAAAACAAATGGATATCATTTAATAATAAGAAGAATCAAACCATATAAATAATAGAGACATTAAATGTAACACCCTAGGTAAATAAATAATATGACATTTTATATTTATCCATATTTGTGAATAAAATATTGAAATGACTTTAAAGGGGACGCTATGCTCGATGGCGTACCCAACACGCAACAACGAGTTTCTGGGGAATCTTACATTGCACTCTAATAATAAAATAATATTATTTTAAATGGTAGTTAACATGTTGTCGTTTTATTGGAGGGAATGGATAGAAATAACTAAAATATGTTTATATATGTTTTTTAATGTTTTTACATTTATCCAATAAAAGCTAATGGCTTAAAATACGGAAAGAATTCAATTTTAGGCGTATATGCCCTAGTTTTTACTAAAGGTTCACTTATCGCCCTTTAATGGAATACTGTCATTAAATATATTTTTAATCACTCTTATAAATTATTTTGGACCAAATAAAACTCTTATTAAGAATCGGGACATCAAATTTTACTTTGTGTAATTTTTTGGTATTTTTCCGATAAATTTCATTTTTTAATTAATAGTGTAAAATGTTGTGTTTTAATTCAAAACCTCTTTTTAATATAATTTATTTATATGATTAGATAATATTTTGAATTGGTTTTAAAGTGAAATTATAAAATATTTTTACCATTAAATCCAATAGTGGTCGTTGGAATTAATTTCACTTTGAAATCAGACTTAAACTAGTGTCAATCTTTTGATACTTATTGTTTTATAAAAACACGCTTTTTGCTCTGACAGTGGTAATTAATTATTAAATTAATTAATGTGACTAATATGTTTTGAATTTTGTAAAACGGACTTCATTTTTGAATTCGGAATATCAAATATAGCTTAGGGTGAAGTTTTGGTATTTTTTCTAAAAACTCCAATTTTTGATGAATAGTGAAACCACTAAGTGGTAATCAAGCAAACTGATTTTTCAGTTAAATGAAAGATTACCACTAATGTGTATTAAATGTTGAAAATCCGACATAAATGGTTGTCATTAGTATGTAAAAAAGTGGTTCAATGGGATGGAAATAATTTTTTGGTGAATAGTAACTTTTTTTCATTAATCGTGATTAGAGGTAATTAGTGTAATTTAAGGTAAAAATGATATTATAAGAATGTGAAAAAACCATGACACTTGTCCTACACCTATTGGGTGAGTCATGGCCGACCAAGACAATCCATGGGACAACTTGGGGACCACATGGAGCCACTTTAGTTGGGAAATGACAATAATATATTTTTATTTAATGTTAAAATTAAATTGACACAAACATGAGTTGTTTTACTAAAACAGTTTTTAAATTGGGTTACAAAAGTCAAAATTTTTATTATAAATAGTCATTGTAAAGATAAAAAGATTTACTACATCATAGTATTTTTTTTATAATTTTTAGACATTAAATAAAGTAAATTATTTATGACATCATAATGATGCAGCGATGACATCATTATCTGACGATTTAAATAAAATGAGAAGATAATGTAAACTCTATGACCTATATATGTCCAAAACTTATTGGATGGGTGGCTTTCGAACCCTTATCACCTTATCCACGAATTATATTAATGTGGGACCTTTTAAAACCGAAACAAATTTTAAAATAAAGTATTATTTCTTTACATTCCAAAAGTGCCCCTCCTCTCCTCTTATAAAAGGCCCCCAACTATACCTCATTTCACACACTCCTCAAGCCTTTGTCTCGGCCAACCCCTACCCATTTACTCTCTCCACGTCCCTCTCCGCATCCTAGAGGATTTTCTTTTGGCAGAATCCTTTCAAAGGAAGCCTTTAGGCTCAAATCAAAAGGAGTTACACTTTTAAAGGTAATTCTTTCTCTCTTGTTCATTTGTCTTATTTTGCTTCTCCAACCACCTAAAATCTTTTTATTTACATATTTTGTAACAACAACAGTATCTTAAATATACTAGGATGTTGTTATAAGATTTATTCATGCTACACTCTCACACAACTGTATCAAATGGTTAAAGAACATAGGGTTTCCGTGGATGGCGAAATTCGGCCTCCCGAAACGATGATTGTTCAATACTCATTTAACACCTTCAAAGGTGGCCATTATGATGCCACTATTTTTATATATGATATATAATATGTTTATGTTTTCCTTAAGCTTCTGTTTTTTTTCATTTTTGGCATACCTTTATGGTTTCCATTATGGGTAAACGCGATATCTTCATTTAAGGAAGTGCGGACTACCGCCCCCTCAAAGTGATTTGATTCGTTAAATACCATATGTGGGATGTATAAAGGATGGAACTATGATATTATATATGATATTATACTGGAATTATAATATACCTTTATATCATTATTATTCCGTTCTATAAAATACGAAATAGAAATGAAAGTAGCGTTCATGCGTACGTACGGCTTACCGTCTCCATTAATGGTGCATTTCATTTCTTACCTCTAAATGATTATGTAATGTTATAAATGCATGAATTTACTGGATATATATGACATATATGATATCTAAATCATGAATAAAATTCTGGATATAATAAACATCTGGCCACCTGAACAACATGTAATTGTAAGAAGTCCACTTTCGACTTAAGAACCAAATATCGGCAAAACAAATATTATTAACTTAAATGATTACATAATGTTTATGACATGGTAATAAGTCTCAATGAAATAGAAATTAACTCAAGTTTATTATTCAGGATATTAAAGAATGATCGAGTCAAGTCGGACCTGAGGTAAGGGATCCTACTCCTCTCTTTCTTTTTAAGTACACACTTTTATGTCATTCCTTTTAAAGCTCATATTTCTTGTTATTGGGGTGATATTTTATATTAAACATACTTTAATTATTATTTTCATGTGATGAAAGACCCTATTCTCTCTCATAAATCCATTTTGGAAGTTTTGAGTGGCGCCGTTAGGCTGTCGAACTTTCGTAAGAGATCTAACCTCTCTCTTTCATTTTAAGTACTATCCTTTATGTCGCTTCTTTTAAGCTCCTATTTGTAATGTTGGGGGTTGTTCTTTTATATTTCTCTTTCTTTACATTATATTGTAATGTGATGAGATACCCTATTTGACCTCATCAATCCATATTCGGAAGTTTTATGTGGCGTCGTTAGGCTTCCGAGTTTTCGTGAGGGATTTTTCATCTCACTTTTATTCCCGTGAGATTTATGCTACATTTGCCACAAATTCCATTGAGTGGTGTATGTACTGCCCATTATTCTACTCTTTGTGTAATATACTTTCGTTTGTGAGTATTTACATCAGTGATATATTGTCCTTCTTTCATGGGGTGTATGTCTTGAAAGATACCCAAGTCGGTAAGGGAACCTTTCACCCTCCTCTTTTTTAAAAGACTTCTTTTGTTGGGTCTTTTAATTTACATATTGTTATGTTGGGATATGTTCTCATATATCCTTATTAATGTAAATTTTATGTCCAAGTGATGAGATACACTTTTTATCTCTCATCAACTCATTTTGATGTGATGTCGTTGGGCTGTCAAGGGAACTTTTTAACCCAATTTCGATTTCTTTGGGTTCAACATGTAGTCATTGAATATGTCATCCATTGAATATGTGTGAATGACCTTTTATTATTTTACACTTAATATACACTTATATTGGGTTTATTTATATTTGTCACACATATTTTTTAGATTTGTCCTTAATTTAAGGATACCTTCTTTATAAGGGATTTCATCACATTTGACATTTCTATTGAGGGTTCATTGTTGTTATGCACCAATTCGCTCTTATATGGTGTATATACTATCCTTTGGAGTATTATATCATGAATCCATTTATTCTCATGATATTACAAAGTTCTGACTAAATGTTATTCCTCAATTATTGTATTCTAGTGTCTCTAATTTTGGTAAAACCCCTTTAACCAAAATATCTCTTTAAATGTTTTAATTATTTGTTATTATTAATATCCATGTTTTCAAAATGGTTTTAAGGATTTATTTATATGGATATTAATGGTTTAACATTTTAAAAGCTTCAAGGTGGTATGGGACACATTGATTCAAAATTCTCTTTATTAAATGTTTTAAATGGTTTTGGAAATGGTTTCTTTTTGAATGGATTAATTATTTCAATATAATAAAATGTTATATTGTGATTGAAATGTGGAAATGTTATGTTTCCTTTATGCATGTTTTATGTGATATGTTTATGTTATGTTTCTTGAGCATTGTTATGAAAATGGGTGGTTCCGTGATAAACTAAGGGCGGGTGAGCCCGATATAGCTCTCCAATGCATTGGGTAACGCGAAAGAGTGAAACGTTAAGGTTTCTCTGAAGAGATTCAGGGAATATACTATGATGGGTATTCCAAACGTAACCAAGAGGGTTACTCCCTAAGTAAGAATGTTATTAATGCCTCAAGTTACCTTTATGTCTTATGTTTTCTATGATTTATTCATGATTTGATATGCCTTTGTTTTATGGGTAAAGAATGATTTCATTCTTATGTATATATGAACTCATGTTTCCATTACATGTTTTTATAACTCTTACTGAGCTTTTTATGCTCACCCCAAGTTTTTGAAATGTTTTTCACAGGTCAAGGGAAAGGTACATGATGTGATGATAGTGTCAATGATGTGTCAAGAAATAATCCGTGTTATATTTTAAATATGTTTCTATTGATGGGAAAATGAATACTGTCTTTTATGTAACCACTTTGTTTAAATGTGGAATGTAATGCAAGTTTCATGATCTAATTCTCTAAAACTCTAAACCTGAAAAGATCCTCAATGTGTAATCTTGTAATAACTCAAGATTAAGTAAGGTTTAAGGCTAGGGCCTTATAGTTGGTATCAAAGGTCGGTTTAGATAACTTTAGAGGTTAGGGTATTCTTTAAGCATAAGTGACATTACCATAATGGTTAGGATTTCAGAAAGAGTCCTAGTTTTAGATAAAGTGAATGAGTAATTGTATCTTAGTGTTTACCTTCCTTATTAGTACATGATGGTTTTGTTGATATACTCACACTGACATTTCTATTTTTAGTGATTGGATGGATCTAGAAGGCACCAAAGAGACAACAGGTTTGAAGGAAACTGTAGTGGTTCTCTGATTAAAATACTAGATAAAATGGAGGATTCAATGAGGAAACTCGTGGTTGTTCTAAACCAAATATCAAGGAGTCATGATCAACCACTTGAACCTTGGTATCTTCTTTAATGCATCATGTACGAGATGACTAATCCATGGGGATGTTCAGGTAATAATTATAAAGGTAACCATTAGAGTTTATATGATCCTTACTTTTGAGGTAATTATGGGTTATTATATGATATGCTGGAAAATGAAAGGCATGAGATAAACTTGAGGTTAGAATATGTTATGATCATTTTTGATGATTTTATCTCTTTTTGGGGAATTATTTAAGAATTATATAGTTTTGGAAAAAGGACAACACGCAGACCGTGTGACAACCCGTCGCGTCGGACAAAGATGCGGGAATCGAACCCACAACCAAAGTGCGACTGGTATTTATCGCCTACCACTGAACTACGTGAATTTCCTGGTTAGTTTGACCGATTCTTTTTAGTTATATGATTTTATGAATTAAGAGTAAGTTGATTTTGGGTTATTTATGAAAATGATTAACCTATCATGGAGGATATGTGATTAGGTTAATTACTTTTCAATACGAGACATTAGGTGCAACTGATGTTGTTTGGAGATAAATGTTACGATTTAACTTGGAAGACTATGTCACTAAATCCTTCAAATATTTGGGTTTTAATCATAGTTTGGTTTACTTTGAAGAATTTTATGGACAAATTGATTATAGAATGGTCCTCGTTGAACTTTGGGTTTTGTTGGACAAATTTTAGAGGTTAAGAATATATTTTCTTTTTATAAAGGGTTATCCTTTTCTTAATTATCTGATCTTGTAATAACCTTTTTGGTTTTGGTTAAAGACTAAAGACATGGGAAGTATATAGTTCTATTTTGTGGATTAGGTGATTCTCTAGAAGTTGATTATAGTACTCTTAATGCGAACAAGTCTCCCTAAATACTCGTCTTTTGAAAAAAATATGTGTTTGATTAAGGAATCTAGTAAAAGTTGAAAGTCAACATGATAAGTGATTATGTTTCCTTATGAATAAATTCCTCAATAAAAAGTAACTTAAAACAAAAATGTTGTCTATTAACTTTTCTTACTGGGGAACCCAACACCGTTTAACCCATCACAAGTTTGTGATTTTCTTATTGTTAGCTTTCTCCTAAACATGTTTTCTATCACACTCCATCAGAACATGACCCTATGTTTTCTCCTCCATGTCCATGTTTTCCTACATGGATTCCTAGTATGGGTTAACTCGGGTGACCTCTGTACTTATCTTTCTTTATTTTAAAGTGATTGTTTTACCGACTCTTGTTCCGATGTGGGACTTTCAAGGATGTTTCCAAGCGCAATTTTAAAATTGCGAGGACGCAATTCCCAAAAGGGGGGAAGGATGTAACACCCCAGGTAAATAAAGAATATGAAATTTCATATTTATCCATATTTGTGAATAAAATATTGAAATGACTTTAAATGGGACGCTATGCTCGATGGCGTACCCAACACGCAACAACGAGTTTCTTGGGAATCTTACGTTGCACTCTAATAATAAAATAATATTATTTTAAATGGTAGTTAAAATGTAGCCATTGTATTGGAGGGAGTGGATATAAATAACTAAAATATGATTATATATGTTTTTAAATGTTTTTACATTTATCCAATAAAAGCTAATGGCTTAAAATACGGAAAGAATTCAATTTTAGGCGTATATGCCCTTGTTTTCACTAAAGGTTCACTTATCACCTTTTAATGGAAAACTGTCATTAAATATAGTTTTGATCACTCTTATAAATTCTTTTGGACAAAATAAAACTCTTATTAAGAATCGGGACATCAAATTTTACTTTGTGTAATTTTTTGGTATTTTTCCGATAAAGTTCATTTTTTAATTAATAGTGTAAAATGTTGTGTTTTAATTCAAAACTTCTTTTTAATATAATTTATTTATATGATTAGATAATATTTTGTATTGGTTTTAAAGTGAAATTAGAAAATATTTTTACCATTAATTCCAATAGTGGTCTTTGAAATTAATTTCACTTTGAAATCAGACTTAAACTAGTGTCAATCTTTTGATACTTATTGTTTTATAAAAACACGCTATTTGCTCTGACAGCGGGAATTAATTATTAAATTAATTAATGTCACTAATATGTTTTGAATTTTGTAAAACGGACTTCATTTTTGAATTCGTAATATCAAATATAGCTTAGGGTGAAGTTTTGGTATTTTTTCTAAAAAACTCCAATTTTTTGATGAATAGTGAAACCACTAAGTGGTAATCAAGCAAACTGATTTTTCAGTTAAATGTAAGATTACCACTAATGTGTATTGAATTTTGAAAATCCGACATACATGGTTGTCATTAGTATGTAAAATGTGGTTCAATGGGATGAAAATAATTTTTTGGTGAATAGTAACTTTTTTTTCATTAATCGCGATTAGAGGTAATTAGTGTAATTTAAGGTAAAAATGATATTATAAGAATGTGAAAACACCATGACACTTGTCCTACACCTATTGGGTGAGTCATGGCCGACCAAGACAAGCCATGGGCCAACTTGGGGACCCCATGGAGCCACATTAGTTGGGAAATGACAATAATATATTTTTATTTAATGGTAAAATTAAATTGACACAAACATGACTTGTTTTACTAAAACAGTTTTTAAATAGGGTTAAAAAAGTCCAAATTTTTATTATAAATAGTAATTGTAAAGACAAAAAGATTTAATACATCGTAGTATTTTTTTTATAATTTTTAGACATTAAATAAATTAAATTATCTATGACATCATAATGATGCATCGATGACATCATTATCTGACGATTTAAATAAAATGAGAAGATAATGCAAACTCTGTGCCCTAAACATGTCCAAAACTTATTGGATGGGTGGATTTCGAACCCTTATCACCTTAGCCATTAATTATATCAATGTGGGACCTTTTAAAACCGAAACACATTTTCAAATAAAGTAATATTTCTTTACTTTCCAAAAGTGCCCCTCCTCTCCTCTTATAAAAGGCCCCCACCTCTACCTCATTTCACACACTACTCAAGCCTTTGGCTCGTCCAACCTCTACCCATTTACTCTCTCCACATCCCTCTCCTAATCCTAGATGATTCCCTTTGGGCAGAATCCTTTCAAAGGAAGCCTTTAGGCTCAAATCAAAAGGAGTTATACTTTTAAAGGTAATTCTTTCTCTCTTGTTCATTTGTTTTATTTTGCTTCTCAAACCCCCTAAACTCTATTTATTTACATCTTTTGTAACAAAACCAGTATCTTAAATATAATAGGATTTTGTTATAAGATTTATTCAAGCTACACTCTCACACAACTACATCAAATGGTTAAAGAACATACGGTTTCCGTGGATGGCGAAATTCTGCCTCCCGAAACGATGATTGTTCAATACTCATTTAACACCTTCAAAGGTGGCCATTATGATGTCACTATTTTTATATATGATATATAATATGTTTATGTTTTACTTAAGCTTCTGTTTTTTTCATTTTTGGCATACCTTTATGGTTTCCATTATGGGTAAACGCGATATCTTCATTTAAGGAAGTGCGGACTACCGCCCCCTCAAAGTGATTTGATTCGTTAAATACCATATGTGGGACGTAAAAAGGATGGAACTATGATATTATATATAATAATATACTGGAATTATAATATACCTTTATATCATTATTATTCCTTTCTATAAAATACGAAATAGAAATGAAAGTAGCGTTCATGCGTACGTACGGCTTACCGTCTCCATGAACGGTGCATTTCATTTCTTACCTCTAAATGATTATGTAATGTTATAAATGCATGAATTTACTGGATATATATGACATATATTATATCTACATCATGAATAAAATTCTGGATATAATAAAAATTTGGCCACACGAACAACATGTAATTGTAAGAAGTCCACTTTCGACTTAAGAACCAAATATCGGAAAAACAAATATTATTAACATAAATGATTACATAATGTTTATGACATGGTAATAAGTGATATAAAAGGAATAATGAACTTGAAAAAGGTTCGTAAGGAAGTAGAAATTAACTCAAGTTTATTATTCAGGAGATTAAAGAACGATCGAGTCAAGTCGGACCTGAGGTAAGGGATCCTACTCCTCTCTTTCTTTTTATGTACACACTTTTATGTCATTCCTTTTAAAGATCGTCTTTATTGTTAATGGGGTGATCTTTTATATTAAAAATAATGTGATTTTTATGTTCATGTGATTAGAGACCCTATTCTCTCTCATAAATCCATTTTGGAAGTTTTGAGTGGCGCCGTTAGGCTGTCGAACTTTCGTAAGAGATCTAACCTCTATCTTTCTTTTTAAGTACTCTCCTTTATGTCACTTCTTTTAAGCTCCTCTTTGTAATGTTGGGGGATGTTATTTTATATTACTCTTTCTTTAAATTATATTTTAATGTGATGAGATACCCTATTTGATCTCATAAATCCATATTCGGAAGTTTTATGTGGCGCCGTTAGGCTTCCGAGTTTTCGTGAGGGATTTTTCATCTGACTTTTATTCCCATGAGATTTATGCTACATTTTCCACAAATTCCATTGAGTGGTGTATGTACTGCCCATTATTCTACTCTTTTTGTAATATACTTTCGTTTATGGGTATTTACATCAATGATCTGTTGTCCTTCTTTCATGGGGTGTATGTCTTGAAAGATACCCAAGTTGGTAAGGGAACCTTTCACCCTCCTCTTTTTTAAAAGACTTCTTTTGTTGGGTCTTTTAATTTACATATTGTTATGTTGGGATATGTTCTCATATATCCTTATTAATGTAAATTTTATGTCCAAGTGATGAGATACACTTTGTATCTCTCATCAACTCATTTTGATGTGATGTCGTTGGGCTGTCAAGGGAACTTTTTAACCCAATTTCGATTTCTTTGGGTTCAACATGTAGTCATTGAATATGTCATCCATTGAATATGTGTGAATGAACATTTATTGTTTTACACTTAATATCCACTTATATTGGGTGTATTTGTATTTGTCACCCATATTTTTGAGATTTGTCCTTAATTTAAGGATACCTTCTTTATAAGGGATTTCATCACATTGGACATTTCTATTGAGGGTTCATTGTTGTTATGCACCAATTCGCTCTTATATGGTTTATATACTGTCCTTTGGAGTATTATATCATGAATCCATTTATTCTCATGATATTACAAAGTTCTGACTAAATGTTATTCCTCAATTATTTTATTCAAGTGTCTCTAATTTTGGTAATACCCCTTTAACCAAAATATCTCTTTAAATGTTTTAATTATTTGTTATTATTAATATCAATGTTTTCAAAATGGTTTTAAGGATTTATTTATATGGATATTAATGGTTTAACATTTTAAAAGCTTCAAGGTGGTATGGGACACTTTGATTCAAAATTTTCTTTATTAAATGTTTTAAATGGATTTGGAAATGGTTTCTTTTTGAATGGATTCATTATTTCAATATAATAAAATGTTATATTGTGATTGGAATGTGGAAATGTTATGTTTCCTTTATGCATGTTTTATGTGATATGTTTATGTTATGTTTCTTGGGCATTGTTATGAAAATGGGTGGTTTCGTGATAAACTAAGGGCGGGTGAGCCCGATATAGCACTCCAATGCATTGGGTAACGCGAAGGAGTGAAACGTTAAGGTTTCTCCGAAAAGATTTTGGGAATATACTGTGATGGGTATTCCAAACGTAACCAAGAGGGTTACTCCCTAAGTAAGAATGTTATTAATGCCTCAAGTTACCTTTATGTCTTATGTTTTCTATGATTTATTCATGATTTGATATGCCTTTGTTTTATGGGTAAAGTATGATTTCGTTCTTATGTATATATGAACTCATGTTTCCTTTACATGTTTTTATAACTCTTACTGAGCTTTTTATGCTCACCCCAAGTTTTTGAAATGTTTTTCACTGGTCAAGAGAAAGGTACATTATGTGATGATAGTGTCAATGATGTGTCAAGAAAGAATCCGTGTTATATTTTAAATATGTTTCTGTTGATGGGAAGAATGAATCCTGTCTTTTATGTAATCACTTTGTTTAAATGAGGAATGTAATGCAAGTTTCATGATCTAATTCTCTAAAACTCTAAACCTGAAAAGATTCTCAATGTGTAATCTTGTAATAACACAAGATTAAGTAAGGTTTAAGGATATGGCCTTATATTATACTTGAAACATCATCATACTAAATAATGTCATCTTAGATAAAAAATAGTTTGTACAAAACACTTGAAAAGAATTCTTGAGAAAATATCCTTTCATATTCAAATTCAGTTTCTTTTCACAAAATTCCGTTCAATTTTAAAATAAAAAGGATTTTGTTGAAAATAATCATGAAATTTTCTATAGGAAGTTTCATTAAAATAATTCATGATGAAACCGTAAAAAACCATTCACGTCGTATATTTAAAAAAACATTCTTCTAGTACATTGGCCATAAAAGTCAAAAAGTACATCGTAGGGTAAAAAATAAAAAGATTCCTTTCATAACATGTAGAGAAAGTAAAAAATGGGTAAAAAGTGACTTTAAAAATACACAAAAACATTTTTAGAAAACATGTACATGGATGATAAATATAACCCCAGTAATTACTTACGAATAAACAATCTTAGATAATAACGAGATTGAAATAATTATCCCTTACCATAGGTTCAATTTCTTTTATACATGTCTGAAACTCATGTATAGTGTGTTTAAACATAATATTAACTTTTAAAATAACCATAATAAAATTTATGATATCATTTATTATTCACTTATGACTTTATATTACACGTTCTTTTGTAAATTCTATGTTAAAAAAATGGTTTTTGTAAAATCATTTCAATTGTTGTACGTGTTTTGACATGTTGTTCGTGATATTATTACTTATATCTTGATTTAAAAAATTCTCGAATTTAAAAAATTATCTAGATATAATATATATTCATCATATAAATATTTATGATAGATCAATAAATGGAAATGAAATACACCGTTCATAGAGACGATAGGCCGTACGTACGCATGAACGCAGTTTTTATTTCCCTACTGAATTGAATGGAATTAAGTAAATTAAAAGTATATGTTCATCAATACAGTATCATTATTATGATATATATTTCATTAATATTTATTATATATACTTTATAATCACTCTTGAATGGTTAACATGGAGAATTAATCTCATCGAGTTTGTGGAGACGGTAGTCCATACATACACACGAGCGACAATATCATTCGTCTGATATTAAAATTGTATATAATTGGACAGTATATCATATATACATAATCATAATAATGTTATATTTCTTATTTATATAATTTATACTATTTTTATACCCATCCAAATGATTAAATGTTTGAATAACCAACTGCACCATGATGTGGAGATGGTAAGCCGTACGTACGCACGTGTGGTGACTTTTTCATTCATAGGATGGACAAATTAACTAATATGGTTGTAAGATTTTTATAATAACATCACAATATATAAAATATACTGTTTTTATTATTTTATAATGTAAACAAAAAAGAAGGAGGATGTGGAAGAAGAAAGGAACTTGAAATAGGTGGTGGGATATTTTCCTCTTCTTCGGGTTCATCTTGTTGATTTGATCAAAAGGGCTCCATAAGTTGGCATTATGACAAAAGGAATTCCTCTAGGATGAAAGGAGTAACTTTTATAGGGTATTTGGAAGGTTTTCGCCAAGAAAAATGGATTTGGAGTTGTGAATTGTGGAGAAGGGAGAGTGCCCTTTTATAAGAGGGTTGAGGGGCACCTTAGGAAAAACATAAAATATTCTTTTATAATAAATTCATATTTTGTTTCTAATGGATCTAAAGTGACTTATTTTGAGGAAAGGGTGGGTATGGGTCGTAATCCTTTCAACCAATAGGTCTTCTACATGTTTAGGATACCATTTTACCTTATCATTTAGATTTAACTCTAAGTTAAATAATTTAACTTTTACCGTGTCTTCTAGTATTCTTACACTATATGGTTAATAAACATACTATAAACTGCCAATCTAACCCCAATTGGTTCATTAATATCATATATATTATTATATATGTATATTAGTAGAATATTATATTTTTAGGATGTTGATATCAATTAATAATATAATATATGTTTTAAAAACTCTTTTTTGTGAATTTTGACACTATTTTGTATATTGTTATTTCTAAATTTATAACAGCATTATTACTTCGAAACAAATTATTCTAACCAGTCCTATTATTATATATTAACCTAGAATTTTTTTTAATTCATAAAAAGCCTCTAATTACATTTATTGGGTATTTATAATATCAAATATTTTAATATCTCATTAATAAGGTAATTATTACATCATCATTGTGCCATAAATAAATCAAATTATTTAATCTCTAAATACTATCAATAAAATACAATTATTTAGGAAATATTTCTAGATTTCTAATTAATATTTATAGTCGAATTTATATTATGTATAACCCAATATTAAAAAAGTTTTAGTTATTAAACATTGATTTTAACTATTTTAAATATTCTTTAAATAAAATAATAATAAATGTCCTAATATAATACAAGTGGACCTAAAGGGTAATATTTTATTCATATGTTTGTTCTTGGGAGAATTAAACTTATCCAATATAATTATTACATGTGTTAGGGTAATAATAATTTTATATTTACCCTTAATTACCCTATGTACTTATAACTGCGGTAAATAAAAGTTAAAAGTTACTATTCACAAAATAAAAATTTAATCTAATTGAACAACATTTTACTTACAGATATCAACCTTGTCTCATGGATTTTTGAAATTAAACTCACAGAAGAAGTAAAATTATGTTTTATGTAAATTTACTAATTCTCCTAGGAGGTGGGTAAAAGACGGTAAAAAGTTCAATAAAATTTTTATATATCTAAAATTACTATAAAATGACTCCAATGAATTACCTTGAACTTATATAGGTATTATGAATCTATTTTGACCTAAAATAGATTTAAATATAATAATTGATAATTTAAATAAAATGTCGATTCTAACCAATAACTCAGTGTTTTCACTATTCATCAAAAATTGAATGTTTTTCGGAAAAATACCAAAAAAACACCCTAGGATAATTTTGATATTACTAATCCAAAAATAATGTCAATTTTGAAAGATAAAATTTATAAAATTTCAAAACGAGGGTATTACTATTTATAAAGGCTAGTTTATATAATATTTTATTAACATATCGTTGTTTAGTGAAACCCTTTATTGCGTACTACACACGCAATCGAGGAAGGTTGCGATTGCGTGTAATGAAGGCCAAGTCAAGGATTTGTATAGTGAAAGCTCCCTTTAGTGCTGCGTATAATATAATCAAAACTAATTTCATTTATACATTTAAAAATTATATACTTAATGAGGTGTAGAATAATTTCCAAAAAACTAACTTGAAATTTTGTGTAACACGAGACAAGAATAGTTTTTGCGTATAGTGAAAGCTAATACGATGTTGTGAATAGTACAAGATAATCTTGGTGTAGTGTACAATAGATGACATCAAAGAAATTAAATATAATATATCTCATAAAATATTATCGTGTTACATTCTACCCCCCTTAAAATGAATTTCTCCCACTAAATTCGTCGGGGTTATAAATCATTTACTACTTGAATGTTTCTTTCAAAGAAACCCACATCGTAAAAAGGAATACCAAAACATAATTTTAAAAACTAAAGTATGAAACGTAACGGTTACCCAAATTAACTAATCACTGGGTTTCGACACAAGAGAACATAAGTGAAACTATGGATATGGAAGAGAAATGTAACTGTCAAGTTCTGATGGAGAGTGGTAGAGGACAGGGCTATAAAAAATACAACAATCAAAAAGCGATAAATTTGTGATGATCTAAGGTACCATCTGAGTCATCAGATATGATGGTATTATTAAAACATATTTGTTTTTCAAGATCGTTTCCCTAATGTTGAAAAAAAATTCATATGGAGAAATCCATACTTGATTTCATTGTTGGTCATTCCATGAACAATTTCCACTTCATCCCTTATTAAAGAAATGAATTTGAATTTTTCATTATTTTAGTGTTAGTAGATCATGCTATAGGTTATTCCATATGTCTCAAAATGTTATCAAAATTTATTAAATATACATAAGTCCATCTATGGTGAGATTAACCATATATGATCCCAAACAATGGACTTATACTTCATTTATCAAACCGCTTAATAAAATAAATCTAAGTTATATTAACTAGAGACATTATGTAGGCCAGTGGTTGGTGATAAAGGCATGTCTCACTTCGGTTGTAGGTTAGATTCCCACAACCTTTCCCAACCCGATGGGTTGTCGCCCGTTCTGCTTGTTGTCCAGTTTCATAAACTATACTATTATAACATTCCAGAAATAAAATTGAAAAAAAATGTTGTAGCCTTAAAAAATATTATCTGATGTTCAACTTAATTCATTCCATCCTTAATACTTATCCAAAATACTTCTTTCCAAACCCATAGTATAAAGAGAACAATTACTAAAAAGGACATATAACAAGGACGTGAATACCATCCTTTATCCCTCGTATATCACAAGATATATCTTGTTGGTCACATTCCAAATATGATAATAACTTAATCATGTATTCTCTTGAAAAATGAATACCCATTAAACCTTAGTGAAACCATGAATTCGGTCAAAAGTTAACACTTTCCATATACCAAAATCGTAAAATTTCTATATTCTAAAACCATGATGTCACTTTGTCCTTATATCAGTCACGACCTCATGAATACTATCAAATATATTATTTTCACCTAATACCTTCATTATGTGCATGTCATCTGCATTCCAAAAATATTTCAACATATTTTCACGGTTACAGGTACCATATTCTTATGGAAAACCACAATGGACCAATTCATAGATATTCCAATATACCATAAAATTACCTCAACAACATTATTCATAAATAAGAAAATATAAACACTTCAATCCATCCTCTATAATGATTGTCATGGAATAAGTCCTTCCTTGATTTATAAGTAACCACATAGGTCAGAACATTGAGTTGGGTAATGCCCACGTTCTCCACATATAATACATTGAACTCCATAATAGTATGTCACTCTATGGCTCTTCTCCCCACATAGATAACATGTTCCCCTCCATTAGATGTATTCATCAAGGTTCTTCTTCCCATATTTATAAATCTCAATCTTCCTTTATCTCTACTCCTCAACATGAAAACATGCATAAAAGTCCATCTTCTTCTTATTTGACGACTTAGGAATACAACTAAAGTTCACCTTGTTAATAATATATCGTAATGAATGATTCAGCATAATCATAATATCTTTCGTTCAAAGAATTAGACAATTTTTTTTCATAGTCACCGATTTTTCCATTTGAATTAATGTTAACCGAATTCCTTCTCGTTCCCTCCTTTGACTAAAACCAGAAACCATAGTGTAAGAAACAGTTAAAATAATAAGGAACTTCATAATCATAAAAATTCACCTATGGGATGTCTAAATTATCACACATTCTTTAATTCATGACACCTTAGGTTCTCCCTAGGTTATTCATGATCATCAACATAATTCTAGGACTATATCCTATAGTTATACTAAACCTTAGGGACATCCCTAGACATTCCTTAGAAATATCTCTAGGGATCTTCCTAACGTTTTAGCATCCTAGTTTCCAAAGGTTAACGAAAAATTTCCTTTGATAGAAACTGTAGAGACCCAAGCTTGACGTACATGGACATTACATTACTTTTGTGGAATACTTAATATATAACAAAAAATGACACCCAAGGACCGTAATAGTTTTGTGTCTTTGGAAACACGGATCATAATCTTATAATTATGGTGAAAGATGATCAAAATCACCCATAAATATATTCCCCTTTTTTTCTTACCTAAAAACTAAATTTATATCCTAATGAAAAGAAAACATAAAAAGGGTGATCTCAAATTCTCAGTATGGGTAAACAAGGAGAACATAAAAACAATCCGTAAACATTTGAACACAAAAACATGAACATAAGAAATGACATAAATCATGGAAGTACATAAGTCATAGATTATAAAGGAACATTTATCATGATAAAATAGCTTTGGAATAAAACATATTGTTGTGGAAATCCGGTAAGAACATGTTATGATTTCCATAGTAGCAAAGGCATTGCTGCCCAGACAATCACTGTGGACAAAGTCCATTATTGAACAGGATTTACTTTCCATTTTAGCCCTATATTATTGATCCGGATTCACATGCCATTCCATCCATGTCTATCTCATGAGATATAAATCTTTACCCAATTCATTGGATGAGTATATGTCCCACCCATCTCAAAATGAAATCAGACTTACTTGTGCCACAAAATAATCATAAATCATTCACCATAACCCAAAGAATAAAATGGGATTCCTAAACATCATACCATAGTAACGTAATCCATATAAAACAAATGGATATCATTTCATAATAAGAAGAATCAATCCCTATAAATAATAGAGAAATTATACTTGAAACATATTCATACTAAATAATTTCATCTTAGATGGAAAATAGTTTTGACAAACCACTTGAAATAAATTCTTAATGAAAATATCCTTTCTTCATCAAAATAATTTTATTTTTACAAAATTCTATTCAATTATAAAAGTAAATGATATTGTTAATAATAATCATGATATTTTGTAGAAGAATATTCCTTGAAATAAGTTGTTATGATACTGTAAAAATCCATTCACACCGTATATGTTAAAAAAACATTCTTTTCGTAATTTGGATAGAAAAGTCAAAAAATACATCATATGGTAAACAAAAGAATTATTTCTTACATACCATGTAGTAAAATTAAAAAATGAGTAAAAAGAGACATTAAACATACTTGAAATCATTTTTAAAAAACATGTACATAGATGATAACTATAACCCCAATAATTACTTGTGAATAAACAATCTCGGATAAGAACGAGATTGGAAGAATTATCCATTATATTAGATCCAATTTATTCCATACATGTCCGAGACTCCTATATAGTTGGTTTAAACATATTATTAACTAATAATAAAACCATACTAATATTTATCATATCATTTATGATTCACTTATGACTTTATATTACAACTTCTTTTGTAAATTCCATGTTAAAGCAGCATTTTGGGTAAAATCATTTCATTTATCGTACGTGTTTCGACTTGTTGTTCATGATATAATTACTTATATCGTGATTTAATTAATTCCAGAATGTAAAACATGATTTATATATAATATATATTCATCATATAAGCATATATGATAGTCCGATAAATGTAAATGAATTACAACGTTCATGGAGACAGTAGGCGGTACGTACGCATGAATTCAGTTTTTGTTTCCCTATTGAATAAAATGAAATAAATTAAATGAAATGTATATTTACATAAATAAATTATCATTTATATTTCATATATTTCATTATTATTCATTATATATACTTTATAATTAGTCTTGAATGGTTAACATGGAGAATAAATCTCATCGCATTCGTGGAGATGGTAGTCCGTATGTAGGCACGAGCGACAATATCATTTTTTGATATTAAAATCGTATATAAATGGATGGTATATCATATATTCAGAATCATCAAAATGTTATATTTATTATTTATATCATTTATACTCATTATTATACCCATCCAAATGATGAAATTTTTGAATAACAAACTACACCACGATGTGGAGATGGTAAGTCGTACGTACGCACATGTGGTAACTTTTTCATTTATAGGATGGATAAAAAAACTAATATGGTTATCCAATTTTTATAAAAAAATAAATGTATATATAAGATAATAGATTTATTATTTTATAATGGAATCAACAAAGAAGGAGGAAGTGGAAGAAGAAAAGAACGTGAAATAGGTGGTGAGATATTTACCTCTTCTTCGGGTTCTTCCTTTTGATTTGATCAAAAGGGCTCCTTAGGTTGGCTTTATGACTAAAGTGAGGCCTATAGGATGAAGGTAGGAAATTTTAGAGGGTATTTGGGCAGGTTCTGGCCAAACCAAATGGCTTTTGAGGTGGGAATTAGAGATAAGGGTGAGTGCCCTTTTATAAGAGGAGTGAGGGACACCTTAGAAAAAACTTAAAGTATTATTTTATAATAAATTCAGATTCGGTTTATAATGGCTCCAAAGTGAGTTATTTAGAGGCTAGGTTGGGTTTTTTATAAATCCTTGGAACCAATAGGTTTTACACAAGTTTAGGTTTCTATTTTAGAATTAGCATTTAGATTTAACTCTAAGTTAAATAATATTAGTTTTACCATGTAATCTTGTATTCGTACACTATATGGATAATAAACATACAATAAACTTCCAATCAAACCACAATTTGTTAATTAATGTCATATATATTATTATATAATTATTTTGGGAGAAACGTATATTTTTAAAACCATTATATTAGTTAATAATATAATATTTGTTTTAAAAACACTTTTGTGTCAATTTTGACACTATTTGGTATTTTGTTATTTCTAAATCAAGAACAGCTTTATTACTAAAGAGAAAATTCCTCTAACCAACCCTAATATGTTTTATTAACCTATAAAATTATTTTAATTCATAAATGTGCTCAAATTACATTTATTTTGGTATTTATAATATCAATTACGTTAATATTTCATTAATAAGGTAATTACTGCATCATCATTGTGTCATAAATAACCTAAATTATTTAATGTATAAATAATATAAATAAAATACCATTACATAGTAAATCTATTTATCTTTCTAATGAATATTGATAGTAGAATTTATCTTATGTATAACCCTATATTAAATAAAATTTAGTTATTAAACATTGATTTTAACTAATTTAAATCTTCTTTAAATAAAATAATATTAAATGTCCTAATCTAATACAAGTGGAATTAAAGAGAAATATTTTATTCCTAATGTTGTATTTGGTCTAATTACACTTATCCTATAGAATTAGGACATGTTTTAGGGTAATAATAATTTCATTTATTCCATTAATTACCATATTTACATATAACCGTGGTAAATAAAAGATAAAAGTACCTATTCACCAAATATTATTTTCATCACACTGAACCACTTTTTACATACTGATATCAATCATGTTTCTCATATTTTTGAAATTCAACTCACAGAAGAGGTAAAAATAAGTTTTATGTAAATTTGCAAATGTTCCTAGTAGGTGGGTAAAAGACGGTAAAAAGTTCAATAAAAATTTTATATATCTAAAATTATTATAAAATTACTCCAATGAAATAAATTGAACTAATATATCTATTATGTATCTATTTTTACCTAAAATAAATTTAAATAAAATAAATTATTATTTAAATAATAAGTCGATTTTAACCAATAACTCAGTGTTTTCACTATTCATCAAAAATTGATTGTTTTCAGAAAAATACGAAAAAATCTCCATAGGATAATTTTAATATTCCGAATCGAAAAATGAAGTCCATTTTGAAAGATAAAATTTATAAAATTTCAAAAAGTGGGTATTACTATTCATATCGGCTAGTTTATATAACATTTTAATAACATATCGTAGTTTAGTGAAACCTGGTATTGCGTACTACACACACTATCAAGGAAGGTCACAATTGTGTGTAATGCAAGCCAAGTCAGGGCTACGTGTAGTGAAATCTCCCTTCGGTGTTGCGTATAACATAATTAAAACTTATTTCATTTATAGATTACATAAAATCAGTGCTTAATGTTGCGTAGAATATTTTTTTTACAAAACGAACTTAAAATCGTGTGTAACATGAGCCAAGAATAGTGTTGCGTATACTGAAATCTAATACAGTGATGTGTATAGTGCAATCTAATATTGGTGTACAGTACAATAGAAGACATCAATGAAATTAAAAATAATATATCTCATAAAATCTCTTGGTGTTTCATTCTACCCCCCCCCCCACTTAAAATGAATTTCGCCCACTAAATTCGTCGGGGTTATAAATATTTTACTACATGACAATTTCTTTCATAGAAACCCACATCGTAAATAGGAAAAAAAACGTAATTTTGATAACAAATGTATTAAACGTAACAATTACCCAAATTAGATCATCAATGGGAATAAACATAGGAAAACATAGGTTAAAATATGGATATGGAAGATAAATATAACCATCAAGTTCTAATGTAGAGTTGTAGAGGACCTGGCTCGGAAAAATCCAACAATCATAAAGCCATAAATATTTGATGATCTAAGGTACCATCTGAGTCATCAGATATAAGGGTATTAGGACAACATTTTTGGTTTTCAAGATCATTCCCCTATTTTTGAAAAAAAATTCATGTGGAGAAATACATACTTGATTTCATATTAGTCATTTCATGAACAATTCCCACTTAATACCTTATTAAAGAAAAAAGGTTGAATTTTTCATTCTTGTAGTGTTAGTAAATCATGGAACATGTTATTCCATTTGTCTCAAAAAGTTATCAAAAGATATTAAATATGCATAATTCCATCTATTGTGAGATAAACCATATATGATTCCAACAATGGACTTATACTTCTATTATAAAACCGCTTAATAATATAAATCTAATTTATATTAACCAGGGACTTCCTGTAGTCCAGTGGTAGGGGATAAAGGCATGTCGCACTTTGGTTGTGGGTTTGATTCCCTCAACCTTGTATGATGTGATAGGTTGTCACCCATTATGTAGGTTCTCCCTTATCTTAAACTATAATATTATAACATTCCAGAAATAAAATTGAAAAAAATGTTCTAGCCTTAAACAATACTATCTGATGTTCATCTTAATCCATTCCATCCTTAAGACTTATCCAAAATACTTATTTCCAAAATCACAGTATAAAGAGAATGAATACTAAAAAGCTCATATAACAAACACGTGAATACCATCATTTATCCCTCATATATCAGAAGATATGACTTGTTTGTAATATTACATACATGAGAATACCTTAATCATGTATTCCCTTGAAAAATGAATACCCATTGAACTATAGTGAAAACATGAATTCTATCAAAAGTTAACTCTTTCCACATAACAAAATCCCAAAATTTTTGTATACTCAATCCATGATATCACTTTGTCCTTATATCAGTTAAGATCTCATGAATACTATCAAACATATTATTTTCTACTTATACCTTCATTATGTGCATATCAACTGCTTTCTGAAAATATTTCAATCACTTTTCATGTTTAAAAGTGCAATATTCTTATGGAAAACCACAATGGACCAATACATAGATATTCTAATATACCAAAAAATTACCTCAACAACATTATTCTTGAATACAAATATATAAACACTTCAATCCATCATCCTTAATGATTTTGATGGGATAAGTCATTCCATGATTTATAAGTAACCTCCTAGGTCAGGGCATTGAGTTGGGTAATTCCCCTGTTCTCCGTATATAATTCATTGAACATTATAATATTCTGTCACTCTATGACCCTTCTCCCCACATAGATAAAATAGTCCCCTACATTTTATGTATTCATCAAGGTTCTTCTTCCCTTCATTATAAATCTCAATATTCCTTTCTCTATGGTCCTCACAATGAGAACATCCATAAGAGTCCATCTTCCTCTTATTTGATGACTTAGTAATTCAACAAAAGTTCCCCTTATTAATCATATACCTTTATGACTGATTCGGCATAATCATAATATCTTTCTTTCCCAAAATTACGCAATTTTTTTATCATAGTCACTAATTTGTCCATTGGAATCAATTTTAACTAAATTCCTCCTCATTCCCTCCATTGACTAAAACCAGAAACCATAGTGTAAGTAATAGTTAAAATAAAAAGGAACCACATAATCATAAAAAGTAACTAATTGGATGTCTAACTTATCACACATTCTTTAATTCATGACTCCTTAGGTTCACCCTGGGTTATTAATGATCATCAACATAATTCTAGGACTGTAATCTATAGTTACACTAAACCATAGGGACATCCCTAGACATACCTTAGAAATATCTCTAGGGATCTCACTAATGTTTTCACATCCTAGTTTCCTAAGGTTAACTACACCATTTATTTGATACCAACTGTAGATACCCAAGCTAGACATACATGGAAAATACATTACTTTTTCAGAATACTTAATACATAACAAAAAATGACACCCGAGGACCGTAATAGGTTAGTGTCTTTCGAATCAAGAAACATAATCTTTTAATAATGGTGACAGATCTTCAACATCTCCAATAATTATCTTCAACTTTATTTTTCTTACCTAAATCATTTATTTATATCCTGGGGAAAATAAAACATAAAAAGGGTGAGATCAAATGCTCAGTAAGGGTAAACATAGAGGATATAAAAAAATCCATATACATTTGAACGTAAAAACATGAACATAAGAAATGACATAAATCTTGGTAGTAAATAAAGAATAGATCATAAAGGAAAATTTATCCTGATAAAATAGCATGGTAATAAAACATGTAATTATGGAAACCATTCATCACATGTTATGATTTCGATAGTAGCCATGACATTTCTGCCAAGACCATCATAGTGGACAAAGTCCATTACTGGACCGGGTTTACTTTCCGTTTCAACCCTGTATTACTAAACCACATTCACTTTCATTATATCCATGTCTATCTCAGGATATATGAATCATTACCCAATGAATTGTAGGGAGGTATAGGTCCCACCTATCTAATAATGAAATCATTCTTACTTATTCCACAAAATAAACATAAATCATTCATCATAACCCAAAGAAAAACATGTGCTTCATAAACATCATCCCATAATAACGTAATCCATATAAAAAAATGGATATAATTTAATCATAAGAAGAATCAAACCATATAAATAATAGAGACATTATACATGAAACATAATCATATAAAAAAATGTCATCTTATATAGAAAATAGTTTTGACAAAACACTTGAAATGAATTCTTAAGGAACTTATCCTTTCTTCTTCAAAATAATTTTCTTTTCGCAAAATTCCAATAGATTTTAAAATAAATTTCTTTTTCTTAAAATAATAATGAAATTTTGTAGAAGAAGCTTCATTAAAATAATTCGTTATGAAATAGAAAAAATCCATTCACGACGTATATGTTAAAAAAACATTCTTCTTGTACTTTGGTCAGAAAAGTCAAAAAGTACATCATATAGTAGACAAAAGAAAGAATCGTTACATACCATGTAGTAAAAATGATAAATGGGTTAAAATATACATTCAAAAAACATGAAAAAATTTTAGAAAAGATTTACAAGGATGATAAATATAACCCCAGTAATTACTTACGAATAAACAATCTCAGATAAGAACGATATTGGAATAATTTTCCCTTACCTTAGGTCCAATTTCATCCATATGTGTCTGAAACTCTTTTATAGTGGGTTTAACAATATTATTAACTTGTAACAAAACCATAATAATAATTATTATATCATTTATGATTCACTTATGACTTTATATTACACGTTCTTTGTAAATTCCATGTTAAAGTAGTGTTTTGGGTAAAATTGTTTCGTTTATCATAACTGTTTTGACTTGTTGTTCTTGAAATTGTTACATATATTCTGATTTACATAATTAAATAATGTTAAACATGGTTTATATATAAAACATATTCATCATATAAGACTATATGATATATCGATAAATGGAAATGAAATACACCGTTCATGGAGACGGTTCGTCGTGTGTACGCATGGACGCTGTTTTTGTTTCCCTATAGAATTGAATGAAATTAAGTAAATTAAACATATAAGTACCATAATACCGTATCATTATTATGTCATATCATTCGTATTTATTTATTATATATACTTTATAATCACTCTTTAATGGTTAACAAGGAGAATGAATCTCATCGCGTTCGTGGGGACGATCGTCCGTACGTTCACACGAGCGGAAATATCATTTATTTAATATTAAAATCGTATTTAATTGGATGGTATATCATATATTAAGAATCATCATAATTTTATATTTATTATTTATATCATTTATACTAATTATTATACCCATCCATATGATAAAATGATTGAATAACAAACTACACCACGACGTGGAGACGGTAAGCGGTACATACGCACGTGTGATGCCTTTTTCATTCATAGGATGGATAAAATTACTAATATAGTTGTAAAATTTTTATAATAACATCAAAATATACATAATATACAACAGTTATTATTTTATAATTGAATCAACACAAATGGAGGATGTGGAAGAAGAAAAGAACTTGAAATAGGTGGTGAGATATTTACCTCTTCTTCAGGTTCTTCTTTTTCATTTGATCAAAAGGGCTCCTTAGGTTGGATTTCTGAGTAAAATAATGCCTATAGGATGAAGGTCAGAAAGTTTAGAGGGTATTTGGGTAGGGTTTTTCTGAGCCAAATGTCTTTGGAGGTGGGAATTAGAGATAAGGGTGAGTGCCCTTTTATAAGAGGAGTGAGGGGAACCTTAGGAAAAACGTAAATTATTATTTTATAATAAATTCAGATTTGGTTTATAATGGATCCAATGTGACTTATATAGAGGCTGGGTTGAGTTGGGTAGAAATCCTTACAACCAATAGGTTTTATAAAAGTTTAGGATACCTTTTTGACCTTATCATTTAGATTTAACTCTAAGTTAAATAATTTAACTTTTACCGAGTCTTCTTGTATTCGTACACTATATAGTTAAAAAACGTACTATAAACTACCAATCGAACCCAAATTGGTTCATTAATGTCATATATATTATTATATATGTATTTTTCCAGATCCTTAGATTTTTTGGACTATTATATCAATTAATGATATAATATTTGTTTTAAAAACTCTTTTTTTTCAATTTTGACACTATTTAGTATTTTGTTTTTTCTAAATTTATAACAGCATTATTACTAAGATATAGATTCATCTAACCAACCCTAATATTTTATATTAACATATAAAATTAGTTTAAATCATAAAAATCCTCAAATTACATTTATTTAGGTATTTATAATATCAAATATGTTAATATTTTATTAATGAGGTAATTACTACATCATCATTGTGTCATAAATAAATTAAATTATTTAATTTCTAAATAATATAAATAAAATAAAATTATGTATGAAATCTATTTTTCTTTCTAATTAATATTTACAGTCGAATTTACATTATGTATAACCATATATTAAATTTTTATTAGTTATTAAAATTTGATTTTAACTAGTTTAACTCTTCATTAAATAAATTAATAATAAATGTACTAATCTTATAAAAGTGTACATAGAGGGTAATATTTTATTACTAATTATGTTTTTTAAGAATTAAACATAGCCAATAGAATTAGGACATTTGTTAGTGTAATAATAATTTCGTTTTTACCCTTAATTACTCTATTTACTATTAACCGTGGTAAATAAAAGTAAAAAGTTACTATTCACCAAAAATTATATTCATCTCATTGAATCACATTTTAGTCCTTGATATTAAACGTGTCTCTTAGTTTTTCGAAATTCCACTCACAGAAGTGGTAAAATTATGTTTTATGTAAATTTGAAAATTTTCCTAGGAGGTGGGTAAATGATGGTAAAAATTTCAATAAAATTTTTATATATCTAAAATTATTATAAAATGACTCAAATGAATTACATTGAACTTATATAGTTATTATGTATCTATTTGGACCGAAAATAAATTTAAATAAAATAAATGATTATTTAAATAAAAATTCTATTTTAAAAAAATAATTATAGCCTTAAACAATACTATTTGATGTTCAACAAGATTCATTCTAGCCTTAAGACTTATCCAAAATACTTCTTTCCAAACTCATATTATAAAGAGACAAATTACTAAAAAGGACATATAACAAGCATGTGGATACCATAAATTATCTATCATATATCACAAGAAATATCTTTTTGGCCACATTCCAAACATGAGAATACATTAATCGTTTATTCTTTTGAAAAATGAATACCCATTGAACCTTAGTGAAATCATGAATTCTGTCAAAAGTTAACTCTTTCCACATACCAAAATCCAAAAATTTCTATATAATCAAACCATGATATCACATTTTCCTTATATCAGTCACGAGCTCATGAATACTATCAAACATATTATTTTCTCCTTATACCTTCATTATGTGCATATCATCTGCTTTCCAAAAATATTTGAATCACTTTTCATGGTTATCGGTACCATATTCTTATAAAAATCACAATGGACCTATATATATATATATATATATATATATTCTAATATACCATAAAATTATCTCAACAATGTTATTCTTGAATACAAATACATAAACACTTCAATCCATCATCGATTGTCATGGAATAAGTCCAACATTGATTTAGAAGTAACCTCTTAGGTCATGTCATTGAGTTGGGTAATGACCATGTTCTCCAAAGATATTTCATTGAACTTTATAAAAGTCTTTCACTCTATGACCCTTCTCCCCACACAAATAACTTCTTCCCATCCATTTGATGTATTCATCAAGGTTCTTCATCCCTTCATTAGAAATATCAATCTTCCATTCTCTATGCTCTTCACCATGCGAACATGCATAAAATTCCATCTTCCGTTTATTTGATGACTTAGAAATAAAACTAAAGTTCACATTGTTAATCATATATCTAGATTACTGATTCGACATAATAATAATATATTTCATTCCAAGAATTACACAAAATTGTGGATCATAGTCACTAATTTTTTCCATTGGAATCAGCGTTAACCGAATTCATTCTTGTTCCCTCCATTGACTAAAACCGGAAACCATAGTGTAAGAAACAGTTAAAATAACAAGGAACCACATAATCATAAAAAGTCACTTATGGGATGTCTAAATTATCAAACATTCTTTAATTCATTACACCTTAGGTTCACCCTAGGTTATTCATGATCGTGAACATAATTCTAAGACTATAACCTGTAGTTATACTAATCCTTAGGGACATCCCTAGACATACCATAGAAATATCACTAGAGACATCACTAAAGTTTTCTCATCCTAGTTTCCAAAGGTTAAATAAACCTTTCCTTTAATACCAACTGTATATACCCAATCTTGATGTACATGGACATTACATTACCTTTGCAGAATACATAATACATCACATAAAATGGCCCCCAAGGATCGTAATAGTTTAGTGTATTTGGAAACTCCAAACATAATCTTCTAATAATGGTGAAAGATCTTCAACATCTCCCATAAATATCATCAAATTTTGTTTTCTTACCTAAAACCTTTATTTATATCCTGGGTAAAAGAAAACATAAAAAGGGTGATCTCAAATGCTCAGTAAGGGTAAACATGGATAAAATAAAAAATTCCATAAATATTTGAACGTAAAAACATGAACATAAGCAATGACATAAATCTTGGCAGTACATAAGGCATAGATCATAAAAGAACATTTATCATGATAAAATAGCATGGGAATAAAACATGTAATTTTGGACAACCATTAAGCACAAGTTATGATTTCCATAGTAGCCATCGAATTGCAGCCAAGACCACCATAATGGACAAATCCATTACTGAACTAGGTTTACTTGCAATTTCAGCTCTTTATTATTGAACCTAATTCACTTTCCATTCCATCCATGTCTATGTCATGAGATATGAATCTCTACCCAATGTATTGGAGGGAGGTATAGGTCCCACCTATCTTATAATGAAATCATTCTTAATTGTTCCACAAAATAAACATAAATCGTTCATCACAACCAAATGAATAAAATGGGCTTCATAAACATCATCCCATCAGAATGTAATACATATAAAACAAATGGATATCATTTCATCATAAGAAGAATAAAACCATATAAATAATAGAGACATTATACTAGAAACATAGTCAAACTAAATAATGTCATCTTAGATGGAAAATAGTTTTGACAAAACACTTGAAATGAATTCTTGAGGAAAATATCACTTCTTCTTCAAAATCATTTCCTTTTCACAAAATTCCATTCAATTTTATAAGAAAATGATTTTGTTGAAAATAATCTAGAAATTTTTAAGAGGAATATTAATTAAAATAAGTCGCTATGAAACCGTAAAAATCCATTCACGACGTATAAGTTAAAAAAACATTTTCTTGTACATTGTCCAGAAAAGTCAAAAAGTACATCATATGGTAAACAGAAGAATGATTCCTTACATACCATGTAGTAAAAGTTAAAAATGGGTAAAAAGGGACTTTAAACACAAATGAAAACATTTTTAGAAAACATCTATATGGATGATAATTATAACCCCATTAATTACTTACGAATAAACAATCTCGGATAAGAATGAGATTGGAATAATTATCCCTTACCTTAGGTTCAATTTCTTATGTACATGTCCGAAACTCTTGTATAGTGGGTTAAATATATTATTAACTTGTAACAGAACCATAATAATATTTATGATATTATTTATGATTCACTTATGACATTATATTACATGTTCTTTTGTAAATTCAATGTTAAAGCAAGGTTTTGGGTAAAATCATCTCATTTATCATACATGTTTCGAATTTTTGTTCATTATATTATTACATATATCCTGATTTAAATGATTAAATAATGTAAAACATGATTTAAATATAATATATATTCTTCATATAAATATATATGATAGTTCGATAAGTGGAAATGAAATACACCGTTCATGGAGATGGTATGTTGTAAGTACGCATGAATGCTGTTTTCGTTTCCCTATTGAATTGAATGAAATTAAGTAAATTAAAAATTTATGTACATAAATACAATATAATTATTATGTCATATATTTAATAATTATTTATTATATATACCTTATAATCACTCTTGAATGTTTAACATGGAGAATGAATCTCATCGCGTCCGTGGAGATGATAGTCTGTACGTATGCACGAGCGACAATATCATTTATTTGATATTACAATCGTATATAATTGGATGGTTTATCATATATAAGGAATCATAATAATGTTATATTTATTATTTATATCATTTATACTAATTATTATACACATCCATATGATGAAATGTTTGAATAACGAACTACACCACGACGTGGAGAAGGTAAGCCATACATACGCACGCGTGGTGACTTCTTCATTCATAGGATGGATAAAATAACTAATATGGTTGTAAAATTTTTATAATAACATAAAATTATATAGAAGATACTGGATTTATTATTTTAGAATGGAAACAACCAAAAAGGTGGAAGTTGAAGGAGAAAGGAACTTGAAAAAGGTGGTGAGATATTTACATCTTCTTTGGGTTCTTCCTTTTGATTTGATCAAAAAGGCTTTATATGATAACTTTCTGTCTAAAGGAATGAATCTTGGATGAATGGAGGACAGTTTAGAGGGTATTTGGGCAGGTTTTGGTGACCGAAATGGCTTTGGAGTTGTGAATTAGAGATAAGGTTGAGTTCCCTTTTATAAGATGTGTGAGGGTCACCTTAGAAAAAACATAAAATATTAATTTATAATAAATTCATATATCATTAATAATGGCTCCAAATTGAATTATATAGAGTATATGATGGATATGGGTTGCAATACTTTCATCCAATAGGTTTTAGACAAGTTTAGGTTACGGTTTTAACCTTACCATTTAGATTTAACTATAAGTTAAATAATTTATCTTTTACTGTTTCTTCTTGTATTCTTACACTATATTTTTAATAAACAGACGATCAACTACCAATAGAACCCCAATTGGTTAATTAATTTAATATATATTATTATATTAGTATTTTTCCCGAGCCTTAGATTTTTAGGACCATTATATCTATTAATAATTTAATATTTGTTTAAACAACTCTTTTTGGTCAATTATGACACTATTTGGTATTTTGTTTTTTTCTAAATTCATAACAGCATTATTAATTCAGAATAATTTAATATAAACAACCCTAATATGTTATATAAACCTATAAAATTAGTTTAATTCATAAATATCCTAAAATTACATTTATTTGGGTATTTATAATTTCAATTATGTGAATATTTTATTAATAAGGTAATTACTACATCATCATTATGACATAATTAAAGTAAATTATTTAATGTCTAAAAAATATTAAAAAATACCATTATGTAGGAAATATATTTATATTTCTAATTAATATTTATAGTTGAATTTATATCTTGTATAACACTATATTAAAAATGTTTAATTATTAAACATTAATTTTAACTGTTTTAACTCTTCTTTAAATAAAATAATAATAAATGTCTAAATATAATCCAAGTGGACCTAAAGGGTAATAGTTTATTCCTAAGGTTGTTTTTGGTCGAATTAAACTTATCCAATAGAATTAGGACATGTTTTAGGCTAATAATATTTTCATTTTTACCCTTTAGTACCCTATTTAATTATAAACGTGGTAAATAAAAGTTAAAATTTTCTATTCACCTAAAAATATATTCATCTCATTGAACAAAATTTAACTTATTGATATCAACTGTGTCACTCAAATTCTTGAAATTCAACTAACAGATGTAGTAAAATTATGTTTTATGTAAATTTTCAAATGCTCCTAAGAGGTGGGTAAAATACGGTAAAAAGTTCAATAAAATTTTTATATCTCTACAATTATTATTAAATAACTCCAATGAATTACATTGAAGTAATATAAGTATTATGTATCTATTTTGACCTAAAATATATTTAAATAAAATAAATTAGTATTTAAATAAAAATTTTTTTTAACCAATAACTCAGAGCTTTCACTATTCATAAAAAACTGAATGTTTTCAGAAAAATTCCAAAAATACACCCTAGGAAAATTTTGATATTCTAAATCCAAAAATGAAGTCCATTTTTAAAGATAAAATTCTTAAAATTTAAAAAAGTGGGTATTAATATTCATAACGGCTAGTTTATATAATATTTTAATAATATATTGTTGTTTAGTGATTCTCGGTATTGCGAAACTACACATATTATCGAGGAAGGTCACGATTGCGTGTAATGCAATCCAAGTCAGTGCTTCATGTAGTGAAATATCGCTTTGGTATTGCATATAAAATAATCAAAACTTATTTCATTTATACATTAAAAAAATCTATACTTAATGTTGTGTAAAATAATTTTCACAAAACGAGCATGAAATTGTGTATAACACAGGCGTAGAATATTGTTGCGTATACAGTAGGCTAATACGGTGTTGCATATAGTACTATATTATCATGTTTTAGTGTACAAAATAAGACATCAAAGAAATTAAAAAGAATATATCTCATAAAATCATGGGTTGTTAAATTTTTTAATTGTGTAAATGTTTGGATGAAATCATTGAATGTTTTTTAGAAATGTTTTATAAGATTATGGGTTGTGATCGCCCGGTTTGCACCATTGATGATGTGATATATATGGTTTTATATATAGTGGTAACCTCTATAGGTGGTATTTCCCATATTTGGATATCATATAGTGGTGTCCTTTCTTGGGGTAGCCAAATGTGTTAAGAGTAGGTATGGTGAGTCATGCTTGTGAGAGCCTCTCACATACACATGATACTTATCCCTGGGTTCTTGGGAATATTTTAAGGGATATAGTGATGGTAGATTTCCATACTCAATTAAATCGTTTGGTACCCCTTTGTTTGATGAGAGTTTATGAGGGTTGGGAAACTATATTGGAAAATTCAGGGGGTCCAGTTAGTTATATAATATAGAGATTCACCAAATTCCAATAGGTGGTTGTGAACCTAGTATGTCTAGGGTTCACTCATAGGATTTTTATAATAATATTGTGGTTACTAATTCACTATCATTGTTTATTTTATATCATATTATATTCTCATCTAGAACCATTTATTTATTTTTATCGAAGCATTGTACTTTCATCACGGGTTATTGGTTAGGGGATTGGTTTTTAAAATGATGGCCTTTTTGGAAATATAAGGTGATGTGTTCTGTTTAAAAAAATGAAATGCTGATTTTATATAATTAATATGTGAAAACCCTAAATTTTGACATTTAATTATATCTAGTTTTAATGGAATTTTTGTGTGAATGTAAATGGATTGATTTTTTTGGGAATTCCTACCAAGCTGTAAAGATCACACCATAAATTTTTTCATTCAGTGATGGTAGACCCAAACCATTTCACTGTTGCTTTATTTTTTTTAGGTTTCCCCAGTTCGAGATGGATCTTAGAGAATTTTGGTCTTAGGGAATTGTGGTGAAATTCATTCCCGTGGAGATCAGTTAGGAAGAATTTTAGTCAAATTTCATCTTTATTCAAATTAGATTTGTTTTTGTTCAGTTGTATCTTTTATCTGCATCTTCATGAATGTTTGATGAGATTAATTTGTTTGTAGTTATTTTGTGTGTTTTTTAATTTATTGTACTCGTTATTTTGGGATAAAATATTTCCCGCTAATAATTTTTTGATTCATGTCACTAGTTTCTATACGGTGGGGATCGAGAATGCATATTGGTTCATGCCACATAACAAGTTGGATGTTAGTTCTAATGTAGTTTCTTCTTGGTTAGTGAAAAGGGTGATTCAAACTACATAACAAAATTACTGTCTAACTAGCCTTCTCTTATATGGAGTCTCACTGGCCACTTTTCTTCATCTTAGTGGGCATGTGTTTCTTTCATTCACTATAGTCTTGATCAATTGTTTAACTCTATATACTCTAAGACACATGATTTAAGTCAAACATAACATAATTTATATAGGTTATATGGAGTTGTACCATATATATCCATGATATTCCATTAAATATCTCTTTTCAAAAAGATAACTACCCAAGACGCTTCTACATCTACTAAACTGATATTCTTCTAGTTACAAGAAGCTCTGTACAATTTCTGTAAGGCTTCATGAATTTTCCAAAAAATATTAATTTCTGAATGATTGTCTTTAAAAAACTTCATAATCTGTTCACTTGGTTTTCTTACTCACTAAGATCCATTGATTTTAAAACCAATAAAGTTCTCATAAAACACCTACCAAATAGGAATGATAGAATAATTTTCTTCATAATACTTAATCAAAAATTCATTTGATATAAAATAAATCGCCACATTATTTTTATTTTTATACATTATAAAATGAAATAGGATTTAATTATTATTATTCTTATTCATTGTTAGATTCAATCTCATGTATTCTAAGTCACAAAACAATTAACACATCAGAAACCCAATTTTCTGTTTTCTTCTCTTCAATATTCTCAAAATAACCAATTAAATAGGAGGATAATATTATATTATTTATTTCTTTTCTAGATACCATAATTGGTATTTTGAGTTGAAAAAATGACTAATGGTCATGATAATATAATTTCCATTAAATCATTTTATGAAATACATTGCATAAAATTTTTATCTTAGTGAGTATTTCTAAAATACCCCTCATTAAATTCTTGTTGTTTTTAAACACAACTATAATGATATTTACCAAATATCTTCAGTGGGAGTGAATTAATATTTTCAAAATATTCCAAAAAATACACTCATAAATCAGTAAAATTTTGAATATTTCTACAGATAACATATCTATGGCATGGAAAACATCATCTTTTCCATGTTCATGATATCTATATGTATTTTAATTTTTCAAGACTTCATAAATTATTATACATAAATATCATAAACATGTTAATGAATTAATATCCTTGAATCAAAATAAAACAGGCCTTCATCAATAGATTCTTGATGTTTAATAAAAATTCTTCTATATTATTCTTGAAACATGATTCATTGATTTTTGGTATCAAGAAAATTTATAGTGGTTATCCTCATTTCAATCATCTTAAAACTAGAAAGTGTCATTCCATTAGTAGGCATCATAAAATTTTCATCTTGAAATGACAAGTCTAGATTCTATTTATTTGTATTTCCTCAAAATTAATTAATTTTTTGAACTATATGTTTTATTACGAAATGATATTCCTTTTCCCAAAATAAAGATCTTCTCTATTTTTTCTCAAATCCAAAGATCACAACCCTTTTTAGTTTTTTTTATTTATAATATGAACAAATAATTCATTCATTATCCCAAATATTAACATATTTATTGAATTATAATGGATACATACAAATAAATATTTGTAATATTGGATATACATTATCTTCGAGTAATATATTTTAGCAATGTCATATGATGGGATAAATGTCTTACAGTGATGTATTAAAATTAAGAATTATACTGCAGGTGAATTCATATGAACATGACTTTGTGAATCATAGCTAGAAATCAATACATTACATTCTTCACCAAATGTTTTATGTTTTGGGTGACATATTATTATTAGTAGGTAATAACTTTCAGATAGTACTTATCCATTTTTCGTAGACTCAATAACTGTAGACTTATACCATAAATTTGAAACTACAAATGTTTCCTTCTAGGTTTACTCCATCCTCTTCAAATCATCTAGAAAACTCATCAAATTATTTTTTGAATTATTATAATAATTGAAAACTACATTAAATTTATTTTTTGGTGTTAAAATATATAATATACACAATTAAGATTATTTTTTTGAATAAATAATGCATCCCATGTGTGCATCTGCTTCAATACATCTCTTGACATATCTCATTTACATTAACCTTTATCCAAGAGTGTATAAAACCATATTGTTTTACACAATATATTTTATATTACTCAAATGCGTTTTCTACTTCTAGATAGCTCTATACATTACCTTGAATTTTTCCATCTTAATATCCACGTGCAGTTGATGCTTCCACCCAACCTATTTTAGACAAGGCTTCTTCACCTTAACCACTTTTCATAGACACGAGTACCATCTTAGAAAATCATCTTATTTATAAGATTATTTTATTAATCTTCTTATCAATGTATTAAATAGTATCCATATATTAATTTTAATTGACACATTGTGTATGGGAAAAAATTTCACTTTAGTAGGCGGATTCACAATCCATCACCAACAACTTTTCCTTGGCATGATGACATTAATAACGATAACCAGAATAAGTAAAAAAATTACAACCATAAAATCAATGGTGTAGAATCTCCCACATTGGATTATTTCAATTCTACATTTACTCCATTTGTCAATTTCATTCGTCTCTCCTTTATTCATCACCATCAATAATTGACATTGAGTTAGTAATGGTTTAAATTATTGTCCCCCTAAATATAAGGATAACTATAATATCCCCTTAATTATCAACATGTGTAATTGGGAGGACTTCCTAAACATTCACCATCTTTTACCCAAAAAATTATTGAAAAAACATTCCACTAGTATGAATTAATATACAATTAGAGGTCCTTTTTAAAATCCCCCGTAAACAACATCATCCCTCATTATAGAGCATGGCCCCTTACTCATAGGAAAAGGGATGAATTTTCATATATTGATTGAAATTTATAAATCCTAACATCAATTGTGATTGATCAAAATTATAATTACATTTCTCATATCCAACATATCAATTATATACATGGGATATGTAATCTAGCTTTGTGTCACATCTAACCAGTTTGAAGTGATAGTTTGTATTGTTGATTAGCATAGAATCATTTTAGTTAAACTCGTAATCTGATCTCTCTTAAAAAATGTTCCATCAATAAATAAAATATAATTATTAATGTGATAAAACTATATAGAAAATATGAGTGATAATTTTACATAATAAATATTCCTACATTTCTACAGGGACTACTAGTTTTTTCTTAATCACATTTGGGGTAACTCATTCTAATTTAAAAAAATAACAACTTGTGCTCACTTAAACAAATACATTTAAATATTTCAGTTTTCTATTCTTCTGCACTATTTAAATAATTAATCCCACTTTAAGAACATAATAAATACCAATTAAACAAAATTGTTGGAATGAAAATCATACCTCAAACAGTATTTTTTTCAAATAAATATAGAATTATAATTTTATAATAAATTCTTGAATATTGGGAATATTAGCTACATTTGGTAGAACCCACTCATGGGATGATTACAATATTTATTCACATTAATTTCATAACATTTCAACATATTTTGGTTAATTGTAGAAAGGGGTGTATCATCCAAATTAGTATTATCTTTACCAGGAGGGTTGAGGTAGCTTTCCTAACTCGGGACATTCAGCTCTATCTTGTTTCATGCTTCCACCCTTAGATTTCCATGTTTGATTAAATTTTTTATATCTTATCCTTCTTTTCATTGGGTATTCATTTATTCCTTTGATAAAATTTTTGAAACATTAGCTCATATGTACTTTCTATCTCTTCTTTAATCATTCATATTATTGAGGGAGCCATGTGATACATCTGATATGACTATTGAACACCTTGTTACACCATCTACATGCATCTTTATCATCATTTTATTTCCCATTTTCAGGAATCTTATAAAACTATTAATCAGTGATATCATTCAACTTGAAAATATCCTAATGAAACTCAATGATTTACATTCAATTTGTTCTCATATTACTCTATATGACTATAAATTCAATGAATGGATTACAAAAATCCATGGTGTAGAATCTATTTAAATGATTTTATAATAAAATATTATTTTTTAAATCCTATTTATAATTATTCATAATAATTTTATATTCTTCCTTATTTTTTGAGCATCCTCCTGAGCCCTCTTTGAATTATTCGGAGTCATATGATTTCCCTAGGTAGAAACACCTTCTTTCTTAACCTAAGTCACAAGATGTTCTCCTTGACCATTAATAAATATATGGTTCCTAGAATAATTATACAATAATTTATAATAATTATGACCACCAATAAATGAAAAAATCACATTTGTTTTCAAGAATATCAATTTTATTCTTTAGTGATAGTTTCTACATAATATGTGATGTCTTTATTAAAAAATAAAGTTATATAATATCTCCAACCTTTATCCTCTCTGATTGAGGGCCATTATGAATTCTACATGGTAATATATGTTTCCATAAATCAATATATATATACCAAAATTTACAAAAAACCAATACCTTCTAATAATTCTCCATCTTTTCACATTAGTTTCTTGTTTTCCAGCATGAAAAACATTATGTTTTTTGGATGGAACCCAAATATTCTAGCATCATATTAAGAAATATTCTTATTATAAATTACCAAATTATTTCATCAACTTTTTTTATGTACTTTTATTATTAATCTCCCATATTAGTACTATGTTTAACTTTTTCCAGAATTTCATGAAATTCTAGAATTAGTGAAATCCAAATTATCTACACTATGGGTCACCATTTTTACATGATATAGAGGTAGTGGATTCATAAAATTATTTGAATATATTTTTTAACTATTTTTATCTTTTGATTTAGTAATCACTTAAAAATTTTGATTCACATCAAATTTATTCCGAATTATTAGGGGATATCTAGAATTTTAATTCTAGAAACAGTCAATTTTACTTCTAAATATAGACACATTAGGATGAGGTTGGTCTTATGATCATACCTAGATCCCAACCAGTTATCTTAAATACTATTAAGAGATTCGTTATCACAAAAAATCCTTTTATTTCTTCATTATTTGATGAAAATATTTCATTTTAAACTACATCATAATCTTCCTTAATTTTTAAAATATTCATGAGAGTGGTGAGTATTCTGACTTGTTTTGAAAATTCATATTCAATTTTATTTTCTTCTTCCTCTATTTTTTATTTCTCAATAGACAGAACCATCATAAAATACAGCTTTTTGGTAACTATCTTGATATAAACCCTCTTCAAATATATTCGAATATAAGAGTAAAATCGTCATCTATTATAATATATAAATTATCATCAAAACATTTACATCATGAAATAGGATAACTATAAGAATATAAGTTAATATATTTAACATTAAAATATTTACCATTCTTATTTCTTTCTCCAAATGATATTTCCACTTATTTCATTGATATATTTCCCTATTTCCTTACATATATCATCATCATATATTTAATTTCCATGGATGAGAAATCTATATTTACATTAACAGATAATTAAGAAGAATTATTAATCTAGGAATCTTATTCAAGTATATCAAATTCATACTTATTTCAGATATTTTTTAGGGGACCTTCAGATTAATACAAATGTTTATTCACTGGATTCTAATAGACCACTGAGAGTGGAGGGTTGAATTAGTGGTCCCTTAAAAAATTTATGAAATATTTCCTTTTAATTTCAAACCTCTATACTTATTTAGTATTTATAAACTCAATATTTTGTCTCAAATATTTACCTATATAATGTAGTAAATAAAGGAACAAAAACAAAAGTATTTTTACACAGTTTGGTGCTAACATCTACTATTTCGCTTAATTTCTTATATGACTCAATAATGGATTCTATACTATAATAAAACACCATAAATCAAAAGTGGAGGGTTCACTACACAAAAATATCATATCAAAGTCTCATTGATATCTTCTTTTCTATATTCTCACCATCCACATTTCAATGTCTCATAGGACTTGTCATTATTGCTTCATGTTGTGCTTCTTCAACAGCTTCAAACTGTATTAATTGAGTCTAATTTTGGTATTCTTGCATACCCTTAGTTGAAAAAGTTCTATAGAGTCTGACCATATATTTTTAATTTATTCATCTAAATATCCCTTGCTGATATGGATATGGAGATCTGATAAATATGAATATACAACAAGTGACCTATGATTATTCTTCCTATAAGATGGTCATTAAAAATTAATTATTCCAGAATACTATAACACTCAGAAACTACTCACACATTATCGTCATTGAAATTTTCAATCTATTCACATGGATTTCTCATTTACTAATATCTCATTTTTTTTCAATCACATTAGATCCTCATAAAATATATAAATAATAGAGTTCAGAGGATATTATTATTCTAAATAATTTGGAAAACTTCATTTTAATAATATAATTATGTCTATATTATTAAAGTCATTTTTCTTCACTACAATATGTTGAAGATTTTTTTTCCTCATTGAACACTAATTCATTTGATATTCATCCATAAAAATATTTACCAAATATTTTTAGGAGGAAAAACTTCATCTTCTCAAAATCTTTTTACAAAATCTCCCCTATAATCAGTATAGCTATAAATATCTCTATAGATAAAATATCACTAGCATAGAACTAAAATTCTTTTCCATATTAATGAAATATATATGTCTTATCATTTCTCATGTATATAGAAATTTTCTAGATATCAATATTATTCACTCATGAACACTTGAGAAACCTCTTATCAAAATAACATAGGCCTTAATGAATGACAACTCAAGGCTAGATGGTACTTCATTTCCATTATTAGTGGCAACTCAATTCAATTAGTTTAAGCATTAAGAATATATTATGGTTATTATAATTCAAATAATCCCAAAATAATCATATATCTTGGACTTAGTAATCATCACAATGTTCTAAACATGAATTAACAACTCACGATTCTATTGTTTTTTATTTCCACATAATTAAATAATTTTAGACACTCTATTTTTCTATAACATTTTATATTCCCATTAAAATGATTAATATTAGATCCAATTTCTATAAAATCATAGTTTATAAACCATTCTATTATTTATATTTATATTATAATTGAATACTTCTTGTGTCATTCTAAATATTCTCAACTTCATTATATTTAAAATTTGGAGACCTGATTTTTTATCCAACAATAACATCACATTTTCATAAGATATGATGTCTTAAAATGGTGTTTTTAATGTCTTATGCTCACAAATCATTATAATGAGGCATTAAAATATCTTATATTTTCTTATTTTTATCCAATGGAATTTAAAAAAAAATAGATGAATGTTGATGTTTTTTCTTAACAAAATCATAATACTGAGTAATCAAGTGTCTTACATTCTTGAAGTCAAACGATATATACTTACATTTAGTATTATAATGATTGAATTTACACTATATTAAATTTAAACATATCAAAAAAAATCATATTCTGGTATCATTGTCTTACAATGAGGTATTACATTCAGGATTTATATTATTGATGAAGTCATATGATCATTCCCTTTTTAATCATCACCAAATTTTAATGTTTTATGTCCATCATATAAATTATAACATATGGAGTAATGTTTTATAATTGGTAAAAAAGTCTAATAAACAAGACTTTTCCATTTTATATGAAATCCAAAAAATCTAATCATATATAGTAATATGCAAAATAAATTCTTATTGATTCTTGGGATACTCGAACATCATTAAATCAGTGCATAAAATCATCTGATGGGTTGTTTTGAATTATTAGAATTATTCCAAACTCCATCCAATTTATATATGAGGTATTTCATCATATTTAATACTAAAATTAGAGTATTTAAGTGAATAAAATTTTCATCTCATGTGTTAATATTATTCGATCAGTCATGGGAGATCTCTCATCCACATTAACATTTATCCAAGAGTTTATAAAACCTAATTACAATAGTCAAAAAAAAATTTATTTATCATATTTGTTCTATTTCAATTATCTTCACTAATACCTGGAATTTTTCCAACCAGATCACTATAAGAAGTACAAAATTCTACACAACTTGTTAATGGAAGGTCCTCTGTACCTTTAATACATTTTTTATATATGAGGACTATCTCATATAATCATCTTAGTTCCCTGTTTCATAAATAATAATTCCATTTACGAATTCTAGGGAATCCAAATATTAATTATCCTAAACCAATATTTATTATTAGAATATCTTATCATTTTATGGTTTGATAAAAAACTTATCACCCATATCTTCGCCTTCATATGAGGACATTTAAAATGAAAATTATAATAAGTTACAATAAATAAAACCATTAACAAAATGTACTTCATTATAAACTATTCTGATGCATGTTATATATGTAATTCATGCACCCAAGACTCGATTATGGTGGATTAGAAACCCACTCAATGGGATCATATGAGACACATAGTATGTAGTTCTATGACATTAGGAAAAGTGTATTGGGTTTTCTAAACAATATTATAAAGTATGTATTGATGTTGAAAATTTATAAAATTTTATGTTGATAATACAACATAAAATAGAGTTGGATTCCTCATTTGAAACTCCATATAGATGATGTTTTTAAATAAAAAATATTAGAGTGATTTTGACTTAAATGAAGGGAGGTATGTGAGTACTCTAATTCGGTGTAATATTTTAGAGATTTAATAGATATTTAAAGAGTGATAACATTGTCAAACCCATAAAATTTTATTTAAATTTTAGTATTTTTTTATTATATTGTATCCAAAGGGATTTTCCGAGGATGACATTGAATAATTAATTGGAGTTGATTATTATCTGACAAATTCATATATATACGATTAATCGGGGGTTTTATGATTTTAAAAAATGAATCTAATCTAGTAAAGATAATAATCTTGTTATAGAAATCATCATCATCTTATGATAATTATCCATGGATTATTAACCATCTTCATTCATAAGAGATAATGATTATATTATATATTCATTGATTTATGCCTACATAAACTATTATGGCATGTGATATTTTACTAGGTTTCCTTCTTGGATTTCATAAATAATCTATATTGATTACCAGTGACTTCTCAAAAATAAATAAAATCATTTTTATGTATGATCCAAACTAAATATATGAATCACATCAACAAGGTGATGTGATGAATAAGTTGTTTGATAATTTTAATTTTTTATAATTATAATAAAATTAATTATATTGGGTACCTGATTATGTATTTTTTTCATACTAGATAATCCAAAAGATCACTTGAGAAAGAAAATGGAGAGAGAAGAAACAAATATCTAAAATCATCATAAAATTATATGTATGCATGAAATCAAGTGAATTAGAGTACTATTTCATCATATTTTGTAATACAAACTAAAACATATAAATTTGATATTTAGTTAAATTAATATAGACAAAAATTTATGGATTTAAATTACCTTACAAAATTACCAAGAATGAGCACTATATTATAACACAGAACACCGCTTAGATTGATAACTATGAGGATTAGATTATGGTGAAGAATAATAAAACAAATAATGAATGTTATTGCACATGAGCCTCATTCCATTTGGTGAGGAATCCATTAGTTCATCCAGGAAAACTAGGATCATATCCAGGTGGAGGCTAATTTAATAGGGTAATGTAGCTATACTATAGTAGTAACTATGCAGAAGTGTAGTATGTACAGTAGAGGGAACGGTAGCAGGCACTGTTTGGCCTTGTAGAATCTAGGAATATTCCCCCATTTTTTGGCCATCGATCCACCGATTTGGTCCCCAAGTCCTTTATGGTCTTTAGGACACACATGCCTCTAGGTTAGTAAGAACTCCGGGCCACCTCAAGGCCTTCGGGCCAACATAAGTACATATGCAAACCAAACAACATACAAAGAAAAAATCTTCATATGGAGGAGTAAGAATATTTCACCATAGAAGAAGCTAAATGGATTTCAAGAATGAGAGGGTATGGAACCTACCATTGGGACAAGCCTGTTCATGCATGGGAAAGCCTATCCAAACAACCATGAGAAGGTTGAGAGCTTATTTCACGATGATGATTCTGTGGATTAGCGGTTCCAAGTAGTTAGTCTGGGTTGTATGTAATGTTTGAAGCCAATGGGTAATGAATTCCTCTAAGGCATATGGTCCACGTAATACATATGCCTACGAGACTTGTAATAGTTCCACCTCACCCCATAGAAGGTGGATTATTAATATCCATAAAAAATGAAGGCCTTCGGGCCATTAGAGGATAATAAATGTTATAAAATTCAACTCAACCTTACCAATGTACCTTTCTCAATGAGGTAGTAGGTCGTTTTTAGTTCTATATCATGCATGTTTACCTCAATGGATATTATTAGTGATGGTGTAGTGGGTGAGTAGTCTTACTTATTCATTACCCTCTACATCCAATGTAAGAAACATTGAATTTTTAAGATAATATTAAATTAATGTTTTTTGTTACTATTAATATTAGAGATATATTTCAATTTCCTTTTGAATAATATATAGTTAATCATATTAGATGGATTTATGTCCTAAACACTATAGTTGGGTCCAATATATCTCTTCGAGATTTTATTTACTATGTGGGACACTATTAGGAATCTTGTTCTTAAATATATGTTTTCGTCAAGTTAGATGGATTGTATCCCCTTTACCACATAATCCTAAAAAAAATTAATTTTTCAATTTTTCATTAAAATATTTAATGTTTAGAAAGAATCATTGAATGATATAAAATTTTTCAATTGTGTGAAAATATCCACATTTATGATTTTCAAAAAAAAAAATCTCTTAGATATTTAAATTTATCCATTCAATGTCCTAAAATGTGATTGGATAGATGAAAAATGTATTAATAAATTCCACACATGAAATACCTAATTGGTTTACTTTGTAAAAAACATATGTTTAAATCAGTATCCACACCTAAAAAAATATTAGAAAATTTACAAGTGTCTTTTACAAATTAAATCCATTATATATCCATTATGAAATAAATTTTCTTATAAATATTCATCTCCGACATTAAATTTTTTTTATATTCACTCATACAAACATGAAACATATCACCACATAACTCTCCAAAGATCAATCATCTTAAAAGCTTGTAATTTATAAAAAATAATACTCATCTAAAAATCTAGAATGTAATACCATAGTATTGGTTAAATCAAAACTCTCCACACTAGATCCAAAAAAGCGTATTCAAATAATTTGGATTTTCATGGAATTCTATTATATATTTGGGTTAGTGGGATTCATGTGAAAATAAAATGGTTAAAAAGAATATGTTTTTCTCTTAGAATACAATGCATGATCAATAATTAAAAATATATAATATACATTATTTAAATTATCTAACTAAAAATCACACAACTTATTTTCCCACTATAATAAAATCTTACAATTTATTATAATCAATGTTTAAGGAATAATTGTTCTTATTTTTTAGTATTTTATATTCATTTTTTTCTTTTTGTTTATAGAGTTGGATGGAAATGGAATACATTAAAGAAATAGTGAAATAATACATTTTCATTTTTTGAGGGTTAATAGTAATAAAATTTAATATGATGAAGTTTTAAATTTCCATTATCTATATATTTTTTATATAATGATTTTATAATTTTTTCAATAAGAAGGAAAATTAATTATAAAGAGAAATAAATTATTTATATATTTTCCAAAGGATTTCAAATCTACTCCAAATTTCTATATAATTTATCTCATCCTGATTAAAATCCACTAATTTCTCTAATTCCTTGACACTTATTTTCAACTTACTCATGAAATAAATTCATGTTTAGGGTATTATTGGGAAATAATCATTTCATGTGGATAAACAATATGGAATTTCATGGCTACTAGGTTCTTAATAATGGATAATATAAGGGAATACAAAAAAAGTGGATAATAATAAGAGCTCAATATCAAATAAACACATTTATAACATTAACAAATTTCTTTATTCTAATAAGTTTTTGATAAATAATAAAAATAATTTGTAGATGAAATAACATAATATGAGTTCACTCAATTAATTATGGTGTGAGTAAGAGTATAAAAAATTAGGTTACATTGCCTCTTAGAATGGGGAAAATTAACAATGGTCAGTGTTAATGAGGTATGGTTGTCCATAATAAAGAATACTTTTTAGAATGTATTGAATTAAGATAAAGAAAAATATCCCATATTAACAAAAAATTTAATTTTCATTTCAAAAACCAAGTAATTTATATATTTGTGAAAAAAAAACATGTAAAATGGTTTTGGAAAATTAATTTTAGATCAATATTGAAATATTAAAACAAAAAAAATGAAACTGAATAAAAAATAAAAACAAACCCAAATTCTAACCTAAAATTCCAATTAACTCTCCCTCAATAATTAGTTTATTTTTCTTAGTTAAAATTTTTATTTAAATTTTATTATTTATAGAATATAGAAAAAATAATGTTTTATAGAAAGGAAAAACCTGGTGATATTTCATCATTGATATAAACTACCTCCACCAAATGTTTAATGAATTCTTCATAAAATACATTCATGCTTTTACCATAAACTATTAATCCTGAATTAATGGATTCATTTGAGATAAAAAAACGAAATATAAAAACATGAAAAACATTATAAGGGAAAACCCAATAGAAATAAATATTATAGAGCATTAACATCATACATGAGTTGTATAAGAGTAATTAATCTCCCACCATGTATGTAAAATCTAATAATTTTATGATATATTTATATTTAAATAATTTCATTTCATTGATAGCTTCTCTAACACACAACATTGGGTTTTGACAACTTTTTTAATATATTTAGAATATTATAACCTAGCCATTGGATTGGAGGATATGAATTTTAATAATTAAATAATGAAAAATATATTTTATAAACTATTATAAAATTAATTCATTAGATATCAAATTATTATAATTTAAAAAATATATTTGAAAATGAATTATATGTTTTATGAAAATTTGTTTTTATGCAAATAATGTATTTGACGTCAATAAATTAAATAAATAGCTACTGGTGAAATAAATTAATCAACATATTATTTACTAGAATTTTTTTTTAAAATATTAAAAAAATATTTTTCGATGCATAAAATGAGAATGTATCAATTTTTGTACTTAGAATATATTTCTTTTTAAAAATAGAATTTTTTATCAACTTGTAAAATACAATTAAAATTAATTTCTAGCATTTATCTGTATTCAATTAGATTAAATGAATTAAATATTCTGAAATCGATGTTTAAAATTTGATAATTATTCCCATTTTATTGAGTGAAAATATTAATAGAAAAAATGGAAAAATTTATCAACTAAGTAATGGTAAAATTGGGTTGATAAAAATTAGAAATAATTGACAAGTCAGTAACAATCCAAAATAATTATTACTAAATTAATGTAGTTATACCCGGAGAACTATAAAATCAAATTTGATGACATTAATGGGTTATTTTCAATGATAAAGGAATTATATATTATTTAAATCCAAGAGTGTTACCAAAATGCCGCTCACATTATTTTCAATTAATATCATGTGTCCACATATGAGGTAAAAGTATGTGATGAATGAATCTATGTGTATTTTCTAAGAATAAAAAAATTATTTCCAAGATACAAGTTTTTTTTAATTTTAATTAATTATATAATTACCCTAATTTCTTATGAAACACTAATGCATTATTTCAATAATTAATAAAAAAATATAGTTAATGATTTTAAAAATATTAAAAAAAATTATTCATTGATTAAGTTATTGTGTGTAATGGATTTTATAGATTAATATAACATATTATTGTTTTGTTATAAGAATAATTTTAAATAAAACATTGCCTTTAAGTCTTCTAAGTGAATTTTAGTGAAAAGTGCCTAAATTGACAATAATGATATATTATTAGAATAATAATTTATTAAGTCACATTCAAATTATAAAAATATTAAAAAAATAAAGGGGATATTATATCATAAAACATTCTATTCCTTGTCCATTTTTCGGTAATTTATAACCATTTTTGTTGAGATTTACTTATTATATTTTAATCTTTTATGAAATTCCAAGAGTGTACCTCCTCTCTCATATAAATGATATCCTATCCTTTATACTTATTACATAGATTGTGATTTTTATATAGAATTTTCTATACAATATTCTCTTCTCCACTTCTCTATCCAAATTCTTGATTTTATTAATTCTCAAAATACCAAATATAGGGAACTTAATAAGAAATGTAAATGAGTTCATTCCAAGAATATGTAATCACTATAACTGATCACTTTATTGTATACTCTTATTTACGTCCCAGAAAAATGTTATTAATAATTAAACAATTACTTAATTTTAATAAACATTAATAAATTTATTTATTATTATGAAAAAACAATTATACATACTCTTTACCATCAAACAAGAAGTGAATGCGTCTCTCGTTCCTTCATAAGGATTATTATCTACACATTGTGACACAACTTATTTTTAATAACAACTTTTTATGGATGGTTTTTATTATGGGTCAAATGTCTATATATTATATTTATGACATAATTGTTCTTATATAATGACATGACAATTTCAACCTTCTAACCATCCAATTCTTTGGGGAACGATAATGTTGTTCGTGTGTACATGTAAACTACCACCACCATGAAGTCATACGATTCAGTTTTAATTTATATTTTACATGGATGGTAATCATGATTAATTTGATAAATATATATGATATATATTATATAATATTGATTATATATGGTTATTTATTATTTAATTTTAATTTATTCAATCATTTGGAAAATAGAAATTGTGTTCTTGCGTTTGTACAACATACAGTCTCCATGAACAGTGTAATTCATTTATATATATATAAAATTTATTGATGAATATGAATATTTATATAAATAATATAAATGATATTAATATCATTAGTAATATTATTTATTTAATAGAACTAAGATAAATATAAAAGGACTGAAACTAAATAATTGACAGACTTCTGAAAAATGAAATAGTTAATACTGAGAAAAAATGAGATTAATAAATAATTATTGATAAAAAGGTTGTCAAAATATTATAATGGTATAATATATTATTTAATAAGTATTAAAATTAATGTTGTGTCATTTTATAAAAATTCTAAATTTACTATAACTTAGGTTATATTTATTTAAAATAATGGTAAACTCAAGGTAATTGTTTTATTTCAAAGTCTCATCAATATTAAAGATTTTTTATATTTAAGTCTTCATTGGTATAATTATTTGATCTTTCTATACAATATTCATATTTTCTTAAAAAAAAATTTACCACTATTCCATTATTTTTCAAAGTCATTTTGACACATGTTTTTCATTTTACGAAAAAAATTATAAGGAATATTGTTGTTGTTTTCCGAATAAGGTGCATTTTGAATTTGTGAAAGGAATGTTTATAAGCTTATATGGCAGGAACATATTTTACCTACATTATGAATAATATTTTCATTAAATATTACCTTATAATGTGGGAAATTTGTTTTAAAATAAAATGTTTTCCATTATAATTTCTCCACTCTTTTTATAAGTGAATTAAAAATTAAAAGGTTATTTTCCTCCATAATTATTCCATGTGATCTTTGAAAAAAAAATTATATTTAATATGATATCATTTTAAGTTACATAATATTTATTGGGATTTTATCTAATTATTCCATCCTTATTATGTATCTAGATGGTTTATGTTTATGATGAATAGATGAAATGTTTATCAAACCCATTTATTTTCCATGGGTTATGATATGATTAATGGTTTATGAAATTCATTTCTTTCTTGGGTTATAATATGACTTATAATCTTACGAAACACATATATATTATTTTCATTATATGGTTATTAGAACCTATATCTCCCTCCAATTCATTAGGAATATTATTATATATCATGAGATATTTATTGGACATATATCATTGTACTTTATTAACTATTAGAATCTAGTCAATGTGCTTAATATGTTGTGTAAAACAAGTCGATGAGGTTGATACACATTGTGGAACATGTTTTGATACCTAATCTGATTGTCATAGTAATTAACCCTGATATATAGAGTGCTTTCTATATATATGATTATTCCATAATCAAATTTAGGATCTGAACATATGGTTCATTGTTGAGTTATGACGCGTTATTTTTCATAAGAATCATATATTTTGAAAATATAATCATTTATATCATAACTCATGTTTATGATGTTTTTCATATTGGGTTTGGAAATTGAATGTTATAGTCATGATATATTCCTTTTATAATTATATAATTCATTTATATGATCATTTATTTATATCTCCCTTGTTTACCCTTAATTAGAATCATTTCTCACCCTTTTATTATGTTTCCTTTCCCTAGGTTATGTAGAATGTTTTTAGTGTGGTATGATTGAGAAGAGTTCTATGAGGGAAAAATGTTATGGGATATGTTGACGATATTTCATAAAATAAGAAGTTTCTATATATAGTCTCCAAAAAATATAAACCTCAATGTTTCTCATATGGATCGTATAGTTATGTATTGAATATTCATCTAAATAGATGTAATATTTATGTACAAATATCTCAACACGTCATAGTTAGTGTTATAGTAGGGTTTAGTCAATCATTGGAGATTAGAGTTAGATAATGTTTATGAAAACCATAGGGATAATTATACTTATATAATAAAATACTAATGTTTGGTTAATTATTATGAATTAACTAGGATAAATCTAATGTGTCATAGAAAAAGGTGTAACTTTTTATACATTTTATAAATGATTTTAAAGAATTATGTGGTTTTATACTATGAATAGTTTTTTCTGAAACAATTAGTTTTGGATTCCATCAATGGATTAAAAATAAAATTTTCATTTTAATGTTCAATGTAATGGAAAATTCAAATATTATCCGACTATGAAAACTAATTTTATGGGAGCTGGAATGAAAAATATTTCAATTATGATCACATAACTTTTTCTCAGAATATGAATTATGTAATGTTTAAAAATTATAAAATGAGTTAAAAATGTACTTTTTAATTATTACTAATGAAACATAATCCTTCTATTAGTGCCAATTATGATCCACTAGTGGTTAAATAATGGATCATTAACGTTGAGAAAATAATTTATATTGATCAATTCTTGTGACTTGAAATTGTTTCCTAGTAGTTTATCATCTATAAAGTGAAGCAAATCAATGGTGGAATATTATCAATAATATAATACATAATAATGAAATTGAATTTGTTGAATTGGATGAGTTTAAAGAGATATTATTCATTATGCAATTTATTCATTATTACATCGAAATATGGAAAAGTAATTTCATGAGTTGAAACAAAGGGAAGAGGAATACATTAGTATATATGAGTGAAATTTGATAGGGATTTAATAAGATAACTTGGGTTTAATTATTAAGTATAAATTTAAAATTTATTTATTTATTTGTAGAATAAAACAATGTATCGTAATGTAATTATCTATAAGGGACTTAAGTATTAACAAATAAAATGTTCGATGTGAACTCAATGTAGAGATGGATATTTGAGACTCCAATAATTCCCATGATTTTTACACGAAAAGAAAGATCTAATCTAATGAAAACTCTAATAAATTTCATGGTGGAAAGAAAATCCATCCATCTACTTGCCAAAAATGTGGTAAGAAACATCAATAGAAGTGTTTTAATGGAATTTGGATGTTCTTTAAATGTGGAAAGGTGGGTCATAAATCCCATCAAAAGATAAAGGAGATAAAGAGTTTGGTTAGTTAAACTGAGGAAACAATATTCCAACTAATGAACCTCCCACCATTCATTGATTTTAATGTATGTAATATGTTTTTTGGGCCAACTAGTGATTTAATTCAATGGTTTTTTAAAGAGAATTTCATTGACCTATTAAGCACAAAGAAAAAGGTAAATATTTTATAATCATGAATATCAAAGTGGGTTACAAGAATAATGTAGTGAATGGTACAATTATCATCCAATGAAGAAGAACCAATGTATAATTTTATTTTTTATCCTCCCATTATTGTATTTCATAAAAACTTTCTAAGGGTATCATTATACCACCTAAAAAAAATATGTTTAGTTAGATGTGAAAACTCTCAATTCCACAATCGTCTCATCTCAAGAATACATCTTCTAATTGAAATATTTTTTCCTAATGTTCTTCCTAAAATATTTTGAATATCCCTTTCTTTGAATTTAATGTGTTCTTATCATGGATTATATATATATATATCCTAGACCAATTAATGAGTAAGGTACGTTGAATTTTATACTCCAAATAAACCAATGGTAATTTATCAATGCGAGGATGAATATGAAAATATAATAGAAATTAATTCCATTTTTTGGGAATTAAATCATATACATGAATATTAAATATCAAATATGGTTGGGATAAATTCCACATTAAGGATACAGCTATTTTATAATAGTTCTTTTTTAGGTCTTATAGAATATTATTTAGGTCCTACACTGAATTATGTAGTTGATTTGATAGTAGAACACATACCTGGTTCTATGACTATTTTAAAGACTTGATATAAAAGGCCGCAATTGTGTTAAATGAATTGAAAAAGAAAATCCAGTGAAATAATTATAACGGATTAATTTGGCCAATTGAGTCACCATAGGATGAACATGATCTATTTTTTAAGAATAAATATGGTTCATTGTGTCTTTTCATTAATTAAGGGTAGCTTACAAAGATAATTATCAAGAATATATATCCACTACACCATATTTATGAATTATATGATTCAGTATGGGGACATAAATAATTTTCCAATATTGAACCAAATTATGGATATAATAAATTGATATTTCTGAAAGAGTATATTCTCATATGACATTTCATACAAGGTATGGACACTGTGAATTTATATTTATTCCTTTGGGCATTACTAATGCCTCGTATTTATTCCTTGATTTTAATGAATAGACTATTGATATAATACCTTGACCAGTTTTGGTAGTCCTTATAGATGAAGATGATGTATATTCAAAGAAAAAGTAAGATCATGAAGATAATTTAAGGGTTGTTATGAAGATCTCGAGAAAGGGGTGATTTATGAAAGCATTTCCAACGGTGAATATTTTATATAGAATATTTTATTCTTAGGTCATATAATCTCATGTGAGGGTATATCACTAGATCATTAAAAGATAGAAGTTATTGTGAAATACAAATGTCCCACAATGGTAACTAAATTACTTATTTTTCTTAGATTTATTTAATATTATTTGTTCTTTGTGGATAATTTTTATCAACAATCAAATTCACTAACCAAGTTAACTCAAAAAGGATCTATGTTCCTTTGGACTAAGTAATGTGAGTAATGCTTTAAGTATCTGAGGATAATTTCATTATGTGCACATGTACTTATACTTTATATAGTTTAGAATGGTTTTTAATTAATATTGATTCCTTGAATAAAGGGTTGGGATGAATACTCTTGTAAAACAATATATTTATATCATATAAATCATAATAATTGAAGGTCCATGGAAAAAATTACAATGACTCTTGATTTGGAGTTAGATGCGGTAGTTTTTCATTAAATATGTGGAGGAATTATATCTATAGATAATGGTGTGACTTATACAATGATCAAAAAATATCAATGTATATTTTCACTCAAAAAACATAGAACAGACGAAAAAAATACGGTAAGAACATATAAAATATTATGAAATTAGTGTAATATATGATAATTCCAAAGGATCATACAAGATTATCTATGATGTGTATCACACAATATCCAATATTTTTCGATTTAAAAATGATGAATATTTAAATAATGAATAAGGGGATAAATATTATCTTTATCATATGAATTTTTAACCATAAAAATATGTAAATACGAAGGGGGAACAATAGGAACATGTGGACCTAAAATGGAAGGTGATAAATATTCCTACATTATACCATGATTATGAGGGATGAATATGGTTTAGTAATAATTTTTTTGTCCCAATAATACATGATATTATGATTGATCTATTGGATAAGGTAAATATTCCATCATTATATTTCCATCCTAGAAGCACAAGGATAGATAATGGCTAGAGAGTATATTTCTGCACGGATGGAATGAAACGAGATATTGTGGAGTATGTTTCTCTATGCATGGTATGTGTGAATGTTAACTCTAATAGGTAATCTTATAAGTGGATGATACAACCATAACCCACACCATAATGGAAATGGGAAACATAACCCCGAATTTCATTGTTGGACTCCTCAAAACATCTAATGGGAATAATGCTATATGGGTTATATTCAATAGCCTAATAATTTCAACACACCTCAATTCTTATACATAATATTCTACTCCTGATCAACTAACTCAGTAATTAATTTTGTAAGGTTTAATATTACATTGTGTACCACTACCAATTCTATATAAATGAGAATCGAGGTTTACCACAATGTTTTGGAATAGTCTTCAAGAGGATTTGGATACAAAGTTAGGTATAAATACTACATATCGTCCTCATACTGATGGTGAATCAAAGAAAAAAATCAATCTCTAGAATATTTATTTAGAGATTGATCTTTGTGTTACAAATTCATTCAGGATCATCACACTCTTTTTGTGTAATATTTATACAAAAAATAGCTTTCCATAAATAATTCATATGGATAATTATAAAAAAATCAATCATAAGAAGTCCAAATTTCCAAATTTGTAGAATAAATTTAGAGAATTAAATCTATTGGGAACTAGTTTTGTAGTGGAAATTCAAGATAAGGTTAGATACATTCAGAAAAATATTAGAGCATCTTAAAATTGACAATATAATTATGATAAGAATCATAATTGAGACATACAATTTAAAGATGATGTGATGGATCTTCTGTATATTTCCTCCAGGAAAAAGTTAATCGTAGATGGGAAGAAGAGAGAGTTAATCCCAAGGTATATCAGTCCTTTTGATGTTTTTGATTTTATCGAGACAATATCTTATCCATTGGTGCTTCCACTGAATCTATATCAATTTCATGGTGTGTTCCAGTTATCTATCATGATAAAATACGTAAAAAATTATTAATATGTATAGAACTAATAATTAATGTTAATTAATCATGATCGTTACTATAAGTAATATCCACTAGAAATATTATATCACATAAATAAATTACTATGAAAAGAAACTACATTCCTTGTTAATGTTCTCTAGAAAAACAATTAATTTGAAGAAGATACCTAGGAACTTGAGGACGTAATGAAATATATATATTCCTATTTGATTGAATTATTATAATTTATTTTGGGTTTTAAATTCATTTTAAGGGGTTATAATGTAGCACCCTTATATTTTAAGAAATATTTAGTATTAAATAAATCATGTTCATAGATATTTTGTGTTACGAGCAATAACAAGTTTAGATAAATCGGGTTACATTACTAAGATATTATCTGAAAACAATTGGAATTAAACATATGAATGGTAATAAATAATTATGAAAAATATGTGGTCTACAAATTTAAAAAATTAAATCATTAGTTTTCAAATAATTATTATTGCAAAAAATGATAATAAAATTAATGTTTTTCTCTGAAAAATTAAATTATGTACGAAATGTATTTTATATTAATAAATTAAATGAATACCTATATTGGAATGATTTTATTGTATGAATTATCTAATTTATAAAAATAATTTTTTATTTAACAAATATTTATCTAGTCGTAGTATATGAATAATTTATCTTTTATGCTAATTTTTTTTTCTAAAAAGTCGTTCATACGTATGTTTCACACTTATTTTAAAATTAATTTCTACAATTTATATGTATTGAATTGGATGAAATTAATTACAAATTTACAATCAATTTGTTATGATTTTTTAAATAGACCCTTTTTATGTTTTTTTAATATGAATAGAAACCATTGTAAAATTTATCACCTCCATTATAGATAAATTAGGTTAACATAGATTAAAAAAAATTTATAAGGCCATAATTATTCTTCATAATTATTATTAGATTAAATTAATTTTTACATTATATGCTTACTCTCTAGTTTTATTTGTTTAATTAATAATTTCCCATAAAAATTACTTATTTTATATTTAAATTAATGATGGTTACAAGGTATTACTCTCTCTGTTTTTAATATATATTATGTGACCACGTATGAATAAAAGTATGTTATAAATCAATATAAGTTCCTATTTGTGGATGAATAAAATTATTTCTTTGTATAATTTTTTTAATTTTCATTAATTATATAATGATCTAAATTTCTTATGAAAACATGACCTAACATTTCTCTAATTAATAAAAAAATATAATAAATGATATTTAAAATTTTAAAAGAAATATAATTTGAGTGATTTAATGTGTTCCCCAAATTTCATAGATGAAAATATAATGATAGTGATTCTTTATGAGATTATATTCAGATAAAAGGCTTTTCTTTATATCTTTTAAGTCAATTTAATGAAATAGTGCCTAAATTTTCAATAATTATATTTTATGAGATCAATATTTTATTAAATCACATAAAATCATAAAAATATTAAAAATGTACAAAGGGGGTAACATATAGTCAAACAAAGAATCCAATTTTCAATTATATGACGTTTGGAGATATTTTTTTGATATTTACTTAAATATAATTTAATCATTTTAGAGATTCCAAGACTGTTCCTCCTATCACTTTTAAAATTTCACTTTTTCATTCTTGTATACTAGTGGATTACCAAATGAACATTGTGATGTGATTCATTTTTCATTTATATTTTACTGGGATGGTAATGAATTTGAATTTTAAGAATATATATGATATATATAATATAATAATTATTCAATAAATTTGAATTTTTATTTTTCATTATTTCATTCCATCAGTCAGAAAATGGAAACAACATTCATGTTTACACACAACCTAATGTCTCCAAGAACTATGTAATTCATTTATATACCTATAACTTTTATAGATGACAAAAAATATGTATATAATGAATAAAAATTTTATTAATTTCGTGATTAATATTATGGAGGTGATGGAATAAATAAAAAATTACAAATATTGAAACTACTGATTTTAAATACTTATGAATGACTAAACAATTAACTCCCATAAAAAGAAATTTAAATATGGGATTATTTTTTAAAGGACTGTCAAAATTTTATAAAGGGATCATATACGATGTTATAAGTTTTATAAATTATCTATTATAAAATTAGAATAAATTTAAATTTGTTATATTGGATGTTAGATTGCTTTTGAACAAGAGGAGTACTTGGTAAAGGTTTTATTTCATAATTTGATAAATATTTGGGATTTTATAGATTCAAGTATTCATTTTGAGAATCATTTAATCATTATATTCGATATCCATTTTTTTAAAATGTTTCCAATTTTTTTTTCTTCAATGATTATTTTAATACATCATTACCCATGTTTGACTTTCAACATAATGATTTAAAATGATTCTTTTTGTCATTTTTGTAACAAGGTACATTTTGACATTATGAAAGGAATATTTTTGAACCAATAAAACATGACTATTTTTTACTCTCATCATTAATGATATTTTATTTGAATATTAATTTATTGATTTTTCAAGGTAATTTTAATAGGAAATTTATTCCATTAAAAGTGACCAAATTTGTTTTTTAGAAGTAATTTCAAAATGGAAAGTTTGTTTTCCTCGGGAATTATTCCAAGTGATATTACAAAATCATTTTTTATCTTATATTGATTCAATTGATTTAAATTAATAATTATATAAAATAATACACAAGGATTCAATCCTTATGTTTTCTTTCTATGATTTATTTATATTGTGAAAAGAAAAAAAATTTATGAAACAAATTTTTTTCAATCGGTTTTTCTATATTGAAATGATTTTAAAACTAAATTATTTTCATGGATTTGATAAGATGAATGACTTATTATTTTCTAGAACACATATTTATTATTTTCATTATGTTATGTATGATACCTATATCTCCCTCAAATTCATGGTTCTGTGTAAAATATCTCATGAGATAGTTATAGGAAAATATTTGAAATATTTGATCCATTATGGGAAAGAAGTATAAGTGATTGATCTATTATGAATATTCCACAAAAAAATTTATGATTTGAACTTATTGTTCCTTATTGAGTTATGATGAGTTCTTATGGTTATGAATAATGTATTTGGAAATGTTATTTTTTTATTTCATAACTAATTTTTTTGATCTTTGTATGATTAGGTATGAACATTGTAAGTTGTGGACCTTAACTCATATGGTTAAACTATATTATTCTTTCATATTATCATTGATTGATATCTCTCATGTTTATTGAGCATCTGATCACACAATTTTATTATGTTTCATTTCCCGATGTTAATAAATAAATTTGTTTATTAGGGAATGTGTTTGACGAGTAGTATGATGAAGATTTTTATGGGAGATATTTATGATCTATAATAAAATAAAAATATTTTATATGTTTTATAAAAATACTCTAAACCTTTATAGTTTTTTTCATGGATCATAATATTATTAATTTAATATTAATATAAATTTATGTAATGTTTATATATTAAAATGATGAGAATAAATATAGAAATATTTTTGTAGAATCATATTTTCTGGAGAATTTTTCTCTCCTTACAGACTCTTTAATTATTATTAGCATTCCATTGGATTTCTTCAAGCTCCCAAATTTTAAATTTCTGATGAGTAACTACATTCAAATTATTTTTGTCAAATTGATTTATGGAAAAATATACATGTCACTCGAACTCAAAAAAATCTAATGTGTTACCAAGAACTAATAGATTTGGATACATTCCAATGGGAGTTTTAAATACACTCTAGTATTCCAACAATTCACCAAATAATTGAGTTTTATAATCATTTCTATTAATTTGATTTTTTTTCTAATATTTTTTTAACCTTACTATTAGATACTTTTTTGGTAGTTTGTTTGGGGATGATATTGTGTAGAAACATAGTTTTAGGACTCATACTGGAATAAATTATTATATATACTATGATTTCAAAACTGAGACTCTCCTTCACTAATTAAAAGTCATTGTAAACCAAACCTACAAAATAGGTGGTATCTGATAAACTAATAATGACTTAGGATTTATTATTTTAACATGATTTTTAATCCTCCTATTTTTAGATATAATAACTACTAAAATATTATACACAAATATATTAAAATTGAAAATAGTTTCCATATATTTAAGAAACTAAAAAATATATCATATAATATCATCGGTTTTGGGGTATCTCATTCCACATAAAGACCTTTCAAGAATATAAACACCATATACATGAGTCAAAACATTTATAAGCATCTTAAAATAATGTTCATAAATAAATATTGGAGTATAGGTTATTTTTTATAGTTTCCTTGGGACCAATTAGAATACCATATACAAGAGTGTGATTCAATGTGTGTATGGATTTGAACTCATAGTTGAGAATGCATCATCATATGACATAGTTGTTACAGATTATTCAAAATATGAGTCAGCACAAATTTATTACCTAGAATCACACTTAATCATAAAAATTTGGTATTTTTTAAATTTAGAAAATTCTTAAGTGGAAACCAAAAAGCTCAAAAGGTCATAAAAACATGGGATTATATCATTAAAATTATAAATATGGTCATTTTACAAGTATTCTGAAATTGGAAATTTATTATACGAGAATATTTCAATATCAATGTTAATGTTGATTATATGGTTTGAAGATAAATATTTTGATCATTTTTTTTAATTTTTATTCAAAACTCTTGAGGTGTGAGAATCTATCAAATAAAGTATTTTTTTGAATCAATATTTCTAAAATGTATATAAATTATTTCATGGTCAGAAAACACAACCATTTATACCCAAGGATATATGATTGAAACATCTCCCATAAAAACACTATGATAAAGAATTATTTTTATATTGTGTTTTAGTTTTATTTTTATAGGTCTAGATTTTGAGATACATATATAATGACAAAATATTTGAAATATAACCATTTTTAAAAGACTCCCCATAATTATAGTTTTAGGGTTCATACATGATTTCAACGGGATGATCACACCTTGGTTGATGGATGATTTCTAGTGAAGTGTGATATTTTTTAAATCCATTAAATTCCATTTTACAAATTTTACATAGAAACATTTCATTTCATTTTGTAGAAATTGATAATATGATGTGTTCTGTTAATAAAATGTATAATATATAAATGAAAAAAACTAGAATGTCTTAAAAAGGAAAGCACATCCCAAATATAATTTGGTTTGGGTAATAAATAGATAAAATACATTTAACTGATCAACCTGGATACCCTCTTAGAAACAACATGACCGTGAAAATTACATTGTTCTACCATAAAATGATATTTTTCATATTTTAAAATATGATTATTTTCTATAAATGTGTTCTGAATTTTACATATAATAGAAAAAAATAATGAAAATTGAAACCATAAATAATAAAATCACCAATAAAGACATTTTTATGTTCACTAGGTGATCTGAGAAAATACAAATAATGTGACACTTGAAAGTAACAGGATCACTCCACAGGCTGGATGGAATCAACGAATTTGAAAATTTCAAAAAACTATGTGGTCAATTTGGTTGTTCCTTGATCATTAGGTTCAAAATATATCTAGAAGTATATATATAATCCATCATGCAAATTTTAATGAGAGTTACCTTTAATACTTTCCAACATTTGGTCAATAAATGGTAATGGAAAACATTAATTTCATGTTTACTATTTCTGCTTGTAGTAATCAATGCAGACACACATTATATTATGACTCTAGTTGGAAACAATTCATTATGATCATTATGAACAACCATACAACCAGTATTTTTAGGAAAAAATTTAATTTCACTAACCCATATACTATTAATGATATGATATATGATCCCAACAACTAATATATTTATTTTATAATTATTAAAAACATTAGAGAGAGTATAGTTTAGTCGATGTTGTGGTTTACTTACTGGTTTAGATTCATCCCCAAGAATAATTTTATGTATGCATATGAATGATATAATACCTGGTATATAATTCAATTTATATCATGTTTCCTTTTTATACTATCTAAATATTTAATTCAAATGTATATTATGCACTATAGATATGTTATTTGAAATAGTGATATGTAATTACATAATACCCAATATATATATATATTTATTGTTCCATGAATGTGGTTCCAATTCAAGAGAAAGCGGTTTGAGAATAAGAGGAAAATATTTTTTTTTGGAATAATCTCTTTTATATGATAAATATACTCCTTATTTTTCTCCTTAGTGGGATATTAAATATAAATGGTATTTGAAGATTCATCAATAATTTCAAAACCAAATGATGTCAAAAATCATAAATATACTTGCAGTCATGTATTTTCTGAACACCAATATATAATTAATTTAATTAATCCTCTCCCAAAATATTTTAAAAGGTGAAAAAAATATGAGATGTTATAATAAAATGAATTTTTAATTCCATAATCCATCGGGATAACAACAATATTGTTAATTTAGAAAGTGTAAAACTCTATTGGGGTGTGAATTATTGCTTGTAAAATTAAAAAATTTATCAAATTTTCACCAAATTTCATGTATAAGGTTCCATTAATTCAATTTAATATTGTTTTTATAGTTTTTAATAATTTAATACCACGAATTAGAGGATCATGTTTAAGAATTTGTTCATCCTCCATTTAATGCACCTAAAAGTCTATAGGGAACAACAAATCCTTCAGATTCTCTAATATTTCATCTTATGAAATGGTTGGGTGTGTTATACTATAATTATATAATTGAACTATAATTATTTTTGTCTAAAATTATCCATAAAATATTGTATAGATTATCTAGTGTGGCGTCACATTAATAAAAGCACCAAGATCAAGCATATCATCAACGAAATATCACTCCCCCATGGTTTATGGAATTTATAATTTTCATATATCACATAAATTTTGTTAGAATTGTTGGATTAATTTGTGTTGATTCATTTATCACCAAACATAATGTCCCATTCCCATTAATTCATCTTCATCGGGTATAATGTTCCTTATGAAACTTTATGTATCAATGAATTTTCTTCACTATGTCAAGAATTGAGAATTTAACATGAAATTTTTTAAATGTATTAATAATTTTCTTATAAAATTCACTTTCATTATATTTCATATAGGGTTTAATTATTAATGAAAATGAATCGGTATATTTGAAATCATAGGGGGTATTCTCAACCACTTTTTTACATTTTTTTATTTGTATATTTTCAGTTGAATCATATGAAAATAAAAAAATATTGATTTAAAGAGAATTAAATACCTAAGGGATGGACTTATCATAAATAGAAAATATGGTTGTGATATATATTTAAAACTAATGAGTGAATTGTATCATACCTTTTTATTTGGGATTACTAAGTGTTTAGGAAGGAAGATGTCAGGAACCTTGAATCTTAATCCCACTAATGGAATTATACAATTATCATACTTATGTTAACATGTATTTAATTGTTTATTTAGTGGTTTACTAGAACTATAGGTTATGTGATTCCATTTTCTTTTCCCACTTTTTGTGCCTTGGTTTGGGAATGAGTGGTGGTAGAGGTACATTTCTCGGAGGTGTTGGATGAGTATTGTTATCTTGACCATGATTATACAAATAATTATTAGTGTTTTCTATGTTCCATTATTTTTTATATTATTTTCTTCCTTTCCAACAATGGTTAGATTTTTTACTAAATTACTTAATCTTTAATGGGAGTTTTTACAAAAATGAGATCCCTGATGAATTATTGCATTAGATGATTCCTGAAGTTAGGGAATTTATTGTAGAAAAGATTGTTATCACCAAAAATACCAAAATATGAATGAATATATTATTAATTTTTTAAAAAACAAAGTAATTTTGATATAAATAATTTATATATATTTATTCGTCTATTATAAAATATTCAATATTTTTCATTCAAAAAGGAAACAAATTTATTATAACCGAATTGGGTTCTCCTCATTATAATGTTTTCATTAAAATATTTATTCTTTATTTATATAATTTTAAATTAGAAAAAAAATTATTTTTGTATTTCATCTTGTTAAAATAATCTTGTGGTATTTTTTTTATAAATTTCTAAATAAATTGATATTTCGATGATGGGTTTAATTAAAATTGGTATTTTTTTCTATCCAAGGTAAGATTCTATTTTGGAGTAGTTTTAAATATTAATTAGTTACTAATGAATTAAAAATAATATAATTATAATTTTTAAAATTAAATTTATACTTGAATTTTGTATAATAACCTATTATTATACAAATAATAATTTTTATGAAAGAATCATTTTTTGTCACATTTTTAAAGTTTAATTATAAAGAAAATTTTCCCAATTATGTGTTATGAGTTATTAAAAATTGATTTTATATGTGTAATAATTGTGTATAAAATTTTTAAATTGTTTTGGTTTATTTTGGATCAATATTAATAGAAACCTTGTAAATTTTTAATACCAAAGTTATGTGTAAATCATGTAATTAATGTTAAAGATAGAGAGATAAATACTATAAATTGACCATAAAACATGAATTAATTTTATTCTAATATTCCAATTCTTCCATAATCATCCAGTATATTCTTATATAGAATTTTGTTTCCATTTATATGTTATTAGGACCTTAATAATAATTTATGTGATGAAAAGTAAAAAAATCCACACTTGGGATTTTAATAACTATAATTTTTTTACATGGAGATATATATATAATATGTTAACTTATTAATAGTAATTTCAAAGATAAATTTTTATTCTTCATCATGTTAAATTATATAAAATTTTTCTAAATAAATAGGTAACAAAAATGCCTATAAAACACTGATTAGGTAATTATTGAATTAATGAATAAATAATATAAAATCAATGATATTAATAGTAGCATAATTTTAAACAATTAATGTGAAAAATTAATTTTATAAATATAAATCATATTTTATATTTTTTTCATTTAATTACAATTAATATTTTCATTGAAGATAATAAATTCAATGCAAATGAATCGTTTTAAAATTGATCGTATTGATATTTTATAATATATAATTTTTTATTAAATTATTTAAGATTCGTTAAAAACATAGATTCATCCAAATGAATGATATATTCTTAATTATATCAATAATTATCCATTTATGGGAATTTGTTCATTTTATAGTAGTTTTATTTACCCATAAAATGTAGAAAACATTAATATTATGGTAATTGTCAAAAAGGTTAATAAAAGATAAAAAATTATAATAGAAAACGTTATCCAAAAAAATAAAAATTTTATTGGACGAAATTATTTGAACTAATAAACATATTATAATTATATATTATCATATTTGGTCAATTTGGATTGAAAAATTAATATTTATTTATTTAATATTTTATGAAATCCCAAGAGTTCCCCTCCCATCTCTAATAAAAGTGTTCAACATATTCAAATTAATTCATGACAAAAAATCCATTTAGATCATGAAATATTTGAATATATACATTATAATAATTTATAAGAACATTATCTAGGTCCTTTTTATGTATAATTCCAATTTTATAGTTCTTAACATCTTAAAAAATTGAGACATTCTAATGAATATGTATACTTTTAACCACGTGTTTTAATTTGATACCATCATCCATTTCCCTTAACCCTTGATCAAACACAATGATATAATAATTTAAATATATCCCCTATATTGATATGTAATTATGTTAATGTCCTAACCAATAAAATTTCCATCCTTCAACAAATGGGAAAGCAACCCATCATTCATGCATATGGCGGACTACTAACTTGTGGACTGATTTAATTAATTTTTAATAACAATCTAAAAAGTTAGTTATAATGATGTAATTAATGATTATATAAGTTATGAATGAATTATTTGTCATTATAAAAAGACAATATAGCATTTTATTTCTTAATTTTCTAATTAATAAAAATGTTAAATTCGTTCATGCGTACATATGGACTACAACCCGCACGAAGCGATGCGATTCATTTTTCATCACAACATCACATGGTTGAAATATATACAAGTATATATAATTAATAAATATTATATTATTAACATTATATAAATAGAAAATTATATTTAACTTTTTTCTACGATGATCGCAAAAAAATGAAAATATTACTCATCTATATATACTGAGTACCACCCAATGATTGAAACATGGTTCATTTTTCATAACAATGTATCATGAATTTTATAAATGTAGAAAATACATATAAACATTATAATTATGTCATGATTATTATTATGTGGATTAAAGAATAATTCCCTCTTTTAACATACTCATCTTATCGAATCAGTTTTGGACTAATGAAACCAATTTTATCAAAATAACCATTAAGAATTTAATTGATTAAATAATTAAATATAATATGGTAAGAGATAAAATAAAACAAAAATTAAAATTGAAAATGGTTCTTAAGAATGTAAATAATTAAAACATGATTCTTATTTACTAAGATGAAGAAAAAAGCTGATGATCAGACTCATGTTAAGTAACTTTTTTAGAAATCATCTCTTATATTTTTCCTTAAGACTTTCTATTTATTCCAAATCCATATTTTAAAATTATTTTATAGATGTATTTGTATGTACATAAGTGAATTATAATGGATATATTTTTGTTTCTATTGTGTTTATTTTAAATTTTTTAGAAAAGTTTATCTTATTAAAATATATTAATTTTTTTACAAAAAGACAATGAGAATATTCTATTTGAATATATACAGTGTGAATGTACATTCCAGCTATGACACCCCATTACTTTTATGAAATTTTTCTCATTAGATAATTTTATTTCATCGATATATTGTGTAACATGAAACAATTAATTAAGTAGAAATGTGTACCATTGTTAAAATATTATCTCCTATCCCTTAATATGGTTGATATAAATAGTAATTACATAATTATGAAAATAAAATTTATAAAAAAATTCTAAAAATAATTTCTTACTTATAAAATCATTATAATTAAAAACAAAAAAAATTAAAATAAATGTGATGCTTTTTATTAATTTTTATTTTCACACAATGTATTTTATATCAATAAATTAAATTAATACCTATTTGTGAGTTATTTAAATATACATATTATTTACATTATATAATTTTTTAAACATTTAAAAATATTTATCTAAGAATAAGATAAGATAAAATAAATCTTATGCTTAAATTTTTTTTTTAAAAAAAGAAGTTATGTAATCTTTTGTTCACATACATTAAAATTATTTTCAACCAATTATATGTATTAAATTATATAAAATTAATTTTATATTTAGAATTATTATGTTAGTATTTTTTAAATATTCCACATTTATTTTTTTCAATATGAATATTATCCATTGAAAAATTTATGACCTTGATAAAGTGTAAATTGGGATAAAATAAATTAAAAATATGTGCTATAGAAATAATTCATCATATTGATTATTATTGGATGAATATAATAAGATCCATATCATATTATGCTTAAATTTTCCATTTTTTTGATAATTTCGCACAAAATGACATATATATTATTTATATCAAACTATGATAAAAAATTTCACTCTCTTGATTATAAATATCTCTTCTATGACCACATAGGGAAAATATATGTTATTAATTAATAAAGTTGTCTATATTGTGAAAAATTAAATTATATTCATGATAAATTTTTTTAAAATTTATATTAGTTATATAATGATCATATTTTAATGTGTCACACTGATGAAATATTTCGCTAATTCATAACAATATAAGAAATTAAATTAAAAATATTAAATTTGATATAATTTTAGTAATTTAATGTGCTCTATTAAGTTTATAGCTTTATATAACAAATTATTGATTTTTTATAAGATTATATTTGAATAATGACTTTGTATTTATATATTTTATGTCATGTTAAGCATCTACTATCTAAATTTAAAATAATGTTATTTTATGAGAATGGACTTTTATTTAATGATAAAACAATTTAAAAAAATATAAATAAGAAGTGTAAAAAGGGCATAATATATGGTTTAAATTTAATTCATTTTCTATTTACACGTCATTTGGTTCCATCTATATTGAGATTAACTTAATTATATTCTAATCATTTTGGAAATTCCAAGAGTGCCCCAACCTTCTATTATAAAAATAATATATCATTTTTTTACATCATGTAACATTGATCCTTTTAGCTCTCCCTTTATTAAAATAATTCCCTTCTACACATTCCAATCCATCTTACAAAGGTTTTTTCGTCTCTAAGGACCAACTCCAGTGTCATTAAGAGGAGATCTAAGGGAGTTCTTTCTAAGAAGATGTGATCTCCTTAACCAATCTCAATCTTTTATACACTTCATTACTAACTATAAATCTACAGTATTTAATATAAAATAATAAATTCATTATAATTGATGTTCATAAATTTTATTATGATTATTGATCAACCATTATATACCCACACTCATATCAAATAGTAATTAAATGTATCATTTTAGTGTAAGTATGGATTACCTTAGCAGCGGCAGGTCACTGTAGCAGCGGCAGGTCATCGTAGCAGCAGTAGGGTACCGTAGCAGCGGCAGGTAATATGCAATACTGTAGCAGCATGGGTATTATAGCAGTATTATTCACAGAATGGGCCTTAGGCTAAAAATGATTTTAAATTCCACGTAATGGTCTAAATGCCCACATGGATTTCAGGCTATGTAATGGGTCTCCCTCTAGCCATTTAAAGATGTCTTTTCTTTTCATTAATAATAAATGAGGCTTCAGCCCCAACCATTTAAAAAAATATTATTAAAGGATAATATCATGTCTATATTCTAATCATGCAATCCATTAAAAAAATATAAGATCATTCATTCATACATGGGCCCTACAACCTCTAGGATATTAGGTGATTATTTTCTTTCATTTATATTTTAATTAGATTGTAATGAAGTTAATGTTAATAAATATAAATGATATATTATAAAATATTAATTCCATAAAATTGAATTGTTATTTACCTTTCATTCATTTCATTAGTCTGGAAATGGAATGAACATTCATGTGCACATGAAACCTACCATAACCATTAATATTCTAATTAATTTTTCCATATCTAAATTTTTTATTTGTCTATAAATATGTATATAATGAAAATATATTATATTTATATCATGAGAAATATTCTTCAGGTTTTTTAACCAAGATTAATATATAATGATGTATATACTAAATTGAAACACACATAATAAATGATATTTTAACACACAGGAATAACACTTTAAATAAGAAATTTTTGATAAGGTTGTGTTTGATATATTATAAAGGGATCATAGATTATGTTATAATTAGGAATAATAAATTACTACATAATTATAATAATTTTAAAATTATTATATTGGATTTTATAGTTCTTTTGATGTAAGTTAAACTCATGGTGATGGTTTTATATCACAATCTGAACAATATTTAGGATTTTTATCGTTTACACTCCGTTATAACAACCAATTCATATTTATATATCATATAATTTTTTTTACATTTTTTTTTCAATAAAAAAATTCTATTCTACATTTATATTTTAAATTTATATGTACTCATGGTTTACTTTTACAGAATGATTTAAAAGAAATATCTTTTCCATTTTCCACATAATGTATGTTTTGAATTTGTGAAAGTATTGTTTTTTAAAATTATAAGGAATAAATTTATTTTACTTAAATGATGAATAAATTTTTATTTAAATCTTACTATGCATGTTTAAAAGATTATTCACAAATAAAATGTTTTCCTTTATAATTGAGTATCATTTTAGGAAATGTGTTTTTCAGAATTGAAAGGTTATTTTTCTCAAGGTTTATTTAATGGGATATACCAAACCAATTTCCATATAAGATGAAATTCATTGATGTTACATAATAATTTCTGTGTTTATTGTCCAATTATATCATCCTTATTATTTCTCTAGGTTTTTTTATGAAAAGAATTAATATTTATGAATCCTATTTCATTTGTATAAGTTATTATCATGACGCCCTCCCCACAAGGTGTACCCCTCCTGGTCCCTCAATGTGATAAGGGAGATAGTGCCCCATGAATCCCACCTTTAGTAGGCCCCGAGTTGGGAACTATCTCTGAGGATTTAGTAAACACATAAATGGGATTCATTAACCTTTAGGAAAACACATGCAAGAGAGAGAGAAAACATAGTCACCAACCAACTCCCACTCAGACATAAATATAAATGAAAACCCAAGTAAAAAATGTAATTCCACGCAAAACTACTATAACTTAAAGGGGAAAAACAAAAAAACACAAGGAAAGTAAAAAAGCATCAACCTCAAGCCCGAATAATTCCTATAAACCTATGCTAGTAGAAACCATCTTGATATCCAACCTACGCCAAGTGTCCTAAAAATAATTTATATAAACATAGGTTGATGATAACAGTATACTCATTAGGATCCTCCCTAAATCCTCTTGTGAAAAATGAAATAAATCATGATAAAGCACAATGAACATTATGTGAAACTAACTCTTCACCTTAACATGTATACTAAGTTTCCAACCTCACCATGGATACTCTCACAATGTAACGCATAAAATAGTATATAATAGAAAAAATAATATCAATGGTAACCAGCTATGAATTCTCCAGTGGACTGCTTATTTTCCCCAATGTCGCACATCCTATGATTCTCTCTCTAAAAACGCTTTCTTGAATACACCTAGGGGAAGCACCACAAAATTCCCCTCATGCAAACAAACCACCAAGTACATGTACGAAAAGTAGCATGGTATTTTCTAGAAGCCACCAGAGCTCACATAATGTGTATCTTACATTGGGAATTATACCTCAAGCCATAACAGCGGATACACCGAGTAATGGTCCTCAAGCCATCACTACCTATAAACACTACATCTATAGTAGTCCATATGTAACTATATCAAGAATATATGTGCGTGAATATCAACAAGGAATTATATCCCTCTACACACTAATATGTGGAAAACAAATAGTTGTTACTACAAGAACATGTAACTACCAAGAGAATAGATTTTGGCTAAAGGGGGTAGTCACCCATCCATCCTCCCACCAAAATGTTGGGGAAAACACCCCCAAGGGCTCAGAATCCCCAGGGTGTCAGTTTCCCTTACTGAATGGGTGGAGTAGCGTATTGAAACTCAAAAAGTATAGAATATTTTATATCTCAAAACCACACTATGGGCATAACCTATTCGTAGACTCAGCTTCTGCTAATGTCTCTCGGAATCTCCGCTGCAACTTTTAAGACTAGGTATCCTATAAGCACACAAACATTTAAAGAGATTTATTACATTACATCATTCCCTATTTATCAGTTTCACTTTACGTTAATTTATTATTTAAAAATTAATTAACCATTTGTAATTTCAACATTATATTTCATTAGCATCACACCCAATGTACAAGATCCTTTAAAATTTCAACCTCATCATTGTGTCCTCGTAAGCTCCAACCCCATTGAATAACATCATTTATTTAATTATTTATTTACAGCATTACATTCCCATAATCCATGGCATTCTATAAAAACATTATACGCTACTAAACACATGGGGGCCACAAACGGTAAGTAGACGAACTACCCGTTGAGTCATTTCTACCTATAGAAGAAGCATAGAAGCATCCTACCCTAAGAAGCTAAACACTAAAATCTTGTGGAATACCCCCACGCATATTCACCCCTTTTGGAAGAAGGTTAATCAAGACCAGTTACCTAGATTTGTGGTGAAAGTAAAGTAGATGAAAAACTATATAGAATTAATAAGAATCAAATCATTCACATCCAACCCATTTATTAATCCCTACTGTCCTCCCAAACTCCAACATGAATAAACCAATGCATCTCGCCATTCTAGTGGTCAACTGCAATAACAACCATGTGGCCTCCCTACCCCCACATATCACAACAAACTTCTAGGATGACATCACATCACAAGAAGCAACAAAAAACATCAAATTAATTGGGATATTGTCCATAAAACAAGAAAAAGGGTAACTAAAAACCCTAAAAGGAATTATATTTTATCAAATAAATAGTTCTTTAATGCATCCTTGATTAACCGATTTATTATTCATATGTTCCAAATTTGAGAAACCAAACAACTAAGCTATCAAAAATAATAAAACATGCATACTGCAGTCATTTTATTAACATCTAATTACAACATGAAGAAGCAGATTCATTTACATGTCACTTTATATTTATCCAAAAAAATTATCAATTGATTCCGGATTTATGTTCTTTACTAATTTCCATAATGAATGAAATTTAAACAATCAAGAAAAGATATCACACTATCTAGAAAAAGAAGAGGCAATAACAAACGATCGATATAAATTTATTTATCAGGTTTAAATATTTATTTTTTCAATTCCATTGTCATATACTGGGAAAAAACATTTCAAATATACAGTTTCTCATTAAATAAAAGTGAAGCAATGAATCCCCTACCTCAAAAGGTTTTTGTCATTCTTTGTACGAGAACGATAAACACAAATGATCACGATCACCTCCTACCACGACAATTCTTTCCACCCAAGGATTTTTTGGTATGACCGCCCCAATGGAAACCCAAGAAAACTCTATTATAATTATTCAGATCGCATTCCATAACTGGTAAAGGAGATGAACCCAAAAAATGACGATATTACATACCTTATATCGATAAATGATCGACACATGCTCCTTGCACCAAAATACGGAGTGTGCATGAACTATTAAGATTATTCAAGGAGAAACTATATAAGGATTAAAGATCGATCACACCACACCTATATGAAGAAATAATGGTTCGAGTGTCTCTCACAAGGGAATAAGAAGGTAGAACAAAGGATGAAGATACTTTATCCCTTTATAAAATTTAATAGAGAAATTGTTTAAGATACGATGAATTTTCCATTAAAAGAGGTCAGAATTAAACAACATGGTTTTGCCAAGTAATGGCACCCCCAGATAGAGGAAAGTTAATATAGGATTTTTGTGATTTTATATGGCCTTAAATCCCTTAAAAAAAGTCCTTGAATGTGTTTTACATTAACTGAAATGTCAAAGGGGTGGTTGTAGCAAGCTGGAAACATTGTTCACGATCCAAGAAACACTGTACGCAAACTGATCTTGGAAACACTATACATTATTATGAAACCACTGTACACTCCCTAAGCATGGACTCACTGATCTAGGAAACACTGTTCACATATTGACTCATCGATTCTAGACAAACTGATACTGGACTCAGCGATCCTAAAAAAACTATTAACAAAATAACTCACCAATTCTAAACTCACTAATCCTAGACTCACTGATCATGGATTCCCTATTCACAGAATGACTCACCGATCCTAGACTCAATAATATGATGGTACTATTCACAAAATGATAGACCGATCTGATGGTACTGTTCATAGAATGACAGACCGATCAAATGGTACTGTTCATAGAATGACAGACTGATCTGATGGTACTGTTCACAGAACTCCTCACTGATCCGATGGTACTGTTTAGAAAATGACTCACTGATCTGGTGCTATAGTTCATAGAATGACAAACCAATCCAATGGAATTATTCACATCAATCTCAATGATTGACTATTCATATTGGTCTCACCCAGGAAACTGTTCACATCAGTCTCCTGGAGGGATCTGTTCACATCGATCTCACTAATTTTACTAGTCACATTGGTCTAACCGATGAAAATGTTCACCTTAGTCTCACTGATGGAACCGTTCACATTGGTCTCACTTATGGAACTCTTCACATCGGTCTCACTAATGATACTATTTGATGAATTGGGAAATTTGAAAAGTGTTGGGGATAAGTCACCCTGACCTCCTGGAACACCTCAGACACCAGATTTTCATAATTTAATGGACCATAGGGATCTGGGCTATTACATTAGATACCTCCTAAAACATTCTTGCCCTCAGGAATTCAATACCATCCTAAAAATAAACTGAAAAAAAGTTTGAACAACCATCCATAGAGATACCTCTCAAAAGAGGGAAAGCCACAAGAAGCAACCAAAGAAAGCCATCTCATAATCATGAAAGGTCAATAACCACAAAGGGAACATTGTTACATGAAAAGAGTTAAGCATCAATCAACTGTGGGTACTTTTCATGTATATGTGACTCACGTTCCCAAGTACGATCCTCCATGCCACGATTTCACCACATGACACGAACCAAGGGAATATAACGCCCATGAAACACCTTCTATTTGTGGTTTGGGATCTCCACATGTCACCCCATAAAGGTCTGATCCTCATCAACATCGATATCTCCCCAATCAATGATTTATGATTCATCATGAAGACAATGACAGAGCTGTGATACATGAAACAAATTGTGTATCCAGCTCATCTATGTGGGATGTTATACTCGACACGCCTTGGTTCAAAAATGATCCAAAATATAGAAATGCCCAAAAAACTTGGGAGAAAAGATTACTCCCATGACCAAAACATTACTAACCAAAACAGGGAGTCAACTTAATAAATACATGATCCATAACATCAATATCTAAGGGTGTCCTCCTTTAATCGAAATATGATTTTTGATGATCCCGCACTATCTTCATCCTCTCACGAATCACCTGAACCATCTTTGTTGTATTCTGCACTAGTTCTTTTCTGAGAATTGCTGACTGTCCGACCGTAGTCCAGCACAATGGATAACGACATGACTATCCATACAATGATTCCAATGGTACCATAACAATGGTGGAGTGAAAAGTATTGTTTTAAGTGAACTCCACTAAGGGTAAGTGCCTAATCCACAAACCTCCAACATCTAGGACACAAGAACGTAACATGTCTTCAAGAGTTTGGATTGTCTACTCTACCTGACCTTCTGTCTAAGGATGAAATGTAATGTTAAGGCATAACTAAGATCTAATAGCATGTGGAAGACCACTCCACACATTAAATGTAAAACAAGAATCTCAGTTAGAAATGATCATCATTTGAACTCCATGTAGTCTCACGAAGTCCTCCAGATACTGCCTCGACAAAACATCCACTGATATTGACTCCATGGTTTCTATGAAGTGAGATGATTTTGTTAAAAAATCCACTAACACCAAAATAGCATCATGTACTCCCTTAGCTTGAGGTATACCAATAACACAAATTCCATTGAGATGTCCTCCCACTTCCATTTAGGAAAATATAATGCATGTAGAAGACAATTATGAACACGGTGTCTGGTCTTTGCCTTTTTGAAGACCAAACATCGAGTCACATAATCCAAAACTACACGCTTTAGCCCATGCCACTAAAATGACTCCTCTAGGCTCGATAAATCTTTTTCACTCAAGTAAGCACTGCTAATATTGAACTGTGGAAATCTCAGAGAACTGTATCATGCAATGTCAAAGGATGAAATATTCTTCCATGATACAACACTCAGTTTTGTTCATCATCGGTCAAACAATTTGGGGGCTCGCCACAAACTACTCGATCTATCCAAACCTCCACCTCAAGATCCCCCAATAGGGACTCTTTCGCCTTCTACACTAGAGATGACTGCACCATCATCTGAAAAAGACAACCTCTTCCCCCAAAATCTCCCATATCAAGATATAATGCTGAAAATATTTCCATTACTCTCTAGGAGTCAATAGATTCACACACAGTATCACTAAATGACAATCGACTCAGCTCATCAGCTACTACATTCACCTTTCCAAGTTTTTGCAATATTTTGAAGTCATATTCCATTAATAACTCCATCCACTGATGCTGTCATAAATTCATGTCACGTTGGGAGAAAAAAAACCTCATGCTCTTATGATCGCTGAAAATCACAAAGCGCTCACTGATAAGGTAATGTATCCACAATATCATAGAAAACACCACAGATACCAACTCAAGATTGCGGGTGGCTAGTTACGTTCATGGGGACGTATCATATGAGACCCATAAAAAACAACTGATCAATGCTAGATCAGAACATATCCTAACTCCAGATAAGACACATCTTAGAAAAAATAAAAATGAACTTCCCCAGCTAGAAGAAAAATAACTGTAACACATTCTAAAATAACATATAGATAATAGAAATCTTCTTGACACTGATCAGTCCATATGTACACCTGATCCTTCCTGGTCAAAGCTATCAGATGAGTTGCAACCCAAGATGAATCTTTTATGAACCTCCAATTGTATCCTGCGAGAGCATGGAAACATCGCACCTTTGACACTGTCTTGGCTGGTGGAAAAGACCCAACTGATTATATATTTGATGGATCCCTATTTACTCCCAGTTGGTACACAACGTTCCCCACAAAACGGAGTTATCGAGCCCAAAACTCACACTTTGTAAACATCCCAAAAAAACTGATGTTGATGAAGAACATCCAAAATGGCCCGGTGATGCTCCGCATGATCCTCCTAAGAATTGGCATACCCAAGGATGTTATGGATGATAACCACCAGGAACATGTCTAGGAAATCACAGAACACAGTGTTCATCAATCCCATCAACACAACTGGATCATTTTTTATGCCAAACAACATTTCAACAAACTCATAATTCCTATAATGACAACAAAAAGAATTCTTTGGGATATCCTCATCCTTAACATGCATTCGATGATATCATGATTGCAAGTCGATATTTGAGAACCAACTATCACCCTTCACTTGATTGAATAAATCATCAATCCATAGAAGATGATAGTTATTCTTCACTATCACTTTGTTTAAGTGATGATAATTGACACACAACCAGGAACTACTATCATCCTTCTTCATGAACCATACTGGTGCACCCCACAGTGACAAACTTGGTCGAAACAAACTGCTCTGTAATAGTCCATCAATCTGTTTACATAGATCTTTTCACTCAAAAGCGGCCATCCTATATAGAGAAATAGAGATAGGAGATGCTTGTAGTTGTAGCTCAGTCCCAAACTCGATCTCTCGTCATGGGGGTAAGGCTACAAAATCTTCTAGAAATACCTCAGGGTACTCATCTACGACCCTAGGAAATTCCAACTATTGAATCACTGATGAACTCAGAATCAACATAGCCATCATGGTTTATAAGGACAGAACACACCTCTAACCCATTCGTGGGTCTCACTTGCCAATGAACACCCCTAGCTCTCCATCCATATCTAAAAACACAACCTTCCTCTTAAAGAAATCCAGGATATCCTGCACCAAATACGACCAATCCATGCTATAAATGACATCATATAGTTTTATTCGTAAACATAAGAAATCAACCCAAGAGTAGTGCTACCCCAACACTAGCTTACATTATCTACATACTTAAAACAAGTCATCTCGACCTCTAACTGGAGTAGTCAACACAAATGGAATTGGAAGCCTCTCTACCTCAAGTCCCAAAGCATGGACAAGGGTAGGTGATAAGAGGGATTGTCTTTCTTATAAATCAAACAAAGAATATAACATGGTAGAAAACAAGCAATGGGTACCTCGAACGACATTTGGATCACCTGGTGCTGGAAATGATAAAGCAAGAAGCATTCCACAACCACCTACATGACCTCTTTTACCCTGATGATGACCACAACAACAGTTGTGCTATACACATTGAGGGCGTGCAACATGACATGGCTCTCCTCTGCATTCCCCATCAACCGTTTTTTTATATAATGTTCATGAAATATGAACTTGTTGCCTTAGCTGGAACTGCATTGATAGAGGAACCTAGAGTGGAAAACCATGTGCAAGATGAATACTCAAGAATATCGGTCACTCTCACTGCTGATGACCTTGACTAACACAAGAAAATAAACTTCTTGATCCGTTGGAATAGGCCTGAGATCTGACTCCCCCAGTGAAATGACAAGATGAGGGCCGTAAGATACCCTCGGTCAAAGCGAAACTCTTATTACCTAAAAACTAGAAATACTGAGACCATAGCCCTGCTTCATGATGAATCATGATAGATCCTATATCGTGATTATTCGGTTCTGTCCCATGTCCTCTCGATGACCTCTACCCCCACCAGCACCTCAAGACATTTCTTCAGCGTAAATGGGGTGACCTGGCATTGGATCTCTGCTCACAAAGCCACCTCGAAATTACTCACCCTAGCCTCCTCATCTGGAAACAAGTCTGAAGAATATCGTAAAAGGATCTTGAAATAGAATCCAACCTCTCACACAATGGATCTACCCAGTCGAAGGGAATGAAGCTCTTAGTGACTGCAAGCCTTCACGGTCGAAGAAAGAAACTCGAATCTAAACCTATATCAGAACTCCTCCCATGAGATTCCTAAATCCTCATGATCCCTGAGGATCAAGAACCACCACTTCCTCGCTCCTCTACACAACATCGTCACACCCAAGGACACCCAGTTCTCCTTCTGAGTACGGATCGAATTTCATCATATCTCAAACTCCTCCAACCAGTATTCTGTGGTTGCATCTAAAATGTAGGCCTCATACATCTACAGACTATGTCACTAAATCTCTCGGAGTGTCCTACTCTAGGTTTTGTTGTTGTCAACTTCTACCCTACGGAGACCTTCTGGCACAGACTGCAGTACATCTTCTACACGATCCGGATGAGGACATCGACCAAGAGCCATACCTGCGAAATTAATAATAGTTAGAACTTTTAAACCTATAATTTGGATACACATCATTAATTAATTAATTGTTCTATTTTATTCATTTTAGGTTACCCTATCCCAAGGTCTACCCATTCAAACATAGGAATAAAGGAGAACGATACATGATACATTCCTAGGTGTCTACCATGAAACAAGAATCCCCTTGTTTAGTAACCATTGTAAACATAATGTTCTATACATCAGATCATTGGGGGAACTAAAGGCATGTGTCTCAACTGGTCTCTAGTGTCTACATCACATTCTACAATTGACAGACAAGGTTTCCCTACCAACCCATGCAACCTCACCTGGGCCTAACTCTAAACTCCATTCTATCCCTAAACCTCCTTCTGACAACACTCTATCATTACCCCTCCCCACAAGGTGTACCCCTCTTGGGATGGAAATGTGAGAAGGGAGATACTGACCCCTAATTCCCGCCTCAAGTAGGACCCGGGTTGGCGACTAGCACTGAGGGTATAGTAAAAACAAAAATGGGTGGCATTAACCTCTAAGTGAACACATGCAAAAGAGAGAGATAAGATAGTGACCAAAAAACTCCAAATAATACTAAAATATAAAAGAAAAACAGTGTACCTATATGTAATTTCATGCAAAACTTCTACAACTAAAAGGAAAAAAACTACAAATACCAATGAAAAGTACAAAAAATAAGAACCACAATCCAAAACAACTCCTGCAACCCATCACTAGTAGAAACCAGGATGATCTCCTACATACTTCAAGTGACCTAAAAAACTCTTTATGAATACATAGTGTTTGTATAATAGAATACTCAATAGGATCCTCCCCAAATCCACTAATGAAAAATTAAATAAATCATGCTAAAGCATAGTGAACAATAATTTAAACAATCTCATCACCTAAACATGTATACTATTTTCCCAAACTCACTATGGATACTCTCAAAATGTAACGCATACAGGATTATATAATATAATAAATAATATCAAGGGTACCCTGTTTCTACTTCCCAACTAGTTTTCCACTTCCCCCAACGTCGCACATCCCAAGCCTCTCTCTCCAAAAGGCATGCTCGCAGACCCCTAGGTGAAAAACCACAACATGAACCTTGTGTAAAAAAACCACCATGTCCACAAAAGCAAAGGATATCGGTAGTTTCTTAGAGCCACCATAGATCTTATTACCCGTATCGTACGTCAGGTATTATAGCTCAATCAATTACATCATATACACCGAGTAAGGATCCTCTAGCCATCACAACCCATACACGTTACACCTATAGTAGTATATAGGAAACTATATCTAGAATATATGTATGGGAATAATAATAGCAAATTACATCCCACTATAATTATATACTGGGAAAACTAACTGATGTGCCTACTAGCACAAGTAACTACTATGAGAAGAGAGTGGTGCCAAATGGATTAGTTAGTAATCCATCCTCTCCCCAGATTGTTGGGGAAAACACCCCTTAGGGATTAGAATCCATGGGATGTCAGCTTCCTGTATTAATGGGGTGGATTAATGTTTAGGAACACAAAATGTACAGAATATACTATAGCTCACAACCACACTATGGGCATAACCCCGTCCTAGACTCAACTACAGCTAACGCCTTTCAAACTCTAGGCTACCACTTCTATGACTAGGTACCTTATAAGCACACAACCATTTAAAGAGATTTATTACATTACTTCATTCCCATTTTATCAGTTCCACCCTAGGATAATTAATTAATTTAACATTTATTAACCATCAATAATTTCCACATTATATTTCATAGCATCACACCCAAAGTCCGATGTCCTTCTAAAATGGAAACCTCATCATTGCTTCGTAGCATGCACCCAACCCCAGAGGTTAAAATCATATATTCAATTATTTATTTACATAATTACATTCCCATATTCGTAGGAATTCTAAAAAAACATTCTATGCTACTAAATACATGGGGGATCAACACGATGTCTAGATGAACTACCCATCGAGTCTCTTCTACCTGTAGCAAGAACATATACCCATCATCCCTTGAGACTCTAAACAGGGAAAGCACGTGGAATACCCCATTCGTCTTCTCCCATTTTGGAAGACTGTTAAGCAAGACCAGCTTCCATGAGAATTAGGGAATGTAAATCAGATAAACAACTAAAAAGAATAAATAAGAATCCAAACATTCACACCCAACCCATTTCTCCATCCCTGGTGTCTTCCAAGACACCCACTTTCTTAAACAGATGCATATCACCACTCTAGGCGTCAACTCCTACAATAACCTTTAGGACTCCATGTGCCCACATATCACAACAGCCATCTAGGCTCACATCACTACACAATCAGAAGCAAAAAAACATCATATCAATTGGGCTCTTGGCCTTGAAATTAAAAAGTGGATAACTTATAACCCTATAAGGAATTATCTTTTATCAAACAACCTCTTCTTTAACACATCTTGTATTAACCGATTTATTATTCTTCGGTTCCCAATGTGGGAAAACTAACCATTAAGTAATAAAAATTAATTAAACATGATTACCACACCAATTCGATTAACATCAAAATTCAACAAGAAGAACCAAATTCATTTACATTCCTCTTTATATTTCACCAAACAATTATCAATTAATATAGGCTTTACGTTATTTACCAATTTTCATTATGAATGAAAGCTAAACAAACAAGCATAGATATCTCACTATCTTGAAAAAAAGAGGCAGTAACATACGATCAATATCAATTTATTTATCATGTTCATCTATTTATTATGTCAATTCTATGGTGATCTAGTGGGATAAATCATGTTAACTATAATGTTTCTCATAAAATAAAAGATAAAAAACAAATCCCCTACCTCAAACGGTTCATGTCGTTATTTATACGAGAACTGCTCACACATATTATCACGACCACCTTCTCAGGTGACAACTGTATCCACTTGAGGATGCCACGGTACGACGACACCAACCTAAACCCAAGAAAACTCTATTAGAAGAATGGTTTTCGCATACCAAAACATGGAAAGGAGAAATAGAAGGAGATGAACCCAAACGACTGATGATAAAACATACCTTATATCAATGAAGGATTGACAGTTGCTGCTTGCACCAAAATAGAGGGTGCCCATGCAGTAGTAAGATACATCAAGGAGAAATGATATGAGGATTAATGTTAGATCACACCACTCCTATGGGATGAAGGAAATGTTCGAGCATCCCACACCTAGGAACACGAAGGTATAACTAGGGAAGAAGATACTTCATCCCATTAGAATATTTTATGCGGAAACAGTTTAAGATATGCTGGATTTTAATTTAAAAGAGAATAAAATTAAACAACACAGTTTGAACATGTAATGGAATCCTGGGAAATTGGAAAATTAATATATGAGTTCTGTGATTTTATTTTCCCTTAAATCCCTTTAAAATAAGGCCTTGAATGCATTTTATTTCAATGAAAATATCAAATGGGAGAAATTATAGGATGCTGGAAACTCTATTCAATATATAATAAACACTGTACACATACCGATATTTGAAACAGTGTACACAATTCTTGAAACATGGTACACTCACTGATCCTAGACTCACACATCCTAGAAACATTATTCACTAAATAACTCATAAGCCCTGAACTCATCGATCGTAGAAACACTATTCACAAAATGATTCACTAATCCAAGACTCACCGATACTGGATACAATGTTCATGGAAGGACTCATTGATACCAAACTCACCAATATGAGTGTACTATTCACAGATCGACAGACAATTCTAATGGTATTGTTCACAGGATGACAAACTAATCTGATTGTACTATTCATAGAATAACTCACTGATATGATGGTATTGTTCACAAAATGACAGATCGATCCGATTAAAATTTTCACATCTTTCTCACCGATAGAACTATTCACATCAGTCTCACTGATGGAACTGTTCAAATTGGTCTAACTAATGGAACTCTTCACATCAGTCTCACCGATTGAACTATCAACATCAGTCTCACTAGTGGAACTGTCCACATCGGTCTCACCAATAGAACTATTCACATCAGTCTCACTGATGTAACTATTTACATCGGTCTCACCGATTGAAGTTTTCACATCAGTCTCACCACTAGAACTGTTCTCATCAGTCACACCGATGGAACTGTTCACATCTGTCTCACAGATAGAACAATTTGCAGAATTGGAAAATTTGATAAGTGTTGGGGATAAGTCACCTTGACCACCCAAAACACATCAGACGCCAGATTTTCAAAATGGAATGGACCATAGAGGTCTGGGACATTATAATTATGTTGTGAAGAAATGTTTATAAAACCCATTTTTTCGATGGGTTATGACATGATAAATTTTTTATGATGTTTTTTTGGAACCATGGTCATATATTCATGAATTAGAGAATGGTTTTTTTAGGTTGACAATCCTTATAGGAAGTTTAGAATCTGTTCCAGAAAAGTGCTCTTACAGGTCAAGAAGATAACAGTATTCAAGATGGCACCATATTCAAGTTTTTTCCAAATTTCTGGACCTCAAATTTTGTCAAAAGGGGAAAACAGTGTTTTTGGGAAAGGGACTTGCACGCCAGATATATGTCCCAAAAGTGACTTGCGTGCTGAAAAAGGACTTGCGCACAAGTGCCTAGGAGAGTTGGAAACATTCACGACTGTTGTTCTTCATGATTAGAACTTCAAAATATGGAAAAGTAAAAAGGGTCACCCAAGTATTGGTTTGATCGTGGAATTGTGTAGTGCGACCGAGGATAGGGAGGTTGGAGGTCTGCGCCGGGACATGCGCGTCGTGATGACACTGCGCTCCACTGCGCAGGGTGTCTAGTTTGACTATAAATAGATTACCACCCCTCTTCATTCAGTAAGAAGTTTCAAGAATAAACATTTTTAGATCTCCCATCATGAAGGTGTTTTGGTCTCACATGTAGTGGTGGGTCACGCAAGTTGAAGTTGCGTGATAGTTGTTTGTTGCGCATATAAGGTGGTTTGGGTGGAAAAGAATTTGGGTCGCGCAAGTCTTGTATTTAAGGAGGTTGAGTCACAAAAGTGTTGGAGGTGGACTTGCAAGCTATTTATAAATCTCTCACCATCCTTGAAAATTGTGCGCCGGCTTGGAGAAGCATTCCAGGTGTTATTGAAGTTTTCCCATCGTTCTGAAGATGCGTGAAAGATGGAGTATTGCCCGATACTTTCTCTGAAAAGTTATATTTTTCTACTCATGATATTTTTCCATCAAAATATCATCTACACATAATAGAGGATGCATTATTTTTCAATTATGAAGAGACCTTCATGTCTATAAACTGAGTGGGACTTCACAAATGGCAGTGAGACAAGGGGAGTCAACGGGAGTGACCCGAGGGATGCAGTGAGCTATCCCTAAACATTTATAAAGGTAGTGAGCCTGGCATAGAGTTACTATACCCGAACCTTTGTAATCCACTTCTAGTGAAGTTTAGTGGAATTTGGTAGGACCGAAAACCTATTAGCCTATGCTCCTTGGACGTAGCCTTTAGTGGTGAACAAATTAAAAAGTGATGGGTCATCTCTCTGCATGTGAATATTTTCTTTTTGATCATATTCATCATACAAGTTCAATAATTTCTTACCAACGTGAGAATAGTATCCATCACATTTATAGAAAACGTGGTCACCCTTATTCACCCCTCCGCTCTTAGGGTGTGCTGGGGCCCTACAAGTGGTATCAGAGGGAGGTTGCTAGTGTTGAACCTGTACTTTTTTGTCATGGAGAATGTAGTCAATGTCAGGGGAGTTCCTCTCTTTGATGGAAGTAATTTCTAGATATGGAAGAATAGAATGAGGTCTCATCTATGATCCATTGGAATGGAAGTTCTATTTTCCACTATTCAAGGTATTCATGTTACTGATCAAACATGGCTGGCTCTGACGGATGCCGATAGGAAAAATCTTGATGGTGATGTTAAAGTGAAGAATGATCTCACCGTAGCCATTTCTTGATCAGATCTATCTAAAGGTAATGATTTTCACCTTAGAAAAGTCCATGTGGGATAAACATGAAAATATTTATGAAGGAGATAGAAAATTGAAGGAGGTAAAACTACAATTCCTAAACAATAGGTCTGATGATTTGAATATGCATCTATATGAGAATGAAGACTCCTTATTCAATCAAATTACTGATGTGGCTGGAGCAATTCTAGGTCTAGGTGATGAAATTAAAGATGTTGACATTGAAAAAAAATATTAAGAAGACTTCCACTCTTGTACAATGAAAAGGTGTCAGACCTTGAGGAAAGAGATCTTTCCAAACTTTCTTTGGATGATATGTTGAGCATCCTAGTGAAATATGAAATGAGAGTCAAAATAGAAGATAATAATAGCTGAGTAAGCAAGGAAGTAGCATTCAAATCCCTGTAGAAACTGAATATTTCAAAAATATAGTAGTGTGGAAGAAGATGAGAAAAAATAAATTCTTTCTCTCATTTCAACGATGTTCCAGAAGGGAAAAGGTAAATTCAAAGAGAAGTTACCTCTAGCCTATTTTTGTCGTTGAAAAATCTGGTACATTACTTCTCAGTGATCAAGAAATATTGAAAATGATGATAGCAATGCTGAAATCATTGAGAATCCTCAGAAAATGTTTTTCAGAAAGTAGACTTCAAATCTATAATTAATGTTCTAAAGAATACTTTTATCAGTGAAGAGGAAGAAGATGATAATAAATTCTATGATGAAGAAGAACCAGAATTTTAAACTAGGAAACATGTTTCCATGATGGCCATTGTTGAAAAATCAGAAGATACTAGGGAAGAAAATCAGATAAAAACTAGTGCAGATCTCGAGTTTCAACTTAAGGATGTTGTTAGCAAGATTACAATTAAATGTAAGAGTTGCAATAAGTGGAAATAAATTGTAGAAGAATAAAGTGAATATGTTGATCAACATGAATATGAAATTGAATGATAGGAAGAATTGGTGAAGGTACAGTGTAAAATTCATAAAATCAATGTCGATGTAGTGGATCTGAAGATGAGAATTGAAGAGCAGATGAAGGTCATCAATGACCTAACATACAGACTAGAGGAAAAATACAAGACTGTTGAGGGTCTTGATAAGGAAGTTGTTACTCATAGGATTAAACTTCAGACTGAATCGATTTCAAAAGAATCAAGGAAGAAAATATATTTTGGGAGATTCTCAGATGCAGAATTACTGGCAAGAGCCAAGAGTGGGTCAGATGGGGTTGGAAAAATATTAAGTGATCAAAGACCCGCTTGCATGGGAAAGAGTTGAATTGGTTGTGAAGCTGAGACATCAACTATTGGATGTAATGAGATCCAAAAGAAAGAAAAGATAAAATTTGGACATTTTGAAATGCTGCCTAAAGTGATGAAAAAGAAACCCTCAATCCAATCTAAAAGGATAACTGAAAATTATCCTCATACATTCATAAATGACAGGCAGTCCAAATATTCTCCCAAGGAAGAAAGTATGTATGACAACCCTGCTTTTTATTACAACTTAAGAATGCTTTATTACATAAAACTTCACTTGATAAAACAAAGAAGATCGAGAGGTTTAGTGTCTTTGGGGCATAGGATCATTACATAAAAACATTAAACATGAAATACAACATCTTTATTGAAAACAACCTTTACATGACCACTACATTCCTTCGTACTTAGAATTGCATGGGATAACCTGAGGACATGCATAAGAAAAGGGTGAGCTATAAAGCCTAGTAAGGGAGTACACAATGAATAACATGAAGAGTACAATACACGTTAGGCAATAGGAACATCAATAGAGCATTAGAGTAACATGAACATAAAGGCATGATAAAGAATGATAACTATAACATGGAAATGTGGCAACAACACTTAATAATGAATTAGCATGAGCCAAGGCTCATTGCACATAGAGCATGAGTAAACCCTCATTGCACTTGAAGCACGAGTAAACCCTCATTGCACATGAATTAGCATTAGTCAACACTCATTGCACATGACATATCATGATACTATACTTTACCCAATGCATTGGAGCGCTATAAAGGGCGCACCCTTCTTAAACATTTCATTTCATACATAAGTGTGCCCCATGGATCATAAAAACATTGATTCATAAAAAATAATCATTTATTCCATGATAAAGGAATGTGGAATTCATACATGAAACATTATAATCAATAAGTAAATGTGCATAAAGGTGAATACCCTTGATGGAGAAATGGGCATGGTATTCACTACCCAATGATATTTTCTTAGAAAATCGGTGTGATTTCGGCAGCGTAACGGCGTGACATAAGAGTTCATAAAAAAATTTATGAGAGAGAAAGGGGTTCCTCATCATATTTACATGTAATGGAAAGTAAGGAGGTCATATAGATACATGTCCCAACAATTGAAAAGGAATTTAGATTCATGATAAAAAAGTATTGCTTGAATATAAAAGAGGAGAAAAAGGTTTCTTTCGGAATTTTGGCATAGTAACAGGTGTACATGGGAGGATTTTAATGAGAGATAAAGGGGTCTCCCATCATTTTAACAATAAGAGGGCAGTATGGGAGAGGTTCGAAACCATACCCCAACATTCATAATTGAAATTAAAAGGGAAATGCAACTTAAAGAAAATTGACAAAAATGAGAAAGGAAGAAAAAACCCTTACTTGGAAGTGTGCTTCCAAAGGATAGAGAGAGGCTTGTGAGAGGCTTCTTGGGAGCTTGGGGAACCTTGGGAGGATTCTAGAGAGAGTAGGGCAGAGGTTGTATGAACTCCAAGGGATTTTAGTGAGGAGGAAGTGAGAGCTTGGGTGGGTTTATATAGGAAAGGTGAGAGAATTCATTATTATTTAGGTTTGGGACCCCTTATATTAAAATAATCCAAACCAGAAACCATCCCACCGTATTTGCCCATGGTTTCTTTAAAAGGGAGGATGAAAACAGTATTTTACAAGGCCAAGGTCCGAACTTATTAAAAAATTAGTGTTGCTTATGTGGAGGTGAGTCACACTCCCATGGAAATTAATTTAAAAAGGCAAAGTGTTGAATAAGTCTTGAGGGCTCCATTAATGCTTTGAAAAGTAAGTCAAAAAAACCCAAAAACTCATTATTTTAATGATAAAACACATATTGGCCGAACATAAGGATTATGTTATTTTATTACATCACCATTGGGTCATTATGATGTCATAAAACACATTATATATTTAAATGGTATTTAAATTTTACCCAAAAATTTGACTGTCTCAGAAAATTATGAAAAATTCACCGTTGGATAATTTCGACGTCCTCATTCAAAAAATAATATTTATTTTATCTAAATAATTTTCTAAATATGTGAATTTTCACTTTTAAAATAAAAACCGACATTTATAAAAAAAATTCACGGGTTTTGACAGAAATGGCTTTTAAACCTTAATAAAAATTTTAATTGCATTCATAAAATTATAAGATCATTTATACTTAATAAAAAATTAATTTAATATTAATAATAATATTTTATTGAAATATTATTTAATTCAAAAATCCTTTAATTTAATAAAATATAATTCTTAATTAAATAATAACTAAAAACATCATTTTTACTTTAAAAACTAATTACAATATATCAAAAATGACTAGAAATTATATTCATTATTATATACAAAAATAATGTACATGAACATGGCGCTACTTATTTGTTACATAACCCTTTAAAATAGCCGCATAATACCTAAGGGTAAGGTGTGCGATGGTGACCGACTCTTGGGGCGGCTCGGATAACATCGCTCGAGTGGTAATTTCAATCAACTTCCACTTTTCCCGTAGACAATCACGTTCGAGCTTGACTTGACGAAGCTCATCTTGGGCTTGGTCAAAGGCAAAGCCCAAACACGCCACCTCTTTTCCGAGCTCTGACAAATGGGCTTCGTAAGGGGAAATTCTACTGGATAAGGCCATCGCTTCCTTTGTCTGAGTAGAAATGGGTTCGTTAAAGCCTTATATTTATACTCCTCAGATGATCACTGTTCAACGGCTATAAAAGTAACGGTCACAAATCTTAACGTAAAACTAAAGAAGTTGATATCTTATAAAAACATTTTTCATAAAGAAACATTTAACTGGATCAAGAGGTATTTTCTATTAATGAAACTTTGGGTCGTTACAATATTCCCCCCTTAAGAAATTTCACCCTTGAAATTTTCCTTTTCCAACACTAAAACAAATGTGGGTAACTTAGCTTCATCATATCCTCCGACTCCCAAGTTGCTTCTTCAAACTTGTGGTTTCTCCACAACACCTTGACGAGGGGCATTTTCTTATTTCATAGAACTTTTTCTCTACAATCTATGATCTTCACTGGTTGCTCCTCATAAGAAAGATCGTCTTCTAATTGTACCACCTCGGAAGAGAGTACATGTGAAGGGTCTGGTATGTACTTCCTTAAGAGGGATACATGGAAGACATCATGCACCTTGGACATAGTAGGTGGAAGTTCTAGTCAATAGGCCACATCCCCAACATGATCAAGAATCTCGAAGGGGCCGATGTACCTTGGACTTAACTTCCCTTTCTTTCCAAACCTCATGACCTTCTTCCACGGAGATATGCATAAAAACACCATGTCTCCGACTTTAAACTCAAGGTCTCGTCGATGATTATCTGCATAACTCTTCTGTCTACTTTGGGCTGCCTTGATATGCTGCTGAATGGTTTTCACCTTCTCCACCATTTCTTCGACCATTTCTGGTCCAAGCAGCTTACGTTCACCGACCTCATCCCAACATGATGGTGTTCTACACCTTTTCCCATACAGGGCTTCATATGGTGCCATTTGGATGCTCGAGTGGAAACTATTATTATAAGAGAACTCAACTAGAGGAATATGTTGATCCCATCCTTCTTTAAAGTCCATTGAGCGCGCTCTCAACATATCCTCAAGTATTTGGATAGTCCGCTCGGATTGGCCATCAGTTTGAGGATGATAAGCCGTACTAAAGTTCAGTTCAGTATTCAGATCTTGTTGAAGACTCTTCCAAAACATAGAGGTGAATCTTGGATCTCGGTCAGAAACAATAGATAGTGGTACTCCATGAAACCGTACCACATCCCTGATATATATCTGTGCCAGTTGATCCAAAGAGAAATCCTCTCGAATAGCAATGAAGTGTGCAGTATTTGTAAGACGATCCACAACAACCCAGATTGCATTGTTGCCTTTGGATGTCCTTGGAAGTCCAGTGACAAAGTCCATGGTGATGTTCTCTCACTTCCATTCTGGTATGGGAAATGGTTGCATCATCCCCTTAGACTTCTGCCTCTCTGCCTTCACTTGCTGACACACCAGGCACTTTGATGTATATTCAGCGATCTCCTTCTTCATATTATCCCACCAAAAGTTTTCTCGGAGATCTCGATACATCTTTTTGCTCCCTGGGTGAATAGAGAAATTTGAACTACGTGCATCATCCAAAAGTTCCTTCTTCAGCTCTGAACTAGATGGAACACATAGTCTTTTCCCAAACCGCACAATTCCTTTTTCATTAGCATTAAACTCTGAGGATTTTCCCTTCTTGATAGCTTCCACCTTTCCTTGGATTCCTGCATCATCCTTTTGAGCATCCTTTAACCTTTCCAAAAGAGATGGTTGAGAAATCATTTGTGAAAGGATTGATGATGTTCCCTCCTTTATGATTCCCATGTCCATCTTCATCAAGTCTAAGAAGATTGGATCCTTTTCAATTCTCATTATTGATAAAATCGCTGGATCCTTTCTACTTAGGGCATCTGCCACCTTGTTCGCCTTCCCAGGGTGGTAATGTATTGAACAGTCATAATCCTTGATGAGCTCTATCCATCTTCTCTGGTGCATATTAAGCTCTTTCTGTGTGAATATATATTTAAGACTCTTGTGGTCAGTATATATCTCACATTTCTCTCTATAGAGATAATGTCGCCAGATTGTCAAGGCAAAGATCACCGCCGCCAACTCTAGATCATGCGTTGGATAGTTTAGCTCATGGATTTTCAACTGCCTTGAGGAATAGGATATCACTTTATCATTCTGCATCAGCACACATCCTAAGCCCTTCTTCGAAGCATCACTGAATACCACAAAAAGCTCCCCACTAGTGGGTAAAGTGAGCACGGGTGCACTGATAAGCCTCCATATCAACTCCTTGAAGCTTTCTTCACATTCATCACTCCAAGAAAACTTTACTCCCTTTCGAGTTAGCATGGTAAGAGGGTTGGACAATCGTGCGAAATTTATCACAAATCGTCGATAATATCCAGCTAACCTAAAGAAGCTATGGATATCAGTTATCGATATTGGCCTCGGCCATCCCTCAATTGCATCTGTTTTGGAGGGGTCCACAGATATCCCATTGCTTGTGATGATATGGCCCAAGAATGAGACTTCCGTGAACAAAAACTCGCACTTGTTGTACTTTGCATAGAGCTTCTCCTTTTGCAAAGTCTCTAGTACAGTTTTTAAATGCTCCTCATGGTCCTCCTTGGTTTTGGAGTATATTACAATATCATCTATAAAGACTACAACAAATTTGTCAAGGTAATCTCTAAAGACTCTATTCATCATGTCCATGAATATTGCTGGAGCATTGGTGAGTCCAAAAGGCATTACTATGAATTCATAGTACCCGTACCTTGTACGAAAAGCAGTCTTGGGGATATCTTCCTTCTTCACCCTTACTTGATAATATCTCGACCGCAAGTCCACCTTAAATAAGTATTGTGCACCACGCAGCTGATCAAACAAGTCATCAATTCTTGGGATAGGATACTTGTTCTTTATCGTGATTTTGTTAAGTTCACGATAATTGATGCAAAGCCGCATTGACCCATAATTCTTCTTGACGAAGAGGACCGGTGCACCCCATGGTGATGCACTTGGGCGTATAAACCCTTTATCCATAATATCCTGTAGTTGTTTCTTCAGCTCTTCAAGCTCAACAACAGCCAGTCTATATGTTGTCTTGGATATTGGTAGCACCCAGGTATAAGTTCAATTGAGAGCTCAACATCTCTTCTTATAGGAAGACCAAGAAGTTCCTCGGGAAATACTTCAGCGAATTCCCTCACAATAGGCATTTCTTCAAATGTGGTTTCTTCCTTGGACTCAATCATCTAAGCCAGATATGCGTGCCCAAAAGGCAGTAATATCCATTCTTGAGATGATGGAGCTAAAGGAGATTCATCTTCCTCCTGACACTTGTAAAGAATCGGGGGTCGATTCTCCATGTGGAGTGTAATTTCCCTCTCCCAACAATTTATGTTGACTCTATATAAGTAAAGACAATCCATGCCAATAATTGCATCAAAATCCACCAAAGGGAGTATGACGAGGTTCGCCGGGAAATTCAATCCACAGATTATAATAGGGGAGGACTTATATTCATGGGATGCAATGATTTCCCCATATTCCATACTCACCGAAATCTTTACTTCCAGGATTTGTGGTGGTGCTGGGATTGTTCTACTAAACATTCGAGGTATAAAAGAATGAGTAGAACCTGAATCAAAAAGTATGTTCACTATTCTTGAATGAATAACTAGCGTACCTGTCACCACTTCGTTTTCGGGGTTCACTTCGGTAGAAGTGATGGAAAAAGCTCTTCCTTGATGTCTTGGAGGTTGTTGGTTGCCTCCGATAACCCTTGGATTAGGGCACTGATTCGAAAAATGACCTGGTTCTTTGAATTTGTAGCATTGAACAACGCGTTGAGGTTCGAACGGAGCGTTCCTCTCCTCTGTCGCAGCCGTGGGTCCTTCTTGCCGACAGTTAATAGCTAGGTGCCCTTCTCTTCCACACCTAAAGAATTTTCTCGTCCCCCTAAGGCAATTTCCAGGGTGCTTCTTTCCGCACTTTTGGCAAGTGGGGTGTTGGAACTTCATAGCACCATTGGATTTATCCATCGGACCACCAGCATTGAAGTCCACCTTCCGCTTCTTGTCCCCATGATACCCCTGTGGTTCTCCGATCTCCATTTCAACCATGAGGGCACATCGGACAATTTCCTCATAGCTGTCGAAGTCACGAATCGCTAATGCTTTCCGCAAGCTAGGCTTCAGCCCACAAAAGAAGCGGTCAACCTTGCATTCAGGGGTAACGACAAAGCCGGAAGCGTATCGTGCAAGGCTTGTGAAGTTTGCCTCGTACGCTCCCACAGATTCTTCATTTTTCTGCTTGAGGGAAAAGAAGTCCCTTTCCATCTTAAGAAGGAGGGTGCGCGGAAAATATTTATCGAAAAACATCTTCCGGAATTCCTTCCATTCCAAAGCCTCGATCTCCTCCTCATGCTTTATATTTTTGATCAACGTCCACCATTGATCAGCTTCACCCTCCATACGATAAGATTCCAGGAGAACCCTCTCTTGTTTAGAACATTGAAGGATAGAGAATATATTTTCAATGGAGTTGATCCATTGCTCAGCGATCGTGGGATCAGATGATCCACTAAAAATAGGAGGCCTTTGTCTCATGAAGCTCTCGATAGTGAATTGTTCTTTATTAGGAGGGGTTGAACGTTCCTCTTGACACGTGTTTCTATTCAAAACTTGAGTTAGCTGAGAGAGAAGCGTGACAAAATTCGCGATTCCGGCTCCCATTGGATTGGGAATCTCATTAGTACAATCATCACACTGATCTTCACAACGATTGTTAACTCGAGTTCTCCTATTACCGGCCATTGGCTGGAATAAAAGGAAAGTTAGGGGTAACACATAAAGGGTAATCCAAAGACAAAAGTTGATGAATTATAAATAAACTTTAATCTCTTTAACTCATGAGTCTATTGGATTCAATCCAGGCTTTTCATGATCTTCCTTTGAACATATATTGTTAGGGGCATTTTTTCCTTAATAAGGGTTCATACTATGATTGTGAATTTATCAAAACATATCCCCTGAGAGTGTCATAACCAAGAGTGCAGCAAGGCTCGTTGTCGTGCACCAGTTCATGTTCGAGTCTAGCTCAAAGCGGTGTTTTCGGGTTTTACCCCTAGGATACATCTGTGCCAGAGCCGCCTCTACCTTCTCATATCCAGACATGGATGTATTTGTTTGATAAACCACTTACTTAGTATTTACCAAAACATAGGGATTCTTTTATTATACTTAGTCTTGTATCTAAGGCTTTACTAGGGTTTCCTAATCCCAAAAATAACTAAACCTATCCTTTGATACCAACTATGAAAACCCTGCTTTTTATTACAACTTAAGCATGCTTTATTACATAAAACTTCACTTGATACAACAAAGAATATCGAAAGGTTTAGTGTCTTTGGGTCTTAGGATCATTACATAAAAACTTTAAACATGAAATACAACACCTTTATTGAAAACTTCCTATACATGACCACTACATTCCTTCGTACTTAGCATTGCATGGGATAACCTGAGGACATGCAAAAGAAAAGGGTGAGCTATAAAGCCTAGTAAGGGAGTACACAATGAATAACATGAGGAGTACAATACATGTTAGGCAATAGGAATATCAATAGAGCATTAGAGTAACATGAACATAAAGGCATGATAAAGCATGATAACCATAACATGGAAATGTGGCAACAACACTTAACATTGAATTAGCAGGAGCCAAGGCTCATTGCATATGGAGCATGAGTAAACCCTCATTGCACTTGAAGCACGAGTAAACCCTCATTGCACTTGAATTTTCATGTGTCAAAACTCATTGCACATGATGTATCATGATACTATACTTTACCCAATGCATTGGAGCGCTATAAAGGGCACACCCTTCTTAAACATTTAATTTCATGCATAAGTGTGCCACATGGATCATAAAAACATGGATTCATAAAACATAATCATTTTATTCCACGATAATGGAATTTTGATTTCATACATGAAACATTATAATCAATAAGTAAATTTGCATACAGGTGAATACCCTTGATGGAGAAATGGGCATGGTATTCACTACACAATGATATTGGCTTAGCAAATCGGTGTGATTTCGGCAGCGTAATGGCATGACATAAGAGTTCATAAAAAAGGTTGATGAGATATAAAGGGGTTACTCATAATATTTACATGTAATGGACAGTAAGGAGGTCATATAGATACATTTCCCAACAATTGAAAAGGAATTTAGATTCATGATACAAAAGTATTGCTTGAATATAAAAGAGGAGAAAAAGGTTTCTTTCGGAATTTCGGCATAGTAACAGGTGTACATCGGAGGATTTTAATGAGAGAGAAAGGGGTCTCCCATCATTCAAACAATAATAGGGAAGTATGGGAGAGGTGTGAAACCATACCCCAACATTCATAATTGAAATTAAAAGGGCAATACAACTTAAATAAAATTGACAAAAATGAGAAAGGAAGAAAAAACCCTTACTTGGAAGTGTGCTTCCAAAGGATAGAGAGAGGCTTGTGAGAGGCTTCTTGGAAGCTTGGGGAACCTTGGGAGGATTAAAGAGAGAGTAGGGCAGAGGTTTGAAGAACCCCAAGGGATTTTAGTGAGGAGGAATTGGGAGATTGGGTGGGTTTATATAGGAAAGGTGAGAGAATTCTTTATTATTTAGGTTTGGGACCCCTTATATTAAAATAATCCAAACCACAAACCATCCCATGGTATTTTCCCATGGTTTCTGGAAAAGTAAAGAGGAAAAAAATATTTTACAAGGCCAAGTTCCGAACGTATTAAAAAATTAGGGTTGCTTATGTGGAGGTGAGTCACACTCCCATGGAAATTAATTTAAAAAGGCAAAGTGTTGAATAAGTCTTGAGGGCTCCATTAATGCTTTGAAAAGTAAGTCAAACAAACCCAAAACCTCATTATTTTAATGATAAAACACATATTGGCTGAAAATAAGGATTATATTATTTTATTACATCACCATTGGGTCATTATGATGTCATAAAACACATCATATATTTAAATGGTATTTAATTTTTACCCAAAAATTTTACTGTCTCAGAAAATTATGAAAAATTCAGCATTGGATAATTTCGACATCCTGATTCCAAAAATAATATTTATTTTATCTAAATAATTTTCTAAATATGTGAATTTTCACTTTTAAAATAAAAACCGACATTTAAAAAAAAAAATCACGGATTTTGACAGAAATGGCTTTAAAACCTTAATAAAAATTTTAATTGCATTCATTAAATTATAAGATCATTTATACATAATAAGAAAATTAATTTAATATTAATAATAATATTTTATTAAAATATTATTTAATTCAAAAATCCTTTAATTTAATAAAATATAATTCTTAATTAAATAATAACTAAAAACACAATTTGTACTTTAAAAATTAATTACAATATATCAAAAATGACTAGAAATTATATTCATTATTATATACAAAAATAATGTACATGAACATGGCACTACTTATTTGTTACATAACCCCTTAAAATAACTGCATAATACCTAAGGGTAAGGTGTGTGATGGTGACCGACTCTTGGGGCGGCTTGGATAACATCGCTCGAGTGGTAATTTCAATCAACTTCCACTTTTCCCGTAGACGATCACGTTCGAGCTTGACTTGATGAAGCTCAGCTTGGGATTGGTCAAGGGCAAAGCCCAAAGACGCCACCTCTTTTCCGAGCTCTGACAAATGGGCTTCATAAGGGGCACTTCTACTGGATGAGGCCATCGCTTCCTTTGTATGAGTAGAAATGGGTTCGTTAAAGCCTTATATTTATACTACTCAGATGATCACTGTGCAACGGCTATAAAAGTAACGGTCACAAATCTTAACGTAAAACTAAAGAAGTTGACATATTATAAAAACATTTTTCATAAAGAAACATTTAACTGGATCAAGAGGGATTTTCTATTAATGAATATTTTGGTCGTTACAGTATGAGAGTAAATTCAAGTGAGAAGACATATCCTCTCATGAAGTGCTAGTTCTGTGGCTATCTGGCCCATACCATGTCATATTGTGAATTGGGATGGAGCTACATGAATGGGGAAGATTTGAGACATCAACAAAGGAGACTAAATTCATATCATCCATCTTATAGAAGAATATTTTATATGGATAATGTTTTCTATGCTATAACATTGGTCACTATGGCGTTAAATGTAGCCAGAGAAGGGACATGGACACCTCATACTAGAATTGAAGACATGTCAAATCTCGTTGACAATATAGTTCTTCTCTTTTAAACAGGTTTTATACTCTCAAAGAAGACTTCAACTATGAATAACCAATGTTCACAGATGAGATAATTGAATGTCCATCAGTGTTCTATACTCATTCAAATGTCTCATGGAATGAAAGGAAGAAAATTGAGAAATTCAACCTTGCAGAGGTGGCCCTCAAAGCTACAAAAATTAATAGTACTTGAATTCTAGATAGCAGTTGTTCATCCCATATGATAGGTAATGTTGTCCTATTAATAGATATCAAAAGGATGATTGATGGAATGGTTCTATTTGGTAATGATGGAGATCTGAAAATGAAAGGCAGTGGAAGTACTAAATTAGCTAATAGAGAGATAGAGAAGACTGAAGTCCTTTACATAGATGGCATGTGTCATAATCTACTCAGTGTGAATCAACTATGTTACTCAAGACTTATTGTTACTTTTAATCAGAAAGGATGAACTATCAAGGGAATTAGAGGAAATTCACTTATAAAGGGATGAAGAACAAAAGGCAACATATATTAGGTTGATAGTAAAGAAAATGTTTGCTACATGACTATTGAAGAAGAAAACAATTTGTGGAATAGGAGACTGGGACACATCAATCAACATGAAATGGAGAAAATATCAAAATTGAGAATTGTCATGGACATTCCTAACCTGAAGAGTGAGCGTGAAAAAACATGTGATGCTTGCATTCGTGGAAAGCTTGTCTGATGATCATATGAGTCAAAGAAGAAAAGGGCATCTCATCTTCTAGATCTAATTCATAAAGATGTATGTGGTCTGATAAATGTTTCTAGAACTCATGCAGAAAGAATCATTTTCCTTTTCATTGATGATTACAGTAGAATGACATGTGTTATGGTCATTCATAGGAAACGAAAAGTGATTGACTGCATGAAAACATATCGGCGAATCGCTGAGAATGATACTGGACAAAAAATCAAAGTGTTGCGATCTGATAATGGAGGGGAATACATATCTAATGAGTCTAATAATTACCTAGAAAAACATGGAATACAGCATGAGGTAGATTCTGTGAGAACTCCACAACAAAATGGATTTGTTGAGCACCGGAATTGATAGCTCAATAACATAGTCTGGAATATGCTGATTGAGAGTGGTATCTCTCACCATTACTGGAAGGAAACTTTTGAAGATGCAGTGCACATTCAGAATCAAACAGGTCTTTATATGGGAGAAACAAATACACCATATAAATTGTGGCATGGAAGGAATCCTTCGGTGAAATACTTTCGAGTTTTCAGAACAAAATTTTTTATCTGGAATAAAGACGTAAATCAAGAGAAGTTTGGTGACAATGCTGATAAAGGAATTTTTCTTGGGTATACAATGAACAGAAAAGCTTACAACTGTTTCAACAAGAGATTAGGAAGGATTGTGGAATGCATTGATGTTAAGATAATTGAAGAGAAAACCACAAATGCTTCAAGAACATCATATGTTGATTTGATAGAAAGTGAATAAGATGGTGATCATAGAGAAAATACAAATACAGAAATAGAGGAAGTAGTTCAAAACACTAAACAGTCACATCATGATGTTGACTCATAAGAAGAATCTGAAGAAGAAACTATGGCTGTAGATAATGCAACTGAACCTCGGAGGAGAAATCAAAGATCAGAGATTGATCCATCAAAAATAATTGGGGAATGGAGTGAATCCACACAAACAAGGAGGATGAGGAATAACACGCAATCTTCATTTATGTCAGTTGTGGAGCCATTATCAATTGAAGAAGCTACAAAGGATGAATCATGGGTAAAATCCATGAATGAAGAGTTAGATCAAATTGACTAGAATAAGACATGGGATCTTTTCCAGAGACCTAAAGGTCACAATGTGATTGGTATAATATGGATCTTGAAGAAAACGTTTGATGAGCATGGAAGTGTTATTAGAAACAAATAATGACTGGTATGTAAAGGATAATCCCAAATTTAATGTGTTGATGTTGAAGAAACCTTTGATCCAGTGGCTAGAATGGAGTCAATCAGGATGTTCCTTGCAATGGTGCTCCAAATAGGATATAAAGTCTATCAAATGGATGTCAAGACAACATTTTTGAATGGCGTACATGAAGAAGAAGTGTACATTGAAACACAATGGGTTTTGTTCTTAGTACTGATGAAACAATGGTCTTCAAACTATAGAAAGCTCTTTATGGCTTGAAACAAGCACCACAGACGTGGTACTCATGTATGGATTCTTATCTCAAAATGCTGGAATTGAAAAGAGGAGGAGAAGATCACAATCTATATGTGAATAATTCTCTAAAAGATCAATTCATGGTTCTAATCTATGTAGATGATATCATATTTGGTCATAGCAGTCAAAAATCAGTGGATGAATTTTCCAATCAAATGAAATCATAATTTTAAATTTCTATGATTGGGGAGCTCACTAATTTTTTGGGGTTTCAGGTGATTTAGAGTAAGGATTAAACTTTCATTTCTCATGAAAAGTATGCAAGAGAGCTATTGAAGAAGTTTATTATACGATACTCCAAACCAATATCAACTCTAATTGCAGTTGGAACCAAAATTGGAAAGCATGAGGATGGGGCATCCGTAGACCCCACTATGTACAGGAGGATAATTGGGAGCCTATTCTACCTGACAGAGACATGTCCAGATATTGGTTTTTCAACCTGTCTTGTGACCCGCTTTCAGAGTAATACAATGGAGGAACATATGACAGCATCAAAAAGAATCATGAGGTATATTCAACATACTCATAATTGTGGTTTATACTTTTCTGTAGAAAAAAGTAGTGAATTATAAGAATTTTCTGATGCTGACTGGGCTGTAGATGTAGTTGATATAAATTCCACCAGTGTTGGAGCATTCTATATTAGCAATAAATGTGTTGGTTGGTTGAGAAAGAAACAAGAATGTACTTCTCTTAGTACTTCTGAAGCCAAGTATATCTCTGCCACAAAGGAATGCACTCAAATACTATGGATGAAGCAACAACTAAATAATATTGGTGATGAGGTAAAGCAACCAATTGTAATTTACAGTGATAACAAGAGAGAAATTGATCTTACGAAGAATTATGTTCAGCATTCTTGTACAAAACATATTTAAATAAAATATTAATTTATCAAAGAAAAAGTTGAGTAAGGAGTTATTAGAATGGATCATGTCAGATGTGATGAGCTAGTGGCTGATACCCGGACTAAGCCACTATCAGCTGCTGTTTTTGAAAAAACTAGGTTGAACCTTGGTGTTCAGCCACCTCCTAGTGCATATGAAGGTTACGAAAATCCCCTCTCCCTAGTTATGTTAACTCTTGTTAATCTGTTTATCAATGTGATCCAGGTTTTTGGGGGAGATACTATCTAGGGGAAGGGTGGTTTGAGATGAATAAGGAACAATTACTTGACTTTGGGGTTATTGACAATAGGGGAGAAAGGAATAACTTCAGGAATGTAATGCTTCTGTGACACTATAAGAGATTTTCTTGTGGCGTCATTCAGAATTCCAAAACTCGGGAACCCAATTTAAGCTTCCTCTCATGTTTTCTACACCGAGAATTGCTCACATAGACTTAGAGTGTTGGATGAGTTGACTCTTGCGTTATTTGTTTTAATGAGGATGGTGATCTATTGAATTTATTTACTGATTTCCCACAAACCGAATGGGGGATTTTTTTGGAACCATGGTAATCAATGCATGAAATGGAGAATGGTTTTTGTTTGTTGACAATCCTCAGAGGAAGTTCAGAATGTGTTCTAGAAATGTACTCTTATAGGTCAAGCAGATAACAGTATTGAAGAAGGCACTATATTCTAGTTTTTACCAAATTTCTTGACCTCAAAATTTGTCAAAAGGGGAAAACCGTTTTTTTTTTTGGGAATTGGACTTCTGTGCTGGATATATGCCACGCAAGTGACTTGCCAGCCGAGAAAGGACTTGTGCGTTGTTGCCAATGAGAATTGGAATCTTTCACGCCTATTGTTATTCATGATCAAAACATCAATATATGGAAATGGAAAGAGGGTCGCGCCAGAATTGGTTTGGTCATGCAAGTGTGTAGCGCGACAGAGGCTAGGGCGGCTGGACCTACGCGCTGGGACATTTGCTCCGTGATGAAACTTTCACACCAATATGTAGGGTGTCTAGTTATCCTCTAAAGAGAGGACCACCCCTCTTCATTCGGTATGATGTTTCAGATATAGAGATTTTTAGAGCTCCCATCGCGTATGTGTTTTGGTCGTGCAAGTATGGTGGGTCGCGCATGTTGAAGTTGCGTGATAGTTGGTTGCTGCACATCCAAGGTGGTTTGGGTGGAAAAGAATGTGGGTTGCGCAAGTTTGGTATTGAAGAAGGTTGAGTCATGCAGGTGTTGGAGGTGGAATTTCATTCCAATTATAACTTGTGCTCCATCCTTAAAACTTGTACGCAGGATTGGAGAAGCGCGTCAGGTGTTGTTGAAGTTCGCCTGTCTTTCTGAAGCTACACGAAAGCTGGAGGATTTCCTGATACCTTCAGTGCAACATGAGATTTCTCTACTGGTGAGAGTTGGACTTCAACAGATCATCTACACACAATAGATGATGCATTATGTTGCAATGATGATGATACCATCATGTCTATAAACTAAGTGGGACTTCACCAAAGGCAGAGTGCCAGGGGGAGTCAACAGGAGTGACCCAAGGGACGCAGTGAGCAATCCTTGATCCTTTGTAAAGGTAGTGAGCCTGGGATAGAGTTACTATGCCTGATCCTTTGTAATCCACAACAAGTGATGTTTAGTGGAATTTTGTATGACCGAAAACATGTCGGCGTATGCGCTTTGGATGTAGCCCTTAGTGGTGAACCAAGTAAAAAGTGTTGTGTCATCTCTCTCTATGTGAATGTTTTATTTTTGATCATATTCACCGTACAGGTTCAAAAATTTCCTACCATCATTGGAATAAGATCCATTACATTTAAAGAAAAAGTGGTCACCTTGACTCACCCTTCCCCTATCAAGGTATCCTAGGGTCCTACAGTTGTTTCAATCATATATATAATCATAACTATGCGATGGATGTGAATTTTATATATCAAAAATTTATTTAGTAAATTATTATATATCATTTGTTAGATATGGTAAACAAGTATATTTGATATATCTATTATTTAAAACAATTTAAATTGCTTTACTAGTTATGTGAACAAAGTCAATATGATTGATCCACTATGGGAAACAAGTGTAAATTTCTGATCCATTAGTATTGGTATTTAACCGTAACATATGAAATGTTATTTATACTAATTGTGAGGCCACACATTCATGTAGGATCTGAATTTTTATTCAATGACTGTGTTATGATGATTTCAAATTTTTATTAGTAATCTATTTTGGAATGATAATTTTTTATGTAATAACTCGATATTATGATATTTTTAAGATTTTATATAAACATTGTGAGTTATTTTAATGATCTCATGCCCTTATTATTATCTTATTATTTCTTATTCTCATCAATTGATATCTACAATGCTTACCCTTACATGGAATCTAATCTTACACTTTTCATATGTTTCCTTTCCTCAATTAATTAATAAAGTATTTAGTAGGGTATTCCAATAGATTGAATATGATAAAGTTTTGTTATGTGATATATTTGTGATCATTCATAAAATAAAAAGATTTTATATCTAGTATCTAATGGTTCTAAGAATATTTAATTCTAGTGTGGATTGTATAATTATCAGTAGAATATTCAACTAAAAATTAATTATTTTTTTATGAAAAACATAGTATTTTATTCCCCTAATCATAATAGATATTTTATTTTTTTCGTTACTTTAAAATAATCCATATTTTATTCGAATAAAATCTATATTTCCCTTTTATTTTAAGAATATTCATTTTGAAAATTTGGTCTTAATGAAATGGGATATATAAATATCTGTAAATTCTTTCTTTATCATGAAATAAATGATTTTATAATGAATAATTTCATATATTATGATTATTTTTTGGTTCTTGGGAATTTTTTATCATGATGGGAGGTTCTGTTATAATCCATGTTAGGGTGGTTTTTTTATTAACCATGTATAGGTGCTACCATGATGAACCAAATTTGGGTAAGACCATTAATTATCATTAAAACATTAGGTAATGGGATTGAGATAACCAATTATGTTTTCCCTATGTTATCATGGTAATATACAGTGTTGGTTATTTCATTTTTAACTGTGATGCTTATTTTATGTGTAATCAAAATGGTTATTATATGTGTAACCATAAAGGATACCATGTTTGTAAGAGTGATATGATAATGATTCCTTAACTAAATTACATGATTTATATATGATTTTAATGGGTTTTAAGGAAATTTCTCTTCTTTATAAGTTAATATAATGTAAATTATATTTCATAATATTCATAAAGTTTAAATTTGTGAAAAAATATATTTTGATCATTTTATGATTTCAACGAAGCCATTATGAGTGTTATTTTATGTTTAAGATATAATATGAAATGTATTATGAAAATATTTTGGTAGGTAAGGTAATTAATTGGGACTGAAAGTGTTTATTTTGAACCCAAGGTTAAATTAGAAAAGGAAAAATTAAGTTCTCTTGGACTAATTAGGCAGCCATGGAGCGTGGCGTATCTTATACGCAACTGTTCTTTAGAGATCGCTATAGGATGTTCAATCCGACCTATTTATAGAAAGGGGAACTTTGCGGTGGATGCGTTTCCTAGAGGGGGTCATCCTGAGGAACCTCTTTTGGTCTTTTCTCATTTAGGGGTGCTCCTACAAGAATGTGCCGGTTTTGATCTTGGGGATGCCCTTAGGCTCCACCACTTTCGGCCTCTATGAGTGCTTGTTTTGGGGAGGATGTTTTACCATCTTTTATTCAATGAAATAAAAAATGCAACTATCATCATTAAGGTCAGGTTCTTATAGTGTGCATCAGATAAAATTTTTAGAAAACCATAAAGGTACAGATAATGTTAATATAATGACCACAAAAGATTTTAAATTATCATTATGTTTAAATCATATATAATTTCAATATTACCATGTTTATTTAACTAAATTATGTCTGTTTAGATTTTTATTTTGTAGTGGAAATAGGGAAGCTAAATTAGGATGTCGGTGAGGGGATGATATACTCTATAATTATAAACCCTTAATGGTTGGAATTAAAATTTAGTATTTTTTTTATAGCAATGGAGCAGTTGATATAGGCTATAAATGGTTATTGTAACCATAATTGAGAGTATAATGGTATACCATAGACGAACATGATTATAGTGGAGCATTTTAGGAGAAAACATCTTATATCGTCTAGTAGATCATCTAACTTAGTGGTAACCAAAGGATTGACAAAATCCTAAGAAAATATAATTTATATCATGGGATGTTCATATCATCCAAAATTATGTATGAGTATTTATGATTTTTTTGTATAACATGACCACATGTGGTAAATTGTAAAAAAAATCATGGAAGTAGATGAGGATGATTCCTTAAAAGCGGATGAATATAATAATATCACCCAAGAGGCATATTTTATTAATGCATAATAGAAAATAAATTCATGGAATTAGGGAAAAGGGAGGAATAATAATTTTTCAATGTATTAAAAAATTTACTTGATTTTAAAGGTATGCACAAAAAATTATTCCTGATCATGATATGAATATTAATTATGAAAAGAAAATTTTATAATTCCATATAATTTATGTTAAGTGTTTATAATGTGTGTTGTTTAGGAATATGGATCAAAATTGTAGTGAAAAAGATATCTATAGTGGTAATGAAAAATTTCATAAATATGAAAAAAAATGTTTTCAATGTAGTGAGATTGTCCAATATGTACATCTATGTCTGAAAAATAACTATAATGATCAAAATCTTTGAAAATAAAAAAAAATCTCTAGATAAATACATTGAAACTAATTTCGAAGATATTGTTCCATCAAAATTATTGGTATCAGAAAAAATTTTGATTTATTGAAATTATTAAAATTTCTATCTGATTCTAGTTATATTAATTCTTTTATTTACGGGAATTGTTTTTGAAAAATAGTAAACTATTCTTCATTACATGAATTGAAAAATTATAGTTAACACTACTGGAGACATATTAAAGAATAAATATATATAAGAAACATGATATTATTTATTTTGGAAAGCCTTTACCAAAAAACCTTGTTGTCCTTCCCCAAGTAGAGTTTGATGTTATTCTATGTTTAGATTATCTATCTCTTTACCAGGATAAGATAAATGTGGTGGTAAATAATTAGTTTTTTCTTATGAGTTTTATATTTACACAATAATTAACCCATAAATTAGATAATATATCAAGAATACAATAAAATGTTAAAATATAAAAAAGAAAGATATTGAAAACGTATTACTGAAATAAAGGAAATGTTCATACAAGAGTAAAACAATACCTAGATGTTTCATCTGATGAGTTTCCCAATGTTATACTTGATAGGGAAGTTGAATTTACTATTGAATTTGTTTTTTCTCAAAACCCAACTTCATAAACCCATTATTTAATACCACAAATAGAATTTATATAATTTTAAATGAAGCTGTAGGAGTTTCCTTATAAAGGATTCATTTGTCCAAGACATTCATAAAGGGGTTACCTTGTATTATTTTTTAAGAATAAATACAACACTATGAGGTTTCTCATTGATTATAGTGTTTTTAATGACATTAATCTTAATAATATGTATTTTTACCTCATATAGATGATCTGTTTGATCTGATCTAGGAAGATCAATATTTTTCTACGATTATCCTAAGGTCTATGTACTTTTTACTGAAGGTAAAAGGGGATTAAATTCCAAATAAAATATTTTTGATTATATATGGTCATTATTAGGTTTGTTGTTATTCTATTTGTGTTGAAAAATTAAGAAGATGTATTACTGAATGTTATGAATAGAGTATTCTATGAATATTTGGAAAATAATATATTTGTTTTTATTGATGATATATTGAGTTATTAAATAAAATATGAAGTTAAGAAAAAAATATAAGGATAATTTTGACAACCATGAAAGAAAATAAGTTGTATAAAAAATTTAGAATTTTTTTTTGGTTATTGTAGATTTCATTCATTGAAAATTTCATAAATAATGGTTCCAAATAGTTTATCCCACAAAAAGAGGGGTTGATGAATGACCTAGAACAAAAAATCATATTGATATTTTTAATTTTCGTTCATTAGTTAGATATTATAAATGCATTGTTGAAATCTATACATGGTTGTCTAGACCACTAAATAAGTTATCACACAATAGAATTAGGAAAACCTAGAAAAAATAATGTTATGATTGATTCCAAGAAATAAGAAGAATATTAGTGAATGATTCTTTTTTGTATATTCCGTAAAAATTAGTGTCTTTTTTCATATACAGTGATGATTCATTAAAAGGTCTTGTTTTCCCTAATTATGAATAATTATTTAATTTATTATGCATTGCATAAATTGAAATATCATGAGTTAAATTATCCTCCACTTGATCTAAAATTCGTAGCTATAGTTCATTCTTTAAAAGTTATCTCGCTTCATTTATATGGAGTAAACTATGAAATATATACAGATCACAGAATATTGAATTATATAATCACTCAAAATGAGTTGAAAATATGTTATAGAATATTTAAATAACTAATTAAGTATTATGATTACATTATCCATTATCATCTTGGAAAAGAAAAAAAATTACCCGATTCTGTGATTCAAAAAAATAATGTTTCATTAACCATGTTAAATTTTGAAAATGGAACATTAGTTAATGATTTTATGAATTTTAACTTCAATTTTTATATGTAGGAACATAATCGATCTTTTTAGGTGCTAATGTGATCATCTATGATAAAGAGAATTAGGAAAGTTAAAAAGTAATACCATGAGTTATAGGAAACATTAGAATTGGATAAGAATTTAATGTTTCTTGAAATTAATGTTGAAAAGGAAAATGTTTTAGGAATTGGAATGAGATTATACATTAATTGTTTTCAATTTGAAGAGAGAAATATTAAATTAATCTCATAGATTCTTATTTTCAATTCATCGGAGATGAATCAGTATGTATAAAACCCTCTAGAGGTATTACTCATTAAATGAAATTCGAATAAAAAATCTTATTTGACAAAGAATTGTTGGAATTTTAAATAGTTTAAGACAAAATAATAATTTCTGAAGGGTATGCTCGATCCATTTATTTTTTTAAAGTGAAAATGTTAAAATATATCAATAGATTTCATAGTTGTATTTCCAAAGATATCTCAAGGAAAAAATTTAATTTGGGTTATTATTTATTGATTAAAAGAATATCAATATTTCATTCCCATTTGTGATACTTTTCTTTAGATCAACCTTCAAAAATATATCATAAATAGATAATTAAGTTTCATAGAGATAATATCACCGTTGTATCAGAATGTGATCCTAAAATCACTTCAAATTTCATGAAAAGACTTCATATGTCATTTTGTACTAAATTAAATTTCAGTATAACATTCCAATTGGAATCTGATGGATAGTCTAAATTAATGATTCATACCATGGAAAACATGATTTTTTCTTGTTAAATGTATTTCTGAGAAATTTTGGATCATTGTATTTTTTTAATTGAGTTTTCATATAGTAATAATTATCATTCCAGTATATAGACGAAGCCTTTTAATGCATTATATGGATGTGATGAAATACTCTATATTTGTTTTGCTGATATAGGTGAAAGTAACTGAAAGGTACAATAATTGGTATATTGAATCATTGAGTGAATATAATTCAACAACATATAATGATATCATAGGGAATAAAGAAATGTTATGTAGATAACAGTAGGAAATATCATTCTTATGGGGTAGGTGATTATCTTTGTATAAAAGTATATATATGGAAAAGTGATATATGTTCTCATAAAAATGTGATTCTAAGTCTATGGTTCATTATAATATATTAATTCATACATAATGTGGGGTTATTTTCACACAATTTAGCCTTTCATAAAGGTTTATCATAGGTAAACAATTTTTTTCATGTTTCAATGTTAAGAAATTATGTGCAAAATTTATATCCTATTTTGTGAACTGAGGTAGTTCTATTAGAATATATACATTCATATGAGGAATATACTCTTTGTCTTATTTTTTATAGATATTAATCATTTAAATGTAATGTAATTCATTAGGTGAAGGTTTGTGGATATACAATATTTTTGAAGAGAAAATAGGGGAATATGATAATGTTATGAGGGAAAAATACCCCCACATGTTTAAAAAGTTAATAATTTTTTGGATAAAATTTACTAAAGCATGGATTGATGTAATATACAAGATAATTTTGATATATATTTTTATTTTATTCTTTAATTAATTATAAAATATTATAAAAAAATTCGATCAAAAGGAAAAAATCATTATTCTAACCAAACAAGGCTTTACACATTAAATGGTTTTAAGTAAAATATTTATTTTAAAATTCTAGAATTTAAATTTGAAAAACTATTTTAAATTTCATTATTCATAATTTATAAATTAACATTGGATGAATATTTGAAAAATTTCTAAAAAATTGGTTTTTTGATGAATTGTAGAAATGATATTTTATTGAAAATTCTATTTCATTTTTTAATATTTACAAAGTAAAAATATATTTTGAATTAGTTTTAAAAAATAATTATTTTATTATTATTGAAAATAATCCAACATCATTTTTTTATAATGTTTATACTTTAAATTTTATAAAATTATTATATACTTAAAATGAATACTTTTATGAAAAAATTATTTTCTATCATATTTTTCATGTTTATTTTAAAACAAAATTTTTCCTATTCTATCATTTTAATTGTTAAAATTTGATTTCATAATTTTAAATAGTTTTTCCAAATTTGATGAATAGTTTATTTTTAATTTTTGTCATTATAAATAGTAGCCTTAGTAATTATTATTACCATAATTAATGGTATATCTGGTAATTAATGTTAAAAATAAAATGACAAGGATTTGAAAAGGTCCATAAAACATGACTAAAATTTATTATATGATTCCATTTCACTCATAAAAATCCAATATTTGGTTATATAGTATTTTTAATATTTTTAGGGGATTATAACATTTATAATATAATTTTTAATGAAAATAAAAAAATATCACATTCTTATTTTTAATAAATATAATATTTTAAAAATTGGGATAAATAGATGATATATTGGGTTATAAATATTCTTTTGAAAAATAAATGATTAATATTAAACATGGTAATTTATTTTAATTTATATAGAATAAATAATTACATTAAATGTGTATACAGTGCTTACATAATAATTATTCAATTCAAAGAAAAATAAAATAATTGATATTCGAAGTAGTATAATTTTCAAGCATTAATGTCAGCCATGTATTTTCTAGATAAAAATGAAATATTATATAGTTTTTGGTTCATTTTATTCCAATTACTTTTTTCTTCATTTTATCTTTATCAAATTCATGAATTGTTCTAAAATTGACATTAATGATATATAATGAAAAATCATATTTTTATAAATTATTTACGATTCATAAAAGTATTATATTTAGGTAAATAAAATTTTTATTGTTATTTAAGTAAGCTATGGTCCATTTATGGGTCATTTTTTATATCATAGTAATATTATTAACCCTTAATGTGTATAAAACATTAATATAATTGTAATTGTTGAAAGGGTTAGCAAAGGGTCAAAAGAAACATATAAGGGTAAATAATTGAATCCAAACACATTTAAATTTTATTGAATTAGATTAATGGAAAGAATACTCATTTTATCCACTAATATTATATATTTGGAGCAATTTGGGCATCAATGTTATTTTATATTAATTTATTATTTAATGAAATTTTAAGAGTACACCTCCCATCACTCATAAAAGTGCACATATTCTAACCATTCTTTAACAACTAAAAATATTTTTGGTGTAGAAAATCCTAGATCAAATAACTTACTATAATAAATGCTCAGATTATATATTCCTTAATTTAGGCATAATACCGATATTATAGGTCTTAAGGTGTTATAAATAGGAGACCTTCCAAAGAAGTGGTATAGTTTTGACATCATGTTTTAATTTTATTTCTTGGTCAACCTACTTTAAATATTTACCAAACATGATGATATAATAATATATGTTTATCTCATATATTGAGAGGTTATTATGTTAATTTCATAACATATATCAATCTCTTACCTTCATCAAATGGGAAACAAATCCATCATTGGTGCACATGGTGGACTACTGGCTCACGAATTGATGTAATTAATTTTCCATCACCATCTGTCATGGATATTTATAATGATGGAATTAAGGTTTATATGTGATATCATGAAATATTTATCATTCTTAAACAATTATATACCATTTAATTTCCTACCTTTACATTCAGTAAAAAATGATGACGTTGTTTCGTCATACCTGTGGAGTACCACCTCTAAAAAAAGATGTGATTCATTTTTCATCAACACATAACATGGATAATATATATATATGTATATTGAAATAATTAATTTGATATTATGATAATTATTTGTAGACACAATTATACATACCTTTTCTATAAATTTATTTTTAAAAGAGAAATGTTATTAATTAATATGTACGGTCTACCTTTTCCAGGATATTGATGTTGTTCATAATTTATAACCATTTTTCATGATTGGTTTTAAATATGTATTGATTTATAAAAAGTAAAATTATTTCATTATTAATATTATATTTATGATTTTTTAATTACCTCTTTCACCACAGTTAACCTTCCAAAGCCATTTCAGAATTATGATATGAATATCATCAAAACATATGTTGTTAATTTAATTAATTAAATATTTAACTATTTCATATAAATATAGAAAATAAATAAGGTAGTAAAAATTAAAAAGTTTATTATGGAAGAAAAAAAATTAACATATGTTTATTTTTCAAGAATTTAAAAATGAACATTATGAATCAAACACATGTTAAGGGAGTTTCTTTTAAAAAATCATTATTTAAAGATTCCTATAAACTCTAATTTTCTCATATTCCAATATTTTCTATATAATTTAATTGATGTATATAAATTTACATGATTGAATTATGATGGATAATTATTATTTTTATTTAATTTCTATCAATTTTTTTAATGGAATATTTTTCGGGTAGGTTTTAATGCTATTTTCAAGAAGAAAAAATTGAATGTTCTATTTTAATGTACAATTTGACCACAAAATTTATATCCACCTTAAATTTATTTAATTTTAGAATTAATTTTAAATATTCCATATTTTATTCAAATAAAACCAATATTTTCTTTTCATTTTGGGAATTTTAAATTAGAAAAATGAGTTAAAAGGGTTTTATCAGTATCTCAAAATGGATTCTTACAGGTGTAATGAATTTTTTAAATGAAATATTTCATTTGTTATAAATATTTTATTGTTATTTTTTATTTTTTTAACGATTGGTGGTTACATTATAAACCAATTATTGTTGGTTCAATTATAAACTAAATATGGGTGGTTAAGTTACAATGGACAGATGGTTTCATGATAAAACATGGTAGGCTAAGCCCATTATATCTCTCCAATTGAATGGTTAAAGGGATAGATTTAAATAATTTGTTTTGTCCTAATATATTATGGTCATATATTGTTATTTGTATTCTTATTATAATCAGGGTGATTATTTTATTTGTAACAATGATGGTTATTCTAAGTGTAACTATAAATGTTATCCCATTATAAAGAGTTAAATGATAATTATGTTCCATGTTACTTACATGATTTATCTTTGAAGGTTATCGTTTTTTTGGGAAATCATATTATTTCATAAGGTAATGGAATGTATATGCTATTTCATAAAGTTTGAAGGTATAACATCATAAAAAATTTGTTTTGAGTTTTTCCAAATTTCAAATAAACCATTATGGGTTTTATTATTTTCTTTAAGGTATTTTATGAAATTTTATATGAAAATATCTTCACAGAGATGATGATTTCTTGGGTAAAAAATATTTTACTTTAATCATATATATTATTTCTAGAAAAATAATATTTATATGTTCTTTAGAGAAATGGGTTCATTAATTCTTTTCATGTCCCTTACTGAGAATTTTTTTATCGCCCCACGCATTAAAATGTTTTTCTAACGATTTAAGTATGGGTAATGTCAAATAAAAATTCAAGCTGAAATTCATGAATATTTTTCAAGAAAATAAAAATATTTCATTTTATTTTTTTTTATTTGGTTAAATGGATATCGATTAGAAGTGTTCACTTTTTAATATATTAGTTAGTTATATAAGATATTTGAGCTATCCTAGTAAAACACTAAACTAAAATATATTTTGGAATGTAGGAAAGAAAATTATATTATAAATTGAATGAACAATATAATTGATGTTGGGTCCTTACATTGAAAACTTCTTTGAGAAAGGGATATTTATTACAATTGAGTATACATTTTATCATGTTTAGTGTATAATTTTATTATGTTCAGAAATCTTTACATATTGAACGACATTAGTGGGTGTTGTTTAACTAATACAATTTTTTTGTGTGTTTTGAGTCATGTTAGCTGTCGGGTTTTGAAAAGTAACAGGAGTTTTATCAAATAAATAATCATAGCTAAAGAATAGATCATTCCACATTAAATTAGGTGAAATTCGTCATAGATTTGTTATATTAGAATTTGGTCACTAATATGGTAGTGAAAGATACTAGTATACAATATTTTAAATCTATCTCAGTATTTACATTGCATATATCATTATTATTTCTTAATTCCATATATTTCTTTCTTAATAGATGCAATATTGGATGATGAGAAAACAATTCTAGGAAGATTCATTTAATCTTGGACCAACTTACTATAGTGGAAGGAATGTGTTATAACTAATCATTGGATACACTATCAAGGGATAATGAGAAGGAATTAATTTAAATGGGGTTATTAGTGAAACCCTGGGGTTTCATAGTAGATCACACAATTTCAAAATCATTTGGGTATTTTTTAGGTTTATCGCTCTGAAGACCATGAAAAATAGAAAGTATATGGATAAGACCAAACCTAAGTCAAAAATTGGTAGCCTCTTCTAGATATTTGATGTGTGAAAGTTGGTACTCCACATATGGGGTAGTAAATTCCTTTAATGATATATTATTGTTTGTAATTATATAATTTTATTGATTATTTTATCTTTTTCATTGATTTTGAATCTCTTATGGTTATATTAAAATTAATTTCTTCATTTTTTCTATTACTCGACTCTAAAAGATCAATTTTGTCATATTAATACTATTTTTGACTCAAACACTATTTCAGGTAGCCCATCGTTATATTACAAGGTCATAGAAGTAATTATGAAATTGTAAATATAATGATTTTTATTTTCATATAAAATAATTAATGTTTAAAAAAATAATATAGAATGGATGAAAAATAGAAAATAATTAAAAATTATGAATCAATGTAAATGGTATAGAGGTAAAATTTAATCACTGGGAAACTAACCTAAAAATGTGACAATGGTATTTTATTTTGATAAAAATTATGTCAATTTTACAATATGGGTCTTATTTAAAAGGTCTATTAGATCATGTATTTAATGTTTTAGGTAAATCCATTTAATTTATATCGTGTTTGAATACATAAAAAGACTCAAATACATATCATATTCTAATAAAGAAGGTAAAATAAGTAATAAAATAAAAACAAGGAATATAAATTTAGAAGGAATAAATATAAAATAAACTAAAATTTTCTTCCCTAAATGTGATTTCAATAATTTTATCTCATTGTTGGACACATTATATTTTTTTTAATTTTATATTGTTCCCATTATAGTTATCCCTAGGATATTTCCCAAGGATGAAATGGATTATTTAATTGAATGTGTTCGTTATTTGTGAAATTCATAAAGGATGAATTTTTATTCATTTTATGAGGTTAAAAAAATTATTCAAAATAAGTTAGTAAACTAAATAAACTTGTTGTAGACATCATGATTAACCTACGATAAGTATCCCTTGATGATCAACCACCATCTCTCATAAGGTATGATAGTTATATTATTGATCAATTAATTTATTCCCACTATAAAATAAATGTTATGTGAGTTATTAATAGGTTAACACCTTGATTTCCAATGATCGATGATATTTATTGCAAAAAACTGTTATAAATAAATAAAATCATTTCTGAGATAATATTCATAGTCAATCACAAAATCACATAAACTATGAGTTGTGAGGATTATATTTGGTTCCATATTTAATGTATTCTAATTAAAATAACGTTCATTATCATTAATTATTAACTAGGGAATTAACAATTTTCATAATCCAATAGAGAAATAAATTAACAAAATTGATAAAGTAGAAAGCGTGTTCTTAAATCATCATATGATTTGGTTTATGTGTGAAAGAAATTGTATTTCGTGTTCCTTTAATTCAGAGGTTTGTATAATAACTAAAATTTGTAAAAAAAGAGAAGGAATTTAATTACAATAAAAAAACTGGAAATTCAATTATCTTTCAAAAAATACATGCAATGTGCATTAGATTATAACTAGGAACACCCCTATATGGATCATTAATGGGTTTAGAGGTAATTGATGGGAATAAGAATAAAATGAAAGAATAAATATATTAGGATCAAGTAAACCATTAAAATATAGGTTTAACCTTTATCAATGTTGTCGTTAGTAGTTTTTAGGTAATTTCATGCATGTTGGCGACAAGAGATTTCAATTTTATTGGTGATGTAGTTGAGATAGCTTATTTAATATGTCCCATCTAATTTCTATGAATAGTTGATTTATTTTCTGGCCATATATTAACATAAATATTTTTGTAATATTATACATAGATTTATATTTTTACATCCTCTGAAATAATCCCAAATGGATCATTCTAGTCGATGTAATTTTGACAACACTACATGTGGGTCTATTCTGTCTCACCTATATTTTCCACACATTGTGGGCCTACACATGAATCATGTAATAGGATCTATCCTTTATTTCAATTGGATGTATTTTAACCCCTTGATAATATAATAATAAAAAAATAATTTCCAATTTTGTTTTATTATTGTAATATTTAATATAGAAGCACTGAATTATTGTCAAATTGGTTCATTATGTGAAAATAACCACGTTTATGGTTATACCCCAAAACGTCTCAAATCTAAAAATTTATTCATTGATGTTCCAAAAAATTTATGGGACAGAATATAAAATATATGAATATATTTCAATAATAAATGATAATTCAATGTGGATTGTTGATCAAGGGGACATCCTCTTTTCTAATGATAATTGTTTCGTACGTCCTCTTTTATTCTTAGGCTGCCTCTTCCTGACATTATTTTCCAAGAGGCTAAAAATATTCCAAATATCCTATTGGTATTGATGCACAATGATCATTTAAACATATATTACATCATCGATGTCACTATTGATGTTGATTTTTTATAATTCACCCCCACTATTGTTTCCTCTCCTCTATCATGTGCAAGAAGCATAATGTGGTGGTGGAAAATATATTACACCACAGCGTGGAAACGGTATTCCGTACGTACGCACGCGCGGTGATTTCGTTTTCCGTAGGATGGATAGATGGTGAAATAGGGTTGTTTCATACTTATAATAAAATATCAGTATATGATTGATACAGATGTTATTACTTAAAAATGAAACAACCTAAAAAGAAGAAGTGGAAGAAGAAATAAAGTTGAAAGAATCGGTAACGGACATTACCTCTTCTTTGAAGCGCCTCTTTGAGATCTCATTTTAGGGCAGTAAAATTGGTCTTTGAGGAAGACCAGAACCTCTAGGATGTATCTATGGAAGTGTAGAAGAAAATTTTGTCGGGGTTGGCCGAGCTTGAAGGCTCAAAGTGGTGTGAGGAAGAGAGGGAGGAGGTGCCCTTTTATAAGGGAGGAGAGGAGCTCTTTTGGAAAAACTAAAAATATTATTTTATTATAAAGCCAAATTCGGTTTTAAATAGCTCCAAAATGAGTTATGCAGATTCTAAGGTGGGGATGGGTCTAAATCCTCTCATCCAATAGAATTTAGACAAGTTTAGGTTCCTATTTTAACCTTATCAAATATATTTAACTTTAAGTTAGATAATTTTACTTTTATCGTGTCTTCTTGTGTTCTTATACTATAAGGTTACTAAACTTACTATAATCATCCAAACGAACCCCAAGTTGTTTATTATTAATATATATAACCTTATATAAGTCATTTGGCCGAACATTAGATTTTTAGGAATAAAATAACAATTAATAATATAATATTTGTTTTAAAAACTATTTTATGACAGTTTTGACACTATTTAGTAATTGATTTTTGATAAAATCATAATAGAATGATTAGTTCGAAAAAAGTTAATTAAATCACTACTAACATGTCATATTAACCTAGAAAATTTGTGTAATTCTAAAAAGTCTCAAATTACATTTATTTGGGTATTTCTAACATCAATTATGTCAATATTTCATAAATAAGATAATTACCACATCATCTTTGTGTCATAAATAAATTAACTTATATATAGTCTTAATATTAAAAATAAAATATAATTATGTAAGAAATCTTTTTATCTTTCTAATGAATATTTATAGTCGAATTTATCTTATGTACAGCCCTATATTAAAAATGATATACTTATTAAACATTGATTTTAACTATTTTAACCCTTCTTTAAATAAATTATTAATAAATGTCGTAATCTAATCCAAGTGGGCCTAAATGGTCATATTTTATTTTATGGTTGTTTTTGATTGAATTACACTTATCCAATAGAATTAGAACATGTGTTAGGGTAATAATAATATCATTTTTACCCTTAATTACCCTATTTTCTTTTAACCGTGGTAAAAAAAGTAAAAAGTTACTATTCACCAAAAATTATTTTCATCTCTTTGAAGCACATTTTACTTACTGAAATCAACCATGTCTCTCTGATTTTTGAAATTCTACTCATATAAGCGGTAACATTATGTTTTATGAAAAATTCATTTTTTTACTACCACTTAGTGGTTTCACTATTCATCAAAAAATGAATGTTTCCAGAAAAATACCAAAAATGAGGCCTAAGATATATTTGATATTATGAACTGAAAAATGATGTCTATTATACCATATTCAAAACATATCAGTTTCATTACTTAATTTAAAAATTAATTCCCGTCGTCAAAAAAAATAGCGTGTTCTTAAGAGATAATAACTATCAAAAGATTGACATTTGTTTATGTCTTGTTTAAATGTGAAATTACATCCAATGAACAACATTGTCTTAAATTTTAAAAATATATTCTAAATATTATTTAAAACCACTCAAATTAATAAATTATCACTATTAATTATTTCGATTAAAGAGGTTGTTTTTAATTGAAATTTAGTAATTTTCACTATTCATCAGAAAATAAAAGTTATCCGAAAAGTACCAAAATTTCACCCTAAGCTAATTTCATTATACCGAATCCAAAAATGAATTCCATTTTGAAAAATAATATTTACAAAATTTCAAAAATTGGTTATTACTATTCATAACGGCTAGTTTTAATAATATCTTAATAGCATATTGTTGTTTAGTGAAACTCGTTATTGCGTACTACACACGCTATCGAGGAAGGTCGCGATTGTGTGTAATGCAAGGCATGTTAAGGATGCGTGTTGGGCAAGCTTCTATTGGTGTAGCGTACAACACAAGACATTAATGAAATTAAAAATAATATTTTTCATAAAATCTCAGGGTGTTACATTCTACCCCCCTTAAAATGAATTTAGCCCTCGAAATTAGTCAGGGTTATAAATGGTTTACTCCTCAAACGTTTCTTTAATAGAAACCCACATCGTAAAAAGGAATACCCAAACATGGCTTTAAAAACTAATGTATGAAATGTAACGGTTACCCAAATTAACTCATCACTGGGTTTCCACGTAGGAGAACATAGTTGAAAATATGGATATGGAAGAAGAATCTAACCATCATGTTCTGATGGAGAGTGGTAGAGAACATGGCTATGAAATATCCAACAATCACAAAGCCATATATTTGTGATGATCTAAGGTACCATCTGATTCATCAGATATAAGGTCACTAGGACAACATTTTTGGTTTTCAAGATCATTTCCCAAAAGTTGGTGAATTAAAAGAAATACTTACATGATTTTGGTACAATTTCACTGTTGTTCGTGAATTGAACAATTTCCCCTTCATCCCTTAAAGAAATGAAGTTGAATTTGTTATTCGTGATGTGTTAACAGATCATGTGATAGAATGATCGGTCATTCCATCTGTTTCAAACAAAAGGATAGAAAAAGTTATAAGTCCATCTTATGGTTAGATTAATCGTATATGGTTCCAAAAATGAACTTATACTTCATATATCATACCTCTTAATAAAATAAAACTCGTTTCTACTAACTAGGGACTTCATGTAGGCCAGTGGTAGGCGATAAAGGCTAGTCGCACTTTGGTTGTGGGTTCAAATCCCAGAGCCTTATCTGACGCGATGGGCTATCACCCGTCCTTTAGGTTGTCCTTTTTTCTAAAACTACATTACTATAACATCCCATCAATAATATAGAAAATACTTCTATCCTTAAACAATACTAACTTATGTCCAACATAATCCATTCCAATCTTTAGGCTTATCCATAATACTGTAGTCCACTCTCATAATATAGTGAAAACGATTACCATAGATTTCATATAACAGGAATTTTAATACCATCATTGATCCCCATATATCATAAGAAATGTCTTTTTGGTCACATTCCAAATATTCTAAGGCCTTAATCATGTATTCTCTTGAATAATGAATACCCATTGAATCTTAGTAAAAATATTAGTGCTGTCAAAAGTTAACTCATTCCCCATACCAAAAACCCAAAATTCTATATACTCAACCCATGATATAACTATTTCCTTATATCAGTCATGATCTCATGAATACTATCAAACATTTAATTTTCTCCTTATCCCTTCATTATGCGCATATCATCTACATTCCAAAAATATCTGAATAAACTTTCATGGATATTGGTACCATTAGTCATACACTTTCAAAACTCAAGGAATGAAAACAGTGTAACAATCCTTAGATGTCTCTTTATTCCATAGTACCATGAGATTACTTATATAACATTACACATGATAAACATGTAATCATTCCACTACATTCTTAAACCATTTACTGAGCTTCAACAATTATTTCATCTCACATATCATTTGCAGTCTCTTCATCATCATCAACATAAATACTACCCATACGACCATATTAATTCTCTTCATGAGACTTTCCCTTAGGGAATTAGTTTGTATAATGCCCGTACATTCCACATTTAAAACATTTAACCATTGTTGATGTCATAGAAATACCATTATCCTCATCCCTGGTGTTAACTGAACCTTTTCCTTTGCACTTATTGACTTTGTGTCCTTTTTTTCCACACCCAAAGCATCTTTCAGTTCCTTTGAAACATTCTCCATGATGCCTCTTCTCACTTTATTTACATAGGGGAAATTGAACTTTCTTTACTCTATGATCATTATGAAACTCTATCTTTCTCTTATTAGCCAAGTCAGGAAACTTAACAAATTTTACTTTATTGATCACATTATGAGATTGTTGATTAAGCATAATAATGATGTTTGGACTTCCAAATCCCATTTAATTTGGTTTCTCTTGAAGAATATCATTCCATTGTCCATCATATCCTCCATTATCATGAATCATCTTGTTTCCAGCCATTTTCTAAAACCCAAAAAGAATAGTGTGAGAGGAAAAAAATCCTGCTAGGGAAAAAAATATAGTAAATGGGGAGTTACCTCAATATCTAACATCTTAGGTTAAATTATAAGATCATTACAGTAGTTTTATGACTATATCCTATACGTATACTTATCCTTAGGGACATCCCTAGACATACCTTATAAATATCTCTAGGGATCTCACTAACGTTTTCGCATCCTAGTTTCCAAAGGTTGACTAAACATTTTCTCTGATACTAACTTTAGAGACCCAAAGCTTTACGTACATGGATATTACATTACTTTAACAGAATACTTAATACATAACAATAACAGACACACAAGGATCGTAATAGATTAGTGTCTTTGGAAACTTGGAACGTAATCTTCTAATCGTGGTGGCAGATCTTCAACATCTCCCATAAAGATCTTCCCCTTTTTTCTTACCTAAAACTTTTTTTATATCCTGGGGAAATCAAAACATTAAAAGGGTGAGCTCAAATGCTCAGTAACGGTAATCATGGATAAAATAAAACATAACATATTTATTTGAACATAAAAACATGAACATAATGTTTAATCATCAAAAGCTTGAGCAATGAAATAAAACATGGAATTACGTAAGGTATAGATGATAAAGAAACATTAAGAATGATAAAATAGCAAGCGAATAAAACATTTAGTTGTGGAAACCATTAAGAAAATGATATGATTTCCATAGTAGCCAAGGCATTGCTTCCATGACCATCTTAGTGGACAAAGTCCCTTTCTGAATCGAGTTCACTCATCGTTCCAGTCCTGTATTACTAAACTGGTTTAACTTGCCGTTCCAGCCATGTCTATATCATGAGATATAAATCGTTACCCAATGCATTTGAGGGAGATATAGGTCCCACCCATCTCATAATGAAATCATTCTTTTTTGGGCCACAAAATCACAAATCATACATCATAGCATAACCCATGAAATAAAATGGGATTCTTAAACATCATGCCATCATAACATAATCCATAAACAATTGATATCATTTCATCATAAGAAAATTGAAACCATTTAAATCACAGAGAATTTTAATTGAAACATACACATATGAAATAATGTCATCATAGATAGAAAATAGTTTTTACAAAACACTTGAAATGAATTCTTGAGGAAAATATCATTTCTTCTTTAAAATCATTTTCTTTTCAAAAAATTCCATGCAATTTTAAAAGATAAGGGTTTTGTGGAAAATAATCATGCAATCTTGTAGAGGAAGATTCTTGAAAATGAGGCGCTATGAAACTGTAAAAATCTGTTCACGTCGTATAAGTTAAAAATAACATTCTCCTCGTACTTTTGTCGGAAAAGTCAAAAAATACCTTATATGGTAACCAAAGGAAAGATTCCATTCATACAATGTGGTAAAAAGTCAAAAAATGGTAAAAATTACTTCAAACATCCATGGAAGAATGGTAAAAATTTTATGAAATCATTTTTAGAAAACATGGTCATGGATGATAAACGTAACACCAGTAAATACTTATAAGCAATCTCGGATAAAAATGAGATTGAAAATATATCCCTTACCTTAGGTCTGATATGCTTCGTACGTATCCGAACCTCCTATATAATGATTTAAATAATTTCATTTACTTATTACAGAATCATATGCATTGTTATGATATCTTATATTTTTCACTTATGACTTTATATTACCCGTTATTTTGTAAATTCCTTGTTAAAGCAGCGTTTTGGGTAAAATCATTTCATTTATCGTATGTGTTTCGACATGTCATTCTTGATATTATTACTTATATCCAAATTTACATAATTTCATAATTTAAAACCTGATTTACATATATTCATCATATACATATATATATTATATGTTGATAAAAGGAATGACATACATCGTTCATGGAGACGGTAGGCCGTACGTACCCATGAATGTTGTTTTCGTTTCCTTATTGAGTTGAATGGAATTAATTAGATGACATACATATATATACACATAAATCCAGTATCATTATTATGTCATATATTTCATGATTACTTATTATATATACTTTATAATCATTCGCGAATGGTTAACGTGGAGAATGAATCTCATCACGTCGTGGAGACGGTAGTCCGTATGTATGCACGAGCGATGATATCATTATCATGATCATGGAATTGTATTGGAGTGTATGAATACTATTTCAGAATTAATACCACTTTATAATAATCATATATAGTTGTTTATTTTCACCATTATACCCATCCATTTAAGGTGGTGGTGAAAAATAGATTACACCACGGCGTGGAGACGGTATTCAGTACGTACGCACGCGCGGTGATTTCGTTTTCTGTAGGATGGATAGATGGTGAAATATGGTTGTATCATACATATAATAACATATCATTATATGATTGATACTGATGTTATTACGTCAAAATGAAAAACCTTAATAATAATAAGTGGAAGAAGAAATAAAGTTGAATGAATCGGTAACGGACATTACCTCTTCTTTGAAGCGCCTCTTTGATATCTCTTTTTAGGGCACTAAAACTGGTATTTGAGGAAGACCAGAACCTCTTGGATGTAGATATGGAAGTGTAGAAGAAAATTTGGCAGGGGTTGTCCGAGCTTGAAGGCTCAAAGTGGTGTGAGGAAGAGAGGGAGGATGTGCCCTTTTATAAGGGAGGAGATGGGATCTTTTGGAAAAACTGAAAATATTATTTTATTATAAAGCCAAATTCGGTTTTAAATAGCTCCAAATTGAGTTATGTCGAAGCTATGTTGGGGAGGGGTCTAAATCCTCTCATCCAATAGAATTTAGACAAGTTTAGGTTCCTATTTTAACCTTATAATTTATATTTAACTTTAAGTTAGATAATTTTACTTTTACCGTGTCTTCTTTTGTTCATATACTATAAGGTTAATAAACATACTATAATCAGCCAAACTAACCCCAAGTTGTTTATTATTAATATATATAACCTTATATAATTCATTTGGTCAAACATTGGATTTTTAGAAATAAAATAACAATTAATAATATAATATTTGTTTTAAAAACTATTTTTTTGTCAATTTTGACACTATTGTGTAATTGATTTTTGTGAAAATCATAAAAGAATGATTATTTCAAAAAAAGATACATAAATCAATATTAAAATGTAATATTAACCTAGAAAATTAGTTTAATTCATAAAAAGTCTCAAATTACATTTATTTGGGTATTTCTAACATCAATTATGTCAATATTTCATAAATAAGATAATTACGACATCATCTTTGTGTCATATATACATTAACTTATTTAAAGTCTAAAAATTACAAATAAAATATCATTATGTAGGAACGCTTTTTAGATTTCTAATGAATATTTATTGTCGAATTTATCTTATGTATAACCATATATTAAAAATTATATACTTATTAAACTTTGATTTTAACTATTTTAACCCTTCTTTAAATAAATTAATAATAAATTTTCTAATCTAATCCAAGTGGGCCTAAATGGTCATATTTTTTTCCTAAGGTTGTTTTTTGTCAAATTAAACTTATCCAATATAATTATGACATGTGTTAGGGTAATAATAATATCATTTTTACCCTTAATTACGCTATTTACTTTTAACCGTGGTAAAAAAAGTAAAAAGTTACTATTGACCAAAAATTATTTTCATCTCATTGAACCACATATTACATAATGACATCAACCGTGTCTCTCAGATTTTTTGAAATTACACTCACAGAAGCGGTAAAATTATGTTTTGTGAAAAATTCATTTTTTTTAACTACCACTTAGTGGTTTCACTATTCATCAAAAAATGAAAGATTCCATAAAAATACAAAAAATTAGGACTAAGATTTATTTGATATTATGAACTGAAAAATGATGTATATTTTACCAAATTCAAAACATATCAGTTTCATTACTTAATTTAAAAATTAATTTTCATCGTCAAAACAAATAGCATGTTCTTAAGAGAAAATAACTATCAAAAGATTGACATTTGTTTATGTCTGGTTTAAATGTGAAATTACATCCAATGACCAACATTGTATTAAATTTTAAAAATATATTCTAAATATACTTTAAAACCACTCAAATTAATAATTTATCTCTATTAATTATTTCGATTAAAAAGGTTGTTTTTAATTGAAATTTAGTAATTTTCACTATTCATCAGAAAATGAAAGTTATCTGAAAAGTACAAAAATTTCACCCTAAGCTAATTTCGATATTCCAAATCCAAAAATGAAGTCCATTTTGAAAAATAAAATTTTAAAAATTTTAAAAATTGGTTATTACTATTCATAACGGCTAGTTTTAATATTAGTTTCATTGCATATTGTTGTTTAGTGAAACTCGTTATTGTGTACTACACATGCTATAGAGGAAGGTCGCGATTGCATGTAATGCAAGGCAATCATGGATCCGTGTTGTGGAAGCTCCTTTTGGTGTAGCATACAACACAAGACATTAATGAAATTAAAAAGAATATTTTTCATAAAATCTCAGGGTGTTACAGATACGTTTTTTAAGACCCAACCTGATGTGGATCGAAACACAACTACATTATTCCCTCCTACAATAGTCCAAGGATTAAAATCTAGTTCTAATAATTTATAACACATAGATGGTAGTAATTTTCCATAAGTATATATGTGAACACAAACATATCAAAACCCATACACTTTTGTGAAATAAAATAACTAAAAAACGCATGCATACATCTAAAATTCAACAAATAGAGTATCAAAAAGGTATTTTAATGGGAAAATGGGGGGCCAAATACAACATTAAAAATATTTGGAAAATAAATTCTAACCTTGATAGAATAAGGGGACTAAGATAAAATGAAACACTACTATACTCCTCATTTTTCTATCTAAATATTTTTCCACATGTTCTAATTCCACCAAGGACTCCACAAAAATTTTCATCATCTTCACAAGACTCGACACATGTGGGTAGATCCCATGCATGGGTGAGTATAAAAATACCAATTTTGAAACTTTGAAATAACTAAAATAAAAAGAATCAAGAGTAATATTCATCTCCAAATATATGTATTTCTATAATATATATACCAAGAGTATCCATATATACCCTACAAAGACTCATTGCCTCATGGTAATGATCAAAACTATAAAGCTAGCCCATGACTCTTGCTAAAAGATTTCATACTAAACTCACATGGGTGAACACACTCAAAAATAAATACTACCATTGAATACTGTCATCCTAGAGGTCACTGTAATGTGATCTAGACATAGTGGAAAGATGTGAGGGTGTAGTCAATATACACATTTTATTGGACTACACCTCATTGAAAGATCATCTCTAAATAGACGGATTAGGGGTCAATGACAAGGGATCTCTCATGGGACACCAAACCATCTGAGAATCATCCATATTGATATGGTATTGTTGAACATATAAATATTGGTGATGCCAATTACAACAACCCCTTATATGGTAACATGATGGGATATAAGGATCACATCAGACCTCTCAAAGATAAAAATGATCAATGTCAATCTGTCATTAGTCAAAGCTATTTGAGTTAACTCACTCAAGAACAATGTAACTCTCCCTCACAACATAAATCATCATGAACTACATAGGGGTCACCAACGATGATGATAATTGTATATTACAAGGATCACTCATAGGAATGGAACAGGGGGACACACTCAATCACAACTATTTGAGGGAAGCTCACAAAAACTAACAACTAAATGAGATATGAATAAATCAAAATATAACATGTCCTAAAAGGAATACATTGAATGTACTTGGGGTACATAGAGTTTCTAAAAAAATCTTGGTAATTCATGTTTCATTCATTCACATGACTTGTGGTTTTCCTCAAAACACAACATGTGCTAATGTTACACTATGTTTATATGTATTCTAGAACTCTACGTTCATTCATGACCATTCTTGTGTACTTTACCAATTACATGGAATGTGGATCCCAATACATGATGTCTACGACACTCATGATATCATGGTCAGGAAGTCATGGAACATGTCAAGACACATTCAATGTTTTATATAGCATGTGGAATGGACCACAAGGCATGCAACCCCAAACATACTCTTAGGCATGTATTCCTTGTAAATTCTGCAATACATGACTAAGGGTCGCATGGTGTATGACATGTTCTACAATGAGTGTGATACTTTTCACCGCAATAAAACCCAAATGACGTATAGAAACTACTACATTGAATGTGTTCATGAGAGGACACCTCATATAGTTAGGTTTTTCATAGAACCCACGAAGAATCATGTCGATTCTAAATCTGTCAACATCTAAATCAAATCCACCATAAATAACATACTTTTTCTGTTGATTTTTGTCAACTGAGGTCGATCATCACCATAGATATGATTTCTATAGGCCTCGTTCTTCTGGGAATAATCTCGAATTACCATTGTTGTCATGAAACCAATAATAATGGTCACACATTAAATATCTGGTTCTACTTATAATCACAGATATCATAGAAATAATCCATCATCAATATAAACCTAGATCATTAATATCAATATTTTTCAATAATAAATGGTTGTACAATGGTTAATTTATAAGTATTTTGTTGATTCAGAGTCCTGTGGATTTCTCTATGATTAATGAATAAATGGGGAAAATGAATGAAGAAAAACCATAAGTAAAGGAGCTTGGCCTGTATTCATATAGACATATAGTTTTTTCATTTGAAACGTGAATAAAGATATGTAAAAATTTAAACATGAAATTCCGGACAGTGAATCACAAATAACCCATTCTATAAAACTCATAATCCATGAATCAATTTGATGGATGATATATTGGTTGTAATCATAAAAATAATAAATAGGGATAACATCAAATAAAAAAAATCCTTCCTTAATTTGGATCGATTTCTTATGAAAAACAAATGTGCTTCATTGAAGTTAGAGAGATCCTCTGATTCAGTCTCCTACTGATCATAAAACATCAATCTGGTTGTCATCCACCAATGGAGTTCCTACAATTTTCTCTAATGGATCTCCATGATTTTTATGGTCATGTGTCCAACCCTATGTTTTTCAATAAGTATATATTTGAAGAATATTATTAGATCATTGTGTACATTCAAAATAAATTAATTTCATTTACTTATTTTATTCCTTTTGTTTTCATAATGTCCTTTCCCTATAATCTAGTGTCGAAAATGGTTATGTTACACCTATTGTAAAAACCATGCTATAATATTTATGATTCCCTCTTATTTATAATATGGAACTCCATTAATGATTCATTCCACATTCTCAGTAAATCAACAAACACGTGATATTTAATCTATTTTCTAGATTTCAAAATTTAATTATTATCACACTGGGCCACATAATCCCACTGCATATCATTTCCTGACATTTGAAATATTCTAAGAAATATTACAATGTCTTACACACACAAAATTAGCACAATATAAAATTTATTCGTTCAAGGATTTTTATACGCTAAAAGAACACAATAAAAATGGGTAGGGAATGTGACCTCCCAGTTGGGTCTCTCACTCCAAGGAGCTCTCCCAACGGTTCCCTTTTATATCAATAAACACACACCCACGTAAAAAAGTTTCCCAAAATAGGTGTTTATTCTATGTACCCTAAAAAATAAAGGCTCTATGTAAGGGAAACTAAACTCCCATGGACCATCCCACCCACGTGGGTACCAAAAAGAGATTTGTGCACATATCTCCTCAACTATGACATGCGAATAACACTTAGAAAACAAAATGCTATTCTGGTATTAGGTTTGTGCAGCACATAGCCTGAATAACCCAAAATTTAAGTCTGAATAGATCGGTATAGAATCCCAAGAGATAGGTTATTCCCTTATTTGGAACTCCATAACTCTCCAACTCCATGGCCTTTATAATCAATCCAAAAAGGACTCATTAAATTTTCTTGGTAGTAATAATCCACCAATCAATGAACTACACCATTAAAATCATCACTAGAACACAAACTAAGGACTAAGTGATGTTATCTATTTCATCCTACCAGAATAATAGTTTCATTCAATGTCCCTCATTCATGGAAATAAAAATGTATTACTCCGATGGTGGAGTAAAAATAATCATGATACGTAAACTCTACCTATGTCAGATGATCCTCCCATCCATGGATCAAAAAGTTACACGAATAAATGATGGAATCCTACAATATGCTAAAGTGTTCAATTTTACTTGGCCTGTTGGCTAGGTTAAAACATTGTCCCCAACTGAAACTGAGTCCCCAAAGTGAGGAATCCTACATTCATTCCCTAATCATTCTAGGAAGTAAGAATCATAGTTTGAAATTATTTTCTAGGGAAATATAAAAAGATAGACTACCTATTTTATACACAATTTTCCAAAACTCTTCATAAATATATCATTTTCTTTACTCACAAACAAACAAAACAACAAAAGATTCACTCAGAAACTTGATGCAACTTCATTGGTTGTCCAATAGATTCCAAGAGATATCAGTATATTCTCACCTATAGAATAGGTATTGATAAGAGAAAACAACCTACTTAGCACCCCTACTTACATCATGTCCAAAATAATTTCCCTTCCAATAAAATATATTAACATGATTCCATACTTGATGGAATTTGCATTGTAAATGTATGTAGTGGGTACACGATCATGAAAGATCTCCTTATTGATATTACTAGGTCATGATACCCTATGTGTCTGATTATGTGAAGGAGTAAAAACTATATACTAGAGGTATATTTCACCATCCTCAAACAAAAAAGGGTCAACTACATAAAGGTAAACTATTATTTCACCTCAATCAACAATGGTGAATTGAAAACCATGTTGTGAGTATCTGCTACAACTACCCCACTCTAGGTGTCCCTCAAGCTCATGTAACCACAAAATATAAAGTGTCTATTACCACTCCCATAACTGAGAATACATCTCCCAATAAGTAGACATATGAATCTATAACTGGATCAATGAGAGATTCCATATAACTAGCACTCTTAAAGAATTTCATGAACCATCCTCATGTGTCTTGTTTGATATAACTATTATATCAAAGACATATGGATTCCATCAATTAACAGAACAAATAACTAATCTAATAATGTTTAAGGACACAATCCATAAGTCCCTAAATTTCATGTGGTGTACTACTCACAAAAAGGTATCACCACTAACTAAAAAACAAAAGTAGTATCCATATAAATCTACTTATATTATATCCTTATCCTCAACTAGATATAGTTAATATCTCTGTCTCTAGGCCAACTCTAAGATCCACCTTTCCTCGATCCATTGGCGGAAGGGGTCATCAATTCTCAAGCGTGGATACTTCCCCTTATATCACCTAGACTAAGTGACACCAATATGTATCAATCCTCAAGCCCAAACTCACCTCTCAAGAGAACAAAATAGGGCTACCCATGACAACACAGTAGGCATTAAAAATCCATATACTCTATAGATTTCTCAAAATACACCTTCAGCACTAATAGCCAATATGGGTTATCCGATATACTAGTGTTGATATTAGGTGATCCATTATGTAAGATTTTGCATAATGAAAACAGTAAATAAATGGTCAACCACACACATACTCATAAAGGAAATCCATTTACTCCCTCTTCATTGTAGGAACTAAAAATCATATCATCAACTAATAAAAGGGTAGTACTATTTAAATAATAAGAAAGCAAATGTAACCTTCTATCCACGAGTCCATCCCATCCCATCCTGGTATTAATCATTATTAAATGAGGAAATCTTCATCCCAACAAAATAAATTCATTTATTAACCCAATGGTACAAATAATCTAAGAATTTATTATAGGCTACCAACCAATACAGAAAAAAACATTGTAGGTTCCCACTTCAACTATTGAAATATAACCATGAGATGGTCTATCTCTCCTCATAGAGTCAGGTCACACTTTTTGTAGAAGTGTAAAATAACCAATCCTCTTTACAGGAGACACAAACACAAAGGGTGGTCAAAAAAGAGAATCAAATTACATCACAAGGGCACAAAGAGGGTATAAACATAGGGAAAAGTGGTTTATAACTCTATGTTAAAATTGAAATGGGGGTATAAAAGACACATGACATTCCTCAAACCTTACTCAAATAATAAATGATCTCTTATATATTAAAACTATTACATTCATTATACTACATATTATCCACAACTAGGATGTCCTCTATTACCATGGAATTCTTATAAACCTCAGAAACACAATTCTGGTAAACTCATCCACTACACCTCACTTCTATCTAATTTTTGTGGCCCTGAAATTCCTGGATGGTTTTTGACCATGTCTCAAGAATGTGTCTCGATGGAGAAATTGTTCCTATTAATTGAATGCAAAAAGTAATTTCAAACATCACCAACACATGGATATACCAATAATTTATGTATTATGGGACTTATCATGCCTCTATGACCACCATGAAAGAGGGGTTCATTGATGTGAGACATTAAAACCTAAGGCTCATGCCAATACTCAACCATTTGATTTTGGGAGGTAGGATCAACACAAATCCTGGGATATCTCAGTCTATAAAACATTAAATGAACACTTGAAAATGGTTAGTCATGTACTGGTACAATTGGTGAAAAAAACTTCTCTATGGAAAAAATGGATTGCAAGAACAACTATTGGATCGGTCGGGGAAAGAACATGCCAGAAACTTGGACCACTACTTTGATTCAAACCCCTACTGCCTTTGATATACCTCATTATGAAACACCAAGAACTCTAATCATTGGATCTTACATAATATTCCATGAATGTGAATATCTTCACCTTGTCCCTATTGAGCTATCAACTACTCAACATGTGTTTGATCATATACATAATAAACAAAATGATCTATACACTTCTCATGTGGTTGAATTACTACACATTTCCCACATGGAGAAAAGAACTCCATTATTGGTTCTCCAAATAGAAACATCATCACTCATCTAGTCATCATCGCATCGCTACAATGGAATCTATACTAGTTTTCAATGTAGGGTAATCTTGATGATTATGAATAAGTACCTTGGTCAATGAGTATATTTTGAGATCCAAATCAAGAAGAAAATGTAAATCACTACTCATTCATATGTTATTCATGTACCAATTATCTTCCTACAACTAGTGTCTACCTATACCTATTCAACAAGTGAGTTATCAAGGTCTAATTGAGAGGATGCATCAATTGTTACACCAATATTGGACAGTCTGACATGAGATCCATACTTGAAACACTTTCACACTTCCAAACCATTTCCTAAAAACACCTCAATATTAAACAAATGAAGATCCATACTCCTATACAAACCCAACACGTTTCATAACACTTTATGATATGTACTACTCTGATACCATTCTGTCACGATCTTACCTGAGGAGGCTCAAGACCCATCTACACCAATCCTACTTCCAATTGAAATGGGGAAATGGACTACTACCAAGAAGTTGTATCACACAAATGAGTGTAATTTCCTTTAAGTGGATGTATGAACACACACATATTCAATACCATAAAATGTGGAAATGTAAAACAACTGGAAAAATAAATGGATACATCTATAATACTATAACTAGAGTATGAAAAAATTACTAGAATGTGAAAGAGGGGGACAAATACAATCCCAACATAAACCAGAAATAAATTTTGAACGTCTCATAAGGATGAGACTATTTTCAAATGAAACATGAATATAAACCTTGGTTTTTCTAACCCAATATATCTCCTCATACTCCTATGAAACCAAGGACTCCAAAAAGGATATAATATATGAAATACATGAATTACATAGGGAGATCCAATGAATGTATGAGTATAATAGTATGCTTTATAAAACCCTAAAATAACTACACAAAAATCATTAAGAGTAACTATCAGCTCTACATATGTTTATGTCTATATAAATATAATAATAATATCATGATATATTGAAAAAACACACACATAATCGACGTAATGATCACAACTATATATCCAACATAGGAATCCTTCTTAAATGTTCTATACAGTGATTTTCCTGGAAAACATACTCCATGAGATATAATTCCACTGAAATAAATTATCCTATAGGTAAAACTCATCATATCTATGAATTATGGAAAGATAATCAGGTTCATATGATATACACACATGATCAGAATACACATCATTAGAAAGATCAGATCTTAATACACAGATAGAGGGCCATCACCAAGGGCGCATATCGGGGACACTAGAACCTACATGAAACATAATACCAGATAGTTGATCAGATCCCATGTAAATATTTGTAAAAAAATTTCCCAAAAACCCTATCTAATATGACACAAATGGAAATGAGGATCACTTCACTCATATCATAGGGATACATGCTCCAACCTGTTGAGCTAGTAGTCAACGTTGTCTGAGCCAACTCACTTCAGAACAATGGACCTTTCTCTCACTACAGATATCATCAAGAACTACATAAGCGTCTCCCTCTATGATGAGAATGGGATTCCACATTGAAACCTCATAGGAATGGACCCAGAGAACACACTCAACTAAAACTTGTCTATTGATGCTCAAACAAGATCATAGTGAAGATGGGATATGAAGTAGGAAGAATAAAACCATCCCATAAATTATTACAAGGAGTGTCCCTAGTGGAACACAAAATTCTCACTCATCCAGGTACATACCATGTCTCACAGTCCCATGTCTTGATCTTTTACTCAATTAATTTTATATCCTAATAGTATAGAGAAATTAGGATTTATCCAAAAACATTACATGTCATCTTTCCCATGCCCGATGTACATTCCCCCTTACATAGAGTGTGGATATATATACATAGTGTTTAGAAAACTAATGATCTTCAGTATGTGTACTCATTGTACACAATGAGCCACCTCCTTAGGTTTACACACTGTTTGTCATGGGCCAAATAGCGTGCAACTCCCCCCATCATCATGGGTGTTTACTCCATATTCAAATTGATATAATCATTTAAAGGGTCACACTGTATGTGACAAGGACCACATGGTGTGTGATACATTTCTCCATGTCATAACCATAGATACTCATAGAAACGAAAACATGACATTTGTTCAAGAGACTACATGCCATGTAGTCGTGTTTTTTAAAATAACTTTTGGATCTTCAGGGGGAATAAAAATCCAACACCACTATATCCAAATAATCCAAATTACCTCAAATAGATTGAGGATCTAGTTTATCCAAGGTTTATTGTCCGTAGAGATATGATTTCTTGCAACCAAATCTATTCAGGAATCGTACTAAATATCCACTATTGGTGGCCATTCATGAATCATGCATGTGCATTTTGGATATATTCTATGATCTCATCACCATCATTGTAGAAATATATCATCATTTATTCGAACTGAGATCTAAGATATAAATCTATTTCATCAAGGAAAGGGTTTATAGTGATTGTTTTATCAGTACTTTTTTAAATTGTTCACCAATGAATTTTCCTATGATGAATAATGAAACATGTAATGGTTATAATAGAGAACAACCTTGAGTAATGGACTCTAGAAAAAGGTTTTTTTGACCTCAATTAATTACCATTAGAATGATTAATGATGAGATGAAAAAATTATCAGTAGTAAATTCTCAATTCCGAATCACTATTGTCCTATATCCAAAAATTCTTGATCTATGAAATATTTCATCAGTTTATTGACTTAAATTTATCATAGAAATAATAAACGTGGATAAATCCTAATAAAAATGTCCTACCTCAATTATAATTAATCATTGATGAATAATGATGCTATTTCACTGTCATTGTAAATATCCTCTAATTCCGTCGGACATCGATCATCGAACCCTGTTCTGGTTTGTCTGTCAACTGGGTTCCTCCAATGATCTCCAATTTCACTAAATGATTTGCACGGTTATGCTACTAACACTACATATTTTCCATAACCATGTATTTAAATAAGAGAATTATATCACTATTTTATTTAAAAATAAATAATTTTATTTATTTTATTTTATTCATTTTACTCATGTGATGAAATTTTACCCAACAACTACATCACCATAGGTTATATCTCACCTAGGGTATAACCCATGAACTAAAGACAACAGAACCCTCAGATTCCTGATCTAGGCCTAAATTTAATTATTATTCCATTTTTTCATGAAAAAAATAATATGTATGATATTTAATCTATTTCAATAATTATTTTTTGGTATACTGGTCCTTGAAATCTTATGTTGTCACAATGTCTAATTCCAAAAATGTTTTTATAAATATTCAAGAAGTTTTACGTCAAAAAAATAACAATGATATTAAAATACTTGATGTGATTATCCTAAAAATATAATCATGGACTATGTCCTGAGAATATCTAGAAAAATTCATCATGAAATATAGATCATATATTAATAATAGATATTATGTATTTAAAAGGGGTGATCATTTTAGTGGGATCAAATTAAATAAAATTCATTATTAAATTAATATAAAACATAATACTCTTTTGATAAATACTCTTTTTGTAGTTAAAGTGAAATCTTTTTCATAATCCTAGACCTGGAGATCAATATTTATCAAATAAAATTTAATAAAATACATTTTGTAGACTGATAAAAACGATATAATTTTTCTTAAACTAGTTGGTTTGTTCTATATGTCAGATAAATCCTTTCCTAAGAATCTTTTTTTAATTTTTTAACATATATATTTATATTGTAACCAAATGAACATTATAATCCACTTATATACTCAATATTATTTGGAAAATCAATGACTTTGTGGACTAGAGGTATTATTTTTGGATTTATTTAGATATGACCATTATTCTATAATTATTATTGGGATCACTCAATCAATATGAATAAGATCAATAATCATTTAACAGATATCCATAATGTGTTGAGGAGAGTGGATTAGTAAATTTTATGTATAAGATATAGTGTTTTTTTGAGTATATAAGTTTATAATTTTATCCTAAATGATGATTTTATGATGGTCCAATTGTAAAGTTATATCGTTAGAAGCAAGAAAATTTGTTAAGAAGGAGGTGTAGTTTTTTCAGTGGTGATCGAATTGTGTTAAATAATTGGAGGAATTTTATAAACAATATCAAAACACCATATTGTATTTTAATGGTAAAAAATAAGTTCTATATTTTTTGAAGTGTAAATGATACAAAAATTTAGTTTTTTAGTTAATGTATATATTTGTGTGTGTTCAAAATTTAAAAAAAACTAATAATGAATTCATTTTTCATTGATGTGATGAAAAAATGATTTTTTATATAATGGTTTTAGGGAAATAAATATTTCAAAATTAAATAAATATAAATAAATAATGTGCAATGTAAAAATTAGGATTGATGCGTAAGCCCCCCCCCCCATTGAGTTTTTGGGATTTTTAGATGTATTTTTGTGTTTTTTTTTTGAAGTTGTTTTTAGTGTATAGTTAGGGTGAATTGTTCTAAGGAACATGAAGTAGTATCATGGATGTCACTATGGTGAGTAAAGGATTAGTGTATAGTTTCTTCTAGTCTAGGGTTACCATGCATCATATTTATATAATTGGGGCTTTGTGGACGTAGTTTTCTCCATGATCGGTGTATGATCCCAGTTAATCAAGTATCTTGATCATGTATTAAGGTTTAAATTAAATGAATTTTATTTAAAACAATTATTAACCTTTTATAAGACACATTATCCACCCAAACACAATTTATGAAAAATTTAGTGTTTTATGGGTTAAAAATTGGGAACACTCTCTCATTCAAAAAATGATAATATACTAGGGATTAGTCTAATCACTAACAAATCTATGGTTTTGTCCAAATTTTAATATATGATATTCTATAAATATGTTTTATCCACGTCTATTTATTCTTCAATGGATATATGTATCTCTTTGGATAATATCTTTTCCTTTATATAGTGTACTATAAATCATGAATGGAAGAATCATAATCGGTTTTACTTATTTCTTGGGTTTGAGGATTCATATGTTGATTGCTAACATCATATCGAGGGTTTTAGGATCATTTCATGATAAAAATATATTGTAGGTCTCTCTTACATACTTCTTATGGGAATATAATTCCATTTTATTTATTATTATACTTTTATGTTTTTTTCCATTGAATAGAATTGTCAAAAATTTTATTTGAAATTAATTTTATAATCTTCATCTCCTATATCCAAAAAATTGTATGGGATTAAAATTAATCCATGGGGGTTGGTTTGGAAAAAAATTCAAATTTAACCTTGGGATTTTGTTTTTAATGATGCTTTGTGAATATTTATTTTCACTCTCTTAAATTGGATAGATATATAATCTGGGTTTAAAAGGTTATTTGTGTAAAATATTTCTAGGAACTAAAATTTGTTTGGTTAAATTTATATGTTTTATAAGAGGAGTATCATGTAAATGTCGATTATGGATACAAGGGATGATTATTTGGGATGGGCTGAAATTTATATATTTTGTTTTCATGAAAACAGGGTGGGTCATGAAATTAAAGAACCACTGGGGTGGGTGAAGATACACAAATAGTGTATATAATGATCATATACTATATTTTATTTTATATTATTATTTATTTTGTAATGACTCATTAGATTAAATTAGTTATTTATTAACTATATATTGGTGTGGGTCATAGTAGGGTTATCATTTTTGGAAAAGTAATTGTTTAAATTGATTTCATCTACTACATTAATTTTCTATAACTGTGATAAATTATTTTAGTTTTAAATGTGCTAAAATATTTTAAATATAATTGGTTACATAGTTGGAAATAAGTCTTTAAGGTATTACATGAGATTATTTAACAATATTTTATTGTATTCATATTCTCCTATATACGTACATATTAGTGTCTTTGTAAAAAATTTGTGTTTTGATGTGCATAAGGGAAATTTTTTGATGTTCTTTGGTGATGATTTTAGGATATTAGTTCATATGGAGATGAATTAGTGTTTTTTCATGCATTGAAATTGGATTTGGACCATTTATATGGAATGAGAGTCATCGTTATGGTTTTTAGGTCACTTCAACATTGTGATTATTTCTTTTTCAATTTCACTTTTTTTATTTTTAGTGTAAATTATATTTTGATTTTAAATTTGGTATCTTTTTATAAGAAATAAAATTCATACCACATAGATATGGTTGTATATTTTAGGAGAAATCATTCTTCAATGACAATATTTCCTTCCTTTTCACTATTTTTCAGTTCCACATGATTGGGGAATGTGCCTGGGACCTTGAGGGGATTCATACTAGGGAATCAGGGTTAGGGATCCTATGTTGGGTCATCAAAAAATGGTATTAGGGTATTTTTTTTAATGTTGGATCTTGAGAATCTAGTATTCACAGAGACTAATGTGTTCAAAAAAATTAGGCACAAATAAAAAAAATAACTAAGTCTTTATAGTAAAACATGAGTTACTGAGGAGTTAAATTAGGATAAATGATCCCAAGGATCCCTTATTTGATATTGGTCCATTCTTCCCAATAGTATTCAAGGCTCTTTCAATGTATGAATTGGAAATTGTTTCATGCATCATTTTAGTCTTGTTTATGGATGAAATTCATATTAGTTTTCTTTCAAAAATGGTATTTTGGTTTTAAAGGGTATTTTAAAAGTGTTTATATTCTTTTTATTTTTTTAATATGTTTATTATAATTCATTTTTACAATGTTTTTTACTTTTACCTATGAATGAATCATTATTGGGTTAATATATCAAATTATACATAGATTTAGGATGAAATATTTTTGGTGTTATGATTTTAATTCAAGGAATTTCTCATTTTGTCTTGGGTGATTTTATTTCATAGAATTTGTAGTTATTGATATGTCTCCACATAGACAACTTTTTCATGAAGAAATGGATTGGATTATGGGAGGTGAGAATGTATGTAATTTAGAAACTATACATTTGGATATTTTTCTTGATCTCCTTAACAATTAGTTCAAGAAATATCATATCTTAGAAGAGGAGAAGAAAATGTTAAACCAAAGGAATTGGATCATTATTTGGAGTTATAGAAGTATTATCCTCTTATCCTTAGGGCTGATATTAGAATGATTAAAATTTATGATAGGTTAGTGAGGATCAAAAAAGTATTACAGTTCCACCATACCACTAACATGTAAAAGTTATATGTTGTTCATAACGTGCTTATGGAGTTATCTCATAAGTGGTGGGAGACAATCATGGAAGTGGAGCTCGATAAGGATATTACATGGGTTATATGTCCGAAGATGTCCAATTAGTAGTTGTATCCAGATGTTCTAAAGTTCATAAAATTTAACACCCAAATTTTTTTTAAATTAATTTAATCATTTTTATATTTTTTCATTTCCCACAACACACAATATATATTTTTTATATTAAATTACTTAGTTTTTGTAGCATTATACAAAACATGATGTTAAATTTAGGCTACGCAAAATGTTGAGAATATTTTGTTCTACATGAACAATTTAAATTATTAAGAAATATAAAATCACAAAGCATTACAATATATTTAATATTTTATATAAATATATTTTTATAATTTACAAACCTGTGATTGGGATTGTATTGCACTCAATGACATTCTATAATAACATGTGTTACATGTAAGACTATGTTTTACTAAATAAATATATTAATAAAACATTATTTTTTATTATGGTATGCTATTAACGTGCCATAAAATTAGTTTAATGAATACTATTAACTAAAATTTTAAAATATATAGTCTATGAAATAATATATGTTTTCAATGGTTACAAATTAATTTGAAATGAGAATATAAACTTATTGAATATAAATAAAATATATTTATTCTCTTAAAGGTTCCGTGTCTAAATAAATAAAATTAATTACAATAATAGAATGATATTAATGAAGAATTCCTTTGGTAAATTAAATAAAATATTTTTTACATTCATCTAATTGGTTTTAGAGGTATAATATAATATTAAACCAAATTTTATGCACAAAAATATTTATTTTTTTAAAGGTAATTTTTCATCATTTTAATGGTAAAAATTTTTTAAATTCATTTTTTGGAACTTTTATATATTTAATATGTCAAAATAAACTTCTTTGTTGAAATAAAACCATAGAAATTTGGTTTGGGTGAATTTCTTGAATTTTTCTGTGAAGTTTCATTTTTAATGAATAATGAAAGTTGTAAATTTTAATTCAAAACATATTTTTTGTATAATTTATTTATAGGGTTAAATTTTATATTTAATTATTTTTAAATTTATGTTAGATCAATATTTCACCAAACAAATCCAATTTATATCATTTAAATCAAATAAAATTTGATATTTGATATAAAACATATCTAACTTTTTATCATTTCTGATTTAAAAAACCACTTTTGTTGTCTCGTCTTCATGAATAATTTTAAATTATTCAATTCTAGTTATGTGAATTGAATTTAGAAAACATGATTCCATAAATTTAATCATAACAATTTAAATTTTCTAATAATGTAAACTTAATTTTTTTTAGATCCTGATATTCTCCCTTAATTCCCTCAATTGGCACTCAGACCGAAAGTCTCAGAGCTGCTTGATGGGTACCCTATCCTCTAGATTTTATCTATGGAGATCTAACAATCATCTACTATCTTTATATATACCTCAGTTGTGAGATTTCAACAACAATTCCCCACAATCGATTTGTTCGATAGATACGTATTCAACGCTTGGGACATAATGGAAAGGGTGACTGTGGGTCTCCTAGATAATTGCCTAATTATGATGTATTTTGCATTGGAGGCAGACATCATCAAGGCCCAGTCAAGTGCACCTCATTATTTCAAGGGTTTCAAATTTATCCTTCTTCGGTGGTCCTCTGATCAACATAAGGAGCGGGATCTTCCATCTATGGAGACATTGGTAAGCTTCCCTAATATCTCCCTTACCATTCAAAATATAACTTTTATATACATACTATGAAACCTAATATATATATATATATATGTGTTCAGATAATTGAAACAAATCTCTCAACCACCCTATTAATCTCTACATATGTGTTCAAATCGATGTGTCAAGAGAACCCTTTCAATATGAGTGGATTACTGTTGGAGAGGAATATCGATAAAAGCAACAGGTTGTCTTCGAAACATGGATGAACTTCTGTTCGGGAAGAAATCGATTTGTCATTAGATTGAATTCTATTGAAACGGTCTCAGTTCTCATGTAGGAGGAATATGGAAAGAGGTAAAGAACATGAGACACAAGATGAAGAAGGGAGTATTGAACAGAGGCCTTCTGTTTGTTCATGATTTCATGATTTGGTTATTGAAAAGGTGTCCAATGGGTTACCACGGTCACTGTCAACTGCGTAGAAGGCATCGATTCCTCTAGACATCCCAATGGTGGGGTTAATTTTTAGTAGGTTGAAAATGGACTCTGCCATCTCTACATCATTACATCATTACAATGACAGTGTAAGGGAGAGAAGATTTCTTAACTAGGTGATGACCTGAGATGAATCACATGGGCATGGGAGTAATGCATTCATGGTGTATATGGTAGACGACAAGGAGAATGCCCTGGTTGAGGTTCTTGAACCGGGTAGTGATCTATTTCAGAAGGAGTTTCTGGGGCCTGTTAGGGAGGAGGCATATTAGGCCAGTGATGGTGAAGCAGGCGGTCGGGCATAATGAATTGGTCTTCAATTCAGTTAATAAATATTTTTGAAGGTCTTTTGGAGGTAGGAATGAACTATGAATATATTATCCCTAAAAATACATATTGGGGATGAGTGATCATGTTCAATGAAGGTGTAATTAATTATTTGGCATGAAAAACGTCAAGTAATATGGATAAATGGAGTAATAACAAGAGGATGGGTTAGAGGATTACTCCTCATTACCAAAAACATTAGTGAAACATTCTTATATGAAGAAAAACATCAATATGGTGGACACTGAGGATGCAAGTGACCAGAAATAAAGGGCCCATGGTGACAAACCCTTTGAATTACTGTAATGATCTCAGGGATAAGTTTTTGAGCTGGTATTTCTACTTAATTATTCTAAGGAGGATGCTACTAAAATGATGGGTCGGCCTCTAAGGGAAACCCTCAATGAGGGGCGATACACATGGATTGAAAAAAAGTCCTTATTTTTATTGGGGGATTTAGAAATGGGAATATTACTATTGGGTAGTACATACAATCCTAGGACCAAATTGCTTCTAAATTTAAAAAATATGATGAGTGATGAAACTAATTTGAGGTTTCATCTATCTCATGGAAATTATTTAGATAAATTTATTCTAGTATGCTAACATTTCTTTTCCGATACTCACTTAAAACTTATTGAAGTCATTTCTTAATTTGGGAGGTCTTCAAATTCAGCTTGATTCTACTCTTGGGTTTTTCGTTTTCCTTTATAAATTGATTTATTGTGTTATTAATATTTGTTTTTGGATCTGATTTAATTGGAGATCAGATTAGAAAGCCTTCACTTGTTCACACCATTTGTTTTGTGGGTCTGAGAGGGTAGAACATTTCCATAGGTTTCGTGCCCATGCATCCTTGCATGGGTTATATTACTGAATGGTCATGAATTGGTGAAGGTTTGTTGATTCGAAGTAGTTACTGGGGTGAGGAATGTCATGCTTTATTTTCTTTTTTTTAGAGTTGTAATGATTAAGTTTTTGGTTTCTCACATTTTCTTTAATGTGTTTTGATAATAAAAAATTAATTTTCAGTCAGATTAAGAAAAATATATTCTTAACAAATGACTAAACCTTAATTTTAACGCACTAAATTTCATAAAAAATTGTCCAAAATCCGTTGTAAGTACATATTTTTAACCTATACTCTTTTTCTATATTTGTAACATTATTTAATCCACTTTTCATTGGAAAAACATGGGTATAATTCTTTTTTACAAAATTTACAATATTGCCACTCCTCATCTAGTATAAAAAGGCACTCACCCCTCCTACTAAATAACAAATATAAATCCTTTTGGATAAAAGTATTCTTTATAAATATCCTAAAAAATCCATAACATCATTCTATAAGCCTATATTTATTTATAAATCCATATAAGTAATCAATTTTGTTCAAATCGAAAAAAATTACCCAAAAAGGACAGATTATCCTTCTTCATTCACTTTTTTTTCATTCTAAATCACCTAAACTCATATTATTCCATTCCTACATAAAAATAAAATTATCATAAATATTTTTATACTTTTTGTTATATTTATTAGAACTATACTTAATCAAAAGTCTATCTAATGAGTAATGAACTTATTATTATTGTGTATGGAGAACTACAACCTCATAAAATGATATTGTTCTGTTTTCCCATACAACCTTTCATTTACGGGAATTAGGATGGAAAATATATTTTTATATGAAATATATGATATTTATGATTTATTTACGTCTTTTTAACAATTACTAAAAACATAACTTCATTCCTTCATATTATTGTAAATATTATACTTTTGTTTGGGGAAATGTGGACTACTACCTCCTCAAAGTGATCTGATTATTTCACACTATACATGGAATGTATTAAAGACGGTTTTAGTAAATGCATAACATATTTATGAAATAGTAATTATAATAGAATTATTATACACATATTAATACATAATTTTTATTTACTTTATTTCATTCAGTACGATAATTTCATAGAAATAGAGTTCATGGTTACGTTTGAGCTACCATCCCCATGAATATTGAATTCCATTTCATATTTATATATTTCCTATATTATTATAAATTATTATTTAATGAATATATATGACACTTATATAATTATTAATAATTTTTCCAATAATTAAATCATAATCTATGCAATAGGATCACAAATAACAATCTAAGAATTTTACCAAAAACAAAGGTGATATTACCCAAAACATAACATTAACATGGAGTTGTTAACAAATGGGTAATATAATGTAAAATAATATAATTGATATAATTATATGTGTTTTTAGATTTATAAAAAACTAATATTTATTATAAAGGAGGTTTTAACATGTATAATCAAAGACAAGAGTTAAAGTAAGGGTTTTCTCATCAAAATTTTTATATCCTTGAGATACATGCCATGTTTTAAACTCATTTATTTTGTGTGGTGTTTATAAAATCCAATAATTAAATATATTATTATTATTATTAAATTTATTTTTATTTACATATGAATTTGATGATCCAAATTTCATGGGGTTTTTGTTTCCAAAGTTACCAAATCGGTAAAGTAATTTTCTCTCAATATTCTTTCTTTGAGAAACATTCCATGTTATGCACCTATATATTTATATGTGGTGTATATACTACAACATGACATGTTTTATCAGGAATATAATAATTTTTATGATATTTTATGCTTCATGTAATTTTAGTCATTCATGGGAAATATGAGTAAATGTTAACAAAGTCGTAACAATTTATTGCTATAATCTCATTGTTTATCAGAACTCTTTACGATCATGCTTCCATTTATGAAACATTAGTATACATATCTCAAGAAAAATCCTGAAATTTATTCCCTTATGGATATCAATGATATATTCATGTATTTTTACTATATTTCATCTATTTGGTACTTAAAATATATAAAAAAATTATTTTTTAAAAATATAACATTATTTCTCCATTAAATTAGAAATAAATGTACCTTAAAAACATTATTTTCTGATAATGTGAGTAAAAACGTTTTAATATTATTCTATTATGTTTAATGTAAAATATTTTTCCATGTTTAACAATTTAATTTTTATAAATTAATATTCTTGTAATTTTCAGATCAAGGCATGTTTCTAAAAATTTAAGGTGAAAAAAGAATTTTTGTCATATAAAGACTTACACACTGTCATGACCATCATTTCCATGGTGACAAAATTGTATGTTTAAAATGTTATTTTTTATGAAAATCAATTTTTTATTAGATAACTTTTTTATATTTAAAATGGTTTTCAAAGAAAAATGATTTCAAATATATTTTATATTTAATAAAAATAAATGATTTTCATTGTTTTCATTATATGTTTCCAAAAGGTTATTTTCACTTAAATTACTTTAAATGATTTCAATATTTAATTATAAGTATTTAAATCCATTTTAGAGAAATGGTTTTTAAAAATGGCTTCATGGATTATTTTTTGGTAATAAAAGTATTTTTAGGGAAAAATGACTTCAAAAATTTTTCAAGATTCATTTATAGGTTTTTAAAGATATTATAAAGAAAAAATATTTCAAAAATATATTTTTTTTAAATTTATTTCAATTAAATGAATAAAAAATTTCAGATGAAATTTTTTAAATGAAAACATTATTAATTATTTGTAGGAAATTGATTTTTAAAGGGTTTTATAAAAATTATTTTCAATGAAAGGATATTTTACTTAATAAATATCCCATAGGATCTTTAAAAATCATTCTCTATATACGATTACATAATTTTTTATATTTTATTCATTAATAGGTATATGATCTAGTAATACCATTAATATTGTTTCTTGAATGCTTTATAATTTTATGAAATTATTTTTATGACACCCATTCTCTTTGGCGTGTTTTATACTCTTGAAACCCACTTCCTTTCATAGGTACTGATTTGAGGAACTGACTTCGAGACCTATCTCTTTTTCAATGGAAATTATAAGGTTAAAATCATTAGATAACTATTTCATTTCATGGTTTATGATATGATATTTTTGAAACCCATTACTTTTAATGGTTCTAGATAGGGTACAAGTATTATTATATTGTCTCACATGTATGAATTCTTTTATTATGATATGGGTGGGACCTATATATCCCAAAATGAATAGTGTCAAGATTTTTATCTCATAAGATAATGATTAGAATCATGTCAACAGTCTTGATCCACAAAGTAATATGGGGAACTCGATCAACCAAGGGTAGATGTGGAAAGTCAATAAACTATTAAAATATGGAGAAACATGATCCAATATTGTAATATGAGGAGACTGAATCCCATACAAGGAAAAATTATGATTGGGGAATGTGGTGTGTCCCTCACAATTGGTGTAGTCCCTAAGAGGTATTGTGTTATGTTTTGGAAGTGTTACCTAACTTATGTGTAATTATTTCTCAGGTTTATGTGTCTTCCATAAATTCTAGGAATTAAGCCTTTTATTTGGTCACATAGTTGATGTTATTAATTATCTTATAATTTAATGTCGTATGAACTAATAAAATTTATTACATATATCATTTTTATAATCTTTTGACGAATTTAATTTTATTCAAATGTTATTTTCATCTTCTCATAACCTTATTTTCATGTTATGTTTATGTATTTCCTTTATTTTCCCTTGTTGAGCATTATATATCATCCATTTATTCTGTTTGATTTCTATAGGTTATGAATAATGGTTTTAAGTAGGATTAATAATGTCTAATATATTTAATTAAGAAGTTTATGATCATTCACCAGACTAGATAAACGTGTTCTATGATTTTGAAGACACTAAACTATTATTTTCCTTGGGCATGTATTTGTGTAATGTAATGAAAATTAATCTAAAATTTTGTCATATCAATGTAATTTAAGACTGGGTCTCAATAGTTGGTGAATAAGGAAAAAATTATCTATCTTTCAGAAATAATGATGAGAAAACTTTATTGACATCCCTAGGTATATTTATAAGATTATTTCTAGGGATGTTTCTAAGGGTATTCATAAGGATGATTTAATGAATAATAAAATTCCATGTAATTTTTGAAAGGATATTGTGAAAGGTTTGATAAAAATAAATCCTTTTTCTATATAGTACAAGTGGTTGTGGCTCTAGTAAAAATGTACAAAGGGGTATCCCAAAAACATCATATTGATTTAGACTCAATTCGGAACTAGTGAACAAAAACGGTCCATGCTAAACACCTAGTTTGATACCCCCAAGGGATATTCTTGGCGAATAAACAAACACTCATCAAAAATCATGAAGGATCTAAAAATAATAAGACTATGAATAACCAGAAATAATCCTACTGGGTCATAGTAAGGTGTTATAATTTTGACATCCTAAAAGTTAATTGTTGTGATGGTGTGGTTTTTATGTATGATAAGTGATTCATATACTATGATTTCAGGATTTAGTCAATCGAGGTAACCTAAAGGGAATGGGATAAAATGGAATTGGATGGAAATTTGTTGGAAGAACAGTCAAAGGGGATAATTACAGCACTGAAGGAAGTGGTTACCATGCCTGATCATTTTTCACATATAATGATTAACAACATGTACCTTAATCGTCTATCAGACTCACCATGTAAGAGAATGAAAGAGTTTTCTGATAATTTTATAAATGAATACCCTAGAAGAAGGACTATTTAGTTTCCTACATTTCATGAGTGTTGGAAGAAACAACCACGTGGAAGTCTCAATGGAAAAAGGAGATGTTTTGACTATGGAGAAAAAAATACAAAAAGAATGAAACTATAAATAGAAAAAGAATATTTTAGTGATTTTAATGGATGTAAATATTATACTCTATAAGTTATTATCAATAGGTTAATTATTTAAACATGTAATGAATGGGAATTATAAAAATTGATGTCATAATTGGGATGATGTCAAAGGGAATCTAAAAGGTGGTATGAGTAATGGTTATATTGTTGCTAATGATGAGACTGTTGGTGAAATGTGAAAGTAAATAGGTATTTAATAATGGGATGAGGTATCTTTATTAATGGATAATGGATGAATAAGAATAATTTAAGTGTTTATGTATTTGGACTCATGAATTTTTAATTTTGATATATATCAGGATTATTCTATTTATGTTTTTTGCTAATTATTTATAAGAATATGTTGAAAAGTTCAGCTGGACATGAAAAGTGATTTACTGAAATGTTCAAATTAACATGAAAGTAATTAAGGATTTTATGAAATGTTTTTTATGCTATCATTGATAATGTTTAAAACATTTTTGTATTTAAGATATATATCAAATAAACTTCGGAATAAGGAAACATGAAATTTTTTATTATGTATTTTTGGTAATTTGGGTTATTACCATATTTCAAGAGAATACATGATGAATGTATTAACAGGTTAGGTATAAGACAGTGATAAGATACATTATGATATATGGGGAATTAAAGATAATATGTATTTGGGAAATTTTGTGACCTTGTTTCTAATGTTTTTTACTTCCATCATTCTTAATAGGTTATATGGTCAACCATTTATAGAACGTTTTATGGTAAAGTATTATCTCAACATATAAGGATTTATACATATTTGATAAATTTTGATAACATTTTTACTATGATAAGAGTGATGACGTGTCCTATCATTCTTTTTATGGTTAAATTGATCTATTAATTATTTAAGAATGATAAAATCAAATTTATTTCTTAAAATATTAGATGATGTGGATGTTGATAACTGTGCAAGAATGGGTAAGGTTGTCCTGAAATCCCGTAATTATAAACATTAATGAGAATTATTAAACATTAAGAAAATTGGTGTTGAAATAAAATTTTGTCATGTTAGCATATTTCCTATGATATTAGTGACCCTTTCTAATTCTTTTTTAGTTATAGATTATTGATTATTAACTTTATCCTACACATTTTCTCTATCACTATCCATTATAATTAAGAGTTATATTTCTATAACATGTCTATTTTTTCACTTTCTGTTTATCTTCTCCCATATGAAAAACTATTTTATTTAATCTGGGTGAATATAATATTTCAAAATTCCATTTTGAATATAAGATTTAGTGTTTATTTTTATTTTGGGGGTTAATGAGAAAGGAAATTTCATGTAATAACCTTTGATAACTCAAATGAATTTCATCAGAAAAAATTATATTAAGGGTGGTAAGAATGTAATTCTCTGGGATATCTTGTATTTTTTTGAATTAATATAATATTTTTGATATTTTTAATTTCACGCAACACTAAATATAGATTTTTATAAGAAAGCACTAGTTTTTTCCTTCATTATACACAATACCAAGTTAAACGTACGATATACGCAACATTGAGAGTAGTTTTTCCACACACAACACCTAATTTAGAAAGGAATATCACAACATAATAATTTATGATATATTTAATAATTTAAATACATTAATTATCATAATTATCATGAAACTAATTTATTGTGCATCGTATGCAAAATCTTTCCTTAATGGCATGCTTTACATGCAAGACAGATTTCTACCGAACAAATATATATTAGAAAAATTATTATTTTGAAAAATGATATATAACCTAACCATTAAATTAGTGTAATAATTATTGTTAAATAAGTTAGAGAAACATATAGTCTTTATAAATATTAGATGAATTCCTTTTCTACCAATTAACTATAAATTAAAATATGAACTCATTGAATATAAATGAAATAGTTTTATGCTCTCGATGTCATTATCTCTTAAAAAATTAAGTTAATTACAATTAGTGAATGATATTAATAAAATAAATTTCATATATTAAATAAAATATTTTGTTACATTCATTAAATATATTTTATAGGTATAAGATAAAACAAACCCAAATTTATGAAAAAACCTTTTTTTCTAAAGATAATTTTACCACCTTTTAATGGATATTGTATTTTAAATATATTTATTGAAACATTTATGAATTTTATATTCCAAAATATGATGTATCTTTTATATAAAAACAGAAAAATTATATTATGTTTCATTTTTGGTATTTTCTATGAAGTATCATTTTTTGATGAATAATTAAAAATATAAAATTAATTCAAATCAATTTTTTTGAATAATTTATTTATAGGATTAAATTATATTTTTAATTAGTATTAATGATAAATTATATCAATTGTGAATCAATTAATCCAATATCTGAAATTTTAGAAAATTTCTCATTGAAATTTGTAATTAAAACATAGAAATCATTTGATCATTTTTACTTTAAAAAAATGGAATTGTCAAATCCTTTATGGGATTAAATTTTAATTAATTTATGAAAATTTTTTATTATAATTTTGAAAAAATTGATTGCATATTTTTAACCGGAATAATTTATATTACATAGTAATATCAACATAGTATTTTACCCAAAATGTTAGTAAATTTAATTAAAATTAATTATAGATATTAAGCATATTATTTTCTTAACAATAGACTAAAACATAAACCAATGGTTAGAAATAACCTATAAAATTTTCAAAAATCGCACGATTTTAAATATTTAAACCCTATAATTAATTTTGTTTTATTGGGACCATTGTTGGAGCAAATAATCTTACGTATAAGTGGGTCGGATTCTATTTGAAAAATTTTACAAGAATTCCACTCCTCTACCACTATAAAATGTAACTCACCCCCTCACACTTATTCACACCTCTCAAGCCCTTTAGATTAGACAGAATACTCCTAAATATATTTCAAACATCCCTTAATTCATCTCAGTATCATTTATTTGGAAATATCCTCTAATAGATTGAGGATCTAGTTTATCCAAGGCTTATTGTCAGTAGAGATATGATTTCCTGTAACCAAATCTATTCGAGAATCGTACCAAATATCCACTATTGGTGGGCAATCATGAATCATGCCTGTACATTTTGGATATATTATATGCTCTCATCACCATCATTATAGAAATATATCATCATTTATTCGAACTGAGATCTAAGATATCAATCTATTTCATCAAGGAAAGGGTTTATAGTGATTGTTTTATCAGTACTTTTTTAAATTGTTCACCAATAAATTTTCCTATGATGAATAATGAAACATGTAATGGTTATCATAGAGAACAACCTTGAGTAATGGACTCTAGAAAATGGTTTTTTTGACCTCAATTAATTACCATCAGAATGATTAATGATGAGATGAAAAAATTATCAGCAGTAAATTTTCAATTCTGAATCACTATTGTCCTATATCTAAAAATGCTTGATCTATGAATTATTTCATCAGTTTATTAACATAAATTTATCATAGAAATAATAAACGTGGATAAATCCTATTAAAAATGTCCTACCTCAATTATAATTAATCATTGATGAATAATGAAGTTATTTCACTGTCATTGGAAATATCCTCTAATTCCGTCAGACATTGATCATCGAACCTTGTTCTGGTTTTTGTCTGTCAACGGGGTTTATCCAATGATCTTCAATTTCTCTAAATTATTTGCACGGTTATGCTACTAACACTACATATTTTCCATAACCATGTATTTAAATAAGAGAATTATATCACTATTTTATTTAAAAATAAATAATTTTATTTATTTTATCTTATTCATTTTACTCATGTGATGAAATTTTACCCAACAACTATATCACCATAGTTTATATCTCACCTAGGGTAAAACCCATGAACTGAAGACAACAGACCCTCAGATTCGTGATCTAGGCCTCAATTTAATTGTTATTCCATTTTTTCATGAAAAAAATAATATGTATTATATTTAATCTATTTCAAAAATTTATTTTGGGTATACTGGGCCTTGAAATCTTATGTTGTCACAATGTCTAACACCAAAAATGTTTTTATAAATATTCAAGAAGGTTTACGTCAAAAAAATAACAATGATATTAAAATTCTTGATGTGATTATCCTAAAAATATAATCATGGACTATGTCCTGAGAATATCTAGAAAAATTGATCATGAAATATAGATCATATATTACTAATAGATATTATGTATTTAAAAGGGGTGATCATTTTAGTGGGATCAAATTAAATTAAATTCATTATTAAATTAATATAAAACATAATACTCTTTTGATATATACTTTTTTTGAAGTTGAAGTGAAATCATTTTCATAATCCTAGACCTGGAGATCAATATTTATCAAATAAAATTTAATAAAATACATTTTGTAGACTGATAAAAATGATATAAATTTTCTTAAACTAGTTGGTTTGTACTATATGTCAGATAAATCCTTTCCTAAGAATCTTTTTTTAAAATTTTTTTAACATGTATATATATATTGTAACCAAATGAACATTATAATCCACTTATATACTCAATATTATTTGGAAAATCAATGACTTTGTGGACTAGAGGTATTCTTTTTGGATTTATTTAGATATGAACATTATTCTATAATTATTATTAGTATCACTCAATCAATATGAATAAGATCAATAATCATTTAACAGATATCCATAATGTGTTGAGGAGAGTGGATTAGTAAATTTTATGTATAAGATATAGTGTTTTTTCGGAGTATATAAGTTTATCATTTTATCCAAAATGACGATTTTTGGATGGTCCAATTGTAAAGTTATATCGTTAGAAGCAAGAAAAGTTGTTAAGAATGAGGTGTAGTTTTTTCAGTGGTGATCGAATTGTGTTAAATTATTAGAGGAATTTTAGAAACAATATCAAAACACCACATTGTATTTTAATGGTAAAAAAATAAGTTTAATATTTTTTGAAGTGTAAATGATACAAAAATTTAGTTTTTTAGTTAATGTATATATATGTGTATCTTCAAAATTTTAAAAAAAACAAATAATGAATTAATTTTTCATTGATGTGATGAAAATATGATTTTTTATATAATGGTTTTAGGGAAATAAATATTTCAAAAATAATTGATTATAAATAAATAATGTGCAATGTAAAAAATAGGATTGATGCGTTATCCCCCCCCCCATTGAGTTTTAGGGATTTTTAGATGTATTTTTGTGTTTTTTTTGAAGTTGTTTTCAGTGTATAGTTAGGGTGAATTGTTCTAAGGAACATGGAGTAGTATCATGTATGTCACTATGGTGAGTAAAGGATTAGTGTATAGTTTCTTCTAGTCTAGGGTTACCATGCATCATATTTATATAATTGGGGCTTTGTGGACGTAGTTTTCTCCATGATCGGTGTATGATCCCAGTCAATCAAGTATCTTGATCATGTATTAAGGTTTAAATTAAATGAATTTTATTTAAAACAATTATTAACCTTTTATAAGACACATTATCCACCCTAAAACAATTTATTACAATTTTAGTGTTTTATGGGTTAAAAATTGGGAACACTCTCTCATTCAAAAAATGATAATATACTGAGGATTAGTCTAATCACTAATGAATCTATGGTTTTGTCCAAATTTTAATATATGATATTCTATAAATATATTTTATCCACTTCTATTTATTCTTCAATGGATATATGTATCTCTTTGGATAATATCTTCTCCTTTATATAGTGTACTATAAATCATGAATGGAAGAATCATAATCCGTTTTACTTATTTCTTGGGTTTGGGGATTCATATGTTGATTGCTAACATCATATCGAGGGTTTTAGGATCATTTCATGATAAAAATATATGGTAGGTCTCTCTTATATACTTCTTATGGGAATATAATTCCATTTTATTTATTATTATACTTTTATGTTTTTTTCCATTGAATATAATTGTCAAAAAATTTATTTGAAATTAATTTGATAATCAGTATCTCCTGTATCCAAAAAAATTGTATGGGATTAAAATTAATCCATGGGTGTTGGTTTGGAAAAAAATTCAAATTTAACCTTGGGATTTTGTTTTTAATGATGCTTTGTGAATTTTTTTTTTCACTCTCTTAAATTGGATAGATATATAATCTGGGTTTAATAGGTTATTTGTGTAAAATTTTTCTAGGAACTAAAATTTTTTTGTTAAATTTATATGTTGTATAAGAGGAGTATCATGTAAATGTCTATTATGGATACAAGGGACGATTATTTGGGATGCGCTGAAATTTATATATTTTGTTTTTATGCAAACAGGGTGGGTCATGAAATTAAAGAACCACTAGGGTGGGTGAAGATACACAAATAGTGTATATAATGATCATATACTATATTTTATTTTATTATTTATTTTGTAATGAATCATTAGATTAAATTAGTTATTTATTAACTATATATTGGGGTGGATCATAGTAGGGTTATCAGTTTTGGAAAAGTAATTGTTTATATTGATTTTATCTACTACATTAATTTTCTATAATTGTGATAAATTATTTTAGTTTTAAATGTGCTAAAATATTTTAAATATAATTGGTTACATAGTTGTAAATAAGTCTTTAAGGTATTACATGAGATTCTTTTACAATCTTTCAATGTATCCATATTCTTTTATATACGTACATATTAGTGTCTTTGTAAAAAATTGGTGTCTTGATGTGCATAAGGGAAAACATTTGATGTTCTTTGGTGATGATTTTAGGATCTTAGTTCATATGGAGATGAATTAGTGTTTTTTCATGCATTGAAATTGGATTTGGACCATTTACATGGAATGAGAGTCATCTTTATGGTTTTTAGGTCACTTCAACATTGTGATTATTTCATTTTCAATTTCACTTTTTTTATTTTTAGTGTAAATTATATTTTTATTTTAAATTTGGTATCTTTTTATATGAAATAAAATTCATACATCATAGATATGGTTGTTTATTTGAGGAGAAATCATTCTTCAATGACAATATTTCCTTCCTTTTCACTATTTTTCAGTTCCACATGATTGGGGAATGTGCCTGGGACCTTGAGGGGATTCATATTAGGGAATCAGGGTTAGGGATCCTGGGTTGGGTCATCAAAAAATGGTATTAGGGTATTATTTTTAATGTTGAGTCTTGAGAATCTTGTATTCACAGAGACTAATGTGTTAAAAAAATTAGGCACAAATAAAATAAATAACTAAGTCTTTATGGTGAAACATGAGTTACTGAGGAGTTAAATTAGGATAAATGATCCCAAGGATCCCTTATATGATATTGGTTAATTATTCCCAATAGGATTCAAGGCCCATTCAATGTATTAATGGGAAATTGTTTCATGCATCATTTTAGTCTTGTTTATGGATGAAATTCATATTAGTTGTCTTTCAAAAATGGTATTTTGGTTTTAAAGGGTATTTTAAAAGTGTTTATATTCTTTTTATTTTTTTAATATGTTTATTATAATTCATGTTTACAATGTTTTTGACTTTTACCTATTAATGAATCATTATTGGGTTAATATATCAAATTATACGTAGATTTAGGATGAAATATTTTTGGTGTTATGATTTTAATTCAAGGAATCTCTCATTTTTTCTTGTGTGATTTTATTTCTTAGAATTTCTAGTTATGGATATGTCTCCACATAGACAACTTTTTCATGAAGAAATGGATTGTATTATGGGAGGTGAGAATGTATGTAAGTTAGAAGCTATACATTTGGATATTTTTATTGATCTCCTTAACAATTAGTTCAAGAAATATCATATCTTAGAAGAGGATAAGAACTTGATAAACCAAAGGAATTAGATCATTATTTGGAGTAATAGAAGTAGTATCCTCTTATCCTTAGGGCTGATATTAGAATGAATAAAATTTATTATAGGATAGTGAGGATCAAAAAAATATTACAGTTCCAATGTACCACTAACATGGAAAAGTTATATGTTGTTCATAACGTGCTTATGGAGTTATCTCATAAGTGGTGGGAGACAATCATGGAAGTGGTGCTCGATAAGGATATTACATGGGTTATATGTCCGAAGATGTCCAATTAGTAGTTCTTTACAGATGTTCTAAAGTTCGTTAAATTTAACACCCAATGGTTTTTTAAATTAATTTAATCATTTTTATATTTTTTCATTTCCCACAACACACAATATATATTTTTTATATTAAATCACTTAGTTTTTCTAGAATTATACACAACATGATGTTAAATTTATGCTACGCAAAATTTTGAGAATATTTTGTTCTACATGAAAAATTTAAATTATTAAGAAATATAAAATCACAAAGCTTTACAATATATTTAATATTTTAAATAAATCTATTTTTATAATTTACAAACCAGTGATTGGGCTTGTATTGCACTCAATGAAATTCTATAATAACATGTGTTACAGGTAAGACTATGTTTTACTAAATAAATATATTAATAAAACATTATTTTTTATTATGGTAAGCTATTAACGTGCCATAAAATTAGTTTAATGAATAGTATTAACTAAAATTTTAAAATAAATAGTCTATGAAATAATATATGTTTTCAATGGTTACAAATTAATTTGAAATGAGAATATAAACTTATTGAATATAAATAAAATATATTTATACTCTTAAAGGTTCCATGTCAAAATAAATAAAATTAATTACAATAATAGAATGATATTAATGAAAAATTCCTTTTATAAATTAAATAAAATATTTTTTACATTCATCTAATTGGTTTAAGAGGTATAATATAATATTAATCCAAATTTTATGCACAAAAATATTTAATTTTTTAAAGATAATTTTACATCATTTTAATGGTAAAAATTTTTTAAATTCGATTTTGGGAACTTTTATATATTTAATATGTCAAAATAAACTTCTTTGTTGAAATAAATCCATAGAAATTTGGTTTGGGTGAATTTCATGAATTTTTCTGTGAAGTTTCATTTCTAATGAATAATGAAAGTTGTAAATTTTAATTCAAAACATATTTTTTGTATAATTTATTTATAGGGTTAAATTATATATTTAATTATTTTTAAATTTAAGTTAGATCAATATTTCACCAAACAAATCCAATTTATATCATTTAAATCAAATAAAATTTGATATTTGATATAAAACATATCAAACTTTTTAACATTTCTGTTTAAAAAACCACTTTTGTTGTCTCGTCTTCATGAATAATTTTAAATTAATTAATTCTAGTTATGTGAATTGAATTTAGAAAACATGATTCCATAAATTTAATCATAACAATTTAAATTTTCTAATAATGTAAACTTAATTTTTTTAGATCCCGATCTTCTCCCATCATTCCCTCAATTAGCACTCAGACCGAAAGTCTCAGAGCTGCTTGATGGGTACCCTATCCTCTAGATTTTATCTATGGAGATCGAAGAATCATCTACTATCTTTATAAATACCTCAGTTGTGAGATTTCAACAACAATTCCCCACAATCGATTTGTTCGATAGATACGTCTTCAGCGCTTGGGACTTAATGGACAGGGCGACTATGGGTCTCCTAGATAATTGCCCAATTATTATTTATTTTGCATTGGAGGCAGACATCATCATGGCCCAGTCAAGTGCACCTCATTATTTCAAGGGTTTCAAATTTATCCTTCTTCGGCGGTCCTCTGATCAACATAAGGAGCGGGATCGTCCATCTATGGAGACATGGGTTAGCTTCCCTAATATCTCCCTTCCCATTCAAAATATAACTTTTATATACATACTAAGAAACCTAATATATATATATGTGTGTTCAGATAATAGAAACAAATCTCTCAACCACCCTATTAATCTCTACATATGTGTTCAAATCGATGTGTCAAAAGAACCCTTTCTATATGAGTGGATTAATGTTGGAGAAGAATATCGATAAAAGCAACAGGTTGTCTACGAAACATGGATGAACTTCTGTTCGGGACGAAATCGATTGGGTCATTCGCTTGAATTCTATTGCAACGGTCTCAGTTCTCTTGTAGGAGGAATAGGGAAAGAGGTAAAGAACATGAGACACATGATGAAGAAGGGAGTCTTGAACAGAGGCCTTCTGCTTTTTCATGATTTCATGATGTGGTTATTGAAAAGGTGTCTAATGGGTTACCATGGTCACTGTAAACTACGCAGAAGGCATCGATGCCTCTGGACATCCCAATGGTGGGGTTAATTTTTAGTAGGTTGAAAATGGACTCTGCCATCTCTCCATCATTACATCATTATAATGACAGTGTAAGGGAGAGAAGATTTCTTTACTAGGTGATGACCTGAGATGAATCACATGGGCATGGGAGTAAGGCATTCATGGTGTATATAGTAGATGGCAAGGAGAATGCCATGATTGAGGTTCTTGAACCGGGTAGTGATCTATTTCAGAAGGAGTTTCTGGGGCCTGTTAGGGAGGAGGCATATTAGGCCAGTGATGGTGAAGCAGGCTGTCGGGCTTAAGGAATTGGTCTTCAATTGAGTTAATAAATATATTTTAAGGTCTTTTGGAGGTAGGAATGAACTATGAATATATTATCCCTCCAAATACATATTGGGGATGAGTGATCATGTTCAATGAAGGTGTAATTAATTATTTGGCATGAAAAACATCAAGTAATATAGATAAATGGAGTAATAACAAGAGGATGGGTTAGAGGATTACTCCTCATTACCAAACACTTTAGTAAAACATTCTTATATGAAGAAAAACATCAATATGGTGGACAGTGAGGATACAAGTGACCAGAAATAAAGGGCCCATGGTGACACACCCTTTGAATTACTGTAATGATCTCAGGGATAAGTTTTTGAGTAGGTATTGCTACTCAATTATTCAAAGGAGGATGCTAATAAAATGATGGGCCGACCTCTAAGGGAATCCCTCAATGAAGGGCGATACACATGGATTGAAAAAAAAGTCCTTATTCTTATTGGGGGATTTAGAAATGGGAATATTACTATTGGGTAGTAAATACAATCCTAGGACCAAATTGCTTCTAAATTTAAAAACTATGATGAGTGATGAAAATAATTTAAGGTTTCATCTATCTCATGGAAATTATTTAGATAAATTTATTCTAGTATGCTAACATTTCTTTTCCAATACTCACTTAAAACTTATTGAAGTCATTTCTTAATTTGGGAGGTCTTCAAATTCAGCTTGATTCTACTCTTGGGTTTTTCATTTTCCTTTATAAATTGATTTATTGTGTTATTCATATTAGTTTTTGGATGTGATTTAATTGGAGATCAGATTAGAAAGCCTTCACTTGTTCACACCATTTGTTTTGTGGGTCTGAGAGGGTAGAACATTTCCATAGGTTTCGTGCCCATGCATCCTTGCATGGGGCATATTACTGAATGGTCATGAATTGGTGAAGGTTTGTTGATTCGAAGTAGTTACTGGGGTGAGGAATGTCATGCTTTATTTTCTTGTTTTTAGAGTTGTAATGATTAACTTTTTGGTTTCTCACATTTTCCTTAATGTGTTTTGATAATAAAAAATTAATTTTCAGCCAGATTAAGAAAAATATTTTCATAACAAATGAATAAACCTTAATTTTAACGCAATTAATTTCATAAAAAATTGTCCAAAATCCATTGTAAGTACATATTTTTAACCTATACTCTTTTTCTATATTTGTAACATTATTTAATCCACTTTTCATTGAAAAAACATGGGTATAATTCTTTTTTACAAAATTTACAATATTGCCACTCCTCATCTAGTATAAAAAGGCACTCACCCCTCCTACTAAATAACAAATATAAATCCTTTTGGATGAAAAGTATTCTTTATAAATATCCTAAAAAATCCCTAACATCATTCTATAAGCCTATATTTATTTATAAATCTATATAAGTAATCAATTTTGTTCAAATCGAAAAAAATTACCCAAAAAGGACAGATTATCCTTCTTCATTCACTTTTTTTTATTTTCATTCTAAATCACCTAAACTAATATTATTCCATTCCTGCATAAAAATAAAATTATCATAAATATTGTTATACTTTTTGTTATATGTATTAGAACTATACTTAATCAAAAGTCTATCTAGTGGGTAATGAACTTATTGTTATTGTGTATGGAGAACTACAACCTCATGAAATGATATTGTTCTGTTTTCCCTTACATCCTTTCAATTATGGGAATTATGATGGAAAATATATTTTTATATGATATATATGATATTTACGATGTATTTACGTCTTTTTAACAATTATTAAAAACATAACTTCATTCCTTCATATTATTGTAAATATTATACTTTTGTTTGGGGAAATGTGGACTACTACCTCCTCAAAGTGATCTGATTATTTCACACTATACATGGAATGTATTAAAGATGGTTTTAGTAAATGCGTAACATATTTATGAAATAGTAATTATAATAGAATTATTATACACATATTAATACATATTTTTTATTTACTTTATTTCATTCAATACGATAATTTCATTGAAATAGAGTTCATGGTTACGTATGAGCTACCATCCCCATGAATATTGACTTCCATTTCATATTTATATATTTCCTATATTATTATAAATTATTATTTAATGAATATATATGACACTTATATAATTATTAATAATTTTCCAATAATTAAATCATAATCTATGTAATAGGATCACGAATAACAATCTAAGAATTTTACAAAAAACAAAGGTGTTATTACCCGAAACATTACATTAACATGGAGTTGTTAAAAAATGGGTAATATAAAGTAAAAAAATATAATTGATATAATAATATGTGTTTTCAGATTTATAATAAACTAATATTTATTATAAAGGAGGTTTTAACATGTATAATCAAAGTCATGAGTTAAAGTAAGGGTTTTCTCATCAAAATTTTTATAACCTTGAGATACATGCCATGTTTTAAACTCATTTATTTTGTTTGGTGTATATACAATCCAATAATTAAAAATACTATTATTATTATTAAATTTATTTTTATTTACATATGAATTTGATGATCCAAATTTCATGGGGTTTTTGTTTCCAAAGTTACCAAATCGGTAAAGTAATTTTCTCTCAATATTCTTTCGTTGAGAAACCTTCCATGTTATGCACCTATATATTTATATGTGGTGTATATACTACAACATGACATGTTTTATCAGGAATATAAGAATTTTTATGATATTTTAAGCTTCATGTAATTTTATTCATTCATGGGAAATATGAGTAAATGTTAACAAAGTCGTAACAATTTATTGCTATAATCTCATTGTTTATCAGAAACCTTTACGATCATGCTTCCATTTATGAAAAATTAGTATACGTATCTCAAGAAAAGTCCTGCTATTTATTCCCTTATGGATATCAATGATATATTCATGTATTTTTACTATATTTCATCTATTTGGTACTTAAAATATATAAAAAAATTATTTTTCAAAAATATAACTTTATTTATCCATTCAATTAGAAATCAATGTTCCTTAAAAACATTTTTTTTTCTGATAATGTGTTTAAAAACTTTTTAATATTATTCTATTATGTTTAATGTAAAATATTTTTCCATGTTTAACAATTTTATTTTTTTAAATTAATATTCTTGTAATTTTTAGTTCAAGGCATGTTTCTAAAAATTTAAGGTGAAAAAAGAATGTTTGTCATGTAAAGACTTACACACCACCATGACCATCATTTCCATGGAGACAAAATTGTATGTTTAAAATGTTATTTTTATGAAAATCATCTTCTTTTATTAAATAACTTTTTTATATTTAAAATGGTTTTCAAAGAAAAACGATTTCAAATATATTTTATACTTAAAAAATAAATGATTTTAATTGTATTCATTATATGTTTCCAAAAGGTTATTTTCACTTAAATTACTTTAAATTATTTCAATATTTAATTATAAGTACTTAAATCCATTTTAGAGAAATGGTTTTTAAAAATGGCTTCATGGATTATTTTTTGGTATTATAAGTTTTTTTAGGGAAAACTGTCTTCAAAATTTTGTCCAGATTCATTTATAGGTTTTTAAAGATATTATAGAGAAAAAATTTTTCAAAAAAATTTTTGTTTTAAATTTATTTCAATTAAATGAAAAAAAAATTTCAGATGAAATTTTTTAAATGAAACCTTTATTAATTATTTGTAGGAAATTGATTTTGAAAGGGTTTTATAAAAATTATTTTCAATGAAAGGATATTTTACTTACTAAATATCCCATAGGATCTTTAAAAATCATTCTCTATATACGATTACGTAATTTTTTATATTTTATTCATTAATAGGTATATGATCTAGTAATACCATTAATATTGTTTCTTGAATGCTTTATGATTTTACGAAATTATTTTTATGAAACCCATTATCTTCAGCGTGTTTTATACTCATGAAACCCAATTCCTTTCACAGGTACTGATTTGAGGGACTGACTTCGAGACCTATCTCTTTTTCAATGGAAATTATAAGGTCAAAATCATTAGATTACTATTTCATTTCATTGTTTATGATATGATATTTTTGAAACCCATTACTTTTAATGGTTCCAAATTGGGTAAAAGTATTATTATATTGTCCCACATGTATGAATTCTTTTATTATGATATGGGTGGGACCTATATATCCCAAAATGAATAGTGTCAAGATTTTTATCTCATAAGATACTGATTGGAATCATGTCAACAGTCTTGATCCACAAAGTAATATGGGGAACTCGATCAACCAATGGTGGATGTGGAAACTCAATCAACTATTAGAATATGGAGAAACATGATCCAATATTGTAAGATGAGGAGACTGAATCCCATACAAGGAAAAAATTGTGATTGGGGAATGTGGTGTGTCCCTCACAATTGGTGTAGTCCCCAAGAGGTATTGTGTTATGTTTTTGAAGTGTTACCTAACTTATATGTAATTATCATTCAGGTTTATGTGTCTTCCATAAATTCTAGGAATTATGCCTTTGATTTGGTCACATAGTTGATGTTCTTAATTATCATATTATTTAATGTCTTATGAACTAATAAAATTTATTACATATATCATTTTTATGATCTTTTGATGAATGTAATTCTATTCAAATGTTATTTTCATCTTCTCATAACCTTATTTTCATGTTAAGTTTATGTATTTCCTTTATTTTCCCTCGCTGAGCATTATATATCATCCATTTATTACGTTTCATTTCCATAGGTTATGAATAATGGTTTTTAGTAGGATTAATAATGTCTAATATATTTAATTAAGAATTTTATGATCATTCACCAAACTAGATAAACGTGTTCTATGATTTTGAAGACACTAAACTATTATTTTCCTTGGGCATGTATTTGTGTAATGTAATGAAAATTCATCTAAAATTTTTTCATATCAATGTAATTTAAGACTGGGTCACAATAGTTGGTGATTAAGGAAAACATTATCCATCTTTCAGAAATAATGATGAGAAAACTTTATTGACATCCCTAGGTATATTTATAAGATTATTTCTAGGGATGTTTCTAAGGGTATTCATAAGGATTATTTAATGAATAAGAAAATTCCATGGAATTTTTGAAAGGATATTGTGAAAGTGTTCACAAAAATAAATCCATTTTCTATATAGTACACGTGGTTGTGGCTCTAGTAAAAATGTACAAAGGGGTATCCCAAAAACATCATATTGATTTAGACTCAATTCGGAACTAGTAAACGAAAATGGTCCATGCTAAAGACCTAGTTTGATACCCCCAAGGGATATTCTTGGTGAATACACAAACACTTATCAAAAATAATGATGGATCTAAAAATAATAAGACTATGAATAACCAGAAATAAGCCTACTGTGTCATAGTAAGGTGTTATAATTTTGACATCCTAAAAGTTAATTGTTGTGATGGTGTGGTTTTTATGTATGATAAGTGATTCATATACTATGATTTCAGGATTTAGTCAATCGAGGTAACCTAAAGGGAATGGGATAAAATGGAATTGGATGGAAATTTTTTGGAATAACAATCAAAGGGGATAATTACAGCACTGAAGGAAGTGGTTATCATGCCTGATCATTTTTCACATATAATGATTAACAACATGTACCTTAATCATCTATCAGACTCACCATGTAAGAGAATGAAAGAGTTTTCTGAGAATTTTATAAATGAATAACCTAGAAGAAGGACTATTTAGTTTCCTACATTTCATGACTGTTGGAAGAAACAACCATGTGGAAGTCTCAAAGGAAAAAGGAGATGTTTTGAATATGGAGAAAAAAATACAAAAATAATGAAACTATAAATAGAAAATGAAAATTTTAGTGATTTTAATGGATGTAAATATTATACTCTATAAGTTATTATCAATAGGTTAATTATTTAAACATTTAATGAATGGGAATTATAAAAATTGATGTCATAATTGGGATGATTTCAAAGGGAATCTGAATGGTGGTATGAGTAATGGTTACATTGTTGCTGATGATGAGACTATTGGTGAAATGTGAAAGGAAATAGGTATCGAATAATGGGATGAGGTATCTTTATTAATGGATAATGGATGAATAAGAATAATTTAAGTGTTTAAGTATTTGGATTAATGAATTTTTAATTTTGATATATATCAGGATTGTTCTATTTATGTTTCTTACTAATTATTTATAAAAATATGTTGAAAAGTTCAACTGGACATGAAAAGTGATTTACTGAAATGTTCAAATTAACATGAAAGTAATTAAGGATTTTCTGACATGTTTTTTATGCTATCATTGATAATGTTTAAAAAACTTTTGTATTTAAGATATATATCAAATAAACTTCGGAATAAGGAAACATGAAATTTTTTATTATGTATTTTTGGTAATTTGGGTTATTACTATGTTTCAAGAGAATACATGATGAATGTATTAACAGGTTAGGTATAAGACAGTGATAAGATACATTACGATATATGGGGAATTAATGATAATATGTATTTGGGAAATTTTGTGACCTTGTTTCTAATGTTTTTTACTTCCATAATTCTTAAAGGGTTATATGGTCAACCATTTATAGAACGTTTTATGGTAAAGTATTATCTCAACATATAAGGATTTATGCATATTTGGTAAATTTTGATAACCTTTTTACTATGATAAGAGTGATGACGTGTCCTATCATTCTATTTATGGTTAAATTGATCTATTAATGATTTAAGAATGATAAAATAAAATTTATTTCTTAAAATATTAGATGATGTGGATGTTGATAACTGTGCAGAAATGGGTAAGGTTGTCCTGAAATCCCGTAATTATAAACATTAATGAGAATTATTAAACATTAAGAAAATTGGTGTTGAAATAAAATTTTGTCATGTTATCATATTTCCTATGATATTAGTGACCCTTTCTAATCCTTTTTGGGTTATAGATTATTGATTATTAACTTTATCCTACACATGTTCTCTATCACTATCCATTATAATTTAAGAGTTATATTTCTATAACATGTCTATTTTTTCACTTTCTGCTTATCTTCTCCCATATGGAAAACTATTTTATTTAATATGGGTGAATATAATATTTCAAAATTCCATTTTGAATAGAAGATTTAGTGTTTATTTTTATTTTGTGGGTTTATAAGAAAGTAACTTTCAAGTATTAACCTTTGATAACTCAAATGAATTTCATCGAAAAAAATCATATTAAGGGTGGTAAGAATGTAACTCTCTAAGATATGTTGTATTTTTTTGAGTTAATATAATATTTTTGATATTTTTAATTTCACGCAACACTAAATATAGATTTTTTTATAAGAAAGCACTAGTTTTTTCATTCATTATACACAACACCAAGTTAAACATATGATATACACAACATTGAGAGTAGTTGTTTCACACACAACACCTAATTTAGAAAGGAATATCACAACATAATAATTTATTATATATTTAATAATTTAAATACATTAATTATTATAATTATCATGAAACTAATTTATTGTGCATCGTATGCAAAAAATTTCCTTAATGGCATGCTTTACATGCAAGACAGATTTCTACCGAACAAATATATATTAGAAAAATTATTATTTTGAAAAATGATATATAACATAACCATTAAATTAGTGTAATAATTATTGTTAAATAAGTTAGAGAAACATATAGTCTTTATAAATATTAGATGAATTCCTTTTCTACCAATTAACTATAAATTAAAATATGAACTCATTGAATATAAATGAAATAGTTTTATGCTCTCAATGTCATTATCTCTTAACAAATTAAGTTAATTACAATTAGAGAATGAAATTAATAAAATAAATTTCATATATTAAATAAAATATTTTGTTACATTCATTAAATATATTTTATAGGTATAAGATAAAACAAACCCAAATTTTTTAAAAAACCTTTTTTTCTAAAGATATTTTTACCACCTTTTAATGGAGATTGTATATTAAATATATTTATTGAAACATTTATGAATTTTATATTCCAAAATATGATGTATCTTTTATATAAAAACAGAAAAATTATATTATGTTTCATTTTTGGTATTTTCTATGAAGTATCATTTTTTGATTAATAATTAAAAATATAAAATTAATTCAAATCAATTTTTTTGAATAATTTATTTATAGGATTAAATTATATTTTTAATTAGTATTAATGATAAATTATATCAATTGTAAATCAATTAATCCAATATCTGAAATTTTAGAAAATTTCTCATTGAAATTTGTAATTAAAACATAGAAATTCTTTGATCATTTTTACTTAAAAAAATGGAATTGTCAAATCGTTTATGGGATTAAATTTTAATTAATTTCTGAAAATTGTTTATTATAATTTGGAAAAAATTGATTCCATATTTCTAACTGGAATAATTTATATTGCATAGTAATATCAACATAGTATTTTACCCAAAATGTTAGTAAATTTAATTAAAATTAATTATAGATATTAAGCATATTATTTTCTTAACAATAGACTAAAACATAAACCAATGGTTAGAAATAACCTATAAAATTTTCAAAAATTGCTCGGTTTTAAATATTTAAACCCTATAATTAATTTTGTTTTATTGGGACCATTATTGGAGCAAATAATCTTACGTAAAAGTGGGTGGGATTCTATTTTAAAATTTTTACAAGAATGCCACTCCTCTACCACTATAAAATGTAACTCACCCCCTCACACTTATTCACACCTCTCAAGCCCTTTAGATTAGACATAATACTGCTAAATATATTTCAAACATCCCTTAATTAATCTCAGAATCATTTATTTGGAAATAAATCTATCCAAGTAATCAATTTTGTGAAAACCAAAAGGCGTTTCCCAAAGAAGAGGTAATATCTTTCCTCAAGCTCCTTTGTTTTATTATTATTCTCCACCCCATAAAATATTCTTAATCCCGATTTATATAATAAACCTAATAGCCTAAACATTACTATACTATTTTAATCTATTCCTTTAATCTATACTTACACACACTTCCATATAATGGTTAATGAACTTTCAATTCTTGGGTACAGTGAACTACCTCCACAGGAAACAATGTTGTTTTTTTTCCTTTAGCACCACTCACGGATGGGAATTGTGATAGAAAATATTTTTTTATATGATATATATATATATATATTATTTTTAATCATTTATTGTTAATAAATTATTATATAATATATACCTTCGTTATTTCTATTCTGTGTAAATATGATAATTTTGTTTGGGGAAATGTGGACTTATGCCTTCTATAAGTGATGAGATTCGTTCAATCTCTACCTGGAATGTATTAAATATGGATTTAGTAAAATTATATGAAATATTTGGATGAAAAAATATAATTTAATTATTAACTTAAAATATACAAATATATTTCATTTAATTACTTCTTTTCAAAATGATAGTTAAACAGAATCAGTATCCATGCGTACATACTGCCTACCGTCTCTATGAACAATGTTTTCCATTTCATATTTCATTAGATAAAAGATTATTATAAATATATTTATAATGAATATATATTATAATATATAATTTTTCAACTTTGGTAAATAATTAATTCATGTTCTAAGTAACAGTATAGAGAATACAATGCCAAAAAATACACAAAAAACTAAGCAGATATAACCTGAAATGTAACTTTATCATGGAGTTGTTAATAAAAGGGTAATATAAAGTCACATACATATCATAAAAGGTATTAAATATAATAATGTGGGTATTTTTTAATTATAATAAACATATAGTTATTATACAAGATGGTTTAACATGTAGAATCAAAGTCATAACATAAGGTAAGGGTTTTCTTATCTCACATTCTATATTTGTGAGATAAATTCCTTATTAACCCCACGTTTCTTATGTATGGTGTATATAATTCCCATAAATGTGTTATATGATATTTATAATTCAATTTATTGGGATTTTCGTATCTATTTTATATTAATTCTTCAATGGGGTTTATGGTTCAAGAGTCACTAAATCGCCAAAGTAAATTTTTCACTATTTACCTTCTTTTAGGTAAATTCAATTTTACAAACCAATATTTAATTATGGGATATATATAATTTCATTTGACATGTAATATAATGAATATTATTATTTTAATTATATTTTAATATTCATTTAATTTTATTCAGTCATGGGTATTATGATCCATAGTTTCCAAAGTGGTAATAGTTTATTGTTACAATCTCATTTTTTATAGAGATTGTTTGTGATTATTCTTCCATTGATAAAATATTATGATCCATGTATCATAAAAAGTAAAAATTGCATTATAATCTAATTAGAAATTATATATTCATGCATTATTACTATTTTTCTACACTTTGGTACTTAAAAAAGTTAAGAAAATATTTTTATGAAAATATGAAACTTTCTCCTTTCAGTCAAAAATATATGATCTTTACAAATCATGTTTTATAAAAATAGTTATAAAAAATATTTTATTATTATAATTTTATTTTTAAATTAAAATTTTACCCATGTTTTTCTTCTAAACATGACTTTATTTAGAAGTAATATTCATATCATTTTCAGATCAATACACTTTTATAAACATTTAAGGTGAAAATGGAATGTTCCTAATGTAAAGATATACTTGTCGTTATGACCTTATTTTTATAAGAAAAATATTTTGAAATGATTTTATAAAAAGGATTTTCCATGAAATGTTATTTTATTAAAGAATTGTTTACTTGGATATTGGAAAAAACATATCCATATAATATATTATATATAATTATAGTTTATTATTTACAAAAGATATGATCTAACAATACAATTAATATTATTTATTTAATGGATTTTGTATTTATTGAATGATTTTTATGACACTTATTTCTCATTTCCTGGTTATATTCTCTTGAAACCATATTTATTTAAATGGTTATGTTTTGAAGAAATGATTATGATACATATCACTTTTTAAAAGGTAATGACATGATAAATTTTTTATGATACCCATTAATTTTCATGAGATATTATATGATGTTTATTAAACCTATCTATCTTTATGGGTCATGATAGGATGAATGTTTTATTATCTTATTGAACATGTTTGCATGATTTTATTATGAGATAGATGGGGCCTATATCTATCTCTAATTCATTGGGTAAATATTTATATATCATGATATAATGATTGAAATCATGTTTATAGCCTTGATCCACAATGAAAAATGTGGAAACCCGATCCACTTTAAGAGGATTTGGAAACCCTATCCACCAAGGGAGGATGGGGAAACACGATCAACGATGGTAAGATGGGGATGCTCGATCCCTTACCTAGAAACAACAAAAAATAGAGACAGTGGTGTATCCCAACATGAAGGTGTAGTCCCCATGAAGCACCCTCTTATGTTTTTGAAATGCTCCTTGACTTATTGGGAATGGTGATACAAGTTTATGTATCTACTGAAAATTATATGTCTTATTCCGTTGTTCTGATAACATGGTTCATTTTTATGATTATCATATATTTTCATGTCTAATGAACTACTAATATTTATGAAGTGTCTGATAATTATGAACTATTATTTTGGGTATGATACTAAAATGTTATACTCTTATTATTATAGCCTTAAATTCATGTTATACTTGTGTATTTCTTTCACATACCCTTACTGAGCATTCGATCTCACCCTTTTCACATGATTTCATTACAAATGTTATGAATATAATTATTATCTTGGTGCGCAAATGGGGATAATATTTAATGATAAATTTTAATATCTTTTAGGAGGCTTGAAGAATGTGTTCCATGATTCCAAATACACTAAAATATTATGGTCCTTCGGTATGTTTTTTTGTAATGGGATGAATTTTACTATAAAATGATGTAATATCTATATTTTTTAAGAATGGGTCACTATATAAAATGTCAATAGTTCATGTACATATATTATTAGAACATGATGGCGTTGGAGTATGTTTCTCACTTTATATAGCATGTGATGTTATTAGCATTTTTGATCATAGATTATAGTATCAATGCACAAAGGTATGAGATTAAACATTAAACTAAGATTTTATAAAGCATGTATTATTTATATATTACTTTACCTATGTGGTGGTGGAAAATAAATTAGCTATGGATGAGGTAAAAATGATGTACGAAAAAGTTAAAAATAATTTTCTTCCTCCTTCTAAAGAAGGAAATAATTTTTTTAATGGTAAAAGAGGAAATTAGAATGATTCTATGACAAGATTAATACAGAATAAATTATCGAGCTCCGGATTTTATCAGGGAAGGATATAACTTTGGTGTTACCATTGAAGAGAAATCACACGCCACAAGTGAGACTATTATAATAAATTATTTTCTTGTCATTGTAGAAAGATTAGAAAATTGAAAAAACTATTTGATTTTCTATCTTGCGGAGTTCTATTAATAGAGGTTCCCAAAAAATATGGTGATCATGTATATATATATATATATAATCCATATACGGGTGGGTTTGATTTTCATGAGATTAGTGGTGGAAATAATCTGAAAGATCAGTCCCAAAAGGGCTAGGGATAATTTTTTTATTATTGTGAATATGCTAGATGAATGTGAGTCAGGACCAATGATATTGATATATACTCTACTAATCACTTCTAATCTAGAATATTCTATGTTTCATTCGGTTTTATCTCATTCACTCATATTTTCGTGGGTAATATTTAAACGAAAATTTTATATGGAATTAATATCTGACTCTTTGAAGATTTTCATTCCCTTTAGGGAAAGGATAGAGTAGATATTTAGTTGTGGTTATTATTTCATTATGATCACTCATGTTGATATATTATGGGTCTTATTTTCTATGGAGATGGAAACACATGATATAATAATTAGGATGGATTTTATGGTGAAATATAAGGCCAATTTCACATCTTATCAGTGGAATGTTTCATTTATATCATCTGATGGGATTATTCATACTTTTATAAGGAGTGAGACTTCTATGTTAGTGTCAAATAATTATAGGACACAAGGATTTAACAAGTCAAAAGAATATATAGGTTTGGAATTATTATAATCCAAGGATATTTTTTTTTGTAATGGTGGTGAATTATTTCTGGAAAATGTTTCAACAATTGTTTTCATAGATTCCAACTGAGAGATATATAGACTTATCCATCAACTTCTTCAAAGAATGAGTTCAATATCATTGACATATTATTTCATTGAACATGTAGAGATGTTAGGGTTAATGATTCAAATATAATATTTGAAGACAAATAGGTTTATTCAATATATAAATTCATCATGGGTGGGGTCTATTCTATTTTCATTGATGATTGACTATAGTTTTGAATTACTCAATAAATTTAAAATTTTGAATTAATTAATGGTGAAAAAAAGTACCATATACCACACATAAATAACTTGTTAATTGAATATATTTATGTTCTTTTTGAAGAACTATTTGTGATTGATATTTTATTTCCTAAACGTCAAGGAAGCTGAATTTTTGTTGAAAACTTGTTAGTGTATTTACAATCATTTAGATTTTTTGAGATTATATTAAGAATCGCTAAAAATCCCATTAATTTAAGGCCTCTAATGAAACATGATTTCCATAAATAACATGTCCTATTAAACATAGTGTTTATGGATGAAATTTTGGTTTACTCCGAATCTAAGGTATATCATAAAAATCATTTGAATATTTTGTTCGAGATGTTATGGAATCATATATTGTATGTGAAGGTATCCAAATGCTAGTCATGGATATGAGAAGTGAATTTATTGGGATATGGTATTACTGAGTAGGGTTTCTTAGTAGATAAAAATAATTTCAAGTTTAGGATATATTAGTTGTGGCCTAAGAATTTCTTTGATACTCACAGTTTCATTAGATTTATTGGATACTAATAATTCTGTATTCAATACTTTTTAAAATCATAATCTATGATGAAAACATAAAATCATAAGGGAATAAATTTTGAGTGATATGGGGAATTATAATTGTATTTTGACGAGTTTAAAAGGATAATGATGCTTATGAACATGTTGATATTTTTAGAGTAATATGAAGGGTTCTCCATGAATTGTTATTTATCCAAAGCCGAACTACTGTATGTGTTCAAGAATGGGGATAGGGATGTTGTGTAATACTCCAAGTGTGATGACACATTTTCTTGCCCTAAAATATATGTACCTAATCCTAATATATATTTTTAAAGACTCAAATGAATTAAAATTGATTAACAAATAAAAAATACATTAAATGAATCAAAATAAAAACACTTTATTCAATCAAAATAGAACATTATAAAAAATTACATGAAACCATGTATCTCATACAATTGATTAAAATATAAAATGGTGTTTTTAAATATATAGGATGATTAAATCCACTAAAATTCAATAGAATTAAATGGGATAATAAAACGAATAGAATAATATCATTACAAATCAAATATTACCTCAATCATTTTGAACCATGAGAATCACTATTAGTAGAACAAATCCTACTATGATAAAATATATATTGAAAGGAAAATAAATTAAAAATATTAAAATAAAAATAGTTGATATGAGAAGTGTACATTTGGATATATAAATGGATGTATTTATATGATTTTTGTTAGGGTAATATATTCATTATATTACAATTATAAAATAGTATATATAAATTTTGTATAACCCTAGTAATCTTGTTATGAAATTTGATTCTTCAATAAATAGATAAGAAAAATTTAAATTAGATTCTAAAATACACACAGTTAAATATAAACGTTATTTTCAATAAAATGAATTATTTTTCAACAATAATTAAAATAAAATGATTCACCGTGTAATATATAATTGATTCTAAATTTCTTTTTCAGAATTATTTTTTTTTTAATTTATAACATTTAAGGAATCATTATAATAAATGGTTTTGAAACAATTTGAGGAATTATTTGTAAAATAAATAAAAAACAACTAATAAGATATAAAATAACAATAAGTAATGTTATTGAATTATTCATGGCTAAAAAGTAACTTTTAAAATTTCTTTATTATATAATATATTTTTATATTTAAAAGATTAATTTTCCATATTTGAAGTATTAAATTTAAATAAATTTATTTTTCATATATATAATAAATAAATAATTATTTATTCATTGATTATCAATCAAATAGAAATGAAAATGAATTTATTTATTCATCAAAAGATATTTTTTTCATCGAATTGTTTTTCTATGTGGTTTGCATTTTTATCATAGAAAAGAAAATAAATAAATATTGAATAATGGTTTTAACGAAATATATGTTTTTATAGATTATTTAATAAAAATTATTATGATTTTTATTAAATGCCTATGAATAAGAATAAATTATTTTAAGCATAAAAAACTAGATTCTAAAAAATTATTTCCAATACCTTATGTACTTATATAAAAAAATTTATCACTATTATTTATTAAAATAAATAAATAAAATTTCATATGATTTAAAGACATTTAAAAATTAGGTAACATAGTAGATTTCATTTTTAAGAAAGAAAAAATTTACTGATGAAAAAATTGTGTTATTTAAGTAAAGGTAAAACTAGGTAAAAATTGTTTATCTGAGGAGTTGAAGTCATTAAAAACCCAGAACAATTATATAAATGTATTCAAAATCTTTTTCTAGAAAAAAAAATAATATTTTACCCATTATTTTCCAATTGTGATCTATGTTCATTGAAATTGATATTTTTTTCACATTAATGAGTAAATATTTACAAAAATTAAACACCTTATCACTTATGATATAAACCCTCCAATTAAAATTCTAAACCACGCATAAAATTTATATTACACTATATAATACTTCATTGTTCCTTACCTAAAAATAATACACCACTTTGAGTATATTTTGGACTCAATAAAACTCCCCATTTCAATCAAAACCAAGAAATATTCAAAAAGGAGATGTGATTTCTTCTTTGTAATTAATATATAATTAGAGTTGTTTTTAATTTATAATATTCAGACACCTGTTATAAATTATTAATTATATAATTAATATAATATAAATAATGGAAATATAATTCTATAATGACAATATAATAATAAAATCACTTTATAATCAAACTCATCCATTGATAATAGCATATTTTGGTTTTAGTTGGTCTAACCAGCAACATGAGTAATGCTTAAATTTTTTATTATGGATGGATATTGAAAATTAATTAATATGGAAATATTAAATTTATAATTGAATAATTATTTTTGGTTTCTATAACAATTGTTTTATAATTTAACTCGCTATTAACATAAAACCATTTATTCAATAAAATTTATCACAAAAAGAAAATTATATATTTTATCTTTGAGAACTATTCATGAGACACCTATGGAATAAACATGGTAATTGAAATATAATTATAGAGTAACTATTATAGTACCTTAATTATTATATAGATAGTTAATATATAAACATGGAATAATTACGGTAACTATTATACTAAAACAAAAAATTAATGGTTGAGGCGTCTAACAACCAATGATTACAGTTAACAAAAATAATTAATATATATACAGTAAATTGATATAATATATTACTATGAAATTTAATAAATATGAATAAATTTATAAAATAAAATATTAATGATTCTTACTTTATTATAAAAGAGGTTTGAGTATGTCTTTGTAACCGTGATTCCCATGTAAGGATTTTCTCATCTTAGATTTATTTTTATTGATATATATTCCATACTAACCATTTATCTTCTTTTTTCATCATTCATATACTAACCCATTAATGTGTTTGAGAATAATTATTATTAAATTACAGTGTTTTATAAATCATTCCAGGGTTTTATCATTCATGTTATTTTAATTAAAAAGAAACCAATGTAGTAACAGTTTATGTATTAATCTCACATTGAAATAGAAATAATTTTTTCCTTAAATATATATAGGAATAAAATATATGTGATTTATATATAAACAACCTTCTATTTTCTTTAACATTTTTTTGGTTCTTAAAAATATTTTTTTCATTTCAACTCCCTTTAGATTATAATAAAATTGAAAATATGTTTATAAATGGAGCTAAATATATGTCAAATTTTTAATTGAGAATATTTCTCCTCCATATCAACAAGATTTATATTGTTTTAAGATAATAATTATATCTAATCATATAATTTATTATCTCCATTTTCAACATACTTTGTATTCATTATAAAAAAATACTTTTTTAATATTAATGGTATCATTTTTTTCAACAAACACAATACTTCTTTACAAAAGTGTGAAATAAATAATCTTTAAAACATCTCACGGAAATTATTTTTTACACCTTTATATACATTTTTATTTATAAATATTACTTCTTAATAAATAAAATGTGTGTTTTTTCGAATTATCATTCTATTTCTTCATAAAATATTTTCCTTAAAAATTACATTTTATTAAAAATTTAATGTAATGATCTTCTCTTTTATCAAGGTAATTTTGGATGAACTTACATAATTATTTTTCAACTATATAAAAACTCATTAATATTTATTATGATTCAAACGGAATATTAACTAATGATACAATCATACATAGTTCTCTGTATGGTTTATAATAATTTCTTATAAATATTTTAAATGAACTCATTACTTTTCCATTCTAAAATTATGATGTGACAAAATTATTAATTTTTTCATGTTCATATATTGCACATATGTATGATTTATCAGTGGGCAATGGGCAACTACTTTATATACCTCAAATTCATTGGGTAAGTTTCTATAACTCATTATCTCAAAATTATACATAGAATGGTTTCAAAAACCCAAAAGTATACATGGGTAGTAAACTAATCCAAAAGGGTATAAGGGTAGTAGCCTAACACAAAAAGGGTAGACATGTTGAATCCCATGACCAAAAGGGTGACCAATTTATTAACCCAATATCAAAAGGGAATATGGGCAATAGTCCAATCCAAATAGGGTACGTGGGGTTTTTTCTCAATCATACTTTGTAATTGGTTGCTAGTTATCCCAGTCCTCAATGTAATGAATATATTTTTAAACATAACACATGTTATTATTTCTATTTTATTCTTCATTTTTATGATATTATTTTATGTTCTCATGGATCATTATTATACTCATTTTTTCATTCTCGTGACTCTTGGCATATGTTATTCCAAAAGCCTTATGTGATGACTCATGATTTATGATATATGTCTTATTAGGTATGATTCTATTTTTTGGACCATAAACCATTATTAGGTTCCCATTAAAACATTATTTTCATATACAAACTTATAATATTCGACTATTAACTCTTTTTCTTACCATTATTGAGGATTTTGGATCACCCATTTCTTATGTTTATATTTTCCAGGATATAAATAGGGTATTATATATAATGTGTCTAAATTGGTATCATGTTATAAAATTATTTTTGGGATATGTTAATGATTTTATTAATATAATAATACCATACATCTAAAATACCAAAACACTAAATCATTCGGTTTTGGGATTGTGTGACTTTTGATATAAAATGGTCACAATATTAAAATTATATAAAATATATGTGTGTTATGCTTAGGTTATCTCACTTGGTATCAAAGCACTACAAAAAAAAATCCTTTCATTATTGGTTGAAAATTAGAATTTAAATAATTTGAATTAAAAATAACATTTTTATTTTTTTATTAAAAAATGCCCATAAAAACATTAATTCATATTTATATTATAAACTAATATTTTATGATTAAGAAAAATTGAATTATTTTATACATTCAATGTCGGTTTGTTTTAAAAACCAATGTAGAAATTAAAATATTTTTTATTGGAAGTTGTTTTTTTATAAAAATATGTTGAATGTTTAAATAAATAAATTTTTATGTCTTTTTTTCTAAAACCGATAAGGAAAGTATTGAGTATTTCTCTATATTGGTATATTTCTAAAAAAATAATGTTACAAATAATTTTTCTCTATCATTATTATTTTTATAAAAAATATATAATGAAAGAATACTATTTTTTAAAACATAATAAATTCATTCTCTAAAAGCATATGTAATGAATTTTAGTATATTAAATAATAGAAAATATCATGTTTTACAGAAATTACATAATGAATAACCATTAATCAAAGAAAAAATATGCATGGGAAGTATCTTAAAAATAATCATACATAAAAATAGTTTGAAAATGGATTTTTATGTTGGGAAATATCATAATCAATATAAAATTAAACATCATGAAAAACTATAAAAAATTAATGTTATAAAATTAAGAAATAAAATATTTTGATTTAAAACATAAGAACTGTAATGGAATTAACCTTGTGAAAATTTAATGTCATCTTAGTTGTGATAATCTAAAATATTAATGTTAAAACATGATAACCACATTCAACATTTCCTTTTTGAAAATAACACTAAATTTATAAAACATTACATTGAAATTATGAGTAAAAATATATGTATGAAAAAATTTATTGTCTAATATAAAATTTAATTACATACACTTTCACATATTTAATTTAAATTGGATTTTTTATTAATAATTAGATGTTATTAAAATATATCCATTAATTAAATTTTCTTATCTCCACTAAATTATATATAAAAAGAATTTTTTTTTGATTAAATAAAGTATAAAATAGAGTAAAAATATTATTTTTGACAACTAATTAATATATTTACAGACTCCACCAAGTAACGTGAAAAATCTATATATACTTTACTGATGTGGGTAGAATTTACCTAACATTTAATAAAAACTATAATATAAATAGAAACAATTTAATATAATTATAATAAATATTAGTATATAATAATATTATTTTTCTTACCTATCATGGAATGGAAGAAAATTACATTAGATAACCATATTTTCTAATATTTCACAAATGTAATTAACTCTAGGTTTTGTACTCAGATATAAGAAATCTATTGAAATGGATTATAGATCCATAAAACAACAAATATAGTGCTATAATTTTAATTCAAATGGTTTTGGGATACCTAATTAGTTAATTAATATACTAAGTCACCACATGTCATATTTATTTAAAGAAAGATAAACTAAAATTGAAATATACATACATAAAAAACAACAACAACAAAGGTATGATGATCTGATAAAAAATATCATCATCTATTATATCTTTTATAAATATTTTTAATTCATTGTCTATACCCCATATTTCACCATATATCAAACACTCCTAATAATGATCAACGAATTATGAAATATGGGATAATATTTTTATCCCATCAATAACTTCAAATATATGGGAAGGTGTGGGTTTGAAAAGATATTATTTATTATTTTGTATTTATTTTTATTTTCGATATATATATATAAGTTATATATAATATAACATTAGAATTAAATAAAAATTATAATTAAAAAAAATACATAATACAAGGACCTCATATGGAATGTTAGGAAGAAGGCTTGCATGCTAAAGTAAAAAAGGATACAATTTATCTCCAACTATAGAAACCACTTCTACAAATAATAAAACTTGAACATTTAGATCAATAATATCATGTAATATTACTCTTACTTGACCTATTGGCATTGTTTTATGATGTATATAATCCACAAAAATTGGTATTATTCTATATGGTATAATATGTATGTGGGGATCCCAAATTTCCAACTCACAATACAATGTTAATCATGAATTTAGATGTGGAGGATTTTGGTCGGTCAGTTGTTTATTTTATGATTTCCTTATAATTTCAGTAAATATTGCATGCATTGATGATTTCATTTGATCGTCCATAAAAAAATATATGGTTCAGAACATCTTCATAAAGGTAATCAATTTCAACATATCCTTGATTCATAATATGATTTACAAAAACATTCCCAATACTGCCACATACCTTATATCATTTTATATGGTTTTGGGGTGCTGGAATTCCTAAAGTAGAAGCCAGAATATACATCCTACCCTCTGGGATAAAAGACCCCAGTGTCACTTTCTCCTGATTATCATCATAAAATGATATATTAAAATTTTCTAATTGTGAAATTCGTTTAAATGTTGATTATATTAAAAAATAATAATATTTTCTTACAATTTTTCCAAATTCTTCTTTATATTGATCTATAAAAAAGATTCATTTTTTTCATTCTCGCTATTTTTAAATATTAATTTTGAGTAGATAAAGATAATGTACCGAAAAAACCTCTTCTGAGATGATATTGATTTTTTTTATTAATTCATAAAACATTTATACAATCATTTTCACATAAAAATGATACCCACCATAAGATAATTATTGAGGTTATAAATTTAAAAAATGGCTCTCTTCTTGAGGTATCATGATGGTATGTAACCCAAAAATAAATTAAAAATTAATCAGATAAGAAAAAAATTACACGTTGGATTTATATAAAATAATTATCATACTATAAATTCATTATTATGTTGGGTGGTAATACATTTACCCCATGTATCTACATCTTAAAACCCATACATGAGGTAGGGTTTTACATTTTTTAACTTCCCAAAACATACTATTTGTCTATTTTTTAAAATTCCACCACCTAACTACCATAAAATATGTCAACTTATTCTTAATTTCATTCATTTGTGGAATATTATATGTCATTTATAATTAAATGTATGAAATATTATTCAATTGAAATTGAAAATATGTAATAATTATATTAAATAATTTAGTTGGCATATTATACCATTAAAAACCAAAAATTCATATCTTTCAACAATATAATGATGATATTCCATTCCTGGTATAAAATATTAATCCTTATAAGGATCTACATGGTCAAATAAATCCTAAAATTCATCGAATTTAGTATAGATGTTGTATTATTATCATCAAATTCATTATATATCATATAATTCGTTTTAGAAAGTGATATTTTTGGTGAGAATGTAATATTGCATCTACCAACTCTATGAATTATCTTCTCTAGATAAACAGATGACTCCATCCTTGGAGGCACACAAGTAATATTGTAACAAAATAAAAAAAAAATAACATTTTGTTTTAAAAAAATAGTCAAATTATTAAATATTTTTTCATATGAACAAACATAAATATCCCTCAATAAATGTTCATCTCACTATGTCATATTCATTTAAATAGATACATATAATTAGGTATTGTGTACCTTCATATTATTAGAATTAAATAACTATTATAAGTAAAAAAATTAAATAAAAAAATATCTATTATGTTAACATATAAATTTAATGAAACTTGAATATATAAAAATAATGTATAATAAATATCCATGTAAAACATTTTTTTGTTACATTTGTATAGTTTAGAAAAAAATAGCATTGTTAGGAATCAAAACCAAAAATATATATGTAGAAAAATTATATATAAATCTGAATTCATAAATGGTAGATTTGATCAAAATTTATAGATTTTTATAACATGGTTACAAAAATTTAATTTTATTCATGTGAATGTCACGAAACAAATAATGATTCCAATATACATCAATCAGAAAATGATTAACTAGAATTGATAAATATAAACTTATTACATTGAAATGAAATAATTGAAATATATCTACATATTTAAATATCTAATTTTAAAAATAGAGTCTTATATAAGGGTATGTTTTGGAAAAACTAATATAAAATAAATATTTTACAATATAATTAATTGAGTAGAAGAGTGTCTTCCCAAATGCATTCAGTGTGATCTTTTCATAATTAAAGGAATATGTCTACATTTTAGTCATTATTATCCTCAGGTGATCACATAATATATGATGAAAAATTATTTAATTCCATGTAATCATAATCATCCATATAACATAAATTAATTATATTCTCATTCAAAACAATAGACCATTATACATTCAATGGGTTGGAAAAAGAAACTATATTCTTCAAAAGGGTCTCCATTATGAATTATACCTCTTGGAAACTAAATCTTTTCAAAATGAAAATTGTAATTCAATAATGTTCATGTAACAAACCACTTTTATATTCAACTTAATAACACTTAAGCACTACTAATGTAAATATAAAATAATCAAATTCTTATATATCCTCAAAAACTCATAAAATATGACATTGAAGAGGAAATTGGATTTATAACTTTGTCTCTCAAAAAATATAGTTCTATACTGATAGCCATTACTCTACTATTTTGAATGAAACTATTTTCCTCCTATTTTTTGTGTAAGATTTGTAACCATTAATATTAAAACATGACCATTTGATCATGTCTACACATGTCCCCCTACAGAAAATTTAAATTTTTCTAATTTAGATAAATTTTCATTGACATTATCTTTAAAACATGAAGAAAAATTTATTTTATGTTCATGCATCAACCACTTTTTAGTTATTTTTTGATATTATACATTAATTATAATAATATTAGATGATATGGATGTTTGTACCTTATATGTTTTCTTTCGAAAATGGATAAATATTTCTACATCAATTCATATTGTCATATTTACATTCCCATTAATCCACAAACTCTATTATTATCACAATTAACCCTCAAAATTTGAGATTTATGCACACTAACATGATTCACATCATACAAAAAACTAGTAAAAACATAATATCAATTTTCAATATATATTTTTTTATAATATATGCCTATTGTTGATTTTATTTTTTAATATATCACATTCAAATTTTCATTTATAACATAAAAGGAAGCATCCAACATAATTATACAGGCCCACATATTCTTATGACTTTTACCAAATGAATCACTAGATTAACGATTATATCAATAAATAATGGTGATAAATATTTTTATTGTTCAAATAGATTAAAATAAACTTCATTCTAAAACACATCTATAAAATTTATATCCACATCTGTATACTAAATTAAATTGAAAAATTAACATAACATAATGATAGGCTTTTTTAATAGGCATCTTCAATATGCCACACAGTTAAACTGAAATAATTTTTTTTATTAATACAAGATAGTCTTGAGATTTAATAACTATTTATTTCAAATTATATAAAGAGACAAAAAAATTTAAATTTAAATAATATACACTAGTTACATCAATACCATATATACATTGAAAAAAAGTTAACTTCTTACTCTTGCTTAAAATTTGACAAGTTGAAGGTAAATATGTTCGTTTTCATTTTATAGTGGAAGATAAGTGCAAATGTATTCCTAGTGATATTAATTATGATACTATATTATCACTTTTTTAGTCCATAGATATATAAGTATATTCAATAGCATCATGAATATTACTCACACATGGTGGTGGGTAAATATGCGTTATAGCTTAGTAGCATCATGGGCCACCCCTATTTACCTATGCATAATCTTCAATAGATATAGACACCTTATGTTAATGTGTATTAGAATATTATGGGATGATTATCTAGGTTTCAATTAATTCATACCCCCTTTCCTTATTTTATTCATTTACCTCTTTTCAGTTAAAATTTCTTAAAAATGGATGGATAATGATAATGGTATATATTACCTCTAAAAATATCCAATATTGTAGCTCGAATAATATTGTTTGTGAAGAAAACATCCTTTTATTCCGAATATTTTATATCTGTTTTTCACCTTTCCGTAATATTCTTCATCTGATAGTGGTTATTGGTGACATTATAATCTCTTAAACAATTAAATTCCTTTTTTCTATCATCGATATGGATTATCCACATGAAAAATATTGGATCTCCCATATACAATGTCATTATTCCATTATATAATTAATAATAATATTCTTGTTCTCCAAAAATATTATAAGATTTATGTCCCTTAACACTATATCTAGATAAGTATACATATGTAGTAAATTCATTTATAGAGAACATTATCATAGAACACAAAAGAGAATATTCATTCATTCATGTACCAAAAACTATAAAGAATATCTCCTATAAAAATTTCAAATCGTCAATCAATGGTGATAGATAATCATCAATATAATTTCCATTTAGTATTGATCCATAAACCATCAATCTCAACAATTTTTTTTTCAAACAAGTGTATGGAGAAGGGATGTAAACTAAAAAAATTATCGGAAAAGATCTTTATTGGATACTAAGGATTTGATATGAAATAATTCCTTCTATATGCTGTCTCATTCTATGATTTCTATATTCACTTACTAATTCAACAATTATTTTAGTAAATCTTCCCTGTTTTGGTGAGTCGGCAGGGTGGCATATGTTTCCATCAGAGATTCACTCATATGTATACCATATAAACCACTTTTCATCCTATTATTTTACAAATAGAAACATCATACAATGAATTATTGGAAGACCCAAAATTTATTTATAATGAGGTTTTTTTAGAGTTCTTGGAAATTAATTAGTGTTGAATGTTTCATCTATTGTATATCCTGATGTCCCCTAATAAGAAAATTTTGATAAAATTTCATATTCCATCTTACAGGTAAAATAATGGTTTGGTAATTTATCTATTTACACCCAAATCCAATTGAGAATAATAATTTATTTTCATCTTAATTAAAATATGAATGATTGAATCCTTTTAGAATTTCTATTTTAAAAGCCAATAAATTATTTGAAACTATTTTGACTACACCCATGTCATTATTTAATTTTATCTAATCATATCTCTGATGATAACACTATAAATTTTGTGTTACCTTAGAATGGAGGTCTTTCCACATTGCCATCAAATAATTCAAAAATTAAATTTTTTTTCAATGGCTTAAATGACTGCACAATGAATTAATACATCAAAATGATCATCCATCTCATGTTGAATGTCTTCATCAATAATATATCATGACTTGTATTTTTTTCAGATACAGTGTGTAAAATTATGATTAAAACCATATAAAATCAAATTGATTTTTTTTCTAGAACCTAACATTATCATATTATAACAATTAATTCATGGATAGAAAATTAGATTTTTTTCATGATTTTGTATTACATATTTTATGAAATCATAAACCCTTTTTTTATTCATAACTAATTCATTGTACATTAATCTACTAAAGATCCATCAATTACTCAAGATCACAATATAATAGATGAATATATTAAAACATAAAAATAGTTAAACATATCTCTAAATAAATACTTTTAAAACATATAAAAATGTAACAAAAATAATAAATTAATTATTTTTTGAGAACTATTTTATCAAATCAAAAATATAAAAAATAGAAAAAAATAAAAAAAACTGTTTCTCAAAGGATTTATATTATAATAAAATCCTTATTTATATAAAAATAACTTTTTATGAAAAAAAATTTAAATTAAATAAAAAATAATAAATCATTTTAACATATCATATAAATTAATATGAAGTAATAATTATCAAAGTACCAAATCAAACAAAACATCACACCTCTACTATCACCCATCAACTCATTTATAGCTCTGTCTGATTGTAAATGAATAATTAATAATGGTTACAGAATCCATTCCTTTATAACTAAAATGTAAAATAAATATACATATATATAAAAAAAATTCTAAATAATTACTTTTTAAATCAATAAACTCAATAAAATGTTTCATTTTTAGATAGAAAACCCCATATTTCAATTCATTTTCCAAAAAACATCCACATTATCAAATAAATAAAACTTTTATAAATATGAAACATCTTTTAAATCACTGATAAATAATTAAATAATGATTTATCAATTTACAAATATAACATCAATCAATAAAAAAATAGATAAGTATCTATATTTATATTTGATTATATAAATAAAATAAACAATATCGTAAACTGTACTAGTATATTTTAAGTTAAACCAACCTTAGATGAGTTTTCGGAAGTGAGAGGATTGATAAAAAATGATCTTAGCTACCAATATGATCTAAAAATCTATAATATTATTATATCTAACTATGTCTAAAGATATTCATCCTCCATTTCATAAATAACACTAAAATTGATGATAAGAAATTAATATAAATTTTTTTATAAATGTAAAAATTTATAAATAAAAATATTAATATCATAAAAAATGACTTCACAATAAAAAAATTAAAATAAAAAATAAATGATTCTCTCAAAAAAATTGTAACACCAAATATTTATAATATAATAATTCATCTATATGTAAGTGTGTTGGGGGGGATAAAAATAATCTATAACTAAAAAATAAATAAATTTTGATTAAAAAAATAAATTTTTAACTTATTAATTATCGAGAGTGATGATGAAAATATGAAATAATCATATCCTAAATTATTATTTATGAACTTTAGAACAAATTTATTGAAATAATGTGCCTCAAAATATATATCTAAAGCTTATGTTGTATAAATATGAATAATATAGGTACAACAACAATTGGTGGTCTGGATGTAACAAAGGATGAGGGTGAAGGGAGAAATGAAGATGATAAATGGTGAAACCAAAGAAAAGAATAGATTAAACAAAGAATATTGATGAAAATGACTTCGATTAGAAGACTCACAAATCAAACATCATAATTTTTCTAAACATCTTTATCAAAAAAACAAGGGAACCCATATTTTTATGTTTTGTGAACATTTAAAGTTGTTTGTAATGGAATTAGACATTAAAACTAAATTTGAAACACTTAAATGTGATTTTTATTTAATATTAATTTTAATCATCTCTTTAAGTTCATTTTAAAGTTTTTAATCTAAAAATTAATGTCAAAATATCATCATGAAATAACATTTTTTTAGTGAAGCATATGCATAAATCAGTGTTTCTAGCATTGAATTTAGTAGTGTGGGTATTAGGAGCCCAATGATTCATATAGATTGAGGTATTTATGATATCTAGAGAAGAAATATCCCATAAACAATAATGACTTTGTTTATCCCTTATAAAACATTATAATATTTTTACTAAAAGTTTCACTGAAAAAAGTTGAGTGAGTGTGGGATTCAGAGGTTCGAGGAGGCACATAATTTATATAGTAAAAATATTAAATATATTATATCATGCACATGTAGTTTTTTTAAATAATAGAATAAATCCATAACACTATCTAAGATATTAAATATTATACCTACATTAAACATGGAATGTTGGTTTTACCCTAGGTGTGACAAAAAAATTTTGTGTGTCAGTTGTTTGGATTTAGAGTGCTCATGGGAAGATTAATAAATTAAAAACTAATTTTATTAATATATTAATTTTTAAATTTTCAAAGAATATTCCTCTTCTATATAAACACTATTATAGAAAAAAATAGTTTTATCCACATAACCCTATGGATTTGAGTGGATTATTGAAGGAGGACCTTTAAAAAACAAAAAAGGATCATGGGTTCGGGATTAGAGTGAAAATAATTTCATGGATTTAACCAAAAAATTATGTAAAACCATTTTTCAGCAAATATCAATATAAAAAATAGCTAATTCGTTTTTTATTTCAGTTTAATCCCTGTTTAGACTACCCCATATTTTATATAAATATATCCATTGAAAATATGTATTAGTAGGTCAAACAATGATTGATATCTACCTTTTATCTTCTATGTATTAGTAATAGATAATGTTTTGATGATCCATCATTATTACCAAGATTTGATGTTTTATCCATCAGTGGATTAATTCTACCCAGAAAATTTTTCTAGGATTATTTCAAACATGTTTGCTTCATGATTTCCTCCCATTTTTCTTCATACCATCTTCACTAGTATTTCATTTTCCCATAATATTACAAACACCCAAAAACTAATCATTGTGTAGTTGATCTTTGATGGAACAATTCATTTGTGTCGGTTAAGATATGGTTTAAAAATCATGTTTGGTGAATTAAGTGGTATGGAAGGTGATCAAAAAAATGAAATATTGTATTGAGAGGTCATCATTCATATATTTTGAAATTCAGTGATGTAATACAAGCAGGATGTTTTTCACATATATTGGTTGGTTAGAATCCATCCACAGATTTTGATTTGAGTTCATACAAAACAAATATAGGGTTATTGGTTTTATTCAGGACTGGATCAATAGAGGAAATGGAATGGGTAGGAGAACATTAATACTAATGGATTCTGGGAATCCTTAGTTTACAAGGCATGTAATTCAGATGAACATGGTTCATGTAGACCCTTGTTTTGGATATTATGTTTTCATGGAAAAATTAAATATCACAAATTATATGGTTTTATGACGTACTATGTGAACTAGTCATGGATACTCTGTGTGTACCCTAGGGTTAAATAGGCATAAATATGGCTAGTTACACTATCATGGAAATGGAATATTGTAATGAACATTACTTGAGTCCCTAGACACATTCGGATCACTAGGGGAAAACTAGAGTACATGACCATAAGCAGCGTACAAGATCACAACTACTGTACACACTATATGAATGAGGTGCAAGGGAATGGGATAGAGTGTGTGTTAATATATTTAAGGATATTATAATACATATGGTATCCAAAACATGCATTCTATACACTACACATAGAGTGTTCTTTTCCCATGGTAGGTTGAGTCCCCCTTCTCTTTGATTTAGAATAGTATCTATATGGTGAATTCCCTTAGTACATCCATATGAGGAAATGTGAGGCATCACATCCTAGGAATAATATTGGTGATCCAAACTCTGGGATAGTCTTGGATGGATTCATGTATCCCTTAATATAGCCTGGAGTGTGATCCTCTACCATTACTCCCTGGTTAGGGCCATGGATCTCATTACTGACTATTAAGGTGAGTGATCCTAAACCTAGTGATATACTCTAGGTATGGTCAGGTATCCTCCATAAACCCAGGATGAGATTCCCTATATATGAATCTATATATTTTATGTTCTATCATGTACTTATTTATTGAAAAGCTCATGTGGAATGACATCATGGATGACCACCATTTATTTTTTCATACATGGGAGGTGAGATCTCCTAGATGAGCATTACCTTAAAGCCTTGACTAGAGAAAGAAAGAAAAATCATATATAAAGGGATATGGGCTTCCACTATGATGGATTCCCTATGATTAGTTATAGTAGATGATGGAGAATTTTCACTTATCAATGGGAAAAAAGTGTGATCTTTATCCTCCCTACGAGAAACCAGAGGCTCTGTGTCATAGACACAAAATGGGGATGATAGATTCATATCCCCTAAATCCCGGAATGGGAACCCCTCAACACTATCGATGTGTTATGGTTCTATTGGACCTTATATATACAATACCATAGATATCCCTAGGAACCTTACCATATGATAATAAAAGTGTGGGAAACCTATAATAATAGAAATATAAACACTAACAGGAGAAATAGTGATGTCCATTTCCCAATGATTTTTCAGATCATGAGGTCATGTTTGAAGATTCAATATTTTGAATTTTAAATATGGGATCCAATAAAATAGAAACCCTACAATGAATTTCCTTCAAGTAGGATTCAAGAAAATCTTGAACAAGCGTAAGTGTTGGGAAAACCAAGGAGGTCACACAAGGTGGAGTCATGCATGTAGGATTGGGAAAACGATTTACACCTTAAGTGGTGAAACTACTAAATGACAACCCTTGGGTGAGACCTGGATCAATATTTCATTTTTCTATATAGGTATTTTTTATGTGAGTCATGCATGTTCATGTTCATGGATTCGATGTCTCAAAATTCTTCTAATGTTAAGGGTTTGGGAAAATTGGACACACAAGTATTGTTTTTTTAACATCTAATAGACTAAAGTATCACTATCCACAATTTATTCCTTCTATATAGCTTTTATGAAACTACCTTGTAGGTTTCATAGGACTTTAGCAACACACTATGGTGACCAAAGCAGCAATTGGCCTTTGGGGACATTTTTATATAAAAATGAAGGCCCTAATGGTCTATTTAAATGAAAATATGGTACCTTGGGAAAATGATAATGATCTCTAATGTTATGGGGTGCACAATTACTTTCATGGTAATGGTTAATTTGGATACCTTTGGAAAACCACTTTTTGAGCCATTGAAATCCTAATATTCTCTATTTATTTTCTCCCCCAATTTTACTGAGTTTCCCTCTATCACTTTTTCATCCACACGATTAAATGGAGTGTCAAAAAAAAACCCCTCCCCCCCCCTCAAGATTGTTTCTGAAAAGAAGATAAGCTTAAATCGTAAAGAGAAGTGTTGAAATAGAAAAATGGGCCATGAATGTTACATGAGTTTACGAAAGGGGGTTTTTCTAAAAATTAAAAAAAAAATCCAGTTATATATTTCATCATCCCTACATGATTTTTATAATCATAATGTGAATGATTATTTTCATAGAATTACATCTTCATACCAACTAATAATATTTACAATGATAGGGATGGGGGTGCTCTATATATTTGTACCTAACCCATTGGGCCTACTAAACATGGTTTGATTGTTTGTAGTGTTATATGGGAGACCCTAAAAAATTGTCTTTTGTGTTATCATCCTAATTTTTAGCTAAGAAAGATATGGATTGGACATAGCATGGGAGACTTGGATTTTTCATGGGCTTCCCCTTTTAGGATTTATCTGAACTTGTTTTTCCATTGAAATTTTTATCACTCAATATTTCTTAAACCATACAGAGTGTAAGTATATCATTCTTAGAATTGAATTTTGACATGAATTACCTTTATAGGTATTCATCCAGGTGAGTACTATGTCTATTATTTTTTGACGTTTAAATTCTTACATTTTAGACTAAAAAAACTAGTGTTTGAGTTCAAATATATTTGAACATAAATTTTGATGTGAACACAATAACAAGGCTAGAAGTCTAGGAATGTCATGATTTTTTTTATTTTAGATGCTTCTAATGGGAATCTGGAGTCATTATTTTTATTTTCATCAAACCCAAAATTTAAAAAATTATAATAGAGGAGGTATCCTCAAAGAATGAAGGTAACAATATTTAAAAATCTTGTTATGTGGGTTGTATTATACAAGGCCAACATAGGAATTTGTTCTACAGGGAAAAGTGGAATCATATGGCTGAATGGTTCGTTATGTGAGAAACCGATGGAAGACCAATAGGTGGAACATATCTCATAGTCGGGAAAATGAGTTCTTATGAATTTTGAAATTCTATTACTGCTATATAGATCAGTTTATGATTTGGTTATCTCAAGATCATAGTGGATGAATTTTCCAATGCAAGATGTCTAAAAAATAGAGGGGAAAATTGTTTCAGAATAGATAATTAATTAGAAAGCTCATATATCAAAATTTAGTTTTTGAATGAGGGATCATTTTTAAGAAATGGACTTCCAAACATTATCTATTTAAATTCCAAGTCATCTTTAAATGACATTATGTGAGCTATGAATTTTAATTTTGTGTAGCAAGGTCATTATGTAGTTTAGTTTCAAGTCATACCACAAGGACATTAAGGAGTTGTGTAGTTTAAATTCACAAAGAAATGACATTATGTTGTGTCATTCCATGTAGAAATGTATAGAAATTACATTGTTCAATTTCAAGTAATTTATCATGGACATTTGCGGATATGTGTATATTAAATTCATGAATAAAGGACATTTTGTTGTGTAGTTTCAAGTTGGTTATCAAGGACATTAGTTGTTGTGTAGTTTAAAGTCATAAATCAAGGACTTTGCGGGTTGTGTAGTTTAAATTCATGCAGAAAGGATCTGAGGGGTTTGCAAGATAAAATCAGTGTGTAAGGATATTGTGTTGTTCAGTTTGATGTTTTGGAGCAATGACATTAGGGGAGTTTTGTAGTTTAATGTTAGGTACAAGGATATTACGGGGTTTGATTTATGGCCTTTTTCTTTTACTCGAGGATATATGGTTCCATAATTTGTAATAATTTTTCTGGAAACATGCAACTATATTAAGCTATAGAAGTAGAAAATCTAAGATGTTATTTTAGAATTCATGAATATAAATAGTCATATGGGAAAAAAGATTCAATGGAATTAGAGGAAGTCTCCTCCAATAACATAGTTACCACTATTTGTCAATTTTTGGTGTGGTGGATGTTTTTTATAGAGATATCTAGGGCATATGATGTATAGAAAAATAGTGGAATCCTTTGGATGATGTGTCCATTAAGTGGTATATATTATATAAGACCAACTAGTGGAACGTACTGTATAGTTTGGTAAAAGAGCTCTGATGAATTATGAAATTCTATTTCTAAAAACTGATGAATGTATGAAGATTTATATATTCCCAAGTATGTAGTTTGGACTATAGAGAAATATTAATTTAATAATGAAGCAGTATTTCATATTCTAATTTAGAAATAATTGGAGGGAATATGCTCTCTACAATGGTCTTACCCTTGTGTAGGATGTTTGGTGCCTGTAGTGTTGGGTCTTAAAAATAGAACCAAAATATTAGGGAAAAATAAATGATATTGTGGTCAAACGACCCAAGTTTATTCCAATATTCTTCAAAAATTGATAGGGGACATTTTAAAGTATGGTCTCAGATAGTTTCAGGTCGAGAGAAGGGATATTGGACAAGTATGAAATGAATGACTGCTTTAAGCTATGGGTTCACGAATACCATCATCAAAGTATACAGGGACTGAAGATTCTTCTACCAAAATGATGTCACAATAGTTCAACAAACACTTCATGGGGCTATATTATATAGGGCAAACTCAGGAATATATTGAATGACCAAATAGAGGAATAATTTGGCTGATAGTCCTATTATGTAAGAAAAATTATGTAAGGCTAACTGGGGCACATTCTATATAGTTAGGAAAAAATCACTCGAGTACCAGTCATTATGCCTCTAGAAACTAAAGAAATATTTTAAAGATCTAAATTTATTCAATATTAAGAGTACGAAATGTGAAAGGAAAAATTTATAATTCACAAGGGATGCTTTTGGATAGATATTGGTCATTATTTTGGAGTACCTTACATAGATCAAACTCATATATAATATGGGGTAATTTATTGTTTCCTTGGTGGTATCTCTAAGGAGAGGACCCGAAATAAAATCATATACATAGAATTTTTTATTTGTATACGAGAAAGTAGAATATTTTAATGTTGTCATGAAACTGGTCCTAGGTTCGTAGAACTAGACATCATTAGATATATAACATGGGTGAGAATCTAGCCACACAATGTAATTAAATGAAGATCCCCTTCCCTGATTTAGTTCATGAGTGGAGGATAATGGGGGTTTATTTTAATATGATTTAATACAGAAGTTGATACCTTGTATTAAATATCCCCTTCCCTGATTTTGCATCATGTTGCGATTGGCCCCAAGATGAAATGTATAGACATCAATATGTATCTTATAAGAGTCTGAATAAAGACACACATAGTTCAAGAAATTTTTCTCCATGCATTGTCTTGGTCCATATAAAGGGATAAAGGATATTTTTTAATGGTGTATGGATCAAGTTATAGGATTTTGAAATCATTACATATATTTATTGGGTAAAATTCATGTCATTTGTAGTTCTAGAAATTCAAGGTTGTTTAACATCTTTTCATAAGGGCATATGTGAACATACATGAAGTGATGGAAACATTGATATTGGGCCTATGAATGATATTCTAGGTATCAAAATGTATCTTATATCATTAAGAATCATTTCTCATGAGGTCCTTGACAGGATCCATATGTCAATCTAATTAATACATAGGATGTAAAGTGGATTAATGATTAATCATTTTTTGGACCCTAGGTTGGAAATATATGTGTCACAATGTATCTTTTTGGATAATGAACCAACACACTCATAGTTATTTATATTTTTCCCCCATAGTAATCAAAATTTTATGTGGGAAAGGGTACTTATGATAACGTCTTGACTAATGTTTGGGCATAAATTATGTAGTATTGGTGTCATGACACATCTCATTGTAATGATAATCAAGGAATAAGTCATTAAAATATTATCTATGCATATCAGAGTCCTGCATGGGGAACCTGAAGAAGAATTTTATTTTCCAAAATTGTTATTGGACCCATTATTGGAGATTTGGGTGTCAGTATGTAAATCATTGGAATACGAATGAGGATAAACATAGCTCTTGAAAGTGATCCATGTATAGGTTAGATTAATAAACATAGGTGGTGAAGATACTTTTTAAGCATTGTGGTTGGACTATAGATAGAAGATCCAGTTGTCACTGCATATCTTGTTGTGGAAAGAATCAAGGTACATGTAGTTCATTAAATGTTCCAAGTGGTTTAAAATCATGTTTCATGGGTGAATATGAACCATTTTGAAAAGATGGATATATTAGAGTTGGAAAATGGGATATGACCCATGTGTCATTATATATCTTTCATAGGCAAGAATAAATCTCCATGCAGTTATTTAGGATTTCTCCTCATTCAAATTTAATGTTGTTGTTGCAAATATGGACTTTAATACATTCCATAATAATTTTTGGTCCCAAAATAAAAGATGGCATGGGAATCAATCTATATTCTCAAGAGGGGTTCCATCTATAGAAATGACTCATATACAAAGAAATGGGAAATAGTTTCTTTTTTCAATGCATCTTTTCCCGATATAGGATATCTGAGTGTCACTACATATCTCATTGGAATGATAATCAAGAAACATGTTGTTCATCAAGAACTATGAAGATTAATATCATGTGGTTTGGATAATGGTTACATGATATAAAAGAAACATTATGGTCATATCATGGAATATAACTAAGGGTTTACTACATATTATGTAAAATAAATAATCAATCCACACATATTTTGTTTATTAAATATTCCCTATGAAGATGTGGCTCATACACAGAGGAAAATAAGGTTTTTAATATTATTTTTCGATACAATATTTGATATATGGGTGTCACTACATATCTCAATGTAATGATTGTCAAGACATATTTAGATCTTGAATATGGTTACCCATGTGTTTCTGATCCAATCCATGGGAATAAATGGAATTAAATACCACTAGGATGTTGAAATGATGTGATGAATGATCATTCATGGAATCTCCTCATCATATAATGGATCACAAGGAATGTAAACTTGTGGTGTCTTGAGGGATTTTAAAATTTCAAAATAGAGAGACATATACTATACAATTTAAGGTAACATAAATGGAGTTTAACAGTTTTAGTTCATGCGACTAGGACCACATGTCATGCAGTTTATCTTCATGTTATAAGGATAACGATGCTACATTGTTTTATATTATGCACCAACAATGTGGGATGTAATTTAGTTTATCATCATTTCTCTAAGATGTACTTTTTGTGATTACAAAAATTACATCTTCAAGAACCTTATGTTGTTTGGAGTAACAATGATATCTCTATGCATTGATATTAAGGAATAAAATTTATTAGAAAATAAAATATGTATTGAATCAGTTCTTTGAAACTTTGGATCAATCTTCATAGGTTTCATTTCTAGTATCATTATATTCTTGTGGAAAAAAATCAACTCTCCTTGGAGGAATTAACGAATTCATGCCTTCTTGTTAGTGGATCATGTTATTCGGTTCTGATGGACTTCGATGTGACAGAAGGTATTCAATCTCTTTAATCCAATCACTCCAACTCATCCCTCCAATTCTAGGATTTCTCATCAATGGATAATTGATCATAGATGGAAAATTATAGTTATGGAAATGCAATTTCAATACAGAGATGTTTTTATGTTCTTTATACCAATGCATATGGGGTTGACCATGTTAATGTGTTTATAGTAGATCTATAAGGGCATAAGTCAAACAATAGTTTATTAGGAAATGTTTTATTATCTCTATCCAACATTTAATGGAGTATGTTGCTCATGTTTTTGTTTCAAGAATATATCATTCCATTTTATGCTGCATGATTGAGATATGAATAGTTTTATTGGATATTAAATACATAATATAACTTCTCTACCTCAACAAAACATAAATTGGTGTTGTTTTCCATATATATTGTATTAGGGACACCAAATCTAGTGATGATATTTTTTTTTGAAAAAGAATCCAATTTTTTGGCCCTGAATTCCTTGATAGGTATTACCTCAGTCCATTAAGAGAAGAAATTAACATCTTTAAGGATTTACTTAAACTCCTTAGACAATGTTTGAGGATAAGGTCCTACTAAATACATTCCCTATGTGGAAAATGCTCATGAGTATTTGGATATATGTTTCAACTCATTGGTTTTATGGAAGAATTCAGAATAAACCTGGAATGGATAAAACATGTTATTAAAAAAATGAAATCGTTCATCATTGAAGGCCAAAAGTATCAAATGCATAATATTTGACTAGAAATCCTATACCCAAACTTGTCGGCACCACTGGATCTTGTATGTACTTCTTTTAAGACAACCACTATTTCTTCCCCATCAATGCATCCAATGAAAATTTCAGTTGAACACACACCTATGGAGTGTCTTCTATTGATTTGTTCCATCTTAATGTGTGAAATTAGCTTCTCATACCTTGATATTCTTTCTTCAAAATATATTTAGTGAAAGTACCCCATTTGGGAGATATTCCAAGATGGGTATCTTATATCTCATGATAAGACCAAATTTTCCAAGAATGGTATTGATTTCATTAATTAATTATGTTCTAATTTGAACAAAAGGTGAATCTATATGATGATGGGAAATTTTGATGGTTGTTTCACCACGTTTCAAATCTTCCAGGCTTGCAACATCAATTCCTAGTGCATCAGCTTGATAATTTTTTCAGTTTATGACATAATATAATTTAGTTTCGGAGGAAATTTATACCATTAAACCTTTGACATAATCACAATGTAGAATTTTTTCTTCTTTTAAAATGGATTAGTCACTGTTAATTAGTTTGATTAAAAATTTGGAACCACCATTAATTTCCTGGTGGTTCACTAGTACACGGTGTGTCATTCTGAATATGTAATGGGAGCTTGATATTTTGCCACATTTTTTGTACAAACTTATGATAATAGTAAAAAGTATGGAAACACTACCTTTTCTGGTTGATAAGAAAAATTCCCAACCTATCATTATTGAGATTAGGTTCTTCCATTCTCTTCCTTGTTGGACTTATGGAGGCCCCAACAATGTAATTTTCCAGTGTTCAGGGGATATCATAAATAGATAATATTTCCCCATCATAAAGATCATTATTCAATGATGTTTATTCTTTATATGGGTGCTGAAGAAGGAATTATTTCATGGAATTCTGTTTCAATAATTTTTTATTCACCAACTATAAATCATACTATTGTAAAACAAATTCCAACCATTCTAGATGTCCTATCAACATATGAAAACTGAAGATAATTTTGATCGGATAATTGCGACTATCCAAATAGACCTTGTGATGATTAAGGAAGTGTATTAGATTCTAAAATGAAAAGATTAATTCTAGGAAGTTCATCTCAATATATGAATATTGTGTAACTATGTTGATCATGGTTTGTCTAAGATAGTATATTCTATTTTCATTCCATGTATCATTATTTCGTTCAACTAAGGCGCCTAGTCATCTCTCCAAGGTTTTCACATAAAGGATGATTCATTTCCCTTCAACGGGTTGTAAATATACAGGTAGACTCAAAATTTATTTCTTTAGGGTATCAAATTCTTCTTGGATGATATTGGTCCAATGAGAAGTGACTCACTTATTCATCAATTTTCTAAAGGGAAAAAACATTCCTTCAATATTTGCTATAAAGTATCTTATATAGGCTATGTCTACATTATGTCCTCTAAAATAATTCTAGTTTTGATCAGTTATCATGCTAAGGATAGATTTATTATTCTCTAGATTTAATTTGATGTCCTGGTGACATAAAACAAAACCATGAAATAATCCTGATATTACTGCAAAAGAACATTTCAAGGTTTTTATCTTTATATAATACTGTTGAATCATGATGAATATGGTCCCTAGGTTAGTCATATGATCAAAACCAATTCTATATCTGACAACTAATTCATCAAAATTTCTATAATAAAATTCCCCCAAGAAGGGATTGAAGATGTGGTGCAATGCACATTGGTATATTTCACCATCATTATTCAAACCAAAAGGAATTAGATGATAGAAAAATATTCCTTTATGGGATTTGAAGATTGTATATTCCTAATATTTTAGGGCCATTAATATTTATTTTTACCTATAGTATCAATTCATGAAGGAGTGATCATTGTAGCCAACATTTTTATCAAACATGAGTTATGTCATCAGAACCAGGAAGTCATCTTTGGGACAATATCAGTTGGGACCTCTAAAATCAATGAAAACCATGATTTTCAAATTTATCATTTTCACCAGGATAATACAAGATAAACACTTGATATATTTTCCATCATAGATGAAGTCATATTTGATAAGATTGTTGACATCAGCCTCAATTTTGGAGGCATAATTCTGGTGTGTTCTTCTTGCTACCTTCTTATATTCTCGATGTTGTTCTGTAAAGAACAAATGATGGGCGGACAGCCCAGGGTCATGGCTTATCATTTCCATATAATTCCATGAAAAAACCTATATGTGTTTCTTTATAAATAATGTATACTCATATTTTTCATTAGAAGCCATATCCATGGTAATCAAATTGGGAAAATGATCTTCCTCTATACCAATATTTATTTCTATGATTTCATCCATAGTGGTGCTGATTCCTTCCTCAAATTTTGGAGGGGTGTCTTTCAGGTCTTCCTAATTTTCCTCTTCATAATGGTTTACTTTGTCAACATCTTCATGGTGGGTAGGCGACGAAGAAATATTTATAGATCTTGGGGAGGATTTAGTATTTGTACACCCTGAAGAAAAGGAAACTATCTCTATCCCAGCTAATGATGAAGGGTATTTTTGAAACTTTGAAGGGATGATGATCGGATGATAATCGACATCCCAATAATTTTTCCATAAGTGAAAAAAATTATTCTAACTTGGCTGATGATGTAGATGCATTATTAACATGGTGGATGGAATGAAGAAATATCCAATTAGGTTTTCATCCCTTCTTGGTGATTCAATGATTTCTCCAATGTTGTCACTTTCAATTACTACAACTGACATTATGGAATCCATTGAACAAGTTCTTGGATTTGGGATTACCCATTCATCTTGATTAATGGGTAGAATATAATATGTACTGAGACTCTTGCATGGGTCAGCTGGGATTCCTTCCAGACCATTTAGACCATTGATTCATGTAAAATCATTTTCTATAGACTGTTTCCCCCATGTGTGATAGAACTTCACATCATTTTACTGAGATTCACAAGTTTTTTACGGGGCCTTATAACCATGAAATGTCCCAATTTGACAATTGGAATAATATTTTTGACATTGGTGGTTGGATAAAGGAATGTTTTCATGTTGATGTATCTAAGGTCTCCCCAAAATAAATTTGAAAGTTGTATCCTAATAAACAACCATGAACTCTGAATCAGATTTGTGATCCCCAAAGTTATTTTTGAGTGTAATATCACTGAGAGGTTTCCACTCATTCTTACCATAACCCTATAACATCAATGTGGAGGGAGAAATGTGGGATTTAGGGAGGCCTACTCTGTGAAGTGTATGAATGGGAATTAGGTTGACTTTTTATCCATTATCAATGTAGGCTCATCGGATGTTGTTGTCATTAATCTTCTCGGATTGGTATAGGGGCCTGATCTCTCTTTGTATAACAACATCCTCATCATGGCTCATGAAATATATGAATGCATGGAATTAGGTTGTATCATTGTTTATATGGTAATGAACTGTGGAATAAACCTCTACTTCAATCTCTAGAGGGATTTACAAGGCCTCAACGAGTGCTTCCCGGAGATCCTTTGATAAATTGTGGGCATCCCGAATCGATAACATGTATGGTACATGTGGTAGTTGCTTCAATACATCATAATTTCGATATAGACGTCTTCTTTTTCTATATATGATCCTTGGAATATCATATTCCTAATGTGGATGAATCAAGTTTTGATGAAGAAGATAGAAGTATTTCTACTATTGGTGGATTATGCTGAAAAGTTCTACCCACTCCCAGTGATGTGATAGAATAGTATCTAATATTTCATTCAATTTGATCATGTTAGGGAAAATCATTTCCTGTGTAGGGGAGTTCCTTAATTCCCAATGAGCTTTCTATAGGACTCTCCCATGAGGTTTTTTTCATGAATAGTTCATTTCTGGGTGTGGTTGGAGTATTGTATTCTAGAATAACATTGTGTTATCATGTATCCCACAACCTAATTATATCTTTCCACAATTCCTCAATCATGTGAAAGGACATCAGAATAAATTTAGTTGTGATTTGTAAAGTGAATAACTTAAACGAAGCTAAATATCCCCTCCTCAACTAATGAAGATTCTACCTATGTAACACCCCAGGATTTCATAGTGTGTTATTTCTTAAAAATAATTCAATAACTTGCACTACACGCAACACCAAATTCAATCACACCATGACGTACAAAAAAAGCCATTAAAAGAGGTCATGAATAGTATTAACAACATTATGAACTTTATATAATCCTTATAATTTTAGAATCCCTATTATGAGTTTCTTAGTCATAATGCAAGAACAGATTCATTTTCAGTATTGCACTTTTATCAACTTTAATAGTGAAACCTTTTTAAATAAAATATTTTAAACTATCTGAATAAATTGGGACATCAAAAAAATTTAAAATGAAACATCCCAAGCTTCCACGGTACGCTTTCCTTTGAATAAAATAGTAGCGTGTGTTGTACGCAACCTTGAGTTTTAACACACGCCACAACCAATCAAACTAGCCGTTATGAATAGTAATACCTAAATTTTGAAATTATATATATTTTATATTTTAAAATGGACTTCATTTTTGGATTCGGAATATCGAATTTAGCCTAAGGTGAAATTTTGGTACTTTTCGGATAACTTTCATATTTTGATGAATAGTGAAAATTACTAAATTTTAATTAAAAACAACTTTTTTAATCAAAATAATTAATAGTGATAAAATTGTGAATTTGAGTGTTTTTAAAGTATATTTAGAATATATTTTTACCATTTAATATAATGTTGGTCATTGGAAATAATTTTACAATTAAACCAAACATAAACAAGTGTCAATCTTTTTATAGTTATTATCTCTTAAAAAAACGCTTTTTGTTTTGACAGCGGGAATTAATTTTAAATTAATTTCTGCCACTTCTATGTTTTGAATTTAGGAAAATGGATTCCATATTTGGAATCAGGATGTTCAAATTGTGTAAATAGGTAACTTTTATTTTTATACATTTTGAATAGTTACTGTGGTAAATATTTTATTTACCATGGTTAAAGGGTAAATCCGGTAAATAAAGGTTAAAAATAATATTATAATAATAAAAAATTAACCTAAAACGTGTCCTAACCTTATTGGTGGACACATAGCCGACCATGTGCATCCTTGGGTCAATTTGGGGACCCCTTGGATCCACTTGTATGTGGTAGGGACACTTTATATTAATAAAGTTAAAATAAAAATAAAAATGGCATAAGCTTACATCTTTTAGAAGAACAGTTTTTACATAGGGTTATACATGTTGGATTTTAGATTATAAATATTCATTAGAAATCTAAAACGATTTCCTACATAATGATATTTTATTTATAATTTTTAGACATCAAATAATTTAAATTATTAATGACACAATAATGATGCAATGTTTACCTCATTAATAAATCATTTAAATAAATAAGATTATAATGATTAAAATATTATCTAAAACCTTTCCAATTCTTATTGGTTGATGTTATTTAGAATATGAGTCATCTTATATTCGACCTCAATGATTTTTGGACCATTACAAACCGAATATAATTATATTATAAAGTAATACTTTCACTCTTTCCTAAAGAGCCCCTCTTCTCCCTTATAAAAGGAGACCACTTCTACTCATTCCTCACACCTCTCAAGCCACTTGGCTCGTCCAAACTCTGCCCAACTAAGCTCCCCAGATCCCTATCCTCCTCCTTGAAGCTTCCCCTTAGGCAGAAATCATTTCAAGAAGTCCTTTGGTTCCAACCAAAGTGAGTTACCTAAATTAAAGGTAACGATTTCTCTTAAATTATTTTCATTTATTTTGCTTCTCCAACCCCCAAACTCTTTTTATTTCCTTTCTTTTGTAACAACACCAGTATCCTCAATATACTAGGATGTTGTTATAAGAAGGATTCAAACTACACATACACACAACTCCATCTAATGGATGATGAACATAATGTTTCTGTGGATGGCAAACTAACGCCTCACGAAACGATGATTGTTCAAATACATCTTACCGCCTCTCATGGTGGCCATTATGATGGCACTATAATTAAATATGATATTAATGATATATATTTTATATATAAGCTTCTGTAATTCCATTTTATTTCATACCATTATTCGTTTCATGTTGTATATACATACGATAATTTCATTTGAGGAAGTGCGGACTACCGCCCCCTTAAAATGATATGACTCGTTCATACCACACATGGAACGTATAAAGGATGGTGTTAATGAACTTAAGTAACATATATAAAATATTATATTATACTGGAATAGTAATATACCTATGTATCATTTTGATTCGATTCTTTTAAAATAAATATTAAATGGAAGTAGCGTTCGTGCGTACGTACGGACTACCGTCTCCACGAACGCGATGAGATTCATTCTCCATCGTATCCATTCAAGTATAATTATCATTTAATGATTTAAAAATGATGTTTAAGGACTTGATATCATTCTGGATATGAATAAGATACAACAAACATGACTTATGTAACAAAACATATAAAGAAAATGAGTAAGTTAACACCCGAAACGGCGATAATACTAAGATATTATTATCAAATCAATATGAAAAGATCATATATGATATAGTATTAATGTATATGATTCTTGTATAATTTAATAACAATTATTTCACCATTATACAGGAGGTTAACCTACCCCAACCAAGGAAAAGTACAAGGTAATGGATTTTCTTATCTCACATTCAATTCCGTGAGATTTCCATTATTCGCCACTAAATTATTGAAAGTGGTGTATTGTGTACTGGCATTTGATATATATTATCATATTCATGTTATTCTATAAATAATTTGGTGGTTATTAACTTTTGGCCATATGACTCAGTTGATTAACGTGGTAAGGGGTTTTCATCTCACTCCTTATTCCCGTGAGATTCATGCCATATTGCCACCATTACCTTTTGTGTGGTGTATGTACTGCCCATAATTATATTATTTGTGTAATACACTCTAATTTATGTGTACTTACATATTCATTGTATGATACCTCTTTCATGGGTTGTATGTTTCATAAGTTACCAAACTGGTAAGGGTTATTTCACAATCTCTTCATTATCCGAGGTTGTTTATACGTAATAATCTACTGGGATCTCGTTATCATCCACATCCATGTTTCTTCAAAATGTATTTCAAAACATTTTTAATATTTAAAAGAATATGGGTTAAAGTCATTTATACCCTTGTTTGACTTTTTATAAGAGGTTTATAAGGGAATCTTTCCGTCGTTTTCCAAATAAGGTGCTTTTTAACCTTTTCGACAGAATTAAGATAAGAATGTGTTTTTTAACTTATATGGAGGGTGCGGTTATTTTCCGCCGTTATAAAATCGTCAAAGCTTCCCTTAAAAGCTTATAAGATTATTTTCAAAGAAAATGTTTGATTTTATATGGATCTTAAATGATTTCAAAATAAAAGGAGATATTTCTTTAAAAAGAATTTTGATTTCATCTATGTCAACATCCTTTGATGGGTTTTAAGATTATTTGAAGTTGATTTATTATGATACAAAACTTCTATATTGTTTTGAAGGTTTTGTGATATGTTTGACTGTGGATGTGCTATTTTTATACCATTCATAGTTTATGGTGAAAGTATTGACATTTCGTATGCTAGTTCCAATAAGAATGTTTGTGTTATATTTCAATCTTTACTTTATATGAATGTGTTGGACAAGTATGTTCCAGGTTGGGGACTGGTTAAAGTAAGCCCTCCAGGTTGGGGACTGGTAAAAGTAAGCCCTCCAGGTTAGGGACTGGTAAAAGTAAGCCCTCCGGGTTGGTGTCCGGTTATTAGAGGCACTCTGGGTTGGTGTCCGGTTATTAGAGGCACTCCGGGTTGGTGTCCGGTTATTAGAGGCACTCCGGGTTGGTGTCCGGTTATTAGAGGCACTCCGGGTTGGGTTCCGGTTACAGTTAGCCCCAAGGTCTTGGGACGAGGCCTTCAAAAGTAATTAAAGTTTAGCATTATGCATTCCAACATTATGAAAGTGGTTATTGATTTTGCATGTGATTATTCTATTAGTAGAATATCCATGTGAACAATTAAATGGAATTATTTCATTTTAATTTTGCCATACTATGTTGAAGTTCGAGTTTAAAAGGCTTTTGTTTTAGTAATTCATTGCCTTAAATGTTTATGCTTATTTTTGAATGTTCCGCTATATTGTTATCCTTACTGGGCATTTGAGCTCACCCCTTTTCTATGTTTTATTTTTCTCAGGATGTGAAGATATAAGTTATGAATGACCTGCAGGGATATTATGAGGGGATTATAGTGTGGACTGTGGAAACATTATGTTGTTGTAGTAGTTTTTCATTTTATGATGTAATGTAAAACTTATAAATATATCTATTGTTTCCAAGGCTACTAAACCAATCGGTCTTTCGAGATTTGATCTTTCTTGTGATCATGCCAATGTTATGTAATAATGCACCGACTCTGGGTAACTGGGTTCGGGGCGTTACAGTTGGTATCAGAGGAAGTTTAGTACAAACCTTGGAAGCTAGATTTAGATAAACTCTGATTAGAGCACGTAGACCTAAGATGAACTTTGAGGATTAGTATAGAAGAACTTCCTAGAATTTTGGTATTGTAGAGATTTTGTGAGTTTTCCGAGCAATACATCTCTGTCTGGATACGAGCAGGTAGAGGCGGCTCTGGCACAGATGTACCTAGGGGTAAAACCCGAAAACACCGCTTTGAGCTAGACTCGAACGGGAACTGGTGCACGACAACGGGCCTTACTGCACTCTTGGTTACGACACTCCCGGGGGATATGCTTAGGATAACTCTCATTTTCTTTACAAATCATTATGAAGGGTTTATGAGTATATACTTCCTCAAAGAAAACATTTTTATGATTATGGATTATATCCATAAATAGTTCAATTTATGTTAAGTGTTTTATAAGTATGGGATTATGTATTTTGATTCATAAACTGATCTAGTTTATGCCATTGTTTAGAAATGGTGCCCAGTAGAAGGAATGAGAACTCCAGAAATACACATGATTCAAAGAGAATGAAGGATCATATCTTTCATGGTCTTAAGCTAGAATTTATAAGAGAAATAGTCTCCCATGTATTATCATCATATGAAGAAATAATATCATGTGTTGATAAGATAAGTAAAGAGTTTACTGAGTCTTATGGCTTTGAAGGGAATCAAGAGAAGAAAAGGATGGAAGAGAGAAAGATGGATAAAGGGAAAAGGGAAAAGAAGAATTTTCCCATATGTGGTAACTGTGGAAAGAAACACCCTGGAACTTGCCTGAAAGGAAAGGGAGTTTGTTATAAGTGTGGAGGAAAAGGGCACAAAGTACGTGACTGCAAGGGTAAGAAAATGGTTTTAAATGTACAATGCTTCATTTGCAAGGAGTTTGGACACTACGCGAACCTATGTCCCAGTCATCAGACTATGCCGAAAATGATGTTATTGGATAATAATCAAGTTATGATACTACCACAGATGAAGAGTAATGATTAGAGTTCTTATGTTGATTATGTCAATTGAGTGTTGTATCAACAATTTACTTGTTACAATAATCATGGAGTATATAAGGATTGTACTGCAGTACTATTTCATTAAGGACTTGAGATTGTGTGGAACAAAGAAAAGTGACTCAATAACATGATAAATTTTTTGGAAAATATATGGTTGAGAGAATGATAAATCATAATATAGTTCTGATACTGAGGTAGTGATTTTGGAATAATATGTGATTGTTTTGAATAAATTATATTGGATATTCTTGACTACCCTGGAACTGATTACTGATTTGTATATTCCATCATTGTTGGGGTTTAAAACATTTTTGGATTAATGAAGTATATCCAGCATTCTATATGGAATAAGGGAGCATGAATGTAATCAATAAGGAATATGGTAATACATGATGAAGGTATTCATATGCTATTACGGGGTAAAAAGGATCTATATTATGTTTACCTTCCTTATAAATGTTAGACTGTAAGTTTGGACAGAAGTATTTTGTATAGTTCTAGTTTGGATTATTTTGGATTGCCATAAAAGGACAACCCGGAGGTCGGGCGGCAACCCGTCGCGTCCGGCAAGGCTGCGAGACTTGAACCCGCAACCGAAGGGAGACAAGGGTGTATCACCTACCACTGGCCCATGAGATGTCCTAGATTAAATAATGTAGTTTTTATTAAAAGATCATGTAGATGAATTATAAATTCGTTTATTTTGGAACCCTATACGAATAGTGTAAATAGAATTTTTTTTACATTCTATTATCTTTTAGAGTGAAAGATGAGTTTGTGGTAGAAATTTATTAATGGATAAAACACTAATTATAAAGTAAGTATATCTCCTTATAATCTTAGCCAATCACATAAATAAATTCCTCAACATTAAGAAAAGAAACTTATAACAAAAATGTTTTCCTAGATGATACCTTAAACCATCACTAAATAATGGCTTTGGGATTGTTGGCCTTTTCATAGCCATGTTCTCTACCACTCTACATCAGATAATTGATGGTTAGATTTTTCTTCCATATCCATATTTTCCTACATGGAACCCTAGTATGTGTTATTTTTGGTAATCTTCATATGTTCGACTCTTTATTTTAAATAGAGGCCTCATTAATTCATTTTTCGATGTGGGATTTCAACTAAGATATTTTGAAACTTCAAAAATGTGTTATCCTAATACCCTATGTTTTGTTGAACTGATGGTATTTCAAATCATCATATATTGATGAATTTAAGGACCTCAATTATACACTTGTTTGTGATTGATGATCTCAATCACTACCTATAAATATTTACGTTTTTCCTCCAATTATATGTCTCTAATTGCCACCAATGTTCTCCTAATCGAGATCATAATTTGGTGGTGACTCTTTCATTTCTCTTTTCCTCATATTAAGAATAAATTTTAGTAACCTAATTTCCGATGTGGGTTTTACCACAAAGATATTTTCTATTTTCAACCTTTTATTTTCGAAGAACAATTTCAAATTGCGAGGACGCAATTTATTGAAGGAGGGGAGAATGTAACACCCCAGGATTTCATAGTGTGTTATTTCTTAAAAATAATTCAATAACTTGCACTACACGCAACACCAAGTTCAATCACACCATGACGTACAAAAGAAAAGCCATTAAAAGAGGTCATGAATAGTATTAACAACATTTTGAACTTTATATAATCCTTATAATTTTAGAATCCCTATTATGAGTTTCTTAGTCGTAATGCAAGAACAGATTCATTTTCAGTATTGCACTTTTATCAACTTTAATAGTGAAACCTTTTTAAATAAAATATTTTAAACTATCTGAATAAATTGGGACATCAAAAAAATTTAAAATGAAACATCTCAAGCTTCCACGGTACGCTTTCCTTTGAATAAAATAGTAGCGTGTGTTGTACGCAACCTTGAGTTTTAACACACGCCACAACCAATCAAACTAGCCGTTATGAATAGTAATACCTAAATTTTGAAATTATATATATTTTATATTTTAAAATGGACTTCATTTTTGGATTCGGAATATCGAATTTAGCCTAAGGTGAAATTTTGGTACTTTTCGGATAACTTTCATATTTTGATGAATAGTGAAAATTACTAAATTTTAATTAAAAACAACTTTTTTAATCAAAATAATTAATAGTGATAAATTGTGAATTTGAGTGGTTTTAAAGTATATTTAGAATATATTTTTACCATTTAATATAATGTTGGTCATTGAAAATAATTTTACAATTAAACCAAACATAAACAAGTGTCAATCTTTTTATAGTTATTATCTCTTAAAAACACGCTTTTAGTTTTGATAGCGGGAATTAATTTTAAATTAATTTCTGCCACTTCTGTGTTTTGAATTTAGGAAAATGGATTCCATATTTGGAATCAGGATGTTCAAATTGTGTAAATAGGTAACTTTTATTTTTAGACATTTTGAATAGTTACTGTTGTAAATATTTTATTTACCATGGTTAAAGGGTAAATCCGGTAAATAAGGGTTAAAAAATAATATTATAATAATACAAAATTAACCTAAAACGTGTCCTAACCTTATTGGTGGACACATACCCGACCATGAGCATCCTTGGGTCAATTTGGGGACCCCTTGGATCCACTTGTATGTGGTAGGGACACTTTATATTAATAAAGTTAAAATAAAAATAAAAATGGCATAAGCTTACATCTTTTAGAAGAACAATTTTTACATAGGGTTATACATGTTGGATTTTAGATTATAAATATTCATTAGAAATCTAAAAATATTTCCTACATAATGATATTTTATTTATAATTTTTAGACATCAAATAATTTAAATTATTAATGACACAATAATGATGCAATGTTTACCTCATTAATAAATCATTTAAATAAATAAGATTATAATGATTAGAATATTATCTAAAACCTGTCCAATTCTTATTGGTTGATGTTATTTAGAATATGAGTCATCTTATCTTCGACCTCAATGATTTTTGGACCATTATAAACCGAATATAATTATATTATAAAGTAATACTTTCACTCTTTCCTAAAGAGCCCCTCTTCTCCCTTATAAAAGGAGACCACTTATACTCATTCCTCACACCTCTCAAGCCACTTGGCTCGTCCAAACTCTGCCCAACTAAGCTCCCCACATCCCTCTCCTCCTCCTTGAAGCTTACCCTTAGGCAGAAAGCATTTCAAGAAGTCCTTTGGTTCCAACCAAAGTGAGTTACCTAAATTAAAGGTAACGATTTCTCTTAAATTATTTTCATTTATTTTGCTTCTCCAACCCCCAAACTCTTTTTATTTCCTTTCTTTTGTAACAACACCAGTATCCTCAATATACTAGGATGTTGTTATAAGAAGGATTCAAACTACACATACACACAACTCCATCTAATAGATGATGAACATAATGTTTCTGTGGATGGCAAACTAACGCCTCACGAAACGATGATTGTTCAAATACATCTTACCGCCTCTCATGGTGGCCATTATGATGGCACTATAATTAAATATGATATTAATGATATATATTTTATATATAAGCTTCTGTAATTCCATTTTATTTCATGCCATTATTCGTTTCATGTTGTATATACATACGATAATTTCATTTGAGGAAGTGCGGACTACCGCCCCCTTAAAATGATATGACTCGTTCATACAACACATGGAACGTATAAAGGATGGTGTTAATGAACTTACGTAACATATATAAAATATTATATTATACTGGAATAGTAATATACCTATGTATCATTTGGATTCGATTCTTTTAAAATAAATATTAAATGGAAGTAGCGTTCGTGCGTACGTACGGACTACCGTCTCCACGAACGCGATGAGATTCATTCTCCATCGTATCCATTCAAGTATAATTATCATTTAATGATTTAAAAATGATGTTTAATGACTTTATATCATTCTGGATATGAATAAGATACAACAAACATGACTTATGTAACAAAACATATAAAGAAAATGAGTAAGTTAACACCCGAAACGGCGATAATACTAAGATATTATTATCAAATCAATATTAAAAGATCATATATGATATCATATTAATGTATATGATTCTTGTATAATTTAATAACAATTATTTCACCATTATACAGGAGTTTAACCTACCCAAACCAAGGAAAAGTACAAGGTAAGGTATTTTCTTATCTCACATTCAATTCCGTGAGATTTCCATTATTCGCCACTAAATTATTGAAAGTGGTGTATTGTGTACTGGCATTTGATATATATTATCATATTCATGTTATTCTGTAAATAATTTGGTGGTTATTAACTTTTGGCCATATGACTCAGTTGATTAACGTGGTAAGGGGTTTTCATCTCACTCCTTATTCCCGTGAGATTCATGCCATATTGCCACCATTACCTTTTGTGTGGTGTATTTACTGACCATAATTATATTATTTGTGTAATACACTCTAATTTATGTGTACTTACATATTCATTGTTTGATACCTCTTTCATGGGTTGTATGTTTCATAAGTTATCAAACTGATAAGGGTTATTTCACAATCTCTTCATTATCCGAGGTTGTTTATACGTAATAATCTACTTGGATCTCGTTATCATCCACATCCATGTTTCTTCAAAATGTATTTCAAAACATTTTTAATATTTAAAAGAATATGGGTTAAAGTCATTTATACCCTTGTTTGACTTTTTATAAGAGGTTTATAAGGGAATCTTTCCGTCGTTTTCCAAACAAGGTGCTTTTTAACCTTTTCGACAGAATTAAGATAAGAATGTTTTTTTAACTTATATGGCGGGTGCGGTTATTTTCCGTCGTTATAAAATCGTCAAATCTTCCCTTAAAAGCTTATAAGATTATTTTCAAAGAAAATGTTTGATTTTATATGGATCTTAAATGATTTCAAAATAAAAGGAGATATTTCTTTAAAAAGAATTTTGATTTCATCTATGTCAACATCCTTTGATGGGTTTTAAGATTATTTGAAGTTGATTTATTATGATACAAAAATTCTATATTGTTTTGAAGGTTTTGTGATATGTTTGACTGTGGATGTGCTATTTTTATACCATTCATAGTTTATGGTGAAAGTATTGACATTTCGTATGCTAGTTCCAATAAGAATGTTTATGTTATATTTCAATCTATACTTTATATGAATGTGTTGGACAAGTATGTTCCAGGTTGGGGACTGGTTAAAGTAAGCCCTCCAGGTTGGGGACTGGTAAAAGTAAGCCCTCCAGGTTAGGGACTGGTAAAAGTAAGCCCTCCGGGTTGGTGTCCGGTTATTAGAGGCACTCCGGGTTGGTGTCCGGTTATTAGAGGCACTCCGGGTTGGTGTCCGGTTATTAGAGGCACTCCGGGTTGGTGTCCGGTTATTAGAGGCACTCCGGGTTGGGTTCCGGTTACAGTTAGCCCCAAGGTCTTGGGACGAGGCCTTCAAAAGTAATTAAAGTTTAGCATTATGCATTCCATCATTATGAAAGTGGTTATTGATTTTGCATGTGATAATTCTATTAGTAGAATATCCATGTGAACAAGTAAATGGCATTATTTCATTTTAATTTTGCCATACTATGTTGAAGTTCAAGTTTAAAAGGCTTTTGTTTTAGTAATTCATTGCCTTAAATGTTTATGCTTATTTTTGAATGTTCCGCTATATTGTTATCCTTACTGGGCATTTGAGCTCACCCCTTTTCTATGTTTTATTTTTCCCAGGATGTGAAGATATAAGTTATGAATGACCTGCAGGGATATTATGAGGGGATTATAGTGTGGACTGTGGAAACATTATGTTGTTGTAGTAGTTTTTCATTTTATGATGTAATGTAAAACTTAAGAATATATCTAGTGTTTCCAAGGCTACTAAACCAATCGGTCTTTCGAGATTTGATCTTTCTCGTGATCATGCCAATGTTATGTAATAATGCACCGACTCTGGGTAACTGGGGTCGGGGCGTTACAACCTAGGGGGTCAACTCTAGTTTTTCCATTTGGTGAGGAGGTATCCGTGGTTTTCATATAGTTGTGCTTAAAAACTCTTAATTCAAGGATAAATTTTTCTTTTAAACATGATATTCTTTTTCATCATTCCTCTTATTATTCTGTACATGTAGCTTCTTTGAGGATGGTCCTTCAGAGGACTGGGCTTTTGATAAGGACATATTTTCAATTATTGATGCAGTGTGAGACATAGTCTGTTGTTTTAACTATGTTTGTAGAATGTCATGAGTTTGGATGATTGTTTTCTAACAATCCATTCATAAAATTTCTCTGAATTATTACTTGTTACATCCTTCCTCTCATATTACTCCTCTATATCAGTAGCAATAACACATGCTACCTTGGCTGGTGATTTTTTTTCTTTACATTCCTAGTGTCCACCATCTTTTTTAATAGTTCCATAAAAAACAATCATGTATGAGGTTCCCCAAAATATTATGGAAGGGGAAATTGATAAGGAGGTAATTTACTCTTTTATTTTTATGTTTCTTTGGACTTGAAAACTAAACAAAGTTATTTCCCAAAGATGCAATGAAGTAACCAAGGAATATTTCATTTTGAAAATAATATACCTTGTATTTCAACTCCTCAAACTATCTCCACATATTCTATTTTTGATCATCATGATGACATGGTCATTTTTGATAATGCTCAGTAAGTTGATCTCTCTGATATGATGAAGACATTGATATAGGAGCAGGTACAGGGTCCAGCTTATGTGTAAGGGTAACATAATAATCTTTTCTCATTAATCTTCACCAAGTTTATGGGATTATTCTCGATTTGGATCTATTCTATGCTATGGATTTTTCACCTATTTGGTAATCATGGATTGATCAAAAAACTCTGCTATGAATTTCATAGGTATTATTGTTTTCCACAACTCATCATGGAGATTTTATACACAAATGGGTAGAAACTATTCTTATGGTAGATTTACATTCATGGAGTTTGTGAATAAGTTTCCCCCAAGTAATGACTGAAACTCTTTCATTCTCTCTTTTCATCAATTTTGTGATATCAAAGACTTTTTTCTTCTATATCATTGAGATGAACTATAAAATGAATTTCTCATAGATATCATCCAATCTAGTCCTCTATCTAGAGTAAAAACTCATATACAATTCAAAGGATAGCCCCTATAATTATTTCATGAAGAATATGATTTTCACTGCTTCCTCTTTCATAAGGGTCCCCATCATGGGGTCACAACATGAGGTAAAATACATCAATTGCTGATCTGATTATCCTTATCCATTAAAGATTGTAATTGTAGGATCCTCAATGTTTGGATTGGTAGGAGTTTGATCTACCCATTTAGGATAAGCCTTCTTTTAGGGTTGAACCAAAGTGATTCGTACCTCCATAGATTAAAATCAAGTCATCGATGACTCAATGGTGTTAAAAATAGTTCAAGGAATATATGGTTGAGTTAGAGCCTAAACTAGTGTGGAAGATGGTACCTGAACTGATACAGATACTAGTAGGACCATTAGTGGTGACTCTTCTTGTATTTTTCTTGGATAACCCATGGGGACAGTCCTGTAATGATGTGTCAAACCCTACTCTGGTTGTACTTTAAATTTAAAGAATTGATTATCCCCATTAGTAGTTGGAAAAAACCCTTTGTTATGGTAATTATCATAGAAGTATATGTTGAGGATCTGCTTTTAGAGCATATTTGGCTAGAATGATGCCTTTTAGTAACTCTAAAATGAGTATTCTCTACTCCTTCCTATCCTCTAATTGTTGAGAAAATCTTTGATCCAGATAATGTGATTCACCTTATCTATGGAAAAGGTGATACATGGTCTATCCATTATCTTTCACTAATTAGGTATATTTCTAAGAGGTGGAAGTTGATTATTCGAGAGGGTACCTTAATTTTGGGTAAGCATCTAATATTGAGAATGTACGACTCCTTAAAATTTTTTGGTGTGGACCATATTATGAACAAAAATCATCATCCTATGAAGCCCTAAACTAGATTCATTTTTTTCTAGAGCATTGATGATGGAATTTATTGTATTTTCAACCACATAATGCATTTCTATAATTTTATATTTATTGTTGATAAATTACCATTTTTTACACCCTCTTAAAGACTTTTCCATCTTATTTTTTGGTTCTCTAGTAACTAGTTGGTAGACAATAACTTAATCTGAGTCCTTAGAGAGTTTAGTTGTGTGTTCATTTTGTGGCTTATTGCTTAATTATGGGAAAACTGACATCTACTAAGGAGGGGGTTGAATGCGAAAAGGCACTCAGCCCCAGGGGATGTGTATATTTATATTCTTGTTTATCAAACATTTGGGGTCCATTTTTTTACATTAAGTGTTGGTTTGAAAAATCTCTTAACATTATAGGGTGGGGTGGCACCTAAACTACTGCAGCTAATATTATTGTATCTTCTATTTTGATTTTACTAATTTTGGCATGAACATTTGTTGGTTTCATTATCTATAACACACTCAAATCACTTTCTTCATAATATTTTTGTTCCATTACAAAAACATACAGAATATGATGGTTGAAATCCTCTAAGCATGAGGCCTTCTAGATGTTCTCAGATGCTTTATGAAAACGTATCGTAATAGATTTCTCTCTACAGGACTAACATAGGTGGATGCCAGTTGAGGCATGTTATTATTGGGAATCTCTTCAGTCATGATCATATTTCATTTTTTATATCCATCCTAGTAAAATAACATTTCATGATACGACTTTTGGTGGGATTTTTTATCTTTGGAACATAGTGAAATGAAATTCTCAATGTGCACCCCATCCTATGATATGAAAATAGGTGGGGTATTTGTAATCAATTTTCATCACTTCATTAATGAATTGAGGTATGCACGTTTAAGGGTTCCCTATTGCTTATATATTTTTTGATATTTGGTTGGAAGGAGTTATTCCAACTAAATTTGGAAATACAAACCCTTCATTACCTTAAAACAACTTTAATGTTCATCATAAAATTATACTTTGGATTTTAATTGATGAAGATCCTTCTATATATTGAGGCATATATCATGAATACAATCTTCTACAGAAATCATTAGAATATTGTACTTAGAGGTGGCTAAAAGCACAAATATTTTAGTATTTCACCCTTAGCCAATTGTTTCTTTGTGTTCAAAATATCCATTTCGCCTTTTTATAATGGATTTCATACATGATTTATCCATAGTTTGTGTTTTCCTACTGCTTTATCATAATCTGAATGATCGGTAGAGATTTCCTCTTTTTAATTGATAGATAAATTGACTAAGGGTGGTTCAGTGAATGACATTCCACTTGGGATGAGTTCTGGTTAAGAAAGAATTTCACCCACTAGTGACAAGGAATCATACATGATTGGACATTTTCTTGAAATTTCATCATGATAATAGGTATTTCTCATCACTACACTTTTTAGAGAATTATATTGACAATGAGAATCACTACCATTGAGGTAACTCTCCCAGTGAATGCCATAATAGGGAGTAACATCATGGTGGAGTACATCATGGGGTAGACCCTCTCTCTTCTTTATCTTCTAGAAACATAGAGGGTTTTTGTGGAACTCATCAAGAGATATGATATGTAGATTGATGAAATTTTTATATGTAAATCCCTCAAGATAAAGTGTCTGATGAGGACCTTCAGAGTTATTGATACTATGTCCATAACATGGTAGTGGGATGGTAGGATCTTGAGATAAAATAGATAAATGTATGAGGGCTCTAAGAACTCCATCATTGAGAGGAGACAAATCACAAATTATATTTTTATTTCCCAACAATTTTTTATTAGACTACTTTTTGGATGGATTATTAGATGTTGTTAGGGCCACATGCTGGGAAAATTTATTATCATAAGTAGGTGTTTGTACCTTCATTTGGGTGGATATCAGAATAAGGGGTTATCTTTTTTTTGGAACTAGTGTATGTGTCTCGTATAAATTTCCATATTATATGGGGGTATGCCCCATAACCATCTTAGATGGGAAAATGGGTATGAATCTACTCTTCAGGGAAATTTTGGTGATCCAAACTGCCTATAGGGATACAGTTATGCTTATATCCCTCAGGTACAATTGTTGTTGATGTGATGATATCTTGGCAAGACATTAAGATATGTGCTAGAATTTTTGTCTTCCCTTTCACTATATCCATGATGTTCTTGGTGTCTTTATTTTCCCAAATGATGATATATAACACTCCAAGCTTCCACGGTATGCTTCCTTTCAAAATAATTCAATTGTGTGGGATGTACACAACATTATCTTCAAAATCACCATGACCTATCAATGTAGCTATTAAAAGAAGAAAATTTTAGTAATATTAACATCAGTTAGAATTTTATATATCCCATATATATTTTACCTTCATCTTTTCTGTATTGTAGACATAACATGAGGACAAATTCAATTTCTCAAATAAAACAAGTATTTTTCCCAAAATGATTTTTTTCTGCCTTTTAATGGTGAACCGTTTTAAATCCAACATTTAACATTTATATATATATATATATATATATATAGTATAAGAAAATTAAATTAATATTTATAATAATGACGTAAAAAAATTTGTTTGGATATTTTTTGGTACTTTTTAGATAACTTTATTATTTTGATGAATAGTGAAAAAAATACTAAATTTAAATTTAAAATAACCTTTCTAATCGAAATAATTTATAGTGTTAAATTATATATTGGAGTGGTTTTAATGTATTATTAAATTATATTTTTACCACTGAATATAATTTATGTCATTGGAAGTAATTTCACAATTAAATTTGACCTAAAGTCATGTCAATTTTTTGATAGTTTTAACAGCTTAAAACCCATTTTTTGGTTTTGACAATGGAAATTAATTTTATATTACTTACTACAACTTATGTGTTTTGAATTTGGAAAATTAGATTCAATATATGGTATCATAATGTCTAAATTTTTTAAATATGTACCTTTTATTTCTAGACATTATGAATAGTAACTTCTGTAGTTACTTTTATTAACCATGGTTAAAGGGTAAATCAGGTAAATATGGGTAAGAATAATATAATAATATAAAACCACCCTAACAGGTGTCATAATCATATGGGATGGCATATAGTAGGCCATGGGAATCTTTAAGATGAAGTTTTGACATATGGGGACCACTTGGGTGTGATAATGGAATGTTATAAGAATTAATTTAATGTAAAGATAATTATAACAAGGACATATATATTTTACTAAATTTATTATAATATAGGGTCATATAACTAATCTATTTGTCTATAAATATTAATTATAAAGATAACATGATTTTCTACATCGTGGTTTGTTATTTTAAATTTTTATTCATTAGATAAATATATTAATTTTTGACACAATAATGTGGTAGTGATTACCTAATTAATGAAAGATTCAAATAAATGAATTTATAAATATTAAAATAAATATCATTTTAACATTTAATGTCATACATGAATTTTATGTATTACATTGAAATATTAGGTATTTCTTATTGAATTTGTTTTAAATTAATTAATTTTTTATAACTTTTAAAAAACAATTACTGAATAGTGTCAAAATTGACATAAATGAGTTTTAAAAAAAATACTAATTTATTAAAAGATATAAAATTCCTAAAACTCTAATGTTCGGCCAAACACTTGTATAGTTATATGAATTTCATTTATCATACTCTTTAGTTTCTCTTATCATTTTATAATAAATATGTTAACCATGTATTATATAAAAAAACGAGAGCACATGGTAAGAGTTAACTTATTTTACAAAGGGTTAAATCTAAAAATATAAGGTTACTATTATGATGAATACATGTCTAAAACCTATTGGTTGAGAGTATTTATATCCAAAATCATTCTAGACTCTAAATTAATCAATTTTAAACTATTATAATCCAAAAATAATTTTATAATAAATTAATATTTCACATTATTTTGAATGTTCCAATCACCACTCTTATAAAAGGGAACCTCCCTTTCTCATTAATTCGCACCTCTGAAGACCTTTTTTTAGCCACCCCATTCCATATATCCTCCAAACCTCCCTCACTTAATCATAGATGAAATCCATTGGGAAATAATTCAACATAATATGTCCTTTTTAGAAAATCAAAAGGAGACACCCGAAGAAGATTTAGTCATTTTATTTATTCTATCAAAGTTCATTTCTACTTTTTATTCATCTTACTACATTTTACCATACTAAAATAATAAATCCAAACTCTAATATCTGCATATATTTTGATAAGATTTTGGTCTAACCTTATTCCTCTTATTACCCATATAATGAAATAAAATACCACCATATGTGCGTACGTATGACTAACCGTCTCCACATCATGGTGTAAATTGTTTTTCCAGTACACATTATTTAAATAGGTATAACAATGAATATACTGGATTTAAATGATAAATATTAAATTTTATATATTCTTTAAAATTTATATTCCATCCATTTCCATACCAATTAATATTTAAAATAATGATATCATCGTTCGTGTGTACATACGGCCTACATCCATGACAACTCGATGAGATTAATTATCCACCTTGACCGTCTAATAATGATTATAAAAAAATATATTATTCAGAATTATGAAATATATGAAATAATAAGTCTAATATAATGATATATATATGTGTGTGTGTGTGTGGGTGTCGGTGTGTGGGTGTAATTATATATAGGTCATTTAGTTACTTCTATTTAATACAATAAAGAAACTGAAACATCGTTCATGTGTACATACGACATATCATCTCCGTTGACGGTGTATTCCGTTTTATATATCCATATACTATATATATTTATATTTTAATTATATATGATATATAAATCATATTATTGTTTCTTGAAGTAATATAATTATGATCTATTTAATATGATCAAAAATAACAAAGCGATATTACCTAAAATGTTGTAATAAGATAGAGTTGTTAATAAATGGATAATATAATGTCTTAAAAGAATAAAATAAGTTATAATTGAAATTATTATGATTTTAATATAAGTTTTTAATATTTTTAAAAACATTATCCAAGAGTTTCGAATTTGTACGAAGAGTATCAGCCTAATGTAATGGTTAATTTCCAAATCTCATTATTATATAAGATTGTTTATGTGTAAATATGTACTAGGACATGTATAAAATCCACGCCAATGTTTCAAAAAAAATTCATATGGATTCCTTTTAAGATAATATTTTACTAAAACATCATTTTAAATGTTTAAATATTTATTCTTTGAAACCTTTTCTGTTAATGTCCATGTTTTCAAAATGATTTTAAGAATTTTATTATATAGACATGAATGTATTAAAATGATAGTTACATTAAATGGTTTGAATGTGGTATGGTTAAAATTGATTGAAAAATATATTTTTAATGAATTCATTTTTAAATTTTTTCATTTTTAAATGACTTCATGATAAAGGAATATTTCTCACAAAATGTTTTATTGATCATTTTCAATGATGTCGACATCCTTTATTGGATAATATTCATGATCGAGGTTGCTTTATTATAATAAAATCATAAATATAATTCTTAATTAGTTATTATATGATTGACTATTGATGTGCTATTTTTATACCATTCATGGTTAATGGTTAAAGTATTCTCATTTCGTATACATGTTTTGATATGAATTATTATGTTATCTTTCATCTTTTTATATATGAGGAATTCATTGGACATAGTAAGTTATAGGAGGGGATTGATATATCCCCTTAATGCATCGGTATGTCTAATTAGACAAACTAGTGACCTGACATAAGTCCTTGATAGATTATTGGTGAATTTCCTCCACACTATGCCTTAATTTAGTAGTTATTATGTCCTGAATTATGCATTTACGCATTATGAAATTTTTTATTATGAGTGATTATTCGACTAGTAGAATATCCATGATCATTATCATATTTTAATGTTTAATTTATTTTTCCAACATTATGTTCAGGTATATGTTTTAAATGCTGATAATTTTATTACACATCGTTCCTTAAAAGTTTATAGCTACTGCTAAATTATTTACCCTTACTGAGCATTTGAGCTAACCCCTTTCTTTTGTTTTATTTATCCAAGATACCAAGAAGTTTATTATTATTTATATTTAGGGTTATGATAATGGGAATAATGGATTTCTCAAAGGATAATATATGATGTAATTTTTGATAGAAATTGAAATGTTATATTCTTGTATGTATTCTATTTTCCAGGACTGTTAAACTGATTAGTCTTCTGGGTCTTGATTCATTGTAATCATGCCAATGTATTAAAATAATGCACCGAATCTGGGTAACTATGGTTGGGGAATTATAGTTTGTCTCAAAGGATGTTTAGAAACAACCTGTGAAATAGATTAAGAGAACATATATTAGGGATCATAAACCTATGATAGATTTTGAGGATAATCATAGAAGAACCACCTAGAATTTTTTTGATGTAGGTATTGAATAAATTTTCCAAGAATTATAGCCATGTCTAGATACTATATGTGGACGTGGTTCTCGAACAAACATTCCATTGGGTGAAAACTCTTAGAAGGTGTTTCGAGCTTGAATCGAGGTAACATGTTACCCGACAATGTTCCTTACCGCACACCTTGTTTGACACTCCACAGAGATATGTTTAGGATAACTTGTATTTTCATTACAGAATATTATTAAGTATTTATGAGTAAATATGACCTCAAAGGGACCATATTTGTGATTATGGATTATAGATGTATAAAATTTTCAATTTCTTTTAAGTATTTTACTAGTTTGGAATTATGAAATGTGATTCATAACATAATCTTGTGTATTCCATTGTTTAGGAATGGTGCCTAGTGAACGAAATGGAAATTGTATCAATGCACGTAATCCTTGTAGGGATTTCCCTCTTAGTCAATATAATGATAGTGGAGCTGGTGAGCCAAATGGTACTAAAAAACTTATAACAATATAAAGACAGTTCACACATTTTATAAATAATAACCTTTCCCTGATAGATTATCCTAATCCAAAACATGGATATAAAATTTTGGACCTCTTCACGAGAAAACACCATGAAAAATTCAATGGCACTATAAATTATTTCGTTGTTGAGTAGTGGATAATAAGAGAACATTGGAGAAAGAGACATATAAAAATTAAATGTGAGAAAAGGTTTTTCCTTTATGTGATAATTGTGGGAAGAAACACCCTGATATATTCCTAAAAGGAATGGGAGTTTGTTACAACTTTTGAGAAAAGGCCACCAAGATCATGATTATAAGGGGAAGAAATAGGCTATCAATGTTCAATGATAAAATAGCCAATAAATTGAACAATATAAAAAATGATTTTCCAATGCATTAAGAAAATATAGCTCAGAAGAAGAAAATAGATCAAGCTCAGACTTATTATCTTACTATAGTTGATGTGTAATAATTGATGTATTTGTGTTTTTGGATTCAAGAATTATATTTTGGTTATAAAATTAATTTGATATATATATATAAGGATGACCCTAAAATAATTTTTTGATTTCAATATAGATTTTATATGATTAAGGTAATCATATTTTCTGTAAATATGAGGTCCTTTATGTTTTTTTAGGAATCTGATGTTAAAATAGATTTTGGAAATTTAGAGTCCTTTTAGAGAGAGTTTGGACAGATGTATATTGGATAAATATAATGGTTTTAATTCATTAAGTGTAACATTATATATTGTTTTTTAATGTTAAAATATTTCGTCAGATTATATTTTGAATGTTATAATATTATAGTTTTTAAAAAATGACAACCTTCAGGTTGGGCGATAACTCATCACATCAGAAAAATTTGTCGGTTTCAAACCCACAACCTATGTGCTAAAGGGGTTTATCACCTAAAAATAGCCTATAGGAATTCCCTGGTAATTATAAAATAGTTTTCTTCATTTAAATATTAAATGTTTATATATATAACCTTTTATGATTGAGATAAATAGAGAATATTTTTTAGGATTATATTTTGAAGAGAATGATAAGTTTGTGGTTGATGATGAAACTCTCTATATGATTCCTTTTCTTATTAGTCTATTAATTAAATTAATTTTAAAATACTAAGAAAAGTATCATAAAACAAAAAAAGTTTTCCATGTTCCTTCTTTGTGAGGGATGAAAGGGTCCCTTAGATCATCACAAATTTATAGCTTTCTGGTTGTCAACATTATCCTAACAATATTCTCTATCACTCTCTATCTGAAAATGATGTTTTTGTCTCTAACATATCCATGTTTTCTTACAATTAACCTTAGTATGGGTTATTTTTGGTAAACTTTATACCTAGCTTTCATTATTTTAAAATAAATTCCTCGTTAATCCATTTTCATTGTGATATTTCAGCAAATTTATTTTGAAATTTCAAACCCCTAGTTTTCAATTGTGATATATAATTTCTAGGATGTGATATATTGAAGGAGGTGTTAATGTAAAACCTCAATCTTCCACGACATGATTCATTTTTGAAGAATTTTATAGTGTGTGATGTACGCAACACCGAGTTCAAGCTCACTACGACCTACTAAAATAGCTATTTAAAATAGTAGTTATGAATTGTATTTACAAAATTTGGAATTTTATATATCCCATATAAATTTAGCATTAATATTTTTTTATGAGACATAATTTAATGACAAACTCAATTTTTCAGATAAAAAAGTATTTTTCATAAATGTTGTTTTTCTTCCTTTCAATGGTGAACCCTTTTTAAAACAAATATTTGACACTTTTATATATTAAATTTAATGAAATGAAGTTATTTTTTAGAATCATTACATAAAACTTTAGTTTGGATTTTTTTTCATTACTTTTTGGATAACTTTCATATTTTGATGAATAGTGGAAAAATACCTATTTGTTATTGAAAACAAGATTTTTTATCGAAATAATTTATTTTGTTAAATTATACATTTGAGTGTTTGTAAATTATAATTTGATTATATATTTATAATTAAATATAACTTAGGTCATTGGAAGTATTTTTAATATTAAATTGAACATAAACACATGTCAATCTGTTGAAATTTTTTACATCTTAAATACATATTTTTCGATTTTGACAATGGATATTAGTTGAAAATTAATTAATAAAAATTATCTATATTGAATTTGGAAAAATGGATTCTATATTTTGAATCATAACATCCAAATCATTTAAATTGGTACCTTTTATTTTTTAACATTATGAATAGTAAAATTCAGTAATTATTTTTAATTACCACGGTTAAAGGGTAAATCGGGTAAATAAGGGTAAAAAATAATAATAAAATAATATAAAACTACCCTAACTTTTGTCTTAATCCTATTGGATTAGATATATCGTCAATAACCATCCTTTGTCCAAATGTGAGGCATTTAGGGACCACATGGGTCTGATAATGACATGTTATAAAAATTAATTTAAATTAAAGATAATTAAAACATTAACATATATCTTTTAATAAATCAATTTTCATATAGGGTTATATAACCGATATTAATGTATATAAATATTTCATAAAAATATTAAAATATTTCATATATAATGGTATTTTATTTATAATTTTTATACCTTAGATAAATATATTTATTTGTGACACAATTCAGATGTAGTGATTATCTCATTAATGAAAGATTCAAATAATTGAATTTATAAAAATTTAAATAAATATATTGTGAAATTTTTTATGCCATACAAGAATTTTATGGATGAAATTGACGTTTTAAGGATGAGTTAATGTCTATTGTTTTAAGTAATAAATTTTTTATTTCTTTAACAAAAATCAATTCCTAAATATGGTCGAAATTGACATAAATGAGTTTTTAAAACAAATACTATTTTATTAAATTATATAAAAATACTAAAGATCTAAAGATTGGCCAAAAATATGGATAGTGATAAATATTTCATAAATGATCCAATTAATGTTATTTTGTCATTTTTTTGTAATGATTTTAACCATGTAGTACAAAAATAAAAGAGTACATGATAAGAGTTCACTTATTTTAGAAATGGAAAATATATAAAATGTAAAGTTAATTTTATGACCTAAGCAAGTCTAAAAACTACTGATTGAGATTATTTGAGACATTCTCATTTTAGAATCTAAATAATTCAATTTTGAGATATCGTAGTATGAATATTATTTTATAATAAATTAATATTACATGCTTTTCCTAAAGTTACCCTCACCTCTCTTATAAATATGTACCTTCCTTTCTCATTAAATCACACCCAAAAAGCCATTTTTCTCTTCCAAAACCTGCCCAATTCACATCCCAACATCACTCACTTAATCATAGATGAACAAAATTGGGAAAAAATACAACTTAAGGTTCTTCTTCTGCAAATCAAAAGGTGAAACCTGAAATAAAGGTAATCATTTTATCCCTTCTTTCAAAATTAATTTCTTATTTTACATCCTCTTACTAACTTGTTTCCATACTAAAATAACAACTCTAGAATCTACTATTTACTGAGATTTTGTTCAGATTATGGGACAATAATATCCCTCTTTTTTCCCATACTATGAAAGAAATACCACCATGTATGCATATGTACGTCTTACCCCATCCATGCAGTGGTGTAAATTGTTTTTCATGTACAAAATATTTATATTGGTATTAAGATGATTGTAATGGATGTAAATAATAAATATAACATGATATTTATTCTGTAAAATTCACATTCTAACCAGTTAAATTCTATTTAATCATTAAATAAATGATATTGTCCCTCATTCATACGTACAACCAACGGTCTCCATGATGCTATGAGATTCATTCTCAAATTTAGCCATTAAAGAATCATTACAAAAAATATATTATTCATAATTATGAAATATATGAAATATTAAATCTAATTAAGTGATATATATACATATATGTTTTATATTTATGTACATATATGTCATTAAATTACTTTCATTCAATACGATAAGGAAATGGAAACATCTTTCATGCATACGTACAACCTACCGTCTCCGTGAATAGAGTATTCAATTATATATATATATATATGTATATGAATTATATATATTAATATTATGAATATATATGTTATATAAATTACATTATACACTGTGGAAGTTATTAAATCATGATCTATGTAATATGATAAAAAATAACAAGTCAAAACACATACGATAAACAATGTGATATTACTCAAAAGGTTGCATTAACATGGAATTGTCAATAAATTAATAACATAATGTCATAAAATAATAATATAAAAAATCTTAAATTTTATTATGATTATGATATATGTTAATAACATTTCTAAAAACATTATACTTTAGTTTTAGAGTCGTAGAGAGAGTATCTGGCCTTAGGTAAGGGTTAATTCCTCAATCTCATTTTTATCCAAGATTGTATATGTGTAATTATTACTAGGATATATATATCATCCATGACCATGTTACATAAAAAATTATTCAAATTTATTCTTTTTAAGGGACTCTTTAAATAAAACATCATTTTAAATGTTTAAATATCTATTCTTTGAATACATTCTCATTAATGTCTACGTTTTCCAAATAGTTTTATAGATTTATTTATATGAACTTGTATGTATTAAAATGTTAATTCCTTTAAAAGGTTTCAATGAGGAATTGGAAAATTTGATTAAAAATATCTTTTAAATGAATTACTTTTAATATTTCGTGTCTTTTAAATGATTTCATAAAAAATGGATATTTATCTTAATGTTTTTGGCTTATCATTTTCAACTATGCCTATATCCTTTATTAGATATTATTCATTATAGAGGGTAATTTATTATAATACAATGTTACATATTTTATTTAATGAGTTATGATATGTTTGACTATGGATGTTCTCTTTTTATACCATTCCTGGTCTATGGGTAATGTGTGGACATTTCATATGCCTGTTTTAATATGAATGATTATGTTATGTTTCACCCTTTCAATTCCGATGAATTCATTGGACCTAATAATTGATGGGCAGGGCCCACTATTTTACCTTGATGCATTAGTAGGTCTCATGAGACAAACAAGTTTTTTGGTATAAGGACATGACCGAATATTTGTGAATTTTCTTGGCAAAATTCCTTGACGTAGAAGTTATTATGTTCTCCATTATGCATTTCCTCGTTATTAAATTTGTTATTACATGTGATTATTCAACTAGTAGAACATCCATGTGCATTCTCCCAGGATGCCTTGAAGTGTATTATGATTGATATGCAGGGTTAACATATGGGAATAATGGCTATCTCAAAGGATTATCTATTCTGTATTTTATGTTATGAATTTTAATGTTATGTTCTTTTATGTAATATGTTTACCAAGACTACTAAACTGATCGGTCCTTTGGGAATTGATTCATTATAATTGTGCCAATGTATTAAAATACTACACGATCATTTCATAAATGGGGTTGGGAATTACGGTTGGTATTAGAAGATTATTACCATCATCCTTGGAAATTGATTTTGAAAACATATATTAGAGATCATAACCCTATGATAGATTTTAAGGATAGGTAATGAATAACCGCCCTAGATTTTTGTTAAAGTAGGGATTAAATGAATATTCCAAGTAGTACATCCATGTCTTGATACTACATGTGGAACTGGTTCTCGAACTTACATAACATGGTGTGAAAATGATGAGTAGGTATTTTGAGCTTTACTAGTGGTATCCTCGTACATGAGAATGGGCCTTACTGCACACCTAGTTTGACACTTGTAGGGGTTATAACTAGGACAATTTATATTTTATTTACAAACCATTATAAAAGATTTATGAGTAAATATATCCTCAAATTACCCATATTTATGATTATAGATCGGTGATGAATTTTTTTCAATTTATTTTCCGTATTTTACTAGTTTAGAATTATATGTAATAGAATCATAAACTAATCCAGTGTATGCCGATGTTTAGAAATGGCTCCTAGTGTTAGAAATGGTAATCATATCATTGCACATAATCCATGTAGGGATTCCCCTTCTATTTAAGATAATGATAGTGGAGCTTGTGACCCAATTGGTACTGAACAACATATAACCATACCAGGACAGTTGACATGGGTTAGGAATAATAAACATACTCGTATGCAGTATCCTGATCCACAATGTGGATGATCAATATTAGACCACTTCATGAGAAAAAACCTCCAAAATTAAATGGCACTGCAAATCATTTTGTATTTGATCAGTGGATAAGTTCCCTAGAGAAATATTTCTTTTTTTGGAGAAATGAGAGGCAAACAATTGTTATGGATTTCTATCATCTTTCTAGAGATGCAGATCAATAGTGGTCATTGATTCAAAACACAAAATAGGATAAATAAGTGGAAATATTGAATGGTATGAGATTAAAAAAAAATTTCTGGAGAAATACATTCCTTGTGAATAGTGAGATGATATGGGAAAAATATTTCAGAGCCTAAGGAAAAATAATGATGATAATGTTGCAATGTATGAAGCTACCATCACAAGGTCGTCAAGGCATGAATAAGACAACATAAGTAACTAATGATATAAGATTGATATATTCATTTATGGGTTAAAACCATTCCTCAGACAGGATTTTGTCTTGAAATATTTCTCATCGTATGATGATATAATCTCAAGTGTTATTTAGACCGAAAATGAATTATCTATGTCCTATGGTGTTAAATTAAATCAATAGATGAAGATAAGAGTAGAGAAATAGATGGATAAAGGGAGAATGTGAATGAAGGATTTTACCTTATGTGATAATTGTGGGAAGAAACTCCTTGATAATTTCCTAAAAGGAATTTGAGTTTGTTAAAAATGTGGGGAAACATTTCACCATGATAGTGATAACAAGGGGAAGAAAGAGACGGTCAATGTTCAATTCTACAATTTCAAAAAAAATGGAACATTATGAAAATGATTTTTCAATGCTTCATGAAAATATAGCTCTAAAAAAATGGATCAAGCTCGATCTTATTATGTTACTATAGTTTAATTGTAATATGTATTGTATTTGTGTTTTGGGGTTCAAGAATTATATTTTGGTTAAAATAAAAATTTTATATATATATAAGGATGGTACTATATTAATTTTTATTTTCATTAATGTTTGAATATGATGAACGTAATCATATTTTAATTATATAAAAGACAATTTATTTTGTTTTGGAAATATGATTTTATAATAGATTTTTCAAATTTAGAGGCATTTGAGAGAGTGTTTGTACAAAAAAAAATTGATAACTCTATGTTTGAATTGATTATGCTGAACTTTGGATTGTATTATTTATGGATAGAACATTTCTTAAGATTATTTTGGGAAAGTTATTATACTATAGTTTTAGTAAATGAACAACCATTAGGTCAGGTGATAACCCATTGCATCTAAAATATTTGGGGGAATCGAACCAACAACTGATGTGAGAGAAAGCTTTTTCGCCTATGAATGGCCTACAAGAAGTCCCTGGTTATTCTAAAATATTTTTCTTCATTTTAATGTTTAATATTTATATTTGTATCCTTATATGATTGAGATAAATATAATATTTTTTAGTTTTATATTTTATTAATAATGATTATTTTTTTGTTGAGGATGATACTATACATATTCTTCCTTGTGCTGTTTATCAATGAATTAAGTTAAATCTAAAACACTAGAAAAATGGATAACAAAACAAAAAATGTGTTCCAAGTACATTCTTTGCAATGAATCAAATGGTCTCTTAGATCATCATAGATGTATTGGTTTTTGGTTTTTAACATTATACTAATAATAATATCAGTCACTATCCTTTAGAACTCGATTTGTTTTCACTTCCATATCCTTTTTTACTACATATTACCCTAGTATGATGTATTTCTGTTATCCTTCGTTCCTACCTTTCTTTATTTTAAAATAGTGGCCTCGTTAATCCTTTTTTAGAAGATGGATTTCAACCAAGATATTTTGAAATATCAAACCATAGTTTTTAATTCTTGGATTAAATAGTGAGGACACAATTTATTTATGTGTGGGAAAATTTATCACCCCATACTTCCACAATATTCTTCCTTTTAAATTTATTCAACAGCATGTGATGTATGTGTCAACAAGTTCAAGCACACCACTCCCTATCAACATATATATTTAAAAAAGTAGTTATGATTTGTAATATTACCACATTTATAATTTCATATATCCCATATAATATTAAAATTTTTCCTTTTTGTTTATTGTTCATAATATAAAGACGAATTCAATTTTTTTTATAAAAGCATTATTTTTCAAAAAATGATGTCCCTTCGGCTTTTAATGCTGAAACGTTTTTTAAATCCAATATTTGACATTTTAATATATCCAATTAAATGAAATTAAATTCTTTTTTAGAATAGGGACATAAAAATTTAGTTTGGTTAAATTTTTAGTACCATTCTAATAACTTACATATTTTTATGAATAGTGAAATATATTAAATTTTAATAGAAAAAACTTTTTTAATCGAAATAATTTATACTATTAATTTACAAATCTGAGTTGTTTTAAAATATAATTAGATTATATCTTTATCATTTAATATAATTTTGGTCATGGTATGTTATTTCATAATAAAATTGGACACAAACACTTGTCAATATTTTGATAGTTTTTACTAAAAAACCCGCTTTTCGGTTTTGAAGACGGAAATAAAATTTAAATTAATAACTACAACATCTGTGTTTTGAAATATGAAAAATGTATTCCATATTTGAAGTCATATGGTACAAATTTTGTAAATATGTACCTTTTATTTTTTGACATTATGAATAGTAATTTTAGTAATTATTTTTATTTACCATTGTTAAAGGGTAAATCAGGTAAATAATAGAAGAAAATAACAATATAATAATATAATACTACCATTAAACGTGTTATAATCCTAAAATATGAGATATATTCGACCATGAACATCCTTTTGAAGAACCATTGGCATTTGGGGAACCCTTGGGTGTGATAATGACATGTTATAAAGATTAATTTAATGAAAAGATAATTATAACCTAAATATATATCTTTCACTAAATCAATTTTAATATAGGGATATATAACTGATATATATGTCTATAAATATTCATTATAAAGATAATAATAATTCCTATATCATGGTATTTTTTTTTAAATTTTAGGCATTAGATAAATATATTTATTTATGACACAATTATGATGTTGTGATTACCTCATTAATGAATGATTAAAATAAAGAAATAATAAATATTAAAATAATTTTAGTTTTTTCATTTATATTCCATCCATGAATATTATGTATGAAATTTACATATTTGGGATTATTTAATGTATTTTTTTAGTTAATCAGTTTTTTATAAATTTAATAAAAATAAATTACTAAATAGCGTCAAAAACCACATAAATGAGTTTTTAAAACAAATACTATTTTATTAAATGATATAAAAATTCAAAAAATATATAATTCATAAAAAAATTTATAGGGATAAAAGTGTCATAACTAATCCCCCTTTGGTTATCTTGTAATATTATAGTAATTAAAATAATCATGTAGTATAAAAATATAACAGTACATGGTAAGAGTAAAGTTATTTTTCAAAGGGATAAATATAAATGATATGGTAACTTTTATGACCTAAAAATTTCTAAAACATAATGGTTGAAAAGATTTTGAGCCATAATCATCTTATACTTTAAATAAATTATTTTGGAAATATTATAATATGAACAACATTTTATAATAAATTAATATTTCATGTTTTTTCTAAAGTGTCCCACACCACTCTTATAAAAGGGATCCTATCATTCTATTTAATTTACATCTCCAAAGTAATTTTTCAAATCCAAACTAGTTCAAAATCTCCATCCAAAAATCCCTCACATCACATTGTACAAAAACATTGGGCATAAAACCAACTTAAGGAGTCCTTTTGTGAAAATCAAAAGGGGACACCTAAAGGATATGTAATCGTTTTGTCCCTTCTTTCAAAGTTTAATTTTTTATACTTCCACATACTAAGTGGTTACCATGATAAAATAATAAATATATTATCTACTATATTATGATTTTTTTTTTCAGATTATGGGACAACCATATTCATCTTTTTACTCATACTATGACAAACAATACCACCATTTGTGCGTACGTGTGGCGTACTGTCTCCACACCATGGTGTAAATTATTTTTCATATACACATTATTTATATGGGAATAACATTGAATAAAATGGAGTTAAAAAATAAATATATCATGATATGGATTATTTAAAATTAATATTCCTTCCAATTTTATACCATTTAATAAATAAAAAAATCATATCGTTGCTCATGTGTACGTATGGCCTACCGTCTCCACAAAGCGTTGAGATTCATTATCAACATTAACCATCCACGAATGATTATAAAAATTATATTATTCATAATTATGAAATATATGGAATAATGAATCTAATGGAATGATATATATATATATATATATCATTCAATTACTTTTAATCAATACGATAACGAAACATAAATAGCGTTCATGCATACATACAACCTACCATCTCCATGAAAGATTTATTCCATTTTATATATCATAATATTATATATATTTATAATATTAATATATATGATATATAAATCAAATTATATGTTCTTTAAGTAATTAAATCATTATATATGTAATATTATCCAGAATAACAAGTCAAAGGATGTACGATAAAAAAATGATATTACCTGAAATGTTGTATTAACATGGAATTGTTAAAATATTGATAATATAAAGTCATAAAATAATTATTTATGATATAATAAATATTATTATGATTCTTATTTAAGCTAATAATATGTTTAAAAACATTATACTAGAGTTTTAGAGTCATTGGGAGAGTATCCGACCTAAGGTAAGCTTTAAGTTATCAATCTCATTATTATTTGAGATTGTTTATGTGTAAGTACATACTAGGAAATATTTGTCATCCATGTCCATTTTTCATAAAAAAAATTCAAAATTTTAATTTTTACGGGACTCTTGAACTAAGACATCATTTTCAATGTTTAAATAATTTTTCTTATAAGATTTTCTCATTGATGTACATGTTTTTAAAATGATATAAATGATTTATTTATATAGATATGAATGTTTTAAAATGTAAATTAATTTCAAAGGATTCATATTATTATGGGACACAATGATTCATAAATATATTTTTAATGAATTCTTTTAAAATAAAATTTATTTTAAATGATTTCAGGGAAAATGGATATTTCTCTCAAAGAGTTTTACTGATAATTTTCAACAATGTCCACATCCTTTACTAGATATTATTCTTGATCGAGGTTGATTTATTATCAAAAAAATATTATATATTTTATAGAATGAATTATGATATGTTTGAATGTGGATGTTCTATTTTTATACCATTCATGGTTTACGGATAAAGTATTGAAATTTGGTATGGTAGATTTTATATGAATGATTATGTTATGTGTCTCCTTTATTATATGAGGAATGAATTGGACATAGTAATTGATGGGTGGGGACTAATATTATCCCTTAATGTATTTGTTGGTCTCATGAGACAAACTAGTGTCTTGGAATAGGGCCTTGACAAAATATTTTTTAATTTTTTGGGCACAATGCCTTGACGTAGTAGTTATTATGTCCGACACTATTCAATCCATCGTTATAAATTTTTTTATTAAATGTGATTATTCGACTAGTAGAATATAAATGTTCATGTTTATATGGAAATGTGTGATTTATTTTTAAATATTATGTTTATGAATATGTTTTAAAGGATTTTGTCTAATTTATACATATTTCCTTAAATGTTTTTTGCTTCTCCTGAATTATTTACCCTTACCGAGAATTTGAGCCCACCAATTTCTTATGTGTTATTTTCCCTGGATGCCAAGACGTATATTATGATTGATATGAATGGTTGTTATATGGTAATAATGGAATTATAAAAGTATTATCTATGAAATATTTTATGTTATAAATTTTAATGTAAATTTATTATTTTTGATCTATTTTCCAAGACTTTTAAATTGATCGGTCCTTTGGTACTTGATTCCATTTAATTAGGCCAATGTATTAAAATAATGCAATAGCTCTGGGTTAATATTTTGAGGGTATTATAGAATTTACGTCTATTATTTATTTAGATTAGGGTTAAATATCTTCTCATTTCAATTCTTTCCTATCAAGGGACCCTAAAAATACTAATGATTTGTGGTGGAGAGTAGAATCTACCATCTTCCTGTTAGTGGGAATTTCCTACTAGATTCTCCATGTCCTGCAAGATGAGGATTTTGATAGGCTTGATGAGTGTAGATAGTTGTATGTTTCTCCTAATGGTACTCTACTAGATTATAATGGATGGATTCATTGGATTCCACCATATGAGTCTACCAGTTGGCTATATGAACTCGAATGATTGTATATGTCCGATCATTGTTTTCCACCAAACTCGGTTGGTGGCCTTCACAAAAAATTAAAAAGTTAAGATCCTGCTCATTTTAGCCATTTTTTGTTCTTAGTTTACCATATTTTGTGCTCTGCTATGAGGTAGCTGGGCAGAACAGTCGAAGGAAACACAGTTTTCGTGTTGAGGGCTTATATCTGCGCAGTGTTGGCTGTGGCGAATTTTGGTAGAAGCCCTTGGAAATGACCCCTATGACTTCAGGATGAGGGTGTAGGTCGCCTCTTGGTCAACCACTATGGAATATGGGAGGAATGTTTTTTTCTAGGGATAATCTCTTGAAACAGTTGAATATTGTGTTTGGCATCGTCTATATCTGGACAACTGGTCATCATTGACCAGACAACAGGGGATGATTGTTGAGCTGTAGGGATAGTTGGTCACCCTCTTGGGTTTAAATGGTACAATGTTGACGGTAATCTCTATCTAGTGCGTTAGAGGTCGAATGTGGAAGATTTTTATTTGGTGATAGCATTATTCTAGTGGAAAAGGATATGACCTGAGCAACAGTAAGGGAATTCATGGGTGAAAATTAGAAGTAATCCATTTGGAATTAAGGGAGTTCTTGGATCGAATTTCTTATATATCTGAAAAACACAAAAAATTAACTATGGCATCTCCTTAAAGAAAAAAACCGAATTTATATCCTTATGTGTCACTTTTTTGTCAATTTATTTGGAGATGAAATATGGATAAAATAATCACATTGGTTAAAGATTAAGATTGGGTTCACCATTTTATTCTTTCCCTCAGAACATGTGTTTTTATTATGAATCACTATTTCCAAATAGTTTCCAATGGATTTATTTATGGAACTGAAAACACCCAAAATTTTAGTATCCAAAGGGACCTACTTTCCAAACATAGGCATTCCATATGATTATTGTCTTACAATAGTTTTGAACTCATGTTGGTTGACAGGAAGGGAGGTCGGGCTCATCACACCCTTTTGAGGGGAAATGATTCCCACTCTGGGACTCTCTTATATATTTATGTTATAATCATGAATCCTTATTAGTTTACCAAGAATAATGTAGGATTCCCATGAAATTAGAATAAAATTATTAGATTATGTTGAATTTAGAATCATCTGTATGTATTTGAGGTTCTTCATCTATAGAAGTATCTATGTGTATCTGGGGTTCCCCATTGATGGTATCTTCTTATATATCAATTAGAGATTATTTGGTTATTATTACTCTTATACTAGTTTTCAGACCACATATTGGGGAAACCTAGATTTGCTGTTTATCTCCATAGAAAAATTCCACACTGCAATTTATCATCATTCAGGTATATGAAAGTTTACTATATAGTTTTTCATCATCGAGGTAGAAAAAAGTTGATTTGAATATTGGATCAAACACATAGGTGGGATTCTTATGTATCCTTGTGAAAGGAATTAGAAACCACATATTTAGGTGATACTTAGTGGGACACATCCTACATTTGGAGGTCATGTGATAAGGACTCAACCATACAATTTAAGGTCATGTGGAAAATACATCGAGGTGGAAGATGCCTTGTAAAATTTAGTATGGGACTTATACTGAAGAATCCAAAGGAACCTAGAAAGATTATGGTTTTCCAATTTGGATTACAACCTACTAAGAATATAGCCTAGATAGGTCATGGTTGATTAGGTAATTTAAGTTTAACCTCAGGGATGATTCCTACGTTACCCACATAGATAGGAATCAAATCCAATATAGTTTGATATGAGTTCCATGGGAGTGAGGACCTTTGAGATAAATAGGGTGGGGATTACCCCTAAATATGATTCCCCTATAACATTGTACAAGAGATATCTCTTTAATAATTATGGTTTAGGGGAATTAATTTATGGCTTACTTATAAGGAGGACTCCTAAATTAGGGGAATTAGGGTTGGACTTCTGAGGAAGATTTCTAATGAGCTCAGTCTGTAGGTGAAGGCTTCCTATATATACCAGTTAAGGTAGGAATTAGAGTTATAGTAGTCCAATAAATTAGGGGATTACACCAATTAGAAGTCCCTTTAATGGGGGAAGTATTTTTCAATTTGTGGATGAGATGATACAGATCCTAGGCCTCAGGAGGGCTTCATACATATACTAGTTATAGTGGGAGCCATAGTTCTCAAAGTTCATTCCTTCTGGTGGATTGTGTGAATTTTTTGATCATCACAAAACCCATAATACCATGTGAATCATGCTTTTAGTGAGTAACAAGAGGGTTTTATTGATTATACAAAACACACACACTTTTCCTATACCTTTAATAGATGTGGCTGAGAATACAACGGAAGAGGACATTGCTATGGTGGATGAGGTCATGGCTAGGGTGCTTCCCTCTGCCCAGTTTAGATTGGACATGGGTCCAATGTATGGAAGGGGTGAAGGTGATGGATTCATAATTCAAAAATACTACAACTCTGTACATAAAATTATAGGGGATTACATCATGATGGTCAACCTATGACTGGTCCTATTAGAGGAGGGAGAGTTTACCTTTGTCAAAGAGAAAAGAACGTTTGATCCTTATCCTCCATTCTATGAACTAGAGGCTCTAGATCAAAGAGGAAAAGAGGGGGATTCCTATACTCAAAATCCTAGACCATGAACTCCATAACACTATCACTAGGGAAATTTTCCCAGTGACTGTAGATATGAAAACATACAGAAATCCCATGGATCCTTATCCTCTAGTAAGAAAAGTGTGGGAAACCTATGTCTATAGACATTCAAACCCAAATAGAAGGAATTTCTATGTCACTTTCCTAATGTTTGTGTATATAATAATGTCTTATTGAATGTTTCAAAGTGATATCTTTCAAATAAGGGATCCCAAGAAAGTGACACTATACCAATAATGGCTTTGAAGGAGGCATCATGAAAGGATTGAACATGCTGAAGGGTAGTAAAAACCAATAAGGTTGTGCAAGGTGGATTCAAACATGTAGGATTAGGGGAACATTATTCACCATATATGAAGAAATACTTGTATTAATAAACTTGTTTGAGACTTGGATCAATCCATTATGTGTCTATACATTGATTACCATAATTGAGTCACACACGTTCATGTTAATGTGATGGAGGTCACACAAGTATTCTTGTGTCAATGGGTTGGTTGAAATTGTCATGCAAGTTATGTTTATTTTTAACATTGATTGGACTTATGTCTCACTATCCACCAATTATTCCCTCTCTTTAGAAGTTATGAAATTACCTTATAGGTTTCAAATGTCACGACCCATCCACGGGGCCCGTGCCATGACTACCCCATGCCCGCCTTCCATAGGCCAGGGGCTGGCGACTAGCACCAAGGCGTAAATCCCAACAAAAAGGGAAGGCATTACATTTGAAAAGGAAACAAGCACCACAGAGTAAGAAAGCAGAAATGTAAACACTAAGTAAAAATTTTAAAAATCTGTGCTGAAAGTAAAAGGGGCCGGAAATAGAAGCCCAACTGTAAAGTACAACTGAAAGTGAAAAACAGCAACTGAAAAGAAAAGTCGTGGCGTCGAGCCATCCTCTGGAAGTCCCACCTGAAGGGTGGGTACAGATAGCCCCCATAGTTCCTCAGTCCAACTGTCCGTTCCGAGTGCATCCCGATCAGTGGTCCACCTCGAGGTACCGTCCTGCTCCGCACGCCTCCACCACGATCAGTGTTGTCCGTCGTCTACAACCAACACAACGAAGTGCGGGCATAGACCGTGCAGGGGTGAGTATAAGCTACTCTGTAGGGACCCTGAGACCCCCGAAGGTCTCCCGAAATCCACAAAGAATAATCCACAAAGGAAAGATACAATCACGAAGTAACATCTGACCCGGCTTAGGTATATGCCCATACATATACCAAGTCATCAATTCCCGTTCGGCTCCAACGTCCGAGCCCAAGCACAACCCAGTCCACACAGGAAAGCAAACGTATACCCACACAGGATAGCACAACACAATCCACAAAGGAGAGTAAACTGTAATCCACATAGGATAGCTCAACACAATCCACAAAGGAGAGTAAACAGTAAACCCACACAGGATAGCTCAACACAATCCACAAAGGAGAATAAACAGAAGATTCAGCTCACACAGGTATACTTATTCGGATGACGATAAAGATGATCACTGATCCATCTAAGTCGTCGGACCCACAAAGGATTGATAGGTAACTAACCCCCGCAATGACCCACACAGGATCGGACCCATACAGGATCGGGCCCACACAGGACCTGTAGGCGCTGGCTCACACAGAACCGCTGAGCGCTGACCCACACAGGATCGGACCCACACAGGATCAGGCCCACACAGGACCTGTAGCACTGATCCACATAGGATCACTGAGTGGAGTAGTCATCGCAGCCCACTGAGAATCTCTGCACAGTCGTCGCCGCAGTCCACTGAGGAACTCTACACGGTCGTCGTCGGAGTCCACTGAGGATCTCTGCACAGTCGTCACAGTCGAAGTAGTAGTCGCAGCCAGCTCTAGGGTTCCCGTACACAGCAAGCTCATTCGGGAGGGTCCGCTCCATGAGCCGAGAGGCTGATACATCAACTGACACAAATTCCAAAGTTGATGTATCCAAAAGTTCCGTATCGTCAATTGGAACTCAACGTCGTAGACGGCGCGTCAATCGGACGCCCGGTCTGAGAGTTATTGGCTCTTTAGTCCCAGGGGCCCGGTTGGATTTTAAGGCAATACCAACCCGACCGTACTCCACCTGCGTCGAAACCTTGAGGGGAGTGAGCCGAAAGATCCGTCACACTTAGAGGAATTTAACAAAGCCGACGGCACGTCAATCGGACGTCCGTAGCTCAAGATATGAGCGTTTCTGCTCCGAGGGCCTGGTTGGTTTCGTCTACGAACCAACCCGGCCGAACTCAATGTATTCTAAAAACTTGAGTGAGATATACCAAAACTACCGTCTCGATCCAAGTATCGCGTTGTCACTGACGGCGCGTCATTTGGAGGCCCGTAGCTCAAGTTACGAGCATTTGACCGAAAACGGTCCGAAGACGGGGGGTCTGGGTCCGGGCCGACCCGGCCCGACCCCCCCTGGGTCGGCTAAACCGGGTCGACCCAACCCGGTCTGACCGAGTTGGCCCGGCCTGGCCCGGACAGGGCCGGTCCGGTTCGGCTCGGCCGAGCGGCCGACGCGGGGGGAGCCGCCGCCCCGCGTGACACCCCCGCGGCACCCGCAGGGTGTCAGTCAGACAGCCGGACGCGGCTGAAGCGGCGTCCCGAGTGGCGCGGGGGGGGGGGGAGCCGCCACCCCCATGTGACCCCCCACGACACACGTGGGGTGTCTCCTTGGCAACCGGACGCGGCTTCAGCCGCGTCCTGCGCGCGCCGGAGCCGCGCGGCCACGGGTCCGCGAGCGCTGCCATCGCGGCCGGTGCCACGGCGGTCTCGTCTGGCGGCACGCCGTGCGTCGCCGGCTTCCGCGGGCCGCCGGAGTCACTCCGGTGGCCCGTTTTCCTTCCCTTCTGCGTCGTTGCTCCTCCCGGGTTCTGTTCTTCACTGCGGAATCGTCAGACATCCGTTGCGGCACATTCCATCATCGCCCGTCAAATCCACACAACCACGAAGAACGGCGTAGGGTTGTCGGGCCGTGTTCGTTTAGCCTGCACCCTCCGCATTAGATATAAACAACGGGAGAATTTTTATTCCACACAGGAAACAACAATTTTAATAAATTAATATTTTTCACGAATCTGGTTCTTTAACTTTTTAAAGAAACATTTACGGGAAGATAAAAAGGGGTAATTCCAAGACAAAAAATCCCTAACTCGTAGTCATCGTCGTACGCACGTTCTTCGCGGATTTGCTCGTCGCGGAAGGAGGGGATCGTCGTGTCGTCGCAGAAAGGTGTCGCGTCGTTGCGGAATCCGGCGTTGCGTCGACGAACTCGACGGACCAAGAAACAACAGATTTAATTATAAATAATTAAATTCGTGTTTTGTTTTAAACCACAAGGAACTTTTAGAAGAAACCAGAAATCACTAACCTGAAACGGTTGGTGATCGGAGATCGGGGCGGGGAAGAACGTCTCGGACTCGAGCGTCGTCAATTTCCGAGGATGATGGCGTTCTTCGCGTTCTTCGTGTTCTTTGCGTTCTTCGCGAAGGAGAAGGAAGGTACAAGGATTCTGTCAAATCCTCTCAACGCGCAAATAACCAGAGGTCGTGTGTTGGCCTTATTTTATTATTATGCCAACGAATTGAAAACTGGTTAAGAAACGATTGAATTAATTCGTTTAATTAATTTGACGAAAGAAACTGCCCATTTAATTCACGAATAAAACAACCCAATTAAATGGTGCGTTAAGGATTTAAGAAAACGCGTCAGTTAACTTTCATAATGACGGGTTTTCACGGGTGCGTTACTTAGCGGAAAGAAACGGTGGGGCTCATAGGCGCCCCACCTCACAAATATCCTACCAAGGGGGTAGGAAATTTCTGGATAGCATCGTATCCGTTTCAACTCAGCTTAAGCCGCTTTTAAGTGGCTTCAAGTGGCTTAAGTAAAATAAAATAAAGTTTGTCGAACAAATTATTTTATTTCTAAACATTAAGCCCAAAAATTAAAAACCACACCCGAGCAAACGCAACTCCGGAAGAGGTGTTTCTAAGAAAATATCGGCGCTGCGATTTCATCGGTGCCCTCAGAATTCGATTTCGGGCACCAGTTCAAAAGTTAGAAAAACCCGCTCATCCGTTCACGGAATGTACTCGAGCCAAACTTCGTAAAATGATTCTGGGCACACCGGGCCTCAGAATCAGGTGCTGTCAAAAACTACGCTCTTGTAAAATTCCAAAGAAAATTAAGAAAAAAATCTCCTTGAAATTTACGGGTCTTTACATTACTCCCACCTCTGGGATTTACGTCCCCGTAAAGATACATCATAAACTAGGGAAACAAATGTGGGTACTGAGCACGCATCTGAGCCTCCCGCTCCCAAGTGCTCTCCTGGAGGTTCCCGTGCTTCCATCTGATGCGCACAAGAGGAATCAATCACCCACATAGGACCCGCTCATGTCGATCCTCTATCTCCACTAGGACCTCCGCAAAAGTTGCCCCATCATCCACGTCTAGCTCCCCATAGTCAATGATGTGAGTTGGGTCCTGCACGTATCTCCTTAGCTGAGATACATGGAAGACGTCGTGCACCCGGTGCAACTGAGGTGGTAGAGCCAGGCGATAAGCCACCTCGCCAATCCTACTGATGACCTGGAATGGTCCAATGAAACGTGGAGACAACTTGCCACCTCGGCCAAATCTCCATAAACCACGTCGAGGTGAGACCCGCAAGAAGACGTGGTCTCCATCCTCGAACTCTAGTGGCCTCCGCCTCCTTTCAGCATAAAACTTCTGCCGACTCTGAGCTATCCTCATCCACTCTTGGATGACCTGGACTTTCTCTGTCATGGCTCAAACCATCTTGAGTCCCACGAGTGCTGACTCCCTAGGGTCTGTCCAGCACAAAGGAGATCTGCAAGGTCTGTCGTACAATGCCTCATATGGTGCCATCCTGATGGTGGAGTGGTAGCTGTTGTTGTACGCAATCTCCCCCAAGGGTTGGTGGTCCTCCCAGCTTCGACCAAAGTCGAGGACACATGCGCGGAGCATGTCCTCGAGAGTCTGAATGGTCCTCTCCGTCTGACCATCCGTCTGAGGGAGAAAGGCGGTGCTCAGACTTAGCAGCGTCCCAAACGCCTCCTGGAACCCCTTCCAAAGCCGGGAAGTAAAACGAGCGTCCCGATCGGAGACGATAGTCGATGGCACACCGTGAAGCCGTACGATCTCCTGAACGTAGAGACGCCCCAAGCTCTCCACTGAGCCCTGCTCTCTGATGGGTAAGAAGAGTGCCGACTTGGTGAGTTGGTCAACAATCACCCAAATGGAGTCGTGACCTCTGGAAGTGCGTGGAAGTCTAGTCACAATGTCCATAGATATCCCGTCCCACTTCCACTCCGGGACCTCCAAGGGCTGTACCAAGCCTACTGGTACCTGATGCACTACCTCACCTTCTGGCAGGTGAGGCACCGCGAAACAAACTCTGCCACATCCTTCTTCATGCTCGGCCACCAGTTCTGTCATCTGAGGTCCTGGTACATCTTCGCCACTCCTGGATGTACCGCCAATGGATAAGTGTGAAACTCTCTCAGCACCTCCTCTCATAAAGCGACTGGTACCAAGGTATATCCTCTGAAAAGGACGTCGTGCTCTGCTCCAAGGGAGAAACCAGCAGGTGCCTGTCCTGAGGATATCTGTGCATACCACGTCTCACAGTCAGCATCCTCACGCTGTGCCTCTCTGACCCGCTGCAGTAGTGGAGGGGTGACTATGAGAGACTGAAGGAAGGCTGCTCCATCTCTATCCATGAAAGATATCTGCACAGCGGCTAGCTGGTCTGTCGCCTCCTCAAGTAGCTGGATGCCTGTCCTCCTGCTGAGGGCATCAGCTACCAAGTTCCCCTTCCCAAGAGTATAGACTATCTCAAAGTCATAGTCATGGAAGAACTCGAGCCATCTCCGCTGTCTCAGGTTCAGGTCCTTCTGAGAGAAGATGTACCTGAGACTCTGGTGGTCAGAAAATACTGTAAGGCCCTCGCCCATCAGATAGTGTCGCCATGTCTTCATAGCAAAGACCACTTCTTCCAACTCCAGGTCATTGGTAGCGTAGTTCTGCTCATGCAGCCTCAACTGAAATGATCCATAGGCAATCACGGCCCACTCCTGTATCAGGACACACCCGAGTCCGGTCCCTGATGCATCGCAGTAGACTACATAACCAACTCCCTCCTCAGGCAACCTCAAGATAGGTGTGCTAGTCAATATCTGCCTCAGCTCCTGGAAGCTCTGCTGACATCTGTCTGACCACACAAATGGTTTCCCCTTCTTCGTCAAAGCTGAGAGTGGTGCCGCAACTCTAGAGAAGTCTGGCAGAAATCTCTTATAGTATCCGGCTAGACCCAAGAAACTCTGCACATCCGTCACGCTCCTGGGTGGCTCCCAAGCTAGCACTGCCTCAATCTTCATGGGATCCACAGCAACTCCAGCCTCAGAAATCATGTGCCCCAAGAAGTGGACCTCACGTAACCAGAACTGGCACTTCGAGATCTTTCCATAAAGCCGGTGCTCTCTGAGTGTGTCCAGTACAACCTGCAAGTGGTAGGCGTGCTCCTCCTCCGTGGTCGAGTATTCCAAAATTTCGTCGATGAAGACCACGACAAATCGATCGAGGTATGGCTGGAAGATCCTGTTCATGAGGCTCATGAACACTGCTGGAGCGTTGGTTACGCCGAAGGGCATAACCAAGAACTCATAGTGGCCATACCGACACTTGAAGGCCGTCTTCTGCACATCCTCGTCTCGAACTCTGAGCTGATGATAGCCTGATCTGAGATCTATCTTCGAGAACCACCGTGCTCCCTTGAGCTGATCAAAGAGGTCATCAATCCTCGGTAGCGGATAATTGTTCCTCACTGTCACCTGGTTCAGGCGACGATAATCGACACACAGTTGCAAGCTTCCGTCCGCCTTCTGGGCGAACAAAATCGGCGAAGCCCAGGGTGAAACGCTGGGTCGGATGAACCCCTTGCCCTGCAAGTCCTCCAACTGTACCCGCAGCTCTCAAAGTTCAGCGGGGTCCAGCCGATACGCTGGAGTGGATATCGGGGATGTCCCGCGGTATAGATCAATATAAAAGTCTACCTCTCTGCGAGGAGGTAGCCTTGGAACGTCGTCGGGGAAGACGTCCACATACTGATCCACCACTGCAGGAAAACTAGGACTCCGCACATCCACTGCTCCAAGGATGAGGCTAGCCAACTGATGAGTGATGGGTTGTCCTCTCCTCTGCGGGAGTCCATCCTATGCTGCAAAGGCTCCCTTCTCGCCGGTGAAGGTGAACCTGCTCCCGTTGGTGCGCACACATCTCACCTTATGCCTAAAACAGTCAATCTGAGCATGCACTGTAGATAACCAATCCATGCCCAAGATGACATCGTAAGGCCTCGATGCCGCTACAAGAAGATCCCAGCCGAAGCTCTCGCCCTCTAGAGTAAGATCACACTGCCGACACCAGTGCGTAATCGTCGATTCTGCTCCCGTAGGAGTCCTTAGCCGTAAGGATCGAGCCAATGGCTCTGTCGGAATCACCGGGCTCCGAACAAGGGCAGCGACTATGAATGAGTGACTCGCTCCTGTGTCTATAAGAATTGCAGAAAGGGTGGAATAGACACAGATCGTACCTCGAATCATCTCTGGTGTGCCGTGGTCGTAGGCCTCCACTGCCTGGAGCTGTGCCTGTCTCTGCCCGCCAGCTCCCTCGGGTCGGGGTGGGCCTCCTGGTGGTGGTGGTGGCAGAGCCTCAAAGCGTCGCCCACCACCTGCTGCTCGGCCAGCTCCTCTGCCTCGTCTGCCTCCTCCCCGCAGACCGCCACGGTCGACCCTCTGCCTCTGCCTGGGTAGCCCCTCCACCGTCTACTGCCCCTCGGTACGGCGGGTCGGGAAATCAGAATCCATGTGGCCTTGCCCGCCGCACTCGTAGCACTGCCTGCCTCTCGGAAGACTGGCTCCACGCTGAGTGCCCTGCACTGCTGAGCCAGTGTACCGAGGTCATCTTCCAGAACTCGGAGTCATCCGTCAGCTACCTGCTGCCGAAGACTCCGCCACCTACCGCCCTGCGGTAGGTCTCGCTGTAGACTCATCCAGAAATCTCTCGATCACAAGGGCTCGCTCTAGTACTCCTTCCTGGGTCAGGATGCTGAGGGAGATCAGCGATGCCCTGATCTCATGTCTCAATCCCTGATCGAAGGTCCAGGCCCGGAAGAAGGGGTCCCGTACCATGTCGGTCGAGTAGCGAGAAAGATCGGTGAACCTCGCTGCGTACTGGGCGACCGTCAAGCTACCCTTCCGCAGCTGAAGAAGCTCATGAATGCACACCGCACGGAGGGTGGCCGGGACGAACTCTGAGCGGAAGAGGCTCTCGAAGTCCGTCCAGATGAGAGAGGCCTCATCGTGCACCTGGAGCATCATGCTCCACCATCATCCTGCTGCTGCGTGCAGTAGGCTCGCTGCGAGGATCACCATGAGGTAAGCTGGTGTCCTCACTAGCCTGAAAACTTGAACGACCGCCTCTAGCCAGTCCTCAGCTACCTGGGCATCCATCTCCCCACGAAACCTGGGTGGTCGCTGGAACTGGAACTCGTGCAGAGCTCCGAAGCGTCGTGCATCGTCAGAAATCAGCTCTGGAAGCATCGGGGGCTCGGCGGGTAAAGGTACCGCCGGTTCCTCTGCTGTCAACGGGCCCTGTACCGAGGCCTCGTCACTCGGCGGGCTGTCGTCGCGCTCTACTCTAGGAACCCTAGCTGGCTGCTGTTGTCAGGCCATCCTAAAAAAGGAAACAAGTGTGCCACGGTCAGAACTGTATACCTGGTGAGCTGACATAAGTAATAACAAAGAAAACATGAAACACACACGCAATCAATGTTTTCGTGCATTAATTCAGAAATCAGAAGTCAGGGTCCTGGTGTACGGATACATCGGCCGCCGCACCAACACTGGACTCCCTGGACTGATAACCACACTCAATACGCTAAACAATATTGCTTCACACATAAGAAAGATCAGAGTCTGCGGTAGAACCGACCACCTCTGATACCAATTTGTCACGACCCATCCTCGGGGCCCGTGTCGTGACTACCCCAAGCCCACCTTCCATAGGCCAGGGGCTGGCGACTAGCACCAAGGCGTAAATCCCAACAAAAAGGGAAGGCATTGCCTTTGAAAAGGAAACAAGCACCACAAAGTAAAAAAGCGGAAAAGTAAACACTAAGTAAATACTGTAACAAGCTGTGATGAAAGTAAAAGGGGCCGGAAATACAAGCCCAACTGTAAAGTACAACTGAAAGGGGAAAAACAGCAACTGAAAAGAAAAGTCGCGGCGTCGAGCCATCCTCTGGAAGTCCCACCTGAAGGGTGGGTACAGATAGCCCCCACAACTCCTTGATCCAGCCATCCACTCCGAGTGCATCCTGCTCAGTGGTCCTCCTCCAGGTACCGTCCTGCTCCGCACGCCTCCACCACGATCAGTGTTGTCCGTCGTCTGCAACCAACACAACGAAGTGCGGGCATAGCTCGTGCAGGGGTGAGTATAAGCTACTCAGTAGGGACCCTGAGACCCCCAAAGGTCTCCCGAAATCCACAAAGGATAATCCACAAAGGAAAGATACAATAACGAAGTAACATCTGACCTTGATTAGGTATATGCGCATACATATACCAAGTCATCAATTAACGTTCGACTCCAACGTCCGAGCCATGCACAACCCAGTCCACACAGGAAAGAAAACATATACCCACACAGGATAGCACAACATAATCCACAAAGGAGAGTAAACAGTAATCCACATAGGATAGCTCAACACAATCCACAAAGGAGAGTAAACAGTAAACCCACACAGGATAGATCAACACAATCTACAAAGGAGGGTAAACAGAAGATTCAGCTCACACAGGTATACTTCTTCAGATGAAGATAAAGATGATCACTGATCCATCTAAGTCGTCGGACCCACAAAGGATCGATAGGTAACTAGCCCCCGCAATGACCCACACAAGATCGGACCCACACAGGATCGGGCCCACACAGGACCTATAGGCGCTGGCTCACACAGAACCACTGAGCGCTGACCCACACAGGATCGGACCCACACAGGATCGGGCCCACACAGGACCTGTAGCACTGATCCACATAGGATTGCTGAGAGTAGTAATCGTCGCAGTCCACAGAGGATCTCTACACAGTCGTCGCCGCAGTCCACTAAGGATCTCTGCACGGTCGTCGTCCGAGTCCACTGAGGATCTCTGCACAGTCGTCGTTGTCGAAGTAGCAGTCGGAGCCAGCTCTAGGGTTCCCGCACACAGGAAGCTCGTTCGGGAGGGTCCGCTTCACGAGCCGGGAGGCTGATACATCAACTGACACAAAGTCCGAAGTTGATGTATCCAAAAGTTCTGTATCGTCAACAGGAACTCACCGTCGCAGACGGCGCGTCAATCGGATGCCCGGTCTGAGAGTTGTTGGCTCTTTAGTCCAAGGGGCCCTGTTGGTTTTTATGGAAAAACCAACCCGACCGTACTCCACCTGCATCCAAACCTCGGGCGGAGTGATCCAAAAGATCCATCTCACTTAGAGGAATTCAACAAAGCCGACGGCACGTCAATCAGACGTCCGTAGCTCAAGATATGAGTGTTTCCGCTCCGAGGACCCGGTTGGTTTCGTCTACGAACCAACCCGGCCAAACTCAAAGTATTCCGAAACCTTGAGTGAGATATACCGAAACGACCGTCTTTATCCACGGATCGCGTTTCCACTGAAGGCGCATCGTTTGGAGGCCCGTAGCTCAAGTGACGGGCATTTCACCAAAAACGGTCCGAAGATGAGGGGGTCCGGGTCCAGGCCGACCCGGCCCGACCCCCCTGGGTCGGCCGAACCGGGGACACACGACCCGGCCCGGCCCGGCCCGGCCAGGGCCGGTCCGGTTCGGCTCGGCCGAGCGGCCGACACGGGGGGAGCCGCCGCCCCGCGTGACACCCCCGCGGCAACCGCGAGGTGTCAGCCAGACAGCCGGAAGTGGCTGAAGTCGCGTCCCGAGTGACGTGGGGGGGGGGGTGGTGGAGCCGTCTCCCATGCCTGACACCCCCGCGACACCCGCTAGGTGTCCCCCTGGCGACCGGACGTGGCGGTCTCGTCCGGCGGCGCGCCGGGCGCCGCCGCCGGCTTCCGCGGGCCGCCGGAGTCGCTCTGGAGGCCCGTTTTCCTTCCCGTCTGCGCCGTTGCTCCTCCTGGGTTCCTTTCTTCTCTGCGGAGTCATCAGACATCCATTGAGGCATGTTTCGTCGTCACCCGTCAAATCCGCACAACCACGAAGAACAGCGGAGGGTTGTCGGGCCGTGTTCGTTTGGCCCGCACCCTCCGCATTAGATATAAACAACGGGAGAATTTTTATTCCACACAGGAAACAACAATTTTAATAAATTAAAATTGTTCAAGAATCTGGTTCTTTAACTTTTTAAGGAATCATTTACGGGAATATAAAAAGGGGCAATTCCAAAACAAAAATCCCTACCTCTTAGTCATCGTCGTACGCACGTTCTTCGCGGATTTGCTCGTCGCGGAAGGAGGGGATCGTCGCATCGTCGCGGAAAGGCGTTGCGTCGTCGCGGAATCCGGTGTTGCGTCGACGAAATCAACGGACCAAGATACAACAGATTTAATTATAAATAATTAAATCCATGTTTTGTTTTAAACCACAAATAACTTTTAGAAGAAACCCGAAATCACTCACCTCAAACGGTTGGTGATCGGAGATCAGGGCGGGGAAGAACGTCTCGGATTGGAGCATCGTCGATTTCCGCAGATGATGGCGTTCTTCGCATTCTTCGTGTTCTTCACGTTCTTCGCGAAGGAGAAGGAATGTACAAGTATTATGTCAAATCCTCTCAACATGCAAATAACCAGAGGTCGTGCGTTGGCCTTATTTTACTATTACGCCAACGAATTGAAAACTGGTTAAGAAACGATGGAATTAATTATTTGAATTAATTCGACGAAAGAAACTACCCATTTAATTCACGAATAAAACCGCCCAATTAAATGGTGCGTTAAGGATTTAAGAAAACGCGTCTGTTGACTTTCATAATGACAGGTTTTCGTGGGTGCGTTACTTAGCGGAAAGAAATGGCGGGGTTCATGCGCGCCCCACCTCACAAATATCCTACCAAGGGGGTAGGATATTTCTGGATAGCATCCTATCCATTTCAACTCATCTTAAGCCACTTTTAAGTGTCTTCAAGTTGCTTAAGTGAAATAAAATAAATTTTTTCGAACAAATTATTTTATTTCGAAACATTAAGCCCAAAATTTAAAAACCACATCAGAGAAAATGCAACTCCGAAAGAGGCGTTTCTAAGCAAATATCGGCACTGCGATTTCATCAGTGCCCTCAGAATTCAATTTCGGGCACCTGTTCAAAAGTTAGAAAAACCCGCTCGTCCGTTCACTGAACGTACCAGATCCAAACTTCGAAAAATGATTCTGGGCACACCGGGCCTCGGAATCACGTGCCGTCAGAAACTGCGCTCTTGTAAAATTACAAAGAAAATTAAGAAAAAAATTTCCATTAAATTTATGGGACTTTACATCAAAGGACTTGAGGAAATCCCTAGGGTGACCAGAGAAGCAATTGACACTCTGGGGAATTTATCTATACAATTGAAGGCCCCAAGGTTCTATTTATAGGAAAATATGTCACCCTAGGTGAAGGATACTCGTCATACATGTTCAGGAAAACATAAGTATTTCGATGGACCTAGTGATTTGGGCTACCTTAGTAGAACCACTTTGAGCCTTTTCAAATATTAATATTCTTTATTTATATTCTCCTACTTTTATAAGGCATTTCCCTTTGTGAATTCACCATCCATGAAATGAAATGATGTGTCCAAATTCATGGAATGGGGTGAATGTATCCTGAAACCATATTTTAGATTTTATGTGTATGGATTGTGAGGGATATAGTTGATTATTTCTCTCAATGTATGGGTTATCAATGGATAAATGTGAATCATCAATAACCTATTGGGATTTTATATCCACTTCATATAGAAAAATATAATTTTTGTGACATTAAGATATGTTTAAGGATTGGTTCCCAAAAATCACTTTGGAATCATCAAGTTTTATAGTTAATTGTATATCAACTCACAAAATCATCCAATAATTTTATTATTAAAAAAGGTTTCTTAATTGAGGATCATGATAAGTTATATATCTATGAGGTGGTTAGGATTTTTAATTTTCCATTGTCTATCATTTAATTTGATTGTCCTTGATATACTTCACGATTTTGTAGATAGTTGAAAAAAAAACAATGACAACATATTTTAATATTATCATGTCCTAACACCCATAGATTGATGGGAATAGAAAAAACAATAAAATTTTAGAAGAAATGATTTGATCAGGTGTGATAGATTTTGGGAGATTTTTGGAGGGACATATAGATTTAGTTGAATTTATTTCTTAAATAATTGATTGACTGATTAATATCATATAGAATCTCTCTGATAGAGATATTGGTATTGGTTAACCTAAATTGAAAGTGATTAATGAGATATGAGACTCATTAAATGTCTTATATTGATGATAATTAATGGTCATTTCTTTTTTCAGGAAGATATGAATACTTCTTACGAGTTTAATTGTGAATGGGACATTGATGACATAGGAATACTAAAATGTTGGCACCCTAACAGGTGGTTCTATTGAAAATTTTCAAGATAATAGGTGTTGTGAAATATCTATTGGATTTTTCATTGATGTATTATACATCACACGATGTATTCCATGTCTATAAACTTAGTATATAACAATAAAAACTATCTCAAGATCATTCCTATAATTCTATTGTTTTGAAACTATGTTTTACCATTTTATAAATATTAATGATGATTTACAACATGAAAGATAAAAATGTATGGGGGTGGATAATTCAACTAGTGAGGATATTGTAGAAGAATTTTCCAATTACATAGGATACATGGGAGAGAGTGAGGAGTAGACACACTAGTAATGACCAGACTTTTTTGAGGATAATAATGTATGGTGACTTTTAGGGAATAGAATTCCTATGGTGGGGAGAATTGTGACATCTTAGGATTGATGGTTTTGTCCCCCTTGTGTTTTGGTGATTTGTTTCTCTTACAGATTTTAGGGAAGTAGTGAACATTAAATGGTGAGGGTTCATGGTCTTAGTGACCATGTAGGTAACCTGGGTTTTGTAGATCCAAGTCCATAATTTGTATATGGTCCTGAGGGAAAATGAAGAGTGGTTGTGCGGATGTGGGATTATTGTCAGAGGTGAATGCATAGTATACACATTGTCTTCGACGACCATATTTTTAGGTTTTAATTATATGATTTAGAATTCAAAAACATGATAAACCTCTCATAAGCCTTATTGAAAAACCTAACTCAACATGGTATGGATCTAGGGTTTCTTGGGAGAAAATTTAAGGTGTTTCCATCAGTAAATGATTTTTTTCCCTCAAGGAATGATTCTATGATAAAAAAATATAATGTTTAACCACGGTGATCGTTTGTGTACATAAATCTATATATTATATACTTTTTTCCTTATTATTAAATTGGTACATATATCACTATATATGAGATCTAGGTATTTAAATCATGTATTTGAAATCATGAATATAAGAATCATAATACCATATTCTTTTTTATAGATCCTAGAAAATCAAATATTGATTTCCTCCATCAAATATAAGGTTCAAAGAGCATCATGTGATCATAATTTTAAGGCCCCATCCTAAATATTTATGTAATCATGAGATGAGTCAAGAATTCAATAAATAGGATCTTTCAGGATTAGTGTTTTAGAGAATTAATCCACAACTATTACATTATATCTCGAAACATTCAAGGTAGATATTTATTCTTTATCTAATTTTTTTCACACAAAAAACATTAAATAAAATAAGAACTATTTTATTGATATAAATATTAATGAATTCATTATTTATCTTAACATTCCTTATATATTATGAAAAACATTTCAATAACCTAAGATGAGTATAATAATCTCAGTATGGGATAAAAATAAGGAAAGAAACCATTAGTCTAGGAATACATAAAAATCAAAGAGGTCATACTTTTCAGTCATATACATAATCTCTTGAAAATTCCTTAGGAAATAATAAAATTTATGAATAAAACAAAGAAATAATAAATCATAAAAGTAACATATAAATGCCATAACATACTTACATTTTATCTTTCATAGCTACATAGGTAGTTACATTTGGAATACCCAACACAGTATATTCCCTAAACTTAATTGGAGAAACATTAACATTTACCTCTATCACATTACCAAATGCATTGGAGGGATATATCTGGCTTTCCTACCAACGTTTTATCATGGAACCACCCATATACACAAAAAATTCCAATGAACCATTACATAATCATAACACATAAAACAAGCATAAAAGAAAAGATATCATTTCTACATTGAAATAAAGATATATAATTTCAAGATATTGACCTGGTAAGTGATTTATCAAACCATTTTCATTATCAAAATACATAATAATGGTATATCATAGTTATTTACCTTTTAAAAACAACATTTCTGGTTAATTAAGGCAATATCAAAGAATTATCATGATGGTGGAAATGTCATTTTCACCATGAACGATAAAAAGAAACATTCCCTTGGTCATTTAGTAAAGTGATTCATAAACACAAAATATTATTTTTGAAAATATATGAATGAAATTAAAATAAATAGGGTATAATTATACACCATATAAAATAATATGTTCAATATATGCCTCAATGAAAGATGATTGAGCGAATTCCCTTACCATGAGTCTGACTCATCACATATGTTCTTTCTTCTTCTTGAATTATAAACATAAGTTAATTACTACAAGCTTAATTACATATTTTGTGTTTTATTATTCCATTTATATCACCTATTACCATTTTATACACATTACATAATTATTTTGGTTAACATAAGTCAATTTTTCAATATTTGGTAGTAGATTCATAAATGACCTTGTTATAATTAACAATTATCCATGTTATCAAAATTACATTATATACATATTGATATTCATGATTTAAGCCTAATATATATCCATTATATAAGTATTTATATCCATTAAATATGTATTAATAATATTCCATATCATTTGTAGAAAAGAAACGAAATGCATCGTTCATGGAGATGGTAAGTTGTACATATGCATGAACGATACTTTCATTTCAATCTCATAGTTAATGGAGTGAAAACTAAATTATACATACATTTATTATAATTATAGTATAATATCATATTTTATATATGTTAAATATGTGAATTAACCCCATCCTTCATACGCTCCATGTATGGCATGAACGAGTCATGTCACTTTATGGGGGCTAGTAGTCCACACTTCCTAAAGTGAAATTATCGTATTTACACATTAAAGAAACAATAAATGAATTATTAAAATAAAAAATTATAGAGACAATATAAATATAATAAATTTAATATCTAAATTCAATTCCATAATAATATCTACCATGAGATATTGTAAGGGATAATCGAATAATCATCTTTTTGTGAGGCAGAAGTTTTCCATACACAGAATCAGTATGTTCGTATCAAATAGGTGAATGTGTGTGTATGTGTTGTTATAATACAAATCATAACTAATTACTTGAATATTTAGGATACTGGTGTAGTTATGTAATCAAATAATAATAATATAACAGGGAGTGAAGAGATAAAATAATGGAAAGAAACTTAGATAAGACACTACCTCATAAAACGTGAAACTACCTTTGATTGGAGCCAAATGGATATCTTGAATTTCCTTCTTCCTAAGGTAAGGATTCAATGAGGAATATTATTATGTTGGGATCTTATTTAGGTAGATTTTTTACAGTCCAAGGGTCTTGGTAGGTGTGACTAAATGGGTAGAGGTGAAGCCATTTTATAAGAGGGAGGAGGGGCACTTTATGAATGTATTGAAATATTATTTTATATGAAGATTATTATCGGTTTCCAATGGTCCCAAAGCCATTAATTTAAAATATATGATGTTTTTGGGTCAAAAAACCCTCAAACAATAGGTTTCGGACAGGTCTAAGTAAAACATTTAGCCTTATATTTTCGCTTTAACCCTTGGTTATCTATTTTGACTCTTACCATGTATTCTTGTATATTAATTCTATATGGTTAACATAGTCACTATAAAAATCCATTAGAACAACAAGTTTGTAATTACTTACATATTCAATAATATATAAGTCATTTCTCTGAATAATAGATTTTTGGACTATTATATCATTTAAAAAATAGTATTTTCAACTCATTTATATCAATTTTAATACTATACATATGATGACTTTTTTAAAAATCCATAACAAACTGATTAATTCAAACCAACATCATTAATTTATTGATAAAAATTTATAATCATTCCTAAAATTTGTGGATGGAATAAAAAGTTTTAAAATAATTTTTTTTAATATTTATAATCACATTTATTTAAAACATTTATTAGTAAGGTAATCACTACATCATCATTATGTCATACATAAATTTATTTATTTGATGCATAAAAATAATAGAAAACCTACCATGATTCAAGAAATATTTTTAAATTTATAATGAATATTTATAGTTGAAACTATAACATATATAACCACATAAAAAATAGTTTTACTAAAAGAAACATGTTTATGTTTTTTTTATTTACTTTAAATTAATTCTTATAAAATTTAATTTTCACCTCCAAGTGGCTCCATGAGGTCCCTAAATCATCCCAAGGATGACCATGGCTGGAAAAATTACAGCCAATATTATTAGTACACATGTTAGGGTAGTTTAATATTATAATAATTTTATTTTTTACCCTTATTGACCAGATTTACTCTTTAAACGTGGTAAATAATATAATTACTAAAGTTAATATTCCTACTGTATAAGAATATAAGATACATATTTACAAAATTTTGACCTACTAATTCCAAATACGGAATCCGTTTTCTCATGTTCAAAATAATGATGTTCCAGTAATTAATTTAAAATTAATTCCTATTGGAAAAATAAAAAAGCTGGTTTTTAAGAAGTAATAACTATCAAAATGTTGATATGTGTTTATGTCTAATTATAGTATAAAATTACTTCAAATAACCAAAATTGTATAAAATAAAAAAAATATATCCAAATTAATTTTAAAACCAATTAAAACTGAAATCTAACTATATAAATAAATTAGATGAAAAGGTAGTTTTGAATTAAAATGTGGTATTTTTTACTATTCATAAAAAACTAACTCTCTTAGAAAATTATCAAATATTTATCAAAAGTAAATTTTGATGTCCCACTTATATAAAATAATTTTATTTTTTCAATGATAAAATATATATTTGATTTAAACTAGATTTAAAAAGGGTTCTCCTTCAAAAGGTGTTAAGGGGACCTTTTAAAATAATTAGAGTATTTCATTCTTAAAATCAAGTTCATTCTTATTTTAATCCCCTAAAACTATCATATAAATGTAAAGACATTAAAAAAATGAGTATAATAATATTTTAGTTAGTTATTTTCAGTTTTTCTAATATAATTGCTATGAATTAAAAACCATTTAAAAAATAATATTATTACTATATTATTTTTTGGTATATCTCAATGTTGTGTGCTACATTAGATTTTGGAGAAACTCCTTATTGTGTTTCGAGTATGCTATCAGAAAACTTATACCCTTTAATATATAATTAATATCATATTAATTTTAATTTATATGAATATTAATGTATTATTCTATAAATACCAGTTTAGTTACCTCTTTCCCCCTTTCGGAAATTGCATCCTTGCAATTTTAAAATTGGTTTGGGATACTTCACTGAATGTCCCACATCAAAAAAAGAGTCAATTAAAATATAAATTTAAGAGACAGAATAATAAATACCAAGGTCACCCAAGATAACACATAATATGATTCCATGTAGTAAAACATAGATATGGATGAGAAATTAAGTGTCAAGTTATGAAGGAGAGTGATGGAAAACATGATCAGGGGAAATTTAACTATAATTAGACCATAAAAATGATATCAGTAAAATAGTCTTTGATTACCCAGTAAGAAAATTGAACATACGTTGTTTTTTTAAGTTCCCTTTAAAAACATTGTGGAATATTTTTATCATCTTAACTATGAACATAAGGAAACATAATTACTTGTCAAGTAGAGTTTCATACTTTCATAGATTTGTACCACAAAGTCATCGTATCTCCAAATGATGAGTATTCAAGATTCCTTGGTTACTCATGACGTGTTATAGTCAACTTATAGAGAATCAAAAAATATGAAAACTTGAACTATATATTTCCCCTTTATTATTCATTTACCAAAAAAAATGTTTAGTACAAGATAAAATAATCCCAAAAGTATAATCCTTTATAAAAATAAATATTACTCTTAATCTCCAAAATTCAACAAAAAAACCCGACCTTCAAGAAAGTCCATTCGGAACACAAAAGTCATTAAAATTCTACAAAATAATCCAACTAATATTGAAACCCAAAATTCAGAAGGATTTTTTCATATAGTATTCGACGATAAATCATAACATTTATCTATAAATAACATTGACAACTCTTAATGTATCATACTAAAAATTAATTTTCTGAATCACATATTCTTTACGATAGGATAAAAATTACCATAAATAACCCAAATCTCCATATGCCTATAATAAAAATATATATTCTTAAAACATGAAATTAAACCATTAATCCTCAAATTAAATCCCATAGTATTCAATTTTCCTTAGGCATATAGTATTCCCAAAATAGATAACGTCCTCCAAAATAACATTTATCACTTAATCACCATATCATTTTCTTATACTAAGGATATATATTTGATAAAAAATAAATTCCAAAATTAACTTATTCTTGATTTATAAAATCATTTAACTAAATATAATATGTCATACTAACCAAGGAATTCACGCAGGCCAGTGGTAGATGATGCGCCCTTATCACCCTTCGGTTATGGGTTCAATTCCTACAGCCTTGCCGGATATGAAGGGTTGTCACCCATCCTATGGGTTGTCATTTTTATAAAACTATATCATTCATATATCATTCTAAAAATATGATAATTTCTTCAAAAAATTACCATAACCAACTTAATCCCCAATGGTTATCTTATAACATTGATTTTGCATCCTAAAATGTAATAGCCATTAATCACTTCAAAAACAAAGGATTATATGAACCCCTATGTTTATCCCTTATGTCCACACAATAAAATTTAATTATTCGTTGAATAAAATATTCACATAACAATCATTAGGGTAACACAAATTAGAAAAATTATTCCAAAGTAATCCCATCATCAAAATGGCATTAATACATTTCAACCTTTCATCACCCAGATATCTAATGTACCTCCCTAATGACTAAATTGTAGATATATTAATAATAAAACAATATTCATGATTCATTATCTATTATTTCAACTTATTATATAATAATTCCTTCCTATAAATGAAAAAATTAATCAAATCCTATGATTCAATAATTTCAAAACATGAGATATAAAATAATCCATACCTTTCATTGGTTATTGTTAGGTACCTCATACTCAATAAGAATGGAATTAATAATTGGTAAAAATATATTTTTTGGTTCTATCTGATCCCATTCCTTGAAATTATTGATTGAAAATATATTTTTTTAATGACCATGAACACCACATTTGAAAAATTCATCAATCCCTTGTAAAGAACTTCTTTCCCCCTCTTGGAGTAAACAGAACACTTCCTTTTTTAATGACAGGTTATTGCTTCATGACCTTCATTACTTCATCTATAACATCTTCCCATCCCTTTGAAACATTTTACTAGGTGTTTCATTCAACATACTTGACACAGCGTATTTTGAATATACATACCTTTATTATTATTACCTGAAATACCAAAGGGATTTGTTTCTCACATATATGATTCCATAGAAAATTTCACAATGTTTAAGTGCTAAATAATGACTCTATATAGTTTTTTATGAATAAAAACATGAGTAATCAATGAAAATCTTATTTCATTAGGTTTTTTATTCAAAAAAACCATAAATGTTTTCTTCACATCCATTGTAACTTTGGTGCCTACTAGATCAAGCCATTTACAAAAAACAAAAAAAAAGGCCACTGTGAGTATATCATAAAAATAATAATATAATATCCTATGTGGAGGGTAAAAACTAATATATACTTATTCAGGTTATCTTAAACGCATTAAATTTATCTAAAATAACTATTACTCTTTCTAGTATGCTAACTATTGTGGTTATATAAAATATGTCACATATGCTTAAATAAAGAACTAACCTCTAAAGTTATCTAAACCTACCTCTGATACAAATTATAAGGCCCCAACCATTAAAATTACATATTCTCAAGATAAGTCAAGAATTTTACATTGAGCATCTTTTTTGGTTAAGAGTTTTAGGGAATTAGGGCATAATTATTACATTACATCTCAAAAATTACAAAGTAGAAACTTCTTATTTATCATATTTGTTTCACAAAAATAAAACTCATTAAATAAAAAAATAATTATTTTATTGATATAAATTTTCATGAATTATTCCTTTCTCTTAACCTTTCTTATTCCCTTTGAAGAAACATTTCAAAAACATGGGATGAAAATAAAAATATTAATAAAGTATATAAATTAAGGAAAGAAACCATTAGTCCATGACAACATACAAATTAAATAAGTCATAAATTTCAATCATAATCACAATATCCTTAACATACCACATGTAATAATACGATGTATGAATAACCAATAGAAATCATAAATCATAAAGGTAACTTGCAGAATCCATAACATACTTATAGTGTAACTTTCACAGCAATATATGGAGTTACATTTGGAATACCAATCAAAGTATATTCCCTAAATCTCATTTGAGAAACATTAACATTTACCTCAATCATGTTTCCCAATGATTTTAAGAGCTATATTGGGATAACCTTCCATAGGTTTATCAAGGAACCACCCATACACATAAACAATTCCCAGAACCATAACTTAATCACAACAAATAAAAAACCAGAAACTAATGATAACATTTTCACATTGTAATAAAAATATATTATTTCAAGATATTGTAATAATAAATGCTTAATCAAAACTCGTTAAAGCCCAAAATACATAAAAAAGAGTATATTTTAGTAATTTGATTTTAAAAACATTATGTCTGGTTAAAGAAGCCAAATATCAAAGACTGCTTGTGGTGGTAGAAAGGTTTTTGTCACCACATAAGTTAAAAAGAAACATTACCTTTGTAATTTAGTAAAGTTATTCGTAAAAATAATATTCCATTTGAAAACAGTTGAATGAAATTAAAAAATGGTATAATTATATATCATATAAATGAAGGAGATCAAAATATGCCTTAATAAAAATAAAATTGAGATGAAGACCCTTACATTGAGTCTAGAACATCACATATGTTCTTTGTTCTTCCTGAATAATAATCTTAAGATAATTTATAATTTCTCTTGAACCCTTTTTGAGTTTAATATTCCATTTATATCACTTATTACCACGTTATGAACATTAAATAGTTATATAATTTATCATCAGTCATTTGGTCGATATTCAGTACTTGAGTCAAAAATGACTATGTTATAACTACAAATTATCTTTGTGGTAAAAATTACATTTTCTCCATAACAATATTAATGATTTATGAATAATATATAACTATTATATATGTATTTATATCCATTATATATTTATTTATAATAGTCTGTAAGATTTAGTGATAAGAAAAAATATCATCATTCATGGAGCTGGTAATCTGTACTTACGCCTGAACGCTACATTCATTTATTTTTTATATTTAATCAAATGAATACTGAATAATACATATGTAAATAATAATTATAGTATATAATCACATTTTATATATGTTATATAATTTCATTAACCCCAATTTTAACACATTCCATGTATGTAATGAATGAGTCACATCACTTTGAGGTGGGGTAGTGTACACTTTCTCAAATGAAATTATCATATTTACAATTATCAAATGCATAATGGTATGATTTAAATAAAAAATATAATCATATGGACTATATAAATATAATACATATCATAAATTAATACAGTGACATCATAAGGTACACTATGTTTGGTGGTTGGGGAAAATCGAACAATCATCATTTTGTGATGCAATAGTCCGTCATACGTAGAAAACATTATGTTTTATCCATTAGATGGAGGTGTGTGTAAGTGTAGTTATAATAATTCTCATATCAAAATCCAAGTATATTAAGGATAAAATTTTAGTTATGTAATAAAAAAATAATAAAAGAATATGTAGTGAATAATTAAAATACTGGACATGAACTTAGAGAAGACGCTACCTCTTAAAATGTGTAAATCCCATTGATTCAATCCAAACAGCATTCATTAATTTCTTTATGCCAATTTTCAGGATTATAGGTGGAATATAGGGATGGTGGGTGATTATTTGGATAGATTTTGGATGAGACAAGGGGCTTGAGAGATGTGATTAAAGGGGCAGAGGTGATTCCCTTTGATAAGAGGGTGGAGGGGAACATTAAGAAGGTATTGAAATATTATTTTATTTTAAAATTATTTCCATTTTCAATTGCTGAAAAAGTCATTTAAATCAATAAAATATTTTTTGGTCTATAAAATACCTCAACCAATAGGTTTTATACTAGCCTAGGTGAAAAATGATAACCTTATCTTTTTTTTTCTTTAACTGTTAGTTAACTAATTTGGCTCTTACCATGACTTCTTGTATATTGTTACCATATGGTTAGTATAATTTATATAAAATTACAATAAAACATGAAGAGTTTAATTAAAGAAATTTTAAACATTATATAAGTAATTTTGAATAATCTTGTATTTTCTGTACTATTACATCATTTATGAAAATTTTATTTGTTTTAAAAATTCAATTATGTCAATTTTTAGACGATTCATATCATGACTACTTAAAAAATCCATAACAACTTTAGCCATTTGAAAAACCTTAATTAATTTAAATATATAGAGTAATGATAATTTATTAAATTCTTGAATGCCCTAAAATGCTTAAAAATTTTAGTAATATTTATAATTTCATTTATATTAATAATTCATTAATAAGGTAATCATTACATCCTCATTTGGTCATATATAAATATTTGAATTTGATATCTAAAATTTATAAACAAAATAATATAATGTAAGAAAGGTTTTTATTTTTATAAATAATATCTATAGATGAAAATATCATTTATATAACCCCATAAAAATTTTATTACAAAAAGATTCATGTTCTTGTTTCATTTTTCTTAACATGAAATTAAATATTATAACAAGTCATTTTCAAATCCTTGTGGCTCCATGGGGTCGAAAAGTCATCCCAAGGATGCCCTTGATCGTAGATATCTCAAAAAATTGGATTAAGACATATTTTATGGTAGTTTAGTATTAATTATAATATTATTTCTCACAATTATTTACCAGATTTACCCTTTAACCATGGTAAATAAAATAATTACTGAAATTACTGTTCATAATGTCTAAAAATAAAATGTTCCAATTTACACTAGTTGGACCTATTGATTTCAAATAAAGAAATCCATTTTTCCAAATTCAAAACATAGAAGTTGAAATAATTAATTTATCATTAATTTGTGTCATCAAAAAGAAAACGTGGGTTTTTATGAAGTAATAACTATCAAAACATTGGCATATGTTTATGTCCAATTTTAACGTGAAATTACATCTATAGAGAGAAATTAGATTAAATGATAAAAATATAATCAAATTTCATTTAATCCCAAAAAAAATTAAAATCTAACTATATGAAAAAATCATATAAAAAGGTAGCATTGACATAAAATGTGGTATTTTTCACTATACATTAAAAAATGAACTCTATCAAAAAATTTCCAAAAATGTATCCAAATTAAATTTTATGTCCCTATTCTATAGAATAGGTTCATTTTTCCAAATTCAATATATAAAAGTGAAAAAACTGGATTTAAAAAAGATTCCCCTTCAAAAGGTGGTAAAATGGACTTTTAAAAATATTTGAGTATTTCATTCTTAAGATCATATTCATTCTTAATTTTAGCCTCTAAAATTTATTGAATAACTATAAATTCATTTAACGAACATGTATAATAATAATTTATTTAGTTCTATTCATTCCCACCAATACAACAATAATTCATTAACTACCATTTAAAATTAATTTTTTTATTACGATATTATATTTTGGTATATCTCAATGTTGTGTAAAACATACGATTTCATAGAAACCCCTTGTTTCATGTCAAGTATGCTATAGGAAAATGAATCCCCTTTAACATAAAATTAATATCTTATTTATAATTATTAATCTAACTAAAAAAATTAGTATTCTATAAATACCTGTGTAATTACATCCTTCTCTCCTTTTGAAAATTGTGTCCTTTCAATAATAAAATTGTACTCGGAAACATAATTGAATGTCCTATATCATAAAACTAGTAAATAAAAATATCGCTTTAAAAGAAAGAATGATAAGTACAATGGTCACATGAGATAACACTTACGTGGATTCCATGTATGAAAACATGCATATATAAGAGAAACTAAGTGTCATGTTTTGATAGAGAGTAATCGAAAACTTGATCTCTGGAAAGTTAACAACAAGAAAACCATAGACTTTTGATGGGTTAAATAGTGTTTGATTACCATGTAAAAAAAGTGAACGAACAATATGGTTGTTTAATATTCCTTTCCATAATTTTGAGGAAATTATTTATGAGTTTGACTTAGAATAATAGGAAACATACATACATGTAATATAGAGTTTTAGGGTCTCAAAAATCAATACCACAAAAACATCTATTCTCCAAATGATGAGTATTAAAGATTACTTGGTCACACCTAAAGAACTCGAATCAAATTATAGATAATCACATGATCCAAAAATGATTAACAATATATTTGTTATATAATTATACATTAATTAAACCCAAAATGTGTAGTATAAGATTAGATAATCCCAAAAAGGACAACCATTTAGAAAAATAAATACTACTGGTAATCTCCAAAATTCAACAAACAATACCCAATGTTGCGAAATGAATATTCAATAAACAAAAGTCCTTAAAATTCCTCCAAATAATCCAACTATGATTGAAACCACAACATCATATGGATTTGATTACATATTGATCCATTATAAATCATAAAATTTATCCCCAAATAACATTTAATAATATTAACGTCTTATACAGAAAATTAATTAACCTAATCACATATTCTCCATGATAGGTTAATCATTTCCTAAAATAAATAAAATCTTAATATTTTCAAAACAAAAACATATATTCTTCCAAAGAGAAATTAAAACATTAATCCTCAAATAAAATCCCATATTATTTGATATTCCTTCAGCATATAGTGTACCCAAAAGGGAGAATGTCCTCAAAAATAACATTTACCACTAAATCGCCAAATCATTTTTCCATAAAAAGGATATCCATTTGATAAAACATAAGTTCCAAAATCAACATATTATTAATTAATAAATTAATTTAAATAAAAATAATAAATCATAATAACTAGGGGCTTCACGTAGGCCAGTGGTAAACAATGCTACCTTTTCGACCTTCAGTTTTGGGTTCAATTATTACAGCCTTGTCTGATGCGATGGGTTGTCACCCATCTTACAAGATTCCATTTTTCTAAAACCATATCATTCATACAACATTATAAAATATAAGATAATTTCCTAAAAAGTTACCATAACCTACTTGATCCTAAAGTTTTATCTAATACCTTTTAGTTTTCATTCCAAAATGTAATAACCATTAATTACCTCAAAAAAATGAACAGATGAACCCATAAGGTTATCTATTATGTCCGGACAAGAAAATAAAATTATTACCTGAATAAAAATTTCACATATCAAACATCAGGGGTACACATATTATGAAATTTTCATCCAATGCAATCCCATCATAAAAATATAATTAATACATTTAATTATTTCATCACCTAGATATCTAACATATCTGTCAAATTTCATAAATGTATGCATTATAATCATCCAAAAATCTTCATTATCCCGTAACCATTTTTTCCATATTATTATTTAATACTTTTTTCCTACAAAAAAATCATGAATCATATCATATGATTGAATAAATCTTAAAACATAAACTATGAAATAATCCATACCTTTAATAGGTCATTATCAGTTACCTCATCCTCAATTAAAATGGAATTAGGCATTGGTAACAATATATTTTCATAGTCCTGCTAATCCTATTTCATATCCTTATTCATAGGAAAATTATTTTTGTAATGACTATGCACACTAAATTTAAAACATCCAATTGATCCCTTAGAAAGAAATTATTTCCCCTTATTAGATTCAAATGATCCCTTCCTTTTTCCATGACATGTTATTTTATTATAAACTTCACTACCAGATCTACAAAATCATCCCACCCCTTTGATATATTTTCCAAGGTTTTTCATTCCACATCCTCGACAGATATGTTTTTTAATATTCTTACCATTATGATTGATACCTAAACTTCCATAGGGATTCGTTTCTATCATATATGATGCCTTAAAAAAATCACGAGTGATCAATTTGTCAATAATGACTCCCAATAGTTGGTTAAGAATAACCACAATAGTTCTCAATGAATATACCATTTCATTTGGTTTCTTATTCGGAAAACCATCACAGTTTACTTCACATCCATTGTTACTTTAGTACCTACAAGATCAATCCATTTACTAAAACAAATAAGGTTCATTATAAGTATATGAGTAAAATATCCATATAATATCCTATGAGTAGGGAAAACACTAAGATATACTTATTTATATTATCTTATAATAATTAAATTTATATAAAATATTTATGACTCTTTCTAATATGTTAACTACTTTGGTTATATAATGCATCTCACTTATTCTTAAATAACACCATAAACTCTAATTTTTTCTTAATAGACCTTTGTTACCAACTATAAGGATCCATCCATAAACATTAAATAATCTTCAGTTAATTCAAGAATTTAAAATTTAGGATCCTTTCAGGTTTACTGTTTTAGTTAATTTGTCCATAACGGTTACATTACATCTCAAAAATTACAATGTAGACAATTCTTCTTTATCTAATTTTTTTCACAAAAATGAAACTCATTAAATAAAATAAGAACTATTTTCTTCATATAAATATTTATGATTTTTACCTTTATCATACCCTTATAACGTATGACAAACATTTCAAAAACTTGGGATGAGATTAAAAATATCAATAAGAGATATAAAATAAGGAAAGATAACCTAAGTCAATGAATACATAAAAATTAAAGAAGTCATACTTTTCAATAATAAACATAATCTCTTTAACATAACTCATAAAATTATATAATTTATTAATAAAAATATAAATCATAAATCATAAAGGTAACTTGTGTAATCCATAACATACTTACATTGTAGCATTCACAGCTATATCAGGAGTTACGTTTGGAATTCCCATCATAGTATATTCTATAAATATCTTGGGAGAAACATTAATGTTTACCTATATAAAATTAACCACAACATTGGATAGATATATCTGGATCACCTTCCCTCATTTTATCATGGAATCACCCATTATACTAAATACTTCCCAAGAAGAATAACATATTCATAACACATAAAACTAGTATAATGGTATGATAACATTTCCACATTGCAATCAAAATATTTATTTTTAATATATTGACTTAATTAATGATTTATAAAACCATTTTCAATAAATGAATATTTAAAAATGGTATATATTAGTTATTTCCCATTTTAATACATTACATCTTATTACGGAATCCTAATATCAAATAATAATTGCAGTGCCAAAAAGGTTATTGTCACGACATACGTTAAAAAGAAACATTCCCTTTCTCTTTTAGTAAAATGATTCATAAAAGAATATAAATTTTGAAAACCATTAAATTAAATTAAATTAAAAAGGGTATAATTATAGATTGTATAAAATAAGAGATCAAAATATTCCTCAATAAATGGAGATTGAGACGAAGCCCCTTACATTGAGTCCAACTCATCATGTGTGTTCCTTGTACTTACTGAATAATAAACTTATGTTAGTATCTACATGATTCATAAATTTTTTCAAGTTTATTATTTATTATATATCAAATAATACCACATTATTATCAGAACATTATTATTTATGTTAACATCTATCATTTTGTCGATATTCAGTACTTGTGTCAAAAATGAACATATTATAATTAAAAATTCTCCATGCTCTTGATAGTACATTTTTTCCAGAATGATATTCATAATTTAAGTATCATATATATACATAATATATTTATTTATATCCATTATATATTTATTTATAATAGTCTATAAAATTTCGAAATAAGAAATGAAATGCACCATTCATGTTAATAGTAAGTCGTACGTATGCATGAACACTACTTTAATTTCTTTTCCATATTTAATTGAATGAAAACATAATGATACATAGATATACTATATTTCCAGTATAATGTAATATTTTTTATACATTATATATGTTCATTTACCACATATTTTTAGGTTCCTTGTATGTAATGAATGATTCATATTACTTTGAGCAGTGGTAGTTTTCACTTCCTCAAATGAAATTATCTCATTTACACATTAAGTAAAGAGTAGAGGTATTATTAAAAAAAAGTATATAGAAAATATAAATATAATATATATCATATATAAATAAAATTCCATAATATATTCCACCATTAGAGTTGGTAGGGGAAAATTGATCATCCATTGTTTCATGATGCAGTAGTTCTCCATACCCAGAAACAGTATGTTCATATCAATTAGATGGAGGTGTGTGTAAGTGTAGATAGAATAATTCTCAAAACAAAATCCTAACATATATAATTTACTGGTGCTATTATGTAATAAAATAAATAGAATATAATAGGAAGTAAAGATGTAAAATAATGGAATGGAACTTATTAAAGACACTACCTCTGAAAACATGTAACTCCCTTTGATTTATCCCAAAAATATTTCTTCAGTTTTCTTATACCTATGATAAGGCTTATAGGTGTAATATATGGTTGTGGAGAAATATTTTGGCAGAGTTTGGATGTGCCAAGGGGCTTTATATATGTTATTAGATGGGTAGATATGATGCCCTTTTATAAGTGGGAGGGGGGAACTTTAGAATGGTATTAAAATATTATTTTATTATAAAACTATTTTCAGTTTATAATGATCCCAAATAAATTAATTTCAAATATAAGATTATTTTTTGTCACAAAACATTCAACATATAGGTTTTAAACTAGACTTGGTGACAAATTTATCCTCATCATTTAGCTTTAACCCTTAGTTAAATAATTTTACTCTTACCATGTATTCTTGTATTTTCATACTATATGGTCTATATAGTTACTATAAATTGACAATATAACATAAAGTTGTTCATTAATGACTTTTTATACATTTTATAGGTAATTTGAACTATTCATATATTTTTATGAATATTATATCATTAAATAAAATATTATTTGTTTTAAAAACGCATTTCTGTTAATTTTTATACTATTCATATGATTACATTTTTAAAAAACCATAACAACTTTATTTGTTTGAAAAAACCACATTAATTCAAATATAAAAAGTCATACTCATTAATAAAATTTCTGTATGGCATTAAAAGTTTTATAATAATATTTTTTTAATATTTATAATCTCAATTATTTAAATTACTCACTAATAAGGTAATCACCACATCATCATTGTGTCACAAATATATTTATTTATTTGTTGTCTAAAAATTATAAATAAAATACCATGATGTAGGAAATAGTTATTAACTATATAATGAGTATTTGTATTTGAAATTATCTCTTATATACCATATATAAAAAAATTTACTAAAAGATACATTTTCATGTTACATTTTTCTTTATATTAAATTAATTCATATAAAATGTCATTTTCACATCGAAGTAGCTCCATGGGGTCCCAAAATCGACCCATGGATGCCCATGGTCGAACATATCTCAACCAATAGGATTTTGACACGTGTTATGGTAAGTTAATATTATTACAATATTATTTTTACGATTATTTACCAGATTTACCCTCTAACCATGGTAAATGAAATCATTACCGAAGTTACTATTCATAATATCTAAAAATAAAAGGTACATATTTATAAAATCTAGACCTACTGATTCTAAATATGTAATAAATTTTTGAAAATTCAAAACACATAAGTTTCAGTAATTAATTTAATATTAATTATCATTGTCGAAAAAAACAGGTTTTTAAGAAGTAATAAATATCAAATGATTTACATCTGTTTGTGTCCATTTTTAGAGATAAATTAATTCCAATTACCAAAATCGAATTAAATTATAAATATATATTGTAATTATTTTTAAAACCAACTAAAAGTAATGTATTTGAATATAAATAAATTAGATGAAAATGCAGTTCTGACTTAAAATGAAGAACTATTCACTATTAATTAAAAATAAATTTTCGTAGAAATTTACCAAAAATTTATCCAAAGTAAATTTTGATATCCTTAATATATATAATAAGTTAATTTAGTAAAATAAAATATATATAAATTTTAAAAAAAATAATATTTAAAAGGGTATTCCCCCTTAAAAGGTGGTAAAATAACCATTTAACAATTTTAGATAATTTAATGAATAAAATCGGATTCATTCATATTTTAAGCCACTAAAATATATTGGTCCAATGTAAATAAATTTAACAAAAATGTATAATCATATTTTAGTTAGTTTATTATTCCTTCTAAAACAATGGCTAGGCATTAACTACCATTTTAAAATAATATTATTATTACTATATTATTTTTTTAATATATCTCAATGTTGTGTGCAACCTAAGATTTCTGAGAATCTCCTTGTTGCATGTCGAGTTTTCTGTCAGAAAAATCATCCCCTTTAACATAGAATTAATATCTTATTCATAAGTATCAATACAAATAAAAATATATTATTTTATAAATACCCGGGTCATTATAATAATCAATGGTAGGTGGATCTTAATCACTCCTTATGAGATTATGATTCATTGTTTTATGAATTTTGTTCTTTATGTAGTTTCCATGTATGCAATTTAATCAAATAATTTTGTTTGAATTTATATAATAATTTATTAATTTTAGATCTAAAAAAATTTATTTGAATGAAACCATGGAATTTTGTTGGAAAAATAGTTGAATTGAACCGTGTGATCTTATTTTATTGATATGTTATTAAAATTGATTTTGGGTGTCATTAATTAGTAAGATTTAAGACTAGGGTTTAATAGGATGCTTGGGAAATATATTTTCCATATGTAAAAATAATTTGGTTAAATAAGTGTTTTGGGTGTAATCAATAATTGGTATGTCTTTAGTATATATCAAATGTATGGGTATTTGGGTAAGAAAGATATTTTTAAAATTTATTTGATATATGTGTAGCATGATAGGATATTCGGGAACCACTCTAGTGGGAGATTATTCAAACTGGATGTATGTTATGATCACAGGATTGAATTCATATTTTATATTTACTTATTTTCTAATGTACCCTAGGTTTTATATTATGGTGGAACTAGGAAGGGTTCCCTAGTTTAGTAAAATTATTACATATGTTCCATTAAAATGTTTCATTAATTTCCTATAATTTTGATAAAATATTTTTGTTATAAATATAATAATATTTCTCTATGAAATTAGTTTCATAGTTGAAAATATATATTCATGGTACTGCATGATAGTCTTGGATAATTTAATAGGGTATTCACACCCACCACTACATGCTCATATCACGGACTACGTTGATGTCTTTTGACATTATACAAGAAAGGGATAGGATCTATTATTCTAGGTAATTAATCATTAGATATGAGTTAATTGGGGGTGTTATGGTAGTATATATTCATAAATTGGTGGAATATTTGGACCATTCACATAAAAGAAGAATCATCAACTGTGTTTTATTTTCATGTAAGGATTGTGACTCTTTTATATTAAATTACACTTTGTTTAGTTTTTAGTTTAATTTTAATCTGATTTTTAAAGTTAGTTTTTGAATATAAATGAAATTTTATTCTCTTATCATATATATGGTTATTTATTTATGTTAAAATCATTCAGATAGGATAATATATTATACCTCGACATTAGTTTCCATCTTTTTTTTATCCTAAAATGCACCTAAGGACTTGTTTATATTTTTGTTTGGGTCTTGTAGTTTAGGCCCCAGAATCGAGGTCATCACATTTAATATTTTATATTATGTGTAAAAAAATTAAAAATATGATTATATGAATAATATGATATAAGTAATATTATATACATGGGTTATGATTTATCCAATTATATATATTTTTTTGAAAAAATAAGTGAATGAAAAAATATTATCTAGGAGAAAATATATTGTCCAAATTATTTTTTAAAATATAAGGGAAAGATTTATATCTAATAAAATGTGATATATTTTAAGGAATAATGATTTATTTTCAAAATATTTCTCTAAACACATAAGACACCAAAAATGACATAGTAAATAAAATTTTAGTTTGTATATTTTCCCACAAAAAATATGTTTATTTCTAAAATTAAAGGATTTTTTTTCACTGAAATATATATTTTGTAGAAAATATAGTTTCTAATAATATGGTTAGTGTAATTCTATACATATATGATATCAAATAATTATACATGTGGGATTTTACCAGTCAAATTCATGGTGATTGTCTCTTTATATCATAAAATACTTTAGTTTTTTTGGTAAAGAATGATCTTAATATTGACAGTTATATTTTTTTCGTTACTAGATGAACTAAAATGAAAAATTTCAATAGAAAAGATCCTTGATAATGATGAATAATATAGAATTATTTATAAGTAAATAATAAAATTTGGTAACAATATAATATTAGATTTTTTACAGTAAATGGATTTGATTTTTATTTTTGAGAATTAGAACATGAGGATTATGAATCTCAATCATAAAAGTATTCAAATAATAATTCATCACATATGTTACCCAATATAATCGTTTCATGGGAGGATTTTTCAAATGATAAGATTGAGAAATTATAGTAGTTTTATAGTGATATAATAACCTTAATAAAACCCTAAATTTACAGAAAACATATGTTTACTCTAGAAATATATCATATGGGATTTTAATATACATAAGAATATTTCTGAATTTTTAGTATTGTTAATGATTCTAAACATATAAAATGTATCATTTTATGAAATATTCAGTCTCCACATTATCATAATTTTCTGTTGGATTTATGTATTTATGAAGTTAAATGATAATTGACATCTTAAAGTATGAAATTAAGTTATCCATAATTGATGGTTTTCATAGAGTGTTATAGTTTATAATTAAATGTGCATATTTTCACAGGTTGGTTTTCTTATTGTGAAAATATATTTGTTCATGGGGAATGAAAGGATTTTCGTGTGATGGATAGAACACTATTTATACCTCATAAAGTGTCATATATTATGTATCTGGTATATTCGGGATTAATGGTTCTTTTGAATCCTTATATGCAAGGTTAATAAGACTCCCAACATGATAACCTTAATAATTTGATACCTTTCTTTCTCCATACTTTATGTTGAGCTAATTAGGTGTTGGTTGGGTATGTTGTTGGTCATGTATTTGGTTTAGGTTTAGCTAAGATTATATTTGTAATCTCTTGTGATGAGTATGATATGCAGGACCTCTATTAAGATAGAACATGTAAGTGTATGATCATATATAGATAAGGTACAAGATATGTTCATGTTTATTTAGAAAAGGAAAATGTGATATATTCATTTTTCATGGTGAGCGACATGTAATTTTTTCCTCTATATTGTTAGTATATACTTGGAGACTAGATAATATATATGTTTTTTATATGGGATTAGTATAATCCAGGTGTTGAGGTCATTTTTTTAATAAAAAAATGATTTATTTAATTCTATGTACATGTATATGATAAAGGTCTTGGACATAGGTATAGATTTTCATGTGTCTGATGTAGATCACATATGATACCTATATAGATGGAGTTGTATGAAAATTTTACAAGAGGCCTCCCTTTGATTATAATTATTTTGTAGGGAATTAATAAATAGTTTCAATTATATAAAATCCCATGAAATCATTATTTTGGGATGTATAACATAGGATTATGTTTTATTACAAATTATTTCTATAATACATTTAGAGTTACCCTATAAGTGTTTTGGAGGTTATCTTGAAGAATTATTTGATTTATATTCAAATATATTTTTATATGGTGTAATATGTAGATAAAATGAATGATATATTTTCCAAAAAATGTTTTATAATATATCTAAAAGAAGTTTTGGATATTGTTTCACCTGATTATTTAATAATGTAACATAAGGTAAATGTGTGATAAGTCTATGGGTGTTTAGTGAAAGTAGGGGATTGTTACAAATATCCACTATATCTAAACACAATAAATTCTAGTCTTAATCTTGTCGTCGTCTGTTTTAGGGAATCCCACAATATGGTAAGTGTAACCACTTCATAATTATGTGTAGGGAATAAAATGAATTCTGTGATAATTTATGTTATTTGATTTTCCATCTACCCAAACTACTATGTTTTTTTATTCACCACACATTGAATATTTGAGTTGATTGAATAGATAATTGAATGTTTAAATCTTATAAAATAAATGGAAGGAATCAAATCATTAGTTATAAAGAGATTCAATTTTTTTGGAATTTATGAAATTTTTAATCAATGGGAAGAATGATAGAGAAATGATTGTGGTCTCTAGGTGCTTATATAAATAAGATCAATCTTTATATAACGGATTGCATTTGGATACTGGGAAAACTCTTTAAGAGAAAAAAATATTTTTCATACATTTCTATATATCCTTTAATATGATGGTTCTATAAAACTATAGAAAAAATAGAATCCTTCCCAAATATTAGGAGATTCACCTAGATTGTAGATATCCTATGAGGAAGGAGCATTGTGGATACTTATCAACGATCTCTATCAAGTATGTGTGCTAAATCTTGTAGGAATTAAATCAACATAAAAAAGTTATATGGTATTAATTTCTTTGATTTAGTATAAATGAATAGAAATATCTTATATATAAGTGTGTAAATTTGGTCAAATAGCCTAGAAGACCACCCCACCCAGCTCAAAGCTCGACCATGCCTGACCGAAAAAAATACCGACGTGGGTTGGGCTAAGATTGGGCCTAGGGGTTGGTTAAGACAAACTTGGGCCACCATATTGTGTTCTAAGCTATCTCAAAATACCAACTCATGGTTCATCCAAGTAAACTGGTCTATGTTTTTAGCTAAAGCCTAAGAAAACACAAAAAATTACCAAATAACATACATTAATGGTGAATTGAACCCATTACTCTAATCATACAATGTTACACCTGGACCAACTTATACAGACATTGGTCCTATTATATTTATATTATATCTAAAATTATATATTTATTTTTAAAAAAATATTATAATGGTAATTAACAAAATATTATTTTTTACCATTATTTTGAAGGCATGATCGGCCTTGGCCCGATAATCCTAACCTGAAGAATTTGGTTTACACGAGGCCATGTCTAGGTCGATCTGTAAAATTTTTCAAGCTATCCCAATCCAACCTGGTTGTTATTTGAGTCAATCCCATGACTCATGTATGGTTAGGACTATCCATTTTTACATCCTTACATGTTGCATAAAACAACTTTGGCTAATAGTTTCTAGTATTTCGAAACAAGAATTTTCCCATTCAATACTTTTCACTCAACTATTTTATTTATTTTTAGAAAAAAATTAAATAATTTTAGATAATTAAAATAATCGTCAGTTTATTTCATTAGTGTTGTTATATTTTTGTATTTTACATTTAGAGATTAAGTAGTGATTATATTGCTAGAATTTGATAAAGTAACGTAGTAGTAACACATAGATGATGAAAGTGAACTGCTGTAGAGAATCAACTAGAAGGGTTCGGTGAATGGTTTTAAGAATCATATTCATGGATTATTGAGTATTGAACTAAAGGGTATCTCAAAAGAAAGAACATTATTTAGTGTTCTTTTTAAAAAATTAACTAAACATTAATTAATTTATAGCATATTGAATTTTTGAAACACTTTCTAAATACATCCTCTAATTAAAATATTTACATTTTTTATTAATTTTTAATAGTTATTTAGTAAGAATCGCCACCTGTTATTTAACTTAGGGATGTATTTTAAAAAAATACAACCAAATTTCATGAAAATAATAAAATTAAATAATTTCTAAAAAATATTTAATATTTACATTTTAAAAAACAAAACTAACAATAACTAATTAGTAATTTACAATTAATAAGTAATAAATAAAACATAATCAGTAATAATGACTATCCATTAATTATAAATTATAAATTATTAGTTTAAAAAAAATTATAAATAATTATTAATTATTAATTTGTAATTATTAATTTTTATTCATTAATTACAAATTATTGATTAAACATTAATAGTAAATATTTATTGGTAATTTATTTATAAGTGATATGTAATACTTAAATAATGATGGTTAAATATATATAAACATTTTATATCTATATATAAATACATGTGTGTTTGTGTGTAATTAGTAATTAATAATAAGTAAGTAAGATGGTGTAATATAAATTAATGAAAACTCTATAAGTTATAATTACTTATTAGTAATTACTATTTAATAACTAATATTGGTAATAGGTAATTAATAATTAATATAAATATTGATATCTAATAAGTAATAAGAAGTAAGGGTGTTACAAGGGGTGGATTGGTTCCGCTTAATGGTAAATCTCACCTAAACCGACATTGGTGGATGAAAAAAAATCAATCCATGTTCAATTCAATAATGGGTAGTTGGTTAAAAAACTCAACAAGGTGGGTTGAAGAAAATTATAGGGTGGTTCAGTTTAGGATAGAACAATTTATAATAATTCCTAAAAAATATATATATATAATTTTTTATTCATAAAATAAAAAATACTTCATCTATAATAATACATTAAAATATCATTATATAGAAGAAATTATTTTTTTTAATAATCCCATCTTCAACTATAATCATTTAGTAGAAAAAATCTTCTAGGTTCAAAATTAGCATTAAAAAGATAAAATTTTATAAAAAAATAAAAATAAAAATAAAAATTATTTTTTTATTTAGGGATTGTGGGTTGGGTTAACCCAACTAATAAATATTAACCCTGAAACCCAACCCAAATAAAACTAAATCAATGTAAACAAAATTGAACCACCTTGTCTAAGTCGATATTACATTTTTTCAAGTGAGTCGGATTGGGATGGTTGGTTTTTACAGTTTTGTAGTTTATCACACTACCCTAATAAAAACAAGTTAATCATTAAAACTGACTACAAATTAATTAGTTATTAATAGTTGGAAAATAATTATAATTTATTTATTAGTAATATTTAGTAACAAGTGACTAATAATTAATAAATAAATAACATAAATAATAAAAAAAATAGTTAATAGTAAATATTAATTAATAATAAATAATTAATATTTATTAATTGTAAAATTCTAATTACTAATCAATTTTATAAATAATAAATTTTTAATTACTAATTAAATATAACTAATTATTAACTAATAATTAGTTATTGTTAACTTTAATATATTTTTATTAATTACAAACTATTGATTTCTAATTACTTGTTATTAATGAATAACATCAGTTAGTAATTAGTGAAAAGTGATTAATAATTATTAATTTAATATTATTAATTAATATGTATTCATTATTCATTATATATAATTACAAGTTTGTGTGTATGTATTGGATTTCTAAATCAGTTGGTTTGAGCATTCGACCCTATACCATATGGAATGTGATTTAATCACACACTTCTAAATTTTATAATATCATACATGGGAGAGTTATAACACCTTAACCCTTGGCTAATCAGTAGTACTCAGGCCTAGGTCTCCACATGACTTCTGGTACCCCTCCACGTGCGCCCATTTTTTTCAACTAATAATGACGGCCTAAAACAGTCATAGGGGAGGCAATTACTTTGATATATGAGAGGTCTATAAACAATGACGAAACAATTCTACATCATCGTAAACATAAAAATAAAAATATCTAATAACATACATGATGGAGTCATAAAAACATACACTGATCATCCATGGGATAATCACATATACAAAAGAAAGAAAAACACCCAAAATACAAAAATCAGCCTAATAGTCATCCTTGGGACATGCTACACCCCCAACCTCGCAATCCATTTAGTATCTCTATCCTGATCTCTTGTATAATCCATGCTCTAACATAAAAAATATAATATATGGTTTTCACACGAATTAGAGAGACCATGTATGATGTGATCATATAACGAAGTAGGTTATCACTAATCACCCATAATATAAAATATTATTTGAGTGTGTATGAATGAGGTAAAAATAATATATAATGAATAAACATTCTCACTAGGTCATTATGGGATAACAAGGTCACTACGACACCTGATGAGGTACACATGCTCCCCAGGTTACTATGTGTTAACCATGCCACCATAGTGATCGACCATAATTTCTTCAGTTCCTTGTCGAAATCTTGTTGTCGCCTCGCCTCATGTGTTATAACCCAATGCCCAACCCATACCCAAATTTTATGCATACAGTTTTATACAAACCGTGACCCACTACCCAAATGAACAGAGTAAAGACATACATAAAAATCTTGGACTACTACCTTTCCTCAAGGTACGGTCCAATATATATGTCTCATATCACATTATGGCCCAGATCTCTCAGATGTGGTCCTCAACACAAGCCTACACAATATAAGGTTCAATAATAAATCCTTAGGGAAAGTCCACAACATGAACATGATAATTTCATCTATCTTAAAATAGACTAGCTTGGACTATCTCAATCAACAGAAGGGAATACATGAGGATCATCTATCAAAATGGGTCCATTTCCCATCTTAATCACACGATTGCATTATAAGTATGGTATGAAGATCATTACACAACTAACCAGTTGATCCAATGTCCCTAGTAACTCATGAAATAGGCCATCCTCATAGTACAACTTATCTTTGATAATAGGGAATCCATTGGGTCTTCTAGACCCAAAAAAATCTCAACTCATAAACACAACCCCATTCATAAAACCCCTTGGTGAAACAATAGTCTAAAGTCTCATCCTCCCCCAGACCCTATATCCAGGTCCAATCACTCTAACAAACCACAACACACTAGGTTCTACAAACCAATAATTATCTCGTGATAATGCATTATATCTGGCTATATCCTTGATATGCAAGGTATAATTCCCATCCAAAACCTAAATTTGAATCTAAAATCCATGTCATGGAAAACTACCATGACCCTCACCCGAGCCTCATCACATATCTCCTAATGGATATCTCTCATCCCAAAACCAAAAGGAAACCCCACTCTATCACATACACAATGTAATAGAAGACCTAACACACTCACATCACACACTAATAATTCCTTTTTCCCTTAGGATGGTGTTCCTAGTTTCCAATGAGTTTTATATTCCTCTCACCCATCATTACTCTACCACATGCCCTTAATTCAAACACATTATCCCTAATATCACATTCTATGACATTCTACATCACGATTCATACCCAAAACATACCCAAGCCCCCCCCCCATAAACGTTTTTGTCACCCTAACCCTTTGGATATATAGTCATCAAGTGATCCATGTTTACCTAAGTGTTTAAGAGGTCTTATAAATTGCATATTAGGCTTAATGTCATTATAAATTTCTAACTAGACACCCTTTGTCCCTAGGCATATTTATTGTACCCCAAATTTTATAAAATAATTCACTATAATATATAAAGAAACACATGAAATTGTATCTTATTGGCCACCTACCATAGAAATTTCATTCACCCACCAGAAAACACCATCGAGCCTCATACAAGACCTTCCTCACTCTTGATCACTTATCACTAGTAATGAAATACAACTAATTAATTATAAAAAATTATAATTAACTATTGAATATAAAATTAATATGTAATTTTTTCAGAAAACTCACCTCACATATTCACCACACTAAAACCACATCCAATGGTTTGATATTAACCTTTGAGGATCACCTATTAAAACCATGCATGTAGACATAATATTACTTGAAATATTTTAACCATCCATGATAACATTTCTAGTGAAAAACCTACACAAAGTCAAATAAAACCAATAAAAATATATTAGAAAAAAATAAATATGATTGAATAGATAATTTATAGTGGATCTAAAAAAGTAATGAATTGATAATTAGCCCCTTTAAATGAAAATAAAATTATAGATTGAAAGGGATAGAATAGGTTGAATTGGTCTCCTCACAATACCCATTTCGATTAAAAACAATAAGATCCAAGACCCCAAATGTACAAAATATCTAGACTAAAAAGAACCACCCATGAAACATTAATTGTGTAAAAATAGTTCCACATCTTGAATTCCATGTCTCCTTATAATGAATTTTCATTTCCATGTAAAATATTAAAACATTATATTGATTATTTTTGGAGTTATGTGCTAATATGGCATGATATTTTATGGCCTAGTGTGCCAGAAATAATTTTTTAAAAACAAAAAATATATTAAATATCATTCAGGAAACATTTTATTGGAAAATTAAAATAACTTAAAAATGGTGGCTTGGATTGAAATTTTGGGATACCATTGCCTCTATAGTGTGGGTTTTAAACTAGGTGCTATATAATACTTTTCATCATCGATAATTGGGTTAAAAATCATCATGAAAATTAATGATAAACTAAATAAATATATATATTTATTTTATTTAGTGATGCAGTGAATTAGATTATTTATCTATTTAAACATGATTCTGAGAAAGTATTAAGATTCCCCAAATTACACAAATAATTTAGGAAGCATTGGATAATGTCTTCACAGATGATAACAGATCGGATCAAGATTGAGGATCAGCTTTCCAAAAAACTCGAAGATCATTCAAACATAAACAATGTGTGATCAATATTCACTAGTTATTTATAAAAATAATTATATGATGTTGTTTTATTTGGATTCAACCCCATTTAATTTTTACTACAATGAACATAGTTTAATCAACAAATGAATTGATTTTCAGTTTGATCGTATTATGTGTGCGAGTTTATTTTTTGTGGGGATTATTAGAAGAATGTTTTTATATTATTATTGTTCGTCATTTTCCATTAAAATAGAAAAAGATCATGGTTATCCCAAACATGTCCTAGGTTCATTTCTCTGATGTGTGTTTCTTTTTTTATCCCACCATTATGTGTGCATTCATCAATACTATTTTGTTTGACTATTGGTTTGATCAAAATACAGAGAAATCAACTGTTGTTCACCCATTTCATAGCATAATAGATTGATATGAATGATCTGAAATCAGTATGAAATGGATATTGGGTATCGATGGTAATGATAGTGGATTGATTAATATTTGGGTAAAATGATAGTGGTTTTGGCATGCAGTGTCATAAAAGTCTACAGTGGTGTTTTCCCGATTGATTTTGATGTCCATAGATTCAGTTTTCGGTACTAATCGAGTTTTATTGACTCATATCCGTGCTTTTAGGTCAGAATTGTGGATGAAATTGTTGTAGGAGTGGTAGTGGATGAATCCTCATGAGGACCTATTGGTTCTGTAAAACTCCCCACTACACAGAAACTAAAAGAAGAACACATTCTATATAGGGGACCCTGGCTATGGTGCTAGGGTTTGGTGTGAGTAAAAGTATAAAACATCATGTTATAACTCTTACATATTGTGTAAAACTTACATGGAGGATTGAATTTTACTTAAAAGGGTGCACAGATATGAACAAGAGTACATGGGCTTAAAAACACTATTTACTCAGACATGGTCATGGTTAGGCCAAGTGTATATAGGTAGATCCATCTACATGGACACAATCAATAGTACATGGTCTCATACACACCATGTAATTGGACATAGACATCGACATGGTCCAATGTACACTGGTAGGACCCAGTGCTGAAGGGACACATTATGAAATAATTGTACTCACTGTTTACGCATTAAAAAGGGATTAGAGTCCTTTTTATCTTAATCATGGAAATGTTTTATTAGGGTACGTTCCCCCAATCCATTCCATGAGGGATATTATGGAAACATATCATATGAATTGGATGGTGATCCCCTCTAATGAACATTTGTTTTTGATGCAGTCGTTGGAATCCCTTCATGAGACTAGGATTGAGATCACCTATCATCATCAGTGGCCTATGTAAAGTTCTAGGATCCATTTATCCAACAATATATAATAATCAATCCCTTACATATCACATCAATACATATTTGGTGTTTGGTATACCCCATGGCCATTAGTGAGATCCCCATCTGTGTAATCTTTTAAGAATCCAATGTGTACATATTATGGTGATTCCCTATGAGCATATCATATATAATGGATTCCATTAATTTTATCTGAATCAAGGACTCTATTCTCCCAAGTGAGTGATATGTAGAACCTTTGAGTAAGAATTCAAGGCTGGCAGTGTGGTCCTGATCATATTTGAGAATGTATGTCTATTTTGAGTATTTCTGGATGTTCTTAATATATGTTTTTGGCATGTTTCTATAATGAGATGATTATAATTCTTGATGCTATTTGTTTTGTTAATTTCATGTGTACTATTGGGAATTGTTATACCCACCCATTCATGGTATTCTACCACAAAATTCATGTATTTTGAAGATGACTAAACTTTTGATGGAGTCTTAAAGGAAATATTACTAGGAAAATGTTGGTGATATGGAGAGACTGAGGTTTGTTCATGTGGTTACTTTAGATAGTATTCCTCACCAACATTAAAAGATAGACTTGATTTCATTTTCTTTATGGTGGTCGTGTTTCCCCTTTTTCTGTCCAAAACATTTTCTCATACTCTTATGATGGTATTTTAGTTTTATTTCTGCATGTTTTATCTATTTTTTATGTTTCATCATTATATGGTCTTTGAAATGTGGTCATGTGTACAGGTACAGTAGGTCGAGGTCTCCCATGGGAGTGATATGCCTATATGGAACTAGTCTCTATCCCATGACTTATTGGATGACGGTTTGGGTTAGTAATGGTAGGGGCCCATTTAGTAAATTTTATAAAGAATTGATATCCAAGAAATAATATATAAATTAGGACTAGTGTCTGTGTGATTTTTTGGGGAAACAGTGTTTAGTGTTTCATGATTGTCTCTCAAGTCTGGGAATCCAATGTTGTTGTGGTGGTCAAAATATCCATACACCCATACACTGAAAAACTACATCATGACTTTATATGTGTTTACACTAGTTATAGGGAAATCATTATAATGTGCATCATATATGAATGGGTTGTCATGTCCATGTTTTTCTTGACTCATATCTACATATATACTCATTTATCGTGGAACATATTATCTATATCAGGATACATCTTTTATGTTTTACTATTTTGATTTAGCATCAGGATCATGAGTATGATCCCCTCAGTGATTAGGCATTGATTCTAGGGATATACCAAAGACAACTTTTTAATGTCATTATGATCAATATGGGTACTTGGTAATCCCCTTTGGCAAGAATAATTCCACAAAAATATAAGTGGGACTCATGAATTGATTATTTTTTCCTTTCTTAGACATGTTTGTAATAGTTTTTATCAAGATATCCTAGTATACTCAGCTTCTGAAGAGGAACATGTGGGGAATTTAGGGATGCTTTTGGACGTACTATGAGAGAAATAGAATTTTTGGAATATCTGTAAGTGCTATTTATGTATTCAAGAGTTCCACATTCTAGGAAATATTATCAAAGATAACAGTGTAATAGTGGACCCAATGAAGGATGAGGCAGTGTTTTCTTGACAGCCACCTAAGAGTATAATGGACCTAAAAAGATTCCTCGGGTTGGGAGGATTTTAACATAGAATCATCCATATTTTTTCTAGGATATTAACTCCCTTTAAATATTTTAACCAAGAGCATCATCCTTTTTTGTATATTTATGTTTCAGCAATCATTCCATGAGATGAGGCATAGATTAAAGTGTGCCCCCATCTTCAGATTTCCATAGTAGGGTATCGATTGTAGAGTGTTCTGTGAAGCATTAGGGACCGGTTAGGGTTTTGTTTTGATATATTTTAAGTTGGTGATTTCATATGTTTTACATTATTTGATAAAAAATGAGAAAAAAATATGCAACCCATAATTTTGATTTTGAAACAGAAGCCTTTGTAAAGAAGTTATGGTGACAATACCTGATGGGTGAGTTGTTTATCATCGATTCTAGCAATAATAGTCTAATGTATATCTTCTATCAGAAATATATTAACTTGATATATATTTATATTGGATAGATTTCCTCTAGGATCATGAGTTAGAAATTGTATATACTCTTGATAAGGGGAATATAGTAACTGATTCCCTTAGCAAGATATCATGTTCGCCATTATTGACTAAGGTATCAGAGTATTTATCCACTTTCCAGCTCGAATTTGTGGATGGGGATGGATAATTTTACATCCAATCAATTCTTTTAACCCTCTTATTTTTACAATGATATTGGGAATCACCGCTTGTGGTTAGAAACTTTGAGACCCTATGTACTCAAATATACACTGGACATGCTCTTGATGGGTTTTATAAAGGTATGAAGCATTTAATTATTTTTAAAGGATATATGATGGTACCAATTTTTTTGAGAATTGATGTATTGCAGGAGATTAATACATCATCATTAACACTTCATCTAGGTGTAGAAAAGAAGTAACAAGAACATCAGTATCAGTTCTAGTAGCAAGGGATGAAGAATGGTGTTATAGAATTTACTCTTTATGTCATACATTTCATCAAGTGAAGGTTGAGCAATAGATTCTAATGTTTCTAACACAAAACCATGATATTATATATTTTTAGTGAGATAGTATATCTATGTAATTTTGTATGGGGGTACAATAATGTCTAGAAGAAATGATTCCATCTAGGTAATCGTAGCCTGATCCACCAAGTCGGCCCACTTCCATGTTATTTGAGATTAATGTTTAGTTTAGATCTAGAAACACATTTATCTATAGGATATAGTTCAAATCCCTGGAGTTCCATCAATGATAGTTTTTTACCATGATTCATTATTCACATCTTGATTATGGAAGAGATTACATGACACATTTAGAGATCAGGTGTGTCTGATCCTGACATTTCTCCCCATAAGTGATGGACATAATGACCAGACCATTCATATATTATAGGACATATTGGGGTAATGAATGTTAGACTTTTTACATAGTGTAGAAGATCACCTACGATTATTGGAGTTATTGTAAAACAACATCCTCCATTCCACCATCATCATGGAACCATTCGAGGCCTTGTATTGGAGACCTTATGGGTCACCAATCTGTTAGGATAACCTAAGAGAGTCTATACATATTGGCATAGATTTAATTCCAAAACAATGGAGAAGGTGAATGTCATAAAGGAATGAATGTGGGATTAAGAGTGTTGTTAGATGTCCTATGTGAAAAAATGTAGGTGGCCTTTAGGATTCAAGGAGGGAGATCTTGTGTGTTGAGGGTATCGTCCTGACATGGATTTCATAGATTTGGTTGGATAATCATTGTATCTAAGGGATTCATTGGCCCTTAATAGATAAAGAGTAGATCTATAAAGGTTCCTATCCACTTACCTCTTACTCTATAGTAGGAGCAGGTACAAAAAATCTTCCACATGTTTTAGTTGAAGAGGTATGTACCCGACTTGTCATATTTATCAACTAGGTTTAGATGGACATTGAGGATGGAGATAACATTATGGACTACCTAGTAGATATTTAGTATCAATATGATAGGATCCTTTATGGTTGATCGATTATAGTAGTTTGTGTCTACTGGTAGCACTTGAAACTTTAAAAGAGTAACTGAGAGAGATACCCAAATATATGCTCATTACTCACATCTCTATCAGATGTATTTTTTTGGGAGGATGTAAATAATTAATGTCGGGATAATTTAATGACCAATATTTTTCCATGTATAACTTTAAAATATTATATTGATTATTTTTTTATATTAGCATAAAAGAATAAAATGATTTTGATGCCCGTTGTGCCAAGAATTACTTTATAAAATATATTAAATATATTTAATATAACATGAATTCATTTTTCATGAAAAAAATTAATTAAATTATAAATGGATACATAGATTGAAAATATGATTCTTTAATTGAGTTAACAATGTGGGATTTAACCAATTTATGATATTATATTTTTATATTTCATGCATTTGGTTTATAGTTATAATCTGTGTAAATGATAGAATTTATTTATTTATTTATTTGATTAATCAATTTAGAAACGTAGATTATATAAATATTTAATTTTATTATGAAAAATTCTTAGGTTTTAACACATAAAACTATGAATTTATAGATTGAGGAATAAATTATTGGCAGACAACACAATATTTGATAAGAATTAAGGATTGGTGTGCCAAAAGAACAAGTTGAAGTCACGAACGATATCAATGTGAGATCGTTCTTCACCAGTGATTGTTCCAAATCAAGATAGAACAATATTTCCATATCTAGTTATCCCAATTTTATTATTCCAATGGTGAATTTGAATTCTTTATATAATTATTTGATTCATGGTTAGATTGAATTATGGGTACGAGATTTTTTTTTCGTGTTTGTTGGGAGACATTGTTTATTTTATTGTGGATCATGATTCATCATTATAAATGAAAATAATATAGGAAAACATGAAAACATCTGAGGTTTATACCTATTTCACGGTGTAACAGATTAATTTGACAGGTTTGAACTCATTATGAGGTGGGGATCCTATGATTATGGTAAAAAAAGGATCAGTTCAGATTTTGGGTCATTAGTAATGGTTTAGGAATGTGGAGGTGAATCAGTATTACATAAGATTTTACCCGATCGTTTTAGAAGGTTGAAGATCAATTTTCTGGTATCTATTACTTTCAGCTGACTTGCATCTATGAATTGGGCTGAGAATCCTAGAATAAATTGATCAGGTAGTGGAAGAGGGAGAACCATTGTGAGGACTTACTGTTCCTGTGAAATTTCATACTACACGTTATGTAATGAATGAACATGCATTGTGTATGGGAACCTCGAATCAACAATGAGGTTTTGTGTACTAAGAAGAATCATACGATGTGTGAGAAATATCACACAGTGTCAGATCCATACCTAAAGTCTTGGAATATACCTCAAATGGTACATGGACATTGACATGAGTATGTGGGCTCAAACACGATATGTACTCAGACATAGACAACTCTGGGCCTATTTTACGTGGGATGATCCATGTGATTGAACACAGTCTAAAGTACACGTTCTCGTGTACACTATGTAATTAGACTTCAACACAAGAATTGTACTTGATACAAAAGTATGATATGATTTTGAATGTTCACACCATATACATCCAATACATTTTTTTACCCCTTAATAATATCTTAGATCCATTTTCTTATTCTTTTTGGAAATGTTTTCTTAGGTTAAATTCCCTCAATCCTTTTCCTAAGGGTTGTTGTGGAATGATGTCTCATGCATAGGACTGTGATCCGCTATTCATAGATTCATGTATGGATAGAGTTATTATAATCTGTTATTAATCCATGCAGTGAAATCCTCTATAATCATTGTTTCCATAGGTGGGGTTCTTGGTATTGTCGTGACCATCACTACATGGGCATCGATTCCCAATATAGATGGTTAATTAAAATTGGGTTTCTAGTATACCCAAGGGCCATGGGTGTGATATCCATTTATTTATTCTTCTCTTTAGACTTCCAGTGTGTACTTTTTATTGTGAGATATGACAAAAATGGCATCTCAAACAGACTCAATCAGTGCTATTTGACTCATGGAGTGTGTTCTCCCAAAAAAATGATATGTGGAACCATTGAGCTAGAATCCTTGGGTAGTAGTAATATTGTGATATTACTTGAGATTTTGTGTATATAATGATTATATCTAGATGTTACATTTATATTTTTTTGACATATACCTTTCATGAGTATATTATTATTATTGATACTATATGTCTATGTATTTTTGGTGTACTATTGGGTATTATTATAAACTCTCATGAATGGTATTTAACCACATGTGTCATGTATTATGCTTATGGATGACCTTTTGATAGAGTACTGGATGGACTAAGACTAGGAAGATCATAGTTATCCTAATAAAACACGGTGTGGTCATATGGTTTCTTTTGTTTATCGTCCTCACCAACATTATAGGTTATACATTTATCAGTTTCATTGTAGTGGAATTGTTTGTTTCTGTTTTTATTTATATTACTTGTTTCCATACTATAATGGTATGTCTTTAGTTATATGAATTCATTATTATTGGCTGTTTTACATTTCATCATTATATGTCCTTGGAGAGGTGTGTGTGTGTGTGAGTGTGTTTGTGTCTCGGAACATTACCCTAAGGCTTCTAGTATGTGTAATATTCTTACTCAAAATTGGGAGACAACCTAAATCCTTTTGAAGGTTGATTTGGGGTAGTCATGAAATTTTCCATTGTGGGATGGGTCATGATAATCTTGGACATCTCATGGCCAGAACCCCTGTTCATGAACTGAAATAATGGTGGCATAAAGACTCCTACCTTGGATAACCCAATTCATGGAATAGAACAATGTAAATGTTAGGAATGCATGTGTAGGTATTCTTGTCACCATGAAACCCGATTCATTTCATTAATTCCGCCACACTAAAAGAATTCATGATGCATACTATTACAAGGTATTGAAATTCAACTCCCAATTCACCCAACCCTTCTCTAAAGCTAACCCAACCACCCAAAAAACTATGGAACCACATTCTACATCCAAAAAATTTATATTAAGATATTAAAAAGCACAAATTCTCAATCAAAATCAAAATACATAGAATTACCCCTTATATGGAGAAAAAAATTCAATCTCCCTCTAAAGTGTAATGACTCTAAAATCTATAGGTTGTTACAAGAGTAGTGGATCATTCAATCTAGTGGGAAAGGATGGGGCTGGTTCAGTGAAGAGGAAATAATGGATTTGATAGTACATGGCTGGGTAGTGAGAAACGGGGCTAAAAAGATTCTACAAAAAGACATTGTGAGGAATAACAGGTGTTGTTAGGGATTTCAACTTGCGATATCCTTAGTTTTAAAACATACACATATCATGTATTTCATTATTAAGTGAATTTTATAATATGAAAGTATTTTCATTATTTATGATTTTATATAGAATATAGTCTTTGGCATACTTTGGAGCCCTTTGTAAGAGTTTAATGATGGGGAGAAAAAATTTCACATAGAAACACATAATATTATGACATTGTTATTTTAGAATAGTAAATCTTGTATCATGGATGTTATTATTGTGTAGAGATAAAATATCATAACAAAATTATTATGAATGAGTAAATTTGAATAACTATAGATGATACCAATGCATCATGTATATGAGACCATAATGTTATGGAATATGTATAGAGTTTAACAGGAATATTCCAAGGATCTTCACACATCATAATTGAGAATGAATAATAGACAATGCTGAATCAATAAAATCACAAAAAATCACTATGAATTATTATGAAAATTATAGTTTATGTACAAAATTTCAATGTGAAATATAGTTAATAAAAAATATATCACATTCTATATTTCCTTATAGATTCATGAGAATTAATAGGTAACTACAGTCATCATATCATAATATAAGAGGACATATATATTTAAAATGAAATAAAAGAGAATATTTGTGGAGAAAAATAGATGATACAAAAATTATATTAGAAGAAATAGAATACACTATTATTTATTATTATATGTAAATTTTATTTAATTATTTATATAAATTCTATTTTACAATTTCATATAGGGGTATAGGATTTCTGGAACCTAGTCCTGGAATACATGGGCTGAATAATTATGAAATAAAATTTAACTAAATACTTATTTTAATCTAATATTCTATATTTCTTCATTTGTGGTCCTTTAAGAAGAATTTTCCATTGATGATTGATTATATATTAGTAATGAGTGAGTTGGAATCTTAAATAATTTATAATTAAGATTTAGTGAATGAGTTCCCATTGAATATGGAATTTTCTTGTGGATGATTTGATTTGGGATGGTATTGTTTCAAGATTGACTTTTCTATAAAATTTTCTATTGATTCTTTGTGAAAATAGTTATTAAGAGTGGAAAACCAATATGATAAAGAGTTATTTTTTATGAAATCAGGTAAGAAGATAATTAATATCAATTTTTGGGGTTTTAACATTGGTTTTTGAAGTGAAGTCTTTGCGTATGACATTGAAAGTAAATATTTTTTACTTCAGTTTTATATAATAAGGTCAATATTTTTTATAATATCAATTATTTGTAAAAATATATATAACATATACTTTTATATTATTTTTAATGTCAATTATTGGAAAAATAGATTTGAAAAAATACTTTTCAAGTCAATTATTCAAATAATCAGTGTGAAATGTCATTGTTTGTCCTAATTTTTCAAATAACTGAAATGAAAATATATATTAAAAAATATAGAATGTAAAAAATTAACTGCATTTTTTAGAGAATAAAAAAAGACATTCTGACTCAAAAAAATATCAATTGAAATATTCAATTTTAGTATATTATGATAAAACATTATTTTAGAATTATGTAACTAAAAGAAACACTAATAATTCATATTAATCAGGATAATAATCAACATTTATCATAAAAAACAAATTAAAACAAAAGTCATATAAAAATAAATTATAATGTTCCATATATTATAAATGTTTTTTAATATTAATGATGAACACCATTTCTCTATTAAATTACATTTCTATATCCCTGATTATGAATAAAGAACTGATTGTGAAAGAATATTTTTGGAGATAAATTAATTGTATTTGATATATTGGTATATTGATAATGAAATCAGTGTTTGGGAGGTAAATGGAATTAAGAGTCTAATTTGTGATATATTTGTAGGCGTGAATGAAAATTTTAAATTCAATAATATGGAAAAAATGAATGTTCCATGTTCATCATGAAATATTTATGGGTGGGAATGTAAAATCATGTGGTCCCAACACAAAAATATGTAAATCTCATGTGATAAATATTATTAAAACATGTTTCAATATGAGTTATTTTAATAAATGAAAATAAAAATACCTATGTTATGGGTTTTTCCAAAATTTATTTCAAAAAAAATTAATTCCCACTACATAATTGTTTGAGACATTATTTATATAAAAAACTATGTTAAAACCATACCCTACAAGGGTTTTGACATTGATTATTTCAATAAATAGAACCAAAACCCATTTTTCCTTGATAAAACTTTTTGTAAGAACCAATTTTAATGAATGTTATTTTGAGTATATTGTTTTTGTCATAAAAAATTGAATGTATTATGATTGTTTATATAGAAATTAATTTAATAATTTCCAATTATCTTAGGAATCCTAGAACTAACTAAATCCATTCTTTTCAAAATGTAGGAAATAGAACTTCATTAAACATCCATTGAAATATAATTTGAAATATATTTTTTTTCTTTAAAATATCTAGTTGTTGTAAAAATATTTTAGTTTCATTGTATTTGTTCTTTTGAAATTTTAGTATTTAATAAATATTATGTTTTTATATTATGGTTTTTGTAGTGATTTTAGTTCCTAGTAGATTAAGCATGGAATAAAAATTATATTATTTATTTGTAGTTTTAGATGAAGGGTCCAGGTAATAAGAATTATAAATTTTGACACAATCTATATGATTTAATAATTTAATTGGGTGGTTCAAATTACTAGTTTTGTTTTCTGAAAATAAATATTACATTTAATTAATAATAATATTGATTAATATATAGAATAATTCAACTAGTTTCCTTTTTTATATGTTTATGTTTTATTGTTTTTCTCATATATTATCATGTATTGAGACAAGACCAGTGTTAGGGAAGATTTATGTGATGATACTAAAACCATTCTTACCACCTACTATAAATCCTATGTGGATAACATAAATCCTATGGTGGTAAAATTTATGGAGGTGATTTCTGGTTTAAAAATTGTGGTTTCTCATGTTTCGAATGATATTATTCTTGAATATAAAAAACAAATTATTTTATATTCTATAGAGTCTTAAAAGTAAAATCTACAAATATTTATATCTATCTTTGAAAAAAAAATCATATATCTCGATGAACATTCTATATTTTAATATTTCCTCTGTTTAGAAAAAAGGGAAATTGTGTTTCTCACTTTTCTTCTTATTTTAGGGTTATCAAGGAGACCTTTGTTTGGTCATCCTATTTTCATCATAGTCATTTTAATGGTGATCATGCTGATTTATAATATTTCCTTTTCATTGTTTTCAGAAAAAATATTATTTTTAATTAATATTAATATTTATTAATATTTTATTATCAATTATTTATAATTTATTATTAAAAAATTGTAATTATTATTTATATAGTAATATTTCATTATAGGAAAATGGGAAGATTAATCCCATATTACAAATGTGAAGGGATTTAAAGGGATCCCTCATTTATAAAAGGGAGGTTGTAGTGGGAGTTTAAGAAATATTTTTGGAATAATTGTTTTAAGTAATACCTAATATAATAGAAATTAAATTGTGGGAAAATAAATTTTTATAAAAAATAAATAATTATATATATATATATATATATATGTATTGGAGACTATAAAATTACGTAGTAATAAATATCAAAAAATACTATTATTTTCTCATTATTTAGTAAGGAATGTGTTTAGGGACTAAATACATTTCACCGATGAAAAATTGATTTTGGTATCGAATTCCCAAAACCATTTCCAAAGTTATTTTTTGACGTAACCCAATTGGATTTTTTTTAAAGGAACTCATTTTATTTTATATGTGTAGACGTATACATTTATCTCAATCATTCTAATCTTTAAGTGAGGAGAACTAAATAGAGGATGTTGTTTTACTTGGGTATATAAAAACTCAAAATTTCATTCAAAATAAATATAAACAAAAATTTATTTTAGTGTAAAAAAACTAAATATGGGAGAAAAATGAATGTAGGAAAAATTTCACTCATGTTCAATGTCTATATAGAATTTCATACAAAGAGCAATCCAATTAACCTGTTTCCTTGACATTTCAACCCCTAATTCCCCATGTGAAAAACACCCCTCCAAAATAATTTCTCTAGTATTCCCCATAATCACATAACTATTTTGATTAGTTATAACCAATAAACTAAGAAAAATTAGATTTGTTTTTCCTGGGATTAGGTGAATATTTATAACAAAAAAAACTGATGAACAACCACCATCTTCTCTTACGAAGAATAAGTATTGTTTAAAACATCATTCAAAAAAAATATAAGAGAACACACATTACACTTCTTAGAAAGACAGGGGCACTAAGGGAGGTGGAAAAATTTATTAATTGGGGATTATATATGTTTTAATGTAAAAAATAATAAACTTATAAAAAGAATACCGTGAAGGACAAGGATGTGAAGGAATGAAATAAGAACTCACTATAACTATCAATGAAAACAATATAAGAAATATGAAGAATAAAATTGATAAGGGAACTTGATGTTCAACCTGATGTGTAACCATACCGGCCACCACATCCCTTTCCAATGATAATTCACCAAGATAAGGTATAATATTAAAATAAAAAAATAAAGGATATATTTTAATAATTTCATAGAATCATTCTACTCACAATGGAAATAACACATTTGATGATGTATACCAAATTACTCAAGGAAATCCATTTAAATAATAATAATATAGAGTATATGGGAGTAATATATTTTATTATGAAATTTTTAGTATTTTTTTAGTCAATGTCAAACCCAAACATCATGATTTGGGAAGCATATTAATTACTCGTATAATCAGATAATTCACTTCTGGAAAATCCAACATTTACTTAAGAGAAAAGTTAAATCGTATATCATTTATTTATTCAAGAATGTGGATTTTCATAAGAATAATATATCATTGGTAGTGTTATGGATTTTCGATATATGAAAAAAGTTTGAATATGGATTTTTTTATTGATATTCAAGTGAATGTGAGAAATATTTTGTTACCCACTAATTTCATAATCATGGCAAGATAATAATACGAAGAAGCCCCTATAATATTGGGGATGTCATTATGAGAAATTGGGTGAGCTAAAATCTATTTCTATGATGGAGAATTATCATTCAATATAGGTTAAAAAATTGATATTTAATCTACCTTATGTTATTGATGTAAAAAAATGAAAACTCAATAGGGAATGTAATATATTATATAGTTTGAGATAATGATGATTTTTTAGAAGTAAGATGAGTCTCAACACATTTTTTTGAGAAGTAAAAATAATGAAAATTAAACCAATAAATTGATCATTAAATGGGGAATAAAATATTCTCATCAAAATGATTATATATCTCCCAAAATGAATAAATCTAATCTATATAATGCGGATCATTGTGGGAAATTTTATACTTATATTAATATTACATATCTATTGAAGACCAAATTACGGGACTTATCTAGAATAGAAAAGGGAGGTATATATATTAAAAAAATATTCAAGGAATAATAGGACTGATAGAGGACTAAAATAAAACATGGTAAGACTTATATAATTCCATGATATCTACGAGAAGGTACATATTTCAACCTATCAGTAACCAAAATAAACACACTTATGTCAGGATTTAAAATTTAAATAATGATATGATGATGTGGATAACCATTTTTGTATTTATGTTTTTCATTCATGTAATTTTATTCTTTTTAAGAAATCATGATATAATTTAATTATGTTTTTCGAATGCTTATAGAATATCATTAACTCTGATGGAAATCCCTGAAAATCCCTTCTAATTTGAATAATAATTAAAAGGATATGTCTGAAAGAAGATGAGGGTTTCAAAGTGATTGAAAAGTGATGTTCAATTATTTTTTATGAATCATTATCTGATAAATAATATTACAAAAAAATGAATTTTACTTTAAATACACAAAAACTCAGTCATTTATTAGAGGAAAATATTATTCTATAATAACAATGAAGGAGGGAAAAGTAATACATCCAAAACAAATCATAGGGAGGAATGGACGGTCCATGTGTATAGTATAAGTTGTAATAATGGTGTCCAATAATGTATTCATTTCTATCAATTGATAAATCTTAATAATTTTATTAATACAACACTAAAATATTCATAGATAGGATCTTTTATCATTTAATTTATAATTAATTTTAATAAGAATTACCATTATATAACAATTATTTCATTATTGAGGTTCAGTCTGATTGTTTCACTTACTTAACATTTTAGTGGGGAATCCAATCTATAATTCCTTTCAACGTATCCACATGTTCACTATTAATATTAGAAAATTATATTATGTATCTTGGGTGTTATCATAGAGGAACCAATAATCTTGTATCGTTCATCATTGATCACGAAAACAAATTCTGAAAATTTATACGGGAGGATGATTATATCATGTTATTGAGATAAATTCTGATAAGTTATCACTTGGTATTTGAGAGAATTATATTTGGATAATATTTTTTACACATCTCTAAAAATATTTAAAAATAATGTAAATTATATTATATAATTGTGTTTAAAAAAATTATTAATTTCATAGAGGTCATTAACTACTTATTTATTCTATGTAAACCCCATGTCCAATAGCAATATTATTATTATTATTGTTACTATTATTATTATATTTCATGACATACTCTAAATAAAAAATATTTAAGTATGATTATTTAAATAAATAAATATTTTTTATTTAAATAATTTTAAATAAAATATATCATTTTAATTAGGCTCTAATCCTTACAAATCAATCCTAATCTATATTTTTTGATCAATGAATATTGAATATTTATTTAATAATTTAATATATTTATATTTGTTTTCCAATCACTAAATAAATTTTATAGTCACTCACTTCTTAAAAAAATTATTTAATACAAAACCCACATATATTCTAATCTATAGTAACTAGTTATTGAATTCATGTCATTAACATAATCTGAATAATACTTATATAATATGTTAAAGGTAATATAAATTATTAACATCAAATTAAAATATAATTTAATTAAGATTATAGATACACTAAGTAAATGAACCTCTAATCCTATTTTTTAGTGGAATTAGGTGAACTTTTCTAAAGTCCGAGAATAGTATCAAGATACACATAAAGAAACTCATAGAGACATAGAATAATTCTTCAATAACTACAACATCAAACAAATTTTTACTATGTAACATAATATTTTTGTCGCAATATCAAATCAAGAAGGTTTAATACTTATATATACAACCTATGCACATGATTAATTTTATTTCAATACCTGAAATAATGTAATTTATGATCTACTATGATCATGGATATAATTAGATAGATTTGTTTTAATAAAATAGCTAAAGATATATTATTCCATTAAATTTAGAGAAAGTGTTCATTTCATTAATTATTCAATAAATTTTATATCACTTATTACACACCCAAAATATCTTACTAATAAATATCATGATTTAAAAACAATTATTTTTTAATTAAATTCTCTAATATGAACAATTTCATATTTTAAGGGTAATTGTCACGCTTTTAGGTTTTATTAATAATTTTAATATAATTATAAATCTACAAAATTTTATATTTTAAATATTTTAAATAATTATGGTTTTTTATCTATAAAATCTTATATAGTAATATAAATTGTGTAATAAATTTTTTAAGGATTAAAATTTTATCAAAAAAAGTTCATCCAATATGAGCAAGAACTTACTAAAACATTTATTAGAAACAGGACCGTTTGACCATCTAATACATGAATTATATGCAAATAATGGATATATTGTTAATATTGGATCATATATCACGTAATAAAAAATACAAATGAACATAAATTTCCCATGGATATAGATAATAATCTATAGAATATCTTCATTAACTATTTCCATTTGATATTTTTCATCTATCAAGGACAAAAATACATGGGAAGAATGAGTATTGAAATATTAATAGTCTACAGGCCATAAGATAATTTTAGAGGTAAAATGTAATAAATCGTACAAAAAAAATCCAATGGATCTAAAATTTATTGGGTAGATATGAGAGACATGTAGGAACAACATTAATGGAGACACAATTCCTATATTCAGTGATTATGTGTGAAACAAATAATCCATCAGTTGGAGGGAATTTTTAGAGGTAAATCTATCATCAGTTTTAACTATAAATTTACTCCTCTTGTCCATTTCAAATGGTTTGAAACTTTGTATTTATGATTTTCTAGGATAAGGGATTATTTCGTTATAATTTTCATAAATTAATAATATATTTTAATTAATATTCCTATCATTAATTTCATTTTTTTCATTTGTGTAATTATACCATTCTATTCTCAAATCCATTAAAATGGAAAACTAACATAGAAACTTGTTTAAGGAAAGTAGTGGTGATGATTGAGTTCATGAACTAAATTGTTTATATTTATTCCATTATGATAATTTTAGAACATTATAATCCTTTTTTGGTGTAGGGTTCACCTATATTTCACTATTATTATTTTATTCTTCCTGTAAATTTTATAACACTCCTTCATCATACTAATGATGAATATGGGGGCATGTAAAATTGTAGTGATGATGTGAGGGAATATTATCCCACATGTAGATGGTTAGTGTGGGATAATAACAATTAAATTGTAAGGTGTGGAGTGTTCAAGGTTATCTCAACATTGATAATAATAATAATAAAATAAATTTTAATGAACAATGATAGCATCACAAAGAACTCCTGCAAAAAAATTACGATTCTTAACTATGTTTATTATGGTTCATTTTATTATTTGTGTTTTCCATGAATTCATATATATATATATATATATTAATATCCCTAATTTGAAAAACCACAGACTAAATTATAATATCATTATTAAGGTATTTTTTAGTTAATATATATTGATCTTAAAATTATGCGAGTGTTAGTTTCTTCCTCGGGAGATTAACCCTAGGTATGTATATATTATATTCTATGGTAAATAAGAATTTATTAGTGGGAGATCTATTTAAAATCATTATTATCAATTTTATCATTTATAGGGAGGCTGATATTATGTGAACAACATTTTTTAGAAAAAAACATATAAAATAAAAAAAATTCAAATTCCAAAAAAATAAAATATTTTTACATATATTTATTTACTAAGGACAAAATATAGAATTAAATGTAAAATTTATCTTATTTGGTCAATTTATAATCATTTTTATGATTCTATTGGAAATATATATTTGAAGATTCAATTGGATTTGGATAAAAAGATTATTGACTAATTAAGGAATCAAATGGATATTATTCTAGCTTCCTACAAGGAATTAGAAGCTCAAAAGGAGGCTTAAGAAAAAGAGGAATACAATATTTCATTTCTAAAATATTCTATTAAGGATCCATGTAAGTAATACATTATGATGTAAACAGCCTCAAACCTATCCATACAATTTTCATAGGAAGTTAATGAAGAATAATTTACAACTAATTCAAATTTGGGATATCTAGATGAATTGAATTAATATTGTGCTGATTTTGTAGAGGATAAAAAGTTATTTGATTCTCCCCTATTTGATAATGAAAAATAAGAACCTCAAAACCTATATATTGATTTAGGGGAAAACAGTACTTTTCAATAACTTGAATATAATATTGAGGATATTGAACACCATCCTCCATTCCCAACAATCATACATTATGTGGAACTATGAAATGATAATGAATTAAAATTTGATCTTACATAGAGAGATAATATTTACATGAAATTAATTTATTATGATTTTATTAAAAATTTATTGTGTACTACCGACCATTGTATTAATTTTATAAATTTATATAAAACATGTATATCCATCTAGTATGGTGATGAAAAAGAATATTCACATACTGAAACCAATTTAACAGTGTCCTTATGAGAATAAATATCATTCCAAGTTGATATAGCTATAAGGGAGATTTATTTATTGATTGATCTTGTTTATGAAATATTAATGTTAAATTAATTTTTATATTCAATTTTAATGATATCTATGAAATTAAATCACATGAGAAAGCCCTATATTTTTAAGGTGAAGAGGTAAAATAATATGTGTCCATAGAAAGGGAGTACCTATAATTTTTTATTCCCCTTCCTTATAAGATGTACTATATGTCAAAGGAGATGGATATATTTTACTGTATCCATTTTTTCTAATATAATCAATTTTAAGGATTTAATATTGGAACTAAAATAATGTGGTTGTTGATATTACCTAAATCACACCCACCATCAGATTAGGGATAAAGTGTTACAATCATATGACTATGGGTGGTAAAAATATAGCACTCACAAGGGGGTCACAAAAAGTTTTATCCTATTTTACATTTAATTTTAATATTATTATGTTTAGTTTTTTTTATTTATGATCTATGTGGTATCATAAAGGAGCCTAACTTAAGGATAATACTAAAAAAATTAAATCATGGTTGTATCTTTCATTCTCTACGTTTTTTCTAACAATTTATTTTTAATTTATTGAGTTAAAATTAAGGGAATTTTTATTTTATGTGTGTGGGGAGTTTTAAGCAACATAAGATTCATTGTTTCTTTTAAATTTTATTTTTTATTTTTTAAATAACATTTAACTTTAATAAATTTTAATTTTAATTTTTCACAATGTAATTAATTTTGTGTTTTTTATTGATTTTTGGTAAAAATTAATTTTAAATGGTTTTTAATTTGGATAATTCTTCTACGAATTTTATTTAAAATAATTTTTATATTTTTAAAAAATTTATAAAATTAATTCTAATGAAATATTAACTCCATTTTTAATCCCAATTGTTTATTATAAACATCATTTACATATTCTTCTTTATATAAAAACATTTTTGCGAGATATATTTATTTTTTTGAAACCATAACTTGTGATTATACCCTTTTAAATCATTATAGTTTATAAAATGATTTAAATGTGATTGAATAATTCCTTTAAAAATACACATTTTCACTCGTTATTCAAGTTTACATCTACCTACATTTTTTCATTATAATACAGGAATTGAATTATATATTTAATCAAAATTACAGTCCAATTATTACATACATACCTTCATTATGAATATTTTAACATGAATATTTCAAAATTTAGTGTGTAGGAATGGATTTTCATGTGTGTTACTTGGGATTAAAATAATTTTTAGAAATGTGAGGATTTTTAACTTATTATATCCATTTGATAATGGTAATTAGTCAATATCATTCATTATGATTAATTTTAGTCATCTTGTTCTCCCAAAAAAATTGAAAACAATTGAAACAAGAGAAAAATGGTGAAGAGATTGAATTATTGATTTTGATTACATTTATGAATCATTTCCCTCCAAAAAATTGATTTCATATTATTTAACATTCATATCATCCTCTAAGAATAAAATTAAAATAAGATAAGAATCAAAAAAAATAAAAAACTGAATATGGAAGAATTTCAATAAAATCCTTCAATTTAATCAGTTTTTGACTCATGTCCCATGTTAGAGGGTGTGTGATTTACTTTTTATTTAGAATTGAGTGTGTTATATTTCCTATATTATAACATCAATATTAATGTGACTCTATTTATGATTTTGTAATCCTCTTTCTAGTCTTATGTTTACTAAATATTTTACCCGCCAACCTAGATCCATAGAATTAACATTGATAAATACCTCATGATTAATAAAATTTGTATATCTCATTGTGTCTAATTATGATAATTTTCAAATGTTTTTGGGGGAAAGATTCACTTTCCATTTATGATCCTAACTACTGATTTTATTTATCTTTTGTGGAGTGTGATAAGAATTTCAATGAGAGTAAGGTTTGATTGGTCCATGGATGGATTTCTGAGGTTAAATAAATTTGAATGTGTGATATTAAAATAAAATGGACCTTTTATTCATATATGAGACATGATTAAATTCTATTTTGTATGTGATCTTGTATATTTTAACACTGTTGTTTTTTGGGTGTATTTTAATTCATTTTTTATGATTTCCCATGAATGTTTTCATAAATATATTTTCAAATATATTTTAAATATTGTTAAAATTTAAATTCTAGATATTTATTAAACTCATAATTTCAAATATATTATTCAGTAATTAATTTTTTTTAATCACTTGAATTTCATATTTTAATATAAATTTCAAAAATTGTAGGTTTTATTCATAACGTGAGGTTAATTGGGAAAATAGACTCAATTTTTAATTTAAGTATTTTTATATCATATTGGTATTTCAATCATATATTATTATTAACTAATAAAAATGTTGATATTTTTTTTATAATTCAGAAAATTATGATATGAATTTCATTCAATAGGGTCAAGATCTAAATCAAATTTTATTAGGCCTCAAACCAACTCACAATCCATGCCCCAAAATCTATTCACATAATAGATCAATTTTTAATATGGGCCCATATATCACAAATTACTAACCAAATGATATTAAATTTCACATAGGGATATATAAGACTCCAGATAATAACATCATTAGTTGTGTTCATGTGAAATAGTACCTCCATAAAGGTCATAAAATTATGGGAATTTATAGACTTTGAAAAAGAACTATCTTTAGCGTAGAAAATAATTTCTAAGTAAAACTGTCATAAATCATATTAAACATGATTAACGGAGATACTATTTTATGGGTATACAGAGAATGCATGCATTATAACAAAAAATAATACACCATTGTGAGATTCATCATATACATGAACTAAAATGAATATATATTTTGTTCCAAAATTTTGGAGGAAAATCATGTAACACATTTTTTGATAAATTTTCATCTCCTCCCCATTTATAAGGATTCAAAAATTTGGATTGAATTTTTAGAAGGAGTCGAGATTATTGTGATTTAACTTCTATTTAAATGATGTATTTATTTTTTTCATCTTACTCTCTTATTTTAATTTCCCTATTGTGTTCCTCCATCGTTCCATTCTCCACTCTAAGTAAATTGGGATCAAACTTATGTGCTTGTTTGAGTTTGTAGGAGTGGTGATCTTTGAGTTCATTCACTAATATTCCCCTATTTATTCTATTAAAAAAATTATATTTGGGTGAAAATAGTTTTTATATAGATTTCACCCTATTTTTACTACAATTTTGTTTTTATACATGTTAGTTTTTATTCTTGTACATCTTTATCGCAATGTTACATACGTGGTTGATTAGCAATTTGGTGATGCTGAGAGGGAGTATTTTCCCATATTTGGAGGTGAGGTGTGTGATAATAAAAATTATGTGGTAATGTTTTAAGTAATCTGGTTGGTCTCAATAATTTATATAATATTTTGAATTGTTATTTTAATGAACAATTATTGTATCACCATTATCTCTTATGAACAATAATTATTATTAACTAACTTCATTATGTTTCATTTTCTTATTTCTGTGTTTCTTGAAATCATATATTTAATTCAATCCTAAATTTCGTAAATCCCACACAATATTAGTATATAATTATTATAATATTGGTTATTTTATAAATAATGAAAATAGATATTTTGTGTGTGTGCATGGCCTCATCAAGAGATCGACCTTGGGTGCACACTAGATTGCATGATTATGTAATTAAGAAACTATTTGTGAGGGATCCATGAAAAATACATCTTATAAATTTGATTCCATCTTCAAGGAGGTCATATTTAGTGACTCGATTTTTTTCCTTTTATTTCATTGGAATATGTTATGGAATATTTTTATCATCTGGTGCTCAGACGGTGCAGGATTCCAAGGCGCAAAGAACCAGGTATTGATATTATAAAAATATTAAATATATTAATATCATGAAAACATTCTTTTCATAAAATAGTTGAATAAATATCAAATGGAGTCTCATATAAAAACTTTAAGACTATAATTGTGTTTTGAAGAATGGGTTTACCCTCGGTGTGACATAAGGATGGCCGGTATTTGAAGTCCAATTGAGATCGTCATTTGTGGTTCATTTAATTAAAAAGAATTATTATTTTTTTATTACATGAATATTAACTAATTACAATGGTAAATACATTTTTATTACACTTCTCTATGTTTATCTAGATAAACACTAGTATAATTGAAGAGAGATTTTTGAGATCATCAATGGTGGATTAGATTGGGGGACAATGAACTATCAGATTGAGGTTAATTGAGGGTCAGAGAACATAGTGAATCATCCACATTTTTGGAAAATTTATTCCTCACCAGTGAATTATCCATAATCTATGTAGGTAATGTTATTTTTTTATTTTCCCTTTATTTTGTTTAATCAATCATTTATTTTTAATTTACATTGATTTTTGGGATTTCCCAATAATTGCATGGGCCCTGTAATTTATTTGATAATATTTGATTTAATATAATCCGTTGTTTATTTTGATATTACCCCTTGGACAACATGATTATGTAATAATTGGATAATAATTCATGAACATTTAATTTTAAAAAATTTATCATATTTTCCCCCTTTGTTCCACATGTTCTTTTTCTTTATCCCATAGTGTTTCGGTTTAACATTGTCAAGGTGTGTTCAATCTTTTTCAAACCCCGGATTCATGGCTTATTCATGAACGACGAATGGGTTTGTGATTTTTAGATGAATAGTAATGCCTTTTGGATTGTGATGATATCTATATTGATCATTTAATTGGATATCCATTGGGATATTTCCACTGTAATGGGAATTAGCCATGTCGGGTTTATGTATCTATATTCCAGCCACCAGTAGTGGATCAAAAATGGAAAACCCCAAATTTGAGACACATGGAATGTTTTGTGGTGGAAATTAAGATGGTGTAGTTGTGATAATGTTGAATGAAGGAAATTAGGTTTCTGTTAAAAAGGTGATATAGAAGTGTAGTCCTGGAACACATGCCATCTATTTCCTCTAGCTACAATGTTTTGATATTGGGGTAGATAAGGATCAAATATTTTGTGGCTAATCCCACACATCAGGTGGCCCTCCCTGGGTGGCTAATCGATAAGATAGATGTACATGGTCAGAACCCCCTGAGGGATATCAAACATCAAACTCTACGAGTACATTGGTACAGTCCAAAGGACATGGACATAATTAAGATAACATAGATAGGTATTCGGTTTCTGATACACACTAGGTAGTGCCCTTATATTATGTTTAGCGCTATGTTGATTGCTTTGAAGTTAGCTGATGTGGTCATGTTCAAGGGGTCCGGATAGTTCATATTCCATGTGACCCATGGCACACACCATATACATTTCTCAAAGACATCCACCTGGCATTGATAATTCATTTAGATGTAGTTTTTATCCCAAAATAACCTAACCTATGAAATTTTCTATATAGAATGTGATGGTACCCTTCATAGTGGGTTTCGAGTTATGACATGAGGTGTTTATAGTATGATGCATATTTATGTGAGGCTAAACCAATAGTAATGATCATGTAGGATCATTATAGAGAGGCTAATGTTGAAAACCCGATATCACACCATGGCATGGGCCATCCATAATCCTTAGATTGTTTCAGTGGTGCCCCTATTTTTCAAGGGAGCGGTTCCTCTACACATAGAGTGGAAACCCCTCAAGCACTAGGGCATGAGCCCTCTATCAATTACAAACAAGAATCACCAACTGATACACTAGTGTGAATGTTATCTATTTATTCAGTGGTATCCCTCTTTTATACGAGGGTGCAGGACCTCTATTTGAGATTGTGTCCCCTTATGTTTTAGAGAAGTAGAGAGGTGTGGATTCTCCATAGGGTATTCATAGGAAGACATGTGAGGTATAAGACATTTTTTATTAACATTTAGAGAAATTGGAAAACATATCATCCTAGGATAGTATTTCAGAAATAAAATCCCCTTTTTCTATCATCTAGGTTTTTTTAGTATATATATATATATATGGGTTTAGTATCCATATTTTCTTTGGGTTAATTTTACTACTTGTTTCAAATCTCCCTATTTCTCCATGTATGGGTTTTGGTGAATCCAACATGGTATTTATATACTCAATATTTCATGTGATTTTCCCACATGTGTCATGTCTTATGAAGATGATGTATTGCTTGAGATGAAATTGTTAAAGCATAGTAATATTTTGGCCCATAGATCTTGTATTATGTTTGGGATTAGAGATCAACATTTGGTCTCTCTCAACTATTTTATATTCATTCTTCTCTCGGGTCGGTATATCATTTTTGGTTGGGAATGTATTTTTTCCCTTTACACTTTTGTTTTATTATGTTTTACTTGGAGTTTTCACTAGTCATATTGTGTGAATGATTTAATCTAGAAGATATAATATTTTATTAGTATACCTATATACTGTTTCATGGATATGGTTGGGAGTATTAATACATGCACACTAGGAATATTCCTCCCATTTACATTATGACTTATTGTAAAATGATTTCATTCCCTAGCTTATTAGAGGTAGGAATTGGGTTTCCATGACTCATCCCACTTACGGTCTAGAGGGACCATATTGGTCATGTTTTTATAGAGTGGTATTAGAGAAATTAATTCCTTGGGATGGTTCTTCTATATTTCCTCTTATGAGGAATTGTATTGGCTTAGGGAAATGTTGTCTAAGTGTCATGAGTAAGTATTTCAGGATGGAAAATCCAATGTTGATGTGACAACTGAAATATCAATTCACCAAGACTCTGATAATTTATTTATCGACTCAACATACCCAAACATTAGTTATAAGGAATAATGGTACTAGAAACATATACTACCTTTACCTTTTACATTAATTATATTGTTATCTCCCATGTATATATATACTCATCTAAACATGGTACATCATGATTACTTTTATGAATACCTCTACGAAGATAGATAGTGATGTTATGAATTCATCATCATGATGAAGATTCAGTATGGGATGAGGCCTTAGTTGAAGGTACATTTTATAAAGACCTTCCTCCTGGTGGGTAGTGAATAGAACCCCTATATATCAAACAGTAGTTATTGGTAGTAGAACATGCTAAGGATTTGAATAGGAATAGTGCTCTATAGATGTTCCAACATCATAGACCACTGAGGTTCTAGAGTTAGTTAGATCCACATGCAATAGGGGATTGCCTTGAGTATATGATATAAGTCTTTAGGAACATGTTGACCCTAAATGATTATATGGTTGTGTTGGAAGACAATTTTTTATAGGGTGCACTAGGGTATTTTTGGAGTCTAGTTATTTATACTCATGATGATATGATGATATCATGTGCTTACTTCCCATCACATTTTTTTCATGATTAATAACCCTTTTGTTTACACCCAGTTGGGATCTAGGAGATTCTTGAGATTCAACGGGGTTATATGATTGTTTATTATTATGACTCAATGATTACTAAAATTAAACAATACTCCATTTACATGGTTTGATATGGCTACTTTTGGTGAATATGTTCCAATAGGGTCTTCAAAAGGACAATCATGATAGTGTGGTCCCCTTTTTCATCCCCACATTTTACAGAGTGTTAGGGATAGCACTGGTGATGATGATATTTTATTAGAGGGAATTCAGATATTTGGGGATGGTAGGGGGTTTTATGGTGTTGATCAAACTATAATAGCTATTAGGTGACAGTCTATAGAAACTCAGTGAAACAAACCTTATAATATACAATCTTAGTAATGTGGACAATGAAATTAGGGTTCTCATAAAGAACCATATCAGACCAGATAGGGGTGATGTTATGCATGTGGAAGACTATTTACCATGGAACATGATTACTTGACTCAATGTGCTATGGAGAGCAGGCATGCAGCAGATGGACCACCATAGAAGATACATTACTACGATCAAGGTTTTCCCAGGCATGGTTAGGGCAGCCCCCTAGTAGGCGATGCTAGAAGTGGAGTGGGTAGATCTAATGTGGTTAAATATTATGGGTGAGCAAGATAATATAATATACATTATGTACCACCACTAATTATCCCACACAAAGATTATGGAGATAGTGGTTGGGTTTTTAGGAAACTATAGTCTATATAAGTCATGGTAGATGAACCATGAGATGATATGTGGTATGATCTATGTTTCTTATACTCTTTATTAAGTACTTATATAAGATGTTATGAGTAATTAATTTATTTTTATATCCCTTTTCCAATATCTAGATTCTTATATTAGGACATTTTCATAGTATATTCTTCTAGAGGTTTTGAATGGGTGTAATTCATCCATGTCACTTATCTATTGGCAGTACAAGATGGTGTTCAGTAGAAATAGTTTATCAAGGGAACAACTTTCCATCAAAATTAATCCCTATAATTTCATTGTTATTATATCTATTTTCCCATATTTTTATCCATGATTTATTATTATCATTATTGTGTTATATTCGTTAGGATAAATTGGATGAGATGCTACTTTATGGGTGAGTGAGAACTCATGGATAAAGAATTGGGACTATGAGTATGAGGTTTCATCCCATCACCCATTTGTCAATGTGTTTACAACTTGTAAAAAATGATCTCTTCAATAATTTGGAAACTTTTAATATGGAATGAATTAATGGAAATATTTCACAAGGAAGTTTTCAGACTGCCTCCATTACAGGAGAAAAGATTCTACACCAACATTCACCCAGGGACCTGACTGATATCTTCAGTTGAAAATTGGATAGCCCCTACCAAGGTCTATGTGATGATGATATAGTTTAATGAACTTAAATATTAGTTCTTTATCAAACCTTAGGTGTCCCCATAATAATATATAGTTAGGTTCTTGAAAAAGGTACATGAGTTATTATAGATATTTATTGATTATTATTATAAGATCCATGTAATGATAAAGAATAAGTAATCATTGGTGAGGATTGATAACCTATTTTACCATTTTTGAGGTATGTTTTGGTTCTAAAATATTGATCTTCATATTTTATTCCTTCACTTGAGTATTCCTGAGGAGGATATTATAATGATGGAAATACTATGTCCCTACAAACAATATGAGTTTCTAGTGATGTGTTTTGGTGTGATGAATTACCTTATAGTGTGTATGTATTTGATGAGTAATATCTTCCCTCCATACACGGAATGGGTTATGATCATATATATTTATTACATACTCATTTACTTTATGTTTGATAAATAACATTTACAGTACCAAAGGATAGTCCTAGGCATAATTTGGGAGCATCATCTATAGTGTAAACGTTCAATGTTCTATTTTTGGATCTTCGATGGTCACTTAAGGGATTTCCTTTCTGACTCATGATTACTTTTAGACCTGATGAATTTTGAAACATTTCTTTTTTAGGAACCACCCAAGATCATGACATAGGTGTGGATATTTATTTATTTAGTAGGGTGATACAAGATGTTTCTGTCTATCTTATCAATGATTTTCTACTTTTTTAATAACTTGGTATGTAAAGGGAGTATATTTATCTGGACTGAGTATTTTCAGAGATCCTTTGAGAATTTGAGGCTATTAATGACCAGTTATCATGTATTGAGGCTACTACATGATTTCTTTGAGTGTAATGTGTTTTATAAATCATCTAAATCTAGACATAGCTGCAAGCTAATAGAGAGGTATGAAATTATCTTATATGGGTAGAAGAAATGGATAATCCATGATAAGAACTATGAAACTCACATATTATAGTTGGAATATATATATTTTTCTAAAAATATGTGGAGGATCAAACTTCTGGGGGATTGTTTGGTTTTGTACTCAGAACACCAGGTTCTCAGTTATATCTTCACTAGTAGAGGTCATAACATGAGATATAAAAGTTTTTTTGGTGTTCCTACCAGACTACGACTTCGATATAGACTTTACTACATGGAAAGAAAATATAGTGGTAGAATTACATACCAATATTTCTTGTTCTCAATTCGAATATGATTCATATGAGTAGTTTGATTCATTATAGTTGACCATAGTGGAGGGGAGTGTTTAATATTTCATTCAATCAATGGTGATGACTCATCTTCTTTAGTGTATGAGGGAGTCCCAGTTGGGAGAAATAAATTGTTATGTTCTTCATGTCTATATAATTTTAGGATATTTAATTAATGTATTTTTTTAAGGAGGGGAGCATGTACTCCTTTTTAAAGGATAGACATTGGTTTTTATTGTGATGAAAGAGGAGGTGATAATGTATTTTCAATCATTTAATTTTCTATACATCCTCTGGAGGTAAATATATATAAATAACTTCATAAGATGTTTTGTTGGTGTGAAATAAGTTAAAGCAAGGCTGATTTCATCTCTCAGGATATCACATATCGGGCGTGAAGGATGAGAACTAGGTTTTAGGATTTTGGACACAACCTCTCTTGATCTTGGAGTGGAAATGGGGGAAATCCATAGAATATTTTATAGTTATTTCATGGAAATTAAGAAGAATAGACTCTAAATAGATTATTTTTGATTGACTCACCTTGTTAGAAAACATCATTTCCATTATGGAGTATAGTTTTTTGTAGAGTCTTTGAATGTTGTATATGTGGGAGATCATCCAGATCCATGGGGTAAAAACAATTATTTTCTCCAATCATGATTTGTGGTTCACATCATATTTTTGAAGAGTCCTGTAGATGTAATTCAAGACCCAATTGATGATGAGTACAATGTTCCACCCCTGAAAGGATGGGTAGACAAATTACCCTATGAATTTTTTAGAGGATATTCTATGTTATTTTTTGGACTTTGACTTGAGAGAGGTGGATATGTTTTCATTGTTAAAGTTCACTAATAGTAATATTTCTCATATTATGTTCAGCATGGAAGAATTAAAGGCCATGTAAAGGAGACCATGAAGGAAACCGTAATACTATATTTATATTGCTATTGAATCTCTTGTCGGGATAGAGATGAAAAAAGTGACGACGGAGAAGTTTAGGGTGATCCCAGAGTATATATGTAAATCCTTGATATGATTGAAACCATTCTCATATCGACATTGTAGGCCCTTGGAGTTTTGAGAATGGAGGACACACATGAAGAATATTGTTTAGTATCAGACAAAGTTGAATGATTTATCATCGGTTCATTGGTTCATTTGATATCTTGTGGAGGGATGGTGAGGTTTCTTACTACCTAGACTTACTCCCACAGTCAGAGTGTAAGAATGGAATCTTCCATGTGATGTAGTTATGAAGATACATACATGGTCTGGTGCACATTGCTGATGGGAGTTAGATGAATACCAATGATGTTTCCACCTTAATATAGTGGTTAGTGAAAATCAAGGATTGGAAGGAGGTGATCTTGCAATGATGGACCATTCAGTTGGTTCATGTGTTATGGCAGCACAAGAGTGTGTAGGAGAGCTCTTTGTAGCGAGATAGTCATATACAGACATAGTAACCCCAATTTTTTTGTTTTAGAGACAAAATAATTGAATGATTGGATAATTTTGTGACCTTATTTAATACTTCTAATACATTGAAAAATGTTATGGAGTATTTTTAAAATTCAAAAACTGAGACAGAGCATGATTCTGAGGCCCAGTGAATCGGGTATTTATGTTTTAAAAATATTAGATATATTAATATTATATGGGTATAGTTTTCTAGATATATTTTAATAACTCATAAATGGTGTCTTAGATTGAAAATATAAGACTTCAGTTGAGTCTGAAACATGGGTTTTACTCTAGGGGTGACCTAAGGTTACTCAACGCCAAATGTTCGGCTGAAGTAGTCATTAATGGATTATTTAATTAAACTAAATAGTTAAATTTATTTATATTATTTTAAATTAAAAATATATAATTACCTCAATATATACCTCATTATATTTTCTTTATGCGTTAGTTACATAAACTCTGAGATAGTTGTGAGGATATTTAGGTGTTCTTCATTGGCGGATTGGATAGGATGATGATGAAGGATTAGATCAAGGTGGATCGAGAGGAAGCTAAAAAAAGAGTCATCCTCATCACTAGATAATGAATTCATCTATGGAGAATGATCTATAATGCATGTATGGAACATTTTTCTTTGTTTTCCACTTATATTCTATTTAATCAATGATTGATTTTTAATCTGCACTGGTTTCGGGCCTTGGAAAATTTTCTGTTGAAATCCACAATTTATTTGATATTATTTAACTAATTAAACAACTTGATTCGTTTAATATCACCACTTGGACATCCTAATTATTTAATCATTGGCTGATAATGTTGGGATAATGATTATACACATAGTTTATGTCATTTTCCCCCTCTGTTCACTTTATTGTTCGTCATTGTCCAATGAGGTTGCAGAACGACATTATTGAGGTGGGTTTGAGCACAATCGAAACACCAGAATCATTGTGGATTCTTGAATGATTAATGGGTTGGTGATTTATGGATGAATCACGCTGATTTTGGGATTGTGGTTGAGACATCCATTGATTTGGGATCCAAAGGGGCAGTGGGAGATTTCAGAAGTGATGGGAAAGAGACATGAAGGGTCTGGGTAGCCAGAATCTATTCACTAATAGTATATTGGGCTTGAGAATCCCCATATATGAGATCCCCTTCATGTTTTGTGGATGAAATTGTTGTGTTGATGTGACGATGATGCCTGATGGAACTTAGGTTTCTGAACAAAAGTCAACTTCATGGTGTTTAGTACATGGACACATCATCTATATTCCCCTAGATACGATATTGGTGTTTGTGGGAAGATAATAATCACACATCATGTGGCTATACCTAACTCAATGTGGGTATAATCCACATTTTATCTGAACATAGACAAGACCCCATGTATAGTAATTTTTCATGCACTCTAGAGTATGCGAACACGACCCAAATGACATAGGAATGACTATAATCACACGGGTAGGCCTCTGGTGTCCAAGACACACCGTGTAGTACCATTAAATATCATTTGGTTCTACAATGATATTAAAACCATGTGATGATTTTAAAAATTCCATGAGGCTAGATTAGATCACATGTCATGTGACCACTGGTGCTAATCATTTACATTTCTTCGAGACTTCCACCATACACATATGTTTTGTTTAAAATTGGATTTTTAATCAGGATTATCCTATATTAATATTTTTCTCATGTATTATGTGATGGTAGACATCTTTGGGACTTCTGATATATGACATGAGGTGCTAAGAGTGTGAAACTTCTTCAAGAAACATTTAACTAGTTGCAATGTTACGGAATGATCATTAGAGAAAGGACTGTGTTTGTAACCCCCATCCCCTATCATACTAAAGTGTGGGTTCTCATACTCCTTACGCAAGTTGAGTGGAACCCCCTTATTGTACATGGATGTGAGTCTTATTCCTACTAATTAGAACCACCTTAACTCGCAAGGGTGTAATTCATCTATCAATACCTTCCAAGTGGAACCCCCTCACACAGTGGGGGTGGGTACTCTATCTAGTGAGTATCATCCACCTATTTTACTAGGGTGTGAGTCCTCTCATGGAAATTGTTCCCCTCATGATATGGAGTAGTAGAAAGTTATGGGTTATCCACAGAGCATTATCAGAGAGGCACATGAGATGTTGGACATCAATGATGGACCATTGGAGATGTAGGAGGACTCATTATCATGGGATATTATATGATATAAAGATATTTTTTCTCTATAATCTATGTTTTTTATGAGTATATATATTTTTGGGTTTTATTTCCCTCTTTCTTAGAGTTTATATGACTAATTAGATCATATCTATCTTTTTCTCCCTATTTTGTTTTCAAGGAATCCTACTGGGTATGTATATATGCATCCCTACATGTTTCTTTCACACACTTGTTATGTCTTATTCAGATAACATACCATTTGATGGTGACACAGTAGGATCATAGTGATATTCAAGTGTATAGATCATGTAAGATGGTTGGTCTTGGAGACCAAGAGTTAGGCTCTCTCAGTGATTTTCTATTATAGTTGTTGTTAGGTTTAGACATCCTTTTTTGTAGAGAATTTATTTTTCTCCTTAATACTTTAGTTATATTATATCTTACATGATTCTTTCTATGTAGGAACTTCATGAATTGTTTACACTTAAGGATACTATTTTTTATTATCATAATTCTTCACTTTTTTCATATATAGTGTTGGTTTCATGCATATAGGTACACTAGGCATGGCAAATTTAGTGATGTCATGGTAGGTGAAGTATCCATTCAACATTACTCTGACTACCTACTTATCAACTCTGTATATATGATTTATATATGATCTAGTACTTTGATATATTTTTTGATTCTTCTCACCATGTATATAAATTCTCATCTAACCAAGGTTTTTCTTGATTAATTTTCATGATTCAACTTTTAAGATAACTATACATGTTATGGATTTAGGATCATGATGACGATCTGATGAGTGAGGAGGCCTCATTTCATGGGTAATCTCATGTGGAGCTTCATCTAGGTGGGTAGAGATCAGTTCCACCACCCATTGACTATTATTTATTACTTTCAGGATATGTTGACGATGTGCACATTCTTATCATGTTACGTGAGTTCCAACATTAGGGACCACTGAGGTTGCATAGTGAGTCAGATCTCTTTGAAAAGGAGATTGGAATGAGTTGGTGACCTATTTATTCTAGCTCATGTGGAACTTGACTCTTTATGGTTGCACATGTATATTGTATGTTCCATGGAGTAGTATAGTTGTAACACCCTGAGATTTTATGAAAAATATCCTTTTTAATTTCATTAATGTCTTGTGTTGTATGCTACAACAATAGGAGCTTTCACAACACGCATCCCTGACTTGCCTTGCATTACACTGAATCACGACCTTCCTCGATATCGTGTGTAGTACGCAATACTGAGTTTCACTAAACGAGATATTATTATAATATTATTATGAACTAGTTGTTATGAATAGTAATACCCACTTTTTGAAATTTTATAAATTTTATCTTTCAAAATGGACTTCATTTTTGGATTCAGAATACTGAAATTAGCTTATGATGAATTTTTGGTACTTTTTGGATAACTTTCATATTCTTATGAATAGTGAAAATTACTAAATTTTAATTAAAAACAACTTTTTTAATCAAAATAATTAATAGTAAATTATTAATTTGAGTGGTTTTAAAGTATATTTAGAATATATTTTTACAATTTAATACAATTTTGGTCATTGGATGTAATTTTACATTTAAACAGGACATAAACAAGTGTCAATCTTTTGATAGTTATTATCTCTTAAAAACACGGTATTTGTTTTGACGACGGGAATTGATTTTTAAATTAGTTAATGTAACTGATATGTTTTAAATTTGGTAAAATAGAAAACATTTTTGAATTCATAATATCAAATATAGCTTAGGCTTAATTTTCGGTCTTTTTCTAGAAACATTCATTTTTTGATGAATAGTGAAACCACCAAGTGGTAGTTAAAAAACTGAATTTTTCATAAATCGTAATTTTACCGCTTCTGTGAGTGGAATTTTGAAAATCCGAGTGACACGGTTAATATCAAGGACTAAAATTTGGTACAATGAGATGAAAATAATTTTTGGTGAATAGTAACTTTTTACTTTTATTTACCACGGTTAAAAGTAAATAGGGTAATTAAGGGTAAAAATGATATTATTATTACCCTCACACATGTCCTAATTCTATTTGATAAATGTAATTCGACCAAAAACAACCATAGGAATAAAATATGACCATTTAGGCCCACTTATATTAGACTAGGACATTTAATATTAATTTATTTAAAGAGGGGTTAAAAGAGTAAAAATCAATGTTTAATAAGTAAATCATTTTTAATATAAGGGTATACATAAGATAAAATCGACTATAAATGTTAATTAGAAAGCTAAAAAGATTTCCTACATAATGGTATTTTATTTATAATTTTTAGACATTAAATAAGTTAATTTATTTTTGACACAATGATGATGTAGTAATTATATTATTAATGAAATATTGACATAATTGATGTTATAAATACCCAAATAAATGTAATTTGAGACTTTTTATGAATTCCAATAATTTTCTAGGTTAATATGACATGTTAGTATTGATTTAGTTAACTTTTGTTGAACTAATAATTCTGTTATGATTTTTACAAAAATCAATTACCAAATAGTTTCAAAATTGACATAAAATAGTTTTTAAAACAAATATTATATTATTAATTGTTGTTTTATTCCTAAAAATATAAAGTTCTGCCAAATTACTTAGATACGTTTATATATATTAATAATAAACAACTTGGGGTTCGTTTGGCTTGATATAGTAAGTTTATTAACCATATAGTGTAAGAAAACAAGAAGACACGATAAAAGTTAAATTAACTAACTTAAAGATACATCTAAATGATATGGTTAAAATTGATACCTAAACTTGTCTAAATTCTATTGGATGAAAGCATTTCGACCCATACCCACCTTAGCTTCGAAATAAATCAATTTGGAGCTATTGTTAACCGAATATGGCTTTATAATAAAATAATAAATTTAGTTATTCCAAAGGTGCCACTCTCCTCCCTTATAAAAGGGCACCTCCTCCCTCTCTTCCTCACACCACATTGAGCCTTCAGGCTCGGACAACCCCTGCCAAATTCTCTTGTCCACTTCCCTAGAAACATACTAGAGGTCTTGGTCTTCTTCAAAGACCAATTTTAGTGCCCTAAGAGGAGGTCTCAAAGAGGCCCTTCAAAGAAGAGGTAATGTCTGTTACCGATTCTTTCAACATTATTTCATCCTCCACTTCTTCTTCTTAGGTTGTTTCATTATGAAGTAATTACATTAGTATCACTCATATACTGATATGTTATTATATTTATTAAACAACCCTATTTCACCATCTATCCATCCTATGGAAAATGAAATCACCGCGCGTGCGTACGTACGGAATACCGTCTCCACGCCGTGGTGTAATCTATTTTCCGCCACCACCTTACTTGGATGGGTATAATGGTGTAAATAATGACTATATATAATTATTGTAAAGTGATATTGATTCTGTTATAGTATACATACACTCCAATAAAATTCCACAATCATGGGAACGATATCATCGCTCGTGCGTACGTACGGAATACCGTCTCCACGACGCGATGAGATTCATTCTCAATTATTAACCATTCATGAATCATTATAAAGTATATATAATAAGTAATCATGAAATATTTGACATAATAATGATACTGGATTTATGTATATATATTTGTATTTCATCCAATTAATTACATTCAATTCAATGAGGAAACGAAAACAACGTTCATGCATACATACGGCCTACCATCTCCATGAACAGTGTATTTCATTCCATTTATCGATCTATTATATATATGTATATTCTGAATATATATATATATATAAATAATGTTTTATATTCTGGAATTAATTATTCATGATCTATGTAATCATATGTATAATTACAAGTCAAAACACGGACGACAAATGAAACGATTTAACCCAAAACACTCTAACATGGAATTTACAAAATAACGGGTAATATAAAGTCCTAAGTGAACCATATATGATATCATAACAATGAATATGATTCTGTAATAAGTCAATGACATTATTTAAATCATTATACATGAGGTTCGGATATGTACAAAGCATATCGAACCTAAGGTAAGGGATAATTTTGCAAATCTCATTTTTATCTGAGATTGCTTATTCGTAAGTATTTACTGGGGTTATTGTTATCATCCATTTCCATGTTTTATAAAAGTGTATTCAGGTATTTTTTATGTCATTTTTACCCATGTTTGAGTTTTACTAAATGGTATGTAAGGAATATTTCTTTTTTTACGTTACGAGGTACTTTTTGTCTTTTCCAGCAAAAGTACGAGAAGAATGTTTTTTTAACTTATACAGCACGAACGGATTTTTACAGTTTTATAAAGCCTTATTTTCATGAAGCTTACTCCAAAAGATTTCATGACTATTTCCAAAAAAATATATTTCTTTTAAAATTACATGACGTTTTCTGAAAATAAATTTATTTTGAAGAAGAAAGGATATTTTCCTCAGGAATTCATTTCAAGAGTTTTATCAAAACCATTTTTCAATCTAAGCTGACATTATTTCATATGTGTAGGTTTCAAGTATAATGTCTCTATGATTTACATGGTTTCACTTTTCTTATGATGAAATGATATCCATTACATTTATATGGATTATATGATGATGGGATGATGTTTATGAAACCCATTTTGTTCATTGAGTTATTAAGAATGATGTATGTTTATTTTGTGGCACAAGTAAGAATGATTTCATTATGAGATGGGTGGGACCTATATCTCCCTCAAATTCATTGGGTAAAGATTTATATCTCATGAGATAGACATGGTTGGAACGGTATGTTAATTCGGTTCAGTATTACAGGACTGGAACGAGGAGTGAACTCGATTCAGAAAGGGACTTTGTCCACTAAGATGGTCTTGGATGCAATGCCTTGGATACTATGGAAATCAATACATGTGATTAATGGATTTCACAATTACATGTTTTATTCCCTTGCTATTTTATCATGATTTATGTTCCATTATGATCTCTGCCTTATGTACTTCCATGTTTTATGTCGTTGCTCATGATTTTTAATGTTCATGTTTTTTTAAGTTCAAATGTATATGGTATGTTTTATTTTATCCATGCTTACCATTACTGAGCATTTGAGATAACCCATTTAATGTTTTCTTTTCCCCTAGGATTAAAAGAAAAATTTTAGGTATGGAAACAAAAATGGGAAGATCTTTATGGGAGATGTTGAAGATCTTTCACCATGATTAGAATATTACGTTCCATGTTTCAAAAGACACTAAACTATTATGGTCCTTGTGTGTCTGTTTTTGTTATATACTATGTATTCCGCAAAAGTAATGTAATTTCTATGTATGTCAGGATTCAGGTCTCTATAGATGGTATCAGAGGAAAGGTTTATTCAACCTTTGGAAACTAGGATGCAAAAACGTTAGTGAGATCCCTATAGATATTTCTAAGGTATGTCTAGGGATGTCCCTATGGATAAGTATACGTATAGGATATAGTCCTAGAACTACAGTAACGATAATAGAATTTAACCTAAGATGTTAGATATTGATGGTACTTCATCTTTACTATGTTTATTTCCCTAGCATGATTTCTGCCTCTCACACTATTCATTTTGGGTTTCAGAAAATGGCTGGAAACTAGAAGATTCACAATAATGGACGATATGACGGACAATGGAATGATATTATTACTAAGAAACCAAATGAAATGGGATTTGGAAGTCCAAACATCATTATTATGCCTAATCATAAATCTCATAATATGACCAATAATATCATCTTTGGTAAGTTCCCTACTCAGATAATAAGAGAAAGATGGAGTTTCATGATGATCATAGAGGAATAAAAGTTCAATTTCCCTCATGAAAATCATGTAGGAAGAGGCATCAGGGATATTGTTTCAAAGGAACTGGAAGATGCTTTGGGTGTGGAAAATAAGGACACAAATCCAGTAAGTGCGAAGGAAAAGGTTCAGTTAACACCATGGACAAGGATAATGGTATTGCTACGACATCAACAATGATTAGATGTTTTAAATGTGGAATGTACGGGCATTATGCAAACCAATGCTCTAATGGAAAATCTCATGAAGAGAATCAGCATGGTCATATGGGTAGTATCTATGTGGATGATGATGAGGAGGCTACAAATGATATATGACCTGAAAGATGTGTTGAATCTCAGTCAGTTGTTTTAGAAGGTAGTGGAATAATTTTATGTTTATAAAGAATAATTTATGGTATTATGGAATAATGAATCAACTAAGAATTGTTACACTATTGTTTTTCCTAAATTATATGAAAGTATATGTTGAATGGTATGGTAACCATGGAAGGTTATTCAGATATTTTTGGAAAGTAGATGATATGCGCATAATGAAGGGATAAAAAGAAAATGAGATGTTTGATTGTATTCATGAGCTCATGACTGATATAAAGACTTAGTGATATTATGGTTTGATTATATAGAAATTTTGGGATTTTGGTATGTGGAAAAAGTTAACTTTTGACAGAATTCATGTTTTCACTAAGGTTAAATGGGTATTCAATTTTCGAGAGAATACATGATTAATGTATTCACATGATATATGGGGGATAAATGATGGCATTCACGTGATTTTTATTTGACATTTCAAATAATCATTTTCTTTATACTATGAGCTTAGACCAATGTATTTTAGATAAGCCTAAAAATTGGAATGGATTATATTAGACATAAGTTAGTATTGTTTATGGATATAACTTTTTCGATATTATTGATGGGATGTTATAGTAATATAGTTTTAGAAAAAGGACAACATGTAGGACGGGCGACAGCCCATCACGTCGGACAAGGCTATGGGAATCGAACGCACAACCAAAGTGGGACTAGCCTTTATTGTCTACCACTGGCCTACAGAAAGTCCCTGGTTAGTATAAACTAGATTTATTTTATTAAGCGGTATAATATATAAATTATAAGTTCATTTTTGGAACCATATACAATTAATCTAACCATATGATGGACTTATAAATTTTGCTAACCTTTTGTTTGAAACAAATGGAATGACCCATCATTCTATCACATGATCTGCTAACACATCACGAATAACAAATTCAACATCATTTCATTAAGGGATGAAGTGGAAATTGTTCAATTCACGAACAATAGTGAGATTTCACCAAAATCATGTATGTATTTCTTTTAATTCATCAAATTTAGTGAAATTATCATGAAAACCAAAAATGTTATCCTAGTGCCCTTATATCCGATGAATCAGATGGTACCTTAGATCATCACAAATCTATGGCTTTGTGATTGATGGATTTTTCATAGCCATGTTCTCTACCACTCTCCATCAGAACATGATGGTTATATTTTTCTTCCATATCCATATTTTCACCTATGTTCTCCTACATGAAAACCCAGTGATGAGTTAATTTGGGTAACCGTTACATTTCATACATTAGTTTTTAAATCCAAGTTATGGTATTCCTTTTTACGATGTGGGTTTCTATTAAAGAAGCTATCGAGTAGTAAACCATTTATAACCCCGATGAATTTTGAGGGAAAAATTCATTTTAAGGGGGGTAGAATGTAACACTCCGAGATTTTATGAAAAATATTCTTTTAAATTTCATTAATGTCTTGAGTTGTACGCTACACCAAAAGGAGCTTGCACAACACACATACCTGACTTGCCTTTCATTACACGCAATCACGACCTTCCTCAATAGCCTGTGTAGTACGCAATATCGAGTTTCACTAAACGAGATATTATTATAATATTATTATGAACTAGTCATTATGAATAGTAATACCAACTTTTTGAAATTTTATAAATTTTACCTTTCAAAATGGAATTCATTTTTGGATTTGAAATATAGAAATTAGCTTAGGATGAAATTTTGGTACTTTTCGGATAACTTTCATATTCTGATGAATACTGAAAATTACTAAATATTAATTAAAAACAACTTTATTAATCGAAATAATTAATAATAAATTATTCATTTGAGTGGTTTTAAAGTATATTTAGAATATATTTTTACAATTTAATACAGTTTTGGTCATTGGATTTAATTTCACATATATACCACACATAAACAAGTGTCAATCTTTTGATAGTTATTATCTATCAAAAACACGCTATTTGTTTTGACGACGGGAATTAATTTTTAAATTAGTTAATGTAAATGATATTTTCTGAATTTTGTAAAATAGACATCATTTTTGAATTCATAATATCAAATATATCTTAGGCCTAATTTTTTGTATTTTTCTAGAAACTTTCATTTTTTTGATGAATAGTGAAACCACTAAGTGGTAGTTAAAAACTGAATTTTTCATTAAACATACTTTTACAGCTTCTGTGAGTGAAATTTCAAAAATCCGAGAGGCATGGTTAATATCAAGGACTAAAATGTGGTTCAATGAGATGAAAATAATTTTTGGTGAATAATAACTTTTTACTTTTATTAACCTCGGTTAAAAGTAAATAGGGTAATTAAGATAAAAATGATATTATTATTACCCTAACACATGTACTAATTCTATTGGATAAGTTTAATTCGACCAAAAACAAACTTAGGAATAAAATATTACCATTTAGGCCCACTTGGATTAGATTAGGACATTTAATATTAATTTATTTAAAGAAGGGTTAAAATAGTTAAAATCAAACTTTAATAAGTCTATCATTTTTAATATAGGGTTATACATAAGATAAATTCGACTATAAATATTAATTAGAAAGATAAAACGATTTCCTACATAATGGTAATTTATTTATAATTTTTAGACATTAGGAAATTTATTTTATTTTCGACAAAATGATGATGTAGTAATTATCTTATTAAAGAAATATTGACATAATTGATGTTATAAATACCCAAATAAATATAATTGGAGACTTTATATGAATTACACTAATTATATAGGTTAATAGGACATGTTATTATTGATTTAGTTAACTTCTTTCGAACTAATCATTCTGTTATGATTTTCACAAAAATCAATTACCAAAGAGTGTCAAAATTAACATAAAATAGGTTTTAAAACAAATATTATATTATTGATTGTTATTTTATTCCTAAAAATCTAATGTTCAACCAAATGACTTATATAAGTTTATATATATTAATAATAAACAACTTGGGGTTCATTAGTCTTGATATAGTAAGTGTATTAACCTTACAGTGTAAGAAAACAAGAAGACACGGTAAAAGTAAAATTATCTAACTTAAAGTTACTATTAAATGAAAAGGTTAAAATTGATACCTAAACTTGTATAAATTCTCTTGGATGAAAGGATTTAGACCCATACCCACCTTAGCTTAGAAAGAAATTAATTTGGAGCTATTTAAAACCGAATATGGATTTATAATAAAATAATATAATTAGTAATTCCAAAGGTGCCACTCTCCTCCCTTATAAAAGGGCACCTCCTCCCTATCTTCCTCACACCACATTGATTCTTCAAGCTCGGCCAACCCCTGAAAAATTCTCTTCTCCACTTACCTAGAAACATTATATAGGTCCTGGTTTTTTTTCAAAGACCAATTTTAGTGCCCTAAGAGGAGGTCTCAAAGAGGCGCTTCAAAGAAGAGGTAATGTCTGTTACCGATTCTTTCAACTTTATTTCTTCTACCAATTCTTCTTCTTAGGTTGTTTAATTATGAAGTAATAACATCAGTATCACTCATATACTAATATGTTATTATAAGTATTAAACAACCCTATTTCACTATCTATCCATCCTACGGAAAATGAAATCACCGCGCGTGCGTACGTACAGAATACCGTCTCCACGCCGTGATGTAATCTATTTTCCACCACCACCTTACTTGGATGGGTATAATGGTGTAAATAATAACTATATATGATTATCGTAAAGTGATATTGATTCTCTTATAGTATACATACACTGTAATAAGATTTCACAATCATGGGAACGATATCATCGCTCGTGCGTACATACGGAATACCGTCTCCAAGACACGATGAGATTCATTCTCAATGATTAACCATTCATGAATGATTATAATGTATATATATTAAGTAATCATGAAATATATGACATAATAATGATACTGGATTAATGTATATATATATATATGTATGTCATCCAATTAATTCCATTCAATTCAATGAGGAAACGAAGACAACGTTCATGCGTACGTACGACCTACCGTCTCCATGAACGGCGTATTTCTTTCCATTTATCGATCTATTATAAATATGTATATTATAAATATATATATTATATAAATCATGTTTTATATTCTGAAATTATGTAATCATGATCTAAGTAATCATATGAATAATTACAAGTCAAAACACAAATGACAAATGAAACGATTTTACCCAAAACACTCTTTAACATGGAATTTTCAAAAGAACGGGAAATATAAATTCATAAGTGAACCATATATGATATCATAACAATGAATATGATTCTGTAAAAAGTAAATGACATTATTTAAATAATTATACATGAGGTTCGGATACGTATGAAGCATATCATACCTAAATTAAGGGATAATTTTACAAATCTCATTTTTATCCGAGATTGCTTATTCTTAAGTATTTACTAGGGTTATTGCTATAATCCATATCCATGTTTTATAAAAGTGTATTCATGTATGTTTAAAGTCCTTTTTAACCATTTTTGAATTTTACTACATGGTATGTAAGGAATCTTTCTTTTTTTAATGTTACAAGGTACTTTTTGACTTTTCCAGCAAAAGTATGAGAAGAATGTTTTTTTAGCTTATACGGCACGAACGAATTTTTACGGTTTTATAAAGACTTATTTTCAGGAAGCTTACTCCAAAATATTTCATGACTATTTCCAACAAAATCTAGTTATTTTAAAATTACATGATGTTTTTTTAAAATAAAATTATTTTGAAGAAGAAAGGATATTTTCTTCAAGAATTCATTTCAAGAGTTGTATCCAAACCCTTTTTCCATCTAAGCTGGCATTATTTCATATGTGTAGGTTTCAAGTATAATGTCTCTTTGATTTACATGGTTTTAATTTTATTATTATGAAATGATATCCATTACATTTATATGTATTATATGATGATGGGATGATGTTTATGAAACCCATTTTGTTCGTTGGGTTATTATGAATGATGTATGTTTATTTTGTGGCACAAGTAATAATGATTTCATTATGAGATGGGTGGGACATATATCTCCCTCCATTGCATTGGGTAAAGATTTATATCTCATGAGATAGACATGGCTAGAATGGTAAGTTAATCCGGTTCAGTATTACAGGACTGGAATGAGGAGTGAACTCGATTCAGAAAGAGACTTTGTCCACTAAGATGGTCTTGGAAGAAATGCTTTGGATACAATGGAAATAATTACATGTTCTTAATGGATGCCACAATTACATGTTTTATTCCCTTGCTATTTTATCATGATTTATGTTCATTATGATCTATTCCTTATGTACTCCCATGTTTTATGTCATTGCTCAAGATTTTAAATCTTCATGTTTCTTTTAAGTTCAAATTTATATGGTTTGTTTTATTTTATCCATGCTTACCCTTACTGATCATTTGATCTCACCCTTTTTATGTTTTCTTTTCCCCCAGGATTAAAATAAAGATTTTAGGTAAGGAAACAAAAATGGAAAGATCTTTATGGGAGATGTTGAAGATCTTTCACCATGATTAGAAGATTACGTTCCAAGTTTCCAAAGACACTAAACTATTACGGTCCTTGTGTGTCTATTTTTTTTATGTACTAAGTATTCCGCAAAAGTAATGTGATGTATATGTATGTCAAGATTCGGGTCTCTACAATAGTGCTTGTATATTTTATTCATGAAGACACAAGACTAGATGATTATCCCATAGTTTGACTTCTAGTATCTATTTCGTGAAGTTTATTACCCCTCACGTTTGAGCTCAATTCATATTTGTGATCTTCTTATGATATAATAGTGTAGTGTGATAGTCACTCACTAATTATTTCATGAGATTCACTGATCTTAGATGACACTCCCTCAACATGGTGTATTATGGTTACTTCCGAGTGTAGAAGTTCAACTAGGGACTCCGCACAGACATATATTCAAGTGTATTCCCATTGGGAACTACCACCTATGTAATAGTGTTAGAATGAGAAAAAGTGATGTTGATCTTCCTTTCATAGGGATCACTTGAAAATAGTTTTAGAAATGGAGTTATAGGGTTGATCCATCTGCAGCAGCTATCAGGCTCCATCCCATTAGATATCAGCACATGGGACCTCTTCAATACTGGTATCAATCTAGTGGACATGAAATTTATGGTTCTCATGGAGGTATAGGTCATACCTGATAGAGGATATGTTATTAATTTTAGGAATGCGGTCACCCAGAACATGATTTCTCTACAAGACATGTCGTGGTGGAAAGGATTGTAGAAGATGGACCACCACGGTCGAGGCATCGGCGTGAAAAGCTTTCTCCCACACGTGAATAGTTTTTCCCTTGGGAGTGGTGTTGGAATAAGAGAAGTTAGAGATATAAGGGGAGGATATAAGGATGGTGGAAAATGTTATGATCTACTTCCACCACCACCATATGGAAGCACATGTCAAGATTATGGTGCTGGTGTTCAGGGATGCATGCTGATGTTGGGTATGGAATGTGATGACCCAATATCCTACAACATGACATGAGGCATGATATGTGTTTATTATAATATTAACTTAGTACTAGTTTATACAGTTCTGAGTCACTCCATTATTTATATATATCATGAGAAAGATCTAAAGCTCCACATTGTGACCTTATCCTAGAATTATTTTCTTGAGGTTTTGACTGGGTGTGGTTCATCGATATTTATTATCTGTCGACATTGAATGTTGTTGCTTGGTGTAGAGGGTTTATAATGTGGCCTACTAGTAATCAAGATGAAACATTATGATATCATCTTGGGGGTGGTCTAGTTTTCCACCATTCTTGAAAAAAATTAAACTCATCATAGGAGGGTTAGATGCCTTTGAGAGGATTGGAAACGCTTCTCATTTTTGGGAGAGAGATATCTAATGGGTAAGTCAGCGCCCCCACTATGTTGATATTCCAAAAACAGAATTATTAGGTCTCTAAAGACACTATGATTTTTTGGTGATGTATTTAATCATGATGAATTATCCCACTATGTTTATAGCTTTGATGATCTGGATCCTCCATCCATACTTATACCAGTTTTTTGTTATTTTTATCTGGTACATACTCGATTAATTTGCATCAAGGGAGGAGCGTGTAAAGAATTTGAGGATGGTCCTAGAATTACAAAGGGATCACCATCATTATGGAAAAATCTTCATGTTGTATGTTTGGATCTATAATATTCACTTTTTATTCTAGGTCATTTCTAATCATGGATTTGATAAGGATCTGAAAAAGGTTTATGTAGTGTTTTCTTGGGATCCACCCAAGAATTTGATAGAGGTGCATATCTTTCTTTTACTAGTAGGGTAAAATGGATGATTTTGGGAATAATTTTATAGGGTTTTCACCCATATGAATACCTTGATGGGGAAAGTGAATTCCATTATGCCACATCCCCCTCCATCTAAAAATATCACAAAGAATTAAGATAGATAATGACCTCTGATTTTCACCACTAGTAGGCCCCAAGGTGGCGACTAGCACTATGGGTAAGAAAATCTCATAAATTGGAGTAATTACCCTATATAATAAAATTGAATCATGAGATGGGATGAATAAATCATAAGAAACACCCTGAAATAATATAAAAAAGAAACCAAAACCATACAATCATTTATCTATAAATAAAATAGATATGGATAATAATATCTACATGAAAGTTTCAAATTAAAATCTAAGGCAGTGACACATAAACAACTCCAATGGTAAAAGTTAATAATGACTAGCATATTTCTAACACCCTGAGATTTTATGAGAAATATTCTTTTTAATTCCTTCGATGTCTTGTGTTGTATGCTACAACAAGATTAGTTTGGACTATAATCAACACTTTATTTTCTTGTAGTATACGCAAAAACTATTCTTGGCTTGTGTTGCATGCAGGAGCGACCTTCCTCAATAGTGTGTGTTGTACGCAATACCCAGTTTAACTAAACTACGATTTATGGTTATAATATTATTCTGAACTAGTTGTTATAAATATTATTAACCACATTTGTAATTTTATAACATTATCATTCATCTTACACATATTCTAGTACATGGAATGAGAACAAAATAATTTTTTTGGGTAAAATATTTATTTTCCAAACAATGTAGTTTTGACGCCTTTTGATGGTGCACCCACATGAAATATAGTTTTTGACCTGTTTATAAGTTCAATTTGACAAATTAAATTTATTCCTTGGAATTAATATATAAAAATTTACTTTGGATAAATTTTTCATATTTTTCTGAAAGCTTTCATATTTTAATGAATAGTAAAACATGGTAAATTTTAATTAAAAACAACTTTTTTCATCAAGATAATTTCTATGGTTAAATTATAATATTTAATGCTTTTAATTAATAAATAGAATATATTTTTACCCTTTCATATAATTTAATTCATTATCATTTATTTTACCTTGAATTCATAAGTAAAAACATTCTACTCTTTTACAATGTTTTAACATTTAAAACCCATTTTCTCAACAACGGGATTCAATTTAAATTAAATACTTCAAATTTTGTGTATTTAATTTAAAAAAATGGATTCCATATTTGGAATAATTATGTCTAAATTAATTTAATGGGATTCTTTTTATTTTTGGACATAATGAATAGTATCTACGGTAAAATTAATTTACCACGGTTAAAGGTAAATCAAGTAATTAAGGATAAAAATAATTTTCTAAAATTACACTAACACTTTTTTTGATATCATAGGTTGATTATAATTCTCTCTAAAACATACTTGGGTTGAAATTTAATCTATTGGAACCCACTTGGATGATTTTAAGACCTTTTAATTTATTTTATTTAAAGAAAGTGAAATATTTCTCACTCAAACATTAATAATTAAAGTATTTCTAATAAAATGTTATACAAAATATAAATGTGATTATAAATACTCATTTGAAAGATAAATATTTTTCATTTATTATGGTAATTTATTTGTAATTTTTAGGAAATATTTAATTATCTTATTAGCTTATACATTAAAGATACAAAAATTATATATTTAGTGAAAAATCAATAATATATTATTTATTCAAATAATAATTCCGATAAAACACCAAAAAAAACTAGACCAAAACATATTGTATGGGTATATCTAGACCATAATCATCCAATGGTAGAATTTTAGACCTTTTTGGTCCTTATAAAAGATATTATGACACTTATATTATTTTATTTTCAATGATGTCAAAGTTCTCACATTCATAATTTAATAAATATATAATTTTAAAAGTTGGGTATTTTGAGAATAAATTAGACTAAAAGTACTCTTATGAAATATATTAGATTATTATTCATCATAATTGTTTATTTTTCATTTTTATGCAACATATAAGTATATTAATTAATTATACAAAAGCATTGTAGTAATTATTTTATTAAGAGAAATATCAAATAAATGGTTTTATAAATATTAAAATAAATATTATATGTACTAATAAAAGTTCTACACATATTTTTTAGATGAAAATAACAAGTTAAAAATCTATTAAATATTTTATTTCGAACATATCTTTTGTGTGGATTTTATTGAAATTTAAATAAGTGAATAGTGTCGAAATTGACACTATTGATATTTTATAAGGATAACATATTATTAAATAGTTTCAAAATTCCAAAGATATTTAAAAAATTTAAATTAAAATTTATATGGTCTAATATGTTATAAAGTAACCAATTATAGACAATTCACAATAGATAAGTAAATATTTATAACAATTTAAACATTAGAATATTTTTACCACAAATAAAATTAAATAGATTAAATAAGGATAAATCAAATTGATAAGGATTAAAATAAATTCCCAAAATTTATAAATTTTTTTCTGAAGATATTACAACCCTATGTCATCTCATCTTGGAATTTGATTCATTTTTGTGGTTTTAGGTGGGGTTTATGTTTATTATAAAATAATATTTTGGAGATTTCCAAAAGATCCACTCTCATCTTTTATAAAGGGAACCCCCTCCCTCTTCTCTTCACTCCATTTTAAGCTTTCATGCTCGGCCAACCCCTGAAAATTCCAATTATAAATCTTTGTAGTTATATTATAGAGTTTCTGGTCTTCTCAAAAGATCATCTTTAGTGCCCTAAGAGGATGTTTAAAAGAGGCACATCGAGGAAGAGGTAATCTCTTCTACCTATTCTTTCAAGTTTCTTTCTTCCTATACTTCTTCTTATTTTGTTTTTTAATTATAAATTAATAACATAATTATCACTAATATACTGATATTTTATTATAAATATGAAACAACCCTATTTCACCATATATCCATCCTATGAAAAACAAAATCATTTCACGTGCGTACGTATGACTTACCGTCTCCACGCTGGGGTTTAATCTGTATTTCCACCACCACCATACTTGGATGGGTATAATGGTTGAACAAATGACTATATATGATTATTATAACATCATACTATTTCTGATATGTTATATCATCCACTCAAATTTCATTCAATAATTATGGTAACGATATCATCAATCGTGCGTACGTACGGATTACCGTCTCCACTACGCGATGAGATTCATTCTCTATGTAAACCATTAAAGAATTATTATAATGCATATATAATGATCAATAATGAGATATATGACATAATAATGATACTGGAATTATGTACATATATATATATATATTTCATCTACTTAATTCTATTTAATTCAATAAGGAAGGGAAAACAGCGTTTATGTGTACGTACGGCCTACCGTCTCCATGAACGGTGTATTTAATTTCATTTATCTATCTATTATATATATTTATATTCTGAATATATATTATATATAAACCATGTTTGAAATTCGGGAAGTAATTAATCATGATCTAAGTAATCATATGAATAATTACAAGTCAAAACACGTATGATAAATGAAAATATTTTACCCAAAACGTTGCTTTAACATGGAATTGAAAAATGAAAGGGTAATATAAAGTCATAAGTGAATTTTATACGATATCATAAATATTATTTTTCTTCCTTTACAAGATAATAATATGTATAAACCCACTATACAGAAGTCTCAGACACATACAGAAGAAATTGGACATAAGGTAGGGGATAATTATTCTAATCTCATTCTTAAATGAGATTATTTATTCATAAGTATTTACTGGGGTTATATTTATAATACATGTTCAAGTTTTCTAAAAATATTTTCATGTATTTTTGAAGTACTTTTTTACCCATTTTTTGACATTTACTACATGTTATGTAAGGAATCATTCTTTTGTTTACCATATGAGGTACTTTTTTACTTTTTTGGAAAAAGTATGAGGAGAATGTTTTTGTTTAACTTATACAGAATGAATGATTTTTAGAGCTACATAACGCCTCATTTCCATTATGCATATTATGCAAGAATACATTATTATTCTCAAAAAAATTCATTTATTTTAAAATTGCTTGGGGTTTTCAGAAAATAAAATGATCTCGAAGAAGAGAGGATATTTTTCTCAAGAATGCATTTCAAGTGTTTTGCAAAAACTATTTTCCATATAAGATTACATTATTTAATATGTTTATTTTTCAAGTATAATTTCTCTATTATTTACATGGTTTTATTTTTCTTATGATGAAATGATATCCATTTGTTTTATATGGATTTTGTTATCATGGGATGATGTTTATGAAACCCATTTTATTTATGGGTTAAGATGAATAATTTATATTGTCTCAAATGTAAGAATGATTTCATTATGAGATGTATGGGACCTATATCTCCCTCCAATTAATTGGATAAAGATTTTTATCTCATGAGATAATCATGGCTGGAATGGAAAGTAAAATCTGGTTCAAAAATATAGGGATGGAATGACAAGTAAACCTTGTTCTATAATAGACATTTCCCACTATGATGGTCTTGGAAGAAATGCCGCAGCTACTATGGAAGTCGTATCATATACATATTGGTTTTTCAGAATTAAATGTATTATTACCATACTATTTTGTCATGATTAATTTTTTTTTATAGATCTATTCCTTACAGACATCCCTGATTTATTTCACGACTCGAGATTTTGATGTTTAGTCTTTATGTTCATGTTTTTATGTTCAAATGTATATGGTTTGTTTTATTTTCTCCATGATTACCCTTACTGTGAATTTTAGCTCACACTTTTTATGTTTTATTTTCCCTAGGATATAATGAAAGGTTTTTGGTACGAAAAAATTTGGGAAGATCTTTGTAGGAGATGTTGAAGATCATTCACCATGATTATAAGATTCTATCCCAAGTTTCCAAAGATACTAAACTAATACGGTCATTGGGAGGTTGTTTTTGTCATGTATTATGTTTTATGAAAATGTAATGTAATTTCCATGTATGGAATGATTTGGGTCTCTTTAGTTGGTATCAGAGTGAAAGTTTAGTTAACATTTGGAAACTAGGATGCAAAAACATTAGTGAGATCCCAAGAGATATTTGCAAGTTATGTCTAGGGATGTCCCCAAGGTTATGTATAAGTATAGGTTGTAGTCCTAGAATTACGGGAATGATCATAGAATTAGACCTAAAATGTTTGATATTGAAGGTACTCCCCCCTTTATTATGTTGTTTTCCTAGCATGATTTTTTCCTCTCACACTATCCTTTTTGGGTTTTACAAATTGGATGGAACCTGAAGGAACCGTATTAATCATTATATTGGATAATACAATGATTTTCCTCCGTGAAAAACCAATATTATTGGAGATGGAGGCAAAAGTCATATTTCTATAATTATACAAGCTATGAATCATTCTGTAATTCAAAATGAGAAGATAAGGGAACAATATTCTATTGAGTCCTTCATGAGGAAACATCCACCTTCATTCAATGAGTATTTTGATCCACTTATTGGTGAATAACGGACCCGTACCATTGAAAATATATTTTCCATACCTCACTATTTAGAACATGAAAAAGTCATTTTGGTTGTTTAATATTTAGAATATGAAGTAGACCAGTGGTGGACTCTAATTAAGAATACGAGGGCCAAAATGAAATTGAATCCATGGAATGGGATGAGTTCAAGAACTTTTTTTCATTAAGTATTTCCCTTGTATTCCTCGAAAAAAGTTGGAAAAGGAGTTACTTGAGCTTAAGAAAAAGGATGGTGAATTTGGTGGTATATATGAGGCGAATTTTTCATGGCTTGCAATGTTTAAATTTGTCATTATCATCCACCATGAATGTAAAGATGATCGATTCTTTAGTGGCTTAAAACCAAGTCTTCAAAAGGCATTAGTTATCAGAGACATCAGTATCATTGAAGATATTATTCATTGTCTTATCAAGGTACAAATAGATGTTGGTGTTACATATCCATCTCATGGTTTTGACATGAAACGAAATATAGAGTTCAAGGAACAATATCAAAACTATAGTGAAAAGAAGAAAAATGTTTTGTTATGCTCAAAGTGTGGAAAGAAGCATGGGGGGGATTGTCATAAAGGGATTAGAAAATGTTTTATGTGTGGAAAATAAAGTCATCAGGTCGCTGAGTGTCGATGTAATTGAATAAATTTAGCTATAATGTGAATAGAGAATAGACTATAGAGAACGCACCACCAACACATCAATGCTTCAAGTGTTAGGAAATGAGGCATTATGTTAACCAATGCCCTAATCCAAGGGTTAATGATGATCAACATCAACAACCTTTTATAGAAATGGACAAAGGGAAGTTACATATGATCACTATTGGAAAAGTTGAATATAACAACGATGTGGTGGAATGATTAAGTAGTTATGTAAAGGGATTCCAAAATAGTGTTATAAAATCTCATTTATAGTATCATTGAATATTGGAATATGTATGTATTGGTTTTCAATAATTGTATTGTACTGGTAACCATGAAAAATGATTGAAATATTTTTTATAGTAGATGATATGCACATAATGAAGGGATAATAATAAAATAATATATTTTATAGAATTAATGAGCTCTTGACTGATATAAGGAAAAATGGACATCATGGTTTGAGTATATAGAAATTTTGGGATTTGGAAAGAGTTAACTTTTGATAGTATTCATGTTTTCACTAAGTTTCTCTGGTAATTCATGTTTCAAGAGAATACATGATTAAGGTATCCACATTTTTTGAATGTGACACACAAGATATATTTTATGTTATATGGGGGATAAATTATGGTATTCCCATGATTGGTAGATGACCTCTCTATTAATATTTTTATTTATACTATGAGATTGAACAGAAGTATTTTGGATAACCCACAATATTGGAATGGACTAATTTAGACATCAGATAGTTTTTTTTAAGGCTATACCTTTTTTATATTATTTCACAAATGTTATAATAGTATAGTTTTAGAAAAATGACAACCCATAGGACGGGCGACTACCCATCGCGTCAGACAATGTTACGAGAATTGAACGTAAAACTGAAATGAAAAAGGCCTTTATCACCTACCACTGGCCTATAAGAAGTCCCTGTTTAGTAGAAATAAGTTTTATTTTATTAAGAGGTATGATAGATGTAGTATATGTCCATTTTTTGAACCATATACGATTAATCTCACCATATATGGACTTATGCATATAATGTTTTCCAACCTTATGTTTGAGACAGATGGAATGACCTATCATTATATCGTAGGATCTGCTAACACTTCACAGAAGACAAATTCAACTTCATTTATTTATGAGATGAAGTGGAAATTGTTCAAGACATGAATAGTAGTGAGATTGTACCAAAATCAAGTAAATATTTATTTTAATTCAAAAATTCATCAGCAATAGGTAAATGATCTTGAAAACCGAAAATGATGTCCCAGTGCCCTCATATCTGATCAATCAGAAGGTACCTTAGATCATCACTAATTTTTGGATTTGTGATTGTTGGATTTTTTTAGCCATGTACTCTACCAATCTTATTCAAACGTTTATTGTTATATTTCTCTTCCATATCCATATTTTCACCTATATTCTCCTATGTGGAAACCCAGTGCTGAGTTACTTTGGGTGACCGTTATGTTTCTAGCATGCCATTCTAAAATTAAGTTTTAGTATTACTTTTTACGAAGTTATTTCATATGAAAGAAACTTTCATGTAGTAAACGATTTATAACCCCGAAGAATTTCGAGGGTGAAATTCATTTTACGGGGGTAGAATGTAACACAACGAGATTTTATGAGAAATATTATTTTTAATTTCTTTGATGTCTTGTGTTGTACACTACACCAATATTTGGTTGAACTATACTCAACAACGTATTTGTTTTTATTATATGCAAACACTGTTCTTGGCTTGTGTTTCACGCAAAAGCAACCTTTCTCAATAGCGTGTGTTCTGGGCAATACTGATTTTCACTAAACAACGATATATTGTTATAATATTATTATGAAATAGCTGTTATAAATATTATTAAGCACATTTTTAATTTTATAACATTATCATTAATCTTAAAAATACTATAGAACATGGTTTGATAACAAAATAAATTATTTGGGTAAATTAAGTATTTTTCAAACAATGCAGTTTTGCAGCCTTATGATGGAGCACAAACTTTAAATCTAGTTTTTTAATTTTTTATAAGTTCAACGTGAAAAATTAAATTTATTACTTAGAATCAAGATATAAAAATTTACATTGGATACATTTTTGATATTTTTCTGATAACTTTCATATTTTAATGAATAGTAAAAACATGCTAAATTTTATTTAAAAAATCATTTTCCATCAAGATAATTTCTATGGTTAAATTATAATATTGAATGATTTTGAAGTATCAATAGAATATATTTGTAACATTTAATATAATTTAAGTCATTATCAATAATTTTACCTTGAATTCATAGGTAAAAACAATTTAATCTTTTGCAATGTTTTATCTTTTAAAACCCATTTTCTCAACAACAGGATTTATTTTAAATTAAATGCTAAAACATCTGTGTTTTGAATTTGTATAAATGGATTTCATATATTGAATCATTAGGTCAAAATTTCATTAATATGCTACTTTTTATTTTTGGGCATTATGAATAGTATCTACAGTAAATTTTATTTAACACAATTTAATGTAAATCAGGTAATTAAGGATAAAAATAATATTATAAAATTACACTAACACTTGTCTTGATATCATAGGTTGATTATATTTCTCTCTAAAAAATAATTATATAGAAATGGAATCTATTGGAACCCAGTTGGATGTGATTAAGACCTTTTAATTTATTTTATTTAAAGAAAGTGAAATATGTCTCACTCAAACATTAATAATTAATTTATTTTTAATATAAGGATATACATAATATAAATTCAATTAAAATTTATAATTAGAAAGAAAAAATGTTTTTCTTTATTATGGTAATTTATTTGTACTTTTTATGAAATATTTAATTACATTATTACCTTATATATTAATGATGCAGAAATTATTTATTTATTGAAGAATCAATAATATCGATTTTATTCAAATAATAATACTAATTAAACTCCAAAAAAAGTTACCAAAATTCATCGTCGTGTATATTTGGACCATAATCAGAATTTTGTCTTATATTTGACCATTTTGAGCCTTATAGAATTGATAATGACACTTATATTATTTTATTTTAAATGATGTCGATGTTGTCACCTTCATAAACTAATAAACATATCATTTTATAAGTTGGGTGTTTTAGAAAATAAATTCGAATAAAATCATTATTATGAAATAAATTATATATATATTCATCATATTATTTTATGTTCAATATTTATGCAAAATATATGTATATTAAATATTTATAAAAAAATGATTTAGTAATTATTTTATTAAGAGAAATATCAAATAACTGGTTTTAAAAATATTAAAATAAATATTGTATGAACTAATTAATTTTCTTCACAAATATTATAGATTAATATGACAGGTTAAAAATATATTAAATATTGTGGTTCGAACATATTTTCTCTGTGGATTTTATTTAAATTAAAATAAATGAATAGTGTCATAATTTACATTATTGATATTTTATTAAAATAACATATTATTAAATTGTTTAAAAATCACAATGATATTTGGAAATTATAAATTTAAATTTATATGGCCTAAAATTTTATAAATTATTTAATTATGGACAATTCAAAAAACATTAGTAAATATTTATGACAATTTAAAATTTAGAATATTATTACCGCATATAGAATTTAAAAAGATTAAATAAGGATAAATCAAATTGATAAGGTTTAAAATAAATTCCCAACATGTCTAAATTTGATATGCTGATGATATTACAACCCTATATCATCTCATCTTCTAATTTGAGTAATTTTGGAGGTTTTAGCTGGGGATTAGGTTTATTATAATATAATATTTTGGGGGTTTTCAAAAGTACCCCTCTCCTCTCTTATAAAAGAGCACCTCCTCCCTCTTCTCTTCACTCCATTTCAGGCCTTCAAGCTAGTCCAACCCATTCCAATTCCTCTTATCAAGAACTCTAGTTATATTATAGAGGTTCTGGTCTTCTCAAAAGACCAACATTAGGGCCCTAATAGAAAGTTTAAAAGAGGCACGTTGAAGAAGACGTAATCTCTTATACCGATTCATTCAAATTTGTTTATTCTTCAACTTCCTCTTATTTAGTTGTTTAATTAAAAGTAATAACATAAGTATCACTAATATACTGATATGTTATTATGAATAGGAAAAAAACTATTTCACCTTATATCTATCATATGAAAAACGAAATCACCACGTGTCCGTACGTACAACATACCATCTCCACATCGTGGTATAATCTCTTTTTCCACCACCACTATATATGGATGGGTATAATGGTGGAAATAATGACTATATATGATTATTATAACATCATACGGATTCTGAGATATCTTATCATCTACTCAAATTCCATTCAATAATTATGGGAATGATATCATCGTTCGTGCATACGTACGGATTACCATATCCACGACCCGATGAGATTCATTCTCCATGTCGACCAATCAAGAATGATTATAAAGTATATATAATAAATAATAATGAGATATATGAAATAACACTGCCATTTATGAATATATATATGTATATATATTCCATCTACATACTTCAATTCAAGTCAAGAAGGAATGTAAAACAACATTCATGCGTACGTACGACCTACCGTCTCCATGAACAGTGTATTTCATTTCCTTTGTCTGTCTATTATATATATTTATAATCATAATATATATATTATAAAAATAATTTTTTACATTATAGAAATAAGTAATCATGATCAATGTAATAATATGAATAATTGAAATCAAAAAAAGTACGATAAATGAAACGAATTTACCCAAAACACTGCTTTAGCATGGAATTGACAAATTAATGGGTAATATAAAGTCATAAGTGAATCATATATGAGATCATAAATATTATTATGGTTCTATTACAAGTTAATAATATGTTTAAACCCACTATATAGGAGTCTCGGACACATACATGAGAAATTGGATATAAGTTAGGGGATAATTATTCCTATCTCGTTCTTAACCGAGATTGTTTATTCATAAGTATTTACTAGAGTAATATTTATCATCCATCTACATATTTTTTAAAAGTTTTTTTATGTATTTTTATAGTCCTTTTAACCAATTTTTTTACTTTTACTACATGGTATGTAAGTAATCATTCTTTTTTTACCATACGAGGTACTTTTTGACTTTTCCGACAATAGTATGGGGAGAATGTTTTTGTTTAACTTATACGGAATGAATGCATTTTTACTACTTTATAACACCTTATTTCCATGAATAATCCTATTTAATATTTCATTATTATTTTCAAAAAAATTCATATCTTTTAAAATTTCATAGCATTTTGAGAAAAGAAAATTATTTTGAAAAAGAAATGATATTTTCATCAAGAATTCTTTTCAAGTTATTTGTCAAAACTACTTTCTGTCTAAGATGTAATTATTTAATATGTTTATGATTCAAGTATAATTTCTCTATTATTTATGTGGTTTGATTTTTTTATGATGTAATTATATCCATTTTTTTATATGTATTATGTTATGATGGGATGATGTTTATGAAACGCATTTTATTTTTTGGGTTATGAAGAATGATTTATGTTGTGGGACACATTAGAATGTTTCCATTATGAGATTGGTGGGACCTATATCTACCTCCAATGCATTGGTTAAAGATTAATATCTCGGGAGATAGACATGGCTGGAACGAGAAGTAAAATCTGGTTCAGTAATACAGGGCTGGAATGGCATATAAACTCGGTTTAGTAATGGACATTGTCCACTATGATTGTCTTGGCAGCAATGCCTTGGCTACTATATAAATCATATCATGTGATTAATGGTTTGACATAATAATTTGTTATATTACCATGAAATTTTATCTTGATTAATGTTCCTTATAGATATATGCCTTATCTACTACCAGGATTTATTTCATCACTCGAGATTTTGATGTTTGGTCTTTATTTTCATGTTTTGATGTTCAAATGTATATGGTTTGTTTTATTTTCTCCATGCTTACCCTTACTGAGAATTAGAGCGCACCTTTTTTATATTTTCATTTCCCTAGGATATAAATAATGGTTTTTGGTAGGAAAAAAATGGTGAAGTTATTTATGGGAGATGTTGAAGATCTTTCACCATGATTAGAAGATTATGTCTTGAGTATCCAAATATACTAAACTAATACGGTCTTTGGGCGTCTGTTTTTTTCATGTATTAAGTATTCTGCAAAATTAATGTAATGTCCATGTACATCAAGATTAGGGTATCTACAATAGTCCCCAAACTACTACTATAAAATGTGAAAAAAAATTATAAACGTAGGGTGAGTATACAAGTTTACTCAGTAAGAAAACCAAAGTCTCTAATTATCATGTGAACAGATCATATTAATGAACACCTGAGTAAACATCAGAACCAACATCACCTAATCATGTAATCTAACCAAAACCCTGACCTCACTATGCATTTATCCCTAAATATTTCATCCATGAATAATAATATAATATGATTTATATCAATAATAGGGTACCCCAAACCACATTCCTAATAATTTTACATAATCACACCACCAACAACATATGTAATTCAGCTCCTACCTCTTCTATACCACATCATATCACATCACATCACATCACATCACACCACATTACATTACATCCCACTCACAGTCACATGGGTCATTACATCCCATCACATCCTACTTATAGAAAATTGAGTCATAACATCTCATAATCACTGTTGTATGGTATCATGAGCATGAATGATATCAACTGCATTCCCTCATCCCACCATGAACAACCACCACCATTATTAATTTCATCACATCTCTCAATAAGACACATGGGTCATAACATCAAATCTATATAATGAAATATTTTACATTTATCCATCACAACCCTTGGAAGTCAAAAATGTCATGAAGAGGGAGTGGGGAACAGTGGTTTGATATACATCCATCCCCCCACTGGGATGATGGAAAAAAATACCCCCAAAAAATTTGTTTTTCGGCACTCGGATATTAAAGTGGGTAGGGATCATATAGAAAATCACTAGAATATAAAATTCTATATATATATATATATATAATATCATACGACCTTAAAATATGGGTTTACAATAAGGGTATCAACCAACTCATAAATATTTCAAACTTTGTGACTACTATAGATGAACCTCAAGACACATAAATAAATAAATAAATATTCTCTTTTTAGAATTCCCATTTACCAAAAAATTCCAACCAAACAACCTGATCATTTTTCATCGATCAACAATGACATTATCCAAAAATTCCTTTATTATATCATGCATCTGTTGTCCACACCAACACATTCCATTATAACTTATCATTATCATTTAAAATCATTATTAACCATGCATATATTAAAACACAAATCCTTCCCATATAATCTGCATCATCTCAAAACCACACATCACATAAACATTACATTTTCAAGTTTTCAAAAAATGGAAATTCATCAAAATTCATTTATTTATTTATGGTAATTCACTCAAAAGCCATAAATCCTAGGGAAACTATTTTATTAACCATATATAAGTGAGTATCAAATTCCATTTAAAGTGATCCAAATAATCATACTAAACAATATTTCACAACACATATCAAATTATTAAAAATAAAGATTTATAACATTAACTATTATCATTATGTAATCAATCATGTATAATCCGTTAAATAAATTTTTCAACCCAAAAAAACATGTGAGGTCTTCATTTTTATTAAAAATAATAATTATTAACTTTATGTGAATATCACTTTATCTATCCAAAATAATCTTTCAATTATCAAAATTAACACAACATTATATAACAAGGATAATTATTCTATAAGCATACAAAAAAATTATATGGATACACATATCTTCAACATGAATAGATAATAGAAAATACATTCCAAATTCTCTAATTCCTCATTAATTTTAATTTATAAAATATTTTTCTTTATTAAGATTTTTAATTCCATATTTTCTAAGAATAAACAAAATATATCCCTTAGTATGATACAGTAGGTGATAAATAAAGGATTACCTATCTCGATATTAATACTTAACAAGGATGAGAAATAATGTTCACAATGACTGATGTGAATCCATAACATCGTGATTCTCAGTCTTCAACAATGTAAATGTAAGATGTATCAGATTTAATTAAATCATAAAATAATAACATAATGCCTTTGAAAAAAGCTACCTTATTAACTTCAACTCATCGTGATGAATTAAATTGAACTGATGAAACATTATTCTGATTAGTATTTAATGGGATATAAAAGAAATAAATTGAATTATCTTGGGTATTTATTTACCTGATTTTCAATTCTCTAAATGATTTTTTCATTTAATTCCCTTATTTAATTGGCTAATTTAATTCTCAAAATTTCTTCAAACCCTATTATATAATTTTATTTATTTTTTATGTTTCATTATTTCTCATTTATTATTATTATTATTATTTCATTTCATTACACTCTATCCACATATCATCTATCCTTTCTTTTAATCCAATTCGCTTTATTCATTCAATGGAACACTCAATCTATTTTATTTAAAATCCCCACAAATCCCCTTTTACTCTTATCTATCTAATCTCCTCATACCATATGTTTTTCTTGTTCATTTTGTCTTTTTTATCCATTAATTTATAAATCTCTCTTCCCCTTTAATCAATTTAATTATTTCATACTTTTCTCTCGTAAACTCATTTATTATTTATTCTAAATTTTTATCATAACTTATCATTCATTATTTTTTATAAATGGATAACATACAATTTTTTTAACATAAACATTATATTTAATTTTTTATTCAAAAATCACACACACACACACATATATATCTGAATAAATTTATATACTCACATGTATAAAAAAATTATAAAATAAATATATATATATAAATAATGAAAAATATAAACATATATATATATATAATTATAAAAATATATTCTCACACACATATATGTATTTATATACAATTATGATAAATAATTTTTTAAAATAATATAAAAAAGTTTTCATATATACAAAAATGTAATATATATAGATATGCATATGTGCCGATATACATATAAATATGTGTATAATCATATATATAACATTTTGTGACATAATAATTTTCATTCAATGTTTAATGAAAACATGAATCTTGTAAATATACATATTGACATATATGAATAATATTTTATATAATGTTTATTATATTTGACATAAGTAAAATTTATAAAAACATATTTAAATTTGATTATATTTACTTTCTTATAATTAAATAATCCTTCCTAAATTAAATCAATTTTAGAAAATCCAAAATAAATTTCAAAACATCAAAATTACTATTATGAAATTATCAAACTCATTTTAAACCAAGATTATTATTTTTCAAGAAATATATGAACATCGAAATCACTAGAAAATTACCTATAATGAAAATGAAATGTGTAAGAATATTTTGGATTTTTACATAATATACCTCTCAAAAAATTCATATCCTTAAGATTAAAACGAATAAAAAAATAGATTGGTGGTCCAAACGACCAACCCATGAGATACCTCTCCAGTTTCACAGTATATTTGGAACACAGAAATCACTAGAGAAAAGAAGTGTATAAATAAACATTAATTTAAAATAATCTCTTGTGGATAGATACCTCTGAAATAGTATAAGGCCACATATATGGTCATAATAATTAATTTATGAAATATATATTACCCAATTATAAAAAACGTTGATTTTAACTCAATTCATTATTCACAATTTTGAATAAGTGAGTGCTCTTAAAAATCCCCATCCATTGAAATCCATTTTATAACAACAAAAAACACATCATCAAATAAATTTTCATTTTTTGGTATTTTTTTACCCAATATTTTAAATGCCATAAATAATGGTTTATTTCAAAATTTATTTCATTTTATTTTAAAACCAAAATTAATATGTTTTTCAAAAAAAATCCCTATTGTTTCAAATATTCTCAATACAAGTAATAAAACATGTCACACCCCTTTTTAAACAAAAAATATTCTTCTACTCTAGAAAATTATATTATATATTTTTTTATAATTATTTTTAAATCAATTTCCTTTTTAAAAAAATTCACTATCAATGGTTTTCATCACACACACAATGAAATTTAAATTCATTTATCAAGTGTCCCAAATTTAACATATGACATGAAACAAAACCAAACAATCCATAAGGTTGGAGCAATCCATATTATTAAGCATTAAACATATTTCAATGTTTCATACCAAGATTTACTTATTAGGATCACACTCATGCAAAAAAATCACACAACATTTCCCAACCATTAAAAGAATGTATATAAATATAGATTCTGTTGTCACAAGAACACATAACAATGGAACTCAAGAAACCTAACTATTATATTGTCTACATTTTGTGGTCCATACTTGCCTTTGTGATTTTAAAATATTTCATAATATAAGATGCCATAATGTGGGAAAGGGTTTCCCTATCATCATATGTTTGAGGGAATAAAATGTTCCCTCAAAATAATATCAAACATAACAAACCTAACCAACAATTTAGTGGTTTAATATTCTCTTCACTTCATAAAAATATTTTGGTGTGGGAGGAAAACCAATATTCATCAATTTCAATGTTTCCAAACAAACCATTTTATTTATTATCTAATTTATGTGATGGAAAATTTAATGGGATGTCAGTGATTCTATCAATACAATCACACCACAAAAAACATAATTCAAATCCCCACTACTACCATATGTATAATCCACTACACATCACCACTATGGCACAATCCAACCATTGGACAAACTTCCCAACCAAAAAAACTATCTACCAAATATTTCACCCAACCACATAACCTCCCCAGTTTACCATCCTCAAGAAACCACCCCTTTCAGATAACCACATGCTCCATGTCATCATCCCCACTATCCTAACAAAAAATAACCACTATCATCAAACATAAAAACCTCAAGAAAATAAATCAAAGAAATATCACTGTCATGTCCTGATATTATCCACTTTGGGAGGTACGGAATTACCTGCACAACATTAATCTCATCAAAGTATAATGCATCTTTATTAGGGAACATGTTTTCCCCTCTTATTATCCTTGATTTTTTTAATCACACATCACACAATGTAACACAATTGGACCAACCGTGCATAGAATCAGCACATTATTTCTTCCATAATTATTTAAAGACTTATATTAATTCACCTCATTAATTTTAATTCATGGTGGTCTTAATAATGTATTCACATTAAGGGTCATATAATCAATGATAATCATAGCCCAAAAAGGATTCCAACAGCCTTTATTTTAATCAATGTAAAACTACAACTAAACATAACAATTAAAATTGAACCATAAAGAAAACTCCACCTTTAAATCATATTTCCAATGGGACACCAATAAATGAATTAAAATACCTCTAACATAAAGAGATGTTAGAGATGAAAATGAACAATTTTTTTCCATAGATCATTTTTAATATTCATTATCAATACATTCTACGTTCATGTTCTTATCAATGAAAAAAAATTTAAATTAAACGAAAAATTTGTACATTCTTGGTTATTTTTCCAAATTACAATGCATCATCACATAAGCAAACTGATTTTAGAATTATGAAAATAAAACGCGCTCTCTAATCCCAAAATTAAAAACCACCCTTTTTATATTACTATAGTTCATGCTTTATCATTCTTTATATACACATTATTTAATCATTTAACTATTCTTGAAATTTTTATTATATAATTAAATAATGATAACATAATTCTAATTCCATAATTAAATATAACATATTAAACATGCTAGATGCTCGTGTCAAACACAACAGAAATTCCAATGTTTCCACAAAAATGAATCCAAATTGATATGTTCTTTACAAGACAAACTAATCTTGACATAACATGTTCAAAAAGAATATTTCATCACTATTTGTTTATTATTCATATGAATAATAATTTTAATCCCCTTAATATTTTAAAGACTCAACAAATTACCACACAGAATGTTCATCATTTTTAGAAAAAATGGAAATAATTTCACACTAAACATAAGTTGAACATATTCTTACAACATATGATTACATTAATAATATAGAACTCAAATTTTCTCTAAAATAAAGATAATTTTATAATTTTCAAGGTTCTATAAATTCAAATGAATTATCAATATTCAAGATGGTCATTTTATAAAAAAATCTGAATTTAAATGTCTAAAACTACGTTTTACAAAAAGATCATAATTCCTGCCAAAAACTAAATAAAAATTGTAAAAAAATCATAAAATAATAATTCTCAAAGAAAATACAACCAGTTGAAGAAGGGTTTCAAAATAATCCATTTTATATTTCCAAACTAAAATCTAATCGATGCAATAATCTTTATAAGGGTTTTAAAAATTAAATAGTTTTTTGCAAAAAAAAATTACCACTCATGATTCTATAATAATTTCAAACATTAATTAATCAATATGGGATGTTATAAATTTTTTTAAATGTAAAAAATAACCTAATAAATAATCATTTATCAAAATCTAAGGAAACAACACATTTAAGCATCAAAAAGTTTTTAAACTGATAACTCAAGATATTTAAACATCATTGTACTCATCTATTTTTTATTATACGATTAATTAAACTAAAAATAATCTTTCATAGACAACTATTATTTGAGAAAATTAAAAAAAACACGCATAAAATTACATCAAGTAATTAATTAATTTCTTTACCTTCCTAAATCCTCATAATTCAATCATAATCAAAATCAATCATAATGTATGTACCTCCCCAATGTCTCTAACATGGATACAACACCACATCACATGGTAATTTTGTAGTGTCATATACCTTTCATCGGATCAGAGGGGGTGATGAAATCCTATATCGTAGCTGGAATTTTCTAACCACTGTCATGCACCAGGACCATCTGACACCATTTCCCTACCAACACATGCAATTCTCATTGTGCCTCACTCCAAACATCATGCAATGTCTCATAAATAATTTCTTATACCACTCTATCATGACCCCTCCCTCCAAAGATACCATAATGAAATAGATATAATGACACCCAACTCCCACCATTAGTGGGTCCTCGGTTGGATACTTGAACCAAGAGTTTGAAAATCTCATAAATGTTAGTTATTATCCTCTATGATAAAATTGGATTTGGATATTGGATAAATCTTCCATAACATAGTCCATGATGTAATATAAAATGAAAACCAAAATTGACCCATAATACATGTATAATAAAAATAGATACAGATATTAGTATCCAAATGAAAATTACAAAATCAAAACTAAGAGAGTGACATATAAACATCTCCAATGGTTTGAGCTAGTAATTTCCATCATTGTCTACAAAGTATTACTAAAAACCTGAAAATATTTTTATTTACATAGGTTGAGAAAATATTTTTACACAGTAGGAAAACAAATGTATCATGTGTATATGTTAAAAGAAAATACAAATGCACAACACTCACTCACCAAATAATGCAAAAAATATTATCAATGATAGGGTACCCTGCACCACTTCTCCACATTTTTTACACTCTAACTATGAAATGATGAATTCCTGAGCACTCCTACCTCTTATGTATAATATCACTTTAGATCCCTCACATAGAGGCTTTGTACATCACATCACATCACAACATTCGTATATACACTTGATACATCCCATCTCATAAAAAGTTTAATAAGGAATCATGAACAGAACGTACATAAACTTCATTCCCTCATCCTGCATAAATGATCCCCACCATAATTTATCTCATCACATCACAACTAAAGACACCAGGTTTATCACATCTCTTCATATCACATCTCAACAGCACCAATTTTGAATTTTGGACATCCAATCCTGGGCATGTCACCAACGCCTAGAAGAGGGAGTGGGAAGATAGGGTAGCCATCGATTCATCCTGCAATCGAGATGTTAGGAAAAATACCACCAAAATATTTGGTTTTCATCACTATGTTCTCAAGGTGGGTGGGGAGTATATAGGAAATACCAAAAATATACCATGGTATATATATTATAAAACACAATCCCAAACTATGGTTTTTCTATAATTATATCAACCAACTCCTGAAATTAGCTCACATTACTACTACCTATAAATGCAGTAGAAAACACTTCATGTTACAAAGAACAAGACACTTTTCAAAATTCTCATTAACAAACCCATTCCAAATAAATAACATGTTCATTTCATATTTATCAAAAACCACAATTACCACGAATCCCTTTATCATTTCAATCATTCATTATCAACTCCGACACATGTATTTATCATTTAATTTTTTTATTACATGGGAATATATCACAACACAGTGAATACCCATCTAATCAACCTCATGTCACAACTAAAAATCACAAAAACATAACATTATAATATTTTATAATAAAGGGATTTCGTCAAATTTCACATATTTATTTTTGGGAATTCCCCAAAAAGTAATAAATAGTAGGGAAACCAAATTATTAATACAATATAATTGATTATCCAATTCTAATTAATGTGATACCAAAAAATCAAACCAAATAAAATTCCACAACCCATATAAAATTACATTAAATAAAGGATTCCAACATTAATGATTTTCAGAATGGTATAAAACATGTTTAATTATATAATAAACATTACCAGACACACAAAAACATGTGATATCATCCTTTTTATAGAAAATAATAAAAATTAACTTCATGTGATTATCACTTTCTATCTCTAAAATATAATTTTAATCAACTAAATTAATAAAAATTATGATAATAAGGAAAATTATTCTCTATGCATGAGACAATACTTTATATAGTAACAATTAACACAAACATAAAGAGATATTATAAAATATAGGATATATTCCATCATTAACTATCAGTTCTAATTAATCAATTAATCATGTTTATTTAGATGATAAATACCATATTTTCAAAAAATAAAAAAACTATATCCCATCATGTATGATACACTATGATTGAAATGAAGGGTTTCTTATATAGATTTGTAGACCCATCAAAGATGAGAATAAATGTTCACCAGGGCTACCATGAAAATTTAATATTTCTATTTTCCACCTCGAACAATTTAAATGAAAAAATAGATTTAATTAAGTAATAAAATTATAACAAGAGGAATATTAAAAAAACTATGTTCTTACCTTCAACTCTTCCGGATGTACCCAATGGAACTCATGATATTTTATTCTAATTAGTATTGAGTTTCACATTACATAAAGAAGATGTATAATATATGGTATTTAGTTACCCAGTTTTTTATTCTAAAAACATGTTTGATAATTAATTCCCAAATTTAATTCTCTCGTTTATTTCAATAACTATAACACAATAATTATTTAATTTTTATGTTTTCATTTTTTCCATTTAATATTATTATTATTATTATTTCCTTTTATTTCACTATATCCCTCTCTACTCTCTTCACTCTTTCAAATTAATTACCTATTTTCATTAAATTCTAGACTCTCTCTCTCTCTTATTTTAAATCCTCAAAAAACCCTTTAATTCTTATCCCTAAAATCACCTCATCCCACACAATTTTCACTTTAATTTTATCGTTGTTTCACCTTCAATTCATAACTCTATCACCTCATTTATTACATTTTTTATTTCATATATTTTTTGGGTAAACTCAGTCATTATGTCTTCACTTATCTTTATAATGACATATCATTCTTTCATTTTTTTAAATTGTGTACATGTAATATTTTTTTATCTGAAAAAGTTTCTTTATTTTTTTTATTTGAACATCAAGTATATATATATATAGAAATAAATTTATATACACCCCTGTCTAAAAAATTTCTACCATATATATATATATATATAACAACAAGTATATAAATATATATATAACAAGGATATATATATAAAAATTCATAGAGAAATATATCTTTCTTATATATATTCATATTCCGACACAAATATATGAATTTATATACATATATAATAAAAAATATTATTTATATAATATCATAATATATATAGAGAGAAATTTATTATATATGTATACATAAATCCATATATATATACTTATATTTATATTTATATATTTAAAATTTTTTTAATACAATTATATTTTTACAATGTTTCATTAAAAAATGACACTTGTAAATATATATATATATATATCCACATGTGAATAATATGTTTTATAATGTTTAACATATAACATGTAATTAGAATATTGAATAACATATTTAAAATCAATAATTTTGAATTACATACAATAAATTACACATTCATAAATTAATTTATTTTAATAAATTCCAAATAAAATTTCAAAACATCATAATTTATATTAATAAATTATCAAACATATTTTAATCATTTTAATTTTTTTTTTAAAATTTGTGAACCTCATAATCACTAGGAAGCATCCTAGAATATAAAAAGAATTCACAATAATATTATAGACATTTATAGATAACATAGAATGAGTAGTTTTAGGGATCCTTTGAGGAGTTGAATATGAGGATGACCAGTGCTCTAATGTTGAGACTACCAGCGAAGGGCATTGAGTATACAATATTTTGTGATGCCTAAAGAGTTTTACATGGATTTTTGTAAATTCAGAGTCCAGTAGTGATCTTATATTGGTAAATTAAGTTGATAACCCATGCATAAAACTGTGTGAATCACAACATTGGGTTGGTAGTGGTGGACTTATAACTAAAGATGCAATAAAATAATATTTCAGGAAAGAGTTTTGTTGTTTACTCCATCAACTAGAGACATAGGAGTATACCCAATCAGGTAGATCATAACCAGATAAAAATTTATTGGATAGAGTTACTAGAAGGAAAATGACATAAATATATTATGTACTCCTAATAAGAGAAAGGTAAATCCATATTCCCATAACATGAAGTCTTGTTCTCACTTGGTGGAGGAGGCATCTCAGTAGTTGGATTCTTCACATTTGACCCTAGTGGAGGATATAGCTGTAACATTTCTTCTATAAATAGTGGTGAATCATACAATTCTTTGTCATGTTAGAGGGACCCAGTTCAGATACATTGACTATGAGTTCCTGTATGAATATATATCCTCATAGGATTCACGATATAAATTTTCTAAAGGAATGGAGCACATCCTTCTTTTCTAGGGACAAATAGTGGTTCCAGATATGATTCAAGGGGATTTGATGAGGTAGTTTCATACTTCCCTTTTGTATTTACATCTCACAATGTAAAGTATGTATATATACATATATTAAATTTATGGGTTACTTGAATGAGGTGAAGTATGGTCGTGTTTTTCTCTCGGTGTCTCACATATCAGTTGGTAATGACTAAGCACCAGGTTCTGGATGGTATGACATAGCCATAGAGATATCAAAGTGGGTATTTGATGGAATATTAATGAAATATTTTATACTCATTTGATGGATAGTGAGAGGCCATTATTATTCAAGTGGTATTTTTGACCGACTCACCATGTTGGTACAGTTTCATTCCATCAGGGAGCAGACTTCAGTAGATAGTCTCAGAAATTGTTACATGTGGGCGATCATCTAGCTCCATGGGGTACCCTCAATGATTTTCTCTGACTGTGATATGTTGTTAACATAATATTTGTGATTATCCCTTTAAGAGTCATTTAGATCATAGTTATGGATGAGTATGGCATTCCAATTCTAAACTAATGGGTAACCGATCACATAATCTAGATATTGTAAGAAATTTTAAGGGCTTGTGTTTTAGACATCATCTGAATATAGAAGGATCACGTTATATTTGTTATGTTTTCATAAAATAAATGTCACTCAAAAATTGGCATGATACCATTCAAGGCCCTTTATGGGAGACCTGGCTTGTTGAATTTGTGTTACACTGAGAATGGAGAGTCTTCATTTTTTGGGACAAAGATGGTAATAGTGATGTCGATGATGGTTTAAGTGATCTGGAAGCATATAAGGTTTTCCTAGAGGTGAAAAATATCTTATATAGATCTACATCATAGGAAATTGGAGTTTGATTACGGAGGTAATTTCTTAATAATATTATCCTCATGATCAGGATTGTAGATGTTTAGTCTTGGAGGAAATATATCATTGAGGTTCATCGGGTCATTAATGATATTATAGGGGGTTGGAGAGGTCACATAAAACCAAGCCTTACCCCCACAGTTCGATTTAGTACTTGATTTCTTCCATGTGATTTAAATGAAGAGATAAATTCAATATCCCACACATGTAATTAACAAGGTTGGGATGGAAATCCATGATGGATCAACCTTCATTGAGTACTCAGTGGAGATACAGTGTTGGTAGGAGAGGATCCTTTATGGATAAACTATTTCATTGGTTCAACTGTTGTACCATCGCAATAGTATGCACTATGGTAGGAGTGAGAGAATTGGAAACAGGCTAAGTATCCCCACCTTTTGTTTTATCTTATGATTTTTGTTGTGAAAATTATTGAAGGGTGGGAGAATTCAGTGACCTTTTCTTCCTCAGAAGAATTTGGAATATATTAGGGGATATTTTTGAAGCTAGTCATAGATATGTAACATCATCCAAGGCATGGTGAGACCAATATTAATATAATGAAAATATCAAATCTATTAATATATATAACCTATTATTTTCTTAAAATAATATATTATTTCATGATCAATTTCATGAATTGGAAACATGAGACCACTATTGGGTCTGAAATGTGGGGTTCACCCTAAATTTTACTTGTGGTTATTCAGTTCGTGATTTTAGGTTATGGTGGTCTTTGGTGGTGTGTTTAATTCAATAAATGTTAAAATTGATTACTTTTATTTTAAATTAAAATTAACTAATTACCTATATAATTTCTTCATTATAATAATTCCTCATAGTTATCCATATAAACATTGGTATAATTGAGTGGAGCTTTGGTTGTAATACATTGGTCGATTAGAACATAGGATGATAAATCATTTGAACAAGGAGGGTAGAGAGGAATATAATGAAGAAAGTTATTATCATCACCGAAAAATTAATTCGTCACCTAAAAATGATCCATAATCTAGTTATGGAATGTTATTTATTGATTCCCACTAAAATTTTATTTAATGAATAATGAATTTTTATTCATCCTTGATTTATGCGTTTTCCTATCCACACATGATCCCCATAATTTATTTGATAATATTTTATCTGATTTAATATCTTGTTTCTTTTAAAATCACCCCATGTACATCCTAATTTATAAATCATAGGTTGAGTACTATTGGTTATCTATTGTTCACACTGTTTATGATCTTTCCCCACTATATTCCTTGCATTCTTCAAAATTCGCACATAGGTTTCAGTTATACATTATTGAGGCAGGTTGAAGGATGATCAAACACTAGTATTCATGTATAATTCAATAATAAAGAACATATTTCCAATTTTCATATGAATCAGGATGAGTTTATGGTTTTGGGTTTGACCTTCATGGATTTTGTTTCTAGAAGGTGACATGATATTACAATGGCGATATAAAGGAGTGGTGTTGGATTTTTGTAGCCAAAATCTAGAAATCACATGTGGATCATGAATGGGAGCCCTTAGATTAGATACAATTAGTGTTTTTTGTGTGGATAAAATGGTTGTTAAAGTGGTGCAACAACGATTCATGAATTAACATAGATCTCTATGAAAAAGGTGACTACATGGTTTGTAGTCTAGTAACACACGTTGTGTATTCCCCCCAAATATAGTGTTAGGTTTTTAGGGAAGATAAGTATCACACATCTTGTTTCCGATACCACATGCCAGGTGACCCTCCCTGATTGGAATATTTTTTTCCACATACACATGGAAAGGACCACATGCATGAGGACATATCGTGTACTCTGAGATTACACATGAATGGATTGAAGGTCACAGGAAATGATCGGAGCACACGAGTAGGCCCCGGGTATCCAAGATATGCAATTTAGTACCCTTACATTCCAAATAGTACTAAATAGATGTCACATATATGTGATTATGTTTAAATTATCGAAAGTTTAGGTGATTTCACACACTATTTTTCCCTGAGTACATATCGTTTACTTTTCATAGGGACTATGACCTTTTATATCTCCTTTATTTGGACTCAGATTTGGGCCAACAATTATCTTGTCCTTGTATATATATTCTTCAATGATCATGATTGTATCCTTCGTAGTGGATTATTATATATGAAATGAGTTGTTTAGGGAATGACTATTTTTTAGGTGACACTGAATCAGTAGTAAGGATTGTATAGGATCATCACAGAGTGATCGGGGATTGAAACCCCAGGCCACACTAGGGCATGAGTCCACCATACCCCTTACAATTGATGAGTGTTACCCCTGGTAATAGGTTGTTGGTCCTCTATCCACTAAGTGGTAAAACCTTGACATAGTAGATCATGGGTCCTCTATCAAGACCTACCATGTCGCTCCCATTGATGAATTGGGAAGTGTGTCCTCTATCTATTAAGTGTCATACTCCTATTATTCTAGGGTGAAATTACTCTATTGTTGATTGTTTACCATCGGATATGGAGACATAGAGAGTTATTGTTCCTCCATTGGTCTTTCTCATATAGGAACATTAGATGATGGACATCGATGACTGATAATTAGAGTTGTAGGAAGATTCATCATCCTAGGCTAGGATATGAGAAGAATATCCACTTTTTCTCTCATATTGGTTTTATTTGAGTATATATATATATATATATTATTGGTTTTCATTTCTGTCTTTCCTATGGTTGAGCTATGAAATTCTATCAAATATCTCTATTTCACCCTTTTTGGTTTTCAGGGTATCCTACTAAATATGTATATACTCACCCATGCATGGAATTTTCCAACACATTATGTCTATTATATAAATAGATTATAGTTCAACAGTGATATTGGTGGATCATAGTGATATTTTGGTGCATAGGACATGTATGGTGGTTGGGATTGGAGATCAAGAGATGGGATATCATAGAAACTTTCTATATTTATTTTTTTATCATAAGATATCTTTTTTGGTTGGGAAAGTATTTTTCCCCATTACACATATGGTGTATTCCATCATACATTAATATAATCCCATGAGGTATATCATGAATGGATTACACTATATGAATCTATATTATATTATTATATCTTTGAATTGTTTCATGTAGATGGTTGGGTGAATCCATATATATATATATAATGATAAGGGCTCTTATTTACATTATTCCTTCTCAACGCATGATGCCAGCCCACACATAATTGATGGCAGACATGAGGTTGTGATGGATCTGGCCTTTATTATACTAGAAGGCCCTGTTGGTTTGGGTTGTTACACCAAGATATTGAACACAATTTTTTTATATATAAAATAATAAAATCAAAAAAAATGAAAAAAATAAAACATTATTGTTTAATTTTTTTATTAAGGTCAAAGTTGGAATTTTATAGTTACATTTATCATGTTTTGAATATTAATGAAAATTGTTATGTGAATATCATAAATTTATCTTCAAATATTTAATAATTGAATAATGAAAAAATTATTGGGGAATTAATGTATCAAATGAAGATTATTTCAGATTCCTTGATGGTATTGGCGTCTCAAAAAGGTGTCTCAAGGAAAAGTTGAATCAAATATTTGTTTTCCAAAAATTTTAAATAAATAATCATCAAAATAATAAATAATGTATTATATAGACTCAAATATATCCACAACATTTATATATTAGGTTAATTAATATGGCTTCCCAGCTGATCACATGTGGTTGATCATGGTAAATTGGATGAATATTGGAATGATTTTGTAGAATTTGAAAAGGTATATGATTCATCTATATGTGATAATGAAAAATGAGTACCTCTATACCACTATATTTATTTTAATGATGACACCACCAATGTGGTAAAATTTAAAGTGAAATTGATGGATATTTACAACCTACCTCCATTAACAACAATCCAACTCCAAACAGCACAAAGCAAAGAAGAAGAATTTAAATCTGAGATTTCTGAGGGAAATAATATTTTCTTAATCTAGATTTATTCTGATTATATAGAAATTTAATTTACCATTAAAACCCACTAATTTAATTTTTTACCATTTTCTGATGAATTTATATCCTTGTATTATGGTGATGAAAAATAATATTCACCTATTTGGACTTTGCTGACAGTGGCCCAATTAGAAGAAATCATATTCCAAGATTATCAATTTGATGGGGAAGATTTATTTTTTGATAATTCTTGTTTAAAAAATGTTGAAGTTAAATAATTTTCTTAATTAAACTTTTCATAAATTTTTTAATATCCCAATATTTCATGGCACGTTTCTCATTGAATAATAAAATAGCTTTCATTGTTCGCATCTCCAAGTTCTTTCACACAACGACCAGTCAAACTAGCCATTTAAAAAAGAAGTTATGAATAGTAATACCCACATTTTTAAATATTATGGATTCTATTTTTCAAAATAGACATCATTTTTGGATTCATAATATCCAAATTATCTTAGGGTGATGTTTTGGTATTTTTTGGAAAACATTCATTTTTTAACGAATAATAAAAAACACTACGTTATTGATCATAAATGGCTTTCTATTTAAAAAATTATTTTTAAATTTACATTTATTTTAAATTAAAAATATATAAATAATAATTTTATTATTATAATTTAATTCATTGGAGACATTTAAAAATAATATTACGCAAATATAATTTTATTGAACTTTTTTAACGCCTTTTACACACCTTCTAGTCACATTTAATAATTTCCATAAAATGTAATTTTATTGCTTCTATGAATTAAATTTAAAAAATATGAAATCCAAGGTTTTAATCAGTACGTAAAATTTGGGTCAACAGGATGAAAATATTTTCTGGAGAATTTTATCTTTTGAAATCTATTTACCACGGTTTAAAGTTAATAGTGTAATTAAATTTAAAAATAATATTATAATAATATAAAATTACCCAAAAACATTTATTAATTATCTTTTAAAAGTTTACTTTGAATGAAATAAACCTTAAGAGAAAAATATAATACTTTTTGACCCATTTGAGTTGATTAGGATAATTTTTTCTAAAGAAGTGTTAAAAGTGTTCAATTGGAATTTTATTAACTTATAAATTTTTAATAGAGTTATACATACAATAAAATCGAAAATAACTATTAATTATAAATCGAAAAATCTTTCCTAAATCAGGGTATTTTGTTTATAATTTTTAGACATTAAATATAATATTTATTTATGAGACAATAATGATGTAGTAATTACCTTATTACTAAAAGATTAAAATATTTGATTTTATAAATATTAAAATAAATTTAAATTGAAACATTTGAGGACATATATGAATTTTTATGGTGAATATTACTTGTCAGGGTTTATTCAATGTATTATTTTAGAAATAATATTTTTTATCTGAATTTCAAAAAAACCCATATAAAAAATAGTGTAAAAACTGACATAAATGTGTTTTAAAAAAATACAATTTATTAAATTATATAATATTTGTAAAAATATAATATCTTCCCAAAAGTAATAGATAATGTTATATATGTCTTTAATGAACCACATTTGGTTCAATTGTAATTTTATAGTAAATATATAAACCTTGTAGTATAAACATACAAGAAGATGTGGTAAAAGTTATACTATTTAACTAAGTGATAAATCTAAAATATAATGTCTATATGGTGACCTAAACTTATCTAAAACCGGTTGGATGAGAAGATTTAGAAATATATCCACCTTATCCTTGAAAAAAAATCTATTAGGATATATTAGAATCCGAAAAGAAATTTATAATAAAATAATACAACAAGATTTTCCTAAAGTTCCCATCACCTCTCTTATACAAAGATAATTGTCATTCTGTTAAATTCACACCTCCAAATCCATTTGACATGGCAATAACCTGATCAAATATTTTACAAACAACTATCAATTATTCTTAAATTCCTTATTTTGATCATAATGCCTAACTATGGTGCCCTATTGATCAAATAAAAATGAAGCACCCGAAGAAGAGGTAATTATTTTATCACGTCATTCAATGTTCTTTTCTTCTTCCACTTCTACATTCTTTGTTTTTTACATACTAAAATAATAACTCAAGAACCTTCTATATAAAAGTTTTTTATTATAAATATTATACAACCATATTCATTATTCTATCGATCATATGAATGGAAAAGTCACTATACATGTGTTTGTACAGCTTACCATCTCCACGTCGTGGTGTAGTTTATTATTCAATACCACATTATTCGGATGTGTAAAACAACTAGTATAATTGATTTAAATAATTCATATAAAATTTTAATGATTATTTATATATAATATAACTTCCAATTACATACTATTTAACCACCAATAGAATGATATTTTCACTCGTGTGTACGTACGGCTCATTGTCTCCACGACGTGATGAGATTTTTCCTTATCCTAACCATTCAAGAATAATTTTCATTTTCAGATTAAAAAATAATTTTTAATAACTTTATATAATTTTTTTATGAATTAAATACAACCTATCAATAAAAAAATGACTTCTTTAACAAAACAGATAATGGAAAATGAATCTGTTAACTCCAGAAACAATGATACTACTGAAATATAATTAACAAAGAAAAAATAAATGATCATATATGATATCGTATTTATTGATGTTATTCATGTATAATTTATTAAAAATTAATGTATAATTATACTGGAGGTAACCTTACCTTCAACAAAGGAATAATACTTGGTAAGAGTTAATTTTACAATCATTTTATTATCTGAAGTTTTTTATGTACGTATCTACTTGGACATATTTATAATCCATGACCATGTTTCTTACAAATTAATTTCTTAAAAAAATTACTATTTCCTAGTCTTTGGATCAAATTCAATTAAACACTTGTTTGAATTTTTTAAAAAATAAATTAAAGGGATCTTTTTGTGGTCTTCCAAACAAGGTACTTTATGACCTTTTTCTCAAAATTAAGGAATCAATGTTTTCTTAACATATACAGTGGGTGCATATACATTCTGTCATTATAGCACTATAGAAGATTCCATTTTAATATTACATGAATATTTCCAAAATAATTTTTTTCATTAATTTTAAATTATTTCAAGTAGAATGAGATATTTCACTCAAATAGTTTTTGGATTGATTTCATCTATTTTAAAATATTTTGTTGGATATTACACTTTTTTAAGTAGATATATTGTGATACAATCATCAGTATACTATTGAAGGGTTGTTAACATGTTTAACTGTGGGTGTTCAATTATTATACAATTCATGGTTTCTGGTTAATGTATTGACATTTCATATGCTTGTTTAAATTAGAATGTTTGTGTTATATAAAAACATTTCTATATGAGGAATGAATTGGACGTATTAAGTGATGGGAGGGGACCACTATAGCCCCCTGATGCATTAGTAGGTCTAATGGGTGAAACTAGTGTCTTGGCACAAGCCCTAGACAATTTTTTTGTTTATAGTCTTGGCACGATGCCTTGAATATGTGGTTATGATTTTCGACATTATTAATTCCATCATTTTGAGATTAGCTATTTATATTACATTGATTATTAAACAAGTAGAACATTTTTGTAAATAAGTAAATGGAATTATTTGATTTAACATTTCCATATTATACTGAATTTTATGTTTAACAGGATTGTTATTTTGCCTTATAAATTGATTTAAATGTTTATTCTAATTTATGATAGTTTCTACTATATTATTATCCTTACTGAGCATTTATTCTTACCCCTTTGTTATTATTTTTTTTCAGTATGCGAAGAAGTAAATTGTGACTGACCTGCATGAATAGGCTAATGGATATGAGTGTGTTCAATTGAGACACAATGTTTCATTTTCATTTTATAATGTAATGTAAAACTTATGACTGTATCTACTATATCCAAGGATACTAATCTTATCAGTATTTCGGGACATTATCACTTGTGATAATGCCAATGTTATGTAATAATTCACTCATTCTATGTAACTAGGGTTAGGGATTTATAGTTTGTATCATAGAAATTTTAGTACAAACCTTGGAAACTAGATCTAGAAAAACTCTTATTATAGAATAATACCCTAAGATTGAAATTGTTGATTAGTATAGAAGAACATCCAAAACTATTTGTAATATAGATATTATGTGGGTTTTCTATTAAATACATCCATGTATGGATACTATAATTAGATTTAGTTCTGGAACAGATGTACCTTGTACTGAAATCACCGAAAATGGGTTTTGGGCATGACCCGGGTTATCCTGCTACATGAAAATGGGTCTTACTACACACCTAGTTTGACACTCCCATGGGATATGCTTAGGATAATTTAAATTTTCTGTAAAAAGCATTTTAAATGATTTATGAGTAAATACTTCCCCAATTATTTTTTTATGATTATGGATTATATGAATAGGTTGTTCAATTTATGTTAATTATTTTACAAATTGAATTTTGTATTGAAATTCATAACCAAATCAAGTGTTTATAAATGGAGCATACTGTAAGGAATGGAAACTTTATCAATGCACATAATCCAAGTACTTATTTCCCGTCTATTAAATATAATTATAGTGGAGCTGGTGATGCAACTGGTGTTGATAATCTTATAAGCACACTTAGACAACTCACTGAGGATCTGAATAATAATCTTACCTTTATAGAGCACACGGATCCACAACACTGAGGATCAATGTTAGACCACTTAATGAGAAAAAAACACCAAGATTTAATGGGACTAAAAATCCATTTTTTGGTACGAAATGGATAAGTTACATAGAGAAAATATTTCATGCTTTGGGGAGTTGCAAAAGGGAAAAGGTTGTCATGGTAGTTTATTGCCTCTCAAGAGATGCAGATCAATGGTGGTCCTTAATTCAATAAAAATAAGGGATGAAGAAGTATAAAAAAATTCAATATAGGGAACTTAAAGATATTCTCATAGAAAAATACATTCCTCATGACCATTGATCTGATATAGAAAGGAAAATTCTGAGTATGAGGAAAATTGAGGATGAGAATATCACAAAGTATGAGGAGAACTTTACAACGATAAAATTCCATGATGCAGATTATATATGTAACCTAATAAGTAAGATTTATCGATTCTTTGATGGGTTAGAACCATTTCCCCATTGAGTATTAGACTCAAAATCCTTCTCATAGTACGAAGATATAGTCTCTTGTGCTATCATTATAGAATATTAATTCTCTAAGTCTTATGACTTCAAAGTGAAGCAAGAGAAGAAGAGGTCGACAAAACACTATGAAAAAATAAATAATGGGAGGAATGGAAATGTTGACTTTCCATCCTGCAGTAGTAGTGGAATGAAACACCATGGTACATGCCTAAAGGGTATGTTAATATGTTACAATTATAGATAAAAAGGCCTCCAAGATCTTGATTTCAAGGGGATGAAAGATGTTGTCTATGTTCAATACTATAATTGTAAATAAAAAGGGAATTATTATAATTAATGTCCTAAGCATCAAAGAAAAATTACCTCAAAAAATGACAAGGGAGGAAGACCAAGAATATGTGATAACTTCTTTTAAAGATTAAGTTTCTAATGATGTGGTGGTAGGTACATTAATTGTTTCATCAAAATTAATCAATCATGTATTTGATTTCAGATCGTCACATTCTCTCATATCTTACCATTTTTTCAAGAATATTAGAGATTTCCAATTTTACATTTCCAGGGAGTTGTCAATCAAAACTCTTAAGGTAAGTATCATTGAAACAATTTTTTTTCAATAAGATACCATTATGGCATATAAACGTGATTTACCTGTTGTTCTTATTGTGATACCCATGATTGAATTTCATATAATCCTCTATATGGATTGGGTTTCAGACCTTGATGCCAAAATTTATTATAGGATGATGGAGGTTATAATTTTTTTATGAAAAGGAATCCCTTATATTTTGAGAAGAAACGTCACCACTTTATTTTCTTCTAGATTAACCCCCAATAGCTCTACTGAATTGAATTATTGGAATGGAAGGGAGTAAAATAAATATGGTTGAGGAAATGAATTTTATAACAGAGTATGTTCCTATTGTGAAAGAATTTGTTGATGTGTTTCCAGAGGATTTACTAAGACATCCTCCAGAATGAGGAATTAGGTTTTCCATTTACTTAATTCCTTGTTCAAGGCCCATATCGAAGATCCCTTATAAAATGGCCATTGTATAATTAGTGGAACTAAATAAACCAATTTAGTAATTGATTAATAAAGGATTTCTTCACCCTAGTGTTTCTCCATGAGGATCCCTAGTTCTTTTTTTATGAAGAATGATAGATCTATGTGGTTGTGCATTGACTACATGGGGATCAATGCTATAACAATAAAGAACAAGTATCATCTACCTCAAATTGATGAATTTTTTGATCAACATCATGATGCTCAATATTTTTCAAAGATTTACCTTTGATTTGGATACCATTAGTTGTGCGTGAAAAAAAAAAGACATTATAAATACATCATTTTGAACCATGTATGGGCATTACGATTATATAATAATTTCTTTTGGACTGAAAAAGAACCATTTGTTTTCATAGATCTAATTAATAGAGTTTTAAAGGAGTATCTAGATGACTTTTAGTGGTATTTATTGATGATATATTAGTATAATCCAAAAGATACAAAGATCATGAAAATCATGTGTGCACTATCCCAATGACTCATAGAGGAAATGAATTATACGGGAAGTTCAGCAAGATTTAATTCTAGCTTCGGGATATTTCTATTCTTGTTTATATTGTAATTAAGGATTTAATATATGTTTATCCATCAAATACAAGGGAAATCCCAGTATATACAACACCGAAAATTATAACTGAGGCATGTAGTTTTATTGGTTTAGCAGGTTACTATCAGTGTTTTGTATATATTTTTTTCGATTTGATAAACTATTAACCAAGCACAAAAATAAAGGGGTTAAATTTATTTGTAAAAATTATTATGAAGAATGTTTTAAAGAATTTAATAGAATATTAGTCAATAATGATATATTGACTCTACCATCAGGGAATGATGGGTTTTTTATTTATAGTGATGCTTCAAAGAATGCACGTGGTTGTGTCCTCATGCAGAATGATAGAGTTATTTCTTATGCATCACATCAGCTAAAAATTCATGAAAAATACTATCCAACTCAAGATCATTAGTGAGCAGTTGTAATATTTTCTCTGAAAATATGAAGACACTATCTATGTGGAGAAAATGTAATATATATATATATATGTATATATATTGATCAAAACAGTTAGAAGTAAATTTTGTCACATAAAGAACTCAACATGAGGCAAGGGAGATGGCTTGAACTACGTAAGGATTATGATTTCAAAATACACTACCGCTCAGGGATGGAAAATATGGTGGAAGTTGCTTTGAGCAGAATGGATCATGGAATACTGATCGATATGAAAGTAGAAAGGTGCCATTTGATCATTGATCTAGTAAAGATGTATATGGGAATAATTTGGGAAAGTAAAACACTGATACATTTTGAAATGGTTTCCAATCCATTTTTACTAGAACAGATAAAAACATCCCATATTTATGATGAGTATTTTCAAAATAACATTAATGTTGTGAATGATGGTAGAATGATTGACTTCATATATGAAGATGGAATTTTGAAATTTGGGGGGAGGATTTGTGTTCCTAATATACCTGATCTAAAAAAATAATTATTGGATGATGCTCATAACTCCAATTTCACTATACACTCTAGTATCACTAATATGTATAGATATTTGAAGGAACATTTTTGGTGGGACAAAAATGAAGAGAGATATTGCTGATTATGTTTCAATAGTTATGGTTTTCCAACTAGTGAAGGCTGGATAACAACATCCAAGAGGAGTTATGTAACCTTTTCCTATACATGAGTGGAAATGGGATGATATTAAGATAGATTTTTCATGGGGATGCCAAAGACTACTATAAGTAATGCTGAAATATGGTTCATTGTTGATCATCTTACCAAGGTAGCACATTTTATTTCTATAAGTGAATATTTACCACTAGAATGTTAAGAGAAAGCATATATTAATGAAGTTGTAAGATTTCATAGTGTACACCAATGGATTGTTTCTGATCATGATCCCCATTTTACATCAGGATTCTGGAAAAGTATTCATAAATCCATGGAAACAAAACATCATTTGAGAACTACCTACCACCCTCAAACTGATGGACCATCAGAATAGAATATTCAAACCTTAGAACACATGTTGAGATCATTCTCACATGACTTTCTAGTTATGTGGGATCAGTATTTACCTCTTATAATTTCTCTATTACAGGAGATTCCATTTAAGTATTCATATGGAACCGTATAAAGCGTTATAGATAAATAGATGCCACACACCAACGTGTTGGGATGATGTTGATGAGAGAAACCTCATAGGCCCAAAACATGTTGAGAAAACAATGGAAAATGTGAATATTATCCAAACCCACATCAAAGCAGATCAATGTAGGAAAAATAGTAATTCTGATAACCAAAGGAAGGATTCGGGATTTCAAGTAGAATATCATGGTTTCATAATGGTATCTCCAGGGAAGGGTGTTATACGATTCAGAAATAATGGTAAATTATGTCACAGGTACATCAGAACATTCCAAATTCTGGAACAAATTGGAGTTTTAGCTTACCATGGGGAAATGTTTCAATGTCTCAATGATATTAATGAAGTGTTCCACATATCACTATTGATAAAAAAACATGTGTGACCCAATTCATGTACTCACATATGAGGAAATAGAGATGGAACCTGATTTTTCTTATTCTAAAGAGCCTATCAGAATTCATGATACTAGAGAAATCGTGTTCAGAAACTGGACAACTATTCTAGTAAAAGTTATTTGGACAAATTCATAAAATGGGAGAGGCAACATGGGATCCTGAGGAACATATGATGAAGAACCACCCGATTCTTTTTATTTAGTAATATTATAGAAATTAGAGGATAAAGTTATTTTAAATAGGGAAGAATTTAATATCCCAAGCTTCCACGGTACACTTCTCCTTGAATAATACAATACCTTTTGTTGTATGCATCTCTGAGTTCTAGCACACAAAGACCAATCAATATAGACATTTAAAAAAATCATGAATAGTAATACCAACTTTTTATAATATTATAAATTTTATTTTTAAATATGGACTTCATTATTTGATTCGGAATATAAAAATTATCTTAGGTTGAATTATTGCTAATTTTATGAAAACTTTTATTTTTTGAGGAATAGTGAAAAACACTATATTGTTTTTAAAACCGAATTTATTTCAAATAATTATTTTCAAATTTATTTTTTTTAAGTCAAAAAATATAAATAATACTTATATTATTCCAATGTAATTAATTGGTGTCATTTTATAATAATATTAGACATATAAAATTTTATTGAACCTTTTTAACGTCTTTTACCAGCCTTCTAAGAACATTTTCATATTTTCATAAAACATATTTTTACCAAATATCTAAATTGAGTTTCAAAATTATAGAAGACATAGTTTTAATTAATATGTAATCTTTGGTTCAATAGGATGAAAATAATTATTGGTGAATAGTAACTTTAGACTTTTATTTACCACGATTAAAAATATATAGGGAAATGAAATGTAAAAGTAATATTATAACTATATCAAATTACCCCAACAAAGATAAAAATTCTACTATATAGGTATATTTCATCCAAACTAAACCTTAGGAAAAAATAAAGATCCTTTTTTATCATTTTGGGTTTGATTAGGACATTTATTATATTTATTTAAAGAAGTGTTAAAAGTGTAAAACTCACATTTTATTAACTAATACATTTTGAATATAGTGTTATAAGAAATATAAAATAAACTATAAATATTATGTAGAATTATTAATAGGTTTCATACATCATGGAATTTTATTTATAATTTTTAGAAATTAAATAATGAAATTTATTTATGAAACAATATGGATGCAATAATTACCTTATTAATGAATGGTTAAAATAATTGATGTTATAAATATTAAAATACATATAAATTGAAACATTTGATCCCATACACTAATTTTATTGGTGAATATGAAATTTATAGGGTTGATTAAATGTTTTTTTCAATGTAATCATGTTTTTATGACTTTCACAAACACCAAATACTAAACAGTGTCAAAATTGACATAAATGTGTTTTAAAAACAAACACTATTTTACAAAATGATATAATATTCATAAAAATATAATATTCTTACAAAGAAATTATATATTATTATATATATAATTAATTAAACACTTGATGTTCTCATTAAATTTTATAGTAACTATATTAACCATGTATTATAAATAATAAAAGAAGACATGGTAAAAGTTAAACTATTTATCTAAGAGTAAAATCTAAAATATAAGGTTAATATGCATACTTAAACATGTATAAAACATATTTATTTAGAGGATTTATACCCATTACCACCTTAGAATCTAAATAATTCCATTTTTAGCTATTATAAACTGACAATTATTTTATAATAAAATAGTACTTCATGATTTTCTAAAAGTGCCCCTCACCTCTCTTATTAAAGTGTATTTCCCCTTCACTTAAATTCACACCTCCAAATCCATTTGTCTTGGACAAAACCTACTCAAATATCATAAAATTTACTCTAAATTCATCATAGAGGCCTTACTCTAATTTGAAAGCCAACCTAAGGAATCCTTTTCTTCAATTCAAAAGGAAGCATCTGTAGAAGAGATAATTATTTTATCACCTCCATCCAAGATCCTCTATTCTTCCACTTACTCTTTAATTATTGTTTCCATACTAAAATAATTACTACAGTACCTTCTAAAAACTGAGATGTTATTATAAATATGGTACAACTATATTCATTATTCTATCTATCATATCAATGAAAATGTCACTATACGTGCGTATGTTTGGCTTAACGTCTCCACATTGTGGTGTAGTTTGTTATTCAATAGTTCATTATTTGTGTGGGTATAATAATGATAATAATTGATTTTAATACCAAATATAACATGTTATTGATTATTTATATATAATATACCATCCAATTACATATTATTTCACCATAAATTGAATGATATTGTCGCTTGTTCCTACGTACGACTTACATTCTCAATGAGGAGATGAGATTTTATTCCCCATCGTAACCATTTAAGAATAATTTTTGTTTTTTATTGAAATTTTTTTTAATAAAATTATATCATTCTTTATTTGAATTAAATACATCCTATCCATACCAAACATGACTTACATAAAAAATAATATAAAGGAAAACAGATCAGTTAACACCCGAAATAATGATACTATTGAAATATTATTAACAAATCAATATTAGAGGATCATATATGAAATCATATTTAGGTATATGGTTTTTTTATAATTTCACAAAAATTATATAACCATTATACATGAGTTTAATGTACTCTCGACAAAGAAAAATTACAAGGTAATGGTTAATTTTAAAATCTCTTTATTATCAGAAGTTTTTATATGTATGTATCTACTAGGACTTATTTTTCATCCATATCCATGTTTCTTACAAATGTATTTCAAAACATTTTTACTATTTCCTAAACTATTTTTTAAAGTAATTTATACCATTGTTTTAATTTTTATAAAATGTATTCAAAGGACTATTTGGTCATTTTCCAAAAAAGGTCATTTATGACCTCTTCGAAAAAAATTAAGGAAATAATGTTTTTACTTATACGGAGGGGGTGCCTACTTTTCGCTATTATAACCCCTTCGGATCTTTCCTTATAAGATTATAAGAGTATTACAGAATAAATTTTTTCTTTACATTTAAATTATTTTGCGTATAAATAGACATTTCACTAAAATATTTTTTAGATTGATTACATTTGTTTCAAAATCCTTTGTTGTATTTTATATTTTTTGAAGATGATTTATTATGATATAATATTCCATATTGTATTGAAGGCTTTTTGATATGTTTGACTATGGAAGTGCTATTTTTATACAATACATGGTTTATTATTAAAGTATTAACATTCCGTATGCTATTTTATTTTTAATTTTTATATTAATTTTCAATGTTTTTATATGATGAATGCATTGGACGTAATAAGGGATAGGCAGGGTCCACTATAGCCCCTCGATGCCTCAGTAGGTCTAATGAGAGAAAAAAAAATTACTTTCATCGGGCCTTGAGAATATTTTATTATTTTTAGTCTTGGAGGGAGGCCTTGAATATGTGGTTATGATGTCCGACATTATGCATTATATCATTATGAGATTACCTATTGATACTACATGTTATTATTAAAATAGTATAATATCAATGTGAAAATGTAAAAAGGCGTTATTTGATTTATCTTTTAAATATAATTATGAGCTTATTGTTTTATAGGATTTTGTTTTATCCATATACATTGCCATAAATGTTTATTGTTATTTAGGATAGTTTCTAGTATATTATTATCCTTTCTGAGCATTTGAGCTCACCCCTTTCTTGTGTTTTATTTTTCCTAGGATGCGAAATAGTATATTACGACTGACCTGCAGGGATATTCTAAGAGATATGAGTGTTTCCAAAGGATACACAATGTAGTTTTTTTATTTCATAATGTAATGTAAAACGTAGGTATGTATCTAGTACATCTATGGTTACTAAACTTATAGGTCTTTCAGGACTTGATCACTTGTGATCATGCCAATGTTGTGTAATAATTCATAGTATCTGGGTAACTCGAGTCGAAGAATTAAAAATTTCTTAAACCTAATCACATGAGAAGGACATGGAAGTTGAATTTGAATATGTAAAATAGTATGTCACCAAATATAGTGAGTATCCACTATTTTTTCTTCCCCTACCTTGGAATATATATAACCTTGAAAAGTGGGTGGTCCTTTTAACTCTATACAAAGGTTAATCCATAACCAATGTGAAGGAATAAATATTTTATTGAAAATAATATGGTGTTTCAAATAACATAAACCAAACATACCATGGGATTGGGGATAAAGTGCTGCATCTACCTGACTATGGAAGTAAAAAACATATCATCCACTTGGGAATCCAAATCAAGTTCTATCCACTTTCCATTTCGGTTTGGTTTCAAAAAAAATTTATGATTTGAATTTTTCTTGACATATATGTCTAAGATGTATTATTAAGAATATTAACTCAAGAATTCCACTGGAAAATAAACTAATGTTGTATATTTACTTCTGCTTATTTTCTCAACTTATCATTTTATTTTGTTGTTCTTAAATGAATGGTGGAAACATCTTAAGTGTGGGTAAGTGTCAACCAGGTAAGGATTATTTATTTCTTTTTTGTTTTTCATTCTAATTTTTTAAATAAAAAAGATATACAATGAATATTTATTTCTATTTTTCACACATGAATTGATTTTGAGGGAGTTTTATTGATTTTTGATAAAATGGATTTTAAATTATTTTTAATGTAGATACTTTTTCATGGATTTTTATTATCAATATTTTTAATGATTTTGGAGATTTTTTTTATATCCATTCTCATGAATCTCAAATAAAATTATGTTTCCCCGTCCAATCAGGTATTCAAAAATCTTTTGACTTATCATTCAAAATACCAACACTTTATTAATAGAGATATGGATTTCATGATAAAACCGAAATAGGTGATTATTATATTTCAATGTTTGGGAGTTAGTATGTTTCTTTTAATATTATTGAAGATTATATTTAGAAATCCATATTTTAACTTGATACCTACCTTTATATCTACCCTTTTTTATCTCATTAAATCAATGTATGTCATTATATATTAAATAAATATTACAATATGATTATTCTTTACCAACCATCAATATTAATTTTTTTTACATTAATATTTCATGATGAATTGAGGGTGAATGGATATTCATATGTGTTTTTTGGAATGAATCTAATTTTTTGGTGTGAGATGCGTGTGTAAATTTTCTGGGAATTTTAAAACATTCATGACTTAATTTCATTTATTATTCTTCATTTTTATCATCTATTTGTAACAAAAAAATTAAAAAAAATGATAAAATTTGAAAAAGGAAAAAATATAGTTTATATTGAATTATTTATTTTTCTTAAATTTATATCTTATGTTCCTCTCAAAAAATAAGGTCGTTATTTTTATTATTTAATTCTGTTTTATAGTCATCTAATACTTTAATTGTAAAATTAAAAAATTAAAAGACCCAAAAAAATAAAATGAGATGATTTGGTTGAAATCATTCATTATAATCACATATTAACTAGTGGAACATTTTAGAATAAGTGTGGTGTAAATTTTTAAATGATATTGAGTGATTTTTATTTCATAAACATTCACTTGACCATTCATGTGATTGTACTTAAAAGTTCATCCTCTTGTTTTCTTTCCTTAAATTTGTTAAATAAATTACCCACCAACCCGGGGATATAGAATTCACCTTGACAAATACCCAATGATTAATAACATTTTTATGTATCATGGGGGTGAGATATAAGAATTTTTAGAATCCCATTGATACACATTCATGTTCCTTATATGAGCATAACTCTTGATTGCATTTCTCTTGAGTTAAGACTGACATAAATATCAATGTGAGGTAGGTGTAATTGGTCCAGGGTTGGATTTTTTTAGGTTGAATGAAATTACATTTGTGATATTATAATGAAATAAATTTTATTTCCTAAATGAGACATAATAAAATTCAATTTTTTTAATTATCTGGGAGATTTTATCAATATTAATTTCTGTCAGGATTTTGATTTAAATATTTGATGATTTCTCGGGAGTAAAATGTTTAAGTGTGGGGGAATGGTGAAGCAAATAATTTCACATGTATTTTTTAATTAAATTTATTTATCCCACAAATTTCATATTTTAATGTTAATTTTAACAATTTTAGGTTTTTTTAAAATTTTGAGTTTCATTGTGAAAACATACTAAATTTAGAATTTAAATTTTTTTTTATCATATTGGTATTTTAGATATAACTTATTCTAAACTAATGAAAATTGTGAAATTAATTTTTCATGATCCAAAAAATTATGCTATGAATTTAATCCAACTGGGTAAAGAGATAAATACAATATTTTAAGGCCCCAAACATTCTCACAATTTTTTCCTCGAAAGGTGTGCACGAAATTGATAGCTTTTGAACATATCCCTATGTCACAGAAACTAATAACCAAAAATAGCCTAAATTTAACATATATATCTAAAACACACTATAGAAAAACATTTCTATCTAGGAACACATGAAATTTTGACTCCCTTTAGATAATAAATTCATGGGAAGTTGGAGTAATGGATTATAAATAGTATGTTGTTCAGGAAATATTTTTGGAGTAAAACTATCATAAATTGTTCCATAGACGTCCAATGGAGATTAAATTTCGTGTTTATAGATATGGGACATAAAAGAGAAACATAAATAGATACAAAGTTTCTAAATTTATACATTTATTGGGCCTAAAATAATAGATATTTCATAGTAATTTTTAAAGGGAATTTTATCCAAACTTTTTCCTATAAATTTGCGACTACTCTCTATTTCAAAGGGTGGGAAAATTTGAATAGCCATTTTATATAAGAGAATATTTTTTGTTGCTATAATTTATTTCTTGTCTATTAGATTATATTTTATATTCCTCTCTTATATTTCATTTTATCTTTTTTTCCATCCACCAAGCCATTCTTAACACCTTGAAAATATAGCACTATCATAGGAACTTGTTTGAGGGGATTGATGACACATGAGTTCATGAACTATAATATTTTCGTGTATTTTATATAATAATTTTAATATTGGGGAAACCATTTTGGAATAGATTTTACACTTAATTTTCGACTATTTTATTCTCATTTCTATTCTTTTTTTATTTATATCCTTCATCATCATAATGTTGTATATGGGGTAGAGTAGAATTGTGGTGATGCTATGATGGATTATTGTCTTGCATATAGAGAGTTAGTGTGCTATAATAATAATTAAATAGTAAAGTTTTTATTTATATTTTTTATCTAATAATATAGTAGAATATTAATAATTGATATTTTAAAGAACCATTATATCATCACTGTCTACTCCCAAGGATAATAGCTTTTCTATAACTAACATATTTATGTTTTCACTTCCTTATATTTTTTATATTTATTTTAATTTACATTTATATAAATAAATATCACATTATTTTTTAACTCCCCCTACCATATCCATTATATTATTTGTTTATTATAGTATTATATTCTTATTTTAAATAGTGACAATAGAAAATTAGAGTCCCTGAGTGGCCTTCTCATCAAATCGATCCCAGGATTCCAACTATGATGTATTATTAGGTAATAATAATTTCTTGTTGAGGGAACCAAAAAAATAACTCTCATCACCTACATCATCGGGAGTATATTTTATCATTTTTTATCTGAATTTCAAATTAGTGATTCATGTTATACATTGATAAAAATATCATGTCTATGGAACAAAGAACACATTCACAGATAAAAATATCTAATGACAAATATAACATATGGAATTCATATGGTGGGTCTATCTTAATAACCTCCCATATTTTAAATTACTAAGTGAGAAATTTATGATAATGATTCTCATATTCTCATAAGAATCTTCCACAAAATAGTTAAAAAAAATTTGCCTCATGTTAAATAGATTTCATTTATGAAAATGGAAATATATTTAAAAATATTTTCATAAAACATAAAAATTATAATCATAAAGGAGATATAAAATTAAAATTCAATGAAACTGATACACTAAGAACATTATCACACTAATATTACACAAATGAACAAAAACATTGTGATAGTATATTAATTAATTTTAATATTCTTGTAATCCAAATTAAAATTCATGTATTTCAAGGGAACCAACTTCAACATTTACATTATTTCAGTACAGAAAAATGTTAAATACATTATTTCTTCTACCTTTCGCTTGATATTAATTATTTTGGCGAGATAATCCATTTATAAATTGGTTTACCAGATTCTATTTCATAAAATCTATGCATATTTTGTCCTCATAACTTTGATAAAACCCATTAAGAGGTGATACTTCAGAATGATATGATCCATTTATTGATGATTCCTTAGATCCTTGTCTAAAACCATTGTTGTGGTTTTATTATAATATAGTTAGGTAGCATCATTAGATCTTGGCACAATATTTTTACCCTAGATGAAGTTGTGTATCCAAAATAATTCGATGGTTATATTAGATGAAACAATATACTCAGACTCTGCTATCTAATTGGAAACCACTAGCTAAATTGGACTATTCTAGCTCATGGATCTTCTATTAAGGTGGAACACATATCCGAATTAAAAATTTCACTAATTATGATATATATTTAAACTATAATATTTCTATCACATAATAGTCAGTTCTTCATCTCCTCAATAAACAAAGAATATATAGTTCACATGTAATGGGTACTTTTGGATAATCTGTATGGTTAGCCAATGTAACTAACATTGGTTTTCTCGATATAATCCTACCATGATCAATGGATTGTAATAATAATTCCTAGTACATATCATAGAATAAATGACTGATTCAATCGATGATGTGTATGGAATTTTACACATTCTCTCTCTATCATTGTTCTTGTATCAGAGGATATGTTTTATTACAGAGATACATACCACATGTCATTAGAAACCATAAAAACATAAATTGTTCCATACTAAATCTCATAAATGTATTGTCAATTTAAATTCCATGACTTAGTCTATTTATCCTCTTAGACCAATCATTATAAATATTTATCCCTATAATATTATTCGTTTCCCCTAAGACATTCATGTTGAATCTTTTATTTAACCACATATTATGTGACTAAGAGATTTTTATATCGATTTCCATCAACAATATTTCAACAAAATATCATACTAGGAAAACAACTGCACTCCCAAGGAATCTCGTATAAACATCATGATTATATTCACTCTTTATGAATATACATTCGAATATAGATTCATCAAAAAAAATTTATAAAAAATTGATGCATTCTTCGACCAAAAAAGTGATATTTGTAACTGGCATACCTTATTGGAAGCCTTTGGGGGTAACAACTCCTTATAGTCATGTCATATATAAATTTCTCAAAATATTCTCATTAAAGAATATTTTCATGAAATCCATTTTAGATATCTCACAATTATAGTAATCTATTTTGAAATGTATAATTCTAATATATTTATTCATATTAACTGGTGAAATGTTTTCATCATTGTCTATGCCATGATGTTTCTTAAACCATTTAGTAACTGGTCATGATTTGTAGGTATTTAATCTATCATCCATGTCTAAGTTATTCTTGGATATACATTTCCACCCTATGTGAATAACCTAAACATCTGGATATACCAAAACCCATAAATTGTTCCAGTGGATGGAAACTATTCAACAATTCATGTGTTCTCTCCACTTTATAACTTTTGAGTCGATGATTACTTTATTTTAGACCATATGTTCAGTAAATTTAACTAATAATGGTTCACCTAACTTGGTGAATATAAAACCTTCTCTACCTAGTAATTTAACATATTTAGTTCTTCAATATATCAATTGTATCTCATGACCAACTTCTTGTGCTCAGATTTGTGGAATTTTTTCTTATTCTAACTCTTGGGTATCTTGATCATAATCTACATAAAAATATATATCATTCCCATAATATATTTTTGATATGTGATCCCTCTCATGGAACATGGTATAATAACCTTGAACCCACACTCCCATATTTGTGGCTGATATTGTAAAATTTACTTTCTGGATTTGATACCAATGGGGGTGACCCAATTTTTGCCATCCAAAACATACATTATCAAAAGTAAATATTAGATCACTTACATTATTAATTACGTTTTATGTTTATATTTTTAGAGAATTATGAAAAATACCTCCATAAACAATACCCATGTCATTAAATAATCATTTTATCCACTTAATCCATCATTCCTTATTTCACATTAATTTATAATCATCATCCATCTGAAACCATTCAAGAAATAATCAATTCAAAATAATTTCTTGATATACTGGGGAAAAAGAAACATAATAATGGTGAGTTAAAATTCTCACTAAGTTAAAATATAAGTATTATTAATTTAATTCTGTCAATTAACATAAAACATAATGTTTCGTGATTTAGAACACTCTCATGTGGATAAATATGGGTTGGTTATGAGACCTCAATAATGCATCCTCATATACCAGAGGCTACTGACTAGTATTGTGGGTATGATAAGTATAGTGGGTAGACTATACCCCCTTGTTAGATAGTTACATCACAGTGGAATTAAGATATTTAAATAGATGAATAAATATAATATTTCATAAATAATAAAATCATTATAATATAGCGGAAAACCAAAAAATAAAATCCAACTCAGTATTATAATATATAATAAAGGAATCATATAATGAAATGTTGTAATTATATAAATTTCATGTTAGATTTAATACAAATAAATGAATAGAAGTATCAAATGAATACTCAAAATACCCATTTCCCAAACCCCACATCAATCCCATTTCATAAATCTATACCATCCAACATGAAAACAATAAAAAACAAGATACTTTTCCATTTTCCAATTAATTATCCATGTAATTTTTTAGGTACCTAATGGAGGTATGAATTGGGTGTGAGTATAACTCAAAAGATAGAAACCAAAATTTCTAAACATAACCAGTATGATAATAAGTGTATGCAATAATAAAAATAATCTAATTTATTAATTAGTTAAATAATTTAATTAATTTTACATCTACAGGCTTCGAATCCATATTGTAATATGTTTTAGCATGTCTCAATACCATTACTTCCATATACATATAACCATGAGATAACATAACCTTCCTCAACACCAAGAAAAAACTGTATCAAAACACTTCATTTGATCATTCCAACCATAACCGTATAACCAAGGTATATAAATTATACAAATTTGGGTCAAACCTACTATATAATCATTTCCTCAATCAATCAGGGCCAATTGTGGTATATAAGCATTACACCATATCTCCAATCCAATCTAGATATATAATAATTCTACTATGTCTCTGAGACAAACCCAATATAAAATCATTCCATCATGTCTTTGGGACAATCTAGTTGTATATTAATTTCAATATGTCTCACTAGTCCAACACCTCATATAAGAATTAAAATATATAAATTGAAAAACATATAAAATAAACAACGATATCATAATAACACTTCATAAGTCTTAATGGTAAATTGTGAACATTAAAATTTATAATTTAAATTTTCATTTAATTTATCAATTGGTTATAACCAATAACATGTTTGTTATCTCAATAAACAGTCCAATCCATGGTTAGTCTGTATCGAGGTATCACCCCAAATCTATGTCATGCCAAAAAAACATTGAGATATAAATCAATTAATTTGTAATCAATAGCTTGATCCCCAAAATGGTGCCCACAAGCTAGGTAAAATTTCCTATTTTATCCAAATGGACTCCAAAGAGTAATCAAATTCATCAATAAATTTAGTCATCACATGATATATTGGAACAATTGCAATATTTCACATACATGACAATTATCAAACCATATGGTTGTTTTTTAAAAACCCAACCATTAGTTGACCATCCTATAATGCTTCCAATGGAGAACTCCCATGAGGATGAATATGTGAATGATCAAATGAAGGATCCTAGAACAAAACTGATATATATAAAATCTTAAAAATTATGTTGTCATTATATTACACTGAAATTATTGTATAATAGAATATGGTAAGGGAAAACATAACCAAAAAAACTGACCAAAGAGAAGATGCATCATTAGGATGTCTATATCAAGATAGGTTCTCCAAAATCAACATGAATATTCCATATGGTTGAGTGGAATGATCTTTAGATAAGAAGAATAAAATATCATCCACACTACATACTTTAAAATTATTTCTTAATAATTTATATAGTTTCAAATTTGTTTACACATCATTTTTTATTTTTAGAAACATACACTAAAAAACTCATCGCCTTATACTATTATTTATTTATAATGAATATTAAACGATGGGTAATATAATTTCCTGAAGTTTATTCTCATAATTTAGTGAATTATTTCACGACCTATATCTATTCCTAACATGTGTCATGTAAATATTACACAACATGTATTACATTTACATTATGTGTAACTTTTATGTAGATAGTTTTCAGTCTATTTTTTTATAAAAACAAAACTCCCCTTTAAGGAGTCACGACATACAAAGAACCCTTAGTAACAATTGACCCATTTACACCAAGAATTAATTTATTATAAAAGTATATAACCTCATACATTAAATCATTTTCTTCAATAATGGTTCTACTCATGGATCCTCTCTGTTTTTCCCAATTTTCCTCGCAACCCATGTTTTTGTTTATTCAAAAAAATAGACAACCAAAAAAATCACAACCAATAAGGTTTAAATATGTGGAAAAAATCGACCAAAATATTTTTAACCAAATAATCTAATAGATTTTTACTTGGAAACAATACACTACTTGAAAATGACCCTCTATCCATGGGGAAAAATTTTATAGGATGAACCTATACCCACGGTTATCCCAAAACCATAGCTATAGGTTTCATGGGAAAAAGTCCTAGGAAGAACCTATACCAATAGTAAAAATCAATGGGTATAGGTTACACCTATACCCACAGTTTTTGTAAAATGTTCCAATAGATTCTTGTGGGAAAAAAATTACATTGGAGAACCTATACACATGGTTATATCAAACCATGGTTATTGGTTGGCGTAATAGTATTCCATAATAATAATAATAAATAAATAAATAAATTCAATTGATTTTTTACTTATATATATATGTATGTAATAACATAAAATTTGTGGTAGAATAGTGGTAAATTCCCTCATTTGTAAGAAGAAGGTGCTAGGATCTAATCCTAGTGGTGTTTTTCATATAAACACCAACACACATAGTTTGAACAAACAATGGGTACGAACCTATACCCATGATTTGGTCAAACTGTGGGTATAGGTGTTTTTTTTGAAATTTCATATCCACATATTTCATGAAATGTGGGTAATAATATCAATACCGACAGTTCCGAAAAGATGTCGTATTGGTCTACAATGATGCCTCGGGTACCCATTGTTCTTAAAATTGTGGCTATAGATAATACCCATGGTTTTCTAAGCTGTACCCATGATTTTGAACTGTGGGTATAGGTAAATATTCTAGTAATGATATGTGATATTACAACCTATCCAAAACATAATAGTTCATCCCCGAGACACTCCAAGCATCAGTGTGGTGTCTCTGCGAACAAGGCTGGCCATTGTGAATGCATGTTACACACCCTCTCCTAGGACTCATCATAAACTCGCCCATGCTGACACAACAATTGACCCAAAGGAATCACTCTACCTTGGAGAAAATTCTCACTATGGTCTACAATTTATATCCGATGAACCACAAAGGATGCCTCAGCACTAAGCTTGACTTATGATACCTCAATCACATGAAAAAGTTCAGAATGATATCAATAATGTTTCGATAAATGAAACATGTAATGCATGGAACTATACAATTTTAGAAGGGATAAAGAGTATATTGTTTGAAAAAACTTATCTAGTATCTCAAATGACCCAACAAACCTAGGCGTTAGCTTTCCCCATTTCAAGATATAGTGTTTACATGTCCAAATGAAAAATGATGTCCAAAATCAAACTCGATAGGTCATCAATGATGGTTAGTATATGATTTACGCCTAGTCTTCATGGTTACCAACTAACCTTTGATCAACTGGACCTCCTCAGACATCTACTATTTTATACTAGGCCCAACTAGTATGGAATCACCTGTCTCGAACCAACAAAGAGGTAAATACAATGGTATTTCATACAAGTCCCTAAATTTTTCAACATATACTGATCTATGGAAGATATTATTATTAGTAAACTCTAATTTTTCCATATTTGTTCTCCCAAGAACAACCAAAATCTAGAACATAGGCTTAGAACATATCCACCAAAACCTGAATAGTTTAGTTAGATTGACCATTGGTTTAAGGATTATTGGTTGTACTCAAAATACCCTATAATCCTTGATAATTATAAATACACTTCCAAAATTGTGGTGTGAAACAAGGATATCTGTCTGAAAGTATCCTCCTTATAACTCCATGAAACTAAACTGCTTCATGCATGCAATTACCACCTAGATTATAAACTGTGGAGGTCTCCTTGATAAGAATGAATTGGGATGTGTTCTCCAGTCGATCAACAATCACCAATACAACATCATTCATATGGGTAGTACTGGGTAATCCTTTCACATGATCCCTAGGAACATCATCACATTTTAACTACGGAATGGGAAGAGGCTGCAAAAACCTAGCTGGCCTCTGATGCTTGTCTTTCACCTACAAACCTGTGACAAATCTTGCCAAAAATTATGCCACCTTTTTCTTTATTCCTGGACAATGATACTATATATGGAGATCAAAATACATTTTTATCAAAATTTTATTTATCAAACATGTAAATTTATGAACCGCCTTTATTATCTCCTTACAATAGACTGTAGAAACCCATATTCCTCCATGAAAAATAAAATAATTTTCACTGTCAATAGACCATTTTGATAGTGTATCTCCAACGTATAATCTATCTCTGGTAACTAATCCCTCTGAATCAAATATATTCTCAGTAATGATATGGTCTAAAATCCTGGAAATAATAGATTTCATTGTTAGATATACTCATCCCTAAAACTCATGAACATCTAGTTGCATGTCTATAAAGAGGGTCATAATCTGACACTAATCATATAACTGTCACTCTGCCTATACCAACATCTTTTGGTTCAACACATCATAAATTATAAATCCCTTCCCTGGTGAATAATGGAATCGAAATTCAAAAGACTTCAGATTCATAACCCACCACCTCTGTCGAAGGATTATTTCCTTATGTGAAAATCTGTAACTGAGGCTCTTAGGATACATGTATTACAAAAACCAGTTACAAATGAGATAATTCATCCAACATCTATGTGAATATACCACCTCTTCTAACACAAGATTGTGAGTAGGTTAATTACTCTCATGAAATATGAATTTATATAGCCATAGGAAACCACTTTATCCACGTACATTATAACTACTCTTACTCTAAATTTAAATGAATCATAGTTTATGGAATATTCATTACATGGAATAGGTAATGTGAATATAGGTTCAAAGTTCATCCAGCCATTCATCCCATGAAAATATCTCTCACATGCATCTGACCGAAAAACCCCACCCTCTTCTTGGTCAACCATGAAAAAAATGTATCTAGATGGGAGAAGTAATTAATGAAGCACTGATAACAACATCCTAAACACAAAATTCTCTAAATATTGAATTTTTTATTGGGATGATCCCAAGATAAAATGGTAGCAACATTATTTGGGCCTACTATCATTTCATACACTTAGATGACTTTGTCAAAGAGTTCACTTTATTTATCTTGAAACATCCTTTTGTTAGATTTTATAAATCATATTCTCACTCAATGTACTCATGGTGATGATAGGATGTTGGATATAATCATGTTATGACTTGGAGTAAAAATAGATTTCAGAGACAAAAAAACCAAAATAGAACTAGAAAAGGAGGAAATATTATATTCATTCAGTACATGAATACTACCATTGCATTGGTTAAAAACATTCATCACCCAGAACTCATATAAACCATACCTACACCAGGAACATGTATGAGGTATGTCTGATGGTCTCACCCTCATCTGAAGGTATAAAAATCATCATTAAATATTATAGAAGAACATCACACCTATCAGTTGATTGAAGACATCATTGATGCGTGGGAGGGGTTACCGAATCTTGATCATCATCATGTTAAACATCACATAATCTATAGAAAAATTTGATGTCCTATCATCCATTTTATATAATATAATTGTAGAACCTCAAGGATATGTACTAGGCCATGTGAAACAATTAGTTTATACATCTTCCAACAAAATATTCAACTCACGAAGCTATTTTGGTGTCATTCAATAAGGAAAGATAGAAACTAGCATTATACCCATCAATAACTTGATCGTATACTCAAACTATCATTTGGATGGTGATTTATACAAATCATCAAGAAAGACATCATAAAAATAGTCTACCATTGGAAGAAAAAAATCACCATTTAATCACCGCCATCTAGAGAAATACCATCTATATTAGATGTGAGACAGTATTATATAGGCTAAATTGGTCTTGCATAACCAGCCTAAATATCCCGGCCACTATGGTGAAAATAGAGTCCTACTTTGGAACATTGAATCAGAAATAACCTATTGTTAGATTCGATATGAATCTAGTATAGAACTAACCAATCCATACTAAGAATCATATCAAAACCTTTCACATATAGCCTAAACAGTTCCAAAAATAAATTGTAACAACCAATATATAGATAACATGCCTTTCAAAGATTGATATTATCTAGACACCCTCCTAGTTTTGTGTCGATTGTAAAAACGTCATACAATATTTCCAAATCCAAGCCCAAAATGTTTACAAAATGGGAATACAAAATGAAATCTGATGATCCAATTACAGATAAATCACAAATAAGTGTAGATGATACAAGAATCATACCTTTTATGATATATGGTTTAATATCCAAAATATATGGAGGAGTATTCATCATTTTTAGTTAAACGACACATATATCCTAGGATTCACCATGACTCTCTCGATATATTCCATATGTCTGGTATTTTCATTCCTATATGGGGTACCATGTCCCCTTCCATGACCAAAACATGCTATGGGACTCTTTCTACAGAGCTTCTAAGGATTAGATGGTACTTCCTATAATTTTGTACGCATATAGTTCACCTACCACTTATATACAACTTCATGCCCTGAAAAAACATATGTAGATTTCACAATCTACCACAAGATTTGACACTACAAAGTGGAGTACGAACATTGAGGCCTTTTAGGGGCACATCATTCAAAACTGGTAGATCTATATTGTTGTAACATCTCAAGTATGTAATGAATAATAGATATTTTATCTATGTCTATTAATGAAATAGATAGTGTTTTAGAGGCTTAAAATGAAAATAAATACAACCTTAAGCATGAAATACACTAATATTCCTAAAAGTTTGTTTTACTGCCTTTTGATGGCAAACCCTTTTTAAATCAATCTTTTCCCAATTTTATAAACTATTTTTTTCAAAATAAACTCATTCTTTATGATTGGGACATCAAAATTTACTTTCTGTTAATTTTTGGTATTTTTCTGACAATGTTCATTTTTTTAATGAATAGTGGAAAATACTGCATTTTACATCAAAACTACTTTTTAATCTAATTTATTTATATGATTAGATTATCTTTTGAATTGGTTTTGAAGTGAAATTAGAATATATTTTTACCATTTAATCCAATTGTGGTCATTGGAATCAATTTCACTTTGAAATTGGACTTAAACTGGTGTCAATCTTTTGATACTTATTGTTTCATAAAAACACGCTATTTGTCATGACAGCGGGAATTAATTATTAAATTTATTAATTTGACTTATATGATTTGAATTTTGAAAAATAGACATCATTTTTGTATTCAGAATATCAAATATATCTTAGGGTGAATTTTTGGTAATTTTCTGAAAAACATCAATTTTTGATGAATAGTGAAACCACTAAGTGGCAGTTAAAGAGACTGATTTTTCGTTTAAATGAAACATTGCCACTTTTTTGTTTTGAATTTCAAAAATCTGACATACATGGTTGTCATTAAGAAGTAAAATGTGGTTCAATGAGATTAAAATCATTTTTTGTTGAATAGTAACTTATTATGTTTTTAATCGCGATTAGTGGTAATTAGGGTAGTTTAATGTAAAAATAATGCTTTAAGAATATGAAATGACCTAGACACATGTCCTAACCATATTGGATGTGTCATGACCGACCATGAAAATCCATGGGTCAACTTGGGGACCCCATGGATCCACATTGGTTGGGAAATGACATAAATAACTTTTTATTTAATGATAAAGTAAAAATGACACAAACATGATATGTTTTACCAAAACAATATTTACATGGGGTTATACAAGTCATATATTTTATTATAAATAGTCATTGGAAAGATAAAACGATTTCCTAAATCATAGTATTTTTTCTATAATTTTTTGACATTAAATAAATAAATGTATTTATGACATCATGATGATGCAGCAATGACCTCATTATTTAACGATTTAAATAAAATGGAAAGATAATATAATATCTAAGACCTACACATGTCCAAAACCTAGTGGATGAGTGGATTTCGAACCCATATCACCTTATCCTCGAATTATATCAATGTGGGTTCTTTTGAATCCGAAATGCATTTTAAAATAAAGTAACTTATCTTTACATTCCAAGAGTGCCCCTCCTCTCCTCTTATAAAAGGCCCCCACCTCTACCTCCTTACCCACACTCCCAAAGCCTTTGGCTCGGCCAAACCCTGCTCATTTTGTCTCTCCAAGTCCCTCTATTACTCCTTCAAGCCTCCCTTTGGGCATAAGTCTTCCCAAGGAAGCCTTTGAGCTCAAACCAAAGGAAGTTACCCGATTTTAACGTAATGTCTTCTTTTGAGCCCTTTTGTTTTATTTTGCTTCTCCAACCCCCCTAAAATCTTTTTATTCTCTTATTTTGTAACAACTACAGTATCCTCAATATACTAGGTTGTTGTTATAAGAAGGATTCAGGCTACACCTACACACACCTACATCTAATGGTTAAAGAACATATGGTTTCCGTGGATGGTGAATTTATGCCTCCCGAAACGATGATTGTTCAACATTCCTTTAACACCTTGAAAGGTGGCCATTAAGATGTCACTATATTTATATATGATATATAATATGTTTATGTTTTCCTTAAGCTTCTGTTTTTTTCATTTTGGGCATACCTTTATGGTTTCCATAATGGGAAAACGCGATATCTTCATTTAAGGAAGTGCGGACTACCGCCCCCTCAAAGTGATTTGATTCGTTAAATAACATATGTGGGACGTATAAAGGATGGAACTATGATATTATACATGATATTATACTGGAATTATAATATACCTTTATATAATTATGATTCCATTATATAAAATATGAAATAGAAATGAAAGTAGCGTTCATGCGTACGTACGGCTTACCGTCTCCATGAACGGTGCATTTCATTTCTTACCTATAAATGATTATGTAATATTATAAATGCATGCATGTACTGGATATATATGACATATATGATATCTACATCATGAATACCATTCTGGATATAAAGGGTACATGAACAACTTGTAATTATAAAGGGCTTATTTTTGACTCAAGTACCAATGATCGTTAAAACGACCGTTATTAAATTAAATAATCACATAGTGTTAATGACATGGCAATAAGTGATATAAAAGGAATAATGAACTTGAAAAAGGTTCTTAAACAAGTAGAAATTAACTCAAGTTTATTATTCAGAAGATTAAAGAATGACTGAGTCAAGTCGGACCCAAGGTATGGGACTTCGTCTGAATCTCCTTTCATTGAGGCATATTTTATTTTATACACAACTTTCTTTTATACGGTGTATAAACCCCTTTAACTTTTATGAATCTTTTTTATATGAAGCGTTTTACAAAATGACAAAAGGGAATGTTTTTTTCTTACGTATGTGGTGACAACGACTTCTCTGCCGCCGTGACCATTATTGGAGTTTTGGCTTCCTCTACAAGCCATACCTTCTTTTTAAAAGAAAAATAAATACCATGTTTTACATTTCTTTTATTTTGGTATTGAAAATGGTTTTCATAATGTTTTTATATCAATGTGTTGTATTGATATCTTTTGATTGAAAGGTGGAAATTTTATTTTTCCTTTATCCATGTTTTATGTGATATGATTATGTTGAGGTTCTTGGGCATTATTATGAAGACGGGTGGTTCTGTGATAAACTAAGGGCGGGTGAGCCCGATATAGCTCTCCAATGCATTGGGTAATGCGAAGGAGTGAAAAGTTAAGGTTTCTCTGAAGATATTTAGGGATTATACTGTGATGGGTATTCCAAACGTAACCAAGAGGGTTACTTCCTACGTAAGAATGTTATGAATGCCTCAAGTTACCTTTATGTCTTATGATTTCTATGATTTACTCATGATTTGATGAGCTATGTTAAAGTGGTTATGTTTTATGGGTAATGTATGATTTCATTCTTATGTATATATGTACCCATGTTTCCTTTCCATGTTTTTATAACCCATACTGAGCTTTTTATGCTCACCCCAAGTTTTTTTGAAATGATTTTCATAGGTCAAGGGAAAGGTACATGATATGATGATTGTGTCAAGGATATGTCAAGAAAGAATCCATGTTTTATCTTAAATATGTTTCCATTGATGGGAATGAAGAATACTATCTTTATGTAACCACTTTGTTTATATGTGGAATGTAATGCAAGTTTATGATCTAATTCTCTAAAACTCTAAACCCAAAAAGATCCTCAATGTGTAATCTTGTAATAACTCAAGATTAAGTAAGGTTTAAGGCTGGGGCCTTATAGTTGGTATCAAAGGTCGGTTTAGATAACTTTAGGAGTTAGAATTCTATTAAATGATTATCCAAAAATATTTTTTTTGAAATGATATAGCATTTGGAGATTACCATGTTGCTTCATCTAAGACATGTTTGTTCAGAATGGTTTTCCGCAGAGGAAACAGGGAAGCAGTGCTAGGAAGGCATACAGAAGGAAATAACCTTCCAAATCAGCATCCTGAGATGGTCGGAATTGGAACTGAAAAGTCTCTTGCAGTGATGGCACAGTTGAATCAAGCTATAAATGGTTGTGGTATCCTTGCACGAGATCAGCCAGATCAACCGCAGAGGAACATGTATGTGGTGGAACATTTCATGAGGCAACATCCCCCATCCTTCATAGGATCATCTAACACTGTGTTAGCTGAAGGGTGGATTAAAGCACTGGAGATGATTTTTGATTTCATGGGGTGTTCAGACAATCAAAAGGTTAGTCTTGCTATTTACCGTTTGGAGGGTGAGGCAGATCAGTGGTGGTCGATGGTTAAAAATATCAGGGATGCTGATGAGATTGATGCTCTCGACTGGGAGGAATTCAAATGTATGTTTCTTGAGAAGTATTTTCCTAAGGCTGTTCGACTTAGGATGGAAAACTAATTCTTGGAATTGAGTCAAGAGGAAGACTCAGTGGCTACCTATGAAGAAAGGTTCACTCGATTGGCAAGGTATGCTCCAAATTTTATCCGAGACCTTGATAGTAAAATCAATCGTTTTTACTCAAGATTAAAACCAAAATATCGAAGGGAATTAGCTTCTCGTGAGTTTAAAAGTTATGAAAAGCTTGTTTGATGTGCTGAGAAGGTGGAAATGGACTTTTCCGGAGACCAAGTGTTCTATAACAACCAATAGAAGAAGAGATCGAGGTGGCAAGAGAAAGGTAAGAATTCTTCAAAAAAGTATGATGGTAAGAAAACTAAGTTTCCAGTTTTTGATAAATGTGGAAAAAGGCATGCTGGGGAATGTCTTGTGAATTCTGGAAAGTGCTACCAATGTGGTTAGATGGGACATAAGGCTCGTGATTTCACTGAAAAGGATCAAGGTGAAGGGAATACCAAATTTGATTTATAGTTAGTGAAATGTTATAAGTGAAATGAGATGGGTCACTATGCAAACGAGTGTCCGACAAAGAGCTTGAGTGATGGGAAGCAGTTAGACTACAAGCAGAAAGGGGTGGTGAAATCCTTTACAACTACATCAGCAGATGTCAGGACATCAAATGATGTTGTATCAGCTCCAGGGATCTCAGTTTTTTTCAAAGATTGACTTGAGATCGGGGTACCATCAGCTGAAGGTAAAGGAGGCAGATATTCCGAAGACTGTATTCCATATGAGATATGGCCATAATGAATTTGTAGTAATTCCTTTTGGGCTAACCAATGCACCTGCTATATTCATGGACTTAATGAATAGAATTTTCCATGAGTTCTTGGATAAGTTTGTGGTGGTTTTCATTGATGATATTTTTGTGTTTTCTAAAAGTAAATAAGAGCATGAAAGTCACATAAGGGTTATCTTGAAAACCTTAAAAGAAAAGAAACATTATGGAAAATTCAGCAAGTGTGAGTTTTGGTTGCAACAAATTTCTTTCCTCGGTCATATTGTTTCTAAAGATGGAATAACTGTTGATCCTGCAAAAACAAAAGTTGTGGAAGACTAGCCAAGACCCACAAATGTAACCGAGATTCGTAGCTTCCTTCATTTGGAAGGCTATTACCGAAGGTTTGTTAGAAATTTTTCACGGTTATCTAGTCCAATGACTAAGCTGACTCGGAAGGGTGTTAAGTTTATCTGGACAAAAGAATGTGATGATTATTTTCAGGAATTGAAAATAAGATTGGTGAATGCTCCAGTTTTGGCACTATCTTCCAAGAATGGTGAGTTTGTTATATACAGTGATTCTTCATTGAAAGGACTTGGTTGCGTCCTAATGCAGAATGATCAAGTAATTGCTTATGCTTCACGACAGTTGAAAACTCATGAGGTAAATTACCCTACACATGATTTGGAATTAGCTGCTATTGTTTTTGCTTTAATAATTTGGAGGCATCATTTGTATGGAGTAAAGTGTGAAATATATACTGATCACAAAAGTTTAAAGTATATATTCACTCAGAAAGAGTTAATCATGAGTCAAAGGAGATGGCTAGAATTAATAAAGGATTATCATTGTACAATTCACTACCATCCAGGAAAAGAAAATAAAGTGGTTGATGCTTTGAGTCGAAAAAGTAATGCTTCATTACCAATGTTGCATTTGGAACATGATCCTTTGGTTAAGGATTTGATGAACTTTGTCATAGAATTTGTTGGTGCAGGAAGTCCTTCCGTTTTATTTCTGGTATCAGTGAGATCTTCTCTATCAGGCGGAATCAAGCAAGCACAGAAGCAAGACAGTGAGTTGCCGAAAAAGGTAGAGCTGCTTCAGAAAGGTAAGTTGCCTGAATTCAACATTGATAATGATTGTGTTTTGAGATTTTGGAAGAGATTGTGTGTGCCTTGTGATTCACATTTGAAGAGATATTTGTTATGTGAAGCTCATAGTTCTCCGTTTTCAGTTCATCTGGGTAGTACTAAGATGTATAGAGATCTGCGGAAGTATTACTGGTGGGATGGAATGAAAAGAGATATTGCTGATTTTACTGTGAAGTGTTTGACATGTCAACAGGTTAAAGCAGAGCAGCAGTTACCGAAAGGGATTCTTCAGTCTTTACCAGTGCCAGAGTGGAAATGGGAGAATATATCCATGGACTTTGTTGTGGGATTACCGAAGACATCTCGAGGTAATAATGCAATCTGGGTTATTGTTGATCGCTTGACCAAATCTTCTCATTTCCTTGCTATACAGGATACTTTCTCTCTTGATCAACTTTCCCATTTGTATCTTAAAGAGATAGTCAGGTTACATGGAGTTCCTCTCTCTATTGTATCTGACCATGATCCCAGGTTCACTTCTTACTTTTGGAAAGGCCTTCAGAAGTCTTTGGGTACTGAATTAAATTTTAGTACAGATTTTCATCCTCAATCAGATGGGCAGTCAGAATGACCAATTCAGACCTTGGAGGATATGCTATGAGCTTGTTCGATGGATTATCAGGGAAGTTGGGACCAACATCTTTCTATGGTTGAATTTTCATATAATAACAGTTTTCATTCCCGTATAGAGATGGAACCATTTCAGGAATTATATGGGAAGCGGTGTCGAACTCTATCTTTCTGGGATGAAGTGGGTGAAAGGAAGTTGATGGGACCAGAATTGGTAGAAGAGTTGGCAGAAAAAGTTCAGCTGATTCAGAAGCACATGAGAACAGCTCAGAGCAGGTAGAAGAGTTATGCGGACAACAGGAGGAAGGATCTCTCTTTTGAGGTAGGTGATCATGTTTTTCTCAAATTATCACCATAGAAAAGTGTGATGCGATTTGGTAAGAAAGGAAAGATGAGTCCAAGGTTTATTGGACCATATGAAATTCTAGAGAGAGTTGGATCAGTTGCTTACCCAGTGGATTTACCTCCGAGTTTATCTCAGGTACACAATGTTGTTTATGTTTCGATGTTGATAAAGTATATGCCAGATCCATCTCATGTTTTGAGTCCAGAGGTAGTTCAGCTGGAAGAGAACCTATATTATGAGGAACAACCGATCCGGATTCTTGACCACATGGAGCAAGTGTTACGAAATAAGGTGATTAATCAGGTAATGGTTTTGTGGAAAAACCACATGATGGAAGAGGCAACATGGGAATCTGAAAATGCGATGAGGGATAAGTACCCCCATTTATTTGATAAGTAAATAAACTGCGGGGACAAAATTTTATAAATGGGGGAAGGATGTAACATCCCAAGTAAGTAAGTAATAATAGATATTTTATCTATGTCTATTAATGAATTAGATAGTGTTTTAGAGGCTTAAAATGAAAATAAATACAACCTTAAGCATGGAATACACTAATATTCTTAAAAGTTTGTTTTACTGACTTTTGATGGAAACCCCTTTTTAAATCTATCTTTTGACAATTTTATAAACTATGTTTGTCTAAATAAACTTATTCTTTATGATTGGGACATCTAAATTTACTTTGTGTGAATTTTTGGTATTTTTCTGACAATGTTCATTTTTTTAATGAATAGTGGAAAATACTGCATTTTACAGCAAAACTGATTTTTAATCTAATTTATTTATATGATTATATTATCTTTTGAATTGGTTTTTAAGTGAAATTAGAATATATTTTTACCATTTAATCCAATGGTGGTCATTGATATCAAATTTCACGTTGACATTGGACTTAAACTGGTGTCAATCTTTTGATACTTATTGTTTCATAAAAACACGCTATTTGTCATGACAGCGGGAATTAATTATTAAATTTATTAATTTAACATATATGATTTGAATTTTGTAAAATAGACATCATTTTTTAATTCAGAATATCAAATATAGATTAGGATGAATTTTTGGTAATTTTCTGAAAAACTTCAATTTTTGATGAATAGTGAAACCACTTAGTGGTAGTTAAAGAAACTGATTTTTCATTTAAATGAAACTTTGCCACTTTTGTGTTTCGAATTTCATAAATCCGACATACATGGTTGTCCTTAATAAGTAAAATGTGGTTCAATGAGATTAAAATAATTTTTTGGTGAATAGTAACTTATTAAGTTTTTAATCGTGAGTAGTGGTAATTAGGGTAGTTTAAGGTAAAAATAATGATCTAATAATAAGAAATCACCTAGAAACATGTCCTAACCTTATTGGATGTGTCATGACCGACCAAGAAAATCCATGGGTCACCTTGGGGACCCCATGGATCCACTTTGGTTGGGAAATGACATAAATAACTTTTTATTTAATGAGAAAGTAAAAATGACACAAACATGATATGTTTTACTAAAACAATATTTACATGGGGTTATACAAGTCAGATATTTTATTATAAATAGTCATTGGCAAGATAAAAAGATTTCCTACATCATAGTAATTTGTTTTATAATTTTTTGACATTAAATAAATAAATGTATTTATGACATCATGATGATGCAGCGATGACCTCATTATTTAACGATTTAAATAAAATGGAAAGATAATGTAATATCTAAGAACTACACATGTAAAAAACCTATTTGATGAGTGTATTTCAAACCCTTATCACCCTATCTTAGAATTACATCAATGTGGGACCTTTTTAATCCGAAACCCATTTTAAAATAAAGTAACTTATCTTTACTTTCCAAGAGTGCCCCTCCTCTCCTCTTATAAAAGGCCCCCACCTCTACCTCCTTACCCACACACCCAAAGCCTTTGCCTCGGCCAAAACCTGCTCATTTTGTCTATCCACTTCCCTCTCTTACTCCTTGAAGCCTCAATTTGGGAATAAGTCTTCCCAAGGAAGCCTTTGAGCTCAAACCGAAGGAAGTTACCCGATTTTAAGGTAATGTCTTCTTTTGAGTCCTTTTGTTGTATTTTGCTTCTCCAACCCCCTAAACTCTTTTTATTCTATTATTTTATAACAAATCCAGTATCCTCAATATACTATGATGTTTTTATAAGAATTATTAAAGCTACACCTACACACACCTATATCTAATGGTTAAAGAACATACGGTTTCCGTGGATGGTGAATTTATGCCTCCCGTAACGATGATTGTTCAACATTCCTTTAACACCTTAAAAGGTGTCCATTAAGATGTCACTATATTTATATATGATATATATTATGTTTATGTTTTTCTTAAGCTTTTGTTTTTTTTCATTTTGGGCATACCTTTATGGTTTCTATTATGGGTAAACACGATATCTTCATTTAAGGAAGTGCGGACTACCGTCCCCTCAAAGTGATTTGATTCGTTAAATACCATATGTGGGACGTATAAACGATGGAACTATGATATTATATATGATATTATAATGGAATTATAATATAACTTTATATCATTATGATTCCATTCTATAAAATACGAAATAGAAATGAAAGTAGCGTTCATGCGTACGTACGGCTTACCATCTCCATGAACGGTGCATTTCATTTCTTACCTCTAAATGATTATGTAATATTATAAATGCATGAATGTACTGGATATATATGACATATATGATATCTACATCAATAATACCATTCTGGATATAAAGGTTACATGAACAACTTGTAATTATAAAGGGCTTATTTTTGACCCAGGTACCAATGATCGTTAAAACGAACGTTATTAACTTAAATAATTACATAGTGTTCATGACATGGAAATAAGTGATATAAAAGGAATAATGAACTTGAAAAAGGTTCTTAAACAAGTAGAAATTAACTCAAGATTATTATTCAGGAGATTAAAGAATGACCGAGTCAAGTTGGACCCGAGGTATGGGACTTCGTCTCAATATCCTTTCATTGAGGCATATTTTATTTTATACACAACTTTCTTTTATACGGTGTATAAACCCCTTTGACTTTTACGAATATTTTTTATATGAAGTGTTTTACAAAATGAAAAAGGGAATGTTTTTGTCATATGTATGTGGTGACAACGACTTCTCCTCCGCCATGACCATTATTTGAGTTTCGGCTTCCTCTACAAGCCATACCTTCTTTTTAAAAGAAAAATAAATACCATGTTTTACATTTCTTTTATTTTGGTATTGAAAATGGTTTTCATAATGTTTTTATATCAATGTGTTGTATTGATATCTTGTTATTGAAAGGTGGAAATGTTATGTTTCCTTTATGCATGTTTTATGTGATATGATTATGTTGAGGTTCTTGGGCATTATTATCAAGATGAGTGGTTCCGTGATAAACTAAGGGCGGGTGAGCCCGATATAGCTCTCCAATGCATTGGGTAACATGAAGGAGTGAAATGGTAAGGTTTCTTTGAAGAGATTTAGGGAATATACTATGATGGGTATTCCAAACGTAACCAAGAGGGTTACTCCCTACGTAAGAATGTTATGAATTCCTCAAGTTACCTTTATGTCTTATGATTTCTATGAGTTACTCATGATTTGATGAGGTATGTTAAAGTGCTTATGTTTTATGGGTAAAGTATGATTTCATTCTTATGTATATATATACCCATGTTTCCTTTCCATGTTTTTATAACCCATACTGTTCTTTTTATGCTCATCCCAAGTTTTTTTTGAAATTATTTTCACAGGTCAAGGGAAAGTTACATGATATGATGATAGTGTCAAGGAAGTGTCAAAAAAGAATCCATGTTTTATCATAAATATGTTTCCATTGATGGGAATTAAGAATACTATCTTTATGTAACCACTTTGTTTATATGTGTAATGTAATGCAAGTTTTATGATCTAATTCTCTAAAACTCTAAACCCGAAAAGATCCTCAATGCGTAATCTTGTAATAACTCAAGATTAAGTAAGGTTTAAGGCTGGGGCCTTATAATTGTAATAGAGTCCTGATATATTTTTCTACTTACCTGAATTCTTTTCTTGCTATTTCCTTGGTGAAAATTTTCATAACAATGATTCTATAAACTAAAAGACATGTTCTTAGATTTACCAGTTTAAATTGCATGGATATTGATTGGGGATTATATTAGATTCCCTTTCATGATGATCACCTGATTTATCACATATAAAAACTAAATAAATTGAACACATTCACCTATTATTTTATATCATAGTGAATACCATCTGAAAAATATGTTTCCCTAGAGATATCATCATCTACTAAATATGATGAAAAGAGTTGTAGGATGGTGAAACACAATTTGTAGTTCAGAAATGAAATTTCATCCGGTGTCTGGTGCATGAACTTATGAACCTTATCATCCCCCAACAGTTAGAGATATAAATTTATTAGTAACATCATATATATTTCCTTCCAAAATAACTCTTCATACTTCCCTTCCTTCTCAGGAATGTCGCACAAATCCTTCATTGGTCCATGATGTATTTTTGCTACAAGATTTTCCTCATATATATGGGTGTCACAAGGTTCTTAAGATCAACTGGACTAACTTGATCCAGAAATCATCTTCCTAGAGGCCTATATACCAAGTAAACATAGGTGGATGTTGTAGCTATAACTATATCATTAGCTCAGAGATATGAGGCATGTTGTGACCAATATCACTTTCCATGGATCTCATGACCATCAAAAAGTTGTTATAATGTTTTAAATCAATTTGTTCCTTAAGAAATATAGGAATCTCTCGTTCTGTTGTGTTAAGCACGTATTGATTTATGACTCTCCTAAAACACAACTTCAATATGATGATGATTCATTTTCTCTATATGGACAACATAGACCTTTTAACACTAGCTATAACAAAAAGTTTAACTTCAAATGATGGGAACAATAGGCAACCACTACTAATGGTCTTTCCAAACAGTGATTATAATTGTTTTAGCATGACATAATAGTTAATTTATTTTATCTCTTAGATACAATAGGTATGTGATATCACATTTAAACTTGAAATTATATACCATATGAAATAAATATGTCTTTTTCATGAAAAACTACTATTAATATATATCACAATGTTCCTAGAATGATGCACACATACATATCTCATGCCATACAAGGGCATGAGTATAATATCTAGAATCAATAATATCATAACATAATAACACCACACAACATGTGAATCATGCATGGATAAATAACATGAACTACATCAAGAAAATAGAGTAATATTAATCCATCACTATTTACTTATATATTCCCTCATACAAGGGTTAGATACTCCCTACACAATCTCATTACTAAGTCCTGAAACATCCTTGTATCCTTTCAACCCATCCCAAATAGTAATGATGTAGAAATGAAATCAGTTGTGTTATGATACCACTTTATATCTTCCCATAATCCATAACATTCTCTTGTGGCTTGAACGGGTTGGTTAGAGGACCTTAGGTGCACCTCCACATATTCAATTGGTTGGAAACTAGCAGCATGGTTGTGGTAAGTATAGTGGGGATACTATAATCCATGGTTACAATGTTAAAACATACCGAAAATAAGAAATATAAATAAGTGAATAAATATCTGAGTGTGGAAGAAATCGAAACATTGTATTAATGTAGAAAACAAACTATAAAATACAATTTAATATTTAAATAAATAATAAAGGAATCATATAATGATATAATGGAATGTAACTAAATTTCATACTAGATGTAATACAAATAAAATACTTTCACACACAAATAAATATTCAAAATTCTTCATTCCCAAGACGAGATTCATTCCCCTCTATGAAATCCATCACATCAATCTGGAAGACAATCAACATTGAGGACATTTACTCTTCTGAAATCCTACATCCATATAATCATCTCAGGTGCCATACAACATCTCAAATAGGGTGTGAGTATAACATAGTAGTTCTACCTTGCTGTATCAATATATAAGTAGTATGATAATATATGTGTCTGAAATAATTAAAATAATCAAATGTATTAACCTCGACACCATGTCATAATATATTTGAGCAAGTATTATGACCATGCCAACAAAATCATTATAACCAATGTATATAAATAATAAAGATACGTATCAAACTCTTTGTATAATCATTTAAACATTCAATTAGGGTTTTTCTCGATATATCAACATTTCAGCATGTCTCAGACACTTGACCGATATATAATAATTTCAACATTTATAATATCCACGCATGTTATATAAGAATTTCAAAGTATCTTATGGTCTAGCTCGGCGTATTTTCATTTCTACATGTCTCACTAGTCCAATTACCCATATAAGAAATATAAACTAGTAGTCACAACATATGGAATAACAACAACAATACCAAAATATCACATCATAAGGCACAATGGTTAATTATTATTATTAACATTTTTCATTCAATTTCAAATTTAGTCTATCAATTTGTCATAAATAATAAAAATAAAGCTATCTCAATAAAAAATCCAAGAAATGTGAGTTTATATTATGAAATCAACCAAATTAAATGTCATTCTAAAGAAACTTTAATCCATTAAGATATTTATTTATTATCAGGGGTTCACTCACCCAAATGGTATCCAAAATTTAGGTCAAAATTCAATTAGATCCAAATGATCCCCATAGAATAATACAATTCATAAACTAATTCATTAAATGCATGATATGTTGGGTAAATTTTAATATTTTTCATAAATAACAATTATCAAACCATACGGTTAAGGTTTATACCCCCTACCTTTATCAGGTGATGTAACAATGTTGCCAATGGGAAACACCTATGAGGAAGAAGATGTGGATGGTCAAAATACGGGTCATAGATCAAAACTGACTAATAGAAAAACCAACATCATTCATAGTCAAAAAGTACATAATAATTGATGAATAATAGTGGGAGATAATTGAATACCTAATCAAAACCTCTAACCATGGATTAGATACATGATTAGGACATCAGGATTATATAGAGGCACTATAAAATCAATTGGGGTTTTCCATGTGGTTGAGAGGATGGATCTTTATGTGTGAAAATTGAAAAATAAGATGTATGGAATAATTTAAAACTATTTTTATGGAATTTCCATAGTGTGTAACTCAGTTACAAGTTCTGTATTCATTTTTAGAGTGATACACCAATAAACCCATCACAACATATTTTTATTTATTAATATCGAATATTATACAACTTGTAATACAATTTCATGACATGTATTATTTTCATGTCATGATTAATTTGATGGGTTGTATTCATTCGTGACATATGTCTAGAAAATATTACACAGAGGATATTAAATTTACATGGAGTGAAATTTATATATAGACAACTTCCATCCCATTTTCCATATAAAAACGTGGACCCCTTTAAGGCTTCTAACCATACCATGAACCCTTGGTTACAGATGAACCATTATACCCGAACTCCATTTATTCAACAAAATAAAACATTAGTACCCAAACATTATGTCATTTTACCCAACAAAGGCTTTACGTGTGGATCCTCTATAGTTTTATCAAGTTTCAAAATAATTTTATTCTACATTCATTCAAACAAATATACATCAATGAGGATATCACAACCACCAATTTTTTAGGATGTGGCAAACCTAAATATAATGAATTTTACCAAAAAACACAGAGAGAGAAAAACATGTAAAGAAATATGGGATCTTATAACTTCACCACCATATAATATCTCATCCCCAAGGTACAATAAGAATCATGATGGGGTCTAGGAATACACATCTGTAAATTATTCTTGCATTTTAGACTCCCTCTCCCATGTATTCTCCAGAACATACACATGTTACCATCATACTAATACCAAAGGAATCACCCTAACTCATAGATAAATCTCACTATGGTCCAAATTCCATATTGGATGATCCTAAAAGGATGCATCAGTACTAAGTTTGATGTCTTCATTGTTTATCACATGAGAAGGTTCTGAATGATATCATTGAAGTTTTGATATTTGAAACACATTATGAAAGGAACTATTGAACTATGGAAGTGTTAAATAGTATTCCATAAGATCGACCCAATCCATTGTCTCAAACGGTATGAAAAGCTTAGGATATATCTTTAATAATTTTCTAATACAGTGTTTCCTCATTATAGGTGACATCCCAAGTAAAACATGATGACCCATATCAAACCTCGGATGTCATATTTGATGGTCATCATAATATTTATTCCTACTCTGCGTAGTCAAAAATTACTTTTTGATCAAAATAACCTACATAGACATATACTCTATGAGACTAGGCCCAATAAGCATTGACTCTCCTAACTCAAACTATAATATTGGTGAATTGCATCACCTTACATAAAATTCATCATAAGGTTCAATTGGGATCTATTCCTTGGAGATATTATTATAAGAAAACACCAAGAGTTCCATATGAAACTCCCAAGAACTACAATGATCCAGAGCATAGGCTTATAACATATCCTCTAGAACCTGAATAGTCATCTTAGATTTACCATTAGTCGTAGGATGATAGTTCGTAATCCAAATAACCTAGAATCCAAGATTTTATAGATGTCCCTTCTAGAATCATGATGTGTAATGAGGATCTCTATCTGAAAGGATAGTCTTTATGAGACTATTTAACCGAACAACCTTCTTCATCTAAATACCACCCATATCATAAATTATGAAAGTCTCTCTAATAGGAAAGGTGTGTTATACATTCATGATTCTATAAAATGTAACCCATACATCATCATTTAATGGGATTTTCTAGTCTAATCCAGTGACAAAATCCATATATAAATCATCACATTTCCAATCAAGAATGAAAAAAAGGATGCAAAATTCCAATGGGCCTCTGATTCTCTACTTTCACCTCCTGAAATGTGAAACATTTTACCAAAAACCCAAATACCATTTTATTCATTACTAACCCCCAATTCTGCCCACAATGATTACGAACCACTTTGTCAAAACAGTATGTACCAATATCTAGAATCATGAAACTCTTCTATTAAATACTTACGCAAGCTCGTAGTAACCCATAGCTTTCCATAAAAAAGAAGGGAGTTCCCACTAATAAGAGACTATCAGGATGGTGTCTCTCCATAATATAAGATATAACTAAAAACCATGTCCAGAAAACTAGAGAACTGCTCAATCCCGATTCTGTCAAAAAACATGGGTATAATAGATTTCAAAGTCAAAGATACTTATCCCTGATACTCTGGAACATCTAGATGGATGTCTGCAAAGAATAACATTATCTTCCACTCATTACAAGTCTACTTAACTACCCATTCCTTCACATTTTGGCTCAATGTATCAATAATTATTTTACTCATTACTTGTTTATTGTCCAAATTGAAGTCAAAATACTACAGATACTCAACCCACCTCATCTGCTAAAGGTTCAGGTCCCACTAAGAAAAGATGTACCTGAGGTGCATGTGGTCTTTGTATACAAAAAATATCTCTACCATGAGATAATTTCTCCAGCATCTCTTGGAATGTACGACTACTTATAACTATTAAACATGATTTGAATAATTATTCTCATAGGATCTTAGTTGTTTAGATCTATAAGAAACCACTCGATCCTCCAACATTATAAATTCTCTAAGTCTAATTCTGGATTCATCACAGTACATGGTATACACATTACATAGCACAAGTACAATGAAGATATGTTCTGAGGTCAGATTAAAATTTACATCTGAAAAAAAAATTATCATGAGAATCTGACCAAATAAATATTACCGCATTATTTTAAGCCGGGAAATCGGTATTTTCAGATGTGATATGTCCTGGATAAAGCACCCAAAATAACCTGTAAAACCCAGAAAGATCTGAATTTCAAAGATGTTCATAGGATGCACATATGATACCATAGTTGCAACGTTATCTATGCCCACTGACACTCCTACCTCTAAGATGAAATGGCCCAATAAGTTCACCTAATGAATCAAAAATATAATTTTGGTTATATTTTCATAAATTTGATGCTCTAACAATGTACTCCATAAAATGTAAAGATTTTAGGAATGATTTTCTACTAAATGAGAGTACGTTGTGCTTTTTTTACAAAAATCACCACTAACTGATCTAGAAAATGATGAAATATTATATTCATAAATTATAAGAAATACCACATGTGCATTAGTCAAACACAAATATATCACTATAAACTCATAAAATATATAACTGATCATAATATTAGTCCATGTTATGTCCGATTTCTCACCATAAACTGATAGTTTCTAGATATCCGGTCAATGTTATGGAATATCATATCACCTCCCAATTGATATAAGAGACTGTTAATGCCTTAGATGGTATACCGGTTATTGTTTGTCATCTTTTTCAACCTCTGATAATCCTCCAAAATTAGAAATGTTCCATCATCCTTTTGGGAAAAGTGAATTAGATATTCCCAAGGAGATGTACTAGGCCATATTTTTTATTTTGTTTATAGACCTTCTAGCTAAATGTTTAACTCCCAAATCTCTGCAGGTTCCATTCTATAAGGTGTGATACGAACTGTCTCTACCCCAATTACTAACCCATTCATAAACTCGATCTCTCACTAAAGAGTAAATTCATAGAACTCTTTAGTAAATACATCCTAAAAATGGACTACCATTGAAGGAATGGAATCTTTTTATATTCCACCATTATCTAGAGAATGACTAGCTATGTATGCCAAGATACAATCCAATCTGCAATGAATTGGTCCTCCATGACCACCTAGAATATCCCACTCACCCTAGTGAAAATAGTTGCCCCCTTTTTTGATGTATAGGTAACTTCACTCTGATAAAAGTATATACCATCTTGTTATATAAATAATTTATCAATAACATGAATAAATTCAAAACCATTAATTTTTAGAATAAAAGGTTTCTAATAGAAATGGTAACTACTATTCACTAGATACTGTGACTTGAAACATTTGATATTCTCTGACCACAATCTCAGTGGTGTTTCAATGGTCAAAACACCATACAATATTTCCATTTCGATCCAAGTCTATTAACAAGATGATTGGATAAAATTTAATGTGATTCTATTGTATCAAACAATAGACATGAAATGGTAGATGATACAATAATCATACTTATGATGGTATATGGTCCTGCATCGACAATAGTCATATTATTTTTCATAATGTGTAGCTAAGAAAACCCAATACCCTTGGATCCTTCTTAACTATCATGGGTTATTCTTTTTTCCAAGTATTTTGATTCCTAAATTAGTGTATCATGTCCCATAAGAATAACAGAACGTCATGTAGAACTCCAAATACCTTTATATTAAGGGGTAGCTAAGTCCATCATAGACTTGAGTACCTTTCATGTTCCCCTACAAATTATATTATTCAACATTCCCCTAAAAATCCTATGTTGATGACCTAATATACGGTAATAAGGACACTTTGAAGAAGGTTATGGAAACTATAGTCATTCAGGGGCCTTCCTGCCACACTAATAGTATTGAAATGAAACATTATCTCATTATAGATTCCCATTTCCCTGATTTCATTTCCACTATTTCATTGGAGAAAAATTTTATAACAACACTTATTTTCTCTTGAAGATGATTTCACAGTTTTCTCAGTGGAAACAGAATGGCCAATACTTAGGTCCTCCCTTATATTCCACTATGTGATGGGTGCTTAATTTATCACATCTACCAAACTGATAAAATATGACATGATCACCTGCGATCTAATCTTAATGTAAATACCATACATGAAACATCTCACCCTAGAGATTTTATAAGTTTCTTGTAAAGGAAAAATCACTGTAGATCAGTGAACTGCTCAGCATAGTATAAAAATAAAATTCCCTCCTTTTTCTGGTGCATGAACTCATGATCGTTTTTATACCTTAATGTTTTTGTATATAAACAGATCAAGAACTTTATCACAATGACATTCCGTGATAACCCTTTGTACTGGCTTACCTTATCCAAAGTGTCCCACCTATTCTTGGATGGTTCATAAATCATATATGCCACAATATTTACACTTCTATATTTTGGTGGATCACGTTGCATAAATATTTTCTAGACTAACTTGATCCAAAACATGTTTTCATTGGTGACACCCTCCCCAGAGATAGTAGGCATATTTAGTTGATGTATCTCTCTCATCATCTCATAAATCGAAAGCACGATTCAAATAATATATCTTTATGTGGAACTCAAGTCCATCACAAAGATGTTTTGATGATGAGAATCCATTTTTTCCTCAGGAACTATAGGAAGCTATAATTCTGATGTTTTAGGAGCATTCAAATTTCCACTCTCTGGATTCTCAACTCAAAGATGATACGGAGGAATTTTCTCTACAAGAAAAACACACTCCATAGATAATAGGCGATAACAATAAGGTCAACAAAACCAAGTGAAAAAAAAAGATAACCACTCCTCATAGTCTGTAAAAATATGTATTATGTTTTTTAAATTTCATTACTATTTTTATTAATTCATTTCTCAAATATAACAGTTATATGATATCACATTTCAATAAGAATGTATATATCACTTTTAATAATTTTATCCCTATCATGAATAATTAACATCAATATATATCCCTTTACTCTTGGTATGATGCATATATACACATCTCTCACGATACCATGTGATGAGTATAATATTGAGAATCAATAATATCATAACATGATAACACCAAACAACATGTGAATAACATAAGGATAGATAAAAAACTATGAAAAATTAATATCATTAATAAAATTAATACTAGGGTACTATGATTTTCCCTTATACAGGGGTTAGCTAATCCCATGAACAATATCATTAATAAGTCTCGAAACATCTTATTCTTCCTTATACCATTCACAAATAGTAAAAAAGAAAAAAGAAACACAGTGTGCTCTAATACCACATTGTAACATCACCCGATCTGAAACTCACTCATGTAGCCAAAATGGGCTGGTTATGAGACCTCAAGTGTTCCCCCCCCATATGTTAGAGGCTTCGAACTAGCTTCGAGATCATGATAGGAATAGTAGGGATACATATCCCCTAGTTATAGGGTTATAACATAGTGTAAATAAGAATTATAAATAATGAATAAATTTTTCAGGGTGGAAATATTGGAAATAGTATCATACAACCAAAATCCACCAATAAAATCCAACTGAATATTCTAATAAATAATAAATTAATCATGAATGGAATTTTTTGTTTGTAATTAAATGTCATTTCAGATGTAATACAAATAAAACACTAGAAGACTCAAATAATGACACAAAATTCCTTAGTCTGAAACCCTACATCAGTCCAATATCCAAACTCTAGCTCCTCCAACAAGAAAAAAAAATTAATCGCAAGGTCCTTCAACCATTTCGAATATTGCATCCATGTAATCTACCTAGGTACCAAACAGTAATACAAATAGGGTGAGAGCAGAACTAAGTAGGTCAACACCACAGTGTCCAAACACAACAGGTGTGATAATAAGTTTAAGCAATAATGTAAATAAACAAGTGTATTAATTAATTGAATAATTAAATTAATACAACATTAACACGCTTTGTCTCCATGTCAAAATATCTCTATGTAATTCTAAATACTATGCAAACGACACCCATATAACCATGGGATAACATAACTTTCCTCGATTCTATGTCAGAAGGGGTCATAGAATGTCTTAAGACCATGCCAATCATAACCTTATAACCATGGATTATAAATTAAAAAAATCTTTTTTAAACCCACTATATAAATATTTCCACAATCAATTAGGTTTAAGCCTGATATATGAGTATTTCAGAATGCCTCAGGGCTAAGCCTAGTATAAAATAATTTCATCATAACTCAAGTCCAAGCCTGGTATATCAGAATTTCATCATCTATTAGTGCATATATTGTTGTATAATTTTTTCATAATGTCAAAAAATTATAATTCCCTATATAATAATTTCAACATATAAATTACAACACATTTCATAACAATAAGGAAAAACCAATATCACATCACAATGCTTAATTTTTAATTATAAAAATTTTCATTTATCATTCAATTTCAAATTTCATTTATCATTTGGTTATATCCAATATCATGGTAGTTATATCTATAAAAAAGTCATACCAAGGTGCTCATATATCTTGAAATCTCCCATAATCAATGTCATGATAAACAAATACTAAGCCATTAATCAATTCATATATAATCAATGTTACTCTCACCCAAACAGTAGATATAATCCAGGCTAAAAGATAACTGGATCTAAATGGACTCCAAGGAATAATCCAATTCATCAATTAATTTATTTGGTGCATGATATGTCGAGACAGTTTGAATATTGAGTATATATTACAATCATCTAATCATAGGGTTATGTTTTAGACCCCCTACCTATAGCTAATGATCCAAAAATGCATCTAGTGTAAAACACCCAAGAGAAAGAAGGTACGAATGGTCGCATGAATGAACCTAGATCAAAACCAATAATGATCAAAACCAAAAATTCACATAGTCAAGATATTAAACCTCAATGGTCAAAAAATGGTGTAGGAGATCTTAAAACCCAACAAAAACCAATTACTCGGGTTCATATACATGATTAGGGTGTCTGAAACAAAGAGAGGTGATCCAAAATCACCTAGAATATTCCCAAGGTTTGAATGGAGGGAGTTTCACATGAGATGAATGAAAAATAATCCACATAAAATAATTTATATCTATTTCTAATGAATTTGTACAATATTTAACATAGTTACACATCATGTATTTCTTTTTAAAGGGATATTCAAAAAAAATGTCACCTCAGATTTTTATTTATTCCATTCGAATATTTCATGATGTGTAATATTATTGCATGAACTGTATTCTTTTCTAGTCAAGAATTAGATCACAGTCTGTAACCATTCAGGACTTGTGTTTTGAAGATAATACATTGTGTGTATTACATTTACACAATGTGTAATTGTTCTATATACAGTTTAAATCCCATTTTATTTATGAAAACGTGAATCCCTTTTAAGACTAATAAACTTACCAAGAACCCTAGATAACACTTGACCAATTTGTTACCAGACACCATTTTTTCCATAAATAATACATCCCAAGACATCTAGTCATTTTTACCAAAACAATCACTACATAGATACTCTCATGTTTCTCATGATTCCACACATACCAAGTCTTCGTTTACATAAAAGGGAGAAATCAAAAATGAAACCACAACCACCAAGGCTTAAATATGTGGAAAAATTCAATTGAATGACTTTTAATGAAAAACATAGATAAATGTATTTATGGAAAAAGGATGGGATCTTACATAAGAAGTGTTATTATTTGAACTTTTTTATTTAGTAATTTAATAGTTTTGTCTATTTTAATAAGTCATTTCGTCAATAATTTTACTAAATTATAAGAGTGCTATTAAATGTTATTCATTTTATAGATGTTTTGATAATTTTTATTGGAAAATGATTATTAAATTATTTAAATGCACTTCTGGTTGTTATCATTTTTTACAAATGTTTAATTTTTTTATTAGGTTAAAAATAGGGCAATCCTTATTTGCCATTTAGGCTAGCCCTTAACTATATTAATGGAACTCAATGGGTCAACCCTGTGAGAGATCCTACCTATGGCAGCTCACATTGAGGCAAGAGTTTTCTTGGCCATACAGAGTGTATACCTCATGTGGGTGGGCCAATGTATAAGGCATGCATAGAGTTCCCTATAATGATTATTGGTTCGAATTGTTAACCCATTGGGTTGAAGTCCCGTTTGCGGGATTATGGGACTACGGGAGATGAACCCCTTTTAACTCTCTACAGCTGCATCCCATGACTTCTATGTAATTTTGGAGCTTCACTATTTCATGGAATTGTTGTCAGAAGTGAATCCTAGCATCACTATTCATATGAGATAAAATACTCAAACATGATCATGGCCATCAGATCACTTCTTTCTCCACCATCCATTTTTGGGAACTCCTATGTATCTGGATTTTTCACACATTTCTTCTTCTCATTTTTTTTTTCAAATTCTTCCTTCTTCACAATACATATTCTGCTCACTAATTCTCTCAATGTGGATTTTCAAGATATTTTTTAACCAACTCTCACACTACAAACATTGAGGTTGGAACTCTATATTTTATCAAACCTTCTTTTATCATCTAGGTATAAAAGTGGCTGTTTTATGGGTTCTAAATGGTATATTATATCATTATCACTCTTTCATGGGTAGATCCAAGTTAAATGGTAGCTCTTTCATCAACAGAAGCATTATACTTCATTGGTAATGGTTTTTCATATAATGGAAGCACTGCCGACTTTTTCCGATAGTAGATATCCTATGATAGTCGACCACTAGAAACCACTAGAAGTTCACCTTTACTAGTAGATAACTTCATCGATATTCACATCACATCTTTAGTGTATCCCTCTATGTATACTTCATCATTCATTAAAAGTGGATATTTTCTTCCACAAATAGAAAAATGAGCTACAGCTCTATGTTTTTCAATCATTGGGGGTCCACAGGTAGCTTCTATGTTTTTCTACCAATGGAAATCTCCGATTTTATCACCTTAGATTTAAATTTATTACATCTTAATGGATTTTCCTCAAACATTTCATTGATGTATTTTATTTATCTTGAATTTCAATAATCTCATCATCACATAAGAAATTGATGTATCCTTCTTCTTCATTATTTTAAATTTATTTTTTCTTTTCTACTTTATTCTCACATCAAAACCACAAGGAATTCATGTTTTTATTATTCAACTATTTGAATACATCAAACAGTACATCCTTTACCCACATTGGATATCTATAATGGTAGGCCATCTATCACCATTGGAAATCTCCAATAGTATCACTTATTCTCCGATTAATATTTTCTTTAAAATAGTTTAATTTTCATTGGTACTTATTATCATACACTTATAATTTCATCGTGGTTTTTCTCAAATTTACAACCATTGGAAAATAAGTATTAGATCATTTCACCAGTATTAAAATGATCTACCACTCACTGGTTCACTACTAGAATATATCTATAGCCGCTCTTTTTTCCACCATTAGTCACCTAAAGTAATTCAATTTATCGCCAATAGTTTTTTATCCACCATTAGTTAAAAAGTCATTCCAATAATTTTTTATTGAATTTAATAATTTCTTCCTTAAAATAAACTCTTTTGTTATGTTTTTTATTATTTTTTGTTGAAATATAATTCAATGATCCTATAAAAAATAATTTTAGTTATATTTTACGTATACTAATACATGTAGATTGAAGATCACATGGTGCTCTATTTTATTAGAGTATTTACTGTCATAATAATAAAGAAGAATATTCAATAATTTAAACTATTTTATAAACATAATTTAATAATGTCTTCATGATTTTTATTATATTTCTTACACATATAATATTAAAATTTTTATTTTAATATTTCTTGAATAAATAGAAAGCCTCACTGAAAACTATTTATAAGTGAAACTTTAACAAACAAATATAAAAGTCATATTATTTTATTGTTATAATCTAACATGTTTCATGTAGAAATTGGACATGAAAATGATCCTATAGGATATTTTTATATTGATTCAGGTGGTATCTTCATGTAATAAATCATATAATTGTGCAGATTATTATATATATTACTTTTGATACATCTTAACCACATTCATGATTCTATTACATTTTTCATCAAATATTTGACTTAGGCACTCTAATTCTGATCCATGAAGAACTTAAACATGTATATTATTCCATTAAAATGATAAAATATCATCAAGATTCATCATATTCTACATTTTTTATCATCTGATAATTGTTCAATATTTTTTATTTGTGAAATATTTATCTTTAAAATTGTATTTCTTTGAGTTTGGATTATGATTTTCAAAATAAAATGTAAGTATTCTTTGCTTAGTAATTCCACAATATAAAAGTAATTTTAGGTTCTGACTCCAGATCAAAATTCGGGTAAATTGACTAGGATCCTATCCGATATCGGACAGGTTTCTGCATCCAGATTCTTATAAAAGGAAGAGTTTGTAGCAAAGTTTTCAGACCTTTAAAAGTGAAATTTTTATTGGAAAACAATCTCTTATAGTGGTAGAAGTGGATAAGGAGGGGACTATGATGAATGTGATTTGAACAAAAATAAATCCTAATGTTATTTAATTTTTTTCACTCCATATAATTTCAATAATAGTTCAGTCACTACAATTTTTTTTATCTTTGACGGTTATTTCATTACATGTTTAAAATAAATATTTGTATCCCCACTATAAATATTTTTCATTACTGTGGATAAAAAATGGCATCAAAGATAGTTCAATATATCTATTTTTCTGATATCAAACTATTGATATTATATCTAGGTTAATAGCTATGTTTTTCTCATAACAAACAATTGTTATCAGAAATTGTCCAATAGATCTTTTGTATTGATATTAATCATTTGGAATCCAAACCATGCCTTTGATAGGTTACTATTTCTATTATTATTTTTTATCATTTTTCAAAATTATTATCCTAAAGATAATAGTTGAATGACCAAAATAAAATTACCCTATTAAGATAATATGCATATATGAGAATGATGGATGGATTCCCAAAATTCCCCCATTAATTAAAATAATTGAATATGGTTACTAAGAAGATGTAATGGAAGTATACCTGAAGTAGTTAAAGCTATATCACAAGACCATCATGGATAATCCTTATGATCGGCCCACATTTTATTCTGAGACATTTATAGGAAATAACATGGTAATATATCTTTTGAATTTTGTAGTTAAAAATATTTTTTACTGTTCTATTAGTATAAGTGTTTATAGCCCAATTTCATATTATAAGGCAGTCCATAAATTATGGAATATAATTAAAGTTAATCATTATGGGACTGAAATTCATAGGATAACCAACCTAGGAATTCTTCAAGTAAAATACTAGAACATCTCGATGTGATATAAATAATATTTAAACCAGATGGTTCATCGGTTTACAAAAATAAATAATGGTATGAGTTCTCATAGAAAATCCTTAAACAACATAGATCAAGTGGAAAGAGTATTGAGAGATTTTCAAAATATATTAAATTAAAATAAGGTGACCATTAATGTGATTAAAAATTTTATGTATACTAATTTGGATGAACTAATAGGCTCTCTATTACAGTATGTGATTGATTTAAAAAATATTAAGGATGAGGAGTCTGTTAAAAGAAAAGTTATTACATTTAAATACATTGTTTTAGATACTTTTAATACCTATAAATATATTCTTTATGAAAGTTAGAATTATATGTCTCAATTTAGTAAGAATTTTATTGAGTTCAATAAAAACTATGGTGGAAATATGCAGTTTAAGAAGAAATCCATAAAGGATTATATGAAAGGTAATAATACTTCCAATAATGATATTTCAGAATTTAAATGTTATGATTTCAGGAAGAAACATCATATATGTACTAATTTCCCTATCCTAAAACATCAAATGAAATAAAAACACAAAATAAGGAAAGAAATTCAATTTTTGCTTAGAAGTGGGGACAACTCATATACTATAGACTCAAGTGGTGACTCTGGAAGTAAATAGGTGATAGGGAATCTTTCCTTGATTGGTATTCAATGTGATGTAAATGAATCACTCTTTTAATAGTTAATAAATACTAAAAACTTGACAATAATTCTTTATCTAGAATAGATAATAAAATTTTCACTGATTTATTTTCTAATTTTAAATCTAAATAGTCCCAAGTTATGTTACATCTTAAAGAAAATGAAGAATTAAAAAATGATGGAGTCAGAGTAGTTGAAAAATTTGTATACATAAAAATTATGAATAAAAAATTGCACTAAATAAAATGAGAGATTTAAAAGGTAATGTTAAAATATGAAATGCTTTATTTACCATAATGATAAATCTAAAGAGGATTATAATTTAGATTTTTAAATACTAAAACATGAAAATGAATGGGTTAAAATATATCAGGTAAAAAATAATAAATATCAAGATAGAATATATAATTTTAAATATGATATAACTAAATTAGATGATTTATGTAAGAACTTTTAGCAATAAAATAAAATATTAATAAACACAGCTTCTATATCTGATGAAGGATTCATTAAAAATTTACAAACTATTCAAAAAGATAATATGGATTTGAAAAATGTTGTTACTAATCCTAAATATGATTTATATACTTTTTTAAAGAAAAATATCAATATGATAAGAATATTTCGTTAATAATACTAAATACTAATATAAATGGTTTTTTATACACCAGTACAAATAAATTTTTTTATACGACTAAATATATAAATATAACAAATGGAAGTGTTTCTTGTGTAAAATGTTTCAAATTTAGAATTAAATGGCATTATTCCAATCTTTGTTCAACGAAATTTATTAACAATGTTAGGAATAATATATCTTTAAAAAATAGATATTTTTTTCTAAAAATAGCACTTATTAATTATTTAAAAAATCTGGGATCCAAATTTTTTTCTACAAATCCAGTTGTACTAAATTTATCATGGGAACCATAATAGTCTGTTTGATTGTTTATTTTCTAGAAATCTACATTAGAACTCTCAATAACTCATGGTACATAGACATATGCTACTCTAGGCACATGATAGGCGATATTTCAAAATTTATATCATTTTTATGTGATGTTGGCCTTGTAACTTTTGGATAGAAATCTAATGGTCAAATTAAAGGTATTGGTGATGTTATATTTTTTTAACATAGCTAATATTTCAAAATTATTATATGTAATTAGTTTAAAAATAATTATATCATAGTAATGTAATTATAGATTATATTTTATATTTTAAAATGATAAATGTACTTATATGAAAAATAATTCATACTTATTATCTACAAATGCAAAAAAAATGTATATACTATTTATTTTTCTGCTCTAACCATAAAAAGGTAGGTTTTTGAAATCTACAGATACAAATGAAAATCTTTGGTATAGGAGGATTGAGCATGAAAATTTCAAATTCATTCACAAACTATCAAAGCGTGAACAAGTTTTAAAATTTCCAACTTTATATAAAAGTAAGTACATTATATGTGATTCTTATAAAAAAGGTAATCAACGCAAACAATTTAAATATATAAATGATGGTAGTATTGATTGATTTTAATAATTATTATATTTTGACTTGTTTGGAACTATAAAATATATTAATTTTTTTTGTAAGAAGCATGTATTTATAATTACATGTGATTATATAGGATTCTTATGGACTTATTTATTATCCCATTCAAATGAAACATTATCCAAATTTTATGCATTATGTAAGCTGATTCAAAATTTAAAAAATACATTAAACATCACTATCAAAATTGATATAGGTGGTGAACATTTGAATTTATAATTAGGTAAATTTTATGAATCATATATATTTAAAAATTATTTCTTATCCCCTGTGAAATCAAAATATTATGGTATATTATTAAGAAATAACATATATATTTAATATAAAGCTAGGATTTTGATAATGGAATTAAGTTTACCTAATTTCTTTTGGGGAGAAGATGTAAATACATCATTCCATTTTTATATAGAGTTTCAATTTTACTTTTCCAAAATAATACCCCTTATAAACTTTTTAATGTTTTTAAACCAAAAGTTGGTTATTTCGGGTTCTTTCGCTATAAACTCAATGTCTTGAATACAAAAGAAAATTTAGAAAAATGGGAATCTAAGTTAGATGAAGGGATATTTCTATAAAATTACATTGATATAAAATAATATATATTTTTCAATAAGAAAACATTAGTTGTTGAAGAATATATGCAAGTTTAGTTTAATGAAAAATTTTCTAATAAGAATGATGTTGAAACTGAAAACAAAAATGAAAATTTTAGAAAATTTAATTTGGGTAAATATACTCACCCATAAAATGATAATGTATCAGTTTACGGGAGGATATATCTTCTCAAAATGGTATAAAAAATAAAGTTCATAAATATCACTCTTTTGAAAAATTAATTGGTAATGTATAATATGGAATTCAAACAAGAAAATATATTTTACTTTAGTGTTCTAGTTATACTTTTTATGGTGACTCTATACTTAATAATATTGAAAATTATTTAATTGATTTAAACTAGATTAATACTATGCATGATACATTAAATCAATTTGAAAGTGATAAAGTGTTGGATTATGTATAATTTATAAAAGATAAAATTGTTATTGGAACTAAATTTATTTTTCATAATAAACATAAGGATGTTTTAATTATAGATAAAAATAATGAAATTATTGATGCTCATGGTTATTCCCAAGATAATGGAATGGAATTTGGGGATTCATTTAATCCTATTGCTAGAATGGAAATAGTTTGAATTCTATTATACTTTTAAAGTTATGAAAAAATTTCATTAATTCAAATGGTTATAAAAACATCTTTTTAAATAGAAGTATTTCTGATGGATTCTATGTCATAAAACAAACTTGATTGGAAAATGATAATTTTAAAAATCATGTTTCAAAACATAATAATTTTTTATGGTCTTAAGAAAGCTCCAAGAGCTTGTTATGAAAGGCTAACACCGTTTTTATTAAAAAATGATTCTGTAAAAGGAAATATTGAAACAAACTTGTATATAAAAAGAGTTTCAACTAATATAATGAATATAAAAGTATATGTTGATGATATAATATTTTGACTAATAAATGATTCTCTATGTAATTATTTTTGTATGTTAATTATAATTTAATTTCCCATGATATTAATGTCACAACTAATTTTTTTTGAATTAAAAATAAATCAATGGAAGAATTTTATTTTATTAAATCTATATAAGTATTCTAAAGAAAATTGAAAAGGGTATGGACTTGATTCTAGAAAAAGTATGAAAACACTTATGAGTACTAATTCCAAATTGGACATAGATGAATATAGTAAGTTAGTTGATATTAAACTCTATAGAGGCATGATAGGTAGTCTACTATATCTCACTACATCGAGACCAGACATCATATTCTCATTTTTTTGGTATAGATTTTAGTCATACCCCAAATAAAATCATATTAATGATTTTAAAATACTAATCACATATATAAATTGTATTGTATGTATTCTATTATTATATTCTAACGATAATTTTTTTCATTTACTATCTTACTTTGATTTTGACTTTGGATTTTGTATACTTGGCCAGAAAATATCTATTGGTTTGTGTCACTTCTTAAGAAAAAGATTAATTTTATGGAGCTTTAAAAAATATCATTTAGTAGCACTACCAACAACTAAGGATTAATATGTTTTTTTTTCTAGTTATTTATCAATGATCATATAGATTAAAGAATAATTTTATGAATTTAATATCAGTTTTGATAAAATTATAATTTATTGTCATAATTAATTTAAATTTATAAAAACCCACCACAACATTCAAGAACTAAACATATTTTTTGTCTTTTGAATTTCTTTAGGAATCATGTAAATAAATGTGGCATACATTTATAGTTTTTTCCTCGTTTGAAATATTTATCTGAAATTTTCAAAATACTATTATATATTTCTATATTTAAGAATATGGAACTTCAATGTGGTGTGTTAGAAGTTTAAAATATATATTAGTAAAATCATGGTCCTTAAATATATTATTAACCTTTTATTATAATTAAATTTTATATCTACTTTGATTAAATGATAATTAGATCATAATTTTTAATGTTTCATTATTAAAACCAACACTCTATGTTAATTATAATATCTTTTTTAAATTTATAACCTTTTACATTTACATTAGTTGTTTATGATTCAAAGGAATTATGTTTTATGGAATAAATTAAAATATAATTATTTATAAGTTTTAAAAAGGGGATATTTTTTGTTTTCATTTTAATAGATGTAATGTTTTTTAATTTATAAAAAAGTTGGAGTATATTAGTATTTAAAAAATGTTGATTTAATACATTAATAGTATTATCTATTTCGATAAATTATGGTTACATAACTTTCATTAAAGTTTAAAAGTTTTATTAAAATTTAATAATTTTTGGAATTCATTAATACTTTTAATTATTCAATGTTTGATATATTATTTATGTCACATTTTGTTGTCATATTTTATTTATATAAGTTTAATTTTGTGGGTTATGTAAAAAATAGTGTTATCCTTTTATGCCACATAGGCTGGTCCTCAACCACATTAAGGTGGTATAATGGGTCAACCCAATGGGAGATCCTACATTTGGAAGATCAATTTTAGGAAGCTTTTTTTATCGTTATGCATAGTGGAGGACTCATAGAGACTGGACCATGTATAAGGCCCTTATAGCATGCCCCACAAGGCACATAAGATGGTATGGGTAGCTCTCTTGTCTAAGGCCCCATGTGTGTGCTCATGTGGGTGTGGGTGATGAACTACGTTGAAAGCTTTAGAGATGCATCCTACTAAAAATATTTTATACTATAGTATCACATTTTCAATTAACTAACATAGGATTCATGACGTAGGTTCACTATTTATCCGAGTATAAAAACATATACATGATCTCGGTCATATGATTAGATTATTATCCTTTTTCTTTTTTTTAATTCTTGTGGGTAGTTATTCTTCATGTTATTATACTTCTCATTTCCTTTCATATTCTACCTTCTTCACTGGATTTCTTCAATTCGTTGATTCTATCAGTGGTCCTTTAAAAACTATTTTTTACCAAATCTCACACTACATGCTTTGAGGTTGAACCTCTCTATTTTATAAAATGTTGTTCTTTAATCCTTTTAGAATGGTGGTAGTGTCATAGTACTTCAATGGTATATTCTCTATATACCACTCAATCACTAGTAGATCCTTTTTTAAAGTATCCTTCATTAATTGAATAACCATTCTTCACTACAAATGGCAGTTCTTACAATGGTATCACCAAAACCATCATTCGTCGGTAGATCAGCTACAATAGATTATTTTTAGGAAGTACTAGTGGATATCCTTCACCAGTAGATCACTTCACCAGTCATGACTTCATACCATCTTTGTATCCATTATTATTTATATGAACATTCTATAATGGTGGATATTTTCATCCACAAGCATAAAAAATGATCTATCACCCTCTATTTTTCTACTATTAGATGTCAACTAGTAGATTCTCTATTTCTCTACAGTTGGACATCTCCAACGGTATCACCTTCGATTTCCTTCAGAATCCTTAGAGAATATTTAATAGAAGATTCTTCTTATTGGATTTTATTTCTCTTTCTTCTCCAGATTCTCATCTTTGCACAATAAATTATAGTAGCCTTCTTCTTCATTTTCATTTCATTAATTATATTTTTTCATCTTAAATCCTGCAGTAGTTTAAATGTGTGTTCTTATTTTTCTTGTTTGACCATTGGACTTAATACATTGATATATTTTCTAAAAATATTGTTCAGCTACTATAGTAGGTAATCTTCCATCATTCGAAACAACTTATAGTGTCTCTTATTCACGGATTCATAGTGTTTGGGAAATAATTTAATTTTTATTGGTTGTTATTTATTTATGATTCTAATTGAATAGGTAGATTTATATTTTTTTGTTACTAGTGGATGTCCAATGGTGGATCATTTAATTTGATTCAATATGGTATATTTTTCTCTATATCACTAGGAGCATATTTCTTCAAACACCCTAAATTTTCCACCATTGGTCATGATCGGTTGGTTAATATACCACTATGTTTATTAGTACACCATTATTTAAATTTTTTTTATAAATTATTTTATTCATTTTTTCTAGTTTCTATTATTAAAATAAATTCTTTTCTTAAATTATATATAATAATAATTTTAAATAAAATTGAAAGAGTATATAATTAATAATTGTAGCATAATTTCATGTATTTATATGCATGCAGATTGAAATTAATGTGATGCTATTTCTTAATACAGTATTGAATGTCTTAATAATCTTGAAACTTATTCTATTATTTTAATTATTTTATAAATAAATGTTTTTTTAATTATTTTAAATTCTTTTTAGCTAATACACATAAAATATTGATTTTTAATTTTGGGTTTTTCTGAAGATATATAAATCATAAATCTATATTTTTTTCAACATGACTATCAAAAAAAATGTAACGATCATATTGATTTTTTGATTTTCTCTAACAAGTGTCTTTCAAATATTAGACACAAACATGCTTCTAGAGGATATTTGATTTAATGATATGATCCTTATCTTCATCGAATAAAACATATACAAGTGTAGATCATTCAATAAATTACTTGTGATACATCATCAACACATTCTATAAAGTCTCAAATTATTCAAAAACTTCTACAACATCTATGCCCTTACCATGATAATAGAATAAATTAAACTTTTATCTTATTCCATTAAATGGATAAATGATCATAGATATTCAATATATTGTAAATCTATGATTATCTGCTCATTTCTAAGTATTTGTTTTTGTAATGACTCACCAATTTTCGTTGGATTGCGAGTACAACAAGTCATTACTGGGCCTTATGTGACATCCCCAAGATTCCAAAGCCTGGTAATAAATGCATAAGGGTTTCAAAGAAAAGTGGGGGAAGATTTACCATTTTAGAAAAAAACAAAAAACCATAAAAACCATAACAACCCCAATCACAAAATGATACATGAACATAAGAATGACAACTACACAACTTCAGGTATCTCCAAACCACATTAAACTGTGCTTTAAAGGAAGACCAAATAAGTCTCAAAGTAAACATCAGATAAATAACTAAATACACTTAATAGACAAAAACTCTCTATTCTCTAGAATCTTCATGCTCCACAATCAATTAACAACCCAATTATCATGCGGTAGTGCTAAAACGGGCGAAACATTACCATTTTTCATGTTCAGAAAGATGTAATCTAGAAAAGCACCAAAGTGACAAAGAAAGGGTGTGTATTAAACATATTATATTTTTTTCAATGAATTTCCCACTCATTCCACTAAGATAGTGTAGTTAGAAAATTATATAAAACATTTTATATAAAAAAATTTACCAAAACGGTTTATAACCAAATGTAAGAAAGCTCGAAAACCAATTATAACCATGTGAAAAAAAAACGTACAGGAATCCAATATCCATGACATAATTTGGAAGAAAATAACGAACCAAATCTTAAAAACCAATTCTGATTATAATTTTTGGCATAACCATTCAATAGTTTACAACACACCCATATATTCATGGTACTTTTAACAATTTCATACTCATATGTCGTCTCATGTCCAATCACATTGGGTCCCACTGACAAATGCCCCCAATATAGGGTCACGTGCCTTGTACCCAATGGTACTCGTACCCTATTTATGTCGTGTTAGGCATGAAATCACACCAACACCATATATTCCAAATATTTCCATTACCTAAATAAAAAAATTCAATATAATTGAACATTTATTGAAAACCAAAGAAAAAATGATTTCAAAGAAAAATTTTATTTCAAAAAAAATCCATTTTATTAAAAACATATAATCCATTTCATGGGCCAACAATCCAGTGAAATACCCATTCTAAAATCCATATTTCAAAACCGAGAACCAAAGTACTCATTAAAAATCACCATTTTTCCATATTTCACAATTGTCACTCAAGAAGGTTTCCAATAATTGATCAATAACCAAATCACAATAAATTAAGAACAATACATTAAATATGAAATTGTTCCAACCAGTTCTACTAGGAGGAGTAAATATTGAATCCTCCTACCTCGATGGATTTGATGAAACCAAACAAAGGGTGAAGAATGCTCACAAAAAATAGGTTGATTCTTCAATGAAACATTCTTAGACCCCTTATCATATAAACAATAAATCAAACTCTAAACTAATTTGGAATAAAAAAACCAATATCTACCAAATAATGGTCCTAGATCTACAACCCAGATAATATGAGAAGTTGATCTAGGTGAACATTTACGGAGAGATTCACTGTCGAAGCAATGAAGATCCAAAGCCTACCAGATCGATTAGGAAGAAAAAGTGACTCTAAAAATCACCTAGGGAGATTCTAGTATTGGGAGAAAGTAGGTCCAAAAAGAAGAGATCAAGTGTAACTTCCAAATTTGTGACTTTAAGATAGGTGCGGGTTGGCTCGTGATGTGTAAACCTTGGCCACGATGTGAAGGTCATGATGGATAAGTACACTCAAAAACCCATCAACTCTTGTTAAAAAAAAAATATTTAAACATTACATGATGTGTACCTTAGGTACACGACATGTACCTTCTCATGGTTTGACCCCTGATTCAAGACAAGAAATAGTCCCCAAGTACACATCATGTACTCCAGGTATATGGAGTGTACTTTAGGTACACAGTGTGTACTTCCGGTACCCGACCAAAAACCCACAGAAAACACCAAAAAACTACTTTTTAGGATTCTTAAACAAAATAAGACTTATAAAATGTGTAAAATATACTCAATGAGGTAACAAGATGTCACAACCCAAAAACTAGGGCTATTACATTCTCCCAATCAATGGACATTTCGTCATTATAAATTATAAAACCCTCATTTCCCTAAAAGAGTTTCAGCCATTGCTCATTCACTTCCTTTTCACATTCCCATGCCTCTTCCTGAAACTGAACTTTCATTCATAAAAACTGCACCAAAACTACTTTTTCCACACAAAACATTCTCTTCCCTATCCACAATCTACAGCAGGATATGTATCAATGAAGCATCTATTGCTTGGTAAATGTGATCTCATCTGATCACATCGTCAGGATCAAGCTTATACATTTTTCACTAAGATACATGGGACAAATTATGCACTGAACTGAATCATGGTGGTAATGTCAACTAATATTCTGCCTCTCTAACCTACTCCAGTATCTTTAAAGTGTCAATGTATCTAGGATATACGTTTAACTACATCCAAAAACGAAGATGTCCATGTCTTGGAGATATCCTACAGAACACATGATCACCCACAGTGAATGAAAATGGCCATCAATGTTGATATTAATATGATTTCTGAAAACTTTGCATCATATGTATCCTCTTTTTAATCAATTTGATCTTCTCAGTTGTTTCTTGGGCAGTTATCCTCTGAACTAGTGAAGTCTCACCCATTTCCACCCAGCACAATGGAGAATGAAAATGATTACAATACAATTCTTCAAACAGAATTGTATATATCAAGTCCTAGTAGATGTTATTATATGAGAACTCTACTAAGGGTTGATTATCCTATCATAATCCACAAAAAAAATTACACAATCCTGCAATGTGTCTTCCAACATTTCTATCGTCAGCTCTGACTGCCCATCTGTCTGAGGATGATATGTTGTGCTCATAGTCAACTGAGTCCCAAGGGATTACTGTATGGATTTATAGAAATGATATGTGATCCTTGAGTCTCTATATGAGATGATTAAAACTAGTAAAAAATTTCTCTTTACAGCTTATTGAAAATTGATTTTGGAAATATTTTCCCTTATATGATTTTCATGAATTGGAATGAAATGGTCCGACCATGTTAGATGATCCACTATCACCGATATGAAACCATGATTTTGGAACATTCCTTGAAGACCAGTAACAAAATCCATTTCTATATACTTCCCATTACTCACTAGGACATGTATGTACTACAACATACCCACTAGTCATTGATTATATTCCTTAACATGCTGACAAGTTAAGCACTTAGTGAAAAACTCAACCACCTTTCATTTCATGACTCTATCCCAAAACTGTTCCTTCAACACCTTATACATATTTTTTATACCTGGATATATATCTGATATTTAATGATTGTAAGAATTATGGATTTTTTTCTGATAGTCTATATATACAACTATCTGATCTATAAAACATAAAACAGAAATCCTATTGTGTTTTCGGCCCTCAATGGTCTCCTCGCCATTGAGTTTTGAACTCATATGTAGAAATTATGCATCAAATTTTTTTTCTTATTTGATCGTATTTATAAAATTATGAACAATAATAGCTGAAAAGAGAACTACAATATCACATCAGTCTTCAAAATCCACATGCATGTCGGTGATGACTGAAATCAACTAACATTCATCTTAATCTTATTTGGAAAATTTTGAACATGAATTTTTACTCAGTTCATCCTCCACTAAATTTCCTTTCATGGTGTATAAATCATGTCCATGTAAAACATATATGGATACCCCATCCATCTCTTTTGCCTCATATTCAAATATAACTGTGAGAAAATGTGATTCATGATTTTGTGGTCTGGGAACACAGTGATTTTCTCACCAAAGATATAGTGTCTTTAAGTTTTCAATGAATGAAAAAATTTAGCTAAGATGAAATTCTTTGTTGGGTAATTCTTCATATGCACCCTAAACTTCCTTGAACCACAAGCCGTCACATGGTCTCCTAGTATTGGAACACAACCCAGCCCTAATCCTAAAGTATCACAATACACCATGTACCTCTATACCAATTCTAAAAAATTCAATATAGGTTCCAATGTAATAGCAACTTTTAGTTCTTGGAAGGACTTATAGAATCCCTTTGTTCATTTTAATGAAGCATCATTATTTGTCAGAGCATTTATTGAAAAATATAGTCATGAGAAATCATGTAAAAATAATTGGTAGTAACTAGATGACCAAGAAAACATTATATCTCGAAGAAATTCATTAGTGGTTTCCTTGAGATAACAACTTCTATCTTTTATGGATCAATATAAAATCATTTCTCAGAAATGAAATGGCCAATAAAATGTACTTCCTTTATCCAGAAATAACACTTTGATAATTTGGAATACAAACGGTGATCTCTCAAGATTAGAAACACTATGTTTAGGTGATCCTCATTGTAATTCCTTTTCCTTGAATACAGCAACATTTCATCCAAAAATGCCACAAAAAATAGTCAATATATCATTGAAATGATAGATTCATCAAGGACATGAAAACTGCTAGTGAATTTTTTAGATCGAAAGGCATGACTATATTTTCTTTGTGGGCATATCCGTGTCTGAAATATGTATTTGGAAAATATCCATTTTGAAATTGAAATTGTTGATATCCTGATTGCAAGTCAATCTTGGAGAACCACTATGCTCTACATAATTTATCGAACATATCATCAATGCGTCCAAGATATGTATTCAATGTTGTAGCTTGGTTAAGCTTATGATAATCAACACACAGATGATGAGTTCCATTTTCTTTCATGATGAACAAAAAATGTATTGTCCATAGAGACATGCCTAGATGAATGAAACACTTTTTTTCTAGTTCTTCCAATTGCACATTCAATTCTCTTAACTCTATTGGTGCCATCCTATAAAAACAGGAGGTAAATTAGACTATCCCCAGAAAGATATCAATTATAAACTCCTCTTCCCTAATAGGTTGTAACCCTGATAATTGTTTGTGGAAAGTCATCAGAAAATTGATCTAGAATTTCTAGAAAATTATTTTCCTCGATCTGTTCCATTGATGCCAAAGACAACATTGCCATCTAGTAAGGGATTGTTTTGACCTTCATTTCCAACAAGCTATCATCACCTTTATTTAATGTCCTCTCTCTTTTGAAGATATGTTCAATGTTGTCCTCTATCATGAAACTAATTGTTCACTTATAGTAATCGATGTGATCCTTTATCATTTTCAACCAATCCATACCCAATATTACATTATAGACATTCATGCACAACATTGAGAATTCCCATTTTATCTTGACTCTATAAACAGTTATTTTGAATGATAAATATACAAAGGCTTGATATTCTATTTCTCCATGAAGAGTTTGGAGTTTTAGAATAGAAGGAATCATTTTCAATATTATGAATAGAAAATCACCAGATCATGAAGAAATGAAAGATAGTGATGCGCCAGTATTGATGACAACTTGCAGAAGGGAAGAATTTCTATTAATTGAACCTCACACCATAAATGGTCCATCCTAATCATTAATAATTATCTGCTCATCTCCAGACTATTTCTTCGTCTATGAATTTTTCTTCTTGTTAACTTGTTATGATTTCCCTGATTGAGCATTCATTGTATTTACAGAATCCCAATGGTTAGATTTTCTCTACTAATCAGACTGATTTAGTTGTCCCTTCCCTGTGGAAACATACGACTCTTGTGGTGCCTAAGAAGTGTCTTAAGCACCTAACCTTTGAGTACTACGACAATAGTGATGAAATTCCCCATTTTTTTGTAGTTATGACATACTTTAGGTTGTATAATACACAATCTCGTCATGTCGTCAAGAAAATAACATTGAAAACAACATGATTTTTCTTTGGTTCATGGGGGTGGTTAAAAAATCCATCCATCTGATTCTTATTTCTACTTCAACCTTTGAAATAGGTGACCCTTTTCCTCTTACCTATAGAATTTATAATGGCATCATTCCCTATAGGTATCATAATACCCCCTCCTACAGATTATGATATATCACAATCATCAACAGTCATTATGTTCATTATCATTGTATAATCTGTAATACAGATCTCCACAATCATTGATTGAATCACTTATTGTATCCATGAATCGAAGATGTATTCCTTCAGGGATTCACTTGTGGAAACTCCTGGTTAAAAAAACTCTAAATTCATGATCTTAGTTGCGTAATTCATGAAAAAGAGACTCTTTATTTCAAGAAGAATAATTCCATAATTTTCTGGATCTTAAAAGTGTTAGGATAGAGTTATTTATTGAACAATTCCTCAAAATCCATTCATTTATAACTTACATTGAATTTAGAATGTGCCAATAAATCCCACTAGTGGCATGAAAAATCCTCAAGCATCAAAGTCTCCATCTTGAACATTAACTCTGTCAGTGTGCTAATGAACTCAAAGATACGATTAATCCTACAGAGTAACACCTCTTCCTATTCAGGTTCAAAATCACCCCAGATGTTAGGTTTATTCTCTTTTATGAACTTGATGGTATGATTCACATGCCTTTTCTCATTCTTTTGGTTCCCCATATCCACAGCTTGAAAATTATGGAAAACACTATTAACCCACTCTTGATTCACTGGTGGTTCAGGTGTAACCATATTCTCCACAGATTCTTTGGGTTGATTTCGATGATCCCAATCAGGTTCAATTTTCTAAGCAAAACAAAACCTCTGTAAGTCTCACACTCTAGTAACTAATGGCTTATCATTTTATAATTTATCCCATTAACAATCAAAAAATTATTTTCCAAAAACAATCTTCTTTCATTTTCAATCATTTTTTAGAAATTCATTATTCTTTTTGAAATTTAATGAAATTTCAAAATACCATAAGCATTTCCATTTAAAAACATTTCATTCAGAAAAAAATCATACTTTCTAAAAAATCATCACTTTTTCCACAACATGAGTCATTACATGAAATGATGTATACACTCTTAATGGGAAGTCATTCCTCTACAATTCATTATTTACTCGTCTCATTTGATAAACCCATGAAAATGTGATTTCCAACATTCCAAAAGTGTCTCCAAAACACTTATGTAACCAACCCCTTAGTAACTAGAAGTTATGTATTAAAGGGTTAGCTATGTACTTTTATGGTATACATTTCATGTTCTGAAAAACCTACTTCAACCTATCATTTCATCCCAAATATTAGACAACTATTAATTTTACCTCCAACACCAATATCATTGATGACTACATGATAGGCAAGGACTAAACAAGATAATAAAATTTTTACCCCCATGTAAGAACCAGACTGATACCATTTGATATTGCCATCTAATTCTCATTGTATTGAGAGTAGACCAATTCATTATTAGGTCGTAAGAAACATCCCCATGATACCAAAGGATAGAAATAAATCATTAAGGGTTTCAAATAAATTTGGGGGAAGATTTCCCTTTTAGAAATAAACCACCAAACGAAAAACCCATAACCAAACCATACACTAAATGATGCATGAACTAAAAAAATAAAACTAAAAAACTTTAGGTATATTAAAACAACATCATTGTGTGCAATAACAGAAGACCAACCATGTATCAATTTAACCAATGGATAAATAACTATAGACTCTCAAGAGACCACAAAACACCATGATCCACAAGCTCCAAGCTCTGGAATCACTAAACATCATAAGTATCATAAGGTAATTCTAAAAATGTATGAAGAATTACCTTTTCCCTTGTCCCGTAAGATTGGATCCTCAAAAGAATCAAATTTCCAAACGAGGGGTGAGTACAAAAAATAGTTGGTTTTACCCAACTACCACCTTAATCATGCCACTATGATATAATTGTTAGCACATTATAGTGAACATTTTATTTAAAATAGTTTACATAAATAATTTATAACCAATTGTAAATATGTTTGAAAAGTAATAATAAACATGTACCGAAAAATGGTAAAAGAAACCAATTTCTAGAAATTTATATTATAGAAAATAACTAATCAATTATTAAACCCCAATTATTACTATCATTTTTGCATACCCATTCCATAGTTCATAACATAGCCACACATTCTTTCTTTGTTTAACAGTTCCGTTCTCATGAGCAGTCTCTTATCCAATATCTTTGAGTCCCACTGGCACCCTCCCCCAATCCAGGGTCATGTACCCTGTACCCAAATGGTACACATCACTTATTTCGGTACCATTAAGAATATACTCACCCTAACACCCTGTTTGCAAAATATTTCTATTACCAATATAAACTACTTCAATAAAACAGATCATTTATAGAAAACCAAAGCACAATGAATTTCAAAGAAACATTTTATTTCAATAAAACATTCCCTTTTATTGAAAAAATATTACCCAATTCATGTTCCAACAATCCAAAATAACCATATTTTAAAATATATATTTCTAAACCAAGAACCAAAGCACTCATTCAAAACCCCCAATTTTATTTATTTCACAACTCTCACCCCAGAAGATTTCCAAAAAGTGATCAACAAAATAAAAAAAAATCAGCCTAATAAATTAAATTTGGAGGTATTCTAATATATTCCCCTTGGAGTCAAGAGTGAAGCCTCCTACCACAAAAGTTTTGACAAAACCCAAAAAAGGATGAAGAATTCTCACAAAAATTGGGTTGACTCCTTAAAGAAACAACCATAGATCCCTACTCCTTTAAACACAAAGACAACTCTAAACTTATATAGAAAAAACCAACCTATATCCACCCATAATGGGTATATATCTTAGATAAAAAAAGATAATAGATGTCGATCTAATAGAACACATACTCGGAGATATGTATTATAGACACAATGAAGATCAAATGCCGATAGGATCGATTCAAAAGGAAAACCACTGAAAATCACCTAGTGAAAATTTGTATTTGAGATAGGGGTCTGGAAATACTATATGGATCAGAACTTCCGAAATTGTGCTTTTAATATGGGCACAGGACAGCTAATGATGTGTACCCCCTAGTCACGACCTGAAGGCCACACTGGATAAGTATTCCAAATAACCCGTTGCCTCATGTTAAAAAACAATATTTAAACATTACATGATTTGTAACTCAAGTACACATTTTGTACCTACATGTGGCATTACCCCAACTTCATGACATGATTCTTGCCCATGTACAGGACATGTACATCAGGTACACAGTGTGTACTTCAGGGACACAATGTGTACATCTAGTATACGACCTGAAACTTTCAAAAAAACCCTTGAAAATTAATTTTATGAAATATTAAACAAAAAGGGACTTAGAGTAGGTGGAAAAAATATTCTATCAAGGAAAAAGGATTTTACAACCCCTAAAACCAGGGGTACGAAAATTTTATTCCTATAATATTTATCTTTATATTTTTACATCATTTAGACTATTTTTTGATTTTCCCAGTAAAAAGAAAGTGTTGATTCATCTACTTATTCCACCAACTAAATATATGTCTAGATTTTGACACCCAAAACTTTTTTTGGTAAATATAATTTCTTGGTCTCCTATGACATATAGGGTTGTGCGTCCAAGTTCCTATAAAAGTTAGTGTCTTTAATAAGGTTCTCACACCATTAAAATTAAGTATTTTAGTGGGTAACAATCACCTCTATGAGTAGTGGATCTTGAGGGGTTGATTAGTATTAAGGAAATCTAAACCATTATAAACAATTTGGTTCAATCATTTAATTTCCTTACAATTTATTTCAATAAACATGCAGTCACTATAGATGTATATTTTATAAACACTTTTTTTTATTTTTTTTAAAGGAATTTTTTGCCCCCCTATAGTCATATTTTCAGTCACTATCGATCCAACAATTAATATCTGATCTGGGTGATTATCTTTTTTCTGAAATATAACAATTGGTATCAAAGCTATATAAATAACTAAGTTGTTCTAATATCAAAAAATTGGCATCAAAACCATGTATTTGATAGGTTAGTCATTATATTATTTATTTTTTTAACTCTATGATTTCCTTATATCCTATATATAGTATTCAATAAAAAATAGTCTCTTTTAATAGGTAATGTATGAATCTGAATGATGCATGGATTCCGAAAAAGAACTAATTATTTGATAGAAGTTACTACGGTTACAAGAAATATTGAATAGAAGGTTACATAAAGTTGTTTAGTATGGATAAATATACCATAATAGATTATTCAAATGAGCTACCAATGTTTACCTAGTGAAAATTTTATGTTATGACATGGTAAAATTATGGTTTTAATTGTAAATTTAAAAATATTTTTTAGTGAGAAATTAGCATGACTGTTTACAGCCATGTTTCATCTTTTATGAAGTCCTACAAAATATATATCATACATCAAGTGACTCATAATGGGACTAACAAACTTAAGAGAACCAATCTAAAAATTATCTGTGAAAAATACTTGGACTTATAGAAGAGAGTTGATGAATTTGTAAACAAGATGTTTCATCTGTTTACCAGTATAACAAATGGTATTGGTGCTCTTGGATAAGTCTTGGACAACACTTATTAAGTGTAAAGAGTACTGATTGGTATCCTAAATATATGGAATGTATAGAAGGTGGTAATTGATTAGAGTAAAGACTTTAAGGTTTATAATTTATATGAAATTATATGATATTTGTTTTCGTATGACTTCTTGTTAGATAATACTACCAATGACGAATCTACAAAAATAGTAGGTATTTCATTTAAATATAATTTTATTGATACCTCAAATTCCTCTAAATATATCTTCTTGGAAAGTAACAACAAGATATCTAACTTTCGTTAAAATAAAAATGTGTTCATAAAATAAAGCTGAAAAAAGGGTGTTTAATAGGATGTCTAGAAAAGACTTTATGAAAGGTAATACTAGTACTAATAATGATGTTCTAGAATAATCATGATTTTAGTGTTGGAATTAATTTCATATATGTAATTATTGAACTAAACTCAAACATCCAAATAAAGAAAATGAAAAAATGGAAATAAAAAAAGTTTAGTTTGGAGTTTGGGACTGCTCAAGTTGTTCAAAATCATGTGGTGATTATGGATATGGAGATGAGACCAAGGAATGGTCCTGATGGGTGTTGAATGTAAGGTAAATAATTCACTCTTTACAATGATAATAAGCCCATAAAAGTTTGTCTATAATGATTTATATGGAAATCAAACAAAAATTGTTTCAGATTCATGTTCATATTCTGATTCTTAAAATTTCAATGTTAATAAATTGAAAAAAGATAATAAATATTAAAATAATTATGAAGTTAGAATAATTGAAAATTATGCATACATAAAAAATTAAAAATAATAATTTTATTAAATAATAAGATAAATTTATAATGGAAAGTGAAAATATCAAATTATTGATTTTTAGAATGATAAATAAATAGGGGTTATAATTATGTTTTTTACAACTAAAAGATAAAAATGATATAGTAAAAATTTTCTCTAAATAAAATAAAATGATTGAGATAGAATATTTAATTTAGTTGTGAATAATATAGAAAATGTAGAAAATGTATTTGTGAAATTAAATTGAGAAAACATAAAATTAAGAAACACAATTTTTGGATCCAATGAAAAAATATTTCCATTTTCTGAAACTATTCAAAAAAATAATAGGGATTTGAAAAATGATGTTGTTTTTCTTTAAATAGATTTATCTAATTTTTTATAAATATAATTAATTTCTTATATGATTATGTATTTATTTAAATAAAACAACAATAAGAATTATTTTGGATACAACAATATAAATCAATTTTTAAATAATATTATTTTTGTTAAGGTATTTAAAGGAAGTGTTTCTAGTGTAACCTATTTCAATTTTAGAATGATAGGTAAATATGAAAATCGGTGTTCATGGAGATTTAATTAATAATTCAGTCATATAAGAACATTAATTTCTAGAGATTTATTTTCTAAATATCCAAATAATAAATTATTTAGATCAATTTGAGGGTAATGTTTTATGCAGCAAATCTGGTTGGACCCATGTTAGCATGGGTACTAAAAATGACTGTTTGATTTTATAATTTTTTTTAATATTCTTTATAAGTCTTAATGACACAAGGTACATAGATAGTGGGTGATACATGAACACGGTAGGTTATATTTAAAAAATTAAATCATTTAATACATGTGATGGTGGACTTGTCACATTTACATACCAATTAAATAAGTAGGAGAAACCATAAGGTAACTCCCACCTTCTTTCTATTAAATATAAGTTGCATTACTCAATGCATTAGAGAGCTCTCTTGGTGCATCTATGTTTTAAGATATAATGGGCTCACCGAACACTATTAAGTTCACCCTATCATATAAGTTGTAATGGGCTCACACAATGCTACTTGGGAAGCCCCATTAAATAATCTATGACCAAAAACCACAACCTGAATAAATTAAAAAGGGCATCTATTTCATCATAAAACTCAAAAAAATATTCATTATTCTATTTATAACCTAATTAACCCATAGAAAAAATTGGTTTCATGTCAATATATTTGATACATGATTAACCCATGGAAAAGAAATGTGTTCCCTATCAATTTTATTAAAATAATATTAATCCTTCCAAACAAAAAATGGGGATGGTATCATTACGAAATATACCCATCGGATAATAATTAACAAAAAGTTTTGTTTAGGATGATGAATTGAAATACCATTAAATTATCTATATACATAATTTGAGGAAAATAAACTCTTTATTTTCAAAATATCTTTTTGAAAAACAGGAATTAAAAAATACATTGAATATCCATTTATTTTTAAATAACCATGAAAACATATAATGGAATCAGTTAAAATAATTTAAAACTTTTCTTGAGAAAGAAGTCTTATAATTTTTTCAAAAAATTAAAATATAAGAAAAAATTAATATATTTAAATTTAAAATTAATTTTTCAATCTTATAAAACAATATTTAACACATTTGAGTGGTCATGAAGGCTATAAAATCATTTCATTCCATACATATTAAAATTAACATTCATTTCACTTTTTCAATAAAATCCAAATGGGAATTATATTGAAAATGAAAAAAAGATTCACTATAAAATATTTTTTAAAAATAAAAAATTCGGTAATTTTTTTTTTAATAAATAATTTAGGAAAATTTAAGTTCGTTTTTAAAAAAACAGTTAAATCATTATTTTGTTAAAAAAACAAATTTTTGACCGATTATATAAATGAATTAATATTTTCTTAAAACAAATTCTAAATTATTATAAGTACCAAAGATTCAAAAATTGTAATATTAATTTATTATATCATTATAAACCCGAGGTTGAATGGTACCTAGGAATTCATGATAAATGGATAAAAAGGACTCATCAGTGAAATAATAATCACAGATAATTTTGATACATGTTGAGAATGTAACATAAGACTCTTACCACTTTGTTAACATTAAATAATAACCACCATGATATAATATCATTAAATTAAAGTTATATAATCATTAAAATATTAATATTCATTACATTATATGTCAAATGGTCATTATATAAACCTCATAAAAGAATATACATGTATAACATATAATACGTCTCAATGAATGCAAATATAGACAAAAATCCATCACCGATTGGGTAACTTTTAAATTCATAAATCTTTTGAAAGATACATCAGAAAATGGATATTTAAATACTAGTGTATTTAATTTTAATTATAATATAATAAAATAATAGGACGTATATACATCACAATCAAAATTAGTGAATATGCCATATATCTCATAGAAATAAATGTGAGATGAGAAAATCATTAACTTGAGTCTGACTTGTCACGTGTGTCGTTATATTCTTGAAAAATAAACTTATTTAAATTATTTACTTACTTTATGTCATTTTTAAAATTTTTATTTATTTTTTCACTTAGTTATATGTTATATAAAATTAAATAATCACTTAATTTTATGTCAAATGTTTGATGATATTTTACTTATCTGTCAAAAATGACTTGGTTAGGTTGATTGTGGTCAAAGAGGTCATTATTTAAAAATTTAAAGACTAATAATTATCAAATAATTTGAAATATATACATCAATTATAATATTATGAAAAATCATAAAATAATGTTTTTATAAATGATGTATATTATGATCATGGAGATGGAAGGTCATACGTACGCATGAGTAACATTTCCATTTTCAAAGAGAATTATGAAAAAAAGGTAAAAAAATATAATATTTTATTATAAAAATTATTTCATGAATGAAATTTTTTTTTATTATATATATTTAAATATATCATTCTTGTGATGAGTTGAATAAAAGAGTCTCACATCTCTTCGTGCTAGAAGTAGTCTATATGTACATGAACGACGTTATCACTTTTACATTAAGTGAAAAGGTAAGGAAAAATATGGTATATTATATATAAGTAATGATAAATATGTCATAAATAAAATAAATATTTCATTTATATAAAAAAAATTAATTATCTTTGACTATATTACCTTACATGTAACACAGTTGTGAAAAACGAATCACATCGCTATGCAAGATGGTACTCTGTCGTACGCACGAGCTACGTTATCGTATCCTCTATAAACTAGAATGTAAAAAAGGTATATATGAAATGATTAATATATAAATATAATTATGTTTTAAATATAATATATATAAATTTATACTTTATATCCATTAATATACCCAACTGTGAGAGGCAGTAAGGGAAAAAGGAACGACATCCATTTGCGAGGCAGTTTTCTACTGTACACTAAAATGATGATTTCGCAACCCATTTTGATAGAATAGAAAAACTATTTACGTAATTAATTAAATATAATTATATTATATTATATGTAATATATTGTTTTTTATTTAATATTATTTATTAATAATTTAAGGACATGGAGGGTGATATAAAACAAAAACTCTTTTTGACGAACGTTACATATTCTTCAGGTATCATCTTTTGGTTTACACCAAATTCATTCCATGGTTGTATTTATGAAAACCTATGTCCAATAGTATAATATTAGGTAATTTTTTAGTTAATATTTTAGGGTTTTCTCGATAAAAATATCTTTATATGTGTGAAGTAGTAAGGAGAGTGAGATTCCTTTTATAGTTGATGAGGAGTTTCATTTATGTTAATACCAAAAATTATTCACTATTAGGAGGTCAATAATAACACAAGTGACTATAAAATTTATATCTAATGAATTTGGAGAAATTTAATGTCGTGAAACCCATATACCACACAATGAAACGCATATTTAAATATATTTTTCATTAACATCTATGTTTCCTTACTTTTAAAAATGTAGTTTTTACTACGGAAACTAGTCTTTTTATCTATGTAATTCTTCTTTTTAAAACAAAATTAAAATATATATTATTCAAAAAGTCACACTATAAATAAAAATATTAAAACCAATTTATTAAATAAATATACTATTCATGTTGGATATTAATTTTAATACAAGAATATGTAACTTATAAAAACACGGTTTCAACCTTAACCATGAAAACAATGTTTTTATTTATTGAGGGTAAAAATATAACTATAAAATAATAATTTATCCATGAATATAACATATATGATAATTTTTAACTTTTAAAAATATCTTTTTTGAATATTTTATCTTTAGAAATTTTAAATAATTTAATAAAATATCATTTATTATAAAATAACATTAATGTCAATTTAGATATTATTTAATTTATTTGAATTTAAAAATATCAATATAGAGAAAAAAATAAATTATATTATGTTAATAACTATGTAACATGATATATAAATCTAAAAAATTTATGTAAAATAATGATTCATTAAAATTATTTTACTTTTAACATTTTTAGTATCATTTTTTTATTTACAAAACAATTACTGCATTGCTGTTTCTTAATCATTTAATGTAATTATTTCATCTCAAATAAATTAATATAAATTATCATGAAATTAAAAAATATTCATATTTAAAATTAATATTTATAACCAAATATAGGTTTTCTCGGTCCCTATCCCAAAACATTATAGATATTAAATGTAAGGGGGGTTTGTTTTTTGTCTTTTTATTTAATTAATTTATTATATAGGCCATTTTCCAAGGAAAGCTTCTTGAAATTTCCATATGATCAATAATTATATTTCCATTTCCTAAATAATTTCATAAAATATAATTAAGATAATTTTTTATTTCATTTCAACTCAATTATTTATAGTGTAACCTCATTATAAATCAGTTTTTACCTTAACAATGCTAACTAATTTTCAATATTTTAACTATTTATTTTGGTAAAAACATAAGTTCATATTTAATTAAATAAATTTTACATGTTGATATAAATATTAACTTATGTTTCCTTAAAACCAATTAAAAACCTAATTTATCATTATAAATAATTTCAATGAAATATTAATTTTCAATTTAAATTTATTATTTTCACTATTCATAAAAAAATTTACCTTTCAAAACAAATTCCAAAAATTTCCTATAAGATAATGTGTGATTTATTTTTTATAAATTAGAATTTAATTTTTTCAAAAAAAAATTATTAATGTATTAAAAATAGTTTCAAAATACATGCGCCATAAAATGGCGACAAAACAACTTTTTGAAAAATACAGTTTTAGTCGTAAAATTGAATTTATCTTTATTTCATGTCTATAAAACACATATTATTAATTTTAAAAAATATATAGAATGTATAATATATAAATTTGATTAATATAACATATAAATAGTGATTTTTTAATTTTATTTGTATTAAACATACTTATGTACATTAAAATAATTTTTAAGAGAAGGATTTACTTTTATATTCAAAATGAGTTTATTTTCATTTAAAATTATTTGGTAACCAAATAATTAATTATATATAAATGTGTAAACCGTATTTTCCTAAATTAGTAATTCCCATTCATACCCATCATTCCAACAACTATGTGATATGGTTTACATATGTCACATGTCGTTTAAGCTCAGTGTTGTGTGTCATTTATGCTATCAAACATAATTTTTGACTTTTAAAATAATGGGGTGTTATTCATGGAGTATACTTATAAAATTACCCTTTTTCGAAATTATAATACATATAATATCACATGATTAATTTGGATATCCTATAAATATATATTGTGTGCCTTGGAATTCAAGTTTTTTTCGGCCATAACAAACATTTTTCATCCCCACACATATAAACTAGAAAAAAACCATTTCCTCTCACACCGCATATTTTATGGGATTCCACTTGATACATTATTTTTCACTTGGTTTACTTTGTGTGTTCTAGTTTGTAATGTGTATCCCCAAATAGGGTAATGGATGGATTTTATGTCTCATCATCGGTCTCACTATGTCCAAAAATATGTGTTTCCTCCTTTAATCGTCACCATTCCACTATGGATTATTAAGTGGAGTGAGTTGAAATTGTATCCCAAACTCCGTTAGATAATCTATTTACTCTTGGTTGACATATTAACCCACCATGATCTGAGTATAGTTTCTTTATCCTCTTAACCATAGGATTCTATACATCATTCCTGTATTCCATAAATTTCTCAATGTATTTATATGTATACCTTGTTATGCAGACACATCCATAATTACTTAAGTCATTAGTAAAGGTTGTGAAGTTAGAGTATCAACCTATAAAATCAACTAAAAATTTTCTCACATTTCATTATGAACTAATTATAGAAATACTATAGGTATTTCACTCTTTCCACCAATTGGATATTATGTAATTTTTACTTTTAATCAAGCGTAACATGTGTCCATGAGTTGTAGTCCAAAAGAATAAAAATATACATCTTGATATATATTTTTCAAATGATTCTTCTTTAAAAAACTCATATGGTTATGCCAAATTATGTGTGATATGAGTCATGTGAACTTGATATTTTATTATTTTTTAGGTCTTTATTTTTATATTCTAGTATATAAAAACCATTATTCAAATGTGATATTCCATAACATATACAACCATTATAAAATAGAAACTCTTATTTTGAAACAAAATATATATATCTATTTCGAAAAAATAAATGGATATTGGATTCTTCATTATAGTGGGAACATAATAATTATTCATTAATATTGTAATCATGCATATTCCCAATGTAAAATGGTATTCTTAAATATCATCTTAGCTAATATTTATCTATTATAATCTCGATGGCCCAGATCACCCCTATTAATCTTCTATAATATACCTGGTTGCTAAATTTGAGTAAGAGAAGTTGTTTTTAATGCCCAATTTTTATAAATAAGGAGATTATGTTTGACCATGAATACACCTAAATCTTCCCCATACTTCTTCACTGGGGATCTGTTCATCTTCTCGAGGGCCATTATTCATAGAAATCAATCTACATCATACTCATTACCCTATCAGATTATCATTATACTCTTGTAAATGTGGTGTGAATGTGACTTAGACATATATTTAATCCTAGTTATTTTCTCTATGCCTTTTCTCTTATTCACCATAAGGATGAGAGGTTTTACTTATTTTATGTCTTTATCCACCTATATAAATTTATTCAAAAGATCTAGGATCATATAAATTTTATTTTTCATATTAAAATCCACAATAAAACTTTCAATGATCTATGAAATTGAGGCAATCAATATGTCCATGCATAATTCCATGGGTAACTTGAAACCCAAAATTTTTAAATACTCAATATTTTCAATCATATTAAATACATGAGGTCAAATTGGTGCATCTTATCCATTATTTCATATAAATATTTCAATATATATCTCATTCCAATCATTTCATTAATTCTCCTGATAAAGATCATGATGATAAATAAATATTGTTTGTGCATCCATGTATTCATGAAGCTTATGGATATCACTAATAATGGATGATAACATGAGGTATTGGATGTCCAATGCATAATCCATGTGTTTCTAGAAGACCAAATGATTCTCCACACAAGCTTCCTTAGAGGTCTTCGTTGGAAATGTGGACTCTATAATTTAATATTTTCAATCTTGAATTTTAAGAAGTTAATGTTACTGTACTACTCCTTCAAGTTATAGTCGGTCAAGATAATATATTTACCCATAATAGATCACAAGAATAATGTCATGGTAGAATTAAATTACATTTTTCATAATAAATAATGTCATATTTTAGTACATTGTATTCATTTCCAAGTGTAATGTAATGGATTATATTTTAGTAGTGTCTCTCTATTTTATCAAATCTGAATATCCCCTACCAAGAAATAAAAAATATCTTATAAACAAAATATTATAGTGGAAAACATTCAAATTTTCATTCACAAAACCCAATAATAGGATTGGTCAAATCATTTTATGTTATTTAGGATGGTGGTCTTTTCAATTGCATTAACTCATAGTTTACTGACCTATTGAGGGAACTTCCCAATCCAAAATTTCTAAAGATGTATTTTCCCAACACTTACCTCCAGGTTACACAATGTATTTAAAATAAAATTATACTTGATACTACACTGGTTACGTCAACCAAAAAAATTAATTAGACCATCTTGATTAAATAAATTTTCCTAAAAATGGATAGAACAATACTTAAATCTATTGTTGGATTTGAACTCATGTAATGGAATTATATATTCAAATTAATATGTTTCTTAAGGTATTTTGTTCATCATATTCCTAAACATTATTTATTTTATACATTACATGATTTTTAATATTATACAAACTTTACCTAATTAATTAAACATTTCTAATAAAATAATTTACTCATAATAACATTAGTTTATTTCATCTTTTACGCATGTTATTTATTTATTTTATTATATTTTTTTTAATCATCAAATATAATATAATCCCATAAATAAAAAACCATTAATTGATAAAACAATTACATGATAATGGGAATTTAACTTCTGGTTTGTTTATCAAGTGGCATATAAATCAATTTTGACCCAATGGGAAAACATTAATGAACTAATACATATGTATAGATCTATAATTACTCTATAAAACTTTCTATCTCATTATTTGGTTCCACCTCAACTCAATCCTAAAACATTTCCACATTCATGGAGATTTATCATTTTTAATTTTTTAATCACTTAGATGTGATTGGAATAAGGGTTTTATGGTTACATATATAATCCTTATACACCTATTCAGATACTTGATAAAAATGAAAGTGGTGATTAAAAAACCCTTATATTTAAATTAATAATATAATTAATCAAAAATACCATGGAATAAATAATAAAAGCATAAATTCCATTTAGATTTTGATTTTATTTAATAAAATTAAAATTTCAATATATGTATTGAATTGAAGGGTGATGAAGTGAGTATCCATCCATTAAGATAGAATTTGAATTACCATACACATATGGGTATTAGAAGAAGGGAATGAAAATAATGGTTTACCTTGAGTAACTAGCTAGAAATATTCATGTGGATTTCCCCTAATATTGTATGATGGTAGAGATTGTATGTGTATCCAAGATAAGTTTTACAATAATGCAAAGAGTATTTCATATAAAATTCCATGAATAGAGGATTTGAATTTAAAGGAGATGGTTTTTGAACCTATCTTTATAAAACAATAAAATTTTTGGCTAAAAGGTTAAAAACATGTTCAAAGTCTTTGTGAAGATATATTGAAGTTACAAAAATAAACCATGAAATATCTACCATGATGTGTTCCAGAATTAGTGAGGAAGTATAATTTAAGGAAATTTTTTTGAGGCTAACATTAGATATAAAAATTCCTTTGTAGTGAGGCTTATTGAAATACTGTAGTTGATTATTTAATATATTACAAAGGACTATTAGAATATTATATATAATTTATGGATTATTTATATAATATATATAATTAATTGAGGATTATCTAAGTTTTTGTAAATAGAAAAATTTGGTCATAGTGTATTTGAAGAAGACCCTAGAGTCAATTAAAAAAGTATACAATTTTTTGAAGAAAAGAAGAAAATTGATAATTCATATTGTATATAATTTATTTAAGTGGTGTTATAATTTTCAATTACTCATTTGAGAACTTGAGTTGGAGTAAGACTTTGTAATTCTTAGTGTATGAATTTTTATATCAGGTTTATGACTTTGAATACTGGTATTTGATTTTGATGTTTGGTATAAGACTTTGAGGCACCTGATGTAATACGTTTAAAAGCTCAAATTAATTTTCTATGTATGGATTTTATAAGCCACATATGACTCTGTATATATGTTGTATGACATTAATTTTAGAAAATAAAGAATAAATTATGAATTAGGCTTTCACAGGAATACATTATCAATTATTCTGGTTCCACATACAACAACTAATTCATGTATGACTTTAACACTTAGTATAACTTTTATAATTATTCTATATAAAAAATGTTCCTATAATTTGAGATTATGAAGTATAAATTGTTTTTGGATTATTATAGAGATGTTATTTCATGATAAGAAACATCATGATTCTATTATTATCCATTCTAAAAATTAATTTGAGAAATATATTTTGAGAAGAATGAATATGGATTCACTATTTATAATTTTTTGGGATTTTCAAATGAGAATATATGAAAATATATTTTGGTGATCAAAATTTGTGAATAAAATCATTCAATATAAGTGTTTTCCTTCAGTGGTATTAAATATCACAAAATGGATTATAATAAAGATATTTAAATAGGAATATCACTTAAGAATCTAGTTGATGAATAAATGTACAAAACTGAACCTGTACTTGTTTCCCAGAAGAAATCATACTACATTAAGTTGTTTAATAAAATAATTTGAATTTATTATTAATTTTTAAATAGATGTGATAGAATTATTTGTTTCATATAATCCATGGTTTAATTAGTGATGAATAAAACCCAAGCCTACTATGAAAAATAGTGAAATCTACTTGAATGATACAAAGATAGATAAATAGATAAAATACAATGGAATGAAGAAGGTTATTTGTGTAGTACTCTATGAGATAAGGGATTTAAATAAATATAATGTGGGAAATATCCCATTTTGGTCATTTGAAATGATATATAGATTACATGTGTTAATGATTTGGTGGAGACGACTTTATTTACCTTAACATAATGGATTAAATATTTGAATTTGTGGGAATATTAAAATTTCCCTGAAAAATAAATATATTATTCTTGTACAATTGTGCTTAAAGTATATAAAAATATAAGTAAATATAGAGTGATTTGTGTGAACAATTAATGAATTATAGAAAGAACCTATAGAGGTAGGAGGACATTATTTGGAGAGATCATAAGCTATCAATGAAGAAGGGGAATTAGATATGAAAATGTTTTATGAAATAAAATTATAATGTTTATCAATGAAGAATAATATAATAATAATAATCTATTGATCAATGTGGTTTTTCATTTTGAAAGAAATAATAGCCACAGGTTTCAATTTTTTAATAAACATGAAATATTTGCAGATTTTGTACTATTTTCTGTATAAATTGTTGGTAAATATTTTGTGGGATTTGTTCTTCAATATTAATAAATGGAATCTTCTAATGATGGCCATAAAATATTACTGAGTAGTTGTGACTTATTTTTTTAGGATTGAGTGTCTAGAAAAAATATCTATAATTAACTAGGAAGTTAAGATGATATTACATTGTTAAGTTGCATGTTCATTCCATGAAGACTATTAAAAAGTCAGAGATGCTGAGTTAAAGAATACTATGATTTTCCTATTTAGTAATATCCTAATATAGATTAGTGATTTTCTTAAAGAGATCGAAGGAAACAAATATCATTAATTAGGATTATAGTTTGAAGATTTAAATTTGGTTGTTACACTTGATCACTTGTGTAATATAATGTTCCTAGACTTATATAGTATGTCATGACTAGGTCTTAGGATAATCCCTATAAAACTCCACATATATTAATGATAAAATTATAGTGTATAATTTTTAATGTTTAAATCCCATTAATATTAAAGATTAATATTCCTAGGTTTGAAAAAATCTTATAAAAATCTTCTTCCAACATTATTACTTTACATACATTTTATATGGTGTATTCAAGGATAAAAACTAAATTACACCAAAATTTCGCATGCCAAAATCATCATGTAAATGAGTACAACACCCAATTCACTATCAAGGGTATTCACATTTATGAACATGTACTTGTTGATTTAGGAATTACATTTATTTATTTTACATCTCGTATTCATTGAAAAAATTGTGATGTTTAATGAATCCATGTTGTATGATCCATATCGCACACTTATACATGAAATGAAATGCATATAAAGGGTGAGCCCTGATAGCGCTCCAATGCAGTGGGTAATGTTTACAATAACTTATAAATTAAATATATAGTAAGGGGTAATATAACATAAATATTCCAATATATGTAATGGAATTTAGATGCATAATATAAAAGAGTTTCTTGAATTTAAATGAGGAGAGAGAAATCCCTTATGAAATTTCTGCATGGTAATAGGTTTACATGAGCGGAATTAATGATATAGAAAGGGTTCTCTCATAATTAAAACATAATTAAGAATGTATAGGGTAGATTCAAAATTATACCCCAAAATTTTTAATTGATTATAAAAGGCCATAACAATAAATAGAAACATTTACATAAATAAAAAATTATGGAATGTGAGGATCCCTTACATGAATGTGTGATCCCAAAGGTCGGGGAGAGTCTTGAGAGAAACATCTTGAGAGATTGGAGTTCCTTGGTAAGATTATATAGATTTTATTTTGTAGTATGGTAGAGCTCCAAATTGTTTTATGAAATAGTAATGTTATATTTAGTGGATTTATATAAGAAAGGAGAAAGAATTCATTATTATTTAGGTTTTGGACACTACATATTAAACTAATAAAAACCACAAACTGCCAATGGGGTTTTCCAAAAAAATCTAAATGGGAGTGGATAACAATAGTTTATAAGGACAATGGATGAAATTATTAAAATATTACACTTTCTTATATGGAGGTGAGTCACACACTCAAGTAAATCATTTTAAAATGTTAAAAAGTTATATAAGTCTTGGATGGTCCACTAAGGCATTGTAAAATTAATCAAACAAATATAAAATCAAATAATTTTAAATGTAAAACATATATTGGCTGAATAACCCTTTGAAATTATTTTATTACACAACTATAGGTTCATAATGATGTCATAAAACCCATTATATATTTAAATGTTATTTAAATTTAATCCAAAAATCCAACATTCTTGGAAAATTATGAAAAATTCACTGACACAAAATTTTGATGTCCCGAATCCAAAAATAAAATACATTTTATATAAATAATTTTCTAAATATGTTAATTTTCTTACTTTTAAAATAAAAATCTAAATTTATCAAAATATCATGAGTTTTAACCAAAAAAGACTTTCAATCTATAATAAAAATTACAATTGGATAAAACATATATGATCATTTATATTTAATAAAATGAAATTTAGTAATAAAATTTTATTAAAAAAATTTAATTCAAAAATATATTAATTCATTAAAATTGTTTTCTTGATTGATTATAGATATTAACTAAAAATTCCAGTTATGCTTTAAAACCCACATATAAAGAAACAATAATAAAAATAATGTATATTCATTATAAAAAATAATAATTCACATAAGAAAATTTCTAGGGTTTTGTTACATAACCCTTATAAAATGGACATAATATGTAAGGGTATGGTGTTCAATGGTGAAAAACTCTTAGGGTGGCTCTGATAACATTTCTCGAGTGGTAATCTCTATTAACAATATCTTCCCTATAGGCGATTCCATTAAAACATAACATGTTGAATCATGGATTGTGCTTCGTCTAGAGAGAAGCCCAATGATGCTACCTCCTTTTTGAGCTCTAATAAATTAGGTTTGTATAGAGAAATTATACTAAATGAGTCCATCACATGCTTTATCTAAGTAATCTGGATTTGTTAAAGCCCTATATTTATTCTAATGATGTGATCATTATTTAGAGACTATATTAGCAATTGTTCAATATAAAATATTTTTAGAATATATAATGGATGAAATTTTTTTGAAGCATAATCTAGTATCAAAGTATGCTTTGATGATCCTTATTCTACTTGGGGAAATTGAGGATTGGGATAGTATAGATGATAAGGTAGTCAATGAGGATCCATAGGCTATCCTTGCTTTTGATTTTGGGTCTTTTTTTATTTTTTTTCATTTTTATTTGTATTTAAGTATTTTTTTAATTCAGATTTGTGTATATATAATTTGATACCATACTATAGCAATATATTGTAATATTGTGAATTTTTAAAAAGTTCATCCGCTATTGATAACACTTTATTGATATTTTATAAATTCAATTAATATAAAAGTTCTGAAATCTATAAATTTTAAGTCATCTTTTTATTGAACACCAACACTATAACATTTTTTATGTACATCAAGGAAACATAATTAATTTAATGTTAACATTAAATGAAAAGGTGTTAAATAAGGGTATAAGAATATTGTAACTATTTTTTCATATTATGATATTTCATTTTTGAATTTAATTATTCATTTAGGAATATATTTCCCATTGAATAAATATTGAGGTCAATTTTTTATTCAAGTGTGGGTTGGGCAATTTGGAACCTATATGAGATTTTTCATCTTATTTTTCCAAAAGTTATCAGTGATTGGGATGTATATATTTTACTTATTTCAAAACATTAATTGATTGTTATAATATTTTCTCTAGTACCCTCTTTCATAAAAGAAACTCAGGATATATAAGATAGAAAACTTTTATTTATTATTTAAGTCAATGTGATTAAAATAATATAAAATTGGTTAAGGAAATGATTATTTATTGATATTTTAACCCTCAACTTTTGAGACCATCATTACATTTATCCCATTTTTAGGAATTAAAAACCATTGATATCATATTGAGAAATCCAAATTATAATCATATTTTACTTTCCTACCTAAATCATAGTATTTTTCAGTATTACCACATATATCAGTTCAGGGGAAGTTGGTTTCATAATTCTGATTAGGAAAAGTGTATTAAATAGTTTATAATGTAATGAGTTATCATTAGTTGTGGGGGATAGGCTCATAATTCATATCACATTAAACATTTATGAGAATACCATAAAATGAAATGTGTAAAATATTAATAATATAAGGAGAATATTTTATTATTTTCAATAAATTTATTTGTCCGAGTATGAGGTAAAAAAATTCTTTGATATTGGTGAGTTATTTAAAAAATTAATGTGGGGTTATTAAGTTTTTAATTTTGAAGTAATCATTTTACATCATATTATATCATCCTCATCGAATAATTTTGGAATTTCATGATCATTATCTACCAAACCTCTACCTCAATGCTTACATTATTGAAATACCTTGTGATTAATGTACATTTTCTCTTAGAATATGGAAATTTAGAAACAATGTATGAAATTGGTTGGAATTCATTTACATGATGATTTATAATGAATATAATTTAAATAATCCTCAAATAATGATTGAAACTATTATATAGTAAGGTTGAAAATAAGATGATAAATTGGGGATTTAGAGACATAAATGAAGAATGATTTTTCACTATAATTGGGAAATGTTTTTCACTTTTGAATTTTTTACATATAACTTTAATTTTAATATAATGATGAATTTTAGGTATAGCATATTAAAATTGGCTTCATTTATGATTAGATGTAATGATTTTTCATAAATATATAAGTGCTGATAAGTTGTTAACATTAATTAACATGCATACTATCTCCAAGGATTGCATTGTTAAATTAATTTAATACTACCAAATTAATTATGTTTTTTATGAATATTCATTGAATGGATCTTTTAGATATATTTGGTGTTGTTTGAATGTGTTTAAAGATAAATGGAAAAAAATATCATAGAAACACATAAAATTATAGCTTGGTTATCTCAATAGATTTAATCTTGAATAGTGGAAAATATTATGGTGTACGGTTTCAATATCACACTATAATACTTGATTATGATTGAATTTCAGTAATTAAATAGGATACCATTATATAATTAATAGGAGATAATTACACCATGTAAATTATATATCATGGATATTGATGATTATATAGATATTTCTATGTTGTAGCGAATATGATATATTGAATTATGTTGATGATAAAATCCACGTTGTAATTGACTAAGGATTGAGGTACAACATGTGATTGATATAGAAAATTTTAAAGATTAACATTTTTTAAAAATAGGGCCCCTGTATTATTTTCTTATAGGTTTATGAGTATTAATAAAATACCCTTATCCTTCCATAATATAAGACGCGATATGTTTTTAAAGGAAAAAAATAAGAATGATAGTGGAGAAAAATCAATTGACACTCTTGTTTTGATTTAATGAATAATATTACACCAATACATCATAAAATGTGTAATTTTTTTAGTTTTTTCTAGTCAGTCTTTTTTATAATTTTATATTTCCTTAGAGTGATTTTATGACTCAAAGGTATGTGTGGAATATTTTTATCTAACTTTTTTGAAAGTTGTATTTTTTATGTTCTCCTATGTTATTTCATTAATGTATTTTTCTTTCTTCATGTTTGATGATTCTTTTCAAATTAATTGTTCAATTATGGTGTATTTTATATCAATCATGTGTTATTATGAACCATAATGGACCATAAATTGAAATGGGAAGATGGGAACACATTGAATATGGATTTGACTATTAATGATTTGGTTGGGTTAGTATAACATTGAGGATAATTTTTTTAATTTATTATATAATGATTATTTTGAGAAAATAATTATTGGGATAGGGAAAACAATATGATAAATATATATTTATGTTATTAAATTTACCATTTTTCATATTTTTCTTTCAATATTGGATTTTCATGTATATTAGATTGATTAAGTAATTTTAGTCTTAAATATTGAAAGTATTGTGATAATATTGATTAAATTTGATCAAATGAATGTTTATTTATTCTAGTATCTTGAAACATACTAATTAAATCATATTAAGAAGTGAATGAAATTATATTTTTACAAAAAACCCTTCTAAATTTTATTTACTAAATCTTATTTTTCATTATAAGAAACATTTTTTTATTAGTGATTTTTTCATTTCATTATTTTACTTTTGAAATTGAAAGAGATAATAATTGATGAGTTGTTATATTCTATATTTTATGGTTATTTGAGTTCCCTATAAACTTTTCTTGGAATCTAAATAAAACTATTGTATATTTTTTTAATTACATGGTTTTAAATATTGAAATTCATAACATAGACACATTCCATATAAATTAACAACACCATTAGGAAGGACATCTTATAGGAAAAATATTGGGGATTCAGAACAAGTTGGCTGTGGTGGATTGTTCTATGAGAGGATGGAATGGTTTGAGCCTAGGATACTAGTTTAAGAGACATGACATGCGGGGAAATAATTAGTAATTAATACATTATTTAAAAAAAAATATATAAAAAACTATGAAAATTTTTAATTAAAAAACATAAAAATATATAAAAACACACATTGTTATTAAATAATTTACCATTATTAGAAAATTATTTACCAACGGTTTTTAATTTTCACGCTAATAAAAATTATATCTATATGAAATGATTATGGACACTAATATACATGATAAATTTTAGAACCACTACAAATCATTGGGTGATAATTTAAACCACATAAAAACTATAAAAAAGTACTCTATATAATTTTTTGTTGTTGTTTATGAGTAGGATATTGAATATTGGCAAATTAAAACCAATTTAATCCATTGTATGGAGAGTTTTAAAATGAATAATTTAATTATTTGGGTTGAAGGTGTCAAAAATTAATAGTATAATTCCTTAATAAGAATATTTTGGACAATGGTGTGATGAATATGATTTTTTTGAGGAGTAGAAGTCACTGAAGAGTTATCTTGATGATGTAAATATAGATTAAGATTATAGAGTAGTGATATATATTCATGAGTTAGTTTTCAAAGGTTCATTTAAGGCATAAGGAATTGTAATTTTCATATAGTTTTTTATATGTTAAAGCATTAATTTAGTTTTAGGTATAAAAATTAATTTTATACTCTCTGATTTTTTTAAAAAATTTCAAATTTAACCTATATTTTTTTATCCTCCAAATTATATAATATTAATATTTGGATTCTCTAGGTAGTAATTTTATTATTTAAAAAATATTGTCATATCTTGTTTTAGTTTTATTTTATCACAAATTTATGAATATGTTTTAACTATTGTGGTCGAACATCCTTGAATGTGGTATTAGGGTGGATGGTTTAAACTTTGTATATTTTTTTAATAATCCTTGGAACCAATTTAATAATGATTATTTTAATAAATAATTTAAATTATCACACATTTATAGGGTTTATAAAAGATATTTTTTATGTCAAGAACATACATTATATATTATATGCAACAGAAATACCAATTGTTAAATTCGATTTGGAATGAGAAACATAATCTTAATATATTTTCATATATATATATATATATGGATTAATGATAAGTTTCCAAATCATATTAACAGTGAAACACATACACAAATAGTTTGTATCAATGTCGATCAGTTGTATACTTAGAATGTAGGGAATAATATGATGTATATTATCAAGATGTTTAAGACATTGATATATTCCTTTGGATGATTTCCTGAATACATTCAAGGAAATATTTATTAATTTAAATATAATGGATATAATTTAGGAAGATGAGATACATATTTTATGTGTGATAAATACATAGATGGAATCCAATGAACTTTTAAAATTACATTTTAAATTACATCATTAAATAGGTTTGTTATTATAGATATAGATAAAAGTGAAACTATGAATGAAGTTGTTTGGGAGAAGATATATTTATTCACTTTTTAGTTATAACTTATTATTGATGAGAATAATAATATAGGTAAATGAAAATATTTAGAAGGTAATTTTAATCACATGGGTAATAAATATATAGAAGATAAATTAGGTATTTTTATTAAGACCAAGAGAAACATAAAATAAAAGTTTCATAAATCCTAGAGATAAGGTAAATAAAATAATAATCAGTTCATAGATTTTGAGGATACACACATGAAACATCCCGGGCCCGGGTGCCACGCAATGGGTGCCTCAAGCCCGGTTCTCCAAGTGACCCCAATCGCATTTCCCCAAATGCCAGAGGCTGCCGACTAGCAGCGAGGGTCCAGGTATGATAGTGGGGAAACTATACCCTCATTTTTCAAAGTGTAGCGCAGCGGAATACAAAATAAAACATACAACAAACAGCGGAAGAACTAAACCATACACAACTGAAATAAACTATAGTAGTGGATATAACCAACAGTATATAAGTGATGATGTTACATGTTTCAAGTTCTAAGAGAACAGCCAGAACATGTTATGCATCAATACAGTACAACAAAATACAGAGTACAACAAAACAAGAAAAACAGCTGGCAGCGGCATCGCGAGCCTAGGCTCGGTCCCTGCCCTCCTACTCCTCAGCAACAATCAAGTACATTTATAGGGACTCTTTCCCCTATCTACACCTGCAGAATTTTAATCTTTTTAGGCTGAGAAACATGACTCAAACAGGGTGTGAGAAACATATCTCAGCAGGCACCCACCAAAGGCCCATGCCCAACTACATGTAAGCATGCAACAACTGTGTGCAATAGTAAAATGCAATAAGGTAAGCAGTACTAAAAAGTAACTTACTTAACAATAAAATTTTCATTTTATTATTCATTTAAATTATTTAATTTAGTAACATTCTTGTGCTCAACAGCACCAAGCCCTCAGGCTAACCAGAACCGTGCCCTCAGGCTAAAATAGTAAACCACGCCCTCAGGCTTTCCCTCAGGCCATATAGAATCCAACCAGCAGGTATTGCCCTGAGGCATAACAGAAATTTCCCTCAGGCATAGGAAGTGTCTCCCTCAGGCACAGAAGTCAAGCCCTCAGGCACAAAAGGTTTCCCTCAGGCAAAATACTACAGCCCTCGGGCTAAATAGTGCAGTGCCCTCAGGCTAATCACAACAACGCCCTCAGTCTAAATACAAAAATTCCCTCAGGATAAACAGGTAATCGGGCTATTCCCAATAGGTAAACAAGAATTAACAAGAAATTACTCTCAAGGCAATTCTACAATTACTACTTTGAAGGCATACCCTCTTTTATCCTGGCCAAACGGCTAAACAGTGGAACACACCCCCAGGGTGGTTCCAGATCCAAGAAATGATCCCAGCAAGCATTTTATTATCACAATTAAATACCTAATCAATTATTGGCATTAAATATAGGAACGAACTCAGCCACACGACACCCCAACATGGGTTCGTGGCACGAAAACGCACAAAACGCACGAAATTTGGAAAAATTAACACAAATCCACCTACCATATACGCCAAGAAACATTATACTCGAATGATGACTCCAGAAATGCCCAAGAACGGCATAGATATGATGAAGAAAAAAACACATTCAAACATAAATAACTTATGTTAGTAGAAGAATTGGTAAGAAACACGCTAAGAGAAGAGAGGGCTTACCCGTGAGGTTCCAACAAGATCGTCCGAGGCGGAAACTGGTTCCAGAAGAACCCCCAGCGGATCTTCAAAGGTTCGGCCTCCTCCTTTGGCTCCAAATCGGATCAAGAGTCTCCTCTTCCAAATGAGGAGGCTACTGCCCATTTTAATCTGAAAAAAAAGTACACGGCATGTACTTTTGAGTACACGGAGTATACTTCTTTCATTTAACTGTTCATTTAGCGGCACCACCACATTGTTCATCCGTCGACATGAGTACACGGCATGTACCCCCAAGTACACGGCGTGTACTATCGCCCAGCTGGCGGCGACTCCACCACCTTACGATTCAAGCTTTTCGACTGACTACACGGCGTGTAAGGTACCACTACACTATGTGTAGTCGGTTCCTACACTCCTTGTTGCCGACAAGGCTACACGCCCCATGTACTCATCCCAACACGGCCAAAAGTAGACGGCGTGTGGACAAAGTACAAGACTTATAGTTTCGAAATTTAGCATTTTTTCCATTTTCTAAATTTTCACAATAACACTAAAGGAAAAGGAAAAAGAAGAAGCCAGTGCCTCAAAAATAAAAACAAGGTTCTTAAAAACTTCCCCCCTTATTGCAATTTGTCTTCGAATTTCCCTTCCAAGGGTGGCGAAGATAAATCTCGGAATAGCTCTGGCCACTGAGCACGTACATCGGCCTCCCGCTCCCAGGTCTTTCCTGCACTCAGCCATGCTGCCATAGCAACCGTACGTGGGGAAATGACTAGCCTCGGAGAACCTTCGTGCTCCTGTCAATGATACGGATCAGATGCTCCTAAAATGATGCATCATACTGCATCTAAACCTCCTCTGGCTGAAAGGTGTGAGAAGGGTCTAAATTTTAGCGACACAACTGTGACATGTGGAAGACGTTGTGCATGGCTTGGTACCACTGTGGTAAGCGCAACCGATAGGCAACCAGCCCAACTCTCTCCAGAATCTTGAATGGCCCCACATAACTTGGTGAAAGCTTACCATGTCTCCTGATCTGCTTGATTCCCAGCCATGGCAAAACACGCAAGAAAACATGATCCCCAACCACGAACACCAATGGTCATTTGCGGCGATCAGCATAAGACTTCTAACGAGACTGCGTTGTAGCCATCTGCTTCCGAATCAACTGGACCTACTTAGATGTCTCCTGCACGAGCTGTGGCCCCATTAAAGCTGCCTCACCTGCCTCTAACCAGCACAAAGTTGATCGGCATGGACTACCATATAAATCCTCATATGGTGTCATCTCAACAGTCGCCTGAAAACTATTGTTATAGGAAAACTCGACAAAGGGTGTATTCTTATCCCAAGAGCCCCCAAAGTCTATGACGCAAGTGCGCAGCATGTACTATAGCATCTGTATCGTCCACTCTGACAGGCCATCTGTCTGAGAATGGTATGATATGCTCAGAAACACCTGTGTACCCAGTGCCCTTTGGAAACTCTGCCAGAAACGAGATGTAAAGTGGGCATCCCGATCAGAAACGATAGAACGAGGGACCCCATGAAGACATATGATCTCTCGGATATACAGACTTCTGAGCTCTTCCACACCGAAGGTCTCCTTGATCAGCAAGAAGTGAGCTACCTTCGTGAGTCTGTCCACAACAACCCACATGGCGTCATTGCCACGAGGTGACCTCGGAAAACCCGTTACAAAATCCATTGCGACATCATCCCATTTCCACTCTGGAATGGGAAACTGTTGTAACAGCCTAGCTGGCCTCTGGTGCTCTGCCTTCACCTGCTGACAGGTGGAACACCTCATGAAAAAACCAGCTATCTCTCTCTTCATACCCGGCCACCAGTACTGACATCTCAAGTCACGATACATCTTGGTAACCTCGGGATGAACTGCCCAAGCTGAAGCATGAAACTCCCTCATCAGCTCCTCGCGTATATCCCTTGGAACCCATACACGTCCATGGAAACTCAAAACCTCATCATCACCTATCGTCCAACCAGGAGGAGGGTCCTCACTTTCCACTGACCCCCATAGAACTAGGACTTCTGAATCTGATAGCTGCCTCATCCTCGCTCTGTCCAGGAGGGTAGAAGTCACATCTAACGATAAAAGATAAGTCTTCCCCTAACTCTTATGCACCTCCAGATGAATATCAGAGAACAAAGACATGAGATCCCACCCACCACTAGCCTCCTGCACGGCCTGGATCTGAGTCTTCATGCTCAGTGCATCAGCTACTGCATTACCTTTACCAGGTGTGTATGAAAGCTCAAAATCGAAGGACTGTAGGTACTCAACCCACCTTCTCTACCTCAGATTCAGGTCACGCTAAGTAAAGATATACTTGAGGCTTTTTTGGTCGGTGAAAACCACAAAATGCTCTCCCAAAAGGTAATGTCTCCAACAGTGCAACGCATGCACAACTGTAGCCAAATTGAGATAATGCGTCAGGTAATTCCTCTCATGTGGCCTCAACTGCCAAGACCCATACGCAACAACTCAGTCACCCTACATCAAAACTGCTCCCATCCCAATCCCTGATGCATCACAGTAAACTGTATAACTTTTCCCCTTCTCTGGGAGTATCTGGATCGGTGGTGATGTCAACCTTCCCATTAGGTCTTGAAAAGCTTCCTCGCATGCTTCTGACCAAATGAACTTCACACCCTTCTTAGTCAAACCTGTCAATGGTGATGCTAAGCAGGAGAAGTCCTGTATGAAGTGCCTGTAGTAACCAGCCAGCCCTAAGAAACTCAGTATCTCAAACACATTCTTAGGCTGCTCCTAGGAAACTACTGCTCTCACCTTCTCTGGGTCTACTACAACTCCTGCCTCTTGGATAATATGACCCAGGATGTGAATCTGGTTCATCCAAAAGTGGCACTTCGAGAGCATAGAATATAGCCGATGCTCTCTCAGTGTACTCAATATGATCTCAAGAAGGGTGGCATGGTCGTGTCCAGTGTGAGAGTACATCAAGATGTCGTCAACGAATACTACCACAAAAGAAACAAGATACAGATGGAACACATGATTCATCAGATCCATGAAACCACGGGCGCATTCGTCAGTTCGAACGGCATAACTGTATATTCATATAGACCATACCTACTCCTGAATGATGTGAGAGGTATATCAGATGGTCTAACGCGCAGATGATGATATCCTAATCTCAAGTCAATATTGGGTAACACTCGGGATCCATGAAGCTGGTCAAAGATATCATCAATCCTCGACAAGGGATATTGGTTTTTAACCATCAACTGGTTCAGCTTCCGATAATCCACGCAATGTCTGAGGGTACCGTCTTCCTTGTTCGCAAAAAGGACCTGAGAACCCCAAGGAGAAGTACTAGGTCGGATAAAACCCTTCGCCTATAACTCCTCTAACTACCTATTGAGCTTCTTTAACTCAGGAGTGGAAATCCTAAAAGGAGGAATGGACACCGGTGCTTCTCCTGGCACAATCTCGATAGAGAAATCCACCTCACGCACCGGAGGTAGACCAAAAAATTCATCCAGGAAGACATACCTGAAACGATCAACAACCGGAGTTAAATTAGTCTAACAAGTCCCCTGATCATCTAGATATAAGCTCACTATCTAGGCTATGACTCCACCTCGCCCCTGATGCTCTGTTCCAGCTCGACTCGCCTGAACATCCCATTCTCCCTTGTATAGAAACTCTCCACCCTCTAGTGACGTGAAACTCACCCTGCGACGGTAGCAGTCTACATAGGCTCGATAGGGAACCGACCAGTACATCCTGAGAATGACATCATATCTTTTCATCTCCAAGACATAGAGGTCCCAAGGGAAGTGACGCCCTCCAACCTCAAGGGGTCACTCCTTGCACTGACGCACACCAACCGTTCTAGTCCCCAACGGAGTGTCTAGCGTCATGATATCAGAAGAAGAAGAAACATTGATCCCAAGGCTCTCCATAATGGTTACAGAGATGAAACTATGTATAGCACCCATATCAAAAAGTAATTAAGAAAAGACAGAAGATACTAGAATAGTACCTCTGACTGTAGAAGGTCCGGGATCTTGCTCTTGCTGGGTCTGTTGCACTGCATATGGTTGCCCAGTGACGCGGCCCTGCGACACAGCCTGGCTACCCTAAGCTGTCCCGCCCTGCTGCCTCTGCGATCCTGGTGTCTGGCTACCACGGCCATGAACACCATCTTTTCATGTATGCCCTGACGTATTCCAGTTCCATGACTAGTAAGAAGCCACTGGTTCTGCTCTCGCACGAGGAGTCTGCACTGAACCCCTCTCACTAGCCACTGGTGGAAACGCCCTGCAAAAGCACTGCAGATGACCCATCTTGCTGCAAGCTCCACACTCCATTGGGTCTCGTGGACACTGCGGTCTCTTATGCCCCTCTCTGCCACACTAGTAGCACCTGATCGGGCCACCTAAAGAAGCTGCCTGGCTGGTACTGCCACCCTGAGGGAATTCCATCTGTCTCTTCCTCTTGCCAGCAGATATCACACTAGTAACTGGTGCTGAACTGCCCTGGCCCACACCACTCGATTGCCATAGGTTTCTCTCTGTAATCAACACCTGGTTCACAATCGTGTGTACAATAAGTAACTTGAAAACATTCACCAGTGCTTGGATGTCATACCGAAGACCATCCTAAAAATGTCTGGTTCTTAGGGTCACATCACCCACCAGCACTGGTGCAAAGAGCTGAAGCTCCGTAAAACGAGTAGAATATTTCATCACTGACATAGCGCCATACTGTATATTAATGATATCTCATTCTCTATCTTCCCTCAGCATCTTGGGAAAGAAAAATTCATAAAAGTCTGCCTAATATTCTTCCCACGACATCTCCCTGTGATGCTCTGACTGGGTGGTAACATCCCACCACTGCTTGGCGGAATCACGCAGCATGTAAGTCGCGAGCTTGACCCTCCGCCCTGGAGGCGTCTCAATATGCTCGAAAATAGTCTGCAGCGATCCTAGCCAATACTTCGCAGCCTACGGTCCGCCATCCCCTAAAAACCTAGGCGGATGCTGCTGGTGTAAGATACAAGTCAGCTCAGCCATAGATGTAGCAGCCTGTGGTGCCCCCTAAAAGGTCTGCATAAACCGCATAAAACCTTCATAAAACTATGCCTCCGTTCTTGTGGCTAGTATAACAGTTGGTGCCGCATCTGGCTCAGCTAGAGGATCCACTGGTAGCCCATGACCCACCATCTCCGGAGTATAATCGTCGCCACTCTCCTGGCGAACAACTCGCGGTCGTCTAGGTGGCATGACACTACAAGTTCAAAAGCACGCCTCATATTCAAGATTATTAATACTGAAATGAAGGAACCACAAAGGAAACAAGAGGAAGAAGGAATGAAAAATTGGCAAAACAAGATTACACGGCATGTACAATGACTACAAGGCGTGTACTTCACTTCCCTTCCCCTCCCCGGGTCCTTCTATACGGCTAAGCTACAGGGCTTCCGTCGAACAAAACTACACGGCGTGTATAATATCTACACAGGGTGTATGGTGTTATTTTCCAATTGCTCGTTTCATCTGTGACACGGCCGACTACTCGGCTTGACACTACATGGCGTGTTACACCCGCACACGGCGTGTACACCACCCTGTTTCCCAGCCACACAGCTAACTTCACACGGTCCGTCCTCGGACATGACTACATGTCATGTCCCACAGGTACACAGCGTGTTTAGGGAGAGGTGACACCGGCCCATGTTGTTATCTACACGGCCGAGTCCCCTGGTCACACTACAAGGCATGTCTATATTTGACACGGTGTGTTTTGTCAAGGATTTCACCGACCCGTTTTGTTAGTTACATGGATGGACTCCGGGTCACACAACAAGGCGTGTCAATTCGGTACAATGAGTGTTTTACCCAAGCCTTTTCCTTCCCCGTGTCTCCACCCACACAGTTTTTGACACGGGAAGATACTACACGGTGTGTACTTAGGGTACACGGCGTGTACTCAAAAAGTTCATTTTTCTTCCCGAACAGAAGAACATACACGGCGTGTACAAAAATACTACACGGCGTGTTTACTAGGTTTCTAGACAGAATTCCTCAGAAACATCTCTAGAACCCAGAAAATACCGTAAAACAACACCTACGTGTCAAAATTCCGACCTGTGAGGGCCCATACTCCCCAAGAATCAAAGTTTGACATCTTATATTTGTTATAACCAATAAACAGTTAATGATCCATCAAATTCCGGTCAATGGGGCCCATACTCCCAAAAACCAAAGTTTGACTTCCATTCTATAACAAGCTCAAACAAGGAATATCTTATCACCGAGCAGGTAATTATCAAGCAGCTATCACAACAGCATTCTTTTCCAGCACAAAAACTATCACAACAACATGAAAATTGTAATGTATCTACATGGAATGGAAGCTATACATGGCATGTGATTTATATCATGTGCCTATATGATGCATGAGATGACATACCATCATCTCATCGAGTTGCAACTAAATAGAACCCATAGATAAAATATAAACAACACAATCTCAAGTGCATCACCCAACGGTGAAAACAAATCAACTGTAAATTGAAAAATCAACAAAATTGCAATCATGAGGTAAATTGGCTTTTCCCTGTATGTGGGTTAGCTATGCCCGGGCACAACTTTTTACCAACTACCGTTCCGTCCTATCCCTGACTACGGCTCCAAATAGTAAGTCAAAGAAAAGAACTCCTTTGATACCACTTTATAACATCCCGGACCCGAGTTCCAGGCAACGGGTAACCCAAGCCCGGTTCGCCACGTGACCTCAAGCGCATTTCCCCAAACGCCAGAGGCTGCTGACTAGTAGTGAGGGCCTAGGTCTGATAGTGGGGAAACTATGCCCTCATTTGTCAAAATGTAGTGCAGCGGAATACAAAATAAAACATACAACAAACATCGGAAGTAGTAAACCATACAAAACTGAAATAAACTATAGAAGTGGATATAACCAACAGTATATAAGTGATGATGCTACATGTTTCAAGTTCTAAGAAAATAGCCAAAACATGTTACACATCAATACATTATTACAAAATACAGAGTACAGCAAAACAAGAAAAAATGTTGGCAGCGGCATCGCGAGCCTAGGCTCGGTCCCATGCCCTCCTACTCCTCATCAACAGTAAAGTATCTGTATAGGTACACTTTCCCCAATCTACACCTACAGAAGCGTAATATGTTTGGGCGGAAAAACATGACCCAAACAGGGTGTGAGAAACAAATCTCAGTAGGCACCCACCAAAGGCCCATGCCCAACTGCGTGTAATCATACAACAACAGTATGAAATAGTAAAATGCAATAAGGTAAGTAGTACTAAAAAGTAACTAGATTAACAATTAAATTTCCTTTTTATTATTCATTTAATTTATTTAATTTAGTAACATTCGTGTGCTCAACAGCACCAAGCCTTCAGGCCAACCAGAACCGTTCCCTCAGGCTAAAATAGTAAACCACACCATCAGGCTTTCCCTCAGGCCATACAGAATCCAACCAACAGTTATTTCCCTCAGGCGTAACAAAAATTTCCCTCAGGCATAGGAAGTGTCACCCTAAAGCATAGAAGTCAAGCCCTCAGGCACGAAAGGTTTCCCTCAGGTGAAATACTACATCCCTCGGGCTAAATAGTGCAGTGCCCTCAAGCCAATCACAACAACACCCTCAGGATAAATACAACATTTCCCTCAGGATAAATAGGTAACCGGGCCATGACCAATAGGTAAACAAGCAGTAACAAGCAATTACTCTCAATGAAATTCTACAATTACTACTTTGAATGCATACCCTCAGGTATCTTGGCCAAACAGTTAAACAGTGGAACACACCCCCGGGGTGGTTCCAGATCCAAGCAACAATCCCAACCAGCATTTTATTATCACAATTAAATACCAAATAAATTCTAGGAAATATATATAGAAATGGTGTCAGCCACATGAAACCCCAACATGTGTTTGTGGCACGAAAATGCACAAAACGCATGACAGTTGGAAAAATTAACACAAAGCCCCCTACCTTATATGCCAATGAACACTATACTCGAATGCTGACTATAGAAATGCCCAAGAATGGCATAGATCTGATGAAGAACAAAACCCATTAAAATTTAAATAACTTACGTTAGGAGAAGAATTGGTAAAAAACCACACTAGGAGAAGAGAGGGCTTACCCGTTCAGTTCCAACGAGATCTTCCGAGGCGGAAACCGATTCCTGACGAACTCCCAGCGTATCTCCAAAGGTTCGGCCTCCTCCTTTGGCTCCAAATCAGCTCAAGTGTCTCCTCTGCCAAATGAGGAGGCTACTACCTATTTTAAGCTGAAAAAATAAAGTACACGGCGTGTACTTCTGAGTACACGGTGTGTACTTCTTTCATTTAACTATTCATTTGGTGGCACCGCCACACTGTTCATTCATTGACATGAGTACACATCATGTACTCCCAAGTACACAGTGTGTAATGTCGCCCAGCTGGCGGCGACTCCACCGCCTTACTATTCAAGCCTATCGACTGACTACATGGCGTGTAAGGAACCACTACATGGCGTGTAGTTGGTTCCTACACCCCTCGTCACTGATAATGCTACACACCCCATGTACTCATCCCAACACGGCCAAAATTACACAGCGTGTGGACAATGTACACAGCGTGTAGTTTCGAAATTTAGCATTTTTCCCCATTTTCCATATTTTCTCAAAAACACTTAAGGAAAAAGAAAAAGAAAAAGCCTATACCCCAAAAATAAGAATCGGGTTCTTACAACACATAATTATTATGAAAGGTGATAGTGGACTATTTTTTAGTTATTTTCATTATCACATTTGAAATATATAAAATGTGTATGTTATTTTTTGAATATCTTAGTATAATATTAATATAATACTTTAATTTTTTTTCTTTATATAAATAAGTCGATTTTTTTATGTTGAAGATGAGTAATAGAAACATTACCATTATCATCACCTCTAGTGATATTGGTATCACTATAAATGAAAGTTGTGTGCTAATGTTGAAGGATATTTTAATTATCTCAATTATTTGACTAATTTATCTATATTATTTTCTGTTTAGTAATCATAAATAAAAAACAATTATGATATGACATTTTTACAGGGTTATTGAATAACTAAAATAAAAAACATTTTTATTGGTGGTAATTAAATAAATAATATCGAAAGAAACACTATAAAAAAAATTACAATAATTTTATTATGTAAATTCCATGTTATATAAACACAAAAACTTATTTTTAATGTTAGTTATATTGTTCCACTAAGCCACCTAAACCTTGATAGAGGGTGTGAATGAGGGTGTGAATGATTTTATATTTTTCCTTCCAATTAATTCCTTTAAATAAATATTATTATAATATTAGTAAGAACATCACATTAATATAACAATATTATTATAACCATATAAATATAAATTAATTAAGTCATAGAAAGCATGCATATATAGTGATTTTACATGGTTTTAATAAATATTTTCAATTAAATGTGTATTCAATTGATAGTGCATCAGTGTACCCTAATCAACAAAATCATAGTTGTGAATAAAATATTTTGGATATAATGACTCTAATTCAAGGATCAAAGAATGATTAAAAGTTTTTAGAATGACCAATGCTACCCAAGGTTAAATTTATCTTTCCCTCTCTCTGATCACTACATTAAAGAGGTCCTTCAACAATTTATATATGTGATAGTCTTATCTATATATGTTTATACGAATTCATATTTTTCCCTCTTGAACTTCAATAATATTTCTCTATTGAAATAAAAATTGTTCTAATATAAAAAATTCATTTTCAAATAAATCATATGATAATGTTATTTTATTTTATTTTATTCTATGACTTATCTCTATCGAAATACATATATGATCAACTAAATGAGATGGAAATTCAATCCTATCTATTAACATAAATATATATCAACTTCACCATACAATAATTAAAATCTAAAATATACCTACTCTTTAATAACATAATTGATAGTTAATAAATTCCACCAATATATTTTTATCGCCATATGTTCCAATTGAATAATTTTCTTCTATATTATTAATTTTATTGAATATATAAATAATATGCATGCTAACTCATTTGTTTTTCTCCTCTATGATATGTATATACCATATTCATGTATTATAGAACATTACTAAGTCATTCATGTTTTTTTGTTTGAATATTTCTGAATATATGGAAATACCATCTCTATAAAACATAGGCTAGATTCTCAATATAAAATCCTTCATAGATACGGATGATGAAAATTTAATATTTTAGAAACAAATATTATTCAAAAAAAATCTAAAAAAATAAAAAATATCTATAAATAATAATTTATTTTTTAAACTAATTCCTGCAAAAAAATTAGTCATGGTATGTTAATGTAATTCCATGATTTTAATCAAATAACTCTTTCATCTTTATAAAATAAAATTTACTATTACACAACATTTTTTTATTAGTACACAAATTCAAATATAGCACATTTGAACTTTGAAAAACTTTTTTCATTCTTATCAAACATTACATCTAGATTTCCAAAATTTATATGGCCAAATCTTACTATGAATCTAACGTACACATCCATAATTTCATAGAGAAAACTCTTACGCATCTTGTAAAAAATAAAGTATCACTTAAAACAAAAAATATTACATTAATTTATAATATATATGTATAGAACCAAATATTGTTATCATATATTCATATTTTTTTCAAGTTATTTACATTTGTACACAATTAAAATTATTCCAGAATAAAAACGTTAAACACCCACAAAAATATTTTGAACTTCCTAAAATAATTCACACACTTAAAATGATTTTTAATCAAATCATAATGAATATTTACCTTGATCACATTTCTTTATAACATGATAATATCGTAACACCTATAAATTATCTCAAAATAACTATCACAAAGATCATTCCTCATATTCATCCTTCCATTACCTAGTTTTTCCCTTATAGCTTCTCTTCTTTGACAAACTGAAACTCTTTATATATTTAAATGATAAATATTATCTTCAATCAATATAAAATTTTCCAAGCATCCTTTGAGACTAAAACTAAAATCATTACACATGTATGATGTTCTTTCATTATATAATAAATTTATCTTCAATTATTTTACAACGATTGATCATAAAGTCATTTTTAATCTTCCTTGATTTCAACATTCACTGCAATAGTGGTTCATTATTCTCAATATTCCATTATTGATAGTATATACAACATAAAAAGTGAATATAAAACATGATACAACTATTTTTCCATTAACATTAATCATATTTTAAAAAAAAAATCTAGGATTATATTGAGAATAAATCCACACTTCAACATATGATTGTAATATTCTCCATTTTTAAATTTTATTGTTAAATATTTTATAAATATTTCTTCATTAACATTATATAATACTTTCAAAATCCAATAATAATATATATTTATGGATAATTTATTATTTATTAATAATAAATTTAAGAGCTTTTTCTTGACCAGATATATACATATCTTGTGTATATGAGTCTCTAAAAATTAGAAAGTTGAACTACCCATTTGACATATAATTCAAAGACTCAATATCTCCCCCTTTTTGATATAAATAGATATAAAATGTGTTATGATATATTAACTAAATGATTTATAAAAATTAATTTTTCTTTATTTCATGACAAATTTTAATGTTCATTAAAATGGGGTAATTTAATTTACCCCTTACCAATAATCCAATCATAACATTCAAATATCATTGTAGGTAATGTCCCCCAATATTGAATCATGATTCCATATACCCCTTGGTATTTATAATTTTTTGTGACAAATAAGAAATGATAATCTCATTGATAGACTTTAATACTATTGGAGTCATCCTCAACATTTAAAAAATGGAAATTTTTTAGGTATTAATGCTTTCTTCAATTTCTCCATTTTAACAAAAATCATTAGGTGCAATGATATTACCATAAAGGGACAAAAAATTCAACCATATGTTATGAATTAATTTTTAATACCATTGATCAAAATATTTTAAACAAACTATTAAAAATTCCCAACATCCATTATTAATTCCATGTATAGCCTTCAATCACCCTCAAGATCAACTCCTAGTTTTCTTTAACACATATAAACATACAAAAATTAATAAATTTTCATCACTTGGTTTGAGTTCTTTAGAAGAAAATGAGTATTGAATAAAATTATATAATAATAATTATTTATTATTCTTTTAATTATACAGTATATCATTTGTTGTTAAAAAATGTTAATCTATTTTAAATTACCCCTACCCTCCATTACATACTCATCAATTACCTCTTCAAACTTATTAAATTAATATTATTTAAGTTCATTATATTCTTTAGTTTATTTTAATCATATGTTTGTTATAGTACATGATAACATAATTCTAGATAAATCATTACACATTTACTAAAATCATTACATGTATCTAATTTGAATATCACTTGTTATTAGTTATATGTATCTAGTAATATACCACTTATTGGATCTTCATATGATATCACTTGTTATCTATATAAGTGTAAATCCTCTGATGTATATCTCCTTTGATAGAAAATATTAAAATGGTGATCAGTAATCTCTTATTAATGAAGTATCCTTCAAAGTAGAATTGATATTCCTCATATTCTCTAATCTTACATTGATCAATGAACTTAGTGAGAAATAAGATGAAAATGACTTTGAAACCTGACATACTTTCATCACAAAATACAACTCAAATTATCCAATTAAATGGTTTATCATCATCATTATTCATAATAATATTTCCTACAATATATATTTTATGTTATTATAAAATTCATATATGTCACATTATTATAAAACTCATTGATTTAGTCTCATCTTTAATCTATACCGAAATTCAAAGTTTTAATAAAAATATAAGAAACAAATAAGGATAGTGGTACATTCTGAACATTATCATTTTAAAACATGTGGATTTATTTAATGATACCTCCCTCTTCTTCTGACTACATCTTTAGTTATTAGTACATATTCATAGTGGTATTGGTTTTAGTAGTGACACTTTTACCAAATTGTTTCCAAATTTGATTGTTAACATTCTTCATATACTTTAACATTTTATTCCTCATAAATTTGAGAGTGATCCCACTTATCAAAAAACATTTTTATATTTTAAATAGGATTGTTTATTATAGTAATATAAATTTCTCCATGATTCCCATTTTTATCTTTGGATTGGATGAATTTTCATTCTTCCTTTCATTAATTCCCATGATGTTGGTTTCCTATTTCATAATCATCTAAATCGTATTGCCCATTGTCTATGATAGTTATGGTAAACAATTCGTTATAGGATCTTGGTGAAAATTATATTTCTTTATGTGTGTATTTCATTCAAATCCATGAATTTATTTATTTATTTTAACATATTCCATTTCGAAACAACCATTATTTATCAATTGTAAAGGATTTGTGGATGTATATTTATCTTCTTTATTGCTTCTAAAATATCTTACCATAAATAGAAAATAAAAAAATATCCCAAAGAAATCATGCCTCATGTAACTTTCTCTCAGGATGAAATACATTAAAAAAAATATTTTATTTCATAGCTCCAGGATTTACATAGACACATCCATGGTGTAACCTATTCCACTATAAAAGTAACACCACTTAATACTTCTTTCTTAAGAATCTTCTTATTCCCTTTTTGACCAAAAAAATCATCACCACTGATCGACAATTTAATCCTATGAAATTAAAACATCTATAATTTTCTAAATTATAATATTCATTAGAAAAAGAATTTTTTCCTTTATATTTTAAATTTTCTTAAAATTAACATATATTCTTTTTTATCTTTAAATTGGATTATCATATCCTCCAATTTATAGAACGATGTTTTACAATGTTTTATTCTTTCTTAATTATATTTTTTGATATAAGGTAATTATGATTTAACCTTTTTATCCATATGCACTTGATATTCATGTTCATAAGAATTTCCACCTTATTATTATTAATTTTGGTAATTATTATATTAAAAAACCTATAATGTTTACCTATTTATATTTAAATATTTTATTTACCTTACTTAATTATATTATAAATATATAACTCACTCTTTTCTTTATTTTTAAAATCTCTACCTTGTATTGTAATATTTATATCATTTCCTACTGTTCTTGAATTGATACAATATAACTAAACACTCTATATCTATTAATTAATGTCGTTAACTCTTCGTCAGTTTTATTTCCGTCATATTCTATAATATAGGGGTAATATGAAAACTATAAATTTTAATATATTTCTTCAGATGAATTATAATAAATTACATCAACCCCTATTAGAGTAAATCATTTCTCATTAGCTTGATTCTCCTAATTCTCCTTTAAGTCATCCTTCTTTTTCTTCATTGAAAAAAGACAGATAACTTTAGTAGATTAATTTTCAAAATAAATTATGTATTTAAACATTATACTCTTGATGTAAATCCTTATCTAATGTTGTTTAGAACTTATAAATTATTCAAGTAGAGGTTTAAAAATATTTAGTTTATTTATAATAATAATTAATAAATTCATCCTTTTTATCCTCATGGTAAAATTATCAAAATTTAATAATATTTTAACTAATAAAAAAATAATCATGTTTTTTAATCAACAAGACCTCATAAAATAAATTATCATGTGTAATTTCATACTGCTGATAAAAATATTACATGAAATCATATTTCCCTATAAAAAAGAATCTTAATAAAAAAAATGATATTCATACTCCCATAACAAAACACTATGTGAAATAATAAATTTTATAAAATAGAAATCTATATAATTAAACAGAAAATCCATTAAGATCATTTACCACTTGTTAGTTCAAATAACTCTTAATAATACCAATGCCCTAAGAGGGGGTGACATAGTCTGTTAACCAATTTAAACATTTTCTTTCAATTGCTAAATTTATCCCGATCTCATTCCCATATTAGTATGTGTTTAACATTAAATTTGAAATAATATTATGTACATCTAAAAATAAAAAAATGCACAATAATCATGAAATAATATTTAGTTTACTTACTTCAACAAAATGATCTTGGAATAAGGTTCATACATCTGATATTGTAATGGTGTACTAATAAAGACTAGATCACATTTGTAATGTTGTGATTTATTCTATGGTCACTCCACACCAAGGCTCAATTCCTATACAAGGGTTCTTGGATTACCCACAGCAATCCAAGTTCCACTCTATCTTCCTCTCTATACTAACTACTTCTATGATGGTCGTGAGTGATTTATAAACTTGTTATTCTTCTTTGTATAAGTATATAGAAACAAATATATATCATAGGATAAATCTAGAATTGATCTTTAGTGAAATACAATTTATTGATCCTATATTAAGAAATTAAATTTAAATAATAGAGATAAATAAATTATTTTCTTCTTTTTTATAACACATATGAATGATTCATTAGGTTTGATATAGATTTTTATAAGGGTTCATATGTTCCAAAATGTATGAAAGAGGCCAGCACTAGTGGTGACGTCATGTACTATACATTATAGATACTATTCCCTCTGTATAGAGTGTTCTAAACATAACCCACAATAAAATCATTAAATAATTAGTAAGATTATAAGTATGGAATCATAGTGATAATCTATGCATATAAACATCATTATTTGTAGTATAAAAATTTTCCCATGTCATAAATCAGTTAAATTTTAATATCAATAAGTAATAGATAATTACCTGGATAATCTAAAAAAGGTTCCACTACAATGTAACTCCAGATTATGTCATCTTTTTTCTATTACCAACACCTAGTTCCACCTTCTTAACAACTTAGTATAAGATATTTCCCCTTATATAAATCCATGATAAAAATATGCATGTTATGATTCCCATATAGGGTTTGATTATATAATCCATTTTGAATTCACCAACATAACCATATAATAATTATTTCTATATATATGTGAGTGTATGACTTAACATGGAATAAATAACCTAATTATCAACCACCTATTATGGGACATCATGTAGTAACCATGAAACTAGAAACCCCAACCATACATAATTCGATATCATGTTGATATGGAGAGTCATTTCACACCATGGATCCAATTCAAGTAATATTGGATAAAATACTAAGGTGTGGGTAACATAACCAACCACCAATAAAAGTTAAATCAAACCCAATCACCCATAGTAATTCCCTATGCAAAATTCACACACATAGTTGATGGGAGATGAAGTGGGACTAAAGAGGTTTTATTATATCCACACTCTCACACAATATAGACTAAACACCATCACTCGTGGTAAGGACCCATAAAAACATATCACATCAACCACCACATAGTGATACACATTCCCTCTCAAGGCCTAACCACACACTAAGGCCTCGAACATTGAAATCATATATCCCAACCTTTACAAAAGGCTACTCTTAAGCATGGACCTCTCATTCATTTATACAAAGCATAGAAACAAATGATAACCTAAATAAAACTTCCTCAATCCCTATAATAATCACCAATGACACACATTTAACCAAACTAACAACAGTTTATATCTCTATGAAAATGTACCATACCTGCTATATTGTTATTCTACCCTAGCTAGGACACCCATGTGAACCCTAAATATTATTACTTTTCTCATCCAGAACCCACCCAGTTACTTTTGTAACTTAGGAAGAAGGTATTTCATGAAAAACATACACTTTCATGCATGATATCCCATACAAACACTAAAACATGGTATAGTCTTTCTACCTCAAGCCATAAGGATCCAATTAAATGAAGGGTGCTTCCTATTTCAATCCAAATGAACTAAATCTCCAAAATCTAACATAAAACCATAGAATTTGGGATTTTAAAACTGTATAAAATAAATAAAAACATAAATTTATAACTATGGATTAGATGGGGTTGGACTTATTGAATTTAATCCAACATAATTAATAGCACTTCAAATAGAGAAGGAATGATGATTGGGGGAGCTAATAAAATAAGAACCCAAAATATGGGTTATAATTAATGTGGATATGGGAAAGATATGTGTGTATAATTAAAATGGAAAATAAATTAAATAGTATAAATTCCCTAAAAAACACCTAGGTAAGCTAATGGGAACCCTCCCTACCCCCACTTATCATCTAGTAGTGTTTCAGAGGCCCCAGTCACCAAGTAGCCTACAACTTATACTAATTTATTTCAGTTAAAAACTCCCCCCAAATTTCTCTCTTAAAAACAAAAAAAAATGTAATCCTTTTTAAAAATAGTGTAAACCAAGATAAAAAAATTAAATTAAACTTCAAAGGGTTCCTTGAATCAAACCATGAAATTTTAGGGGTATTAAAAACATCTCCCCTAAGGAATTATCATCCCTGAAAAGAATATCTAATTCTTATCATTGAACAAATCCAATAAGTAAACTCATGTATCAAAATCTTAATCCTAGTTATCCTCCTAGATATGAATTTCTTCTATATTATATGAATAATATGTATTGTCTTTCCTTGAAAAAGTTTCTTACATTGGTTGATGATGCGAACTCAGAATTCCATAGAGGGTGTATTCTTCTATAACTTGACACCATAACTGTTGATCACATTATTAAATCAAGGATAATAATTTTAGAGTAATGATATGTGAAATATATAATTTAAACCATGACTTTATGTAGGAATATCATAATGATTGGCTACTAAACCAATTTAATGCACTATCTTGAATGAACTGAAAAACCATGTTTCCAACATCCCCTACTTCTTTAGAAAATGATTCTCGAACCATGAAAATTCCCTCAAGAAAAATATTTCTCCCATGTTGAACAACATAGTTTCTCACTACTATTTGATATATTATAATTACCTTCTCATAGTGGTAACCAGCCTCTTTTAAAGAAATTATACCCTCTTAGTGTCATCATACATTAGACTCAACCGAATAATAATTGATTCTATTAAAAATAACTAACATAGGGTTGAGTGACATGATCAACCATATCAGGACTCATTCTGATCCGTCCCTATCAAAGCCAAAACATTATTTATATATAAAAACTCTACAAAGCTGTATTTTTCATCCCATGTATATGCATGCCCTGAGCATTTAATCAAATATTATGAAAATATTATTAAACTAACTATTTATTTTTGGGTGGTATTCCATGGTCAAAATAAATTCAAATCCCATATATTTATGAAAAAACAACCAAAATGGGATTTTAAATGGGTATCTCGGTTTGATATTATGACACGGGTATCTCGTAAAGTTGTATTATCTCATTTGTGTATAAATTCTTGTATTATCCATTGAGTAGGTCTCTTAGAAAGTTAATAAAATAATTTATTTCTTAAATTATTCAAAAATAACATATGACACATCCTAACCCCTTGAGTTTCTAGGAGGAATAGTGAAAAAATATATGGTCAACTCATCTCACATAAATATAACAATTTGTAGTATATGATGTAAAGAAGAGAAAACCCAATTATGTGGGGACCATTTTAACGCATGAGGAAATTTCATCATACATAAACAGATCCACACCTCCTAAAATAAGATACTATAATTTATTCACAATACCTTGAAATATTGGAGGTTGTCAGTTTGGGATTGATCAATTTAACATTCGAGCTAACATTAACCCAATTCCATTAGGTGTTCTTAAGAAATTGGAGATTATATAAATTTATTCAGATATGATGACTTATAAAATCGTAGAACAATAAACGAAGCATCCTTATGAAATTATAATGTATGTTCTCATCAACGTTATTAAATTTTAATTACCCATTTAATTTATCATCCTTAATATATAAAACGATAAGGAAATATTGTTAGTTATTGTGAGACCCTTATCAGATATATGAAGTGATCGCAAAATTGATCAAGAGGGGAAATAAAATTTTACTGTCATGGAATAATGTAATGAACAGGGAATTAAAAATCATGGATTATTTCCCATATATCTTATACAAACAACATTATATGAAAATAATTGTCATCCACCATTCCTCACATTATTCTTCAACCACCAACTCTATAGTCTTCTTGTAAGGACATCTACCCTGTTATTCCCATTCCATAGGGAATAAGTTATCACAAAATAGAATGTTTGTATGTACTCTACTCGACACCTATTTCATAGGTGGATGTCTTATAGGGTGAATATATATTGAATAATATTATTATCCATGTGTGTGAAAAATCACACACCAAAGAGATAATGAAACCAACGTATCATGGAATAGACCACTATGGGTAGCTCTAGACCATGGTTTGGGTAGTTCCACTAGTTGGATCATATTTAACAAGACCCCTAAGGTATCTCCCAATACTCTTACATCAAAACATCTCCTATAAAAAAAACTAGGGTAAGAAAAATCTATGGTATAACCCTTACCTAGGTTAGTAGAATTTAGAATTTATGTGGACATCTGCCTTTCCAAAAATAACTTAAATAAATCTTCATGCTGATTAGTTCCCTTTAATTTCACTCCCTTCTTGGTTATGTACATCATAAGAACTGCCAACTAATATAATTCTAGGATTAACTACTTGTAATATTCCTCAAATAAAAAAAACAGTTTATCTCAATAACATTTTTTATTTCTTTCTAAGATGTAATTATCCCCACCGTTCCCAAATCAACTTAAATTCACACCATTTATAAAACACACCCATGAATGTATGCCTCTCTAATAAATAGGAGAAACATTGATATCTAGGAATAATGTAAATGGGATTAAATATACTCAAAGTATCTTTTGTTTCTCAACATGTGTCTCCAAGGCCCATGAATGTACAAAGATATCACCATTAATCACCACAAAGAAATAGTCATGGTATGGATGGAAAATATGGTTCATGAGATCCACAAAAACAACTGAAATGTTCATAAAACTAAATGAAATAACAAGGTACTCATATATCTGATTCATACTATGAAACAACTTATAAATTATATACTCTACCTAGATACCTAATAGGTGATATCCCAACTAAATATTATTCTTTCATAACCATTATTCTCCCCTAAATTTATAAAATGAACAGCCTATTTAATTGAATTGGAACTTATTCTAATCATTAATATGGTTTTGATTTTGGGAATTCATGAATAACCTAAAACTATTATCATAATTATTGGGAATTAAGATATGATCTCCCCATATATAGGCACACTAATGAATGAAACTTTAATTTTAGGATCCTCATTCTTTTCCTTGGTCTCTCCCAACTTTTCTGGCATCATAAGAAAAATAAGTATTCATATGGGACAAAAACCTAGAATGAGATCAATCCAATACTCAATATCCCTCTAAATAGGTAAAATTGATAAATATTTTGAGTATATATCCTATAAATAGTCCACCACTAGAGGGAATATATATGTAATTTCACTTACTCAATTTGGAAGACTATCCTGGCCATCGACATTGTAATAGATTGAAAATGAAAATGATAGAGACCATATATATCTAACTATACATACCGTTTACCTAAAAAGGTATAACCTTTTGAATTATGATTTTTATATGATAAAAAACTCATATATAAATCATTGTGAGTCTTGAATCATGATAGCTAATCCATTATAAAAATGATACAGAAATTTTCATCTCATGAATGATGAAATCCAAAAAATGTCCATATCCCCCAACCACTATATCATACTCAAGAATAATTGGAGACAACATAATATATTAATAATAGGCATATAAAGGTCCATCACACTATATTATAACTAAACATCCAACCCCAAATAAATCAAAATATTTGAAGGTATAAAATAGTGATATTCTTTTATGTCAAACCAATTAGTAAAAATGGTAAAAGAAACTAAAATTGTACCTTTCATGGAAGAGAAACCATCATACCCATCATTTAGAACTATTAAATAATAATAAAAACTATTTATCTCTAATCATAGTCCATGAACCCATGATCCCTAACTGTCTTACAGAACTAACCCTCAATGAAATTGTTGTTTTCTCCCCTCAGATCCTTGACTAGATCCTCTCTTAGGCTTTCTAGATGAGACTCATCTATCAATATGTTGAGGTAATCCTATCAATCTTCAGTAGGTATGAGTTATCCATTAACCTTTACATGAACATAGTTAAGGTATATTTTTATATAAAAACTATAATTTTACCATATTAAAACAAGTATGGTTATAATGACTTTCATTGTTACATGTTTTGGAGATTATGGGAAATTTTAACTTTTGTTATCAAAGGGTTATGAGGGGGAAATGGTAATTTAACCTATCATATGATCACATAATAATTTATTTTTTAGTCACATGGTTCTTAGATAATATGTTACCAGAGGGCTTTAGTTTTGTCTAATTTTAAGTCGATCATGTTTTCAGGGACTATTTAATATTTAACTAATAAATATTAATTATTATCACATGTGATATTGGTGATATCTCCTAGATGGAGTCTTTTATTATAATTATAAATTTTTAGTTACTTTCAAAATTTGGTTTACCTAGGTAATGAATAAAATTAATTTAGGTGTTGGGTCCCTAGAGAGCCTTTATACAGACATTTAAACTAAATAAAATAAATAGAAAATAAATTTAATTTCATATCCCCTCCCCTATAACATTCATGTGTATAAAAAAATTGTATTAGGATCTACCCAAATTTTCATGATTGTTCGAAGAGTGATGAATGGATAAGAGGTGTTGGCTTCATCTAAGGAGTTTGGTCGGGATTCGATTAAGATTTGGGGGATACGTATCCTATATTTCGACATGAAGCATTGGTTTTTTTCACCAAAATGTATTATGTTATTTTGATTATTTTTTCACCATGTACACCATAGATCAGTCATTTTTTGTCATCAAATTATTATATGGACTATTGGATATTCTGTGATGACCTATGTGAATTGATTTGGAGAGAAATAGGAGTTTCTTGTGAATCTTTGTGGATTTCCATTTAAGAAACTCGATCACACATCATGAACACAAATTGTGGACACACATAATATTTTCTTTTTTTAGGAATTAAGATTATTACTATAATATGTGTGGTCCATGAGTTAATGACATGTTGGGTCACTTGGGTTGTGGATGAGTACATGACCATACACCCCGTGTAAGGGTACATGGCCATGTAACCTACGTGGCCAAACCCCTTATGTGGACCATGCCTTGAGGCCACATGAATTATTTAGCCAAAGGGCTTGTGAAGTAGATGACTAGGTACCCCATGTGTGTAAAACACCAAATAGAGATAATTAAAACCATGTAATTGGTAGGAATAACCCATTTCGAGCTAAGGTACATGGCCAGAGTCGGACTTGAGGATGATTTCCATGTACTCAGGGTACTCAAAGTGTACATTCTCTTTGGAAGGGTTCTGTATGTTTTCTTTCCATGAAGTTATAATTAGACTTATGGGTATTTTATTTTGTGTTTTTTCATTATAAATGATTTTCATTACTTTGTGGTGGTCATATGTCATTGGTAAGGTGTTTTTTGTTGATGTAAGGATTGTTAGGGGAGTTCTATTATGGTTTGGTATTTAGGGTCCTCCTAAGGGAATCATGGTGTTAGTACTAGTTACATGTTTTAAGCTTAATGAAATAATTAGAATAATATATTCCATGGGGATTAGTTATGTGTTATTTGTTTGGTTCCTAAAATATGGTATCATGTAGAAATAGGGATATTTATATGGATTTGTAGACTGGTTACATGAGGGTTATATAAAATGAAGCCTATGGGTTGAGATGAAACTGTGGGGTGCTAGGTATGGTTAGGTGAAATTTATTAGAGGATGAAATAGGACTGAGGGACCCTATAGGATTCCCTTATGGGTGAAGTTATTACCAAAGTTGTTTCATGTGCTAGAGAGGTCTTTTAAGGATTCCTATAATTGGATTGACTAGAGGGTTGGTTTTGATGGATGATTCCCCTTTATGTTGTTATAGTTATAATTTGATTTAGAGGAACCTCTATGAGTGCCCCATGTTATGTTGACGCCATAGAGGATAATCTTCATGAATTCATTATTGATGATGATGAGTTTAGGAATTTTCCCAACCATTATTTTTTTAAAGCTTATGGCATCGGGGATACAAGATATTACTTAATATTGTTTGGAATTTGAGAGGAAATATATGGATATTATGGGTTGACACATTAATCCTTGTATTATTTACATTCTCATATCTATTTTTTATAGTTAGTTGGATCTTATGAATTTTATAGATAGTCTATATGATTTTACCCCTTAGTATTGCACTATAATATAAATGTGGGGTTGTGTCTTATAGTAGTTGAGAACCCCCATGTATTGGATTGTATTAGATTCGATGTTTCATCAATCCCAAATGATAGATTACTGGGCTCTTAAAGTTATAAAATAATTTTGGAATGTTTAGTGGTTCATAATTGTTGTCCTAGAGTTCCTATCGCTAGTTCAAATCATGTTATCAGAGTCATGGAATTCATTAGTGGTGTTGATTATTGTGTGGTACATTGATAGAGATGTACCTGGGACCAACATTATTTTATTATTGTTATGTTTAGTGCTTGTAATCTTCCTTAGTGTATAAAAGACACGATTGATAATATGTGGCTTGGTGATCCATGTGCTCTATGGTTTTTTTATCTTGTAAAAGAAGGTTTGGTAGATCTTGGATGGAACATTAGTACCCATTAATTTATGGTGGTTTATTTATTAAGTAATTTATTTTTATTCTAGTAATTATTTGTCTTGGTTGGGTATATAACATGTTTATGCATTTGTTATGGCATCAGATGTTAGGTAAACAATTGGGTGTGTTCAACTAAAAATTTCATTCTAACCACCATCATGGGAACTTTGGTTTGTGCACAGACACAATATTATACTTTCATGTTGATCATGGTATAATAAATAAATATGGATGAGGCCTAGTGTTTCTTGATTGAGTGGGACCACATGTATGGAGTCTGAAGATCAAATTGGAGTAAAGGGTCAGATGTTGATGATCGGGTTCGAGGAAAGGATCGAGGAAGAAAGTTGAGCCTCTTATATATTTTATTGTCTTTTATTTATTCTACATATGTGGTCAGGCAAGTGGGAAATAGATTGATGTGTGAAAGTATTCATGTATGGTTTTATGATCCATTCCATTTATAATAGCACCCTTTTATTATTTATCTTTTTTACTTTGATGTATATGGATTAGTATGTGTTTCATTTATTTCTACTGTTGTTTATTATAATATTAGGGTGTAGTATCTCCATGGTACTACTATAGACCATCACTATTAGCTGGTAGCCTCTAGAATCTAGGAATTATTTCATAAGGACTTATGGTGATCCAAATCACATGATCTTTCATGTCAAGCTAGTTTCATTTGATACAAAATGGTATCATATCCAATACATAAATATAAGTGTTATAGAACTACCGATGCTTTAGGTATGGGGTCCTTGGAAATGAATTTTACCTTTAATGCTATGGACAGTGTAACACTCCTATAAAAGTGAGTCTTACAAGACTAAATATTATTACACATATCAACAAGGTGCGCCATTTTTTTGAGGATGACTTATTATAACTCTATAGTAATGTGTGTTTGGAATGGATTAGCTTTAGGATGTGTGACCACTAGGTAAGTTTCCATTCATTTGTATGAGTTAATAAAAAAGAATACTAAATGAAAAATTGTTAGTAGGTGATAAAATTAATTAGTCATCTAGGTGAACTCAGTGGGTATTATCATTTGGGGTGCTGGGAAGGTAACTAATATATTACATAAGAATCTACCCTTTGTATCATTATTCTACTCAAAACACATCTAGAACAAATATGGATTGGAACCCAATCAAAAAATTTCACTCAAACCAACCTTGATACCTAGAACCCTCCTAGCTCTTCACCTCCATGCAAAATCAATCAACATGACTATTCAACCCCCCCCCTCATGATATTTATAGCCACATGTAAACTCTTTCCTGATCTGGTCGCCTCACAAGAATATTAACCCTAATTATGTAATAATTAGAGTATCATTTTTTTATATTATTATTTAGAAGGTTGTAAATCCGTTTTCATGTAATTTTTCAGATCGTTTGACGAATATTGGACTGGTGCATCATGAATACCTTCTCTATGGGACGTCCAGGTTAATTGGGTGTTAGGATTATTGTTGAGGGATTATTTAGTTATGGTATCTATAATAATTTAAATATGATGTGTGTTTGAGATTATTATTTTGGTAGTTGTATATTTTTTAATGACAATAGGATTATATATATATACATCATTATAGACAGGTAGGAATCATGTTACATGTGATTGTTTTTGTATGATTTCATGAATAATGGCGGTTTGATTATTTAAAATCTTACAAAAAAAATTTGGTTTTGTTTTATATAGACTTATTTTATTATTACACTCAATTAAACTAGTATTATTTCCATATAATGATAGGTTATGTGGATATTATAGTTGTATTCCCTCTTATTATGTATATATAGTCCCTTTACCATGGAATTTATGGAGACCCTTGAGGGATGGTGCAGTAATTAGATGTCTGATGAAGACTTGATGTGGTCTATGATGTCTGATAGGTGATTAGATTAGTCTTCAGTTTCCTTCTGGATTTGATACACTTAGGGGTTTTTCTATAGGCATATGTATACTTCATGTGCTAGATGTCGAGCACTAGGAGTTATCTTTGTATTGAGGATGGGTTGATAAGGAATGTGTTGTTTAACACAAATACCTATAGGTTATATATGTGCTCCTAGTGGCGTGATGAGATTGTGGGTAGAAAATCATGGTTTTGGAATGATTCTTGGGTGGAATATAGTATTCTATTTATCCTTGGAAGGAGTAATAAGCCCCATTTTTTAAGAGAATCACTGATAATGTTCTAGATAGATGGAACTGTCAAGCATGAGGAGTATATTCAGTGTTTTAGGCACATTATCTTAGGTTTTATGGGATTCCACTCATGGTATCATAATTATAGTTGTGTAATCATGTAACATGGAAGTATTAAACTTTTAAATTCTGGTGGTAGTGAGTAGGAAATTGTGTGAGATCTTATGAGTGGTTCTTAGAGAATCACTCTACCTTGTGAAGGGTGGTGGTGGATGAAATGTTTTTTTTGGGAAAATCCTTAATTTTTATGTCATGGGAATATTAGATATCCATAATATCAATTGGTTAATGAATTAGTGGAATAATTCATGTCTTTTTTACTGATAATTATTTTGTTCGTGGGGGAACCTGATCAGTGTTGGTGTGATGGACCAATTGAGATCGGTACATAATGAGTAGTGTAAGGGAACTCATATGGTGGGGAACATTCTATATGGTGATATAGGTTTTGATCCTTATTATAAGTGTATTATTAAGAATAGTGAATGTAATTATTGGTGAGATAGGAATGGGTAGTGGTTGGTGTTTTATGTTGGTACACATGTATGAGTGATTCATCCATATTATCTTATTGTGTTCAGTAATTATTAGAGTGTGGTATGGTGATATATGTGTTTTGGTTTTTTGGGTAGCAATTAGTATCCTCCCATGGTGGGGAAAATTGTATTATTTGTGTATGAATAATGCTCATGCTATAAAGCTCACGGATGAAGTGAGACAAATTTGTGGTTGTTCAAAGTGGCATCATATGTTGGTTCATGGGTAGAATCTATATTTATCTACTTTTGTGAAAAGTACTAGATTGGGGCATTGAAATTTAGAAACATGGTGGAGTATTGGTTTCAACAAATAACACAGCATGAATATAATGTGATCCAAGAGAGTATTGGTTCAGATATGTGTCAATTTTCATAGTGAGATCATGTTGGTTACTTGGTCATTAAGGATTTATAGGGGAAATAAGAATTATGGTGGAGTGATTTTAATATCCCACACCATTATTTATTGTAGATATTATGAGAAATTATAATTTTTGTTCTATGTGGTTTATAAGGGGGGATTGATACTTTACCATAACATATGATCATAGAATAATTATTGGCCACTATATTGGTCTTAGAATAAGGTTTTTATCCTAGGAATATTGTTTGGTGGAATTACAATATGGTCTTATTTTCAAAGAATATTATTAATTTAAATGAAAGTTATTAATTATTCCAACATGTAAAAATGGTTATATCACTTTAATAGAGTCCCAAATGAGAATTTTTATTTCACAGTTGATTTGGGAATGGGTTTTTTACCTATCGGAGGTAGAATCCACTATTAGTTTATGGGTCCTAATATGAGTATATAAACAGATATTTAAATTGAACTAAATTAATTAAAAATTTATTTAGTTTTTCACTATACCCCTTCCCCCATTTCCTTAAAATGTAAAATAAATTGTGGGAGTGCCTCTCTCTCTATGGAATGTGGTCATGATGAAAAGGAATAAGGTAGAAGAGGTGTCGAGTTTTTCAAACAACTATTATCGAGACCAAATCCACATGCAGCGGCAATGGTTCATAGATTTAAGATTAAAGAATATTCATTTTCACCTTGAGGTAAGTTTTTATATTTTTTACCAATACATTTATATTATTTATTTTATGTTTTACAGTTATGATATTGAATATTTGGAGTTCTATGAGGGTCTTCTGGGAGTAATATGGGGAGAAACTAGGGTTTCAAAAGAATCATAGAAGATATCTGTTTTGGAAACCCAATCACATGGAGTGTAGTTAAAGAAAACAAACCATGTGTTCTTATTGTTGGTGTAACATTGGGTTTGATCACTAAATGTCATGTATTCCATGAGGACACACCAGTTTGGGTCACCCGAGGTGTGGTTGAGTACTCAACTCGACACCCCATGTAGGGGTACATGGTCATGTAAGGTACACATCTAGACCCCATGGGTGGAATGCATCCATGGTCCATGTGGAGTATTTTTACCATAGGTCATGTGATGCAAATAGCCAATTCCCACATATGAGTGACTCACTATGTGGGTATAATGCATGTCATGTACTTGGAATGTACATATTGGTCAGGTTTTAGTGCAATGAAACAGTGGGTTTTTTGGATGCAGATCATGTACTCGGGAGATATGTAGAGTACATTACCATTGGATGGTTTTGGATATTTTCTTACCTTATATTAAGAATAATACTAGTGAAATGTGTGACTTGTTAAATGGATTTCCTTTATGGTTTTGAATTTATATTCTTCCTGTATGAAGTATGGTGTAAAAACGATGTGAGGTCGGTGGGATTGATGGAAATATTTTCATGGGAGATTCCATGGTATTTTTTTGATTTTTCTCGTGGTTCCTGATAGATGAGATAGACTACTGACTTAGATGAAATGATGAATTTTTAGACTGGTTTGTTGAATTTTATATTAGATAGAGCCTACAGAATGGGTTAACTTTATGGTATTTTATCTATGGTTGGGTTTTGTTGAGTAGTGTTGCACCATGAAACTGCAGCCCTAGGATCGGTGATAGAACTTATTATTTAAATATTTTTTTTAAGGAATTATATTTCCCTAAATCGTTACCGTACATAATTAAAAAATTAAAAGGAAATATTGATTCACTTACATACTCAATATCTTTTAGGATTCGAGTTTTTGATAATTGGAAAAAATCATTTACATAACATGACTCATGTCTTCCAGTGATAATTTTTTCACCATACGTAGATTTTTTAATTCCATAATAAGTATTCAACATATCCCAAAAATTTCTTTGAAACATAATAACCTTTCAAATGCATCATGATTACTATTATTTTTTATAACCCAGTAAAGGTAAGCTTGATAAAGGAGATCTAAAATGTTATGTAAAGGAATGATAGGAGTCAATAATAGAATAAATACAGCATGATAAATATGGATCACGTAAGTAAATACCAAATGAATCAATAATCATACAACATGATCAAGAATTATTTACATGGATAACATAAATACATAAATGTTCACAGGAAAAATAATAACCTATTTCACAATTATTGAATGCTAAATATTGGACATCATAATATTTTTACCAAAGTCTTGTACTAAGACATCATAAATAATTGGGTATGAATACAATAAATTCCCAGGCTAGTTTGTCTCATGGGACCTATTAATTCATCAAGGAAATATATAATTGTGGGATCCACCCTTCTATATAATATGTATAATGTATTAATCATATGAAATGAATGAATAAAAATTCAATACAAAATCAACATGCCTTAGTAATAAGATTTCATTTTAAAAAATAGAATAGGAAGTGACAATATTTAATCGGTACATTTCCAACCATCCATTGAAGTCAATATTCATCCTTATATAAATATAACTTATATATATTTTCACTTTCTATCGGGTCAATAAACATGTTACCTTTCTTGGAAAAAATACCCAATATATTTTTTATAAAATTGGGTCTTTTCACCGTATTCAGTAATGGGTATATATTTATGACAATATTTGAAATAATATAGAATATATACATAATATTAAATAACATGGACATGAAGAAGACCATAAATTTATTATAAATTAAAATGTTGTTATAAAAAAATTCCCTTTGAAATTAGACAATAAAATGCAAGTATATATTTTGAAAAAAAAATTGTCTTAATGATTTTGCAATGAAAGAAGTAATAAATAAATTACCATGATATTTTAATGCGTTTTCACTAATAACCCTAAAAATTTATTTTTAAAATAATATAATATAATAAAATATTTAAAATAATCTATAATTAAATAAGAAAATGTGGATTGAATGATAAAAATATATATAACTAGAGTGAATTCCCTTTCAAAATAAGTTTAGAAAATAATAACCTTTTCAGGTAAAAAATCATATAATAATGGGAATAGATATTACTTTGGAATGCCATAAAAACATAGAAAATATGTTAAATCTAGAAGGAGGGTCATGACGATGAAAAAAAATGTTGAAATTGAAAATGTTTAAAATGTGATTCTTTTCAAAATTATATAAATAAAATAAAAATGGATTATTTCAACAACATAAATAAATTTATTTTAAAATTTTTAATAAAATTTATTTTCAAAGATATAACATTTTTAAATCATATGAATAAACAAAAATACATTCTTAAAAAAATATAGATATGGAAGAGGAACATTCCTATGCAAAAAAAGTGAAATATAGTAGTATTTTCTTGAGAAAAAACTACAGTGGATTTGAGTAAAAAAACAGGGGGATGAATGGGATAATCATAAACCATAGACATAGCCATAGTATAAGAAAATATATATAGGGATTAATAATGAAATATCATGTAATTCACCCAAATATGATTCAATCATAAATAATTGTGATTAAAAGTTAGATTAAAACAGAAACCCCTATGTATTTGGTAAATTACAAATAAAAGTACATTAAAACATTTAAAATGATATATATATAATGAAATAAACAAAAGATTATTTCAAAATATATCCTTGGGTAAGTACATTCACAACATAAAATCAAAATATTAGTGCAATATGAATCAAGACTCATGAAATCAAAATTGATACCAATAACCCTTACAAAGACTGTAACATTTCAGTTAAAAATAAATAAATAAAGTGAATATATGAAAAAAAATAAAAAAAATATTAATTCACAATAAAACATTAATATTTCATAACACACATAATCATAGAAAACCATAGTCCATGAATAATTGACATAACTTAATGAAAACAAATTGAGTAAATAATCCCTTACCTCGATTACTGAATTTCCTTAAACTTCCAGTAAATTATTGATAAATAAGAATATATTAATTATATGTTTTATTGAGAAAATATTTCAAGTTTTTCTCTTTTATATTATCATGTATCATCATTTTCTCTTTTTATTTTTGAAATTTAGTATAGTTCATGTTGGTCATATTGGGATCATTGAGTTCATAATATCCAAACATATACATTATATTTATAACCCTCAATGGACATAGTAAAATGGTTTAATAAAATTCATAAGTTTCAAGTAATATGGTATATATCATTCAAGAAGTAAGTATGATTAACAAGTTATCAACATGTTACCATCCTAAAAACCATCCTCAATAAGCCTAATTTTTTTTGTTAGAAATAACCATGTCTATTTATATTTACCTACATAGTTATAATAGATACATTAACCTTCCATATTCATAACCATAAAATTAACTGAATATTAATGTTAAATTAAATCAAAAGTCATTTTTAATACTACCCATGGGAGAATAAAATTCAATAAACCACCATTCATGACATAGGATACGTAAAAAACATTGGTGAGTGATGTTTTTTGAAAGTGTTCAGACAAATGTAACTTGATAAATATGTGAGTTTTGTAATTAAAAATATATAATATATATAAAACTAATTTATGATAAATTTTTATTTATTAATTTCATTATTTAGAAAGTGTAATGATAATTCAAATTAAAATAACATCTTTGATCATCATTCTTTTTGACATAATAATGGAATTTAGAGGAGATTTTATTGAGAGATATCATATGATACCCCATAATAAATTAATAAAGAATTATAATACCCAAAAATGGAATCATGGAATCAATATAAGTTAATTTTTAATATGTTTTCAAGATAATACATCCTAATTAATAAATGTGAGAGAATATTGGAAACCCTAACTGCAGTATTTGAGATGAAACCTATCCATTGGACATATGACCTTTGGAGATGTGAAATTTGATTAGTCTAGGTGGTTATTTATGAGGCATTAGAAGATTGAATATGGATTTTGGTACATTCTTTTTACAAAATAAATACGAATATGTTTCTTTGTAAAAGATATATCAAGCCACTATTATAGGAAATGATCAAAGGTATTCTCACAAATATTTATCCATTAAGGGTCATAAATATAATTTAAAATTTAAAAGGGGTTTTAAAATTGAAAATCAATAGTTTTCCCAAACATTTACCCATCCACATGAATCATTATTATATTATCATAATTTTTTAATTATATATATAAACTATTGATTAAATTAAATAGATTTTAATTCATTTTTATTTTAACTATTGTACTTTGAATTTAAAAAATAATGATATAAATTAAAGTAAAATTGATACATTTATGTCATTAAATAGATATCAAATTATTTTTCTAAAACCATGGAATACAATAATTATTCAAAATATTATAACATTAATTATTTTAAAACTACCATATTTGACTTTTCTTCTCCTTTTTTAAGCATTACATTAACACTTTTAAGTATTTTATATAATTATAATTTTATATAAAATTAAAAATAAATTAATATCAAAAAAATAACTTTTATATTATCAAAATATAAATGTATAATCATTAATAATTTTTGTATCTCAATGATAACATATTAGAGATATTAAAATACAAAGAGTTATATTTTGTATTTATTCTTTACCTAAAATACTGTAAAGTTCATATTCAAATTTTTGTTTCACAAAATTTTAATTTTTTTGAAGATAAAATGATTATGTTGAAAATAAATTCATCCAATGAAATAATGGCTAGTGTTTTTCTATTTGAAGATGTTGTCCCATTTTTTTACTACTTTTAATCAATTTTAATATTTACCATGGTGAATATTTTTTCATGGTTCAATTCATTAAGACACAGAAATTAAATATACCTCATACCTAAATTTGAAATTAATATTCCATATATGTGAACCATTTTATCAAATTTAAACCATAAAAGTGACAGAAATTAATATTAATATAACCGTGTAATATGTGTCAAAACAATGTTTAGAAAAAATAGATCTTTCGACCATAAAATGTATTGCATCCCATTAATTAACTAGTAACCACTATTAGATGAATATTAATTTATTTGATGAAATATATAATCTAAAAATTTATTATAAATCATTAATAAATTGTAATTAATTAAAAATTTAAAAATAAAAATTCATTGTGTGCATAATGTTTTTTCCTAAAAATTATATCATTTTACCTTCAAATTATTTTATATATAATAAACACAATTTTTTATAATTTTATGAATAATAATTAAGTTATATTTTAAATAAATTTCATTTAAAATAATTTATCAATGGTAAAAATTTTGTTTAATAAGAAGAAATAACTCTACAAAAAATAATATTTTTATATTAATTGATATTATTCTTAAGATTTAAAATGGAGTACTTATTTCATAGAAATTAGTAAATGAATTTTTGTTAATGAAAACCATTATACGTATATTTAATAATTTATTTACTCTTATACATATTCATTGATCCAATTTATAGTTTGTAAAAGTTATATTTAAAGAATAATATTTCAATAGAAAGTCGTGGTTCATTTAAGCTTGGTGTAATGTTGTAGTATTATTTAACGAAGGTATACATATTGAAATATGGGGGTGTTAAATTCTCCCCCACTTAAAAAAGATGTTTCCTTGAAATTAGAATTATCTATCACCAAAATTAATTCCTCATTAGATGTTTAGAATGTTAAATGTATGTTTTATCATGATAATAAATTTCTATATTATTACAGTAGGATCCAAGCATAGAAGAAGCATGAAATAGGTGGTTCCTAAAGATGATTTTTACCATGATTAATGATCAATTCAAGATTTATATAGTGATAAACGTTATGATTTGTTGATTTTAATAAAATAATATAGACATGGGATATTACACAGGAACCAGAGAGGATTGTCACATATAATTTATAATCAATTTAATGAATTAAATAATTGAATTTGTTATAATCCATACGTTGTTGAGGGATCTGGTAAATGATCTAGTATGCACCATCATTGTGTTTTAGGAATAAAGTATAGATTTTCTCTAGCGGTGATCCACATGTGTTCCATTAATCTCTATAAATCACTAAAGGAATCTATAGGTTCTAGCACCGAAGGTCCTTGTGCATGTGTCGTACACCTTTGATCGCTATGAAATCACTTCCAAAGAATTCTCCATGATCTGGGGGAGGATGATTGCTCGCCATTCTTGGAAGCATTCTTAGAGAAATGATATATCTATCCTTGATAGGGTTATCAAAATATCTTGTTCACAACCATGAAAATTGAATTGTCTCATTGATAAAATAATATGATTTGGTTTAAATATTTCATTAGTTAAAATAAAATAATAGCACAAGTTCCCTTCATTATTTTTTTAATCCCCATGGAACCCCATGTCAGATAATAATATTAATATTAATATCACATGACATGAACTTATCTTGAGAATTATATTTATTATTATTTAAATGCTTAATATTCAATATTAATTAGTTCTCACCTGACCTAACAACTGGTTATGCCACTACTCCATATTTATTAGGCCTTGAATATTAATGATAGTTTATTTATTAAATAAATATCACTTCATTATTCACCAGTAAATAAATATATATTATATTCACTAAATAGAAAATAAAATTTTTATTAATTATTTATCTCATGTGATATTCTCTCAAAGAACTTATGATGGGATATATGTGATCAAGAATAAATGAATAATTATTAAAATAGATGTGAGAATAATATTTATTCAACATGGAAATTAACAAATACTAATATATTTTATATCGGAGATTTTGGATAAAATTATAGTGTGACCCTCTAGGACTCTTTCTCAGTGGAATTAAGTGATACATCCTAAATACAAGGATATCATCTAGATACATTCCTAGGAACCCATATAGAAATAATTTAATGATGCAATGAAAATATACCACATACTAATTCATACTATGTAATAAGATACCTTTATCATGATATATTTAATCGAGTAAGTTTCATGTCATTTCCACCAACCTACGTGATCAATGTTTCTTTCTTTAACATCATTAAAATTAAACTTTTTTATAGAACACCATGGAGAATTCCATTATTTAGGATATATAACTTCCATCAAATGGCCCAGGCTATAAACATCTGTTAAAATTGATGGGTCAAATCCATTCACACATTATTAATTAATGTAATATTTATCAGGAAGCACCCAACATATCATACCTCACCATGAACATATATCACCATTGTTTTATTAAATACATCAATGTATGTGACATATAATATTAATTAATTATAATATTCAATTACAAGGATCAACAGAAACATCTATATTTTTTAATATCTAATGACACATATAATTGTTTATTTTCTACCGGTAGGTCATGCCCTGATAACATCCTACTGAATATTACCAAGGGCATACACCATGATAAGGTACCTCAAATACCTATGAGTCTCCACCCATGATAGCCTATATCATTTTTGACCCTAAAATGATATCATCTAGATATAGAATATATATTCAATAATAGTTTCATATCACTTTTAGGTTATCATCATAGAGGGGAACTATTACGACTTTATCGTACGATACCCACTCTTGGGACATTATCAAATTCCATGTCATGCATAGACCAATCATGATTTGATATATAGTTTATTAAAATTAAAAACCATTAATAAAAGTTATAATAATGTGTATATAATTTATTTATAGGGAATCAACTCCAACAAACTCCCACATGTACTAAGCCAATTTCTAACAACCATTAATCTACTAGATCTCACGTGATATTAAAGATTCTTCTGAGAAATGAGATTATTAAAGGTTTTTCACATTATCTTATGTAGTATAATACTTAATATAAATTAACCCTTCTGATATAAATTCCACCAAAGGTGATACTTTCGGAGTATGTAATTTGTCTATTTTGTGACCTTAACACTTTCTCTGGAGCCCCCATTATAGTATTATTTGAATACAATGTGATAGGATATTTACTGATATGTAAAAAATCAATATCATGGAAAATGTTTTGAATCCAAATGGATTTTAGGGATCCATAAGAATGAGTTATATACTCAGACTCTACTATAGATTCAGTGACAATGGGATTCTTTGATCTCTTCTAGCTCACAGCTCTTCTATTGAGACAGAAAACATATCCTGATTCTGAATTCAAATCATTTTCATCTGTATAAAAACTACTATTTGTATAAATCCTGATGACCAGCTCCATGTCTCCTCCATCCACCAGGAACATATCATCAGTTCTTCTCAGATACTTAAGGATAGCATTAACAACAATCCAATGTTGTTCTCCAGGATCTGCAGGATATCTGCCTACCAAGTTCAATGAATATATTGTATCAAGTCTAGTACATAAAATGACATCGTGATTGATCCTATCACCTAATATTATGAGATATTACACATTCTCACTTTCTTCTATTTCATCTAGGGACACATTATCTTATAAAAATGTAAATAATGTGGCACTAGAACCAATCATCATTTGGATTCATCCATAATAAATTCCTTTAGTATCTGGTTAATATTTGTACTTTGACATAGTTAAATAATCATCTTGTATCTATCAAGAAAGATCTTGGCCCCTATAATATAGGATGCTTCACCAAATTCCTTCATAGATAAACACTTGTTTAAATAGTCCTTAACAGACTGTAAGATTGGTATGTAATTTTCAATAAGTATTATGTCATCCATATATACTACTATGTTAATGACCAAATTCCCACTAAATATCTTTTAAACACACAACTCATATTTGTTCTCAATGAAACCAAATTATTTGGTAGATTCATCAAATCAAATTTTATATGACCCAAATGCTTTTTTCAATCCATACATGGATATTTGCAACTTGAAAACAAAATGCATCAGATGGAGTCTCAAACCCTTATGGTTGTGTCATATAGACATCTTCATGGAGGTTCCCATTATGGAATTCAGTTTTACATACATATTTTAAATATCAACGGCATGCTATGCTTCTATATAATGTAGAATTATTATTGATTTAAACATGGATACTAGTAAAAAATCATCATAGTTAATTATGTGACACTATTTAACTCCTTTAGCCACTATCCTTTCTTTAATGTTATTTACTTTACCTTCATTGTCTAGTTTCTTCTTGAATACCCATTTATGCCCAAAAAGCTTTACAAAAACCGTCACATCGACCAGAACCCTAACTTGGTTCTGAAACAAGGAATCCATTTAAATACTCATCGATGTTTTCCATCCTGCAGCTTCTATGATCTATACTTCATCCTTTTAGGAGATAGGATCATCATTTTTAGGCAAAAATTATTCACCATCTTCTAAATCTAGAATAATATTACTCTCTGGTTCTCTACCCTCACATACGCTCATATTCAATACTTTTCATTCAAGAACTAATTCATCCATGGGGACCTGTGGAACCTATTCCAGGTCCAACTCTTCTATATCTTGAGAATTAACTACCTCAAAGTTAATCATTCGCCCAATACGCTTTTTGAGGATTTGATCCCTCTCAAGAAAGAGGCCTTGTCTATAGATAATCACTTTTTTGTCTAAGGGTTGTATATTTATTATCCCTTTATTTCATTAGGATACCCTATAAGGATCCACATTATACCCCAAGGGGATATTTTGTTTCTTTCAAATGACTAAACAAATGACATTTAAAGTCATACAAATGTATAAGAAAAAATAGTTTTCTTTTCACGCCATAACTCAATGGTAATTTTGATTTATCTATTAGTTGGAACTCATGTTATGTGTATTCCATAGTTTGAAATGTATATCCCCAAAAGTATTGAGGAATATTTGCATGACTCATAATAAACCTTCCCATTTCTACCATTGTATGGTTCATCTTTTCACTAAAACCATTAAATTGTTGTGTATAAGGTAGATTTAGTGGAGAAATAATTCCAAAATCTCGTAAAAGTTCGACGAAATATTGGTTAATATTTTCACCACTTTGATCTGATCTAATATTCTTTATCGTTATACCAGGTTTATTCTCTACTTATTTATGGAATTCCTTGAATTTCTCGAAGGACTCAGATATATAACAAATTATGTAGACATATCCATTTCTACTCAAGTCATTAGTAAAAGTTATGAGGTAATAATATCCATATTTAGCTTCTACTAAAAATGACTCATATAAATATGTATTTACCAATCCAAGAATTCGTGAGGCCCTTTCACCCTATCTTCTAAATGAGGGTGTGGTCATTTTTCCTTGTAAAAACTAAAGAAATATATGAGGCCATTTCGACCTATCCCCATATGGTGAACATGATTTTTTTCAATTTCTAACACATTTTTTTTAATTTAATACATAAAGTTATTTATTTAAATGTTCCATACCACAACATATGTTTTCCTTATAAAAGAAACCACTTTTATTTCAAAACATGAAAATAAACCCATACATATCTATGCATGATACATAAATTATGTTCATGGAAATAGTGGGTATATAATATTAATATTTAAAAACCAGAATAATTCATATTGGAAATGAGATGAAGTAGTCACCAATGGCTAAAGAATCCATCATTGCACAATTAGAAACTCTCAGATCTACCTCTACTCTATAAATATATCATAATATACTTGGATTATATATTTGGATACAAATTCGAGACTTACTAGCAATATCTAACAACCAATTTGTAGATAATAAAATATTACACTAGTTAAAAAATGAAGATTTTTATTCCCCTTGCATCAAGGTGCAGTTCCTCTTCTTGTAGACTGATTTTCCACATGAAACACATATATCCTCCTTTTAATTACACTACCTCTAGATCCTCTTCTTCCTGGAAGGATGGTTCTATGGAGATTCAGATAGTTTATAACTCTTGGGCACCTTTTCATGTTCTATCATCTCTTATTCACTATATGGAATGTGGGCCTATCATGCCACATGTACTTATCCACATTGAGAATAAAAGTAAGATGTTCTAAAATACTCTTCTCGTTATTTATCATATTGTAATTAATTGTAAAACAGGATAAGGACTTAGACTATGATGAAATTATGAGATCTGTACACAACTCATGTAGGAATATAATCTCTAATAAGTCTAGGAATTCAAAGTAGCGGATAATCATTACTACATGTCACCCATATGGAGAATACTCTCCAATATTAGTTATAAATAAATAATTAGAGATCTCGTACCTCTTTTGTCTAATCTTATCTTGATGAGATCTCAATGGTGAGATATTGTGATATTGGCATCCATATCCTCAAGTTGCTTCAAAATCTCATTCAACACGGATGATATGATGATACATTTAAAATATGAAGAATTATTCAGATGTTTCTCATGGATTGATATATCTGCATCAATTTCCTTATTTCAAGACACAACTATAAAAGATGTTGATGATGCAATGACAAGATACCTCATAAAAATTCTTACAGTGTAAAATAATCTTTTTAGCACAATATCTCTAATCATTCATGTTTCATTCCGGTGCATAAATCTATGTGCTCGATGTATCTTTAAATAAATTATATTAAATTAAACATTTCTATATAAAAACATAGATATGAATTTATTTAGGCTATATCATTTCCATAAAAGGTCATAAGATATCAAATTCTATTAAAAATAAACGGGAAAAACCTATCTCACATTATTCATTAATGAAATATTACTCGTGATACACCAAATGTATCCTAACTCACCAAGAACATATTTCATCATTGATTTTGTTAATATATCAAATTATGAGACTCATACTATTCTTTAATAATAAAATTAATGTCTAAGGATCGATACAGATGTCCAGATATTAGAATATCTAACAACACATTGAAATTTGGATTTCCTACTAGTGGGCCTCGTTCTCATAATATCCTTCAGGATATTACTAAGGGAGTACACTATGAGATGGTGGCTCAAAGTCCTACGAGTATCCTCCCTGGATATACTTTATCATTTGGGTCCCTTAAATGATATCATCCAGGTATAAAAAATATATTTATGAATAGTTTTGTAACACATCTAGGTTCTCATCATTGTGGGGAACTACTATGACCTTTTAGTGTGACAACTACTCTAAGGACATTATCACATTCTATGTCACATAGAAGAATAATCATGATGTGATAAGTATTTTATTAATATTCAAAATCATGAACAAAAGTAATCATACTGTACTTAGAAGTTGGATTCATAGAACTAACTCCAATAATGGAAATATAACAACCCATACTTTACATACATGGTTATTACTTCAAAATTGAAGCATACTTATTACAAAATACAACAAAAACCATGAAAGGACTGTATAGGTATAGTGTCTTTAGAAACTAGGAAACATAAACAACTGGTTCATAAATCATCTACGTTGTCTCCCATTTATTTCATCATATCTATAGTCCCTTTTGGCATATCATACTTAATATCCTTCTTACTGACCTGGGGAAAAGAAAACCTACAAAAGGGTGAGCTCAAATGCTTAGTAAGTGTAAACAAAAGAAATATCAATCACATCATATTCATAAGTACATATCATTTTGGAAATATTAACCTACAAAAGAGATCATAGTTTCATAACATGGGATAAATTATAGTAGTGAAATGTAATCCTAATAATCATAAATTAAAACATGAAACTTTGTGGCATACACACATGATCATAGAATATCATTTCTTAGAATTCAAGACTCATATCCAAGACTATCTTAGCGGACAAAGTCCATTTTTGAACTGAGTTCACTCCTCGTTTTAGTCCTGTTTCACTAAACCGGTTTAACCTATCGTTCCATCCATGTCTATCTCATGAGACATAAATCTTTAACCAATGCATTGGAGGGATATTTAGGTCCCACCCATCTCATAATGAAATCATTATTATGTGTTCCACAAAATCATAAATCTTACATCATAGCATAACCAATGTAATAAAAATGGGATTCTTAAACATCATGTCATCATAAACTAAATCATATAAGATAAAAGGACTTCATAAAAATAATTCCATCATAACATAATCAAATCAATATAAAAATAGGTATAGAAACAAAAACCTAAATTATCTTAGATGGAAAATAATTATGATAAAACACTTGAACTCCATTCTTGAGGAAAATAACTTTTCTACTTCAAAAACATTTTCCTTTATTAAAATGTCATACAATTTTAAAACAAAAGAAGTTGATTAAAAATGAACTTGAAAACATGTAAATGAATCTTCATGGAAATAATTTTCTAAAATTCCATTCAGGCCATATAAGTTAAAAAAAATATTCTCATTCTTTGGCCGGAAAAGTCAAAAAGTACATCGTACGAAAAATGACAAAAGGTTACTTTTATATCATTTACTAAAAACACACTGAAGGGTAAAATTGGATTTAAACAATTGTAGGTGGATGGACATAACATTACATATTGAGGAATCATGGATGTGGAAGATAAATATTCTCCAGTAAATTCTGAAGTATAAACAATATCGGATAAAAATGATATTGTGAGATTTTCCCTTACCTTAGGTTCGATTTTCATCATAAGTGTCTGAACCTCCTGTATAATGATTTTAAAAATGTGATTGAATTATTCCAGAATCATACATATTTTTATGATATCATATATGGTCATATTCTTAGATTCTTATTAGTAATATTTCATTGTTACTTGTTATTCGGGTGTTTATTACTATTTGTTCTTATGCGTGTTTTGTCAAATAAATTCATATTATTATTTTTAGGTTATAGATACATCATTTACAGAATGGTATTAGTGTAATATATATCATATTCAATCATTCAATTCATTTATACAGTCATTATGCAATGAAGATCATGTAGAACGAGTCGCATCACATCGTGGAGACGGTATTCTGTACGTACGCACGAGTGATGATATTGTTCCCATGGTCGTGGAATTGTATTGGAGTGTATTTATACTATTTCAGAATCTATATCACTCTAAAATAATCATATATATTTGTTTCTTTACACCATTATACCCATCCAAGTAAGGTGGTGGTGGAAAATAGATTACACCACGGGGTGGAGACGGTATTCCGTACGTACGCACTCGCGGTGATTTCATTATCCGTAGGATGGATAGATGGTGAAATAGGAATGTTTCATATTTATAATAACATATCATTATATGATTGATACTAATGTTATAACTTCATAATGAAAAAACTAAAGAAGAAGAAGTGGAAGAATAAATAAAGTTGAAAGAATCGGCAACGGACATTACCTCTTCTTTGAAGCACCTCTTTGAGACCTCCTCTTAGGGCACTAAAATTGGTTTTTGAAGAAGACCATGACCTCTAGGATGTTTCTAGGGAAGTGGATAAGAGAATTCGGTAGGGTTTGGGCGAGCTGGAACGCTCAAAGTGGTGTGAGGAAGAGAGAGAGGAGGTTCCCTTTTATAAGGGAGGAGATGGGCACCTTTTGAAAAACTAAAAATATTATTTTATTATAAAGACATATTAGGTTTTTAATAGCTCCAAATTGATTTATTTAGAATCTAATGTGGGGATGGGTCTAAATCCTTTCATCCTATAGAATTTATACAAGTTTAGGTCTCTATTTTAACCTTATCATTTAGATTTCACTTTAAATTAGACATTTTAACTTTTACCGTGTCTTCTTGTTTGCTTACACTATAAGGTTAATAAACTTACTATAACAAGACAAACGAACCCCAAGTTGTTTATAATTAATATATATAAACTTATATAATTCATTGGGCCGAACCTTAGATTTTTAGGAATAAAATACCAATTAATAATATAATATTTGTTTTAAAAACTATTTTATGTCAATTTTGATACTATTTGGTAATTGATTTTTGTGAAAATCAATGCAGAATTATTTTTTCTAAAACAGTAAATTAAATAAATACTAACATGTAATATTAACTTATAAAATTATTGGAATTCAAAAAAAGTCTCAAATTACATTTATTTGGGTTTTTATAACATCAATTATGTCAATATTCCATTAATAAGATAATTACTACATCATCATTGTGTCATAAATAAATTAAAATATTTAATGTCTAAAAATTCCAAATAAAATAGCATTATGTAGGAAATCTTTTTATATTTCTAATTAATATTTATAGTCTAATTTATCTTATGTATAACCCTATATTAAAAATTATTTATTTATTATACTTTGATTTTAACTATTTTAACTATTCATTAAATAAAATAATATTGAATGTCCTAATCTAATCCAAGTGGGTCTAAATGGTCATATTTTTTTCTTAAGGTTGTTTTTGGACGCATTACACTTATCCAATAGAATTAGGACATGTGTTAGGGTATCAATAATAACATTTTACCCTTAATTATCCTATTTACTTTTAACCATGGTAAAAAAGTAAAAAGTTACTATTCACCAAAAATTATTTTCATCTCATTGAACCACATTTTAGTCCTTGATATTAACCGTGTATCTCAGAATTTTGAAATTCCACTCACAGAAGTGGTAAAATTATGTTTTATGTGAATTTGGAAATTCTCCTAGGAGGTGGGTAAAAGACGGTGAAAAGTTCGATAAAATTTTTATATATCTAAAATTATTATAAAATGACTCCAATGAATTGAATTGAACATATATAGGTTTTATGTATCAATTTTGACCTAAAATAAATTTAAATAAAATAAATAATTATTTAAATAAAAATTCGGTTTTTAAATAGTAACCGAGTGTTTTCACTATTCATCAAAAATTGAAAGTTTTCCGAAAAATACAAAAATCTCACACTTGGCTAATTTCGATATTCCAAATCCAAAAATGATGTCCATTTTGAAAAATAAAATTTTAAAAATTTCAAAAAGTGGGTATTATAATTCATAACATTTAGTTTTAATAATATTTTAATAGCATATCATTGTTTAGTGAAACTCGGTATTGCGTAAAACGAAAGCTATCGAGGAAGGTCGCGATTGCGTGTAAAGCAAGCCCAGATAGTGTTGTGTGTATTGATAAATTTCTCTGATGATTTATATAACATAAAAACAAAATATTTCTCATAAAAGTCTCGGGTGTTACATTCCATCCCCCTTAAAATGAATTCTGCCCTCCAAAATTCTCACTTTGTAACAAACAGATGAGGATACCTCTCCCTCATCATATCTTCAAGATCCCATGTAGCTTATTCTAATTAGAGGTTCTTCCATAAAACTTTCACCAAGCGAGTGGTCTTGTTCTATATGACTTTTTCGCTACGATCCAGAATCTCAATCGGCTGTTCTTCATAAGAAAGATATTGCTCTAGCGGTACAACTTCTGAGATGAGTGCATGTGAAGGATCAGGTATGTACTTTCTCAGGAGAGATACATGGAACACATCGTGAACTTGGGAGAGATTCAGTGGAAATTCCAATAGGTAATCAACCTTCCCAACACGATCCAGTATTTCGAAAGGACCGATATATCTAGGGCTCAACTTTCCCTTCCCTCCAAATCTCATTACTCTCTTCCAAGGAGATATTCGTAAGAACACTTTATCACCCACTTCAAACACTAGTTCTTTTCTTCGGTTGTCGGCATAACTTTTTTTTCAACTCTGAGCAGCTCTAATGTGTTGTTGAATAGATCTGACCTTTTCTGCCATCTCATCAACAAGATCAGGTCCTAATAGCTTTCTTTCCCCAACTTCATCCCAGTAAGTTGGAGTCATACATTTCTTTCCATAGAGAGCTTCATAAGGATCCATCTGAATACTGGAGTGAAAGCTATTATTATAATAAAATTCCACCAAAGGTAGGTTTTGATCCCAACCACCTTTGAAATCCATAGAGAAAGCTCTCAACATCTCTTCTAGAGTTTGAATTGTCCTCTCAGACTGGCCGTCTGTCTGAGGATGATAATCAGTGCTAAAACTCAACTTTTTATCCAGAGTATGCTGAAGAATTCACCAGAACGTTGAGGTAAACCTCGGATCTCGATCAGATATAATAGAATTTGGTACTCCATCCAATCTTACCACTTCCTTTATATATATCCTGGAAAGATGATCCAGAGAGAAATCTTCTCTAATAGAAATGAAGTGTATAGACTTTGTAAGAGGATCAACTATGACCCATATATCATTATTTCCTTTGGATGTTTTAATAAGTCCAGTGACAAAGTCCAGAGTGGTTTTTTCCTATTTCCATTCGATTATAGGGAAATTTTTGTAACATCCCCTTAGACTTCTGTCTCTTAGCTTTATCTTGCTGACAAACCAAGCATCGAGAGACATATTCAGCAACATATCTTTTCATGCCTTCCCACCAGATGTACTCTTTCATGTCCCTATACATCTTAGTGATTCCAGTATGAATAGATAATGAAGAACTATGAGCCTCATCCAGCATCTCCTTTGTTAATTCGGGGATGGGAGGAACACAAACCCAATTACTAAACCTTATTATTCCATCACAATCAAGGTTGAATTCAGGAACATTTTTCACCTTCTTTTTTAACTCTACATCTTCTTTTTGTGCCTCTTTAATCTTCACATGTATAGATGGTTGACCATTCATTTGAGAAAGATAATATTTTCCCCTTCCATTATAATTCCAATATCCATCCTTTGTAAATCCATAAATATTGGATCTTTTGTGATCCTCATCATGGATAAGCTAGCATGGTCTTGTCGACTTAATTCATTTTCCACCTTATTTGCTTTCCCAAGGTAGTAATAAATTGAGCAGTCGTAATCCTTAATCAGCTCAAACCATCTTCTTTGGCGCATATTCAGCTCCTTTTGTGTGAAAATATACTTTAGACTTTTATCATCAGTACAAATGACACGCATTTCTCCATAAAGCTAATGCCTCCAAATCTTTAATGCAAAGATTACCACAGATAACTCGAAATCATGATTTGGGTAATTTTGCTCATGGATTTTCAACTGTCGTGAGGCATAAGCTATCACCATTTCGTTTTTAATGAGAACACATGCCAATCCCTTCTTGGATGCATTACTGTAGATCAAAAACCTTTCTCCACTAAAATGAATTGTGAGCACAGGTGCACTGGATAACCTTCTTTTCAACTCCTTGAAATTCTCTTCACATTCCTCCATCCACATGAACTTAACTCTTTTTCGAGTCAACATGGTGAGTGGAATAGATAATCGTGAAAAAGCTTTCACAAAACATCAATAATATCCATCCAAACCAAGAAAACTTCGTATCTCGGTTACTTTTGTTGGTCTCCACCATCTTTTGATAGCTCTGTTTTTGTTGGATCCACAGATATCCCCTCTTTTGAGATTATGTGACCCAAAAATGAAACTTTTTGAAGCCAAAATTCACACTTGGTAAATTTGGTATAAAGCTTCTCCTTTCTCAGGGTCTTCAATATAATTCTCAAGTGATCTTCATGTTCTTCCTTGATCTTTGAATAGACAAGAATATCATCTATAAAGACTACCACAAACTGATCAAGATAGTCTCTAAAGACTATATTCATAAGATCCGTGAAGATAGAAGGGGAATTTGTAAGACAAAATGGAATCACAATAAATTCATAGTGTCCATACCTTGTACGGAAAGACGTCTTTGGTATATCCTCACTTTTGACCCTTAATTTTTGATACCATGAAAGAAGATCAATCTTGGAAAAGTATTGAGCTCCGAGTATTTGGTCAAATAAGTCATCAATACGCGGGAGAGGATATTTGTTCTTGATAGTGATCTTGTTAAGTTCTCGATAATCAATGCAGAGTCTCATTGATCCATCAGTCTTTATAACAAACAGAATAGGTTCTCCCCAAGGTGACGCACTTGGGAATATGAATCCTTTATCAGTTGCTTCTTCAATTCCTACAACTCAATTGGGGCCATTCTATAAGGTGTCTTTGAAATCGGCAAAGCACCCGGTACGAGTTCTATTGGAAACTCAACTTCACAATTTGGTGGAGGACCCAGTAATTCCTCCAGAAAGACATTATCGAACTCTGGTACAATGGGAATATTCTTAATCGTGAGTTTATCACCAACCATTTGAGATAAATAACCTTCATTTAGTGGAATCAAAACACATAAGATGGAAAAAATTTCCACTGGAAGGTTATGTTCATCCTTGCATCGATAGACAATCATAGATTGATCTGGAATATGAAATGTGTCTTCCCTTCATTAGAAATTGATATGAGATCCATATAATGAAAGCCAATCCATGCTATGAATCGCATCAAATTCCACTATAGGAAGGATCACAAGATTTGCAGGAAGCACTTTCCCACAAACTTCAATCGGAGAAGAATTATAAACTTTGGATGCGACTGTTGTTCCATTAGGGGTTGTCACAGCTAACTCAACATCTAATTGTTGAGGTAATACATATATACCCTTAGAAAATTCTTCATAAATAAAAGAGTGGGTGGATCGCAAATCAAATAAAACATTTGTGACATTAGATTGGATGGTATGTGTACCTTTCACCACTTCGTTATCATACTCCACATCGCTGATAGAAACTGCATGTGACTTTCCTTTGTCTTTAGACTTAAGAGTTTGTTGATGTCGATCATCATAAACAACCCTTGGATTAGGGAATTGATTTCCATAATTCCCCATTTCCTTTCACTTGAAACATTGAAGTGTAGTAGGTTCATTCTGTGTATATTTTCCTTTGTTTTCATCATTAGACATCTTCTTCCCATTATTTCGACATTCAATTTCCTGATGACCTTCTTTTCCACACTTATAAAATTTTCTAGTCCCCTTAAGACAATTTCCTCCATGTTTCTTTCCACATTTTGAGAATAACAGAAAACTCATCTTCTTTTCAGTGTGGTATTTTGATTTTCTTTTGAATTCCATTTTCCTATTCTTATCAAACCCATGTGACTGATGGGTTACACCAATCTCCATCTCAACCTTGATATCACATCGAAAAATTTCCTCGTAGCTATTGAAGTCCCTTATGGCTAACGCCCTTCAAAGTCTTGGTTTTAAGCCACTAAAGAATCGATCGATCTTACTCTCAGGTTGGATAATAATTCCAGAAGTGTACCTTGCATGTCATGTAAAATTTGTTTCGTAGGTACAAATGGATTCATCATCCTTTTGCATGAGTTCAGGAAACTCCTTCTAAATATTTTTTTGAAGAATATGAGGTAAATACTTATTGTAAAATATGTTCTTGAACTTGTCCCATTCCATGGACTCAATTTCATCCCTTTTCCTCGTATTCTTAATAATATTCCACCATTGATCAGCATCACCTTCCAAATGATACACTGCTAAGATGAATTTATCATATTCAGAACATTGAAGAACTAAAAATATCTTTTCAGTGGTACTGATTTATTGTTCAGCCACTAATGGATCAGAAGACCCACTGAATGAAGGTGGACGCTGCCTCATGAAAGATTCAACAGAATGTTGCTCCTTCCATTGCTTGTTTGGAATTCCTGCATGATTCGTAGCTTGGAAAAGTTGTGTGAGCATGGCTACAAGATTTTTCATTCCATCACCCATAAAGTTTGGTTGCTCAGGGGGACAATCATTGCATTTCTCGTCATATTCTGCATTAACACAGTTCCATCGGGTTCCAACCATTGATTAAAACCCTGAAAAATAGTGTGAGCAACACTAATTTTAATAGAAAAACCAAATAATCAAGAATAAAATTTCACACATAAATTCTTATCATAGGTTGTTCATGGCCATTTCTAAAACACTAAGACTATGTTCTATGCTTAGACATATCCTTAGGTTTCTTACTAAGGATTTCACATCCTAGTTTCTAAAGGTTATCTATAACTTTCCTCTGATACCAACTATAACGACCCATACTTTACATACATGGTTATTAAGTTAAAATTGAAGCATACTTATTACAAAATATAACAAAAACCATGAAAGGATCATATAGGTATAGTGTCTTTAGAAACAGAGAAACATAAACAACTGGTTCATAAATCATCTACATTGTCTCCCATTTATTTCATCATATCTAGATTCCCTTTTTGGCATATCCTACTTAATATCCTTCTTCCGGACCTGGGGAAAAGAAAACATGCAAAAGGGTGATCTCAAATTCTCAGTAAGGGTAAACAAAAGAAATATCAATCACATCATATTCATAAGTACATATCATTTTGGAAATCATAACCTGAAAAAGAGATCAAAATTTCATAACATGGGATAAATCATAGTAGTGAAATGTAATTCCAATAATCATAACATCAAACATGAGACTTTGTGGCATACACACATAATCATAGAGAATAATTTCTTAGTAGTCAAGACTCATAGCCAAGACTATCTTAGCGGACAAAGTCTATTTCTGAACCGAGTTCACTCCTCGTTTCAGTCCTGTTTCACTGAACCAGTTTAACCTGCCATTCTAGCCTTGTCTATCTCATGAGATATAAATCTTTACACAATGCATTGGAGGGAGATATAGTTCCTACCCATCTCATAATGAAACCATTATTTTTTGTGCCATAAAATCATAAATCATACCTCATAGAATAACCCATGTAATAAAAATGGGATTCTTAAACATCATGACACCATAACATAAATCATATAAGATAAAATGAATTCATAAAAATAATTCCATCATAACATAATAAAATCAATGTATAAATAGGGATAGAAACAGAACCCTATATTATCTTAGATGGAAAATAATTCTGATAAAACACTTGAACTCCATTCTTAAGGAAAATATCCTTTCTACATCAAAAACATTTTCATTTATTAAAATGTCATAAAATTTTAAACTAAAAGAATTTGATTAAAAAAAACTTTAAAACATGTAAAGGAAGCTTCATGGAAATAGTGTTCTAAAATTCCATTCAGGCCGTATATGTTAAAAAAATTCTTCCCGTACTTTGGCCAAAAAAGTCAACAAGTACCTTATATGAAAAATGACAAAATATTCCTTTCATAGCTTTTACTAAAAACTCACCGAAGGGTAAAATTGGATTTAAAAAATTGTAGGTGGATGGAGATAACATTAAATATTGAGGAAACATGGATGTGGATGATAAATATTCCCCAGTAAATTCTGAACTATAAACAATCTCGGATAAAAATGAGATTGTGAGATTTTCTCTTACCTTAGGTTTAATTTTCTTAGTAAGTGTCTGAAACTCGGGTATAATGATTTAAATAATGTCATTGACTTATTACAGAATCATACTTATTTTTAGGAAATCATATATGGTATCATTCTTACCTTCTTATTAGTAATATTTCATTGCTACTTGTTATTCGGGTGTTTATTACTTTTGGTTCTTATGCGTGTTTTGTCGAATAAATTATTATTCTTATTATTAGGTTATAGATACCTCATTTACAGAATTTTATTAGTGTAATATATATCATATTCATTCATTCAATTAATTTATATAATCATTATGCAATGAAGATCATGTTGAACGAGTCGCATCACATCGTGGAGACAGTATTCCGTACGTACGCACGAGCGATGATATTGTTCCCATGATCGTGGAATTTTATTGGAGTGTATGTATACTATTTAAGAATCAATATAACTTTAAAATAATTATATTTATTTATTCTTTACACCATTATACCCATCCAACTAAGGTGGTGGTGGAAAATAGATTACACCACGGCATGGAGACGGTATTCCGTACGTACGCACGCGCGGTGATTTTGTTTTCCGTAGGATGGATAGATGGTGAAATATAGTTGTTTCATACATATAATAACATATTAGTATATGATTGATACTGATGTCATTACTTCATAATGAAACAACTAAAGAATAATAAGTGGAAGAAGAAATAATGTTGAATGAATCGGTAACGGAAATTACCTCTTCTTTGAAGCGCCTCTTTGAGACCTCCTCTTAGGGCCCTACAATTGGTCTTTAAAGAAGACCTGGACCACTAGGATGTTTCTAGGGAAGTGGAGAAGAGAATTTGGCAGGTTTTGTCCGATCTTGAAGGCTCAAATTTGTGTGAGGAAGAGAGGGAGGAGGTGCCCTTTTATAAGGGAGGAGAGGGGCACCTTTGGAAATACTAAAAATTTTATTTTATTATAAAATCATTTTCGGTTTTTAATAGATCCAAATTAATTTATTTCGAATATAAGGTGGGGATGGGTCGAAATCCTCTAATCCAATAGAATTTAGACAAGTTTGGGTTTCTATTTTAACCTTATCATTTAGATTTAACTTTAAGTTAGATAATTTAACTTTTATTGTGTCTTCTTGTTTTCATACAATATAAGGTTAATAAAATTACTATAACAAGAAAACTGAACCCCAAGTTGTTTATTATTAGTATATATAAACTTATATATGTCATTTGGAAGAACCGTAGATTTTTAGGAATAAAATAACAATTAATAATATAATATTTGTTTTAAAAACTATATTATGTCAATTTTGACACAATTTGGTAATTGATTTTTGTGAAAATCAAAACAGAAATATTAGTTCTAAAAAAGTTAATTAAATTAATACAAACACGTTATATTAACATATAAAATTATTTTAATTCATAAAAAGTCTCAAATTACATTTATTTGGGTATTTATAACACTAATTATGTCAATATTTCATTAATAAGATAATTACTATATCATCATTGTGTCGTAAATAAATTAAATTATTTAATGTCTAAAAATTAGAAATAAAATACAATTATATAGGAAATCGTTTTAGCTTTCTAATTAATATTTATAGTCTAATTTATTTTATGTATAACCCTATATTAAAAATGATTTATTTATTAAACATTGATTTTAACTATTTTAACTATTCATTAAACAAAATAATATTAAATTTCCTAATCTAATCCAAGTGGGCCAAAATGGTCATATGTTATTCCTAAGGTTGTTTTTGGTTGAATTACACTTATCCAATAGAATTAGGACATATGTTAGGGTAATAATAATAACATATTTACCCTTAATTACCCTATTTACTTTTAACCGTGGTAAAAAAAAGTAAAAAGTTACTATTCACCAAAAAAATATTTTCATCTCAATGAACCACATTTTTGTTCTTGATATTAACCATGTCTCTTGAATTTTCGAAATTCCACTCACAGAAGCAGTAAAATTATGTTTTATGTGAATTTGGAAATTCTCCTAGGAGTTGGGTAAAAGACGGTGAAAAGTTCGATAAATTTTTATATATCTAAAATTATTATAAAATGAATCCAATTAATTGATTTGAACTTATATAGGTATTATGTATCAATTTTTACATAAAATATATTTAATTACAATAAATCATTATTAAAATAAAAATTCAGTTTTTAAATAGTAACCCAGTGTTTTCACTATTCATCAAAAATTGAAAGTTTTCAGAAAAAATACCAAAATTTCACCCAAGGATAATATTGATATTCTGAATCCAAAAATGAAGTCCATTTTGAAAAATAAAATTTACAAAATTTCAAAAAGTGGGTATTACTATTCATAAAAGCTAGTTTTAATAATATTTTAATAGCATATCGTTCTTTAGTGAAACTCAATATTGCGTACAACGCAAGCTATCGAGGAAGGTCCTGATTGCGTGTAAAGCAAGCCACGCTAGTGTTGTGTGTAGTGAAAGATTCTTTTCATGATTTATAAAACATAAAAGCAAAATATTTCTCATAAAAGTCTCAGGTGTTACAGGCAAGGTAACATAGAATCTCTTAAATTTTTATAAATACATATACATACCATTATAAGACTTATTATTGTGAGTTGGTTTCCTAAAGAATATCTAAATAGTAGAGAATGTTTCCCATATAAGATATGAGAGATTTTTCTTCCCACTATCTCATTTGGGGAATTATTTTACTATCAAGATATTGAATATGAGAAAATGTAATTAAATAATTTCATTATATTTCATAAGAACAGTTCTACCATTTAGTTTTGTTTTAGGAAGTAATCCACCTCTACCTAATCTCTTATTCAAAATAATAAATAACCATAATGAATATTTCATGCCTGAACTACTAAAATTAACTTTTAATGGATCATATGATCCAAGGAAGGGATGCCAGTTTAGTCCTCCTATATCTATTAATTTACTAAAACCAATGATGTTTAACACAGGTAATAATAATACCCAAATGAAATATAAATAAACTATCATATAAAAAAGATCAGATTAGTCTCCAAAACCTCCGCAATGAAATCCAATGTTAATCTTAAATCATTCCATAAATATATAGTGTTAAAACTATTAAAAATATACCTCACCATGATCAAAACACAAAAATCATAAAGATTTGATCACATATACTTCCAAAATCAACTTAATATTTATCCCACAAATTATTAAACCTTCATAATTTTAAAAAAAAATCCATTCTATATCCTAAAATAAAGAAATGGAAACATATGATCACAAATTTTAACATAAACATTATATTCAAACAAAATTAATCACGTCACTTAATCATATATACTCCGACAAATGAATAAATTGTTTTCCAAAATAACATAAATGTCTTGGTCTCTAAAATACCTTTCAATCTTAAAGGTTATCCATACATCTCAACATAAATTTGTAATTAACCAATTGTCCCTGTTAACCATAATTATGCCAAAATCAAATCCATAAAAACATGTTTACATCCTTCATATTGGTTTATAAGGAATATATTAAATAACCATATTATATATTCTTGGAGTGTCAACCCAGGTGTGTAGTTATGCCCACTTTTTTTCACTATGTATAGATCGAGTTAGTATCCAACTAAATTTTATAGGGTTATTACCCCTAGGTACATCTATTCCAATGCTTGCATCAACTTTTTTAAATACATACAATGATATTACTTATAGAATATTTCAATCTTTACATTACAAATATTTTAGGATGTTTTCTTATTCACATACATATCCTTATGGTTTTTAATAGTTTTTTCTCATCATAATACCAAATAAAATAAATTTACATATCAAATAACATTACCCAAATAATAAATAACAAAGTATCAAAAAGGTTTGTCTATACCTCAATCATATCCCAATATATCATTAAAACCACTAAATTCATATCACATTATATCTAAAAATAGGTAGTTATAACTTTAAACTTTTAAAAGAATATAAAATTATTAATCAATGATGTTATATAAAATGCATAGAATATCCACATGTGAAAACATCCTCAATTATAAGGTTATCTAAAATTTATCTGATACCAACTATACCACCTGGAAACCACACTCTCGAATCAGATGATAAAACATATTCTTTACATACTGGCTTTAAAACCAACAGATGCAACTTAATTTTTATTATCAATAATTAAAACATCAATAAAATTGTTGAGTTACTTATATAACCAAAACATTTTATGGTTAGAATTTTAAATAATTAGGAAAAACCTTTAGTTAATAAGACATATGTCATTAAGTGATCATTTTTTCCACTATAACAGAATTTTATGATTCTATAATAAGTCATCAATATCTCCCAAAATTATATCCACACCTAAAAATATTATAAAATTATCATTAATATTATTATTATTCATAACATAGGGAATGGAAATAGAAGAATGTTCAACTAAAATTCTCAGAAATGAAAAGATTATTGAATAAGATATCATAGAATAAACAAGGCATGGTCAATGTTAATAAAATATATAATAATAAAATGTTCCATTTAACAAAAAACATGAGAATGAATTATTTTCTTGGACAACATAATAATATAAAATATCACATTGAAATAATAACTAATTTCATTGTGATGAAATTCATAGTTTCATACTGCATAATCATACTACCAAAGCCTTGTCACAAGACATCTTAAATAATCGATAATGAATACACTAAATACCCAGTTTATTTTATCTCATTAGATCTATCAATTAATTTAAGGGATTTATAATAGAAGGCCCCATACATTTATATACTATGTCTAATGTATTCATTATATTAATTAAAAAAATAATAATTCAATACATAATCAGCATACCTTAGTGATAAATATTCATGTTGGAAAACTAGTAATCAAAATGTAAATATATCCTTAGTCCATATTCAACCATCCTTGTTATTAAATAATATTAAATATATAACTAAATAATATATAAATTTTTAAGGATTCCCCTATCAATAAATTTGTTATCTTTCTTGGTAAACACTGCCAACATAATTATATAAAATGTGTTTTTTTGTTGTATATAGTAATAAGTATATGGCAATGTCAATATTTGAAATAATATAGAATACATCAATGATAGTAATGATCATGGGCATGTATAATAATATCTATTCATAAAGATATGAATCCATTGATATAAGTCCTTTGGAAAATAGAAAATAAAATATAATCAAAACATTTAAAATGAATTTCTCATAATGATTTGAAAAATATGCTGATTTAAATCACATTCAAAACACTTTTTATGAGGTTCTAATATAATAATTAATAAATTATTTATAAAATAGTTACAATAATTTAATATTGAAAATAAACTGTACTTAAGTAATTAAATATGGAGTTCTAGGTAAAAATAGATAGAAATGGAGAGAAATCCATTTTTTAAATGTTTAATAAAATAATAACATTTTCCATCGAAAAATTAATAGAACAATGGTATCATATATTAAATTTTAATATAATTAGAACATGGAAAATGATTTAAATCGTGAAGGAGGGTCATCAGGGTTGGAAAAGTGGTTCCCTATAGTAAAATTGATTTTATGTGAATAGTTATCTTTGACGAAACACAATTCTATTGGAAATATTGAATGGAATTGTATTATTTTATATGGACTAGCTCATTCATCGCAAATAGGTTTTCAGTGAAGGATTTTTATGATGGATGAACTCTTTTAATGCATAAATTTTTGTTGTGTTTTCATGCACAGTGGAGGGAAGGACTTTTAGTGATGGTGTAGAAATTCTGTCCAAAAGAGATTATTTTCACATTCTTATTTGGGATGGACTCGTATATCCAAAGAAAATAAACCATTCTAATAATTTGTATTTACGATTGAAAATAATCATCATCATAAGAGGTATTTATGATGAATCCATCACAAATACTTATATTATAGAACCATCACAAATATTTTTGTGACTCTTTATTTGTGATGGATTTTTAAAATATTCTGATTATATGTGATGAGTATATCACAAATGATCCATTTGAAGGTTAATTTGGGATGGATAGGTTAATCCCAAATACCTTTTCATTGAGGGAGAAATATTATTTTTTTCAATTACCTTTCTCGATGGATAAAAGGTTTGTTATAAACGCCTATCATAAATAAAGTGTTTATTGAAAATAATTGTCAAAAAATAGTCAAAATGACAAAAAATTTGCGAAAATGATTCCATCACAAAATGTATGTCACGATAAAAAATTATAAATATGTGCACCCCCCCCCCCCACCCCCCCAATACACAAACACTATTTTCTTACCATCATTCTGTTTCTATCAAAAAAAACCTCTGGTTTTAGACATAACCTTTAACTTTGTAAATTGAGGACCATATCTATAAATTATTTTGAAAATTATGAATTTCGTGGTATTCATTAAGTTTTCATTTGTAATTATCATTAATTTTTTTCATTTAATTTTTATTTATTTATATAGTTTCTCACTGGTTTTAAATTATTATAATATTATTATATTTATCATAAATTAGTGTAATTTAATACAAATTCCTATAATTTATTATAAATTGGTATAAATTGGTATTAAATTTGTATGAATTATAAAAATAATATTATAAATTTGAAAAAATTAATAAAAATTTGTGTAAATTTATATAAATTAACAAATATACCATTATTTGATTCAAATTAAAAAAAATAGTATTAATTGATGTAAATTCACATATACTATTCTACTCTATTATTAATGTACTATAAATTCATATAATTTAGTATAAATTCATATAATTGTTTACAAATTTTATTAAATTAATCTAAAATTAGTATAAATAAATATAAACTATTATAAAGTAATATAATTTAATATAAATTAATAAAGATTATTAAAAATTAATATAAATTTGTATAAATTAAAACAATTTATTATAAATTGATATATATTATTTTATACTAATATAAATTTGTATAAATTAGTATAATTTTTTATAAATAAATTTACATTATTATACATTTATATAATTTATAATAGAAAAATAATTATAAATAATTATAAATTACTACAAATTTTTATAATTTACTATTAATTGAAATAACTTACTATAAATTTTAACAACTCAACAAAAATTAATAAAAATTGATATAAATTAGTATTAATTCCTCATAATTTAGAATATATTAACATTAATTTTTATAAATTGATATTATTAGTATATATTAATATAACTTATTATAATTTAATATAATTTAATAGAAAATAGTATAATTATTATAATTTAAAATATAATATAAATTAATAAAAGTTAGTATAATTTAATATAAATGTACTGAGCTTACCCAACTGGGACTCGAGCCAAAACTACCACAAGCCCGCCTCTATGAGTTAGGGGGAGTGACAAGTGCCAAAAGGAATATCCTAAATGGGAGACCTTTTCTTATGGACTTTTACTCACACACCTTACAATCTCAATGTATAAGTGCGTGAGAATAATAAAAAAAATAAGAAACAACTAAAATATAATCCAAGCATACAAAACCTATATGGTGTACATGAGTACAAGAGTGTAAAAAAGAAAGGTAAATTTTAAATATACACATCCACCTAGAAAGGTGTACCAACTTGAGAAAATTTGAAATTAAAAGTGGCGAGAGAGCCCGGATTATGATCTCCAAGCCCCGACCATCGTATGTTGCCCGATTCACCAAGTTTCCTTAAGCTCATTTGAAGACACCACTGACCTATCTATCATCATCATAGTACATGACATGTTCTATCAATGTCGTTGCTAGGGTGATTATATATATACCCAATAGGATGCCCCAAAAGATATAGGGGGAGTTGTAAGATACATGATAGGAGTAAATAGTAAATAGCTCAACCCAAAGCAAGAGAGTAAACAGGATCCATATCCACAGATATATATATATATAGTAAATCCAAAGAAACTAAAAATAGAGGAAACAGTGTATCAATATCATAGACTATCCCAATATATGATTGCCAATGGATCTAGAACTCTATCTATGATGCTCAGTATCTCACGTGTCTAGACAAAAGTAATTAGGTTGAGGGCCACACCTTACAACAATGACGTATAGTCTATGGAGAACAATACCCTAGTAGTGGACCCACACCCTATTAAATCAAGGATTAATATCACTCAATAAATATCTATAGAGTAACTGTAGCCAAATTCTCCAGGGGGTTACACTATGTTGGTAAAGGACCAACAACTTGATGAATTTGGGGAGTTATAATCTAATGTCATGAAGACCCATGCCCTAACTGATTCGGGTTATTATTGTTAGACAGTGGACCCACACCCTGATTTGGTTTTAGGGTTCCACACTGGTGTAATGTGGACCTACTCCCTAATAGAATAAGTGGTTCTACTCATTAAATAGAGGACTTGTGCCCTGGTACATTGGGGGGTAACATTTTAATGGCACGAGGACCCACGCCCTAACCAAGAGGGTGTATCACTAGATAGATAGAGTATATGAAACCTAGTCCTAAAGGTGGGTTTCAATCTGGTTTCATGAGGAAAATATTCCCTACCTGATAGGGGGTTCCACTTTGTATATAAGGAATCACGCCCTGATGTATCAGGGGGGTTTCACTCTGGTGATCTTCTTTGTGATCACAACCATGGTTGGTTTCCATATAAATAATATTTACCCCGAAAACATTTCACATATCTTATCTAAAGATTCTAATGTGGACACCATCACGTTCTATGTATTAAAATGCTTTGGATAGGCAACTCGTAGGCCCAAATATGAGTCCAAACGAAGGATATGTGAGAGGTTAATGTTTCCTAAAATAGAAATAAGGGGTAGATGATGAATGAGTGGACTCACATGGCATTTGTTCCTACTCTATCATTTGGTCGTGTCCGTAAAGGTACATTCTTCAAATCTTATAGGGGTATACATAGCATGTAGGAGGTCTATAGAGCATTTTCAATCCACATAGGGTCCTTCCCTTACAACATGGACATGTCCATGCTTCCAGTCAATGATTGTGTATTTTTGTATATGGAATGCCTCTCCACATAGGTATACACATGTGTATGTAGTCCTATCCATGTATTTTGGCTCATGGGATGTTCTTGTCCATGCCTTTTCCCATGTACTCCTACAGTACACATCAGAAGGGCGGTAGAAGGTCACATGGAATGTGGGGCTCCCACACAAGGTTCGATACATAAAATTTCAACAAACCATATACACCACACCAAAGGCCCTACATGACATGTGTTCTTTAGACAATACATTGTATAGTTATGTTTCCCAAAATATGTTAGATACCAACACAATCCCCTATATCTAGTTATTCCTCCTTCAAATATAGACTTGTCTCCTCCAAAAAATGGTTGATATCTCTCCAACCAATGATTTTTTGTCATCCCATGGCCAAAAATCATTATCTGGTACTTCTACATGTATCATGTGCACCTCATACGAATCAAATTATAATTCCATTGTTGATTTGGATTTTTATACTCAAAATTATCACCTTATACCCACAATCGAACCTAATCCATCCTTGATTTTTTGACCCATCTCTTACACGTGAATATGTCATGAATCTCGAGGATTGGTCGGACTCAGTCCCTCCTGCCATTGTCAAATAACAACCTTGTGGTCCAATGATGACTAACACAAAGAATATTTAGGACAAAGGCATACTAACAATGGTTTAACAATCTTTGTCCAATTTATTTTTTCCAAATAATATAATAGGGAGATCCATGGTTAGAAAACAATTGAATAATAAATTTAATTTTAATTCGAGATCACATTAAATGTTCCACAATTGGCATGGATTGTAGAAATGGATTGATCATGATCAACAATTTAATAAAATGAGTTAAAATTCACAAATGATGAGTCATGACTAGATATTGGATTACTTTTTTGAAGATCATTCTCTCCAATTATTGAGAGAGTTTTTCTGTTTTTTATGTCTTGAACTGAACTGTTATGTAGTCTCATCATCATGAGATATTGGTTCACTAATGGATGAGAGATAGAACATCTCTCAATCATTATAGGGTTTATGCAGCTATCCCTAGGTAAATATATATTATGGTGTGTTTATAGGAATTTATATTAGGTTATTTTAATTAAAATCAATAAATTTAATTATTTATTTTTGCTAAATGCACCAAACAACTGTCTCTATTTCAAAACTCCTCATGCCAATCCATTTTAAGTCATGAATAGGGTAAAAATAACATTTTAGACTCAAATGTGGTATCATATTTCTGATTTGATATTTTTTTTAATATTTATCCCATTCTCATTAAATAATTGTGCATGTGTAATATAAAAAATATTTAATATTTTTATATAGTTAATTTAGGGCATGACATGCCTCCGAATTGAACACTGTATCAACACCTGACTCAAAAAATATATCTAGAGATATTTAATAGTCTTCTAATGAAAAAACTGTGTCTCTACATAATTCCCTAATTATATTATTTCAACAAAAAAAATAACAAACAAAATTTTTGAGATATTGAGCCGGCATCTAGCTCTCCCAGTTCTAGGAACTCTCCAATATGTTATCATTCCACCACAACATGAGATCCATGGTGATGGTCCATCCACAGAGGGTCCTATCCTTCAGATCCTTGGTCGACACTGGGTGATCTATAAAGGTATCTTTTCCTTGATTCCTAGATCACCCAAGTCAATTATATTCATATGATTATGCATGTATCTCCCTGGTTGTGACACATGGAAGACATCATGCACTTACTCCTACAATGGTGGTAGGGTGAGGTAGTAAGTAAAATCTAAAATCCTCTATAAGATCTTGAATGGCCTGATGAACATCAAGGAAATATCCCGCCCTTAGCCAAAACACTACACTCCTCACCGTAGAGGTAATCTCATGAAAATTTGGTCTCCCAACTCAAAATCTAAAGGCCTAAAAATTCAATATTCATAATATTTAATCTTCAATGGGATGTCATCATCAACTCAGAGAATATTTGGACCTTCTCTATCATCACCTACACCAACTATAGTCCCACAAGATATTTTATACCGATATCTATTCAGTACAAGGGTAATATATAAGATCTCCCAAAGAGGGCCTCAAAAGGTGCCATGTTGATAGTAGAGTGTTAGATATTTTTGTACACAAAATATATCTAGAGAATACAATACTTCCATATATTTTTAAAATTTATAACACAAAATACCTCATCATATCCCCCAACACCTATATAGTATGCTCGGTCTTCCCATCTTTTTAGAGGTTAAAGGTTGTATATATCCTCATCTGGGTCTTGTATGCCTCCTGAATGCCTCTGCACAACTGTGATGTAAAGTAAACATAATGGTGGAAGTCCATCTAGGTGAAAAATCACTCATACGTACATCTTCCCCAAACATTCCACCGAACTCTTCTCCCTGATAGAATAGATGTGTGGAAAATGTTTTAGTCAATCAATTTTCACCAACATTGTTTTGTGTCCTCTCAATGTCCTCATATGTCCTTTTAGTATGTCCACTGAAATTTCATTTCACATCCACTTTAGGATCTTAAGGGGATGCAACAATCCTACCAAAACCCAATGCTCAGTCTTCACCTGCTAACAGGTTAGGCACTGAGAGATGAACTTATCCATTATATGTCTCATGTAGGCCCAACAAAACTTCACTAATATCTCTTCACATCTTCCACATGCTATTAGATACCCTTAAAAGGGATGTGTAAAACTCTCACATCACCTCATCATGAATCATGACTAGGACCAACATTCATCCTTGGAAAAGGATGGCATGATTCGCTCCTTCAAAAAAAATGTTGGGTGAATCTCTTGATGAGATCTGGTAATACAAGACCTCAATATCAATATCTCTGAAATAGGACTCCCTCATATGATTAAGGATTATAGGATTCAACACTATTGAAAAAGTAAAGAAACACCATCTTGTGCAACCAGGGCCAACTACAAGGAATTAAACTACTCAAAAGCCTCCTACACAAAATGATTTTGGGACTTCCTACTAAGGTAATATTCAAGTTTGTTTCCCTTCAAAGAATTATATAATATATAGAACTCATTGTCCTAATGGAATTCCAACCAGTGTTGTTGTCTCTAGTTCATGGTACACTATGTGATGACATACCTGAGGTTCTAATGGCCTATAGAAACCACAAGGTGCTCCCCAAAATTATAATACCTCCACATCCATAGATAAAAGACTACTTATGAAATCTCAAGGTTGTGATTCCTATATCTCTTCTCATGGAGCCTCAAATTCCTCAATGCGTATGAAATAATTATCTACCACTACATTAACATGTAGTCAATCCAATAACCTAAGTCATCGCAAAACACTGCATAATCCACCACCACATCCGAGTAGTCTCAACACATGAGCACTCATCAGCCTCATCCTCAACTCCTTGAAGTCCCTCTATGACTATTCAGAAAAGGTAAAAGAATTCATTTTCCACAGAAGAGATTTCAAAGGGGATTATTTCCTAGCTATTTATTCTATAAAACACTTATAGTACCCCTACAATACAGGAATACTCTCCACCTCTATCACATTCATGGGTGGATCCCAAGAAAGAACTGCATCGATATTCTTGAGGTTAATGGCCAAACCATTCTCAGAAATGATATTCCTGAGTAAGTGAACCTAATTAATCAAGAAATTGAACTTTAAGAGATTACCATAAAGCTGTTTCTCCTAAGGAAAATCTAGTACTATCCTCAAGTTCTATATATGATACTTCTCTATCGTATATTATCTTATTATGTATTCAATTATGACAATAAAAAATTGGTCCATGTACAGATAGAAAATACAGTTCATAAATTCTATAAACATGGTGGGGGATTCATCACACCAAAGGGTATCACAAAGATCTAATAATTTATTTAGACTCATCGGAATGCCAGCTTTAGAACATCATCCTTGCTAACTCTCAAATAATGGTAACCAGACATGAGATTGTTCTTTGAGAACTATCTCGCACCATGCAACTAGTCAAATATGTCATAAATCCACATAAAGGGTTAAATTTTCTATATAATGGCCTAGTTTAAGTGATAATAATAATAATAATCCAGAAATCACATCTTCCTATTTCATGAACAACAATAGTGTAGCCTAGAGGGGAAACATTTCACCTAATAAAATCCTTCTCTTGAAGGTCTTGCAACTACAACCACAACTCTCAAATCTTGGTAGGGGCCATACAACATTTCCAAGAAGATATCAGAGCGGTCTTGAGACGATAGTTGATACAAAACTCTATCTACCACCTCAATGGTAGTCTATAAACATCTGAAAGTATAATATCAATGATATCTTCCATGACATAAGGAATAAAGATATATACATATCCCAATTCTCCATGTTCTATACATGTAAGCTGAAGGTTGAGGAGCTACATCCTCATTCTTGCAAAACCCACTCATCCAGCCATCATATCCCTCTCACCCAATATAGAGAATCTCATCTCATTATTGTGAAGGAATATGACTCATCATCAATGATAGTAAATCTTGGATCAGACCATGGATTGTCAATAAATACCTAATATGACATCATAGGGTTCCATTATGATGACTAAAAGGTCCCATGTGAACCTCTCTCTTCCAATCAATAGCTTGTACATATGATAGATAAAGGATATAGAAAAGGCATTCCCCATTAGAACCTCGAGATGGAGAAGCTAGGATAAATCATGGAATATGATATCTGGCTCTCACACAAAGATAAAATAGATGATGAATGAATCAAAATTGTTTCTATGAATACTGATGAAAGATTATAATAAACCCAAATCAAACATATGATTATTTAAAGTGTCATGGGGACATATACCTTCATATTATTTATTTTTCTATGGTTGAAACCTCCATCTCCATGATCCTAACATGTTCCACTCTGTGGTTGTGGCTGAAGGATCTCATAGAATCATCTACCACATGTAGATTCTCATCCTCGAGATCCTCCATCTCCTCTACCAACTCTACCTCCCTGTAGGCCTCCCTTGCTTGTCCTGGGAGATCCCTAATACAAGCATTGTCTTTGCTATGGCGGACCATCATTTATCTGCCTTCCCTCCTAAGCAAGTTGGGTCAGGAAATCACATGCCATGTGACCTCTCCCATTATAATAGTAGAACTTCCCCTCTCTGAGATTCCCTAATCCCCTGTGCTTCCCCTATTTCACACAACTATGTGCCTGATTCTAATAATTAGGGGTGCTATCCTGCATCTTGATCCTTTCAAATGGTGATTTCTAGCTATGGTAGATGGCTCAGAATTGTAAGGCCCAGTGGAAGAACCATCTACCTATAACCCCTATGATAGGATGATCTATGTCACCATGTCCCTCTCCACCACCCCTAAATAGGATGGAACGCAAAAGGAAACCACACTATAATGAATCTCTCAGAGGAGTCCCGATTAAAATTTTCATTCAAAAAAGTATCCATCTTGTATCATGTCAAGGGCGTATTGCATATGGTATATGAACCAAACTGCATACTAATCCACTAGAATATCTCCCTTCTGTAAATCCAGAAGTTCTTCAATTCAAACTAAGCACAAGAATAAGGGGTAATACTCTTTATGGAACAACTTCTGGATGTTGGTCCATGAGAGTGTCGACTCATCGTGCATCTTGGTAATGAAACTCCACCAATTCCCAGCTACTCCATGGAAAATGATATCATCCAATGCAACCAATCGATCTATTTGTTTCCAGATAATCCAAAAAACACATACCACTGACTCTAGCCAATCCTCCACTACCTATGGTTATGGCTCACCATGGACCATCAACGACCTCTAGTGCTGGAACTCAAAGAGTGTTCCAAGACTATGAAAATCCTCATACAAACTTGCTGGTATGATCTACTAATCAATAGGTCGGCGTGCTACTACCTATCCACCTAGAGGAAGGATCTCCTAAGATGGACCATGAACAAATGACTCATCACTCATCAGATCATCATCAGGATCCAAAACATGTAACCAAGTTAGATATCATCATGAAGGCATCCTGAAATGTAATCAAGACGTACTATAGTAAGATAAGTATATATATATATTGGGGACATGACTCAAGAAAGAAATTTAAAAGGAAAAAATCATATATTATTCTTGTACCATTGATCCCTATAACCAATATCTTGAAATAATGGGATGAAAAGAAGGTATTCAAGGCACTGGTGAATGGATACGTCAGATTCTCATACCATCACTAGATTCCATGGTATAAGAGAAACACTTGGGACACATTGATGTAGTTTCCCGATGTCTCAAAAAAATACTCAAAAGGGGATTTCTCCAAAAATATTCCCAAGGAAGAAATTTGCTATAATAAAAATATGTCATGACCCAACCCATTCGGGCCACATGTCGCACTACACTAAGCTCATCTCTATAGGTCATGGGTGGAAACAAGCACTAAAAAGAATATCTTTAATGCGAGGTCTTTTACTAATGTGCCTATACACACACTTCTGACCATCTCAATGCGGAATTGCAGATGATTAATAATAAAAAATATTCAACCACTAAAATATAAACCAAGATTCAAAAACCTCTAGGGTGTAAAAGAGTACAACAATTTGAACATGAAAGGTAAAAGGGTAAAATAGACGCCTAGCAAGAAAGATTCCCCAATTTAAAAAAAACTATAAATTAAAAGTCTCGCGATAGTCTATATTCTGATCTCCGTGATCTAACCACCATACGCAATCTAATTCACCAGGTATCCTTAAGATCTAATGAAGTCACCGATAACCTATCTGTCATCTGCATAAGACATGACACATGCAGGTAAATACCATGCAGGGGTAAGTATATACATACCCCGTAGGACACCCCAAATGTTAAAGGGGGATAAATTAGAGACACGATTGGAATATACAGTAAATAGATCAACCTAATCAAGAGAGTAAATAGGATGCATCGACAAAGACACACACAATCACATAGATATATATACATATATATATATATATATACCCTCAAACTAAAATAAGCCCAAATATGAGGGAAGGGAGTCTCCATCTCATATACCAACATAGGAAAAGAGTTTCAACAGTTACATAAGTCCATCAATAATTCCCAAAATCTCACATGTTTGTCTACAAGTAATTAGGTGGAGGCCCACACCTTCACACTAGGTTGTACAGTTGAGGGGGGACAATATCTATGAATAGGACCCGCTCTCTAGTGCTTTAGGATGGATAGACTCAATATGTTTCTATATAGGACCCATGCCTTAATAGGTCAGGGGGGGTCTACTCTATAGGTATAGGACATACGCACTGATGCATCGGGGGTGGGGGTGGGGGTCCACTCTGTTTTCATGAGGACCAATGCCCTATCCAATAGGGTGTTCCACTCGACATATAGAGTAAATACTCTCTGATGTATTAGAGGTGTTCCAACCTATGTTCATGAGGATCCACACCCTAATGCGATAGGGGGTTCCACTTAGTAGATAAAGAATCTATTCCATATTCCATCTAGGGGATCTACTCGGGTGTCACAAGGACATGCACCCTATCTGATAGGGGGTTCCACTAGGTAGATAGGTTACTCGTTCCCTATTCCATTATGGGGTTCCACTCTAGTTTCATTGGGACTCATTCCCTAATACAATATGGGTTCTAATTGGTTGATAGAGGACCCATACCCAGATGTGTCATGTAGTTTTCCACTATGGTGATCCTCTCCTCGATCACTGCTATCTTTGAGTTCCTCCTAAATTAGCATCACACCAAAAACATTACACATTTCATCTGTAGATCCACTACAGAGGACACCAACGTGTTCAAATGGGAATAAAAATTAGGATATACTACTTGTGGGCCAAAATCAAAGTCCAAACGAAGAATATACGAGGAGTTGATGTTTCCTAATAAGGAAATAAGGGGTACCTGGTATGTGAGGGGTCCACATGGGGTGTGATACCACTCCATGGGTTGGGAGTGTCACTAACTTTACACACCTCAATTCCCATATAGGACTACATAGTGTGTATAGGGTATATACAACATGTCTAAGACACTTGAGGTCCTTCATGTGCTCCCTATTTTTGTTCTTGTATCCATCCCATGTTATTGTACTTTGGAATATGACATGTCTCTCTACATGAGGCTACACCGGTTCCTTTACCCATGTTTCTGTATTTAGATACCTAGAATGTGCTTGGTCGTGGATGTTCCCAAGTACTCCTAGAGTACACACTCGATCTCCCTCACAGGGTCTCATAGCATGTGGGGATCCCACATGACATGTGATAAGTTTAATTTTGTGAAACACTATCCATCATAGCCAAGTCCCTAAACATCATGTGTTCTTTTAATTACATGGTTTTTAGTCATGTTTTTATTAAAATTTCATATTTGAACTCCATGCCCTAGATCTAGTCCATCCTTCTTCGAATTTGGACATTTTTTCTTCTAGAAAAAGATAGACCTCTCTCCAGTCCGTGATATAGGATCATCTATTGGATGGAAATAGGTATATGGTTCTTCCACATGTATCACGCACTCCTCTCACGTATTCAGATCTTCCTCCCTTATTGATTTGGATTTCAATCATCAAATTATTTCTCCAAAACATGCAATCAAACCAAATATATCCCTGATTTTTCAATCCATCGCTCACATAGAAATCAATCATGAATTTAGAGGTCCAATCTATCATGGTCTCCCTGACAATGTTGAATCATAACCCTATTGTCCAACAATGTGTAATGTATAAATTTTATGGGATAAATGAACAAGAAAAAGGTTTTAGCAATCATTTTTCTAAGAGTTATTATCCAGCGAATATAATTTGGAGATCCATGGTTATAAAAAATTGAAAACTCGAATTAATTTTAATACATGGGAACATGAAATTTTCCAAAATTGGTGCAGACCAAAGAGAGGGATTGATGGTGTAGAATAATTTAATCAAATGAGGAAAAATCCAAAAATGAATAATCCTACATCAATATTGGAAAATGTTTTGTCAAATAACACGCTCCCAATGGATTAAGAGAATTAATTGAATCATTGTAGATCGATCTTCCCCAGTACTAAGTTCTGAAATCTTTGAATGTTGATTCACCAATAGTGGAGAGGTAAAATGTATCTATATCCTCCATGGGTTTATGAGACTAAACCTGGGAAATATCCATCAATGTGGATTTATAGGAATTTTTATTAGGTTAAATTAATTAAAATAAATAAATTTAATTATATTTTTACTAAATATACCCTCCAACTTTAATTATTTCTGAACACCTCATTCTGACACATTTTAGGTCATTCTGACGGTAAATATCACATTTTGAACTCAACTATGGTCTCAGATTTCTGATCTGAGATTCCATTTAATAGTTATCCCATTTTTATTATGTAATAAGGCATTGTGCAACTCTTCATGGGGAAATGCTCGCCGATAAACCATGTGATGTGGGGAGCTAGGTGCCTTCAAGATATAGATGCTCGAGATGTATTGTTTCATGTGTGTCAAGTATTTGGACTTTAAGGTTGTGTATTGGGTCATATATGTTCCTTGTGCCTTGGTTCTACTGGTCTTTTAAGGGTTCCCCATCAACCATTAAAAGGGGGATTGTCCATAATAAATCCGAAATGATGGAATTTGGTCCATTCAGGCTTATATAATTTACTATAAATTAATTGAATTTGGTATGAATTAATAAAATCCCATGAGTGAATAGAATGTTGGATCTAATTTATTGGATGTAACCTGAATAACATCATTTATCCTCCTAATGAAAAGTTTGGTTTCAAACCTCATGGAGAGTACGCCATGCTAATGTGCCTTGGATGACCCACATCTCAGGGTTAGGCATTGATGAGAACATGGAACTATCATGCCTGAGAGCCCTCACAACACAGGCATAATGACGTAATTATTAGGGGCACGCTCTACCACTGAGATAATCGCCCGTCGTGCAGGCCTCCTCCTACGGAGGAGGAGACCCTCTATTCCAAATAACCAAGACTATAAATTAATAAAAAAATTGTATAAATTCATAAATATTAGCATGGAATAATATAAATTAATATATACTACTACCATTTAGTATATATTATTAAAAATTGATATACATTTGTATAAATTAATAAATAAATATTATACATTATTAGAAATTATTATTAATCAACATATATTACTATAAACTAGTATTAATTCCTTGAAAATTACTATAAATTAGAAAAAAAATTATAAATTAATATAATTTATATTCATTAATATAAAATAATAAAATTTCATACAATTTCAAAACAAAATGTGGCAAAAATTAATATAAATTTGTATCATTTAGTATAAATTAAAAAAATGATACATATTAGTATAAATTGATATACATTATTATATATTAGTATAAATTATTAAAAAATAATATATATTACTATAAATTTTTATTAATCCATCATAAATTAGTATAAATTAGTAAAATGTACTATAAATTGATATAATTTAATATAAATTACTATAAATTATTATTAATTCCAAAAAAAAATTAATAAATTAATATAAATTACTAAAAAATATTACCATTTAGTCTAAATTAATAAATATTAGTATAAATTAGTATAATTTACTATACATCTATATAATTAAATAAGAATCACTATAAATTTGTATAAAATAATAAAAATTAGTGTAAATTAATATTTTAATTTTTATAAAATATAATGATATATAAAATGATATATTTTATGAACTATATTATAAAAACCATTAAGTAGTCATTAAAAGGAAAAACATTGTGTTTCACATTTTATATAATAAACTCATTACCCTTTTTTAGATAACTATGGGCACAAAAATGGAAAATATATTTTAATATGATATAATGATTGGTAAATAATCCTACAAATCCAAACAGATTGTGTATAAATACAATCCATATCAAGGGTTTCAATGAATTTATATTATTTCCAACAGCAAATTATAATTTTTTTAGAAACAATAATTAAGTTCCTTCATAACAAATGTGAATTAAATGTTTGATCATATTGGGGTTCATATTTTTTTTTGCAAGATGAATATTTATTTTTCTATCGATATGTTGAATAAAATTAAGATGGAAGTATAAATTTTTTTAAAACCATTTCATTTTCAAAAATTCATAAATGATGTTTTTATCTCATATTATCATGAAATAAATATTTAGAATGAAGACTATAAGCCATAGTTAGAACAATATGGAATTTATAATGTTTTGAAATATGTTGAGGAGAACTCATATCATTGATATATGAGAATAAAATTTAATTATTTTATAACATTTATGTACATTAAATATGATTTTTGAATGTGAAATAATTGATTTTAACAAATATTTTCTTTATTTAAATTGTTTTTAACTAAAGGGAATATATTACCTATAAATTTATATGAAATAAAAAAATTGGTTAATAATTCAGGTGATATTTATCAAAATATATATGCATGTTCGAATGAATTAATATTATATTATGGTGAATATGGGTCATGATATAATTCTAAAAAATATCGATAGTCGATGTATAAATAAGTAAAATAAGGAAAATACATATTTTTTTATGAAATTATGGTTTTTTCTCATTACATCTAGAATGAAACATCATTTATGTATAACGACTCAAAATATTTGAAGACATGGAATAGATCTAATGTTTCTGTCAGTAAAATTGTAAGTCATCGTATTGATGGTGAATCTTGGAAATAATTTATCAAGTGTATATTTCATTTACATTAGAACCTCATAAGGTATAGTTGAGTTTTTTTATTAATGGTTTCTATAAAGTTTCTGCTTATATTAGTCAATATTCTTGTTGGACTATTTTTGTAACATCATTCAACTTACCTCCTTGGATATTGGTGAATAAACCATATATATTAGGAATTAAAAGTGATGGACATTAAATAAATCTATTGATTTTTATTTGAGACCATTGATTTATGGGTTTATTTTATTATAGAATAATTGTGTAACTTCATTTGATATAGTTTTATGAAATAATTTTCTACTAAAAGAAACATTAATGTGGTTAATCAGTGAATTTATAGCATATGGTATATTATATAGATAGAATAAATATAGTGAAAATATTGTTCATAATTCCTAGGGGTGATAATAAATTTTTTTATCATAAATGGAAGAAATATTTTTTTCAACTGTATTTAGATATTTTTTCCTACAGATCTTTTATTCTAACTAAATATAAACAATTTTATAAAGGGTATAATTTAATGAGATGAACCTCTAATAGAGATCTCAGGTATTTTTGTAAAAAATATTATCTCATTAATACCTACTATTACATTTGGTCTAACAGTAAACCAACCATAAATAAGTGGTTTTGGGAGAGATTACAAATAGATAAAGTGGTGTATTTTTTTGGAGTTACTATTTTGTTCTGATTTGTTACCTCCCCCCCCCCCCCCATTTTAAAATATATATTGATAATAATTGTTTTGATAATATATTTTTTTTATCATGTTAAACATGCATAAAAAGAACAATGATACTTTGAATGTTTGGTTTGATCTATCCAAATTTATAGGCATCTTATACTTGAGCTATTTAAAAATGAATGATCAAAAAAATCCATGATTCCCAATGAAATGCATGAACTTTATAAAAAAATTTGGTTATTATTTCATCAGTGGATTAAATATTTAATGTTACAATATGTATATTCTTTTAATTTTTTATGTTACATTATAATTGGATATATTACTAGGTTAAAAATTCATGACTTTCATGACATCATGAAAATATTACTACCTATTAGCATGAGAGAGTAGATGAATTCATCAATCTACTATGTGTTGACTGAAATATCATATTACATCAAAGAAATATCTACAACAAAAAAATAATATAGTGCATAAAGTATGATGAATAAAATATTTTCATAATTTTATGTAAATTGGGAAAACTATTTCTTCCATACATGACTGAATCAATAGAACATTTAATATTGAATTTATCATATGATGTTAAATTTGGAGGGATAACACCATTCTAATAGATGTGACCATTTGAGAGTTGTATGTAGAAAATGAGGAAGACAAAGATATGTAATAGGGCATCAATTGAAGTGTCAATTGTTGAATCATACTTATATGAGGAGATATTAAATTCATGCTCTTGTAATTTTCAAAATTAATATCCTTCAAAACAAAATTGAATTATTCATTAATCAGAAAATGTTGATATTGTCATAGACTACCAATTTTTAGTATTTAATCATTCTGAGATTGTTTTTGTGTTAATCATGAATTTTGGGTTTCAAATGAAGTTATGTACAAATCTTATACATATGTTCTTCTCAATTGTGAATAAATGAAATTATATATGTATTAACTAATAATTTCACATATATTTTTCTATAAAAATATCAAAACTAAATATATATTAATTAGTTTTTTAGTTTATATGATGATCATATCCAAAAAACAATCTTCACAAATTACACTATCACCTTTTGAAGGATGTCATAAACCTGATTTAACCTACTATTTTCAAAGGTCAATAAGTTATATTGTTTAGGATTGAACATGTGAAATCAATTTATTATTTAATATATTTGTAATTTTAATATCTAGTTATCACTACATGAAAATAATATTTATATTAGAGTATATACACTGAACAATCCACTATCCAATTTTTCCAGATATTATAATTCTTATCTGGTTAATGGATTTCAAATTTATACATGCACATATGGTGAATAGAAAAAAATTTATAGTGGTGTTTGTTTAAAATTACATCATAAAAAAGAATGTAACATTTAATTTTATGACATAGTTGATGGAATAGTTTAGTTATATTGTCTATGGTGGGATTAAATGATAATTTTTAAATAAAATTGGTTTTATTTTGATTGAAAATTATATAATCATCCTTTACATTAAATCATTTATATTAAATATCAAATTTTTAATTAGAGAAAATAAACCTTTTTGCAGGCATATCTACCAAATTATGTGTATTACTCAAATTATAATACTAATTGAAACGATTAAAATGATAGGTGGAGTGTAATAAAAATTAAATCTCCCCGGTTTATGGAAAATGAAACTGGTTCCATTGAAGTGTAAAATAACGAAAATTTATATGAAACATCATTTAATATATCTCTTTATTTAAAATATATACATAGATATCACTGATGAGTCCCTATAGTTAAAGGATGATGTTCTTGATAATGTTAATGATGTAACCAATGAATTTCATAGTACAAGGTATGAAGAAATTTATTCTCAAATGGAAATTTATTATGTTGGAGATGAATATGAAAACATTAACACTGATGAAACTAAAGATGAATAAGAATATGAAGATGAATAATTATGTATTATTTTTTTTAATAAATATTTATTAGTTTTTTATTTTTCATATCTGTACTAACAATTTAGTGTATGTAACATTATCTTCAACTAGTTTCTTTTAAAAATAGTTTCAATAATTTTTAAATTAATAATAATTTTTATAGAGTAGATAATTTTTTATAAAATCAATTATAGGTTTAAGATGGGTCAAGATAGTGACATGATTCATAGATTTAATTAGGATGTGTTACATGGTGATGAGCTTCTTAATTCTTTGGGTAAGGGTGTTGACCTTACATTTGCTACTAGGGTGTGTTGGGTCTTTTTTGATTTAGGATTTCATATCCTAATCCAGAGCGATGTTCATCTCATTAAATTAATTCCCATAGAAAGATGTAATTTTAAATATGAATTTTATTTAATTTTCACTTAATTTTACTAATTTTTAATTATATTAATAATTATTCTTATTTTCATAGTTTATCACATATAATCATTGTTCCGGATAGTGTTATTTTGAGGAACTATTTTTCTACTCTATGTTTTTAATGGGATTAAGTTCTTATCTAGTTATATTATTATATGTTCGTGAACTATTTAATAAATATAATGAAAAAAAATTATTTTAAATTTATATAATTTTTAGGTTACTATATTAATAATTGTTTTAAGGGTTTTGGTCTCTTGTTTATGATATCATGAGACCCGCTATTTTTGAGGCATGGGAGGCTTTCATGTATATTCATTTTCATTAGATTTTTCATGGCCTTGTGAGGATATATATGCAGAGAGAATCGGTGGTTATATTTGATGAGTCTTTCATGCCTTATCATCCTAATTATGACCCCACTCATGATTAGTATAAATTCTTCATGTACTGGATATCAGATTCCTTCCAAAGGATATCGAATCATTGGTGATATAATCAGGGGAGACAAGAAGTCACACAAAGGTCATGGAGTCATACTTTTAGTATAAATCATATAAAATTAGAAGGAAATATTATTTAATAATTATATATATATATATATATTACTAAATTTATATGTTAAATTAATCCTCTCTTTAGTTGATCCAACCATTAGAGATATTGATGCGTACAATAAATTGAAAAGTAGTTTTTGTACTTGAAAATTTATCAATGATAGACAGTGACATATTTTGGTGAGTAATTTTCTATTTTTTAAATAATTTTTTTTAATATTATTAATTTTCATTTATAAAATTGTATAATCCATATGAGATAGATGTTTTATTCATGCATGACAGTCTGGTCGAGAAAAATGGTAAGGATGTGGCATTATGTGAGTCACATTTTTATAAGGTGTCTTGAATTATGGTGATGGAAAATGTTCTTTAGAAATTTTGAGTGATCAATATGGGTTCATGAATGCAATACAGAAATGGAGAATTTTTCTACTAGAGGGGTGCATGATTCATTTGGAGTAGCTCCAGATACTGGTGCTTCGGTTGTTGATGTCGGATCCCATTGTGGGGTGACGGTGAACTCTGGTTTTGAGAAGGGAATCTCGGATTTTTCCTTCAAGGATGCTCTATGTGGGAATGGTCTGATGGGTGATAGGTTTGTTATCGCATCGATTCATCTGGATCCTCGACAGACAGAGGTGTCGGAAGGAAATCTGGTGGTGGTAGTAGAGGACATAGATTTGGAGCGTGCTGCGGAGGTGCATAATCTTACTCTGGTGGCTAGGTTTGGGTCTGCAAAACCATCATTGGAGGTATTTCGAAGGTTTGTGGACTCATGGGGTATTCAAATCTCATCGGATGTGTCGGAAATATCAAAGGTTTCCTTCTACATTCACTGTCAATCAAGGGAATATTTCATTCGTTCTTGGTCTAGGGTGGATAGACAGAGTGGAAACTTCTGTTTTTCACTATCTCGGTGGGTGTGGGATTGTCACTATGGTAGAGAATCGAATTTGGGAGTGGTGTGGATCAAATTACTGGGTCTCCCACTTACCCTACCGAACCCCTCAATTCTGGTAGCGGTGGGGGACTCTCTGGGTAAATTTCATTGTGTAAATGATATTACCAAGATGTTATTGGATGCAGAAAACCCTAGGATCCATGTTGAGATGAATTTACCATTGAGGTTCCTACTTAGACTTTAGATCAGATCCCTGGAGGGTTTGAACTAGTGGCAACATCTGGTGTATCTGGATCCTCCTAAGTTTTTCACTTCCTGCGCTCTTCAAGGTCATGCTATGGATTTCTGTATGAAGGGAAACAAAGGCCTTCTTCCTCGGGGGCCCTCAACTCCTTTGGCTAATTCGAAGAAATACTTGACTTCTGAGTTAGAGGCGATTGGCCTCAGTTCTAAGAAAGTTCCGCAGTTTTTTGGTTCAGAGTCTCTGGAGGATGTCAGTGCCTTATCTTCGTCTATGGAGCTGGTGAACTCCAATGGACCGGGGAAATTTCTTGATGTTCCAAACTCTGTTGATCCTGGGAATCATTGTCACTCAGCTTCGCCTGACAAAGTTCTGGTAGATCTTTTATCGAATGTGGTTACTATGCCAACTGTGCTGTTTTCGTTGAAGAAGAGGTCTCATGGAAGGCTGTTCTTGCAAAACTCAATGTTGGAGAAGGCTAAAACTGTTCCTCCTTATCATTCCTCAAAAGGGAAAGGTAAAATGGATCCTGTTTCATTTGCAGGCACCTCTATTTTTTCTTCCTTAGTGAGTGAATTCTGGGAGCCTAATGTTTCTTCCATGGAGATGGAGAAGCGATCTCTGTTGATGTCAGAGTCTGGATTTTCGCATCTGGTCCACATATTTACAACTAGGGAATTCTCATAGGGGATGACCAAGGAGATTTCTGCTTCTCGACAATCCAAGGGCCATATTTTTATGGTTTATTTCTCCATGAGGAAGTGAATCCAATTATTCCAGTAAAGGATAAAGGGAACAGATTCACACTCTTGGAGGAATCCAATAGCCCCTTGAAAAAAATCATTCACACTCCAAAAAAGGGTGTTCTTTGGAGACTACTTCTAAGCCAGTGACTCGGTCAATGGCCATGGGGGAGAGTGTCAAGAGGTTTTTCAGTTATTTAGGATGGTAAACAAGGTTAGACATCTAAGAGTTTCTTGTGTTAATGTCTTCATTGTTCATCTAGAATGCTCATGGATTAGGGGGGAAAGCTAAATTTGCTTTTGTAGCCTCTGGGTGTTGTAGAAACAGGATCCATATAGTCGTGATTTTAGAACCAAAGTAAAATCCATGGAGGATGGGATTTTTTCTAGAAAGATGGGGTTTGGTAGTCATTTTCATGACCATCCATGTAATAATATTATCTAGATTTTTTTGAAGAACCCACTATAGGTGGATTTTATGTTGGTGAATGAGCAATGTATCACGGTGAAATTGGGGTGCAGAGGTTCTTCTGTTTTATTTTCCGTTGTCTGTGCAAGCAGTGATGGTCTAAAGAGAAGAGAGCTATGTGATTATCTTGGGTCCTTTGATGTGACGAATTTACCATGGTTTGTGGTAGGGGACTTCAATGCAATAATTTTCATTTCAGAGAAGAGGATAGGGTCTCTAATGTTTAACAACAATATGCTCGATTTTAACTACCTTATTTCTAGAAAGGGTTTTTTATATTTGGGCTTCAGTAGGATTAAATTTAAATGGTGAAACAATCGCAAAGGGTGGAACTGGATTTGGTGTAGATTGGATAGATGTTTTGTGAATATTAAGGGGTTATATTAATTCTCTAGGGCCTCATTTGTTCATATCTCCCAGGGGCTTTTGTTCCATTCTCCATTTCTGGTGAAGCTCGAGCAGGAGAACCAGGAAATCAAGGGTTTTTTATACTCTGCGGATTGGTATAGAATGGAGGTTTTCATTCAAATGATGCAAGAATCGTGGGCGCAAGATACAAATGGAAGGGCTTGGGTCAGTTTTCTCAGACATCTTAAAGGATTGAAGGCTAATTTTTGCAAATTTTTTATGGATCACTCAGAATCAGAGGACCCTATTGAGGTACTCCAAAGAGATATTTATGGTTTGGAAGAATCACTGCTAAAGAGGTAGGAGGATTCTTCCGTCATTTAATTATGAAATAAATAGGTGTCCTTAACTCAAAGACCATTAAAGGTTGAGAAGGGCTATAAACAATATGCTAGAGTAAGGTGGCTCAAATAAGGGGACATGTTTTTTTCATGCCATCTTAAAAGAAAGGGAGAATTCTGAAGTCAACATCAGGTTGGAGGAAGGGTCCTTCTCATCTGACATCAATGCGGCTAGAAAGTTGGAATTAGGTCACTTCGAACGATTATGGAAAGGTGAGAATCATTGATCTACAGAAGCTGAGAATTTATTTCCTGACCAAGAAGATTTTATGGAGAACATTACAAGGTGGTTTGGATTTGAGGATAATGAAAGTTTAATATCCTTACCCTTTGAGAGGGAGATATGGGATTTGGTTCGTAAGTTTCCCTTGTATAGTGATCCTAGACCTGATGGATTTCCAGTGGATTTTTATGTGACAAACTGGGAGTTTGGGGGTCCTTTAGTGATCGAGGCTGTGTATGATTTTTCAAAGGAGGTACCATTAATAGGGGCTCATGTGCGTATAGAGTGTTGTTGATTATTAAGGTGAAAGACCCTTGTTCTATAAATCTATTTAGACCCATCTGTCTTTGAAATGTATCCTACAAAATCTCAGCATCTATTATTACCATGAGATTTTGCAAGCTGATTCTGAGGATCATTTTTCATGAACAACATCGATTTATACAAGCAAGAGGCATTCAAGGAGCCGTGGGAGTGGCTCATGAGTTATTAGTGGATTTTAATACAAAGTTTATTGGATCCAATGTTATTCTTCAGGTGGACATGGATAAATATTATGACAAGCTGGAATGGAGTTTCATTATCCGGGTGATGAGAAAAAATGGGCTTTGAGGAATGGGTTTATGACTTTTTCTTTCTGTGTTTCTCTTCCCCTTGGTTGTCTACATCTCTATTAGGAATGATTTTTGGTTTCTTTAAAAGTATGAGAGGAGTCATGCAGGGTGATCTGATTTCCCCTTCCTTATTCATTATTTCTCAGGAAGCCCTATCTCCGAATTTCTAAATTCTCTTGAGGGATAAGAAGATAAGACCTTACCGGTCTAATGTTTTCGATATCTTTTCCTACATTATGTTTTTTGATGATATTCTAATATTTTTCAATGATAAGTGATCCTCCTTGGATAACTTCATGGACCTCATGTTAATTTACGGTAGCCTAAGTGGGAAGCAGGTAAATTCGGGGAAAAGTAATGTGTTTATTTCCAACAGTTGTTCAAGGAGAAGAGCTCTTGCAATTCAAGACATTCTGGGAATAAGTAGAAAGTAGTTTCCTATGAAATACATTTGGGAAGTTATTTTTATGGGACTGTTGAAGAAGGTATTATTCGAGGATTTTCTGAACAAAATGACTTGGAGAATCATGAACTGGAAAAATAGGTTCCATTCCATTGAAGGAAGGGTGAATTTGATCAACAGTGTGGTATCTTCTATCCCAATGCATGTGTTATCTATTATCACTCCTCCCAAGGAGACGATTATTGCGATGGAGAAGGTGATGAACCATTTCATTTGGGATGTGAACGTGATGGGAAGGTCTCATTGGGAAGCTTAGTCTAGGATGGTTAAATCAGTGGAGGAGGTTGGTGTAGGGATGAGGGACATCGATGCTCCTATGCAGGCCATGCAAGCTAGGCCTGCTTGGGATTTTTTGGAGGGGAGATCGATGTGGGCTCAGGTCACCAGTAGAAAATATGGAAACAATTTAGTGGATTGGGAGGTCAGGAAGATTTCTAGATTGGGGATGATTATCAGGTCCTAGCTGGATATTCATCAGGATTCTGGAAGGTGGATGGTGGGACAAGGGAATGTCAATTTATGGAGGGACAATTGGCATGGAGATAGGTTGTATTTTCCTCACATTTATGTTCTAGAATTCACTATGAACTAGGCTTTCACTTTCCCTAGGCTCTTAGAATCCATTCTTAATAGACATCAATTCCAGTATTACAATGAAATTATATTTTCGGAGGACGGGGATAAATTATGTTTTACAGAGGCAAGGTCGGGTCACTTAAATGGGAGTAATTTTCACCTCTTGATTCACCAGGACAGAGAGAGGGATGAGCTAGGGGTTCGTTTGTGGTGTAAAGAGATTCCAACTATGTTTGGTTTTCTGGTTTGGCACGCCTGAAATTCTACACTGCCTACTGATGACAACGTTCAGAAGAAGGGGGTCCAAACAGCCTCGAAATGTCATTGTTGTTTCACCCCACATGCAGAGCTGGTTTCTCATTTATTTTGTAAGATTTATTGGGAGAACGGGCTTTGTTCCCACATGGCTTGAGGGGGAGTTTTGGTCGGGGCATGAAAATCTCTACATGAACTATTCTCAGTCCGGTTCTCATATACATATTTAGAGCAAATGGAATAAAAAATCTGGTGCATTATTGCTATGGCGGTCATCTGGACTATTTGGGAAGCTAGGAACATGGATAGAAATGTAAACCCTCCTTCGCTATTTCTGCTCCACCTGAGAATGTGATGCCTGGTTCATGAGCTGGGAAATCTGTTAAAGAAAGTTCACTTTTCTCATTCGCTCTACAACTTTCTCAACAGGCCGTTGGATTCTTTGAGTCTATTGGATCAGCTAGAAACCTCCGGTAAATGGTCTTAAGCTTAATGTGGACATTTCCCTTCTTCATGGAGTTATGCGGGAAGGAGGGCTGGTCTGGGACGGGAAAGGCTCTATATTTCTGTCCTTTATTACCTACCACGGTCTTGGATGCTCCACGAGAGTTGAGGTACATGCTCTCCTCACTGGGATAATGTTGTGTAACAGATTCTCCCTGGATTGTGTTGTCCTGGAATCTGATTCGAATGTGCTGGTCTGGGTTCTCACGACTAAGGGAGAGGTATCGTGGTCTCTGATGTATCTAGTTCGTAGCTACATCTTAGATATACCCAGAGGATGTGTGGTTCAACATGTCCAATTTTACTGCGGACTCTCTCTCTCTCGAGGAGGTATACCGATGGATCCCTTGTTGATTTATTCCCATTTTGGATCTTTACCCAGGGAAATTAATTTTTTTGTTCAAGGGGATGCCTTAGGACATCATCACTTTAGACCTCCGTGATTTTTGGTTCCTGTAGGTCGTTCACATTTTTATTTTAATAAAAAATCATTTTCAGTCAGTATAGGTTCATGATCAACCCTGAATAGTTACTTTATAATTGAAGTGATGGAATCATATGGATCAAAGGGATCGTCATTATCATATAATTCATTTGATAATATAGATTATGTGGTGAGTATGTGAGCTCCAGATGTGTTTATAAAAACATTGACTATAGTGTGGGAAGGGTATTGAATATAATAGAAAGAGTAGTGATGGAAATAAGAAGATAAGTGAACGATGTATGAGAAGTATCATGAGGAGATGATGGAGAAAATGTGTTATCTTACATGTGGTTGAGGGATGAAGTTACCTCCACCAGCTATACTTGATCCCCCCACCCCCATAGTGACAATATTATTTTATTTTTTAACATATAATTTTAGGTAATATATTGGTTTTATTTTTGTAATGAATGTTTGTTAAGTGTTAAATATTTTATTTCTTAATATTTAGTATATTTTTTTAATTTTTTGGATATTTTTGATAGAATTGGTATTCTAACACAAATAATCCTAGAAATTAATTTTTTTTGCATTGGAATCAGCATTCCATTGAAAAAAGGTGTTCATAAAATATGTATTGCTATGGAAAAAATAATATGTCTTAGATAGTATCTCCAAACGATTAATTGAGATAGTATATTGAAAATAATAGTATTTACAGTTCACTTTTCAACAAGAGAATATTTTCAATATATTTTTGTTAGAAATAGGGTTTTATGATGAAATATTTATTGTAAATAACCCATAAAACAATTATTTTCATACAGTTGGTCATGATGAAAAAATTAAAATAATAGATTCTTTTACATTTTTGTAATGAAAGTCAAATTTGACTTCTTCACAAACCATTACAATGATCCCATTAAATATTATAAGTAGTAATTAATGTGAAAAATAATTTAAATTTATAAATCCTTGAGGTTTAGAAAAAACAATTTCGTAAATTATAATAATTAATATCAATATTTAATAGAAAGCTTTATGATAAAAAAGGATAAATAATGTTGTTTTTTCTTATAAAAAAACTTTCATTAGATTTGAGTACCAAATAGGGGAAATTTAAAGAATAATTACAAACCATATAATTGACCAAATTATGATAAAATATATTGATTTTAAGAGAGAAATATTATATAATTATCTCAAATAACATTCATGCATAAGAAATCCTTATGAAAAAGTGAGATTGAAACATAAACCCCTACATCATTGTAAACATATTAATAAATGGAAATCAAAATCTAGAACTTGATATGGCTCTATTAATCCCATTAAATACATCAAATATTATTTCAAAATATATTTGTGTGATAGTAATTACATCATATAAAATGAAACATTTTGTGGAATATTGTTGGTGCCAAAATTTGGGAAGAACCGGAAAAAACAGAAAGTATTAAGGGCTTCCTCAGGAAGATCATTTGCGGAGCCCCTATAGCCCCATGGTTGGTGCCCAGCTCCTCCTTTGTAAAGTCTTCGTTGATCAAGGAGGTGAGATGCTCCACAAACCCCATTGATATTCGTGGACTTTCTGTGGAGCATGGGGGTGGGATGCTGGACGAATCCCTTTTACATTCACGAACCTACCATTAAGCAAGGGGCGGGATGCTCCGTGAACCCCATTGATGTTTTTGAACTATCCACAGAGCAAGGAGAGGAATGCTCTACGAACCAATTTGACATTCACAAACCTACCGCGGAGTAAGCTCTGTCTTCACGCTGAGGGAGCACTGCTTCACGGCACCCCTTTTCTTTAAATACTGATCTCCCCTTGAGTTCAATGGACAGATCCTCCAACCATTCACCTTTATTGCTCTCGAATCATGTAGAAATCACATCTCTGTGAACCATGAGCGCCTCAAGGAACTTTTGCATCATGAAGTGTCTCCCACTTTGCATGAATTCATCCCCTCTTCAGGGAGGGATTCCCTTTCCAGAGCTCACGGGACTCCGCGATGGAATGGGATCCCCAAGGGGACTCGGGTCATTTTGGAGAACTTATGCTTTGCGAAGTACCCTCCACGCACATGTGACCCACATGATAAGCCAGGTTCACTATGCATCGCTAAGAACATTTCTTTCACAATGCTATGCTTCATAAGGAACCTTTGCTTCATGAAGCATTGCCCCGCGAATACCTTTAGAAATCATGAAGCACCTTCCACATGCACTGATGCCCTAATTTTAGGTTAGACCACATTACATTGTGGTGCACACCCCTTCGCAAAGCCCCATCACTTCACAGAGAACCAGAGCCTCAAGAGTCTTCTTTCATTATACCCATTTTCTATGCAACTCTTTTTCCCGTGCGACCCACTAGGTTATCACGAACTGATTTCAATGGTCCTTGGGAGGTGCTTCCCATTGAGTTTCTTCACTTCAGGCTTATTTGCATAGGCATGCTAACAGATATTGCTTCTTCACATATCCATGATAATGTGGACCCCTCAATGGATCACTCCCTAACACCCCTTCACCATGACAATGTTGATGCCTTCCCTTCACCTAGGGGTAGGAGGTATTAGTTATATATGTCCTAAGGGGTGCAGAGTGAACCCACCTCGTCCGAGCTGCATTATATTAAACTCCCAAGAACCGTCATCATAAATAATTGATGTTAAACTTTGACCTCTCCACCTAGGTCTTATGTGGGGTTCCCCACCATGAAAATTCTTCATACCCACCGGTCTCCGTGGGAGTGAAATCATTTAACACATGGAATGAGATCCTAATTCTCAGACCGACATCCACCCACGGGGAAAGGGCCACCACCTTGGTGTAAGCCCCTAGATTTTTTTACAAGAGGCAGCATACCTACTCATCATGTCTTCCTCAGTTCCAAGGACCAGATAGGGGGATGGGCACCAAAGCCCTCTTTTCTTCAGTGACGAATCCCTCTACCTATAGGATTTTTCGCAACCCGGTCCTCCACCCGAGAGTAAGCCCCGATCTTCATCACCCTTGACCGCTAACCACACTTAAACCCATGTTTCCTCATTGGGAAGATTACCAAGTGTATGCCCCTATTCCCTATTTGCGATTCTAACCACATGTAAGTCTTTTTTTCCACATTGGGCTACGGACCATGTGTAAGTCCATGTTTCATTGTTGCATCTCTAACCACGCGTAAGCCCCCATTCTACTTCCCACGGTTCAGCTTCCGCGATGTGATCGTCATGCCTTTATTGCCTCTTGTTTCTCACACCAAGAATGACTCATGTGGGCCTAGGGTAAGAATGGACCATTAAATATTCTCTGGGAATCCTAGAGTGTAAGCCCCAAACCTTCCTGAACTACATGGACTTTGATCCTTGCTGAGTCAGTGTATGTAGGAAGCCTCCCTGAGGTTCAAGAACATCATCCATTGGTTCCAAACCCCATCACATCAGTTACAAACCCTACTGAACTACATGGTCTTTGATCCATGCTAAGGAAGGGTACATAGAACCCTCCCTAAGGTTCAATCCCCCCATAAATTGGTTCTAATCCCCCTTCATGTTAGTTCCCACTCCTCTTATACTACGTGGACTTTGATCCTTTCCATGGAATGGTATTTTGGAAGCCTCCGTGAGATTCATTCTCAAAACCCATTGGTCTTGACCACATTAAGGTGGTTGACTAACTCTTATTCTGAACTACACAGACTTTGGTCTTATCCATGGAATGGTATATAGGATGCCTCCCAGAGGTTCATGCCCAACACCATGTTACTCTGACTCCCTTCTTGTCAGTTCCCCAAACCCATTCTCAGCTATGTGGACATGGATCCTTGCCAAGGAAAGGTACATAGGTGGCCTCTCGGAGGTTCAATCCCACCATACATTGTTTCTAACCCCCTTCATGTCAGACCACCTCATCAGTCATGATGTTAAACTGTTTTCCCCCTTTTCATCCTGCACAACATTAAACTGCATCTACTAACCTGAACTATGTTTGATTTGATCCTTATCTTCTAGAAAGTGTATGTAGGAAGCGTCCATGAGGTTCAACTCCATCTAGTGGTAAGTCTTTATGCCTCCATCCAGCTGTAATCTATTGTTCCCTCATCCAAAGGTAAGCTGTTGTGAACCCCATTCAGCGGTAATCTGTTGTTAACCCAAACCCAATGGTAAGCAGCTATCGACCCTTCTGTTGGGACCCATATCACTGGTCTTTCCCAATGGTGTAAGACCATCCTCCGGCTACTAACCACGTGTAAGCCTCAGTATATCATTGGTTCACTATCCTTTGTGAACACCATGATTTTATACCACCATCCTGAACTACATGGACTTTTATTCCCTACCCCAGGGATATGTAGGAGGTCTTTTTGAAGATCAAGCCCAACATCAGCATTACCCCCAAGTCGACTCCATCCCATTATCCATCCACATTAATAAACCATCAATTATCCATATCTATTCTTACCCAGGCCTCCATATCCCAGTGAGATCATGAAAATTCATCTCTTCACTACTCTTTGCAGTAATCAGGTAGCTAACCATGTGTTATCCCTAGTATCATTGTTACCTCCATGGGTTTCACCCAACTAATACACTCTAGTAAGTGTTCCAATCAGTCTGATATATCTCTGATAGATGTTAAACTCAGGGATTACCCTTTTTTAAACATGGGGCGTTGATGAAAATCTCAGATACATGCCTATGGTATATAATTCCACGCATTTGACTTGGGATCCCTCAGGCTTCCACGCCCTTGAAAAGCCCTATAATAAAGGTATTAAACTCATAAGAAGTAGTGTTCCAGCATCAAGACAATCTAGTGATGTCCAAAATGACTATTCCGCCGACTGAAGTTCGTTGCCCTGACGGGACCCCTTGGAATGTATCGACAGAAGCAGTGTAATTAACTGGTGTCCATGAATAAATGACACTTTGAAGAGTTTCATGAACAATGACTTAGTCTATATGGGAGACTCGGAAAAGGTAATGACTTTTGAGAAGGAATCCACATAAGGATGAAATGACATCCCTTCATCCTATTTAGATCAAGGAGGGAATGTCCCTAAATAAGCGACGGATTCCGGATTCCTTTGGAATGTGGGAATGCAGGGAAAAATATATGCTTCCTCCAATGACGGATTCACGTGCCCTAGAAAAAGAATCAGAAATAGAAATGGTGAACCCAATGTGAATTTCTTCTCATCAATGTGGATATTAGTAGAATTCAAGATATTAGTGGATTAGCACGTCACTGGATCTAGTTATCTTGTGTCGGGTCCCGCTAAGCAAATAGTGGGCCTGGCATTAAACTCCCCCAAAGTTGGGGTATTAAAAAAGATGGAAATACCGATCTTTGAAGCTATTATAATGGATTATTCTCACCATCTATGGTATATGGAATGGTGTTGGGGCACTGGATGTCGATTTCATTGGTCCAGTGCTAATTGCTTAATCTCTTTTCATTTCAAGGAACCAAGCTGTGGAACCAGGAATCCGATCGCCACCCTCCCACCGATGCAGGGGTAGAAGAAATTCCAACGCGGCAATCCCATGTGGCTCAACCACTTCTGTGATGACGTCCATACCTACAACTATTGGGTCCCCATGCCCCATCTTCCCTTCTAAATTCATACAACGAAGGGTGATAAGCGAGCTCGTGTATCGATATGTGGAGGAGGGGATTATATTGACTCAGGATACAGACCACCAAAAATTAAAGGCATCAATGCATCGTTACCACCGATGCCCCCATGGGCCATTCAAGGTGCCATTTCTCTCCACCCCAATGTACAATCATTTCTAGAGCCTCTCCCCAGAACGTCTCGAAGACTCCCTCCCCTACTCCAAAAAGGTAGGGGATGTCAGGGCCATCCTTGCCATGATCTCTTTATAGGGGCCCCCAAGCATGGCCCCTACTAGGTCGGGCCAGTACCACCACCTAATCCCACAGGACAAAAACTAGGTAAGCTATGAACTTAGACCACCAACCCCGGTCCCGCTAACAGGACTGTAGCGTCGGGCGCAGGCTGATGAGGATGCCCGCCAAGGGGCATCGACATCAGCAACTACTATGGCCCGGGCCACCACTGACGTGTATCATCAGCCTTCTGTTCACACTATGTAGGGGAACATAAATACCCAGCCTGGATCAAGGCCCCAACTACCCCATGGGCTTGTTGGGTCAACTCTCTCGGTTGCCGGTGCTGGGAGCACCCATTGCGGACCGACCTGCGGTAGTGACACCCAATACAGATGACTTCACCATATTTCCGCAATCGAGAATGTGGGTCCTCCCCACTTCCCATCTCGGCATGGAGGTCCGCCTCGTACTACCTTCAATCTAAATGAGGGTCCTCCCCACGATAGTGACACTGAGTTCGGAAGCATCTCCCACGCTAACTACATTGGGTATGGGGTCATTCCTCCTACCATAGACCACCGATATAAAGATATTATGCATATAATAAATCTTTATTATGGGGTCCTCCCTCTTTCCTCATAGTGGTTAGTGACGGTCCTCCTCACCTCAGCAATTAGAAGACTAAAGGTCAACTTCACTTCACCAGCACCATCCACAGAGGTCCAAACCATGTTCGGCTTGTCCAGTATGAGGACCATCCTTGCGCTGACACTACCAGGGAATGAAATAATAGAGGTTCTATCCATTTTCATATCATCTTCAAAGGAGTTCTTACCTACGTTATAATTTCCCACGGAGGTACCCTCCGCACATCAGTTGGTGGACATGGAGGTCCTACCCACGATCCTTTTTATATCTGTCTAGGTGCTCCTCACACCCCATCTCACTCAGGAAGAAGTCCACCCCACCCCAGCACACGTACGACCGAAGGACCTCCTCATTCCATAAATAAACCATATCCAGATGAACCTTCTCAGGGTAGGATGGTAGGTCATTGCCACCATAAAAATAATTCCATGAATATTCAAACTGAGGTCAAACCAGTTTGATTCTCAGATTTAGAGGTTGAATACTATTCAGTGACGGAACCCCCACCAAGATCCTCTGTGTTGAGGGTCGAGGTAGGAACAAGGAACATTATCCTCATACTTACAAAATGTGAGGTACATTGGATTCCGACTTTCCACCATAGGTATATCTAGGAGGAGGAATATTTGGTAACTCCAAAAGTTCCAGCCATGAAATCACCATAATCATAACCAAAATCACTCTCTACCTCAACTAGAGATCACAGAGAGCTATTGTGGGGGTCAATGGTGGACAAGAAGATGTGTAACACATCTATAACATCCATAGTCCCTATTCCAAAAACTGTGGTCGCCATCCCATCTTGTCACAACATGGTGGTCAAGTCACTACAGTCTTCGTAGGATAGCCAATGTTGTGGTGGCTTGTCAGCTCGCTCGTTGTATTCTTCATCGGTCGGCCTCCAATCATAATGTTTTGCCTCAGTACCACTATTGTTTCCCCAGCCACCTTTAGTAGATGAGTGGGGAAATGAAGAGCCAAACCCTTAATATAGACAAAGGAGCTTGTGGTATATCCTCACAGCGAACCACTTCCCCATGATGTTATGGCTATTTTTAGCGCCAATTTTTAGGGAACCAGAAGAACTCACCCAGGAAAAAGTTGGATAATTTTTCTAGACCCTATGGGTGAATCATTTTTTCCTTCATCATCGGCGAGTGAACTGCCCCATATTTCCGGAAAAATTCGATGATATCGGCCAATAATGTCATTTGGTCGATTTTGCTGCACATCCCATGGCCCAGTTGACTGAGTCACCAGGCCGCCATAAGACCCTCCAACAACGATTCGTCCAGAGAATTAATGTTATCCATAGGGTAATCAAGGATCTTTCTATCCAATATCAAATTTGTGGCTGGGGGAAGTATGAAACCCTCCATTTCAGTTCCATCTGGCACCAACCCGGTTTTCTAGGTGACATAAAGGATATGCCTCCAGGCAGCGTCATGGTTAACATGGATGATCTATCTGAGGAAGGGAATGATATGTATAACATTGATAGAGACTTAACCCCTAAGTGGGTTCCATATCTACTGGATCATTTGTAAAGGACCACTCTCCAGTAGAGAAATTTGTTGGGTAATCTCGTGCCCACCGAGGCACTAGTCCCCAGCCAGAATCCCAATAAGGGTGAGAAACCCCTCAGAGATGTCAAACCCTCTGACCCATTTGGATTAGTGGATATGGCGGAGGATGACCAAAAAAACCCTCATTGCATCAGAAAATCTCCGAACATAATAAGCTGGTCGATGGCCTCATTGCTGAACGCGATGCGGAGCGACGACTAGAATACAGTGATCTTCGGCTAGGGCTACAAGGACAGTCACAATATACCTGTAGAAAATTGTCCCCAAGTGACCCTAACCATTATTCCCACATAGACAGGGTTGATGCTAGAATATATGGAAAGAAGGTTGATATGTTTCACTAAACCCTCCTGAATGGTGGGACAATCCTCGAGACCCATCTCAAATTCCCCCATCTGCTCCAAAAGTCATTCTACCAGCCGCTCCCTGATCCGCTGGTCCAGATTATCATGTTGAAGAACCATCCAATTCATTAGTGGTTAGTGATCCCCATCAAGACAAGAATCCTCACCCAGTTGGTCCAATGGTGGAACTCATTGCCTGACTCAAAGCTTTAGAGACTTGACTGATGGAAATCCTTCCAGATGGAACGCAATACCCGGCATGGGTGGATGATATGCCAACACCCCCATGTTTAATGAATCCCATATTTACCTCATACAATATAACAAGGGACCCTCCATAGCACTTGTCCTACTTTATCTCATGGTGTGGCCCCATGTTGAGAACGCCAGTCCAGTAGGAAGCTTCCAAGCTCCGGTGTTTCATACAGACAATGGAAGGTCCTGCATTAGTCTTGTGTAGCCATCTCCCCATCAGGTCATTGGCTGGTTGGGAGTACCCTTATAGTACATTTATCTACTAGTTATGTTCCAACACTTGGAATACACGTATCTCAGACCTCTTCAAGTGCAAGAAGAAGTCTGATGAGAGCGTTGCTGATTTTGTTTCTCAATGGAAAATACTCACATACTCTTTTGAAATGCCATTGACTCTCGAAAAATTACTGACGATGTGGGTAGGGAACATCAAGATAGAACTTTTCCCCTCTCTGATCACCTAGAACTACCCTGTGGGATTCCGAGACATCTCTGATAATGCACAATACCTAGAGGAAGCCTCACAACAGGATAAGAAGGCATGTTTGTTGTCTCCTACAATCCCTGTGAGAAGGGCCGCTTAGGTCGAGCCCGCTGATGTGGCTCAAATAGAGGCCCCCAAGAAAACATGTGTTGTTACTAGTGGAGATACATCCATAGCCTCGAGGAGGCCCTCAAAATCAGTTTCATCCTCTAGCCCAGCAGCACCCACCTCAGGATCGGCAGGTACCCCCACACAATGCACCACCACCGCCTAGGAAAGATAACCAAGATGCACCTCCTCGATAGGCTCCTCCAACCCCTCTTTAAGGCCCAGCTTCGAGGTCCCCCTCCATGTAAAGGAGAAACCAAACGTAGTCATTCACTGTGGCACATGTCCCTAGTTCTTTTCGATGTTCCCTAGAGGAGGGTATTGTACGTTTGCCTGAGTGCAGGAGGCCAGAATAAGGAAACCTCAATGATCGCCCAAATTATTGCCCCTACCACTGGATCTTGGGGCACACCCTCAAACAATGTTATGTGATTAAAGACTAGATTCAAGACCAGGTGGATAAAAACATAATCTGTTGGAGCCATCTTCAGCATACATGGCATGCATCTTCGTGAGGCCATACAACAGCATCGACAGCAAAGGCGAGTGGCATCGTGTTTCTAGTCATGGGTCCCAGAAGTATGATGATTGAATGGCACATAAAATAGTTTCCTTGTCCAATGGTGGTATATGTGCATTCCTGAATCGGACAGATCCTTTAGAAGCTTTAGCTACATCTTTTGAATCATCATCTCATCAGTCCCCTTCTCAAAATAGCAAACACTATTGGCATAAGAGAAATAAAAGTCCCCTACCAATTCCATCATCATCCCGAACTCTCGGCGACTTCATGCCCCCAGAGACGGAGGTCCTTTCCACAATCTATCTAGTAGTGTACAACACTTCGAGTGATGGTCAAGAGTATGCCTCAGTTAATACCGTAGATCTAGTAAATCGCTACGTGATTTCTGATGATGGGGAGTTCTAGGAAGATGCTCCCAACGTCCCCAGTCGTCATTAGCATCGATGGAGCCACAACAATATCGGTTGTCAAGTGCCTCATTCAGTACATCCAGTCTGGTAGTGAACATGACCAAAGCTTGGCAAGATGCCCAACGTAGATCTCAGTATATGTAGCCTTCTCATCTAGTGACATCAGGACTGCCATCAATATCATTCGTGTTGTTGGATCAGGTAGAGCCACCTCTATTACGTCGTGACCAGCCATGCCTTTCCACAGGCCAATATCAGTCATATGGCCGTCATCTTGTAGTGAATTTCTAGGCTTAGACTAGTGAGCAGTAGGTTATTCGTAGAACCAGTTAGTTGTAGGCTCAATCAGTAGGGCCCACCATTCCTACTGTCATAGAGCGACCTCCTGTAAGACAAATTTCACACCTGCCATGGATGTATGATGTTCTCAGACATATTTATATCATTTCATCAAATCTATCCATATTTAATGCCCATAGCTAGTCATAAGATATGCGTGAGGCACTCACTGAGGCTTAAGGAGCCCCCTTCAGTTTGAGACTGAGAAAGCAGCCGCATAAGCCTTTCTGGCTGAGCTAGTCGAGAAAACTGAATTCCAAGAAATCATATCATTATTTGGAGATGATGAAGGATCACCCTTATAGGAATACATTATCCCACTATAAATCAATGGCTAGTTCAATGGAATGGAGGTTCATCATTTTCTTGTTGACAGAGTCTTTGGAATTAACCTAATCTCGACTCAGACACTGCTAAAACTGAGATTGTCCAAGGATAATCTGCATCCCTCTGACCTAAGAATCCAATGTTATGATAGGACGGAGCAAACACCAGTAGGAAAGATCCATTTAAAGACCTAGATCATTGGTCTAATTTCTAGCATCGATTTTACAGTTGTATCCCAGGACACCGTTGTTGATGCTGAAAAATGCTCAATCGCTAAAGAAGGTTTCAACACGACAAAGCAAAGTCATATTCGAATCATGGGACCCCATCCGGGGGGGCCGGAGCAGTCACACGAAAAAAATTATAAAGTTCATGGAAGAAATATGCCATTCACGGAAAGCTCGGGGATTCACGAGAGTTCATCGGCAAGGGCGCGGAATATTTCGCGCCCCACCCAGCACAGTTTACATTTCGCACTGCTGACATCAGTGTAAAATTATTTCACACATACCAATTTTTAGTTCCCCCTAAATCCTATAAATAGAAGGTGACCCCTTCAACTTCTGAGATGATGAATTTGAACTAGCTCTCGTGTGCGAAATTTTCCTTTCATGCGTGCAATGATGGATTTCAGGTATTGTTCTTTTCAGGCCATGTCGCCCTGGGGTCCGCCTTCACGTGAGATCCCCTTGGTTTATACTGAATTCCAATCCCTTCGTGGTCCACCCCTACGTGCAATCCCTTCCACTTGCACGCAGGCCTGCCAATTGCGTGCAATCCCCTTCAATTGTGTGCACCCCGGTTATTGCGCACAACCTCTCTTGATAGCGCGCAATTCTTACTCCTTGCACGCAATCATTTCTAGTTGAACACAAATCCTCAACTTCACTTATGTGATAATTCCCACTGATTTCACACCAGCCTGGTGGTTTTCACATAGGTCCACTTATTTCATGTGCAAGCCTCAAAGGTTTCATGCAACTATCCAGGACCCCTCACCCCGGTGCTTCCTGACTACCTCTTCACTCGTGTTCCCCATAATCCTTGGGCATACCTGTGTGTGATTTTTTGATGATATTCTTATGGATGCCATCCACGAGTGTATCTCGTGGCCCAGGTATCCACATCATACACCGCTTTCTCGCATGAACTTCTAGGCTTGTACAAAGTAACTTCAAAGTCCCTTGGAAGGTTCTTCTCGTTGCATTGTTTCGCCTCATGCTTCTTTACATAGGCAAACTAACGGCTATTTATTCATTGCATATCCATGATAACATGGACCCCTTGATGGTTCGCTCTATGACACCCCCTCACCACAGCTTTTCTTGTCCACTATCTGCACCAGGGAGCAGAGGGTACCGGTTATGTAAATCCTAGGGGTGCAGAGAAAACCCATCAAGCCTGAGCTGTAGGACGTTAAACTGCCAAGCACTTTTTTCCTCAGCACATGACGTTAAACTATGACCTTTCCTTGTGCCTCACACGTGAGGTACCCCCACCTTGTACATTTTCGATGCCCACTTGTCTCCACAGGGATGGGATCACCCCTCACAGGGGATGTTATCCTCCTTATCGGAGTGGCGTTTGTCTGTGGGGCACGGGTATCCACCTTGGTGTAAGACCCTATCATTTCTTACAAGAGACAGTATCCCTTATCCTCTTTAAAAATCAGTCCCCAGGGCCAAAAAAGGACGGGAGGGACACCGGGCCCCTCCTTTCTTCGGTCCCAAATCCCTCTCCCACTGTACTTTGTCTCCATCAGTCATCCATCATGGAGTAAGTCCGAACCCCTTCGTGCTGCAGACCATGAGTAAGCCTATGTTTCTTCCTTGGACCACTTCACACATAAGCCCCACTCCACCTCTAACAAACGCACCTTTCATGATGTGATCATCGGGTCGTTGTTTCCTCTTGTTTCTCACACCGAGCATGACTCATGTGGGCTTAGAGTAAGCATCGACTATGATACCACCATTCTCGAACTACGAGGACATTGACCCTTGTCAAGGAACGGTACATAGGAAGCCTCCCATGTAACTCCCCAAGTTTTTATAAAAATAAATATAAAGGCATGGAACTTTGTTTTAATTAGATATTTATAACTATCCTTTTAACATAATTTTTCCACTTCTATGTTTTGAATTTCAAGAAACTGTTATCTGTAATTTTGTTCAGTATGTAATTTGGAGTCTATTAAAACCAACTTATTTTTTGGTTGAATAGTAACATACCATAATGAATAGTAATATGAATAGTAATATGACCCTAATTAATAGTAAATTTTATTATTATTTTATTTTTCTAAGGCTAGAAGATAATTACATCTTGGTTAATTTTTCATTATGATAAAGAAGTAGTTATAGAATTAGAATTGTTAATTTTTGAATTAAGTATGCTTTTATTTAAATATTAAATTAATAATATTTAGAAAAATACGTTCAAAAAATTTACTTCATTTTTGAAATCTACACGTCGATAAATGGTTAGGGTGAATTTTGGGAATTTTTCTGAAACATTTGATTTTTCGGTGAATAGTAAAAAAATACTGTTTTTAGTTTCAGTGTATTAATGACATCATTAATGATATAATAATGACTTCATATATATGGTCAAATTGTGTATAGTTATATAAGGTGTGAGGTTTCTCATGTGTCTAATACCATGAGAAAATACCATGGGAAATCCCATGGTTTTGCAAATACCACCCATGAGGTGTCCCTGGAAAATTATTAAAATAATCCTTCAATTTTCCTATAAATACAAACTCTTCCCTTCATTGAATTCATTCCCAATTCTCACTCATTGATGCTTTGGCCTCATTACCTTCATAGTAGTCCTACCATGGTTTCCTCAAGCCCTCAAGGTCTCAAACTTCATGTTCTAAGGGTTACTCTACAAGGTATGAAAATTTTAAATTTCATTCTTTTTCCTTTCAATTTCTCTTTTATGTGGTATAATTTTCAGGCTTCCATACCATATTCTTATATAAATTTATTCTTGATCTTCTAAATATTATGATTAATTTATGGATTGGTGACCCTTTTCCTCCCTCTTTTTAATATTTTCTAAAACCATGTTGCGTAGTTGTTAGGCTGACGAATTTTTGTAAGCGATTTCACAATTTTTCCTTTAATTTGAGTTCCTTCTTTATTGTTTCTTCATATCTCCATACCCAAGAGGCATGAATTATCCCGAAATCATTTATACTATTTATTGTATCATTTTTATGAAAAATTAATCATCTTTATTCTTCTCCCCTCCTACTTATTTAAAGAATAAAAAACATTGTCTGTTTGTGTCGAATTACCGACATCATGGATGACGTGATTTCAAAATCCATTAATTCTTTCAAGTCTGGTAATGAAACCATTTATATGGTTGAAACAGGTTATAATATATGTTTTATGAATCATATATGGTTCTTTAGTTATTTTTTACTCATGGTTTTAATTTATAAGGCAAAATGAGGTTGTTATTATCAAAGAACCACTAAAAGGATCTAAGCGGACATCATTAACGTTCTAACTTATGAATCATCTTCATGTAAGAATTCAAAATTATAAATGGAATAATTTATGTTACTAGTTATATGAAAATACAACTCCATTCTAATTCTGTATTTTCACTTCCAATCAACAAGAACCATTCATCATGAACTGATCTTGAAAATCATAAATGAACTCACCCAAAATAATGCAAGGAACAAAATACAAACAATTAAGGGGTGAAATGAGGTTATGAAATTACCATATAGGATGTTATAAACACAAAACTGTTTCTTGAAAATAATAATAAAACTCTTTTAACCATTTTAAAGTAGGTTTAAACAAGTTTGAAGTAAGACAAGTCTAAGGTAAGGGAATTCTTCACCCGATTTCCATTCTTTGGGTTAACCTTCACCTTCAATATTTATGTTCTATTTAAATTGTTTGTGTGATGGGTCCTATTTATATTATGAATTATTATGTGTATTTATAGTATATAGAAATACTCCATCCACTCTATTAAGTCTCTCTTCAATTGTATCATATTTATAAGGGGATTTTCTTTATAAATCCTTTTTTTAATTCAGTTTTATGAAATTCCAAAGCAATGTTTTTATGGAATTATTAATGTTGTATGATTAAGTGTTGGTTATTGGGAATTATTTATGATGAAGGGTGGGACCTATATTTCCTTCTAATGAATTGGGTATGAGTATGTTGGAGTTCGTCCATATTCTTACTCCAATTTTAACTGGGATGGTTACACAAAGTAAGGTAGCCATGATGGTTACAAATTTTCAGGTAGCCAAGATGGTTGCAAGATTATGTAAGTAATGCCCCAAGATACCTCTATAATTATATTTATGTTCTCATGTTTGTTTTGATCTTGTTTAGATATCATGTTACACGAAGTAATTGTATATGGGTGAAAAGCATGTCTTTTGAAAATGTTTCCATACGTTATGAGTATTCATGGACTAATGTGATTTTTCTTTTTTTCCTTCCCTTACTGAGCTTTTGTGCTCATCCCAAGTTTTCAAATGATTTTTCACAGGTTAATGGATGTGTAATACAAGGAATGAAGACAAGTTAACTGTTGAAGAATTGTCAAGGAGTCTTGTTTTAAGTTTTAATGTTTTATATTTTATGAAAAAATGGAAACTATTTTTATGGTATCCACTATGTAACAATGTGTAATGTTATGAATGTTTTGTTCTAATTAAATAAATATATAAACATGAAAAGATCCTCAATTTAAAAGGAATTGTTTTCTTAACTAAACTCAAGATTATATATGTAATAAGTTCGGGTCCTTATATCCCCGAGCTTCAAGCCCACCACCCTATCGATTCGACCATCTTGACATCGGTTCACCACCCATGATCTCCCGAACTATGAGGACATTGATCCATGTCACGGTATGGTACGTAGGAAGCCTCCCCAAGGATCAAGCCCACCACCCTATAGATCCAACCATCTTCACATTGGTTCACCACCCACGATCTCTCGAACTATGAGGACTTTGATCCATGTTGAAACATGGTACGTAGGAAGCCTCCCCAAGGTTCAATCCCACCATCTGATCGATCCGACCATCTTCACATTGGTTCACCACCCACCATTCCCGAACTACATGGGCCTTGAGCCATGAAAATTAATGGTACGTAGGAAGCCTCCCCGATGCTCAGCCCTGTTCAGCGGTAATCCTTTTTCAAACCATTTCAACGGCAAGCCATTGGATTCCCCTGTCGAATGCAAGTCGTCACCCACCTTTCTTAAACTAAGAGGACTTTGATCCACGTCAAGGCATGGTACGTTGGAAGCCTCTAAGAGTTTCAATCCCACCACCCAATAGATCCAACCATATTCAGGTCAGTTCTCCACCCATGATCTCCCAAACTACAAGGACATTTATCCATGTGAAGGCATGGTACATAGGAAGCCTCCCCAATGATCAAGCCCACCACCCTATCGATTTGACCATCTTCATGTCGGTTCACCACCCACGATCTCCCGAAATACGAGGACATTGATCCATTTCAAGGAATTTTATTTAGGAAGCCTCCCTGAGGTTCAAGATAGCATCCTTCCTTTTTAATACGTGACATTTCATTACATTTTAGAAACAGAGGATATTTAAAGTCTATTGTCATGGAAATCAGGAACATAAAACATGAGAGCAACATAAAACATTCTTCTAAACCACTTGTAAGTATTAAACATTGTTCAACCTATGTACATTAAAGCATCTCATAACCTGGGAGCATACATCAATGTAAAGGGTGAGAAAAATGCCCAGTAAGGGAAACAAGAGAAACATTGCACATGGGAACTTGAGATACATCAATAAAGTCATGATAAATAACTTTAAGGTAAGAGAAAGGTATCATGAGGCATATCATAAGAAAAATAACATGTTTCATAACATGAATATGTGGATCCAAAAATTAACTTAGAAAATCATTTCCTTATCACCAAGGTCCATCCCCAAGGTGTCATTAAAAAAATTACCAAGGTTATTCACCAAGGTATCGTTAAAATGGTCATCTCGAGAGATTAAGTCTTTACCCAATGCATTGGAGCGCTATTAGGTTGCACCATTAATTTTTATTTATTATCATGTGAGACACATATATCAGTATCCATTATTTCATAAATAACTCATATAGTATAAAAGAATTGGGTTTCATTTCATAGTCAAAACATTTTAAAAAATGCATTAATGATGAGATCTTTATGTCACTTTAAACCCAAGGAAATGGAAAGCAGGTCTCATGTATGTAAATCCCAGAATTTAAAATAGAAAATTTCGATATATATGTTAATACCCCAGTGGAATAAATATTTTTGATTTTTCACTTAATAAAATAAAATAATTTGAGAAAAAGAGAGATACATTTTGAGATGAAAATTCAGTAGCATAACGACTATGTTGCAGGGTTTTAAATAATATTTAAAAGAGATGGGACATGGTTCACCCACTCATAATGATTCATAAAATAGTATAGGGATATAATATAAAGGATATAAGGACATGGTAATGAAATTTTAATAACATATCTTATGAAATTAAAAACATTAAAGGAAGACAAATATAAGATTTCTCTTATGAAAAATTCAGCAGCCTAATAGCGTCACTTAAAACTTCAAAAAAATGAACTAATGAGATTAAATAGGGTCTCTAATCATGTGTACATAAAAGTATAGTATGATGAATATAGAGATAATACGCCAACATGGGAAAAATTAACTTAAAATACTTGACATGAAAGTATGCCTTTGAAAAAGGGAAGAGTGAAAGAATCCCTTACAAAAATTCGGCAGCCTAACAATGCCACTTAAACATTCATAAAATGAATTCATGAGAGAAATAGGGGGTCTCAAATAATATTAAAATGAAAATTACATTAGGATTAATATAAAATAACATCCCCAATATAAGAACATGGAGCTTAAAATAAATGATATAAAGGAGAATACATGAAATGAAAGAGAGGTAGGATCCCTTACCTTGAAGAATAACATCAAAAGCATGAAGTTTGGGACCTTGTCAGGATTGAGGGATCCTTGAGAGTCCTCCTTGGGAGGTAAATAGACCATAAATTCATTGGGGATGATTTTTAAATGAAATGAATGAGGGAAAGTCTTGGTATTTATAGGATAAGTGAGGGGACAAAGCCTTAATTTCCACGGGATACCTCATCGGTGGTATTGGAAAAACATGGGCTTTCCAATGGTATTTTCCCATAGTATTGGCCATTTGTGCCACCTAATACCTTATCTTTCTATTCATAACTCTACCAGAATTATTTAATAATTAATACATCCTTAATTATGTCATTAAACACAAAAAACTCAAAAACTGGATTTTCACTATTCACCAAAAATTCAACTTTCTCAGAAAAAATCCAAAATTTAACCTTAAAAAAATATCGATGCTCTGATTTAAAAAATGAACTCCATTTTATGAGAATAATTTTATAAATATTTCTAATTTAATTTATAAATAAATGTTCTATTCACTGAAAATTCAACTATTTCAAAAAAATCACAAAAATTCACCTCAACCAAATATTGATGCTCTGATTTCAAAAATTAACACCATTTTATGAAAATAACATTCTAAATATTTTTAATTTATTTTTTAAATAAAAAAACTATTCACCTGAAAGAACTAATACTTGACCAATAATTTTCGAAAACAGTTATTTACCTATTTAATTGAATTACATTACTTAATCAAGGTTCCTAAATTATATTAATACTTTAATTAAGTGAGATTAATAATCCATTTGGTCACATTATTAATCCTAATATTTGAATCACTATTCATAAATTTGTATTCATAAAAAATTAATTTGATGTTATTAGACTCTAAATTGCATACTGAACAAAACTGTAGAAGACAATTTTTTGAAAATCATTACACATTTTTAATTATTTAAGGTTTAAATAAATATTTTTAAAATATCATTTTTCTAAAATTTATCAATAATATGCATACTATATTTATCCATACATCTAAAAATTTACAAACTTCATCATAAGAAGAAATCACAATTTTTATTTAAATCAAATGATTACCCAAGGTAGTTACGGCCTTGTTACATAACCCCTTATAACACTAGCATAGGACCTAAGAGTAAGGTATACTAGGGACATAGAATCTTGGGGAGGCTCAGCCAATATAGCCCATGTATTAATTTCTATCATCTTGAACTTATCATGAAGGTGATTTTGTTCCAACATCACACGATAATGTTTGGCTTGGGTTTGGTCTAGAGAAAATCCAAAATTTGCTACCTCCTTCCCAAGTTCATTCAGATGGGCTTCGATCGGACCGAGACTACTGGATGGGGCCATCAAATCTTGTTTCTATATTAATTAATCAATATCACTTGTATTTATACAAAATAATCATAACATTTAGTTTCCAACGGTATTATTTTAATTATACACATTTTATTAAATGAAATAGTTTTATTGAGTATAAAATAAAATAACACACATAGTTGGGAAAAAAAAAATTATTCAAAATTTCAGGTCATTACAATCTTCCCCCCTTAAGAAATTGTATCCTCGCAATTTTAAAATTGGGCTTGTAAATCTCTTTGAAAGTCCCACATCAGAAGAGTCAGTAAAACTATTACTTTAAAAGAACGAAAGGGAAGTACAAATGTCACCTGAGTTAACCCATTCTAGGATTCCATGTAGGAAAACATGGATATGGAAGAGAAACCACAGGGTCAAGTTCTGATAGAGAGTGATAGAAAACATTACTAGGATAAAATTAACCACAAGAATATCACAAACATAAGATGTGTTAAACGGTATTTGATTTCCCAGTAGGAAACGTAAACCAACAACGTTTTTTTACATTCCTTTTCATAATTTTGAGAAATTCAGTTACTACATTGAATAAAAACATACATAAATATATTTACCATCATGTAGAGTCTCATCCCTTAATAAGTTTCCACGAAGACTAATCTTTTCTCCAAACAATGAGCGTTCAAAAATACTTGGTCTCATCAAAAGCACAAGAATCATCTTTTAGATAATCACATAATCCACAAATGAATAACTATATTTTTCCCATGTCTTTAGTCATTAACTAAAACTAAAATGGTTAGTACAAGATCTTATAATCCCCATAACGGATAATCCTTTATAAAAAATATATGACAATTAATCTCCAAAATTCAACAAAAGTACCCAAAGTTCCAAAAAGACCATTCAATACACAACCATCCTTAAAATTCTTCATAATAATCCAAACTTATATTGGAACCCAAAACTCAGAAGGATTTAATCACATAGACTTTCCCAAAAAAATCTTAACATTTATCTCCAAATAACATCGACTACCATTAAAGTCTCATACTAATGTGTAATTAACATATTCATATATTCTCTATTCTAGGCTCATAGTTGTCCAGAAATAACCCAAATCACTATATATCCACAATAAATACATAAATTCTTACAAATAAAATTTCAACCATTCCTCCTCAATTTAAGTCCTATAGTATCTAAGGTATATAGTACTCCAAAATAGAAAAAATCGTCTTAAATAGCCTTAATAATTTAATCACCAAATCATTTTCCTATACCATGGATATACATTTGATATAAGTTTCCAAAATAAACTTATTCGTGATCCATAAAAATAGCCGATGCATTAGTCCGAAGTGTATAACATCAAACTCATAATGACCATATCTTCATCGAAAGGCAGTTTTTGGAATATCATCATTCTTCACACTCAATTGATGATAACCACAACAAAGATCAACACTAGAGAAGAATTGAGTCCCACAAATTCGGTCAAATAAGTCATCAATTCATGGAAGAGAATATTTGTTCTTCACCGTGATCCCATTCAGTTCTCTATAATCAATTCATAGGTGAATTGATCCATCCTTCTTCTTCAGAAAGTGAACTGGTGCTCCCCAAGGAGACACACATGGTCTTATAAACACATTCTCCAAAAGATCTCAGAGTTGTTTCTTTAATTCCTCTAGCTCCACATTTCCTATCCTATAAGGGGTCATTGAAATCTGATGAGATACAGGTATGAGTTCAATGGAGAACTCTGCCTCTTTTTCTAGAAAAGGTCCAGATAACTCCTCAAGAAATATGTCAATGTATTCCTAGATGACGGGGAAATTTTCAAAAAGAATAAATCTTTCGTGAGAAACTTATTTCATTTACTAATATTTTAACTAAAAAATATTTTATGTCTTAAAACATCAGGCTTAGACAATTACATTTTCCTATAATTCCTTCATAATGATTCATAAAAAGATTTCGATTAACCAAACATATCCCCCGGGAGTGTCATAACCAAGTGTATAGCAAGGCCCATTGTCGTGTACCAGTTTCCGTTCGAGTCTAGCTAAAAGCGGTGTTTTCACGTTTTACCCCTATGTACACCTATGTCAGATCCACCTCTACCTTCTCGTATCCAGATATGGATTTATTTGCTTGATAAACCAGTTACTCAATACTTACCAAAATACCAAGAATATTTCCTATATTTAAACTTTTCTATAGGGTTCTTCCTAAATTCTTCATATAGTAATTTCCATAAATAACTAAACTATCCTTTCATACCAACTATTGCATCCCGCCTTTTTATTACATCACATTTCATTACATTTTACAAACAGAGGATCTTTAAAGTCTAGTGTCTTGGAAGTTAGGAACATAAAACATGAGAAAAACATCAAACATTCTTCAAAAACACGTTTAAGGCTTCTTCATTGTTCATAAGAAGTAAATTACAACATCTCATAACCTAGGAGAATACATCAAAGGAAAGGGTGAGCAGATGGCTCAGTAATGGAAACAAGAGAATCATTTTACTTGTGAACTTGAGATACATCAATAAAGTCCCGATGAATAACATTAAGACATGAGAAAGATATCACGAGGCATATCATAATAAAAATAACATGTTTATTAACATGAATATGTGGCTACAACATTTAACATAGACAATAATTTCCATATCACCAAGTTCCATCCCCAAGTCGTCATTGAAAAAATTGCCAAGGTTATTCACCAAGGTATCTTTAAAATGGTCATCTCTAGAGATTAAGTATTTACCCAATGCATTGGATCACTATCCGAGTGAACCCTTAATTTTTCTTCATTATAATGTGAGACACATATATCATGATCAATAATTCGATAAATAACACATACAGCCTAAAAGAAATGGGTTTCATTTCATAGTCAAAACATTTTAAAAACTGCCTTGAAGATGAGATCTTTATGACACTTTAAACCCACAAAAAAGGAAAGCTGGTCTCATGTATGTAAATCCAAGAATTTAAAATAGAACATATTGATATATATTTAACTACCCTTATATAATAAAGTGTTTTTAGTTTTCACTTAATAAAATAAAATAATTTGTGAAAAAGGGAGAGACATTTTGTGACGAAAATTCGGCAGCATAACGACTATGCTGCTGGGTTTTAGAAAATATTGAAAAGAGAGGGGACATGGGTCACCCACTCATAATGATCCATAAAATAGTATAGGTACAGAATATAAATTATATAAGAACATGGTAATGAAATTTTAAGGACATAATATATGAAATGAAAAACTTGATAGGAAGACAAAAATAAGATTTCTCTTATGAAAAATTCGGCAGCATAATGGCATCTCTTAAAACATCAAAAAATGAATTGATGAGATTAAATAGGGTCTCTAATCATGTGAAAATAAAAGGAAAGTATGATGAATATTGATATCATACCTCAACATGGAAAAAAGTAACCTGACAGTCTGACATGAAAGTAGAACTTTGAAAATGGGAAGAGTGAAAGAATCCCTTACAAATATTTGGTGGCCTAACAGCACCACTTAAACATTCTTAAAATGAATTGATGAGAGAAAGAGGGGGTCTCAAATTATATGAACATGAAAAGGAAAGTAAGATGAATATAAAATAACATCCCCAACATAAGTACGTGGAGCTTAAAATAAATGACATAAAGGAGAGAATACATGAAATGAAACAGAGAGGTAGGATCTCTTACCTTGAAGAGTAACTTCAAAAGCATGAAGGTCGGGACCTTGCGATACTTAAGGGAACATTGGGAGGACTCATTGAGAGATAAAAATACTAGATATTCATTGGAGAGGATCTGGAAATGAATTAAATGAGGGAAAGGCTTGGTATTTATAGGAGAAGTGAGGGGACAAAGCATTAATTGCCTTGTGACACCTCATCAGTGATATTGGAAAAACCATGGGAATTCCCATGGTATTTTCCCATGGTATTGGACACTTTGGAAACCTCATAAATTATATTACTATTTATAATTCGACCATAATTATTGAATAATTTATACATCCTTAATGATGTCATTAAACACCCGAAACTCAAAAACTGTATTTTCACTATTAACAGAAAATTCAAATTTCTCAGAAAAAATCCATAATTTCACCTTATCCAAATATCAATGCTCTATTTTCAAAAATGAACTCCATTTTATGATAATAATTTTCTAAATATTTTTAATTTATTTTATAAATAAAAATACTATTCACTGAAAATTCAATCATTTCAGAAAAACCCAAAAAATTCACCATAACGAAATATCGATGATCTGATTTAAAAAATGATCTCCATTTTATGAAAATAATTTTCAAAATATTTTTAATTTAATTTTTTAAAAAACACTATTCACCTGAAAAAGCTAATACTTAACCAATAATTTCCGAAATAGTTATTTATCTATTTTATTGAATCACATTACTTAATCAAGGTGCCGAAATTATATTGATACTATCTTTATGTGAGATTAATAATATATTTGGTCAAATTTCTAATGCTAAGCTTTAAATCATTATTCCTAAATTACTTTTCATCAAAAATTTAGTGGATATTATTAGACTCTAAATTTAATACTGAACACAATTATAGAAGACCATTTTTTGAAAATCATTACACATTTTTAATTATTTAAGGTTTACATAGATATTTTTAAATTATCATTTTTCAAAAATTCATCAATAATATGCATACAATATTTATCCGTACATTTGAAATTTCACAAACTTCATCATAAGAATAAACCACAATTTTTTTTAATCAAAGGATTACCACAGGAAGTTATGGTCTTGTTACATAACCCCTTATAAAACCAGTATAGGACCTAAGAGTAAGGTATGCTTGGGTGATAGAATCTTGGGGAGGCTCGGCCAACATAGCCCGAGTAGTGATTTCTATCAGCTTGAACTTCTCACAAAGGAGATTTCATTCCAGCATCACACATTGAAGTTTGGCATGGGTTTGGTCCAGAGCAAAGCCTAAAGGTGCTACCTTCTTCTCGAGTTCCGTCAGATGGAATTCGATCAGACCGAGACTACTGGATGGGGCCATCGAATATTATTTCTATATTAATTAATCATGATCACTTTTATTTATAGAAAATAGTCACAACATTTAGTTTCCAACGGTATTATTTTAATTATACTAATTTTATTAAATGTAATAGTTTTTTTGAGTATAAAATAAAATAACCCACAATGTTGGGAAAAAAATTATTCAAAATTTTGGGTCGTTACAATCTTCCCCCATTAAGAAATTGGGTCCTTGAAACTTTAAAATTGTGCTTCGAAATATTGTTGAAAGTCCCAAATCAGAAAAGAGTTAGTAAAACTATTACTTTAAAAGAAAGAAAGGGAAGTACAAAGGTCACCCGAGTTAACCCATACTAGGATTCCATGTAGGAAAACATGGATATGGAAGAGAAAATAAAGGGTCATGTTCTGATGGATAGTGATAGAAAACATGATTAGGAGAAAATTAATTACAAGAATATCAAAAACTTAAGATGTGTTAAATGGTCTTTGATTACCCAATAGGAAACATAAACAAACAACGTCTTTGGTTTACATTCCTTTTCCTAATTTTGAAGAATTCATTTACTACATAGAATAAAAACATAAGGAAATATATTTACCTTCAAGTAGAGTCTCATCCCATAATAATTTTCCAATAGAACTAATCTTTTCTCCAAACAATGAGCATTCAAAAAGACTTGGTCTGATCAAAAGCACAAGAATCATCTTCTAGATATTCACATAATCCACAAAATAATAACTATAATTTTCCCTTGTCTTTAGTCATCAACTAAAACTAAAAAGGTTAGTACGAGATCATATAATCCCCAAAAAGGATAATCCTTTATAAAAATAAATATGACTATTAATCTCCAAAATTCAACAAAATTACCCAAAGTTTGGGAATGACCATTCAATACACAACCATCCTTAAAATTCTTCAAAAAATCCAAACTAATATTGGAACCCAAAAATTAGAAGGATTTAATCACATAATCTTCCCCAAAAAAATCTTAACATTAATCTCCAAATAACAACGACAACCATTAATGTCTCATACTAATGTGTAATTGAACTATTAATATATTCTCTATGCTAGGTTCATCATTTTCCATAAATAACCCAAATCACTATATATCCATAATAAATACATAAATTCATACAAAAGAAATTCAACCATTCCTCCTCAATTTAAATCTTGTAGTATTTTAGACATATAGTACTCCAAAAGAGAAAACATCGTCAAAAATAACCTATATCATTTAATCACCGAATCATTTTCTTATACTAAGGATATACATTTGATATAAGTTTCCAAAATCAACTTATTCATGATCCATAAAATAGTAGGTGCATTAGTCCGAAGGGAATAACAACAAACTTATAATGCACAAATTTTGATCGAAAGGTAGTTTTTGGAAAAACATCATTCTTCACCATCAATTGATGATAACCAGAATGAAGATCAATCTTAGAGTAGAATTGGGTCCCATGAAGTTGGTCAAATAAGTCATCAATTCTTGGAAGAGATTATTCGTTCTTCACCGCGATCCCATTCTGTTCTGTATTATCATTTCATAGTTGCATTGATCCATCCTTCTTCTTCACAAAGAGAACTGGTGCTCCAAAAGGAGACACACTTGGTCGGATAAACCCATTCTCCAAATGATCTCATAGTTGTTTCTTTTATTCCTCTAGCTCTAAATTTTTCATCATATAGGGGGTCTTTGACATCGGATGAGATCCAGGTATGAGTTCAATGGATAACTCTACCTCTTTTTCTGGGGAAGGTCCCAGTAACTCCTTAGGAAATAAATCAACGTATTCCTAGACGATGTGAAAATTTTCTAAAATAACAAATCCTTTGTGAGAAAATTATTTCATTTATTAATCTTTTAACAAAAAAAATTTTTATGTCTTAAAACTTCATTCTTAGACAATTACATTTTCCTATAATTCCTTTATAATGATTCATAAAAAGCTTGCGATTATCCATACATATCCCCCGGGAGTGTCATAACCAAGAGTGCAGAAAGGCCCATTGTTGTGTACCAGTTCCCATTTAAGTCTAGCTCAAACCGGTGTTTTTGGGTTTTACCCCTATATACATATGTGCAAGAGACACCTCTACCTGCTCGTATCTTGATAGGGATGTATTTTCTTGATAAACCACGTACTCAATACTCACCAAAATGCCAAGAAGATTTCCTATATTTAAAATTTTATAGGGTTCTTCCTAAAGTTTTTTATCCTAATTTCCATAAATAAATAAACTATCCCTTGATACCAACTATAGCATCCCACCTTTTTATTACATAACATTTCATTAAATTTTACAAATAGAGGATCTTTAAAGTCTAGTGTCTTGGAAATATGGAACATAAAACATGAGAACAACATAAAACATTCATCAAAACCACTTGTAAGGATTATTCATTGTTCATCCTAAGTTCATTACATCATCTCATAACCTGGGAGCAACATCAAAAGAAAGGGTGAGCAGAAGGCCCAGTAAGGGAAACAAGAGAAACATTTTACATTTGAACTTGAGATACATCAGTAAAGTCATGATAAATAACATTACGTCATGAGAAAATGATCGTGAGGAATATCATAAAAAAAATAACGTGTTTCATAACATGAATATGTGGCTCAAACATTTATCTTAGACAATCATTTCTGTATCACCAAGGTCCATCCCTAAGGTGTCATTAAGAAAAATTACCAAGGTTATTCACCAATGTATCGTTAAAATTGTCATATCTAGAGATTAAGTCTTTACCCAATGCATTGGAGCGCTATCAGGGTGCACCCTTATTTTTTCTTTATTATCATGTGATACACATATATCATCATCAACCATTTCATAAATAGATAATATATCATAAAAGAAATGGGTTTCATTTCATAGTCAAAACATTTTAAAAATCTCCTTAAAGATGATATCATTATGTCACTCTAAACAAATGGAAAAGGAAAGAGGGTCTCATGTATGTAAATCCTATAATTTAAAATTGAAAATTATTATATATATGTGAATAAACATGTAGAATAAAGAGTTTTTAGTGTTCACTTAATAAAATTAAAGAATGTGAGAAAAAAGAGAGAAATTTTGAGATGATAATTTGGCAGCATAACGACTATGTTGCAGGGTTTAATAAAATATTGAAAAGAGAGGGGACATGGGTCACCCACTAATAATGATCCATAAAATATTATAGGTACATAATATAAAGGATATAAGAACATGGTAATGAAATTTTAAGGACATACCATATGAAATGAAAAACTTGAATGTAAGACAAAAATAAGATTTCTCTTATTAAAAATTCGGAAGCCTAACGGCGTCACTTAAAACATATAAACAATTAAATGATGAGATTAAATAAGGTCTCTAATAATTTGAAAATAAAAGGAAAATATGATGAATATATATCATACCCCAGAATGGAAAAAATAACATGAAAAACTTGACATGAAAGTAGAAATTTGAAAATTGGAAGAGTGAATGAATCCCTTACAAAAATTTGTCAGCCTAACAGCACCACTTAAAAAATCATAAAATGAATTGATGAGAGAAATATGGGGTCTCACATAATATTAACATGAAAAGTAAAGTAGGATGATTATAAAATAATATCCCCTACATAACAACATGGAGCAGAAAATAAATGTCATAAAGGAGAATACAAGAAAAGAAAGAGAGAGGTACGATCCCTTACCTTGAAGAGTAACTCCAAAAGCATGAAGGTCAGGACCTTGGGAGGCTTGAGGGAACCTTGTGAGGACTCCTTGGGAGGTAAAGAGATGATAAATTTATTGTGGAGGAATTGGAAATGAAATTAATGAGGGAAAGTCTTGGTATTTATATTAGAAGTGAGGGGACAAAGCATTAATTGCCAAGTAACACCTCATCGGTGGTATTTGGAAAACCATGGGCCTTCCCATGGTATTGGAAATATGGGACACATCATACCTTGTCTTTACATTAATAAGTCTACCAGAATTATTGAATAATTAATACATCTTTAATGATGTCATTAAACACCCGAAACTGAAAAATTGTATTTTCTCTATTCACTGAAAATTCAACATTCTCAGAAAAAATCCAAAATTTCACCTTAACCAAATATAGATGCTCTGACATAAAAGATGAACTTGATTTTATGAAAATAATTTTTTTATTTTTTTAATTTAATTTTTTAATAAAAATACTATTCACTGAAAATTCAACTGTTTCAGAAAAATCCCAAAAATTTACCTTAACCAAATATCAATACTTTGATTTCAAAAATGAGCCCTATTTTATGAAAATATTTTTCTAAATATTTTTAATTTATTTTTTAAATTAATAACACTATTCACTCGAAAAAACTAATAGTTAACAAATAATTTCCAAAATAGTTATTTACCTATTTTATTTAATCACATTACTTAATCAATGTGCCTAAATTATATTAATACTTTCTTTAAGTTAGATTACTAATCCATTTGGTCACATTACTAATCTTAATTATAAAATAACTATTCATAAATTACTATTCATCAGAAATTATGTTGATCTTATTAGACTCTAAATTTCATACTGAACACTACTGTATAAGACAATTTTTTAAAAATCATTACACATTTTTAATTATTTATGTTTTACATAAATATTTTTAAAATGTCCATTTTCTAAAATTCATCAATAATACGAATACTATATTTATCCGAACATTTGAAAATTCACAAACTTCATTATAAGAAGAAATAACAATTTTTATTTGAATCAAAGGATTACCCAAGGCAGTTACTGTCTTGTTAAATAACCTCTTAAAACACCAACATAGGACCTAAGAGTATGGTATGCTAGGGTGATAGAATCTTGGGGAGGCTCGGACAACATTGCCCGAGTAGTGATTTCTATCAACTTGAACTTCTCATGAATTCGGTTTTCTTACAGCTTCACACGATGAAGTTCATCTTGGGTTTGGTCCAGAGTAAAGCCCAACAGTGCTACCTCCTTCTTGAGTTCCGTCAGATGGGATTCGGTCGGCCCGAGACTACAGGATGGGGTCATCGAATCTTCTTTTTATATTAATTAATCAAGATCACATGTGTTTATAGAAAATAATCACAATATTTAGTTTCCATAGGTATTATTTTAATTATACCCATTTTATTAAATGAAATAGTTTTGTTGAGTATAAAATGAAATAACACACAATGTTGGGAAACAAAATTTATTCAAAATTTCGGGTTGTTACATTCAATCCCACCACCCAATCGATCTGACCATCTTCACGTTGGTTCACCACCCACCATTCCCGAACTATGTGGGCCTTGATCCATGCCAAGGCAAGGTACGTAGGAAGCCTCCCCGAGGTTCATCCCTATTCAGCGGTAAGCCATTTTCAACCCATTTCAATGGTAGTTAGATGGAGTCCCCCATCGATGGCAAGCCATCACTCACCTTTCCCGAACTACGAGGACTTTTATCTTTTCCATGGCAAGGTACGTAGGAAGCCTACCCGAGATTCAAGCGCAACAACCATTGGCCCCGACCGTCTCTATGTCGGTGTGCCAATCCCCTTCCCATCCGAACTACAAGGGATTTGATCTTTTCGAAGGCAAGGTATGTGGGAAGCCTCCACCATGCTCAAGCCCACCATCCACCTAGACCCTAGGTCCCTATTCACGTAGGTTCACCAACTCCATCGCGCAACATGAACTACAAGGACTTTGATCCTTGTTAAGGCATGGTACGTAGGAAGCCTCCCCGAGGTTCAATCCCACTTCCGTATCGATCCAACCATCTTTACGTCGGTTCACGACCCATTATCTCCCAAACTATGAGGACTTTGATCCATGTCAAGGCATGGTACATAGGAAGCCTCCCTGAGGTTCAATCCCACCACCCGATCCATCGGACCATCTTCACGTCGGTTCACCCCCCCCCCATTCCCGAACTATATTGGCCTTGATCCATTCCAGGGCGTGGTATGTAGGAAGCCTCCCAGAGGTTCAGACCTATTCAGAGGTAAGCCGTTTTCAACCCATCTCAATGGTAAGTTGTTGGATTCCCCCATTGACATCTAGCTATCACCCACCTTTCATGAACTATGAGGGCTTTTATCTTTTCCAAGACAGAGTATGTTGGAAACCTCCCCGAGGTTCAATACCAACAACCATTGGACCCAACCGTCTACATGTCAGTGTGACAAGCCCCTTCCAATCCTAACTACGAGGACTTTGATCATTGCGAAGGCAAGGTAAATACGAAGCCTCCATGAGGCTCAAGCCCACCATCCACCTAGACCCCATGTCCCTATTCTCTTTGGTTCACTAACACCAACCCACATCCCAAACTATGAGGACTTTGATCCATGTTAAGGCATGGTACGTAGGAAGCCTCTTCGAGGATCACGCCCAACACCAGTGTCGCCCTAGGGTCAACCCCTTCCAATCATATATTCACATCACATAAGACTCCCAACATCCATCTTGATTACTACCCAGGCCTCCACATCCCGGTGAGGTCATGTCAATCCACCTACATCAGTGTGCCCTCCAGGGTTACACTCATCTGATCCACTCTAGTCAGTCTTTTGATCAGTCTGATTCATCTGCGCTAGACATAAACATACGGCATACTCTGTGTTAAACATGGGAAGATGAGGAAAACCTTAGAAACATGCTCATATAATTTGATTCCCTGAATTTGATGTGGGATTCCTCCGGCTTCTGTGCCCTCGAGAATCCCTATAATATGGTACAGAAGACAGACACGTCAATCCCCCAATATCCAGACACGCCAGTGATGCCCAATGTGACTACTCCCCTAACTAAAGGCTTCTTCCCTGACCGAACCCCTTGGAATGTCCTGACAGAAGCAGTATAATTAACTGGTGTCCATGAAGATATGGCACTGGGAAGAGTTTCAGGAGCAACGTCCTATGTCTATAAGAGAGACCCGAACTAGGTGATTAGCTCCGAGGAGGAATACATAGAATGAATAACCGACATCCCATCATCTCGTTTTGATCAAGGAGTAGATGTGTCTGAATAAGGAGTAGATGTCGCCCACCTTTGGAAAGAGATAATGGGGGGTAATAGCTGCGTGTCCTCACAGACGGATGTGCGCTCCCCGATGAAAGCGTCATAAATAGAAATGGTGAACCATATGTGAAGAGATTATCATCTGTGTGGAGACTAGTAGTGTTCGAGGAATAGGTGGATTAGAATGTCATCAGACCCTGTCATCAGGCACCAGGTCCAACAAAGAAAATAGTGGGCCTGATGTGAATATCACCAGAAGATGGGCTAGTCAAGACGTTGAACATCCCGTTCTGCGACATTGTCAGCATGGATCCATCTTACTGGCCCAGGAAGAAAGAACGATACTGGGGAATTGGTATTCAATTTATTTTCCTATCCATATTAATTAGTTGATCTTCAGTCTTTCAGGAACCAATTTGTTGAATTCATAACTCGATCACCACCTGCCCACCGGCGCAGGGGCAGGGGAAATATTGAGGCGGCCACCCCACGCGGTTCTACCTCTTCCATGATAGCCTTAACCGCCATGACTGTTGGGTTCCCACACCCCCTATCCCAATCAGAAATTATCCATTGAACGGTAATTAATGTCCTTGTACATCGGTACAAGGAGTAAGGGATCATCCCCACCAGGGATATGGCCCACCTAGATCTTGAGGCGGCTACGCCTCACCATCAATGTCTCTCCTGAGGGCCTCTGCTCCCCAACTCGACATTCAATAATTTCAGGAGCTTTCCCTAGAAAACCTTGAAAACACCCTGCCCTATGCCGATGAGGTAGGGGATGTCTGGGTCGGCCCGATCAGAGTCCTGCTCCAAGGGCTCCTGGCAAGGGCTCCCACTAGGCAACATCAACGCCGCTGGCCGGTTCCCTGAGCCGGGGAGCATGTAAGCCACACGATTGCACCATAGGCTCATGTTCATCTGACTCGACACCATCTTCGGGCGAAAATGGGAGAGGACGCCCATCGTGGGGTGTCAACGTCAGCGAATACTGGGGCCCGAGCCACCGCTGACTCATATCCCCAACTCCCTGCATACGTTGAGCAGAGGTAGTTATACGCCCAACCTAAATCGCGACCCCAACTTTCCCACGGGTAGGCTGGGTCGATTCTCTCAGTCACCGGCACATGTGATGGCCACTGCAGAACAATCTGCTACAATAGCACCCAATGTTAAGGCCCTCTCTGTCTCACCACTACATAAGTTTCGGGTCCTCCCTACTTTCAACCTCTTCATGGGGGTCTACCTCGTGCCACCTCCAACCCAAGTGGGGGTCTTCCCTGTGATAGAAACACTGTATGGGGGTCTCTCCCACGCTCACTACACTGGGTACAGTGTCACTCTCTCTGCCGCAGACCGTAGGTATTGAGACATTGCACCTCCGGTCACTCACCATCATGGAAGTCCTCCCTATGTCCTCGTACCACCTAGAGAAGGTACTCCTCACCCCAAAGATCAGAGGAGTGGAGGCCAACTTCACTCTACCAGTGCCTAGCACAGAGGTCCTACCCGTGCTCGACTATTCCAGTGTGAGGACCTTCCTTCCACTAATGTAGTTAGGGGAAGTGGTCATGAAATTCCTACCCATGCTCCTACCACTCCTACCTATGCATCCCTCAGCTCTAGAGGAGGTCATTCCCAGTCCAGAGCTTCCTATTAAGGTCCTCCCCATTCCCATTTTGACATTTTCCCCGGTTCTCCTCACACCGCAGCCCTCCTTGGTGGGAGATCTCTCTGCCCCAGCACCAGTATAGCCGAAGGACCTCCTCGTGCCGGAAGTGGGCCTTTCCCCGAAGAGCCACCCAGGGCCAGGAGAGAAATTGGTTGCCACCACAAGAGAAATTCTAGGGAGGGAAGGATAGGAATTAGGCCAGTCCTCTTCTCCGAATATGAGGCGAAGTATGAATCAGCGGTGGAGCGCTCCCCTCGGTCCATCGAGTCAAAGGTTAGGGCAGGAACAAGGCACATCAGCCTTGTACTCCTGGAATTCAAGGACTATAGGGTCCTTGTCTCCCTCTGAAGGTATATCTAGGAGGATGAGAACCTGGCATGCCCCCAGGGACTAACCACTCAGCATCCACCATCATCTTCAAAAGCTCCCTCTACCTCGTCTAGAGACTACGAAGAGTTGTTTTTGGGGTCAATGGCGGAATAGTCATGACATAGCCCACCCTAGGAATACACTGATGTTGTGTCAGGTGCTTTGATCTCTAGTCCATGTTACCATGATATAGCATCTAGTTTGCTACAATCATCAGAGGACAACCCAAAATTCGGCGGCTAGTCAGCCCGCTCGCCGTATTCTCCGTCGGCTAGCCCGCCGTCCCGGTGGTCTGCCTCAGTATCGCTGCCAATTCTTTAGCCACACTCGGTCGAAGAGTGGGTAAAGAATGTTCTAGACATTAAATTTGAGTTGAGGAGCTTATGGATTATCCTTGTAGCGGAACACTTCCCAGAGAAGTTCTGGACAGTCGTAGGACCAAAATTTTGTGCGCTGGAATCTCTCACCCGAGAGGATGTTGAGTGTCTCTGTGGAACCCTCTGGACGACGCACTTATGCCTCCGATATTAGCGAGTGACTTATATGCAGAACCAAGTGCACTTTTAAGACATCAGAGAAAAATGTCGTGTGCTTTACCTGGCCATACTCCCCGTGGTCCAGCACCCTGACTCACCTGGTCACCACAGGGCCCTCCAACAGCAATGAATTCAGAGTTTCCAAGTACTCCGAAAGGTTATTAAAGAGGCTACCCCCACGTGAAAGTCTATTTTTGGGGGAAGTATTCTTCCCTCCTCTTTAATTCTATTTTCCGGCAGCCCGGCTCGCTAGGCAACAATGAGGACATGCCCCTGAGAAGAGTTTCAGTCAACATGAATGATCTGTCGAGAAGGAAAAATGAGCTAGAACTTCTTGATGGGAACTCCCTACCTGAGGATGTTCCACCACTAATAGACCCATAAGGGAGGATTAATCGTCATAAGAGGAACCTCCTAGGTCTCCCTGTTCCCACCGAGGCATTGTTACTCATCTGGAATTCTGGTAAGGGAAAAGGGTGCATCATAGCTTTCAAGCACTCTGATCCATCCTCTTCGGTGTAGAAGACAGAGGAGGACCCCGAGAAGGCCACATTACGCCAGAAACATGATGAGAAGAAGAATATGGTCGACAAACTCCTATCTGAACACATTGTAGAGCGACAAACCAACTACGGTGATCCTAGGATGGGGCAGTAGTGGCAGGAACAGCTTCCCCTTGGCGAGCTTCCCCCAGACAACACTGATCATGTCGTCCCACAAACAGGGAGGAAGCTGGAGCTCATGTCAAGAGGGTGCGGTATGTCTCTCCAAACCCTCCCGAATGGCACAACAATCCAAGGAACCCCTCTCGGGCTCCCCTGACCGCCCCAAGGGTCGCTGCACCATCCAATCCACGAGCCGCTGAGCTTGTCTACCGCAATGAAGAACCTGACAATGTTCTCATGGTTAGGTACCCTCATCAAGATAGGGACCCCTATCTAGATGATCCAGTGGCACCACTCATCACCCACCTAGAGGCATTGGAAACGCAACAGGTGTCAATTCCACCAGATGGCAATCTATAACCGGCGTGGGTGGATGATATGCCGGCACATCCAGGTTTCGAGAATCCCACCTTCTCCCCCTTTAACAGGACAGGGGACCCGTCGCAACACATGACCCACTAAAACTCAAGGTGTGGGCCCATGTTAAGGACACCAATGCAGCAGGAGGCCACCAAGATCCACATTTATGTTCAGACACTGAAGGGGTCGACATTCATCTGGTACAGCCATCTCCCTGTCAGATCTGTGACCAACTGGGAGGACCTTCGCAGGAAATTCCTTTACTAGTTCAGTTCCACCACCCTAAAAAGAGCATCATAGACCTCTTCATGTGCAAACCATGGCATGATGAGCATGTTACAGACTTTATCGCCTGGTGGAAGCGGCTCACATAGACACTTCACATGCCACTGAATCAATAGAAATTACCAAAGATGTGCGTAGGGAATATCATGATGGAGATGGTACCCTCACTGATCACTCAAAAAAATCTCATAGGGTTCTAAGACATCTCATATAAGGCCTAGCGCCTTGAAGAATCCCTATAACAGGCCATCCAGGCACGTCTGTTTCCCCCTATAGTCCCAACAAAGAGGGATCACATATCCGATCCCACCTTGGTGGCCTAAATAGAAGACCCCAATAAACTATAATTTCTACCAGTAGCACCGGACCCATATCCTCGCAGAGGCCCACCACCTCAGGCACATCCTCCGTCTCAGCAGCATCCTCAGAATCGGCAAGCGCCCCGCGGAATGCGCTACCTCTGCCTAGGTGGGAGAATCATGTTTCACTTCTTCAAAAATCCCCTCTGTCCCCTCGTAAGGTTCAGGATCCAAGGGCCCGCTTTCCGGACAGAAGAAATAGGTCCTACTCATTCAATGAGAATTAGGTTCCCGGCTATTTCAGATGTCCCTTGGAATAAGGGATTTTACTCTTGCCGGAATGCATAAGGCTAGAGGGGGAGAATCTCACCGATAACCCCAACTAATTCCCCAATCATTGGATTCTGAGGAACACCCTCAAGTAGTGCTATGTATTTAAAGACTAGATCCAGGACCAGATCGATAACAACATAGTTAGGCTGGGCCCAGCCCCAGCACAACTGGCAGGTGTCTTTGTAAAGTCATAGAGTAGTAGTGACAATGAAGGCGAGTGTCAGCAGGTTTATAACTACGGGTCCCATAACTATGATGACTGGATAGAACACAAGATAGTTTCTTGCACACATAGATTCATTCGGGCATAACTGAATCAGCTGGAACCTTTATAAGTTGTGGCCTCCACTTCTACCTCATTATCTCTGTCGACCTCTTCCCAGAAGAATAATCACCGGAGGTGCAAGAAAAAACAATGTGCCATGCCGATGTCATCATCATCCCACACTCTCGGCGACTTTATGCCCCCGGAGATGGGTATCCCTCACAGAATCTACCCAGTGATGGATTATTCTTCAAGTGATAGTCAAGGGTATGCTTCGGTTAATACCATGGATTAGCTAAACCCCTATATGACTCCTGACGAGGGGGAGCGCCAGGCGAACATCCTCAACATCCCCAGCCAACACTAACATTGGAAATGTTGGGACCAGGTTGAATGAAGATGAAAGTTTGAAGAGTTAGCTTTTGCAGAGTGTTGTATTTTGTTTTCAAAGGCGATAAATCAATTCACTTTGTAGAAGGATCATAAATCAGACGATGCTTTGCTGGTATGTATTTCACACAAATCATGAGTTAGGAGAACTTGTGATGCAATCCTTATGAAGGAAAGGGGGAGAAACGATGATGCCAGTCATATAATGTTATGATTGGAAGGAATGATGCTGCTGGAAGATAGGAAAGATTCAGTTCTCATTGCAACTCTGACGATGCTTAAGCTGATCTATCAAAGGATAAGTATCACGATAGTGGGATTCGTGATAAGAGCAGAAAAATGGTTATGGGAAGCAGTAAAGAGACAACATGACAAATCAATAGACAATCTGGGGATGGCAGAAAAGCACAGTTTAAGGTGGCGCCGTTTTCCAGTGTTTGCCAAATTTTAGGGCCTGAAAATCAGGAGATGAAGAAATGTGCTTTCCAATGGATGTTGCGCATAAGATTGAAGATGGTTTATACGTGCAAAAGAGTTATTCAAGGTCAGAACGTTGAAAAATGACAAAGGAATGGAGTGCGCGGAAATTTAGGCATGTTTCGCGCAAAAATAAAGTGGTGCGCGAAATATCTGCGGGATGCGCGAAATAGTTGCGGGTTGCGCGAAAAATCTGCGGGATGCGCGAAATATTGGCATGGTGCGCGAAATTGAGGAATGAAGTTTTCGCGCAAATGATGGTTAGAGATCAGAAGATCAAAAATTGGCAAAGGCATAAAATGCGCGAAATATTGGAGCAATGCGCGAAATCTGATGTTGCAGGAAAGATTGGGTTTGCGCGCAATGTGGAACGTGGTGCGGAATTTTGCGCGCAATTGGTGATTCATGCTTAGAACGATGAAAGATGGCAAAGGCATGAGGTGCGTGGAATATTGAAGCATGGCGCAAAATATGAAGTTGCATAAAAGAGTTTTTACGCGCATGGAGGAGGTTTTACGCGCGGATTAGTGTTTTTCGCGCGGGTTCAAAAATGCCTATAAATATGAGGCTAACCCTTGTTAGTTGTTAATTCTCGACACTTAGAAGAAATCCCGAGCTTTGGTGCGCGTAAATTATACGCTAAGTGAGTTGCGCGAAAAGAGGAAAAGTTGCGCGTAAAAGGAAAGTTGCGCGAAAACGTTTTTCGCGCCAAAAGGGAATTTTACGCGCAAGCCATTTGAATTGCGCGCAAGGCACCCTAAAGGCTGTGCGAAATATTTGGGGTCTTCGCACGTATTCAGTTGTGCACAAGAGAGTTCTTACCGGCTTCTGGGTAAGAAAGTGAAGATTTGTACTTCGGAGAATACATCTGTTTAATTGTAAAGAAGCACTGAAACATTGTGTTATCCTATTTGTGCTAAGAGGGAGCACACGCACTATTGGATTGTTTTCAAAGTTCTGCACGAGTGTAAGGGTATATCCTACTCGTTGTATTCCACATCAAAGGATTGTTTTCTAGTGGATTGTGTGGTACTGGATTATTTCCGTACCATACCAAGGACGTAGCTACTCTTGTTGAGTAGTGAACCTTGTAAATCTTGTGTTCCTGTGGATGTGTGTGTTCAGCAGGGAAGAAACTCTTTAACAGGAGGCGAAGTTTGTTTCAAAAAGGGGAAACTTAAAAAGAAAAAGATATCACTGATTCAACCCCCCCCCCCCTCTCAGTGATACTTGGATCCTGATTGGGAACTTCAGGAAAAACCGCAACTATATGAGTCATTAGGGCATGTTAGTTGGAACCTCCAGCCAGGTCGTGCATGCCACTGAGACTAGACCGTAGGCCTAGTGTAGAACTCAACACACGTAGCCTCTTCATCTGGTGTCGATAGGCCCACCTCCACCACCGTTTGTGCTACTAGATCAGGCAGAAAAACTTCGGTCGTGCCGCCACCATCTTAGCCCCTCTATAGCCCGATATCAACCATCTATTCCTCATCCGGAAGATACTATTTGGGTTTCGACTAGTGAGTAGCGAGATATACCTGGTACTATTCAGCCACCAGTCCGGACGGAAGGGCCCTCCATGCCTCATATCACAGAGCGGCTTCCTACAAGCAGAAGTCCATGCCTGGCACGGAAGTATGATGTTCTCAAGAACCTCATCAGCATCCCAGTGAGGCTCTCTATCCTTGAATCCCTTCACTTGTCTTTAGATATGCGTGAACCACTTTCTGAAGCTTTAAAAAGCCCCCTCTAGTTTGAGATAGAGGTAGAAGCTGTCGCGGCTTTCCACGCTAAAGTGTTTTAGAACGTTGAATGTCAGGATGTCATTTCATTATCATAAGAAGATGAAGGTTCCCCCATAAAGGGTCAAATCCTCCCATTTTACATCACTGGCCAATTTAAGGGCATGGAGGTTCTCCTCTGTCTTGTTGACACTGGCTCTAGGATCAACCTTATCCTGACACAGACACTGTGGAAGTTGGGGTTATCCAAAGATGACCTGACTCCCTCCGATTTATGAATCCAGGGATACGACAGGATAGATCATACCCTGGTTTGCAAGGTCTGTTTGAATACCCAGTATGGCAGCCTAGTTTCCAGCACTGAGTTTATGGTTGTCTCCCAGGAAACCATGTATAATGCATTGATGGGTAGGCCATGTCACCACCTATAATGGGCAGTCCCCTCCTCGTATCACGAATTCCTCAAGTACTCCCTTAAAGTTTGAGTGGGCATACTCTAAGGTGATGCATATCCTTTCGCCAGTTGTGAAGCCCGCTACCTAGACACTAACTATTACAAGATCAAGGATAAACAAGACCATGAAAGTGGAGTTGAGGTCGTCACTGCTACGACCGACCCTTGGGCGGGCCTGAATGACACCTATGTCTTCCTGATCCATCAGTTGGAGGCCACAACCCCTGATATAGGAAAATGTTTATGTCATTTCTGGGACAAGGTGGAACCATTCTACCAAATACAGGAGGAATCAAAAGATCACTTCGTATTCTTATACAAATCAGGTCTTAGTGATCCCGAAGCCTCCCACTCTCATCAGGTGTCAGGGCGTCCGACTCATGGAAGCGGTATTACGTCATACTTGTCTATTTTTTCAGGATGGAATAAGCCAGCTCTAGATGACCCGCCACTACTACTTTGATATTATCATGCATGGCCCCATGGGCCAAAGACCATATGGTATCAGGTCGACAGCCTTCATTGTTATGGTCTCGACAACACCAGAATTCCCCGATGCAATAACCACTACCGATCAAGCTGGTACTGGCCTCCAATCTGGGACTGGTAACTCAGAAGAAACATCCCCCACGAAAGATCTATCTATAAGTGGAGAAGAGAATATAGAGGATGCCCCTACCTTTGAAGAAGGTTTCTTCACCACGGTCAATGAGTTGAAACATGTGAAACTCAGAAGCGAGGCAGACCTGAGACCCACATTGATCACCTCCGCCATGACCCTCGAGGAGCAGCAGCAGTATGTAGACTTCCTTAAACAGAACATTGATCTGTATACATGGATTTACGATGAGATTCTAGGACTATATCCTCAGGTATCCATTCACCGCCTTGGTCTCCCGACAAATCATCGTGGGTTCAAGCAACCTCCAAGAAAGATGCACCCTTCTCACTATGCCATGTTTGAGGCTGAAGTTGAAAATCTCATTAGAACCAACTTCATCAAGGAGGTATAGTACCCTAAATGGCTGGCCATCATTGTACGAGTCATGAAGATGAATGGACAGATCAGAGTCTACATCGACTACTGCGATCTCAACCACCATTTTCTAAAGGATGGTTTTCCCCATCCAGTGACAGAATTGTTGATCAATGCTACGGCTGGGTTTCAAGAAGTCTCTTTCATGGATGGTTACTCTGGATAATATCAGATCTTGATGGCCCCCTAGGATGAAGAGTTCACTGATTTTAGGGCACCCTAAGGAACTTTATTTTGCCAGGTTATGCCCTTCAGCCTAAATAATTCAAGTTCCACCTATTAACAGGCCATGCACCACATATTCAAGACAATCCTTGTGAAATTGATGGAATGCTATGTGGATGATCTGGTGGTCAAATCTCACTAGTGCCAAGACCATCACAAGGATATTGTGAAAGTGTTTAGCTTCCTCTGTTCCTGCCACCTGAAGATGAACCCATTGAATTGTGATTTCAGGTTCACCTATGGAAATTTCCATGGAATTTTTGTTAGGTACCGGGGCATCAAGATAGACCCTGAGAAGATCAAGGCCATCAGCCAGATGCCTCCCCTGAGTAATATTCAGGAGCTTCGAGGTTTCCAAGGCCACTTGTCCTACAAATGCCAATTCATTGTGAATTTGGCTAGAATGTGTAATCCCTTCTGCTGGATTAGGAATAAATGCACCGCTTATGAGTGGTATGAAGAGTGACAGACTATGTTAGAGGAAATCAAGCATTATTAGCTCCAACCTCTGGTCTTGATGCAACCTGTATCCGAAAAGCCGATGGTCCTCTATGTCAATGCCATGGAAGGGTCCCTCAGTTCCCTTATCCCCCAGAAGAACAATGAGGGGATAGAGAATAGCCTATAATACCTCATCTTCATGATCCTCGATACATAGACCAGATACTCCCTCATCGAGAATAGCTTCCTTGAGATCGTGTTTGCCATAAAAAAATTGTGACATTACTTTCTGCACCACGAGGTACAACTGGTGTCCTAAGTATACCTGTTGAAGTACATCCTAAGAAGTCCCATTTTGACTGGCTGACTAGCACGGTGGGTGGTAATCCTCCAGTAGTTTGACATCAGGTTCATGCCTTAGAAGGCTATCAAGGGACAGGTGTTGGCCAATTTCCATGCTACCCATCCAAACCCCGCTGACCGGTCCTTGGACCTGGATTTTCTCGATGAGGCAACCCACTCGGTCGATCAAGCCATCCCATGTTGGGAGATTCACTTTGATGGTGCCTCCCAGAGCCCCACTGTTAAGAGGCTCAATGATCCTAGAATTAACAGAGTAGGCCTCAGTATTGTTTTTATTAACCCGGCACAAGCCGTTCTACCATATTCATTCTTGTTGTTGGAAGGCTGCACCAAAAATGAGGCGGAGTTTCAAGCCCTCATTACTGGCCTCAATTTGGCCCTAGAGATCAACATGCCCTATTTTCATGTGAAAGGGGACTCCAAGATAGTCATTAAGAAGATCAATGGTGACTATGTTGTCCGGAATCCAGAGCTCGTACCATTGTTGGAACGCACACTCCAGCTAATTGCCCAAGTCCCTTCTCGACCAGAGGTTACCCATGTACCTCAGTTATAGAATGGTAGAGTGGATGATTTGGCCATCATATCTGTATCACATGCAGAGCCCAAACAGGATGATCTTATTATCTATGTGGCACATCACAGATTCCTAGTTCCTGTTACCCTAGATGGTGGTGATGGTCCATAGGTAAGCCATCTTATCGTCGAAACCTCTGTGTTAAGACCCCCGGGACGTTCGGATGTAGTGATCAAAATGATTTTCGATTAGAGGATACCCTTGGTTGAATACCTACAACATGGTAATCATCTGTCAGACCAAGCTGAGCACGAGCGAATCCGACATCGCGTGCTACAGTTTACCCTCCAGAATGGTCCTAGTCTTGAGAAGATCCACTACAAGAGTGGGTTCGATGTTTTTATCCTCCGTTTCAATCAGGGGATTGATATTTCTCATGTAATTCATGAGGTTCATGCCAGTTCCTACGGTGAACATCAGGCTGGGCCAAAACTATCTCACTAGATCCAAAGATTAGGGTATTTTTGGCCCTCCATGATCCATGACTGCATCGAGTTTGCCAAGAGTTTCCATGCCTACCAGTTTCATGATAACTTTGTGCATCAGCCACTGGAGCCTCTCCACACTAGCTAGTACTCTTGACCATTTTAGTCCGGGGATTAGATGTCGTAGGACCATATCGATCGGTGATAGCATGCCAATGCTGGTTCATTCTGACTACTATAGATTTATTTTCCTATTGTGCAGAGTCAGTTCCTCTAAATGATGTCAAGGCACATTTTATCGTTGACTTCGTGAGTTCCAATATCAGTCATCAGTTTGGGGTTCCTCACTCTATCCTCCCTAACAATGGCACGAGCTTCCGAGTAGTCGTACACCATGTACAACATCCACTCTAACCACACCTCCTACTATCACACGCAAGAGAATGGGTAGATGTAGGCGTTCAATAAAACCATCTCTAACATCCTGCAGAAAATGGTTGGTCAGAACAAGAAGAGTTTTCCGGAAAACCACTCCAATTCCATCTGGGATTATCGGACAATGACACATAATTCTACCTAGGTGACCTATATTCCCTGGTGTATGGAGATGAGGTCGTCCTACCCATCGAGATTCAGATTCCCTCATTGCGCACAACGGTCTATGACCAGCAAGTGCTGGATAGAGTGTCTGAAATCCATCTAGATGAATTGGAAGCACTTGAAAAGAATAGGCTTCGTCCCTGCACAATCACGACAGGCACCAGAGCAGGATGTCTTGAGCCTTCAACAACAAAGTTCGCCTTTGCTCTTTCCTACAAGGTGACTTGGTGCTGGCTCTGAGAACACCAATGATCCCCAACCGGAAGCCACCCAAGTTAGAGTCCAAATGGGAAGGACCTTTCATTATTCATAAGGTTTACCCTAATGGTGCGTACTCACTGGTGACCATGGATGGTGGGCGTATAACTCCTCCCACTAACTCCATGTTCATCATGCAATACTTTGTCTGGGCCTACAAGTCCTGCATGACACCAAACTGTCTGGTCCAACATGACCTTAAACTGGATGATGGTCTGGCATGACCCTAAACTATTTGGTCTAGCTTGACCTTAAACTATTCAGTCTGGCATGACTTTAAAATTCATCGTCCCGCATGATGTTAATCTGTACATAGCCCAACATGAATTTAAATTGTACCATCCTTGACGACGTTAATCTGCACATCGTCCTACATGAAATTAAATTGCACCTAATGAACTACATGTAGCTTGATTCCCATCCTCATGGGATATGTAGGACCACCCAAACAATTATATTTCGGGTCCATCCTCGTCTCATATATATCTTCTGGTCACCTAGGCCCCTTGGCATGTTCCTTTCCATGATAGGGATATATAGGTGTGGTACATGGTTATGCCCTCCTTCGCATTGGGTTTGTGACAACTGTTCCATTCCCCCACCCCATTTTCTCCTGATACTTCACCATATCTTTGTTTTATTCTCATCTGTGTGAAGTGGCCTCTCTCAAGTTGATCCCCTCGACCCTTTATAGTGGTTCACCGATGTGTCCAAGAGTACTCTCTTCTAGGACCTGGAGTGTCAGATTCAACTTGGGCAAGTTTCCATTCACTTTCCAGGATTCGTGTCCCCATTCATTTGGGTTGCCATTATCTTTCACAACCAAAGGGACCCCCAAAATGGCATGGATGCAAGGATAAAGGGATATACTACCATTACATGTCAGCTTCCCTGAGGGATTCAGACAACAAATTGATACAAGTCCCATGTTGCAAACATGGTCATCAATCGATGCTCATTTGATTTTCCCCATTAAAGTCTAATGCGATGTGGATGTTGTGTTGTGAAATTGGTCAGAAGTAATCCTCTTTCATCATGCCAGTCCCTTAAGGCCTTGAATGTTGGTTACATGATTCTCATTATGTTCCACACCATCATTTATAGGAAGAATTTCGACACTCTTGGCACTATCCCTCAGTGTACCTCTGCACGTCAGGGGGACAATGTTGTAATACGACGTTCTTCGGGGCTCCCACGGTGTGAGCTCAAAGACCATAAACTATGATCTTATCTAAGAACTATGTGTGGCTAGATTCTGATCTTCATGGGATATGTAGGATCACCCAAAGATCCTGTTTCCAGGTCCAGCTCAACTGGGAGCTAGCTTCTCCTGCCCCTTATCCTCTGACCCTCACTGGCCTCTTGGCCTAAGGCTCCTTTCTAGGAGTTTCACATGGTGATGATGTGGACCTATTACTCATTCTCATAAGGTATGATTTATCACGTCATGTGCATTCCATCATGTCCAATCCATGTGACTTTAAACTGTGCTATCTGGCCCTATCACATGACCCTAAACTGTGATAATATCATCTCGGTCGCACGACGAAAAACGGCACTGAATTGTGATGAGCTCATCATAGGGGACATCACGTTGGGTATCAGTCATCCACCATACCATTTCTCAATGCCAACATATGGCTTGATTCCGTTTGTTATACCGGAATTCCTAGGTCCTTGGTTTTTCGTTCCAAAAAAACATCTACCCTAAAGGACAAACAAGATCTATCAAATTCCACTTCTTTTTAGTTTGAGGGCCAGACCCACACGCCCCTTTCCTCCTTTTCACTGGTACCTTACCGTACCACCCCTTTCCAGAACTACGTATGTCTTGATTCTCATCCTTATGGGATACGTAGGAATGCATGTGTGCCCTGCTCTCGGGCCCTGCCGAACTTTCTTTTTTGGTCCCTCAACTAAAAACCTCCCTAGGGAACACATGATGATGTGGACCTCAACCTCATTCACGTCAGGTTGTATGAGTTACATCACCATGAGTCTCCCTGATTGGCTACTATCCACGGTTCGAGTTCTAAGACCTTAAACTAAGACCCTTTCCAGAACTATGTATGGCTTGATTCCCATCCTTATGGGATACATAGGGAAACCCAGACATTTCTTCTCGGGTGCAGCCCTAAGAATCACAAATCCCATCCTTTCTCACTATCGGCCTCGTGGCCTGACCCCTCGAGAAGTTTTGTAATTGTAGCATTTGAGCTGAAAAATTTCAGGATGCCCCATAATGTCATTGGGAAGCGACTTCTCCCTCACCAGAGAGATCCTATTTAAAATTTCGTATGATCCATGATCAAATTAATGTGCCCGCCTAATGTGCTTTTGCCACGATGGCATAATTTCTAGAGTGTTGGATTTTGTTCGAACAAACCACCACTACACCTTTCACGCTTTGCGTACCATTTATTTATACCATCATCCTCTTTCACATCTAAATGGACCCCCTAACATTTGAATTCTAGGATTATTGTCCACCTGTTGTCTTGGGCCAACATTTTGAAAGACCGATGGATGATATATTGAGTCAGGTCCCGTGTTTCGAACAAGGTCAGCGGTCGGCCCTCATTTGTTGTCCCCATTTTAGGCTAATGCAATATGGATATTGTGTTTCGAACATGGTCAACAGTTATCCTTTATTACCATGCCCCCTCCCACTGTGTTTTGAATTTGGGGTAACGTGATCCAAATTTTTCATTCCCCTATGTTCAGACCGATTCTATTGCCCTAGGAATTGCCCCTCTCGTGCACTAGAGCACATCAAGAAGATGATACATTGATTAGTATGAGGTCCTCTTACTTTAATTAGACATCCCTCTTCTCCATAGATATCTGGATTCGAATCTTGAATTCTCGAAGCATTGTTGACTCTCCCGCAATGAAACGAATTGATAGTATGAGCATCCCTTGTTTCTCACATCGAGTACGGCCCACTTTAGCTTATAAATGGATTTCTATTTATTTTGAGATTATGGTTAAGCACATTAAACGAAGGGTACAAGTAAATAAATTTGTGCATACATATAGTTCAAAATAAGAAGTAGTAAGGAGAAATAAGTTTATGAGTTCGGCCAAATTCGGGCCCTTAAGGGTCGGTTTCTTGGATGGATTGTTCCAATGCTGCTACCTTTTTGCTGGTGGCCTTCAGGACCGCTTCCTGCCCCTTGAGGACCCTCTCTTCATCAAAAGCTGTGAAGCGCAGTTCACTAACCCAAGCATGTTCCTGCACACGTTCAGTTTGATGTTCAATTATCTAGTGACTTGCTTCTACTAGTTGTTCTTGGGTGTCATACACCTGGTCCCTCAACTTCTCCACAAGCTCATAACAGTTTTCAATGAATATATCCTTTTCTTTCTCCTATTCTTCGAGGCATCAAAACTCTTTATCCACCTTCATACATGATCAGGTACTCTCTAACTCCTCCCGACATTGGGTGACGTTGGAGTGCCGACTGCTCTCACACAACTTCTTGGCCATGTAGTCACAAACCGTCGAGTGAATGTGTTGATCATATGCCCCTCCATCACATAGGAAACACATTCAGGTCTAGATTGATCCCATATTCTTCATCCATTCCATCTGAGGTTGACTGATAAAACGACTATTGCACATACACCCTTTGTGTTGTGTCATTTGGCTCTCCTCGGCTGCTTCCGAGTCCGAAACATCAATCTCCTCGGGATAGGTGAGACGATTGATAGGAAAAACAACTAACAGGCTAGCAGCAGGGTCTTCCTCAAGTATTACTCCCATGTTGTTGGGCTCTTCAGCATCTGAGCATCCTTCCTCTCTTACCTCGAACCTGGTGGCACCTTCGTCAACTTCTGGCCCTACCCCAACAGTAGCACCACTGATGTCCACCACTCTCTACTCACAAAGTGTTGGGGCCGACTCAGTTTGTGAGGCATGTCCTGGATAGGGCGGTACATTTTCCATTAACTCGCTTGTGAATGGTCCGAGCTTAGTATCCTGATGAGCCTCCAATGCGGTGATCACTGTACAGACAGGGAGCACCGTAATAAATTGAGTCCTCTGACAGTATGTTCTGGTATCAAAGCAAGTAACTTATAGGAACCCAAGGCACCAGCCTCCAGTATTCTGGACGCTACAGGATATATCATAGTGGGGGATCCCTCAATGCTCATCAGTTCAATAATGGGCGTCGGTGCCCCACCTTGTTCCATTGTTGCTCCCCCCCCTCCTTCAACTGGAGACTCGTGATCAGCACCAATATGCTCCTGAGTAAGATAAAGAGGATGCTACAGGAGCTGTCATAGTTGGGGATCCCTTAGTGCTCATCATTTCAATAATGGGCGTCGGTGCCCCACCCTGTTCCATTGGCGCCCCCCCCCCTCCTTCAACTGGAGACTCGTGATCAGCACCAATATACTCCTGAGTAAGATAAGGAGGGTGAATTAAGGATTGTAAAGGGGAGAGGATAAAAGGAGGAGGATAGATAAGGGTTGAAGCATACCTCGAGTAGCTCAGTAAGATCTATATCAGAGCTGATGATATCACCAATATCTCGGAGACTCTCTTGGTGGGACGCACCTTGATACCCTTCACCTTTGGGATCCTCTTCTCCTTCACCGTCTTCTTCTGCCTCCTCCTCTTCTCTCTCTCCACTATCCGGCTCATCATTGCTATCGTCATCTTCTGAAGGTATCTTTTCTAGATCATTCTCCTAGTCAAGAATCACTTTCACCAAGAAATATGGCTCTTCCCGCCGACCCTGTTGGTGTGCGTACATGTCCATGGCCGTCTGATACTCATGCCGACGATCAAAGATCACCCTGTCAACAATCCGAACAAGGCCGACTTCTGGAAGTTGGATCTCATCTCACACTATCTTCTACAAGAGGGATTCAGTACTCACTGACTACCACATGGTTATCTAGGTCGACCATAGCACCAGGAAGATTGTGTCCTGAGAAGGTTGAAGTAGATGTCCTATTTTCTTCCCAAAAAGTTCTCTAGTCACTCTGTGGGACCTTCATCCTCTATGTGATGAGGGAATGGCCATGCCGTGAGATGTCCCCACTGTTGAAGTCCCGTCATATGTGGGACTAATTCTCCAACGTGCTTATTGTCTTCCCTCTTTAATGATACTCTTCCTACTCTATCGCCGCCCAGGTTCCATGCTGGTGACCTTGAGTTGCCGAACTCACATCAGTAAAATCTCTTTAGGGTATGTTATGGCCCAATGTTCGGCATACTCGGTTGAGATTCTAGCATGAACTATAGTAATAGGATAGGTGATGTTGTCATCGAATCCATAGGTCGTGGACATCAGCCACATTTGGCAAAGAATGCAGGGATGCCTTTCTTCCCAGACATCTGTGTATACTTTTTTCGGCATCCGCTAGAGGCACCCAAACTGCCTGGAAATCCTGGACAACACGTAAGGCTCACAGAATATCTTCACATCAATCAGGGCCAAGAGCACCCCGCCTCTAATTCTTTGGAAGTACTCTTTATTCTCTACTGAGGCTTTCCCATTGTCTATCATCTGGCCAGTTGGGGTATGGAATGGGATGAAAGCGAAGTTGGCTGGATTAACAATTCTGATCCTTACTCCCTACTCATTGTGTGTCAGCGGCATGACCCCGGCAATGTTCAACAGGGAAGGTTGCGGGCCATTACCTAGAGGATGGATGGCATTCAGGAAGGTATATCCACCGCAATGAGCCGCAATCTAGCCATAGAAGATCTGGAAGGGGCCAATGATTCTCCTAGATGACCCCCTCTCAAGATGTGTCCCAAGATGGTGTATAGACGAGCTAGCATGGGGACCCCGAGATTGAATCTTTTATTAGCAGCCAAGATTCCAGCCATCACCAGGGTCGCTGGATGAACACCCATACTTGTGTCCCTCACCGGTAAGAGCCACCCTCTCATGCCTGTGGCGAGGAATCTGGCATACCAGAAATTCAAATCCTGACTCTCATTTATGTTGTCACCCCATGACTGATAGTTCCCTATATCTAGGATCATCTAGTACGATCCTCTCTTGCTTCTATGTGCCGCGGTTGGACACCGTCTCCCTCACCCTGGCATCATTACTTCTAGATCCCTTTCTAGGAATAGGCTAAAAATGTCCTTATAAGCGATGTCCTTCTAGAAATCCTTGACCCCCAGTCTCTCATTAGCTAGCTCCAATATGTTCCATGTCATCATGGGGTTCTTGATCTGCCTCCCAAGGTGCTCATTGGTGGATGGAATTCATCATATTGGTGGCCCTCCAAAGGGATACACCCGATGCAGTTAATGTCCCAACGACTAATACCAACTCCCCCAAGATGAATATGGAAGGTATTGGAATTGTGGGACCACCGAGTGAATAGCTCTGGCATGATCTCATGTAGGAGGTAGAAGTGAAATTACGACATCCACACCACCTCGAACAAGCCAATATGTCGTATCTTGAACCCAAATTGGTCACATTTATGGTGAACCCAGTATGCCCAGGCCCATTCATTGGTGAAGTTTCCTCTAGACTACAGATCCCAGTCCTACAACCATCCATTAGCCTCATTAGTGACGCACTGATAGAAGGTTCTTGCGTAGAGGGTTGGGGAACTCTCCGTGACAGGGACACTCCATGAAATGGTCATAGTCCTGGGATTCGGGATGTAAAAGTCCATATGTCTAGTTTCTCTGGTTGGATGACCATTTTTGGTGATGTTTTATCTGGGGAGGTCATCCTCACGAGACACCCATGACTGCGGGGTATCAACATCAAAACCTGGCAAAGGGGCCTCCTCTAAAATACCGAAGTCCCATAGTGGAAGATTGTTGGAAAGGGTGTAATCCTTCAAGGAAAGGGTTAGAATATTGAAAATGGTATGGTTATTGGAGAAAATCATTTGAGAACCATAAACCTCAGGGTTACAAACTATTTCATCCATTCGAGCAGCGGCTCCTCCCTCATCAGCCTGGTTTGCGGCCATCTTCTTCTGAAAAGTGCTTGAGTTGTTGGCACGGAATATGAGTCAGTGGCGCGAAAAAATAACTACTATCACAAAATATCAGAATGTGGTTCAAAAAACCCTAGGTTTATGCGTAAAATGAGGCCTGATCTCTGTGGGATTGTGCACAACCAGAGCGGTTTTTCACACAGGGCTGGAGAAATTTGCGCGCATGAGAGTTTGGAGCTTGTCACGCATAGATATTCATATGGAACATGGGACCCGTAGTGGATTATTATAATTAGATCCTGGTTTACGTGCATGCACAAAAAGCGGATTCCATGCCCCATTGATTTTTGCGAGCTTCTCCAGGTTTTTAGCATGCATGGACCCCATAGAGTTCTACATTTTGGTGTTTCCCATGGAATCTGACTATTGTGGCCCCTCGCTAATCTGATTCCGAGGGGGGTATTCGTAGATGATGAAAAATTCTCAATGGATGAAGAAGGTATCAACACGACAAAGACAATTCATATTTGGATCCAGGGACCCGATTCGGGGGGCTCAGAGGAGTCACGCGAAAAAAATTCTTAAGTGTGTGCAAAAATATGCCCTGCACAGAAAGCTCCGGGATTCATGAGAGTTCGCCGGCGGGGGCATGAAATATAATGCACCTCATCCCGCAAGGTTGACATTTCATGCTGCCGATATTGGCGCACAATTATTTCATGCCGACTGATTGTTCGGGCCCCTGAATGCCTATAAATAGAAGGAGACCCCTACGAATTCGAGGCTGAAAAATTCAAAGAGGTTCTCATTTGAGAATTCTCTCTTTAGTGTGTGAAATGATGGATTTCAGGTACAGTTCTTTTCATGCCATGTCACCCTGGGGTCCACCTTCCCATGAGATCCCCATGGTTTAGACTCAATTCCAATCCCTTTGGGGTTCTCACTTATGTGCAATCCCTTCTACTTGTGCGCAGGTCGGCCAATTGCACACAATCCCCTTCAATTGTGCATGCCCCAGTCATTACGCACAACCTCTTCCAATTGCGCGCAATTCATACTCCTTGCACGCAATCATTTCTAGTTGTGCGTAAAGCCTCAACTCAACTTATGCACCAATCCTAGATGATTTTGCGCCAGCCCCGTGTTTTTTCACGCAGGCCCACTTATTTTGCGTGTAAGCCTCAAAGGTTGTGCACAACTCTCTGGGAGCCCTGACCCCAGTGCTTCCCAACTACCTCTTCACTCATGTGCTCTGTAATCCTTGGGAATACCTTTGCACGAGTGTCTGATTCTCTTCTTATGTATTCCATTCACGGGTGTCTCTCATGCCCCGAGCATCCACATGATACACCATTTTATCATACATCCTTTTAGGATTGTACGAAGTAACTTAAAAGTACCTTGGACGGTTTTTCCCATTGGGTTGTTTCGCCTCATTCTTCTTCGCATAGGCACGCTAACGGCTATTTCTTCTTCGCATATCCATGCTAACATGGACCCCTCGATGGTTTGACCCATGACACCCCCTCATCATAGCATTTCTTGTCCCCTTTCTGCACCAAGGAGAAGAGGCTACCAGTTATGTACGTCCTATGGGTGCGGAAAAAACCCACCATGTCTGAGCTATAGAATGTTAAACTGCCAAGAACTTTCATCCTCAGCACATGACGTTAAACTTTGACCTCGCCTCATGTCTTGCACACGGGGTTCCCCCACATAGGACACTCTTCATGCCCACTCGTCTCCACGTGCATGGGATCACCCCTCACAGGGAATGATATCCTCTATCTCGGAGTGGAATTTGTTCGTGGGGGAAGGGAAACCACCTTTGTGTAAGCCCCTAGCTTTTCATGTAGTAGGCCGCATCTCTACTCTTCCATTCATCTTCGGTCCCCAGGGCTAGCAAAGGGCATGATAGACACTGGTCCCCTCCATTCTTCAGTCCCAAATCCCTCTCCTACTAGGCTTTGTTGCCATTGAGCCTCCATCCTAGAGTATGTCCCAACCCCTTTGTTCTGTGAACCACATGTAAGCCCATGTTTCCTCTTTGGGCCGTTCCACACGTAATCCCCACCCCACTTCCCACAAATGCACCTTTCGCGATGTGATCATCAGGTTTTTCTGCCTCTTGTTTCTCACACCGAGCACGACTCATGTGGGCTTAGAGTAAGCATCGACCATGACACCACCATTCCCGACCTACAAGGACTTTGATCCATGTCAAGGAATGATATGTAGGAAGCCTCCATGAGGTTCAATACCACCGCCCTATCAATCCGACAATCTTCACATCGGTTCACCACCCACCATCTCCCGAACTACGAGGACTTTGATCCATGTCAAGGCATTGTACGTAGGAGGCCTCCCTGAGGTTCAAGCCCACAACCCTATCAATCTAACCATATTCACATTAGTTCACCACCCACGATCTCCCGAACAACGAGGTCTTTGATCCATGTCAAGGCATGGTACGTGGGATGCCTCCCCAAGGATCAAACCCACCACCTGATCGATCTGACCTTATTCACATCGGTTCACCACCCACCATTCCCGAACTACATGGGCATTGATCCATGCTAAGGCATAGTAAATAGGAGGCCTCCCCAAGGATCAGCCCTATTTAGTGGTACGCTGTTTCAACCCATTTCAATGGTAAGCTGTTGGAGTCCCCCATCGACGGAAATCTATCACCCACCTTTTCTGAACATTGAGGACTTTAATCCATGTCAAGGTATGGTATGTTGGAAACCTCCCTGAAGTTCAATACCACCACCCTATCGATCAGAACATCATCACATTAGTTCACCACCCACAATCTTCTGAACTATGAGGACTATGATCCATGTCAAGGCATGGTATGTAGGAAGCATCCCCGAATTTCAATCCCACAACCTAATCGATCTGACCATCTTCACATCGGTTCACCACCCACCATTCCCAAACTACGTGGGCCTTGATCCATGCCAAGGCATGGTACATAGGAAGTGTCCCCAAAGTTCATCCCTATTCAAAAGTAAGCCATTTTCAACCCATTTCAATGGTAAGCCGTTGGAGTCCTCCATCGATGGCTAGTTGTAACCCACCTTTCCCAAACTAAAAGGAGTTAGATCTTTTCCAAGGCAAGGTACGTAGGAAGCCTCCCCAAGGTTCAAGACCAACAACCATTGGCCCTGACAGTCTTCATGTCGGTGTGCCAAGCCCCATCCCATACGAACTACGAGGTATCTTTTCCCAGGCAAGGTACATAAGAAGACTCCATGAGGCTCAATCCCACCATCCACCTAGACCCCAAGTCTCTATTCACATCAGTTCACCGACTCCAACCCACATACTTAACTATGAGGACTTTGATCCATGTCAAAGCATGGTACATATGAAGTTCTTCGAGGCTCAAGCCCAACACCGGCGTCGCCCTAGGGTCAACCTCGTCCCATCCTCCATCAACTTCACTTAAGCCACCCATCATCTATCTTGATTCTTACTCGGGTCTCCACAACTCAGTTAGATCATGTCAATCCACCTACATCAGTGTGTCCTCCAGGGGGTTCACTCATCTGATCCACTCTAGTCAGTGTTCTGATCAGTCTGATCTATCTCTTCTGGACATTAAACCTGCGAAATACCCTATGTTAAATATGGGAAGCTGAGGAAACCCACAGCTACATGATGATGGAATATTATTCCCCACTTTCATTGTGGGATTCCTCGGGCTTCCTCTCCCTTGAGATGCCCTATAATAAGGGACAGAAGACAGACACGCCAATCCCCCAACGTCCAGACACGCTAGTGATGCCTAATGTGACTACTCCCCTAACTAAAGGTTGCTGCCCTGACCGGACCCCTTGGAATGTCATGACAGAAGAAGTTTGATTAATTGGTGTCCATGAAGATATGGCCCCAAGAAGTGTTTCACAAACAACATCATACATCTATAAGGGAGACCCGGACTAGGTGACGAGCTCCGAGGAGGAATCCACATAAGGAAAAACTGACATCCCATCGTCCTGTTTCGATCAAGGAGCAGCCATACCTGAATAAAAAGTTGATGTCACCCGCATATGGAAATCAAGAATGTGGGGTAATAGATAAGTGTCCTTACCGACGGATGCGTGCGACCTGGACAAATCATCGGAAACAACCCCCCAAAATGCGTTGATGGGTAGGTTGTGGCTCCACCTGCATGTTGTGGTTCCTTTATCATATCACTAGTTCCTTAATTACTACATTAATGGTCAAGTGGGTGTGTTTCGAGGTGAAACATCCCCCTTTTCCTCCCATGAATCCCACTATCTAGATGCCAACTACAACAATAGAAAGTACAATCTGATTCAGACTAACTGGGTTGATCATGCTATGGTTGCGACCGACCCATGGGATGATCTGGATGGTGCAATCATCTTTCTAGTCCATTTATTGGAGGCTACAACTCCATATATGGGAAGATGATTCTTTTTTCTAGAACAAGGGGGAGGACATTACCAAGTCTATGTGATGCCGAAAGATCGCCTCATACTCCTTCACAAACCAGTCTCAGGATATCCCAGAGCCTCCTACTCCTATAATGTATTAGGATGTCCCCCACATTGCAATGAAATATGTCATACTTTCTTGTTTCGTTAGGCTAGAATTAACTGGATCATGCCGACATGCCACTATTTCTTCGATATCATCAATTTTGGCCCCTTAGGATGAACACCGTATGAGATTGGATCAACAGCTTTCATTGCTATGGTTGTGGTAGCAAAAGATTCCACTGATGCAGTATCCACTACTGCTCAGGCTGGTATCAACATCCAATTGTGAGATTCCAACTTAGAGTAAGCTCATCCCACTGAGTATCCCCCCCTCCATAAGTGAATAATAAGATTTAGAAGATGATCCTTCTGCCATTTAAGAGGGAATCTCCGCCACGGTTGACGAATTGGTACAGGTAAACTTTGTTAGCGAGGTGGACTCAAAGCCCACATTGATCAGTGCCAAAATGCCCCTTGAGGAGAATCAACAATACATATACTTCTTTAACAACATCGTGATGTATTATCCTAGAGCTATGATGAGATTCCAGGACTAGATACTTAGGTAGATTTCCACCGCCTCGGTCTCCCGAAAAATAATCACAGGTTCAAGTAGAATCCCAGAAAGATGCACCCTTCTCAAGGTGCCATGGTTGACGAAAAAGTTCAAAAGATCATCAGAGACAATTTCATTAAAGAGGTCCAGTATCCCATGTGGTTGTCCAACATTTTTCCAGTAAGAAAGATGAACAAACAGAATATATTTTTCATCTGCTTCTAAGATTTCAACTGTCACTGTCCAAAGGATGATTTTTTCCTTCCAATGATAGAATTTTTGATTGACACTACAACAAGGTTCCATGACCTTTCCTTCATGGATGGGTACTCCAGGTATAACCAGATCTGAATGGCCCCCACAAATGAGGAGTCTGCAACCTTTAGGGAACCGCAAGGTACTTTCTGTTACTATGTCATGCCCTTCGGTTTAACAAATGTGGGTGCCACCTATCAGTGGACTATGCATCGCATATTTAGGCTGAACCATGGAATGTTGTAGGAATGTTATGTGGATGACATGGTGGTCAAATCTCTCCAACATCAGGACCATATCAAGGACCTTGAGAAAGTGTTCGACTTCCTCTATTCCCATCAACTAAAGTAAAACCCATAGAAGTGTGCCTTCGATGTCACCTCTAGAACGATTCTCAAATTCATTACAAGAGACAGGGGTATTAATATCTAACCAGATAAGTTAAATGCCATCATCCAGATGTCTCCTCTAAGCAACATTCAGGAGCCTCGAGGCATCCGAGGCCACATAGCCTATACACCCTGATTCATCGCGAATTTGGCCAGAAAGTGTAAGCCCTTTTCTTGGATCATGAAGAAAGCCACTCTATAAGAGTGTGATGAAGAGTGTCAGACTTATTTTGAGGAAATCAAGAAGTATCTGATCCAACCTCTAGTCATAAATCCATCAGTATGTAGAAAGACATGGGTCCTTTATGTGACCGCCATGGAGCGGTCTCTCGGTGCCCTTCTCACCCAAAAGAATAACAACAGAATATAGAATACCCTCTACTACCTCATCTGCATGCTCCTTGATATAGAGACCAGATACTATCCTATTGATAAAACCTTCCTTGAACTGGTTTTCACAATAAAGAAATTATGAAATTACATGCAGTACCATGAGGAATAGCTGGTGTCCTGAGTAGTTCTGTTGAAGTACTTATTTAACTGCACCATGCAGACAGGCTATATAGCTCGATGGGCAGTGATTCTCTAAAAATTATACATTAGGTTTGTCCCTCAGAAGGATATTAGAAGGCATGCATTGGCAGACTTCCTTTCTTCCCATCCAGCTCATGTGAACCAATCCATGGACCATCATTTTCCTTGATGAGTAAATACTCCCGACAGACCAATCTATCCCGTGTTGGAAAATTCACTTTGACGGTGCTTCCTGGATCCCCACCTTTAGAAGGCTCAATGACCCTGGGCTCAATAGAGTAGGCATGAGTATCATCTTCAATATCCTGGCACAATTTGTTCTATCATACTCATTTTTATTGTCAGAAGGCTGCAGCAACAATGAGACATAGTATCTTGCTCTCATTACTAGCCTCAATCTGGCCCTCGGGAAATAAGTACCCCATTGGAAAGTGAATGGGGACTACGAAATTGTCATCAAGTAGATCAACGATGAATATGTCACTATAAATCTAGAGTTTGTTCTATTTTTGGAATGCAATCTCCAGCTAATGGCCCAATTCCCATCTCGGCCAAAAGATACTCATGTATCTTGATCTCAGAACGGTTGAGCTGACACCCTGGTTGGCCTAGCAGCATCACTTGCAGAGCCCGAACAGGATAACCTGATTATCCACATGGCACACCGTAGAGTCATTTCTCCTGTCATTCCTGGTGATGATGAAATCCTTTAGGTAAGCCACATTATCACAGATGCCTCCAAGTCAGGACACTTAGATCCCCTGGATTCAGTGATTGAAGTGACTCCTAACTAGATTACCTCTTTTGTTGAGTTTCTCTAGAATGGTAATCTCCTAGAAGATCGGACTGAACGGGAGAGAATCTAATGTTGTACGCTACAGTTTACCCTCTAAAACAACCCTTTTCGGGATCAGATCTTCTAAAATCATGGGTTTCATGGGGTCCTCCTCTGTTGCATTCAAGGACCTGAGATTTCCCAGGTCATGTAGGAGGACCATGCCAATTATTATGTAGATAATCAGATTGGGACGAAGATATCTCACCAGATCCAGAGACTGGGGTATTTTTGGCCCTCCATGATCCATGGAAAAATTGAGTTCGACAAAAGGTGCCATGCATGCCAGATTCATGCTATCATCTTGCATCAGCCGCCAGAGCCTCCACTCTACCATGTACACTTGGCCATTCTCAGTATGGGGACTCGATGTCATAGGACCATATCCACAGGTGAAATCTTTCCAGTGCAGATTAATCATGACTGTTATAGATTTCTTCTCCAAGTTGGAAGAGGTAGTTCCACTCAAAGGGGTCAAGGATCCTTCCATCGTTGACTTTGTGAGCTCCAACATCATGTACCGATTTGGAGTCCGTCATGTCATCCTCACCAATAATGGCACAAACTTCCAAGAAGTTGAGCTAAAAAAATTGCACGCTATGTACAAAATCCATTTTAACCATACCTCCCGCTATCAAATGCAAATAAATGGAAAGGTCGTGCCGTTCAACAAAACCATCTCTAACATTCTACAAGAATTATTTTATCAGAATAGAAATATCTGGCCCTAAAAACTCCCCAATTCCCTTGAGTATTATCGGATGATGACTCGTAATTAAAACCAGGTGACCCCATATTCTTAAGTGTACGGAACGGAGGCTTCACTTCCCATTATGATTCAATTTCCCTCAAAGCGCACAACTATCTATGATAAAAAAGAGCCAGATAAAGTAGCTAGAATCCATCTAGATTTTTTGGAAGTGGTTGATGAGAATATGCATTGTTCCCTTCACAATCTAGAAAGGCATCAGAACAATATAGCTAGAGATTTCAACAAGAAATTTATCCTCCACTCCTTCTTCCAAGGTGACTTTGTATTGGCCATGAGGGCTCCAATGAAACCTGGAAGGAAACCACCCATGTTGGAGCGCAAATGGGAAGGACCATACATCATTCAAAAGGTTAACCCCAATGGAGTATACTCACTTGTTACCATAGATAGTGAGCCTATAACTTCTCCCACCAATTCCAATTTCCTCAAGTAATACATTTCATGAGTCACCATGGTCCTACATGACCTTAAACTGAACAATCATGCATGACCCCAAACTATGTAATGGTCCCACACTAGGGTCCTACATGACCTTATACTATATGGTCATACATGACCTTAAACTGAACGATCCTTCATGACCCCGAACTATATAATGCCCCCACAGAACCCAAAGTAGAATCCGGGTCCTACATTACCTTAAATTTTATGGCCCAGCATGACCTTAAACGGAATGGTCCTGCATGAACCCAAACTGTGTAATGGCCCCACACGATTCTAAGCTACATTAGGGTCCTTCATGACCTTAAAATCTCCGGTCCTACATGACCTTAAATAATACGATCCTACATGACCCAAAACTGTGTAATCATCTTGTAAGAGGTCAAATTGCATCTTAAGAACTACGTATCGATTGATTCTCATCCTCATGGGATACGTTGGACCACCAGGACATTTCATTCGCAGGCCCAGCCCCAAACTTCAAGACCTTCCATTGGGATGAAACACATGGTGTGGTGTTTGATTTTTTCCTCATTCACGTAGAGTTCATCATGACCGTACAATGTTACCCAATGTGGATTTTTGTTTTGAACCCGGTCCACAGTTATCCTTTGTTGTTGTCACCACCACCATTTTCCGGGAACATGGAGAATAGTCATTAATTCTGCCTATTCTTCATTCCAAACCTCGGTCTGCCCATGCGAGAGTGTAATTCCATTTTTCAGACCCTTATGTGATGGGTAGATCCAAGTCCTACTCCTTGATTCACACACCAAGCATTTCTCACATGGGCTTAGGAGCTACGATGAGGGAATGCTCGCATGAGAGGACATATGACTGTAGTTGTCCAGGGCACCCTGCCTTAGGTCCTTTGACCCCTTCTCCCCCCTATCCTAGGTTCCCATTTGGGATTTTGCGGTGTGGTATGGACTCACATACTTATTCACATAGGGCTATTTCTTCATGCCAAACATATCCCGTTAATACATCCCTCCATTCATTTAATGTCTTTCCTATGAGAACCATCCCTTACATGCATCGCGAGTCCCATCATTTGGGTATCCATCACCTTCTATATCAAAAAGGACCCCCTAATGGCATGGATTCTCAGCCCAAGGGCTCTCTTACTATTACGGGCTAACATCCTCGAGGATTGTGAGCGACAAATTGATAAAATTCATGTGTTGTGAATGTGGTCAACGGTAGATGCTCAATTGTTTATCCCAAACTGCGGTTACTCAAGGGTGTATACTGTGTTGCAAACCTGGTAAACAGTTTTCCTCTATCATAGTTTCCACTCTGTGGTCTTACATAGCCACAATGATTTTCCCTCTCTGTCCCACGCATACAACACTATACTCGGCATCTGTGGTCTAAGCTCCAAGACCATAAACTAAGATCACCATTGTCCTCACAACAAGACATTAAACTGCAAGATGGCTGTGATTTTTTGTATGTGGCCCAGCCTCAGATCCCTTAGCCTTCTCGATAACCAAGCCCAAGTTATCACTTAAGATTGTACGATGTGGAATGGGAGTATGTCCCCATTCACGTCGGGTTACTAGCTATTGCATACATGTCCCTCATTGGAGTATCTTACGCTTATTTTCATCCTTACTACATGAAAATATACTAAATGTCATCATCTCTTAGTACAACATGTGGCATGATTCCCATCCTTATGGGATACATAGGACCGCCAGAACGTCTATAATTTGTGTCCAGCCTCATCACATAGAAACCTCCCAATCATCTTGGCACCTTGTCTTGAGTTCTTCCAAGAGAGGTGTATACGGTGTGGTATGGAATCAAGTACTTATTCACCTTATGTTAATAAAAACAAAACTGCATACCTCTCTCTCTTAATCTCCCTTCTAATCCTTTCCCTACACTCATCTCTTCAAGTCGGTTTCCCTTAAGTCGGGTCCCTCGACCCTATTCAGTGATTCCCCAATGTTCCCATGAGTACTCTAGTTTAGAGCCTAGAGTGTCAGATTCTTCCTAGACATGCTTTCACCCATTTTTCAGGTTTTTTGTTTCCTATAATTTGGGATTCCATTATCTTTAACATCCAAAGGGACCCCCAAATGGCATTGAATCTAGGCCTAAGGTCTCACCTACCATTACGAGCCAATATTCTCAAGGGTTTCAGACAATAAATCGATACAAGTACTGCATTGCGAATATATTCAGCAGTCAATACTCAATTGTTTTCCCCATTCCAGCTCACACGATATGTATACTATGTTTCGAAAATGGTCAACAGTTATCCCCCATCGTCACACCAACCCCTTTAATCCTAAATTATCGGTTATATAATTCACATCATTTTCAACCCCATTTTGTCCTAGTGGAATTTCAAAACTCCCGGTACTATCCCTCAATGCACAATTTCAAGTTGGGAGGACAAAGCTATAGTAAGGTGTCATATAGTTCTCTGCACCGACTTCCCTTTGGTGTGTATTCTAGGTATTACAAAAACATCTTCCACCCTTGTTTCCCACAAATAGTTTGACTCACGTGGGCTTCAAAATTGGATTGATCTTTGTGCCTACATGGAAGTGTTACGCTTCACCACGGTTCAAGCTCTAAGACCTTAAACTAATACCCCCTTATACCAAATATTATAGAACTATGTTTATCTTGATTCCCAATCCCCTGGGATACATAGGAATGCCCAGACATATAGTCTTTAGGTCCATTTTGGGTTCCACTAATTTATCTCGTTCATTCTTCTTTTTAGTCCTCTTCCCTTATAGGACTGCATGATGTGGTGAGTGTGGGGTATTATTTCGTTCATGTCAGGTTTACAATTGTTGCATCACATACTCCCCTTCAAGGATCTAGTCCCTCCTACCTCTTTTCCCTTGTCCTGCATGATGTTAGACTGCACTTTCTATAACTACATATGGATTGATTCCCATATTAATGGGACATATAGAAACGCCCAGACATATCGTCTTTAGGTCCAGCTCAATTGATAGCTAGTCTATTCTACCCCATATTATCATAACTTTTGTAGCCCCCTCGGCCAGATGTTTCTTTCTTCAAATCTAATGTGGTGTGATATGGTATTATATCCCCATTCACGTTGGGTATACTTTATCACGCCCATCACATTCACTTTTGAACCTCATCTTTCGAGTAGATGTTTGATCCATATGAAATTATACTATTATGCTTAGTCACCCATGACTTTAAACAGTTACATCTATACTGCATGATGTTAAAGTGCATGGTTTGTCCCATCAGATGACCCTAAACTGTGACATTATAATCCTGGCCGCACGATAAAAAACCACACTTCATCGTGGTTTCCACACTTAGGGGGACATCATTCTTGGTATCGGTCACCCACTATACCATTTGTTAATGCCTGCACAAGGATGGATTCTTTTGATGAAGACTAGAATTTCTATGCTAGGTCTGTCACTTCACAAAAAAGAAAACACATTCACTCATCCTAATGGAAAAAACAAGATCTATCAATTGCCACTTCTTTTAGTGCATGGGCCAGAACCACACGACCATATTATCTCTATCATTAGTACCTTACCATGCCACCTTCTAAACTACGTATGGAATGATTCCCATTCTCATGGGGTATATAAAAACCCTCATTCACTTCGCTTCAGGACCATCCTAACTCTCATTTTTGGTCCCTCGACCTAAAACCTCCACAAGGAACACAAGGTGATCTAGACTTCAGTTCCTCATTCATGGTGGATTTTAGAATTACTTGACCATGTGTCTCCAACATTCTATACCATATATGGTCAGTGCTCTATGAACATAAACCAAGACCACTATGTGTCCTTTCCGTAAGTTGTTAAACTACACAACATCTTCCAGAACAACATACGGCTTGATTTTCATCATCATGGGGTACGTGGGAACGCACAGACACATTGTCTCTGGGTCCACCTCCAGGAATCTAAAATATTTTACTCTCTCTTTCAGCCTCTAGGCCTGATCTATTTTGGGAACTTATGGTATGGAGAGTAACTCATGTGTTCTCATTCACGTCGGGTTTTGAAAAAGCCGCACAATGTACCTCCCATGTTGTTTTTCAACCTGGTCCAAGATCTATGACCTTAAACTAATATCTCCCTATGCGAACTGTGTGTCACATTTGGACACTTCACCACCCTGTGCACAATACATTAAATAAATCCCCCTTAATGGCCCATCCTACAACAATTAAGCTAGAAGTGTGCAACCTCGAGACCCTTGTCCTTGGAGGGGGACTCGACTCCCTCTATATGATACGTCCTATTGTCGTACTTAGATGCATTGTGGCAGTGCCAGAAGTGTGGAATTTTCATAGTGAAATTCTCCCGTACCATGTACATGGTTCGTGAGCCCTTCATTTGGATCCTCATCCTCATATATGTCTAAAGGGACCCCCTTTGCGACGTAGTCTCTTGGCACATTGGATTACCTACCCTCCTGGGCCGATGTCCCTGAGGACCTCAGATGACCTTTGCGACAGGTCCTGTGTTTTGAACATGGTCAGTGGTCGACCCTAATTTTTCTATCCCCATTTCATGCTAATGCGATATAGATACTATGTTTAGAACAAGGTCAACAGTTATACCTTATCGTCATGCCACCATCATTGTGGTCCAGATCTCAAGCATTATGGATCACATATTTCCATAACCTTATGTTGTAAGTGGAATTCCAACATACTTGGCTTTAATCCTTCACACATCTAGATGCATTATGTAGGAGGGTCAGCATCATTGTGATGGCATTCACCTATCATCACCTCACCTATGGAATGTGACTTATGGTGCTAGGAATTTCTCATCACTACTCCATGTTTCCCACATCGAGCATGAATCACATGGGTTTAGTAGTTTTGGTAGGACGTGTACTGGCGAAGCCATGCCACACATGCCTTTCATCGCCCCACATGACATTAAACTGCACTCTCAAAACTACATATGGCCTGATTCCAATCTTCATGGGGTATGTAGGAATACTAGGGAAATTTTCCTCGAGCCCAATCTAACCGTCAGTTTTGGTCCCTTGACCTAAAGAACTCCCTCGGGGGGTACGTGGTGTGGTACGGACTCCTCATGTCCACGTTCACATTGGGTTTATATCTACTTCACCACATATTCCCTTCATAGGTTCTTCCCTTTTTCTCCCCATCCTATCCTATGACATAAAACTTCATGAGTCCATATGTCCTCAATGCATGACCCTAATCTGTGATTCTACCCTGAACAAGTTGATGATTCCCATTATTAATCATGGGGTGCACCAGATCCCTTGCCAAAGAGATCCTACTCAGAAGTCTGATTGTTCCCAGTTAGACTGATATACCCACCTAATGTGTTTCCACCACGGTGGTGTGATTTCAAGAGTGTTGGGATCCATTAGAAAAACCCATCACTCCACACTCCATGCTTGGTCTGCCCTTTATTCAGACCCTCATCATACTTTACGTCTAAAAGAACCCCCTTACATTATGGATGCTCGGCCTAGGGCTCACCTATTGTCTTGGGCCAATGTTCTGGAAGAAAAATAGGTTGAATTTTAGTCAGGCCCGAAGTTTCAAACATGGTCTATAGTTGGCCCTCATTTTTTACCACTATTTTAGGCTAACATAATAATGGTACTGTGTTTTGAAGGCGGTCAACAATTATCTTTCACTATCACTCCACCCCCATTGTGTTACGAATTTTGGGTATCATGATTCAAATATTCCCCTCCCCTATGATTGGATAAATTACAATTCCCCTAGCATCACCCCGCTCGTGCACTAGATAACATTGTGAAGACGACACGTCAATTTTTATGAGGTCCTCATCCTCTAGCTAGGCCTCTCCATTTCTTCTCAGAAAATCGGATTGCCTGTTCAAACACCGGATGCCTAGAGCTTGGCTTGCACTCTTATATTTAGGTGTAATGATAAGATTTTCATTCATTGTTTCTCTCATAGGGCCCGACCCACGTGAGCTTAGAGACTGATCATCGGATGTTCCATGAATATAAAAAAAATGCAATATACCAAAAATAAATAACAAAACTCATTCACGAATATTAAATAAATATTCAAATAATGAAATTTTGTTCAAATGTAACATGCAGAATATTACCCGAGGATCAACCCCTCCCATGGACGGGTTGACCCCTTCAAAAGAGCGTTGCAGCTCTTCCACCCTCTAGCTCGTGGCATCTAGAATTTGTTTCCACCTGTTTAGTTCCTGGTCCTCCCCTGCAGCAATGGGGTGCAGTTAATCAGCCAAAACCTGGGCCCACTCCTTATTGCTCCCCAAAATAGCCTTCTTAGGGGAGGCTTGTTTCATCCTCCGTTCGACCTCTGCTAGCTGGTCCTTCACCTGCGATATAATCTATGACTGTGCATTGAAGAGAGCACAGTGTTAATCTGCCTGGACCGATAGCCACAAAATCTTGTTTTCAGCCTACTATAGCCTCTGGATGTTCACTTTTTTTCTCCACTACCAACCCACACCAAGGCTGCAGTCATACTCTTGAATCATCTCCTCCATGAGATCTCGGATGATCATGTGAGTATGTTAGGCATCCACTCCACCAGCACACAGTCCATGCAGTCGAGAACGAAGTATCTCCATCGGGACTATTCATTATGCGTGAGGGGTGTCATTGATAAAGAGCATGATCATCTTCTATGACCGGTGGCAGACTATCTTACTATCATCTTAATCAGAGGTCATTTTATCCAAATCTATGGGGATTGTAAGCTTGTATGCAGGGAACACCCCCAAGAACTCGTCAACAGGGTCCGCATCAGGTGTCTGATCAATTATGGAAGGACCCAAGCTGTCCAATTGATATTCATCATCGGATCCCACTTCAATAATCTCAAGTACAACCTACCAATAGTCCCACCAGTGATCAGGATCCCCAATACATGGTTGGTCCAGATATTCACCTCCACGACCACCAACAATCCCCTAGGAAAAGTGCTGCCCAGAATACCAACCAACTTTTCCAAGTAAGCCCATTCCATTTGAAGAACTGTACATACCGAAAATTCATGGATGTTAGTTAGCCATGTCCATGGGTGGAAGTCATGAGTTTTGTAAATAATAATTACAGAGATCTAATTCTTAGTTTCATTTTTAGGTTGTTGTTGTGGGACCCTGTGGTGTGGCCCTCCTTATATTGTCGGATGCTTTAAAAACTCTAGAAGTGCCACCTTGGGTATCCTAGCCCCACTAGATGTGATAATTGTTGTAGCCATGGGCTTGGATCACGAAGGCCCCACATATGCATCAACCGAGGGATGAGAACAGGTTCTGTAATTGAGGCTCTCTATCATAGTTTAAGCATAAGTGAGAGGTCCAATGTAGCCTTAAAGAAGATCTCAAAGAAGGGGATCAAGATTTTCGCTCAAGGGCCTCTAAAAATTCTTCAAAATATGACCCTTGTTCGCTGACTTCTTCATCCGCCAAAGGGATCCCTCTACCGGCCTCCTCTACCCAGGAGGATTCATCTGATTATTCTGGCAGAGGGAACTGTTCCCTCAAATCAGTAGCTGATGACTGTGGGGGAGCCGTTCAATCCATCAACACATTCACTCGGACTGTCATTAGACGTGGAACACCCCAAGAGTGCATAAAGTATTCCAAATCAGCCAGGTATTGCTCTGCCTCAGCCTAGGATACTGCAAAGACGGACCTGAGAGGGTTGATTCCCCATAAATCCATATGAGGTGGGTCATGTGTTGCCATATCTCAGATGGGCCGCAGAATTTCCTGTTGACATCTCAGATGTCCAACGCCTACATGAAGGCAGCATTCTATGACATGTCTATATGGCACAGTCACTTCCCCAGAGCCTGAGTGGATATCCTAGAGAATCCTCTTGGGGGCCACCCCTCTAGAGAACTCTTCTATTATGAGACCACCAAGTGCACGAATACTGTTGGATCTGTTACCACTTCCTCCAACACAATCGATATGGGCCTCACCGCCATGGATTCCCTACCACCGTGGGATGTCCTTTCCACCTTCTAACCCCAGCCTTGAGGTTTCGGAGGCACAACATCTCGAGCCTGAAAGGATGGGTGATTTAGAATCTCTTTAGGGTAGGCTGCCTCCCAACATTTGGTGTACTCCTTCACCAAGACAAAACGACTGTGGGTGGAGGCATCTCATTTTAAATCTTCCCATATTTCTGTGTGAATGTGTGCCATATTTATCTCATAACGTACGATTTCTCCTCATGGAGAACCACCATATAAACCTACGGGGTAGTTGGTTCATGCACTAAAATTGACTTTCAAATTGATGCAAGGTGTATGGCTCACAAAGGGACTCACTATCCACCCATTCAATTACGAATCCACCTCGAAAGGCTAGGAGGTAAGACCATTGAACTTCTGTTCCCCAGTCATCGTCAGTGAATACACCCATTGCCAATGGTAATGGGTAAATGTAGAACTCATCAACCTTCTAGAACTGGTTCAGTACCGACTGCATGGTGAGCTTAGCTGGAAATCTCCCTATAGCATTCAGACTGGAAGGGGGAAAGTTCAATCCTAGAGGAAAGATGGGGTTCAAATATTCATAGACCCCCCAGACGTGCGCCACTATCAACCCATATAGGACGTGGAATGGCTCGAATATTCTATGTGGCTTCTTTCCCTCAATGATATGCCACAAAATCTTGTACTGGTTGACTATAGTTAAGATCCCAAGGTTTACCCACCCTCCTGTCTCTAGCATGGACTCCATGATAAACGTGCTTGGTTACAAACCCATGTTTGGGTCCCTCCCCAGCAGGATCTAGCCGCAGATGATCACTACAATAAAGGCAGCCAACCTGACTACTGATTTCTGCTTGGTACTGATATTGAATCCCCATGTCTTCCACTGGATTTCCTCCACAACCTACCAGTACCAGCGCTTCTTTCCCCATTGGGCCCCCATTGGGAAAGTTCGAGGCCTCACTAGAATCTTCCTATCTTCGATAATTTTCAAGAACTGCTTGAAACACCATTTCAAGTGGACATTCCTCGCCGACTGCTTATCCTCTCCCAGCACTAGGTTCTTTAATTCCATCACCAGCAATGACATTTTCTCTAGATCCTACCATGCACCCATAATGGGGAGGAACTCATCTTACAACACCCCCAGTATTGGGACCGCTGATATCTGATTTATGTCCCATAAGATAATGTCAACCTCTCAATGGTGAAAATGGAAGGTATTGGACCTCTTTGACCATTTAATCAGTTACTATGGAATCATTTGATTCAGTAGATAGATATGGAATTGGAAGGCCCAGGCTGCCTCATACAGGGCCACTCTACTCAGCTCTTCCCCAAATTATTTACACGAGGAACCTACCCAGTAGGACCAGGCCCAGTAGTCTTTGCAGATTCTACCTTGGCACAAATACCACTCATCAGACCACCCCTTTCTTGAGTTACTCAAATCCACCTTCAAGAAAGTGTGGCATAAGGGAGGATGTCTCTGACTGAAGCTCCTTCCCATCAATGGTTTTCCAATGATTGTATAGGCAGTCGACATTAACAGGCATGAAGTCCTCCCAAGCATGACCGTCAGCTGACCTGAACCACTGGTTCTGGCACAACGTGCTCCTGAACCAGTACACTGGCTCATCCCTACTCACTTCATGGAGGAAGACATCATCCCTTAGTCTAAAGCCATATAGTGGCAACCTTTAACATAGCGGGTAGTTCTTTTGGCATTCTCACAGCTGCACCACCAGTGAATTATGGTCAGAGTGTCTCTATACATACTCCCCTATGCCCGAGATATTCGCTATCTCCTCCCCTTGAGAAACATCTATAAAAACCCCCTGAAATCATCTTGGTGAGAAATTAGGTTTTCATGTTTGGGATTTTTGGTTCTAGTTTGTGATTCTCTTTCACGGATCGCGGTCACAGAGGATGTTATCAAAGACTGTACTCAGAGCCCTGCCACAACCTACAGACGCAAGCCGCCAAGCACACATTCAAAATGATAAATAATCGTTGTGTGCCATGAATAAGAAGGCTCGATACGCCGAGAGAAATCATGAATTACATGGAGCATCACAAATCGAGATCACTAAAAGCTAAAATATTGGAGAAGAGAAAGAGAAAAAAAGAGAGGTCAGCTCCCCTATTTATAGGCTAGGACACCCAATGCTTCACGACACATCTATCCTTGGAGGGAATCGCGGCATGCTCAGCCTGCCCATCACCACTCTACATCGCAAACCTCCTTCGCGAGTCACCTTCATGAGTATTCTTTGCGATTGATGATAGATTTTAGCGATTGAACCTCAAACATTGACCCTCACATTCTCCTTGGCTTCTAGTCTGAGGAGGGGGGAGGGGTTTATGGTGCCAAAATTTGGTTTGAATGAGATCAAATGGAGAGAATTACATTATGGGATGCCTCTCAAAGACCCTTCGTGGAGCCCCGTTCCCCCATGACTGATGCCAAGCTCATCTTTCCCGAAGCCACTGCGGAGCAAGGAGGCAGGATTCTCCATGAACCCATTTGACATTCATGAACCCACCACGGAGCAAGGTGACATGATGCTCCATGAACTCCTTTGACATTCGTAGACCCATTTTAGTGTAGGGGGCGAGATGCTCCACGAACCCCATTGACATTTGTGAACCCGCCACAGAGCATGTGGGCTGGATGCTCCATGAACCCATTTGATGTTCATGAACCCAAAACAGAACATTCTATTTCTTCGCGTCGTGCGATCTCTACTTCACGGTGCCCATTTCCTATAAATATCATGCTCTCCTTGAGCGCAAAAGATGGATCCTCTGACCATTCACCTTCTTAGCTCCCAAATCACAAAGAAATACTTTCTCTACGAACCATGAGCGCTTCATGGTACTTTTTCATCATGAAGTTATTCTCCCTTTTCATGAATTCAGTCCCTCATCATGGAGGAATGGACTTTGAGTAGCCCACATGCCTCCGCGAAGGAAGGGGATCCCCAAGGGGACTTGGGTCTTTGTGGATCACTTATGCATCGTGATGTAGCCTCCATGCACATGTGACCTACATGCTAAGGCAGGGTCACTGTGCTTTGCGAAGCACATTGTATTGTAATTATATTCTTTGAAAGGAACCCTTGCTTTGCGAAGCACTGCTCCGCGAATACCTTTCCACTTCGCAAAGAACCTTCCATATGCACCTATGCCTTAAATTTAGGCTAGAACACTTCACTTCACAAAGAACACCCCTTCACGAAGCCCCATAACTTCACGGAGCACCAGATATTTACGAGGCTTCTTTCTTTGAACACCTTTAAACCGCAACTCCATTTCCCATGTGACCCTCCAAGTTTGCACTAAGTGATTTCAATGTCCCTTAGGTGGTGCTTCTCGTTGCATTGCTTCACCTCATGAATCTTCACATAGGAACACTAATGGATATTGCTTCTTTGTATAGACACACTAACGTGGACCCGTCAATGTATCACTCCATAACACCCCTTCACCATGGAATTGTTGATTCCTTCCCTTCCAAAAGGAGCGGTAGGTATCAGTTATGTAAGTCCTAAGGGGTGTAGAGTGAACCCACCTAAACCAAGTTGTAGTACGTTAAACGACCATGCACCATCGTCAACAACACATGGCGTTAATCGTTGACCCCTCCCAATGCATCATACGTGGGTTCCCCATCTCGAAAATCCTGCACACCCACTGGTCTCCATGGGTGTGAAATAATTCCTCACATGGAATGAGATTCTTTGTATCCGAGCGACGTCTATTTGAATGGAAAGGGAAACCACCTTATGGTAGTCCCCTAGCTTTTCTTGTAGAAGGTAGCATCCATGCTCCTCCTCTCATCCTCAATGACAAGGATAATAAAGTGGGGATAGACACGAGATCCCTTCTTTATTTGGTTCCAAATTCCTCTCCCTCTGGGCTTTGTCACCTCCTGAGCCTCCACCCAGGAGTAAGCCCCAATCTCCATCACCCTGGGTCACTAACCAGGCGTATTCCCCTATTTCCTCTTTGGGATTGTAACACTCTTACCCTAGTTACCTACATTCAGTGCATTATTACATAACATTTTTTATGATCACAAAAGATCATGTCTCGAAATACCGATTAGTTTAGTAGTTTTGGAAGTATTACATACATTCATATGGTTTACATTACATCAAAATATGAAAAACTTCAACAACATTGTTTCCATAGACCACACTCATATCACCTCAGACTATCCCTGCAGGTCAGTCATAAAATACTTCTTCACATCCTGGTAAAAATGAAACATAGAAAGTGGTGAGCTCAGATGCTCAGTAAGGATAAAAAAAATAGCGGAAACTTTCATAAATAAGCATAAACATTTAAGGCAGTGTATAAGACTAAAACAAAAGCCTTTTAAACTTGAACTTCAACATAATATGGAAAAGATAAAATCAAATAATTCCATTTATTTACTCACATGGATATTCTACTAGTCGAATAATCACATGCAATATCAATAGCCACTTTTATAATGATGGAATGCATAATGCCAGACTTTCGTAACCACATAGTGAAGGCCTTGTGCCAAGACTACAAATAAGATTTTTTCAAGGCCTGGTGTCAAGACACTAGTTTGTCTCATAAGACCTACCATTGCATCGAGTAGCTATATTAGGCTCAACCCGTCACATACTATGTCCAATACATTCTTCATATGAAAAGGTTTAAACATAACATAAACATTCATATTAAAAATATCATAGAAAATATCAATACATTATCCATAAACCATGAATGGTATGAAATAACACATCCACGGTCAATGAAATCACAAAACCTTCAATACAATATGGATGTTTTGTATCATAATAAATTAACTTCAAACAAACATAAAATCCATCAAAGGATGTTGACATAGATGAAGTAAAAACCTTTTTAGAGATATATCTCTTTATATTTTAAAATCATTTAAAATTCATGTAATTATAAAAAGAAAACATTTATATTTGAAAATATTATTATAAGATTGTAAGGGATGCTTCGACAATGTTATACCGGTGGAAAATAGATACACCCACCGTAAAAGTTAAAAAAAGATTTTCTTACCTTAATTTTGATGAAAAGGTTAAAAAGTAGCTTCTCTAAAAAATGATGGAGAGATTCCATTCAAACCATTTTATAAAAATTCAAAAAATGGTATAAATGATTTTAAACCATATTCCAGTGAATGGTAAAAATGTTTTGGAATATATTTTTAAGAAACATGGATGTGGATGATAAAGAGGTCATAGTAGATACTTACGTAAAAACAACCTCGGATAATAAAGAGATTGTGAAATTAACCCTTACCTTGTACTTTTCCTTGGTCGAGGGTAGGTTAAACTCCTGTATAATGGAAAAAATAATTGTTATTTAATTATACAAGAATCATATACATTAATATGATACCATATATGATCTTTTAACATTGCTTTGTTAATAATATCTTACTATTATCGTCGTTTTTGGTGTAAACAGATTTGTTTTCCTTTATATTATTTTTTACTTGAGTCATATTTGTTATGGAAGGGATGTATTCTGTTCATATCCAGAATGATATCAAGTCTTTAAACATTATTTTTAATCATCTAATGAATATTAGTCTTGAATGGATACGATGGGGAATGAATTTTATTGCATTCGTGGAGACGGTAATCCATACGTACGCACGAGTGACAATATCATTATTTTGATATTAAAATAATATATAAATGGATGTTATATCATATATACAGAATTATTATCATGTTATATTTATTATTTAAATCAATTACACATCATTATTATACCCATCCAAATAATAATGTATTGAATAACAATTACACCATGACGTGGAGACGGTAAGTTGTACGTACGCACGTATGGTTACATGTCCTTAGAAGGATGGATAGAATAATGAATTTAGTTGTACCATATTTATAATAACATCACAGTATATAGAAGATACTATAGTTATTATTTTAGAATGGAAACAACAAAGAAAAAGGAAGTGGAAGAAGAAAGGGACTTGACAGAGGTGATGAAATATTTACCTTTTCTTTGGGTTCTTCCTTTTTATTTGATCAAAAGTTCTCCTTAGGTTGTCTTTATGACTAAAGGAAGGACTCTAGGATGAATGGAGAATAGTTGGGAGGGTATTTGAGCAGAGTGTGGCTGAGCCAAATTGCTTTGAAGGTGTTAATTAGAGATAAGGGGGAGTGCCCTTCTTTAAGAGGGGTGAGGGGCACCTTAGGAAAAGTTAGAAATTTTATTTTATAATAAAATCATTTTCCAATTCCAATGGATAAAAAATGGATTATTTAAAGGATAAGGTGGGGATGGGTCGAAAACCACACAATAAAAAGGATTTAGACAGTTTTGGGTTACTATATTAACTTTATCTTTTAGATTTAATTCTTAGTTAAATAGTTTGACATTTACCATATCTCCTTTCATTTTTATATTATACTGTTAATAAACATACTATATACCTCCAAGAGAACCCAAGTAGTTAATTAATGAAACAAATATCATTATATAAGTACTTTGTCTGATCCTTATATTTTTAGGAATATAATATCAATTAATAATATAATACTTGTTTTAAAAACTCTTTTATGTGAATTTTGACACTATTTGGTATTTTGTTTTTGCTAAATTCATAACAGCATTATTACTTATAATAAAATTCACATTACTAACCATAATATGTATTATTAACCTTGAAAATTACTTGAGTTCATAAAAAGTCTCAAATTACAATTATGTGTATATTTATAATGTCAATTATTTTAATATTTCATTAATTAGGTAATTATTGCATCATCATTATGTCATATATAAATTAAATTATTTAATGTATAAAAAATATAAATTAAATAACATTATGTGGGAATATTTTTAGATTTCCAATATATATTTATAGTCTAATTTATCTTTTGTATAACCCTATATTAAAAAACTTTTGTTATTAAACTTTGATTTTAACTCTTTTAACTCTTCTTTGAATTAAGTAATAATAAATGTCCAAATCTAATCCAAGTGGAACAAAGAGGTTCATATTTTATTCCTAAGTTTTTTTTCGAATTATACTTATCCAATGGAATTAGGACTTGTGTTAGGGTATTAATAATATCATTTTTAACCTTAAATGCCCTATTTAATTTTAACCGTAGTAAATAAAAGTAAAAAGATACTATTCACGAAAAATTATTTTCATCTTATTGAACCACATTTTTCTTACTGATATCAACCGTGTCTCTCGTATTTTTGAAATTCCAGTCACAAAAGTGGTACAATTATGTTTTATTTGAATTTTCAAATTTTCCTAAGAGGTGGGTAAAAGACGGTGAAAAGTGCAATAAATTTTTGATATATCTAAAACTATTATAAAATGACTCCAATGAATTGAATAGAATATATATAGGTATTATGTATCTATTTTTACCAAAAATAAAATTAAATAAAATAAATTATTATTTAAATAAAAATTCAGTTTTAAAAAATAACTCAGTGTTTTCACTATTCATCAAAAATTGAATGTTTTCAGAAAAATATCAAAATTTCACCCTAAGCTAATTTCAATATTCCAAATCCAAAAATGAAGTCCATTTTGAATGATAATAATTATGAAATTTCAAAAAGTGGGTATTACTATTCATAACAGCTTGTTTGATTGGTTGTGGTGTGTTAGAACCCAAATTTGTGTACAAAACGCGCTACTGTATTATTCAAAGAAAAACTTACCATGGATGCTTGGGGTGTTACATTCTCCCCTCCTTAAAATAATTTCATCTTCTAAATTTCTATAATATTACTACAAAAAAGACTCTGGTGGTTCTTCATCATAAGTTCCTTGCGTTCCCACGTTGCCTCTTCCATCTTATGGTTTCTCCATAGAACTTTTACCAGATGAGTCGTCTAGTTTCTCAGCACTTGTTCTATTATATCAAAAACCTTGACATGATCTTCGCAATAAGAAAGATCAGGTTCCAGTTCTAATTCCTTATTGGTAAGTACATACGTTGGGTCAGGTATGTATTTTATCAACAGTGATACATAGAATACATTGTGATCTTTGGAAAGACATGGCGGTATTTCCAAACGGTAAGCTATAGCCCCAATTCTTCTAGAATTTTGAAAGGTCTGATGTACCTAGGACTCAATTTTCCCTTCTTACCAAAATTTATAACACCCTTCAATGGAGATAACTTCAAAAAAACATGATCTCCTACCTGAAATTCCAAATCCTTCCTTCGATTATCTGCATAGCTCTTCTTCCTACATTGAGTTGCTTTGATGTGGGTTTCTTTTTAACATAACCTTTTCCATCGTTTATTCCACAATTTTTGGGCCTATGAGTTTTCTTTCACCAACATCATCCCAACAGGTTTGTGGGTGACATATCTTTTCGTATAACGCTTCATATGGTGCCATCTAAATACTTGAATGGATACTGTTGTTATAGTAAAATTCTACCAGAGGTAAATATTGATCCCACGTAACTTGAAAGTCGAGTGATAATGATCTTAACATGTCTTCTATGGTTTGAATAGACCATTCTGATTGTCCATTAGTTTGAGGGTGGTGGGCAGTACTCAAACGAAGTTCAGTATCCAGGGCTTTCTAAAGAATTTTCTAGAATCGTGATGTCAAATATGGATCACGATCAAAAACAATCGATAGGGGTACTACATGAAGTCTCACAACTTTATTAATATATTGTCTTTCTAGACATTCAAGTGGAAAATCTTCTGTTATAGTATGAAAATTTTCTAACTTGGTAAGATGAACAGCAATGACCCATATTGCATCATTCCTTCTAAGATTCTTTGGTAGTCCCATGAAAAAGTCTATCGTAATATTATCCCATTTCCACTCAAGTATAGGAAGAGGTTGCAAGAATCCTCTAGGATGTTTCCTTCCAACTTTCACTTGTTGACAAACCATAAATCATGAAAAAAAATCAGAAATCTTCCTCATCATGTTGTCCCTCAAAAAATGTTCCTTCAAATCTCTATAAATTTTGGTGCTCCCAGGGTATATAGAGAAGTTGGAACTGTGAGCATCATCCCACAATTCCCTTTTAAGATCAAGTATATCGGGAACACAAAGTCTCTTCCCAAATTTCAAAATTCCATCTTTATACACAAAGTCACTCAATCTCCCATCATTCACGGCTTTAATCTTCTTTTGAAACTGTTCATCACCGTTATGAGAACTCTTTACCCTTTCTAGTAAATATGGTTTGGCATCTATTTGAAAAAGTACTGATGTTTCACCTTCCATTGTGATTCCCATATCCATATCTACTAGATCCATTTATATAGGATCCGTTTCAACTCTCATTTGTTCAAAAATCCATGATTCTTTCTACTCAAAGCATCTACCACCTTATTTTCCTTCCCCGGGTGGTAGTGTATAGTGAAATCATAATCCTTGAGTAGTTCAATCCATCACATTTGCCTCATTTTGATTTCTTTTTGTGAGAAAATATACTTCAAAATATTCTGATCGGTATATATCTCACATTTTTCACCATAGAGATAGTGTCTCCAAATCTTCAAAGTAAAGATTACAGAAACTAACTCAATATCATGAGTAGGATAGTTTTAATCATGAATTTTTAGATATTATGATGCATTGGAAATAACATTATCATTCTGTATAAGGACACAACCAATTCCTTTCTTTGAATCATCACTAAAAATAACAAACCCATCATTCCTCGTTGGTAGAGTCAATATAGGAGCATTGACTAATATTACCTTCAATTATTCAAAACATTATTCACACTATTTTGTCCAAAAACATTTAACCCCTTTACGTCTGGGATTTGTTAATGGGTTAGCCAAATGGGAAAACATCCAGACAAAATGACAATAATTACTCGCTAAACCAATAAAACTATGTACCTCATTTATACTCTTCGTGCTGTCCATTATTGGATTGCCTTGTTCTTAGAAGGATCATCATAGATTCCATCCTTAGAGACAATATAGCCAAGAAAAGAAATACCATGATGCTAGAATTCACAATTTCTAAACTTCACATATAATTCATGTCTTATAAGAGTCTTCAAGATAATGCACAAGTGATTTTCATGATCTTTATAGCTTTCGGAGTATACAGAGATATCATTGATAAATACCACTAAAAAGTCGTCATGATATTCCTTGAAAACATTATTCATTAGATCCATGAAGACATAGGGTGCATTAATCAACCCAAAAGTCATTACTGTAAACTCGTAATGCCCATACCTGGTTCGAAATGTTTTCATCAGAATGTATTCCTTCTTCACACACAACTAACGGTATCCAGATCGAAGGTCAATCTTTGAAAATTATTTATCTCTATGCAGTGGATCAAATAAATCATCAATGAGAGGTAGTGGATACTTGTTATTTATTTTTATAGCATTGATCTCTCTGTAGTCAATGCACAACCTCATAGATCCATCTTTATTCTTAACAAAATGGATAGGGGATCCCCATGGAGAAACAATAGGGAGACTAAATCCCTTATTACCCAATACCTCTAGTTGTTTCTTTAGTTCCACAAATTCCACAGTGGCCATTCTATAAGGGGTCTTTGATATGGACATTGAAGCAGGAATTAAATCAATGGAAAATTCAATTTCTCATTCTAGAGGATGTCCAGGTAAATCTTCTAGAAACACGTCATCATATTTTCACAATATGTACATCCTCTATTTGAACATTCCTTTCCTCACCCACAGTTTTTTCATTATCTTCCTCCCAATAATTGAATTTAGTTGAGCAATTGGGGGTGGATCTAGATAAAAATTAGGTGGTGACGATTCTGATCTAAAGATAAAGTGTTATTTATCATCATCATCATCAAAAATGGTATCCTTATTCTTCATACAATAAAATTTTTCATCATGGTCTGAAAGAAAATATATACAGAAGATTATATCAAATTCAGTCATGGGTATGCCTATGAGATTAGCATATAAAGAAAATTTATATTCTCTAATGGGAACTGATTCAAAAAAAATTGTTGCGATGATACTTCCCTTAAGAGTTCTGACTAACAACTCCCTTGTTAAATAAAATGGAAAATATCTATTTTTCATAGAAAACTGAGAAGATATGAAATAATGCAATGATCTAGAATCAAATAAAGAATTTTCAAAAAATCAGAAACCATTAAATCACCTGCTACCACATATTTCAGAGCTTCAACCTCAGTAGTAGTGATAACATAAGCTTAGCCTTGATCCCTTGGCTTTTTCTGAGGTATTTTTCCTTGTCGCTAAGGACATTAATTTTCATAATTCCCCCTTTATCTACAATTGTATCATTCCACATCGACATCCTCTTTCTTCCCCTTGAAATCATGATCTTTGTGGCCTTTTTCACCACACTTGTAACAGACTCCCATTCCCTTCAAGAGAGTACTAGGGTGTTTCTTCCCATATTTATTGTAGGATGGATATTGAACTTTTCTCTTCTTCCCCTTATTTATGATTCCAGAGTGTTCGATAGATCTCTTCTTCTCTTTCTTTTCATTAATGTCGTAAGACTTAGAGAATTATTTTTCTGTCTTGATATCACATGAGACAATATATTCATACAACGAGAAGGATTGAGAGACTAATTAATGATAGAGAAATTTTTTTAACCCATCAAAGAAATAATCAATCTTACTTCTTGGGTTATATATATAATCTTTGGAGTGCCTCATTAACCTTGTAATGTTATATTCATACTTTGCGACATTCTCATCCTCATTTTTCCTCAGACTGAAAAATTTCCTTTCCATATCAGCTCAATGGTCATGGGGAAATAATTTTTCTATGAAAAGCTCTTTAAACTCCCTCTATTCTATATTTGATACATCATCATCTTCCTTTCTGTTTTGAATGAAAGACCACCATTGATCAATATCTCTAGTGAGGTGGTAAACTTCCATGACAAAATTTTCCCTTTCAGTACTCCCCATGGAGTGTCATATTTTCCCTAATGAATTTATTCATTGCTCATCTTCTAATGGATTTTTAGTCCCATTGAATGTTGGTGGTTGATGCCTCATGAAGCGATCTATCATTGATCCTCCATATCAGAGTCAGTGCATTATTACATAACATTGGCATCATAATATAAAAAACTTCAGCAACATTGTTTCAATAGGCCACACTCATATCCCCTCAGACTATCCCTATAGATCAATCATAAAATACTTTTTCGCATCCTGGAAAAAATGAATCATAGAAAGGGGGGATCTTAGATGCTCAGTAAAGATAACAATATAGTGAAAACTTTAATAAATAAGCACACACATTTAAGGAAATGTATAAGACTAAAACAAAAGGATTTTAAACTTGAACTTCATCATAATATGGAAAAGATAAAATCAAATAAATCCATTTAATTACTCACATGGATATGCTACTAGTCGAATAATCACAAGCAATATCAATAGCCACTTTCATAATGATGGAATCCATAATGCCATACTTTCATAACCACATAGTCAAGGCCTTGTTCCAAGACTACAATTAAGATTTTTTCAAGGACTTATTCCAAGACACTAGTTTGTCCCATGAGACCTACTGATGCATCGAGGAACTATAGCAGGCTCCACCAGTCACTTACTAAGTCCAATGCATTCCTCATATGAAAAGGTTTAAACATAACATAAACATTCATATTAAAACTAGCATACAAAACGTCAATACATTATCCATAAACCATGAATGGTATAAAATAACACATCTATAGTCAAACATATCACAAAACCTTTAATAAAATATGGAAGTTTCGTATCATAATAAAACAACTTCAGACAAACAAAAAATCAATCAATGGATGTTGACATAGATGAAGTCAAATCCTTTTTAGAGAAATATCTCTTTCTATTTTGAAATCATTTAAAAGTCACATAATTATAAAATAAAACATTTATATTTTAAAATATTCTTCATAATCACGTATGGTAAGCTTCGACGATGTTATAACGGTGTAAAATATCCACACCCGCCGTATATGTTAAAAAATACATTCTTACATTATTTTTGTCGAAAAGTTTAAAATGCACCTTGTTAGAAAAATGACAGAAATGATCCTTTCAAACCATTTTATAAAAAGTAAAACAAGGGTATAAATTACTTTAACACATTGACTAGTAAATGGTTAAAATGTTTTGGAATACATTTATAAGAAACATGGATGTGATGATAAAGAGGTCTCAGTAGATACTTATGTAAAAACAACCTCACATAATAAAGAGATTGGTAAATTAACCTTTACCTTATACATTTACTTGGTCTAGGGTAGGTTAAACTATTGTATAATGGTAACATAATTGTTATTAAATTATACCAGAATCATATACATTAATAGATATCATATGTGATCTTTTAACATTTCTTTTTTAATAAAATCTTAGTATTATTGTCGTTTCGAGTGTTAATGGATTCGTTTTCCTTTATATTATTTGTTATATGAGTCATATTTGTTATGGATGGGATGTATCTTATTCATATCCAGAATTATATCAAGTATTTAAAAATTATTTTTAATCATTAAATAATAATTAGTCTTTAATGGATACGATGGGGAACAAATCTCATCGTGTTCGTGGAGACGGTAATTCGTACGTACACATGAGCGACAATATCATTATTTTGATATTAAAATAATATATAATTGGATATTATATCATATATAATGAATAATTATCATGTTATATTTATTATTTACATCAATTAAACTTCATTATTATACCCATCCAAATAATAATGTATTGAATAACAATTACACCATGACGCGAAGACGGTAAGCTGTGCATACGCAAGTATGGTGACCTGTCATTCAAAGGATTGATAGAATAATGAATATGGTTGTACCATATTTATAATAACATAATAGTATGTAGAAGATACTAGATTTATCATTTTATAATAGAAACAACAAAGAAACAGGAAGTGAACGAAGAAAAGAACTTGAAATAGGGTGGTGAAATCATTACCTCTTCTTCGTGTTCTTCCTTTTGATTTGATCCAAAGGGCGTTGTAAGTTGGATTTTTGACTAAAGGAAGGCCTCTAGAATTAAGGGATTACATTTGATATGGTATTTGGGAAGGGTTTGGCTGATCCAAAAAGATTTGATGTTGTGAAATAGAGTGAAGGGGGAGTGTCCTTTTATAAGAGGAGTGAGGGCCACGTGAGGAAAAGCTTGAAATATTATTTTATAATAAAATAATTTTCATTTTATAATGGCTCCAAAGTATATTATTTAAAGGGTATGGTGGGGATGGGTAGAAAACCAGCCAACCAATAGGTTTTGGACAGGTTTGGATCACTGTATTAACCATATCTTTTAGATTGAATTCTTAGTTAAATAGTTTGACTTTTACCAGGTTTCTTTGTATTTTTATATTATATGGTTAACAAAAATACCACAAACTTTCAAGAGAACCCCCATAGGTTAATTAATGACAAATATAATATTATTTTGGCCCTTTTCTCAATATTTAGACTTTTATGAATATTATATCAACCAATAATATTGTATTTTTTTAAAAAACACATTTATGTCAATTTTGACAGTAGCTGGTATTTTATTTTTGTTAAATTCATAATAGAATTTTTTAATTAGTATAAAATTCATATAACTAACCCTAATATGTCATATTAACCTAGAAAATTATTTTAATTCATAAAAATTCTCAAATTAAATTTATTTGGATATTTATAATTTCATTTAGTTTAATATTTCATTAATTAGGTAATTACTACATCATCATTGGGTCATAAATAAATTAAATTATTTAATGTATAAAAAATATAAATAAAATACCATTATGTAGGAAATATTTTTATATTTATAATTAATAATTATGGTCAAAGTTATATTATGTATAACCCTATATTAAATATATTTTAGTAATTAAATGTTGATTTTAACTCTTTTAACTCTTCTTTTAATTAAATAATAATAAATTTCTTAATATAATCTAAGTTGACCAAAAAGGTTCATATTTTATTCCTAAGGATTTTTTTGGTCGAATTATATTAATCCAATAGAATTAGGACATGTGTTATGGTAATAATAATATCATTTTAACTCTTAAATACCTTATTTACTTTAAACCGTGGTAAATAAAAGTAAAATGTTACTATTCACCGCAAAACAGTTTCATCTTATTAAAACAAATTTCTCTTTCTGATATCAACCATGACTCTCAGATTTTTTAATTCCACTCACAAAAGTAGTAAAATTAATTTTTATGTCAATTTTCAAATTCTCCTAGGAGGTTGGTAAAAGACAGTAAAAAGTTCAATAAATTTTTTATATATCTAAAATTATTATAAACTGACTCCAATGAATTAAATTGAACTTATATAGGTATTATGTATCTATTTTTACTTATAATAAATTTAACTAAAATAAATTACTATTTAAATAAAAATTCCGTTTTAAACAATAACTCGGTGTTTTTCACTATTCATCAAAAATTGAAAGTTTTCAGAAAAACACCCAAAATTCACCCTAAGATAATTTTGATATTCCGAATCCAAAAATGAAGCCCATTTTCAAAGATAAAATTTTTAAAATTTCAAAAAGTGGGTATTACTATTCATAAAGGATAGTTTGATTGGTTGTGGTGTGTTAGAACTCGATGTTGCGTACAACACACGCTACTGTATTATTCAAAGAGAAGCATAGTGTGGAAACTTGGGGTGTTATAGGGCTCATAACCATGCGTAAGACCCTTTTCCTCTTTGGGATACTAACCACGCATAAGCCCGTATTTCTTCTTTGGTATGCAGACCATTCGTAATCCCTTATTTCCTTTTCGGGCCGCTCACCACTCGTGAGGCCCCAGTCCACTTCCCACGGACGCACCTTCCATGATGTGATTATCAGGGCATTGATGTCTCTTGTTTCTGACTCCAATAATGACTTTTGTGGGCTTAGAGTAAGCATCCACCATGACATCCTCTCTGGGTAGCCTAGATTCTAATCCCTACACCAGCTTGAACTACAAGGAATTTGATCCTAACCAAGGCAAGGTACATTAAAAGCCTACCTGAGGTTCAAGACCGCCATCCATTAGTTCCAACCCCCTTCACGTCGATTCCCACCAATTGTGAAATATGTGGTATTTGTCCCTTTCTATGGAAATATATGTAAAAAGACTCCCGAAGGTTCAATCCCACCATCCAGTGGTTATGACCCCTCGTCTCCTTGGTTCCCACTCCTCCTGAACTACGCGGACATTGATCCTTGCTAAGGAATGGTACGTATGAAGCATCCTTGAGGTTCAAGTTAAACACCCATTGGTCCCAACCACTTCATAGTGGATAACCAACACCTATTATGAACTACATATACTTTGATACTTTCCAAATCAAGGTACGTATGAAGACTCTCTAAGGTTCAAGCCTAACACCCAGTTACTCTGACTCCCTTCAAGTCGGTTCACCAAACCCATTCTGAACTACATGGACTTTGATCCTTGACAAGGTATGGTACGTAGGATTCCTCCCTGAGGTTCTATCCCACCATCAATTGGTTCCCACCTCCTTCACATCAGACCACCTTCATCCCTCAGGACGCTAAAAAGCATGCCCCCTTTTCATCCTACATGATGTTAAACTGCATCCAATATCCTGAACTACGTGGTCTTTGATACTTGTATTTTAGACAGGGTACATAAGAAGCCTCCATGAGGTTCAACCCCATCCAATGGAATGCCATTATTCCTCCATCTAGAAGTAAGACATTGTGACCTCATATAACGGTAAGCTGTTGTGAACCCCATTTAGAAGTAAGTCGTTGTTAACCTTATCCCAATAGTAATTTTATGACATCCCTTCTGTTGGGGGCCATATCGATGGGTTGTCCTTGTGGTGTAAGTCCAACCTGAGGCTCCGAACTATAGGTAATCCCCATTATATCATCGAGTTGTTATCCTCTACAATCACCCTAATTCTATACCGCCATATGAAACTACATGGACATTGATTCCCTACCACGAGGATACGTAGGAGGTATCTTCAAGGCTCAAACCCCACATCACCATCAACCCAAGTCAACGCAATCCCATTCTCCATCCACATCATGTAACCATACATTATCCATCTTGATTCTTACCCGGGACACCATATCCTTGTGTGATCATGCCAATTCATCTATTCACTACTCTTAGAAGTACTCATGTAACTAACCTCGTGTTTTCCCTAGTATCTGTGTTTCCTCTGGGGGTTTCACCCATATGATCCACTCACTTGAGTGTTCCGATCAGTCCAATCAGTCTCCTAAAGACATTAAACCTGTGGCATACCATGATTTAATCATGGAAAGCTGAGGAAAACCTCAGATACATGCCTATGTCATATAATTCCCCACATTCGATGGGGGATGCATCGAGATTCTTCACCCTTTAGAATCCCTATAATAAGTGGAAGAAACCCAGATGTTCCTGTGTTCGAACATCCATACATGCCAGCAATTTCAAACATTAATACTCCCTCGAACAAAGGTCGCTACCCTTACCAGAATCCATTGAATGTCCCGAAAGAAGTAGTGTAATTAACTGGAGTCCAAAAAGAAATGGCACTGGAAAGAGTTTCAAGAAGAACATCTTAGTATATAAGGGAGACATGGACGAGGTAACGAGTTCCGAGAAGGAATCCATTGAAGGAAGAACCGAAATCCCATCATCGTATTTTGATCTAGGATCAAATATTTTTAAATAAGTGATGGATGATTCCTGCCTTTGGAATGTAGTAATGCGGGGCAATAGCTTGACTCCCTCCACAGACGGATGGGTGCGCCCCGAAAAAAGTGTCGGAAACAAATATAAAAGAAGTCTCAAAGAATTAAAATTAAGACCATGAACACTAAAAAATTTGGTAAATATTTAGTAAAGAAGAAATTTACAATGTTATTAGGTTTCAAAATGTTAATTCCACATAAGAAAACATGAAATAATATATTAAACAATCCTATTTCTTAACACATGTAATCTTGGTATAACATAGTCCATGAAGAAGAGATATAACTCCGTGAAATGAAATTGAGTCAATAATCCTTTACCTCGAGTTATGTCATTCCTCATTCATCCAATACCTACCTAATTAATAAAATTATATTAATAATAAACTTGATTAGGAATTTATTTCTTGTCTTTCCATTTACTTTTCTCCCTTATTACAATGATTTTTTTTTAACATCGGTCATTTCAGGATCATTAAATTTAAAAAATATTAACATGTATGGTTTATATATAATGGTAAATGTTTTTATAAACTCTATAAGAGTTTAGTAATAGGTTCTATACCATTATATAAGTTTGTAAATTCAATGTCTTATCAAATTATTTCCATCCCAAAAACCATAGTAAATATGTGTGTTTTCGAAAATAAAAAATAGAGTATATAAAACACTTATTTTGGAAAATTTTTTATTTATTATTTTAATTATTTAAAAGTTATGATGATAATTGAAATAAAAAACCATTTTTGAAAACCCACATTTTGATATAATAATGGTTTATGGAGGGGAGTTCATTGAGGGGAAATTGTTGAGTTATTAGTAATAATTATTAATTTTTCATTCTTTTAGTTTTGGAAATCAAAAACACTATATTAAAACAATTTTTAATAACTTTATATATCCAAAGTACTTTATTATATTATTTTTGAACCGTTTCTTTTACTATACATATAAAATGGTCTAATCTTTTATGATTATAAACCTATCCTTCTCCAATATGATCCATCAGATCAAGTATGATTATAATCAATAGGAATTTTCTTTATTCAAACTAGGAGTTATATTTTTCTCTGGTACATCGTAATGACAAAATTAGTGATCATCAGACTGATTCTGGTACAGATACATTGACAAATGATTACTGTATTGACAAATGATTAGAACTCCATCAAACTATCTTATGTTTATAATAGGAATATGTAAACCTATTTATATATTAAGGAATAATAATTATCATTGTAATGGTGCTAAAACAAAACAGTGTCAGAAATTTATTTATGACAGAACATTTTGAGCTATCAAGAACCAACTATACATTGTCATTGAAACAAACTTATAAATATGATCATTGTAGATTTTCATATAAATATAATTTCATTTTAAGATTCTATAAATAATAACTTTCCCTACTCAAGTCATATGATGTTTTCTCTTCTTGAACATCTCATTCATATTCATTATAATAATTTAGAGATATTTTTTCTAATGAATCCTTATCAGGGGTTTTTACATTAGAACATTTGCATTTGTATTATAATTTCAATCATTGTTATGGTTGAGGTATTCTATGGATATGAATATAGTGAATCATATCCAAGATATTGACTTCTTCTAGGACTAGGAACATATTTTTAAATCATAATATTGAGGGATTATGAGGATAGAAAGACATATCTTATTTTGATTTTCATATTGAGGGATTCCCCTGTAATGAATGACATAATTTATTGTATGTATAATACTATGGATACCTTTAGTCAATTTTATTTATTACCTTAAAGAATATGGTAAAAAAGTATGTTCATTTAATATATCTTTTATGCCATTATAACTTTCACTAGATATTTTATTTATTATTTGTAAAAGTATACTCCATAGTGAATATAATATAAATTTATTATTTGTAATTATCTTTATATACTACTAGTACCTCGCCCGTGCATACGCACGATGCTAAAATTAAAATCTAATTTTCAAAAGTGTATTAATAGTTAGAGTATGATAATAATTAAAATTACTTAAAATATGATAAACTTATAGCTTTAGTGATAGATTATAATGAAAAAAAGGAAAAATAATAACATGTATTTGAAAATATATATGAAAATAAATGAAAATAAAATAACTTGATGTAAAAAGATTCAGAAAAACATAACGTATCATTAATAATTTGATTTTGTCACTTTAATATGTCATCATAATATGTAAATGTCATTTAATGATTGGAGATAAGGATGAAATTGGAAGGGAAAAAGAAAAACAAATTACTGAAATATGTAAATGAAGTGATGAATAATGGCCTAAAAATATATATTTGATGGAGCGGTGGAGGAAAAGGTAGAGGTGTAAGAGGAGGCATAGGTGGAGGTAGAGGTAGAGTTGAAAGCCAATGTAGAGAATGAGGTGGAGGGCAATGAAAAGGATGTACATGGGAAGGGGGATTATCAATATAACATTAAATTCATAAAGAGTTTATTGACCACTCAGGAAACATCTACTTTTGTTCAGAAGACATTTCAATATAGAAATAAGATCACAAAAAGAGAATCATATGAAAAAATAATATTGTAAATAAAGTAATATATCTCAATTTCAAAGAAAAATAACTTCTGGACTACTTATTATGAATCAAAATTCTATGAACTAAACCAAAACTGAACTAAACTACAACACTAACACAAGAAATTAATAAAGTAAAGACTCCATTCCCCTAATAGTTTTTATCTTGTTGGATTTTAGTAAGATAAATCCACTATAATGAGTTTTTCAAATATAATTTAATGAATACTTCAATGCACAACTATTGTGTTTTGTCCCTAGTACAAACCATCCAAAGAATAATTAAAACTTTGATACAAAGCATTAAATAATAATATAAAGGTAGCATCAGCATTGTGGTCACTGCAATATACTTCAAGCTATTATTTGAACCCCTGGATCATTGTTGGAGCCTTCATGACAACTCCAATTTCCAAACCTTCACTGAAGGACTATTATAATTTTAAAATGAAAATAGTGATACTAAGTAATGAAATGAAGTTAATGATGTATTATATGAAGATCAAAATAACTTTTCATTGGATAATGACTTGTTAACAGATGAAAACATCAATGGAAATATAGATACAGACGAATGTTTGGTGGATTTCATAGGATTAATTTTCACCTAGAACATAGAAGCTGACCATCAAATTTCCCATCATGGTGACACATATCCCATTTGTAATAAGATATTTCCACACCATTTTAGTGGTTATAAGCTACTGATGGAGTCTCCAAGTTTCTTTAGGTTTGGGTAAGATGACATTTTTTTCAACATTAGGTTCTATTCGGTTGCATGCACCATGTTTTCATCAAAGTACCTATACATATTAGAAATATTATGTGAAATGGTGTTGAATAATGTACCTATATACAAGAAAAATAATAAAAAACACACTGATACAGGTAATATACAACAAAAACACTATATTTTAACTGACAGTTTACCTATATTTTGAATTCAATGGATTTTCTAACATTATGGTTTGTTTGTTAACAAAGGGTTATGTTTGTTTTCATGCTCCATGTTTCTATAGAAGTACCTATGAAAAATAAAAAAAACTAAGTGAAATGGTGTTGGAAGATCTATGTATATGTTGGAAACTGTTAATGAAAACATTCATATAGGTAATCTACAACACCAAAACTATATTTTAACAGTCAAAGTATAGAAATTTTTCATTGTTTTATAATTGCATAAATTATGGAATATCATCAATCAATACAATTGATGGCCAATGGCCTTGTACCCAAACGTGTCTATGGAATATCACCCAAGATATTAAGTTTGACTTTCAAGGGAGGAAGGTAATCTAAAATGGAGATGATAGATGGTCCCACCTCAGAATAGCAGGGTGATAAATGATGTCTTTCCAGCCAAATCAAGAAACATGACATTCCAGAGAAACAGTCTCCGGAGAGGTGTGGACTCTGGCCTAAATGGTCCCTGCATTTTTTTACATATAATAATGATATCAGTAATTTTAAAACCCAAAAGGATACATTGTAAAGATAAATCAAGTATCATGTAATAAATAATCATCATAGAAGTCCTACAATTACAGGATAAAATAAATAACATGAGTTATATATAAGTCATGATTCCATATAAGAAATTATTTTTATATGTATATCATGTGCAACTAATTATGTCTGTGATTGACTATACAACTGGTTTTGAAAAGATTTGAGTCAGGTTCCAAATGGGTGAGAACAGAAAATCATCTAATAAAAATGATCTAAGTAATCTATTTTCAGTAATTCCTAAACGGCATATTGTATATAGACTGGACTAATGCCTGAACTACAAATGGATTGGTTAGTCCATTAAATATACTATTTGAACTACAAATAGATTTATTAGTCCCATGAATAGAAAAAATGCATGTTCATTTTAATTAATTCATATTTAATGTACTAATGTTTTCTAAAGTAACAAAATTACAGTTCATTTACTTATTCAGTACTGCATATATACGTTTTTTGGTAAGACAGATGTTGTACATGTAACATCCAATATTTACAATTAGACCAACTTAAACCCATATTTTTATATCATATAATTAAATACCTTACTTGAAAACCAAAAATAATAAATATCATGTTTTGATACCAACCTATATTAGATGAAAATCTACAACATGTAGTGTATCTTAAAGTTCTGCACCAATTTTATCTGCAAGAAAAAATAGATAATGTGAAAAATACATAAGTCATGATTAAATATAACAAATTATTTATATATTAATATCATGTGAAACTAATTATGTGTCTACTTGAATCTACTATTAGTTTTGAAAAGAATGGATTCAGGTTCCATATGGGTGAGAATAACAACTCCATTACTAAAAATGGATTAAAAAATACATTTGTAGTACTGTATAAACTGCATATTGTATACAGATTGAACTACTGTCTGAACTACAAATGGATTGGTTAGTCCATTGAGACATCTTTTTATCTACTGTATGAACTGCATATTTTCAGTATTGTAAGAACTGCATATTGTTACAGGAAAATAGTCACAGAAATGTGGGAATTCTTTTTCATAGATATAAATAATTATGTAAATCATTATCAGATTCTAATGAGTAGTCAAAAAACAAAAACATAGAACAAAATTACCACAAATACGTGAACATGCAAAGTCAAATCTGCTAGATTTCATTAAAATGTCTAGAAAAATGCTGGGCAACAGGTACCTACAAATTCAAATTCATTTATTCTCATAACAACTGCCACAAGAATATAGAAATGGACTGAAGAACAAAGGAAAATCATGATTGGGACTGTTAAGACCAATAAAATTTGATGTTTTGAGGATTCTGGACCATTATCCTTAATATCAGTGGATAATGGAGAGTAAAGTTAATACAAACTATTACAGAAGTCCATTATAGTAATTAGGTTACTAAAATATTAATAAAAATTACAGATTTACAACTCTATGTAATAGAAAACAATTATAACAGAAAACAGACAAGTATAATGACCATAGGTTATGTTTTTTGACCCTTTCCTGGGAGTTGTCAAAATGTTCGTTATTCTTACCATATCTCAATCTGGAACGTAGTTTTTTCAGGAAAATACTGATGTTCAGTACACTGAAATTTGAATTAAACTAAGTATTTAATGCAGATTAGAAAACAAACATGACATTTTGATTGAAAAAATGTCCTCACATTGATATGTATTGAACTTCATCAACTTCAATTACATAAATCCATTGTTTCTGTATAATGAAATAAAATAACATGACGAAGCACAAACAATCATAATAGACCCAAACAAAATAAATAAACAAGAAAAAAACCATTTTTCAATATAAGTGGTCAAATTCCTTACATTCGCAACCAGAAGGAAACAGTGGGTCTGTTTAATCAAAGAGGTCAGATACCTTAAAAATCAATCTCTGTAGCTACACATACATCATACCCAACTATAGATGAATAAACACAATCGGACTCTTCATGGTACACTTTATTAAGGCTGACTGATGCGGAAGAAAAGGAGGAGGCGGAGCAGGATAAGCCTGACTGAGGAGGAGCAGCAAATTGAAGGTATGTTATAATATCTCTAAATCATTTGAAATAATTATGAAACAATAAAAGTACAATGGTTTTGGGTCAAACTAATGAGTAAAAATTTATTCTTGAATAGAAGGGAAAAATTGAAACCAAATGAGTAAGGTCCAGTCTTAAGTCTATCCAGCAAAATGAAAATCGTAAAGTACAACAAAACGTCCAGAAATGTAGACATCTAGCATGAAAAAAATGCTTAACCGTCTGCATTAAAACATTCATCATAAAAAACATTCTTCATTTTCCTATTCCATCATCAGTAACATCCAGATTATTAGAAAACATCCACCAAGAAAATCTGATAAAAAACATCCTCCATAAAAACTGTCCAACATTAGAAGAAAACCGTCGACCATGAAAAACATCCTGCCTAAATAACATCCATCTTTAAAAAAATTCTAATAAATGTCCAGAAATAATGTTTCATTTGATAAGGACATGATAACACATGAACACTAAGTTTTTAAAATAGATGTAGAAGAATGTTTGGTGCATTGTATAGGGATGATTTTCACCTCGAAGATTGACATCATTAATAACCATTCATGATAAGGTTATTCAAAGAGAACATATGATTTCGACATGTAGAAATATGATTTAATGGAAATAAAATAATATATTCATAAACATTACTGAATTTATGATTTAAAATTTTATTATTGCATTAGTAAAATACAATATAAGCAGACATAGTAGTGGATAAATATTTTGTAACAGGACAGTTGAAACTAACAGATAGCTGAAATAGTGTTTCCAAAATGCATATTTACTGTAAGACAAACCTTTAGTCAACGTTTTCTTTTCATTTATTTAATTTATACTTCGTATGTATATGATCTTCAATGGAATTAGTTGACAGTGGTGTGGAGTCACTAGTCACTAACACATTCTTCTTGACCGCATCCTCGTCATCAAAGTCAGTCAATAGATTTCTCTGCAAGTGAATTAAAATATTAACCAAAACAAAATAAAATGACTCACTGCTCAATTGAAAACCATTATAATGATAAATAAAAGTAGTAAATGTATTTTATTTAAGATAAAATATATTTACCGGAACTATTGAAATAATAGAAGATGATGTTACAAATCCTAATTGAGGCTTTGAAATGGGTTGAAAAGATTCAAAAGTGTGATGATCCTACAATGGAATGTTAAGAACAATAGTCTAGTACATTGTTATTTACTAATAGGGAAATATAATTATGTGAATTGAAAAGATTATACCTGAGTTATTTCAATATCACTACTTACTCCACTAAATTAAATACTCTGTTGATATTTCAAAAAAATTACAATAGGATTAATGGTTTACAGGTTTAAAAAATAAATGATTTTTGGAATAGAAATTAGCTATTACCTGATTCTATGAAAAGATGTCATAGAAATCCCTGATGTAGTTTTCATTGTTGCTAATGAAAATTTCCTTGTATGTGTTTTGTTATGTTGAACAATGATGATTTTTAATATTGAAATTTGATTTTTCAATTGATAAGAGCACTGTCTTTGATTTGAAAATGTTCAGTTCATGAGAAATCCATATTCGTCGTCATCCTGATTACCAAATTATCAAATAATATTAAATGTTGGGAATCATAATTTTAAAATGTATTTACATGATAAATATAGTTGGTTTTACCTGCATCAATGCAGCTCAAAAGTCAGCAGTTGTCTTGCGTATGAATTGCATGACTTGTTTGTCAAACAAAACTATTGAAATGGAGTATGTGTTATCAGTAACTTTAGTTTCACTCTAAATATTTTGAATTTAAAATGATGAACACACTCTCAATACCAATAAGTATTTTAATTTATTAGTTTTAAAGTAATGAATTGATAATAATAAATTTATTTATTTAAATGAAATTAACATGGGTGTATTTCTATGAGGAGATGTTTTACAGTTTGGGCACCAAATTCTATCATATGAAAGGTGTACTTTCATCATTAAGAAATGAATGACTCATAAACCCACCTTTATGTTCTTTGATGTTTTTTGTATTTTTATAGAAAGTATGCATTGTGTAGGATATAAAAGATTGAGTACCAAATAATATAGTGATTATCTGAGGACGTAATTAAACAATTCAAAATACTTATTATTGAATTATAAAAAATCAGCTCTATTTTTTGGCACCTATGTATAGGTTTTAACATCTGAAATAGTTTTCTTGTTATTATAATATGGTACATTTGTAGAGGGATTGACAGTTATCAGTGGTGGAGTATTGAACTATGATTCAACTGCCAACCCAAACCTAGAAAATAAACAATAACAGACTTCAAAAAAAATATTAACAACCATTGGGTATTATATTTTAGATTTAAAAAGGGGGAAATGTAAAATTAGGGAATCTAGATTAGTTCAAAGGTCACCTACTTCTAAATCTGTTTACTTTTAGAATATCTAGGTTGTACAAAATTTTTGTAGCATTAATAGTAGTAGTCACAATAACAGTTGTTGTAAAAAGTTTGAAACAATTGAAATGATTTAAACTAATTAAAGATTCAAATAATCCACTTCAAAATAAGAGAGATATAATAAGACCTAAAAATGAACAACGTAGTTAGAAACCATACTGCTTAGTCTCTTCACACATACAATTTGTAATTTAATAATAGATGATGACTCTGTTATTTTCCAAATGACTTTTCATTTCCTTCACAAAGTCTTTCCATAAACTATAGGTAAGTTGCATACCTCTGTAGGGAAATAAAGTAACATTAAGGCATAATTTTTTCTACTGCATTGTAATATAATAAAAGTAGAAAATTAATGACCTGTCATCCTCTAGAAGAATCTTAATCCATAGGTTGGAATGTTCCATAGATCTCACTGGATGTGTATAACGTAGACGTCTAATAATTTCTAAATAATAGATAACCGAAATAAAATTAGTTTGAAAATTTTATGGACGATAAAGATATTATTGTAATAGTAATTATATAGAAGTCAGCTACACATAATTGTCACAAACATCTGTTAATGAAATATACCTATTAAATGTTCTTCTGGAATCATCCTTTGAATAATCGCATCATATGAAGTAAAGTCGAAAATAAAAAATGGTATGTCTGCATCACATGGTCGAATAAATTTCATGGATGTAAACATGATTCTACAGGGATGTCTACTTCCCAAGTAATTTCCTTGGTTTGAAGCTATTTGGAAGTTTTTTATCATATACCACATTCCTTCACGAAAATAATTTTTGTACTTCGAGATAAGCTGACGGTTACATATCATAAACTGAATCTTAGTTCCCTAAATAATGTATATTTAAATGTAGGTTAGTATGTAAAGAAGACTGGGGAGATAGGACAGATAGATAAAATATGTGTAAATTTTGAAAGATGTACATAACATAACAGAACAATAAGGAAATGAATCAAAAGTTTCTAATGTAACGTAAGCTTACATCTTTGTTGCAAAGTATTAGATCAACTGTGAAGACATCATTTGAAGATTTGGGAGGAAAATTGCACCACATGTTTAGTAAACGAACTTCAATACGAAGTGTCTCATCATCCTCTGGTGCAATCTTATTCAATAGGGTTACTGATCGTGACATTTTTATTCTTTTTACAGTTACATTTAACAATTGTAAATATAAACATTATAAGAATGTAAAAAAATGATCGAAGTAAAAATCATGAATAGGAAATCCATAGTAAAATATAAATATATTAATTTAAATGATACCTAAGAAAGGTTATCAAAGATTTCTTTATACAAAATATTATGTGTGTACCCAGTAGACGTGTTAGTGTTATCATATATTAATATTTTAAAACCATTTGGTGATATAACCCTAGAAACCAGGACATATAATTGACCATGAGAGAACACAGGCTTGCAAAGATATAACCCAACAGAATACAATGACTGGCATTGACTATTATTAATAGTCATTTCATATGAAACTGTAAAAGGATATTGTCTTCTTTGTAATTTGAAAGGCCATCTATCATTAGAGTGTGTCATAGTTATTCTTGGAATGAATGTTGAATACCCAAAATTGCAGCCACTCAAAATTTGTTCCCTGATCACATGATCACCTAAATGTGTAATAATCATATGAGTGTCATTACAAAAACCAATAGATTGATCAATATTTCTGAGTAACATAAGGGGAACACCAATCTGTAGTGTAATTTTGTGGGCAGCTAACCCAGAGACATTGATTGCATTTATCATATTAGAGGTGTATATGTTTTTTCCCTATCAGTATCAAAACTGGAATTGAAAACTGAATTAGAGCTGAAGTAATCTCTCTTATCAGATTCAGTGACAGACAACATGTAATCGCTTACTTGTTGAACAACATCACAGGTTGGAGCTAAAATTACACGGACATTCAAATAGGAGACATCACCATAATTCTCAGTGAAATTAGGATATGTATGGTCAATAATTGCATCCATATCATTTTCAGAGTGGGTAAGAAGATACATAGAAAGAATTTAGATGAATGCTTCACCATCATTGGATTCTCCAACTATACCTTCTCCAATTTCCAAGGACCATCTTGAAAACTCATGAACAACCTTTGAATTATTTGTGGATGTAGATGAATGGAATCTCATGTTTATTTTTGGAGTTAAGACATGACATTGTTTCCATAGATATGAAGACTTAATACTTGAAAAGACAATGTCACTTCTGTTACCACCAAGTATTACCGACAATATTTTCCTGAAATCATCCCCAAATACAACTGTTAGACCACCAAAGGGAAAATTCAGAGCATTAAAATTTATTTCTGACATTATATCTCTTAGAGTACGGTCTATAGCTTCAAATAAGTACTTATGATCCATAGACGCCTCATCCTAAATAATAATTTTTGTCAAGTGTAGATGTTCCGTAAGATCAATACCTTTCTAAATATTGCAAACTGACTGCTCAGTAATAGAGATTGGAATATGAAATTTAGATTGTTCAGTTTGTCCCCCCAAAAGCAGTAATGATGCTATTCCACTCAAAGCAATAGCAAGAAAAACAGATCCCTCTGACAACAACAAAGCTATTAGCATATTCCAAATGAAGGTTTTACCCATACCTCCATATACATGTAATAATAAGAATCCTCCAGAATTTTAAGACAATGAAGGCCTAATGACATCCATCACATGTTTTTGTTCATCGTTAAGCATATTTTGTTTAGTCCTATATTCATTTTGAAGTAACTCCCTATTATAATGTAGTTTTTCTGCAACTAATCAATTTTTACAACTGTAAATTTAGAATCTGGTATTGGAATAGGAATATAAAACTAAAGAGAAGTTCCATTTCTCTATAAAATCTTCTCAATTTCAAGGAGAGCATACATATGCCTCTAACAATCTTTCAATGTCAAATCTACAAAAACAATGCATATAGTTTCAGAGTAGTGAAAAATAAACTATATATGATAATTAGAATAATTTAGAATAATTAAAAGATAGTATAGATGAAGTAGAATTAACTGATCAGAGAGAATACAGTAAGAAACATGAAATCTTGAAGTAAAAAAGATTGGATTATAGAGAATTAGACTCTTAAAAAACAATAATATAGAATGATACAATAGTAAGCTGAGGTGTCATTTAATTTAATGATAATCTGGATTAATTATCTTGATAATATTCATGTTCATCAGAAACTATAAATAAAGAACATAAATTTGATTGTTAAATTAAATTGAGCAACATGCATAATTAACTGGCATTTCTTGACTTCGTCTTTGGGAATACAGAATATCTTCAGCTAGAATACCTTAGGTTTGAAGCCATACAATGTCTGGGGGAGATATGTTATTTTAATATAAATTTATTGTGAATAGCCTTTGTAAATAATGTCCCATTCCCTAGGCTGATACCTTCCTTATATCTTCAATAAATTCAGCATCATCTGCTAGAAGTCCTAAAGCATAATAGGCCTCTCTAAAAGTTTCATGACTAATATCGTTCACTGTTCTCATATCATCATATGAAGTTTCTCCTTTTATTTTTGTTAGAAGTAACCACAAGTAAAACAACTCTCCAGTTGTTGGAGGGACATAATATACTCTACCAATACTGAATCCCTATTTTCGAGGATTCCATTTTTTTCATTGTAGTGGAAGACAAATCTTGTTGGAAACTCTGCATAACTGGGACATCTACCTTCTAAATGAGTTTGATTTGCTTTAAACCATGAAGTGAACATTGATTTAGTAATATTTCCGTGACTGAGGGAATCTTAAATATTATCATGGTCGTTGTATGTAATTGTATTTTGTCTAGGTAAATGGAAACTTAACCGTTAAACTTGTATATATCTATAGTGGATATCATAAGATAATATTCTCCATGAAGCCCCAGAAGGAGTTATGTACCAGCAGTCATAGTACATCTTTATCTCATCCACATTGTTGTCTGGGAAGTCACTGTTGTTTCTCTAATAGAGTGTTGTTGTAACACGATCATTCCCTTTTCTAATATATTTGAAGAGGTACTTAATATAAGATTATTGATTGAAAACCTCAATATTCAGATGATCTTGATACTTTAAAATCAAAACTTGACTGTATGGTACCACAAATCGGTTATCCAAAGGAACACCATTTCTATCAATCGTGCATCTATCATCTCTTCTATGATATACCACATAACCATTCTCGTTAATTGTAGTGTGTTTGAAAAAAAATTGGATAATATTTTTTACATTTTCCATTTATCATTCAAGGGGAGGAATAGTTGGAATCACCGAAAGGGCCATGCTTCATGAATTTTGTAACAGCTTCATGCAGCTTTGGGTATGCACAATGATTCAGAATTTCAGCACAAACTATTTTCTTAACATCTGCAGAAGTTTTAACTTTGTTTTCATGGAAGAGAAATAATAGGATATGGACATGAGGCAAGCCATGTTTTTGAAACTCCACAGTTCGAACAACTACATGGGAAAAATAGTGTTGTAGAACGTTAATAAAAGATGATATAATGTAAGAAATGAATTAAAAAACAATAAATATTAAATATATAGATCATTACCTACACGTTATTTTCCAAATAAACATCCCTCTCCTATATCGTTCTTTATATTATCAACCTTAATTTTGAAAATTCGAGATAATATTTGAGGGCAGTCAAATTGATGAAGATTTTTATTTCTAACGAATCGAGTAATATCAAGCCACATTGGGTTACATGTGATTGTTTGAAATTGATCTGGATACCCTTCCCAATTACAAATAGACATTGCATCATGGTAATTCTAAATCATATACCTGGGTCCACCAATAAATGATGAAGGTAAAATGATACGCTTTCCATAGGATAACCCTTCACGGTCACCTCGTAGAAATCCATCTTGCAAACCATTGTATAATTCAACCTTCAACCTTTCTTGATTGAATATAATGAAAGATAGTCTTTTAGATTCAATCATTATATAAGAATCAACATTAAATTGCTGCAAAAATCTTCTGGAATATAATAAGGTTGAGCCATTATTTTGATGAAATTGAAAGTGAAATGAGAAGTACTCTTTCATTGTTACCTTCCTGAGTCTAGTACTTGTTGCGAAAGGAGTATCTCGATGAAATACATTGTCAACATATCCATCCTACCCTCCTGTAAAAATAAAAGGGTATTATAATGGAATATATAATGGGTTCAGCTCATCTACCCTTTGTAAATCACCACTTTCCCTTTGAATGATGATATCACGTTCTTAGTGGAGATCTTCAACATCAACGACAATTAGCATAGCAATTTCAGTAGTGTTTGGTAGGTTATATGTGGATTTACTACTATGTATTCTTTTATGTAGTCATAGATTTAATGTGGGTACCTCACGATGGTTAAGAACATTCATTGCACTTGTTAATTCTCGTGCCAAAGAATTGAACTCATGTAGCATATGTTGTAGTTTAAGTACAATTTTTTCATCAATAAATGAATGTTGATTACTGACATAAAATATGCATCAATCACAATATTAGCTAATATTTAATGATAAACGGTTTGAAAATATAGTATGTAATGTTGAAATAGACCGATAACCAATTCGACAGACCCTGTTCTGACATTCATGCTACGTATTGTTATGAAAACCATGGGGGTTTCCATTTGGTACACATAAACTACCAATGCGATGGTAGTTTTTTCCATGTAGTCTAAATATACATGGACCTCGACCATTGTTGAATTATCTATCAACCATTCCACCCATGGATGTGAATGAAAACATTGAGTTGTAAACATGCATGTGGTCTTGGAATGATCTGGACTCAGTGGTAGTTCGATTAAATACCAACATCCTTAGGTATGCAGGACATGACGATTGTAAGTCCAAATATATTTTTCCCATCGAGAATCATAGTGAGAAACGCGGGTTTTTTATATTTCTGTAGTTCTTATTTATCTCATCAAACCACATAAAAGAGTGACAGTATTGACAGACTTTAGAAGGGTCACCAATATCTAAATAACTAGATTGAAAAACAATATAATGTAGATCATATTAATAAAAATACATAGTGATATTATGGGAAGATGATGGATGATTTTAGAACAATAATTCAGGTTTAGTGATCACACTAACCTATGATCTCGACATTATGCTTCTCTAGTGAGTTTTTTGTAATAGGAAATGTTAGGTTAACATGTATAGGAAAAATTAAACATAATTTGATTTCTAATTATAGAGAATATTGTTAATTTACAAACCAATATTTTTGTTGTCATGAAAAGAATCGGTAACACAAAATCTTTTTGTTCAGGAAACTGTTAGAAATAAAAAATTAACTCATAGGGATATCAAATTTTGGAGACAATTGTTGTCCTTAATATGTTGAGGAGATAGGCGAATCATCTGTCATCATATCTTCGTCAATCATTAATGCTATGCAAAAAATTTGAGCGTACTATTATACGGTGAATGTCAAGTTTAAAAAACCAACATTTTGTTCATCAAAAAATCATTGAAAGTCTACTTACAGAATGGTAGTGGAGATAGTGTCATGTCATGTGGTCTTTGTGTTCATTTGTTTGTTCTTGAACAGAGTGTTGATGGACGAGCAGATGGTTCTGACACTATGTTCAATTTAAAAGTTTAATATCAGTAGTTTATGTTTTTTTAAAGGGTTTGGGTATGAAGCCCCAATTTATTGATTAAAAAAAGTAATATCAGTAGTTTATGTAATTATTATGTTCCCCATGAATAGTATTAATTGATACTAGTAAAATAAAAAACTACTAACCATCTATATATAAAGGAGATGATGGTACACGTGTGACTATATATCTGCCGCAAATTGTTGGTAGCACTTCATTAATTGTAGTAGTAGACTGGTTGGTACATTTCACTTAAGATATGCCAGTAGTAGTTAGAGTTAATTTTGTGGCCACTGTAATAATTAAAGCTACAGTATTGTTGTTTATTGTGAAATTGAGACAGAAGTGATTATTGACAGAAGACGACGATAAAGGCTTACCTGTGACCTGACTTGTGATATCATAGTTTGATACCGGTTCAGTTATTTGAGTAGCGGACTCATCGAAAGATATAACTGAAGCATTTATAGTTGTTGTAGATGATTTTAACATGTAAGAGATGATGAAATTAAATATTGAAAAATTCATAGTAAGTAAGACATTATATAGTGAACAAAAAAGTAGTACATACAAACAACTTATCATTCCTTTATTAGTTGTCTCCGTAGTAACCTTGCATGTCTGGTGGATGATGGTCCAGACATGTTTGTACATGATTGAGGAGCACAATGTTCAGGGACTGTTGTCAAATATGAAATTACATATCAATCAGTTGGGTTAGTCTCGATAATAGTTTCAAGTGTTGTGTACTATTATATTAATGATAACAGAATTAACCATTGACACAGAGAGATGACAATGGAATTCGTGTGAGTCTGTTTGTGAAGCCATTAGTCAATAGTGGTCTAGTTGATGCATTTTCTGTCATACTAGTAGATGTGACTGAAGAATCTGTAGTAGATATTGACACAGTTATGTTGGCAGTTGTAATGAGATGTACTCATGAGACAACAACATTTAGTATCATAATTATAAACAAACATAGCATTGTAATGAAAAACATTAAATTGTGTTCTATTAAATAGTTTGACAATTCGATGCAAAAATAACAGATGAATTACAAAATTTATGTCGTTTCTTTAGAAGTTCCCTCTACTGTGACATTGCATCTCTTGAGCTTGATGGGCCATACATGTTTGTATATGGTTGAGGATAAAATATTTCTGGCACTTTCATAAATGATTAAGGTATGTATTAGTCATTTTTTTTAGAATGCAAAGTAGTTTGCAGTGTAATATTTTAATATGTGACATTTAATAAGAACTAACCATTGACAAACAAAGATGATAACGGAATTCCTGTGAGTCACTGTGTGACACCATCAGTCTATTGTGGTCCAGTTGATGCATTTGTAGTCATATTGGTAGATGTCAGTGAAGAACATGCAGTAGATGTTGGCACAGTTATGTTGGCAGTTGTAATGAGATGTACTAATGAGACAAAAACATTTAGTATCAAAATTATAAACAAACATAGAACTATAATGAAAAACATTGTATTGTGTTCTATTCATTAGTTATACAATTTGATATAAAAATAACAGATGACTTACAAACTGTATGTCATTCCTTTAGAAGTTCCCTTCACTATAACCATGAATCTGTTGAACTTGATGGGCCATAAAGGTTTTTATATGGTTGAGGAGCAGATATTTGAGGCACTATCCTAAATTATTAAGGTATGTTTTAGTAATTTGTTTTAGATTTCAAAACAATTGGTAGTGTAATGTTTTATTATGTGACGTATAATAAGAACTAACCATTGACAGACAAATATGATAACGGAATTCTTGTGACTACATGAATGATTCCATCATATGACAATGGTTCAGTTGATGTAGTACATAACATTTATGTAGATGTCATTAAACAAATTTCAGTTGATTTTGACACTGTTATTGTGTCGGTTGTAATTAATACATATAGTAAAACAATGATATGAATTAGGACATGGGATAGAGAAGAAAACCGAGCACTTATCATATTTAATTTATTTTGTCATAATTTGGATCTACTATAACCATGACTCTACAGAGTTTGTAGGGTGAGACATGATTGTATTTGGTCGAAGATCAAATTTCATAGGCAATATGGTCAAAATAGAAGTTAAATACGTCTAATTTATGTTAGTTTGGAAAAAAAGTTATTTAGTGTAGTGTTTTATTCTAAAACAATAAGTCACAAACAACCGTTGACAGATTGAGAACACATTTGTATCTATGATTAGGATAAAAATATTGACATAATCTGATCAAATGTAATTATGATTCATTTACTCTGATCATCGGATGGCCTATGATTCTATTAATATTACTTTAAGAGGGATTTTGTTATTATTAGTTTAAACATTTTAAACTAAAATTCACCCCCTCTAGTAATAGTATCCGTCTTTTTTAATAATTGATCCAGCAGTTGATTTCAGAACCATGTTTCTACTAATTATACATTATAATTATTTAATTTTTTATCAATTGTGTGTTTTATAATGATTTCTTCTGAACACCTTGTATATAATTTTTTTCAATAACATTTATTTATTGAAATTAATTTCGATTTTTTATCATGGAAGGTATGAATGTAAGAAACCCTACCCATGTTTCATATATTCGACACCTTATCTTAATAAATTGATATGTTTACAAATACGACACTTCTTAAAGGACCAAATAAATTAGTAGTTTTGGAAAACTGAATAAAACATAATATTTATATTACAACTTGAAATAAAAAACATATCATTGCAACTCCATTTGAAACACCCATAATCTCTTAGATTATCCATTCTAGTCATTCATAATAATATTCATCATCGCATTGAAGGAAAAAATAAAACATAAGAAATGAGTGAGATCCTATTCTCAGTAAGGGTAGGTAATACAACAAGATATATCATAAACATAAACATTTGTCATTATTAATAACAAAAAGAAAATGCCTTTTAAAATAAACTTGAGCATAATATGGCATGAATGAAAACTAAGTAAATAAATCCATATAACTGATCATTAGAGAATTGAAATTATCTATGGAGATTCGGAAATTCAATATAATATCACAGTTTTTCAATTATTATTATCATAATGAGAGAGTACATAATTCCAATCATCTGAAACATATTTTCAAGGCCTTATCCAAGAAGTCTGAAAATACTTGGGTAAGACCATTTCTAGAAGCCTATTATGTTTTGTCTAATGAGACTTACATAAGCTTTGAGAATCTATAGAGGGACCCATCTATCTCTTTTTATGTACAATTCATTACTCAGATGAATAGGGATAAACATAAACAACATTAACATATGATAAAACTTTTCCCAATCTATAGAAATAATCCCTAACCATTCTGAGTAGTATGGTGAATGGTATCAAGGTAGAATATCCACAGTCAAAATAATCATAAAACATTTAATAAAATATGGTAGATGATAATAATAAGATTTTAATCATATTATAACATAATATTCCACCGGGTTTTGAAATTGATGAAAATTCTCTAATAAAATCGACAAAGAATCCATGAGATTAATACTATTTTACTTCAAAATGAAGAGTTATTTTGGTAAAAACATTTCATAAAATAAATAATTAAATAAGATCGTTTTTACATGATAGAATTAGTTGTTTAGAAAAAATAATTATGCATTAAAATAGATTATATAGCTCACTGGAAAATAGGAAAGAGGTCATGAACTTCTCTTTAATTGGGCTTTCTTATCATGAAGAATTGTGAATGGGACCCATTTAAAACATATATTTTCCACAAAAGAAAGATAAAAAATTCAGAATACTTGATTTTGGAAAATATACCCATAATTTAGAAGAATTATATAAAATAAATGAATATTTAAATAGGTTTATTGAGGAAGAAATAATAACCTGAATGAAAATAGAAGTTCGGGATGAAAACCCTTACCTTATGTCTGAATGTGTTCTTCACTTGACCTTAACATTTTGGATAATCAAATTAAATCCATTATTTAATTAATTAATAACCATCTCTAAATTTTTTAGATTTATTATAATTTTTTTATGTTCATTTATGGACTTTTTCATGAGTTATAACATACAATTTTATTTCCCAGGAGTGTTAATTTCCTTGGTTTTCACGATTGGTATACTTATATATGAATATGGAAGTTCATATGAAATTGTTATAATTATCCAGAATGGAATTTATATGATATTGATGAACATCAAGAATTGTAATGGGTATATATAGGATTTGGTTATATATTATGGGGGTGATTCATTAGATAATACATTTAGTGATAATCGTTTACATTATTATGACAATTATTGATCAAAACGAACTCATTTTGTTTAATCCTTTGATATTATGTAAATATTATACTTCTAGGAAAAAATCATTTTTTAAGTACATATATAATAGATTATTTTAACCATTAAAAATTTTATCATGACATGCCATGAAGAAGAAATTGTAGAACAAAATTTCGTCTTCTAAGAAGATTATAAATGGGCACCTCCCAAATAATGATTTTCTTTCTAAAATAATATTGGAAGTGTAAGAAGATTGATGATGTATATGCCATTAACATGATATAATTATAGTATATAAGTGATACTAGAGATTTCATTCTCATTTTAATAGAAGAGGTGAGTATAGAATAATAATAAAAAATTAAAATTAAATTAAAGGGAAAAAAGATGAGGATTTACCTTTTGAATTATCTTACTTGAGAACCCCCTTAATGAAAGTGGTTTTAGTATTTTAGGTTACACCAAGAGATCATAGACATGGGGAGAGACTTGTGAAGGGGATTTTTTCAGACCATTGAAAATATTCAAGTCTTAAAGGAGTGAGGAGATGTGGTGGTGAGGGGTAGTTTTTATAGTGGAGGAGTGGAGTGATTTTTCATTATTTAATTCCTTAATTTACTAGTTTTTTCATGACAAGAAATAGTGCTGATTATTGTGACTAAATAAAATAATTATATCATGTGAGTTTGAAATAATAGTTCTTACATATTATATGACTCAATGAATTTTGGTTTTAACTTATAAAGTATATATACAGTATGTTAAAGTATTTTACTATTCACAAAAATACACGTATTTTAGAAAAATCCAAAAATACACCCTAACAATTTTTTAATGTTCATAATCCCAAATTAAATCCCTTTTCTGAATATAATTTTTGAAATATGAGAAATTGAATTTAAAATCACCATTTACTCAAAAAAATATAGTTAAAATGACAACATATTTTATAACACCCTAAAATTGTAACTATGGTATTGTAAAATTATCCTAAAATCATATGAAAATAAAATTTTATTTTAGGAATAAATATTATGATAATTAATTTTACATTAAAACAATTTATCAACTATAAAATTGTAATTAAATATTTATTATTCAATAAAATACCAAAACATAATAATTAATTTTTAACTATTCACTTACTTATAATTATATCATAAATTCATGTATAAGAGGCCTAAATTTTATTTATAATTTTATTGGTGTGATTACTATTTATTAGGTCATTCTACTTTTCAAAAGGGTCATATTAATATTTCTATGGTCAAGATACTGTTCACCAAAAATGTAAGTTTATCCTATCAAACACTAAATATATAACTGATCACAACCATGTATATACATTTTTTCAAATTGAATAGACAAAGGGGGAAATAATATGTTTATCATCTGGGTTATAATAACAAAGTGTTTTTTTGTAGACACTATATGTTTCATGAAAAACATTTTATATTAATTTTATTTTTAAATCCTTTGGGCATTACATTCTTCTCCCTTAAAAATATGTCTTCATCAAAATTTCATGAATTTTACACAATAAAATGTTTTGGGTAGGTATTCCTCATAAGTTCCTCCATCTCCCACATCACCTCTTCAATTTTAAGATATTCCAAAGTTTTTTTACCTACCGTGTCATCTGATTCTTCAACACCTTTTCATTAGTGTCAGAAATTAGGATAGGCTCTTCACATTAAGATAAGTCAGGTTCTAAATCAATTCCTCTACAAGTGAGTACATATGTTGGGTCAACCTTGTAATTTCTTAACAAATAGATTTGGAACCCATTTTTGACCTTTGAAGTTCTAGGCAGCATTGCCAAATGATTATCCACAACTCTAATTCTTTCTAGAATTTTAAAAGGACCAATTTACTTGGGTCTTAATTTCCATTTCTTCTCTAATCTTATAACACCCTTCCATGGAGATATGTTCAATAAAAAATTTTCTCCCATATAAAATAACAAATCCATCCTTCTATTATCATCATAGCCCTTTTTACATCATTGAGATACGTAAATATGGTTTTGAAAAGTCTTTACCCTTTTTTTTTGTTTCCTCCACAAGCTTTAGGTCTATAATCTCCCTTTCACCAACATCATCTTAACATCATGGGGTAAGGCATCTCTTTTTTTAAAATTATTCATATAGTGTCATTTGAATACTATAATGGAAGCTATTATTGTTGGAAAACTCTACCAAAGGTAAATAATGATCCCACATACCTTGAAAATAATGTTTACTTGATATCAACATGTCTCCTAATATTTGGATTGTTCTTTCTAACTAATTGTTTGTTTCTTGATGATAATCATTACTCAAATGAAGCTCAGTATCAAAACATTTATGGAGACGATTTTAAAATTTTGATGTAAATCATGGATCAAGAATATACATAATTGAGAGAGGTGGTCCATGAAGTCTTTCAACTTCATTAATATATATCCTTTTATGGTTCTCTAGTGTAAAACATCACTTATTATAAGGAAGTGTGTATTTTTGGTAAGTTGATCAACAATAAGCCATATTAAATCATTCCTTATTTTAGTTTTGGTAATCTAGTGAAAAAATTCCTGGTAAAGTCATGTCATTTTCATGTATAAATTTTTAGAAGTTCATGAATACTCTATTATGTTTTCCTAAATCATTTACCTTTTGATATACTAAACATTTTGATACATAATTAGAAGTTTCATGCTTCAAGTTTCCCACAGGAAATGTTCCTTAAAATATATATACATATTAGTGCTACAAGGATGTACAAAGAAATTATAACTATGGGCATCATCCAATAAATCCCTTTTTATCAAGGGTATAGATGGAACACATATCCTTCTCCAAAATTTTAGAATTCAATCTTCACACACAATATCAGGATACTTCCCATCATTCACAACATTAATTTTCTTTTGAATATTCTCATCATCAAATTGAGATATTTTAATAATTTCTAATAATTATGGTTGGAAAACCAATTTAAAAATTAATGATGATTCACATTCACTGATAATTTTCATATCCATTTTCACAAGATCCATGTACATAGGATCCTTGTAAATCCTAATTTTGTTAAGAATTCCATCATCATTTCTGCTCAATGCATCTCCCACCTTATTTTCATTCCCTGGATGGTTGTGTTTGTCACAATCATAATCCTGGAGTAGCTCAATCCATCACCTTTCCTCGTGGTGAGTTATTTCTTTGAGAAGATATATTTTAAGCTCTTGTGATTAATATATATCTTATATATTTCACCATAGATATAATTTCTCTATATCATTAGAGAAAATATTACAACTAATAACTCAAGATCATGAGGTGGATATTTCTGTTCTTGAATTTTTAGTTGCCTTGATACATAGTCAATAAATCTATCATTTTGTATAAGGAAAAAACCAATTCCTTTCATAGATGCATCACTATAAAATAAAAATCCACCATTTCTTAATAATAGATTCATGATTAGAGTATTTTATAATCTCTTCTTAAATTATTCAAAACATTCATCACATTCTTTTGTCTATATAAACACAACACCTTTACGTGTAAGATTGGTTAACATGATAGCTAATTGGGAGAAGTTCTGAATGAAATGCTAATAATAACCTACTAAACAAATAAAACTATATACCTCAGTTATGTTCATTGGCATAGCCCATTCATGAATTGCCTTTGTCTTTGAAAGATAAACTGATATTCCATCCACTGATATGATATAGAAATGAAAATAAACTAATGAAACAAAAATTCAAAATTTCCAAACATCCCATATAAATCATTTCTTCTCAGAGTCCTAAAAACAATCCTCAGGTGATTCTAATGGAATTTCCATATTTTAAAATGTACCAAGATATTGTCAATAAATTCCATAATAAATTTATCCATATATTCTTTGAAAACTATATTCATTAGATCCTGGAAAATGTTTAGTGAATTAGTCAGACAGAGTAGAATTTCTGAAAACTCATAATTCCCATACCTGTTTCAAAATATTGTCTTTGTAGTATCATATTTATTCACATGCAACTGATGATATCAGGAACAATGCTCAATTATTGAAAAATATTAGTTTCTGTGATGTTTATCGAATAAATCAGTATTAGAAGGCATGGATGTTTTTTCTTCATCGTAATTATATTGATTTCCCTATAGTCAATGCACAACCTCAGGGGTTTTTCTTTCATCTTGACAAAGAGAACTTGGTTACCCATGGAGAAACAATAGGGTGGATAAATCATTTATCACTCAATTCCTCTACTTGTATCATTAGTTATACTAATTCCACCTTGGCCATTATATAAGGAGTCTTTGATATAGATCTTGAACATGCAAATAAATCCATAGAGAACCCAACTTTCTACTCTTGAGAATGTCCAGGTAAATCATATGGAAATACATATATGTATTGTTTCATAATAGTTACATACTCAATTTGGAGATTTACTTCCCCACCCATAGATATTGCTTTATATTACTTCCCATGAATTGAATTTCATAGAGCTATTGTGGGTGGATCTAGATAAGAATCAGATGGTTATTTTTCTTCTCTAAAGATAATTGAATCTATACCATCCTCACAACTCGTTATTTTATTCTTCTTGCAAAATATTTTCACATCATATATTTAAATCCATCAAAAACCACATATTATGTCAAATTTACCCTAGTTCTGATGATAAAATTCGAAGATAAATCACATTTATATTCCATAATGAGAACTATGTGACACATATTTTTTGTAATGAGACTTCCACTAAGGTTTTTGACTGAAAACACCATTGGTAATAAGAATTTGAAATATATAATTTTTAATGAAATTGGGGAATATAAAAAGGAATGTGATGACCTAGAAAAAAATAAATCATTGGAAATGTTTGAGGAAATAATTATATTACCTACCACCGCATCATTATGAACTTCTACCTCAGTAGTTTTGATCGCATAAGCATTTCATTTCTCGAGTGGCCTTTTCAGGGGATTATTTCATTGATGCATTGGAAAATAATTTTCATATTGTACCATATCATTACAATATTATCATTGAAAATTTGTATCCTCTTTCATTCCCTTTCAATCATGGGCTTGGTGCCCTTTTCTCCATACATGTAACAAACTCCTTTTCAATTTAAGAATAATCTTGTGTATTTCCATCTAGAAGTATCACATGTTTGAAAAATCAGATTTTTATTCTTACCTTTATCAATTATTTCCACCTCCACCAACTTATTCTATTTATTTACCTTATAGTCATTAGACATAGATAATTGTTTTTCTAAATTGATAGCACATCAAATTATATAATCATATGATTATAAATTTTAGGTTACTTGTTTTCTTCGAATGAATGGTTTTAAACCATCAATGAATCAATAAATATTTTACCTCATGTAACATATATAGTCTATCACATTACTTTAATTCCTTGTATTGTTGGATTCATACTTGTCACATTTTTGTCCACCTAACTCTTCAGATTTAAGAATTATTTTTCTATATCTTGTTGTTTTTTATGATAAAAATATTTTTATTGGAAAATTTCATTAAAATCCATTTATCCCATATTTTCAATATCATTTTGCTCTTTTTTTTGGATTCAATGACCATGATTAAATATAATCTCTCAATATATGATAAAATCACATGATAACTTTATCCCTTTTGTTACTTCCTAAAGAAAGAAATATATTCTCAAAGGAACATATCCACTAATCTATTTCAAATGGGTTTGTAGTGTCACGACCCGACCCTACCTGGGCTCGAGCCGCAACTACCCCAAGCCCGCCCCCATAGGCCAGGGGCTGGCGACCAGCGCCAAAGGCACAATAACCCAGGGAGGCCATTGCCTAAGCACCTGTACACACACACGCAGCAAACTCAATGCAACAGTCCAGAGTAAAAGTAAAGACAAGCAAAGAAAAGGAAAGGGAAACTGATATATATATCCCACAAAGTGCATCGACCTCTACAAGTACAAGCAAAGTGCTGAAAAGGAAAAAGGGGAAAAACACGCGACCAACCAAAAAAGTGCCACAACCCGGCAACAGGTAAACAAAAAGAAACAGCTGACGGGTCTCCCACCTGGAACCCGTCCACGACCACCACATGCGGTCCGAGCTCCCAAGATTTTACGCCCCACTGAAGTCACGCTCCACCTGTCTGTCTTCTGCAATGGAACACCAAGTGCGGGAAAAGCCCAAGCAGGGGTGAGTATAAAAATGCTCAGTAGGATACCCCGAAGGCTTCAGGGAGCAACAAAAGGAGGTACCGAAGGGTGAGCAGTAGAGCGAACAGGAAGGTAAAGGGGTACAACAGAGAGTACAGTAAAGAGTGACAGCTCAACCCATCAAGAGAAAGATATAAGACTCATCCTACCATGAGAGGCTGGACGCGGAAATCAAGTGGCATACCCCGCGCTTCTTCACCTCTCCTGAAGGAGAGTAGCCAAAACCCAAGTAGTGGGTAATAAAAACATGGTATATACAAATTTATATGCTCTGTCGAGAAGCCCGAACAACGTTGTAAGGGGATCTTCGTCCCATAGCTCAGTCTAAGAAAATGAGTCGCCGACAGTCCCAAAAGTAAACACCATCATCGATGCCCAGCATCCCACACGTCTCCCCCGAACCACAAGCCAAGGGGCTCAATCACCGCACTTCGACACTATCCACTTTGGGCGGCACTGACTCACCCACACGGTTTTAGATCGCGTCACAAGAACGCGTCTCGGTGGGGAATGCGCCCCTCGTACTTGAGAGTTCTAGGAAAGTCAATCCATGCCTCGTCGCTGCCCCACAGTCGAGAGGTCTCCTCAAAGTCAAGCTGTCACAACACTGACCCGTATAACCAAGGGTCCCACTCCAGTAACCACAGAGGAAAGCCACAGACTAGCCTAGTACTAAGGACTGAGTCTGGAATGCCACAAATGACCCACCACCCTGCCCTGCTGGAGGGTAAACCCCAATACATTGTCAGGCGACCCACTGCCCAGCCCCGCTGGAGGGTAAACCATAATAAGATACTGGGTGACCCAATGCCCAGCCCTGCTGTAGGGTAAACCACAATACATCAACAGGAGACCCACTGCCCATCCCCGCTGGAGGGTAAACCATAATACATCAACAGGCGACCCACTGCCCAGCCCCGCTGGAGGGTAAACCATAATACATCATCAGGAGACCCACTTTCCATCCCTGCTGGAGGGTAGACCTGTGGAATAAGTCGACAGGCGACCCACTGCCCAGCCGTGCTGGAGGGTAGACCTGGAACTAGACGATGAGTGACCCACTGCCCAGTCCTGCTGAAGGGTAGACCCTAAGAAGTCGTCGGGTGACCCACTGCCCAGTCTCTTCAGGAGGGTACACCCTAAGTGCGTCGGGTGACCCACTGCCCAGTCTCTGCTGGAGGGTAGACCCTAAGTGTGTCGGGTGACCCACTGCCCAGTCTCTGCTGGAGGGTAGACCCTAAGGTTTAGTGAGCAACCCACTGACCAGCCCTGCTGGAGGGTAAACCTGAAGAAGTTTATGAGTAACCCACTGCCCAGCCCCGCTGGAGGGTAAAACTCAGAATTGCTCTGGCCATCCCTACTAGAGGGTACAACGCTGGCCAATCAAACATGAAGTGGGTATCACGCAACCACCCAACTCCAGCACAACTCACCCAAAGTGGTTCAGCGCCTCTTCCATCACTGGGTGTCACCAACACCGCTACCAGCTGATCCATCGAGAACAAGACCAGGGGGAGACCACTCAACCCTGCTGGTCAAACAAAAACACAGAGGGACCCTCTATGCCGAGAGAGGTCCCAGTACGCAAAGTAGAACATAGCACGCACTTGGGGCCCACCCGACGTGTGGCCCCGAGTCAACCCGAACCAAGCATACGAACGTCTCAGGTACGAACCACATGTACCTCCAAGCGCTCTCGTATACTCCCAGAGTATACCACGTCTCCAGCCCAAGGGGTATCGTGCACACGACACCCAACGTCAAAATGAAGGCGTGACATAACAACTCCACCTCAAAGGCCCAGGCACGGCCAACCACGTCCCCTCAAGCATTTACATCACTCACACGGGAGTGCACGCGATCACTCGCCAGAGGTCTGCTACAAAGGGTGAACCACCACTGGAGCATCTTTCATGCTCCCACATTTCTCAAGATCTTGCAAGAGGCTCCATACAGCCAAACAGATCACACCGTTGTAATCCTTGCGGAAAAACATGCAAGTTAGACTACTCACTCGCCCGAAACGGTCAACATGTGGAAAGGCACTATTCACCATGACCAAACCCATATGGGGCCCACCCCAAGATCCTGAAACTGAACCAATGGATCACACCACTGCGATCCCCTCGAAAAAACAAACGGGATTGAGAACTCAATCACCCAAAACGACCACCCGGTGAAAAATGTACTATTCATCGTAGCCCGGTCGGGTGGGACCCACACCACATCTCCGAAAGAGGTCGGTCGGACTGCGCCATTGCGATGCTCTCGGAAAAACATGTCGAAATCACTACTCGCTTGAGTAGAATGGGTATCCGGAGAAAAAGATGTGTTCCGTCACACCGCACATGAGCGGCGCCACATGGGACCCGCAACCCGGTCCCGAAACTCAACGAATGGATCACACCATTACGATCCTCTCGAAAAAGAACACAAGATGGACTACTCACTTGTCCAAAACGGTCGCCCGGTGATAAAGATGGAAAAAAATCACCGTCGGCGCCCAAACGGCTCTTGTGGGCCCCGCACCATCGTGCCGAATTACAGCAAGCAGACTACGTCAACTCGACGCCCTCGAAAGACACCCAGCATCGACTACTCGCACGCCCCGAACGGACGTTCGGTGAAAAAGGCGTGAAACGCCGCACGTAGCTCAAGAGTCGGCCCGTGGGGCCCACACATCAACTCCAGTTTCGACGCACGAAACTGCCCAGGAAACCTCCGCCTCATTGCCAGGGCCCCAACGCCACTGACGGCGCTCAAAACAGACGTCGGATGTGTCCGCGCCGTCCAAAACAAGAATCTCGGTAGAAACGCTCGTGCACTTAAAGACACACCGCGCCTCCGCGGCCCCTCGTTTCGGGAATAAAAAATTCCCGAAACCATCTCAAAAACTCTGTCTTGACGCAAGCTCCGCGCTGCCGTAGACAGCGCGCAAAACGGACGCCCTTAGCCCGAAATACGGGCGTCCGAAGTTTGAGGGGCAAAGCCCCTTGGGCCGGACCGGCCCGGACCGTCCGGTCCGCCCTACTTGGGCCGGCCCACGCCGGCCGGCTCGGTCCTTACAGCCGAACCGTGGCTCAGCCGCGGGTCCGGATCACCCCGCCGCAGCCAGATGACCTCGGCTTACTTCTCCCGACCGGCCGCCTCGCGGCTGGTTGATGCCAAACAGCGACCCGCGTTTTGCGGGTCGCGGTCGACGCACGGGGGCCGCGCGCTTCGTGGCCCCCCTCTCCCCCGCTCGCCGGCGCCCGCGGCCGGTGCCGCTGCTAGCTTCTGACAGCCGCCGCCGCCTCCCGGAAGCGATGCCGCCACCTGCTGAAGCCCCGGACGACCGCCCTGCTTCTCCGCGCTCTGCCCCGCGCCGCCGCCGTCTGCCACCTTCGGCCCTCGCCGGAAATCGGTCGTGGCCGGAAAATTTTCCAGGGACCACCAGGAATGATCTGGTAGTCGAAATTTCGATTTGGATAACATTCCGGAATGCTCGGGACAAGATCTACGCGACTACGGGATTGGATCGAAGATCGGGTAGCAATTAGACACTAAAATTCGAATTCAAAGAGGGGTTCAGGATTTAAAACGCAAACGAACACTGCCTACCTCTTTGGGCTTCGCCCGGGGCTTCCCGCATGATCTGCCGCGCGGCATCGTCTCACCTGAGCCCCCTCACCGTAGTCTCCTCGCCAAAGCTCGCCTCGCCGGAGGTGAATGAGGAGGAGGAGGGTTTGAGGGAAAAGAGGAAGAAGAAGAAGGGGGGGTGTTTAAGTACAAATCACTTAAACGCCCGCCCGACAGCCCCGAACCCGAACTCCTGACGGGGTCAGGATTTAGCCTCCCCTAGGCTAAGAACCACGCTCTGAGCGCAACGGAGGTCTTGGAATTTTATTCCCAGAACCCGTTCAAAAGTTATTAAACTTAGTGCCTGAGGCCGCCAAATTAAGAAAACGCCCCTGGGGCAATTTTTCACAAACGACCCGCGCCCACGAAACTTATACCCCTACAAGGGTAAACGGCATGCTCCGAACTCAACGGTGCCATCAGTTTTTCAATCTAAGCCACCATTTAAATGATACAAGAGTTATTCCCTTAAATGAATTAATTTATTTATTTAATCCTTTTAACATTCCAGAAGTGGGCGAGGGTTCCAAACGTCCCGCGCCGACAATTTTTATGTCGTTCCAAGGGTAAACAACCCATTCCGGACACATCCATACACTCGGATATCTGATACGGAACTCTGTTTAGGAGTTATTCCATTTATTTGGCATTTCCAGTGTGAATGCACTGAAAATTAAATTCTGGCCCCTCCGGGGCTCGAAATCGCACACCGTCTGAAGGCGCTGCTCTGGAATATCATCAAAAATATTCCAAAGTCTTTCGCAGCAAAAACCAGGTTCTTACATCATTCCCTCCTTCAAGAATTTTGTCCTCTAAAAGCAAAACTAGGGAGCAACACAGGGTACTAAGCCCACACCTGGCTTTCTCATACCCAGAAGAACCCACGCACAGCTCTGCGTCACTGCGCACAGACCAAAGGATTGATCTGTTAACTCTAGGTTGGCACATGCCGACGTTGTGCACCCACTCCAGACTTTGGGGTTAGGTCAAGGCGGTAGGGTACCTCTCCATCCCTTTGCACGGTCTCAAATGTCCTGAAGGCCCTCGGGGTTAGCTCACCTCCCCAGTCAAACCTCTACGTCGCACACCACAATTGGAATCACCACTCGCACCTGGAACAAGGCCCGGTGATTCCCTACATCAGGATATCCATATGGTGAAACATCCAAGAATATCTGGTCACGCTAGAGGCTCCACAGTCGATACTCTCTTACACGCTCAAAAGGCGAAGGAGTCAAAACCATCGACTAAAGGAAAAGGTCTCGCACCTTTCTCCTTACCACCACAGGGTTACACCCGACGCCCTGCATCACCCTGGTAATACCTCAAACAAGGAGCCGGGAGAGAATCATTTCACACGCAGAGCCTAACAATTCTACTACAAGCAGTAGAAGGGTCGCAAGGTGTACCTCCCACCATCCCGTGCTCTGCAGGATCATAGACATCCAAAGCTCGCGGCTACCCGCGGTTCCAACTGTCATCTCCCAGAGCCTGACGTGGACCACCTAGTAGTGATGGGGAGATCTCGTAATGTCATCCCCCACCTCTAGCTCCTCCCGATCCTCTGCTAGCACCACCTCTCTGGACACTACTCTGATCACGGTGCTGCCTCTGCCGTGGTGGTGCGCCTGCTGCCTGCCCGAAGCTCTCAGCAACTCGGGTTGGGCAGTCTCATGCCAAGTGACCTCGCTCGTCACAAACATAGAACCGGCGCTCTCTGGGCTGCCCTGGTGCCCTCTGGCGCCACTGTGGTGTACGACCACATCTCCAGAACTGGCAGTGGGAGGGCCACCTACATCGAGGTCCTGTCCTCCGGCGCCTGCTAGCTACGGCAGACGTCCCGGCTCCGTCGCGCCCACTGCCACTACCAACCGCAAAAAATGAAAGGAAGCCCTCTGTCACCAGCGCCTGCTCCAGCACCCCGGCATACGTGGAAATTCCAAATGGTACTATGAAAACACGAATCTCTCGGTGGAGACCCTGCTCAAACTTCCACGCCCGGAGGTTGTCGTCATGGAACAAGTCCGGGTAAAAGCATGCACGGTCTGCAAAACTAGCCACGTACTCGGCCACCATCATCCCTCCCTGCTGAAACTGCAGGAGCTCCTGAATCCGAACAGAGCGCAAGTAGGAGGGGCAAAACTCCTCATGGAGCAACAACTGAAGGTCACCCCATGAAAGCGATGACTCGTCATGAAACCGAGTCACCATACTCTACCAACGCTGAGCTGCTCCACGAGAAAGGGTGGCGGCCAAAGCCACTCTCTGATCTGTCGGCTTCTGCACAAGCATAAAAAGGCAAACCAATGCCTCGAGCCAAACCTCTACTGCCTAAGGGTCTGGCTCACCACTGAACCTCGCGGTCTCCGCCGCTGGAACTCACGGAGCGCGCTCAACCTGCGCTCAAGCTCAGCCTGCTGCTCAACAGGTGGGGGGTGCTGGTACCGGCCCACCCGAAGAAAGGGATCACATGATGGGTCCTGGAATGTGGTCTTGTAGCTCACAGGGTCATCGTCACGCACCAAAGATGATATCTGGGCTGGCTGTCTTCGCGGAGAAATCCTGAATATTATCAAGGAGTGTCGCGGTCAGATGAGCATATATGTATATACCGATAACAACAACAATGGGGAGCTGACTCAAGAAGGACAGTCAAAGACTCAGTCCTATGTGATGCACAAACAAATTTCCCTGCAAAAAGTGTCTCAGCATGCCGAGTCGACAAGCGGGTTATCAAGGTCCTGGTGAATGGATACGTCAGCCGCCGCACCATCACTGGACTCCCTAGCCTGAGAGCTGCTCTCGAGACACATTAACATTGTTGCCCTATAGCCTAACCAATTCCTCTTTTAGGGATGTCCGCACAACGCCCCAAGGAACAAACCACCTCTGATACCACTTTGTCACGACCCGACCCTACCCGGGCTCGAGCCGCAACTACCCCAAGCCTGCCTCCATAGGCCAGGGGCTGGCGACCAGCACCGAAGGCACAATAACTCGGGGAGGCCTTTGCCTAAGCACCTGTACACACACACGCAGTAAACTCAATGCAAAATTGCAGAGTAAAAGTAAAGACAAGCAAAGAAATGGAAAGGGAAACTGCTATATATATCCCACAAAGTTCATCGACCTCTATAAGTACAAGAAAAGTGCTGAAAAGGAAAAAGGGGAAAAACACGTGGCCAACCAGAAAAGTGCCACAACCCGGCAACAGGTAAACAAAAAGAAACAGCTGATGGGTCTCCCACCTAGAACCCGGCCACGACCACCGCACGCGGTCCAAGCTCCCAAGCTCCTACGCCCCACTGAAGTCACACTCCACCTGTCCATCGTCTGCAAGGGAACACCAAGTGCGGGCAAAGCCCAAGAAGGGGTGAGTATAAAAATACTCAGAAGGATACCCTGAAGGCTCGAGGGAGCAACAAAAAGAGGTACCGAACGGTGAGCAGTAGAGCAAACAGGAAGGTAAAGGGGTACAACAGAGAGTACAGTAAAGAGTGACAGCTCAACCCATCAGGAGAAAGATAGAACACTCATCCTACCACGAGAAGCTGGACGTGGAAAGCACGTGGCATACCCCACGCGTCTTTGCCTCTCCTGAATGAGAGTAGCAAAAACCCAAGGAGTGGGTACTCAAAACATGGTATATACAAATCCATATGCTCTGTCGAGAAGCCCAAACAACGTCGTAAGGGGATCTCCATCCCGTAGCTCACTCTAAGAAAATGTGTCGCCGACAGTCCCAAAAGTAAACACCATTATTGATGCCCAGCATCCCGCACGTCTCCCCCGAACTGCAAGCCAAGGGGCTCAATCACCGCACATCGACACTATCCGCTTTGGGCGGCACTGACTCGCCCACACTGTTTTAGATCGCGTAACAATAATGCGTCTCGGTGGGGAAAGCGCCCCTCATACTTGAGAGTTCTAGGAAAGTCAAACCACGCCTCGTCACTGTCCCACAGTCGAGAGGTCTCCTCAAAGTTGAGCCGTCACAACACTGACCCGTATAACCAAGGTTCCCCGCTCCGGTAACCACGAAGCAAAGCCACAAACTAGCCTAGTACTATGGACTGATTCTGGAATGCAACAAATGACCCACTGCCCAGCCCTGTTGGAGGGTAATTCATAACCAAATATCGAGTGACCCACTGCCCAGCCCTGCTAGAGGTTAAACCCCAATACATTGTCAGGCGACCCACTGCCCAGCCCCGCTGGAGGGTAAACCATAAAAAGATACTGGGTGACCCACTGCCCAGCCCTGCTGGAGGGTAAACCACAATACATCAACAGGTGACCCACTGCCCAGCCCCGCTGGAGGGTAAACCATAATACATCAACAGACGACCCACTGCCCAGCCCCGCTGGAGGGTAAAACATAATACATCATCAGGCGACCCACTACCCAGCCCCGCTGGAGGGTAGACCTCGAATAAGTCGACAGGCGACCCACTGCCGAGCCGTGCTGGAGGGTAGACCTGGAACTAGACGATGAGCGACCCACTGCCCAGCCCTGCTGGAGGGTAGACCCTAAGAGGTCGTCGGGTGACCCACTGCCCAGTCTCTGCTGGAGGGTAGACCCTAAGTGTTTCGGGTGACCCACTGCCCAGACTCTACTGGAGGGTAGACCCTAAGTGCATCGGGTGACCCACTACCCAGTCTCTGCTGCAGGGTAGACCCTAAAGTTTAGTGAGAAACCCACTGCCCAGCCATGCTGGAGGGTAAACCCGAAGAAGTCGATGAGTAAACCACTGACCAGCCCCGCTGGAGGGTAAAACTCAGAATTGCTCTGGCCATCCCTACTGGAGGGTACAATGCTGGCCAATAGAATATGGAGTGGGTATCGTGCGACCACCCAACTCCAACACAACTCACCCAAAGGGGTTCAGCGTCTCTTCCATCACTGGGTGTCACCAGCACCGCTACTGGCCGATCCATCGAGAACAAGACCAGGGGGAGACCACTCAACCCTGCTGGTCAAACAAAAACACAGAGGGACCCTCTACGCTGCAAGAGGTCCCAGTACGCAAAGTAGAACACATCACGCACTTGGGGCCCACCCGACGTGTGGCCCCGAGTCAACCCCAACCAAGCATACGAACGTCTCAGGTACGAACCACATGTACCTCCAAGCGCTCTCGTATACTCCCATAGTATACCACGTCTCCAGCCCAAGGGCTATCGTGCACACGACACCCAACGTCAAAACGAAGGTGTGACGTAACAACTCCACCTCAAAGGCCCAGGAACGGCCAACCACATCACCTCAAGCATTTACATCACTCACACGGGAGTGCACTCGATCACTCGCGGGAGGTCCGCTACAAGCAAAGTAGGGCGAACCACCATTGGAGCATCTTTCATGCTCCCACATTTCTCAAAATCACGCAAGAGGCTCCGTACAGCCAAACGGATCATACCATTGTAATCTTTGCAGAAAAACATGCAAGTTAGACTACTCACTCGCCCGAAACAGTCAATAGGTGGAAAAGGTACTATTCACCATGACCAAACCCATGTGGGGCCCACCCCAAGATCCTGAAACTGAACCAACGGATCACGCCACTGGGATCCCCTCGGAAAAACACATGGGATTGAGTACTCAATCACCCAAAACGACCACCCGGTGAAAAATGTACTATTCACCATAGCCCGGTTGGGTGGGACCCACACCACATCTCTGAAAGAGGTCGGGCGGACTGCGCCATCACGATGCTCTCAGAAAAACACGTCGAAAGAACTACTCGCTTGAGTAGAATGGGTATCTAGAGAAAAAGATGTGTTACGGCACACTGCACACGAGCGGCGCTACATGGGACCCGCAACCCGGTCCCGAAACTCAATGAACGGATTGCACCGTTGCGATCCTCTTGAAAAAGCACACAAGATGGACTACTCACTTGTCCAAAACAGTCGCTCGGTGATAAAGATGGAAAAAAATCATCATTGGCGCCCAAACGGCTCTCGTGGGACCCGCACCATCATGCTGAATTACAGCAGGCAGACTGCGCCAATGCGACGCACTCGAAAAAACACCCAACATCGACTGCTCGCACGCCCTGAACGGACATCCGGTGAAAAAGGCGTGAAACGCCGCACACAGCTCAAGAGTCGGCCCGTGGGGCCCACGCCTCAACTCCGGTTTCGACCCCCGAAACTGCCCTGGAAACCTATGCCTCAGTGCCAGGGCCCTAACGCCGCTGACGGCGCTCAAAACGGACGTCGGACGTGTCCGCGCCGTCCAAAACAAAAATCTTGGGAGAAACGCTCGTCTACTTAAAGTCACGCCGCGCCTCCGCCGCCCCTCGTTTTGGGAATTAGAAATTCCCGAAACCATCTCAAAAACTCCGTCTTGATGCAAGCTCCGCGCTGCCGCAGATGGCACGCAAAACGGACGCCCGTAGCCCGAAATACGGGCGTCCGAAGTCGGAGGGGCAAAGCCCCTTGGGCCGGACCGGCCCGGACCGGCCGGTCCGCCCTGCTTGGGCCGGCCCGCGCCGGCCGGCCTGGTCCGCACAGCCGGCCCGCGGCTCAGCCGCAGGTCCGGTTCACCCCGCCGCGGCCAGCTGGCCGCAGTTTACTTCTCCCGACCGGCCGCCTCGCGGCTGGTTGATGCCAAACAGCGACCCGCTTTTTGCGGGTCGCGGTCGACGCACGGGGGTCGCGCGCTTCGCGGCCCCCCTCTCCCCCGCTCGTCAGCGCCTGTGGCCGGCGCCACCGCCGGCTTCCGAGAGCCACCGCCGAAGGCTTCCGCCGCCTCCTGGAAGCGTCTCCGCCACCTGCTGAAGCCCCGGCCGACCGCCCTGCTGTGCCGCGCTCCTCCCCGCGCCGCCGCCGTCTGCCGCCTTCAGCCCTCGCCGGAAACCGGCCGTGGCCGGAAACTTTTCCAACGACCACCGAGAACGATCCGGTGGTCAAAATTTTGATCCGGATAACATTCCTGAAAGCTCAGGACAATATCTACGCGACTATGGGATTGTATCGATGATCGGGCAGCAATTAGATACTAAAATTCGAATTGAAAGAGGGGTTCGGGATTTAAAACGCAAACGAACAACGCCTACCTCGTTGGGCTTCGCCCGGCGCTTCCCGCGCGATCTGCCGCGCGCCATCGTCTCGTCGGAGCCCCCTCACCAGAGTCGCCTCGCCGGAGCTCGCCTCGCCGGAGGTGAAGGAGGGGGAGGAGGGTTTGAGGGAGAAGAGGAAGAAGAAGAAGGGGGGGGGGGTGTTTAAGTACAAATCACTTAAACGCCCGCCCGACAGCCCCGAACCCGAACTCCCGACGCGGTCAGGATTTAGCCTCCCCTAGGATAAGAACCACGCTCTAAGCACAATTTCGGTCTCGGAATTTTATTCCGAGACCCCGTTCAAAAGTTATTAAACTTAGTGCCCGAGGCCGCCAAATTACGAAAACGCCCCTGGGGCCATTTTTCACAAACGGCCCGCGCCCACGAAACTTATACCCCTCCTAGGGTAAAAGGCACGCTCCGAACTCAACAGTGCCCTCGGTTTTCTAATCTAAGCAACCGTTTAAAAGATACAAGCGTTTTTCCATTAAACGAATTAATTTATTTATTTAATCCGTTTAACATTCCAGAAGCGGGTGAGGGGTCCAAACGTCCCGCGCCGACAATTTTTATGTCGTTCCTAGGGTAAACACCCCATTCCGGACCCATACGTACACTCAGATCTCTGATCTAGAACTCTGTTTAGGATTTATTCCATTTATTTGGCGTTTCCATTGTGAACGCACTGAAAATTTAATTCCGGCCACTCCGGGGCTCAGAATCGCACGCCGTCTGAAGGCGCTGCTCTGGAATATCATCAAAAATATTCCAAAGTCTTTCGCAGAAAAAACTGGGTTCTTACATCATTCCATCCTTCAATATTTTCATCCTCGAAAAGAAAAACTAAGGAGCAACACAGGGTACTAAGCCCACCCCTGGCTTTCTCATAACCAGAAGAACCCCCGCACAGCTCTGCGTCACTGCGGACAGACCAAAGGATTGATCTGTTAACGCTAGGTCAGACCATGCCGAAGTTGTGCACCCACTCCAGACTTTGGGGTTAGGGCAAGGCGGTAGGGTACCTCACCATCCCTTTGCACGGTCTCAAACGGCCTGAAGGCCCTCGGGGTTAGCTCACCTCCCCAGTCAAACCTCTACGTCGCACGCCGCGATTGGAATCACCGCCCGCACCTGGAACAAGGCCCGGTGATTCCCTCCTTCAGGATATCCATATGGTGAAACACCCAAGGATATCTGCTCACGCTAGAGGCTCTATAGTCTATGCTCTCTTACACGCTGAAAAGGCGAAGGAGTCAACACCATCGACTAAAGGAAAAGGTCTCGCACCTTTCTCCTTACCACCACAGGGTTACACCCGACGCCCTGCATCACCCTGGTAAAACCTCAAACAAGTAGCCGAGAAAGAATCATTTCACACGCAGAGCCTAACAATTCTACTACAAGCAGTAGAAGGGTCGCAAGGGGTACCTCTCACCATCCCGTGCTCTGCAGGATCATAGACATCCAAAGCTCGCGGCTACCCGCGATTCCAACTGTCAGCTCCCAGAGCCTGACGTGGACCACCTAGTGGTGATGGGGAGATCTCGTAATGTCGTCCCCCACCTCTAGCTCCTCCCTCTCCTCTGCTAGCACCACCTCTCTAGACACTACTCTGATCACGGTGCTGCCTCTGCCGTGGTGGTGCGCCTGCTGCCTGCCCGAAGCTCTCAGCAACTCGGGTCGGGCAGTCTCGTGCCAAGTGACCTCGCCCGTCACAAGCATAGCACCGGCGCTCTCTAGGCTTCCCTGGTGCCCTCTGGCACCACTGTGGTGTACGACCACATCTCCGGAACCGGTAGTGGGAAGGCCACCTGCATCGAGGTCCTGTCCTCCGGCGCCTGCTAGCTATGGCAGACGTCCCGGCTCCGTCGCGCCCACTGCCACTACCAACCGCAAAACATGACAGGAAGCCCTCTGTCACCAGCGGCTGCTCTAGAACCCCGGTATACGTGGAAATTCCAAAGGGTACTATGACAACATGAATCTCTCGGTGGAGATCCTGCTCAAACTTCCACGCCTGGAGGTTGTCGTCATGGCACAAGTCCGGGTAAAAGCGTCCACGGTCTGCAAAACTAGCCGCGTAATCGGCCACCATCATCCCTCCCTGCTGAAAATGCATGAGCTCCAGAATCCAAACGGAGCACAAGAAGGAGGGGAAAAACTCCTCACGGAGCAACAACTAAATGTTGCCCCATGAAAGGGACGACTCGTCAAGAAACCGACTCACCAGACTCTACCAACGCCGAGCTGCTCCATGAGAAAGGGTGGCGGCCAAAGCCACTCTCTGATCTGTCGGCGTCTGCACAAGCCTAAAAAGGAGAACCACTTCCTCGAGCCAAAACCCTGCTGCCTAAGGGGCTGTCTCACCACTGAACCTCAGCGGTCTCCGCCGTTGGAACTCACGGAGCGTGCTCAACCTGCGCTAAAGCTCAGCCTTCTGCTCAACAGGTGGGGGTGCTGGTACCGGCCCACCCAGAGAAAGGGATCACATGATGGGTCCTGGACTGTGGTCTCGTAGCTCACAGGGTCATCTTCACGCACCAAAGCTGATATCTGGGCTGGCTGTCTTCGCGGAGACATCCTGAATATTATCAAGGAGTGCCGCGGTCAGATAAGCATATATGTATATACCGATAACAACAACAATGGGGAGCTGACTCAAGAAGGACAGTCAAAGACTCAGTCCTATGTGATGCACAAACAAATTTCCCTGCAACAAGTGTCTCAGCATGCCGAGTCGACAAGAGGGTTATCAAGGTCCTGGTGAATGGATACGTCGGTCGCTGCACCATCACTAGACTCCCTGGCCTGAGAGCTGCTCTCGAGACATGTTAACATTGTTGCCCCATATCCCAACCAATACCTCTTTTAGGGACGTCCGCACAATGACCCAAGGAACGAACCACCTCTGATACAACTTTTTCACGACCCGACCCTACCCGAGCTCGAGCCGAAACTACCCCAAGCCCGCCTCCATAGGCCAGGGGCTGGCGAACAGCGCTGAAGGCACAATAACTCGGGGAGGCCTTTTCCTAAGCACCTGTACACACACACGCAACAAACTCAATGCAACAGTGCAGAGTAAAAGTAAAGAAAAGAAAAGAAAAGGAAAGGGAAAATGCTATATATATCCCACAAAGTGCATCGACCTCTATAAGTACAAGCAAAGTGCTGAAAAGGAAAAAGGGGCAAAACACGCGCCCAACCAGAAAAGTGCCACAACCCGGCAACAGGTAAATAAAAAGAAACAGCTGACGGGTCTCCCACCTGGAACTCTTCCACGACCACCGCACGCGGTCCAAGCCCCCAAGCTCCTATGCCCCACCGAAGTCACGCTCCACCTGTCCATCGTCTGCAAGGGCACACCAAGTGCGGTCAAAGCCCAAGCATGGGTGAGTATAAAAATACTCAGTAGGATTTCCCGAAGGCTCGAGGGAGCAACAAAAGGAGGTACCAAAGGGTGAGAAGTAGAGCGAACAGGAAGGTAAACGGGTACAACATAGAGTACAGTAAAGAGTGAAAGTTGAACCCATCAAGAGAAAGATAGAAGACTCATCCTACCACGAGAAGCTGGACGCGGAAAGCACGTGGCATACCCCGTGCGTCTTCGCCTCTCCTGAAGGTGAGTAGCCAAAACCCAAGGAGTGGGTACTCAAAACATGGTATATACAAATACATATGCTCTGTCGAGAAGCCCAAAAAATGTCGTAAGGGGATCTCCATCTCATGGATTAGTCTAAGAAAATGAGTTGCTGACAGTCCCAAAAGTAAACACCATCATTGATGCCCAGCATCCCACATGTCTCCCCCGAACCGCAAGCCAAGGGGCTCAATCACTACACTTCGACACTATCCTCTTTGGGTGGCACTGACTCTCCCGCACGGTTTTAGATCGCGTCACAAGAACGCGTCTCGGTGGGGAAAGCGCCCCTCGTACTTGAGAGTTCTAGGAAAGTCAAACCACGCCTCGTCACTGCCCCGCAGTCGAGAGGTCTCCTCAAAGTCGATCTGTCACAACACTGACCCGTATAACCAAGGGTCCCGCTCCAGTAACCACGGAGGAAAGCCACAGACTAGCCTAGTACTAAGGATTGGGTCTGGAATGGCACAAATGACCCACTGCCCAGCCCTGCTGGAGGGTAATTCATAACCAAATATCGGGTGACCCACTGCCCAGCCCTGCTGGAGGGTAAACCCCAATACATCGTCAGGCGACCCACTGCCCAGCCCCGCTGGAGGGTAAACCATAATAAGATACTGGGTGACCCACTACCCAGCCCTACTGGAGGGTAAACCACAATAGATCAACAGGCGACCCACTGCCCAGCCCCGCTGGAGGGTAAACCATAATACATCAATAAGAGACCCACTGCCCAGCCCCGCTAGAGGGTAGACCATAATACATCATCAGGCGACCCACTGCCCAGCCCCGCTGGAGGATAGACCTGGAATAAGTCGACAGCCGACCCACTGCCCAACCGTGCTAGAGGGTAGACCTGGAACTAGAGGACGAGCGACCCACTGCCCAGCCCTGCTGGAGGGTAGACCCTAAGAGGTTGTCAGGTGACCCACTGCCCAGTCTCTACTGGAGGGTAGAACCTAAGTGCGTCGGGTGACCCACTGCCCAGTCTCTGGTAGAGGGTAGACCCTAAGTGCGTCGGGTGACCCACTGCCCAGTCTCTGCTGAAGGGTAGACCCAAAAGTTCAGTGAGAAACCCACTGCCCAACCCTGCTGGAGGGTAAACCCGAAGAAGTCAATGAGTAACTCACTGCCCAGCCCCGCTGGAGGGTAAAACTCAGAATTGCTCTGGCCATCCCTACTGGAGGGTATAACGCTGGACAATCGAACATGGAGTGGGTATCGTGCAACCACCCAACTCCAACACAACTCACCCAATGTGGTTCAGTGCCTCTTCCATCACTGGGTGTCACCAGCACCGCTACCGGCCGATCCATCGAGAACAAGACCAGGGGGAGACCACTCAACCCTACTGGTCAAACAAAAACACAGAGGGACCCTCTACGCCGCGAGAGGTCCTAGTATGCAAAGTAGAACACAGCAAGCACTTGGGGCCCACCCGACGTGTGTCCCCGAGTCAACCCCAACCAAGCGTACGAACGTCTCAGGTACGAACCACATGTACCTCCAAGCGCTCTCGTATACTCCCAGAGTATACCACGTCTCCAGCCCGAGGGCTATCGTGCACACGACACCCAACGTCAACATGAAGGCGTGACGTAACAACTCCACCTCAAAGTCTCAGGCACGGCCAACCACGTCACCCCAAGCATTTACATCACTCACACGAGAGTGCACACGATCACTCGCCAGAGGTCTGCTACAAGCAAAGTAGGGAGAACCACCACTGGAGCATCTTTCATGCTCCCACATTTCTCAAGATCTCACAAGAGGATCCGTACAGCCAAATGGATCACACGGTTGTAATCCTTGTAGAAAAACATGCATGTTAGACTACTCACTCGCCCGAAATGGTCAACAGGTTGAAAAGGTACTATTCACCATGACCAAACCCGTGTGGGGCCCACCCCAAGATCCCGAAACTGAACCAACGGATCACGCCACTGCGATCCCCTCGGAAAAACACACAGGATTGAGCACTACTCGCTTGAGTAGAATGGGTATCCGGAGAAAGAGATGCGTTCCGGCACACCGCACACGAGAGGCGCCACGTGGGACCCGCAACCCGGTCTTAAATCTCAATGAACGGATCGCACCGTTGCGATCCTCTCCAAAAACCACACAATATGGACTACTCAATTGTCCAAAACAGTCGCCCGGTGATAAAGATGGAAAAAAATCACCGTCGGCGCCCAAACGGCTCTCGTGGGCCCCGCACCATCGTGCCGAATTACAGCAGGCAGACTGCGCCAACGCGACGCCCTCGGAAAAACACCCAACATCGACTGCTCGCACGCCCTGAACGGACGTCCAGTGAAAAAGGCGTGAAACGCCGCACGCAGCTCAAGAGTCGGCCCGTGGGGCCCATGCCTCAACTCCGGTTTTGATGCACGAAACCACCCTGGAAACCTCCGCCTCAGTGCCAGGGCCCCAACGCCGCTGACGGCGCTCAAACGGACGTCGGACGCGTCCGCGCCGTCCAAAACATGAATCTCGGGAGAAACGCTCGTCTACTTAAAGACACGCCGCGCCTCTGCGGCACCGTGTTTCGGGAATTAAAAATTCCCAAAACCATCTCAAAAACTTTGTCTTGACGCAAGCTCCGCGCTGCCGCAGACTGCGCGCAAAACGGAAGTCCGTAGCCCGAAATAAGGGTGTCCGAAGTTAGAGGGGCAAAGCCCCTTGGGCCGGACCGACCGGTCCGCCTTGCTTGGGCCGGCCCGCGCCGGCCGGCCCGGTCCGCAAAGCCAGCCCGCGGCTCAGCCACGGGTCCGGTTCACCCCACCGTGGCTAGCTGGCCGCGGCTTACTTCTACCCACCGGTCGCCTCGCGGCCGGTTGATGCCAAATAGCGACCCGTGTTATGCGGGCCGCGGTCGATGCACGGGGGCCGCGCGCTTCGCAGCCCCACTCTCCTCCGCTCGCCGGTGCCTGCGGCCGGCGCCGCGGCCGGCTTCCAACAACCACCGCCGAAGGCTGCCGCCATCCCCCGGAAGCACCGCCGCCACCTGATGAAGCCCCGGCCGACCGCCCTGCTGCGCCGCGCTCCGCCCCGTGCCGCCGCCGTCTGCCGCCTTCGGCCCTCGCCGGAAACCGGCCGTGGCTGGAAAATTTTCCAAGGACCACCGGGAATGATCCGGTGGTTGAAATTTCGATCCGGATAACTTTCCGGAAAGCTCGAGACAAAGATCTACATGACTACGGGCTTGGATCAAAGATCAGACAGCAATTAGAGACTAAAATTCAAATTCAAAGAGGGGTTCGGGATTTAAAACGCAAACGAACACCGCCTACCTCGTTGGGCTTCGCCCGGCGCATCCCGCGCGATCCGCCACGCGCCATCGTCTCACCGGAGCAACCTCTCCAGAGTCGCCTCGCCGGAGCTCACCTCGCCGGAGGTGAAGGAGGGGGAGGAGGGTTTGAGGGAGAAGTGGAAGAAGAAGAGGGGCGGTGTTTAAGTACAAATCACTTAAATGCCCGCCCGACAGCCCCGAAGCCGAACCCCCGATGGGGTCAAGATTTAGCCTCCCTTAGGCTAATACCCACGCTCTGAGTGCAACGGCGGTCTCGGAATTTTATTCCAAGACCCCATTCAAAAGTTATTAAACTTAGCGCCCGAGGCCGCCAAATTACGAAATCTCACCTGGGGCCATTTTTCACAAACTGCCAGAGCCCGCGAAACTTATACCCCTCCTAGGGTAAACTGCACGCTCTGAACTCAACGGTGCCCTCAGTTTTCCAATCTGAGCCACCATTTAAAAGATACTAGCATTTCTCCCTTAAACAAATTAATTTATTTATTTAATCCGTTTAACATTCCAGAAGCGGGCGAGGGGTCCAAACATCCCGCGCCGACAAGTTTTATGTCGTTCCTAGCATAAACACCCCATTCCGGACCCATCTGTACACTCGGATCTCTGATCCGGATCTCCGTTTAGGATTTATTCCATTTATTTGGCGTTTCCAGTGTGAACGCACTGAAAATTTAATTCCGGCCACTCCGGGGCTCGGAATCGCACGTCGTCTGAAGGCGCTGTTCTGGAATATCATCAAGAATATTCCAAAGTCTTTAGTAGAAAAAACCAGGTTCTTACATGTAGTACCATTAAATGATGGTGGATGTTGTCACATAATGTGTTTTAACATTTATCTTTCATGTTGTGGATCAGGAAGATCCTTATGGGTAAGTTTATTTTTCATAACCAGAGTCAGTTTTCCTGGTATAGTTATAAGTTACTCAGCCCCAGTTGCATCTCCATAACCAACATCGTTATCTTCCTTATGGGGGAAATCCATGCATGGGAAACACACATTCATGTGGTTTCCATTACTTCCATTAGATTTCAATTCTATAAAAGGGAATACACTAAATTAGGCTTTGAATCATAATGTATAATATCGAACTATAAAATAACACAACATAAATTGTAATTTTACAATAATATCCTAATCATAAGAATGGCTACTTTGGGGATATATTTATTCTGAATTACTTTATAATGTTTTGTAATGAAAATTTGAATTATCCTAAGAATATCAACAGGGAGTGTCAAACCAGGTGTGTTGTACGGCCCATTTTCGTGTACCAGGTAACCCTAGGTTCGTCCTAAAGCACCATTTAGGAGTTGTTACTCTAAGGTACATATGTTCTAAAACCACATCAACTAGTAGTATATAGACTACAATTTATTTTCTTTAAATATCCACATAATCTATACCTTACCAAAATTATAGGATGTTCTCATATTTTTATCATAAATGTATATTGTAGGATTTTATTTCCCTAATATATGATTTCTAAGTCTTGTTTATAAGGTTTCTATTAATCTTCCTATGATTCTAACTTTAAGAACCCATTACCCCTGGTTTCTAGAGTTAGTTACTTATATTAATTTATTAGTATGTTTTAATGTATGTCATATCCCAAAGGACATAATAGTGTGTTATTTTTGGAAAACTAGATACGAACATAATATTTACATTACAACTTTAAAGAAAAAACTACATTGCAAATCCATTGGAAACCCCCATAAGCTCTTATATTATTCCTGTAAGTCATTCATAATAATATTCATCTTTAAATCCTAGGGAAAAATAAAACATATGAAAAGAGTGAGCTCAATGTATCCATAAGGTTAAGTGATATAGAACATGTTATCATAATTATAAATATTTTTCATGGTTAATAATTTAAAACGCATGCCTTTAAAAAAAACTTGGGCATAATATGGCAGAAATGAAATGTAAGTAAATAAATCCATATAACTGATCATAAGTGTAACACCCCAGGTAAATAAAGAATATGACATTTTCATATTTATCCATATTTGTGAATAAAATATTAATATTACTTTAAAGGGGACACTATGCACGATGGCGTACCCAATATGCAACAATGAGTTTCTTGAGAATCTTGTGTTGCACTCTAATAATAAAATAATATAATTTTAAATGGTAGTTAACGCCTAGCTGTTGTAATGGCGGGAATGAACAGAACTAACTAAAAAATGATTATATATGTTTGTCAAATATTTTTACTCTTTACAATAAATGTTATAGGATTAAAAATGCGAATGAATCCAATTTTAAGCGTAAACATTCCAATATTCTTTAAAAGGTCGATTAACCGCCTTTTGATGGCGAACCTATTTTAAATCCACCTTTTGTCAATTTTATGTGTTATATTTGAAAAAATAAAATTCTTCTTTAGAATCGGGACATCAAAATTTACTTTGTGTAAATTTTTGGTATTTTTTCGAAAAAGTTCAATTTTTAATTAATAGTGAAAAATGTGTATTTTAATTCAAAACCTATTTTTAATCTAATTTATTTATATGATTATATTATCTTTTTAATTGGTTTTAAAGTGAAATTAGAATATATTTTTACCATTTAATCAAATATTGGTCATTGTAATTAATTTCACTTTGAAATTTGACTTAAACTAGTGTCAATCTTTTGATATATATTGTTTCATAAAAACATGCTATTTGTTCTGACAACGGGAATTAATTATTAAATTAATTAATGTAAATTATATGTTATGAATTTTTTAAAATAGACATCATTTTTGAATTCGGAATATCAAATATAGATTATGGTGAATTTTTGGTAATTTTCTGAAAAACGTCAATTTTTGATGAATAGTGAAACCACTAAGTGGTAATTATAAAAACTGATTTTCCGTTTAAATGAAATTTTTCCACCTTTGTGTTTTGAATTTCAAAAATCCAACATAAATGGTTTTCATTAAGAAGTAAAATTTGGTTTAATGGGATTAGAATAATTTTTTGGTGAATAGTAACTTATTAAGTTTTTAATCGCGATTAGAGTTAATTAGTGTTGTTTAAGGTTTGAATAATGTTTTAATAAAATGAAATGACCTAGAAACATGTCCTACCCTCATTGGATGTGTCATGGACGACCACAAAAATCCATGGGTCAAATTGGGGACCCCATGGAGCCACTTTGGTTGGAAAATGACATAAATACCTTTTTATTTAATGTCAAAGTAAAAAATGACTCAAACATGAGATGTTTCACTAAAACAATTTTTACACGGGGTAATACAAATCATATTTTTGACTATAAATAGTCACTGGAAATCTAATAAGCTTTCCTAAATCATAGTATTAGTTTTATAATTTTTAGACATTAAATAAATTAAATTAATTATGACATCATGATGATGCAGTGATTACCTCATTATTTAACGATTTCAATAAAATGGAAATATAATGTAAAATCTAAGACCTAAACATGTCCAAAACCTATTGTATGGGTGGATTTCGAACCCTTATCACCTTATCCTATAAAAACATCAATTTTGGACCATTAAAATTCGAAACTCATTCTGAAATAAAGTAACATTTCTTTACATTTCAAAAGTGCCCTCCTCTCCTCTTATAAAAGGCCCCACCTCTACCTCCTCACCCACACTTCCAAAGCCTTTGGCTCGGAAAAACCCTTCCCATTTTGTCTCTCCACACCCCTATATAACTCCTTGAAGCCTCACTTTCGGCAAAAGGCTTCCCAAGGAAGCCTTTGAGCTCAAACCAAAGGGAGTTACCTGATTTTAAGGTAATGTCTTCACTTGTGTCCTTTTGTTTTATTTTGCTTCTCCAACACCCTAAACACTTTTTATTCATTTATTTTGTAACAAATACAGTATCTTCAATATACTATGATGTTGTTATAAGAAGGATTAGAGCTACACTTACACACACCTACATCTAATGGTTAAAGAACATACTGTTTCTGTGGATGGTGAATTTCGGCCTCACGAAATGATGATTGTTCAAAATTCATCTAACACCTTCAATGGTGGCCATTAAGATGACACTATATTTATATATGATATATAATATGTTTATTTTTTACTTAAGCTTATGTATTTTTCATTTATGTCATACCTTTATGGTTTCCATTATGGGTAAACACGATATCTTCATTTAAGGAAGTGCGGACTACCGCCCCCTCAAAGTGATGTGATTCGTTAATACCATATGTGGTACGTATAAAGGATATATTTAATGATATTATATATAATACCATACTGGAATTAAAATACTATTATGTATCCTTATTTTTTAATTCCATTAAATATGAAATATAAATGGAAATAGCGTTCATGCGTACGTACGACTTACCGTCTCCATGAATGGTACATTTCATTTCTTATCTCAAAATGTTATGTACTATTATAAGTACATATATATAATGGATATATATGTAATATATTACATCTAAATTATGTATATCAGTCTGGAATTATAACATATATATATATATATATATATATCTCATTTTGTTCTAATTCCATTAATAAGACAATAAACGAAAGTAGCGTTCATACGTACGTACGGCCTACCGTCTCCAAGAACGGTGCTTTTAATTTTATCATAAAATGATATGGAATAGTATAAATTGAATATATACTGGATATATACGATATTTAAAACATCAATACTATTCTGGATATGATGTACCTATAACTACATGGAAAATTATTTTCCAACAAGTTCAATTTTTGACTCATGTACCAAACATCGACAAAAACGTCTGATATGAACTCATATTATTAACCAATTATTATAACATTAAAATATGTGATATGAACTGAATAATAATCTTTATATAAGTTCATTAAGCAATTATAAATTGACCAAAGTTTATTATTTAGGAATATAAAGAAACGAACAAGACAAGTTGGACTTGAGGTAAGGGATCCTACTCCTCTCTTTCTTTTTAAGTACACTCTTTTATGTCATTCCTTTTAAAGCCCATATTTCTTGTTATTGAGATGTTATTTTATATTACTCTTACTTTAATTTTTATGTTCATATGATGAGAGACCCTATTCTCTATCATCAATCCATTTTGGATGTTTTGAGTGGCGCCGTTAGGCTGCCGAATTTTCATAAGAGATCTAACCTCTCTCTTTCTTTTTAAGTACTCTCATTTATGTCACTTCTTTTAAGCTACTATTTTTATGTTGGGGGATGTTCTTTTATATTCCTCTTTCTGTAAACTTTATTTTAATACGATGAGAGACCCTATTTGATCTCATCAATCCATTTTTGTATGTTTTAAGTCGCACTGCTAAGCTGCCGAGTTTTCGTAATAGATTTTTCATCTCACTTTTAGTCCTGTGAGATTTATGCTACATTTTCAACCATTTACTTTGAGTGGTTTATGTACTTCCCATTATTATACTATTTGTTTAATATAACTTCATTTATGTGTATTTACATATTTATTGTATTACCCTTCATCAAGGGGTGTACGTTTCGAGAGTTACCCAATTCGATAAGGGAACCTTTCACCCTCCTCTTTTTAAAAGACTTATTTTTTATGCCTTTTAATTCACATGCTATTATGTTGGTATATGTTCTTCTATATCCTTATTGATTTAAATTTTAGGTCCATGTGATGAGGTACCCTTTTTATCTCTCATCAACTCATTTTCTGAATTTTGTAGTGACCCCATTAGGGTGTATAATTTTTGCAAGGGAACTTCTTAACCCAAATTTTATTCTTTGGGATAAACTTTTACTCCTTGAATATGTCGTTCTATGAATATGTGTGAATAACCTCTGATTGTTTTACACTTAATATCCACTTATATTTGGTGTATTCTTTTGTCACACATAATTATGTAATTTATTTATCCTTAAACCAAGGATACCATCTTTGTAAGGGACTTTGTCTCAATCTCCATTCATTGAGGAATATATTGTTTTATAAACAACCTTCTTTTATTAGGTGTATAAACCCCTTTGACTTTTATTTTTATCCAAAAAGGAACATTTTTTATACGAAGCGTTTTACTAAACGACAAAAGGGAATGTTTTTGTCGTACGTAATGTGGCGACAACGACTTCTCAGCCACCGTGACCATTATTTGAGTTTTGGCTTCCTCTCCAAGACATACCTTCTTTTTAAAAGAAAAGTAAATACCATATTTTACTTTTATTTTAATTTGGTATTGAAAATGGTTTTCATAATGTTTTTATATCAATGTGTTGTATTGATATCTTGTTATTGAAAGGTGGAAATGTTATGTTTTCTTTATGCATGTTTTATGTGATAAGATTATGTTATGGTTCTTGGGAACTGTTATGAATACGGGTGGTTCCGTGATAAACTAAGGGCGGGTGAGCCCTATATAGCTCTCCAATGCATTGGGTAATGCAAAGGAGTGAAACGTTAAGGTTTCTCCGAAGAGATTTCGGGAATATACTGTGGTGGGTATTCCAAATGTAACCAAGAGGGTTACTTCTTACGTAAGAATGTTATGAATGCCTCAAGTTACCTTTATGTCTTATTATTTCTATGATATATTCATGATTTGATGAGGTATGTTAAAGGGATTATGTTTTATGGGTAAAGTATGATTTCATTCTTATGTATATATGAACTCATGTTTCTTTTCCATATTTTTATAACCCTTACTGAGATTTTTATGCTCATCCCAAGTTTTTTTTGAAATGTTTTTTAGAGTTCAAGGGAAAGGTACATGATATGATGATAGTGTCAAGGAAGTGTCAAGAAAGAATCCATGTTTTATTTTAAATATGTTTCTGTTGATGGGAAAAATGAATACTATCTTTATGTAACCACTTCATTTAAATGTGGAATATAATACATGTTTTATGATCTAATTCTCTAAAACTCTAAACCTGAAAAGATCCTTAATGTTTAATCTTGTAATAACTCATGATTAAGTAAGGTTTAATGCTGGGGCCTTATAATAAGATAATGAAACATAACCATGGATATTTTACTCGTCTAAATAATAACATGGTTTAATAATTACTATTATCATAATGAGGTAATACATAATGTCGGACATTTGAAACATATTGTCAAGACCTCGGCCAAGACGTCTAAAAATACAATTTTAAGGACTCATTCAAAACCCAATTCCTTTTTGTCTCATTAGAACAACTGATGCATAAAGGGATATAGTGTGCCCCACCCATAAATTTATAATTCCGATTAATTTATTATATAAACTATACTAAACATAAAAATTATAACCATATGAAATAACTTTCCCCAATCTGTGGACATAATCACTAACCATTCTGAATAGTATAATAAATTGTATCAAGATATAACACCCATAGTAAAACTATTCATAAACCACTTAATAAAATATATTAAATTCTAATCATTATATTTTTATCTCAATAAATCATAAGAATCCATATTGGTATATAAATAGATGAAAATTATCTAATGAAATAATCTAAGAATCCTTGAGAATAATACTCTTTTACTTTGAAAAGAATATTTATTTTCGAAAAAAATTAAATTAAAATAGAAATGAACAAAGATATTTTTTCCAAGATAAAATTATTTATTTTTTTAAATAAAATTTGGTTATAATAGATTATATTGTGCACTTGAAAATTGGTAAGACGCGAAGTAGTTTCCTTTAATCGGGAATTCTTATCTTAAATAATTGAGAAGGGGGTCCTTGTAAAACAAGTATTTTACACACATGATAGATGAACTAAATAGAATACATGATATTTGAAAATATACCCATAATTTAAAATTATTATATAATATAAATAATTAATTACATTGGTTTATAGTGGAATAAATCACAACCTAAATGAAAATGGAGGTTCGGGAAGAAAACCCTTACCTTTTGTTTGAATGTGTTCTACACTTGACCTTAACATCTTGGATAATCAAAATAAATCCATTAATTAATTAATTAATAACCTTACATACAATTATTTTATTTATTATAATTTTTTATGTTAATATTTGGCCTTTTATGAGTTATGAGATACATTTTTATTTCATGGTAGAGTTTGTTTTCTTGGTTTTCATGATTGGTATACTTGTATATGGGTATAGAAGTTAATGTGGAAATGGTATAATTATCCATAATTTAATATATATGATATTTATGAACATATATAATTTTAAATGTTTATATATATCATTTGGGTATATGTTAGGGGTTTGAATAATTAGGTAAGATATTTAACGATAATCATTTACATTTTTACGATGATTATTGATCATAACAAAATCATTTTATTTTATCATTTAATATTAATTAAACATGTTACATAAAAATCATTAGAAATGTTGTAATAAATATATTATAGTATGTTTTTACCATTAAAAATAATATCATGACCATCCATGATTAATAAATTGATGAACAAAAGTTCATCATCCACAAAGGATGTAAATCAGCCCCTCTTGGACGATGATTTTGTTTTTAAAATTAAAGTGGGAGAGTAAAGAGATCAATGGAAAATATCAAATCAAAATGATATAATTCTAGTATATAAATTATAAATATGTTTTCATGATTATTTGGATATAGGATTTGAAGATAGGTTAAGAAAAGAAAATATATTGAAGTGAAATTAAAAGAAAAATGAAGAGGATTTACCTTTTGAATTATCCTTCTTGAGAACCTCTTTAAAGAAAAGAGTTTTGCATGTTTTGTAATTCCAAGAGATCCTGGGAATGTGGATAGACTAGGGAAGAGAATTTTTTTCATAACATTGAACTAGTTCAAGGCTTATTGGGGTGAGGAGAAAAGGGGGTGAAGGGTGGTTTTATAGTGGAGGAGAGGGGTGATTTCTCATTACTTAATTCATTATTTTTTATTTTTCTCAAGATAATAAATAGTGTTGATTATTGAAACTAAATACATTAATTAGATAATTTGAGTTTGAAAAAATGGTTCTTACATCATCCATTACTCAATGAATAGATTATTTGACTTATAATGTATATATATAATAAATTACCGTATTTTACCATTCACAAAAAACTCATGTAATTTATAAAATTCCCAAAAATATCACCTTAACCAGTTTTTAAAAATTAAAATCCAATAAAAAACATCATTTTATGAAAATAATTTTATAAATAAGAGAAATTTAATTTTAAATCATCATTTACTAAAAGAAATAGTTATAATACAAACTAATTTTATAACACCCTAGAAATTTAACTAAAGTTTTATTAAATTATCCTAAAATCATAGGACAAAATAATAATAATTTAGAAATACATTTTATTAAAATGAATTTTCCTTTACATATATTTATTAATTATAAAATTTTAATTAAATATATATTTTTGACAATAATAACAAAACTTAATTATTAATTTTTAAATATTCACTTACTTATAATTATATCATACTTTTATTTATAAGATGCCTAAATTTATTTATTCATTCATGGGTTATGTTACTATTCATTATGGGATTTTAATACTCATAAGGGCCATATTACTATTCCTATGGTCAAGTCACTAATCACCAAAAATATAAGTTGATCATATCATACACTAAATATCACAGAGATCGTAGTTATTTATGTCCATTTTTAGAATTGTAAAACACAAAGGTGGAAAAATTAATTTTAACAGCTTTTTTATAATAACAATCTGATTTTTCATAGATACATAGTGTTACATGCATTAAATTCTATGTAAATTTTATTTTTAAATCCTTAGGGAGTTGAAATGAATATTAAATCTCAAAATAATATAAATCACATCAGACTACCTGTCATTGATAGTAATGAATATGAGTATTGGAGAGATAGAATGATAACATATTGATCGACACTATAGTTGAGAATATCATAATGATCACTGTAATGTGAATGATACCTAGTAGATATGTTTATTCTTTTACAAATACTAAGATGTTAGAATATCAATTGAACTAAAAAGTTACAAATAGATTATTATTTTCTATGGTTATGAATATCTATAGTCAGATATCAACCTATGAAGCTACAAATATTATTTTTAGTAAGTTGGATGTGACATGTCTTGGTACATCCAAATTTATAGAAATAAAAATATCTATGGCTAGAGATTATTGCCAAGAATTTTATTATCTAGATGGTGAATCAGTTTCCATAATGCATCAATGGTTTATGACTATTTTTAATAGTTTATAGTCTCTTAGAGAAAAATGTATTGAAGTTGAAATTTTGGTTGAAAAGATTATTGATATAATTTCAAATGAGTGGGTATCTGAAAGGAACAATTTTTATTATATAAGAATGATTAATAATATTACTCTTGTTTATTTGATTATAAATATCATGAAATGTGAAGGAAGATTAAAGATATTTTCTAAGAAATATAAACAAAAAAATGGCGGTGTAACTTTTTCTACAATATATACTATTGTAACTAAAGATCAGTCAGTATAGAATGTTTTTAAATCATCAATAAAGAAGAAAGTTTTTGTTGAGTCTAATTTTAGTTCATAATAACATTCTAAAAATTAGTTGGCTAATCCTACAAGAAAAATGAACATGATATTTAGAAATAAATATTTACAATATAGATAAAAAAAAATTCATAAGGATAAAGGTGTCAAGAAGGATTCTCAATTCACCTGTTATGAATGTAAAAATGTAAAAAATATACGACTTGGTTGTCCAATGTTTAAAATAGAATAAACAAAGAAAATTATTTCTGACATAAATGATAATAAATACTATAGGTATAAAGGAATGAATTTTTTGAAAGCTTGTGACACATGGAGTTCCATTAGTGGATATTTTTCTGAAAACTCTTCTAATAATGTTGGTTCAAGACAAAGGAACATTGGATTATTTGAAAAAGTGCATATGGTAAATCAATGTATGATCGATAAGTCACACATTACCAAATCACTTAAAAATTTGTCATTAAATGAAAATTATCACGAAAGTTGTAATGAGAAACATTCTTCCACTTCTGATGAATAATTTGTCACAGCTAGTGAAGATAATAATTTACCCAATTTTAAAGTGGTTTATAGATTTTCAAAACATTTAGAAAATGAAAATTGTAATGTTTGTAAGAAACATGATAATTCCAATGAAAAACATTCAATGGTAGATTCAAGAATAACACTTATGAATAATTAAGTTTCATATAACTATAAATATCTTGATAATTATATCTTTGAAAAAGGTATTATTACAAAATATTTTGGAAAAGTTGTTTTAGAGAAAAATAATTTACAAAATAATTTTGTAAAAAATAGTTCTTATACACTTACTCTTGAAGATAAGAATTTAGGTGTAAAAATAAATTCTGAAATTTCTTGTTTGAAGAACATTTATCCATGTTTACCACATATAAGGATACATTCGATAAAATGAATAATAAAATTAGACCCTATAAGGAAAATATTAGAAAGGGTTTTACCAAAAAGAAACATAATTCATGTAACAACTTCTTTCCTCCTAAAAGTTCACCTTTTTCACTAAGTGAGAAAGTGGTGACAAAGGGGTAATTTTTTTTCACTTAACAAAGTTCAATATATTTTATTATAAGAATCTTAATTTTCAAAACAAATAACATTTCACCCAAATTAGAATATTGGACTAATTTGGTCACTGAAAATTCTATTTTTATGATAATATCATACCCAATAATATTTGGGTTCTAAAAGACTAATATTTTTTATTTTCATGAAAAGATATTCAGTTCCAAAATAAAAAATATTTGGTACATGGATAATGGTTGATACAGTCACATGAATGAAAGAAAATATATATTAAAAAATATTATTAAGTTTAAAGGGGGGGAATTAAATTTTGGATATAACTCCCAAGGATAAATCTTTGGTATATGTAACATTGTACTTATTGGAAAAGAATTAATTTCAATTTTTTTATGTTAGGACTTAATCACACTTTTATAATAAAAATTCAATTATGCGATTAAGTTTAACATGTGAACATTAAGGATGATCAATACATTGCACACAGTTGCAAGTATGAATTTATTATTTCATTGAAGCAGAATGAGAATGTTTATATACTAAACATAGAAGAACATATGAGCCCAAACATACCCTTCCTTAGTGCAATGGAAGAAAAATATTGGTTATGGAAGAACATTTGAAGAAATTACAACCTAATAACTTTATGTATGTTGACTATGAAATGACTTATTAAGGATCTGCTAAAACATAGGTTTGATACTTCGAATGATTGTGACCCTTTTCATTTTGGAAAGAATTATAATTCACATTTTAAATTTATTATTGAAGTGTCAACTTATGAAGATTTATAGTTATTTCACATATACATATTGAATCATAAAGAAACATGATTTATTGGTGGAAAATACAATTCATATTTTTTAGTTGGTGATTACACTAGATACAAATGGGTTTATTTTGTTACCAAAAAAATAAAAATAGTTTTGTTATTTTAAAACATTTTTATCTGGAGAAAAAAATGATAAAAACCACTACTAGAAAACTACTAATAGTTTTCATGGTGGATAGTTTGAAAATTATGATTTTGAATCTTTTTTTCATAATAAATGTTCGGAACATGAATTTTTAGCATTATGAACTTCATAGAAATAATGGTGTGGTTGAAAAAAGAAATATATTTCTCCAAGAGTTTACAAGAACCACCATGATTGAATAATCAGTTGATAAAACATTTTGGTGTAAACCATTAGTACTACCTGGAATTCTATAAATCTAGTTATAATGAGACATTTTATTAATAAATCTTCTTTATAAGCTGTGGACAAGAAGAAACCAAATGTTTTATACTTCACATTATTTGGTTATAATGTATTAATTTAGAAGACTAATGATAATATATAGAATCTTTCACCTAAATTTGAGGAAGTAATATTTTATGTTGTTCCACTACTAGTAAGGATTATTGAGTTTTTAACAAAAAATTTTCTATTATTGAAAATACAGTACATGTTAAATTTGATGAAACAAATCATTATTTTTCAAGAAACCCAAACTTACATCCTTATATGTTATTTCTAAAAATGGTACTCAACCCTTGTTGTAAAGTTCTTATCATATTTAAATAACTCAAGAATATGTTTTTGAAGTTATTCTGTTGGAATATTTTCAACCTTTTATAGAATAAAAAACGTTCAAACCCCCAAAGTATTCTGTTGTTTATTAGGAATCATACTAGTGAATGTATTATTAAGGATCTAGATCAACTGGTTATGACTAGAAATTCTCAAAGAAATTAAATTGAAAATTTATACTTTTTTATCTCAATTTGAAACTATTAATACCTATGAGCCATTAGGTGAAGATTATTGGATAAAATTAATGCAATATGAACTCAATGACTTTGAAAGGAACCAATTCTGAACTTTTGTTGAACGACCTATAAAACCTTCTATAATTGGAGTAATTTTTTTTCATTATTATTTTTATGAATGTGAAATAATATCTACCATGAAATCTAGAATTATTGATAAATATTATAATCAATAATAGGGAATAGATTATGAAGAAACATATTCTCTGGTAGAAAGACATGATGCTATTTAAATACATTTTTTATTAGCAACATTCCTTAATTTTAAACTATTTAAATGGATGTGAAGTGTTATTTTTTTAATGGATATGTTTAGGAGTAATTTTATTTAGAAAATACATATTTTTTTTAAAAACAAAACATCCATTATATGTTTATAAATTACCAAAATAACTTTATGGACTTAAAAATCCTATATATCATTGTATGATATGTTAAATAAATTTTTATTACAAAATAATTTTATTATGGGAGGTGAAGATCCATATCTTTTTATATAATACATTAATAAAAACAATATCATTGTAAAAATTTATATTGATGGCATTATATTCCGTTCAATTCAAAAAATCATTAACAGATTCCTTTTGGATCTTATGAAATCAATGTTTGAAATGAGTATGATGGTTGAGTTAATTTAATATCTATGTTTTGAAATTTATAAAATTACTTAATTTGATTTTATATATCAACATTATTATATAAAATATATTCTTAAGAAATATGGATATGGAAACAATAAATGTATTAGTACAACTATTTGTACCAAAAATACATTAGATCTTCCCTAGGTTGGGAAACTGGGTAATCAAAATATTTTTAGAGGTATGGTTGGATGTTTACTTTATTTAATATCTATTGATATAGATTTAATTTTTTCAATCTAATTATGTAGAATATATCCATTAAATCCAATATAATCTCATTTTAAAGTTGTAAAATGAATTTTTCATTATCTTAAGGGAACTATGGATTTATGCTTATTCGATTCTTTTGGAATTTCTTTAGAAAATAAAAACATTTTAAAATTCTAAATTTAGTGGGTTTATAATGGATATAAAAAGTATATATGAAATATGTAATTTCATAGATAATTATTTAGTTTCTTTGTCTTTTAAGAAACAAAACATAGTAGAACTTTCTACTGTATTATTTGAACATATGGTAGTAGGAAGTTTTTTTGCTCAAGTGATGTGGATGCAACACACACTCACTGACTATAGAATGTGTTATAAAAAATCTCAAAATACTTTTTGATAACCAAAGACCCACTTATAGATGTAAAACACCAACACATCACTCAAGTTATAATCATTTAGATATTAGAAACCATTTTATATGGGATCATAAACTGTAATGATATATAATTTTACAATTCATCTAAATGCAAGAACAACTTTTTGATATTTAAAAAAATCCATAGTTTTAAAAGATACGATTACATTAAACAGAAGCTAGGAAGGATCAATGTAACATGATTTTTCATTTGGACTTATTGTTTAAGCATCTTTTTTACATTAATATATATCATTTCATAGGGGGATACATATGTTTTCATTTTTCAAAAAAAAATTAGTTTGTATCCTAATGAGTGTTCCACGGAAAAAATTTTATTAAAATTTTGGAGTTATAATGATAAAATTACATTCCAAACTCAAAAATTTAAATAAAATTTACGGAATCAAAATTCTTTTCAATATTTATGGATTATGAAACTATCATAATATGTTTTATTTTTAAATCTATCATAGTCAATATTCTTCTTAATTTTATCCTTATTTTTTTTTTTTAAACTATCAAAATTAGTTTTATTTTTTAAAACTATCCTAATATGTATTCATAATAAAACTATAACAATTGATTAGTCACGGAAAGTGTCTAATATTAATTTTTAATATCATTATATTAATTGTTCCAAAGTCCATAAACATTGTTTTTAGTGCATTATAAAAATAGAACTTCATTTCTCATCAAAAATGCAATTCATGTTTAAAATGAAAATTTGGGTCCAATCATTCATTTGTTTGTGGAAAAAATTATATTCATTTTCTGAATTTTAAATTTTGGGATATTATGGAACACATTGTTTTGAACATTTTAACTTTTAGGTTTGATGGATGAATCCCAAAGGAAGATGGATAATTTTGCGCCTCAAGGCAAAAACTTGCAGGAAAAAAAGCATAATGGGCCTAAGGCCCATCAAACATATTTGGGGCTCACAAACTAAGCCAAATGAAGCTAAAATTTATAAATTTGAAATATAATAATATGAGGATCATTTTATTCAACTGTGGCCGGAGCTAATTCTGATGTTATCATGATGATAAAGGGATCTGAAGTTGAGATTTAAATGGCGGACCCGACATTAATGCACAAATATCTGTCCCACCATTTCGACTATAACATCCAAAAGGATGCGATAAATTTCCTGAAATGTTTAAATCTCATAGAGGACATATGGGTGAAGATAGTTCTCTTCTATATCCCCTCCTAATTCAGCCTTATTCAATTACGAATTCACACGTCAATATGGTTGATGAATCTGGAAAGTTTTCCGGGTCAAATTCGAAACATCAATTTAGTTTTTATTATTCACCCTTGGTTTGACTCTATTAATTGTTGGGGGGTGAATTAATTGTTGGGGGATGTACCTAAGGCTCCTAATATTCCTATATAAAGAGATAGTGGTGAAGGGAATAGGGTGGATATTTTTCATAACATCTTTTGTTTCTTGTTTCATTGTAAGGTTATGCTTCCAAATTTCCTTTGTAATGTTTTCCATTTCCATGTAAGTTTCTTTTTTATATCATTATATTCTTAATCAACATCATTAACTTCTATATTTTCCATTTATTTTATTAAAACTTTATTATCACAAAGCACAGTGATATCTCTGTGTTGTTGTGAATTAGTTCACACATAGGTGTGAATTTCATTCACACACACGGAGGAGTGCTCGTTATTTCCGCAGTTTTAATTTCTTCAATCCAATTCTTGTTAGCCATATTCCACCCACCATTAAGAGTATACCATCAATGGAGGGCTAAAACCTTAATGGGATGATCTTAGGAGGATGCAAAGGCAGGATTGAATGTTATTTTATGAACGAATTGTTGTTAATTGGATAATTAATTTAAGAAATCCATTCTACAATTATTTCTACTCTTCATCTTTACTGTGTTTGAGAAAACTAAATTCAATTACTAAATGACCATATACCTTGGAGAGATCATGAATTTGGTTCTCTAAGTATATATGGGATTAGTAATTGTGTTTAGTAAGCACCAAACCAGAAAATGATGAATGTGATGTTATTTTTGAAGAATGGATTCATCAAAAATTAATAAAACCAAAATTGTCTAATGAAGTAAAATTCATTCAATCCACCCCAAGCATAACCCTAATATCAACCCATTTCCATTTAATTGAATTCACATAGGTTTATTAGTGTTCTTTAAAAACCATCCAAAATCAAACCCAAAGTCGGCTACTTCATAGCCCATCCTTCACACAATCATAGCGTCTCAAGGTTACTTCTTCGGTCCCTGTGGATTCGACCCCTACATGTACTACATCGATCGCTTTTACCAGTAGGGTAAATTTGGGTGAAACCAAATTTTGGCGCCATTTCCGGGGACCCAAGTAAGTACCTTAGACCCACATCTTCTTTTCTCACCCAAAATTCTCTTTTCTCACCCTAATTTCTCTTCTATATTCCCCTTTCTATTTCTGTGTGTCCAATGAATCCCAAAAACAACTTTCAATCAACTCTAATGGATTATATTCAACAATACCCATTAATATACCAAGACTATAATAAACTGGAAAATCAATATTTTGAATCACCTCACATAGAAAATTTCATTGACCAAACCATGATTGAATACACCACACCAGATGAGATGTACAATCAATGGGATGCTGATTGTTTATAGGATCAATTTCCATACCTCTCGAGGATGATTGAAGAGATCAAACATAATGATGTTCATGATGTCCAAACATCTATCTATCCTAATTCTGATAAAATTCCTGAACATTTGTGTGAAAAAATGGATAAAATGAATTCATAGGTTTCATCTTTAAGAGTAGAACTACAAAGCATTGAAGTAGTTGTGGAACCCATTCCCACTCAAGTTGTCTCTTCCTCATCACTAATACGAGAATCTTGTCTCTCACAAACCTCAAATAAATTTTTTGAATAACCAACCATTGGATTTTGGATAGTTGAAGATAATCAAGGAATTGTTGATGGGTGCTTAAATCAAGAGGAAACTGAGTTTTTGTATTCACAAGAGGGAAACATGACATTGTGGATGGAGAGTCCTGAATATTTCTCCATTGATGATTTTTCAATAACACAAATCACTGAACAATTGGGAGAAATACCAAACATTGAGCCCATACCCACACCTCAAATTCAACTAGACACTTTTGGGGATGAATCGTATTTTAAAACGGAACCAATTCTTTCTAATTTTTTTGGAGAAGAAACTGACTTTCATTCAAATTTCCAATCTTTATTAGGAAATTACAATCTACCAGAACTCAAAATCATTATCCTTCCTTCCCCAGACAATATTTCCATCATAGGTGATAAAAAATACCTTGCAGTTTTAGTTGTTTCATCTAAAGAAGCCAATAATTTTTGAATGGTCATTGATGTATTAGGAAAGAATATAAGGTCAACTCGATCAACCATTTCATATATTCCTTGGATTTTACCAATCATTGTAGAAAATAGGATTTTACATGAAACAAATTTCAAAAAAATAATCAATCTCAATCTTATTGAAGCGGAAAAAGATGGGTTAATTAAGATGTCCAATATTGGAATTGGATAAGTTGGGGGGTACAAGTCGAGCTAACGACGTTAAATAAAAGCGCTGCATGTGAGGCAACCCGTGGGTTTTAGGTTTCCAATATTTTTGGAATCATATTTATTTTTCAAAAAGGATTAATAAATCATTTTGATTTTTTAAAAATATAAAAATAAAAAATAGACTATGGACCTGTTCTTCTTTTATGAGTAAGGATGGGTATGAAAGGGGAGCACCGTATTCATCTGTGTCATGCGGTGTGATCCCTGAGTAATAGCTTACCCAGAAAATATAAAGAAGACAATGTATCATCAGTTTATTTTATTTTATTTATGTTTTTTTTAGGTTAAAAAAAATTAGACTCTTGACCTGTTCTTATTTTATGAGTATGGATGGGTATGAAAGGGGAGCACCATATTCATCTATGTCATGTGGTTTGATTCTTGATTAATACCTTACCCAAAAAATATAAAGAAGACAATGTATCGTTAATTTTATTTAAAAAAAACCATAAAAATGATGGTACTTGGAATTAAATAAATCATTGTGTTGTTTTTTTTTCTTCTTTTTCCTTCTTTTTGTGGTTCAGGAACTATTTTGGGTGATACATGTTCAATCAAGGAGGTGCCTACATCCCCCAAGTGATCAAAGGAGTAATCTGAAGCATCATGAACTTCAACTTTAAAAACTAGGTGAATTTGTTCCATGTTTATCATTCTCAATTTCATTTTTGAACTCCTCTCCTACCCCCTTCTAACTTTTCTTTTCTTTAAACACTGGGGACAGTGTTATTCTAAGTTGGGGGGAGATAAAAAATGATTTTTTTGTGAATAAAAACATGCATGAAAAGAAAAATTCCATTAACCATAAACATGATAACACACATTGCAAACTCTAAAATTGGATATCAAATAAATTTTTCATGCCTTGATTCTGATTTTAATGCAAGTTTAAGTTCATGAGCATAGTTTTTGAAAAGTGCGGTTGTCCGATGTGATTTTTCAATGTTTACATTTTCATCCTCTTAATAAAAATTCCATAATGCACGTCTACTGGATCGTGGGTGTAAATTTGCGTTCTTGGGTCCCTTTCATTATAGCATAGGGTTCTGGGGTCACTTTTAGTTTAATTTGAGTATCCATAAAAACAAAAAAAAAACAAAAACAAATTTGACCACATAGGGCAATGTTTTTTCCAAATACGTGGCATCCGGCACTTGGGGATCATGACTCCATAGTTTTCTTGCCCCGAGTTAGGCTTTATATCTCCATTGTAGAGCATGAAATTGACAATATGTGTGGGTTCCGACACTTGGGGATCATGACTCCATAGTTGTCTTGCCCAGAGTTAGTCTTTTCATATCTATTGTGGATAAAAAAATCATCAAAAAATATCAAAAAAATGGATACTCATATTAAGGTTTAATGTGATTCCCACCTAGTGCTTCCATTTATTCCTCTTGAACAATAAAATGGGCTCCATATCTTTTATGATGCACAAAACATTATCATGCTTAATTTAAATTGGATGAAATGTGGCGATTAATTCGAACAAAGGAATGGGCTTGGTCTTGGAATATTCTTATGGACCTAGCTTGTTTTAAATGATTTTGATGGGTTCCATAATTTTTTTGTTATGAGGTCTTTGGGTGAGCAATGTGTATTTAAATGTTTTTGGAAAAGGGGATTTGAATTTCATATTTGTAATATATTTTGCTCGGGACTAGCAAAACTCAAGTTGGGGGGTGTGATTAGTCACTAAAAGTGTCTAATATTAATTGTTAATATCTTTATATTAATTTTTCCAATGTCCATAAACATTGTTTTTAGTGCATTACAGAAATAGAACTTCATTTCTCATCAAAAATGCAATTCATGTTTAAAATGAAAATTTGGGCCCAATCATTCATTTGTTTGTGGAAAACATTATATTCATTTTCTTAATTTGAAATTTTGGTATATGATTGATCACTTTTTTTTTAAAAATTTATCTTTTAGGTCAGATGGATGAATCCCAAAGGAAGATGGAGAATTTTTCACCTGAAGGCAGAAACTTGCTGGAAAAAAAGCATAATGGGCCTAAGGCCCATCAAACAAATGTGGGGCCCATAAAATAATCCCAATGAAGCTCAAATTTATACAGTATAAATATTAAAATATGAGGATCATTTTATTCAACTGTGGCCAGAGCTAATTCTGATTTTATCATGATGATAAAGGGATCTGATGTTGAGATTTAAATGGTGGACCTGACATTAATGCACAAAAGTCCATCCCACCATTTAGACTATAATGTCCAAAAGGATGAGCGAAATTTCCTGAAAATTTTCCAGCTCATTGAGGATAGATGGATTAATATATGTTTCTTCTACAGCCCCTCCGAATTCGGCCTTCTTCAATTATGACATCACACGTCAATTTGGTGGATGAATCTGGACAGTTTTCCGGGTCAAATTCGAAACATCAATTCCCTTTTTATTATTCACCCTCCGTTTGACTCTATTAATTGTTGGGGGGTGAACTAATTGTTGTTAGATGTACTCAAGGCTCCTAATATGCCTATATAAAGAGATAGTGGTGAAGGTAATAGGGTTGGATATTTTTCATAACATTTTTTGTTGCTTGTTTCATTGTAAAGTTATTCTTCCAAATTTCCTTTGTAATGTTTTCCATTTCCATGTAAGTTTATTTTCTGTATCTTTATGTTCTTAATCAACTTCATTCACTTCTATATTTTCCATTTCTTTTATTAAAACATTATTATCACAAAGAACAGTGATATCTCTATGTTGTTGTGAATTAGTTCACACATAGGTGTGAATTTCATTCACACACACGGAGGAGTGCTCGTTATTTCCGTAGTTTTAATTTCTTCAATCCAATTCTTGTTATCCATCTTCTGCCCACCATTGAGAGTATACCATCAATGGAGGGCTAAACCTTTAATGGGATTATCTTAGGAGGATGAAAAGGCTGGATTGAATGTTTATTTATGAACTAATTGTTGTTAATTGGATAATTAAATTTAGACATCCATTCTTCAATTATTGCTACTCTTCATCTTTACTGTGTTTGAGAAAACTAAATTCAATTACTAAATGACCATATACCTCGGAGAGATAATGAATTTGGTTCTCTAAGTGTATACGGGATTATTAATTGTGTTTAGTAAGCACCAAACCGGAAAATGATGAATGTAATGTTATTTTTGAAGAATGGATTCATCAAAAATTAATAAAACCAAAATTGTCTAATGAAGTAAAATTCATTCAATCCACCCCGAGAATAATCCTAATATCAACCCATTTCCATTTAATTGAATTCACTTAGGATTATTAGTGTTTTTTAAAAACCATCCAAAATCAAACCCAAATTCGGCTACTTCATAGCACATCCTTCACACAATCATAGCGTCTCAAGGTTAATTCTTCGGCCCCTGTGGATTCGACCCCTACATGTACTACATCGATTTCTTTTACCAGTATAGTAAATTTGGGAGCAACCAACAATCAAAATTTATTTCAAAACAATCTTATTATATTTATTTTAGAAAAATATAATACTAGGTTAATTTAATAAATGAAACATTAAACTCCAAAAGTTACACATATATTATTTTATTTTTCACAATAGTTCATTACATTATATTATAATTGTTGTTGTTATAATAAGTTATATTTTAAAAAAAATGATTTTTTCTTCAAAATTTTAGAGTTTTACAAAATATTAATGATTCTCAATTTGATGAAAAAAACTATAATGAATTGAGAGTACAGATAAACTATAAAACATTATTTGATTAAATCTCCATCATCGAATCAGAAAGGGTTTCAATATCAAATGTGTGTTTCAATACGGAAGATGAATTATCACCTCCAGATCATATATAAGGGTGGTTCAATCCATTATCCCACATTTATTTTACATAAATTTCTCTCTCGACCTCTCACACTCTACAATGTATTTAGTCTAATTTTTTTTATATGATCTCCATTCTCATCTCCCATGATGATATCATCACAGGAAGATTATGAAAAATGGTATTTAATTTGGTAAATACTAATTGAAATATCTTTCTTTGAACAATATGATACAACCCTCAAAATGTAAATTTCATTCAATGTTTGGGATATTGTTTTGTAGAAAAAACATATACAAATTTCAATCTTTATAATCCTAAAATGGTTAGAGATTTTTATGCTTATATTGATTTTGATAATGAAAATGATAACGATAATGTTTAATTTTCCATCTTTGGTAAAATATAAGAGATTTAGTTTAAGAGTCTAGTATATATTGTTGTTATTCTGTTTGATTGAGAATCAAATTTACCTCTAGACAAGTTACCAAACAAAATTTGAACTTTCAAGGATAATAAGGATGAAAAATATTTGTTTTCATTCTATAAGAATATTAGAAAATTTAAATATATTTCTATAGATTTTATAGTCATAAAATTGTGGATGCAAGATTATCTTATTCCCAAGAAGGGTATTAGAGATACATTAATCATTTATGATATTTATGTTCATGACTATTTAGTCAACCTGAGGAAAATATTTTGTGAAATTTTTTCATTACAATATAGAATATTATATTTACCTCAATTAAGTCAACGATTATTATGTTTTCGTATTTTTTTAGTAATATTAGAGTGAAATGTATGGAGATTTTTAATGTTGAGAATAAATCTTACCTACCCAGGGAGAATATTTCATTCAATGGTGAAGACACATTTTCTATAATGAAATTGTATTTTGATTCAATCATAAAGTATTTTAAAAGGGTGATGGAGTTGCATCTGCTCGTCAACCTTCAAAGAATGTTAATGAAGTTAAAAATAATTAAAATACTGATTCTTCCCCACCTATAAAAAACAAAGTAAAGATAATTTCCAATTAAGAATTAAAGAACATGATGTTACCCAAGGTAGAAAAAAACCTGGGGGATCCATAGTTTGTTCTTGATCCTATTGAGAATATGGCCTTTAATATTTGAATTGCAGAATAGTTAAAAGAATATTACAAACTAAAGAAGTAATGAAAATTCTTAAATAATAAATAATTATAGAAAGTATTTTGAAATATGTTGAAACATCTTATAAGAATCTATTTTTTCCGATTTCTCTTACCGATAATGAAATTCAAGAAGATAAACTTATTTTTAATGAAACATTAATAGTACCTTTTGTGGTTGATAAGGGAAAAGAAAAATTATTTTTTGAAAAATTGGTTCGTACCTTACCTAAAAAAGAATAAATTTTTAAATCAAATTTCAAGGTATCCTTTAGAACAATAATAAAAATAATATAAGAGATTGAAGAATAAGTTGCTAAATAATAATAATAATAACTTCAAGTAGAAATTGAAGAAGAGGTTGAAGAAAAAGTATAAGAAGATATTGAAAGAGAAATATTGTAACAATAATAAGAACAACAGAATTTTTTTAAAAATGAAATGACTGAAACTGATAATTTTTTAAGGAAAATAAATCATTTGTGTATTCATCATTATCAAAAAATATACCTTCACATTCTGGTAAACATGAAAACTCTAAATGTTCTCAAGAAGGGAAATCATTATCTCAAAATGTATAAGATCCATCCCATATGGAATTAGAACTAATCTAACAATCTATTACCAAATTTTTTGATATGGTAGAATAAGATAAATATCTTGATATTGTAAATGTTTAAATGGAAAAAAATGTTTCACAAGATGTTCCAAAACATTAAAAGAAAAGAAAAGATGTTGATGTTGGAACTACTAAACCATAACCTCTTCATTTTAAATCTGGTCAGTTATACTTAGAGGATATAGTTTATCAAATGTTTTTTGATTATATTATCAATACCTTGGAAAGGTTAATTGATCAAATTTTTTATTTACCCAATATAGAGGTAAGATGTAAGTTGATTTATGAATATTTTATTGTAAAATTAGAGCCAGTAAAATTATTGACAGAATCAGTAATTAGGATTGAGGTAGATTTGAAATTATTTCAATAAAATTTTAAGGTAAAAATTAATCCATACAAAAATATGGAGATATGGTCTAACCAAATGGATACTGAAATTTTTGAACAAGATGATTTTTTTTATGTAAGGAAACATTTCTTAGAAACAATAGATTCTTTCAAGATGTTATCCTCAAATGTTTTCGATTGAGTTACATTCATTGAATAATTAATAGATACAAATGATAACCAAATAGGTGAATTAAAAGTCATAACACAAAATGTTTATAATTTAGAGCTAGATATTGTTCATATTAGATTCTGGAATGTTGAACATTTCATTATGAAGTAAAAGAATAAAAATTATTTTGAAGAGATAGAAAGAAAGAAGACTGAATTTTAGAAGAAGTTAGTTATAAAATAATATATAATCAAGATTGAAAAGGATTGACTTGAGTCCAAAAATATGATGTAATTAATAAAGAAACTAGGACACCCAAAATATATTTATATTTGTAATAATAATATTTTTTTAGTTATTATCAGTATTATTATATTCCTTCCATCCGAAACATATTCTTCAAAAAAGGAATAAGATACATTTTATTCAAAATATATACTAAAACATTACATTGAAATAATGCATAAAGACCATAATTATCCCTGAAAAGATACTTCAAGGCCTATCAAGATCACTAGAAGGACACGAAGAATAATAACTAGACCAAGTAAGTTGTGAAATAACTTTAGACTATCATAATGAAACAAATTATGGCACATACTATAGAAAAAGTACTAAGAATAAAGGGAATGTAGAGTACCATATTTATATTCCCAAATGGTTTGATGTTTTGAAATACCCGAAGAATTTATTTATAAGGCCATTGTAGTGGTTGAAGAAATATGTGATTGTTATTTTTTCCTTATAGCCATTGGAGTTCAAAAACATGTTATTGTTGGAATTTTTCTAAAACCTTTATAATGACATTAAGTATTTAAAATGTTTTAATTTTTTTAAATATTGTAATGTTATATATTTGGTTAAATAATGACAAGGTCGTAATTGGAGTTTAAATTTATATTGAGATTTTGATATTATAATGTTTTAGAATTAAAAATTAAAATGAACTTATTAAAATAATGAAATTCATAATTTTGTTTACCTATGAGAAATAAAGTTAAAAATTAATATATATGATTTTTTAAGAACTATTTGGGTTTGATAATTTTTTTGATAAAAATATGTTGAGTACCCCATTTGTCTGAGGACTTCTTTAAAGGACTAGTCCTCATGGTCGGTGGGCATCTCAAAAAGGCTACTGAAGTCACGCCATGTTAGGTCAAGTGCATGCCTTGTGTATGCTGAGTCACTCAATATCAGCGCATGGTGAGGGACAATCCCGCATGAGCCCTTGTATAGGGACTAGTTAGGCACGAGCAAAGAGTGAGCTAGGTCACACACAGGTGTGGGTGAGGGTGGGCTAAGGCATGCAGATGTGGTATCATGTATAAGGACCCCACTATGTCTGATTTTTTCAATGAGAGTAGGAAGGTGACATCAATCCTTATAATGATGTCCCTAAAACATTATCATTTCGATATTGAACGTATATTCTTCTATAGAAAATGATTTGGGTCATCCGATCTCTCTTCATGAGATCTTGACCATCTGCACCAGTTTAGTCATCAAATCCCCATCATCTCTATTTCATCACCATGGTTTTTTGAGCTATTAGATATGGATGTGTTGGATCTAGACTGGAAAACCTATTTAAAACTCACAGATCCACTATGTTCATCCGATCAAAGATGTTATCTAATCTTGAACATTCATCCCTTTTAAAATGTGTTGAGTCACTGTAGCCATCTGATCGAACTGAGACAATTGAAACCATATATTCTTTTTCCTAGGTTCTTCTTCAATAAACCCTCGGTCTAGTGGCCTCAACCCATTGACCCCCCACCTCTACTATTCTTCTCCATCCCATGACCCTACCATCACTCTCATCATAACCAATTGTTTATTTTTTACACAATTCCCCCATTGGCACATTATTTTAATGAAAACCCCTTTGGATTCCCATGTAAGTATCCCATAAAATATATATTATCAAATGAATGATTTATTTAATATCTATATTGATTATGGTTTTTTTCTTGTCTGAAATAGTTAGATTGTTGTTTCTTAAATTTTATTTTATGATTCAGCTATAGGATATAAAATATGCATATATTTAGTTTATATAAAACCGTCTTGCACACACTACCATACCCATTTTCTCCAACCCAACCTCCCATCATCCTCTTCTTGGCTCAACCTCACCCTTGAAGTCATGTAAGGGTTTATTTAGATTCTTTTTTGTTATAAAAAACCTATATATACACTGATGTGTATATATAGATTTTCACAGTTTCCAATCCTAATCTATTTTAGTTTTTTTAGATGGTGATTATCTGTATTTAACTGATTTTTTGATGCATATAATACTTTTAAAGGCTTTCTAAGAGTTGTTTTTGAGTCTTCTATACTCATACATATATATGTATAAATGGTTATATATATATATTAATCCTAAACTGATTTGGGTTTTCATATGATTGTTATTAATTATTAAATTTTTTTAGAAGTATATAATACTTGTATTGATTTATTAATCATTGTTTTAGTTTTTAAAATCCCATATATACACTTTTTTGTACATATATTTTTATACATATTTAAATACTAAACTATTTTATTTATTTCAAATGTTGATTAATGGTATTTAATTTATTTTTATTATGGGTATAACACTTTCATAGGTATTCTGTGTGATTATTTTGGATTTTTCTGAACTCATATATTTATATTTATATATTCTGTTTTATAAAAATGAAATACTGAAAATATTTTTAATTACATTTCAATGGATGAACAATTATTTTAAAAATGGTGTTTTACTATGTGCATATTTTACATAATGATTCTATCAATTTTCTATTTATTTATGAAAAAGAAACACACACACATATATATATATGTATGTACAATTTTAAAAATATTTTTCAATCTTGTTTTCTTTTAAGGTTGTTTATAATGGTATTTTACTAGCTATGATATTATGTTTTGAATGTTGTACAATTGATTAGATCAAAAATGAAATTTATATTTGTGCATAAATATTAGGGTATTAACATATTTATATTCACCTTTTTACATGTTTTACATTTTTATGTTTATCCATGATTTTAATATTTTTTATTACTTATCCTAATTATATGTGTGATCATGAATACTAATATGTAATGGAGAACAATAAAAAACATTGTTTTGTTATTGTGTGCCCAAAATATTAAAAGGGATCATTATCTTGTTACCAATACATGCATACATCCCAATTTATAATTTTAGGATAAAAGGATGGAATTATATTTTGTTTAATACACATATATACATTCATAAACACATATAAAGAAGTGTGTTTAAATATTTATGCATGAATATCTCAAATGAAATGAATGTTTCATTTTATAAATATTATATTTTAATTCTTGATGAATCTGACACAATGAATACTATTAATTATTAAAGATAATTATGTTATTTAAATGACACTCCCATTTATCAGGGAATTATTTAAACATAAATGATAAATATATTAAATAAAAAAATATTTTTTTTATATAAAATTTTTACTTTAATGAAAAAGGGTTTCAAAGTTAAGAGTTATTATTTTATGTAAAAAACCCAAATAATCAATTTTTTATGAGAACGGGTTATCATCACATGTGAAAAGGTGTGTCTGTTTTTCTATGCATGTCATTAATAAATGTGTTATATCCATAGCCTAAATTATAAATGAAAAACCATGAATATTTTAGATTTATGCTTACAATTATTTCATGATTCACTTTATTTAGGAATATAGATAGTTACTACAACAATGATATTTAGCTATTATTATGGATTAATAATATAATTATTCAAAGATGTATGAGACACATTGAATAAGAGACATTTAATTATTCAAAGTGTTCTATGACACATTCAATATAAGACACAATATATATTTTGGGAATGTACTGGACTTATTATGTGATGGGTAAGTCATGCTATAGCCTCTTGATGCATGAGTAGATCTCATGAGAAAAACAATGTATTGACATGAGGCCTTGTCAGAATGATTATGTATGGTCCTACCACGAGGCCTTGAACTAATGTTTATAATTGTACTACATTATGAATTCCCTCATTATGTGATCAGTACTTAACCAACAATTTGATTATTCAAATAGTATAATATCCTTTGTTAAGAATCCTATACATATTATTATATTAATAAATGCACCCAACATAATTAGGAAAGTACATGACTATAATTTTTAAGGAATGTTTAGCTTCTATTTTCAGATATTTAGTAAAAAAGTTAGAAATTCATCTATGATTTCATAAATTTCATTTTATGTGGTTAGTGATTTATGATATTGTTTATTTTTAAATTCTTTTTAATTTTTATTTAATGGGATAATTTTTACCTACACCCTTTCATGTCACACATAATTTATTTTGATAAAATCCTAAATTATATGCAACATTCCTTGGATTTTTTTTAAAAGTATTTATATTTTGTAATTTGTTTTATTAGATTCCATTAAATAAATATACATAATATCATTCCTGGTATTTCATTAAAAATTATTTCTAGTACCCATTGAAAATTGATAATGATGTAAAAAAAATGTGGTTTTATTTTAAGATTTTTTTTGTACGCATAATTATTTTAACGGGGTGTTTTTTTAAAGAATTTTATTTATTATTTTTAAAACATCGTACTGAATGTTTAAGATGTTCACACTTTGTTTTTAATTTATTTTATCATGATTAGTACATTTTTCATCTTTGAGTTGGTCATTATGGTGGTAGCACTATGGAGTTTATCTTTTAAAATTTTAAAAAAAATTATTAGTTGTATTTGGTTTTCCAAAACCAACAGGGGGAAGATCCTCGGTGATGAGATGTGATGTGTAATCTTAGAAGCATTTATTTTTTACAAAAAATTACACATCTTGCTTTAGTAATTGACTCAAGGATTATGTGGTCAGGTTGTTATAGTTGGTATCAGAAGAATGGCCTAGTGAACTTAGGAAAATTATAAAAAAATTGATAAGTTAAGTATGTTTTCTAAAATGAAATTCCTTTCATATATTTTCAGATGGAAGGAAAAGACTCAAAAACAAAACTCTTGTCCCTTCCAAATTAGATGCTATAAATTATTAAGTTAAAGTCATGTACAGATGTATTTTAACCATTCTAAAAACTACATTTTTCTTGTAAAAAAATTATAATGTTTCCAATACCCCTTGTGTATTCCAAATATTCTGGGGGTCAGGTTTCATTTACTTCCTCATCGTTCATGCACAATTGAAATTCTCTGCATGATGGGGAAATTATATCAAGGGTCTCTTCAGATGTTTTACTATGTTTTAAAGGTATCTTCATTTAGGAAATTTCTGGGAAGCTATTAAAGTGGGTGACCTCAACATAGCTTATCTATTTCAACTAATAAACATTTGTTCATAGGGGAGGATTTATGAATTTAAATATTTATAAAACAAGGAGGTCTGGTTGGTTTATAGGAATAAAATATTTTCTGATATCTCTGAACTTTTCATCTCTTGTTACTCTCAACTGAGGTCTAATTGCTGTGTATATGAGTTTGACTCTAACTTCTCAAGGTCTGTTTGGGCCCAATAAATTAAAGAATTTAGAATCACCTTAGAAAACCTAACAATGGAGGATCACCTACTCCAGTGGTACTAGAAATGGAATAAATTAAATGTTTTCATTCAAATTTTCTTAATTAATTAATAATAATTAAAACATATATTGTAGAGACATTGAGGTTAATGACAAATGTTTTGTGCTAATGGAGTATGTGTGAATGGAGAGAGAGAATTTCCATTAAAGCTGGATAATGTGATGCATCAGACATATTTATAGGTTTAGTAATAATATTCTGTTATTTATTATTTGTATTATTATATTGTTTCCATCCAATAAAAATTCTTATAAAATTAAATAAGATACATTATATACAATATAAATAATGAAACATTACATTTTAACAAGGCTGAACGACCATAACTATCCTATAATACCTACTATAAGGCCAATTAGGACCACCGTAATACAACAAAGCATAAGTACTAAACCAAAGATGTAGTGAACATCCCTCGAGTCTAACATAATGAAAAACATTGTAGAAATTACTATAAAAAAATTACAAAGTGTCATGGGAATGTTGAGTACCATCCTTATAATCCAAAAAGGGTTGATGTCTTTAAATACCCTAAGAATTTATTTATAAGGCCTTTGTAACCATTAAAGAAAAATATGACTGTTATTTTCTCTTAAATTTCATTGGAGTTTAGAAACATGTGACCATTAGAATCAATATAAAACCATTATAATTTAATTAATGATTTGAAATGTTATGAAATGATTTCAATATTTTAAAGTTATGTATTTGGATAAAAGATGGCAATGTTTTAATTGATGTTGAATTTTATATTTCGATTTTGAAATTATAATGTTTTATAACTCAAAATGAATATGATATTATGAAAATAATGACTTTTTAGAATTTTGTTTAACTATGAGAACAGATGTTTTTATATACATAGAAATTAATATATATGTTTTGTTTTTCACAACTATTTGTGTTTGATAATTTTTTTATTAATATATTTTGAGTACCCCAACTGATTGAGGGAAACCTTTGAGACAAAATCAATAAGGTTGGTGGGCATCTCAAAAAAGATACTGGTGTTAGTCTAATTCAGGTTGAGCATATGCATGGGGCATGTTGATTCGTGCATGAGTAGTGCATGGTGAGGGAATAGTGCACACACGGGCCCGGGTATAGGTCCTGTTTTGGTGGTAGTATAGGGTGATCCATGTCATGCACGTGCGTAGGTGAGGGTGGGACAAGGCCCATGGATAGGGGTCCTAGGTAAATGGACCCCGATGTGTGTGTTTGTGTCATCGAGTGGAGGTAAGCGACATCAATCCTTAAAAGGAGGTCCCTAAAACCTCCCCATTTTGATGTGGGATGCGTATTTATCTAATGAACATGATCTAGACCATCCAATCTTAATTCATGAAATCCTGACAATCTGCACTAGTAAAATTTTCAAACCTCCATCATGGTGGTTTCATCGCCACGATTTTATGTACCATTAGATCTAAAACCACTGGATATGAACCACACAACCTATTTAAAACATTCAGATCCACTATGGCCATTCGATCAAAGAAAAAATCTAATGTCGACAGTTTGTCCCTTTTAAAACACACCGAGTCACCACAGTGATCCGATTGGACTGAGATGATCATAGTCGTCCATCCTTTTTTCCTCCTCTTCTTCTTCTTCAATAAACCATCAAACCAGTGGCCTTAACCGTTGGGCCCCTCCTCCACTATTCTTCCTCATCCTGTGACCCTCCCATCACTCTCCTTGGACCTATCTGTTTTTTCCCACAAGTCCTCTGAAGTCTCATTAGTTTAAGGAAAACACCATTAGATTCCCACTTATGTTTCCCATAAAATATATATATTATCAAATGAACAATTTATTAAAGAACTAAAATGATTATGGTTTTTGTTTTTGTCTAAAATAGTTATATTCGGGTTTCTTAAATTAGATCTTATATTTGGCCCATGTTATATAAAATGTATATATATTCTCTTTATATTAACTCATCTTTCACACACAGCCCTACCAATTTTCTTCTCCCCAACCTCACATCCTCCTCTTCTTGACTCAACCACACCCTTGAAGTCAAGTAAGGGATCAGTTACCTTTATTTTTGATATGTGAAACCCATATAAAGACATATGTGTATATATGACACTTCATAGTTTCCAATCCTAATCTATTTTAGATTTTTTGAATTCTAATTATAAGTATTTACCTTATGTTTTGATGCATATAATACTGTTAAAGAATTATTAAGATTTGATTTTGAGTCTGATAAACTCATACAAATATATGTATATATAGATATATATATTGTTTAGTCCTAATCTAATTTTTGTTTTCATATGATTTATATTAATGATTAACTGATGTTTTTAAAGTATATAATAATTATAAGGATTTATTAAATTTCATTCTAGTTATGAAAATCTCATATATACACATTTTGTATATACAATTTTATACATATTTCAATACTAAACTATTTTAGGTTTTCAAAATGTTGATTATGAGTATTTAATTGATGTTTATGATTTTTATAACACCTACATAGGATTTGTATCTAATGTTTTTGGAGTTTTCTAAATTCATATATTAATATTTGTATAAACAGATTTGTATAAATGGAATACTCAACCTATTTTAAATTTATTTTCAAATGAGTACTACTTATTTTAAAAATGGGGTTTTACAACCCACATATTTGACATATGGATTCTTTTGATTCTATATTTATTCCGAAAACCCCAATATATATATATTTATAAGTATGAACACTTTTAAAAATATATGTGAATCTTGTTTTCATTTAAAGAAGGTTTTAATGGTATAATAACTGCTATGATTATATGTTTTTAATGTTTTACATTTGATTAGATCAAAAATAAAATTTATTATTAGTCATAAATATATAGGTACAAACATATTTATACTCACCTTTTTATATGTTTTAAATTTTTGAGTTAATACATGAATTTAATATCTTCAATTACATGTCCTAATATTATGTGTGATCATGAGTACTAATTTATAATTTCAAACAATAAAAAATCCTTCTGTTGTTATTTTGTTCTGAAATTTTTAAAATAGATAATTATGTTTTTATGATTAATTGCATACATCCCAATTTATAATTTTAGGACAAAAGGTTAGAATTATATTTTTTTTAATAAGAAAATATATTTTCAAAAATACATATAGAGAAGTGTGTTATATTATTTATGCATCAATATCTCAAATGAAATAAATGTTTAACATTTAAAAATATTATATTTTAATTCATGTGGAATTTTACATAATGAATTATATTAATTATTAATGTGTATGGTTTTATTTTATTGACACTCCAATTTATCATTTTATGGTCTAAACATGATTGATAACTACCATAGTTTCATGAATAGTGTTTTTGTGTATAAAATATCTGGTTTCGTGAAACAATGGTTTTGAATTTAAGAGTTATTGCTTTATGTTACAAACCTAAAAAATCTATATTTTTAAGTGCACTAGTTATCATCACATGTTCACAAGCATGTATGTTTTTCCATGCATGTGACTGATAAATTTGACATAGCCATAGCCTAAAGTATAATTGACCAACCATACTATTTTTAGATTAAAGTTTACATTTATTGCATGATTCACATTATTTAGGAATATATATTGTTATTGAAATATTTAGATTTATCTCTTATGATATATTAAGAATTTAATTATTCAAGGAGTTATGGGAAAATTTTAATAAGAGACATTTAATTATTCAAAGTGGCATGGGACACATTTAATATAAGACATACTAGACATATGAGAAATGTATTGGAATTATTATGCGATGTTTGAGGCCCGTATTTTCCTCTGGATGCATCAGTTAGTCTCATGAGAAAACCATGGTCTTAGAAAAGAGGCATAATTGAATGGTTATGTATGGTCCTTGAACGAGGCATTGACATATTGTTTATGATTATACTGCACTATGCATTCTCTCATTATGTTATTAATACTTATCCAACCAAGTGATTATTCGACTAATATAATATCCTTGGTTATTATTATATTACATATGATTGTGGTAATAAATGAACATGACATAATTATGTAAGTACATAAAAAATAATTTATAAATAATGTTTAGAATATACTTTCAAAACATTAGTAAAAAAGATATAAATTCATCTTTCATTTCATGAATTGCATTTTATGTGGTATGTGATTTATCATATTATTTCTTATTCAATTCTAAGAAAGTATTATTTCATGTGTTAATTTGTACCTATAACCGTTAATGTAATGCTAATTTAGATTGATCAACTCCTGCCTTATAAGCATCATTCCATTAATTTTTTTACAAGTATGCATATTTTGAAATGTGTTTTATCTGTAGCCTTTAAATAAATATACAAACTCTTGTGTATAATATTTTCTTAAAAATGATTTCTAGTATACTTTTAAAAATTATGATGACGTACTATAAGAATTTTTTTTTCTTTTACGATATATTTTTATGTATGTATAATTATTTAAAAGGGTTGTTTTTTTAAAATTAATTTTATATGTTATTTTTAAAACCCCTTATGACCGTATTAAATTCTCACCCAAAAATTTTTATTTTTTAAAAGATTATTATAATTTTCAAATATGATTTATTCTTTATGGTGGAAGTACTATGGAGTTTATCATTTACATTTTTGAAGAAAATTATCGTTTGTATTTGGTTTTCAAGAACCAAGACTTGGAAGATCCTCTCTGATGAGATGTGATGTGTAATTTTATTAGCATCTTATTAATAAAATACACACCATGTTTTAGGCACCAACTTCTGGATTATTTGGTCAGGGAATTATAGAAACTTATGAAGAAAGACTAAATATTTCATTTGATCTTTTGGTGTATATTTTTAAAATCATTTCAAGGATTTTTTTTGTGAAATAATTTTCAACAAAAACTTTTGTGATTAAATGTTTTCCAATTATAATTGGATATATATTATTTCATTTTATTCCTAGATGAATATTCAGTATATTATAATTGTTTCATAGTTTATTTCTCCTCTAACATTTTAGTAAACTCAGCATAATTTTCCATTCATTTTAAATATCACAAAGGTGGAGAAAATTTTATAAAGGGGGAGATTATTTACTTAAGAATAATATTTTATAAAAGGGTATAAGTTCTATTTAAGGGGGGATATTTCATTTAGAGGGAGATGTTAAAATACATTCCATCATATTACAAAAGAATTATAAAATCATGGGGTTTATAAATATAATCTTGAATTTTCATAATATAACCAAGGGTAAAATGTTTTTCAGGTTATATTATTTCATTTAAGTGTTTATGGTTTCTTCTTTCCAAAAATGGGGATATTGTTGTGTCAGAAGTATTACTTTTTTACTTTTATATTCCTTAGTTTTGAAAATCATAAACACTCTATTAAAAACTTATTTACTAACTTTATATTTATTATGTTTTTTTGAAAACATTAATATTAACATACATATACAATGTTTGGATGTATTATGACTATAAGCCTATTATTATTCAATACAATCCATCGGATCAAGTGTGTATCTGCTTAGTTAGACTAACCTTTATTTAGACCAGTGGTTAAAATTCTGTCTTTTACATTGTAGTAAAAACTTTCATGACCATGAGACTTATTCTAGTACTAATACATCATACTGACCCTTATAAGGATTATTATATTGACATGCGATAAGGAAGTCCATCTGACAATAATATGTTTATAATCAGAATATATATAATTATTTCCATTGTAAGGAATACTAATTATCATTTAAGTGGTTATAGAACAAACATTATTAGGACATTAAAAATGCAAGAACATTATGATTTGTCAAGTGCCAGCTATCTAATACCATTTCAAAAAACATAGAAATATGTTTGTTGGATCTTAGCCTATTAATAATAGGTAATTTGAAGAGTTTTGCGATGATACATTTCACAACTCAAGTCTTCTAAATTTATTGTTGCTTGAACATTTTTTTCTTAGTCATTGTAATATATTAATGAGTTGTCACTCTAAGGATTCCTTGTCATAGTAATTTCTATAATAAAATATTCCTTTGTATTCTACATCCAATCATAGTGAAAATTGAGGGATTCCAGTGATAGCATGATAGTGAATATTTTCCATCATATCTCAGAATTATAGGTCTTATAAGATAGACATCGATCATATTATTGAAGGCATCAAAGGATATGATGACAAACATTTTTCTAATCATCGTATCGAGGGGTTTCCTAGAAAGGAAATATATTCTTTATTGTATGTATGAAACTATATATTCTATTAGTCAAGGATATTGACTAAATTTACTCTTAAGGTTAAAAGAGTGTATTATTTTAACACATATATTAATTAATTATTAAATTCACTAGTTATTTTAATTATTTAATATAAAAAGTATATTTAATTATTTATATAATAAAAATTTAATATTTTCACTTATCTTTCTCTACAATCTTTTTTTTGTGCATCATTGATTTCTTTAAAAACATACTTAGATATAATCAGATCAACTGTAATTCTATTTATTTTAGTTTGATCATCTTATGATCTTTGATTTATATAATATTACTTTTATTGTTATTGTGTTTTTATTAGTTTAAACATTTTAAACTACAATTCACCCCCTTATAATAGAATCCATCTTAGATACTATTTTTCTAAAACAATAAAAAGTGACCCCCAAACATAAACTGATAAAATACATTCAAATAATTTATATATAGAATAATTTCAAAAAAATAATTAGTGAAGGATTATTATGGTTTCAGGATAATGGATCATAATTATGAAAGGTGAAATAGTCTTAGTAACCCTCACCTCAATATTTGACATGAAATATTCTAATTGAATATAAAGCCATTGGAGAAGAGAAATTTGGTCACTCCGGGGGCTTAGGGATATGATATTTGAAGATTAATGATGTGTTTGGTGATTTTTGAGAGAAAAAAATGAACTCGTCTATTTCTTAAGAAAGGATATACTGATCCCATTTTTAAAAGGAAAAATCAATGGCATTTTAGAATATATTTTGTCATTAAGGGTAAAATATTTAATTTAGAAATTCAAATTTGATTCCAAATGGACAATAGATAGTTGGATCGGCCATTTAACTATATATATTAAACATGATATGATTATTATTATTTTTAATTAAATTTATAATTCATTATTTGTTATAAATTGTTTTTAAGTCATTTCCAAGGTTACTATTATACTATAACTATAAGAAAATTAATATATCCATTGAATTCAAATTGGAATATTTAAATCGTTAAATAAATATAATATTAATTTCAAAAACCATGAAAGAACATAATTTTTCTAAATATTATCACATTAAATAATTTAAATCAACCTTACATGACATTTCACCTTCTTATATATTTGATGAGTCAATATTATGAAAATAGTTTAGATAATTACTCTATTCATTAAAATTATACAATAAATAATAAATAAATCTAACATCAATATATTCAAATATAATCTTTCATAACATTATTTAATCTCTATGATAACATATTGTAGATATTATAATAAATTGATTTACATTTTTTAGTTATTCTTTACAAAGGTATTAATCAATGGAAACTGGCACAAAATTGCCATATTTTTTAATAAAATATCATTTTAAGTAAAATAAACTAATAAAATGACAAAATATCAAGTTTATAAAATATTTCGAGATGTAATCACATAACATTAACACCGTTTAACCCATTTTCCCATTATTATGGTGAAAGATTTTTACCATGGTTAATATTCATTGTGACTAAAAATGAAACTGTACTTCTAAGTAAATTTGGAAATTTAGACTAAAAAAATCAAATTCATTCATTAAAATTGTATAAAATTAATTTTAATAGAAACATAAAAAAGAAAACAAAACAATTTTTAGGAAAAAATCATTTTTCAATCATAAAATAAATTTCCTCTCATTATTTTCCTAATAACAACTATTATATGAAAATTTATTTATATTATTGAATATATTATCTAAAACATTCATTAAAATAATGCATCAGTTGTTATTAATTTAATTTTTTAAGATAAAAAATACATTTTACACATAAAAAATATTTTTCTACAAATATATATATATATTAATTTTGATGGAACAAAGGATGTTATTTGATGAAAATGGAGTATGGCTTGTGTTTGTTTTCATTCCATACATGTAATATCAAGGAGACTATAATGATAGGGATCTTATTGTTCAAGATGAAAATAGTATTGAGGGATGCTTCGTTTCCCATTGTTTCCAAGGTTTTTTGGGTTCAAATTTTGGAGGATGACATTCATTGGGAAAAGTGTATTTCCTTGAAATCCATATGAAAATATGGAAAATTCATGACTTTAACAAATATAGGACTTGTGAATAGTGTTTTTAGAAGGATAAAATAATGTTTATGGTGATATATGCAATATTTATGAGCATCATGAATGATGATGAATTAGAACATCATGAATGGTGACGATGATCATTTCAATTATAAGAATTGGAGCATCGCAACACGTGAGGGCTTGGTAAAAAGATTTTACACAATGTACAATCACAATTAAGCATCATAAATGGAATATCTACACGAGTATGGTCTTTAAAGATCAATAAAATACTCTAAGAGGTTATAGATCGTTTTGAATGATTGAGCCTATAAATATAAGTCTACCCCTTTTTATTTGTGAGGAATTGTTTCAAGGAAAAATTCAAATTGATCTAATTTAGCTATATCAAGGGAGCTCTATGAATCTAAAATTTTATAATAGGATGAGAATCCAGAAAATAATAGTTTATTACTGATTGATACCAATGATTATGATAAAAGGGTTCTTTGAAATTATGGGGTATTGTGCATAGACTTAGTGAAGTTGGAAAAGGTAGTTTGTTCCACTAAGTTAGTTACCTTCGCGAAGGGTTGATCTTCGAGAAGGGGCTTCATGAAAGGATATTTTGAATATCAAATTTACATTAAATAGGGATTTAAAAGTGCATCAACCCATTTTTATAGTGAAAGAAGAGTGTCGTGATAGATAGAGACAAATACATTAATGTCAATCCAATTAGTCAACCTTCATGTCGATAAAATGAGTTCGAATACTCTCAAAATAGTGAACTAGGGGAGTCAACAGATGTGTTCTGAGTGTCACATTGTGCTATACATAAATTCATGGTATGGAAGTGGGTATGGATCATAGTGACTATGTCTAAAATTTATTATTACAAAACATGTATAGATAACATTATTATGGTAACACTGATATTATATCGGTGTGTACTCTTTAAACTAGCCCTTATTAATAAACTAAGAAAAATTATTGTGTTTTCCTTTTTTGAGTGATTGTTTACATCATATCACATTACCAATAGATACGTTTAATAGGTACTGACCAACATGGGTACAATATCCATCACTTTAGAAGAAAAAAAGTTGTCACCCTGATTCACCCCTCTCCTCTCAGGGTGTTCCAGGGTCCTTCAATTTTACCATCAAATGGTTTTATCTTTAATCCAATCCATTTTATAATAATTCTATGAAAAATAATTAATTTATATAATCAATAATATTAATTATAAATCATTCTTCAATAATAAAAAATTTATTTAATATAAAAATTAAATTCATGGAAAAATAATATTTTTAACATTAATTGACATTATTATTATCTTAATAAATATAGTACTTATTTTATAGGAGTTATTAAATGAATTTTTGTTAAGCAAACCCTTTATATATATATAATCCATAATTTTTTACACATATACATAACAACCAATCTAATTTATTGGTTATAATTATCATATTTATATACTAATTTATATATTATATATCATGGTTTGTTTATGTTTGGGATTGATCTATAATATTATTTAAAAGAGAATTAAATATGAAAATATCGGTATGTAATAATTAGTGTATGGGGTGGTACTAAGGGTATCTTGATTTTTCCCTTATGATCGAGGAGATCGATGAGGATGAGTTTTTTATCAGAGAGTCTGATTGAGGATTATGTGATCGGATTGACCTGAGGGTTGGTTGTGATAGAGGAACCCCCTAAAGGGAGTTCTAGTTATGATGTGATTTAGGGGACCCTTTATGGTTTCCCTATGTTATTTTGACCCTATATATGGTTGTTTATAAGGATTAATCAATTATGGTTATGGGTTTGGGTATTCTGTCAACTCTTGTTTTTTTATAGCTTATTCCATGGGTGATAAACGTTGTTTCTTACAGATACTTTAGAAGTGAACATAAATATTTTTTTATTATGGGTTGAGACATTGGTCTATACATTTTTTGGATTCTCACATCAATTTTTTGGTGTCATCCATATATTTGGGAGCCAATATATGATTTTGAGGAGTACACCCCTAGTTTATTAGTTTTCACTAGATAGGGGTTTGTGGCTCGTGGTATCCGAGCACTCCCAGATGGTAGATATTGTCCCTATAGATGTTTTAGCCCTCCTAAATGATGGATTATAAGGCCTGGATTATTATTAAGGAATTTCGATATGTTGAAAGGTTCTTTAGTGTCTACATAGAGTTTCTACCACCAATTCATATCATGATATTAGATCCCTGGAATCTGATAGTGATTAAACATGTTATGTTGGACATCAATGGATATTTTATTGGTACTATAATTTATACCTATTATTTTGTTGATCATTTAGAAACATCATTAGGGTCTACTAAATAAACATTATATTAAGCGGCTAAGTGGTTTGTATGATCTAAGGCCTCTAACTCTATCCAGAGAATGCTTGGTCAATATCAGGTTGAATGTTATAACCTAGGAATTAACAATGGTTTATTTATTTAGTTGTTTATATTAATCCCATTTATAATTCTATAAGACTTGACATATCACCTATGCTTTAACATTTTTAAAAAATCGATGTTAGATCCACTGTTGGGGATAGCCTATTAAGAATTATTCTCTAACCCACTACACAGACACCTTGGAACATGTGTAAATAAATATGTCTACTTTTAGGTTGAGTGTGATATGAACAATATATGCTGAAATGGACTAGTGTCTCATGATCAAGTGGGTTCACTCCGATGGAGTCTGAGGATTTTGGTACAACATATTGATTGGTGTTGGTGACTAGTTATGAGTTTTGCATCAGAGATAGTAGAAGATTATCTTTTTTATTTTATTTAGTTTTGTTTATTCTCTATATGTGTTCATTTTAGCTGGTGGGTTGTTTATGTGTACTGGCTTGTCTACGAGTCTATTACCTATATTCCATTTATTACAACATGATCTATTTTATTTTAGTTATGTTTATATATGTGTATGTGTTTCATTTATTTCTACTTCTGGTTACTCTGATATAATGACATAGTTCCCCATAGTACTTCCTTGGACCCTTGTTACTATTCAGTGGCCTCTGGCATGTGGGAACTCATGATTGAGGCCTTTTGGAAAGCTGGATCGGATGACGTGTCAGGTTGTCTTGAGTTGGTTTTTAAAAAATATTTTCAAAACCAATACCTATATAGATGTTTAGTGTAATAAACAAGGTATAAGGTATGGGATTTTGAAGGATGTTTTTTTCTTTTATTGGGTAGATAGTGTAACACCCCTATAAAATAGAAATCGAAAATACTAAATGTTATTACCTATATCGACAAGGTGAAACTTTCTCTTTTAGGATCATATTTGATAATAACTTGACATTTATTCATTCTTGTATTGGATTAGTTGCATGATTAATGACCTAATGGAAAGTTTACTATGGTGTGTTTGAGTGGGTAACAAATCACACTATAATTTCATGTTTCGGGCTATAGGGACACTCATTAGTTTGATAGGTGATTCTGATGGGTAATAGAAATTGATGTGCTGATAAATAAACCAATGTATTTAGAAGGACTCATAGGGTTAGATAACCATGTTCATATCCTTGGGAGGTCATTGTAAAAAAATTAACCCCTTTTGTGGGTTAGGAAACACACTATAAATACCATAATTGGTATGTGTGTGTGTGTTATGAAAATAAACACTAAAATAACATATGTTGTCCTATGGAAAATGTAATTATTTTAGTAGGTGAACCCAATGGGTAAAAACCCATGTTGTGTTTGGATGGAAGAAAATGTATTATAGGATACCCATGGGGTCATATTACCAGGTTCATGGCCTAGGGAGGCTATGTATTAACAAAGGAACGACCTTTTGGGATTAATACATGCAAGGTAAAAATTACCTGATTGGATACCCTGATAACACACATGCGGAGATCCATCATAATGGGGATGTGATGAACCTATAACCATACTTGAATATATTTCACCATACTATAACACATATTCATACCTAATCTTCCAAACACTAGAGTAGGTTCCACTAATTCCACAAGGGATACCTCCATCATGAACACTGAATATAAGAAGGCAGACTGGTGTGGTATCTTCCACATTGATCTTACTAGTAGTAATGTAATTATGAACCACCTTGGAATAATTCATCATGTTTAATATCTAGATATTCCACTTTATATAAGGCTAAAGTTAAATCTAAAACATGATGACCTTCCAGAACTCATTTACTTTAATGAATGATAAAAATGTACCATCTCCTCAAAATGAGTTGCATAGGATATCATCCATATCACTTCATGATAAATATATATGAAACTATAAGATTAATCTAGAATGACTGAATAAGTTAAAACACCATAAAATGGTTCCTTGAAGCCTTATAAAGATAATCCATCTTGCCTTTTGGTTTGAACCATCACACCCCACTATATTCTTGTTGGTCCCTAAAGGATGAAAGTTATTAATTTATCCTATAGGTAATTTAGTGTCACCACAAGCTTTAATATACCCTCTAAAATATTGATATATTTCTATAAATCCTTCTTAAAAACAATTCCCTAAAAATAAAGTGTATTATATATCTAAATGTCTTTGGAAAAGTCTAAACACGTAGATATACTATGATTTTCATCTTCACCTCCTATCAGCACTATAAAACTTATCCATGCCTATGTTGTCTTGGCTACTAGAACCACTATAAAATTCTAAAGAGCATTAAAATATACATTACCCTTATCATATAGGGGTATAATAGTGGTATTTTCAACCTCACAAACATACTTAGACCAATGCTGTGATAGAACTATGGGACATCTTCAAGGGAGTAGTTTTTTAAATGCCAAAAAATTGACTTAAAAAACTTTTTGAACATAAATATTAATAGTATCAACGATTTTAAATATTAATATTCACAAAACCCCCATATCCAACCTCTACTATCCACTACAGAAAATGAACCCTAATGATCTATTAAATGAGACACTAGAACACCAGAACTCAGTTACCCAATGCATAATCCCACATAGTGTACAATTGCACATAATTCCCAGTCATATCAAAGAGGCAAGAATAGAAAATCCCTAGGATTTAATTATTTAAATACCTCCAATAATTTATTTTCTAAAACAATTAATAGATTATTACTAACATTTAATTTTTTTACACTTCTTTTTCACAAAACATTTTATTATCATATATAAGCAGACACATACAATATAAACCTCTATTTGAAATAATTTTGCATGTAATCACATAACCACACCACTCAATATAATAGGATATAAAAATAAATCATAAAAACCTTAATATATCATGAAAACGTCTAACAAAATATAACAACATACTGAATAAAAGAAATATTTGTTATACTAGAAACACAATTGTACTCTACACAGGTGTTTTCCAAACAGAATAATAGATTCCTATCCAATTCCCAACCATATAATCACCATTATAGTAGATTAAAATAATAAAATAAGGAAAATTTTCTTTGATTCCATTTTGAAACACTTCAACCTCTTTCATCATGTCTAATGTATGGAATTTCAAGGACTAAGGTTCACTTTCTCGTACACAAGAGTCTACTAACTACCAGAGAGGGAATGTACCATATGTTTTGGAGTCTATGCCTTTAGTATAGATCCTTATGAAATAAAAAATATGGTAAGTAGTAAATAATATATTAAATAAGAAATATGGAAGAAAATGATAATCCGACCATATAGACATCATCACATGTAATATAAAAAATTCCCATAAGTCATAAATCTGTCAAAAGGTGATCTCCATAGGTAGTAGATCACTATATGTAACAAAAAACAGAACAAAATAACACAAAGTTATTTCTACAAAATAACCCACAACATGTCCTAGTGTCATTTCTATACATTATTATCTTCACATTCTCAATAGCCCAATATAGTTTAATTCTCATAACTTGGATCTAAGAAAAACAAAAATTGAATGTGAGCTAACATGTCCCTGAAAGGTGAGATTATATGACCCAATAAGACACCAATGATGTGTCATTAACAAAAGTGTGAAAATAGAAATGTGATTATATACACTGATTTGGGAATAAATAACCAAATAAAAATGTACTCATGTTAGGCCAACATGTTCTAACCAAGCTACCACAAACCCTGACAATACCAACTTCAGTATCTTGATTAAAGGGAGAGTTATCTCACCCTAAAATCTATATTATGAAAATAATAGGTGGTATTAAGGAGGGTGTAATATATCGAATATCTTTCATGAGACAAACAAAACCCTATAAATTAGGGTAAGGTCCCATGGTTGAGCATGTACACAACTGATAGGAAAGGAAGCATAAAAAGGATGGAATAACATAGTTATCCTCCAACGTGCATCAAACCAAACCCCATCACTCAGGGTAAGGCCTCATTAAAAGATCATATATCATCCACAATATACTAATACATGTTTTTTCCCAAGGTTTATCCATATATCAGGACCCCTTTGGAGGACATAACTTATCACAACCATCACAAAAGGACACTCTCAAAAATATACCTCTTTATTGCCAATGAAAGACATAGTCACAATCCCTAACCTAACCAAACCTTCCCTTATGTCCACATAAATCACAAATAAATAACTTTGAACCCAACCAAATAAGGTGTATAACCCAAATAAAAGGTATTGTACCCATTGTAGTGTTTTTTACTGAAACTAAATTAATACTACTAAACCTTTATAGGGACAATTCCATAATAGATGACCCACCAAGTCACCTTAATACACTGGTTAGAATTAATTCAATGAAATATATGAATCTATATTTATAAAAACACATGCATTCCCATGAAAAGACCAAAACAACGTATGTACTTACAACCTCAATCTTCAATGAGCCACCTCGCTGAAGGATTCCTCCTGTTTCAATCGCAATCCATTGAGTCCCCAAAACCATGTGTAAAAAAATGTAATTAGGTATTCAACATGAGTGGACAATAAAAAATAATTGAAATTGACATATCTTTCTTATATATAATTATAAAATTTTAATAAAATTCCTCACAACTAGCAATGATTCAAATTGAGAAGGAACACAATTTAGAGGAGCTCAAAATCCTAGAAGAACCTAAAAGGTGGCTTCTAGTTTTATTGTGGAAATGAAGGGTAATAGGGTAGAGTTTAAATTAAAAATAGAGGAAATTAAATAAATTTGACTAAAATATACCCAAGAAGACCATTGATTACTACCCCACTCCCACTGGCTAACTTGTGGGGTTCTAAGGTCTATTGGGCCCCTAAGTAGTTGTCGGGTACCCATTGATTGTATATATTTCATTATTTCTATAGAAAGGCCCCATACACCCCTTTATAAAATTTCAAAAACTCCCTACGCATTATAAACATAATTATATCTATATACAAAAAATTAAATTAAACACTAAAACAAAATAGCTTGAAATTTGATGGTCGTTACACCTTTTATGGTATATATCCTTCTAAATCAATATATGGTCAAATATATATAAAAGTAAGTTAATCTAATAACTAAATAAGTATTTTCAACAATATCACCTTCCATAAATAAAGAAATTAAATAAAACTATTATTTTTTTAAGAGATTTTTTCATTAATTCATTCCAGCAATTTCTTCTATATGCTAAATATGTTGATGAAAATTATATATCTCTCTTATTAATTATTAGATATATAAATGATAAGAGAATTAACTAAATATATTTTTTTATATGTGTCCTCTCATAGTTTTATCCCCCTTTTCAAAACATAACTAATGTTTTTATGTGATTTTTTTGAAGATATTTAAACGATATATCTATAAAATGTGTACTAGATTCTCTATTTAAAATCCATCATGGATCTCAAAATATTATAACTTTATATTTTAGACAAAAAAATCTTATTCAAACCAAAGAAATACTATTTATTGATATCTTTAAACTCTATAAATTTTCTCTATTAAATCCTCCACAAAATTTATTCAGGATTTATGAAATAATTCCAATGATTTTAATAAAAAAACAATTTCATAACACCAAAGCTCCAAATCTCACTTACACGATCTTCAGTAAATTCAGATTACTTGTATATAATGTCAAGTTACTATTTCACATTTCCATATCTCATATACATGATATATTAAAATATTATTTTTTTCTTATAGAAAATCATATCCACATTGTCAAAACAAACAATAATGGATCAAGATCCAAATGTTACATATATAGTCATACTTCCACAATGAAAACTCTTATAAAACTAGTTGAATCTTAAAGTCTTACTTATGTAAAAAATATTACATGTATTTATAAATTATGTTTGTAGAATAAAATATGGGTCTCACATATATATCTTTATCTCCACATCTTCATTTCTACAGAAATTTAAAATCAATCTTAAACATTAGCTTCAAACATCACCAAATTTCTACAAAATAACATCTTTTACATTTTAACTAAACTCATCATGTGTCTCTTATTTGAATACCACATATTATCATTCTTATATGTATTGTTATATAACACATCTTAAAAAATCTTATGATAACAATTTTTATTAGTATACATGTATATCCCCCTAAGTATAACTCTTTTAAAAAAATACAAATGTTAATCATTAAGCCTGTTTTAATTGGTTATCCATCCAAATAAAATGGATCTTAATAATCTGATTTATGATTAATAATATCAAATATCTATATGATAAATAAGTTAAAAAATAATTTGAAATGTATCACACTTTATTTTCCAAATACTTCTTAGATCTTCTAGTGAAATGATTTATCATCTTTATCATTCATAAAGATATTTCCTCCAAAAAACACTTTTATTGGCTTCCAAAATTTTTATTTTTTAACTTTATTATAGACCCCATATATTATATATCCACCTAAATATACACATTAATTAAATCACATGTAAAAAATATGAAAGAAAAAAATGGAGAGAAGGGTACATTTCAAAATACAATCATGTAAAAAAACATGTGTGGATGTCAAGATTTAACCTCTCTATTCAAAATCTACACATTGGTTTATAGGCCTTATTCACAGTGGTACTAGATAGAGTAATATCACTTACAAAAAACTATTTTTGGACTTTAGTTTTAGTTATATTTATATCCTTTCAATGGTTATTTCCCTCGAAGTAAGAATGATTCCACTTTTATAATATTGTTTTTTTCTAAATGAATCAACTTCCTCTAGTAATAAAAATTGCTCCATGTTTATCCTTGTTTTAGATTAGTTTATTTTTTGTTCTCAATTTCTTATGTTTTCCATGCTTATTAGTTCATATTTAATGATCTGTAAATTTTATTTTTCATATTACATGATGGTTGTTGTAAATATATATCCCAAGGTGCTTGGTGAAAACTTATATTTCTTCCAATATCTCATTAATTCAAATCCATGTTTTGGTCCCACTAAACAACTCTAGAGAGGGTAAATTGAGTGTCCAATAAAATTTCTAATAAACACTATTTAACACTTATATCCCCTAATTTAATAAGAAAATCCCAATTAAAAAAACATTAATTATATACATTTTTCATTATAAAACCCTCTCAAAATCTCGACCACAACTGAGTAACAACAATTTTTTAAATAGTTTATGTTTTTTAATTATTTTAGTTGTAGTAAAAACAATATATAAAACAATAATTTAATTTAACTATTATAGAAAAGTAAAGTTTAATTATTTATCAATAAATACTTGTTTTGTTTACAAAAAAATAATAAAAATAGATATGTCACTCTGTAATTTTAATTAATTGGTTGAGTCTCAAGCTGAAACTTAATCCCCTCAAATTTCCAATCACTCATTTTCAATTAGTATATTATAAAATAAACTAATCCACAACCTGGATTATGTTTTACACTATATAACATAAGGATATCTTGGAATAGTGTCTATTTCATAGTTATATGTTGGATAATAAGAATCCACATCACAGATGACCTCTTACACAATTATACATGTGAATATAAATGAAAATAAATCATAAAGTGTGTCAATAACTCAAAATTTTAGTATAAGAGACTTTTTCTCAAAAAATAATTGATTAAAACAGAAACATATCTCAAAACTATGATAGAATAAAAAGCTCACATAAAGAGAAAGTAGAATATGTTGTGAAACTAAATCTAAATAGATTCGATTTTACAAGAGTCTCTAAATTCATCTTTATTAATGAAGAACTAAGTATTCATAGAAATTATTGGAAAATATAGTGTCAAAAGGGCTTTAAAAAATTATTATATTTTTTATTTTCTGTTATTCCATCCGAATTTATCTCTATATTTTTTAACTACAATTATTTCTCACTACGACATCATTAATATAGAATGCCTCAAGTTTTCATACATATATAAGGGGGACCTGAATTTATAGTAATTTAGATGGTCTAATTATTGATTTTAGACAAATAATAAAATAATTTATAACCTCATAATGATCATAAATTTGGGGAAGTATAAATTTTTCTTTATGACCAACATGGAGTTTTTTAAGATATATCATTATTAAACCCATGTGTCTCTTTCTATCATATAAATATTAAATTACCCACTAGAGAATTAATTTTGAAATTAATTCTGGAAAACTGTAGTAGTAGAACTGCTAGTAGAGAGCCTTGGTAATAGATTCCCTTGGTGTTAGCTCCTTAGTGGTAGGTACATCTAGTGGTAGTACATTGAACTAGTGAGATATTCACGTAGTGGTAGCACCATGCTTCAGTAAATACTTCTAGTTTTAGAAACTACTAGTCATCAATTTACATAATTCTAGGGCTAACTCCATTTGATGGTGCCACAACTTAGCAGTAGCATTACATAGAAGTACCTCAACATAGAAGTATCAGTACTTGATGAATAATTATCTTTTGAGTTTGTAACATAGTGAACTAGATATAACATCTTGACCAAATGGTATCTTAGAGAAGTATATTTTAATTACATCTCCTTTCAACTAGAATTTACTCATTTTAACTCATAGAAGATAGTGACAGTACATCCACACTTATCCATATATTTAATTTTTTCCAAAATTTAGATGACTATCATAAAACATTAAATTTATTAAATTAAAAAAAACAATATTTGGGATCATTATAATAAGTATTTTAAAAAATATAAAATTAATCTCCCCTTTTTTATGATCATAATTAATGTAATTCATAAACATAAAAAAATATTTAACCGATGAAAAAAACAAATACAATCTACTTAACGGTCAACATTTCTTTGTAATTCCGATAAGTAATATAAATTTTATACCCTCATTCTCCCACATATGGGGTTATCAAAAATGGATAATGAGATTAAATTAAATAATATACAAATATTAATAAAGATAATATTTACATTGAATAAAAAAATTACAATTTTACATCAGGAAAAGGGTATAAAAATGATAAATAGCCTAACGAATCCAAATCAATATATAGTGAATAAGATTTATCTTTGGTAGAGTAAGGATCCATTATCTCCTTTACTTTTATAGAGAAATGAGGAACAAATAATAGGGAATGGGGATGTGCTAGAGGCCAAAATAAAATAGCTCTGAGATGATTCATTGCCTCAACTAGTGTAACTTCAAAAGGACTAGCTACAATAGAGGTCTTAAATAGGGTTAATTATAAGCGTTCAGGGAGGTAGGTAGTTAAATAAATTTTATTAGGTTCAATGATAGTATATCTAATAGAATACAGAAATGGTTCCATAATCTCCACAAAATGAGTGATCACCCTACCACCATGCTTCATAGACTTGAAAATGTCAACTGTTTCTTCAATGAAAAGTTTGTTCAGGGGTTTCAAAGTCTCTAACAGGGTCAAATTTTCTATTAAGGCCATGTTCATAGTATTCATTATTATATTATCATTCAATAACATAATGTATGGATTAAATTCATTCTTGGTATAAATCCTAGATATTATTTACTTGATAGCTTTAGTGACTTCTTCTCTATCAATTCTAGCCTCATTTAATAATTCTATAACCATGTTATACATGTTATCACCATGGTATTTCATATAGAAAATAATATCTAGAATATAGGTAGAGATATCACCCTTCATATCTTGTCTCTCTTCTATCACATTGTATATGAAAAACTTGTCTTCAAATTAAGCTAGATCAAATGGAGCTGGAGCTATGGGAAAAGAATCTCTAGGAGTAGATAAATACTACAGCCTGTACAGAAGAGATATCTATCTCATTTTAAAAATATCACATATGTTCTCCATAGAAATTTTATTGAAATCCAAATATTTTACTAGCCACTAATTCTCAATTTTTATATTTTCCATATTTATGATAATATTGGGAAAGATATAAGAAATTACCAAAGAAACTATCATCGTAGGTTCATCATCACATAGATTTGTTTCTTGTGATGATGAGAATCTATGAATCACACTAATACCTAAAAAAATATATTATGTAATGTGTTGAGATCATATTGACTCAAATATCTGGAATGAGGAGGACATGGAAAAGGATGAGGTGATGTACTATACTAGTTAGGTAAGGTATCACCCTCAGGTTCGGGTTCCAGAACATGTTCCTCAGAAGGAAAACAATCTAGTAATTAAAATTCATAAAATATCCCTAACAATGACCCCTTATGATCTCTCTTTTCACCCTATATGATAGGTCCACCATGCTTTGGTGGACTTCCCTAATCATCAGGATTATTAACATCATAGGAATCACGGTAAATTAAAACAATATTGGTCGAAAATGGGGACTTATCCCTCTTAGATGGTGCCTCATAATCATATATATCAAAAAAATCTAAATGAACAAAGATTTATGAAGCCTATCAATCTAATGTAGTTAGTTTAAATATATCACACAATTTATGAAATTTTGAATCAAATGAGGAATTTTCCTACCACCCTCCAAAAGTAGATCAACTAGACTCTGTGGTAGTTTGAAAGAGATTATATTTTTCATACTCATCTCCACCATTAACATCATACTCTAAATCATCAGATAACTTAACCATATTGTCTAGACTCTATGAATAATATACCTCAAACTAATCACAACTAGAAACATTTGTATCTTTTGTTTCATCATATTTTTCAAGAAAACTATCTCTTGCATAATGGGAATGAGGTATAGTATGATATCTATAAGATACATTTGGACTCATGAAAATGTAGAGGTCACATCCCTCTTACATTGAACTGTGTTAAAACTCTTTCAAATAATCTAAATATTACTTTTCCTCTTCCTCATTCTCAACTTATCCATCTAATGAATAATATAAAACATCATCTCACTTCATGCCATCACCATCCATAACTCTGTTCTGGTATGATTCTAAACTAGTTTGAACTTCTCATACTGATTATCATTTTCTACAACCCATATATTTATAAAAAGGTTCTAGTTCACTCTCCCTAATTTGTATGTTACTTGACTATGAATAAAAACATCAAACATAGTCACTTGTTCTTCTATTTTTGGCACAAGATCTATAGCTTCCAATATATAAGAGATCATATTAGAGTAAGAAAGATAATTTTTATTGAGGAGTGGTTGTATAGAACCAATAAATGTACCATCATACATCTATAAAGATTAATCTTATAACTTTTTTTATAATAAAGAACTATAATATCTCTTAATACCTCATTATGATGAATTCCCCCATATTGTGACATACCATATGCTGAATAAACAAAAATAATAGATGAGATTCACCATCTAATTCAATAATAGTGGTCCTTTTGATAGTTGCATTCCTAGTGATCTCAAGAATAGTATCCTCTATCACAAAATTCTCATGATTAATAGTAAATGATCTTTTATAGTCCTCTTATATAACCTTATACGAAAAATCTATACATCTATCCCATTTCAATGTAGATAAAACAAGGAAATTTCCATTATCCACTGATTCTATAACATCCTTATATCCTTTAAACTCATACTCAGTAAACAAGTAGAAATCATGAACCAACATAGGGTGTAATGGATGATGATGCCTCAAATATTGTTCATCCCATTCCTTTTCATGAATCATGTTCCATGAAACTGATTTCTCAAATACAAAAAAAGTATCCTAGACTTCTTTCTCATCAAAAAAATAATGGGATAAAAGCTTAGGATTTATTAGTTCCATAGGTTCACTAAACTCCCCACTAGGATTCTTTAATGTTCGATACTTATCATAAAATTCAGTGGGATGCATGACTCAGAACTTTTTCAAATGGGTTTGAAGGTTTAATGTTTAAGGTATATGGCTATTGGTTGAGAGAGAAGGTGAATGGTTTCAAAGTTTTCATATATGATAAATAGTTCCTAAAAATCTAAAATTTAGTAATTTTATTATTTAGGGATTTGAATATTTTAATTAAAATAAAAAAATATTAATAAATAAAAAAAGAATATAATAATTTAAATTTTATATTATGATAATGGTATGTCTTACAGTATTACAATGATAGCATATCTATGGTAGAAAGTTGTGGTAGCATGAGAAAAATAGCAACCAAAGAGTAGAACTGCATGGTAAAAAACCAATAGTATAACCCCAACAGTATATAATAAATGGTAGATGAACCAACGATAGATAATTCAATGATAGATCAACAAATGGTAGATCTTCTAATAGTAGATCATCCAAAAATAGCATATATAATGGTATAATATCTAATAGATTCTTGTATAATGGTATCATGACCAATAGTAGTATGTATTATAGTATAATTTATAAAAATATCATGTATAATGGTATATCCTTGTGGATGTACCAATCAAATTATTTTTATCTACCAAAACTGTAGTAAATTTATGAACTAACAAAAATTTATCATTTCATGTTAATGTAATATAACAACCATACTATTTGTTACACAGTTAAAAATTATTTATTACAAAATCATGAACATAATAAAACCCAAAAGATCAAGAGGTCAAGTGTCTTTGGGGATTAGGAACATTAAATGACAAAATAAGACATAAAAATACAAAATCATTATTAAAAACTATTTTTACAAGAAAACAACATTCTTTTGTACTTAACATTTCATGGGATAACTTAAGGAGGTACATAAGAAAAGGGTGAGTTATAAATCCCAGTAAGGGATTAAACATGGAATAAAATGAATAATTCAATATATGTTAGGAAATCATCATATCATTAGAGAATAAGAGAACCCTGAACATAAAGGCATGATATAGCATTATTATGATAACATGGAAATGTTGCAACAACATTTGATATGATATTGGCATCATCCAAGGATCATTGCACCTGGAGCATGATGAAACCCTCATTTAACTTGAATTCTCTTGAGAAAACCCTCATCGTACATGAATATACATGAGTTAAACCTCATTTCACAAGACCTATCATGATGCTAATATTTACCCAATGTATTGGAGTTCTATTAGGGTGCACCCCTTTTAATCATTTTATTCCATGAAAAAGTCTGCCACATATATCATAAAACATGGAATCATTATACATAATAATGTATTCCACGAAAAAGATATGTGGAATACATAAATATGAGTCCTCAATTAACAAGTACATGGGAATAAGGGTGTATACAGTTGCTATAGAAATGGTTATCGTATTCATATACAAGATGATTTTGACATGTAACTTTGGGGTAACTTCCACTGTATAACGACATCAAATAGAAATAGTAAAATGGGTTGATAGGATAGAAAGGGTATTTTATCATTTATACATGGAATGGATAGTAAGGGGGTCATGGAACATAATATCCCAACATTTATAATTGAATTTATATGAATAATATATAATAATAACTTGAATGTAAATGTGTAGAGAGAAATCCCTTATAGAATTTTTGAATGGTAACTGTTGTACATGGGTGGAATTAGTTAGATAGAAAGAGGTATATCATCATTAAAACATAAGGAGGGAAGTATGGGGGTGTGAAATCATACCCAAACATTTTTAATTGAAAATAAAAAGGTATAACAACATAAAAAAATTTGGACAAAAATGAGAAAGAAATAAATCCATTGCAGAATTTCTGCAAGGAATACGTGTACATGGGAGGAATTAATGAGAGTGAAAGGGAAATTTCATCATTTAAACATAAGGATAAAAATATAGGGGAAATGTGAAATCATAAACCAACTTTTTTAATTGATAAAAGGGCATGAAAATATTAGGAATCTTGTACACAAGTAAAGAAGGAAACTGAGGACCCCTTACTTGGTAGTGTGATCCCAAAGGCTTGGGAGAGGTCTGAGAGAGGCTTTTAGGGAGCTTTGGGGATCATGGTGTAATTATATAGAGAGTATGGTAGAGGTTGATCTAGCTCTAATGGTTTTTAGTGAATGGTAATGGGAGATTTAGTGTGTTTATATAGGAAAGGAGAAATAATTCTTTATTATTTAGGTTTTGGATTCCACACATTAAACTAATAAAAACACAAACCATCAAATTATTTCTTCCCATGGTTTTTTTCAAAGGGGAGTGTAAAAAATTATTTTATATGGCCAATTTCCAACCTTCTTAAAATATTAGGCATTCTTATATAGAGCGGTGTCAGAAACTCAAGGAAATCATTTTAAAATGTTAAAATGATTTATATGCCTTGAAGGGTCCACTAAGGAACCATAAAATTAATTAAACAAATAAAAATTAAAATTATATTAAAGTTAAATCATATATTGTCTGAAAATCATTTTTATCGTTTTTTATTACATCAATATTGGGTCATTATGATGTCATAAAACACATTATATATTTAAATGGTATTTAATTTATACTTAAAAATCCCACTCTTTTAAAAAAAATATAAATATGTAACTTTAAGATAATTTCAACATCTTGAATCCAAAAATAAAATTAATATTATCTTAATATGTGATTTTTACTTTTAAAACTAAAACAGTCATTTATCAAAAATTCATGGGATTTCACAAAAACAGCTTTCAAAACCTTATAAAAATTATAGTTGTATTCATAAATATTATAGGATCATATTTATTTAATAAAATGTAATTTAGTAATAATATTTTATTAAAATATTATTTAATCCCATAAATCCATTAATTCATCAAAATAGATTTCTTAATTGAATTTAAATATTTACTAAAAAATACAGTTTTTGCTCAAATAAATAATAATAAAATGAATGTATATTCTTTATTATATACAAAAAATAGTTCATGTACTCATAGTGATAGGGTATTGTTACATAACACCTTATAACACCTACGTAATACCTAAGGGTAATGTGTGTGATGGTGAAAGACTCTTGGGGTGGCTCAGATAACATTTATCATGTTGTAATCTCTATTAACTTCCACTTCTCCCATAAGAAGTCCCATTAAAATTTAACATTTGGATGCTTGACATGGGCTTAGTAATGATCGAAGCCCAGTGATGTCGCCTCCTTTTTGAGCACTAACAAATGGGATTCTTACATAGAAATTCAACTAGATGAGGATATCACTTCCTTTTTTGAGTAAATTGTATTTGTAAAATCCCTATATTTATTCAAATCATGTCATCACTTTTCAATGGATACATTAGAAATGATAACAATTCATAATGATATTTTGAAATCCAAAAACAAAAAACCAAGGAAGCTCATATGTTTCATATACATATTTTATATAATAATACACTTAATTACATTATGAAGAATTTTCACTAATAAAAATTCTGATCGTTACAAAATTCCCCGCTTAAGAAATTATGCCCTTGAATTTCCATTACCCAGACTAAAATATATGAGGGTAACTCTAATTTATCAATTTTTTTTATTACCATGTCTCTTTTTCAAACTGTTGGTTCTCCATAACACCACTACGAGTGGAATTTTCTTATTTCGTAGAACTATTTACCAATGATATTAGATCTTCACTGGATTATCTTTATAGAAGAGGTCATTCTCCAATGGTACCTCCTCTGGATTGCGTACATGGGATGGTTCCAGAATCTACTTCCTCAAGAGTGATGCATGGAATACATTATTTACTTGAGAAATCTTTTGTGGGAGTTCTAGTCGATAATCCACTGCTCCAATGCAATCCAGGATCTACAGGGGGTCGATGTACCTTGGAATAAGATTTCCTCTACTCCCAAATCTCATGACTCTCTTCCATGGGGATATGTAGAGGAATACATGTCTCTAAAATCAAACACTATGTCTCATAGCTGAATATTAGTATATCCCTTTTGTTGACTCTTACCAAATTTAATGTGTTTGTGGATGGAATTAACCTTCTCCACTATTTCTCGGCCATTTTTGGACTAAAGAGTTTTTCCCCCCAACTTTATCCCAGAATTTCGGTGTTTTGCTCCTCTTCCGATAAAGTGCTTCCTAAAGAGCCATTTGGATACTTGATTTGAAACTGTTATTTCAAGAGAACTTTACAAGAAGAAGATGTTTATCCCATCATTCTTTGAATACCATTGAGCATTCTCTCAACCTGTACTCAAGTGTTTGGATAGTTCGCTCAGATTGGCAATCAGTTTGAGAATGATAAGTCATTCTGAAGTTTAGCTCAGTATTCAAAGTGCGTTGGAGACTCTTCTAGAACATAGAGGTGAATATTAGATCACAATGGGATATAATCTATATAGGTACTCGATGAAGGATTATGACTTATCTAATATATATCTATGTCATTTGGCCTAATGATAAATCCACTTGAATAGCAATAAAGAGTACAGTATTTGTAATATGATCCACAAAAACCCAAATGGAATTGTTTCCTTTGGTTGTTTGTGGAAGTCCTATGACAAAGGCCATGGTTATGTTCTCCCATTTCTTTGTTGGTATGTGTAATGGTTGCATCATCCCCTTAGACTTCTGCCTCTCAGCCTTCAATTTATGAAATTATAGGCACTTTTATGTATACTCAGTTATCTCCTTCTTTAGGTTATCCCACCTATAATGATCTCAGAGATCACAATTCATCTTTGAGTTTCCCAGGTGAATAGAGAAATTGTAACTATATCCATCATCCAAAAGTTCATTCTTAAACTCTGTACTTGAGGTAACACATAGTCTTGACCCAAATCTCACAATTACTTTTTTATTAACATTGAACTTTGAGGATTTTAATTTTCTGATAGGTTTCACTTTCTTCTAAATTACTACATCATCTTTTTGATAATTTCTTAACCTTTCCAAAAGATATGGTTAAGAAATAATTTGTGAAAGGATTGATTATGTTTGATTATTTATGATTCCCATAACCATATTCATCAAATCTATGAAGATTGAATCCTTTTCAATTCTAATCAATGATAGAAATTTTTGGTCCATTCTACCTAGAGATCTCCACCATGTTCTCTTTCCTAGTGGTGGTAATGGGATGAGATGTCATAAGTTTTGATCATCTATATCCTTATTATTATGTGAATATTCAACTATATGTGTATAAATATATACAAGAGGCTTTTGTGATCCATATATATTTCACACTTCCCCCCAAATTGATAATGTCACCAAATTTTTAAAGAAACATTTTTTCATGCCAACACCAGATTAGGTGTTGGAAATATTTTCTCATGAACATTCAATTTCCTTAAATCATAGGCAATGACTTTTTCATTTTACATCAACACAAAACCCAGAACCTATATCAAAAAATAACTACAAACCACAAAAAGTGCTCCACTTGTGGGTAGTGTGAGAACAGGCACATTGATAAGCCTCCTTTTCAACTCATTTAAGATATCTTCACATTCATCACTCTAAGAGAACATGACTCCCTTCCGAGTTAAATTTGTAATAGGGTTTGAAATTTGTGAGAAATTTCTCACAAATTGAAAATTATATCTAGCTCACCCCTGGAATATATAGATATTAGTCACTGATCTTGGCTTCGACCATCACTCAATTACAGATGTCATGGAAGGATCCACATATATCCAATTGCCTATAATGATATGACCCAAGAATGAAACAACAATAAACCAGTACTCATACATGTTGTACTTTTCATAGAGATTCTCCTTTTTCATGGTATCTAGTACAGTGCTTAGATGATCCTCATGCCCCTCCTTGGTTTCAGATTATATTAGAGTATCGTCTATAAATACTACCATAAAATTGTCGACGAAATCACTAATGACTCTATTTATCAATTCAATAAAGAGTTTTGGGTCATTACTGAGTCCCAAAGGCATTACTATGAATTCATAGTTCCCATAACTTGTATAAAATACAATATTGGGGATATCCTCACTCTTCACCCAGACATGGTAACATCCTAACCACAAATACACATTGGAGAAGTATTGTGGATCACGTATCTGATCCAACAAATCATCAATTTGTGGAAGACGGTACTCGTTATTTATCATTATTTTTTTGATCTCCTGATAATCAATGAAAAGGTGCATTGGCCCCTCATTCTTTATGATAAAGAGGATTAGTTCACACCATGGTGAAGCGCTTGGTAATATAAACCCTTTATACTGATTCTACATCAGTTGTTTCTTTATCTCCTAAAGATAAAAAACATCCATTCTATATAGAGCCTTTGATATTGGAAAAAACCCAAGTATAAGATCAATCGATATTTCGAAATCACTTATTGGGGGAAGAATAATAATTCTGTAGGATACACTTTAGCAAATTCCCTCATAGTAGGCATGTCTTCAAGGATGGTTTCTTCCTTAGATTCATACATATGAGCATGATATGTGCACTCATAGGGTAGAAATATCCACGCTTGAGATGATGGTGCTAAAGAAGATTCATCCTCCTTTCCATTATACAAAATCCGGGGTCAATTCCCAATATAGATAGTGATTTCCCTCTCAAATCTATTTATGTTTTCTATATATAGGGAATAACAACACATGCCATGATTTGAATCAAACTCAACTAGAGGGAGGATGACGAGGTTTTACATGAAGTTCAATTAACAAATTATGACATGGGGTTATATTCATGGGAAGCAATGATTTCACCATTTTCAATTTTTAACAACATATTTACTTCCATGATTTATGGTGGTGTTGGGATTGTTATACTAAAATATCGGATATAAAAGAATGTATAGGACCAGAATCAAAAAGTATGTTTAGTATCCTTGAATGAATAACTATTTTACCTGACACCACTTCTTCATTGGGGTTCTCTTTGGTAATAGTGATTGAAAAATCTCATTCCTCACTACCTTGGAGGTTGTTGGTTGCCTCAAAAAACACTTGGGTTAGGACCCTGGTTTGCAAAGTGCCTCGATTCATTGCAATAGAAGTAATGATCAAATAGTAAAAGGTAAGATGGAGTGTTCCTCTCCTATGTCATAGTAGCAGGTTTTTCTTGCTAATATTTAATGACATGGGGACCTTTTTTTACCCACATAAACCATTTATGCATCCCCTTCAGGAAATTTCGAGGGTGCTTCTTTCTACAGCTTTGGCAAGTGGGATGCTGTAATTTCTTATCACCATTGTATCTATCCATCAGACCACTAGATTTAAAGTTCACATTCTGATTTTTATCCTCATGATACCCATATGATTCAAAGATCACCATTTTTTCATGAGGAAAAATCAAACAATTTATTCCTAGATATCGAAGTCACGGATCACCAGGTCTTTTCGTAGGCTATGTTTTAGCCCACAAAAGAACAGATCAACCTTGAATTTGGGGTAACAACCAAGCCGGAGGCATATTGTACAAGCCTTTTTTTGTTTTGCATGTACACTCTGATGGATTAAACAACTTTTTTCATGAGGGAACGTAATTCAATTTCAATCATTAGTCGGAGGGTGCAAGGAAAAGAAATTTTGAAAAATATTTTCCGGAAATCCTTCCATTCCAACACCTTGATCTCATCCTCTAGATTTGTATTTAAGATCAATATCCACTATTTATCAGATTCATCCTCCGTACGATAAGAATATAAAAGAACCTTCTCTTGTTCAACTCATTGAATAATGAATAATATATTTTCAATGTAGTTGATCAATTGTTTTAAAATTGATGGACCGAATGATCCATTAAAAGTATGAGGCCTATGTCTCATTAAACTGTCGATTGTGGCTTGTTATTTCATGGGGGGGGGGTTAAACATTCCTATAGACCCATGTTTTTTTTCAAAACATGAGTTTACTGAGAGTTTATTGTGACAAATTTTTCAATTCCTACTCACATCAAATTGGGCATCTCATTACAACAGTCATCACATTAACCTTCACATCAGTTGTTATCCCAAGTCCTCCATTTAGTGGCCGCATTCTAGAATAAAAGGAAATTAAAGGTTAACACATAAAGTAGAATATAAAAGAAAAAATTATAACATATAAATTAAATTTATTTCCATAACTTATGAATTTATATGTTTCAATCTATGTTATCCATGATCTACTTCCCAACATATATTTTTAGAGGAATTTTTATTCTCTTAAAAAGGGTTCATATAATGATTATGAATTTAAAAAATAATATCCCTTAGGAGTGTCATAAATATGAGTGAATTAATTCATGTTTTCTTGCAGTCGTTCATATTTGAGTCTATCTCAAAGATGTGTTTTCAGTTTTTACCCCTAGATACATTTGTGCTAGATCTACCTCTACTTGTTCATATCCAGATAAAGATGTTTTTTCTTGATAAACCACTTACTATATACTCAAAAATAAAAGGAATGTTTTTATTATACTTAGTATTTTCCCTAAATCTATCACTAGGGATTTATAATCCTAATACCAAAAATAACTAAACCTATCATCAGATAACAACTATAACAACCCTTCTATTTATTACAAAATTAAACATGATTTATTACATAAACATGACGTTAATAGAACCCATAAGATCGATAGGTCTAGTGTATTTGGGGATTAGGAACATTACATGGCATATTAAGGCATGAAAATACAACATCTTTATTGAAAAATTCTTTTACATGACCACAACATTCTTTTGTACATATCATTGCATGGGATAACCTGACGACATATATAAGAAAATGGAAAGCTATAAAGCCTAGAAAGGGAGTAAACATGTAATAACATGAAGAATACAATAAATGTTAGGAAATATGCATATCAAAGGAGAATAATAGAATCATTAACATAAAATCCTGATAAAGCATGATTATCATAACATTGAAATTTGACAACAAAATTTGACATGGTATTACCATGTGCTAAGGCTTATTGCACATAGAGAACGAGTAAACTGTCATTGTAATTGAATTAGAATGTGTAAAAAATAATTTCACATGAATTATCATGAGTAAGACCTCATTTCACTTGATGTATAATGATATTAATCTTTACCCAATGCATTTTAAGGCTATCAATGCACACCCATCTTAATCATTTCATTTCATGTATAAGTGTGCCACATTGATCATACAACATGGATTCATTAAACATCATAATTTGTTCCAAGAATAAGGGATGTGGAATACATACCTTTAAGTCCCCAATAAAAAAGTAAATTCTCATAATGTGAATACCCTTTTTAGATACATGGGTATGGAATTAACTTAAACGATGATTTTGGCATGGGAATTTTTGTGTAGATTTGTCGGTGTAACGACATCAAATAGAAATCATAAAATGGGTTGCTGAGAGAGAAATGGGTATCTCATCATTTATACATGAAATGTACTTAAAGGGGACCATGGATCATAATATTAAAACCTATTTAATGGAATTAATATGAATAATATAAAATAATTTCTTGAATGTAAATGAGGAGAGGGAAATCCCTTAAGAAATTTCATCATGGTTACGAGTGTACATGGGAGGATTTATTGAGAGTGGAAGAGGTATATCATCATTAAAAAATAAGGAATGAAGTACGGGGGAGGTGAAAATTCATAGTCCATTATTTTTAATTTAAAATAAAATGTTATAACAACATAATGAAATTTGAACAATAATGACAATGAAATAAATCCCTTACAAAATTTTGGGATGGTATCAAGTGTTCATGGGAGGAATTAATGAGAGTTAAAGGGGTATGTCATCATTTAGAAAGAAGGAGGGAAGTATATGGGAGGTGAAAAATAATACCTCCAACATTTTTAATTAAAAATAATATTGCATACAAATATAAGGAAACATGGACATAAATAAGCAAGGAATGTTAGGATCCCTTACTTAGAAGTGTGATCCAAAAGGCTTGGGAGAGGCTTGAGAGAGGCTTATAGGGAGCTTGGAAAACTTTAGAGGATTATTGATATAAGAGGGAAGATTTTGGTTGATATCCAATGGTTTTGAGATAAGGGAAATGGGATATTGAGTGGGTTTATATAGGAAAGGGGAAGGAATTCATTATTATTAAGGTTTTGGACACCACACATTAAACTAATCAAAACCACAAAAAATCCCATGGTTTTTTACCATGATTTTTGCAAAAGGGGAGTGTAAAAAATTATTTTATAAGGTATATTTCTGAAATTCTTAAAATTTTAGTCTTTCTTATGTGGAGGTGAGTCACACTATCAAGTACGTCATTTCAAATTGTTAACATGGTTTATAAGTCTTGGAGGGTCCACTAAGGTACCATAAAATTAATCTAAAAAATTAATATCACATTATTTTAAAGTTAAAAAATATATTGGCCAAAAAAAATTATATACCATTATTACATCACTATCAAATCGTTATGATGTAATAAAAAACATTATATATTTAAATGCTATTTAATTTTTACCTAAAATTTTGAATGTGTTAGAAAATTATGAAAAATTCACCGTTATATAATTTTGACATCCTGAATCCCAAAATAATATTTATTTTATCTAAATGTTTTACCAAATTTGTGAATTTTTTCTTTTAAAACAAAAACCTACATTTAACGAAAATTCATGGGTTTTGACAAAAACATATTTCAATAATAAAAATTAAAATTGTATTCAAAACAAATATAGGCTCATATTTATTTAATAATAATTAATTAAGTAATAATATTTTATTAAAATATTATTTAATTAAAAAATACCTAAATCATAAAAATTGATTTTTTAATAGAATTAAAATATTAACTAAAAATATACAATTTGTGCTATAATTAACAATAATAAAATGAATGTATATTCATTATTCTATAAAAAAATTCACATAAACATTGTGCTAGGTTATTGTTACAAAACCCCCTTATAACACCCATATAATACCAAAGGGTAAGGTCTGTGATGGTGAAAAACATTTGGGGTGGTTCAGATAACATCACTCGAGTGGTAATCTCTATTAACGTCCCCTCTCCTGTAGGTGTTTCTGTTTATGCTTAACGTGTTGAAGCTCGTCTTGGGATTGGTCAAGATCAAACCCTAGTGACACCACCTCTTTTCCAAGATCTGAAAAAATGGGCTTCGTATAGATCAATTCTACTAGATGATGCCATCACTTCCATTGTCTATGTAAATTGGATTTGTTGAAGCCCAATATTTATAAAAATCAGGTGATCATTTTCAATGGCTATATCAGAAACAGTAATAGTTCTTAATTGTATTTTGAAATCTAAAAACATAAAACCAAGGAAGTGAATATGTTTTATATAACCATTTTACACAATAATACATCATATCAGATCAATAATAATTTTTTTTATTGGTTTGGGTTGTTACTGGTATGATATGGTACATTATATCAACATTAAAAGTCTTTATAACTATTTCCAAAAGATGGTTTTCATTTCCAATGAATTCTAGATTTATATCGCCCTTTTAAAAATGGTCTCTAAAAAAATGATGTCATATATCAATATGTTTTTCCTAATAGTAGGACATGGGATTCCAAAAAATTTATATAAAACTCGTATTATCACAATTTATAGGGAAATTTCTGAATTTATATTCACAGTCTTGTAACGTATGTTTCATCAATATAATATAAAAAGAAAACTACATATATCTATGTATATAGCATGAATACTGGATAATGAAACAGATTGTTTCATTTTACTACAATAAGAACCTAGTGCCTTATATAAAAAGTTACATGTTCCATAATTGTTTTTTCTATCTAACATAAAACCACCAAAATCAGTATCTGAATAACTAACTAGATCAAATTTTTGTAATTTGCAGTTATATAGTACTAAATTGATGGTACATTTTAGTTATTAGAAAATTAATTTGACAGTAGTTAAATGTGACTCTTTTAGGTTTTTTTTTGAATAAATGCACATATAAACACACTAATCATTGTATCATTTTACCTGTTATTCAAGTATGTAATGATTTCAATCATACCTCTATAAGATTTTTATTAACTGGTTTCCCAGTTTCATCAAGATCCATTTTACATTATTTACTCATTGGAGTATCACTAAATTTAGTACTATATATACGAAAACATTTTAGAATATCGTGGTTTTACATAATTTAGTTAAAAATAATTTTATATTGATTTTAAAAAATATTAAAATCGATAAAGAATTTATGTTTGTGCATCAAAATCATTTTAAATATACTTTTCATAATTTTTAAAAATTTACTACACAAGTAACATCATGAATTTCAAAATATAATATCACCAACATCGATTTTTAGGACAAAAACATGTTTTGAAATTACCTTAACAAATAGATTTGGATAATCAATTCCTTTAATAAATCCTTTCGAAATCAATAATGTGTAGATCCAATCATTCTAATCTCTAGGATATTGGTTCAACCCATATAAATATTTAGTAAATTTAAAAACATGAATTTAAAAATAAGGGTTCTAAAAAACATAGGATGTTCCAGAAAAACAACCTCAATTATATAAATATGTAATAAATCACACTTGACATCCATTCTATATAATTTTAAATATAATGTTCTATATAAATAAGTAACATTTTGAAGGATTCATGTAAAGATACTGGGGAAGTAGTTTCCTTATCATCAATATTTTCTTCTTGTCTATATCCTTGGGAAACCAATATATTTTTATTTATAATTATAGTTCCTAATTTATCAACCGTATTTCTAAACATTTATTTATTCATAATTTTAAGAATTTCATTGGTTTTTTCAACTAGTTCCTATAATCTACATCTTTAAAATTGATTTAATTATTTTTTTTATTTTCATTGACCAGAATTCATCATTAAGTTCTTCATTATTGTTCTCAGGTTTACATTATTACAAAGAATATTTATTTTCATCCATATTTCTGAGGGAAACTCTTCTCTGTGGTCCTTTGTTCAGGTCTCTTAATACTCCATATAAATGATGGAATCTATGATCCCTAATTGTTCTAGTGATTTATGTATTTGATTATTCATTCTCACTAATAGGTTCCAGTTAAAAAAACTCTTTTATGATATATTTTTCTAAAACAATTTCATCAGAATTCTCATAATGTTGAGCATTGATATCTTTTATGGAATGGTTGTCCTTGATTTTCTCTATAGAATTTTTAGGTTCATGTGGATTTGTTTTCGAAATTTTGACATGTAAAAATTCCTCCATAATTTTGGCCCTCTTATTAGATACCCTATATGATTTATTGGATTTATAATATCCATGTAATATTCCTTTGACACTTTTGGATGAATTATTTTTCATATTTTACTTTTTCATTTAGTATAGAGACTTTATATACAAAAATACTAATGTAATTATCTTTTTGATTTCTATAATTCCATAATTCATAAGGGGTATTATTTAAAAGTGATCTAATTTAAACTCTATTTATAATTTAGTAATATGTATTTATAAATATTTTCAAAACATAAACAGGAAAATAATGCTCACTATGCATGGATAGGTTAATTTATTAAATATTTCTATTTCTCCCTTCTACTACACCATTCTATTATGGATTTTTAGGAGAAAAGAATTATAAATATAGTTATATTTTTAGCATAATGATTCAAAATCATGATATTGAAATCCATGGACATAATCACATGTTATGGTCTTAATCCCATGACAATTAAGATTCTCTATAGATCTATCATTTTTAAATAAATAGGATTTATCTTCACTTTTATTAGTAATAAAAAACACCCTTGTATATCGTGAATAATCATCCACTATATAATAAGCACAATTTTTCCCTACTGAACAAGAAACTATAGAAGGTACAAAACAAATTCTTCTAAATAAAAATTAATGGTTACGAAGTTGAAAATTATTTATATAGTATGAAATATATATATTATTCTATCCCTTATTAATAGGGAGTATATACTTTTTCTCATTGAAATTATAGTTTTTGTTGATCCTTGACTAATCCTTTCATATTTGGTATTCTAATTGAGTTTATATTACAATATCCTAGTCTCATAATCCAAGTCCATGACTCTTTTTGAATGTTACCAGAACAAGAAATGTTTTGATAAAATAAAGAATTTAAATTAACACAATATACATTGTCATTTCGCATAATAGTGAAAATTAAAGCATGTTTATAATAATTAAATTTAGAAGCATTATTTTCAAACATAACAAGATAACCATCATCAAAAAAATTTGAAATTATATAAGGATGATATATAAATATATCTATAAATAATACTATAGAAATTAATATAGTACTATATTTATGGATTTCACTGAGTCCAATTATTCTTTTTTAGAACTATGACCAAAATTGACATGTCCACCATCAACTATAATATGATTCTTGAAGGTTTAGTAATCCCTAGTCATATCTCTGAAACATCCACTATCCAGATACCATTAGTGCTCACTAAAAGTTTTAAATAAAGTTTTTTATAGCCCAATTTATATATGAAATGATTTTTCTACTAATATTTACTTGGTTCAAGAAATGTTTGTAATAATAAATATTGGAATATATAACAATTTAATAATTTTACTATAATCATACCATTTATTTTTAGAAATAAAAAACTTCATTATATCTATAAGAGTAATAGGTGTTTACTTATTTATTAAATCTATAACTTGGTAAAAATTTATCATTATAAATACCTCTATGTCCTAGTTTATTACCAATTCATATGGTATATTTAAGTATAGTTTTTTTTCAATAATTCTGGTGTGAGTTTCTCTATCACTAGTGAATCTATTTATATTTTTATTTATTTTCTCATTAGGTAATTTAAACATATTATTTACCTTTAGAAATTGATAATTTTTGTCTTTTCTATAGAAAAATTGATTTTTACATGAGAAAAAAAACATGTTTCTTATTTAATATTACAGTATTCAAATATATCCTCACTAGACATATTTTCATCACTAATATCATTTTTTAGTAATAAAAAATATATTTAGAATATATAGTAAACATATTTGATACCAAATATGTGTTTTTCATGTAACACATATTGGCTCTATCATTATTTCTACCCAACTAAAATCAGAATAAATTTAACTATCCTTTGAGTCATTCCATGTGGATTTCATATCCTTTTTACATATTTTTTTCTTTTCAATTATAATTTTTATTAAATTGTATCTTGGGATGGTTTTATTTGATGTTTCCTTTTATTTTACACTCATATCAGGTCACTTCATTTGTTGAATCATCCTTTTTTCACTCTTTTTTCCAATTACCATTATTTTTATAAATACCTATTTAATTAGATGTCATAGAGAACTACTTTTAGTAAAATTTATTGAATATTCTAGAATGGTTAGCCATGTATTCATCACCTTAATATGGTTATTCATAATTACATGAAATCTCAACATTGATCTTCTCTTTTATGTTTTTCAGTATGAAGTATTGAAGGATACTGAACTCCTTTTGGTTTTATTGTCCTCTTTCATGTTCACATGTAGTTAATCTTCATACATCACGAGTTTTCCAATTATTTTATTCATTAGAAACTTACTAATGTCACATGGTTCTCATATGGAAATAGAAGTTTGTCTCAATATGTTTAGAAAGATTTATAGAAGTTACATTTCTTGATCTTTATCATAAATTATCATTCCTAGTTCATGCATGGTTTTCATGATTTCTTTAATCCTAAGATACAAATCTAAAATGGATTCATCATTACTTATATTGAATTTTCATATTTAATATTATAATTATTTAAATAAATTTATTATATATTTTTGATTCCCTCATGAATTATTATAAGACTAACCAAAATTTCAAAAGTAGTTGAACATGCATATTTTTTTAATTCATCATCATCTATAGAACAATATAAATCATTCATTTATTTATAATTAATATCATATCCATCCTTCATAGTATCACTCCAATATTTTCTAAGAGATTTATTTATAACATATGTTTCCTTTATAATATTCCAAATATTAAATCTCATGCTCTATATAAAAATTTTCATTCTAGTTATCCATTTATTATAGTTAGTTCCATTAAAATAAGGAGGCCAATTAGTGTAAGTACCTTGAAGATTATTATTATCCAAAAATATATAATATAAGATAAAATTTAATTTTAAGATATTTTGAAAAAACTAGATCATAGTAAATTGTATTTTTGAAATTTCTCTTATACCAAATGTTCTTCCAAATGGAAGACTTAAGAGGGGTGAATTTAGTTCCCAAAACATTTTCGGTTAGAAAAAATTTTAAAACATATATCCCTTAATTAAATAAAAATGAAATGTTAAAACATATTTGAATTGAATAAATTTATCTTTATAAAAGCATCCCAAAACTCTATCATAAATACCCTAAATTACTTTATCTTTTGAAACTAATTTACTTATATCAAACACTATATTTAAATCACTAATTTATGTTTACTATAAGAGAAATATTCTCTTCATAGTTTAGAAAATAAAAAATAGGTTTTGTTTTAAATAAAGATAACAAAACTAGTGAATCAAAATATGTTAGGAAAAGAGGAATTTTAAACAAGGGGTTCTGTGTAAAGATGAGAATTAACCCCCCCCCCAACTTAGAAATCAACCTCTATCAATAATTTTATTATAAAATAAACTAATACATAACCTAGATCAAGTTTTATACAATAGAAAACAAGGTTTTCCATGTATAGAACATCTTCCATAGATATACGTGGGAGAAAAAAATTTAAGATTACACAATACCTCTTATATAGTTACATGTGGGAGTAAAAATGAGAATAAATAAGAGAGAGTTTCATGAACTCTCTAGTTTAGTGTATGAGACTATGTTTAATAGATATAAAGTAATTCTATATAGCTCAAATTTAAGGTAAATTAGAAAGATAAATTATAGATAAATGAAAAGATATGGATATTCTCAATCCGAATATCTTTTGTTTTCTAGGAGTATATAGATTCTCCATTTTTAAGAATCAACCATGTTATCAAAAAATGTAGGAAAAAATATTTTCATATAGGTTATGAAAAATTATTCTATTTTTCAAAATGTGTTCTTACACACATATATGCCTATATATATTCTTGTTTCCACTATTAGTTCACACAATATCTGGATGAAGACCACACACCTAAATTTTACAAGCATCTATAAGGGACCTCTGAATTTATGGAACTCAATATGGAAACAGTTGGTGTTATATTTACCCAATAGTAGATGTAGATCCTTGAAATATCTACAATAAACTATAGCATAACATGGTCATAGCATTACCTGATGGAAACTCATCTTAGTGTTAGTAACACATAATTTTATGTGCTATTTGGTAGTGGTAATATAGTGAATTTGTATAATCATATTGAACTGATGGTATCTTGGTGAAGTATCTTTTTATGGTGTCTCCATTCAACTAGTGGGAGATAATTTTAAATAACATAATATGGAGACAGAAAATAAATACTTACCCAATTTTGTTTTTTTTTTGGGAAAAATACTTTCTAATATTATGAAACATTATATTCATGCGAAACAAAAAAAATATTTGGGATCATTAAAATAAGTATGTTGTAGAGTAATCCAACACCATGGATCTATTTTTTTGAGTTTAACAAATTTATTTTCCTTAAAATCATGATTCTTACTTTGTAAAAGTCTTAGAGATATATTTTTATTTCTTTTACTACAGCTAAAATATCTTATCATGTGTCCAAATTTATAAAAAATAAAATATCTTCTAGAGAAATAATACCTCATGTATTCTTTTTTAATATTATATGTTTTAATTGTATTTATTGTATTTTATAACACCATGATCTCTATACAATCATCCTTGGAGTAACCCGTTCCACTAAAATAGTAGTAACAATTTACACTTCATTCCTATAACATTTTCACATTTCACTAGTGACTTATTTTTCATTAATGATTACTAATTCAAACCATTCAATTTATAACACGTAAAAAAATTATTTCAGATTCGTCGTTTGAAAAATATATTTTCCTTAATATTTAATCAGTTCCTCAAACTCAAAAATATTAATTCTTGTTTAATAAATTTTTTTATCACCACATTTAAATTGGAATATGATTCCATAATTTTTTTTATTATTTGTAGTTATATTTTGAGATAATTTATATATGTTTTGTCAGTTTTATATTTGGATACATGATCTTCATGTTCATAAAGATGTCCATGATAAAAATCACCATTTTTCTTCAAATTTTTATTCACTATTGTAATATAATAACTTAATTTATCTTCTTCTTATTTAAATATTTTATTTTTTAAAATATAAATCAACTATAAATATGAAACTCACACCTTGTTTAATTTTAAAATAAAATAAATTTTCTTGTTGGGTTTGGTTCATTTCTTCTATTTCATGAAACTATACACTTTAATTGAACTATTTAAATCAATTAATTGAGGATGTCACTTATTATTTTGTTGTTTTACAATCTATTTCAATCATGGAGGTGTAATTTGAAAACTCAAGTTTATATGATATTTTTATAAAGAACTATATTCAATTATATTCTGATGATAATTTTCATTCACCTAAAATGGAGTTCAATTTAATTTAATCCTTATCCATATCCCCATCCTCTTTCTTATTATCATTTGAAAAAAGGATATTTACAAAGACAAGTTTATTGTTAACCACTTATTGATGTATTTAAACATTACTCTCTTGAAGTGAATCCTTCTCCATATAGGTTTTCCAACTTCTCTATCATTAAAGTAGAGGTATCATATTTTTCACATTATTTAAAAATGTATTTAATCAATTTATACTTCTAGGTTCTCTGGGTAAGATTATCCACATTCATTTCTTTTGAACATCTTCAAAATGAATCCATTTTTTTTTCTTTTCAACAACGTTGGGTTTGGAACCACTGATCTAGAGGTACCCACTAAAACTTAAAGTGTGAAAAATAATATGGATCTTCTTTAATCAGATAAATGGATGAAATAAAGTATTATAACTAAGAAAAATCATTAACCCAGCCATTAATCTAAATCAATTCACACTCCAACACTCAAAACTCTTGTAATAGGTACACAGATTATGTAAACTAACTATATAAATATTGAGGAGAGATTATCTGGTTGATAATTTAGTATTATATCATGGGATAATATTTTTGATTACTTTATACTAATGGAAGAAAACAATTAAAATATCTAGATACATCACAAATGATCCCATCCTATATATTTATACAGGGCCTAGCCTATAAAATCTATTCCACTTCTTCCTATATTTTTAAGTATCCTACCTTTGGTTTAATCAATTTATAGTTTCCCATATTTTAGAACACCTCAATATTTATCTTACAATGAATAATGCAAGTTATTTTCAAGAATACACTTGAATAATCTTATATATCCATTTAAAACCACTGACATTCCACATTTAATATGATCAAAGTGATTCTTGCACAAGAAAAAGATTCATCACTCCCATCAAACGAACATAGTAACAAACCACCTAATTCTAGAACATGAATATCCAGATAAACACACCACCTTTATACATCCACCTCTACAGGCCCCCTCTATGTCCAAAACCCACATTCTAGAATTTATTATTTTGAAAAACAAATAGATCCATGAAATAAGTATTCACATATTAAAGAAAATTCCTCTTTAAAAACTATATTAAACGATTCAAGAAAATAAAAAATCCCTAGGAAAATTCAAAACACATCATCCTATGCATCAACAGTCGATGCATATGTTCCCTTTTCATTATTCTATGTACCATTAAGGCACAATTTTGACTCATATTTTCCTAAACTAATACCTTAGTATACATTTGATCATAATTCGGACATCTATTGATCATTAGTAATTCCATTTGTCCATGCTATAGTATCTTCTGGATGAAGTAACACTTGAGCTCAATGTTTTCATTCCATTAATGAATCAACAGATTTTTCAGTGGATAAATTATGCTCTATCTATCATAGAACAACTACCCATTATCCAAACACCTTTGTAGTTATTCAAATAAACAATTTATCTAACCCAATTATTTCCCAATATCCATGAGGGATATGTACACTAATTAAATTGTTAAAATTGTAACTATCACCTCTAGTATTAATATATAAATTATGGTTTTCCATCAATAATTAAACTCAAAAGTCATATTACTATTCTATGAATTCATACCCCTTCTAAAATTTTTATGAATAAACACATATAATATACTTTTCATTCAGAAATAATGATAAATTTCTCTTTTGCTTTTGAGATATCATATAATATTTTTCACAGCATCCATGTTCTCCTTTCCTTCATTATTGATATACCAACTAACAACTCTCGATGCATGATCAATTACTAAACTTATTAAAACACCCCTAAATCAAATATATAGTTTCTAGTGAATTTTCTCCAAGTAATTATCCCTATCTTAAAATTTAGGCTCATTATTAAAGTGTTTATGAGGATAGGATTTCATGGCCCCAGACTAATTAATGAGTATATAATGTTTATTCAGGATATTAAATTATTATGGAATTGGATTTTCCTTCACCTTATCTAATTTGGTACATAATCTGGAGTTTAGTATTCTATTTAAGGTTCTTATTTTTTGGTGGAACATATGTAAGGGTATCCTTCCCATTAGGGTGTTATTGTAAAATATCCATATTGTATCATGTTTTTTGTGCACTTATTTTCAGGAGAGTTTGGTGATAATGTTACATGTGATTTTTGGGGTCAGTATAGTTGGTAAAAATTTAAATTAAGTGAGATAATTCATTTTTTTTACATATTTCAGATTCAATAAGTGAGGTTAAGAAAATATTTTTTAGTGATATTTCAACATATGAGATGAAGTTATATTGGGAGCCTTCAGTCCTCTCTTGGTATATTTGGATGTTCTATAGTGAAGGCTATTTTCAAAAACCATCCCCTCTGGATGTTTTTTATATCCAATATATGGTTTGTATGATTTTTTTAGTGATAGAGGAAATTTTTTATGCAGTGGGTAGGAAATTAAGGGTTCATCTCTTCATGGATTACATTGTTCTCAGGGTTTGACTAATTGAGTATTGATGCAGTGATTTTTGATTTTAAAAGACTGTGTTTTACTGTATTAATTCAGGATTAATTTTGAAATGTTTTATAATAATTTAAATTTTTTGATTTCGGCAAAGTTGAGTCCTTTGATCACTGATGAAAAGGTACAGATCCCTGGGTTGTAATTTACATTAGTGTGTGGCTACAAGTTTTTTGTTTCTAAATCTGATATCCAGTCATTGCCTCAGAGTCTCTCAAATAATTAGGATAATATATATACCATTGGTTTTCTATTTGATGAGATTATATGATTTTCAAATCAATTTCAGTGTTTCTTCTTCTTTTTTATTAGAAGATAGGGAAATCAATTTGTATACTCTCTTTCATGTTTCACGTAGCCCTGATATGGTGTGGGCTGGTTTTTTCCATGTTTATTGCTGTACTATATTTTTAAAGATTTCAAATTTTAATATCTTTTTATTTATTTTCATTAAATTAAAAAAAATTCTAATTGATGGGGTTGTCATAGGTTTGATTATGATCATTCTAAATACATTGGATTCAAAATAAATTACCCCCATTCCTTTCATGTTAAATCATTGATGAACGTAACATAATACAATAACCCCCCATGATAACAGATTGGATTAAGGCCTCAAAAATATGTATGCATGAGATATAACTTCTGAAACATATGTGTACTTCATATTGGGGCATTGTGAGATGTCATGACGGTCTATTAGAGGGTGAATATAATATTTAAAAAATTTATATAGTAATTAAATTTTATGTAAATAAAAAATCATTGTTAAACATAAAATTACATTCAAGAAAAAATTAAAATGTAGTGTTCAAGGGAATATGTAGTGGAAATAAAAAAAGGAAAACCAGATTTTTTATAGTATTTTATACCAAAGTGATCCTATATATAATCTTCAATTATCTCTAATCATCAAGGAAAATAGTATCACAAAAACATCACTATTGAAAGGGAGTGACAAAGAAAATTAAGACCAACCTATCAAAACGTAGAGGAACAAAATAATAATTTTAATTTTCTATAGGCCAAGGAATAATCTATAAGACATACATTTTTCAACTTGGAATCTCAATCCAAAAATGCATACCTCTAATATTAGAGGTATAAAAGATGCATGAATGTTTAGTTAAAGAGGTATAACCAGTGAAAAAAATTATTTATAAGGTAAATAAAAAATCAACATTATAATTAAGATGTTAAATAGATATGAAATAAAACCTGAATAGCCAAAGATAAACTAAAACATATAGATGTCATTATAGATCATACACTTAAACAATTTTTTAGAACATGTAGATTTCATACTGATTACAATAGTATTATTTTATACATATAGGAAGTTATTCAACACTTTTGTATCTTTCATGGAAATACATTCTAAAAATAATCATATCTCTTGTCGTTCATTTGGTCTCTTATTTAAATAGAAATATATATTTTTCAGAACATTTTTTCCTAAAATTTTATCAATAGTTTAATCATCCGAGGGTACCATCTTTTAGAAAGATCATTATTGATGTGAAATCATGTTCTCATAATCATTGATCCTTTTTTATACTAAAATTGAAAATACAAAAAACCAATAATGAAACAAAAAAAGATATATATATTTATATATAATTTCATGGTACAAAATTATAATGTATGAAATAATCTAATATACAGTTCAAAAAAACTTCCATGAAATTATAGAAATACTATATAAATTAATTCATGAGAATAAAAAAATACAAAATGAATAACTATAAATAGAAATTCTTAAGAATCATTCAATAAATATAAACATATAATAATCAGGTTTTCATAATTTTAAAAATGTTTTAGTTAATATGTATAGCTTTATGCATTGTAAGGTGTTTTAAAAATCACTATAAGAGTGATTTTATAAACAATACAAGAATCATACTAGGTAAGAATCAATCTATGTACAAATCATCCTATGTGTGAATAAAAATTCAGGTAAAATAAATTTTGTAAGGATAATATGTAATTTTTTAATGATTAATGTTAACTTAATAAGGATATTATTATTCTACATAGGGTTTTTTCATATTTTATAGAACACATTTTTTAGAAGAACATGATACGTAAAATAATTTAATCATATTAAGGTAAAATGTAATGTAATTTAAATTTATAAACATGTGATGCATAATGTATTTCAATCATTATAGATGATATGTAATATAATTTTTATCATAAATGATTTGTAAAATATTATCCTTTTCCAGAAAATCGAAATTTATGGTTTTAAAAACTTGCATAACATATTCTATCGAAAAACTATATATTTTCAATGGATGCATAATAAAATTCTTTGATCCAAGGAAGTAGGAAATATAATTTATGTTATGAAAAAACATAAAAGTGAAATATTTAATATAAGGAAAATGTTAACGAATAAGTTATAATTATAGATAATATCAAAACCATTATACGTATAATGTTAAAATTTATTGAACTATAGAATAAATCCCGAATTGTAAGAATATTAAAAAAATTGATGGAAATTTCGTCAAAGTAAAAAATCATTAATAAAAACAAAATTAAACAATGAAAATAAATATTATAACATAAAACATTTATTTTAATAAATTTTATAATAATCAAAATAGCTTTTTGAAAAATTATAAGTTTGTAGGCTAGAGTTTTATAATTATAAAAATTAAAGAATAAGAACAGTAAATATGAGAACTTAAAACCAAACTCTACCAATATTCAATTATAACAATCTCAAACTCTAACATTATTTCCATATTCAAACATTAACAATATCCACTTTTAGGGAAATTAAAAAACCAATATTCCAAAATACCAAAAAACACCAACTTTATAGAAAAAAATTTAAAAAATATTAATTCAAATATTAGAAAAAAAACTTCCCATTTTCAAGACATTTTAGAAAAATATCTTCTAATTTTACAAAATACAGTCCATATTTAAAAATCAATAAAATAATTCAATGGAAATTCATTTTTAACGTAAAATAATTATTGATTTATGAATATTCCAAATTCTCATGATATCAATTAATAATGTAAATTATAAATTCATAAATAAAAAAAATAAAAAAACTAAAACTCAACTACTCCTAACATAATGAAAGATACCATACTTTTAATAATGTAAATTGTTAATATTATAAATAAAACACATATTTTGTGAGTTCATGTTACAAAAAAGGAACCGTAACACATCCCTTATGTTTTCAAGGGTGGGATATACCCAACTCCAAGGGTTGGCCCACTAATAGTGACCCATTACAATTTAATAGCTTGAAGGTCCAATACTTTGAATCCATTACATAGTCTGAAGGCCCATTCATCATGGCTCCAAAGCCATTGATTATGTCATACACTATTTTGGCATATATATATGGGTCTTGACCCCTATCTAAAGCATTTCCTAGGTCATCTCATGTGAAATTGTCCATAAATGGACTAGAAATCCCCCAAGAGGTGGTTATGATTTGAACCAAAGTCATATGTAGAAAAGATTTCTTAAAATTTCAAATTGAATCTGTATTTCCATGGATTTTTATTTATTAAAATATATTTTATATGAAAACCAACTGATTCTATAAATATCCATGAAATCTATTATAAATAGCAGTGAATAATAGTATTAAAATTCTCATTCTTATAAATAGTTAAAATTTCCTTCATTTCAGGTTTAAATTTTATCTTTTAAGACATTATAGTATAAAAAGGTTTTATAAATATATTATCCAATTAATTATCAATATAAACATAATCTATATCGATAATACCTTTTTATACATGATCCCTCATAAAATTAAAACTTATATCACTATATTTAGTTCTGAAAATTTGTAAAGTGTTTTTATAAATAAAAATCAGAGATGAATAAACATAAAAATGGTAATTTATTTAAATAAACATTAGAATAAGATGTTTTTAATTAAACATAAATTACTATGTGAAATAGTCAGAAATTTCAATGTACTCTACTTTAGTGGTAAACAAAGCAACTGAAAATTATTTCTTAAAACTCTAAGGGAAACATTGTTCCCAAAATATGACACATACCTGAAGTATTGTTTATATTAATCCTACAACCTCTAAAATTAGAATAAAAATAATTTATTAAATCAAAAAAGGTTTTACATGGACAAAATAGAACATTATTTATGATTCTATTAACATATTTATTGATTATTTAAAAACTATTAGATGAATTTTTTTAGGATCATATTAAAATCCCTCACAGATTTATATAGAAAACAATAGATCATGTCTTTAATTATTTGGATAAAGTAAACTTCCTATTATGAGTCAATAATTTTTAATATATATTAATTTAAAAATTAATCATAATCTAGTTTAAATTAATTACTTATAGGGGTTATCAAACTTTTACTAGAATCAAATAAGAATCTTTTAACTAAATATTTAGTATGAAAATATTAATTTAAAATTATACCATCATTTAATTAAAAAAACAAATACATAAAAATAAACTTTAATTCTCTCATAAGGATCGTGATAAATTTACTATTCTATAAATAATAAAATTATTTATATAAAAAAATTAATAAACTATACAAATATAAAATCTTCATCGCAAATTTGATTAATCAAAATATCTTTATAAAATTTATTAATAAACAAAATAGTGTTGAATTTTCCTTTTACAAAACAATTTTTCAAAAAAAACTAAGAACAGTTTTCTCATTAAGCTTGAGGAAATTATTTAATACCATTAAATGAAATATATTTTTTTAAACATGATTATGAAATAATTGATCTTTACATCAAAGTGGTTTTTTACAAGAACTTCTTCAAAAATAAATAAATTTTACAATAAAATTGTTTAAATATATTTTATAATGTTTAAAACATTTAAATGATACATCATAAAAACAAATATAATAGAAACTAAACTATAAACATGTGAAAAAGTTTCATCATAGTCTATTACTTATTCTTGATAAAAAATATGCAACTAATCTTTTCTTTTCCTTATGATTTATCAAAATTCATATATTTTAATTCTAAAAATACAATTTGATCTAATAATTTGTGAATTTTTATTTGGTTCAAAAAAATTCTAAAAATATTATCAAAAAAATTATTTATATTTTTCTTCTCTACCCTTTATCTAGTCAGAATATTTTAATGATTCTAAATAATCATTAGGCATAATATTATAAATAATTTTTATTTAAGAACATAAATTATTTCAGGAATTTATTATCTACACATAGGTGTTAACATAACCAATTATTCATTGAATATGATGGTCTTTATTAATTTTCCCATTTCTTTTATAAGGGTGATCTTCATCATTAACATTTTTAGTTTGATTTTCATATATATTGTCATTAAAATAAAATTCACTAAAATCATCTATATTATTTTATGAATCTGAATAATTATTATATAGTTCATTTTCTTAAATTTTGAATGTATAGATTCGTCAACATTAATATTTCATTTATCAGAACCTATATATGATTTACTCACTTTTAAATAACTTAAAAATACACTTTCATATGATTTGGCATCATATTTATCTAGGGAATCATTATTATTTAAGATAAAAACATTAAAAGTCTCTAAAATATCCAATATTAGGTTTCTTACCTTTCCATAATTCATATGGGTATTCCTTTAAACTTGGTCTAATAAATATTTATTTAAAAATATAATAATTATTGTTTAATTTTTAGAAAAGAAAATATTTTGGAAAATTAAATTTATTAAAAAATCACTTATCCATTTTTAAAATACTTATCTTTATTATTTTATCTACTCAATTTTTTAAGGTGATATTTGTGCAGAAAAAATATGATAATATCCAATTAGATTGTAAATTGTTTCAAATTATAGATTTAGTAATTTTATCACTCTACCACTTCTAATAAAAATATTTAAATAACCATTTTATATTGAACTATTTTATAGAAAATAGATAATTTAGACATGGTTTAATTATTATGTGATAGAAAAAAAATCCATATATACTTTCATTAATCATAAAAAATAAAAAATAATTATGCTTTTCTAGTTAAAGATTCAGTTTAAATAGGACCAAACAAATCTAAATGAATAAGTTTGACTGGTGTTACTATTTTAAATTAATTAATAGAGTTGAATATTTAATTACTCTACTTTTATGCATGAATCAAAAAAGTTATAATTATTTCATTTGAGTTTAAGAAGTTTTAGTAATTGACCATTCTTTGTTAGTTATATGACAATATGAAATTTTCATGACTAAGCCAATTAGACCAAAAAAACATCATTTATTTTTACATCATTGATATGGTTTAAATCTGAAATTTTAGTTCAATAAAATAAATTAACTAAATTTTATATATTATGTTGGCATAAAACCAAATAGAATCATTTTTAAGGATAATAATTTTTTATTTTTACATTTTACAAACATTCCAGAATCACATAATTGTAAAAAAAATTATATTATGTTTCTATCTTTAAACATATAATACATTACAAATCATAATATAATTATAAATAAAAACATCACTAAATATTTTAACTATTCCATTTTTGTTCCTTTCAAATATGATAGTCCAAATATCATAGTTATTGTATGATAATCAGTTTCATGGTTCTCTAGACATGTATTTGAAAATCCATTCTCCATATACAATTTGTTTTTATTGAGACTCTTAAGAAATGTTTCATGAAAAATTAATTAAAAAATAGTAATTGTGCATATTCTATTTTGGGTCTAATAAGATTAGTAAATGAATTCTTAGGTACCCAAACATATTTTAAAATTTTATTTTGGGGTAATATGGATTATTGTCTCATATAAATTAATGATTTTTATATCCTAAATATTTGGATAAGGAAGCCTCATGTTAATTTCAAAATCCAAAATGTTAAACCAACATAGGATGAAAGTATAATTGAATGAATGCTCAAAAACAGAACTTCTCTCTTTGAGGTTATCATGTTATAATATGGGAAACTTGGTCACCCTAATCAATTAACTATTTGCAAACTCACACACAATTCATTCAAATCACACATTATAAAATTAAATAATTTTAAAAAAAATAATAAAATGAATCATTGAATGTTTAAATCCTTAAAATAGCAATTCTTATGTCGCCAAAAGAACAGTACAAAAAATTTCATTTCTAAAAAGACACAAGGATTTCTATTATCAATCAATAATTTCTAATATATGAATAGTTTATCCAAATTAATAAATAATGTTTTAGTGTATCATGTGTAGGAGGTCCCACCCCAGATTTATTTTGGGGCCTAAATGATCATCGAGTAGTATTAACCTTCATATTCTACCAGAATCCATCTATTGATCTCATGTCACAATTGATAAACTATTGATTAAGCTAGAAAAAAATATCACTCTTAATAGATCCGCTTATGGTTCACCCTTTTCCTTAAAACCTTTTCAGGTGTTCCCCAATGTTTGTATTGCTTACCCCTTCTACTGAACTGACAATTTGTCACAATCTCCGCACAACCATTAGAATACACCCTTATGATCAACCTGCCTACAACTAGAGTTTATACTTATTATAGCTGAACTATAAACACTTCTCTATCATCCAATGTTCTATATTATAGTTGATATTTATTATAAATTGACACTTGATTCATTTCCTATCAATACCCCACAAGAATATTGGGTAAAGGAATCTATTTTTAACCTATATCACTTTATAAATTTCTAACATCCTTCCTCATTTACAAACGATACAGTTTTTATCTTATGATGACTTTACCCTACTCAAAATGAGGTACAGTATTGGATTTAGATTTATTATATCAGTACCATTGTGAATATATCATTTGGATTCTGTTTCTTATATATCATCTACAACTCTAACAGTTTTCATTTCAACAAATTTTGTATAAAATAGAATTTAAAATAAATCTGTTTCTTACTTTCATGAATCTCTAGATTACAGAAAACGTGAATCTCACTCTATAAGTCATGGTAGAGTACTCCCTCCTTAGGAAATCAACTAATCTCTTTCATCAATCACATTAATCATATTTGTTCGATTATTTATTTCATTTATGACACATATTCATCTTTCATGGGGGAAAAACCATCAGTTGTGTCCAAGAAATCCAACTATCCATTATAATTCTATAGGTAAATACAAAACCTACCATACTCTTTTTTAAAATTGAGTCTCCAAAAAAACTCTGTATCAATAACACCCCCCCAAGATCATATTTTCAAACCACAGTGTTTGTACACTAGATTATCTATTTCACCACCTCTAGGTATTCCCTTAATAGGTTTAACATTAAATGACTCATCACTCCCACTACAAATAAAATATCCATCCATGTAAAAATCCTCATATACATAAAACTTCAATTATATGATTCATATAAAACATTGTTCTAGTGTTGGAACTTGTATATCAGGATTGGATTGTGTTCCTTGTATAATGTGATGTGTTTGGACAATGGTTTTAATGGTGGCTTACATTTATTCATCCTAAACAACCTAACTATTTTTTAGATGTAGTCCTTTTGATATAGCACCATATTTTTAGCTTTCCTATCACTATCAATTCTTATTATCAATATTTTTTGTCCTATCTAATATATTTCATCTCAGACCTCCCAAAAAAATAAATTTTATCTCTTTAATTAAATTAATTAATAATCCCCAATGAAAAATTTCATCCTTATATGGAAGATATATGATATAACATCCATTATACCATTTCTTATGGTGAAAAGAATTAGCATGTGTTTTCATACAATGATCCTTATTCATCCATGAAACCATCAAAGTTATGGTTTCATTATTTAGGCACTGACTTCAAGCCATAAAATCTATACTTCAATCTCAATAATAGACCCTCATTATGATGATCAATAAAACCTTTTGGTTGATTAATGTAAATCTCATCCTCTAAATATACAAAGGTTGTTTTTAAAACTATATGCTCATTATTAAGGTCATTAGAAGCTACCATTGTTATCACTATCTTGATAGTATCATGCTTCACTAATGCTTATAAATATTTCGAGAGGTTTATTACCTATTTTTATTAGAACCCCTTCACTTCCAATTTCACTTTACATACATTTCTTTGATTAGCCACTTCTTTAAAATGGAATACCCATTTTTTACATGTTCTTTTCCCCTTATGGTAAACCTTTTATTTTCCATGTTTCATTTAACTCTATGGAATCTATTTATTCCATCATCACTTAATCCCACTATTTAGAGTCACTGAGTTTTTCATCTTCATCCAATAAATAGGTTTCTCCCTCATTCATTAAAATTAATTATTTTTTGGATTCCCCAAACCATTGAACTATGATTTTATCTTTGGATTATATTCATATCGGAAACTTCTGATATGTTTCTAAAAATATTGTTTTTTTTATAATTCTCTTTTCTTGGAGCTCAAAAATTCAATTCTCCAACTTATAGAGAATTACCTGGAATTTAAGCCATTCTAGAACATTATTGAACATATTATGATGGTCTAATTTTCAGAAAATCTATATTGACATCTGAACTCAAAAATTTTTTTTATAGTTTCCAGGTCTAGATAAAGTTTAACTTTACTAGTTGATTATATACCTTCAATTTAGGATTCCTCTAAATTTTGGTTGTTCCAAATAACCTTATAATTGAAGATATCATCTTTACATATAATTATTTTCCTCAAATCATCATTTCATAGCCAAAATAAAAATTATTTATTTCTAAAAATAAAAAGGAAATAGGATTTTGGATTTAACTCCAACTTTTCACCATCCTTTGCATCAATATGGACATAGTAAATACCACCAACAACATGGTGGTATCAGGATTATAATAGTTTATTGGACGATATTTTTCCATATATTATTTCCTAGCTACTAGTTAAGGATTATTGTTAATGATATGGGTTTTTTCCACTTCATTGTCTCAAATTTTATTGGAAAACCATGAGTAAAAATGTATTTCTCAGGTCCTAAATATCAAGTTCATGTTCATCATTTCCAATGCACCATGTTGATATGAGCTTCTAAGAACCATCTTCTCTAATTTTATCCCCATATCTCATAAAATTTTTTTAAGTTCATTCCATTGTACTCACATATATTATTGGATCTTATTTATTTTAATTTCTAAACATATTCCCTCTCTACCGTGGATTTCCAAAGAAAAATTGAACTAAACACATCAGATTTATGATTATGTAAGTAAATCCAAACATTCCTTAGGACATCATAACTAAATCTAATTAACTATTTAAAATCTATGTGGGGGTTAACAAGGGATGTCCCTTATAACATTATAGGATTATATACACTAAAAATGAATGGCACACTATATATCTTCCCATGAAATCCACTCTCACAACTTATCTTGCCAATATGATAATTCTTTATCCTGATTTTACCTATTAAAATATTCTTTTTTTATCACTAAGATTTTAAAGATTTTAATTTCATAACTATGGGTGCTTGGAATTCATATGTCTATAAATTACAACTCTATCTAGTATTCTATTTAGGTAAAGAGTATCATCTTTTACATCATACACAATCACCATTGAACATTGAGTGACATTCAAAACTTGGTGAAGATTGTTCTCAAACCAACATCATCGAGATGAACCATGGAAATTAGGTATTTCCACAACGTTGTATTTTTTGGCTTCTTTGAGTTTAAATAATCTTATTTTTTTCATCTTAACATTGAAATTGTCTTTCCCCACTATTTATAAAGCTTCAATATCCATCAAATGCACATTTTTGAATCTTCTTAACAGATAATTGACCATGAAACCAATCTTTTTTTTTGAGTATAATGCTGCCCTAGAATCAATAAACCACTATCCTACAAGAAATTTGACACTTAGTAATAAGTTTTTACTTCCCCCAAATGTGATTATATATTTTTTCCTATGAAATATGTCATTTCAATGAATTACATGTGATCTTATACAATCCTTCTTGAAATAACTACATTTCCCACAATGAAAACATGTAGTTATAAGTCCAACTAACTTTAATCAACTTCAATCACATGACCTATATTAATATTTATTCTTAAAACATCTCTTTTGAGGTGAGTATCATCATTATTTATCATTCAACGGATTACTTAAGGGTTTTGGACCTCCCTTATCTAGAGTTAATCATTAAGTATTGATTTATTAACATCCTGAAATATCAAGTTAGTTTTTAATAGGAATTTATAACTATCATTAACATTCCATACCAAGGATTTAGTGGTGAAAAAACAGTTGAATTTACCACAAATCATCTTCAAAAATTTACTCCCACTTATATGATCTGGCCATGAGTCTTATTTAATTCATTCAGATGATCTACCAGTATCCTAACTTTTGACAACCTCGTTTTAAAAAATTACCACATTAAGAAAAATTAATTGTCTGTTATAGGATTCTCATACATAAATATCATGGATGAAATCAATTTTACTATAGTTTTATTTTTTATTAATCTAAAAGGACATGTTATAGGCCAATAAAATCTTCATAAACCTAGTTATTTTCCTTCCAACTTCTCTAATTCAACCTTTTATATAATTTCTAGTTGGAATATAATTGGTGGAAGTTCCAGGTCCTTTTGGATGAGATAATATTATATATACACTGTCTATAATAAATAGTCTATTTCCTCAAAATTATCAATCCAAATATTACCTTATTATGACTCCATACCATCCAATAACATTAAACATCCACTAAAAACCAAATGATATCAAGGAATGATTTTGAAGATTCCAGAGTCTAATTTTGAGCATGATAAGAAAAATAAAGAAAACATAATATCTAAAAAAACTTGTTTGGAGAAGGAAGCATCACCTAAATTAAAAATATCAAATGTCAAACCATCAAAAGATTAAATTTTAGTGTAATATATTGTTCAAAAAAGGTATCCTCCATTGAAGTGTGGTAGAAGATAAGAAGATTGTGAACCCTACTCATTGAACTATATTTAACATCACACACATTCAGTTAAATTCAAACAAAACCTTATTCAATAAATGGTAAAAAAACCATGATAAGAAGATCAAAATGTTTACATATTTTGGACACTGAGTCTTAAAACTACAAGAGAACACTGCGAAATGTTTCATTTCTAAGAAGATACAAGGATTACTATTATCAATTGGTAGTTTATGATATCTAAAAAACTAATCTAGATTAAAAAATATAGGACTTGTAATTTATGTGAAGTAGTTCCCACCCCATCTTTATAGTTGTTTCCAACTAGTCATCATGTGTCACTAACTTTTATGGGTGTTCATCAGTTGCGCTCAACCGACTGCTGATACACTATGGATTTCCATTGATTAACCATCACTATTGATAGAGCCCTTATGATTTATCATTTTTTGTAAATACTAATCATATGTCCCCAATCATAAGTATCAATTTCCCCTCATTGTGAATTTAATTTCTTCTACAGTGTGTGTAACGCCCCGACCCCAGCTACCCAGAGTCGGTGCATTACTTCGTAACATTGGCATGATCACAAAAGATCAAATCTCGAAAGACCGATTAGTTTAGTAGCATTGGAAACACTAGATACATTCATAAGTCTTTCATTACATCAAAAAGTAAACAAACTACAATAAAATGGCCTTCATAGTCCACACTTCTATCCTCTTCGGACTATCCCTCCAGGTCATTCATAAACTACTTCTTCACATCCTGGAAAATATTAAAACATTGAAAGGGGTGAGCTCAGATGCTCAGTAAGGATATCAATATTGCGGAAGCTTTCATAAATAAACATAAAAATTTAAGGCAATGTATAACTAAAGCAAAAGCCTTTTAAACTTGAACATCAACATAATATGGAAAAAGTAAAATGAGATAATGCCATTCACTTCTTCACATGGATATTCTACTGGTCGAATAATCACATGAAATATCAATAACCACTTTCATAATGAGTGAATGTATAATGCCGGACATTCTGAAACATTTTGTCAAGGCCTCGTCCAAGACGTCTAAAATGATTAAGGCCTCGGCCAAAACCATAAATCAAATTGGGAAAGGGCCTCAGCCAATTCCACATCTAGTTGTCTCATGAGACCTACTGATGCATCGAGGAGCTATAGCGGGCTCTACTCGTCACTTTTTATGTCCAATACATTCCTCATATGAATAGGTTTAAACATATCATAAACCATAACATAATCGTATCACATAAAACATGCATAAAGGAAACATAACATTTCCACATTTCAATCACAAGATATCAATACAACATATTGATATAATAAAAACTCTTTCAAAACCATTTTCAATACCAAAATAAAAGAAAGTTAAAACTTTGTATTTATTTTTCATTAAAAAAATGATGGCTTGTAGAGGAAGCCGAAACTCAAATAATGGTCACGGCGGCGGAGAAGTTGTTGTCGCCACATAAGTACGGAAAGAAAAACATTACCTTTTTGTCGTTTAGTAAAACGCTTCGTATAAAAAAAGATTCCTTTTGAATAAACGTAAAAGTCAAAGGGGTTTATACACCGTATAAAAGAAAGTTGTGTATAAAACCAAATATGACTCAATGAAAGGAGATTGAGACGAAGTCCTTAAAAAGATCATTTTTAAAATAAAATAGATCTATTATGTGTATTCACTATAGGTACACATACGGAAAGTAAAAATACGAAATAATACATAATAATATCATGACATAATTGGAAATTAGGAGATTAACCCAAAGAATGGAAGTTGGGTTAAGAAGTTCCCTTACCTCGTGTCTGACTTGACTCAACCGTTCTTTAACCTCCTGAATAATAAACTAGAGTTAATATATACCTTATTAAGAACCATTTTCAATTTAATTAGCCTTATTATATCACTTATTACAATGATATGAACATTATGTAATTATTTAAGTTAATAATGGTCGTTTTGTTGATCTTGGGTATTTGAGTCAACAATAATCTTCTTATAATTACAAGTTGTTTATGTGGTAGAATATCCATTATCTCCAGAATTATATTCATGATTTATATGTCATATATATCTTATATATCCAGTATATACATTCATTTATAATATTACATAACATTTAGAGGTAAGAAATGAAATGCACCGTTCATGGAGACGGTAAGCCGTACGTACGCATCAACGCTACTTTCATTTCAATTTCATATTTAATGGAACGAAATCATAATGATATAAATGTATAATATAATTCCAGTGTAATATAGTGTATAATACCATTTACGCCTTCCTTTATACATCCCGCATATGGCATTAACGATTCAAATCACTTTGAGGGGGCGGTAGTCAGCACTTCCTAAAATGAAATTATCGCGTTTTACCTATAATGGAAATCATAAAGTATGCCATAAATGAGAAATACAGAATCATAAGTAAAACATAAACATATTATATATAATATATAAAAATAGTGACATCTTAATGGCCAACTTTGAAGGTGTTATATGAGTGTTGAACAATCATCGTTTCGTGAGGCAGAAATTCTCCATCCACAGAAATCGTATGTTCTTTAACCATTAGATGTAGGTGTGTGTAAGTGTAGCTCAAATACTTCTTATAAAAAAATCCTAGTATATTTAGGATACTGGTGTTGTTACAAAAGAAATGAATAAAAATAGTTTAGGGGGTTGGAGAAGAAAAATAAAACAAAACAACATTAGAGAAGACATTACGTCAAAATCGGGTAACTCTTTTTGATTTGAGCCAAAGGCTTCCTTGGGAAGAGTTATGACCAAAGTGAGGCTTCTAGGAGTAATAGGGGGAAGTTGGGAGAGTATTTGGGCAGAGTTTGGCCGATCCAAATGGCTTGAAGGTGTGAATAAGGTGGGAGAGGTGGGGGCCTTTTATAAGTGGAAAGGAGGGGCTCTTTTGGAAAGATTGAAATGTTACATTATTATACAATGATTTTCGGATTCTAAAGGTCCCAAAATTATATAATTCGTGGCTAAGGTGATAAGGGTTCTAAATCCCCTCATACAATAGGCTTTGGACAAGTGTAAGCCTTTGATTTTTCATTATCTTCTCATTTTATTTAAATCGTTAAATAATGAGGTCATCGCTGCATCATAATGATGTCATAAATAATTTAATTTATTTAATGTCTAAAAATTATAAAAAAAATACTATGATGTAGGAAATATTTTTAGCTTTCTAATTAATACTTATAGTCAAAATTTGGACTTGTGTAACCCCACTTAAAAACTGTTTTAGTAAAACAACTCATGTTTGTGTCAATTTAATTTTAACATTAAATAAATATATATTAATGTCATTTTCCAACTAAAGTGGCTCCATGGGGTCCCCAAGTTGACCCATGGGTTTTCTTTTTCGGCCATGACTCATCCAATAGGATTAGGACAAGTTTCAAGCTCATATCATATTATTAAAACATTGTTTTTACCTTAAACTACACTAATTACCTCTAATCACGATTAAGAACTTAAAAGTTACTATTCACCAAAAAATTATTTTAATCTCATTGAACCACATTTTACTTCTTAATGACAACCATGTATGTCAGATTTTTGAAAATCAAATCACAGAAGTGGTAATATTTCATTTTAACGAAAAATCAGTTTTTAACAACCACTTAGTGGTTTCACTATTCATCAAAATTTGAAGTTTTTCAGAACAATGCCAAAATTTCACCCTAAGCTATAATTGATATTCCAAATTCAAAAATGATGTCTATTTTACAAAATTCCAAACATATAAGTTGCATTAGTTAATTTTATAATTAATTCCCGCTGTCACAACACATAGCATGTTTTTAAGAAACAATTTATATCAAAAGATTGGCAATTGTTTATGTCCAATTTCAATGTTAAATTAATTCTAATGACCACCATTGGATAAAATGGTAAAAATATATTCTAATTATACTTTAAAACCACTAAATAGTATAATTTATTACTATAAATTATTTTGATTAAAAAAGTTGTTTTTAAGTATTTTTCACTATTCATAAAAAATAGAAGTTCTCAGAAAAATACCAAAAATTCAACATAGGCTTATTTCGATATTCCGAATCCAAAAATAAAGTCCATTTTGATATATAAAATTTATAAAATTTCAAAAAGTAGGTATTACTATTCACAACAGCTAGTTTAATTCGTTGTGGTGTGTGTTAGAGCTCGAGGTTGCGTATAACACACGCAATTGCATTATTCGAAGTGAAACGTACTGTGGAACCTTGGGGTGTTACATTCTCACCTCCTTCAATAAATTGCGTCCTCGCAATTTGAAAAAATTTCTTTGAAAATAAAAGGATAAAAATAGAAAATACCTTTGTGTAAAACCCACATCGGAAATAAGGTTAATAACTATATAACATTAAAAGAAATCAAGATAAGTACAAAGGTCACCCGATATAGCTCATTCTAGGATTCTATGAAAATATGGATATGGAGGAGAAACAAACCATCAAGGTCTGATGGAGAGTTATACAAAACAGGATTAGGAGAAAGTTTAACTACAAGAAAATCACAAACTTGTGATTGGTTAAACGGTCATTGAATCCCCAGTTGGAAAAGTTAACTGACAACATTTTTGTTTTAAGTTACCTTTTATAATGTTGAGGAATTTATTTAAGAGATTTACTAAGAACGTAAGGGAATATACATACTTGTTATGTATACTTTCATTCGTTAATAAATTTTTACCACAAACCCAACTTTTACTCCATATGGTAACGAAACTCAAAAATATTCTATTTATCCTAATTGTATAAGGTTACAAATGTTAACACATACCATTTAGATTAGTAAAATTATTTTGTAATAACCAGGGACTTCATGTAGGCTAGTGGTAGGAAATAAAGTCCTGTCGCACTATGATTGTGGGTTCGATTCCCGTAGCTTTGTCCGACGCGATGGGTTATGCCCCACCCTGCAGGTTGTCCTTTTCCTAAAACTATAGTATCATAATATTCCAAAAATAATCTTCATAAATGCTTTAACCTTAAACAATACTATCCATGGTTCAACTTAATCCATTCCAACCTTACTAGTTATCCAAAATACCTCCGTCCAGACTTTCTCTAAAAGGTCTCTAAATTCCAAAATCAATTGTAACATCAGATTCCCCAAACAAAGAAAAGTTTCTCTTATTGTCACATACTAAAAATATGATTACCTTAATCATATTACCTTAATCAAAATGTACTGCAGTACAATCTTTATATATATCACATTATTCGTATAACCAAAATATAATCCTGGAGTCCAAAAGCACCAATACATTAATTATTCCGCTTCAACTGTAGTCATAGCATAAGATTTTCCTTGATCCCTTGGCCTTTTCTGAGGTAAGTTTCCATGACGCTTAGGACATTCATTTTCATAATGCCCCATTTCCCTACAATTGTAGCATTCAACTTTGACAACCTCTTTCTTTCCCTTGCAATCACGAGCCTGGTGACCCTTTTCTCCACATTTATAACAAACTCCCATTCCTTTTAGGAACGTACCAGGGTGATTCTTCCCACAATTATCACATAATGGAAAATCCTTCTTTCCCTTTATCCCTTTATCTGTCTCTTGTTCCCCCGTTCTCTTCTTCTCTTGCTTTACTTTGTTGTCATAATACTTAGAGAATTCCTTTTCTTTCTTGATAGCACACGAGACAATATCTTCGTATGATGAGAAGGATTGTGATACTAAAGCTCAACGGAGAAATGGTTTTAACCCATCAATGAAACGATCAATCTTACTCCTTGGGTTACGTATATAATCGGCAGCATGCCTCACTAACCTTGTAAAGTTAGCCTCATACTTTGCGACATTCTCATCCTCCTTCTGCCTCAAACTCAGAAATTGCCTTTCCATATCTTCTCGATGGTCACGAGGAAAGTAGTTTTCTAAGAAAATCTCTTTGAACTCCCTCCATTCCATATTCGATACGTCATCATCTTCCTTTGTGTTTTGAATTAGCGACCACCACTGATCGGCATCTCCAGTGAGGCGGTAAACTGCCATAACAACCTTCTACCTTTCGCTACTCCCCAAGGCATGGAATATTTTCTCTAAGGAGTTTATCCATTGCTCAGCTACTAATAGATTTGTACCCCTGTTAAATGTTGGTGGTTGTTGCCTCATGAAGCGGTCTAACATTGATCCTCCACATTGTGGATCAGGGTGCTCCATACGAGTAAGGTTATTATTCATAACCTGAGTGAGTTGTCCCAGTATGGTAATAAGTTGATCAGCACCAGTTGTATCTCCAGATCCACAATAATTATCTTCAGCAGGAGGGCAATCCCTACATGGAGTTCGTGCATTGATACGGTTTCCATTCCTTCCACTAGGCGCCATTTCTATACAATGTCATAAACTAGATTAGTTTAGGATTCAAAATACATAATTTCATACTTATAAAATACTTAACATAAATTGAACTATTTATGGATATAATCCATAATCATAAAAAGGTTTTCATTGAGGAAGTATATACTCATAACCGTTCATAGTGGTTTGTAAAGAAAATGAGAATTATCCTAAGCATATCCCCCGGGAGTGCCGTAACCAAGAGTGCAGCAAGGCCCATTGTCGTGCACCAGTTCCCGTTCGAGTCTAACTCAAAGCGGTATTTTCGGGTTTTACCCCTAGGTACATCTGTGCCAGAGCCGCCTCTACCTGCTCGTATACAGACAGGAATGTATTTCTCGGAAAACTCATAACATCTCTACAATACCAAAATTCTAGGAAGTTCTTCTATACTAATCCTCAAAGTCAATCTTTGGGCTATGTGCTCTAATCAGAGTTTATCTAAATCTAGCTTCCAAGGATAGTACTAAACTGCCTCTGATACCAACTGTAACGCCCCGACCCTAGCTACCCAGAGTCGGTGCATTACTTCGTAACATTGGCATGATCACAAAAGATCAAGTCTCGAAAGACCGATTAGTTTAGTAGCCTTGGAAACACTAGATACATTAATAAGTCTTTCATTACATCAAAAAGTAAACAAACTACAATAACATGGTCTTCATAGTCCACACTTCTATCCTCTTCGGACTATCCCTCAATGTCATTCATAAACTACTTCTTCACATCCTGGAAAATATTAAAACATTGAAAGGGGTGAGCTCAGATGCTCAGTAAGGATAAAAATATTGTGGAAGCTTTCATAAATAAACATAAAAAATTAAGGCAATGTATAACTAAAGCAAAAGCCTTTTAAACTTGAACATCAACATAATATGGAAAAAGTAAAATGAGATAATGTCATTCACTTCTTCACATGGATATTCTACTGGTCGAATAATCACATGAAATATCAATAACCACTTTCATAATGAGGGAATGTATAATGCCGGACATTCTGAAACATTTTGTCAAGGCCTCGGCCAAGACGTCTAAAATGATTAAGGCCTCGGCCAAAACCATAAATCAAATTGGGAAAGGGCCTCGGCCAATTCCACGTCTAGTTGTCTAATGAGACCTACCGATGCATCGAGGAGCTATAGCGGGCTCCACCCGTCACATTTTATGTCCAATACATTCCTCATATGAATAGGTTTAAACATATCATAAACCATAACAGAATTGTATCACATAAAACATGCATAAAGGAAACATAACATTTCCACATTTCAATCACAAGATATCAATACAACATATTGATATAATAAAAACTCTTTCAAAACCATTTTCAATACCAAAATAAAAGAAAGTTAAAACTTTGTATTTATTTTTCATTAAAAAATGATGGCTTGTAGAGGAAGCCGAAACTCAAATAATGGTCATGGCGGCGGAGAAGTCATTGTCACCACATAAGTACGGAAATAAAAACATTCCCTTTTTTTCGTTTAGTAAAACGCTTCGTATAAAAAAATATTCCTTTTGAATAAACGTAAAAGTCAAAGGGGTTTATACACCGTATAAAAGAAAGTTGTGTATAAAACCAAATATGACACAATGAAAGGAGATTGAGACGAAGTCCTTAAAAAGATAATTTTTAAAATAAAATAGATCTATTATGTGTATTCACTATATTTACACATAGGGAAAGTAAAAATACAAAATAATACATAATAATATCATGACATAATTGGAAATTAGGAGATTAACCCAAAGAATGGAAGTTGGGTTAAGAAGTTCCCTTACCTCGTGTCTGACTTGACTCAACCATTCTTTAACCTCCTGAATAATAAACTAGAGTTAATATATACCTTATTAAGAACCATTTTCAATTTCATTATCCTTATTATATCACTTATTACAATGATATGAACATTATGTAATTATTTAAGTTAATAACGGTCGTTTTGTTGATATTGGGTATTTGAGTCAACAATAATCTTCTTATAATTACAAGTTGTTTATGTGGTAGAATATCCATTATCTCCAGAATTATATTCATGATTTAGATGTCATATATATCTTATATATCCAGTATATACATTCATTTATAATATTACATAACATTTAGAGGTAAGAAATGATATGCACCGTTCATGGAGACGGTAAGCCGTACGTACGCATGAACGCTACTTTCATTTCAATTTCATATTTAATGGAACGAAATCATAATGATATAAATGTATAATATAATTCCAGTATAATATAGTGTATAATACCATTTACTCCTTCCTTTATACATCCCACATATGGCATTAACGATTCAAATCACTTTGAGGGGGCGGTAGTCCGCACTTCCTAAAATGAAATTATCGCGTTTTACCTATAATAGAAATCATAAAGTATGCCATAAATGAGAAATACAGAAGCATAAGTAAAACATAAACATATTATATATCATATATAAAAATAGTGACATCTTAATGGCCACCTTTGAAGGTGTTATATGAGTGTTGAACAATCATCGTTTCGTGAGGTAGAAATTCACCATCCACAGAAACCGTATGTTCTTTAACCATTATATGTAGGTGTGTGTAAGTGTAGCTCTAATCCTTCTTATAAAAACATCCTAGTATATTGAGGATACTGGTTTTGTTACAAAATAAATGAATAAAAAGATTTTAGGGGGTTGGAGAGGAAAAATAAAACAAAACAACATTAGAGAAGACATTACCTCAAAATCGGGTAACTCTTTTTGATTTGAGCCAAAGGCTTCCTTGGGAAGAGTTCTGACCAATGTGAGGCTTCTAGGAGTAATAGGGGGAAGTTTTCAGAGTATTTTGGCAGATTTTGGCCGATCCAAATTGCTTGAAGGTGTGAATAATGTGGGAGAGGTAGGGGCCTTTTATAAGTGGAAAGGAGGGGCTCTTTTGGAAGGATTCAAATGTTACATTATTATACAATGCTTTTCGGATTATAAAGGTCCCACACTTATATAATTCGTGTCTAAGGTGATAAGGGTTCAAAATCCCCTCATCCAATAGGCTTTGGACAAGTGTAAGCCTTGGATTTTGCATTATCTTCTCATTTTATTTAAATCGTTAAATAATGAGGTCATCGCTGCATCATAATGATGTCATAAATAATTTAATTTATTTAATGTCTAAAAATTATAAAATACTACTATGATGTATTAAATCTTTTTAGATTTCTAATGAATATTTATAGTCAAAATTTTGACTTGTGTAACCCCACTTAAAAACTGTTTTAGTAAAACAACTCATGTTTGTGTCAATTTAATTTTAACATTAAATAAATATATATTAATGTCATTTTCCAACTAAAGTGGATCCATGGGGTCCCCAAGTTGACCCATGGGTTGTCTTGGTCGGACATGACTCATCCAATAGGAGTAGGACAAGTGTCAAGCTCATATCATATTATTAAAACATTGTTTTTACCTTAAACTACACTAATTACCTCTAGTCACGATTAAGAACTTTAAAGTTATTATTCACCAAAAAATTATTTTAATCTCATTGAACCGCATTTTACTTCTTAATGAAAACCATGTATGTCATATTTTTGAAAATAAAATCACAGAAGTGGTAATATTTCATTTTAATGAAAAATCAGTTTTTAACAACCACTTAGTGGTTTCACTATTCATCAAAATTTGAAGTTTTTCAGAACAATGCCAAAATTTCACCCAAAGCTATAATTGATATTCCAAATTCAAAAATGATTTCTATTTTACAAAATTCCAAACATATAAGTTTCATTAGTTAATTTTATAATTAATTCCCGCTGTCACAACACATAGCGTGTTTTTAAGAAACAATTTATATCAAAAGATTAGCAATTGTTTATGTCCAATTTCAATGTTAAATTAATTCTAATGACCACCATTGGATAAAATGGTAAACATATATTCTAATTATAATTTAAAACCACTAAATAGTATAATTTATCACTATAAATTATTTTGATTAAAAAGTTGTTTTTAAGTATTTTTCACTATTCATAAAAAATAGAAGTTCTCAGAAAAATACCAAAAATTCAACATAGGCTAATTTCGATATTCCGAATCCAAAAATGAAGTCCATTTTGATAAATAAAATTTATAAAATTTTAAAAATTAGGTATTACTATTCACAACGGCTAGTTTAATTCGTTGTGGTTTGTGTTAGAGCTCGAGGTTTCGTATAACACACGCTATTGCATTATTCAAAGTGAAACGTACCGTGGAAGCTCGGGGTGTTACAATGTGCACATAACCATCAAAATTCACATTTCTGATCAACCCTCATACCATTATATTTTTTCTATCATTAGTTAAACAATCAACACTGCTTTATGTCTTGGTGATATCTCATTATGGATGAAACTAAATTAAAATTCAAATTGTATTCATTTAAAAACACTATTTTTTAAATCTTAATGAACATTAACTAGCATAATATGTTTTAATTATTTATCCAAAGTAATAAAAACTTGAAATGTATACTCTAAAAAACTTAACATAGAAATTATTATACATTTTGGTAGTTTTCTATCATAACTAATAATTGTTTTTTTATTGAATTTATCTATATCCTTAAATATATACTATCTCTCTTTTCCTTTCACAAAATTAGTTAAATCAAATTTTAAGATAACAATTTCATTTTTTTTATTTTCATCTTTTTTTGAATTATTTCAAGATCTTCACAAACCTTATAATCAGAAGTAGTATTGTATTATTATATTTCTCCCTTTCCTAAATAATATTAATATTTTCTAAAACAATATCCTTGTTTATTTGATTTAATTCTTTGTAAAACATGCCCATTATTTTTATATCCTTCTAAAAATTATCATTTTATTCATTTTATTCAATATCAATAGTTTCTTCACAATTAGAATAAAATTAAAAGATAAATATAGAGTCACTGCTAACCTCAACTATAATATTCATTGGGAATATATTTGATAACTCCTTTTATGTATAGATTCATCACTTGAATATAATTCCTCAGTATAATTCCATCCAACAAAAAAATCACTTTTGAAACGTTTCTTATTATTTTTGAATTTCTCAACTTTATTCAATTTAACTAAATCTGGCTAGATGTGGCCTTTATTTTTAAATTCACAATTTTTCAGTTTAGATATATCACTATAAGTATTTTTATCATCTTTCTTATTTTATATTATTTTAATTTTTGGATAATCCATTTTATATTTATTTTCGAATCCTTTCTTGGTTTTTGTCAATTATTAATAACCTTTTTAAATTTATGTTTATCATTACCTTTTACATGTAAATCAAAATTAGAGGAGTCAAATGTAATAGTTATATTTGTATCAAATGCAATAACTCTATTTTTTTATTCTGCTTCTCTGTAATGTTATGCAATTCAAGTTCATATTAAAGATGTGATCCAATAAGTTCATCTGATGTATACTCCTAAAAATTCATTATTTCATATATATACCAACTGTCTTTGCATACATTATATTTTGTAGGGACTTCAACACTCTTTAAACTAGTACAATATTTTCCTAGGATTGTCCAAGTGCGCTCATTTTTATAATAATTCTTAGGAATATGTGAAAATTTTGGTTTTCAGTTTCTTTATCTCATATTTTGAAACATTAATATTCATCTCTAAGTAGTCAATACATGGTTTTATTTATCATGCTAGTTCTATAGTGAGTAACTTGCATTATATTTCATATTTATTGTGTGGTTTTTCATACTCATACAAAAATAAAAACACTAATATTTATATCATAACATAAATTATTCATATCATTATAATTTAAAATATATCCTCTATCTCTATTACCTTGCATAAAATTCGGGTAGGAAGCATGATGTTTGTGAAGTTTTACCATTATATTTCAGTAACATTGACACTTTATATAAACTTAAATTTTGGATTTCTAGTATCGATAACCATTTCTATAAAAATATAGTGGTATATAAAGAATCCAAATATCATTTGAATTTAAACTAGACATAACAAAAAATATATTTTTATAAAATATTGAATTTTTGGATAATGGTTAGAGGTAAATAATATAATTTAGTTAAATGTATTATTTTTATAAAAATTATTAGCAAAGAGTTTCATATTTTTATTGTATAAAAGGGTGTGAATAGACAAGATTAGAACATTAATAAGTAATTAAAATTTAAAAAAAATTCAATGTTAAACTTAAAATAATATTCAAGATACAATTAACGTGTAATGTTCAAGTGAATATGAGGTGAAAATAATAATAAACAACAAAGCCGGAATTTTTATAGTTTTTTGGATCAAAGTGATCATATATCTACTCTTTACTTCACTATACTCCTTGAGATAAATTATATCACTAAAACCTCATTTCTAATGGGAGTGATAACCCAAATAAAAAACATCCTTTTTCGTCCTAGTTGAATAATTCCAAAAACCTTCTATTCTACAGACTAGGGTATAACTCCCATGACTTACCCTTTTCAAACTAGATGTAAACCCAAAAATATATACCCTTTATAATGAAGGTATAAATGATGAACATACCTCTTAAAAAGAAGGTATAACCAGTACAGACATTTGTTATAGAATGGAAAATCATAAGCCAACATAATTGTTTCGTGGTTTCGGTTTTTGGCCTCGAAACACCCAATGGATCAATATCCAATGATGGATGGACCTGCTTTACAAAGGCAGGAATTCACCGGATGGTTTGACCAGCAACTCTTAAGAACTTACATTGGTCGAGAGGATGGGAAGTCGGGCTCATCGCACCCGTTTTTGGGGGAAAGTATTACCCCTTCCGGGACTCTCTTATAGATTTAAGATGTATTCATATGTTCATGAATATTTGGTTTATACCCAAACATAGTATCCACATATTTAACCTTGGTTGGAAATGGTCAACTGGACGCAAGGGTTCAGAATCATTTATTCCTGAGGTTTACCATCCCTTGTTGGATTAATGACCCCGAAGAGTCGAAACTCGCTTGAGGCGGCACTAGGAGTGGCGCGGTGAACCGATGTGAGGATAGTTGGATAGACTGGTTATTGGGATTGATCCTCTTAGAGGCTTCCTACCTACCCTTCCTAGAAGGTAGGGATCAAAGTCCACATATTTCACGTATACAGTTTAACGTCATTCTGGACGGGGCATACAGTTTAATGTCATGGTGGACGAGGGTGGAACTCGATGTGAAGAAAAGACTGAGTGGTGGGCTTGAACCTCGTGGAGGCTTCCTACTTACCACGCCTTGACATGGATCAAAGTCCCCGTAGTTCATTTATTTGGTCTTACACACTGAGGAGGACCATAAGAAGATGTCAGGGTCAATGCTTACTCTAAGACGACGTGAGTCATGCTCGGTCTGAGAAACAAGATACAACAAAGACCAGATGATCACGTTTCGAAAGGTGCATCCGTGAGAAGTGGAGTGGGGATTACGCATGGAGTGGCCCATAAGGTCAGGGCTTACTCCTTGGTGGATTCTCATAGGAATGGATTGGGGATTACACTCTGAGGAGGCCCATGAGACAAAGCGTAGTGGGAGAGGGAAAGGGGGTGCTCCTGTGCCCATCTCCTCTCTTGTAGTGCATGAGGAATTCCTTCTGATGGGTATTTCACCACCCCCTAAGAGACCTGAACAAGTGGAGGGGCATAAAGTGGGTTCTCGAGCTCAGAATCCACATTACTGTGGGAATGCGAACCCAGTAATGCTTTGGTAACCTACTCATGGGTCGAGGAAACCCCTTCACCTCTACTTACTGTGGGTATGTAAACTCAAAATGGCGCGCTGAGGCACCTGAGGGTCACACCACGCGGGTATTCCGGCTCTGGTAGAGGCCTCAGATCAGGGCTGATGAATACGCGGATGAGGGATTCATGGAGGATCGGGCCGGATTAGAAGGATTTTATCTGGCTCGGGTAATGGGAACTCCAAAGACTCTGATGGGCCACACGTATGAAGGAGTGGTGGCGCCCATCGCGTTGGAAGGTGCTACGTGGCTGGGGAAGCCGTCTACGAACCGGGGCAGTCCACGGACTGAGGGGAATCTCGTGAACCATGGTGGTTCATGGTCTGGCGAGCATCCCATGAACCAAGGTGGTCCGTGGCTTCAGGTTTGGCCCACGTACCAGGGGGTACGCAGCGGGGTTCTTGCGAGCAACGGCGGCCAAGGGCGGCGCCGATCGGGGGTTCGTCGGTTGAGGCTTCACTCACGTAGGAGGGTGCTACGTGGTGTGGTAAATCAAAAAAGAGGCATAAACTCCCTGCTCTGCGGGGAGTGCATCCTCGTAGTGGCTATGGTTCACGGTCTTCTCTTTTTACGTTATTTTGAGTTCTCGGTTCACAAAATTTTTATGCATTTTCAGGATCCTTATTAGTTCTTTCTCAGGGTTATACCTGCTTTGGTCCGCAAACTAGAACTTTGTTGTTTGTGAAATCCTAATCCTTCCTTTAAAATCCTTCCTCCCAAATCTGATCCCACTTCTCTTCCTCCACCTTTGAATCATCTGAATCCGAATTCTGAATATCCATTTTCCCTTCCCCCTTTGTCTACTTTTATAGAGTGGGGAAAGAGATGTATCTCTGCCACGTAGCACCTTTTGCGGAGGCCCATGACCGAAAACCCATTTTACGGCTGACATGGTCAATCTGCGATTCGCGGTGGGTATTGAGTGCATGTCGTCTGTGAACCGAACTCAGGGAGTGCTTCGCAGCCGCAGAGGGTTCAACCTCCATTCTGCAAATGACAGTGAATGCAGTTTGAACCGGTCGATGCGGTCTGCGGTTGGGGTGGTTCATGACAGTGGACCGGACCGGTGCCCATCCTTCCTTGTGACAGTGAAGGATCTCCACCTCCATTTCGTGAATGACAACAGTTCTCAGAGAGGGCTCTTCACAGGGCCTGGCCATGCCGCATTTTCATGGGACTGGTCCGTGGACAGGTTTCTCTTGTGTCCCTTCCTTGAATTTTCTCCATTCTTATCCCCAATTCTTTGCGGAATTTGGGTAGAATCTCCTTTGTAGATTTTTCAGGACCCTACAAATGCCCTTCATCGGAATGGGGTCCGATCAGAATAAAGAGGGGCCCATTCCGATTTAGAGTTGTCCTGAAACGGAGATTGTTTGCGGTAGAAAAGTGGAACCAGTAGGGGACTACGCCTATCAATACGGGGGGGGCTTCATTTGTCCATTACCGAATGCTTCGCGAAACCAGGGATCCCTCGCCTTCGCTTTCTCATTCCTTCGTGAAGTGCTTCGTCTGCGAACCGACTATGACTTCCGCGAACTTTTTCTCTTTTGCTGTCGCCTTCACCCAAGAACCAATTTCCCATTCGTGATCCATTACTATTAATTAATTAAAAAGTATGTCGTGAGGGGCTGCGGAGGAACTTTCTCCACGATGTGGATGCTCCGCGGTTTTGATGCTCCGCGGACTAAAATCTCTTGAACCTCAAAAGTTTCTAAGTCTTCTAAAACTTAATCACTTAAATTTGGGATTGAAATTACATGGAGAAACTTGGTTCGTGGTTTCCAAGCCAATGATCTGCGGGCCAGGGTTTCAAGAACTGATTTCACAAAGGGTCGGTTCACGGGATGTTGTCATCACGAACCATCCTTCATGGCCTCCTTGAAGTATTTTCAAGGATTTTTCCATATAGCTGGTATTTCTGTCCACATTTTATTATTCCATACTAACCATTTTCCAGGTCTTTATAATACAGGGAGAAAATATGGTTCCCCCTCACCCTGCACCTAGGCCTACTACCGATCCCCTCTCAATTGGCTCAGGGAGACATTTAGCTATGATTCGCAGAGCAGAGAACATCCAAGAGGACCCTAGTTGGTCCATCATTCCTGAAGATGGCGTCTTGAAAGATTTTCTCCCTCCTGAGCTCCTAGATTACCCATTATCAAATCAGCTTTCACTTCATGGATTCGGTATTCAAGATGATGTCCCTATTCCCCCACTTTCTCAGGTCTTCCTTCTCCTTTCTTGGAAGCGTCGTCCAATTATATTCCGGAGAACCTTACCCAATCGGGGGAGATAGTTTCTGACTCTGATTGAAAGGACAACTTTATTTTGAGAGGCTCTGTTTGGACCCAAAGTGATCAGCATGTCCACAACTTTTATAAGGAATATGTTTCTAAGAGTTACCACTCTATTATCAACCTTTCTCAAATAGATCCCGATGCGGGGTGGATTCCTAGGTGGGATCTTCGGTCTGGCGAGCTCTTTTCAAATGACTGGTCCTGGGCTTTCTGGGTCCATCATCACTTCCGAGAGTCTCCTAAATCACTGGAAGCAGTCAGTTTATACTCCGCTGTGTGGGTGTCCCAATTCGCTATTTACCTACCATCTTTGGTCCTACCAGACCTACTCAGTCATTGGTGTTCAAGAACTAATACTTCCCACCTTTCCCATGGTGAAGTTGGTATTAGTCTGTAGGATATCCTTCAATTGGGAGGACTTCTGATTATCAGTGAAATGTATGACGACATTCTTCCTTCTCCTGATGCCTTGGACGACGTCGAACAAGAGCCTTTATTGGCCAGAGAACCGTTGTTTATGGAGGAGAAATCATTGGGTCAAGCCTTGTGTACCCGCTCTCTTATTCCCTATAGTACATGGATAGGGTTATTTCTGAACACCGCTTGTCCTGTAACAAAGATCATGCGCCCTAGAAACCATCCTTCTCAATAGTCACAAACCTCCCCAGGTTCCTACTAGGCGGTTCAGGAGACAGGCGACTACCTTTCATGGGGTTACGAGGTGCACCCCGGTGTGCCACCTATGCTCCAGCTATCGGGTTTGTTTTCTATGTTCCTGAGCGGGTGGCTATTCCCTTCTCGGGATATTAATCCTGGCATCAGGGCTTGCACCCTGGTGATGGCAGTTGAGCTAGCAGAGGGCCACCTAGTGAATTTGGTCATGCCCACATTGGCTCGTATTTATTTACTGCTGGGTCACATGCAGTAGGTCGGGCCACCCTTCCGTCTGAGAGGGCCATTTAAATTTTTGTTTCGGTGGGTAGCGGATCATTGTCGGTGCTATGAGTATCATCACAATACTGTCATCCCACTTCCTACTTTTCAGCCTACCCTGCTTGATATAGCCGGAGTTCGCTTGAAATCTCTCATCTCTGATGAAGTCCTCGAGCTTCTGAGTGACTTCTCCCAGTTTTATTTCACTCCTTACCCCACCCCTTCTGGTGTCTTAGTTTACAACTGTCGGGGGAGCTTGGAGGAGCGTTATTATATGATCTCTATGCGGGATGGATTCCTGTCCTTGCGGATCGACATGGTTTTTTTGTGCAAGTTGTACGTCTCATATAGTTTTTCTCACTAGTTTGGGTGCATGAAAGTCCAAGTTTCCCTTCCACCTCCTCAGGCTTGAGGAATGCACCCGGCCATTGTTCTTCAATGGTGGTTGATGTTGACATAGGAGGGGTCTAACACAAGAATTCCCCTTCCAATTGTGGGGGCAGACGTCGGCCTTTCCATGGAGCATGAAAAATTGTGGCCAAAACACTACCTTGATGGGATCCTAGGGAAAACCGTCTAGCATGTTCCTAAATCAGGAGGTATTGAGGCTGCTGCATCCACCACACCTTCCTCATCAGCTCTCAGGGAGGATCAATTGATGGCTCATTGATCAAAGTGACTCCGGGAATTTTCCTCCCCTAGTCCTGCGGGGGCCGAAGTTCAGACGGGTTCATCCTTCTTGGACGTGGATGAGGATGACCCTGTGGTTCTGAGTCCTAGTGAGGCAATCCCGGAAGTTTTTCCAGTTGATACCGGGCTTAGAAACTTGATCCCCACACCTGAACCGGGGTTAGAGGCTCCATACATTCCAGTTTCGGAACCAAATTCTAGCGAGCACATGCCTACACTGGTGGCAATGCCAGATTTCGTTACCGTGCTATTTGGCGAGGATACTAAGAATCCTCGTGTCATGGAGGACCACCGAGCGGTGCGCAGGTGGTACTAGCCTTGGATTTGTGAGATCGTTGTCGAAACACCTCTAGCTAAGATGGAAACAATGACTGATGCTCTTCGAAAGATCTTACTGGGTTTGGGGTCAGGTGGCTTCGACTATTGGAAATTTCATTCTCTTGCTTGCCAAGTCGTCATGGCTCGTGAGGAAGCTGTCACTAGTGGACACAAACTCACTCACTTTGCTGTTGCCCATTACGGGACCCGAGCTATGAAGGAAGCCATGATATATCTCTATCAGGTGATGGCACGAGAGGCGGCCTCTCGAGATCAGGCGGTCGTCCTATCCTCTGAGTTGCATGAATGTGAAGAATGGAAAGCGATGTTGAGGAATCAGTGTCAGCTATGACCGGTTGTCTTGAATCCACCAGAAATTTGATCAATGATCTACAAGAAACAGAAGAGCATACTTGCTCGATGACTGAGTTTGATGCCAGGGAGAAGGCCGTGTTGGAACGGTCTTGCAGAAACCTCCACCGCACGGTTTCTGATCTAGTGGAAAGAGCAATCCAGAATTCCTTGTGAAAATCACGGCCCAACTTGTATACTCTGTTTTGATGACCCCCCCCCCCACTTTCACTTTGAGGGAGAGGCCCCAGCCTGTGGATGTCCTCCTCTTTTTCTAAGGGAGTACAGTATATGTCAATATTTTTCTGTTGTAAAAACATGATTTTTACTAGAATAATTGTCACGTGAATAGATACTCACTGAACCAGAATTAATCACAACTCCGGAAAATAGAAACCAAATCTAACTTTTTCCTGGACCATGGGATCCAGCGAGAATAGTTTGACTATTGCTAGGGTTTTGTCAAAAATCCCCACAAACATTTTGTCTTTTCTTTTTAATGCCCTAATTTTTCCTGGGCCCATGCGTAGTGGACCCAACAGGTATAAACTAGCTTTTTCTTAGGTTGCCGTTTTCAGGTTTCCGGCCTAACCGGATTTGTGCCTCTTTTCTTGGGAGGTTTAAAGTCCTTCCATCAAGACTATTATTACTAATGTTTTAGGTCGAACAACTTTGACTAGATATGATGGGGAGAGGGCCCTAATGGGGTTCAACTGATTAAAAGATGTCTCAATACACTTCAGATGAACATGGGGGGGAACATGTTTAAATTCGAACGACATGCAGGGCATGCCTCAAGGCATGGGAGCCACGTCGGCATACAGAGGTAGGAATATCATTGCCTAAGGAAGACTTGCCTTTGGTAGACGGGCCATGGGCGATCAATATGCAGATCCGTTGATGGCATGGTATGCATAGTCATACAAAGGTATCGTTATGTTAATGAATATCTATTTCTGATGGCCAGGGGATTTTATGGATGTCCGGATCATGGAAACCACGATGGGTGGATTGGGAAAATTAAGAAAACCACCATGGGTGGTTCAGAAGGGGAGTGTGACATCTAAAAGGGTTTCGGGAAAATCTGTACTAATCAAGAGCATGGTCAGGAGACCACTTCCTAACGCATTTAGTTAGCGTAATGGACGGTTGAGGCTTGGAACAGTTTAAAGTCATGTAGTTGGGACATCATTTAAGATGGAATGACTTCTCCTGGTTCTCAGAAATCTTGTCAATGACGTCCCACAATATTCTGGCAGGGTTGTGAAAGAGGTTGGAAAATTGTAGCTCAGAGGGTTTTTTAATCCTAGGATAGACATGGGGGCTCAGCATCCAAGAGGCGTACGGAGGGAAGCATTGCATAAGGAAAAAAATCCTTTTGTAGACGGGCCAGGGGCGATCGATATGAAGTGCCTCTAAGGGAATGGTATGCATAGTCATGCAATGGTGTCCTTAGCTCAATGATTTTATTCCCCCGATAGCCAAGAAACTTCCGGGAAGTTGAGATGTTGGACCACCAGGGGTGGCTTATGAGAGTCCGGATTTTTTTTCTCAATACAGAGTATGGTTTATGATGAGAGGGTGGCTGGATATGGGGGAAATATCTAGACCAAACTTCCTGATAAAGGGTGATGTAATCCCTTCTCACATGGGTGTGAGACGGTGGCTTGTTCCAGTCAGACCCATGCACTGAAGGATAGAGAAAAGTCTTCGTTCCTTACTAAACCTGTGGTGGGTTTGACCATGCAATTTAGCATCATGTGGCAAAGATGAAGATCATTATTAAAGGATGTTGTGAAGTTTATCGTCATGTAGTGAGGATGAGGGGCATTTTTCTTTCTTTTTCCAATGTTGTACAGTTTAACACCGTGCAGCAAGGACGATTGACCATGCAGTTTAACTTCGTGCGGAGAGGACGTAATTAAAAAGGCCTCTCTTGATTAGAATGTAACTGGGCCCGAGTATCCTAGAGTGTCCAAGATGTGGAGGGGGTCTGATGGTGTAAATCATGGTTCTGGGGATTCTTGGATCAGGAGAGATGTCATGGAGGCTCTGAGGCTAGTAAGCGTACGGAGCTAGGAAGAGTACTGCCCGAGGAAATATTGCCTTTGATGGATGAGCCAGGGGCTATCATTATGCAAAGCCGCTGAGGTCATGGTATGCATAGTCGTACAAAGGTGTCCCTGGGTCGATAACCTTCCACTTCCATTGGCCATGAATGGTTATGAAGATCCATGATTATCCAGGCCATGAAGTCTTTCATCGGGGAAGGAAATGTCTGAGCATGTCAGGCATACTCGGCCCTGGTTGCTGTTAAATCTTAGAGAGCTCCCTGCGATTATTTATCTTACTCGCAGGGGCATGCCTTCACTCCATGCAGTTTAACGTCATGTGGTAAGGATGAAGTACTCCTAGTTTATCGGTCGTAGAGATCGGACAATTGGGTGACTATTACTGTAGTCACTCGAAGGATAACTGATTCATCATGTTCTGATATACTTAGAACAAGGTGGAAGATGAAGGTTGTAAATTGAAACTTTGCGTTTTCTTGGATTAGGAGGTGTGGTGTGGGGGCTCTGAAGTTGGTAAGCCTACGGAGCTAATAAGAGTACAGCCTGAGGAAATCTTGACTTTGATGGATGAGCCAGGGGCCATCATTATGATGAGCCATTGAGGGCATGGTATGCATAGTCCTACAAAGGTTTCCCAGGGTCGATAAATTTCCACTTCCGATGGCTGTGAATGATTATGAAAATCCATGATTTCTCACAGCGTAGAGTTTGACATATGCGGATAATGGTGTCCGAGCATACAAGAAACATCTTTATTTCAATTGTCTGTTGAGTCAAAGTAGCCTAGTCTTGGCTTGATGTTCGTTGATGCAGGTCGCTATGGGAACCACTGATAGACACATAGGCTAGCCAAATAGGGATACCCTAGAATCACTTGGATGTGAAATGGGGAATGAACTTGTAAACCATTGCATCATAAATTTTGGATCGGGAGATGTGTTATCGGGGCTCTGAGGCCGGTAGGCGTACGGAGCTAGGAAGAGTGTCGCCCAAGGAAATCTTGCCTTTGGTGGACGAGCCAGGGGATATCATTATACAGATCCCCTGAGGGCATGGTATGCATAGTTGTACAAAGGTGTCCCCGGGTCGATGACTTTCCAGTTTCGATGGCCATGAGTGGTTATGAAGGTCCATAATTATCTGGGTCGTGGAGTCTGATGTATGAAGAGGATGCATCCAAATGTGCAAGAAGTATCTCCATCTTGTCTCTCCATGCGTCTCAGGTGGGTAATGACGATGTCTGTGCAGTTTAACATCATGTGGTGAGGACTAAGTCCGTGCAGTTTAACGTCATGATGTAAGGACAAGGTCCGAGCAATTTATTGTCATGTGGTGAGGACAAAGTTCACACCCCGTGCAGGTCTGGTCTGTACACGGGGGAAGGGGGTATTTTTTAACATTATTGTCTATGCAGTTTAATGTCATGCGGCAAGGACACAAAAATACACCCTGTGAAGGTCTAGTGCATGCACGGGGAAAAGGGAGAATTTTTAAATATTATTATCCATGCAGTTTTACGTCGTGTGGTAAGGATGAGAAGTACACCCCGTGAAGGTCTAGTCCATACATGGGGGGGAGAGGGAATTTTTAACTTTTATTCAGGGGGCTGGGCCTGGATAAAAGATCCTGGCATCGCTACATATCCTGCGAGGGCATGAATCAGGCCACAAGTAGTTCTATGAAATAAGTACACCCCATGCAGGTCTGGTCCATACACGGGGGGAGAGGGCATTTTTAACATTTATTCAGGGGGCTGGGCCAGGATAGGAGATCCTAGTGTCACTACGTATCCTGCGAGGGTAGGAATCAAGCTGCACGTAGTTCTCTAAAATCCGTGCAGTTTAACATCATGTGGTGAGGACATGATACTCCTTGTTTAAGGTCATAGAGTTTGGACCATTGGGTGATCGGTAGTTTAATGTCATGCAGTTTGGATGCTGAATACACCCCGTTCAGGTCTGGTCCATACATTGGGGGGAAGGGAGCATTCTTGACTCTTATTATCCGTGCAGTTTAACATCGTGTGGTAAGGACAAACTCCATGCAGTTTAACGTCATGCGTTAAGGACGTAGGTGACCCGACGTGAAATGAAAAAGAGGGTTCTGCGCAGTTTAACGTCATGTGGTGAGGACGACTTCCGTACAGTTTGACATTGTGCAGTAAAGACGTCTTCAATTTTCGGTTTCTATAAGAAATACTTCTTTAGGAATCTTTCATTTGTAGGAGTGTTTGTGAATTGTTCGTCAATATAGATTAGGGTATATGCTCCATTGGAGTAGACCTTGTATACAACATATGGTCCCTCCCACTTGGGCTCCATCATTGGAGGTTTCTTTCCAGATATCATTGGGGTTCGGAGGACCAATACCAATTCTCCTTCCAAGAAAGACTGGAGGCAGACCTTTTTAGTGAAGGCTGGCGTAATCCGATTCTAGTATACCTCTAGATGGTGCAAAGTGTGCAACCACTTTTCGTCTACCAGTTCCAATTATCCTAGTCGCTTTTTTGATTGCTTGTCATCGGATAATTGATCACAGATAGCAACACGGAGTGAGGGAAGTTGGATTTCAATGGGCAGGACTGCCTCTGTTCCATACACCAATTAGTACGGGGTAGCCCGAGTAGCGGTGCGGATTGTGGTTCGATAAGACCACAAAGCATGGAGGACATTATCCAGCCATGACATCTTGTATTTTTCCACCATTTTTTGTAGAATTTTGGACATGGTCTTTTTGAAAGCCTCTATCTTCCTTTGGCCGCTGCATGGTAGAAGGATGAGTGGTTAGCCTTGATACCCAACTCGTGGTATAGTTTCTCCAATTTAGAAGAGTAGAAGTTGGTGTCGTTGTCTGTCAGTATTGTATGAGGGATGCCAAATCTGTTGATGATATTGGTCTTCACAAAGTTGAGAATATTTCTTGCCCCGAATTCCTTGAGGGGTATGGCTTCTACCCATTTGGAAAAGAAGTCAGTTTCCGTGAGGGTATACTTCATCTATTTGGCTGTGTTGGGAGGATATGGTCCCACGACGTCCATTCCCCAAACCGAAAATGGCCAGGAGCAGTTGGATTGATTGATTAACTTTGGGGGTTGGAGTATGAATTTGTCATGAATCTATCATGAGTGGAATTTTGCGGTAAAGCGCTCACAGTCTCATGCCACTATGGGCCAGTAATACCCAAGACTTCAAACCTGATGGGAAAGCTTGGTCCTCGGTTGATGTGCTCCACACTCTCCAGCATGTACTTCAGTCATGACGGTGGTGGTTTCTTCTCCGTCAATGCATCTGAGGAGCACTCCATGAAGGCCTCATTTGTAGAGGACCTCTTGCTAACTCGCACTGCTATATAGGACAAAGTTGATTACCTTTCTCTGTATTTTCTCTCATTTTTCCCTATATGATGGAAGTTCTCCCCGTTGAAGGTAGTCTACAATGGGGGTCATCCAGCCAGTGGTAGGAGCAAATGGCTCGGGGACAGGACTGACTTCGTGGATTTCTTCAGTCTTATTCTGAATAAATTAAAATACCATTCGGCGGTGAGCAATACTGATAACCATTTCATCCCTACCTGGGTCAGCTATGGTTTTGGCCGCATTGGCTAATGTATCAGCCTGAGTGTTCTGGGACCAGGGAATATAGGTTAATGTTGGTTCTGTGGAGAATTCCTCCATTAACCCTCAGACATGGTCAAACAGGGGGATCAAATCCTCCTTTTTAATAGCATAGTCACCATTGACTTGCTTGATGACCAGCTCCGAGTCACCTTTTACATTAAGGTGTTGTACTTGTTCCTGGAGTTCGAGTTCCAGACCTACAATGAGGGCTTGATATTCCACTTCATTGTTCGTACATCCCTCTGATAAGAGGAAAGAATACGGCAAGAATGCCTTCTCTGGGGACATGAGTATTATCCCCAAACCCACTTTGTTGAATCTGGGGTCCTCCATCCTCCTCCCAGTTGGGCTTATGGATGCGTCGTCGAAGTACATTTCTGATGATGGGAACTCCTCTTGAACCGAGAAGATGTCTTCATTAGGTAGCTCAGCGTCCGGTGCAGTGGTCCCTGTCGAAGGGTGCTCTGCAAGAAATTATGCTAATTCCTGACCCTTGATTTCTTTCTGAGGCACAAACCAGATGTCAAACTGTTTCAAGATGACTGCCCATCAGGATAATCATCCGGTTAGCATCGGGCGACTGAGGATGTACTTGAGCGGTTTACTCCACAAGATCAAATGGTCTTTGTGATGTTGCCGATAATGTCGCAGCTTTTGAACTGCTTAGACCAAGGCCAAACAGTTCTTCTCGATATTTGAGTATCGAGTCTTAGCATCAATCATTGTTCGACTGAGGTAATAAAGACGGTTTTCGCTGCCAGCGTCATTCTTTTGTGCAAGGAAGGATCCCAGTGATCACTCTAAAGCTGTTACGTACAGGATGAGAGGTCTTCCTTCAACTGGTGGAATGAGCACCCGTGGACTTAATAGGTACCTCTTCAAGTTGTTTAATGCCTCTTGGTAGTCATCCAACCATTGGTAGGTGACCCCTTTCTTCATTAAACTGGTGAAAGGCAAACACTTTCCTGTAAGGTTGGCTATGAACCACCTAATATAGGCTATGTGTCCTTGGAATCCCCTCAACTTAGTGAGTTTACGGGGAGGTGTAAGGCTAAAGATGTTTATTGTCTTCTCAGGGTCGACTTCGATGCCACGATGGCGTACGAAAAAGCCAAGGATTTTCCCTGAGGTGACCCCAAAGGCGCATTTCAAGGGGTTCATCTATAGGCTATATTTTAGGAGCTTGTTGAAGATGGTCTCAAGGTCCGACAGGTGATCCGAGTGCTGTCTGGACTTCACCACATGGTCATCCACGTAACATTCAACGAATTTCCCCAGGAATGGTTTAAAGATCTGATACATGGAATGCTGATATGTGGCACCAGTATTCTTGAGACCAAAGGTCATGACCCTGTAGAAAAATACCCCTTGATGCGGCCTGAAATAAGTGGCTTCTTTGTCTTCTTAGGCCATACTAATTTGGTTATAGCCGTAATAGCCGTCAATGAAGGATAGAGCCTCATACCCGGTTGTTTCATCGATTAACAACTCGGTGATTGGAACCAGGAAGTCATATTTCGGGCAATGCCAATTGAGATCTTTGAAATCGATGCAGACGTGGATTTTTTAGTTCATTTTCTTGTCAGGGATGATGTTGTCCAACCAAATATGGTACTGGACCTCTCGAATTAGGCCTCCTTTAATGGTATTATCATCTTCAGCCTCTATCTTGGAAGCATGTGAGGGGTGTGTCCTTCTGGCGGCCTGCTTATAGCCTCGGTGGTCTTCTGGAAGACCTAGGTGGTGTGTTTCCACCTCGGGATCGAGTCCTGGAATTTCTATGTAATTCCAGGCAAGGACATCCCGATGTTGTCTCAAGAAGATGGTATATGCCTCCTGCTCTTCGGTGGAAATGGCCGCACTAATCAGAGTGGGCCTCGGGTCTCCCTCGGTACCCAGGTTTATTTCCCTGAGGTCGTCCACAGTGGTAAAGATACCTTCCTCAAATGTAGAAGGTGCATCTCGGAGATCTTCCTCCTCTTCTTCTCCCAAGTCCTTATCTTCTTGGTCTGACGAGGAGAGAGCTCCTGTCACGAGCTCTTGGGAGTCTAGAGGCGAGGTGTCGTGGGAAACCTCGCTTGAGTATTCATCCCCAGATCAAGGGTTGGTGGACATTCCCTCATTTTCGTGCTCGACCATCATGGCTGAAGTCATGAGGAAATCCGAATTCATGTCCACAAATGAACTTCTACTCTCAACATGGTTGATGGGAAGGACATAATCTCTGCCAAGCTGCCTAAGGGGGTCATCGGGGACCATTTCTAGGACATTTGGAGCGGGGATCCAGTTGACACCATAGACCAAAGGCTTCTTTTTATTTTTCTCATAGAACCTGACGTCAATGTAATGTGACTCGAAGAGCTTGAAAGGGGCCTGGTCAGTGTGCAATGTTCCACTTTGTCTATTCACGTAGTACTTGATACACTGGTCATAAGATGAAGGAACGACCATGTGCTTATGGAGCCACCACCTTCCCAGCAGGGCATTGAATGTTGTTCTCTTCCGGACCACCAAGAATTCCGTGTAGGCTACCAAGTCACCAAAATGGGTCTTTAGCTTGATTTGTCCCATTGGTTTCTACTCACTCTCGTCGTAACCCAACAGAGTTGTGGCTGAGGGAATTAGGTCGTCCTCACTGTACCCCAACTTACGGAGTGTCTGTAGGGGAAGGATATTAACTCCAAATCCATTGTCTATAAAGACTTTCTGGATATCAATACCATTCAGTGTGCTGGAAACATATAGTGGTCTGATGTTTCCTTGCATGATGGCATCTTCGTCCTAATCGGTGAAGGAAATCACCGCATTGCATTCAGTCGGGCGGCAGCTACCATGGCTTGAAACTCATGGGGGATGATCAAAGATTCTATAAGTGCCTCTCTAAGGTCTTCTGACTAACTTAGGTCATCGAGGACTGACAGCTTAGCTGGTACCGATGCCAGCTGCTTAAAGATATCGTATTTTTCTCCAGTGGTCGACACTTCTTTGTTGTCGGGAGAGTCTTAGTGGGTGCTTTAAGTGCTGGATCATTTGACGAGGAGGGTCCGGCTATGGGGTCAGATATCGATGGTGCTCCCGAATTTTGAGGAATTAGCCTGTCCGGTCTGTTTGTGCGCACTAGGTGGCCAGACACTTGCTCCTCCATTGGTGGGTATTGCAGAACGACAGGGCGAGAGTGGGTGCTTATGGAGGTTGAGGGGCATTCTTTCTCCTGATGAGTCCATCGAAGGGCTCTCTCATGGGTTTCCTTAATATTAACGGTTTAGGCCGGGGTCCAACCATAGGGTTGGTTTCGGTCATGGCTGCGCCTCCCCTGGTATCCCCTACCACTATGATTCCTCTTATCGGCTCCTCGTGCAGGGGACTCGGGTTCATAACCATACCCTTCTTCTGGGAATGAATCCATAAGATGGATGAAGTTAATAGAACCAAATATTGGCTCTTTATCTTCTGACAGGTCAACCTGGTTGGTTGTCCCTGATGGTGCCGTTTGGTGGGTCGGTGCCCATGGTGCGAAATTCGAGGGCGTAAAATCTGCCACGGTCTGGACTAACTTTGGCCCCATCGTGGACTGCTCCTCTTGTGATTGTTTCCTCTTTCTTAGATTATGTCCAGATGACCAGCTCGTGGAGGGTTGTGAGGTTTATAATGTCATCGCTGCGGCTTCAGAGTCTATTGGTGGCAACACCAGCTGCTATAGTTGAGCTCGGAGTATGCCCTAGGCTTGGTTGATAGTCTTCCGAGTCATCCAGTTGTCAAATTTCCACCGCTGCTTGCTGGTGACTTTCTGCCACCCCTCCTCTTTTTCAGAGTCGGTGGTAGAGATACATGCCACATGGGATGGGGATGGTCCCAGTTCAACCTGTCCAGAGTATACCATCCTTTGTAGGAGGTCTTTGAAGACGATGCATTCTCGGATACTGTGTCCCAACATTCGATGGTAGGGGCAGTAATCTGGCATGTCATCACGGCCGACCTCTTCAGGTTTCCTCGACTCCAGGAAGAGGATCAAGTTGCAGTTCATGGCCGAAATGAAGAAGCTGTGGACTTGGTCATCTCGGAATGACTATACTTTTTCACTTCATTCCTCAAACTGGTTCCGCATCAGTCCTCGTTGATCATCCTATTTAGGTGGAGGTGGCCGCTGATATGTAGGAGGCCCTTGATGATTCGGTGGAGGCCTGAGTGGTGGAGCGGGCATAGGGTCCGGGTTGAGTGTGACAGCGGACGCTTCTGATCTAGGGGCTCTTTTTGTAGGAGCCTGCGAGGCTATTCGGGACCTCGAATTAGTCTGCTATAGGGTTTCCTCAATTATATGGGCAATGGCTAAGAGATGGCGGAAGCCAGCGTTGCACTCCACTGGTATGAGCGGTGTTCATAGCTCATCTCTAAGATTATCGATGCATATGGCTAGCATCTCATCTTGAGGCATTGGCCTATTCAGAGAATAGGTCAGACCTTTCCATCTGGTAATGAAATCTGAGACCCTCTCATTCCCCCCTCTTCTTTCAGTTCATGAGGTCGCTGACTGTTGTTTTGGGCTGCGTTGAGATGAAGTGGAATAGGAACTACTGCCGAAGGTCTTACCAACTCTTTATTGACTGGTCTGGAAAACTCGTGTACCAGATGAAGGAGGATCCTTACAAGGTCCGTACAAAGCATCTGAGTTTCACTACTTCTTGTTGTTCTGAAGTCCCCATCATAAGGGCACAATAGGATGAGTAGTGCATCAAATGCTACTCTGGATCGCCTGATCCATTGAAGATGGGGAATACAGGGCTCCCAAAAATGGGTGGAGGTGGTGTGTTGGACACCCAATCTAGGAAGGGTTTCCGCTCTGGTTGTGTCGGAGCATGTCGACCTTCCATCACTTACAATTGAGCTGTAAGTGCCTCGATGGTGTTGGTGAGACCATGGTTTACATCTTGTTGGGCCCGGTCATGGGCAGGCGTAGCCCAAGGCATTTCCTGAGGATCCGGATTTTCCAGCACCAAGGGTGCATGTGCCGTTTGGGGCACCTTCAGAGGGTTCAGGTGTACTCACTCCGGTTTCTTCTTAAGTGGAGGGATGTCTTGGTATTCATCTGAATCTACGTTTAGGTAGTTGAATGGTCCGGGAACCTTGTTGGACGGAAGCCCTGACCGTGTTTTGTTTTCCGGGGAAAACCTTAGTCTTTGAGGTGCACTTTTTGGGAGTGCATGATATGGCTCCTCCTGGGATGCACTTTCAATAAGGAGGTTCCTTTGGAGTAGCTCTGCATTAAGCCACCTCAATTCTTTCATCTCCTCTTCTTATCGAGCGAATCTCTCTTCGGGCGAGAGTGGATCATTTTTTTTGAGAGAAGGAGGCGGGTTAAGGGTAACCAGCCCTCTGTTCTTATCCTTGTTGGAAGCTCGCTGGGTAGGCAGAGGAGGGATGGCTGGAAGGACGGTGATATTTAGGGCGGCCCTCTAGTTCCGGGTGTGCACACCTGGTGGTTCGTTGTGCGTCACAGCCTGACCAGAACTATTGTCTCCCGATCCATACGGATTTGCATTTTCCCCGATGTCACTCATGGGGTTATCCTCTATAATATTGATGAATGCATATCGCGGGGTGGAGGTGACGTCATCTTCGAAATAGGAAGAGGATCTCAAGCGTCTTCTGCTGGCCCTCCCTTTTGTGTCCTGAGATTGCCTTCAGACTTCTTGTCGAAGGGTGATGAGGAGAGTTATTTGATGTGACCTTATAGTGAGCCTTCCTCTCTGAGGGTACGATGATTCAAATGATGGGATGGTATGGGAACATCTTCTTCTAACCGTCCTCCCTAGATGATAGAACATTGATTCTCATGGGGGGGGTTGTTGTTGAGGGGGTAATAATGCCCCCAGCCCTAAGGGTTGGGGTTGGATCTGTTCCCTGGACGTTGAGTCTCCTCCCGTTTTTATTGGACTTACAGGGGATTTGTTGTTAATAATTCCCCTAGACCTATAGGATGGGGTTGACCCTGGATTGCGGCAGTCGCTGTGGCTATCTCTACCTTCCTGATCTTGCGTGCCCCCATTCGGGGGTGAACTGTGTTTGATGCCGAGTTGTTCTGTGAACCTATCCTTTCCTAGGAGGGAGGCAAAGATTGTTGATTGGCCTCTCTTAGGCTAGAGGCCTGTTGTATGCTCTCAGTGGCCTGATTTAGGAGATCATGGATGGCTTGTTCCCTCTAAGCCTAACGCTTCTAGGAATTACTCAAGGCCTGACTCTGTTGGGTGTATTGCATTTCCTGAACAGGGGACCACTTGATTGCCATCATGACGTCATGACGTTGCAAGATACCATGTCGAACGGGTTTTTCTGGGCGGGGAGCGGAGTGAAATGAATAGCTCAGTGTTCCCCCTATCCCCTGATATGGACTACCGTTGGAGCATCACCGATGAGGCGGCGCAGTTGGTGCAGCGCACAGAGGCAGGTTATCTCTATGTATTCTTTACGCCTCTCAGGTTGCTATTTCCGTGTTGAAGGAAGAGCTTCCAGGTTGATGTGACGCAAGAGGTCTCCTCTTGTCTTGACGTGGTCTATAAACCCGTCGTAGGGTAGGAATCTTGATTTCAGTCGACGGAGGGTTGTCCATATATTGTGGTGGATGTTGTGCACGCATTCTTCCAACAACTCTCTGGGTATGTCGAACTGGGAGTTGGCCATGGGCCAAAATATAACTGGTATATCATCCCTAGCCAGTCGTTTCCTCAGGTGAAACATATCGGCATAGTCCTCCTCTAATGATTCCTCTACCTGGTCAGCCCAACTGAGATGCTCACTGTAAATGTGGTCAGAGGCAGTGGGACCGGTAGGTGCTGAATCATTATGTGGGTGATTCTGAGGTGGTTCAAAGGATGAACGTGGACCTGGACCATCTCTTGATTGTTAAAGGATGTTGTTAGTGACTAACTGGGAATCTGGCATTATTGATCCCATCCTTCTGAGTGCCTCGGCATACGAAGGCCTTTCGATGCTAGATCTTGCAGGAGGAGGACCTTCCTATCGATATGATATTTCATCATGGGGAGGACCTCTGCAATGGCATCCATAATGGCAAGGACTACCATTAATGCTTGATTCTTCACCACAGAGGACTTTTGCAGTGCACACCCTAGGGAGGACCTCCAAGGCATGTCACAGCAAGCGGAGGACCTTCTGGCCGAGTAGCGTTGTTATGGGGAGGACCTTCGCAACAACTTCCATCATGGTGAGGATTACCATCATGGATTTACGTTCAATGTGCATCCTGGGGAGGACATTCCGGACACACGATGATAAGGGGAGGTCCTTATTGTTTCTTTGGGTCAATGCGGGGAGGACCTTTGCAATGGCAGTCGTGGTGGCGAGGACTACCATCACAGCTGTAGCAATGGCGAGGACTACCATTACTGTTGCGGAAATGGTGAGGACTACCATTAATACTATCGCAGGGAGAATATATATGGGATAAATCCTGGGGAGGGCCTCTAGAATGTACTGTAATGAGGGGAGGTCCTTCTCGTTGCTCGACATATCTACGGGGAGGACCTCCGTTATCAAGGTGGTGAGGACAACCAACGTGACTTGATTCCTGGCTTCACGGAGTTCTCTTGAAGCGTAACCCCTGGGGAGGACCTTCAGGGCAGGCCACGACAATGGGAGGTCCTTCTTTTCATGATGAGACATCACTGCGGGGAGGGCCTCCGCAGTTGCGACTATGACTGCGAGGACTACTGTCATAATCTGTGGTCCCATTGCATGGAGAGTGATTGCAGTGAATACCCTGGGGAGGACCTTCAGGGTGGACCACAGCAAGTGGATGACCTTCTTTTTGCTCGATCTTCTGGTCATGTTGAGGGTTTCCGTGACCCGTATCAAAAGAGGAGCTCTAGTGATCGATCGTTATATGCCCGTGGGGGAAGCCCCCATGGCTGCTCTGGGGAGGACCTTCAGAGCTACTAGTAGAGACGTTGCAGGGAGTACCTTCACAATTCTTACTGCCACTCCCATAATATGGTAATGGGTGGGTAGAGTTATGATCCTTCGATGTGTTCTTAGCAGCGTTGGGAACCCCAGCTTCCAACAGAGTGGAGTCATGAACCCGCTCTTTATTTTCCGGCTGCCTTCATCGCGTTTGGGGCGCTCTTTTGTGGGAAGAGGGGACCATCTACTGTTGACAATGACCTTCACCTTTTTGGGTCCCTATCTAATTTGGTCCAGTGATGCTGCCGAGATACGCCGAAGAACATCTTGACTTTTATCAGGGATATATGCCTGCTCTGGAGCATCCACCATGATGGACGTCTGTCCCCCAGTTGGAACGAGTGAAGCTGCTCGATCTGGTTGCCCTTGCGTCGCGAAATATGTTCGGATACCCTCCTGGGAAGAAGCAGGGATACAGATCTGCTCCGAGGTGGCTATTTCGTCTCTTAGATGAGTCGTCTCAATTGGGGAGACGGGCTCATGGGCCAGATTCCTTGATGTTGTCGCGGATGCAATTACATTATGGTAAGTCGGTAAGATATGATATAGGATCGATACCTGCTCCTCCATAATTTTTAGGATATGTAGAGAGAAATCTTCATCTGGAATAGGTATGAAGGCCCATTCTAGTATTGGAGTAGGAATATCCTGCTCTGGTCCTCTGGTGGTCATTGAGTACTGACAATTCTCCTGTGTCGGCGTAGGTGAACGAATCTTCCCATGTATCGGGATATGCCAGTTTATCTCTCCATTTGCCGCCACATTGGGGTGGTGGACTTTACTTGCATCTTTAAGGAGTTGGCCCTTAATATATTGGTTTCCCACCATATTGTGTCTGTGGCCTTTGTTGGCAGGGAGACGTGCCCACCTATGAGTTTCCGCCACATCTGGGTTGCGGGCTTTATTGATCGCCACCATATCAGGATGGCGGGCATCCGAAGAAACTGCTAGGAGCTGGTCCTTTAGGTGTTGGGTCATCACCACGTCAGGTTGGTGGGCTTCACGACCCTGGGTAGGGAGAGGTGCCTGCCTGGTTATTTTCGTCCTGCGTGAGTGATGGGCTTGATGGGGCTTGGCGGGGATGTGCGCCAGCTCATATGATACCTCCATGTCTAGATGGTGGGCTCCGAAGGAGCGAACAGGTGAAGGTTCCTGTTCATGGAACGCCTCTATGGATGGGTATTGGATATCCTCCTCAGGACCAGTTTGATGACCAGTCCCTGATTGTACGTCTGCTGCTCTCGTCGGGCGATTCAAGGGGCCGGAGCTTGGGGAGCGTGGGCCTGAATCCTTGGGGAGACATCCTCCTTGGCGTGAGGATGTTGGTTCATTGAGTGACCAAAATGACGTCCACTGGCGGGGGCCTTGGAGCTGAACCCCCATTAGGTGGGTATGAAGTCATCAATGTCTACCTCATCCTCCTTCCTATGGTAAGGGAGGTATGCATTGTCCCGTTTTGGGGATAGAATCCTGAAATGGTTGGAGACAGTAATTGGGGCTGTCTGGATCTGCCTTTGTGGCCGCTGCTGGGTAGGTGACCAGCGAGTTCTGGCAGATTGGAGGGCGTGCATGGCCGCCTCCACTGTTGGGAGAGTACCCTTCACATGGTACTCTTGGATCAGTGCATCCGAGACCCAGCACTGAAGATGTTGGGTGGGTTACGGGGTCCTCTATTGGTGAGGATGTCCGGTCCTTGCGTTGTTGGAAGCACACACTTGTGAGTTCCTTTGCGATGCCATTGGATCGAAGGGAGTTCTGAAGGTAGTACCTGCAAAACATTTTAGCAAATACAAGAAGAAAACCCGTCCAAGCAGCATCTCATGATCCCATGAATAATTAATGACCTTGCTTGGCCCTCCTTGTGAGTAAAAGGGGGAACATGGTAGGATTCAGTTAAATCCATCATGTTTGGTTAAATATTCATGTCTGGTTCACCATTTTTTAGTTTTGTGATTTCGGTTTTTGGCCTTGAAACACCCAACGGCTCTGTATCCAATGATGGATGGACCGGCTTTGCAAAGGCAGGCGTTCATTGGATGGTCTGACCAGTGACTCTTAAGAACTCACATTGGTCGAGTGGATGGGAAGTCGGGCTCATCGCTCCCTTTTGGAGGGGAGATTATTTCCTGTTTTGGGACTCTCCTATATATTTAAGACGTATTCATATGTTCGCAAATCTTTGGTTTATACCCAAACATATTATCCATGGATTTAACCTTGGTTGGCAATGGTAAACGGGACATAGGGGTTCAGAATCATTTATTCTCATGGTTTACCATCCCTCGTTGGATTAATGACCTCGAAGAGTCGGAACTCGCTTGTGGTGGCACTAGGAGTGGCGCGTTGAACCAATGAATGGATAGTCGGATCGACCGATTGTTGGGCTTGAACCTATTAGAGGCTTCCTACGTACCCTTCCTAGGAGGAAGGGATCAAAGTCCACATAGTTCGCATATACAATTTACCGTCATGTTGGAAGGGACATACCGTTTAACGTCATGCTGGACGAGGGTGGAACTCTACGTGAAAAAACGAACGAGTGGTGCACGTGAACCTCGTGGAGGCTTCCTACGTACCACGCCTTGACATTGATCAAAGTCCCCAGAGTTCACATAGTGGGGCTTACACTCTGAGGAGGCCCATAATAGGATGACATGGTCTATTCTTACTCTAATCCCACGTGAGTCATGCTCGGTGTGAGAAACAAGAGGTAGCAAGGACCAGACAATCACGTCGTGAAAGGTGCGTCTCTGATAAGTGGAGTGGGGCTTAGGCATGGAGCGACCCATAAGGTCGGGGCTTACTCCTAGGTGGATTCCCATAGGAATGGATTGGGGATTACACTCTGAGGAGGCCCATGAGACAAAGCGCAGCGGGAGAGGGAAAGGGGGTGCTCCTGTGCCCATCTCCTCTCTTGCAGTGCATGAGGGCTTCCTTCTGATGGGTATTTTACCACCCCCGAAGAGCCCTGAACAAGTGGAGGGGCAGAAACGGGGTTCCCAAGATCAGACGCCACATTACCGTGGGAATGTGAACCTAGGAATTATTTGGGAACCTGCTCAAGGTTTGGGGAAACCCCTTCACCTCTACTTACCATGGGTATGTGAACTCAAAATGGTGTGTTGATGCGCTTGAGGGTCACACCATGCGGGTCTGGCGGCTCTGGTGAAGGACTTGGCTCGGGGCCGATGAATTGTCCAATGAGGGAGTCACGGAGGATCGGGCCGGATTGGAAGGATTTTATCTGGCTCGAGGAATGGGAACTCCGAAGGCTCTGATGGGCCACACATATGAAGGAGTGGTGTTGCCCCTCGCGTAGGAAGGTGCTACGCGACTGGAGAAGCCGCCCGCGAACTGGGGTGGTCTGCGAACTGAGGGGCATCCTGCGAACCATAGTGGTTCACGGCTTCGGGTTCGGCCCGCGTACCATGGGGTACGTGGTGGGGTCCTCGCGAGCAGCGGCTGCCAAGGACGGCATCGATCGGGCATTCGTCGGTCGAGGCTTCGCCCGCGTAGGAGGGTGCTACGCAGTGTTATGGATCAGAAAATAGGCATAAACTCTCTAATCTGCGGGGAGTGCATGCACGGAGGGGATATGTTTTGTGGTCTTCTATTTTTACGTTATTTTGAGTTTACGGTTCACCAAATTATTATGTATTTTCGGGTTCCTTATTAGTTTGTTCCCAGGTTTATACTTGCTCTGGTCCGTGTACTGGAACTTCGCTATTTGCGAAATCTTAAGCCTTCCTTCGAAATCCTTCCTCCCAAATCTAATCGCTCTTCTCTTCCTCCGCCTTCGAATCATCCGAATCCGAATTCCAAATATCACTTTTCCCTTCCCCCTCGTTCTCCTTTTATAGAGTGGGGAAAGAGATGTCTATGTAGCCACGCGACACCTTTCGCGGAGGCCCATGACCAAAAACCCGGTTTACGGCTGACTTGGTCAATCAGCGATTCATGGTGGGTATTGAGCGCTTCTCCTCCCCGAACTGAACTCGGGGAGTGCTTCGCAGCCGCGGAGGGTTTTGCCTCCATTCCGCAAATGACAGTGGATGCAGTTTGAACTGGTCGACGTGGTCTGCGGTTGGGGCGGTTCATGAAGGTCGACCGGACCGGCGCCCATCCTGCCTCGCGACCATGGAGGATCTCCACCTCTATTTCACGAATGGCAACGGTTCGCGGAGGGGGTGCATCACGGAGCATGGTCAGGCGGCATTTGCACGGGACTGGTTCGTGGCCCGATTTTGCTTGTGTCCCTTCTTTGAATTTTCTCCATTCATCTCCCCAATTCTTTGGGTAATTTGGGTAGAATCTCCATTGCAGATTTTTCAGGACCCTATAATAATAAATAATAAGAGGTATTTATAAGCAATATAGTTTTAATAACAAAATAAAAACCAGAATATATGAACCATTATGAAACTATATAACTTAATTAATTTTTTTCAATCTAAAGATCCCATGATGGTCATAGTAGTATGATAGTACTCACAATAGAGGTTCTTCAAGACTACTATATATTTTTCACAAAAATATTCTACGAAATAATTATACATAACCACGTCCCTTTGGTATCTTATTTAATGTTAGATCTACAACGGTCAGATCTTATTGTTTCCCAAAATTTGATCAATAGTTGATTGAGTTGAGGTTTCCAACTTTTAAAAAGATCATTGATGCCTAAAAAACAAGTTTCCAAAATTCATGAGTATTTTTTTAAACCTATGTTTGAAAGACTAAAAAATTCATGAATTATATATAGATATAAAAAATAAACATGACACAAAATAATACTTCACGATGAAAAAAATTGTAATCACTGAAACACACCCACATAATTATAGTTATAAAATTCTCTAAAACCATAGTAGTTTAAAACAAATGATTTCTTAATCATATATAATTATAAATTACATAAGGCATAACAAAAATTCATAAGAATCGTTTTTTATTATAAAATTAGTGTAAACTATTTTTATTAATAATAAATAGGTTTTCGTTTGTAGGTATTAGTTTATAATTTTTATGGTTTTTTGAAAATCATGGTAATAGTGAATATAGAAACAATGTAAGAATCATAACATATAAGAATAAAAATAAGTAAGAATTTATGTTTGTAAGAATCAATACTCATGAACTAAAAACATCATAAGGATCATATTAAAGCTCATAAGGATGAAATTTATCTTAATAATGTTGTTTTTATTGCCATAAAAGGTTCTTTTATCTTCAACAGAAATAATTCATAGTATATTTTTTTTTATAAAAACATGAACTATAATAAATTTTAAACATATAAAGGAATCGCATAATATAATTTACTTTCTTAAAAGTGTGATAGATAATATATTTCCATTTGATTGGATGATATTTAACATAATTTTCATCAAAGATGATACATAACATATTATCCCTTCCCAAAAATAAAATTGTAATGTTTTTAAAATTTCTGTAGTATATTATACCCATGTGTAATATATTTTTAAAACATATGTAATATAATTATATGATTCAAGGGGATACATAATATAACTTATATTTTTAAGAACCCTAGAAATAGAATATGTAATATAATGAAAATGATATGTAATAATTTTTACTTAGAGAAATTTTATAATGATTCATACATGTGATATTAAAATTCACATAATTTTATAATTAAATTAGAATTAAAATAAAAAACAATAAAATGGAAAATCTACTATAGCAAACATCATTCATAAAAATAAAGTCAAACAAAAAACTATATATGTATACAACATAAAAATATAGACTTTATAACTTTTGTAATAATCAAAACAGAGTCATTTAAAAATACAATTTTGTGAAATATATATTTTTATAATAAAAAAAATATTAAGAAAATTAAAGTGTATAAATATAAAAAATCTCTCACAAAATTTAATTTTAACAAAATAAAAATCTAGCATGCTCTCCATGTTTATACTCTAACACTTAAATTTGTGACAAATGACACATTTATCTGCTTTCCTAAAATACATCATAGATGTGTTCTAAAATACACATGGATAATTTTCTTTACTTCTTTATCCAGTAATAATTGCATGTTTTTTCCACTTATGTTCCCATGATGGCAGTTCCAAAAAATTTAAATTTCCAAAGATGATGCGCTTGTAATCATTTCATATTACAAATTTCCCATAATATACAGTGTATCATCCTTAACACCTCTGGACACCACCATGGATCTGTTAGTAATATTTTACACTCCTTATATGAGGTTATATAAAATAATTCATCATCTAGCTACCCTATAAAAATTTAATTTTTCCAAAAATTTGTATTTTTAGAAATCCTTTTAACTCCATAAATTTTAGGTTTTCTATTAAAAAATTACATCACCTTCCCCTAAAATATCGATAGCCTCATCATGCACCGGATAAACCTTTCTAATTATTCCAAAAACATAGTTGTTCATGATTCCCATCTCATATATATAATGAATTAATGATTCAGAATCAATACACTAAGATTCCTGTGGAATATTAATTCATTATATAGTAAATTATTCTCTCACTAAGATATGTTATTTATAGAAGTTATAAAATATACCACTCTAAAATTGACTCTGTGATCCTAAAAATCATTTTCAATATTTTATTTTTTCATACAATTCCATCATACGTTCCTAGGTCCCTCTCAACATTATTTGACATATCTTCCACTATCTGCTAATATTTCAATTGAGCAGAACATCCTCTACCTTCAAAAATTAAAATGGTTCACATACGTTATTGTAATTTCATCCACCTGATGTATTCTTTCAGAATGAGATTATGTAATTTCTCAAGATCAAGATCAATATTACCACTAGAATAACAAACAGTGGTAACCATCATGTATATAGATTTCAAGAGTAACGATAGAAATAATAAATCCTATAATGGATACATAAAAATCACCTATAACATTTCCAATTGACTCTAAATAATGTTAAAATAATTAACATGATCCTTTTTTGACATTTATTCCAACATCCCATAATAAATAACTTCCACATCATGAATTATTTTTTCATTTTTTGGATTCTCGTGTATATCAGTTAGAGTCTTCATTCAATTTTATAGTGCTATTTACATTTTGTGTATTATAAGAACCATTCCTTTCCAAAACTATTTTTTACGCCAAGCAACTTCATATAAAGTCTTTCTCATTCCTCATTATCTATTTCATTCAGTTCAAATTTTTTTAATGGAATCTTTAGGGTATTTTTCAACCAATATTATACTATCTTCATTATATATAATGTGAATTCTATCCAATAAAACTTTTTAATATATACCTTGAATTATTTTAATGTTATTACATAAGAAACATAAAACTAAAACTAAAAATAAAAAAACATAAATACATGGAACATAACAAAGATTCATATATTGAATTAACTGAGCCTTACTGAACCACAATATCAAGTAACACTTGTTGTGAGGTGACCCAAACCCAAAATTACATGTCCAGGGATAAAAGAAATTTCTTTAAACACTATGTTTAATACAAAGTTTTATAATCGAAGCTTAAAATATCATGATTTTACTTCATTTACATTATTAAAAAATTATATATTATAAATAATAACAGAATCCCAAGAATGAAAGGTTTTGTGTATTTGAGGACTATCTAGTTAAGAAACTTATTTAAAAATAATTATAGAAATTTATATATAATTGACTTTCACATGATTACCATATATAATACTAAAAATTTATACTCATTTTTATAATCTAGTGAATTGAAATATAAGAAAGGGGTTAGATAAAATTCTTGGTAATGAAAAAACTCATTAACCTAAAACATAGGGTTATATCATAATCATATACGAAAACATAAAATTGGAGAAATATATTATTAAAAAGAACAGGGAATAATAAGAGTTATCCATAACCCATTATAGTAATACATGTAATCTCGAATTGGAAGAAATATACCATGAAATAATAGTGTGGAAACATGAGATAATAAACATGATCCATTGATCGTAATCATAGGCTTAAAGATAGGGAATCTCATAGAAATATATAATAATAATAAAATATGAATAAACTATAATAATATGAAATCATCTCATGGTGATTAAGGAATAAAAAACATATGGCCCATTAGTGAATGAGGTTTCATAAACCTATGGTCTATTAGTGATTTAGGTTTCAAAAACATACAGTCCATTGGTAACATTGGTTTCACAAACCAATGGTCTTTTTATGACCTAGGATTCATAAACCTATGGTTTTTTATCATCTCAGGAGTTGGAGAACCTTAACCAATGCACTAGAGGGTTATAAATGACCCCAAATATCATCATCCAAACATGTTCATATCTTAATATATTAGTCATTTACAATACCATTGAAACCCATATAATGTAAACAAGTTTTTTTATTCATTCCAAACAATATTGAATAAACTAAATTTAGGAATAAGATTAATTTATACAAAAATTAAATCACCCAGTAAGAGTATTTTGATTTTGAATTTATAGAGTGATTCATAAATTATAACTCTATACTATTTAGTTCTTTTAAATAGGAAATTTAAATTGATTCCTTGAAGTGGTTTTTTAGAAAAAATTTTATAGCATTTTCATAAAGGAAAAAAATTACAAATACTTTATAATAGATTATTCATCGGAATTTAACATGAAAAAATTAAAACACCAATTAAAAGAAAATTCAAATAATATGGCTTTGAAAAATATATAAATGTTTTCCATATGGAGTGTAAGGTAAAAATACTAATTTGAACGAGATTCCCCTTTTCATATTTTGAAAATACATTAATTAAAACCCATTTCATTAAAATAGTCAAAATTAAACCTTTCTAAAATAAATAAAGAGAATATTTATGATCACAAGAACGAAAACATATTTTACTCTCAAAATAAGAAAAGTGGACATTAGCAAGAAGATTGAATATTGATATGGAAGAAAAAAGAATCATTTATAGAGAATGAAAATTATTCTTAACACCACCAGAGTTTATGAAAAAAGAGATCCATCAATGAAGTTACCTAAAAAATAAGAATGAATGGAATTATAATATCATCATATAACATAATAGAACCATTTTTAAAAACTATAGTCAAAGAGGAATAAATAATACTCATGAAAATGAGTTGAGCCAAGAAAACCACTTACCATTTATTCTTGAATTATATTAAATATATCTAAATTCTCTATAATAAACATAAGAAGATTAATAAATTATTTCATACCCTTATTAATATCTATATACTTTGAAAATATTAATTATAATAATTTTTTATTTGTTTATTATTTATTTATATTCTATTTTTATCATCAGATGTTTATAGATTTTGATTATTTATTGCTTTCTTTAAAATTATGATGTTATTTATATTTATTTGGTAAAAATTTCATAATAATTATTGTATCCAAGTTAATTAAATTTATTCCTTATAATTATTCATAAATCTCTAATTCTATTCTATGATAATTTTATTTACGATTCATGAAAACAGTATCAATGATGAGCTTGTTCTGGTTATTTTTTAATGAAAAAATCTAAGTAAATTAAGAAAGAGTTAAATATTAAAATGAATATTTTATAAACATAATAAATCAATAAAAACTTTTTTAATCCATTATATAAATTGTAAAAATTATCCAATTATGATGGTGGTGAAAAAATAAATAATTCATTTCATGGAGGTGATAGTCTGTACATACATATAGATGTTTTTTTCATTTTCAACAGATCAAAAGGAATCTTGAGAGTGTTTAATAATTTTAGAATATTAATAATTTTATAAATATATTTTGAATATAATAAATACCACTTTTAACCATCCATTTAATGTAATGATGAATAATCAAACACTTCATTCTTGGAGGCGGTAGTCCGCACGTACGCAAGATGTCATTTTGGTTTTTTAATTTAAACGAGAGTGGTTAGTTAATGATTATTAGTTCATAATAATAAAATTTCAGTATATTAATAACATAAATTTAATTATAATATAATTTATAAAATATATATTAAAGAGATGAAAGAAGAAATAAAATAATTAAAATGGAAAATGAGTAATTTGAAATTTTTACCACCCTCTTTAGAAACAACTCTCTGAAAAAAAAATTAGCTATTCAAAGGTATGTATTTTGAGAATAATATAACCTCTTAGATGTTTATTTGAATTTTGGATAGGTAATTGGGCAGATTTTTGGTCAAGCTAAGTGGTTTCAGGTGTGATGAGAATTGGGGTAGTGAGGATCCATTTATAAGTAAACGGAGTGTAATTTTTATAATAATGTAAAAGATAAAGTCACTATTCAAAGTTAATGTGGATAAAATAATAGAAAATAGTTGAGTGATGGAAGAATTAAGGTTTATAGATCTCAAACCATACATTTTCACACATTATTTTAACATGTTTTTAAATCTTTTTCAATTATATTTTTTACTTTTACCATTTCTAGTTTTTACTATGGTGAAATATTATTACATATTTTATTTAATTTTAATGAATAAAAATAAAATAATAAATATTATATAAATTTTACATAATTATATAAAATATAAAATCCATTTTTTCAAATAAAACTTCTAAGGGTGATAAAAATTAATTTTAATGTTATCACACTAAATGTGTAAAAACTATTCTTATGAAAAGTGTATTTTTATGCATAAAATTATGTTTAAGATAAAATTTATGTTAGTTTTTTTATTATTAAAGAAATAATATTTATTATATTTAAAAATATTCCACAGCCTAATCCTACCTTGTGGATACATTGTTAAAATAAACTGATTAAAAATAGTTTTTTGTGTGTAAAATATTACTTAAGTTTCCAAAATGATAAATATAGGTTTTATAAATTCAAAACTATATTTCTAAATGATTTATTTTACATTATAAATATATATTTTATATAAAAATTCAACCATAATCAATTAAATTACACTTTTGTTATGAAAATTTCATAAAAGTGGTAGTATCTATGAAATCGCTATTTTTCAGTATTCACCACAGTATTCAATGATTTTAGAAAAATATCAAAAATAAAACATAAGATAATTGTTATTTATAAATAAAAATTTTAATTTAATTTTTTCATATTAAAATACTCATATTTTAAAATTAAACATTTAAATAAATGTATAAAAATTATTGTGAAAAATGATTTCAGAGGAAAATAACTTTAAAAATATTCTCTTTTTTATTATTAATTTCTATAAATTACTAATTAGAGTTAATATTTAATTCATATCAACAATATATTTTATAATTATTTAAATATATAATATTTTGTTTCATAAAAAAATTCATAGGGCATAAAAATCCAATTTTAAAGAAAAAATACATTTTAAGAATAAAATGATGTTTTATTAGTTTCCTAATAATAACTATTTGGTGATTGTGAATAAATTTCATTAAAATTATTATAAATAAATTAAATTAAAATAATTTTTTAATAAATATTAGTTAATAATACACAACACTTTTAATAAAATGTTCTTCGAAAAATATTACTTTTATATTAAATAATCTTCAATAAATAACATTAAAATTTATTATTTAAATTCTAAAAATTAAATTTTACTAATCCATTGATAATAATATATTTAATATAATTTTATAGGTAAATAATATAATACATTAATAATATTAATAACAATACTATGTAATAAATAAATACAAATATATTTTATAATTTTTTAATATTATAGTTTTTTTCATTATTTGTTATACATGATTTATATTACATTAAATTTACTACTATTTGTGAAAAAAACAAGTATACCTATTTTATACATGAATATCCAAGAACCATAATTCTAATGATCATATTTATAATGGCCAGATTTTGATCTTATATATAGCCTTACTAAACTCATTCGTTATATTAACACTTATTAAGTCACACTTCTCCTTTCCGAAGTTTTCATTTTTGATATCACAATATTATTTCTCTATTAATGATGTTATTTTTCATTATAGGTTTTATATGAATATTGGTTGTCTTCAAGGGAATGTATGATATAATATATCTACATGATTTTATGATTTTATTCATTTCTATTTATTTTCCACATTTAATTTATGCACTTTTAATAAATGTAATAATCCATAATGAGTAATAATACATGGTTCTTAATATTTTAAATTGTGTTAATTTTTAATGTTTTATTATGAATGAATAAATTGTTGTAAGTTTAATTCCAATATTGTATGACTTATTTACGAATATATTCAAATTATTTTCAACAAATAGAAAAAATATAATTATAAACATATAATTTATAGAATGAATATGATTTAAAAATACTTAGGTCATTAAATTATCCCACACCCAATAAATTTTTTCACTTTAATTTTAATTATAACTTACAGATAACAATAACCACATGTATATAAAAGATAATCATGACTCAATATATATCTTCTAAATATGTTAAAACCTTGTTATCGTAGTGAAGAATAAGAAACATATATTTTCTCTCATAGTAGTAATATATTATGATTATCAACCTTTTATTTGAAATTTTCCTATAATGTTAAATCATAGATGTTTCTAGAGATTACATTCCACAAATTCATTTCCACAAATGAATTTCCAAACATATTTTAAAACCAAAATAATTTTGATAATATCTAATAAAATCATAGTAAATTATCGTATGAATATGACTATTCAATACTAAGATGTCTTATCCTATGAAACCATTATTTTAAAATATGAAACTTTCGATTCAAATATGAAATAATTTGATCAACAAATATCTCATTCATTTTAACATTGGTTTTCCATGGTCATATTCATATTAGGTTCTCTAACCATATGATAAATTTTTTCTCAAATCCTTTATAATGGATCATAAAGAGTATATGATCAACCAATGAATATCCCCTTAGAATGTATATCCAAATTCATAGTCTTAAGACCACTCATCATTCATCGAGTGAAGATCAATTTGATTCTAAAATAATGTTTTTTATGTGATTCCCCTAGGTGAATATATACCGAAGCTACATCCTTTTTTTGTATCTCCAAAGGGATCTAATATGAAGGAAAACAAAATACTTAAAACTTTACAAAAATTCTTTGATTTTATCCTATACTTATACTTATCAATATGGTTTTAAATGAATTTATCTCATTAAAATCATAAAAATTAACTAAACTAATCCCCAAAAATATCTACACTAATCATAAAAAATATCTAAACCCTTCTCTAATGCAAGATTAGGTGCCTCAAACCCTCATTTTTAGTTCTGGTGCAAAAAATAACTTCTTTAAACATTGGATTTGATATAAATTTTGATGAACCAAGCTAGGCATATCATTATTAAACATTATATACATATATAACACTGGAATTCCTTCTCAACATATCATATGTTATACTCATATTCATAACCAGGGGAATAGAATCATAAGAAAGGGGTAATATTGAACACTTAGTTAGGGAAAAATCATTAACACAACATCAAGGTTTAGATCATATCTGTTTTAGAAAACATAATTAATTGAGAAATATCTTATTGAAGAGACAATGGAATAATAAGAGTTTTCCATAAGCCATGATATCAAGACATGTAATATAATTAAGAAAACATATACCCTAACAAATGAGTGGGGTAAGATGAAATAATAAACATGATCCATAGATAGAGCATAATCATATGAATAAATATATAGAATGTCATGGAAGCATGAAAACAAACAATGGAACAACCATAAGAATATGGAATTATTAAATGGTGTCTTAAGATTCATAATCCTACAACCCATTAGCGACTTAGTATTAAAAACCCTACAGTCCATTAGTGACGTTGGTCGAAAAAACCAAAGGTATATAGGTTACTTATGTTTTATGAACCAATAATCTATTAGTATCACATGAGATATAAAACCATAACCAATGAATTAGAGAGAGATATAGGACCCCACACATCATCATCCATATATTTGTGTTCCATAAGATGTCAATAATTCATCCATAAAAATATTTTTTTTAAAATTTTCTAAAATACACTTTATGGGTTAGTGTTTACCACAGAGTATATTATTCAGACACATCAAAATTACAAAATTCACCAAATGTAAAAGAAAAAAAAGATTCTAAAAAACAGTAACAACCAGGTAATAGACATCTCATCGTCATTTACCATCTACCCATACAATAATCATGCAGTTCGAACCAAGATATCATCCTTCCATCTCCATATTCTTCCAAAATAACCCAATTTAGAAAAACATCAATTAATAGTTTTGAAATTTGAACTTCAAATACACAAAAACATACAGCCCCATTTGAAGTGGTGCCTCGAGCTGCACACCTTGACAAAGGTAACTCTCCAACACCCCAAGACCTCAATTCAAGGGAATCCACCTTAGGTAGAGACAGGTCACCCACGTTCAACATCATATATTCGGTACAAAAAAATCATCATCCGCCACTCACAGCCTATGTCGATGATCAAAACATTCAAAATGAAAAAAGAAACATGAAATCGCATCACCTTCATCATCGATAATGACACCATCATAAATAACGACACCTAAAATCTCCATCATTGCCGTCATAATATGGTTTTTATATCCATTACAAATGGTATCACAAAAACTATCTTTAGGTATTATATTGATTGATACCAACATTAAATCACGCAAAAGGATTTTTTCAGATAGGATTTTATAGAATGATTTCTAAAGCATGAATCTATAGGATTTATATATTTTTAGAGTAAAATTAATGTTAAACCAAGTAAAACACATCTAGATAACATTTCATAACATTTCCATGAGAAAAAAAATGAAAAAAACAGACAAAAAAATTTAATAAGGTAAAATAAAGAACTTTTTAACATGAAACATTTACATAAATCCAAATAATAAATCCTTTAAAAAGAAAAAAAGGATTTCTATGTGGTGCAGAACATAAAAATTTGTGCTTGAAAGGGAAATACTTTTTTGTTATTTAAAAATAACCTTATTGAAACTAACATCATAAAAAGGGTGAAAAATAATCCTTTTGAAAATAGGTAAACATAATTTTTAGGATAATGAGAAATAAATCATGTTTGGATTTTAAAATAATAAATTATAACATTAGCAAGTAGAGTGAATATAGATATGGAAAAAAAGAACAAATTTAGAGATAATATGAATTATTCTTAATGTCGAAAATTTTTATTAAGAAAGAGATACATAAATACAATTTACTATTAAATAATAATGAGATTAATTATAATATAATAATATAATATAATATAACCATATTTTAAAACCATAGTGAAATTTTAATAATTATAACTAATGAAATGAAGTTGAATCAATAAAACCCCTTAAATTTTAATCACGAATTATATGAATGTTATTTAACCTCATTTATAATAAAGAAACCTTAATAACATATTTTAGAAACTTTTAATATTTATTAAATTTCCTATAATTTAATGGTAATCATTTTTATATATTTATTAATTAGTTATTATTTATTTTCATCACTAGTTGTTTAGTGGTTTTGATAGTTTTGTACATGATTTAAATTGTCAACTTCAATTCACTATATTTAATAGGAAGTTATTTATTATTATATTATCCAAGTAACATTAATGGGTGATTTATAATTAATTATAAAGTTATAATTCTATTTCATTATAATTTTAGTTACGATTTATGATGATGGAATCCATGATGAATTTATTTTGGAAATTTTTTAAAAAATAGAATTTCATATGTTAAAATGCATTAAATCTTAAAATAACCATATAAAACCTTTATCATTTAATAAAAATAATTTCAATACATTATATAAACTATTATAATCATCCAAGTGGCATGGTGGTGAAAAAAATAAATATGTTGTTCCATAGAGGTAGTAGTTTACATGTACACACAGACGGCGTTTCTATTTTCCATAGAATGGAAGATATGGAATGGTTTATAAATTAATGATCTTAATAAGATTAAAAATATATTATTGATTCATTAAATATCCCATTTTAACTATCCATTTAAGGCTATGGTGATAAATCGACACATTGTACATGGAGGAAGTAGTCCTCACGCACGCATGAAGACATTTCGGTTTTTATAAGAAAAATATAAAGGGTATTTAATGATTATTCTATAATAATAAAAATAATTAATAATACATATTTAATTATAATATAAATTATAAAATAAATCTCAATGACAAATAAGATGAATGGAAATAATTTAAATAGAAAAGGTGTAATTAGAAATTTTAACATTAGTCTGTGGAAAAATCATTTTCAAAAAAGATTTTTCCTTGACAGATGATATTTTTAGAATATAATAACCATAAATAATATTATCGGAATATTATAGAGGTATTTGGTTTTTTTAAAAACTATGTGTAACTGAGTGTGAGGAGACGTGGGGTGGTGAAAGATCCTTTTATAAATGAATGGAGTGATATTTTTGTAATAATATAAAAGAAAAATTAACTATTCCATGCTCAAGCGGATCTGATAGTAGAAAATAATGGATTAGAGGGAGGATTAATGTTTTCAAATCCTTAATAATATATTTTCGAACATTATTTTAACATTTTTTTATGTATTTTACTGTTATATTTTTCAATTTTTTATTTTCAGTTTTTTCTGGTGTAAATAATTATTTCCTAATTAATTTAACTTTAAATCCAACAAATAATATTTTTATTAGTAAATAATTTGTAAATTATTTAAAATATTAATTGTATTTTTCATATAAAATTTATTAGGATTATAAAAATTAATTTTAATATTAGCACACATAATGCATAAAATGTTTTTTAGAAAAAGTTTATTTTTATGCTTTAAATTTAGAGTAAGATAAAGTTATCAATGAAGTTTATTTATATGAAATGTATTGGTTTATTATTAACCAAATTATATTTATTGGCCTTTCAATCAATTCCATGAACAAATTTAACCATGTGGATACGTAGAAAAAAGAAACTTATGAAAAATAATTTTTATCATAGTAAAATATTACATAAGTTTCCAAAATGATAAACCTGAGTTTTATAAATTAAATAGTTTATTTATAAATTATTTATTTTACTTTATAATAGTATTTTATAAGAATATGGTTTCATATAATTTTTAATCGATCCCGTATTATGACAATTTCATATAAATGATACTATTTTCAAAATTAGTATTTTCAGTATTCACCCCAAAATACAAAAAACTCTGAAAGATTGAAAAATTTAAAAAATCGATCATGTTTTTATTATTAATAAATAAGTTAATTTAATTTTTTCATATTATAATTCTAAAATTTTTCAACTAAACCTATAAATAAAATCATAAAAAATATAGTGAAAACCATTTTTAGAGAAAAAGAACTTTTAAATTGTTTTTATTTTTATTTCTGATCAGATAATAATTAATTTTAATAGATTATTAATATAAAAATATATTTTATCATTATTTAACCATGTTATATTTAGCTTCTCGAAATAAAATATCATATGCCTAAATATCCAATTTTATAAAAAAAATACATTTTTATGCATAAAAAGAATTTATTCTTATTACTTACCTAGTAATAACTAATGTTTAATTTTTAATTTATTTCCTTGTAAAAAATATAAATAAATTTCAATAAAATTATTATTGAATGAGTAGTGGTTAAAAGTACTCATCATTTTTAAAAAATAGTTTTTTGAAAATTAAGACTTTTATGTTAAATAATCGTTAATATATACCATTAAAATTAATTATTTATATTAAAATAATTTAATATTACTAATCCATTTATAGTAATATATTTATTTTAATTTTATAAATGTTCCATATCATAATTTAATGATAATAATAATATTATAATTATGTAACACACACATATATATATTATAATATTTTATTATTATATTATTATTTGATTATTCTATTATTCATGATTTATATTATTTTAAAATTACAAGAAACATTGTACAACTTCATTATACTTATTGGATACATGTATATCCAATGACCATACTTTCAATGGCTATATTTTCGATAATCATATTTATACTGGCCAAATTTGATTCCAATATATAGAATTACCAAACTCATTCATTCTATTCACACTTCTTGTATCACACATCCCATTTCCATAGTTTTCATTTTTTATCTCACAATATGTGTTCCCCATTCATTATTTGTTTCCTCATTATAGGTTTTATTTTGTTATTAGTGGAACTTAAGAGTGAATATGATCAAGGACATATCTTAGTGTTGAATATTTTGTTCTTTTGTATTTATTTTATATTTTTATTTTATTCCCTTTTAGTGGATATAACAGTCCACAGTGAGTAATAATTTATGGTGTGTAATATTTAATTTCTTGTGAATTTATTTCATTTTTTAATATGAATGAATGATGTATTATTAGGTTAATAACTATCTTTTATGAATCATTTCCTTGTCTATTTCAATTCCTTTAAAAAAATAAAAAATAGTTTAAATATTTAAATATATATTTTAGGGAAATAATATGCTTCCTAAAAACCTAGGGTGTTACAAATTGATTTCGAAAGTACCAATCTGAAATTACCCAGTATAAATATAAGCATAAAACAAATTTCAAAACTTATTATACTATAAAAACCCAAGAAAGGGTATGTCAGAACTGAGAATACTATGCACCCATGTCACCGCATTAAATTGTTTCACACTCCCACACTCACAACACATGTAACAAGAACACATACTAAATAAATTACTAAAGGGAAGATAAAAATAGATTACATTGTTTATAAATTAGTCATAATCCATGGGATAATATTATCACTTTATTTATAATAATGGAATAATAATATTAATATTTTCAGTTACATTACAAATAAACCCACCCCACCTATTTATAGTGGGGACTACTAGGTTAAACCAATGTTTATACCTTATGATATTCATGGGGAGACCAATATTGATCATGTATACCTATATTTTCTATAATTCAATCTTCATTAACCATTTTATATTGGTAAAAACTGTAATTTATACTCACATATCCCCTTAAAAAATCTTATGATGCTTTTATAAACCACTAGAATTACTTTTTTATGTCTGTCAGAGTTATTTATATATGAGAAAAAATGATTTCTATCTTAGTCTGTTGCCTCTATGTTGTGCCTTTAATTGATTTTGAGAGACACTAATACCTTAAGTGAACCTCCACATTTTCTAGAGGATGCCCAATAGTAGAGGCAGTCTATGTTTTCATTGTTGGGATACTATACACCTTTATCATAGAAGAAAAAATAATAGAAATATTGAAAATCATATAAAACATCTAGATAATTTTGTAAATAGATATCCAAACAAGTGCATATAAATAATAAAATATAACACATTTTTTATAAAAATGATATTACATGATAAAATTTGTACATTAATACATAATCAGTAAAAAATATACAACAAAAACCAAAACAAAAAATAGGAACTCCACTAAAAACTGTCATGAATCCTACCCTAGTCTTATACTACCATGTTCTATCATGGATGACCAAACACACATCAAAAATTGGGGACTTTACCTTATCATATCAAGAAAAGATAAATTTATTCTCGGGTACTAAATAGTGGATTGATCTTGGTTTGTGTGAAAATCAGTAGACCACCACGAATAACATCTATAAGAATACCCATTCTAAGGAATAATGTGAGTGTTAATTTTCATAATAAATAAAGACACAATATAAAAAAATAAGTTATTTTTTATCCTTGGGATCTAAAGTGACACTCTAGATAGAAAATAAATTCTTTACCCTAGGTCAGGTGTATCTATCCATAATAAACCAAGTAGGTAAAAAGGAATATTTTGATAATATGAAGGATATTTAAATAAATAATCATCATGAGTCCAAGTGGGGTGACCCCAAGGAATTAAAAATGAGTATCAACATGAATCTAAGGGGGGATTTACCACGTTATTACAATTTAAAAAACATTGTAAATCAAATGACACTACACCCAAGGAATTCTAAACTAGTGGCATAACGAATTGAAGTGATATTACATAAAGGTATTACAAACATATATCATCTCGAATCCAAGTGGGGTTACCCTTATTAATTCTTAACTATGGTAACTAATATAAATTAAATGTGGATTTACCATTTTAATTAAAAAACATAATTATCCTGAATCCATGGTGGGATTACCATTGTAATTCTGAACTATGTTTCTTTAATAATCCAGGGTGTACTTCCCCAAGGGAAGTCTAAAGCAGTAAGAATCGTCATATAATCCAAGGTGGGTTACCCATAAGTTATTCTATATATTTTTTAATAATAAAATTATAAGGGAGATTCATTATTTAGTTCATTTAAATAAATTTTATCAGGTCCCTCATCATAAACAAGTATAATGGATCCATGTACATTTCCAAGGAATCCCCAACCACACACTCATGGTCATATTTTTTAAATTTAAGGCCCCCTATGGTAACCTATTTAAATTATCAAGTCAAATTCCATGGGTATGGGAACCCAATGGATTTCCAAAGTCACATTCTACTCACCAGTGGGTTGTTCATGGACCAATAGAGGGTCCAGTTTCAAATTGTAGGGGAAATAGAATTAATTTTAAAAATTTAGTTCCAATGTGTGGTATTGTCGGTGTGACTAAAAATGTTTACATATCTAAATTGAGAAAGTCTAATGATATAACTTATAAACTACCTACCTTATAATCATAAATTCCTAGTCATCCAATATCCACCATTGAATCATGATAAACAATTATAAATTAAAAAAGTTAAAAAAATGCCCTGGAAATATGATGTAATTCACATAAACTACATAACTCACTTGACAATGAGAGAACCCTGGAAATATATGGAGTGTAACATTAAATTGATACTACATTCCCAAAAAAATGTAATGGTGTGAATTAATGAATATACAAGGAATATCCACTGGGGAAGGGTGAATAAAAACCATGCATTTCATGAACTATAATCAAAGGAATCCCTCGCAATATTTTCACATAATTCATTAATTAAATAAATAAAAATCATAAAAATCATAATTGATTTATGTCATGAAAGGTTATTTTACACCATGAATATTTTAAAAAACACTACATAGATAATTTCCTCTAATATTTCACAATATGGCATAGTGCTTCACACCATAAATCCTTCTTATCACTCCCAGTCCACTTTTGGTCCTCCCGGTTTCTCTAGATCCCCCTCCTGATTCCTCCTGACAACTCCTTCATCCAAAAATGAGAAAAATACACACCATTTTGAAAAATTTAATATATTTTTTACCTTGTATACGGATCTGGTTTTTACAACCTCCCCACATTAAATAATATCATCCTTCATTTTACCACTAAAACATTATAGGTCCTCAGCATTAACCAACATCATCCAGTAAACTCACGTACCTGACTCTCTTTCTCATGCATCAACCCGGATACATCTGTTCTTCTGTTGAACATGCAACAAGAGAGTTTTCTTATCACATGGAGTATGTTCTTTATGATCAATTCATCCAAATAGATTCTCCTAAAAAAATACACCAATTTCAATCACAATATCACACTAATGAACCATCACACAGGGTCCCTCTCATACCCATGGGACACAACACGAACTTAATTTCATACCCAAACAATAATGGCCCAGATCAGTTGTTTCGTAGTTCCTTGAAACATGTGTCCTATTTTTAAGAATCACTGCTTCCATGTGGTTTTTATTGGATTAATTAATGTAACTAGAAACTTACAAAAATTATTTATACAAAGGGAACCTAGATTACAAATTAGATGTTTGTTATGTTTGAACTTTATGATACTTAGGGACATGAATTGGTCTAGAGGATGGGAGGTCAGACTCATCACACCCTTTTGGGGGGAATTATTGTCTACTCCGGGACACTTTTTATAAGTTTAATATATTTTCTTGAATCCTTATGAATTTACCAATTATAACATAAGTTTCCCATGGAATTTTAAATCACATATTACCATGTGTAAAAATTATAATCATTTGTATGTATTAATTTTTCTTCATTAATGAAGATATCTGTTTTTATAATAGATTATCCATCAATGGTATCCTCTCATATAATATTTATATACTATTTTAATCATATTTATGATCATACTAGTTTTTAATCCACTCAGTGGGGGAACACTTGAAATTATTTTCATCTAGGGAGAGAAATGGTAGTTTTGATATTTTTAACGTACCCATGAAATGGGTTACCAACGTATCCTTGTGAAAGGAATTAGAAACCTCACAGTTCATTTCTTATTAATGGGAACCTTCATACCTTTATGGGCATTTAATAAATACCTAGTTGTACAATTTAATTTCATGTCACATTGACATTTATGTGAAAGGTTCTTAGACAGAGTTTTGTGTGGGACTTATGATGAAAAAACCCAATAAAATTGGAATGGATATGGGTTTCCATGTCAGATTAGACCCTATTCGGAATATGGCCTAGGAGAACATGGTTGATTGAAGGTATAAGGTTTTAACCTCAAGGATGATTTCTATGCATCCCATGATAATGGGAATCAAATCCCATGTAGTTTGATAAGTAATATATAAGAGTATAGTCTTTTGAGATAATTGAGTTTGGGATTACTTTTCAAAAAGAATACTTTGTTGACTTAGGGTTTAATTTGGGGATTATTCATAAGTATGATACCCAGATTAAGGGAATTTGGGTTGGATTCTTTAAGATGATATCTAGTGAGCTCGGGCCCTGAGAGGTCTTCCTGTGTATCTCAATTATGGTGGGAATCAGAGTTCTCGTTGTTCATTCCCCATGGGTGTTTATAAAAATGTTGTCATCCTCGCAAATCTCTAATACCACATGAGTCATTATCGATGTGAGAAACTATATGATGAAAAAGATTCAACAATGACACACAATTTTCCTCCTCCACTGGTGGAAGAGGGTGCACCGACGGTAGCCAGGGTGGATGAGGTTGAGGCGACCCAGGAAGAGGGTGGGGCAACGATCCCTCCTTCAATTCACTTTATAATGGAAAAATGACCAATGAGAGGTAGAAATAATGAAGGTTAGGGGATTACACTAGGACGGATACCCTGAAATTGAACCTGGTAGGGTAAGTAGTCATCTCCTTTGATTTTATAGAGAAGCATGATTGAACTTTACCTTCCCAACCAGAGACCTAAGGATCTAGGTCTTAGAGACAAAAAGTGGAATACATGCCCCAAACCCTAATCCTCCAAACCAGGAACATCCCAACACTATTTCTAAAATAAATTTCCATCAGACTATAGATATAAAAACCTATAGACACTCCATGAATCATAAACCCATTGTGAAGAAAATATGGGAAACCTCTGACTGCAAAAATACAAATCCAAATAATAGAAACCCTAATGTGCCTTTCCAAAGGTTTTGATAAGTTATGAGGTTTTTGTGGAGGCTTTAACTTAGTCCCTTTCATATAAGGGAACTATGGAAGGATATACCCTTCTATTAATAGATTTGAATAGGGTACATAATTTGGAATGTAGGCTTTATACCAAGCTTTGTCGTGTAGGTATTTCATGCAAGTGTGTCGTGTAGGTACAACATGTTGTAGCGCCGTGCAGTTGTACTGCGTAGTTGTGGCCCACTAGTTTGTATGATGATGGAAAAATATGTTTCACATAGGGGAACCAAGTCAATGTAAAAAAAATTGAATTTCTTCCAAAACAATATTATCCCTTTTAATTATCTCTTCTCTTGCATTTTAGAGAGCAACCTAAGACAATTTTATGGATCTGGGTGAAAGAACTACGCAATGGGAGCTTTAGGGAGTCATTTTACTTTTTCAGCCCTTGAAATGAGGAGACCAAGGTCCTTATTTATAGGTATAGTTGGGGCTCGGTCAAAGGGATGTTGTTTTCGTAGATCCTCCATGCAGGTCATCCATACAGGTTAGCCACATAGGTGTACAGAAAATATTCTGCCACGTAGGTTTTCCATACAACTACTTCTCATAATTCTACCGTGCAGGTTTGTCGTATAGCTCTGTCGTGCATCTCTTTAGAGGGTTTGGAATTCCTTTGAATTCATCGAACCTCACCTTTGGATTTTGAAATATCCAAGGCTATCTTCATAGTATATTTTTTATTCTTATGTAGTTTCAATAAAATCCACCCCACTCAAGATTGGATCTGATTAGAAATATGGTTGAAACCTGAGGTAAAATTTTGGGGACAATACTATGGGTTAATTTCTGGACATCGTAGGTTTATCGTGAAGTTACTTCATATAGGTATGTTTCAAAGTTTCATGGATGGCTATAAATAGTTACTATACTTTGTAATGTTCTTCATTCATGCCTCTAAATTTTCCAACTCTAGTTGTGTAGCTCTTTTTTCTATCATCAATGCATTGTGCTCTCATATAGTCTCCTTAAAATTTTCTCAAGGTGAAACTACATTAGAAATAAAGCTATGTGTAACGATATTGTCAAAGGAGTTGTACTATGATCCTTGTCAAAGGACCTACACGACTAAACCCATCGAAGGGCCTATGCCAACAGTTTCCTTCGAAAAAACATTTTTGATTTCCTTTTACATTAAGTTAACATTTAAGTCAAAATAATGACCTAATATTGGATGTTTGGTAATTATTTTTTAGGAAAATGACTCATTTGATATCCTCCACTAAAGAAGCTAAAGATCATCAAAATAAAATGATGAAGATCGTTGGACCAAACTGTTATGACATTGTTGAAAGTACTCATCCTGGACTATGGAAGTGTTTAATTCTGTATCAATGTGAATATCCACAAAGTCCTTACCTACTCTTGTATGGGGATGATCTTTTACAGGAGGCCCTTATTACATCTATTAAGAGGTACATTCCAATTAATTTGTTTCTTCAATTCTCCAATTGTAACTGCATGAATATTAGTCCAAGGGGGGTTCCAGTACAAGTAAGAACAACCCCTATTGGTTGCATTCTCCATCACATTGGTTGTACTTCTGATATAAAGGATCATGTTGTATATGCAAGTCCACATTCTTATGATTCAGCTTTTTGGGATTTTCATATAGATTAGTATAATTGCTGGAAGGAAGACTGAGATCATTATTTTGGAAGAGGTGTGAAACCTGAATATATGATGGAATTTTGGGTGCGCCATACATGGGAAGAATTTATGAATGAGTTGTCAAATGTTTATATTTATGAAAAATTTATATGGGACAAACTTATGTTTATAAAAACAATTTTATTGATGAATTATTGAGTAGATGGTGTCTGCAAACAAATTCATTCCATTTGACGCATGGTGAAGTTGGAATTTCTTTGTGGGATATCTACCAAATAGCTTGGGTTCCCATTCTTGGTGAAATGTATGACGAGTTTATTCCACCGGATACAACATGGGGTGATGTTACTAGAAAAACAATGTTGGCTCATGAAATATTCAAAATAGAAAAGAAATTACCCAATGAAAAGAAAGATATTCATTTCAGGGTGTGGATGGAAGCCTGTTTAGAACCAACAACAGAGAAAGGTTGCACATGTGGACGTCGTATTGTTCGTACATCTAAAAATAATCAGGGTAAATCAAAAACATATTCGCCTACATTGGATGGAGGTCACTATAAGTACTGGGGATACAATTTCAAATCTAATATTGATGCAATTATATGCTTATCTATCTTACTTTCCATGTGGATAAGCATTTACTTGCTTCCATTTCATGAGTCCGGAGGCGGTGTAAGGCAAGGGACATTTGTTATTGCAGCTAACAGAGTATAGGGAAAGTATATTGGGTTAGAAACTTTTATATTGGTCAGAAATTACTATTCCCTGAATCATTTATACAATGAAAAGGGACTATTTAGAATTTTAGGGTCATTCCTAGTGTTGTGGGGCTGGATTGCATCACACTTTTCTTCATAATCAGGTTTAAATTTAGTTACAGCCACCAATGGTCGATTCACCCCATTTTTACAGAATGTTTTAGGTATTTAGTAATTGAATTTGAGACTTGATGTAGTGATAATAGAATTGACTGTATCAAGAGAATTCAACTTCATTACTTTTGGTAACCCACCAACTGGAACATTTATTAATGATGGTAGTGAAAATAATTATGAGCTAAGGTCTTATATGATGGAAATTTGGGATGGTGTATTATCAACCAGGATTGATGGTAAAATTATATGTGAGGATTATGTACCTTATAGGTTAGCTCATCAGTTCAGATGTATTCACCAATAAAACACATTTCCACCCACGTATGATAGAAATGAGAAACACCCAATGGTAGTGAGACATTTATGGATTCTAATGACCTCTGACACCAAGGAAATACAGTCACTGCCATCAAAAGAGGTTCATATTCCATCAGTTGAACTTTTCAATGAAGAGGAGAGGCTTGAAGAGTCTCACTAGTTAGGAGGTGTTGAATCTCCTCCAAAACCAACCATACCGAGATTCAATTATGTGTGACCTTCAACCATTCATTTTTGGTAGAGTGTGACCACTGATCATAGGGATGCATGGGCATTCCTCAAGAATGGAATTTGCATAAAAGATGTTGGTGTAATTATGGGACCTTCTAAAACCAATCTGGATAATAACCTGGCTGATGTATAAGAGTATGTTACAGAGCTGAAGTCATTTATATATGCAACTGATGAACAAATTCTGACCTTTAAATGAGTATCTCATATGATAGACTTTAGAGTACATGAAGTGGTAATTATTAACCCTAAGGAATAGTGGGATATTTATGTTAATACTATAAATGTATTTTACATTTATTTTTTCTCAGTACTTCTCTACCATTCATCATCATTTATCATGATGAAAATGAATTTGTGCTGCTTGAATATAGGGAAGGAAACTCTAGAACAGTTCTTGAATCACCAAAGTGCTTTCCTACAAGATCTCCAATCATTACATCAAATAATCTTCACAAGTCGCCATAACATTCTCCAGGAGCATGAATCATGACTGGGGTAATGGTGTAGATATTCTTCAACCAATACCTCAAGTTTATCTTTCCAAGAGGAGTTTTTCTATTTCTCACCATGCTTTTGAAAATAAATTCCAGAGAGCAATGATATTGGTCAGAAGTGTTATCTGAAAGAGTTAGTGTTTGTACTATCCTAAGGGAATTAAAATTTTCTCAATACACTCTGGTAATCACATTTATCCCTTTATAGGATCTGTGTATCTCTCTTCTATCAAGGGACTAAGAACTATTTATTCATGACCAAAGAAGGAAACATGGGGAGACACCTAAGTTTATGTTGATTAATCTGCTATCTTAGCGGATAAATCATCAAAATATTCATCTGTACTAGCTCCCTGCTCTACTAAGAGAGAGAAAATATATGGTAAGATAAAATACATTTCTCATGAATATTAAAAGTATTTTCTAATATTATTTGTTTCTACATATCTTAGATCAGTTTCCTTTTCTAGTGGATCGTGAAATAACCAATGTTGATATTCCTATTTCACTAGAGGAATGGAATGAAGACCCTATGAAATCTGAAATAAATAATGATATTGGTCCAAACCTAGAAAGATATGATGATGTTGTACCAATTGAAGAGCCAACATAACAGGATGTCAGCAGAGCCAATTTTGGCATTAACCAATGTTTGTTGGATACCTTAAATGGTGATGATGTAATAACATTCTAAGACACATTCACCAATATTATGGAATCCCTTAATCCAAATATTGATATTCTAGGTTCCACAAATGTTTTTAGGGATTTTCATGATGAATTTCTAGGACGTAATACATATTCTTTCATTTTATGAACACAGTTGTTCTTAGTTACTTGATTATTTACATAAAAGTTTACCTTATGCATCTTTACCTGCAGAAAATGTTGCAAAGGCTCTTTAGGAACGAGGTATTTCACTATATCCTTCTTTTTTTGAAGATGAATAAATACCTACAGAGGACCCTCTATCAAGATAGGTTCTAGATACATTAATTATGACAACTTAGAAAACCCATGAGAGTGTCCATTCTCCAAAAACATCTACTCAAACTACTGAAGATGAGAATATCGAGAATGAATCCATTCAAGCTGATGATTTATTATTGGGAAAATTTCATCGGTTGTCTAGATCATAATCTGTTTCTGCCATTTTCCTGAAATCGACAATGAACTTGATTTATCATTTAGTTTTATCATCTCCCATTGTTAGATCAGAAGTTGAAGCTTCCATGTTGGCTCAAGAATCTGAAGAAGTTGAAGCTTCTAATGTTCCAAGAGAAGCATAACAAGGAATCTCTTTATGGGATCTATTTCCATAGTACATTTCTCCTCATAGTAGTGACTCAGATTAATACATTGAGATTCAGTATGAACATTTCATGGAACATATTAAAACATGGAGGTATATTTGTAGAATAATTTCTGAGAAGCATTTAAATGAAAAATAATCCCATTTTTTCAAACTCCCAGCATTATTTTTCATATTGAAATTTGGTGGATTTAATTATCAACTAGTCTATGATGCATAGAAAAAGACCATTCACTAATGGGAGATGGAGCAGATGTTTTGGAAATATTTAGAAAAGTCTAAATGGCTTACCAATATTGTGAAATTCCAAGCTGCAGTAGCTGAGTCATAGGCTGATCATAACAAGAATTAAATTGAAATCAGTAAATAAAATTAAATAAATATCGAATGAGTCATTAAATCTTCAACAGAATCTAGATTTCGTTCATAAAAAACTAGATAAATTGATCCAAACATTAGGAGAATGCCAATAAGTGTGGATAATCATCATTTCAACTGCTAAGTAAGAACTTCATTGGGCCGAGGAGGATGGAGTTTCTTTGATATCTCAACATCAACTGGTAGCTGATAAGGAATATGAAGTTGTTCAACAAATGAAGAGTCATGTTGAGAGATATTTTTAAACATGATATAGAGGCTCCATTTTGTGGATGTCGCTATGATTTTATATGAATGAAATAAATTTTTTCTTTAATCTTATATGTTATCATTCTTGATTTTTTTGGAAATATTAAAGGTAATGGTGATGATGTCTTCTTTTTTTTAAAAATCAAACCATCATGTCATATAATCAGTATTACAATGACAAGAATGTGGGTGCTCATAATTTTCTTATTACTCTGATGGGACTAATAAGAATTGTTTTATTTCTGCAAGGGTTAAATGGAAAACCCAACAAACTTCGTATGTTTTGACTTTTTATTGCTCAATATTACCTAAATCATAAAAAATGTATGTTTAGTGAGCTAGGACGTGAATTTTTTTCAGATTGACCTTTGTTGGTTCTCAATCAGGTGAGTACTAAATCTTTTATTTTTTGTATTTTAGAGTCATGTATGTTGGAATATGATGGGATAATGTTTATTGTCGAAATAGATTAGACCATAAATTTTAAATTAGATCCCATGTTGGAATCAGTGTCTAATAATTGATTTAATTTTCTTTACATATTTTTAAGGGAAATCTTCCGCCATTATTTTTATAGTCACTAAATATGAAACATATTTCAACATAAGGGGGTCTCTTCTATGAACAAAGTTACCATTTTTTTACAAAACTATTATGGGAGTTGTGTTATGCAGGGCCAACTGGGGCATATGCTGCATTGCCAAATAGTGGTATCTTTTGACTGATAGGCCTATTATGTAGGAAACTTCGGCATGGCCACCTAAGGGCATGTACTACATAGTAAACAAAATCTCTAAAGAATTTAACATTTTACTGTTGATAGACATGGGAAAATTAATATTTGGGAGACTCAAGACCATAGGGGGTGGTTTTTCCAAGGAAATGGATTTTGATCATAAAAATCCATTTCATGCCAACATATTTAATGAATAGAAAAACCCAATTCTATGAAAATTTTATGAATGAATAATGGTTAAAAAAATTTAGAATGGGTAATTTCTGTTATAAAACTGTACAGTTTTATGTCATGCAGTGAGGACATCGTACTGTGCAGTTTTAAGTCATGCAGTGAAAAAATTGGGTGGCTTCAATTTAATGTCTTTAACTTTGAACAATGGTATGTGAGTTGCCCAAATTTTTTGACAATTTTTTTGGAAAAAAATTACCATATTAATTTTATTAAGGGAAAATTATAAACTGTGTTTTAGAAATTTTTGGATGTAAATAATGATATGGAAAAAGGATTAAAGGTATTAGAAGAAGTCTATTCCAATAACAAAGTTACCATTATTTAGCAAACATGTAATGGGGGTCGTATTATGTAGGGTCAACTAGGGAATATTCTGTATAGCCAAATAGTATGATTTTATGACTGACAGACCTGTTATGTAGGCAAATTAGGAAAGGCCACCATAGGGCGTTTAATACATAGTCAGGCAAAAGACCTCTCAGAAAATTGAAATTTTACTATTTCTAAAAGAAAAAAATGTTTATTAAGATTCATATTTTCGGAAGAACAATGTTTGGTCAATAGATAATGGTACATGAATATGGAAAGGGTATTTACCACCATGATTTCCAATGAGTTGGAGGAATATAACTTCTACAAAGGTCTAACCCAAACGTAGGAGGTGTGGTGTTCATAGTTATAGGTCATACAACTAAGACCAGAAATGGAAATAGTATACGATATGAGGCCAAGTGATTCCAAATTTATTTCATATTTCATTGAACACATGGATAGGGAAATATGTAAACCATCGTTTTGAAGATTTTTAGAGAGAGAGAATGATAATGGGACAAATACAACTGAATGACTATTTTAAAATATAGATTCTTGTATATTTCCATCAAAGATTAAAGGGAAAAATATACTGTTACCAAGAATGAAATTACTATCATTTGGAAAAACCATTATGGGGACTGTATTCTGCTGGGTCATTTAAGACACTTATGCAGGGCCACCTTAGGGAATGTGCTTTGTAGTTAGGAAAAAGAGTTATGAGGTATTAGAAACTATGTCACCAAAAATAATAAGAAATATTATGAAGATCTAGAAATATTCAAGATTACGAGTATGAAATATAGAATGGGGTTATTCTCAATGAACATAAGAAATATTTGAATCAATATTGGCCATGAGATTGAATTCATTTACATAGATCTAACTCATATGTAAAATAGATACTTTCTTTATTTCCTTTGAATTACTATTGTGATGTATAGTATAAATTCCTATACTGAGGACATTATTCTATGCAATTTTGAGACATGAAAAGAGGACATTGATAGCCCAATAAGAAATTGAGAAATATTATTTATATAAAGAATACATTTTTTAATTCTGAAACCCATGTGATCCATGATCGGTGAGAGAAACAAGGAGCAGTGAGGGTTTCTTCTATAACACAATGGTGAAATAAGTGAAGAATAGGGGTGTAAGATTTCCATGCATTTTAATATCATGTGGTAAAGAATAATATGAAACAATGTGAAAATAATGACATATTGTAACTTGACTATGGGATAAATCCCAAGTGTCACTATGTATCTTGATGGGGGCAAGAATCACTCCATACATAGTTCTTTAAACATTCCCTATGCTAGTTTGATTATTATAAAAATAATAAATGGGTTTTGTTTATTTTATATCATGGCTAGGACAAATATTAAAGATCCATGCATCTCTATATATCTCATATAGATCATAATAATGTTATACATAATTCATTAAACAATCATTTCCCACGCCAATCAATTTTCCCATGGGATATGGGGGTCTTTAACACATTATAGAAGAATGATTAACTTTAAAACACAAGATGGAAATAAAAAATTCATGTACCTTAAAAGATAACTCTTTATAGATCTAGTTCATATATAGGAAATGAAAAATGAAAATAAAAATTTTGTGGTTTTATCTATGCCCAAGATTAGAGATCCAGGTATCTATATGTATCTCAACTTGATGAGAAGGAAGCCAAACATAGTTCTTGAAACAAGGACTCTATGAAGATCTAACTCAGATATATGGAAGAGATGGACTCACATGCCACTAAGGAGTAGAAATTATATCCATCATGATTTATTATGGAATCTCTTAACGTCAAGTAGAAAATATGTTAACTGTAATATTTAAGGTCATGTAATGAAGACAAATGGTGTAATGTATTTTAACATTGTGTTACATAGAAACATATGCTGCACATTTTACCATCATGCAGCATGGACGTTTATGGTTATTAAGAAGTTTAATGTATGACAACTAGGACTTTGTATGATGCAGTTTTAATTCTTGATATATTGAGGTGGGGGCTGTTTAGTTTTCAGTCATGCAGTGAGGACGACGTGTGAAACTTCACAAAGTATTTCTTCAAGAATCTCGCATTGGATAGAGTTATAATAAGCTCTTTAACCATTGAGATTAAGTAATAAGATCCATTTCAGTAGACCATATGTATGGAATAAGGTCCTTCCCACTTTTGATCTAGCATTGGAGGTTACTTTTCTCATATCACTGGATTTTTGAGGACCAATACCAATTATCCATGAATAAATGAATGTAGGAGATATTTCTAGTTAAAATCTTGTGATATTCAGTTTTGATAGAATTTTAAATGATGAAAAGTACGAAATCATTTTTTTATTAATCATTCAAGCTCATTAAACTATTTATGAGACCTATCATCTGTAGAAAATTGATCGCATATTACAACTCTAAGTGAAAGCAATTGCATTTCAATTGGAAAAACTACTTCTATTTTATATACCAATGAATAAGGGGATTCATTTGTGGTAGTATGGGTATTAGTCTGATAAGTTCGTAAATATTGCCAATGTTTATTAGTCCATGATTTATTATCTTTATCTACCATCTTCTAGAGTATATTTGATAAGGTCTTATTGAAAGCTTCTATCTGTTCATTGGACGCCATATGATAGAAAAATGATTTGTTGGACTTCAAATTGTGCTCATGATATAACACCATTACCACAACAGAACAGAAATTGGTGTCATTGTCCATTAATATAGTATGAGGGACCTCAAATCTAGTGATGATGTTAGTTTTGACAAAACTAACCGACGCCTTTGATAGAAATTGACTCAACCCATTTAGAAAAGAAGTTAGTCGAAGTAATAATATACATGAACTTCTTAGTTTTACTTGGATGATAATGTCCTTCTACATCCATTCCCCAAGTGGAAAATTTCTAGGAGTATTTAAATGTTTATAGAAACTCTAGTGGTTGATGAATGAAGATGGCTTGAATATTGTAGGGACGACATATCATATTGAAATCAATGAAATCCTGCATCATTTAATGCCAAATGAATCCAAGCCTTTAGATTTGATTAGAAATAATATGCTCATACTGGTGAGAACCACAAGCTCTTAAATGTATTTATTTCATGACAACTGCATTTTCTTCTCCATCAATAATTATAATAAGGATTGCATAAAAGCATCATTTTTAGATGATATTCGGGTGATATAGACTATCATAAAGGGTAAAATTGGTCGCTCATCATCAGATCTATTCTTTTTAAGCTCAATCTAGTTGAATTACTCCATTTTGAAGATATTCTATGATTGGTGTTCTCCATCCCGTGGTATGACCATAAGACTCAAAAATTGGAAAAATTTCATTAATTTCTTCCATTTTGTTTTGTACAAAAGGTCAGACCATATGACAATGAGCATTGTTGATGACTATCTCATCCTGATTTGAATCTGGCAATATTGTCACTGCATTATCCAGTGCATCAATTTCGGTAGTTTGTGATCATGGGACATAAGACAATGTCGGATATGAGATAAATTATGCCATTAACCATTTTATGTAACCACCCAAAGGGATTATCTCTTCTTTTCTGATATAATTTTCCCCATTTATCAGTTTTATTACAAATTATGAATCACCATTCACTTTTAGGTGATTCACTTGTACCTAAAGTGAAAATTCCAAGCATGCAATGAGAGGTTTATATTCTTCTTCATTGTTGGTATCGCCTTCTGAAAATAGGAAGGAATAAGGGAATACTGTTTTTTCTGGTGAGATAAGTACAATTCCTAACCCAAATTTTTGGAGTTTTGGGTTATCCGTTATCTTCCCTGTTGGACTTCTAGAGGAACCATCAATGTACATTTCTCATATTTCAGAATTATCTTCAATAGATAAGGCCTCTTCATTTGGAAGCTCATTATTCAATGATGTATTCTCCATAGATGGGTGTTTAGAATAGAATTTGGTTAAATTTTGCCCTTTTATTTCCATATAGGGAAAAACCTGGATATCAAACTATTGAAAAATAATTTCCCACCATGATAGATGCCCTGTAAGAATAGGGTGACTAAGGAAAAATTTGAGCCGTTAATTACGAGAAACCAATTGGACCTCATGATGCTCTAGGTAGTGCATTAATTTTTAGACTGTAAAAATTAAAGCTATGAAATGATTTTCAATACTTGAATATCGGGTTTCTGTATCGAGCATAGTTCTACTGAGATAATAAAGGTTGTTCTAATTCCCATCATCATTATTTTGGTAAAGGAAGGCACCCAGTTGTCTCACAAAAGATGTGACATAGAGAATATTTGGTCATCCTACAATTGGTGGAATTAATACCATTGTATTCAATAGATATTTATCTAGGTTATCAAATGATTCTTGGTAGTCTTCATTCTATTGATATGTGACTCTCTACATTATTAATTTGGTGAAGGGAAAAAGCTAGCCTGCCAAATTGGTGATAAAGCACTTAATATAGGCCAAGTGTCCTTTAAGTCCTCTTAATTATTTCAAATTTCCAGGATGTGAGATTCAAATTATTGATTTTGTTTTCTCAGTATCAACTTCGATACAATGATGGAATACAAATAATCCAAGGAACATTCTTGAGGTTACCCCGAAAGCACATTTCAAGGGGTTCATCTTCAAACTGTGTTCACAAAGTATATTGAATGTGTTCCTTAAATCAACCATGTTATTGGAAAATTGTCTATATTTTACCACCAAATAATCCACATAAGATTCAACAAATTTCTCTAATAAGGGTTTGAAGATATAGTTCCAGGAACGTTGATATGTTTCATTTTAATTCCTTATGCCAAATGAAATTACCCGATAGAAAAAAAAACACCTTAAGGGTCTCTGAAGGTAGTAGATTCATCATCCTATAGGGCCATACAGATTTGATTTTACTCATATTAGCCATCAATGAAGGAATGAGCTTCATGGATTGTTGTTTCATTAATTAAAAGTTCTTCTGATCAGAACTGGAAAATCATCTTTAGGACAATTCTTGTTAAGATCTATGAAATCAATGGAAACTCTGATTTTTCTATTCTTATTTTTTTCCTGGGAAAATGTTGGCAAGTAATTGGGGATATTGGAATTCCCAGAAAAATTTAGCATTTATAATCTCAATAACATAAGCTTCAATTTTAGAAGCATGATTTGGGCGTGTTTTTCTAGCAACTGTATTGAATATTTGTTGTTCATCTACAAAACCAAAATTAATAGTGGATACATAGGGATTTAGACATAGCATTTCAATATAATTCAACGCAAATATATCTCTATTTATCATTAAAATGTTGTATACACCTCTTCCTCTTTATAAGTCATGGTTTCACAAATTAGAGTGGGGCATGGATCATATTTTTTACCAAGATGTTTTCCATTGAGATCATCCATATTGGTAGAGACACCTTCCTCAAATGTTGGAGGAGCATCCTTGAGATATTTCTCTTCTTCTTCATTGCGTTTAACATCTTCTGTTTCTAGTTGCATAATATATGATGAAATAAAAATTCCTGAGTTAGGAGAGGAGTCAGTATTTGAACATTTAGTAGAAGAGGCCACTATTTCCGACCCTACTATTGATGAAGGGTCATTCAAGGAAAATAATGAAGAGATGTTGTATTGGGAATCAACATCATTGTCTTCATCTAGCATTAACAAAACTTATTCTATTCTAAAAAGAGAACTAGAGACTTTTTGTAGTTTAGTGGATGAAATTAAGTCAACCCCATTTAAGCCTTCATTACTACTTGGTTAATCAAAAAATTCTCACATTCATTCAGACTTGATTGCTACAATTGACGATATGGATGTTACTAGATGAATTACTAGATTTGGCTTTAAAATCTTAATTTGGTTAATAGGTAACACATAATGTGAACTAAAATGTATTAATGGGTTTTCTGGGATCTTTTCTAGTCCATTCAGGGCATTAACTCTGGTTATCTTCATTGTCATATACTTCATTCCCTTTGTGTGATAATACTCTACCTCAATTTACTTAGATTTACACTTTTTAAATGGGGCCTTGTCACCATACAATGTCCCAATTTGACCATTGAAATAATACTTAATACATTGGTAGTATGATGAATGTGTGGCCTCAAGTTGTTGTAGCCAAGGCCTTCAAAGAATAATATTGAAGGCTATGTCTTAACGAACAAACCTAAAATATGAATTAGACGCAAGATCTCGAAACTGTGTTTTGAGAGTAATCTCTCTTAGAGGTTATTTCTCATTTTTCTCATATCCTTATAACATTAAAGTGGAAGGAGATAAGTCAGATTTGGTAAGGCCCAACTGACGAAGTTTACGAACGAGATTGAGGTTGACTCTGGAGCTATAATAAATGAAAGATCGTCGAATGTATATGTAAATGACCTTACCAGATATATACATGTGTTTAATATGTTCATGTAAAACATCACCTTCATCTTCATCCATAAAATATATGACTGCATGTCATTTTTCATGATCATTCTCTATATGGTAAACTTCATCAGCAACAACTTCGGTTCCAAACTATTGAAGACTTAACAGAAAAACAATAAGTGATTCTCAAAGATCTTTTGATAGAATTAAGGCTTCCAAAATTTAAAACATGGCTGGTAAAAAGGCCAATTGTTTCAGGTCATCATACTTTTGGTCCAAATTTATGTGTTTCCTAGTATAGAGATGTAGTTTGGAAAGTGTCTTGGAATTCGATTCCTCTGATGTATATGTACCATGTATTATAGAAGAAGCTGGAAATACTCCTAGATTTGGTAGATTAGACTAATTAGGTCTCTTTACTGGCTGAGAGGAAGATGGTGTGACATTTAATCAGTCCTCCAATATAATCATGTCATGATCAAACTTGTCTTGCATGGAAGAATTTTTTAGTTATTACTGAGCCCACTGAAGGGATCTTCCTTGAGTTTCTAACGTATATATGGTTCGATTAGGGGTAAAGAAAAAATAATGGCTTCTAGAATACCCACATCTTCCCATGTATCCTTGACTGTTTCCTCTTTCTTGGTTTCCCTGGTTAGGTACAAGGAATTACGACTCATTATAATTAGAATCACCATTGGAATAAAGATCCATTAGGTGGATAACATTGAAGGTACCAATGATCGATTCTTCATCTGATGAAGATTACGATTGATAGGTTGGTTTTGGTTGTTTCTTTTAGCGGGGTGGTGCTCATTCTTTTGAAATAGATGGCATGAAATTAGCCAGGTTCAAAGACATCTTTGTACTTAACATGAGATCATATTCTTCTAACTTCCCTTTAACTTCCTAATCACGTTTCTTCTTTAATGATTGACCTTTTGATGAAGATGGTTTTGTTGTGGAAGAAGTGGTGGAAGACACAATCAGTTATTTCAACTGTGTTTGTTGAATGGAATGAGTTCGATTTTTTGTTTTAATGATCATATAATCATCGTATTTCTGCACATTTTAACTTTTGACATATAGACAGTCGCATTCTTCATTTGGATCAGCATTAGTGACACATGTTACTTGAGCTGATATACTTTTCAGTTTCACATGTCTAGTGTCTAAAATATTTTGCATTAGTTGTGTGAAAACAAAACACTCTTGAATGGGATGACTTAACATCTGGTGGAAGGAAAAATAATTTGAAATATATTCATCCCCTTCTTTGTTTGGTTTCTTCAACCTCAGAAACTGAAAAAAATTGTTCCCCAGAGCTGAGATGTAGTAAACAGGAACATGTTCATTCCAGATGGAATAAACATTGATCTTTAATTCCTAAAACTGTTTATGTTATTGATCTATTTGATCATCGCAGTCATTTTTCCTGACGCTCTGGAGGTAGATCCCTTCGATATGATGATGTTTCTAAAGTAGAAGCATGTACAATTTCTTTCATGATTGTAACATTAGCAGCCTATGCTTTCCCTATTATCCTTCCCAAAGCTTATGGAATTACACGAGTTTTTACATTAAATTCTATAATAGAATATTCCATCTATTGAGAAATTTAAGTAAGGTCTCGAAACTCTCTTGTGTATTTTACAGGGATCAATTGTGTGCATAACTCATCACGTAGATTTTCCACAAAAATTTGAAGCAAGTCTTCTTGGGGGAGTTCTTGACATAAAGAATATGTCAATCCTTTACATTGAGAAATGTAATCAAAAACTCTTTAATTTTCCATTGGTTATCTATTTTTAAGATAGAAAATTGTTGTCTTTGGTAATGTTGAGTTGAGTTGAAGAAGGAATTTCTGACAGAGATCATCACATCCAATATTTGATCTTAATTTCAAACATGTATAACATATAAATATTGGTCCTTTTAATGATTGAACAAAACAACTAAACTTTAATGATTCTTCTGGTTGATTAGTTCCAATCATGGTATCATAATGAGAAAAGAAATGAATTATGTTTTGTTATATATCTCCAAAACCATTAAATATTGGAAATGTAGTATTCAAAAAAATTTATGGGGGAGGAATCAGGTCCACCAACTCAGGGTAAGCTATTTTTCCGGCTGAACTAGCACACGTTGTTCCTCTATAGCTTCGATTCATGTAATTAATGCCTCAATTGAGTTCACAATAATTTGTGGAATATCTAGATGAATTGGAAACTATGCAGGTGCAACAACTGGATCTTGAGTTGGTGAAATGGCCCTCAAAAACACTAATGACGGTGTTGGTATTTTCCTTGGATAACACATGAGAACAGGATTATCTGGATGTGTTTGATACTACCTTTTCTATGTACAAATTGAAGGGAAATCATTATCTGCATCTTTAGTTACCAAAAATCCACTTTTCTGAGGAGCTCCTACAGGATGTGAAAGTTGAGGATCGTCTTGGGGAGTACGTCAAGTAGAAATGATGCTTCAACGTAACTCTGTATTGATTTTTTCAACTCTTTCATCCCCTATTCATGTTGTAAAAAGACTATATTAAAGAGAAATAGATTAAAAATATCCAGTTGAAAAGTTATTTTCAATCCGACTTTTACCTTTTCCCTTATTAGATGCCTTTATAAGGGGTGGGAGTTGGTTATTTGAAGGCATTCCTAGATTTTTCGTAAACCTATAATTCTTGGTACGTTCACCTTCTTCAATTTCCCCAATTTATTCTGTATTACAGATTAAAACTTCATCTTCTAATTCCTTTGAACTAGACTCATTTTCTTTAAGATCATTTGTAATGGTATTAATGACATTTATTAATGCATAATGCATTGATTGCATTCTGTCAGTATCTTTGTAAGATCATCTCCCTCTTTATCATTCATAATATTATGGTCTCATGTATGGTGGATTCTCAGGAGCTATTAGACGGTAGTAACCTAAAGAGAATCCTTAGATAGTTCAGTTGTGCACTTTCTTTGTGGATTCTTCCCTAATCAGAAAAAAATTGTCTTTTTTCAAAAGGGGATTAAAAATGCGAAAAAGAACCCAGCCCTGTAGGCTGGGGCTATTCCTATTTTTCTTCTTTAAACCTTTGAACTTTTTTTAATGAACATGAAGGTTTAATTAAATGAGCCCCCATCCCAGAAAAATGTGGAGGTTCTTGAACTGTTATGGCTAATATTCGTGTAGCTACTCTTATAATTTATTAAATTTTTTATCGTACATTAGTTTTATACATTTTCTGACAACCACTCAAATCACTTATTTTAGAAGATCTTTGTTCTATTTTAGAAATTTTTGTTATCTGATGAAGGAAATACTCTAAGTAGGATTCCTTCTCAATATTCTCATATTCATGATGTAAAAGTAACTAAACAAAGTTTTTCTTTGGGACTGACTCTTAGGAGAGCTAATTGAGGCCCATTCTTGATAATACATTTGATAACATAAAAAACCCATTGATTGTTTCTTGTCTTGGGAAATAACCTTGCTTGAGACCACATTGGTTTGGTTTTGTTGATTTTTTAGTGCAGTGAAATGCAATACTCCATGAGAACCCCATCCTTTAACATGAACATGAGATGGGGAATCAGAAATTAACTGGAGTAGCCTCTATAGAGAATTAAGACATGCACACTAAAGGGTTATATACTATTTTTCATCTTTTGGATGTCTAGAAACTAAGAGAGATGCCATTTAAACTTGGTGTTACAACCCATATATTACCTTTAGTTGATTTTGATATTCATCATATAGAAATAATTTCATTTTTCAATGGCGAATGTTCATCCATAACTTGAGGCGGATACCATTCATGTAATCTTCTTCAATCAATTCTGGAATGTTATACTGAGAAATTTTTAAAGGCCATAACATGACTGGTATTTCTCCTTTATCCAATTGTTTTCTCATGTTTAACATATCCTCATTATATTTCACTATAGATTTCTCCATTTTTCTTGAAAAAATTGGACACATTGTATTTTAAGATAAATGACACAAGGGGGGTTGAAGAATTAATGTTTCCTTAAAATGTCTTCTGGTTAAGAAAGTGTTTCTCCCATTAATGAAAAGGCGTCAAACATAACTAGCCTTGTGTTTGAAAGTTCCTCGAGATAAGAAGTATTTCTCAATGCTACATTATCTATCATAGAATTATCATGAAAATGTGAAATACTACTGCAGAGAGGAAGTATGTAGTGAATGCCATCTTGGGGAGGACCACCATGGTGGATTACAGCAAGGGATAAATCCTCTTGCTCCTTGGTCTTCTGTCCACATGGAGGGTTTCCTTGGCTCTCATCCAGTGATAGGCTCTCTGGATTGATGAAAGTTTCATTAATCAGTACTTCATGATGATGTGTATGATGGGGAACTTCTGAATTACTACTACTACTCCCATAATTTGGTAAGTAGAGGGTAGTATCTTGAGTTGAAACAGATAAATGTATGAGGGATTCAAGAACTCTAGAAATAAGATAATCCAAATTACTATTGGAATCTTGATTTTCCAACCATGTTTGATGAAACTTCTTTTTAGATGTTGTCTTACACTTATTTGGGACCACTTAATGGGAGAAGTGGTTATCACAGGCAGGTGTTTGTGCCTGTATTGAAGTGGTTAATTGAACAGAATGATTACCTCCAATTGGAAAGGGTCTATGTTCCCGATCTTTTTGACCATAATATATGGAAGAGTATGCCCTATGACCCTCTTTTATAGGAACATACATGTGTATCTACTATGGGATGGCATGCTGATGTGTCATCCCATGTGTGGGGACATACTTATGTTTCTATTCCCCTGGTACTGCTGAAGTAGTTGTTATAATATCCTAGCATGCTTCTAGAATATGGGCAAGGATTTTCATCTTCCCTTTAACCATTGATAAGATGTGTTTGGTGACTTCATTGACCAGAATGAGAATATACATCCATTATATATCTGGAGTAGGTTTTTTTCCTACTCCTTTCCATGTTTTCCTATCAGTGGGTATTGACAATACTCATGCAAGGGGGCAGAGAGTTGGGTCTGCCCCAAATTTGTCGTCAAATCTCTCCAAAACAATTCCTTGGGTGATTCCAAATGAGATTGTTGGTAGGCTTGATGAATGCTAGCAGGTGTATGTACCTTCTGGATATTTTCCATCATGTATGGTTGACATACTTACTTTGATTCTAGAAGACGAGAATGCTGGAAGAATTGGTGATTGTAAGCAGGTGTATGTTCCTATTTACCAGTTACCACCACATTGGATTGGGGCGGCTACATTAAATGAAATCAGACGCGTATGTTTACTAGATGATAACTTTTAAGAAGGTGTATATGCTTGTTCACAGTACTCCACCAGATTTATCTGGTGGGATTGGTGGATTTATTCTAGACCAGTCAGTAGGACAACAAAATTAGGATGGATGGGTGTATGTGTCTTCTCGTTGTTCTCCATCAAGTTAGGTTTATGGACTTCTCCGAAGGGGGGAGAGGTAAAAACCAGCTCCCTATTGATCAAAAATTTTCCTCGATGGTTCGTCTTGTGCACCCAGGTCTGAGAGACCTGGGCCAAATGCCCAAAGTCAAAACCTCCATCATATTGGGGGTTCACTGCCGCACAATTCAGATGGCGGAGATTACTGGACAGAGTCCTCATGAAGGACCCCTTCACAATTGAATTGAGGACCTGAGTGACCTCTTGATCTACCTCCCTATAGTACTGAAGGAACTAGTATTTTCATTTTGAGGATAAGGACTTCAAACAGTTGAAAAAAATGGTTGGCACCATCTACTTCATGATTATCGGTCATTGTTGGCTAGATGATTAAAGATTGTTATTGACTTGGAGGGCCTGTTGGGAATCCTTCAAAGTCAATATTATAACATGCTGGTGATACTACTTTATAATCACATTGGAGACCCAGTGTTGACGATGCTGGGTGGGTGATAACATCCTTCTCGTAGATGAGGATCCATCATGACCAGCGGTCGAGAAGTTCACAGATGTCGTCTTGATGAAAGACATTTTCGACTAAAGAGAGTTCTGAGGAAAATTTGAAAACAACAATAAACTCCATTAAAGAGACATATTTTAGATGGATAAATTTTTTATTGATACATTGGTCTTTTATTACTTTATCAATTGATTTGGGACTAACAGGTAGGTAACATTATAAAATTGGTTAAGGATTCACGACGGGTTCAGCATTTTTGTTTCGTAGTTCCTTGAATTGTGTGTTCTAGTTTTAAGAATAAATTCTTCCTGGTGGTTTCCATTTGGATTATTCATGGAACCAGAAATTTACAATATTTCTTTATCCAAAGGGGAACTTCTTTCAGAATTCATGCGTTTATTAAGTTTGAACATTACAATACATAAGAACATGCATTGGTCGAGAAGATAGGAGGTCAGACTCATCAAACCCTTTTTGGGGGAATTTTTTTTTACTCTTGGAATATCTTTATAAATTTATTATATTTTTATGAATCCTAATTAATTTAACAAATATAACATAATTGTCCATTGGAATTTAAAATTACATATTAACATGTGTAAAAATTAAGATCATTCATATGTATTCGAGGTTCTTCATTAGTGGAGATATCTTTAGGTATTCATGATTCTCCATTAATGGTATCCTATGATATATTATTTATATTTTCTTTTAATCATCTTTATGATGATTCAGGTATATAAGCCCCTCATAGGGGCACTCTAGAATTTATTATCATCATGGGAGATGAAGGTTTGTTTTGATATTGGGATCATACCCATGAAATGAGTTACCTATGTATCCTTGTTAAAGGAACTATAAATCTCATAGTTTAGTGCCATTTAATGGGACAGATCATACCTTTTATGGTCATGTGATAAGGACCTAACCAAACAGTGTAATGTCATATGGTATGAACATCTTTGAAAAAGGTTCTTATCCATATTTTGGTGTGGAAATTATGCCGAAACAGCCCAATTAACATATAAGTGATATGGGTTTCCATGTTAGATTAGACCATGTTGGAAATATAGACTGAAGATAACATGTTTCACATAAGGTATCAGGTTTGAACCTAAAAGAGGCTTTTTTACTTTTCCCATGTGAATGGGAATCAAAGCCCACGTAGTTCGATAAGCCTCATAGGATAGTATAGTCCTTTAAAAGAGATGATTTTGGGCTTAATTCTCAAAAAATAATGCATTCATGAATTGGGGGGGTTTAATTTAGGGATTTTACCAAGGAGGATACCTAGATTAAGGGAATTAGGGTTGGAATCTTAAAGAGTATATCCTATGAGATCGGGCCCTGAGAGGGATTCCTACATATCCCCATTATGGTGGGAAACAGAGTTCTCGTAGTTCATTCACCATAGGTGTTTTTACAAATGTTATAATCAACAAAATATCTAAGACCACATGAGTCATGATTGGTGTAAAAAAACAAGAGTATGTGAATGATTCCACAATGGCACACACTTTTCCTCCTCCGATGGTGGAAGAGGGCGCACCTACGGCGGGTATGGTGGATGAGGTCAAGGTTACCCAGGAAGGGGACGAGGCGACAAGCCCCCCTCTATTCCCATTACATTTGACAAGGTTCTTATGAAAGGAAGAAGATATAAACGTTAGGGGCTTACACCAGGATGGATGCCCCAAAATTAATCATGGTAGGGGAGGGAGACTTCTACTTTTCTTGTATAGAAATGAAAGTGTGGACTGTACCTTCCCTTCCAGATATCTGAGGTTCTATGTCACAGAGATAAAATGGGAGCACAAATCCCAAACCATAATCCTCTAAACTGGGAACTTCCAAAAACTGTTTCTGGTAGAATGGTTCATGTGACTACTGATATAAAAAACCAATGACACTCCATGAATCCTAACTCCATTGGAAACAAATATGGGAAAGATCCAACTACAAAAATACAAATCCAAATAAGAGACACGGTATTGAACCTTTCCCAATGTTTTGAGAAGTCATGAGGTTTTGGTGAGGACTAAACATAGTCCCATTGAGATAATGGAACCAATGATGGAGATACTCTTCCATGAATGGTGTTAAAGAGGGGACATAAGTTAGCAAGTAGGATTTATACCAATCTATTCCACATAGGTACTTTGTGCAAGTGTGCCGTGTAGAAACCCTACGTTGCTATGCCGCACAACTAAACCATGCAGGTGTGCCGTGAAAGATTTTATGATGACAGAAAAATATGTTCCATATACGGGAACTTAGCCTATGTAAATTTTGTTGAAAGACTTTCAATACATGTTTATCCTATTTAATTATCTCTTCTCTCACGTTTTAGAGAGCTACCTGGTATAATTTGAGGGATCTGTGTGAAAGAGCTACGCAATGGGAGCTTCATGAAGTCTTTCATAATATTTATTCCTTGAAATGCAGATCCCAAGGGTCCTATTTATAGTCAAGGATGGGTCCTAGTTGAAGGGATTTTGTCAATGTAGATCCTCCGCGTAGGTCCCTGGTGCAATTCGACAGCGTAGGTGTACAAATATTTTCGTCCATATAGGTTTTCCTTGCATATACTTCACTTAAATCTACAATGAAGGTTATTCGTGCAACTCTATCACTCAGCCCTTTAGAGGGTTTGGTGTTCCTTTGAATTATTCAAACCTCTCCTTGTGATTTTGAAATATCTAGGACTATCATCATAGTCTATTGGTATTCTTTAGTAGTGTCAACAACAACATGTAAATATATTTTTTCACCTGATTAGCACCATAAATCATGAGATTAAATGAGATTACACCTAAAACACCTGATGAAAAATGATCACCCATAATCCACATGTTGAAATGGGTTCAAACTCTAAATCAAGTGATAAAATGGGTCCACACCCTAATTGAAGTGATATATTGTGTTTCCTCACTCAATCAAGAATCTAAATTGGTTTAAAATTTTAATCAACTAGCATAACAGGTTAAAATTCTAAATTGAGTGATGAAGTGATGTTTCCCCCTGAATGAATAGAAAAAAATAATGTCTATATATATCCACTTCCAACTTTAGAAATATTCCATTAGTTTCCAAATCAACTAAAAAAACTCTGAAGCCTCCTTCCTAAGACTCAGTCTGATCACCAGTAACTCCAAAGTATCCCATTGGTTGTGGTCATACCAAAAGATCCATCAAAACCAGATCCACTACTAATAACCTCACTAGAATACACATTGTGGAACCAATTATTTGAACCAATTCCACCCCAATTTCCCACTTCTATAAGATTTTACAAAATCCCAAAATTATCAACATCACACCACGAAGGTTGATACCACTATCCTATACTAGCGCATTCCTTGCATGAATTACTACATCTGAACCCCCATCCTCGTTCTTGAGTTTATTCTTAACACAAGTCCTCACATCATTATTCATAGTGGTTGGTTATCTCAAATAACCAAATAATCACAAACTAAGTCTCCATATAAACCTTATTCTTGATAATTACACATGTTCATACCACCCAACTAAAATCCTATATCTAGTGGTAGTCAAGGATTGTTTTCATTGAACCAATCAAATATTTCATCAATAAATATCCCATACCTGTATACCATCCATTTTCTACACCTAACTTATCTACTAGTACCAAATAATCATACCAAAACTAAAACCATATATGATTTGGGTTTATCAATTCGTTACTTTGAGAGTTTACTAAAAATATCTCAGAATGAGTTCCATATGCTCAAATGGTACATGGTCTACTCCCCACCATAATATTTACATATTATCAATCTATGGTCATAATTATGTCCCATATCCACTATTAGTCAAACATGGGCATCCTCAAGAGCCGATCATGTCATTTGGACAAATACAAATCTCAAGGACATATTGAGAATTTATAATATCATGGTACCTCATGCATATTCATCCAAACTCCATCGAAAAATATCTACTATACTTCTAGTCTTGATGGATCTGACCCATGGTCCATGAACTTTCTCACCATCACTTGAATTTCATGTTTATCCGACTATAAACACTCCCTAAACCAACTAGAAACTCATATTTATGTTGGAACCAAAATCATCGTTGTTGTGGCACTCTCATGATCTCAAATCCATCACATTGTGTGTCTTGAAATTCTAAAATACCCAATGGTCATCACACTAGATTCCATTTTTTCAAAATTGGTAACAACTTATTACTCATATGAGCTGACCATCTTGAAATTTTCAAAGTCCTCATGATCCCTTAGATAGTTCATCATAATTTTTAGATATTGTGTCTCATGAATTGATTATAATCCAATTCATCCACTTCCTATAATAATATAAACCTTTTCTTTATTCGGATTATCTCCTTCTCTTACCGAAATACATTTCATCCTCGAGGGTATACACCTCTTCCATTTTCTCTCAAATAATTCGTCTCATAACTTTCCAACATCATTAATAGTGGATCATCCATTAATCCCATTGAAAACCAGTGAAATCACTTCACATGTTGTGAAAAACTAATTAGTCATAAAACCTCATAAAACATGCACCTCATAAAGACCCAAACCCTAATGGATACTTATGTAATTAATAAATACAACCCAAAAAGAAAAACCACACACTGGTAGCATCAATGAAACCACAATTAATTTTTCATCTTTTAACATGAAATCACCCCATGTGTTACATAACTATAATAAATCAGTTTCTTTAACATGAATATTTCTGAAAAACCAACCACTGACAATTCAAAAATGCTATCTAAAGACAATTGCATCAAACCAAAACTGAGGATACTAATGAAATGATATGTTTAGGCTACACCAAACCCAGATACATTTTAGGTTAGAAAAAGACACTCACTTTGTACATGGTAATGTGGTATCACATTTATTCCTTCATAATGGTTCTCAATAATTATAATTCTCTACTATTCTAATAAAATTTTTCTCTTTAAATAATTGTATACCTTGCGTTGAACGCAACACTATGTTTAAACAAACCATGACAAACTAAAAAATGACTATTATAACCTAGCTATTATATTTTATGTAATCAGTATTAATGACTAATTTATGAAATAAATATAAAGGTACATCTCAATATGAATATATTTGTGAGTGATTAGAAAATTATCAACAAATTTATAATAAAATCACATTATTCATGAAAAATATGATTCCATCTTTATATTTTTATAGAAGATATATAAATGAATATGAAAAAAAAAATTTAATTTTGAATTTTTAATTTAAATATTATATTAACATTAGTTTTATATAATATTATGAAAACACTTTATTTTTTTAATGGAATACTGGAAAAAATTAATTTTATTGGAAAATGTATTTTCTATTAAAGTATTTATAACATAAAATGATGTTTTAGATTTGTTTTAAATTTTAATTTGATAATTTATATTTAATGTAATGTAATTATGGTTTATGAAATGTATTTTACACATTAATTTATTATAAAAACATTTTATGTTTTAAAAAGGTCATTTAAAAAGATGTTTTCCATGGCGTTTTACTAGTTTTATTTTAACATAAATTCTGAAATTTTGGTGCTTTTCATTTTAAAAAGTGGATTCCAAATTTAGATTCATCATGTAAAATTTTAGTGAATAATTCCCTTTTCATACCAATATGAATAGTGACTTTGTTAAATTTTGTTACCACTATAAAGGGAAATTGGGTAATTTTTGTTAAAAATAAAATGATAAAGAAAATAAAATGAGTTTAACACAAGCCCTAATTTTATTAGATGAATATAATTATACCCCTAACAAATAAGGATCTAAATTAAGTTGTTTTGTTGAAACGTTTCCATGAAAATGACTTATATAATATTTAAATCAATAAAAGTGAAAAAAAGTCAGATTCTTTATATTGAATATCCCTTATGTGTCTACATGGGATCAACATTTGTTATGAATGAATATAAATACAATTATTTAACTTAATAAACACAAATTCATGATATAAAATTATTTTTGACTTTTTGGGCCACTTATATGAGATTATGATATTTATAATATTTTAGTAAATAAAAATATAAAGATATCACATTCATGTTTTAAATAATATAACATTTTTAATATAGATTTACCCAAAATATTTATTGAACTATATATATGTTTCTAAAATACAAATTATTTATCTTAATCATGGTATTTAATGTTTTATTTTTAGTGAATAAGTAAATAAAATAGTTACACAATGCTGATGTGGTAATTATTTTATTAATTGAAATATCAAATAAAAGTTATTAAAAATATTAAAATAAATATAATTTGAGATAATTAAAGTGAAAAAAATTCTATAGATGAAATTAACATATTATAGACATAATAAAGTATTTTTATACAAATTTAACTTGTTATATTGATATTTTTAAAATTACATGTAATGAATAATGTCAAAATTGACACCAATGACATTTTATCCAAGAAATATATTATTAATTTATTTTAAAACCATAAAACATATATAAGAGTAAAAAAAATTATAATATAGTCTAAAATTTTATAAATTTTTCATTTATGGTCTAATTTACATCACATAATTAAAAATTACAACCTTTCAATATTGAAAAATTTGCTACCACGGTTAAAATTAAATCGGTTATATATAGGTTAATCAAAAGGAGAAGGTATAAAATAATAGAAAACCCTATCTAAAATATATATTTTTGTGATATTAAAACATTATACAATATTATATTCGAATACTTGTCATTTTTTATGTGTTTTTATTGATATTGAATTTATAAAAATTTTATATTTTGAGAAATTTCAAAAGTTCCCCTCACATCAATTATAAAAGGACACCCCCCTTAATTTTTCACATCACATTGATCATTAAAAATCTCAAATACCACTAAAATTTAAATTATCGATTTCCCTAGACAAATTATTGAGGTGTTTTTCTTCTTAAAATAACATCCCTAGTGTCCATAAGAGGAGAAGTAATGGATGTTCACCGAAGAAGATTTAATCGTCATTACTGACTCTTTCTATCTTATTTCTTATTCTACTTCCTCTTCATGTTTTTTAATTTTAATGTAATAAATACATTATAAACTATATTTTTAGATGTTATCATGATTATGAATAACAATTTTACTCCTTATATATATTCTACAAAAAAATCATTGTGTGTGCGAATGTACATCTTACCATCTCCTTATTATGGTGTAATCTTTTATTTGTAACTACATTACGTTGATGGGTATAGTGATAGAGATACTATTTATATAATAATAATTATTACATTATATTTATTCTATAAAAAATATAAACCATCCATTTCCTTAACATTTTACCATTAACAGACTCATAACATCGCTCATGTGTACGTACGGCTAACCCTCTCCAAGACGCAATACAATTCATTTTCCATGTTCACCATAAAATAATGACTATATAAATTTATATAATTAATAAATATGATATATTTCACCTTAATATAATTTTTTATATGATATAACTATATCCTACTAAAAAATAGGGAATTATATTTCAAAACATGCATAGAAAAATAATGTAGTTAACACCCAAAAGAAGCGTAATAATGAAATAGTATTAACATATTGGTGATAAGATTACATAATAGGATCATATATGATATAATAAATATGAATATGGTTTTGGTTCTAGTTCTTATTCTGGTATAAACAAATAACATTCTTTAAACCATTATACAATTGTTTTAGATAAATATAATAGAAATATGACCTAATTTAAGGGATAATTTCCCAATCTCATTATTATTTCAGATTATATATAAGTAAGTATAAAATGGGGAATATTTATCTTCCATGCCCATTATTCATAAAAAAATATTCCAAAATATATTTACTTTAATTCTAAAATAAAATTATGTCATTTTTATAGATGTGTTATTTTTTCTAAACAGTTTGTACGTAATATTTTTTGTCATTTTTTAAATGAGGTTCTTTGTGACTTCTCAATAAAAATTATGAATGGAATGTTTTTTTCAATTATACTCGATTAATGGATGTTTCTAGTTTCGTGAATCATTAATTTCTTGAATCATACATTATATGATTACAGGGTTTTATCAAATAAAATGTTATCCTTTTTAATTGAATGGATATAATAAAATAAAAAATGAAAGGATATTTTCATCCATAATTATTTCAAGTGATATTTAAAAATAATTTTCTATCTAAGACAACCTTATTTGATGTTACTTATTTTTTAATGGGTATATGATCCATTGATACCATTCTTATTCTTTATCGGAATGGTTTAGGTTAATGATGTGTTGATACTTATTTATTTTATCTCTTTTCATGGGTTATGTTATGATGAAATTAATATGAAACCCATTTCTTTTCATTGGTTATGATATAATGAATGATTTATGTTCATGTGGAATACATATGTATAGTTTTCATTATGTTATCTTTGGGACCCATATCTCCCTCCTATTAATTTGTTAAAAAATTACATCTGATGAGATATACGGGAGTGGAATGAAAAGGGAACACAATTTAGTAATACATGAGTGGAATGGGAAGTAAACCCAGTTCAGAAATATCAGGCTAGAACAAGGAGTGAACTTGGTTTAGTAAGAGAATTTTTTCACTATAATGGACTTAATAGTGATACTTTAATAATATATAAAATATTTTTTATTCTTATTTGTATACCTTAATTTCAACTCTTAGGTTATACTCCCAGGAATTAAGTTCTTCATAATTAATGTCTTGCGAACATCTATGATTTATTCTATAACTCAATATCATTATCCTTGATATGCTGGATATACCTTTCCGAATTTATTTTCTTGTTCTTATGCTCTTATAATTATTTTATATCCCTTTATTACCCTTATTTGGATTCTGGGATCACCCTTTACTTTTGTTTCTTTTAACTAGTATATAAATAATAGTATTAAGTAAAATGTGTCAAAAAAGTTCTAGTTATGAAGAAATTAGTGAGAGATTATGTTGATGTTGTATGAATCAGGTGTTTATGATTGCATGTTTCTATATACCATAAACCTATTTTGTTCTGGCATATTTATGTTATATTATGAAATGAATATTATTCTATTTAGATGTAATATCTATGTATGAAAATTATGGTCCACTATAGTTGGTATCATATACATGTCTATTGAACCATTGAAATCAAAGATGATAAATCCTTAATAATAAAACTATTTATAGTTCCATGAATAAGATAAAATCATATAATTTTCGTAACAATCATGGATAACATAATATTAAACCAAATATGTTAGATATTGAATGTAATTTTCCTTGATTATGTGGGATTTTCATTATTATTAGTGTTACTCACACTATATTTTTTGTTTTCAACAATGGATGGAACCCAGAGGTACTGCATTAATGCTGAATGTGATGGGTAATTCATCAATTTTCTGCCAAACCAACTAAATGTTTTGGTAAATATAATGAAAAATATTATTGATATGCTCACACAACTATATTAATCTATGAATCATACTGGACTTAAAAATGATTGAATGAGGGGATAAAATTCTCTTGATTTCTTAATGATGTAGTGTCAACCATATTTTAGTGGGTCTCATGTTCGACTAGTTGTTGAAAAATGGATCTATACCACTAAAAAGATATTTTAAGATTATAATGTTCAAAACATGTTAAGTAATTATGATAGTCTATATTTTGTAAGTTGGAGTGGATAAATGGTGTAATATCATCATGAATATGAGGCAATGCAATGAAATTGAATCTATGGTATGAAATGAGTTCAAGAGCTTATTTTTCAACAAGTATATTCCTCGTATTTGTTGAATTAATATGGAGAAGGAGTTTCTTGAGCTTAATAAAAGGGGTGATGTATTTTTTTGTACCTACAAAGAAATTTTTACATGGATTGTAAAGAATGATTCTAGAATTATCATCCAACCTAGGAGTATGATTGATCGATTCTTAAGTGGCATAAAATCAAATCTTTAAAGAGTGTTATCTGTAAGGGACTTCAGTATCTATGAGGAAAATGTTCAAGGTTTACTCAAGGTTTAGATTTAGATTGGAGTTACCCATCAATCATGTGAGTTTTATAAGAAGGGAATAATGGAAATAAAGGAAAAATATAAAAAAACACAGTTAAAAGAATATGAGTTTTCATTTATTCTCGATGTGTGGAAAGAAACATGGAAGAAAATATCTTAATAGGGATAATAAAAATTTTAAGTCTATAAGAGAAGGTAATAAAGAAATTGACATCCAAATTGATTAGAAAAATATAGCTAATGATTCAAATGGAGAAAAGGAAAAAAAATAATACACCTTTTATACATCAATGCATCAAGTGCATGGATAATTTTCATTATGCTAACTAATTCCCCAATTCAAGGGTTATCGATGATAATTGATGCTAGCAACCACTTAAGGCCAAATTCAAAGAAAAATTGCAAGTGATCACTATTGGCATTATGGAGGATGAAATTGAAGTAGTTGAATTAAAATAATGGAAAACTTAATACTCATAGTAATATAAAAACTAATAAAATTAGTAAAAAATATAATTAAATTAATAATATTATTGAAAACAAAAAATTCTTAAAATTATAAAAATAATAATAATAAAATAATAATAAAATAATAATAAATAATATAATAAAAATAATAATATATATATCATAATAAAAATATAATTAATAAATAAAATAACAATAAATATTAATAATAAAGATAATATTCACATCAATATAAAAACATACTATATAGAAATATAAATATATAGAATAATAAAAATGTTAAAAAATACTTTTATATTTTAATATTTATGATAAATATTATGTAACACGTTAAAGGGAGGGCAGTCTAGAAATGATGGAGGATATGGAGAAGGGAACTCCATCCCTAAACTCTGGTATAGACGTCACTTGTACTCTATTGTGTACTCGTGATGTTATTGGTGTCATCAATACATCTCTTCATGTTGTTGATACTGCTACTATCGACTGATCTCTTCCTGCACCTTACGTATACTATCTATAATCTCACCTTGAGAATGAAGCTTTTCTTGATAATATGCAGCAGATGATGATGACTCTCCATAGGCTCCTCTAAAGATGCACATAGACATCGTAGTGGAATAATAATAACTCTCAAAAATCAATTGAGAGCTGATACTAATAACACAGCCTTTCTCACAGGCATACTAGGTTGCTTACATCCTCTCTGCCTCACAAAATCTTTTTGAATTGGTTTGATCATCGATCTCATCCTGAATTACAGTATATTTCTGAGACGTCACAGCTATATAGGACCCCATAAATTTAAATTTAAAATTTAAATAATTAAAAATTATTAGTAGTTAATTTTAAAACACATAATGTAATTTTAATGACCACAATCTGATGTTGGTGATCACCTCTAAAACTCTCTAGTGACAAAATCAGGATGCATCCTCCTATAAATGTAAAACTCTATAATATTGGATTCGTAGAATACCTATATGAATATAAAATAAACAGTTTTCATTTAAAGTAATCTAATTTAATTAATAAAAGGTATTTATCATATGTTTCATATGCATACTGAATATACGACTACCAGCTCAATGTGTCACATCCTGTATCTCCATGTTTTGTCGACATATTGATGATATCCTCTGAAAACAACCATTCATATAATTTCAACAGAATACATTCTGATCATGATATAAAATGTAATCAGGTCGATTGACTTAAAAATACTGATCAAACATTGTTACTCCATTCCTCATTGTTGTACTTAAATTCTGAAATACTGACGCCAATGATCACACATGAAGCCCTACCTTTCCTACTAGAGAAATTTATTCCTGCTCTCAATGATGGGATACTATCAAAACTTCTCACAATTAATAATATCAAGTTATTTATTAAATAAATTTCAATATAGAAATTTTTATTCTATGTATCGGCCAATGATCAAACTTCTGGTGTTGAATATCAATGTAAATCAGATCCTAGAAAACACATGCTCCAGATTTTTTTTTGCAATATAGCACTCCCTTGTCCAATATCTATATTCAAAAATATGTGAAAAACACAGAACAGATAATCAAACAATTATTATATAACTAAATTAATTATAATTAATGGAATCTAAATAAAAATACACAAGTATACATACCTATGTATGCGTGGATCGAAGTCAATACATGGCCATTACATGGGGATAGGGTCAGGAATCATCAATCTTGCAAGACCACATCGACTCTGAGTCTTCATTTAACCACCAGCAATTTGTGGGTTAGATGATCCAATATCATGCTTGTTATTAGGTAGATCAGCCTCTTATAACTCATGAAACAGATCTGAGTCTATCTAAAACATGAAATGGTTATTATTATAAAATTTGTGAAAACAACTATTATATATAGATATATATTATATATGATTTTATCCTACATTTTACTATGTTAGTATTCATCTTCATCCTCATATTTGTATTTAAATGTTTCAATATCTTCATATTCTACCAGAGTATCATCACTTTACAAATAAATTTCATTTTCATCATCTCTTGGTATTTGAAATTCATTTGTTACATGATTAAAAACATTATCACCATCATCCCTTAACTGTGGGGTATTATAATCGATATTCATGTCTCTTTGGGGAAAAGATGGATTTGGAGTTTTCTCTTGAGAATTTTCAATACCTTGCACTTCAACTGAACCACATTCACTTTAAATAAACTGATTTTCCTGATATTTTATTTTTTTACGATCCACCAATCATTCAACTCTCTAGAATTATAAAATTATTTTATATAAGAGATTTTATGTGTCCAATGATCCAATAAAAATGGTTTATTTATGATAGTAAGGTTTCAATATTTAATATCAATGGTTCTATATCTGGAATTTTCAGGCAAGCCTATCTCGGTATCCAACCACTGACATTTAAACATTGTTATGTAATTCTGTCCTAGATTATGAAATTTAATTATTTCTTCCAATATGTCATAAAAGATAACATCAATTAATCTATATTGATATCCTATCATAAAAACAACTTTATTCATTATATTTTTTTTGTTTCCCCATTTTTGTGTGCATGAAATCTAAAACCATTCACCACAAATGCATTATGAGAGTTATCCTTTTTGAATTGTGGGTTGCTCAATACCCACAATCGATTATCAATTTTATTAGTATGTTGAGATACCTGAAAATTTGTAAAAAAATTATCAATATAAGAATTAATAAATTGAATTTATAAGTTAAACCATAAATAATTTATTTTACTATTGTTTAAAACTATTAAGAAAAATTATTTATCCAACGTTCTTCAAGAGTTGCTGATGTAATTATCAGAAACTTTTTCTTGATACAATTTTCAAAAATCCTAAAATAAAAAAATGATAATTTAATGTAACAAATGTTATAAAATAATTTATAGGAGCACTCATATTGCAAATGGTGTCATTATTTCATTGATGAGTAGAACATATGTAAGAGATTTGTGATGTTAATAATCTAAAATCCATCATTAATTAACATTAGCAAAGCCATGTTTGGGCTGATTAAAAACTGATAATTTATTTTTCAATTTATTATCAACATTTCCATCATAATGGCACATGGTGTTAGGTTTTATGGGATATTCAAATTGAAATTTATGAGAGTAATAAAAATAAATTTCTTCCTACAAATAAGATATTACAACTGGTCCTTTAACAAATGCTTTGTCTCATACTTTTTTCTCTAATTTTTTTATTGATCTCAGGAATAGGAACATCAATCAGAATTATAATAAACCTATATATTTCTATTTCTTCGGAAAATGTAAAATCAAATGTTCCGTTGAGTCAAAGAATGTAAGTGTGATGCTTTTTTCCAGTTTATATAAAATTAGAAAAAAATATCTTCTTGTAATCTAAATAGTGCATCTTAGTCTATTGTCACCACAAAAATATCTTCTAAAAAATATGATATATCTATTATCACATCCCAAATCATAGAATTCAATAACTTATTAATCTAATCAGTATAATTCTTTCCATTATAACATGATAGTCAAGAGTTTTTAATCAATTAATATGGAAACTTCTGAAACATCTAGAAAAATTGGATACATAACCATCACTTAGTCTCAAATCTACAATCCACTAAAAAAATAATAACTTTTTTCTGAAATTGTATAATCTACTTTTGGATTCACAAAATTCTATTATCGTAAATTTTCAAGAAGATCAGATTTTGATCGCCTACAAATTTGGGAAAGAGCTAAATGTGTCTTTACGTTATCTTTGGTCTTTCCTGGTGTATCTATAACTATATAAAATATATTGTCAAAATATATCTTCATGATATATATTATAAGGCCCCAGCCTTAAACCTTAATTAATCTTGAGTTATTACAAGATTACACATTGAGGATCTTTTCAGGTTTAGAGTTTTAGATAATTAGATCATAAAACTTGCATTACTTTCCACATTTAAACAAAGTGGTTACATAAAGATAGTATTCATTTTTCCCATCAATGGAAACATATTTAAAATAAAACATGGATTCTTCCTTGTCACTTCCTTGACACTATCATATCATGTACCTTTACCTTGACCTGTGAAAAAAAAAATTCAAAAAAACATGGGATGTGCATAAAAAGCTCAGTAAGGGATATAAAAATATGGAAAGGTAACATGAGTACATATATACATAAAAATGAAATAATACATTACCCATAAAACATAATCACTTTAACATACCTCATCAAATCATGAATAAATCATAGAAATCATAAGACATAAAGGTAACTTGAGGCATTCATAATATTCTTATGTAGGGAGTAACCCTCTTGGTTAAGTTTGGAATACTCATCACAGTATATTCCCTAAATCTCTTCAGAGAAACCTTAACTTTTCACTACTTCACATTACCCAATGCATTGGAGAGCTATATCGGGCTCACCTGCCCTTAGTTTATCACGGAACCACCCGTCTTCATAATAATGGCCAAAAACCATAACATAATTGTATCACATAAAACATACATAAAGGAAACATAAAATTTCCAAATTTCAATCACAAGATATCAATAAAACACATTTATATAATAAAAACATTATGAAAACCATTTTCAATACCAAAATAAAAGAAAAGTAAAACAGGGTATTTATTTCTCTTTTAAAAAAATGGTATGGCTTGTAGAGGAAGCCAAAACCCAAATAATGGTCACGGTGGTGGAGAAGTCATTGTCACCGCATACGTACGACAAAAACATTCCCTTTTTTCATTTATTAAATGCTTCATATAAAAAAGATTCCTTTTGAATAAACTTAAAAGTCAAAGGGGTTTACACACCATATAAAAGAAGGTTGTGTATAAAACAAAATATGCCTCAATGAAAGGAGATTGAGATGAAGCCCCATACAAAGTTAACTTTTTTAAATAAAATAGATCTATTATGTGTATTCACTATATGTACACATAAAGAAAGTACAAATACAAGATAGGACATAATAATATAATGACATAATTTGAAAGTAGGATATTAACCCTAAGAATGGAAATTGGGTTAAGAAGTTCCATTACCTCTGGTCCAACTTGACTCGATCGTTCTTTAACCTTCTAAATAATAAACTTGAGATAATTTTTACTTGGTTAAGAAGATTTTTCAAGTTCATTAATACTTATATATCACTTATTACCATGTCATGAACACTATGTAATTATTTATGTTAACAACAGTCATTTTAATGATCATTGCTACTTCAGTAAAAAATAAACTCTTTATAATTACAATTTGTTCATGTATAAATTATATACAGAGTTATAATCATGATGTAGATATCATATATGTCATATATATCCAGTATATACATGCATTTATAATATTACATAACGATAAGAGGTAAGAATGAAATGCACCGTTCATAGAGACGGTATGTCGTACGTACGCATGAACGCTACTTTCATTTCTATTTCGTATTTTATTGAATGGAATAATAATTATATAAAAGTATATTATAATTCCAGTATAATATCATATTTAATACCATTAATTACATCCTTTATACATCCCACATATGGAATTAACGAATCAAATCACTTTGAGGGGGCGGTAGTCCGAACTTCCTAAAATGAAGATATCGCGTTTACCCATAATGGAAACCATATAGGTATGATATAATTTAAAAATACAGAAGCTTAAGGAAAACATAAACATATTATATATCAATTATAAATATATTTACATCTTAATGGTCACCTTTGAAGGTGTTAAAATAATATTGAACAATCGTCGTTTCGTGAGGCAGAAATTCGACATCCATGGAAACAGTATGTTCTTTAACCATTAGATATAGGTGTGTGTAAGTGTAACCTGAATAATTATTATAAAAACATCCTATTATATGGGATATACTGTAGTTTTTACAAAATAAATAAATAAAAAGAGTTTAGGGGGTTGGAGAATCCAAATAAAACAGAAGAACACAAGAGAAGACACTACCTTTAAATTAGGTAACTCTTTTTGATTTGAGCTTGAAGGCTTCCTTGGGAAGACTTGTACCAAAATTGAGGCTTCTAGGAGTTATATAATGATTTTGAGAGACAAAATTGGCAGGGGTTGGCCGAGACAAAGGCTTTGGAAGTGTGGGTAAGGTGGTAGATGTGGGAGCCTTTTATAAGAGGAGAGGAGGGGCACTCTTGGAAAGTAAAGAAATGTTACTTTATTTTAAAATGAGTTTCGGATTTAAAAGGTCCCAAATTGATATAATTCGAGGATATGGTGATAAGAGTTCTAAATATACCCATCCAATAGGTTTTTGACAAGTGTAGGTCTTATATTTAACATTATCTTTTCATTTTATTTAAATCGTTAAATGATGAGGTAATCGCTCTATCATCATGATGTCATAAATAATTTAATTTATTTAATGTCTAAAAATTATAAAAAAATTACTATGGTGTAGGAAATCCTTTTATATTTCCAATGACTATTTATAGTCATAACTCTGACTTGTATAACCACATTTAAAAATTGTTTTAGTAAAATAACTCATGTTTGTGTCATTTTCATTTTTACTTTAAATAAAAGGCATTATTGTCTTTATCTTACCCAAGTGGCTCCATGGGGTCCCAAAAATCGACCCATGGGTTTTCATGGTCGGCCATGACACATAAAATAAGGGTAGGACATGTGTCAAGTTCATTTCATATTATTAAAACATTATTATTACCTTAAGTTACACTAATTACCTCTAATCGCGATTAAAAACATAAAAGTTACTATTCACCAAAAAATTATTTTAATCCCATTGAACCAAATTTTACTTCTTAATGAAAATAATGTATGTAGGATTTTTTAAATTCAAAACATAGAGGTGGTAAAATTTCATTTAAACGAAAAATCAGTTTTTTAAGTACCACTTATTGGTTTCACTATTCATCAAAAATTGAAGTTTTTCAGAAAAATACCAAAACATTACCCTAAGCTATATTTGATATTCCAAATTCAAAAATGAAGTCTATTTTACAAAATTCAAAACATATAAGTTGCATTAATTAATTTAATAATTAAATCGAGCTGTTAGAGCAAATAGCGTGTTTTTATGAAACAACAAGTATCAAAAGATTGACACTAGTTTAAGTCTGATTTCAAAGTGAAATTAATTACAACAACCACTATTGGATTAAATGGTAAAAATATATTCTAATTTCACTTTAAAACCAATTCAAATGATAATATAATCATATAAATAAATTACATTAAAAAGTGGTTTTGAATTAAAATACAACTATTCATTAAAAAATGAACTTTATCGGAAAAATACAAAACAAATATCCAATGTAAATTTAAATGTCCCAATCATAAATAATAAGTTTATTTTGACAAATAGAGCTTATAAAATTGTCAAAAGTTTGATTTAAAAATGGTTTTCCATCAAAAGGCAGTAAAACAATCTTTTAAAAATATTAGTGTATTTCATGCTTAAGATTGGATTTATTCTCATTTTAAGCCTCTAAAACACTGTCTAATTCATTAGTAGACATAGATAAAAGTATCTATTATTCATTACATACTTGGGATGTTACATCCTTCCCCCGTTTAGAAAATTACGTCCCTGCAATTTATTTAATTATCGAATAAGTGTAGGTATTTAACCCTCATTGCATTTTCAGATTATCATGTTGCCTCTTCAACCATGTGGTTTTTCCACAAAACCTTTACCTGATGAATCACCTTATTACATAACAATTGCTCCCTATAGTCAAGAATCTGTACCGATTGTTCCTCATAAGATAGGTTCTCTTCCAGCTGAACTACCTCTGTACTCAAAACATGAGATGGATCTGGCATGTACTTCCTTAACATTGAAACATGAAAAAAATTGTGCACCTGAGATAAACGTGGAGATAAACCCACTCGGTAAGCAAATAATCCAACTCTCTCCAGAATTTCATATGGTCCAATGAACCTTGGACTCAGCTTTCCTTTTTTACCAAATCGCATCACACTTTTCCATGGTAATACTTTGAGAAAAACATGATCACCTACCTCAAAAGATAGATCCGTCCTCTGATTATACGCATAACTCTTCTACCTGTTCTGAGCTGTTCTCATGTGTTTCTGTATCAAATGACCTTTTTTTGCCAACTCTTCTACCAATTCTGGTCCCATCAACTTCCTTTCACCCACTTCATCCCAACAAGCTGGAGTTCGACACCGCTTCCCATATAACACCTCAAATAGTTCCATCTGTATACTAGAATGAAAACTGTTATTATAAGAAACTCAACCAAGGAAAGATATTGGTCCCAACTTCCCTTATAATCCATCAAACAAACACGTAGCATATCCTCCAAAGTCTGAATTATTCGTTATAACTTCCCATCTAATTAAGGATGAAAAGCTATACTCAGATTTAATTCAGTACCCACACTAGTGCAGAAAACGTTTTTTACGTCACCCTTTTTTACGTCGGTTATATAAAACCGACGTCATAATATGTAAAACGAGGTTTTTTACGTCGGTTATTTAATAACCGACGTAACAACCTGTGTTTAGTACACCTTTAACGTCGGTTATTTTTATAACCGACGTTATTAATCGCGCGGCTTCGTTTTTTACGTCAGTTATACATTAACCGCCGTAACAAACAGAAGCGGGGGGCGTTTGATACGTCTGTTATTCAATAACCGACGTAAAAAATGCGGTTTTTGAAGGCCTTTTTACGCCGGTTATAAAATAAGCGACGTAAAAAAAGAATCCGCAGATGTTTTTGACGTCGGTAATGGAATAACCGACATAATAAAACACGGATTTTGAGCCGTTTATAACGTCGGTAATAAAATAAAAGACGTAAGAAAAGAATCCGAGGAAGGTTTTTACGACGGTTATTGAATAACCGACGTTATAAATGTTTTAAAAAAAATTATAACGTCGGTTATTGAATAACCGACGTGATAACTCATTTAAAAATTTACCCAGACCCGTGGATTGTCATTTGCGAGTTTACCTTCGACAGTCGCGACTCGTCTCTCTCGCGCGTAAACCCGAATCGGCTCGTCCATTTCGTTGGTTTAGATTCGTTTTTCGATCATCGTTTCTCATATTTAATCTCCTCGGATCAATCATCTAAACTCGCAGCACTCAGGTAATCCTCCCACTCGTTCGTTTTTTTTTTCGCGGATAGTATATATATTTGTGTTGTGATTTTTTTGTTGAAACTAGGTAAGATTCTTAGATTGCAAACCCTTTTAACTATTTTTGGCACCATAATCTTATTTATCATCCCTAGATCTATTAGTTCGACTTGAAATATTGACTAATTTTATGATTTCACTAATTTTTCATTGTTTTCTATAAATCCCCGAGAGGGTTTGGGCGTGTCCATTTGGATGGGGTGTCCAGGGGGTGTCCAAGGGGTTGGATGGGTGTGGGGGGCTGTCCAAGTGGGTGGCGGCCTCTCCAGAGGGTATTTGGGGTTGTCCAGGTGGGTGGGGGGGCTGTCCAGAGGGTTGGGGGATGTCCAGGGGGGTGTCCAAGGGGGTAGGGGTGGGGGGTGGTGTCCAGGAGGGGTAGGGGGCTATTCGGAGGGGTGGGGGGCTGTCCGGAGGGGTCGGGGGGTGTCCAGGGGGGTTTACAAGGGGGTGGGTGGGAGTGGGGGGCTGTCCAAGGGTGTGGGCGGGTGTTGGGGGGTGTCCAGGGGGGTGTCCAAGCAGGTCGGGGGTGGGGGTTGTGTCCAGGAGGGGTGGGGGTGCTTTCTAGAGGGGTCGGGGGCTGTCCAGAGGGGTCAGGGGGTGTCCAGGGTGGTGTCCAAGGGGATGGGTGGGTGTGGGGGGCTGTCCAAGGGGGTGGCGGCCTGTCCAGAGGGGTCGGTGGGGTGTCCAGGGGGGTGTCCAAGGGGGTGGATGGGTGTGGGGGGATGTCCAAGTGGGTGGCGGCCTCTCCAGAGGGTATTTTTGGTTGTCCGGGTGGGTGGGGGGGCTGCCCAGAGGGTTGGGGGATGTCCAGGGGGGTGTCCAAGGGGGTCGGGGGTGGGGGGTGGTGTCCAGGAGGGGTGGGGGGCTGTCCGGAGGGGTCGGGGGGTGTCCAGGGGGGTTTACAAGGGGGTGGGTGGGTGTGGGGGGATGTCCAAGGGTGTGGGTGGGTGTTGGGGGGTGTCCAGGGGGGGTGTCCAAGGGGGTAGGGGGTGGGGGTGGTGTTTAGGAGGGGTGGGGGGCTGTCCAGAGGGTTGGGGGGTGTCCAGGGGGGTGTCCAAGCAGGTCGGGGGTGGGGGGTTGTGTCCAGGAGGGGTGGGGGTGCTTTCTAGAGGGGTCGGGGGATGTCCAGAGGGGTCGGGGGTGTCCAGGGTGGTGTCCAAGGGGATGGGTGGGTGTGGGGGGCTGTCCAAGGGGGTGGCGGCCTGTCCAGAGGGGTCGGTGGGGTGTCCAGGGGGGTGTCCAAGGGGGTGGATGGGTGTGGGGGGCTGTCCAAGTGGGTGGCGGCCTCTCCAGAGGGTATTTGTGGTTGTCCGGGTGGGTGGGGGGGCTGCCCAGAGGGTTGGGGGGTGTCCAGGGGGGTGTCCAAGGGGGTAGGGGGTGGGAGGTGGTGTCCAGGAGGGGTGGGGGGCTGTCCGGAGGGGTCGGGGGTGTCCAGGGGGGTTTACAAGGGGGTGGGTGGGTGTGGGGGGTTGTCCAAGGGTGTGGGTGGGTGTTGGGGGTGTCCAGGTGGGTGTACAAGGGGGTAGGGGGTGGGGGTGGTGTTTAGGAGGGGTGGGGGGGCTGTCCAGAGGGTTGGGGGTGTCTAGGGGGGTGTCCAAGCAGGTCGGGGGTGGGGGGTTGTGTCCAGGAGGGGTGGGGGTGCTTTCTAGAGGGGTCGGGGGCTGTCCAGAGGGGTCGGGGGGTGTCCAGGGTGTGTCCAAGGGGATGGGTGGGTGTGGGGGGCTGTCCAAGGGGGTGGCGGCCTGTCCAGAGGGGTCGGTGGGGTGTCCAGGGGGGTGTCCAAGGGGGTGGATGGGTGTGGGGGGCTATCCAAGTGGGTGGAGGCCTCTCCAAAGGGTATTTTGGGTTGTCCGGGTGGGTGGGGGGGCTGTCCAGAGGGTTGGGGGATTTCCAGGGGGGTGTCCAAGGGGCTAGGGGTGGGGGTGGTGTCCAGGAGGGGCGGGGGGCTGTCCAGAGGGGTCGGGGGGTGTCCAGGTGGGGTGTTATATCTTACTATATTTTGTTTAAAAAATAATATTCAAGCATATTTTTTTAAATACACATCGATTTGTTTTATATTTCAAAATTGTTTACATTCAAATTATGATTTTTTTCATATAAACATATATTTGTCTTATCTAAAAAATATATATATTTTTGCTATTTGTTATAGGTAATAATGAGTCGAAGTTGGATTACGGCACATCGAATGAGCAATGAATATGAGGAAGGTGTTGATGCCTTTTTGTAATTTGCTAAACGAAATGTTCCAAGTAGTGACATTTTTTTCTGTCCATGCCTGAAATGTCTGAATATGAAGAAGTTGAAAAGTAGAGAGATAAAAGATCATCTGATTTGTCATGGTTTCAATCTGAGTTACAACCCTTGGATTTGGCATGGTGAAACTGGACAGAATGTCACTGATGATAATGAATCGCAAGATGGTAACTCCGATGGAATTGAAGAAATGATTCGCGATATTGTAGAAGAACAAATTGAGATAGAACTGACAGTTGCACGTCTATATGGTGATGCCGAAAAACCATTATATCCTGGTTGTACAGATTTTACGGTTTTTTCGGCGGTGTTAAGATTGATTAACCTGAAGGCGAAACATGGATGGAGTGATAGAAGTTTTACAGAGCTGCTACAATTGATGAAAGACATTCTTCCAAAAGATAACGATCTTCCAGATTCACATTATAAGGCCAAAAAAATATTATGCCCGATGGGATTGGGATACAGGAAAATACATGCCTGTCCGAATGACTGCATTATATATAGGAAGGAATATGAATTCCTGAATGAGTTTCCTAAATGTGGGACATCACAGTATAAGGTGAAAGAAAAATCACAAGCTGATGTAGAGATTACAAAGCTCCCTTCAAAGGTATTTTGGTATCTTTCTATAATTCCTCGTTTCAAACGTTTATTTGCTAATTCACATGATGCAAAAAGGTTAAGATGGCATGCTGATGAGCGGGTATGTGATGGAAAAATACGTCATCCAGCTGATTGTCCACAATGGAAGAAAATTGATGCCCAGTACCCTACATTTGGAAATAAAATTAGAAATCTGAGACTAGGCTTGTGCACAGATGGAATGAATCCATACCGAACCCTCAGTAGCATACATAGTTCATGGCCTGTTTTATTGGTAATTTACAACCTCTCTCCTGAAGTTTGTATGAAGCGCAAATATGTCATGTTGAGTATCATGATCTCTGGTCCAAAGCAACCCGGCAATGATATTGATGTATACTTGTCACCGCTGATTGATGATTTGAAACTGTTATGGGCTGATGGTATTAGGGTGTATGATTATTATAAAATGGAATATTTTCAACTGCATGCAGTGCTTCTATTCACTATAAATGACTTCCCAGCATATGGAAGACACAGCTGATTCTTTTATAATGGCAACACATGCCAAACAAATTTTCTATGTAGTAGATCAATCAGATATGCAGTGGGCTGTTGTTTTACAAGGGAAAAAACAATATGTTGGTGAGGATGAATTTGATGAAGATGCTGATTTATGTGAGATCCCTACTTCCATGGAAATATTAACAGAACATAATGATGAGTATGTTGAAGACATGGTTTGTGCCATAAGGAACGATCACGACAAAGGAATTTGGGAAAACAATCCAACTGTACATTCCTAAAATTACAGGTAACACATGTTTATTTCTTGTTTACATTTAGTTTTTTCATATAATGTTAGATATTGTAAATTTTTTACTTATTAAAACATGTATCAAACCAAAACGATAAAACAATAAAACCCGTAAAGAGGAGAAGTCCTGGGCGCACCGGCTGGCCGGTGGTGGATCACCGGTTGGCCAATGGTCCAGAGAAAAGCTCTGTCTAGTCCACCGGCCGGCCGGTGATGAGCCAGCGGCCGGCCGGTGGTCCAGACAGAGAGGAAGGCTCTCTGTCTGGTCCACCGGCCGGCCGGTGGTGATCCAGCGACCGGCCGGTGGTCCAGAGAGAGGAAGGCTCTGTCTGGTCCACCGGCCGGCCGGTGGTGATCCAGCGGACGGCCGGTGGCACCAGGCAGTGGGCAAGTCTACTGCCTGGGTCCTCCGGCTGGCCGGTGAGCTCACACCGGCGGACCGGTGGACTCAGTGAGTTCACTTTTCAGCTTTCTTGGGCCAACTCCTTGGCAACCTTTTGCCTGTGTTTACCATGTTTATCATTGTTTAACATGCTTACCATATTACCAATGTTTACTATTATGTAATTTAGTACACTTTTCTATTTTCTGATTAAGTAATATTACAATATTTGAATTTGTATATTTGTGAACTAATGTTTGTTTTTTTTGATTTGAAGGAAAATGATAGATCAATCAGTTGATCATCCACATGATTCTGGAGATGAGCATATTGGTCATACATCTGGGGAGGAACATTCACATGCTCCTATTACGAAAAAGAGTTCAAAGGTTGGTAAGCGTGGGTGCACATGTTTACCAAAATTATCACTTGCCCGTACGAAGGAGGAGAGGATAGTCGTGGAGTTTGATTATGATGATCTTCCTAGAGGTCCAAATGCTAAAGATTTTAAGGGTTTTGTAGCAACTCAGGCTAAGAGCAAAGTAAGCATTCTCTATGATGATTGGAGAAGTGTGGATAAGGCGATAATTTCTAAGCTGTGGGAGACCATTTTGGTAAGATCTTTTGCTATTGTTTGACTGTTCTTTAAATTTTTCTAGTATATATAATATTTTTAACTTCTTTTTTATCAGATGACATTTGATATTCCTGACACTGGAGGAGTCAGGAAGAAATGGTTATCATTGGCTGCTAGGAGATGGAGGGATTTCAAATCAACCCTCTCATTTGATTTCATTTATGGTCATAGGAGTCGTGAGAATCCATGTCGTATATATCCTTTTATAGATGAAGACACATGGAGACAATTTTTTGAAATTAGAATAAAAGAATCATTTTTGGTAAGGGCAATGTAAACTTTTATAAGCTTTCTTATATAAATGATCTTATTATTGTTTTGTTAATGATTACTTATTCTTAATTTACAGAAAATAAGGAAAGCTCATCAAGAGATCCAATCTAAAAATGTATACCCTCATAGTTTATCTCGGGGAGGGTATGCATTATTGGAAGAACAAATGATGGCAGAAAAATTTCAACAACTAAGAGATGAGTCTTCAAGCTCTGGAGAGGTGGCCCCTCCATCCCCTCCATCTAGACATGAGAAATGGAAAAGAGCTCGGAAGGGCAAAAAAGGACAATATCTTTCGGGAGAATCGAGACTCGTAGTTGAGAGGATTGTAAGATATCTATTTTATTTATTTAAGTTTACTATTTTCGTCATATATTTCCAATCATTATAGAAATGTTTAATTAATTATTACAGGACTCTCTTGAGGAGAAGAGTTCACAGGGGACATTTACACCATCTGGGAGGGAAGATATTTTATCTGTGGCATTGGGAAAGCCCGAACATCCTGTCCGTGTAAGAGGATATCCGGCAGGTGTATCGGTAAGAAAAGTGTTGCCACGTTCCTCAACTTCTAACGTTGAGGGAGTTTATAAAAAAAATAGAATCCTTGGAGGCTGAAGTCCATAATATTAATGTGACAATGGAGGACAAGATTGGAGCATCGGTGCAGTTTATGTTTGCAGACTTGCAAAGTCAATTTCAGGGTGCAGCTCCCACTCCACCTCTCCCAGTAGCTCCCACTCCCCCACCTCAGCCTGCGGACCCCATTTTTGATCCTCCTCCTCCGCCGCAGCTACCTACTTATTGTGAGTTGTATTTTGATGATCCTCAACATCATATAGTTGCATATGGGATGGTATATTGTATAGGAGATACAGTTCATCATCAACAGTTAGAGGTAGAGAATCAGAGGGTCACTGTACAGGATATTATAGATAGATCAGCTCGGATACCATTACCTGCAGATGAGGTGATGACAGTTGGACATAGTATCGGCCATTTTTTACTTTGGCCATCCAGACTTCTTCGACTCATTACCATAGAGGTATGGATGTTATATCTTTTATTTTATATTTTTATTAATGTTTTATCATTTGAAAACTAATATATTTTTCAATTTATTTTTACAGGAATACTTCAAAGGTAAAGAAATACTGTATAGACAACAACAAAGACAGATAGTTATGACATCAGATGCAGATACTAGCAGTCTTGACAAATTGTCAAGATATTCAAATTTTTTGGCGGATCATTATGACTTTACAATGGAAGCTCATGTCTGTGGACGTGAACTAAGTGTGGGGATTATGAAAACTGATATCATGGAGTTTGTCACTGGAGATAAGTTGGGAATCAACGTGGTGCAAATTTTTATCATGTAAGTCTTAACACCTTTTACTTGCGTTATATTTATTAAAAATGTATACTTATGTCTGCTTTGTATTAGGTATCTGTATAAAATTTGTGAGAGGAATGAGATGACAGATGTATATGGATTCGTGGACCCACAATTGATTTCCCCTGAAGCATGTGCATTGGATGAGGAACAAAGAATGCTTTATATTGCTGATAGATTTGAAAAGAATGTAATCACACAGTGTTGGATGATGCCTTTTTGTGAGAGGTATGAAACACATCCCTCTCAAAGAGTTAATTATCTTTTAACATAAAAAACCACTAACGTTAAATTTCCTTTTATCAGGGATCATTGGATGTTAGGGGTTTTTTGCCCTAGGGAGAAAACACTTTATTGGATATGCTCTCTCCATGATGATGTGCGAGAAAGTTTTAAGAATATATTGGAAACGTAAGTTTCAATTTCACAATAGTTTTATATATTATAATGAATTTTAAATTTACCCCATTCGTATTATTTTCTAACAGGGCATGGGTCCACTATCGAAAAAGCGCAAAGAAAAGGAATTTCAAGATCAAATATGTACATGCGAAGGTAAATATCCATTTATAATTTGTACATTTTGATTTATTACATAAAAATAATATATTGAATTTACACTCATTCAAACAGAAATGTCATGAGCAACAAGGCATCATCGAATGCGGATATTACATGTTAAGATTTATGTATGAAATAATAACAACTGGGACAGTTCTGAGTTTTGACCTGGTAAGATTTCCTCTTTCTCATAATATTTCAATTTGATTTCTTCATTATACACGTTGACTACTATCATTTTCCTTTGTAGCTTTTTGATGACCCTCAACCCTTTACTGCTGAAGATATCAAACACTTACAAGTGGAGTGGTCAAATTATTTTACAGGTTTGATTGACTTTTAGTTGTTTGTAATGTAAAATGTAATTTTGAATATTGTCAATGTAATTGTGTATTTCGCAGTCATTTAGGTTGGATTTAGTTTTTTTTGAAGTTGACAGTGTAGGTTTTGAATGTTATATAAGTGAATGTTTAATTTTTCTCTACTTCTTGTTTTGGTCTACTGTTGATGGTTTTTCTGGTCTGGATTTTGGTATGGGGGGAGAGGTTCCAAGGGGGTGGGTGGGTGTTTGGGGGGTGTCCAAGGGATATGGGAGGGGTGTCCAAGGTGTGTTTCGGGTTGTCCAAGGAGTCGGTTGGGTGTAAATGAGGGTGGGGGGGGGGGCTGTCCAAGGGGTGGGGGTGTCCAAGTGGTGGGGGTGTCCAAGGGATATAGGAGGGGTGTCCAAGGGGTGTTTGGGGCTGTCCAAGGGGATGGGGGGGTTTCCAAGGGGTAGGGGGTTTCCAAGGGGTCGGGGGGGTGTCCAGGGGGTGGGGGGGCTGTCCAAGGGGTGGGGGGTGTCCAAGGGGTGGGGGTGTCCAAGGGATATGGGAGGGGTGTCCAAGGGGTGTTTGGGGCTGTCCTAGTGTTCGGGGGGTGTAAATGAGGGTGGGGGCTGTCGAAGGGGTGGGGGGGTGTCCAAGGGATATGGGAGTGGTGTCGAAGGTGTCTGGGAGTTCTGTCCAAGGGGCCGGTTGGGTGTAAATGAGGGTGGGGGGGCTGTCCAAGGGGTGGGGGTGTCCAAGGGGTGGGGGTATCCAAGGGATATGGGAGGGGTGTCCAAGGGGTGTTTGGGGCTGTCCAAGGGCTCGGGGGGGGTGTCCAGGGGTCGGGGGGGTGTCCAAGGGGTCTGGGAGGGCTGTCAAGGTGTGGGGGTGTCCAATGGGTGTTTGAGGCTGTACTAGGGGTCTTGGGGGTGTAAATGAGGGTGGGGGTTGTCCAAGGGGTGGGGGTGTCCAAGGGGTGGGGGGTGTCCAAGGGATATGGGAGGGGTGTCCAATGGGTGTTTGAGGCTGTACTAGGGGTCGTGGGGGTGTAAATGAGGGTGGGGGGGCTGTCCAAGGGGTGGGGGTGTCCAAGGGTTGTGGTGGGGCTGCAATGTGGTGGGGGAGGGCTGGCCAGGTTGTTAGGTGGGTATAGATGAGGGTGGGGTTCAGTTGGGGCTTGGGGGAGGGCTGGCATGGTTATTTTTGTTGTTTGGTTTCTGGTTGCTTTTTGGTGAGAGCAGTGCAATTATTTTAAAAAAATATATATCGCTTTCATGTCGGTTATTTTATAACCGACGTGGTAAATAAATCGGTAGGGGTTTATCACGTCGGTTTTTTCGAGAACCGACGTGATAAACGATATCCCAGGCGTTTTATCACATCGGTTTAGAAAATAACCGACGTGATAACCCCCCCCCCCCCACATATTTATCACGTCGGTTATTATATGAACCGGCGTGATAAACACCGTGATGTTAGGGATGTTACGTCGGGTTTTAAATAACCGACGTAAAAAACGTTATTTATAACGTCGCCTAAAAACCGACGTAAATAATGAAAAATAACCGACGTAAAAAATGTTTTCTGCACTAGTGCCAACTACTTCTGAAGGCTTTTCCAAAAGTTAGAAGTGAACCTGGGATCACGATCAGATATAATGGAGAGAGGAATTCCATGTAACCTGACTATCTCTTTAAGATAAAAACGAGATATTTGATATAGGGAAAAAGTATCTCGTATGGAATGGAAATGAGCATATTTAGTCAAGCGATCAACAATAACCCAGATTGCATTATTACCCTGAGGTGTATTCGGCAATCCCACAATGATGTCCATGGATATATTCTCCCATTTCCACTCTGGAATGGGTAAAGGCTGAAGCAACCATTTCGGTAACTGCCGCTCTGCTTTAACCTGTTGATAGGTCAAACACTTCACAGTAAAATCATCAATACTTCTTTTCATTTCATCCCACCAGTAATACTCCCGCAGATCTCTATACATCTTAGTACTTCCAGGATGAACTGAAAACGGAGAAATATGAGCTTCACATAACAACTCTCTCTGTTCAAATGTGAATCACAAGGAACACACAATTTCTTCTCAAATCTCAAAACACAATCATTATCAATGTTGAATTCAGGCAACTTACCTTTCTGAACCAGCTCTACCTTTTTCTGCAACTCACTATCTTGCTTCTATGCTTTCTTGATTCTGTCTGATAGAGATGATTTCACTGATACCTGAAACAAAACAGAAGGACATCCTGCACCAAAAACTTCTATGCCAAAGTTCATCAAATTCTTAACCAATGGATCACATTCAAAACACAACATTGTTAATGAAGCATTACTTTTTCGACTCAAAGCATCAGCCACTTTATTTTATTTTCCGGGATGGTAATGAATTGTACAATCATAATACTTGGTTAATTCTAGCCATCTCCTCTGTCTCATTTTCAATTATTTCTGAGTGAATATATACATTAAACTTTTTTGATCAGTTTATATTTCACACTTTACTCCATACAAATGAGGCCTCCAATTTTTTAAAGTGAAAACAACAGCAGCTAATTCCAAATCATGTGTAGGGTAATTTACCTCATGAGTTTTCAACTGTCATGAAGCATAAGAAATTACCTGATCATTCTGCATTAGGACACAACCAAGTCCTTTCAATGAAGCATCACTGTAGATAACAAACCCCCCATTCCTGGAAGGTAGTGCCAAAACTGGAGCATTCACCAATCTTCTTTTCAATTCCTGAAAACAATCATCACATTCTTTTGTCCAGATAAACTTAACACCCGTCCGAGTTAGCTTAGTCATTGGACTAGATAACCATGAAAAATTTCTAACAAACCTTCGGAATTAGGCTTCGAAATTATGGAATCTATGAATCTCAACTACATTTGTGGGTCTTGGACATTCTTCAACAACCTCTGTTTTTGCAGGATCCACAGTTATGCCATTTTTTGAAACAATGTGACCAAGGAAAGAAATTTTTTGTAACCAAAACTCACAATTGCTGAATTTTCCATACAGTTTATTTTCATTTATGGTTTGAAATATAAACCTTAAATGTCTTTCATGTTCCTCTTTACTTTTATAAATAACAAAAATATCATCAATAAAAACAACCAACATTTTTCACCTGAGTCAACTGAGCCATCGCTGCAAAAAACTGTTTAGTTCTGATTCTGACCATCTTAGGATACTGATTTGAAAGGTCATTTCACTCTGTATTCCTTCCCATAAAATCTATTCTATTGCCTCTATGAAAAACCATTCTTAACAAAGAAATATATTAGGAGAAGAAACATGGTAATATTTAAATGCTATATCATTTCAATTTGACCAAAAAAAATATTTTTGGATAATCATTTAATAGAACTCTAACTCCTAAAGTTATCTAAACCAACCTCTGATACCAACTATAAGGCCCCAGCCTTAATCCTTACTTAATCTTGAGTTATTACAAGATTACACATTGAGGAACTTTTCAGGTTTATAGTTCTAGAGAATTAGATGATAAAACTTTCATTACATTCCATATTTAAACAAAGTGGTTACATAAAGATAGTATTCATTTTTCCCATCAACGGAAACATATTTAAAATAAAACATGGATTCTTCCTTGACACTTCCTTGACATTATCATATCATGTACCTTTACCTTGACTTGTGAAAAACATTTCAAAAAAACTTTGGATGAGAATACAAATCTTAGTAATGGATATAAAAATATGGAAAGGTAACATGATTACATATATACATAAGAATGAAATCATACTTTTCCCATAAAACATAATCACTTTAACATACCTCATCAAATTATGAATAAATCATAGAAATCATAAGACATAAAGGTAACTTGAGGCATTCATAACATTCTTATGTAGGGAGTAACCCTCTTAGTTCCGTTTGGAATACCCATCACAGTATATTCCCTAAATCTCTTCATAGAAACCTTAACGTTTCACTCTTTCGCGTTACCCAATGCATTGGAGAGCTATATCGGTCTCACCCTCCCTTAGTTTATCACGGAACCACCCATCTTCATAATAATGCCCAAGAACCATAACATAATCGTATCACATAAAACATACATAAAGGAAACATAACATTTCCACATTTCAATCACAAGATATCAATAAAACACATTGATATAATATAAAAATTATGAAAACCATTTTCAATACCAAAATAAAAGAAAAGTAAAACATGTTAATTATTTTTCTTTTAAAAAACGGTATGGCTTGTAGAGGAAGCCGAAACTCAAATAATGGTCACGGCGGCGGAGAAGTTGTTGTCGCCGCATACGTACGAAAAAAACATTCCCTTTTGTCGTTTAGTAAATGCTTCGTATAAAAAATATTCATTTTGAATAAATGTAAAAGTCAAAGGGTTTTATACACCATAGAAAAGAAGGTTGTGTATAAAACAAAATGTGCCTCAATTAAAGTATATTGAGACGAATTCCCATACAAAGTTCATTTTTTAAATAAAATATATCTATTATGTGTATTAACTATATTTACACATAAAGAAAGTAGAAATACAAGATAGGACATAATAATATAATGACATAATTTGAATGTAGGATATTAACCCAAAGAATGGAAATTTGGTTAAGAAGTTCCCTTACCTCGGGTCCGACTTGACTCGATCGTTCTTTAGCCTCCAGAATAATAAACATGAGATAATTTCTAATTTCTTAAGAACCTTTTTCAAGTTCATTATTCCTTTTATATCACTTATTACCATGTCATTAACACTATGTCATTATTTAAGTTAATAACGGTCATTTTAACGATCATTAGTACTTGAGTAAAAAATAAAATCTTTATAATTATAAGTTTTTCATGTATACATTATATCCAGATTTATACTCATGATGTAGATATCATATATATCATATATATCCAGTATATACATGAAGTTATAATATTACATAACTTTTAGAGGTAAGAAATGACATGCACCATTCATGGAAACGGAAAGCCGTACGTACGCATGAACGCTACTTTCATTTCTATTTCATTTTTTATGGAATGGAATCATAATTATATAAAGGTATATTATAATTACAGTATAATATCATATATAATACCATTAATTACATCCTTTATACATCCCACATATGGCATTAACGAATCAAATCACTTTGAGGGGGTGGTAGTCAGTACTTCCTAAAATGAAGATATCGCGTTTACCCATAATGGAAACCATAAAGGTATGATATAAATTAAAAATACAGAAGCTTAAGGAAAACATAAACATATTATATATCATATAGAAATATAGTGATATCTTAATTGCCACCTTTTAAGGTGTTAAAAGAATATTGAACAATCATCGTTTCGTGAGTCAGAAATTCACCATCCACGGAAACAGTATGTTCTTTAACCATTAGATGTAGGTGTGTGTAAGTGTAGCTCGAATAATTCTTATAAAAACATCCTAGTATATGGGAGATACTGGTTTTGTTACAAAATAAATGAATAAAAAGAGTTTATGGGGTTGAAGAAGCAAAATAAAACAGAAGAACACAAGAGAAGACACTACCTTTAAATCGGGTAACTCTTTTTGATTTGAGCTCAAAGGCTTCCTTGGGAAGACTTATGCCCAAAGTGAGGCTTCTAGGAGTTATAGAGGGATGTTTAGAGACAAAATGGGCAGGTTTTGGCAGATCCAAAGGCTTTGGAAGTGTGGGTAAGGTGGTAGAGGTGGGGGCCTTTTATAAGAGGAGAGGAGGGGAACTCTTGGAGAGTAAAGAAATGTTACTTTATTTTAAAATGAGTTTCGGATTTAAAAGGTCCCACATTGATATAATGCGAGGATAATGTGATAAGAGTTCGAAATATACCCATCCAATAGGTTTTTGATAAGTATAGATCTTAGATTTTATATTATCTTTTCATTTTATTTAAATCGTTAAATAATGAGGTAATCACTCTATCATCATGATGTCATTTATAATTTAATTTATAAAATGTCTAAAAATTATAAAACAATTACTATGATGTAGCAAATATTTTTATCTTTCCAATGACTATTTATAGTCAAAAATATTACTTGTATAACCCCATTTAAAAATTGTTTTAGTAAAACAACTCATGTTTGTGTCATTTTCATTTTTACTTTAAATAAAAGGCATTACTGTCTTTATCTTACCCAAGTGGAACCATGGGATCCCAAAAATCGACCCATGGGTTTTCTTGGTCGGCCATGACACATAAAATAAGGGTAGTACATGTGTCAAGTTCATTTCATATTATTAAAACATTATTCTTACCTTAAATTACACTAATTACCTCTAATCGTAATTAAAAACCTAAAAGTTACTATTCATCAAAAAATTATTTTAATCCCATTGAACCACATTTTACTTCTTAATGACAACCATGTATGTCGGATTTTTGAAATTCAAAACACAGAGGTGGTAAAATTTCATTTAAACGAAAAATCAGTTTTTTAAGTACCACTTAGTGGTTTCACTATTCATCAAAAATTGAAGTTTTTCAGAAAAATACCAAAACATCACCCTAAGCTATATTTGATATTCCGAATTCAAAAATGAATTCTATTTTACAAAATTCGAAACATATAAGTTGCATTAATTAATTTAATAATTAATTCCCGCTGTTAGAGCAAATAGCGTGTTTTTATGAAACAATAAGTATCAAAAGATTGTCACTAGTTTAAGTCCGATTTCAAAGTGAAATTAATTCCAACGACCACTATTGGATTAAATGGTAAAAATCTATTATAATTTCACTTTGAAACCAATTCAAATGATAATATAATAATATAAATAAATTACATTAAAAAGAGGATTTGAATTAAAATACAACTATTCATTAAAAAATGAACTTTATCTGAAAAATACCAAACAAATATCCAATGTAAATTTCAATGTTCCAATCATAAATAATAAGTTTATTTTGAAAAATAGAGCTTATAAAATTGTCAAAAGTTTTATTTAGAAAATGGTTTTCCATCAAAAGGCAGTAAAATAATCTTTTAAAAATATTAGTGTATTCCATGCTTAAGATTGGATTTATTCTCATTTTAAGCCTCTAAAACACTATCTAATTAATTAGAAGACATAGATAAAAATATCTATTATTCATTACTTACTTGGGATGTTACATATATGACCTCCAACATGTGACATATGAACAAATTAGACTAATATGGAAGATCCCAAAAAATACTATGTTTTATCCAATTATGTTTTTTCCCAAATCCATAAATTTCATTTTAGTTTATAATTTGTCCAAATATAAATGGAGTTCATGAAGAGACAATTGATTTTAACTCCATATCATATATCATTTTTGGAGGTCTATCTCTTTCAATGGTTCATTTAATGAAATGATATTTTTTCCTCAAAATGTATTATCTGTTGAAAGGAATCTATTATGACAATGAAAGACAAGGTTTTCTTCCATTGATGAGGATAAATGAATTGTTGTCTCTTATATAGTACATAATTGATTTTGGATCATGTGTACTCTACACATATGACATTCCATATGTAGGGTAGTCACTAATTTTCTATATCAATTCAGCTTTTAGTAGAAAATTTTGTTTTGTAGCAACATCATTTGTATGGATTCCATTACTCTGCAATAATTTCAACTCATCAATCAATGACATCAAATAAATATCAATATTCTATTCCAGATAACCTCAAATTAAAAAGATCAAAATTGTATATGGATCCATCATTAATATCAAATAAACTAAATTGTATAAAGTTATAAATACATTATAACATGAATATTGAAAACCATAAAAACCAAATACAAATAAAACATCACTAGAAAGACCCAATTGCACGTTTCATGCTTCTGTTGGAAAATAGAGATGTACATGGTCAAAATATTGTAATGAGTCCCCATAATAGGGATTGTTTAAGATTTAACCATTAGAAATATTTTATTTTTTCATGAAATCAATGAATATTTTTTTTTGAGACATAAATAAACATAGAAATCTTAATATAAGTGGGGAATACCTTAATTTGTTTATAGGAATCAGTCCATAATTCCCTAGTTGAGATTCTTTATACCTCGCTTGTCTACATGTAGTCTATATGGCCCTAACTGTAATCATTACATAATCATGAGTTATATCTAGAATTCATATTAAGGATCTTTTTAGGTTTAGAATTTTAGAGAATTAGGCCATAACTATTACAATACATCTCACAAATTACAAAGTAGACACTTGTAATCTATCCAATTTTTTTCACAAAAATAAAACTACTTAAATAAACACGATTTATTTTCTTGATATAAATATTTTTAAATTCTTCTTTTCTCTTAATCTTCCTTATACCCTGTAAAAAGCATTCAAAAATCATGGGATGTGTATAAAAATCTAAGTAAAGGGTTATAAATAAGAAATAAAACATTAGACCATCGATACATATAAATCAATGAAATCATACTTTTCACTCATAAAACACAATCTCTTTAAGATTCCTTATGAAATCATAATATTTATGAATAGAAAATATAAATCTTAAATAATTAATGTTGTATGTGCCATTCATAACATACATACATTGTAACTTTCACACCTATATATGGAGTTACATTGGGAATACCCATCATAATATATTCCCTAAATATCATAGGAAACGCATTAAAGTTTTCATCCATCATGTTACCCAATTCATTGGAGAGCTATATCGAGCTCACTTGAAATTGGATTCCCAAGGAACCACCTATGTATGTAAACAATTCCCAAGAACCATAACATAATCATAACACATAAAACAAGCATAAATGAAAGATAACATTTCTACATTGCAATAACAATATATCATTTCAAAATATTAACATAATCAATGTTTATAAAAAACATTTTCAATATCAAAATATGTAAAAAGGTTAAATGGTATTTATTTTCCTTATATAAAAGTAACATATTGTTAAAGAAACCAAATATCCAATAATGATTGCGGCAGTAGAAAGGTTATTGTCATTGTGTACATTAAAAATAAACATTCCCTATGTAATTTAGTAAAATTATTCATAAAAAAGATTAATTTTTAAAACCATTTAATTAAATTAAATTAAAAATGTTATAATTGTACACTGTATAAAATATGGGTGTGTATAAACCAAAATATTCCTTAATGAAAGGATATTGAGATGAAGTCCCTTACAAAGATCATTTTTTAAATAAAATAGATGGATTATGTGTATTCACTATAAGTACACATAAGTAATGTATAAATACAATATAATGCATCAAAATATAGTTTTTACGTAATCATATCATAACAAAAAAAATGTAGAAGATTAACCGAATGAATGGAAATTGGGTTATTAAGTTCCCTTACCTTGACTCTGACTTGTCATGTAAGTTCTTTGTTATTACTAAATAATAAACCTAAGTTATATTCTAATTTCTTAAAAAATCAAGTTTATTTTTTATTTTATATCAATTATTACCTCATTATATAAATTACATAAATATTTATGTTATATTGTTCATTTGGTCAATATTTGGTTCTTGAGTCAAAACTTGAATTGTTAAAATTACAAATTATCCATGTGGTCAAAATTCCATTATGTAAAAATTGATATTCATGATTTATATGACATATATATCATATATATCCATTATATATATTTATTTATAATATTACATAACATATGGAGATAAGAAATGAAATGTAATGTTCATGAAAATGGTAAGTCGTACGTATGTATGAATGCTACATTCATTTATTTTTCATATTTAAAGGAATGAAAACTAAATGATACATAGGTATATTATAATTACATAATAATATCATATTTTATATACATTAAAAAATTTCAATAAATCCATCCTTTATAAATTCCATGTATGGCCTGAATGAGTAATTTCACTTTGAGGGGGCAGCAATCCGTACTACCTCAAATGAAATTATCATATTTACCAGTTAAGGAAACCATAAATGTATTCTATAAATGAAAACAAAATCATAGAGAAAATATAAATATAATATATATATATATATATCACATATAAATACATTTCCATCATAATGGCCACCATGGGAGGTGGTAGGGGAAAATTGAACCATCATCGTTTCGTGAGGTAGTAGTTCGTAGTACATAGAAACAGTATGTTCATATCCATTTGATGGAGGTGTGTGTATGTGTAGTTAGAATCCTTCTTAAAAAACATCCTAGTATATTATGGATACTTGTGTTTTTATGTAACAAAAGAATAATAATATAATAGAGAGTGAAGAAGTAAAATAATAGAAAGGAACTTTTGAGAAGACAATGCCACATAAAACGTGTAACTCCCTTTAAACCAATATGAGGAAAATAGGGGTGTTTTAAGATTATGTGTGTATATTTTTTATGTGAAATGGTGCTTTAGAGGTGTGACTAAATGGGGAGGGGTGATTCCCTTTAATAAGAGGGAGGGGGCACTTTAGGAATGTTTTAATGTATTATTTCATTAGAAAATTATTTTCAGTTTAAAAATGTCATAAAGTCATTTATTTAAAATATAATATGTTATTTGGTCTAAAAACACTCAAATAATATATTTTATATAATTCTTCGTCTCATATTTAACCATGTATTTTATCTTTAACCCTAAATTAAAAAATTTAACTCTTACTATGTCTTCTTGTTTATTCATCATATATGGTTACTATAGTTACTATAAAATGACAAAAGAACCGGAACATGTTCATTAATGACATGTTAATAATTATCTATGAAATTGGGGTGAATATTATATTTTTAGGACTATTATATCATTTAATAAATTAATATTTGTTTTAAAAACTCATTTATGACAATTTTTATACTATTCAGGTCATGACTTTATAAAAATCCACAAAAACATGATACTATCAAATAAACATAATTAATTAAAATATAAAAAGTAATACTCGTCCATAAAATTATTGTATGGCACAAAAAGTTTTATAATAAATTTATTTTATTATTTATAATCTCATATATTTATATCATTCATTAATAAGTTAATCTCTACATCAGCATTGTGTCATAAATATATTTTTTTTATTTGATGTCTAAAAATAATAAATAAAATACAATGATGTATTAAATATTTGTATCTTTATAATTTATTTTTTTATTACAATATATCACATGTATAACCCCATATAAAAATTTTTGTTTCAAAAAATACATGTTTTTGTTATATTTTTCATTACATTAAATTAATTCTTATAAAATGTCAGTTTCTCATCAATGTGGCTCCATGGGGTCCCATAATCGAACCAAGGATGACCATGGATAAAATAATCTCATAAAAGAATATTTGGACATGTGTTAGGGTCGTCTAATATTATTATAATATTATTTTTTTACCCATATTTAAGATATTTACCCTTTAACCATGGTGAATAAAATAATTACTGAAGTTACTATTAATATTGTAAAAAAATAAAAGGTACCTATTTACACAATTTGAAACCAATAATTCCATTTATGGTATCCATTTCTCAAAATTAAAAATAAAGAAGTTGGATAAATTAATTTAAAATTAATTCTCGTTTTCAAAACCAAAAAATGTGCATTTAAGGAGTAAAAACTACCAAAAGATTGACATGTGTGTATGTACAATTTAAAAGTAAAATTACATCCAATGACAAATATTTTATTAAATGAAAAAAATATAATCCAATTACACTTTAAAACAAATTAAAATTACAATCTATATATAAAAATAAATTAGATGAAAATGTCGTTTTCTCTTAAAATGTGGTATTTTTCACTATTCATTAAAAATGATTTTTTTTCTGAAAATTACAAGACATTTATCCAAAGTAAATATTAATATCCCTATTATATAGAAGAAGTTTATTTTTTTCAAATAAAATTTATAAGAGTGAAGAAAACTAGATTTAAAAAGGTTTATCCATCCAAAGAAGGTAAACCAACCTTTTAAAAATATTACAGTATTTCATGCTTAAATTCAGATTCGTTCTTATTTTAAGCCTCTAAAATTTATTGGATAAATGTAAAAACATTTAAGAAACATGTATAATCATATTTTATTTAGTTCAGATCATTATTATCAATATAATGACAATTCAATGATTATTCACTAACTACCATTTACAATAATCATAATATTTTTATATTATTGTTTAGTATAACTCAAGGTTTTGTGAAACATAATATTTCAACAAAACCCTTTGTTGCGTGTCGAGTAGGATATCTGAAAAAGAACACCCTTTATGAAATATTCTCTTCAACCATATATATATTTAAATAAAACCTTTACCTGATGAATTACCTTATTTTGCAACACTTACACTCTTTGGTCAAGAATCTAGACTGGTTGTTTCTCATAAGAAATATTCTCTTCCAACAAAACTATATATAGACGGAAAACATGACATGGATGTACCCTATAATTTCTCAACATTTAATCATGAAAATCATTGTGTACCTAGGATATACATAGAGTTAAATCCACTCTGTAGGAAACTAATCAAACATTCTCTAGGATTTCATAGGGTCTCATGAGCATCAGACTCAACATTACCTTTTTACCAAAACACATCACACTTTTCCATGGAGAAACATTGGGAAAGACATGATCACCTACCTCGGATGAAAGATACTTCCTATGGTTATCCTTATAACTTTTCTGCATGTTCTGAGCTGTTCTCATGTGATTCAGAATAAACTGAACCTTTTTTACCATCTCTTCTACCAATTCTGGTCTGGTCGACTCACTTTAACCTACTTCATCCCAAAAATCTAGAGTTCGACATCGCTTCCGATATAATGACTCAAATGGGGCCATCTATATACTAGAATAAAAATGGGTATTATAAGAAAAATCCACCAAAGAAATATGTTGCATCCAATATCTCTGTTAATCCATTGAACATACATGTATCATATAATCCAATATAGTATTGTTTCATTTTGACTATCCATCTGATTGAGGATAAAAAGTTGTACATAAATTCTATTCATATACTAATCACATCTGAATGACCTTCCAAAATTTATATGTAAATATGGGATCATTATCAGATACAATAGAGAGGTACACTCCATTTAACATGAATATGTATTTAATATACAATCAATAATTTTGATCTAAATATAGAGTATCTCAAATAGGATGGAAATGAGAATATTTAGTCAATCAATCAAAAATAACCCTAATTTCATTGTTACCTTGAAATGTCTTTCATAATCCCACTGCTAAATCCATGGAATCATTTTCCCATTGCCACTATGTCATTTTAAAAGGATGAATAATCTTGTTCGGTAACATCTATTCTACATTAACATGTTGACAAGTTAAACACTTCACAGAAAATTCAACAACATCTCTTTTCATTCCATCCCACCAATAATACTCCCAAAGATCTCTATACATTTTAGTACTACAATGATAAACTGAAAACAGATAACTATTAGAATTACATAATAACTCTTTCTTCAACTGGGAATCACAATTCACACATAATATCATTCCAAACCACAAAACATAGTCTTTATCAATGTTAAATTCAAGTAACATACCCTTCTGAACCAATTCTTCCTTTTTCTACAACTCACTGTCTTCTTTCTATGCTTTCTTTATTCTATCTGACAAAGATGATTTCACTCTCACCTAAAAAAAATAGTGGAATTCTCTACACCGACAACATCCAATAAAAAATTCCTCAAATCAAAACCAAAGGAACTTACTCAAAATGTATCATGGTTAATGTAGAATTACTCCTTCGACTCAAAGCATCATTCACTTTATTTTCCTTTCCTGTGTGGTAATGGATCATGAAATCATAATCCTTGATTAATTCCAACAATCTCCTCTACCTCATGTTTAATTCTTTCTTAGTGAATATATACATCAAACTTTTGAGATCAGTATATATTTCACACTTTACTCCATATAATTGATGTCTCCATATTTTTAAAGGAAAAACAATATAATATAATTCTAAATAACGTGTAGGGTAATTTAACTCATGAGGTTTAAACTAACTTAAATAGTAAGAAATTACAAGATCATTATACATAAGTAATCTTCCATGTACTTTCAACGAAGCATCATTATTGATAAAAAAATTCACCATTTCTGGAAAGTAGTGTAGAAACTGAAGCACTCACCAATCATATTTACAATTCTTGAAAACATTCATCTCATTTTTTTCAGATAAATATAACACAATTTTGAGTTAACATAGTCATTGGGCTAGAATACTTTGAAAAAATTTCAACAAACCTCTGGTAATAGACTTCTAAACGAAGAAAAATATGAATCTAGGGTATATTTGTGGGTCTTGTCCATTATTTGACAGCTATTATTTTAGAGGGGTCAATAGTTATGCCATCTTTAGAAAGAATGTAACCAAGGAATGAATTTTTTTTAGCCAACAATCACACTTGACGAATTCCTCACACTGTTTATTTTCATTTAATGTTTTCAATACAACCATTAAATTACTATAATTATCCTATTAACATTTAGAATATAACAAAAACATCATCAATAAATACAACTACAAACATATACAGGAACTCAAAGAAAAATATATTTATAAGATCAATAAATACACCATGTGCATTGGTTAACCCAAAAGGCATAACTAGAAATTCATATCGGTCATATCTAGTACGTAACGTAGTCTTAAAAATGTATACTTCCTTTAAATTCAACTGATGGTACAGTGAACTCATGTCAAACTTTAAAAAATATTGAGCTCTTTGGAGCTGATCAAACAAATCATCGATATGAGCAAAGGATACTTGTTCTTAACAGTTTTGTTACAAAAGGATCTATACTCAATGCAAATTATTATTGAACCATCTTTCTTTTTAACAAACAAGATAGTTTCACCACGTGGTGATGTACTTGGTTGAATTAAAACATTATCTAATAACTCATGCAATTGATTTTTTAACTCTAAAAGTTAATTTTGAGCCATTCGATAAGGGGGGTTTAAAATTGGATTAGCATTATGAACAATTTCAACAATAAATTAAACTTCTCGATCAGGTATTATACCAGTAAAATCATAAAGAAAAACATCAATATACTCATTTACCATTGGCACATCATTAATATGAACAATTCCATTGTTTTTAACAGTTTATGCATGGTATCATTCATTTCAATCTTTTAATAGTTTCTCAGCTTCTTAATATGTTATCAAAAGTAAGGGTCCATTCATAAACTCAAACTAATATTCATTATGAAAAAAACCTCTTTATCTCTGTATTCAATATTATCATGATAAAAAGAAATCCAATATATTACCAAAATAACAAAAAAACTCTAGTAGAGAAAAAAATAATGTTTACATGTAGATTATTTCAGAACAAAAGTATAAGATGGTTATTATAATATCTTTATATCTCAACATTTCCTCCATGTGTTTTTACTACACATTTAGGATTCATATATTGAGATGGAATTCCCAATATACTCGAAAATTTATCATAAATGATATAAAGTGTTAACCCTGGATCAATCAACACATAGGTATAATCAGAATAAAAAAAATGTACCTGATACTACTTTATTTGATGGGACATCATCCACTGAACTAGTTTCAAATATTTTCACCACCCATTTCTATTTTTAGTCTGACTTCATTCCTTCAATTGTTTTTTTTGTTGGACACTCATTTGTATAATGACCCAATTCATTGAACATAAAACATTTTACTAACTGTAAATATGATTTTGTCTTACCATTTCCCTGATATTTTTCAGTGTAATTATGAGCCTTATGTCCCTTTTTATCACATCAAAAACACTTACTAGACTTCAAAATCCATCCCCATGTGAGCATTTTACAAAAAATTTCACAAATTGTTAACTTAAGTTTCTTACCATCATAATTTTTGGAATAGTTCTTCCCTTTCATCTACCACCTCACCCACTTATTATGTTGTTTGTTAAAGAACACATTATCATCATCAAAGTCCATTTCCACCTTCTTCGCACATCAAACAAGTTTTTCAGTACATTTTCACTCACAAGAATCTAAATCCCTTAAATACATTGGCTTTAATACGATGTAAAAAATGATTGATTTTATTATTAAGATCCTGTATGAAATTTATATCATACCGTTCAATTCAAGTTAATTTTTTTTCATAAGTAGCCACTTAGTCATCCTTCTACCTCAATTTCATGAATTTATTTCCATCCTAAGTCAAACCATATTAGGAAAATATTTCTCAAAAAATATTCCTTTGAATTAATCCCAAACAAGAGCATCAATCTTTTTAATATCCTAGATATTTTTAACCATCGACCACCACTGATCGACTTCACCTTCATAATGGTAAATAGAAATACTAACATTTGGATGTTCTCAACACCCCCTGACATGGAAAATCTTTTCCATTTCTTTAATCATCCTTTTAGCTATCATAGGGTCAGGTGATCCTCTGAATAATGGTGGATGTGGCCTCATGAAATTTTCCACTAATGGCATGTTCCTTTTTGGTTGATCTGGCTGATCTTGTTCATGGATACCACTACCATTTGTAGCTTGAGTCAATTGATTCATCCCTTTAACATACTGTTCAGTTCTGATTCTGAATATCTCATTTTTCATATTTTGAATTTTTTTCCTCTTGATGTCGTCCCATCACAACTTCCATCTTTCATCTGTGGAAACCCATTTTGAACACAAAAGTATCATAGGAAAAGAAAAATGGTAATTTTAAAATTCTATATATTTTCAATCTTACCATTAATTAATTTATAGATATTAATTTAACAATATCATCACTCATAAAGTTGTCTAAACTGACCTCTAATACTAACTATAAGTCCCAACCCTTAATCATTTTTTAATATTGAGTTATGTAAATAATTCACATTTATTTTCTTTTCAGGATTAGTTTTTTAGATAATTAGGGCATGACTATTAGATTACATCTCAAAAATAACAATGTAGACACTTCTACTCTATCCAATTGTTTTATAAAAAAATAAACAATCCTTAAATAAAAAAGAATTATTTTATTGGTATAAATATTTTAGAATTATTCATTTATCTTACCTTTCCTTATACCCTATGAAAAAATTTCAAAAACACAGGATGAGCATAAAATTTTGAATAATGGTTATAAAATAAAGAAAGAAAACATTAGTCCATCAATATATATAAGTTATTGAAATTGTAATTTTCAATCATAAAACATAATATCTTTAACATACCACATGAAATCATAATAGTTATTAATAATACATATAAATCATAAATCACAAATATAACATTTTGAATCCATAAAATACTTACATTGTAACTTTCATAGCTATATAGGGAGTAATTATTGGAATGACCATCATATTATATTCCCTAAATATCATAGGAGAAACATTAACAATTACCTCTATCACGTTACCCAATGAATTGGAGAGCTATTTCAGTCTAACCCGACCACGGTTTCTCACAGAACAACCCATATATGTAAATAATTCCTAAGAACCATAACATAATCATAACGCATAAAACAATTATAAAAGAAAGATAATACTTCCACAGTGCAATCACAATATATCATTTAAAAAAATTGACTTATCAATTATTTATAAAAAAATTCAAATCCAACATACATATAATGGGTATATAGTATTTATTTTCTTTTAAAAAATGTTAAGGATTATTAAGGAAAGTAAATATCAAATAGTGCTCACAGCGGCGAAATGGTTTTTGTTGTCATGTAAGTTAAAAATAAACATTTCCTTTTTCCTTTAGTAAAACATTTCATAAAATAAAATATTCCATTTGAAAATTGTTTAATTAAATAAATGAAAAAGGGTATAATTATACACCATATAAAGGAAGGTCATGTATAAACCAAAATACGCCTAAATGAAAAGATATTCAGATAAAGTACCTCACAAAGATTGTTTTGCAAATAAAATAGATCAATTATGTTTATTCACTATATAAAAACATAAGTAATGTATAAATACAAGATAGGACATAAAAATTAAGTTTTTAAATAATCATATAACAACTTAATCAATAAGTATAAGATTAACCGAAATAATGAAAATTGGGTTAAGAAGTTCCCTTACATTGAGTCTGACTTGTCACATATGTTCCTTTTTCTTCTTGAATGATAATATTAATTAATTTATAATTGTATCAGAACCTTTTTTGAGTTTATTATTACATTTATATCACTTATTACCTTGTTATAAACATTTTATAATTATTTCGGTTAATATCGGTCGTTTTGTCGATAATTGTTACTTTAGTAAAAAATGATGTTGTAATAATTAAAATTTTCTATTTGGTCAAAAGTCCAGTATCTCCAAAATGAAATTCTTGATTTAGATATCTTATATCATATATATACATTATATATATGTATTTATAATATTACATAGCATTTTGAGATAAGAAATGAAATGCACCTTTCATGGAGACAGTAAGTCGTATGTACGTATGAACGCTACATTCATTTATTTTCCATAATTAAAGGAATGAAAACTAAATGATACATAGGCATATTATAATTCCAGTATAATATAAAATTTATATATTTTACATTAGTTCATTAACTGTATACTTTATACATTCCTTGTATGGCATGAACGAGTTATATCACATTGAGGGGGAGGTAGTCTTCACTTCCTCAAATTAAATTATTGAATTTACCCATTATGGAAGCCCTAAAGGTATGAAATAAATATTAAAACACATAATAATAAAGACATTATAAATATAATATATATAAAAAATAATTAAAGTTCCATCATAATGACCACCATGATAGATGGTATGGGAAAATTGAATAATCATCGTTTCGTGAGGCAGTAGTTTGTTGTCCACAGAAACAATATGTTAATATAAATTAGATTGTGGTGGGTGTAAGTGTATTTTTAAAACCCATAATAATGAAATCCTAGTATATTGAGGATAATTTTGTTGATATGTAATAAAATAATAATAATTTAATAGATAAATAATATGTAAAATAATGTAAAGGAACATCAGAGAAGACGCAACCTCTTAAAACATGTAACTTCCTTTGATTTGAGCTAAAAGGATTTAATGAATTGCCTTAAGCATAAGCTAAGGCTTAATAGAGGAATATAGGGATGTTGGGTGATTGTTTTGGAAAAGGTTGGATAACCCATGGGGCTTTAGAGCTGTGAGTTAATGGGTAGGGGTGATTCCCTTTTATATGTGGGATGAGGGGCACTTTAGAAATGTTTTGAAGTATTATTTTATTACAAAATGATTCATGAAAAAAAATAACCCAAAGTTATTTATTTAAAATATAATATGAATTTTGGGTCGAATGCATCACAACTAATAGTTTTTAGACAATTCTAGGTCACAAATTAAACATTATCCTTTATATTTAACCCTTAGTAAACTTATTTAACTCTTACCATGTCCTCTTGCATATTGATAGTTTGTGGTTAATATAGTTACTATAAAATTACAATAGAACCTAAAGTGGTTCATTAATGACATTTTAAACATTATCTATGTCATTTGGGGGAATCTTATATTTTTAGGATTATTATATCATCTAATAAAATAGTATTTTTTTTAACTCATTTATGACTATTTTTATACTATTCATATCATGACTTTTTAAAAAACCATAAATAATTGATTATTTTGAAAAAACATCATTAATTAAAATGTTACAAGCCATAATCATCCATAAAATTTGTTAATTGCATAAATGGTTTAAAAAAATTATTTTAATCTTTATAATCTCATTTATTTAAATCATTCATTAATAAGGTAATCCCTACATCATCATTGTGTCATAAATATATTTATTTACATGATGTATAAAATTTATAAATAAAATACCATGATTTAGTAAATCATTTTAGATATATAGTTACTATGTATAGTCTAATATATTACTTATATATCCCCATATTAAAAAAAATTATAAAAACGGAATATTTATGTTATATTTTTCATTTCTTTAGATTAATTCTTCTAATATTTCATTTTCTAAATCAAAGTGGCTCCATGGGTTCCAAAAATAGACCCAAGGATTCCTATGTTTGTAGAGATCTCGTAAAATAGAATTAGGATATGTTTTAGGGTATTTTAATATTATTATTATATTATTTATTACCCTTATTTTCTATATTTCACCATTAACCATAATAAAAAAAATAATTAATGAAGTTACAATTCATACGGTCTAAAAATAAAAGGTACATATATAACTAATTTGGACCTCATGATTCCCAATATGGAATCCATTTTTCCAAATTCGAATCACATAAGTGGATGAAATTAATTTAAAATTAATTCCTCTTGTCAAAACCAAAAAAGTGAGTTTTTAAGACGTAAATACTACCAGAAGACGAACATGTGTTTATATCCAATTTCAAAGTGAAATTATTTCCATTGGACAAATTGGATTAAATTTTAAAATTATAATCTAATTATAGTTTAAAACAAAATAAAATTACAATCTAACTATATAAATAAATTAGATGAAAAGGTAGTTTTGTCATAAAATGTAGTATTTTTACAATTCATTAAAAAATAAAATTTATCAGAGAATTACCAAAAATATATCCAAAGTAAATTTAGAGGTGCCAATTTGATATAAGAAGTATATCTTGTCAAATATAACATATAAATGTGACAAAAAATATATTTTAAAAGGGTTCTCCATCAAAAAGTGGTAAACTGACCTTTTAAAAATATTACAGTATTTCAAGCATAAAATTGGATTTGTTCTTATTTTAAGCCTCTAATATTTATTGGATAAATTTAAATACTTTGAACAAACATGTATAATCATATTTTAGTTAGTTCTTTTCATTTCCACCAATACAATGGATAGACACTAACTACCCTTTAAAATAATAATTTCATTAAATTATTTTTCTATGCAACTCAATGTTTTGTGCAATGTAAGATTTCGAAGAAGTATTTTGGTGCATGTTGGGCAAGCAATCAGAAAAAGAATCCCCTTTAATGAAAAAATAATAAATAAATCATAAATATTAAACGAGATAGAAAGATATTATTCTATAAATACCTAGGTTGTAACAAAGGATTTCTATCCAAAAACTCATTTTCACCATAATATAAGATGAAATCATTTGAACATGTATGGATATTCTATTAAACAAGACCCAGATTACGAACCCACCTCTTACTCTAATAGAAATTATCATGTAACACATTTCCTTCAGGTAATAGTGTTTTTACAAAATAAATCATCTTATCAATACAATTATTTGAAATTTCATTATCTAACTTAATAACCATAATTTTAGAAATTGATTCAAATTTTCTTATCTTGTAACCAAGATATAAGGCATCCTCGGCAGACCTTAACAACTCATAACTTTATATTGGTTATAAATTAAAATTTAACCGATATAATCTAGAGTTTCAGGTTGTTGAAAAATTGGACCTTTGATATTATGTAATAAATTTTGAAACCATTATGGCTCTTGAATAAAATTATTAGTATCCTCTTTGGAACTGATTTCACCATGTTGATACCAAAAAACATAATCTCTTCCAATACCAATACCCAATAGATAACCCCAAAAATTGTCAAATGTGTCAAGCTTCCTTAGACAACTTTTGATACATGGAAACATAATAGTCCCTTTGAAAACAAATTCTAGTTTTGATGATGAGAATGAAAAGAATGTTTGAGCACCCTTGATATATATAGGATTTACACCCGACTCATTTTGATCCTTCACTAATTTATCCAATCACAATCATCTAATAATGACTGATGTCAACTTCCTTAATCCATAAATCTATAAAAAATATAAAATAATTATTTTTTATGATTAATTTGATATAAGAAAAATAGGATCCCAAAAATGAAAATAATATGTTAATTGTTCCTAATTATTCATAATTATTAGTAATTATTCTTAAGTATTACTAATTACTGCTAATTATTGGTAAAAATTGGTAATTATTTCTAATAATTAATAATTATTATTAATTATTTCTAAATACTCCTAATTACCAATAATTAGCATTAATTAACACTAATTACTGAATTCATTACTAATAATTACAACTAATTAAAAATTATTAATTATTATTACATTTTATTTTTAATTTCTAAACATTTTTGATAATTATTACAATTTATAACAAATTATTACTAATTACAACTACTTATTAGTAGTTATTCCTAATTAAAACTAATTACCTCTATTTATTATTAAGTATTACTAATTACACCTATTTATTACTAATTATTACTAATTATTACTAATTATTACAAATATTACTAATTATTGTTAATTATTTCTGATTATTACTGTTTATTACTCTTCATCACTATTCATTACTATTTATTACTATTTATTACTAACTACTACTAAATATTATAATTTCCACTAAAGACCATTATTTATTAATAATTACCACTATTTAATACAAATTACATTTATTTATTACTAATTACTCATATTTATTACTAATTATTACACATTATCGCTAATTACTACTGTTCATTTCGAATTATTTCAATTTATTACTAATTATCACTATTTATTACTATTTATTATTAAATAATGCTATTTATTACTAATTATGTCTAATTATTACCAATTTTCATAATTTATTAGTAATTAATACTTGTTACCATTATTTATTTCTAATTATTACTAAGTATTACTAATTATTAATATTTATTACGATTTATTTATTTACTAATTATTAATATTTATTATTATATATTAAAAATTACTACTAATCACCACCTACCACTATTTGTTACTGTCTCGCGGCGCCAGACGGGATCGTGGGAGAGAAATGTGTGTTACCCGACGATTGATTAGAGAAGATTGGGTTCTTCTTAATCACTCATATCAGGTGAGCCGTTTTCACCTCGAAATGCCCAACAGTTCCATATCCAGCAATACATGGACCTTCTTTCCAAAGTCAGGCGTTCACTGGGTGGTTTGACCAGCAATTCTTAAGAACTCACATTGGTCGATATAATTGGAAGGCGGGCTCATCGCACCCTTTTGGGGGGAATTATTGCCTGTTCCGGGACTCTCTTATAGATTTAAGACGTATTCATATGTTCACGAATCTTTGGTTTATACCCAAGCATAGTATCCATGGGTTATTCCTGGTTGTAAATGGTCAGCTAAACGCAAGGATTCGGAATCATTTAGGCCCAAGGTTTACAATCCCTCATTGGATTAATGACTCTGAGGAGTTGAGACTCATTGGGATGATTCTGATTTAAAGCCTCATAACTGGGCGCTCTAGATTTTACTGTCATCCAGGGGGGACAGATTGACGACTTAAGCATTTGGATCAAACCTGTGATACGGGCTTCCTACGTATCCTTGTGAGGGAAATCAGAATCCTCATAGTTTGGAAGTACAGTTTAATGTCATGTGGGACAAAGGATGAACCAACGTGAAGGGGGTCAGAACGGCCGATTATTGGGCTTGAACATCGTGGAGGCTTCCTACGTACCATGACTTGGCATGGATCAAAGTCCTTGTAGTTCCCATGGGGATGGTGTCAGAGAACCGACTTGATGATGGACCGGGGGTCCGATGGGTAATGGGCTTCAACCTCTTGGAGGCTTCCTACGTATCCCTGTGGTGGGGAATCAAAGTCCAGATAGTTCGAATTGGGATGGGGCTTACACTCTGATGAGGCCCAGGGTAATGGATTGGGGCTTACACTCTGAGGAGGCCCAGGAGAGGATGTCATGGTCGATGCTTACTCTAAGCCCACGTGAGTCATGCTCAGTGTGAGAAACAAGAGGCAGCAGGGACCAGACGATCACGTCGTGAAAGGTGTGTCCGTGGGAAGTGCGATGGGGCTTACGCATGGGGGGCGGCCCAAAACGTCAGTGATTACTCCGAGATGTATGCCCAATAGTGAAAAAGTGCAGCAGGAGAGGGAAAGGGTGCCCCTGTGTCCATTTCCCCTCTTGTTCCTTGGAACCGTGGAAGTACAGAGGTGCTTGGGTGCTTCCTTCTGATGGGTAGTCCGCCACTCCCTGTGGAGGGAAGAAGTGCCCCAGTCCTAACAAGTGAAGGGGCAGAAAGGGGACTCTCGGGCTTGGACTTCACATTACTGTGGTAATGTGAACCTAGGAATGCTTCGAGAATCCACTCAAGGGACAGATAAAACCCTTCTCCCTCGCTTACCATAGGTATGTGATCTCCAAACGGCGTGCTGATGCGCCTGAAGGTTACATCACACGGGTTTGTTGGCTCTAGTGGAGGCCTCAACTCAGGGCTAATGAATGGTCCAATGAGGTGGTTGCGAAGGATCAGGACGGATTGTAAGGATTTTATCTGGCTCAGGGAATGGGAACTCCAAAGTATTTGGTGGGCCACACGGGTGTATGAGGGGTGGCGCCCATCGCATAGGGATGTGCTACGCGGCTGGAGGGGCTGTCCGTGAACCAGTGTAGTCCGAGGACTGATGGGTATCCCACGAACTAGGGTGGTTTACGGCTTCGGGTTCAGCCTGAGTACCAAGTTGGTATGTGGAGGGGTCCACGCGAGCAGCGGTGGCCGAGGGTGAAGTTGGTCGAAGGTTCGTTAGTCGGGGCTTCACCCACGTAGGAGGGTGATACGTGGTGCGACGGATCGGAAAACGGGCATAAACTCCATGGTCCGTGGGGTGGGAATCCGCGGAGGGGAATGGTTTGTGGTATTTTTTTATTTTTTATTTTATTTTCACGGTTCACCAAGTTGTTATGCGTTTTCGGTTCCTTATTGATTCATTTCTAGCTTCATACCTGTTCTGGTTCGCGAATTAGAACTTCACTGTTTGCGAAATCCTATGCTCCTTCCTTTGAAATCCTTCCACCCGAATCTGATTGATCTCCTCTCCTCTTTTTTCTTTTTTTCCCTCTCCCTCGATCTTATTTTATAAAGGGGGAAAGAGTTGTATCTGTTGTCATGCGACACCTTTTGCGAAGGCCCATGACTGGTAACCCAGTTTATGGATGACTTGGTCAATCCGCAACTCGCGGGGGGTATTAAACGCACCTCCCCTGTGAACCAAACTAGCTTGGGGAGTGCTTCGCGGCCGCGCAGGGTTCCACCTCCATTCTGTGAATGACAGTGGATGCGGCTCGGGCCAGTTGATGTGGTTCACAGCTGGGGAGGTTCGTTATGGTGGAACGAGTTGGCGCCAGTCCTGCTCCGTGCCCATGGAGGATCCCCGCCCCTATTCTGCGAATGACAGTGGTCCACGGAGGGGGCGCTTCGCGGAACCGGCCGCGTACCGTTATCATTGTACTGGTCTGTGGATCGGTTCATCTTGTGCCATCCTTTGAGTATTCTCCACAATTTTCCAAAATTCTTTGGGGGGAAATTGGGTAGAATCTACCTTGGATTAATGGGGATTATCATTCTCCTTTGAAGATTTTTCAGGACCCTACAAATGCCCCCCATTGTAATGGGGTCTGATCGGAACGAAGAGGAGGCCATTCTGATGTAGAGTGATCCTGAAACATGGATGGTTTGTGGTAGGGGAGTGGACCCATTAGGGGACCATGCCTATAAATACGGGGGACCTTCCTTTGCCTTTTACCGTATTCTTTATTAAACCAGAGATCTCTTTATTTTTGTCTATGTATGCTCGTTCCTTTGCGAAACTTCTTGTCCGTGAACCATCTGCCACTTTTTCAAACCATTCCTTGTTCGTGCCCGCCTTCACCCATGGACCAATCTCCTAGCTACAAGCTAACACTTATAATTAACTAAAAAGTAAGTTATGACAGGCCGCGTAGGAACTCACTCTGCGGTTTTGATGGTCCGCGGACTGAAATCTTTCAGACGTTGAAAATTTCTTAAGTCTTCTGAACCTAACTATTTATGTCTGGGATTATAATTCCACAGATCAACCTGGTTCATGGTTTTCTGGCCAATGCTCTGCAGGACAGAGTATCACGGACCTCTTCCACATAGGTTTGGGTCGCAGAATGCAGTCATGCCGAACCACATTTTTAGGCATACTCGCGGACCTCGTCATAAAGGATTCTTGACTCCTTTGCCATATACATGGTATTTTTGTCCAGATTTTATTATTCCAGACTAACCATTTGCCCAATTTTTATAATGCAGAGAGAAAAAATGGTTCCCCCTCGCCCTGCACCCATGACTACTGCTGAGCCTCTTCCAATTGGCAATCAACGCCTGAAGGACGTGGCCAACTCCGTTTAAGATGGAATCTGCAACTCCCCACTGTCCCCTTTCCTTGCCGATCTGCTCTCCAATTCACAGCGGGAGTACCTCTTTTCCAATAGCCTTCCTTCCTACAGGTTCAGTTTACTGTCTGATACGACGATTCTGGTACCATCTCTTGACAACAATCCTGTATCATGGATATTTACGAGCACTATCCCTCGATCAGTGATATCCTCTAGACAATGGCCTGCCCTAAGGGATACAGTTGTCGGATCTATGTGGAATCACCTTCATGTGTCCCCGACTGGAGAACAATGTCAGCAGGATGGGGAAATTCATTGTTACCAGAGCTTTGCCCGTAATGCTATGATAAACGACCAGCATGGCTGGCTAGCATACTTGGAACTTTGGCCCGGAGGGGCATTTAAGTCATTGGATTAGGGGTGGCCCTTCTGAGTTCTCATGATTTGTGCAGAGGTTGAATTTTAATTGCGAGCTGTAGGATTATATGAAGCTTCCTGGGTGTCCCAAACCTATACCCATCAACCTCAATCCCTTGCTAGGCAACTTATGTGTCGTCGGAGTCGGGACACCAACACATTCCATCTGGTTTACGGGGAGGTGGGTATTAGTCTTTGGGACGTCTTCTAGATTTCATGGGTCCCCATATTTGGAGGTATGTATGATTAATTCATGCCTCCCCCTTCTGTATGAGGCAACTAAGAGAGGACTCCTCCCTTTGTGAAGCAGCTTATTGAGCAGGCCTGGGTGCATTCGAAGGATACGTCTCCAAAACAACTTGTCCCATGTCATGAATGGGTCAAGGATTTTCCAGAGAGAGCAAGTCCATGGTTCTTCCATGCAGGCTCACGACCTGCCCTACGATGGAGTCCCTAAGGTAGAGGGGAAGCTACTTGAGTGGTTGGCTATTTCCCATACGCGACACTGGTGGCATGCGGGTCTCTACTTTTTTCATGGCATCACAGCTGGCTACCAGCAACGTCATCAACTTGGTTGTCCCAGTATTGGCCAAGATTTATCAGTTTCTTAGCAATATTACCGATGGGAGTCGATCAAACTGGGTAGCTGGCCCTTTTCAAATTCTCTAGGTATGGTTGGGAGTGCATATCAAGAACTGCTACACTTTTATCAAACCTCTTCAGATTCCGAGCACCGCATTCCGGCCATACTTGAAAATGACCTGTGGGGTTATTCCCAAAGAGTGGGTTACCCAAGAGAAGGATGGATAATAGACGGTTCAAAATATGTGTCTGCTGTCGAGTCAGATCTCAAGTTATGATCATTTCAATTTCCGACCATATCCCTCCCCTACTGGTGCAATTACAAATACCATTTCAGAGGAGTTTAGCAAGCGGGGATACCTCTTTTCCCTCCAAGAGGGATTTCTGGTGGCTCGTATCGGTGGGGAACTGATCTATGAGGGGTACGTACCTTGGTGATTCAGACGTCAATTTGGCTGCGTCCAAGCACTGTGTCCTCCCGCACTCAATGGAACCCACGAGAACGACCATTTAATGGTGTCTAGGAAACTTTTGGTAATGTTTACCCAGGAAGATACTGGCTGTGAGGTTATGACTCTCGCGCTTGCAGACTCCATGCCTTTCTTGCCCAAGAGCTATACCAACTCTTGGGTGAAATCATACTCGAATGGCTAGCTAGGGTTTTGGGTGCCCACTGTCTCAGGTCCTAATCCATCGAAGGGTAAGAGGAATCAAAAGGGGGATAGTGCTTCAACCAGGCTGGGCAAGGTTCTTCGTAACCCTGCCAGTCCTGTGCTTCTGGGGAAGATTTTAACGGACAGAGGTGTATCCTCTCATGTCCTCGATGATGCCTAGAGAGTGTTGGTTATTCCCACTGATGCTTCCTTTTCGATGACCTGGGTTCAATGGGACGAATTCAAAGGCCGGTCATCCTTTCGCAGCTAGTACCCCCATTCTCTATGGCAATATCTCCAGGAATCTGAAGTGTAATTTTACGGGATGGGCTACATATCTGCCCATGTTGACATTATCTATGATGTGGACCCAGAGAGGGTCGATCGGTATCTCTGGGACCTTGAGGCCTATATTTATACAAGCCAGGGTTATTCCATATTAACCCACCGAGTCCAGGACATGCTGCGATTGGTGACTATTGAGGAGGGGGAAGAGGGTGATCACTCTTCGGAGGGTGATGATCTAAGCGGTCCCCCTACCGTGGTTGAAGCAAGTGAATTCCCCCCTTCCCGTGAGGTCCCGCCCACAGGTAGCTCCAAAGAGTTCTAGGACGGCGGCGAGATCCAGAAAAAAAACACGACCATTGGTGCCCCCACCAGCCCATACCACTGCCCGACCCTCTCAGGTTGATCCCCCCGGCTAGCTGTTCCTATTACGACCGCATTTCCAGGCACATGGAGAATTTGGTATGAACTGAGGGTCAGGGGCTCGGATGAAGAGGTTTAGGCTTTACTCTAAGTGAGATCTATCAAGATTCTGGGTATTGGGACTATCTTCGACCCGCCCCACTTGCTGCTGGAAGAGGATCTGGACAAAATAGTCACCTCATTGAAGGAGATGGATGCATATGTTCATTCACTCCAGAACTGGATTTATGGGTCTACTCGGGTGTCCATGATGATAAGGCATCTTGAATCGTCCGATTCCGACGAAGAGGTTTCCCTGATCGTCCATTCCTGCATTCCTCTTCCATTAATGTGAAGGTTATAAAGTTTCTTCCCTTTATGCAGGGTGCCGAAGAATCCCAGGGGGAATTACTTCCCTAGAGTATACTCCCCGTGGTCCCGCAGCAGGAGAACACGCACTTTCGGCTACGGATAACATCGAGGAGGGGTCTCCTGGCACAGCTGAGCTCAAGGAAGCGACCATTGAGGTCTTAGCTAGGGTCTTTTGTCTTCCAACTCCTCTCAGCATTCTGAGCAATGAACTGTCCCCTGGGCAGATCTAGAGACGTCATCAGGAAACCTGTTTATCAGAATGGCTCAAGAAAGGGGACTTCAGGTAATCATGACTTCCCGTTTCCCCGATTTCCAACTCGTATATTCGGATTCTTCCAGTTATTAATTGTTTTGGTGTACGGTGTAGGGACACTGGGAAACCTGGCCATGGAAACCCATTAGTTCATACCTTTTGTCCCCTTATCATCTGACGGATCACCTGTAGCCACACCTGATCATGACGAGATGGAGGGCCCTGCTAAAGGGGCTAGTGGTATGGATGCTTTACTTCTTCCTTAATCAATCAGAGATATGTCAGAGGAGGAACAACCAGAAGTCGAGACTCCCAATGATCATATGGCCTTTATAATTGCGAGGGAGGACAGGGCAACCGTGATTACCGAAGAGGCCCCATATCCGATGGGGTCAGCTGCCTTAGGCCCGATGGGTCCCGTGGTGACGGAGGAAGAGCCTGTTGTCATGACAGTTTTTGGAAACCCAGAGCGGGCCATTATTCTGTTTACTGGGGGAGTGATTTCTCTGAGCATGATCTCCGTAGACGGCCTCTTGGGAACAACTTTGGGAGTTTTTGGCCTTGGGTGTGGCCTTAGGTCCTGGACACCTCCGGGGGTTCCCAGGACTCCTTTGCCTCTCGAAGATGTACCGTCTTCTTCGAGTGTCCGCGGTGGCATAGAGCTTGAGGATACTGAAGCCTTGATGACTAGGGGTAAGATCCTCAATCACTTGCCACTGATTCCTTTATCTTCCCTTTTCTGATTAGGGATACTTATCTGTCTTATCGACTTTCGGGCTTTAGGACCACGACCTTTGGTGTTGGTGACTGTGTCGTTGGATCCAATCATGCCTGTGACCACAACTGTCGGGGGCAAAGTTGCCGCAGCGCCAGAGTTTGCGGGTGAAGCCGCATCGTGTCGCTCCTTGGTGACGTTCATCACTGAGTATGTATCTTCATTCGGGAGGGATTCCGAGCCTGATCAAAAAGTCCTTTACAGTCTTCGACCTTCTCTCCAATGGGCTTGGGAGAAAATTTGGAAGCAGATTTCTCAGATTCCCTTAGCTGAGATGCCTACTAAATTACCGAGGCTGAAAAATCTGTTTATGATACTATGATTTGACGAAATTGACTACCATGGTATTTATGATATAGTCAAGCAGGTGGTCACTGACCGGGAGAGACTAGGTGGTTTCTAATATCACCTTTCTACTGCTCAATCTAAAGCCTACCTTTCTGCGACCCGACAGCTTTGCCTAATGGAAGATCATGATCATGTCGATGTGGTCACTAGACTTCCAAGAGAAGTCTTTAAGTAGTGTTCTTGACTAGAAGTGATAAGGTGTGACATACAGCAGTTGTAGCTAGAGGCAACTGATGTCACGTCCATAATTAAATAAGGGGAGTGGCAGATGGAGGAGGAGACGAGGGAGAGCTCGAAGGTGGCACTGGAGTCAGAAGCGCTGCGGGCTAGCGCAGAAGCTGAGATAGCCTTACTTCAGAATATCTATCAAGAAATCTAGTATTCTCATTAGTTACTTATACAAATTTTTGAATAAGCTGTAAATCTACTGTAATAACTTTTCATGCCAGAGGAGGCTCCAGATTGTGGATTCCCTTCTTGTCAACTTTGTTATAGAACAAAGAGATGTTTCCCTTTAGAGCTCTTGTGGTCCTCTCCTGTGATCTCCTATGATGGAAAATGTTTGACATGATTGTCTTATATGATAATTCACCGAACTTAGAATAATCAGAGTTCAGGAAAATTGGTATAAAAAAAAGAGCCCTAATTTTTTCCTGGACCATGGGATCCAGCGAACATAGGTTGACTATTGTTGGGGTTTTTTAGAAAAACACCACAAACTTATTGTCTTTTATTTTAATAACCTAATTTTTCATGGGCCCATTTGGTGTGGACCCAGCGTGTACGGCACAGATTTTTCTTAGGTCACCATTTTCGGGTTTTTGTCCAAATGGGCTTTGCACCTCTCTTTTTTTTTGCGAGCGGTTTAAAGTCCCACTGACAAGAATATCATTACTGATGTTTTAGGTCGAACAGTTTTGACTAGATATGGTGGGACGAGGGCCCCAACGAGGTTTGGTTGAATAAAAGATGTCTCAATACCCTTCAGAACCACGTACGGGTAACATGTATAGATTTGAACAACATGTTGGGCATGTATCAAGGCATGGGAGCCATATCAGCATACATAAGTAGGAAAGAATTACCTAAGGAAAACTTGCCTTTAGTAGATGGGCCATGGGCGATAAATATGCAGAGCCACTAAAGTCTTGTTATTCATAGTCGTGCAAAGGATTCTTTAAGTTAATGACTATCTATTTCCGATGGCCTGACGACTTCATGGAAGTCCATCTTATGGAAACCACCATGGGTGGCTTGGAGAATTATGAAAACTGCCAGGGGTGGTTCAGAGAGGGTGTGTGACATTTGAAAGGGTTTTAGAGAATCTGTATTAATCAGGAGTGTGGACTCAGGGTCCCTGTCCTATGCATTTATCTAGCATAAAGGATGGTTGGAGTTTGACGCAGTTTATAGTCATGCAGCTGGGACATCATTTAAAATGGAATGTCTTCTCCTGGTTCTTGGTAATCTCGTCAGAGACATTCCACCATATTTAGGTAGGGGCATTAAAGAGGCTGATAAACTGTAGCTCAGAGGGCTTCCGAATCCTGGGATGGACATGGGAGCTCACGGGCCAAGAGGCGCATGGAGAGAAGCATTGCCTAAGAAAATATTTCCTTTGGTAGACGGGCCAGGGGCGATCAATATGAATAGATACTGAGGTCATGGTATCTTAGTCATAAAAAGGTGTCCTTGGGTCAATAATTTCATTCTCCCTATAGCCGAGCAACTTGAGGGAATTTGAGATTCGAGACCACTAGGGGTGGCTTATGAGAGTTCGACTTTTTCTGATTATAGAGTTTGGTTTATGAGGAGAGGGTTCCTGGATGCAGGGGAAACACCTAGGTTAAATTTCTCGAGAATGGGTTATGTCATTCCTTCTCATGCTAGTGTGAGACGGTGGTTTATGTAGGTCTGACACGTGCACTGAGGGACAAAGAAGAGACTTCATTCCTTAATGAACTCATGACAGGTTTGACAGTGCAGTTTAACTTTATGCGGCAAGGACGGATTTCGTGCAGTTTAAAGTCTTGTTGTAAGGACGAGGAGCATTATTAAAGGATGTTGTGTAGTTTAATGTCATGCAGCAAGGACGGGGGGAATTTTTTCTGATGCTGTGCAGTTTTAACGTCGTGCAGCAAGGACAGGGGGTGTTTTTAAACCATTAAAAATTATTGTAGTTGGAGGACTTTCCCTGGATGTTTAATTCTTGGTATTTGCAGATTTATGCCAAGTTTCCAAGTTGTTCCATGCAGTTTAACATCATGCGGCAAGGACATAGTTGCAAAGGCGGATCATGATCAGAATGTAACTAGGCTTGAACATCTTGGCATGCCCAAGATGTGGAAAAGGGTTTATTCGTGTAAATCTTGGTTCCAGGGCTTCTTGGGTAAGGAGAAATTAAATGGGGGCTCTGAGGCCGGTAAGCATACGGAGCTAGGAAGAGTATCGCCTGAGGAAATCTTGCCTTTGGTAGACGGGCCGTGGTCTATCGATATGAAGAGCTATTGAGGGAATGGCATATATAGTCATGAAAAGGTGTCCATATGTCGATAAAATTCCACTTCTGATGTCCATGAATGGTTATGAGGATCCTCTATTGTCCATGCCACAAAGTCTGTCATTTGGTAAGAAAATATCTGGACATGTCAGGAATATTCTTCCTTGGTTTCTGTTAAAGCATAGAGAGCTCCCTGTGCTGATTTATCATGAGTGTGGGGGTGTACCTTCACTCCATGCAGTTTAACGTCGTGCGGTAAGGACGAAGTACTCCTAGTTTATTGGTCATAGAGCTCGGACCATTGGGTGAATATTACTATAGTTACTCAAAGGATAACTGAGTTAACATGCTCGGATATACTCTGAACAGGGTGGGGGATGGAGGTTGTAAATTGTAACTCTGAGGATTCCCAGATCAGGAGATGTGGTGTGGGGGCTCTGAGGCCGTTAAGTGTACGGATCTAGGAAGAGTACCACCCTAGGAAATCATGCCTTTAGTAGACGGTCTAGGGGCTATCAATATGCAGAGCCGTTGAGGGAATGGTATGCATATTCATGCAAAGGTTTCCCCAGATTGATGACTTTCCACTTCTGATGTCCATGAATGATTATGAAAATCTGAGAATGCTCATAGTACAGAGTTTGGCATGCGGGGATAATGGTGTATGAGCATTCAAGAAACATATTCACAACAATTTTCTGTTGAGTCAAAGTAGTCTAGCCCTGGCTTGATGTCCGTAGATGCAGGTCATCATGTGAGCAATGGGCCGATACATAGGCTAACTGGGTAGGGATACCCTGGAAACGTTTGGATTTGAAAAAGGGGGCGAACTTGTAAACCACTACGCCATAAATTTCTAGATCGGGAGATATGATATGGGGTCTCTAAGGCCGGTAAGCATATGGAGCTAGGAAGAGTATCGCCTGAGTAAATCTTTCCTTTGGTAGATGGGCCAGGGGCCATCAATATGCAGAGCCCCTGAGGGCATGGTATGCATAGTCATGGAAAGGTGTCCAAGGGTCTATAACTTTCCAATTCTGATGGCCATGAATGGTTATAATGATCTGTAATTATCTGGGTCGTTGAGGATGATTTATGGAGAGGATGCATCCAAATGCGCAAGGAGTATTTCCATTTCATTTAACCATATATCTAGGGTGGTTCACGACGAAGTCCGTGCAGTTTTAACATCATGCGGTGAGGATGAAGTCCGTGTAGTTTTAACGTCATGCGTTGAGGACGAGGAATACACCCCGTGCAGGGCTGGTCCATACATGGGGGAAGAGGGATTTTTTTCTTCATTCAGGAATGGTTGGGCCAGGATTGAAAACCCTGACGTCACTATGCATCCTGTGAGGGCAGGAATCAAGCCACACATAGTTCCCTGAAGGAGGTACACCCTGCATAGGGTTAGTCCATAAATGGGGGAAAAAGGAATTTTTGACTTTCATTTGGGGACAGTTGGGCCAAGGTGTGGGACCCTGGCGTCACTACATATCCCGTGAGGGAAATAATCAAGCCTCACGTAGTTCTCTGAATTCTGTGCAGTTTAACGTCATGTGGTGAGGACGAAAAATACACCTCGTGTAGGTCTGGTCCGTACATGGGGGGGAGAGCATTTTTTTTGAATGGTTGTGCTAGGAGGGGGAACCCGGGAGTCACTACGTATCCCGCGAGGGAAGGAATCAAGCCTCACATAATTATTTTGGGGAATACACCCTGTGCAGGTCTGGTCCGTACGGGGTAAGGGGGTATTTTTTGCTTCATTTGAGGTGGTTGGGCCAGGATGAGGAATTCTGGCATCACTACGTATCCTTCAAGGGTAGGAATCAAGCCTCAGGTAGTTCTCTGGAATGAAATACACCCTATGCAGGACTAGTCCATACACGGGGGAGAAGGGGAATTTTTTTCTTTTATCCTTATCCATGCAGTTTAACGCGGTGCGGTAAGGATGAGGAATACACCCCATGCTGGGATGGTTCATACATAGGAGGAGAGGGCATTTTTAACTTTTATTAAGGGGTGGATGGTCCAGGATGGGAAATTTTGGCGTCACTGCGTATCCTGCAAGGGTAGGAATTAAGCATCCTGTAGTTCTATGAAAGACAATACACCCAGTGTAGGTCTGGTCTGTACACGGGGGAAGGGGGAATTTTTTAAACTTTTATTCTTATCTGGGAGTGGCTGGGCCAGGATAGGGGATCCAGACATCACTACATATCCTGTGAGGGCAGGAATCAACCTGTACATAGTTCTCTGAAATCCATGCAGTTTAACGTCATGTGGTGTGAACGAGGAATACACCCCATGCAGGGCTGGTCTGTACACAGGGGGAGAGGGCATTTTTAACTTTTATTCATAGATGGATGGGATAGGATGGAAACTTCTGGTGTCACTACATATCTTGTGAGGGTAGTAATCAATCCTCATGTAGTTCTATGAAAGAAAATACACCCCGTACAGGTCTGGTCCATACACGGGGGAAGGAGAATTTTTTTTAACTTTTATTCTTATCCAAGAGTGGCTGGGAAAGGATAGGGGATCTCTGCGTTGCTACGTATCCTGAGAGGGTAGTAATCAATCCATATGTAGTTCTCTAAAATACGTGTAGTTTAACATTGTGCATTGCGGACGAAATACTCTTAGTTTAGGTTCATAGAGTTTGGACTGTTGGGTGCTTTGCAGTTTAACGTCCTGCAGCTCAGACGATAACTGCTTTTAGTTATGCTAGTGAGGACGAAATACTCTTAGTTTAGGGTCATAGACATTGGAAAATTTGGTGCTTGGAAGTTTAACTTCCTTCTACTTGTACGATAACTACTTTTGATTTCAATTTGAAATACTTCTTCAGGAATCTCACATTTGTAGGAGTGGTAGTGAACTGCCCATCCATAGAGATCAGGGCATATGCTCTGTTGGAGTAGACCATGTGTATATCATATGGTCCCTCCCACTTGGGATCCAGATTTGGTGGTTTTTTTTCTGGGTATCATTGGGTTCTGGAAGACCAATACCAATTCTCCTTCCAAGAAATACTGAAGACGAACTTTTTTATTGAATGATCGTGCAATCCGGTTCTGATATACTTCCAGATGGTGCAAAGTGTTCAACCACTTCTCATCTAGCTATTCTAATTCACCTAGATACTTTTATGATTGCTCATTGTTGGATAATTGATCACAAATGGAAATGCTGAGAGAGGGTAATTGAAGCTCAAAGGGAAGAACCGCTTCTGTTCCGTATACTAATGAGTACGGAGTACCCTGAGTAGTGGTGCAGATCATGGTTCGATAATCCCACAATGCATGAAGGAGTTTATCCAGTTACAATTTTTTTCCTTTTTCCACCATTTTATGGAGAATGTTGGACAGGTTCTTGTTGAAATCCTATATCTTTCTGTTGGATACTGCGTGGTAGCGGGATGAGTGGTTAGCCTTGATACCATATTCTCTGTATAGTTTCTCCAATTTAGTAGAGCAGAATTTGGTGCTGTTATCCGTCAGTATGGTATGAGAGACACCAAATCTGGGGATGATATTGGTTTTAATAAAGCTGACAATGTTTCTTGCCCCGACATCCTTAAGGGGTACAGCTTCTTCCCATTTGGAAAGGAAGAAAATTTTCGAGAGGATATTCTTCAGCTATTTGGCTATGGCGGGAATATAAGGTCCATGATGTCCATTCCCTAGATGGAAAATGGCTAGAAGTACTTATCTTGATGATGTAACTCTGGGGGTTGGTGTATGAAGTTGGCATGAATTTGGCATGAATGGATTTTTGCAGTAAAGTGATCGCAATCTCGTACCATGGTGGGCCAATAGTACCAAATCCTTCAAACTTGATGGGAAAGCTTAGACCCCGGATGATGTGCCCCACATACTTTGGCATGTACTTTAGTCATGACGGCAGCAATTTCTTCTCCATCAATGCATCGGATGAGGATTCCATCAATGCCTATATTGTAGAGGACATCTTGCTGACCCGCGCCACCATATATGACAAAGTTGATTGCCCTTATCTGTATATTCTCTCATTCAACCCTGTCTAATTGAATTTATCCCTATTAAAGGTAGTTTTCAATGGGGTTCATTGAGTTGGTGGCAGGACCATATGGCTTCGGGACAGGACAGACTTCGTTGATTTCTTCGGTCTCGGCCTGAACAAACAGAAGGACCATTTGATGATGGGCAATACTGATAGTTTTTTCATCCCGGTCTGGGTCTTCTAGGGTTGTGGACGCATTTTCTAATGTGTCAGCCTGGGAATTCTAAGACCGGGGAATATAGTTCAATATTGGTTCTGTGGAAAATTCCACCATTAACCCCCGGACATGGTCAAATAGGGGAATAATCTCCTTTTTTAATAGCATAGTCACCATTGACATGCTGGATGACCAGTTCCGAGTCACCTTTTACCATAAGGTGTCGTACTTTTACCTGGAGTGTGAGCTCCAGGCCTGCAATGAGGACTTTATACTCTGCTTCATTATTCATACATATTTCTGACAGGAGGAATGAATATATCACGACTACCTTTTCTGGGGACATTAGTATTATCCCCAAACCCACCTTGTTAAATTTGGGATCCTCCATCATTTTCCCCTTCGGGCTTTGGGATGCACTGTCGAAGTACATTTTCCATGTCGGTAACTCCTCTTGAACCGAGAATATGCCTTAATCAGGTAGCTCAGCGTCCAGTGCGGTGGTCCACATTGAAGGGTGCTCTGCCAAAAAAGCTACTAATGTTTGGCCCCTGGTGGCTTTCTAACACACAAACTGGATGTCAAACTATTGCAGGATGACTTCCCATCAGGACAAGCGCTTTGTCAGCATTGGGGGGCTAAGGATGTACTTGAGTGGGTTACTACGTGAGACCAAATGGACTTCATGATGCTGTAGATAATGTCATAACTTTTGAACTTTGAATATCAAGGCCAAAAAACTCTTCTCGATTTTTGAGTATCGAGTTTCAGCATCAATCATGGTTTGTCTGAGGTAATAGAGACTGTTTTCACTTTAGGCGTCATTTTTCTAAGCGCAGAAGGCTCCCAGGGACTACTTTAGGGACGTCATGTATAGGATGAGAGGTATTCCTGCAACCAAGGGCATGACCACCAGTGGGCTTAAGAGGTACTTCTTTAGGCTGTCGAATGCCTCTTGTTAATCATCTGTCCATTGGTACGTGACTCCCTTCTTCATTAACCTGGTAAAGGGAAAACATTTGCCTGCCAGGTTGGCTATGAACCGTTTGATATAGGTCAGGTTCCCTTGGAATCCTCTCAACTCAGTGAGATTGTAGGGAGGTGGCAGGCCAAGGATTGCTTTTGTCTTTTAGAGGTCGACTTCAATGACACGATGGCGTACGACGAAGCCATGTAATTTCCCTGAGGTAACCCTAAAAGAAAATTTCAAGGGATTCATCTTTAGGCAATGTTTTCGATGTTTTTTTAAGACGGCTTCAATGTCTGATAGGTGATCTGAGAATTATCTTGATTTGACCACCAATTCATCCACATATCATTCAACGAATCTCCCCAATAATAGTTAAAAAATACGATGCATGATGCGTTGATATGTGGCACCAGCGTTCATGAGACCAAAGGGCATGACCGTGTAACAGAATATTCCTTGAGGGTCTCTGACGGCAGTGGCTTCTTCGTCTTCTCGGGCCATCCGGATCTGATTATACCCAGAATAACCATCCATGAAGGATAGAGACTCATACTCAGCCATTGCGTCGATTAATAACTCGGTGGTCGGGACCAGGAAATCATATTTCGGGTAGTGCCGATTGAGATCTCTGAAATCAATGCAGATGCAGATTTTTTCATTCTTTTTCTTGAAGAGGAGAATGTTGGCCATCCAGATGGGTTACTGGACCTCCTGAATGAAGCCTGCTTTAACAATATTATCGACTTCAGCCTCTATTTTGGCAGCATGTGAGGGGGGTGTTCTTCTGGCAGATTTTTTATAGCCCCGGTGGTCTTCTGGAAGTCCTAACTGGTGGGTCGCCACTTCAGGATCGAGTCCCGGCATTTCCTTGTAATTTTGGGAAAAAACATCCCAGTGTTTCTTCATTAAAGAGGTATATACCTCGTTCTCCTCAGGAGACATGGCTGCACTAATGAGAGTGGGCCTCGGGTCTTCCTTGGTTCCCAGGTTTATTTCCCTGAGCTCGTCCACAGTGGTGGAGATACCTTTCTCAAATGCAAGAGGTGCATCCCTGAGATCTTCCTCCTCTTCCTCCAAACCCTCATCCTCTTGATCTGAAAGGCGTAGAGTTCTCAGCACAGGCTCTTGGGATTTCAGAGGCGAGGCATTGTGGGAATCCTCTCTCAAGTATTCGCCCCCAATTTTAGGTTCAGCGGTCTTTTCCGCATCGCTATGCTCGGGCGTCATGGATGAAGTCATGAGGACAGTCAACTATGTGTCCAGGATTGAATCCCTGCTCTCAACATGGTTGATGGGAAGTACGTAGTCTCTGCCAAGATTCCTGAGGGGATCATCATGAACCATTTTTATACCATTTTGATCGGGGATCTATTCAATACCATCGAGAAAATTTTTCTTTTTCTTTTTCTCATAAAACCCTGCATCAATTTAGTGTGACTTAGAGAGGTCGAAAGGGGCATTGTCAATGTGCAATGTCGCACTTTGTCCGTTGATGTAATATTTGATACACTGGTGGTAGGATGAAGGAACGAACATGTGATTATTGAGCCATGGCCTTCCAAGAAGGTCATTGAACGCTGTGTTATACTGGACCACCAGGAATTTTGAGTAGTCCACAAGGTCACCAAAATGGGTTTTCAGCTTGATTTATCCCATTGGCTTCTGTTCACTCTTGATATAACTCAACAGGGTTGTGGCTGAGGGTATTAGGTCATCCTCATTGTATCTTGACGTGTGGAGTGTTCTTAGGGGAAGGAGGTTAACTCTGGAGTGGTTGTCAATAAAGACTTTGAGAATCCCAACATCATTGAGTGTGTCGGACACATATAGTGGTTTGTTATGTCCTTTCAAGATTGCATCTTCATCCTGATCGGTGAAGGAAATCACTGCATTGAATTCAGTTGGGACAGTCTCCGTCCAATAAATCTCGGTAGCATCTACCTCAACTTAGAACTCCTGGGGGTTAAGGAAGGCTTCAATAAGCGCCTCCCTGAGATCTTCTGACAAACTCAGGACATCCATGATTGACATCTGGGCTGGTACTGACACCAGCTACTTAAGGATATCATATTTTTTCTCCAACGGCCGACGCTTCTCCGTTGGTGGGAGAGTTATAGCAGGAACTTTAGGAGTTGGAGCACACGATGAGGAATGACCAGCAACGGGGTTGGAGGTTTATGGTGCTCCCACATTCTGGGGACTCGGCCCAGCCGGTCTGTTTGTGCACACTAGGCGGCTAGACATCTGTTCCTCCTCTGATGGGTACCGTAGAATGAAAGGGACATAGTGGCCACTTGTGGAGGTGGAGGAATATTATTTCTCTTGTTGAGTCCGTTGAAGGGATCTCCCATGGGTTTTCGTGATATTAACGGTTTGGGCCGGGGTAAAACCATAGGGTTGGTTTTGGCCATGACTGTGCCTTCTTCGGTATCCCCTGCCTCTGTGATTTCTCCTCCCATCCTCTTGCATCAGGAACTCAGTTTCATAACCATACCCTTCGTCAGGGAATTATTCAATTAGATGGATGAAATTTATGGAACCAAAGATTATCTCCTCATCATGTGATAGGACAACCTGGTCAGTTGTCCCTGATGGTGTAGTTTGGTGGGTCGGTGCCCGTGGGGAAAAATTTAAGGGCATAAAATCTACCAGTGTCGGGGCTAACTTCAGCCTTGTTGTGGACTGCTCCTCTTGTGCTTGTTTCCTCCATTTTTTATTATGCCTGGATGACCAGAACGTGGAGGGTTGCGAGGTCGATATTGTCCATCGTGCGACATTAGGGGCTTTTTGCGGAAACACTAGTTGCTGTAATTGAGCTTAGAGTATTCCTTGAGCTCAGTTGATAGTATTTTGAGTCATCCAACTATCAAATTTTTGCCCCTTATTACTGGTGACTTCCTGCCACCCCTCCCCTTTTTCAGAGTCGGTGGTAGAAATATATGTCACATGTGTTGGGGGTGGTCCCAGTTTAACTTTCTAAGAGTCTACCATCCTTTTCAGGAGGTATTTGAAGGTGAAGCATTCTTGGATATTGTGCCCTAACATTCGATGGTAGGTACATTAATCCGGCCTATCATCATGGCTGACTTCTTCGGGCTTCCTTGGCTCTGAGAGGAGGAGCAAGTTGCAATTCATGGCAGTGATGAAATAGTGGTGGACTTGGTCCTCTCAGAACGAGTATACTTTTTGTCTTCATTTCTCAAACTGGTTCTGCCTCGATCCTCTCTGATCGTCTCTCTTGAAAGGAGGCGGACACTGATATACAGGGGGACCTTGACCATTTGGTAGGGGCCTAGGCAGTGGAGTAGGCGTCGGTGCTGGCTTGAGCATGATAGAGGATGCTTCAGCTCTAACTGCTCGCTTTTCAAGAGCCTGTGAGGCTATTTGGGACTTTATGTTGGTCCACTGCAGGGAGTCTTCAATTCTCTTGGTGATGGACAAGAGATGGAGGAAGCCAGTGGTGCACTCAACTTGTATGACCGGTGTTCCAGATCATCTCAATAGTTATTGATGCATATGGAAAGCATCTCATCAACAGGCATTGGCCTTTTTAGAGAGTAGGTCAGACCTTTCCATATGGCGATGAAATCTGATAACCTCTCGCTCTCCCTCTATTTGCAATTCATGAGGTCGCTAACCATTGTTTTAGGCAGCATTGAGATGAAGTGGAACAAGAACTCCTGCCGAAGTTCTTCTCAGATTTTTATTTACTAATCGGGTAGACTCGTATAACAGACGAAGGCTGGTCCTTTCAAGGTCCATATGAAGCATCTGAGTTTCACTGCTTCTTGTTGTTCCAGAGTTCCCATCATAGGGTCGCAATAAGATGTGTAGTGCATCAAGTGTTGTTCCAGATCGCCTAAACCATTGAAAATAGGGAATAAAGGGCTCCCAAAATTAGGTGGAGGAGGCATGTTTCTCACCCAATACAGGTAGGGCTTCTACTTTGGCTGTATCGGAGAACGTCATCCTTCTATTGCTTCCAATCGAGCAGTCGGTGCCTCGATGGTGCTAGCGAGTCCCTGGTTTAAATCCTATTGGGCCCTGTCTTGGGCGGGTGTAGCCCGAGGCATTGCTTGAGGATCCGGATTAGCTGGCACCAAGGGTGCATATGCCATTTGTGACATCTTTAAAGGGTTCAGGCATACTCTCTCCAGTTTCTTCTTGAGTGGAGGGAAGTCTTGGTATTCACCCGAATACATGTTCAGGTAGTTAGACGGACTGGGCACCTCATTGGGTGGCGGCCCTGATCGTGCTTCTTCTGCAAGGGAAAACCAAGGTTCTTGAGGTGCACTTGATGAGAGTGCAAGGCGTGGCTCTTATTAGGAGGCTCTTTCAATAATACGGTTCCTCCAGAGTAGCTCAGCATTAATCCGCCTCAATTCTTTCATTTCATCCTCCTGTCAAGTGAATCTCTCTTCGAGCGTAAGTGGATCATTTTTATCGAGAGAAGGAGGCGGGTTAAGAGAAACTGGTCCTTTATTCTTATCCTTGTTGGAATATCGCAGGGTAAGCGGATGAAAGTTAGCTGAAGTGGCGGCCATATTTAGGGCGGCCCTCTGGTTCCAGGTGTGCACACCTAGTGGTTCGTTGTGGGTTACAGCCTGACCAGAGCCATCTTCTCCCAATCCATCTGGATTTGCATCATCTCTGGTGTCACCCGTGGGGTTATCCTCTATGGTGTTAATGGATACATATCATGGGTCGGAGAAGATGTCATCTTCCAAATAGGAAGAGGATCTCCTGCGCATTTTTTTAGTCCTCCCCTCCTGTCTCGGGATTGCTTTTTGACTCCTTGATGCAGGGTGACGCAGAGAGTCCTTTGATGCATCCTGACGATATTCCTCCCTCTTGAAGGGGATGGTGACTCAAAAGATGAGATAGGGTATGAACCTTCTCTTTTGACTGACCTCCCTAGATGAGAAAATATTGATCCTCATGGGGGAGGTTGTTCTTGAGGTGGTTAAAATTCCCCCAGCCCTGAGAGCTGGGGATGGATCTGTTCCCTAGACGTTGAGTCTTTTCCCATTTTTATTGTTCTTACAGGGGAATTTGTTGTTATAAATGTTCCCAGCCCTGCAGGCAGGGGTTGGCCTTAGATTGCAGTAGCGGATACTGTTATTGCTACTTGCCTGATTTTGCGTGCCCCCATTCAGGGGTGAACTAGATCTGATGCTGAGTTCGCTCGCGACTCAATAATCTCTGGGGAGGCTAGCAATGAGTGCTTATTGGCCTCTCTTAAGCGAGAGGCTTGTTGTATGAATTTAGTGGCCTGATTTAAGAGTTCGTGAATGGCTTGTTCCCACTGGGCTTGATGCTTCTAGGACTTACTCAAGGCATGTTTCTGCTGGGTGTGTCACCTTTCCCGAATAGGAGGACCACTCGATCGTTGTCTTGTCATGATGGCACTGCAAGACACTACGTTGAACTGGTTCTTATGGGCGGGGAGTAGAGTGAAATGAAGATCTCCTTGTTCTCCCCATCCTTTGATATGGACTCCCGTAGAAGTGTCGCCAATGAGGATGCGCAGCTGGTGTAGTGCATGTAGGAAAGCTAACCCCATGTTTCCTTTACACCTCTCAGGTCGCGGTTGTCGCGCCGAAGGAAGATCTTCCAGGTCGATGTGATGCAAGAGGTCTTCTATAGTCTTGACATGGTCTACATACCCGTCGTAGGGCAGGAAGCTTGATTTCATCTGGTGGAGGGATTTCTATATATTGTAGCAGATGTCATGCACGCATTCTTTCGAAAACTTTTTTGGTATGTCGAATTGAGAGGTGTCCATGGGACAAAACATAACTGGGATATCATCTCTGGCCAGTCGTTTCCTCAGGTTCAACATGTCAGCATACTTCTCTACTTGTGATTCCTCTACTTGGTCGGCCCAACTAAGGCACTGACAAATAGTATGTATGGTGGCAGTGGGACCGGTAGGTGTTGAATTATCATATGGGCGATTCTGGGGTGGTTCAGAAGATGAAAGTGGCCCCAGACCGTCTCCTGATCGAAGAAGGGTGTCGTCGGTGACTAACTGGGATTCTGACATGCTCGATCCCGTCTTTCTGAGTGCCTCGGAATATGAGGGCTTTTCTATGCTTGATTCGGTAGGGGATGACCTTCCTATTGATTTGACATATCACTGCGGGAGGACCTTCGCAATGGAAACCGCAATGGCGAGGACTACCGTCACAGTTTCCGCATGGAGATAACCTGCGGAGTAAACCATGGGGAGGGCCTTCATAATATACAGCAATAAGGGGAGGGCCTTATGGTTAAAAAATGTCTATGCGGTGAGGGCCTCTGCTATCCGTGTTGTAATGGTAAGGGCTACCATTACTACTTGACGCCTCACTGCATAGAGGAATTTTGCAGCGCATACCCTGGGGAGGACCTCCAAGGCATATCGCAGTGAAGGGAGGACCTTCTAGCTGCATAGAATTGTTATGGGGAGGGCCTTCGCAAAAACTTCCATCATGTTGAAGATGAACATCATGGTTAGACATTCGATGTGTATCTTGGGGAGGGCCTTCAAGACACACTACGACAAGGGGAGGACCTTATTGTTTCTTGGGGCCACTGTGGAGAGGAGCTTCGCAATGGCGGCTGAGGTGGCGAGGACTAACATCACAGCTGTTGTAATGGCGAGGACTACCATTACTGCTGCCGCGGGGATAATATCTGCGGGGTACACCTTGGGGAGGTCCTTCAGAATGTACCGTAACGAGGGGATGACCTTCTCATTGCTTGACGTATCTATGGGGAGGACATTTGTTATCATGGTGGTGAGGACTACCATCGTGATCTGATGTCTGGATGCGCAGAGTGTCGTTGCAACGTAACCCTTGAGGAGGACCTTCAAGGCAGGACACAATAAGGGGAGGACCTTCTTGTCATGATGAGACATCACTACAGGGAGGGCCTCCACAGTTGATAATATGATAGATAGGACTACTATCATAATATATGGTCCCACTACACAGAGAGTGTTTGCAGTGTATACCTCGGGGAGGACCATCAGGGTGGACGGCGGCAGGTGGAGGGCCTTCTTGCTGCTCAGTCTTCTGGCCATGTGGAGGGTTTCTGTTACTCATATCAAAAGAGAAACTCTCATGATCGATCATTAAATAACCATGGGGGAGTCCCCCACGGGTGCTCTGGGGAGGACCTTCAGAGCTGCTGGTAGAAACATTACGGGGAGTACCTTCACAACTGCTACTGCTACTCCCATAATATGGTAATGGGTGGGCAGGGTTCTGAGACTTTGATGTGTGCTTAGAGGCATCAGGATCCCCGACTTTCAGCAGTGAGGAGTCATGAACTCGCTCTATATTTTCCTGATGTTGTCGGAGCATTTGGGGAGCTTTCTTGTGGGCAGTGGGGACTGTCTACTGTTGACAACGGCCTTCACCTTTGGGTCCCTATATAATTGGGTCTCGTAATGTTTCTAGGATATGCCGACGAACATCTTGACTTTTAGCAGGGATATATGCATATTCTGGAGCATCCACCATGATGGATGGGTGTCCCCCAGTTGGAACGAGTGAAGCTGCTCGATCCTGTTGCCCTTGGGTCGTGGAATATGGCCAACTACCCTCCTGGGCGGAAACAGGGATGCAGATCTGCTCCGAGGTGACTATCTCGTCTTTTAGATGAGTCGCCTCAATTAGGGAGACGGGCTCACGGGCCTGATTCCTTGCTGTTTCCACTGATGCAATTACATTCTGTAAAGTCTGTAAGATATGATCTCAGATCGATACATGCTCCTCCATCATTGACAAGATATGAAGATAGATATCTTTAGTTGGAATAGGTATGAAGGCCCATTCTGGTATCAGAGTAGTAATTTCTTGCTTTGGTCCTCCAGTTGTCAGTGGGTACTGGTAATTCTACTATGTCGGGGCAATGGAACATATCTTCCCTTGTGTCGGGATACTCCATCTTATCTCTCCATTTTCCACCACATCGGGATGGAGGACATTACTGGAATTCATAGAGAAATGGCCCTACATATATTGGTTTCCCACCATATCGATTTGGTGTCATTTTTTGGCAGGAAGACATGCCCACCTATTAATTTACGCCACCTCTGGATGGTGGGATTTGCTGATCGCCACCATGCTGTGATGGTAGGCATGAAGAGCATCTGCTAGGAGATGGTCCTGTAGGCATTGGGTCGCCACCACGCCGGGTTGGGGAGCTTCATGACCCTGTTCAGGGAGAGGTTTCTGCCGAGTAGGTGTCGTCCTGTGTGAGCGACGGGCTTGATGGACCCGGAGGGGATGCGCACCTACTCATATGATGTTGCCATGTCTGGATGGCGGGATTTGGAGGAGCGAATAGGTTTATGTTTCTATTCGTAATACGTCTCTGTGACTGGGCAGCGGAGCTCCTCCTCAGGGACAAGGGTGATGATCGGTCCCTGGTTTTACGTTTGCCTCCATCATTGGGCAGTCTGAGGGGCCGGAGCTCAGGGATCATGGTCCTGGATCCTCGGAGAGACATCCTCCTTATCATGAGTATGTTTAGTCGCGGCGTTACTGCGATGACGTCTTCCGACGGGGGCCTTGGAGCGGAACCCCCGTTCAGCAGGGATGAAGTCCTCAGCGTCGACCTCATCCGCCTCCCTATGATAAGGGAGGTACGCATTGTCTCATTCTGGGGATAGACTCCCAAAACAGATTGAGACGACAACAGGGGACATCTAAATCTGCTTTTTTAGCCATTGTTGGGCAGGCTATCGGTGAGTCCTTGTAGATTGGAGGGTGCGCATGGCCGCCTCCACCATTCAGAGAGTACCATTCAAGTGGTAATCTCATATCAATGTATCTGAGACACAGCATTGAAGATGCTGGGTAGGTGATGGGTTCCTCCGTTGGTAAGGAAGTCCGGTAATTTCATTGTTGGAAGCATATGCCTTTGAGTTCCTTTCGTGACACCATTGGATCGAAGGGAGTTTTGAGTGGTACCTATAAAATATTTAAAAAATACAAACTGCAAACCCATCAAAGCAGCATCTCATGATCCCATGCGTGATTAATGACCTTGATAGGCCCTCCTCGTGAGTATAAGGGGCACATAGTGAGATTAGGTTAAATCCGTCATGCTTGGTTAAATATTCACGTCGGGTTCATTGTTTTTTTGTCTTGTGGCGCATGACGGTATCATGGGGTAGAAACGTTCTCTACCTGATGATTTATTAGATAATATTGGTTTCTACTTAATCAATAATATTAGGTGCACCGGTTTTTCATCGAAACTCCCAACGGTTCCATATCCAGCAATACGTGGACCTACTTTCCAAAGGCATGTGTTTGTTGGGTGGTTTGACCAGTGATGCTTGAGAACTCACATTGGTCAAGAGAATGGGAAGTCGGGCTCATCGCGCCCTTTTGGGGGGAATTATTTCCTATTTTGGGACTCACTTATAGATTTAAGATGTATTCATATGTTTGTGAATCTTTGGTTTATACCCAAGAATAGTATCCACTGGTTATTCCTGGTTGGAAATGGTCAGCTAAACGTAGGGATTAGGAATCATTTATGACTGAGGTTTACCATCCCTCATTTGATTAATGACTCTGAGGAGTTGAGAATCGTTGGGACAATGCTGATTTAAAGCCTCATAACTGTGCGCTCTTGAGTTTATTGTCCTCCAGGGGGGACAGATTAATGACTTGAGCATTTGGATCAAACCCGTGATACAGGCTTCCTACGTATCCTTGTAAGGGGAATCAGAGTCCCCGTAGTTCGGAAATACATTTTAACATCATGCGGGACAAAGGATGAATCAACGTGAAGGGGGTTGGAATGGCCGATTATTGGGCTTTAACCTCATGTAGGCTTCCTAAGTACCATGACATGGCATGGATCAAAGTCCTCATAGTTCACAATGGGGTGGTGTCAGAGAACCGACGTGAAGATGGACCAGGGGTCTGATGGGTAATGGGCTTTAACCTCTTGGAGGCTTCCTACGTATCCCTGTGGTCGGGAATCAAAGTCCACATAGTTCGATTTGGGATGGGGCTTAAACTCTGAAGAGGCCCAAGGTAATGGATTGGGGATTACACTCTGAGGAGGCCTAGGAAAGGATGTCATGGATGATTCTTACTCTAAGCCCATGTGAGTCATGCTTGGTGTGAGAAACAAGAGGCAGCAGGGACCAGACGATCACGTCATGAAAGGTGTGTTGGTCGGAGAAAGAAGGGAAGTGATGGCAAGAGGGGAGGGGTGAATTGCCTTTTAAAAAATGATTAACAATTTAAAATCAAAGTTGAAATGCAGCGGAAATAAAAGAGGCAAGACACAAAATTGATAACGGAGTTCGGCCAAAAACCCGGCCTACGTCTCCGCTCCCAACTCAACCGTTGAGAGATTCCTACCGCTTTCTTTTCAATGGTTTTAGCAAGAAACTCACTAGGCTTTGAGGTAGCACTAGGACCTATTACAGCTTGCTTTTGATGGTTGAGCAAGAACCCACTTGCTTTTAATGGTTTAGCAAGAACCCACTATCCTTCTTACAGGTGAAGGATAGCTCACCTTTGTCTCAAGCTATTTAAAGGAAAGATTGACAACCTTTTCACACCTTAATGGTGATGTGAAACCCAAAAGAAAGAGGGGATGAGAAAAGTTTGGGGTTTGTAGGCACAAACCCAATTTTAAGCTCAAAATATATAAAGCAAGAAAAACCGTAATTGAGGAAGACTTGGGCGCCAAAGTATGATGGAGTTGATGTAGCGTGCTCTCCCAAGCTTCTTGAGGTGCTCCTTGGATTGGAAATTGGTTGGAGCACTTGAGGATCCTTGAAGGTGGAGCGCCGGAGGTTCGTCAAATGGTCAACAATATGTCCGAGCGCTTGGTATATTATCCGATGGGTGTCCGGGGCTTCCTTGGCCTTTATTTATAGGCATGGAACCCTTGGGGAGTCTTCGGAGCCGTTGTAAAGGGCCTCGGAGCCGTTGGAGGCCAAATGGGAGTTGACTGGTCAAAGCCAACGGCTAGTTTGACTGGGCTACCGGCTGGCCGGTGCAGGGCCACCGGCTGGCCGGTGCCTTGGATGTTGAGAAGGCCTTCTGCCCAGGCAGCACCGGCTGACCGGTGCCAGAGCCACCGGCTGGCCGGTGGGCAGACAGTAGCTGCCACTGTTTGACTGGATGCCACCGGATGGCCGGTGGTCAAGCCACCGGCTGACCGGTGGAGCCTGGAAGTGGGCAATGCCTCTTCCAGGTCCACCGGCTGGCCGGTGCTATCACACCGGTTGGCCGGTGGACTGAATTTCAGTCCACGTGATGTGCTTCATGGCCCATTTCCTTGGCAATCTTTTGCCTATAAAACAAAAACACTTAAAACAATGTTAGAAAAATAGAAAAGTTATTGTGATCATGAAAATTAAACCACGAGGGGATACGAGAGGTACAACAATCTCCCCCTATTTTGATGATCACAATCACCGAAACAATCAAAGTAAAATACTGAAATTAAAGACATTCTTAAAGGATAATTTGAAAATAAATCAAAGCATGATAGAAAATATTCTCCCCCAATCAATCAAGAAATTTCTCCCCCTTTGTGATTATCAAAATAGCGTGGGGCATAAAAATTTGATTGAGGGAAAAGAGATTTGAAAAACAAGATTTGAGATTTGAAAATCAATTGAAATTTTGGAAATTGAAATATTGAATAACAGTTTGAATTGAAAGTTTTGAATCAAAATTGAAATGAAAATTTTGAACCAAAAATTGAATTGAAGGTTTAAATACAAATAAAGAAACTTTCTCACCCTAAATAAAACAAAAAATCATCGGGGAAAGGGTTTTGGAACCGAAACAAATTTTGGCCCGGAGAGACTTGCCAAAAGAAATTTTTCAATCCAAATTTGTTTCATGGCGGGTCTTCTCCTATAAAATTCGTCCGAAGAGTAAATAGATTTAGGCATACCATAACGGGCATTTTTGCAATCACATTCATAAATTAGGTGCCCGGGTTTTTTACAATAATTGCAAAATTTATAACAAGAGATCCCCCTTACAAAAACAGTGGGTGCATGGGAGGAGGATGCTTGGTTGGTATAGCCAAGTCCTTGAGTGGTCCTAGAAACCCTTTGAGAACCCAATAATTTGGTCAAATTTTGTTCACCTTGGGTGAACTTGGCTAAGGATTCTCTAAGGTCCTTGATGGTTGATTCCAAAGAATCAACATTTGGGAAATTTTGGATTTTTAGGGAGAGTTTCTCCTTCTCTTTGAGAAGTTGGTCTTTTTCGGAGGAAAGCTTTTTGAAATTCTTTTTCAAAGCAACGAATTTTGACGAGAGTTCGTGAAAACCATTTTCTAATTGGTCTCACACATGTTGAAGTTCTTCATATGATAAATGATTAAAAGAATTTGAAGATGAGGATGAGGATGAGGAATCGGAAGAAGTTACCTCGTGAAATGCCATTAGGCATTTTGTACCTTGGTCGCTCGAGGAGGAGGAGGAGGAGGATGAGGAGGTGTCACTCCATGTCGCCTTGAGGACCTTTTTCTTTCCTTTTTCCTTTTGCGTGGCCCGTTTTTTGTTGAGTGGGCAATCGGGCTTGTAATGCCCTTTTTGGCCGCACCCGTAGCATTTTACCTTGGGCTCGGATCTTGCGGTGGGTTCTTGATTTCGATGCTTCCGGGATTTCTTCTTCTTGTGCTTCTTCATAAACTTGTGCATTTGGCGGGCGAGATTCTCCATTTCCGAGTCGCCGCTTGAAGATGAAGGAGATGAGGGAGATGAGGATGATGAGGAGGAGCTTACTTCTTTTTGTACCTTGAGGGCAATGTTCTTTGGTGTCTTGATTGGTGTGCCCTCCTTTTCATCTTGCCTCCTCATGGTGATTTCATATGTCATGAGGGATCCGATGAGCTCTTCGACCGGCATGTTCTTTATGTCCTTTGCTTCTTGGATAGCCGTCACTTTTGGAGCCCATGAGCTTGGTAGGATCCATAGGATCTTCTTCACCATAGTTTCTGTAGAAACATCATCACCAAGGGACTTTCTCCCATTGCAAACATCAGTAAAACGCGTAAACATTTCAGTAATAGATTCATTTGGATGCATCGAGAAGGATTCAAAATCTTTTCGAAACATATCTAATCGAGTATCCTTCACTTTGTTGGTCCCCTCATGGGTAACCTCCAAAAGTTTCCAGATTTCATGAGATGAGGTGCATGTGGACACTCGATTAAATTCATTTCGGTCAAGGCCGCAATGTAGAGCATTCATGGCTTTGCCATCAAGCTCGAAATTTCTAATATCGGCTTGGGTCCATTTGGATTCATCGGGAGTAGAAAGAGAGTAACCATGCATGACAATTTTATAAATCGGATATCCTATACTTCTAAGAAAAGCGGTCATGCGGGTTTTCCAATAATTATAGTCGGTCCCATCAAAAAATGGAGCCCGACCCAATGAGTAGCCCTCGGGGGCGAAAGAGGTAGATGCCATCAAAAAAATCTTTAATTTGAAACCGGTTAGGGAATTATTCAAATACTACCTCTGATACCAATTGTTGGTCGGAGAAAGAAGGGAAGTGATGGCAAGAGGGGAGGGGTGAATTTCCTTTTAAAAGATGATTAACAATTTAAAATCAAAGTTGAAATGCAGCGGAAATAAAAGAGGCAAGACACAAAATTGATAACGGAGTTCGGCCAAAAACCCGGCCTACGTCTCCGCTCCCAACTCAACCGTTGAGAGATTCCTACCGCTTGCTTTTCAATGGTTTTAGCAAGAAATCCACTAGGCTTTGAGGTATCACTAGGACCTATTACAGCTTGCTTTTGATGGTTGAGCAAGAACCCACTTGCTTTTAATGTTTTAGCAAGAACCCACTATCCTTCTTACAGGTGAAGGATAGCTCACCTATGTCTCAAGCTATTTAAAGGAAATCTTGACAACCTTTTCACACCTTAATGGTGATGTGAAACCCAAAAGAAAGAGGGGATGAGAAAAGTTTGGGGTTTGTAGGCACAAACCCAATTTTAAGCTCAAAATATATAAAGCAAGAAAAACCGTAATTGAGGAAGACTTGGGCGCCAAAGTATGATGGAGTTGATGTAGCGTGCTCTCCCAAGCTTCTTGAGGTGCTCCTTGGATTGGAAATTGGTTGGAGCACTTGAGGATCCTTGAAGGTGGAGCGCCGGAGGTTTTCCAAATGTTCAACAATATGTCCGAGTGCTTGGTATATTATCCGATGGGTTTCCGGGGCTTCCTTGGCCTTTATTTATAGGCATGGAACCCTTGGGGAGTCTTCGGAGCCGTTGTAAAGGGCCTCGGAGCCGTTGGAGGCCAAATGGGAGTTGACTAGTCAAAGCCAACGGCTAGTTTGACTGGGCTACCGGCTGGCCAGTGCAGGGCCACCGGCTGGCCGGTGCCTTGGATGTTGAGAAGGCCTTCTGCCCAGGCAGCACCGGCTGACCGGTGCCAGAGCCACCGGCTGGCCGGTGGGCAGACAGTAGCTGCCACTGTTTGACTGGATGCCACCGGCTGGCCGGTGGTCAAGCCACCGGCTGACCGGTGGAGCCTGGCAGTGGGAAATGCCTCTGCCAGGTCCACCGGCTGGCCGGTGCTATCACACCGGTTGGCCGGTGGACTGAATTTCAGTCCACGTGATGTGCTTCATGGCCCATTTCCTTGGCAATCTTTTGCCTATAAAAAAACACTTAAAACAATGTTAGAAAAATAAGAAAGTGATTGTGATCATGAAAATTAAACCACGAGGGGATACGAGAGGTACAACAAGGTGCGTCCTGGGGAATTGCGATGGGGCTTATGCGTGGGGGTGGCTCAAAAATTCGGGGCTTACTATGAGATGGATTCCCAATGGCTACAAAGCGCAGCGGGAGAGGGAAATGGTGATCCTGTGTCCATTTCCCCTCTTTATCCTTGGCACTGGGGAAGTACGAAGGTGTATGGGTGCTTCCTTCTGATGGGTAGTCCCCCACTCTTCGTAGAGGGAAGAAGTTCCCCAGTCCTAACAAGTGGAGGGGAAGAAAGGGGACTCCCGGTCTTGGACTCCGCATTACCGTAGGAATGTGAACCCAGGAATGCTTTGAGAATCCACTCAAGGGCCAGAGCAACCCCTTTTCCCTCGCTTACCATGGGTATGTGAACTGAAAATGGAGCGCTGATGTGCCTGAAGGTTACATCACACGGGTCTGGTGGCTATGGTGGAGGCCTCAGCTCGGGGTCGATGAATGGGACAATGAGGGGGTTGTGAAAGATCAGCCCAGATTGGAAGGATTTTATCTGGCATGGGGAATGTGAACTCTGAAGGATTTGGCAGGCCATACGAGTGTATGAGGGGTGGTTCCATTCATGTAGGGAGGTGCTATGTTGTTGGAGGGGACGTCCGCAAACCAGGGTGGTCCGCGGACTAATGGGAATCCTGGGAATCAGGGTGGTCCACGGCTTCGGATTCAACCCTCATACCAGGTTGGTATGCGTAGGGGTCCACGTGAGCAATGGCGGCCAAGGGCGATGTCGGTCGGATGTTCAATGGTTGGGGCTTCTCCCGCGTAAAAGAGTGCTACACGGTGCGACGGATCGGAAAAGGGGCATCAACTCCCTGGTCCGCGGAGGGGCCATGGTTCGCAGTCTTCTTTTCTTTTTTATTTTATGTTCGTGGTTCCCTACGTTGTTATGTGTTTTGGGTTCATTATTAATTAGTTTCCAGCTTCATACCTGTTCTGGTTCGCGAATTGGAACTTTACTGTTTGGGAAATCCTAAGCTCCTTCCTTCAAATCCTTCCACCCAAATCTAATCGATCTCCTCTCCTATTTTTTTTCTTTTTTTCCCTCTCCATCGATCTTCTTTTATAGAGGGGGAAATAGGTGTATCTATGGTCATGCGACACCTTTTGTAGAGTCCCATGACTGGAAACCTGGTTTACGGATGACTTGGTCAATCTACAACTCGCGGGGGGCATTGAACGCACCTCCCCCGTGAACCAATCTAGCTCGGGGAGTGCTACGCGGCCGCACAGGGTACCACCTCCATTCCACGAACGACAACGGATCCGGCCTGGGCCTGTTGATGTGGTTCACAGCTGGGGCGTTTCGTGATGGTGGACCATATTGGCGCTCGACCTTCTCCGCGCCTACGGAGGATCCCTACCTCTGTTTTGCAAATGACAGCGGTCCGCAGAGTGGGTTCTTCCTAGAACTGGTCTCATACCATTATCATTGGACCAGTCTGCGGACTGGTTCATCTTGTGCCATCCTTTGAGTGTTCTCCACACCTTTCCCCAATTCTTTTGGGGGAAATTGGGTAGAATCTCCCTTGGATTAAAGGGGATTATCATTCTCTTTTGTGGATTTTTCAGGACCCTACAGTTACTAATTACCAATATTTATTACTAATTGCCATTATTTATCACTAATTAGCACTATTTATTACTAATTACCGCTATATATTACTAATTATTACTATTTATTACTAATTAGAACTATTTATTAAAAATTATTACTGTTTATTACCAATTATTACTAATAAAAATTAGTTATTACTAATTATTACTAAATATTACAATTTATTACTAATTATTACTATTTATTATTATTTATTACAAGTTATTACTATTTACCAATAATTACCACTATTTATCACTAATTATTTTTATTTATTACTTAACACTACTATTTATTACTCTTTATTAGTAATTATTACTAAATATTATAAATTATTTCAAATTACCACTATTTATCACTATTTATTACTAATAAATACAAATTATTACAAATTATTAGTAATTACCTCTATTTATTAATAATTACTGCTAGTTATTACTATTTAGTGTTATTTACCACTAATTACCACTATAATTATTTCTAATTATTATTATTTATTACTAATTATTACTAATTATAACTTATTGTTACTAATTACACCTATTTATTTCTAATTATTATAAATTATTACAGATTATTACTAATTTTTTATCTATTTCTATTTAACACTAATTACTGCTATTTATTATTAATTATTACTATTTATTAATAATGTTTACTATTTATCACTAATTATTACTAATTATTACTAATTATTGTTATTTATTACTATTTATTACTATTTTTTCTATTTATTACTATTTATTAGAAATTGTTATTAGTTATTACTAATTAACGCTATTTATTACTAATTATCACTATTTATCACTAATTACAGCTATTTATTAATATTTATTACTATTTAGAAGTATTTATTTTTATTTATTTCTATTTATTATCAATTATTATTATTTATGAGTATTTATTTCTATTTTTTGCTATTTTTTACTAGTTATTACTAATTATTACTAATTACCATTCTTTATTTCTAATTATTCTTAATTATTAGTAATTGCCACTAATTATAAATAATTAATACCAATTAAAACAAATTATTACTAATTATTACTTATTATTATTATTAATACTAATTGACGCTAATTATTACAGATTATTAATATTTTCCACTTATTTTAACAAATTATTATTAATTACAAATAATTATTAATAATTATTACAAACTATTGATATTTATTACTAATTATTAATAATTACAGCTAATGATTACAAATTATTATTAATTACTGCTAAATATTACAAATTTTTACTAATTACAAGTAATTATTAATAATTATTACTAATTATTACTTATTATTACTAATTATTTGTAATTATTATTAATTATTTCCAATTATTACTAATTATCGTTATTTATTACTATTTATTTCTATTTATTATTATTTACTACAAGCCATCTCTAACTATTACTAATTATTAAAAATAATTACAAATTACTGCTATTTATTATTATTTATTACTATTTATTACTGTTTATTACTAATCGCCATTTATTAATATTTATTACTATTTTTTAATAATTATTACTATTTATTACAAATTATTCGTAATTATTAATTATTATAGATCTTGATTTCTGTTTATTTCTAATTATTACTCATTATTTCTCATTATTACACATTATTACAAATTATATTCAGTTATTACTAATTATTACTATTTTTTAATATTTATCACTAATTATTACTATTTATTACTAGTTATTACTATTTACCACTATTTATTACTTTTTATTACTAATTATTACTAAATACTGTTAGTTATTACTAATTATACCTAATTATTATTATTTATTCTAATTATTACTAATTCTTGCGAATTATTATTAATTTTTTCTATTTATTAATATTTATTTCTATTTATAACTATTTTTTCACTAATTATTACTAATTATTACTTATTACCGCTAAGTATTAGTAATTATTTCTATTTATTACTATTTATTTCTAATTATTACTAATTAACTCTATTTATTTCTAATTATTTCTATATAAACTATTGATTTCTATTTATTATAGTTATCATTAATGAGTGGTAATTACCACTCATTACCGCTAATTATTACAAGTTTATACTATTTATTGCTATTTTTTACTATTTTTTCTATTTGTTACTAATTATTACTAAATAATAATGAATAATATTAATTAATACAAATTTAAACAAATTACAACTAATTTATATAATTACACGTAAATATTTTAAATTAATGGAAATTGAAAAAAATTATTGCAAATTAATACTATCTACTTTTAAATAAAAACATTAAATCTTAATGAAACAATATATTTGTACAAATAAATAATGAAAAATAAAACTATTTAATTCAAATTTAGTTTAATTAATGCTAATTAATAATAATTATTACTAATTTAAATTAAAATGAATTAAATTAAAAAAATAAAAGCAACAAATAAATACCTTACAACTGAATCTTTCATTAGATGCATGTTCATAGAAATTGATCCACTGTAAAATTTAAAAGATTGAAAAAACTAAATAGAGAAATGTGAGAGCGGAGAGGAGAGAGGACTTGAAGAAATTGTGAAAATGAAAAAAAATCAGATGCGGTATATATAGGTTAGATCATTTACAATGAGTGTATTTGCAGTGTCTTTCCCATTAAAAAAATAATTTTTATGACGGGACTGGTTGCAAATAGTTCACCGGTGATTAATTGAGGCGGTGATAAAAGATAGTATTTGTGATAGTATCTGTCACAATTACTATCATGGTGAAAAAATTATTTATGATGAGAATCCTCCAACATTTCTAATAACAGATTCTCGAGAATAGTATTTTTACGGTGGGGGTTTATACTACACCTCTAATACTCTTCCCACGCTAACGCGTGCACAGTGCACTAAGAGTAGTTGTGATGGATCGGCAGAAATATCTTTTTTAGACTATTTGCGACGAGTAAAAATTCGCATCACAATTAACCCATCACAATAGGTCTTTTTTCAGTGAATGACTGAATAGACCACCACCAACGACATCTATAAGAATATTCATTCTGAGTAACAATTTGAATGTTAATGCGCAAAATAAATAAAGTCGCAATATAAATAAATAAGTCATTTTTTATCCTTGGGTTCTAAAGTCACACTCAGGATTGAACATACTTTCTTTATTTGAGGTTGTGTGTCTCTATCCATAATAAATCAAGTAGGCCCAAATGAATCTATTGAGAATATGAATGATATTTCAATCAATAATCATCATGAATCCAAGGGGGGTTGCCCCAAGGCATTCCAAATCAGTATCAACAAGAATCCCAAGGGGATTTCCCAAGGGATTACAAATTAAAAAACATTATATATCCAAGGGGACTACCCCAAGGCTTGCTAAACTAATGTCATAATGAATCCAAGGGAGATTACCTCAAAGCATTCCAAAACAATATCATCTCGAATCCAAGTGGGTATACCCCTGGGAATTCAAAATTGTGGTCACTAATATGAACTCAATGTGGATTTACCCTTGGAATTTTAACCAATAATTATCATGAATACATGGTAGGATTCCCTTTGTAACTTCAGTCTAAGTTTATTCAAGAATCCAAGGTGTACTACCCCCAAGAAATTCCAATGTAGTAAGCATCATCAGAGAACCCAAGGGGGATTACCCATAGAGTATTCTCAATAGACATTAAAAATTAAATTCTAGGGGGTATTCATTATTCAATTTGTTTAAATCAATTTCATCAGGTCCCTCATAGTAAGCAAGTACAGTGGATCCTTGTTCCTATCATAGAAATCCCCAACCACACACTCAAGGTTATATTTTAAATTTAAGGCACCCTTACGGTCACCTCTTTAAATTATCAAGTCACTGCCCATGGTTTGGTGCACCCAATGAATTTTCATAGTCATAGTCTACTCACCAATGGGCTATTTGTGGACCATTAGATGATTCAGTTTCAGTTAAGGGAAAATGGAATTTAATTTATAAATTTTAGGTCAAGTTTGTGGTAATGAAAGTGTGACTATAAATGCATACATAAATAAATGGTGAAATACTAGTAAGATAACATATAAACCACCTACATTATACTCGTAGATTCCTATATATCCTATATTCACCATTTACTCAGCATAAACTGATATAAATTGAAAAAGTAATAAACTTCCCTAGAAATAGGCTGGCATTCTGAAAAACTACAAGAACTCACTTGACAACAAAAGAATCCATGAATAGAGGGAGTGTAATATTTGCATTGCAACTTGATTCCCAAAAAACAGATGGGGTGGAATTGATGAAGAAACAATGAATATCTACAATGGAAGGGTGAATAAAAACCAGAGGGCATCGTGCACTACAATCAAAGGAATCCATCCATGGGTTTTTAATATAAATAATAATTTAAATAACTTAAAAACATAAAAAACTTCAGAAGTGGCTTATGACAATAATTTTTCATTCACACTGTGAATATATGAGTGAACACCACCCAGGGAGCTAACTCTGATATTTTAGAGTGTGATATAGTGTGTCACACTATTAATCCTTCCTTTCACTCCCAAAAAACATTACCCCCCCCCCCCGTTTCTCTCGAGCCCCCTCTTAAGTCCTCCTAACACCTCCATCGTCATAAAATGAGAAAAATACACACCTTCTAGAAAAAATTAGTAGGTTTTGTACCTTGGATAAGGATCGAGTTTTTAAAACATCACCACTTTAAATAACACCATCCTTGAGTTTCCCTCCCAAACAGTATAGGGCCTCATCAGTAACCAACAACATCCCCTAAGCTCACATACCTGAGTCTCATGCTCATGAATCCTCCTGGATACATCTATTCCACCACTACACGTGAACCAAAATTGTTTTCCTATCACAGGGAGCTTGTTCACTACAATTCATTATTCATAATGGATTCTCTTTAAAGGATTTGCTGGTTTCAAGCTCAATATCTCACTAATGACCCATCTTGTAGAGTCCCTCTCATACCCATGAGCCACAACACTATCTTTCTTTTTCTACCCAAACACCAATTACCCAAAACATCACTTCAATATATTTTTTCACATGATTAACCCCCTAAATCATGAGATGAAATGGGTTTACCTCTAAACCAGATGATGAAATTGGATCTCCCAAAAATCATATGTTGAAATAGTTTCACACTCAAATCAAGTTACAAAATGGGTTCCCACCCTGAATCAAGTTATTAAACAAGTTTACATCCTTAATTAAGAAAGAAAATAGTTTCACACCTTAGAATCAAGTAGCATAATAGGTTCACATCCTAAATCGGGTGAAGAAATGATGTTTCGCCCCAGAATCACATGATAAACAAAAATCTACATGTTACCACTTCATATTTCTAGAATATTCCATTTGTTTCTAGATAAACTATGCAAACATTGAATCCTCCAACCCAAGACTCATTTTGATCATCACTGTATAAAAAGAATCCCACTATCCATGGTCATACCAAATTCAACCACTATTCTCCACTTCTGGATGCTTTTACAAAATCACAAAATTACTAACACCACACCTTGATGTTTTCTTACACTAGCCTATAACAACCAATTTCTTAAATGAATTACTACATCTAAAACCAAATCCTCATTCTTGATTCTATTTACAACACAATTCATCACCACATTATTCATAGTGGCAGGTTATCTCTAAGAACCAATGTGTCACAAACCTTGTCTTCATATCAACCTGCTTCTTGATAATTACACCTGGTTGTACCACGCAACTATAATCCTATATCTAGTGTTATTAAATTACATATCGCACTAAACCAATCATATTTTTAAACAAAAAACACCCCATACAAGGGTACCTTCCATTTTCTGCACCTCTCATAGCCATTAGTACCAAGGATGAATAAAAAATCTGCAACCACCTTTGAGTTGAGTTTATTTATTCTACACTTTCAATGTTTACTGAAAACATATTAGAATGATATCCACATGCTCAAATGGTACATGGTGTGATCACCACCATATTAATTACTTATTATCAATCTATGGGAACAATCATGTCACTAATCCACTATTAGTAATATATTGGCATACCAATGTCCTGATCATATCATTTGGACTAGTTCAAAACTCAAGAGCTTATTCAGACGATATTAATATCATGGTGCCTTAGGAAACTACTTACATAATCTATCTAAAACCCTCCTCCATACTTCCGGTCCAGAAGGATCTGAAATAAGGTCTATGACCTTTCTCACCATCAAATGACTTTCATTTTTATCCCACTTTAGACCCTACCTAAACCCACTAGAAACTCATATTAATGTTGGCACTCATCTCATCATAGATGAGGCACTATATTGATCTCAAATCCAACACATTGTGTGTATTGAAATTCCCAAATACCCAAAAGTCATCACAATACATTCCAATTTTCATAAAAGGTCATAACTCATTACTCACGTGATCTGACAATCATTATATTTCAAAAGACTTCATGATCCAATGGATAGTTCATCACCATTTTAAGATACAATTTCTCATGCATCGAGTATACTATGATGCATCCACTTCCAATAATAATGTACAAATTTACATAACCCTAATTAGGTCTTTCTATTACCAACATGAATTACATCCTTAAGGGTCTACACCCACTTCATCTGTTCACTCAAACAATACACCTCATAACATTCTAACATCATTCATAGTGGATCAGCCACTGATCCCATTGAAAAACAATGAACTCACTCCACAAGGTCGGTAATAACTAAGTAGTCCTAGACCCTCCTAGAACATATAAGCACCTCATAAGGTCCCAACCACTAATGGATCTCTATAGAATGAATATATACATCCAAAAAATAATAATTTCACACTTAGAGTATCAACGAAATCACCATAAATTTTTAATATGTTATCATGAACTCACCTCAGGTGTTACATAACTATCCTAATTCCATTTTCTTAAGTTGGAGATTACTAATAAACCAACCACAGGCATGTCACACATGTTATCTAAATACAATGACGTCAAACAAATACCAAGGTTACCTACGAAATGTAAGGATTAGGATACACCAAACCCACCTGCTATATAAGTTAAAAATCCACTAATATAGTACATGGTAAAGGATTATCACATTTGACCCTTCATAATTTTTCTCAATAGCTATAAAGCCCATATACTTTTATGAAACTTTTCTCCGTAAATATTTTGATAGCTTACGTTGAATGAAACACCATGTTTATACAAACCGCCACACACTATAAAATAACTATTATAACCTAGTCGTTGAATTAAAAATAATAATTTATAATTTATAATTTATGAATGAAATATAAAGGTCCATCATAATATGAATGTATTGGTAAGTGCTTAAAAAAAGATCACACAATTTTTTGTAAAATCACTTTATTATTAAAAAATATGATTCCTTCAAAACTGAGTTTTATTATTTTTATATAAATTATGTAAAATTAATTCAAAAAATTTTGTTTTATATTTGATATTTTAATTTAAAATTTATCTTAACATTATTTTTATATAATTTCTAAAAACGTTTATTTTTTCATGGAAGAGTGAAAATGTGGATTTTAATTAGAAACTGTATTTTCTTTTGCAGTCTTTAGAAGGTAAAATTATATTTTGGATTTGTTTTAAATTTTAATTAGTTAATTTGGATTTTAAATAATCAAATTATGGTTTTTGAATGTAATTTTATAAATGTTTTTATTATAAATATATATTATGTTTTAAAAAGGGAATATTTTTAAAAACATCTTTTTATAACGTTTAACAGGTTTTATATTAAATTAAATTCTGAAATTTTAACATTATTAATTTTTAAAAATAGATTCAACATTTTTATTTACATGTTTAAAATTTATAAAATAGGTTCCTTTTATTTTTTTGACCAAAATTAATAATATCCTTTGTAAATTTTAATACCACGTTAAAACGTAATTTGGGGTAAAAAATAAAATGATAAAGACTATAAAATGACCCAAACACATGAAAAAAAATTTATTGGATGAATATAATTAGACCCTTGACATAGAAGGAACAATATTTAGTTGTTTAATGGAAACATTTCCACGAATTTTGTTATATAATATTTAAATCAAAGAAGGTCACAAACTTTCACGTTCTCTGTATTTAATATACCTATAACTTTTGTGTACACTTGGGAAAAAAGAAATGTTATGAATGAATATAAATTTAAATTTATAACTTAAAAAAATATCATGATATAAATTTATTTTTTACTTTTTTTGGCCACTTAGACAAGATTATGATATTTGTAATATTTTATTTAATACATATTTAATGATATCAGATTTGTATTGTAAATAGTATATCATTTTTAATATAGAGTTACCCAAAAGATATCTTCAACTATAAATATTATTCTAAAATATATAATATGTATCTCATAATTTTAATTTTTTTATTTTTAGTGAATAAATAAGTAAATTTAATAGTTTCACAACACTGCTGGTGTAATTATTTTTAGTAGTGGGAGTATCAAATAAATGTTATTAAAAATATTAAAATAAATAATATTTGAGATAATTAAAGTGATAAACCAATTTTATTGATGAACTTGACAAATTAGGGATAAAATAATTTTTTTCAAATTTATCTACTTATATTGATTATTTAAAATGACAAAGCAATGAATAATGTCAAAATAAATATCAATGATATTTTATATAATTAATATTTTATAAAATTATATAAAAATAATGAAACATAATTAGAAATAAAAATTAATTATAAAATGCTATAAAAATTTATAAATTGTTCATTTATGGTCAAAGATACATCACATAATTAAAAATTGAATCCCTTTATTATTTAAAATTTTTATACCATAGTTGAACTTAAAATAGCGTTAATCAAAATAATAAGGTATAAAACAATAAAAAAGCTTATCTAAAATAAATTTTTATGATATTAAAACATTATATAATATTATATTCTAATAAATGTAATTATTGTGGTATTAATATTGATATTTAATTTATTATAAATTAATATTTTGAGAAATTTCAAAAGTTCCCCTTAACTCAATTAAGAATTGGAACCTCCTCCCCCACTTCTTCATATCACATTGAGCCTTTAATATTGAATATACCCATCCAATCTCATTCTAAATTTCCCTACACACATTATATAGGTTTTTTTATACTCAAAATACCAACCCCAATGTACTTAAGAGGAGAACTAAGGATTTATACCGAAAAAGATGTAATGGTCATTACCGACTAATTCTAGTTTATTTCTTCTTCTACAACCTGTTCATGTGTTGTTTCCATTATAAAGTAATAAATAAATATTAAAATATATTTTTAGATTCTATTAAAATTTTGTAACATCCACATTATACCTTTTATCCATTCTAATAATAAACAAAATCACCATGTGTGCGTATGTACAACTTACTGTCTCCACATTGTGGTGTAATCTTTTTTTTCATCACAAATTTACCTTGATGTTTATAATGATGTAATTAATATATATATATATATATATATATATAATTATATTAATTATATAAATATATATATATATTTTCCACTTATATACACTTTTACCATTAAGGGAATGATAACATCACTCGTGCATAAGTACGAACTACCGCCTCCACAATGCGATGATATTTATTTTCTAAGATCAACATTAAATAATGGTTATATAAATGTCTATAATGAATTAATATATTATATTTTACCTTAATATCATTATTTATATGATAGAACTATATCCAATTCACAGTAATTAGGACTTATACGAGAAACATGCATAGCAAAATGAAGCCATAAACAACCGAAAGTAGAGTAATTAAAAAATATTAATAACAAATGGGTAATAAGATGATATAATATGATTATATATGATATCATAAATATTAATATGGTTCTCATATAAATTAAAAATATTATTTAAACGGTTAAATATGAGTTACAAATAAATAAAAAGGAAACTTATGATATGGTTGAGGTTAATTTTACAATCTAATTATTATTCTAAATTGTTTATACATAAGTATCTACAAGGGGAATATTTTCTTCGATATACATGTTTCTTAGAAAAATTCCAATTTTTTATATTATTCTAATAAATTTTAATGTAAGTTTTACACATGTGTAAATTTTTACAAAAAATTGTGAGAGGAATCTTTTATTTTCATTTTTTAATCAAGGTTCTTTATGAGTTTTCTAGAAAAAATATTAAAAGAATGTTTTTTTACTTATATTTCTTGAATAGATTTTCTGTTTTCCTAAAAAAATAATGTCATGATGCTTCCATTAAAATATTTCAAGATTATTTATGTTTTCCATTGTAATTTCTTGGCTATAAAAATTCAAAATGGGAAGGATATTTTCCTCAGGAATTATTTCAAGTGATTTTTCAAAATAATCTTCTATCTATTACATCCTTATTTAATGTTACTTATGATTTACTAGAGATTTCATCCATTTATACCATTCATATTCTTTCTTTTAATAGTTTATGTGTATGATGTATTCATACTTATGAATATTATCTCTCTTCTGTGGGTTATGTAATGATGGAATATATATGAAACTCATTTATTTTAATAGGTTTTTATTTAGTGAATGATTTATGTTTAGGTGAAACACATAAGTATATTTTAAATTATATGACGTTGGGACCTATATCTAATTAAATTTAATTGGTTAAATATTTATATATCATGATATAGATATAAGTGGAGCATTAAGTGAACACAATTTAGTAATACCAGAGTGGAACTTAGTAAACCTAATTCTGTAATATCAAGCTGGAACAAGGATTGAACTAAGTTTAGTAAGGTAATTTTCCCTATATGATAGTCTTGACAGTGAGCCTTCACTAATTGGAAAATGTTTTTTATGCTTATTTGTATTCCAAAATTTTAACTCTTATGTTATACTCCCATGAAATATGTTCTTTATAATTAATTTCATATTAAAATCTATGATTTAGTCTATAACACAATATCAGGATCTATGATATACCATATATACCATTCACAATTTATTTTCAGGTTCATATTACCTATTCTTATGTTATATCACTTGATTAGCCTTACTGGTCTTCTGAGATCCCCATTTTCTTATGTTTATTTTCCCTATGATATAAATAATGGTTTACAGTAAGATGTGTTAAAAGGGTTCTAGTTATGAAGTATTAAGTGGGAGATGAAGTAGATGTTTTATGAATCATTTTTATGTTATCATGTTTCCAAATACACTAAAACTATTGTTCTATAATGGTTATGTTATGTTATTTAATAAATAATATTCTAATTAGTTGAAATATATATGAATGAAAAGTATGGGCTATTATAAATGGTATTATATGTAGGTTTAGTTAACCATTGGAATCTATGATGATAAAACATTAGTAATAAACCTAGGGATAAGTCTTATTATACGATCCAATCGTAGAATTTTGGAAATGATCATGGATAACCTATTATTAAACCTAATATATTATATATTTAATGTACTTTATCTTTATTATGTGGGTTTCCCATAATTATTAGTTTTACTCAAAAAATATTTTTTGTTTTAGTTAATGGATAGAACCCAAATGAACTGTGTTAATGCTTAATGTGATGGCCAATGCAGTGATAATCCTCTTAAAAACCTAAATGTTTATGGGATTTGAAATGAATTTTTTTTCTATGCTCAGAAAACATTCTCAATCTATGATTCATGCTGGACATCAAAATGATCAAAAGAGAGAGTATCATTCTCTTGATTCCATCATGAGGCAATGTTAATATTCTTTCAGTGGGTATTTTTTTCCTTTGGAATTTGAGCAATGGATTAGTAAAACTGAAATGATATTTTTTCATATCCAATGTTCAGAATAAGACAAAGTAATTTCGGTAGTCTATCGTTTGTAAGGTGAAGTCGATCAATAGTAAAATATCATCAGTAATATGAGGCAACAAGTTGAAATTGAATCCATGGTATGCGACATGTTGAGGAACTTATTTTTGAATAATTACTTTCCTTGTATTCATTAAAAAATATGGATAAGGATTTTTTTGAACTCACGAAAATGGATGGTAAATCTGTTGGTACTTAGGAGGATGGTATTTCAAGACTTGTAAGGTACACTGTTGGAATTATCATCCAGAACGATAGTATGGTTGATCGATTCTTCAGTGAATTAAAAAAAAGTATTTTAAGTGCTTTAACCATAAGAGACTTCAGTAGCTATGAGAAAATCATTTCATGTTCTCTCAAGGTTTATATGAAGATTGGAGTTTCCCATCAATATTATGGGTTCTATAAGAAGATAAAGTTGAATTCAATGAAAAATCTGTAAACCATAGTGAAAATAAGATGATATTTTCTTTACTCTGAATGTGTATAATGAATCATGAATGATACTATCATAATGGGGAAATTGAATGATTTATGTGTATAAGAGAATTTAATTAGGAAATTGAATGCCAAAGTGATTTGAAAGAAATAGCTAATGATGAAATTGTAGAAAAGGCTACATAGAATTCACCTCCCAAACATGAATGTTTCAAGTGCAACGAAAATGGGAATTATTCTAAAAAAATTCCAAATCCATGGGCTATAAAGGATTATTAAAATCATAAAATGCATATGAAAAAAAATACAATAGAAAATTACATGCGATCACTATTAGCATTATTGAGTAAAAAAATGAATTTTTGATAGGTACATTTACCATCCTCACTAAAGTAGCTTGTGTTTTAATTGATTCTAGATCCACCCACTCTTTTATTTATAAATAATTTTCTAAGGGTGTCATCATATTACCTCATTAATTAGATGTTGAGTTAGTGGTGAATACTCTTAGTAGAACAACTGTCACATCAAATGTTTACAATTATTCTTTGGTGGATGTTCTTGGGAATGTGATTCATGAAAATATCACGAAACATCCAATAGTTGAATTAGATTTTATTACTAGAATATATTTTCATCCACTATATATATATATATCAAATCAATTTTCAAGGAAGGGATGTAAAATTTTGTTTAATAAATGAATCTAATATCATCTATGGATGCAATGATGAATATGAACTTTTAATAGAAATTACATCCATATTGTGAGTCTTAATTTCTATAAACGAAGGTTAATTGTCTCAGATGGTTGGGGAGGAAATCACTATTAAGGATAAAAGTATTGTACTGTAGTTTGTTGATGTATTTGAAAAATAATTTTTAAGACTTCAAATGATTCATGAAGTTGATTTTCAATAAAATTCATATCTAGTGCTATGCATATTTCAAAAACTCCATATATAATGGCCCCAGTTGAGTAATGGTAACTGAAGAAGCTATTTCAATAGAATTTTTACAAGGGGTTCATACTCCCTATTTCATCACCTTTGGGTCCACATGTTATATATTTTTGATAAGAAGTATAGATTAATTATACTATTTATTGATTATCAAGAACTTAACAAGATCACTACCAAGAAAATATATCGTCTCCCTCATAGTGATGAATTATTTGAAAAACAATTTAGAGTTCAATACTTTTCCAAGATTGATATTCATTCTTGATATCATCAATTGAGAGTAATTAAAGAGGATATACCCAATATGACATTCTGTACAAGGTATGGACACCGTTAATTTATAGTGAATCATTTTTGTCTAACTAATTACCTTGTCATCTTCATGGATTTAATTATTTGAGACTTTAGAGATTATCTTGATTTGTTTTTTTAGTCTATGTAGAAGAAATTATTGTATATTCAAAGAGAATGGAAGGACATTAAGATCACATAATTATTTTACTAATGACTATTATAAAGGGTAATATTTATGAAAAATTTACCATGTGTGAATTTTGTGTTTAGAAAGATTCATTTTTGGGTCACATAATCTAAAGGGAGGGGATATCTGTGGATCCAATAATGCTGGAAATTTTTGAAAATTGTCTTGGACAAACAACGATAATTGAGATCTGATTTTTTCTTGGTTTGAAAGCATATTATCAATGTTTTTTGAAATATTTATCATTATTTTCTAATCCACTCACCATTTTTACTCAGTAATTAGTTATGTTCATATGGATTGAAGAATGTGATGATAATTTCAGGGAGCTAAAAATAATGTTAGTCAGTGTAGTTGTTATCACACTACATTATAGTGAAGAAAGGTTTGTGATCTATAGTGATTCATTAAATAAAGGGTTAGGAATTTTTCTCATAAAAATGATATGTTGATATCTTATTCCGCAAAAAAATTGAAATTCCATGAGAAAAATTATCCATCTAATGATTTAGAGTTTTCTCTGGAAACATTTTCATTAATGATATAGAGGCATTATGTTTATGGAGAAAGGTGTGACATACATACTAGTCCTAAAATTATAATTTTTATTTTCACTAAAAATTATATGAATATGCACTAAATAATATGGTTGTAGTCAATTAAATATTATAATTTCTCAATAAATTACTACCCTAAGAAAGTGAACAAGGTGGAAGATGCTTTGAGTTGAAATGACCTTGCTAGACTATTTATGGTGAGGATTAGTAAAGATCCCATATTTAGGGATTTTTAAAGGATAAATATTCAAATTTTAATGTAAGATAGAAATATTATTGGGATTAAATAAATGTTCAACCACCTATCCAAGTGATGATTAAGGACGCATAGAAGTATGATATAGAGATAAAATGAAGGTGAGAAATGTTTATGAGTTCGAATTTGATTTTGAAAGAATTATATGTTTCGGGAACTATGTTCGTATCACTACTATACCTTAATTAAAGAAGTAGATATTGGATGAGGATCATAGTTCAACATTATCTATACATTTTTAATGAAAAAAGATGTATAAGGACCAAAAAGAGCCTTTCTAGTATGATGGAATGAAGAAAAATATTGAAAAATATGTTTCTCATTACTTGGTTTGACTAAATTTTATGGTTAAGAGATATAATTATAAGGGTATATTACAACCATTACCCATACTATATGGAAATGGGAATACATCACCATATATTTTGTTATCATACATCCCAAAACATATAAAAACTATATTTCTATATGGGTTACAGTTGATTTCCATACAATGTAGGCACATATCATTGCTATTAGAGAATATTTATCTCCTTAATAGATTTCTATAATATATATTAAGTAAGTGATGAGGTGGCATAGAGTACCACTTGCCATTGTATCTAATTAAGATATGATATTTAACTCTATGTTCTGGGGAAGTCTTCAGTAAGATATGGATATAAAATTAAGTTTCAGTACTTCTTATCATCCTAATATAGATGGTTATCCTGTGATTACAATTTAAACTCTATAGGACATGTTGTGATCTTTATCTCAGGCTTTCAAATGTTTTTGTGGTCAACAGCTACCTTTGGTAGATAACTCATAATATATTAACTTTTACTATAGTATTATGATGCACCCTTATGAATCCATGTATAGTAATATGTACATAAATCCAACATACTAAAATGAATTTGGAGATATAAAGATATTGGGACCTAATCTTGTTAATTAAATTGAAGATAAGGATATATCAATTAAACAACACAAAAGAGCAAATCAGAGTCGATAAAAAACTTTATTCTGACAATCAACAAAGACATCTAGTGTTTGATATGGGTGACAAGGTATTTATATGAATATCTCCATGGAAGATAGTGATGAGATTTAGAAATAAGGGAAAGATAATCCCTAGGTATATCAATCATCTTGAAATTCTTAATCCTGTTGGGAAGGTAGCTTATAGATTTATGCATATACTAAATATCTCCCAATTTCATGTGTTCTATGTATCTTTCCTGAGAATTTACATTCCTAATCCTTTACATGTAATAAACTCATAAGTCATACCAATGGATCAAGATACTTCTTATGAAGAACAAAAAATAGATATTCCGGATTTTAGAGAAAACATTATATGAAATATGACCACTCTCTTGGTTAAAGATTTATGGTGAAACCATCAATTTGAGGAGGCTATGTGGGAACCTAAATATATGGACCCAAGAATGATGTACATGGACATTACATTACATTTACAGAATACTTACTACATGACACGAATTGATTCCCAAATACAATATAAGTTTATTGAATTAGAAGTTGAAAAACAAAAAATACTGGTTCATAAAACATCTACATGTCCTCCTGTGTTTTCCTCCATAACTAGAACCCATTTTGACACATATTACTTAATAACCTTCTTCAAATCATACGGGAAATGAAACATGAAAAGGGGTGAGATCAAATTCATATTAAGGGTAATCATGGAAAATATCATTCAAATCTTAATCAAAATAATGTTAAAAATAAACATAACTTTTGAAAAAAAAACATACCACATTTAACATATAACAAAATCATGAGTCATAAAATAAATCTTTGTAGTACATAACGCATAAATCGTAATAAAATCATGAACCATGAGAAAATAAAATTGGCATAAAACTTGGAATTTTTTAGACCAAATTAGAACATAATATTATTTCCATAGTAGCCAAGACATTTCTACCAAGACCATCATAGTGGAAAAAGTCCATTACTGAACCAGGTTTACCTACCCTTCTAGCAATGTATTTCTGAACTGGATTTACTGGCCTTTCAAGACCTATATTACTGAACTATATTTACTTACCATTCTAGTAGTGTATATATTGTGAGATATAAATAAATACCCAATAAATTGGAGGGAGATATAGTTCCCACCCATTTTATAATGAAATCATTCTTACATGTGCCATAAAAACAAAAATCATTCTCCATAGCATAACCCAAGAAATAAAATGCGTTTCTTAAACATCATTGCATCAAAACATAATCAATATAAAATATCAATACATAATTAAAATAATTAAATCGAAGTAATAATAGGGATAAAAACACAACCCAATTTAAATTGCATCATCATAGATGGAAAATAATTTTGATAAAACAATTGAACTTAAATATTGAGAAAAATATCATTTCATCTTCAAAAATGATTTCTTTTCTCAAAATTCCATGAAATTTTTGAAGAAAATATTTTATTTGATAATAAACTAGAAATATTTTAGAGTAATATTCATGTAAATAAGCCGTTAATAAGATGTAAAAATCTGTTCATTCAATATAAGTTAAAAACATTCTTCTCATACTCTTACTGGAAAAGTCAAAAAGTTCCTCATATGGAAAATGAAAGAATGATTCCTTACATACCATGTTGTAAAATAGAAAATTATATAAATGAATTTAATCATATATATAATTATAGTGAAAATTATCTGAAATCATTTTTATAAAACATGGACATGGATGATAAATATACCCCAGTAAATACTTACATACAAATAATCTTGTATAAAAATGAGATTGAAAAATTATCTCATACCTTATGTTTGATATAATTTGTATGTATCCAAAACTAATGTATAATAATTTGAATAATGTTATTGAATTATTATATAATCATAATCTCTTTTATGAAATCATATAAGATAATATTATCATCGGTATGTTATTAACATTTCATTCTGAACCCTTAATCGGATATTTACTGCTTTATGTTTTATGTATATTTTGTAAGATAATTTACTGTTCCACTTATTTGTTTATAGTTATATAATTTAAATAATAATATTAGTATAATATATATCATATTTATTAATTCCATTCATGTATATAGTCATGGTTTAATGAAGATCATGTAATATCAATCACATCGCATCGTGGAGACATTAGGTTGTACGTATGCACAAGTGAAGATATCATTCACTTAATGGTAAAAAGGTATATAATTGGATGGTATATTAATTAGAAATAATAATTTTAATGTTTTAATAATTATTTAAGTCCATTATAATCATTATTATACCCATTATAATTATGTATTGTTGAATAAAAAATTTCACCACGACGTAGAGACGGTAAGTTGTACGTACTCATGCATGATGATATTGTTATTCATAGGATGAATAAAAGGATGTATAAGGTTGTCCCATAAATATAATAAAATATAATATTCTATAAGATACTCTATTTATTACTTTAGTATGGAAACAACATAGGATTATGAAGTAGAAGAAGAATGGAATTTTGAAAGATGTGATAAAACTGTTACCACTTTTTCTAGTACCTCCGTTTAGTTTTCACAAAAGATCTCCATAGGATAGATTTAGGCTAAAAGTTTGTCCTCTGGTATGATTTGAGGGATTTTTGGAGAGGAAATGGTCATGTTTTGGCTGAGAAAAAAGGATTTATAGGGGTGTTTAAAAGAGAAGGAGTGGTTCCCTTTTATAAGAGAGGGGAGGAGCACCTTTGGAAATACCAAAACTATTAAATTAATATAAATTATTTTTTAAATTAAAATGCCTAAAAAGTGACTTATTTATAATATAATATGTGTATGGGTCGAAATAATCTCAACTAATAAAATTTATACATGTTTTGATTTTATTTTAAAACATCTCATTTTGATTTATACTTATTTAATCTATTTCATTTTAATTTTGGTAATAATATTATAAATATTATATGGTTATAAATTTTTACTAATGTGTCAAAAATTGCCAATAATTTTATAATTAATTAAATTTTAGACGTTATAATTTTCAATTTGTAATTTTTATATATATTTTTTTGATTTTTAAATAATTTAATGATATGTTATTTTTATAAAATATCAGTAGTGTTAACTTTGACAGTATTAATTAATTTTACATTAAATAAAATTCCAAATAGAAGATTATTTCATACAAAAAAATTTAATAAACTAATAAAATATCATATTCACCTATAAATTTTGTGGATAATATTAATTAGTTCATATTATATATCTTTTAATATTTATAGAACAATTTATTTCATATATTTATTAATAAAATAATTTCTACATCCCTGCTGTATCTTCATTAATGGAAATTATTTAACCTATAAAATATTTAATAAATTAAAATTAGGTAAATAATTTCATTATATTTCTGAATAATATTCATGTTATATGTTTTATCAAATTTATCACTACAATAAAATTATTATACTTATAAGATATACAAGAGTGACATATTGTCACTTTCTTTTGTTTTAATTATAATTACTTCACTTTCATAGAAAATATTCTAGTAAATGAATATATTCTCACCCTTAGGTGATATTAGTTTTATATAATTCATCCAATAAGATTTTTTCAGGTGTAAGGGTAATTTTATTATCATTATTATTTATCTTGTTACCCTAATTTACCCGATTTACCTTTAACTAGATTTAGTAAAAAATATTGTAGTTACTTTTCATAATATCAAAAAAGTAACCTATTATTATAATTTGGACTCACTTAATTCAAATATGGAATCCATTTATAAAAATTTTGAATGCATATGTTTTATTAATTATTTTAAAATTAATTCTTGTTGTCAAAACAATAAAGTAGGGTTTTAAGAAATAAAACTATCAATATATTAACATGTGTTTATGTCCAATTTAAATGTGAAATTACTTCAAATTTCCAAAATTGTATTAAATGATAAAAACATAATTCAATTACATTTTAATACTAATTAAAAATAAAATCTAACTATATAAATAAATTATAGGAAAAGGCAGTTTTGAAATAAAATGTAGTATATTTTTCTATTCATTAAGAAATGAATTTCATCAGAAAAAAACAAAAATTTCAACCATGGTATACTTTGATGTCCCACTTATAAATAAGAAATATATAATATCAAATAAAACTTTTAAAATTATAAAAAATAAGATTTAAAATGGTTTCTTCATCAAAAGACGGTAAAACTACATTTTTAGAAAAACACTCATTTTATCTGTAAAATTAAATTTCTTTTTATAAATAGTTCAGAAAACATATAAGATGAATTATAAACATTAAAAGAAATATATTACCTATATATTTCAGAAATAAAATCCATAAATAGTGATTTTATTATTTTATAGACTCATATATTGTATCACCCCTGGTTTGAGTTTTATAGCCTTTGTTTATGCTCTTTTATGTGTTTAAAGTGAATGGGATGAATTGAGAAGAGGTTTTGAGATTTTGAAATGGTTTTGAAAAATATTTGGATGCTTTTCTTAGGTAGAAAGATTTGAGCACAGTTAGGGGAAACTACATGGGTTTTCTAAGAAACTGTGCATGGGGAGGTAGTAGGCTTCGCATAGCCTGCACAGGGTTTGGAAAACCATGTGAGAAAACCATGCAGACCTCTCCTCTTGAGACAGTGGCATGCGCACGGTTAGCACACGGTTTTTCAAACCATGCAGACTAATAATTCTACCACTTAAAGGAAGGTTTTTTAAATTCAGGCTACTTAAAACTTGACACATTTTATTCCCAATCTTCTCCCACTCGATCCTCACTCAGGATTTTGGGTTCTCAAAGGTTGAAGGTGCTATCCCACTTTTTTTGGTAGTGATTCAAAGGGGTTTCTTTGTGTTTTGTAGGTGGTTTCTCCCAGGTAAGTCTCTCCTCTTTGTTTCTTTGTGGTTTCTTCTAGATATTCATCTCCCTCTCTCTCGATTTTATATATCTACTTTTGTTTCATGTAGATATAGTGTTGGGGTTGCCTCGGGTGTGGATTTTAAGGCTTTTGAATGGGAGGGAAAGAGATCTAGAGTAGTTTTCATGGAGAATTTTCCCGAATTTGTGTGTGGTTTCTTGTGGGCCAATTTCACTGGAACCATAAAGGTAGGTGGATTCTCTCTCGACTCCACATGTTTAGAACATGATGCTTGGTTACAATTATTTTGTTTTTCTTCAAATTAATTTTGGTTTTGAGGTACAAAATTGGTTCGGAATCTCTTTGGGGATGTTTTGTGGATTCTTTTGGGAAAAAGGTGTTTTACGGTTGAATGTTTTTGTTGTTAAATTTTAAAATGTGGAATTTAATTTTTTTTATTGTCTTGGGTTATGGAAATGGTTTATGAAAATGGATTTCAATAAATAAGTTGTTTTATTGAATTGGGGTTTTGACATGGAAAATGATAAATGAGTGATTTCAATAAATGGGTGATTTATTGAAGTGCATTGACATGTGATGGAAATGGTTATTTTCTTATTGTTGTGGACATAGTGGGTTATATGCATGGTTGTGACATTTTGAAATGTTGTGTGAATGTGGGTGGTAAGTTTCACTATAAAAGGTGATGGATATAGGTTAGAAGTACCACCCTGATGGATAGTGGTCGTGAAGCACCACTAATAGAAAATTGGGTGAATGATATGGGTGGAAGTCCCACAATTATGGTTGCTTTTTTGTGTGTTGGTTTCTAATACGGAAATTTATGTGCTATTGTGAAATGGTGAGATTTATTATGGAATGATTGTTTGGATTTCCCTTGCGTGCTTGGTTTGGTTTAGGTGGATTGGTAAGAGTGTGTTTGGCTAATGGTATTGGTTTCACTTGCTATTATTTTATATAAACTGCTTTATATAAATGTGCTAACAGTTTTATCCTAGTAGAATGTGTATGGAATTCATTTGGGAAAAACCTAATGAATATTAGTACTCACCCACTGCATAAGAAATTCAGTGATTTTACATATGTCATGTTCCAGGGTACAGGTAATGTTAAAGCATCTAATTGTTAGTGGTTCATGGTGATGCTGAGGATATGTGGCAATGCTTGGAGCATGGAGCTTCGTGAGGAGCCTTAGAGTGTGTTGTGGCTTATTTCGGGTATTTTGTTTAGTCTTCCGCATAGTACTCTGATATTTTGTAGGTTGCATTGGTTTGTGGGTTGTATTGTGGAATAGTGTAGTTCCCTTTGGTAATGTATGAGTTGGTTGTTTTCTTGACATGCATAATGTAGTTTGTTGATAGTGGGTCATTTGGTTGGTGGGTTTTGTCTCAAGGGAAAATTGTTCCCCTATCATTTATCGAAGCCCTCAGTATTTATTACCAGCATTTGGCACCTCGGTAATGACTCTTAAGGCCAAGAAACCCTCACTGCCTCCTCAAGACAATGAGGTAGGGGCTAGGTGTTACAATTGGTGTCTTCTTGTTTTTTCCTTTCGATTTGATTCTCGAATTTTGAGTTGACATTCGTTGTGGCACATTCCATGATTTGGGATGGTAGCAAGGCATAGGAATTTCAGAACATTGAATGTATAGCATAAAAGGATGTAGCTAACTGTTTTATGGTGAACTTCAAGTTAGTAGGGAGTTGGGTACATTAGTGTTTTAGTGACACTGATAGGCATTGTCAATCTCATTGTCATGGGTGTAGCCAATGAGATGTGAAAGGCATATATGGTAGAAATGACTTCCCTCTAGGATTCATATATCATTGGGCATAATTATTTATGGGATAAATTGAGAAATGGTTTTTCGAATGTGTGAAATTGTAATGTGAATAAATTTTCTATTTTGAAAATGGATTGATTTTAAAAAATGATGAAACGTGGTAAATGTGTATTGGTGGAAAGCCTCGTTGTGGTAGTGTTGTGTAATGCGATTTGAAATGGTAATTCTTGATGTCTACTGAAGTGAGACTCATGGTTGTTTGTTTTTTGTTTATAGAAATGGCACCGAGTAGGCATCGTAGAGACCAACCGGAAGTGGCCGATGAGAACATGGTTTCACCTGAGCCCCAGGTGAACCAGCAGTTAGTCAAGAGAATAGTGCAAGCTTTCCAAGCTGTGGGAAGTGTGAATAGAGCATAAGAGACAAAGAATATTGACTATGCAGCTTAGTTTTAATATCAGGATCCACCCATCTTTAGGGGTGATTCTAACCTAGAAATGGAAGAGGCGTAGCTATCTCGAAGGAACAGAATTTTTGAATTATTGGGGATATCAGTAGAGTTGAAAGTATTTCTAGAAACATATAAGCTAGAAGATCTTTCTCTTCAATGGTGGGAGTTGGTAGTCCAAGTAGGAACAAACTAGGGTATCATGTGGGGTGGATTTAATGAATTGTTTAACAAACAATTATACCCACATGCGTTCAGAATTAAGAGCACAACTGATTTCTTTAGTCTGAAGAAAGAGCATATGTTTGTGATAGAGTATGCAGCTATGTTTATGAGCTGAGTGTAGTTTTCACCCATGGTCATGGGTAGCACGTCGTTGAAGGAACAAATCTTCAAATTGGGGTTAAGGTAAGATATCCATTTAAAAATAGCAGTGTTGTGTGTCAGTGACTACACAGAGATGGTGAATCGGGCATCAGTGGTTGAGTGGGATCATTTGGGAGCTCTAGGTGGAGAAAGCATGGTGGTACCTATGGGGAATAGTGGGAACTCTAACGCTGGGTTGAAGCGGAGGAGGGACACTTATTCCCAGGGTAAGAGTATGGCACATAATCCGATAGCAGGATCGGTAAATCTTTCTCCAAATCCCCAGATAAAACCAAGATGTTTTTAGTGTAGCTCTACGACACACATAAAGTAGGAATATATGGAACAACCTCAATCATGTCACAATTTCAAGCCAATGGGGCCTCTTCACTTCTATTATAGGAGGTTGGGTGCATGTGACACTCCTCATGGATCATAATTGTTGTATGCTTCGACGGGATGGGGACAGCAGCATACCCCTCGTCAGCAGAGCAAAGTTAGTTATAGTGATTCTCGGAACACCACAACTTCTCATCAGGGCAACAAAGAGTAGAGTGTGGCAACCAAGGCCTTGTTCGGAGCAGATCAGGTTGTGGTGGATGATCATTCAGGACCATCAACGGTGCGAGGTACTATTCTTTTAAATTCTACCTTGATGCATGTACAATTGGATATGGGTTCTTCACACTCTTTTATTGATGCACATGAATTTGAGTTGTTGGGTTTAAGTGTAGAAATAATGCCTTCAGTTTTGAAACATCAAACTCTTCTAGGTCGAAGAGAGTGTTGAGCCTTCTTGTATAGAGCATGTAATATCATTTTGGGTGAGGTTGAGCTAATGTAGAATTTATCAGTGCTTGATATGGATGAGTATGATGTAATCCTGGGAATGGATTTGGTGGTGAAGTTTAGGGCCCACATTGACTATAATGTGTAAACAATGGCTTTTAAAACACACGACGACATTGGGCATCTCTTTAGAGGAGGGAGGCCTGAAAGGAATGGTGCAATGGGTTTATTGGCACCAGCAGTGGGCACATTATCATATTAGTTGTTAGTGTTGTCATTGGAATCAATTGAGGGTGTTTAACAGAGTGTTCTTGTGGTAGAGTTGGATCTATTCATGGATGTTTTCCCAAATAATTCTCTCGGTTACCTCTTATAAGAGAAGTGGAGTTTACGATTGATCTCCTTCCAGGGACCAGTCTTATCTCACTTCCATCTTATCAGATGGCACCAGCTGAATTTTGGGAATTGAAAGTCCTATTGGATGTGTTAGAAAACAAAGGGTTTATCTGTCCTAACACATATCCTTGGGTAGCGCTGGTTTTATTTTTGAAAAAGGCAGATAGAACATTGATTCTATGTGTTGATTATCGTAGACTTAACCATGTTATGATAAAGAACATATATCCACTTCCATGAATTGATGATTTTTTCGACCAGTTGCAGGGAGCCCAGTGGTTCTCCAAGATTGAAATGAGGTCTGGATATCATCAATTGTGGGTAAGGAAGGATGATATTCCTACAACAACTTTAAGAAATAGATATGGCCATTATGAATATGTGTTTATGCCCTTTGGTCTAAAGAACTTTCCAACAGTGTTCATGGCATTGATGAATCAGATATTTCATAAATATCTAGATTCATTTGTGGTGGTGTTAGTAGATGATATTCTGGTGTATTCAAAGACAAGGTTGGGTCATGAGAATCACTTGGCGACATTGTTGGGGATCATGAGGGATCATCGATTGTATGCCAAATTAACATAGTGTGACTTTTGGATACAAGAAGTCTGTTTTCTTGGACATGGGATTTTTGAAATGGGTTTTTCAATGGATCTAGAAAAGGTAGAGGTTGTTATCTTGTGGCAACCACCAAAGAATGTGTTTGAGGTACAGAGTTTCCTCGGTCTAACTGTGTATTATCAGCTTTTTGTTCGTGATTTTTCAAGTTTGGCTTCACCGATGATACCTTTGACAAGGAAGAATTTTCCATTCCTGTGGAATGAACAGTGCCAGAAGTGTTTTGAAGAGCTAAAGGGTTACCTAACATTATCACCAATCATGGTTTTTCTAGAACCAGGAAAAGGGTACGTGGTGTATTGTGATGCATCAGGATCAGGGTTGGGTTTCATTATCATGCAAGGGAATCATGTGGTTGTGTATGTCTCATGGTAGTTGAGGGTGCATGAGAAGAACAACCCAACTCTGGATTTTCAATTGGTAGTATTGGTCCATGATTTGAAAGTGTGGCATCATTATCTCTTCAGTTAGAAATTCACGGTATATACAGATCATAATAGCTTTAAGAAAATTTTCAGAAAAAGGTAATTGAACTTGAGGAAAATGAGATGGATGGAATATCTCCAGATGATTGATTTTGACATTATTTACACACGAGGTAAGGGAAATTAGGTGGTGGATCCATTAAGATGAAAATCATATTCTCATGTGGTGAAACAGGAATCAGGCCAGTGGCAGTTGATGTTAGTTATAGCTGACATGAAGTTGGAATGTGAGGACTTGGGCAATGGATTGATCTTCTCTCTTGTTTTCTTGATTCTTGACTTGGTTGACCTGGTTAGAGAGGAACGAATATCTAATTCTGAGTGTGTGACCATGAGGTTGTAACATAATGGTGGGGAGACCATTGAGGTGTGGAAACTTAATAGAGATTCATTTTTTTATTTTCAGAATTGGATAGTTGTACCAGTTACATGTCAGGATGATCTTTTCAGGGCGTATCATCATTCCAGACGGGCTTTTCATCCTATAATTCAGAAAATTTATAAAGCGTTGAAAGTTTAGTTTTGGTGGGCTTGTATGAAAAGAAGTGTGGTTGAGTTTGTTTCTAGATGCTTCAATTGACAGTAGGTCCAAGGCAGAGCATCAGAGACTAGAGGGAATGTTGCAGTCTTTACAAATCCATGTTTGGAAGTGGGAGAAAATAGTGATAGATTTTGTCACAAGTCTCCCCAGAACTGTCAGAAATCACGATGTCATTTGGGTGATAGTGGATCAGCTAACTAATTCATCCCATTTAATTCCAATTTGTGAATTACATACTATGGAGGATCTGTCCAGAATCTATATCCATGAGGTGGTAAAGAGGCATGGTGTTCTAGTTTCAATTGTATCCGATAGATATCCAAGGTATACATCTCATTTCTAGAAATCCTTATTACAAACCCTTGGAACGAAGTTGACCATGAGTACAGTTTATCACCCTCAGACGTATGCTCAATCTGAGTGGATGATACAAACTTTGGAGGATATGTTGTAGGCTTGTGTCATGGATTTTGGTGGCTCGTGGGAGGTGCACTTGTCCTTAGTTCAGTTTTCATACAATAAAAGTTATCAGGAATCCATACATATGGCTACGTTTGAAGCATTGTATAGGTGGTTGTGTCGTTCTCCGTTATGCTGGGTGGAAATGGGTGAGTCCTCGATGGTTGGACTGAGCCCTGTCTAGGAGACTATGAAGAAGATCAATATAATCTGGAAGTGAATGGAGATGGCTCAGAGTCATCAAAAATCATATGCAGATCATCATCGACGACCATTGTCATTCTAGTTGAGTGATCATGTTTTCTTAAGGATTCTCTTAGGATGGGACATCGTCTATTTGGGAAGAAGGAAAGTTATCACCGAGGTATATTGAACCTTTTGAGATTCTTAAGAGGGTTGGTGAGGTGGCTTATCATTTTTCTTTTCCACATTGGTTTAGTACGGTTCACAGTGGGTTTCATGTGTCACAATTGAAAAAGTATCAGCCAGATCTGGGCCATGTTATTCGATGGGATCATGTTGAGCTAGAGATGGATGCTTCATTGGTGCAGGTGCCAGTGCGGGTTGTATATAGGAAAGAGAAAGTCTTGCGGGGTAAAATCATCAGTCTGGTTTGGGTTTTGTGGCTGCATGGCCAGATCCAAGATGAGACATGGGAGTGGGAGAAAGATATTGTCGAGCAATGGCCCGAGCGCTTTCAACAAAGGCGGGGGGGTCACTACATTCTGAGGACGGAAATTCCAATGGTGGGGAGAATGTAGCACCCTCGTTTTGAGGTATGTAGCCCTTTTTATGCTCTACTATGTATTTAAAGTGCATGGGATGAGTTGAGAAGTGGTTGGGAGAGTTTGGAATGGTTTTGAATAAGATTGGAGGCTTTTCATAGGGAGCATAGTTTTAGCACGATTAGGAGATACTATGCGGGTTCTTCAAGAAACCATGCATGGGGAAAAAGTAGGATTTGCACGACCTACACACGGTTTGACAAACATTGCGAGGAAACCGTGCAGACCCTTCCTTTCGAAATAGTGGCGTGCACATGGTTAGCGCACAGTTTGTCAAACCATGCAGACTAATTGTGAAACCACTAAAAGGAAGGGTTTTTAAATTCAGGGTCCTTTGGTATTGACCAATTTCACTCTTAATCTTCTCCCACTTGATCCTTAATCGTGATTTTGGGTTCTCAAAGGCTTAAGGTGCTCTTCCACTTGTTTGTGAAGCAATTCAAAGGGGTTTCTTGGTGTTTTGACGGTGGTTTCTACTGAGTAAGTCTCTCCTCTTGGTTTCATAGTCATTTCCTCTAGATCTTCATCTCCCTCTCTCTAGGTTTTATAGATCTACATTCGTTCCATGTATATCTAGTGTTGGGGATGCTTTGGGTGTTGATTTCAATGCTTCTGGATTATAGGGAAGAAGATCAAGAGTTGTTTTTCTGAAGCATTTGCCCAGATTGGGGTACGGTTGCTTGCGGGTTGATTTCCCCAGAACCCTAAAGGTAGGTGGATTATCTCATGAATCCACTTATATAGAACTTGAAGCTTGGTTAGAATTAATTTGTTTTTCTTCAAATTAATTGTGGTTTTGAGGTGAAAAATTGGTTGGGAATCCCTTTGGGGATGTTTTGTGGATTCTTTTGGAAAAAGGGGGTTTTACAGTTGAATGTTCTTGTTGTTAAATTTTAAAATGTAGATTATAAAATTGGATTCTTGTCTTGGGTTAGGAAAATTGTTTATGAAAAAGGATTTCAATAAAAAAGTTGTTTTATTGAATAAGGATTTTGACATGGAAAATGATAAACGAGTGATTTCAATAAATGGGTTATTTATTGAAGTGGATTGACATGTGATGGAAATGGTTATTTTCATGTTGTTGTGGCCTTGGTGGGTAATATGATTGGTTGTGACTTGTTGAAATTTTGTGTGAAATTGGGCGTGAAGTATCACTATAATTGGTGATAAATAGTGGTCAGAAGTACCACTATGATGGATAGTGGTTGTGAAGCCCTGCTAGCTGAAAATGGGGTGAATGGGATGGGTGGAAGTCCCACTGTTATGGTTGCTTTTTTGTGTGTTTTTTTGAAAGATAGAAATTTTTGTGCTAATGTGAAATGTTGAGATGGATTATGGCTTGATTGTTTGTCTTTCCTTTGGGTTATTGGTTTGGGTGAGTTGGCTTGGTAAGAGTATGTTTGACTAATTGTATTGGTTTCACTTGTGATTATGTTATATAAACTGCATTATATAAATGTGAAAACATTTTTAACCTGGTGGTGAGTGTAGGGAAGTGATTTGGGGAATTCCTACTGAGTATTAGTACTCACCCCCTGCTTTGGCACTTTGGTGATTTTGCAGATGTCATGGTCCAGGATATAGGTAAAGGTAAGGCATATTATTGCTAGTGGTTCATAGTGATTCTTGTGATATGTGGTGGTGCTTGGAGCATAGAGCTTGGTGTGGAGACGTGGAGTGTGTCTTGGCTTATTTCGGGTCTTTTTCCTAGTCTTCCTCATAGTACTCTGATATTTTGTTAGTTGTATTGGTTTGCGGGTTGTATTATAAAATAGTGTAGTTCCCTTTGTTAATGTATGAGTTGGTTGTCTTGTTGACATGCATCATGTTGTTTATTGATAGTGGATCGTTTGGTTGGTTGGTTTTGTCTCAAGGGAAAATCATTCCCAGTCATTTATTGAAGCCTTTGGCCTTTATTTCCATCCTTTGTCTCCTTGGGAACATCTCTTAAGGCCAAGTAAACCTCACTTTCTCCTCAAGCCAATGAGGTGGGGGGGGGGGTGTTACACATATTTTCATTTAAATTGTTTTTTAAGAATTAATTTGAAAATATTATTACCCACAATTATAATTACTTGGTTATAATATTTGATTATCACTAATACACAGTATTGCATAAAATAAATTATATCAAAAGAAAATAAAATTTTGTATAACATAATCCAAGAATAGTTTTGTGTATACTACAAGCTAGTACGGTGTGGAATATATTGCATGTTAATCATGGTGTATCAAAAAACACTAGAAATAAAAGAAATTAAAAATAATATAACTTATAAAATCTATGGTTGTTATGTTATACCCCCCATAAAATTAATTTCACCCTCAGAATTCATCGGGGTTATAAATGGTTTACTACTTGAAAGTTTCTTTCCTAGAAACCCACATCATAAAAAAGGATTACAAAAACATCATTTTAAAAAGGAAAGTTAGAAACATAACAGTTTACCAAAGTAACACATCGCTTGGTTTCCACATAGGATAACATGGGGGGAAGTTCGAACATGGATATTGAAGAAAAATACAACCATAAAGTTCTGTGGGATAGTGAAATTGAACAAGGTTTGGAGAATGTTAACAACCCAAAATCCAAAAATATTCAATGATTTAAGGGACAGTCTGATTCATCGAATAAGAAGGTACTGGGATAAAATTTTGGTTTTTTAATATCCTTTCCCTAATTTTAATTAATTTTTCATGAGAATATATGCTTACTTGATTTTAAAAAAACCTCATTGTTTCTCATGCCTTGAACAATTTCCACTTCATCTATTATTTAAATAAATAAAGGTGAATTTTTCATTCTTGATGTGTTAGTAGATCATGCAAAATAATGATAGGTCATTCCATATATATCAAACAAAATGATAGCATAGTTAATAAAATATGCATAAGTCCACCTATAGTAAGATAATACATTAATCTAAAAAACTTCTAGCAGAATGTAACTTGTACTATCCATAAATGGATAACATTACAATCCTTCAAAAAACATAAAATATAAATCTTTAGAAAGAGTTGAACTCAATATAATTACCATTTATCTCCCATATCTTACAAGTTAGTTATTGGTTTTCACATTCCAAACATGTGAATACATTAATCAGGTATTCTCTTCAAACAAAATAATAACATGAATTTCCAATGAACCATAGTGAAAACATGAATTATATCAAAATTAACTCTTTCTACACACACAAAATACCAATAATTCTATATACGCATACCTTCATATCACTTTGTCGTTATATCTGTCATGAAGTCATTAATACTATAAAACATCTCATTATCTCTTTATCACTTCATTGTGTTCATATCATGTGATTTCCAAAAAAAAATCAATCACTTATCTTGGTTACTGGTATGATACACTAATGGAAATCACAATGGACCAATACATATATATTCCAATATTCGAAAATACTATTAAATAGATTCAACAAAACTATTTTGGAATCCCATTACATAATCACTTGATTATTCCCCCAGTTTTTTGTCATACTCAACATCTCTAGTAGTGATCTCATGTGATTTTCCATTGTATTTGGCCTTATGAAGTTTTTGACATCAATTATTATCTATAACCCCTGTATTAGGGAATTTTTTAGCATTATTCCCCATTTCCATGAAATTATAGGATTGAATTATGGGTGTTGTGTTCTCTGTAGTGTTTTTATCAATTCACATAACTTGAATCCTTTTTCCCTTTACTCTAGCACTCAACTTCTCGATGATATTCGTATCCACAGGTAAAAAAATTTACTCCCTTTAGGAAAATCTCCACCATGATTCTTTCTACAAATTTAGAATAAGGAAATAGTCATCTTCATTTCACATTTTCATTTATATTTTCCATTGAAATACATCATTAGTTTCCTACTAAATCCATGACATAGATATGTAACACCAACATCCATTTCATCCTTGATATCACAATGCACAATTTCTTCATAGCTACTAAATTCACTTCTAGATAATTCCCTTCTAAGACTTGGGTTTTATCCACTGAAGAATCGATCAACTTTACTTTCAGGTTGGATGATAAAGCCAGAAGCATACCTTGAAAGTCTTGTAAAATTTTCCATATATGTACCAATAGATTCATCATCTTTTTTCATAAGCTCAGGTAACTCCTTGTATATCTTCATTCGTAGAATTTGAGGAATGTACTAATTAAAAAATATGTTCTTGGACTTGTCCCATTACATTGATTCAATTTCATCTTGTTTCCTTGTATTCTTGATTAGATTCCACCACTGGTCTGCTTCTCATTCTAAATGATAAGTAGCAAAATGGTTTATTCAAGTTAAAAAAATTGAAGGATGGAAAATATATTTTCAATGGTACTGATCCATTATTCAGAAACAAATGGATTAGAATACCCACGGAAAGAATGTGGACGTTGCCTCATGAAAGATTGAACAGAATGTTGTTCCCTTTTATAACCATTTGGAATTATAGAATGATTCATACCTTGTATATGTATAGAAATAAGTTTTTTTCATTACATCTCCCATAAAATTTGGTTGTTTAGGTGGACAGTCATTTCATTTCATATTACATTGATCATTAATATGGCTCATTCAGGTTCCATCCTTTGTCTAAAACCCAAAAATAATAACGTGAGAGGAAGAAATTATATTTGGAAAACGACATAATCAGTGGGGGTATGTTCAATCGATAACACATTAGGTTTAATCAGTGGTTATTTAAGAACATTACCCTAATTGCAGAATATTAACCATTTGTTAGACTTTCCCTTAGGGAAATCCAAAAACATTCATTAGAAATACCTATAGGGATTTCACTAATGTTTTTGTATCATAGTCTACAAAGGTTAACTAAACATTCGCACTTATACGAATTGTAATAACCCATGCTTAAAGTAACTCTACATTACATTACTATTGTAGAGTACTTCCTACATGACACAAATAGATTCCCAAATACCATATTAGTTTTGTGCCTTTGGAAACTGGAATACATAATCAAATGGCTCATAAAACATTGACATCTTCTACTTATTTATCCTTTATAACTAGAACCCCTATAGACACATCGTACATAATAACCTTCTTTAAATCCTGGGGTGAAAGAAACATGAAATGTGGTGAGATAAAATGCTCAGTCAGGGTAATCATGGAAAATATCTTACAAAACATAAACATAACAATGTAAAATCATGAACATAACTTGAAGAAAACATAATATTTTTAACATATAACAAGATCTTGAGTAATGAAATAAATCATGGTAGTTCATAAGGAATAAATAATAAAGGAATCATGAACCATGGGAAAATAGAATTTTCATAAAACATGGATTCATAGAAAGAAAATAAAAACAAAATATGATTTCTATAGTAGCTAGGGCATTTTGGCCAAGACCATTATAGTGGACATAGTCCATTACAGAACCAGGTTTACATTTTATTCAAGAAAAATATTACTGAACCATATTTTCTTGTCATTCCAGCCCTGTATTACTAAACTATACATAATTTCTATTCTATTCATGTCTATCTCATGATATATAAATCTTTACCCAATTCAATGGTGGGGGATATAATTCCCACTATCTTATAATGAAATCATTCATACATGTTCCATAAAACATAAATCATCCATCATAGCATAACACAAGAAATAAAATGTGTTTCTGGAACATCATTACATCATAACATAATCTATATAAAATATCATTCCATAATTAAAAAAATCCAATAATTGTAATAATAGGTATAGAAACATAACTCTATTTAAAGTGGGCCATATTAGATGGAAAATGATATTGATAAAACAATTAAACTTAATTCTACATGAAAATATCCTTTCTTCTTCAAAAACATTTTCTTTTCTCAAAATGCCACAAAATTTTTAAATAAAAAAATTTAGTTTAAAATAATCTTGAAATTTTTTAGAGTATGATTCATGGAAATAATGTGTTATGAAGAATTAAAAATATGTTCATGTAGTATAAGTTAAAAATATTCTTCTCGTACTCTTACTAAAAAAGATAAAAGTTCCTCCTAAGGAAAATGAAATAAATATTACATCCATTCTAAGTAGTAAAAGTAAAAAAATATTAAAAAGTCTTTAAACATACATATAAAAACTTTATAAAAACATTATTATAAAACATGTACATTGATGATAAATATACACCTAGTAAATATTACGTATAAATAATCTCGGATAAAAATGAGATTGTAAAATTATCCCTTACCTTATCTATGATATGCTATGTATGTATCTGAACTGACTATATAATGATTTAAATAATTTTATTGAAAAATTAAATAATCATATTCAATTTTATTGTATCATATATTATATTATTATCATCCTTTTGTTAGTAATATTTCATGGTCACCCGTAATTCAGATATTAACCACTTCTTGTTCTTATGCATGTTTTGTCAGATAAGTTCATGTACCACATCTTTTGGTTATAGTTATATCTATTAAATAATTATATTAGTATATTAATATCATATTTATTAATTACATTAATTTATATAATCACGTTTTTAATGAATATCAGGTAGAATGAACCACATCGCATCGTGGAGACGGTAGGTCGCACGTACACACGAGGGGTGATAGCATTTAATTAATGGTTAACGATATATAATTGGATGGTATATCAATTTTATAGATTAATTTTCATCTTATATTCATTATTTAAGTCCATTACACTCATCATTATACCCATAAAATTAATTATTTTTGAATAAAAAATTACACCATAGTGTGGAGATAGTAATTCAAATGGACGCATGCAGGGTGATAATGTTATTCATAGGTGGGGTAAAAGGTGGTACAAGTTTGTCCCATAATTATAATAAAATATAATAATGTATAAAATATTGGATTTATTACATTTTTATGCATACAATATAATTAGAGGAAGTAGAATAAGAATAGAATTTTGAAAGAGGTGATAAAACGAATACCTCTTTCTCGAGTATATCTTTTTCATTTCAACAAATGGTCTTCATAGGTTTGACTTATGGCCAAAGTGTGGCCTCTAGGACGAATTGAGTGATGTTGTGAGAGGAAACGGGTATGGGTTGGACGAGAAAAAGGTCTTTAGAGGTGTGATTAAAAGAGAAGGAGAGGTTCCCTTTTATAAACGAGGGGAGGGGAACCTTTGGAAATACAAAATCTATTAAATTAATAAAAACTATTTTTTGAATTAAAATGACTCAAAAGTGAATTATTTCTAAGATAATATGAGTATCAATAAAATCTTATAAACCTATAAAATTTAAATATGTTTTGATTTTATATTACACTCTATCGTTTTTATTTATCTTTATTTCATCTATATTATTTCAATTATGGTAATAATATTCTAAATATTAAATTGTTATAAATATTAACTTATATGTTTTAAAAATTCCATAGTTGGATAATTTATGAACATTTAGACCTTATATTTTTCATTTTGAAAAGTTTGAATATTTTTGTGATTTTTAAATAATTTAAAAATATGTTATTTTAAAAAAATATCAATAGTGTCAATTTGACACAATTCATTTATTTTAATTTAAATTAAATCCAATAGAAGATAAATTGAAAAAATTATTTAATAAACTCCTAAAATATCATAGTAACCTATAAAATTCATTGATAATATTAAATAGTTGATATTATATTTCTTTTAATATTTTTAATGCCCTTTATTTGATATTTTTATTAATAAAATAATTTCTGCATCAATATTGTATTATCATTAAATGTAATTATTTAATCTATAAAAGAACTAAATATATTAATATTAGGTATATAATTTCATTATATTTTTGAATAATATTTATGTTCAAAGTTATATCAAGTTTATCACTACATTAAAATTATTATATTTATAAGAGATAATAGAGTAACAAGTTGTCACTTTATGTTGTTTTAATTATTATTACCTCAATTTCATGGAACAATCCATTGAATAAATCAATTATGTCCATTGGGTGATATTGGTGTACTCTAAATCATCAAATTAAAATTTGTAAGTATTTAGTGTAATTTTATTGTCTTTACCATCGGTCTTGTTAGTATAATTTACCAAATTTATCTTTAACTGAGGTAAATAAAAATTACCGTAGCTACTATTTATAATATCCAAAAAATTAAAAGTAAATTATTAACACAATTTGGAACCACTAATTACAAATATTCAATAAATTTTTAAAAATTCATAACACATAAGATTCATTAATTAATTTAAAGTTAATTCTCATTGTCAAAACCAGAAAGTGGGTTTTTAAGCAATAAAAACTATCAAAATAAAGACATGTGTTTATGTAAAATTTAAATTTTAAATTACTTATAATAACCAAAACTGGATTAATTTATAAAACCAGAATCCAATTATAGTTTAAAACCAATTAAAAATATAATCTAACAATATAAATACATTATATGAAAAGGTAGTTTTATAATAAAATTCATTATTTTTCACTATTCATTAAAATTTGAATTTCCTCAAAAATACAAAAAAATCAACAAAGGTAAATTTTGACATCCCTCTTCTAAAAAGGATGTTCATTAGGTAAAATATGTCTTATAAAAGTTTAAAGACTATATTTACGTTCGATTCTACATCAAAATGTGGTAAAACTGGATTTTTAGAAAAAAACACTCATTTTATCTGTAAAATTAGATTTTTTCTTATATAATGTCTAGAAAAAATATAAGATAAATTTTAAACATTAAATTGAATATATTACATATATATTTCACCAATAAAATCCATAAATAGTGATTTTATTATTTTATATACTCACTTATTTTCATTTAAATAGTTTTTTAAGAAAGAAGTTAATATTACTCATACCTACAATTATTATGAAAAGGTTATATTATTTAATTATAAAATATACACAGTATTGCATGAAATGATTTATATAAAAAAACTTGAAATTTTTTGTAACACAAGCCATGAATTGTGTGGTGCATACTATAAGATAATACAGTTTTTCGTATAGCGCAAGCTAAACTTGGTGTATCGTACAACACAAATAATCCATGTAATAAAAAAATCTATATCTTAAAATCTAGGGGTGTTATGATAAGGATGTAATGAGCTAGTGGTAACCACCTATTTTTTATATCATATTGAAAAAATTTGAGGTATAAATACATTATAATGGGGGTTTAATGTAACACCCGGATATTTTTTTGAAAATTTTCACTTTAAATAATTTGATATCTCATGATGCACACAATACTGAGATTAACCAAACTACGATAAAAAATAAAATAACTATTATAAATTATTCTTTAATTTGTGGGAATTGATATAAATATATAATTTATAAAATAAATTTGAATTTCCAACTTAATATGAATGTATTGGACAATGATTTGGAAATATTCATACATTTTTTAGTAAAATCACTTTATTCATCAAAAAATACGATTCCTTCAAAAATGAGTATTATTATTTTTATATAAATTATAAAAAAATGAATTTTGAAAATAATATAATTTTATTTTTTAATTTATAATTACGAAATTATAATAAAATAATATTTATATAATTTTCTAAAAACATTTTTTCATGGAATGGTGAAAATACCATTTTTATTGAAAATTGTTTCTTTTATAGTATTTACAATGTTAAATTATGTTTTCAAGTTTTTTTAAATTTTAGTTAGGTCGTTTTTATATAAAATAATCCAAATATGGGTTTTTAAAAGTATTTTATAAATGAATTTATTATAAAAACATTTTGTTTTAAAAAGGGAATTTTCTGAAGAAAAAAAATTCTTGGAATTTTCTTGCTTTTTTTAAACTGAATTATGCCATTTCTAGGTTTTAAATTTTGAAAAATGAAGGAAATATTATTATTCAAAAGGCCCAAATTTATTGATTGGTTCAATTTTGTTTTTTGTCTAATATGATTGGTAACCTTGGTAAATTCTGTTACCATGGTAAAGGGTAAATTTTGTACTTTTGGATTAAAATAAAATGATAAAAATTATAAAATGAACCCATAAAAGAACAAATTTTATTGGATAAATTTAATTCAATTTTTAAAACCTAAGGACCTAAATTAAGTTTTTTAATGGATATTTGTACATAAAAATGACTTATATAATATTTAATTAAATAAAGTTATCATATGTCAAATTCTTTATCTTAAATACCCCTTATGTGTCCACATAAGAAAATAGGTTTTTTATAAACGAATATATAAGTAAAATTTTAACCTAATAAAAATATTTTTGTGATATAAATTTATTTTTCACTTTTTGGACAAGTTAGATGAGATTATGGTATTCATAATATTTTATATAAATAATATTTAAAGATGTCAGATTCATGTTATAAATACCATATCATTTTTGATAAATGGTTATACTAAATATATATTCAAATATAAATATTATTATGAAATATATAAGATATATCTTCATCGGGGTATTTTATTTTTAATTTTTAATTAATAAATGGGTAAATTAAATAATTAAAAAACATGGATGCATAAATTGTTTTATTAATTGAAATATGAAATAAATTTTATTAAAAATATTAAATTAAATATTTGAATAGATATGTAATGTGATAAAAAAATATTTATAGATTACCTTTACCTATTAGGAAAATAATAATTTTTTTGAAGATAACTTATTATCTTGATAATTTTAACTATCCATGTAATGGATTTTTTCAAAATTGAAACTAATCATATTTTATCCAAATAATATTTAATTAAGTATTGAAAAATCCTAAAACATATTTAAAAGAGGAAATAATTATAATATTTTCTAAAATTTTATAAATTGTTCATTTATGGTCTAATTGACATCACATTGGAATAAATGAAAACCTTTTAATATTTTAAAATTTTTACCATAGTTGAAATTCAAATAGTTTAACTAAGAGTTAATAAAAATGATAAGGTTTAAAATAATACCAAAACATATTTAAAAATATATTTCTTGATGATATTAAAACTTTATATCATATTATATTATAATACACATCATTTGGAGGTATTTTAATTGATAATTAATTTAATAAAAATTAATATTTTGAGAAATTTCAAAAAGTGCCCCTTACCTCATCTATAAAAGGGAACCCCCTTTCTTCACTTATTCACATCACATAAAGAATTAAATATCAAACATCAAATGGAATTTTTTCTTATAAATTATCCAATCCACTTTATAGAGAATATTTTTTTCTCAGAAGACCAGCCTCAGTGCTTCTAAGATGAGATCTAAAGGAAGTTCAGTAAGGAAGAGGTAATCATCTTTACCAACTCTTTCAAGTTTATTTATTCTTCTACGTCCTCTTAATTTAATATTTCTATTATAAAAAATAACCCCTATATTATATACATTCGGAGATTTTATTATTACTTTAGAAAAACCATATTCTACCTTATATCCATCTTATAAAAAATAAAATCATAATTCCTGTGTACATACGACTTACTATCTCCACGTTGTGGTGTAATCATTTTCTCATCACTAATTTACCAAAATGGGTATAATGAGGGAAATAATTGACATATATAATAATTATTACATAATATTTATTCTATAAAAATTTTACCATCTACTTCATTACCCTTTTACTATTAAGGTAATTATAGCACCGCGCTGTGTGAGTATGACATATTGTCACTATAGCACAATGTGATTCATTTTCCATATTCTCTATTCGCAAATTATTATATAATGATATGTAATGAATAAATATGATATATTTTACCATATTATCATTTTTAGATTATGGAAATATATCCTATTCATAATAACTAAGGCTCATATGACAAGATATGCATATGAAAATGAAGCAGCTAACACCTGGAAGAAGGGTAATAATGAAATATTATTTACAAAAGGGTAATAAAATGATATAAGAGGATCATATATGCTATAAAAATTTTGAATATGATTTTTTTATAAATTAATAACATTATTAAAAAAGTATACCATATTTTCAGATACATTTAAAGGGAATACGACCTAATATGAGGGATAATTACACAATCTCATTATTATTAAAGATTATATATATGTAAGTGTCTATTGGGGAATATTTATCTTCCATGTCTGTACTTATTCAAAATGTTTCCATTTTTTTTACAATTATTCTAAGAAAAATTATATTCATCTTTAAATATGTTTTAATTTTGAATAAATGTTTTGAAGTGGATCTTTTGGTAATTTTCCAAATGAGTTTCCTTGTGACTTTTCTGGAAAAAGTTTGAACGCAATGTTTTTTAACTTATACTCCATGAATGGATTTTTATTATTTTATAAATACTTGATGTCTTGAAGCCTTATTTACAATATTACAAAAAATTCAAATAAAATGTTTTATTTTGTAATTTTGTGACTACAAAACATGTTTTCAAAATGGAAATTATATTTTCATAAATAATTATTTGAAGTGATATATTACAACCAAATTCCATATAAGAAAAAATTATTTGATTTTACTTATGTTTTAATCGTTATATTATCCAATAATATCATTATTAATATTTCTCTGAATGGTTTTGGTTTATGGTATATTAATAATTAAAAAATTTACTTATTTTCCATTGGTTATGTTATGATGAAATGTATATGAAAATCATTTCTTTTCATTTATAATGATATGATGAAAAATTTATGTTCATTCAAAACACATATGTATGGTTTTCATTATGTGATGGGTGGGAACTAAATATCCCTCCAATAAATTGGGTAAAAATTCATATCTTGTGAGATAGATAGAAATGGAATGGGAAGTGATCCCAGTTTAGTAATTCCAGACTAGAATGGGATGTAAACACAGTTAATAATATATGTCTCTAATTATGAGTGAACTTGATTATGTAATATAATTTTTCTATTATGATGGCCTTGATAATGAGCCATGACTAATATGAAATTTCATTTTTATGTTTATTTGTATTCCACAATTTCAAGTCTTATGTTATACTCCCTTGAGTTCGGTTCTTTATAATTCATATATTATGAACATCTATTATTTAATTCATAACTAAATATAATGATTCTTGATATTTAGGTTATACCTTTAATATGTTATTTTCATGTTCTTTTTTCTTTTTTCTTATATTATATACCATGATAACCCTTACTAAGATTATAATATCACCCTTTTCTTATGTTTCTTTTCCCCATTATATAAATAAAATATTATGTGAGATGTGTCAAAAGGGTTTTAGTTATGAAGGAATAAGTGGAAGATGATGTAGATGTTTTATGAATCAATTTTTATGCTTCCATGTTTTCAATGACAGTAAACCTATATTGTTATGGCATGGTTAAGTTATATTATTTATTGAAAATTATTCTATTTATAAGTAATGTTTTTTTATGAAAATTATGGGTCGCTATAGTTGGTAGTAGATCAATGTTTATTTATCATTTAAAAACGAAGAGGAGATAACCATAGTAAGATTTCTAAGGATAATACTAAGTATCAAATACAATACCATAATTTTGGTAATGATCATAGATAACCTTGGATAAAATCTAATATGTTATATATTTATTGTACTTTCACTTGATTATATGGTTCTCCAATTATGATTTGTGTTACTCACACTATTTTTTTTGTTTTAGTAAATGGATGGAACCTAATGGAACAATGTTAATTTTGTATGTAATGGGAAATGTAATGATTTTTGTCCTAAATAGTGGAATGTTATGTTATCTAGAATAAAAAATAATATTTTTATTCCCACAAACATTTCTCAATATATAAATTATAATGGAAAATACAAATGATCAAAGGAGGTAATAACATTCTCTTGAGTCCTTCCTAAGGTAGAATCCACCCTATTTCATTTGGTATTTTATTCCACTTGTGGTTGAACCATGGATCAATACAGCTGAAATGATATTTTTTCCCAATGTTTGGAACATGATAAATTAATTTTTTTAATTCTATCCTTTTCAAGGGGAAGTGGTTCAATAGTGAAATATCATCATGAATACAAGGAAATGAGATGAAATAGACTTCAGGGAATGGGATGAGTTCAAGAACTTATTTTTCAATAATTAAATTCATCGTCTTTTTTAATGAAGATATAGAAGGAGTTTCTTGATCATTATAAAAAGGATGATAAATCTATGGGTACATATGAGGAAAATTCTACAAGACTTTCAAGGTACAATTATGGAATTATCATCCAACCTGAGAGTAAGGTTTATCGATTATTCAGTAGCATAAAATCAAGTCTTTAATGGGTGTTATCTGTAGGGCACTTCAGTAGCTATATGGAAATTGTTTGATGTGATCTCAAGGTTGAGATGTATATTGGAGTTACCAATCAATCTTATCAAATCGATAAGAATAGAAAAATGGAATTAAAAATAAAATCTAAAAACTATAGTGAAAAAAAGGTGATAATTATTTTATGATCAAAGTCTGTAAAGAAACATGGGGGAAACTACATAAGCAGACTAGTAAATATTCCAAGTGTGGACTTAATGGTCGTCTAGGAATTTACTATCAAAGTGGCTGAAAAAATATTTTTAATGATCAAATAGAGAAAATGATTAATAGAATCTCTCTATCACAAATCAATGCTTCAAGTGCATGGTAAAAGGACATTATACGAACCCATGCCCAAATCCAAGGGCAATTTATGTTGATCAACACAATAAAACTATTAAGACCAAATAAAAATGAAAATCGCATGTGATCACTATTGGAATTGTGGAGTATGACAATGAAGTGGTGAAAGGGGCACTTACCATCCATTCTAAAGTATCTAATTTTTGGTTGGATTCTGGATCCACCAACTTTTTTATTTGTAATGAATTTTCTACGGGTGTCACTGTATTAACTCAAAAAATATATGTTGAGTTATTGACGGAAAATATTAATGTCACAATGGTCAAATGAAAAGTTTATAATTATTTTATGGTTGAAGTTTTTGGGAAAGTTATTCATGAAAATATATTGATTCTCTCTATAGTTGAATTAATTTGGATTAATAGCATAAATTTTATTTCACTATATAGAGATCTTATTCATTGTTGGGGAAGGAATGTAACATTTCATATTATGAATTAATATATGATAATCTATTGATTTATGGTTGACTGTGAACATATCATTAAAATTAATTCCATCTTGTGGGTCTTAATTCCTATAAATCAAGGTTATATATCTAGGATGGTTGAGGGGGAACTAACCATTAAGGATAAACCTATTTTATCAGAGTTTGTTTATGCCTTTTTAGGCATAATTTTCATGTCTTCCACCGAATAATGAATTTGAGTTTTGAATATTACTCATACTAGGTGATATGCCAATTTCAAAGACTCCTTGGAGAACGGATCTAATTTAGTTTAATTAATTGAAGAAGAAACTAAAAAAAATATTGAAAAGTGAATCATATTCCCTAGTTTGTCACCTTGGAGTGCACATGTTCTATTTATTATTATGAAATATGGATCATTGAGAAATTGTATTAATTATCAATAACATAACAATATCTCTATCGAGAAAAAACATTCTCTACCAAATATTAATGACTTATTTGATCAACTATGCAGAGCTTAATACTTATCCAAGATTTATCATCATTTTATATATTATCAATTGAGAGTCAAGAAGGGGGATATACCCATAATTATATCCTATTCAAGGTATGGACACTGTAGATTTATAGAGGTTCCTTTTCTCTTAGTGATTCTCCCTCTATCTACATGGATTTAATTAATAGATACATTAGAGACTATCTTAATTAGTTTGTGGTATTATTTATAGAATACATTCTTGTATATTCAAAGATCAAGGAAGAATACTAAAATCAATTAAGGATTGTAATAAAGTCCTTGATAAAGGATAATATTTATGAAAAATTTACCAAGTATGAATTTTAGATTCTTAAAATTTCATTTTTGTGTAACATAATCTCATGATAACAGATATTTATGGATCCACCAAATATGAAAGTTGTTGAAAGTTGTCCTTGACAAACAACATTAACTAAGATCTGAAGTTTTCATGGTTTGGATAGATATTATCAATGTTTTATGAAATATTTCTAATTATAATCTTATCCATAGAGAAATTTAAATCAAAAAAGATTTAGGTTCTTATGTATGGAGGAATGTGAAGAGAATTTCAAGGATATGAAAAGAAGGTTAGTCACTGCACATGTACTCACACTACCCTTTAGAGGATAAAGGTTTTTTGATCTATAGTGATGAATCAAATAATGGGTTGGAATGTGTTATCAAGAAAAATTATATATTTAAAGATTATGCCTCACGATAAATAAAAATACATGAGAAAAAGTACCCAACTTTCGATTTAGAGTTATCCATAGTAATTATTTCATTAAAAATATGGAAGAAATGTCTTTATAGGGATAGGTGTAACATATATGATGATCATAAATGTTTAATGTATATTTTCACTCAAAAGTAGATGAATAGGAACAAAATAATATGGTTGTATTTAATTATTGAATAATATTCTTAAATACAATATCACCTAGGGAAAGTGAATAAGGTGTCATATGCATTGAGTCTAAAGACCAATACAACCCTATAAATTATGAGGATCACAAAATATTTAATATTTATGGATATTGAAAGAATTTATCTGGAAATTTTAAGTGAAGGTGATAAATATTATCTCTCTCAAATAAGTTTCCATCCACCTATATAAGTGATGATTAAAGAGGCACAAAATGAAGATGTAGAGATACAAAATAAGATGAGAAATGTTCTTGATTTCAAAATTGATTGTGATGGAATAATATGTTTCATGAGCAATTATCATATCCCTCCTATGCCATAACTAAATGAAGAGTTGTGGGATTAGGCTCATAGTATATAATTATCCATTCATCATAGAATAAAAATTATGTATAGAGACCCAAAAGAGTATTTCTAGTGGGATGGAATGAAGGAAAATATATCAAAATATGTTTCTTAGTGCCTGGTTTTTCAGCATGTTATGGTTGAGTGACAGAAGACTAAGGAGATGTTAAGACCATTACCCATAACAGAATGAAAATGTAAAAACAACACAATGGAATTTCTTTCAGAAATACTAAAAAATTTAAAAAACATATTTCTATGTAGGTTATAGTTGAAAACCTTTTGAAGTAATCACATTCATTACTATCAGATAAGATTTATCTCTTGATCAGATTTCCAGAATATATATTAAGGAAGTGGTGATATTTCATAAGGTACCACTTTACATTATATATAATTGGGATCTAAGATTTAACTCAGAGTTATAGAGAAGTCTACATTGATATATACAAATATAGTTATATTTATGAATTTCTTATCATCATCAGATAGTTGGCCATTATGAGATGATAATTCAACCTTTTTTTCTTTTTTACTTCATGCATCATGCCTATGTCGTTTTCTGGATGTGGAAACTCACTCCCATCCCAATTTTAATCCGAGTTTGGTGTAGGATTATAGGGATCCTTTACCACTCGGGTAATCCCCCAACTACCCAATTAAAACTCTATAATACATGTTGAGATCTTTATTTGTGGATTTCAAAGGTGGTTGTGATCAGCAACAACCTTTGGTAGAATTTTCATACAATAATTGACTTCACTATAGTATACACATGGACACTTATAAATCCCTCTATGATAATAAGTTCATAAATCCAACATATTAAAAATATGTTGGGGAAAGATAGCTTTTGGGAACTGATGTAGTTGAGAAATGGCAGAAAAGGTTAGATATATTCAACGATACAAAATATCAGATTAGAGTCGACAAATAATTTAGTATGATAATCAAAATTATATATATAGGGTTTGATGTTGGTGATAGTGTATTTATAATAATATATCTATGGAATAGAGTAATGATATTTATAAATAAATTCAAGCTAAACCCTCATTACGTCGGACCTTTTGAAATTCTTGATTGAATGGGGAAGGTACCTTATAAATTGATGCTTCTTCCCAATCTCTCTACAGTTCATGTGTTCTGTGTATATATCCTATTAAAGTACATAATGGATCCTTAAAATGAAATTAAATCAGACGTTTTAACACTTTATAATGATCTTTCTTATGAAGAACTACCAACAGAGAGTCAAATCATAGAGAAAAAGTTTTATGAAATAAGACCACTCTCTTGGTTAAAGATTTATGGAGACAGAATCTATTTAAGGAGGCTATGTAGGAACGTAATGATGTAATAATGTAGATTTAACCTCATATTCCTATATTAGAGTGAATAATTTTGAGGGATAAATTTATTTTAAGGGGGTTATAATATGACAATTGGATATTTTTATGAAAAGTTTCTGTTTAAATAAATTGATCACTCACGTTGCATGCAACATCGAGTTTAGAAAAACCGCGAGACACTATAAAATGATTGTTATAACTAAGACAATAACTTTTACTGAATAAATATGAATAAATATTTTATGAAATAAATATAAATTTCCAACATAATATTAATGTATTAGTCTTTACTTAGAAAATAATCACATAATTTTTAGAAAAGTCACTTCAATATTCAAACATATGATTCCTTCAAAAATGAGTTTTATTATTATTTTATAAATTCTATAAAATGAATTTAAAAAAATTAATTCTATTTTGGATTTTTTAATTTCAAAATTATATTAAAATTATTTTTATATAATTTTCTGAATATATTTATATTTTCAATGAATAGTGAAAATACTGATTTTTATTGAAAACTGTAATTTCCTTAAAATAATTTACAAGGTAAATTTATGTATTCGATTAGTTTTCAATTTTAATTAATTTTTTTGATTTAAAATAATCCAATTAATTTTTTTAAATTATTTTATTCAAAATTTTATGATATAAACATTTTAGGTTTTCAAAAGCGCATTTTCTGATAAAAAACTTTTCATTGCGTTTTTCTGATTTTATTGTTAATTGAATTCTAAAAAACATGTATTTTAAATTATAAATAAAATTATAGAGAATTTGTATTCATAAATACCAAATTTATTAAATAATTCCCTTTTATGTATTTGGCCTATATGAATAGTAAGGTTGTTAAATTTTGTTCCCATAGTGAAGGGTAAATTAGTTAATTTTGGATTAAAATAAAATGATAATGACTATAAAATGATAGTAACATATGCCCAAATTTGATTGGAAAAGTATAATTAGATTATTAAAACCTAAAGATCTAAATTAAGTTGTTTAATAGACAGATTTCCATGAATATGACTTATATAATATTTAAATCAAATAATTTCACAAAATTTCACATCCATTGTCTTAAATATCTCTTATATGTCAACATGGGAATAATGAAATTTTATTGATGAATATAATAGTAATTTTTTAACTAAAAAATATATTTTCATGATATTAATTTATTTTTGCCTTTTCTGGCCCCTTAGATAAAATTAACATATTTATAATATTTTATTTCACAAAAAATTGAAGATGTTACATTCCTATATGAAATACTATATCACTTTTAATATAGGTTTAACCAAATTTTATATTCAAAAATAAATATTATTATCAAATAAAAAATATATAACTTCATCATGGTATTTCTTTAGTCAATAAATAAATAAATTATATAATTACACAATGTTGATGTGGGAATTATTGTATTATTGGAAATATCAAATAAATGTTATTAAAAATATAAAAATAAATATGATTTGAGATAATTAATATGATACAAATATTTATAGATTACTTTGATCTATTATAAATATACTAATTTTTTTCAAAGTTAACTTGGTATCTTGATTTTCATAAATGTTCGAGAAATTAATAGTGTCGAAATTGACAGCGTTGATATTTTATAAAAATAATATTTTATTAAATTGTTTAAAAATCATAAAACAACATTAAGAGTAAAAAATTATAATATGGTTTAAAATGTTATAAATTTATCACTAAATTTATAACTGACATCACATAAGTAAAAATTAAAACATTTTAATATTGAAAAGTTTGATACAAAAGATATAATTAAAATATTTTAACTAAGGGTTAATCAAAATGATATGTTTTAAAATAATACCAAATCATGTCTAAAATATATTAACTTATGAGATTAAAACATTATCTCATATTATATTCTAATCCATGTCCTTTTCGAGTTATTTTTATTTCCATTGAATTTATTATAAATTAATTTTTTAAGAAATTTTGAAGGTTCCCCTCACCTCAATTACAAAAGCTCACCTCATCCCTCACTTCTTCACATCACATTGAGAATTCAAGAACATAACTACCCTGAAAAACATTCATATAAATTTACCAATCCTCTTTATATTGGTGATGGTATTCTCAAAAGACTAACCCTCATGACCCAGAGAAGATATCTAAAGGAAATTTACTGAAGAAGAGGTAATTTTCTTTACTGACCCTTTCAAGTTTATTTCTTATTATACTTCCTATTAATGTGTTTTTCCATTATAATGTAATAAATAATGTCTCAAAAATATTCTGACATGTTATTTTTATTATTTAAAAACCATATTACACATTTTATCTATCCTATAAAAAATAATTACATCACGCGTGCGCATATATAGATTATTTTTTCCACAACGTGGTATAATATTTGTTTTATCACTACTTTACTTGGATGGGTATAATGATTGAAATAACAGATAAATATAATAATTATAAAATGATAATGATTTTGGAAAAAAAATATGCATCATCCAATTCCTCACCCTTTTACCATTATAGGAATGACATCATAGCTTGTGTAGGCATACAACCTATAGTCAACACATGGTGATGTAATTCATTTTACATGTCCAATATTCAATAATGATTAAATAAATGTATATAATAAATAAATATGATATATATTTAATTAATATATTTTTGGAAATGATGGAACTATATCCTATGAAGAATAACTGAGACATAAATGAAAAAACATGCATATGAAAGTGAAGCACTTAACACTATAAAGAAGGGTATTAATGAAATATTATTAAATAATGGGTGATAAGATGACATAATAATACCATATATGATATTATAAATATGAATATTATTTTTTATATATTAATAACATAATTTATACCATTATGTTGGAGTTTTATATATGCATAAAAGAAATAATACCTAAAGTAAGGGTTAATTTCATAATCTCATTTTTATTTGGGATTTATTATATATAAGTATTTACTAAGGAATATTTAACTTCTATGTCCATGTTTCATAAAAAATCAACAATATTTTTATTATTCTCCTAAAATTGTTTAAATTAATTTTTATACATGTGTGAATATTTACAAAATTATTTGAAAGAGATAATTTTTTCATTTTATAAATGAAGTTCTTTTTGAATTTTTTTGAAAAAGAATGAAAGGAATGTTTTTTAACATATTCACTATGATTTTGTTTATAATTTAATTATGAATTAATGTATTGAAGCTTCCTTTACAATATTAACATGTTATTTTCAATGAATATTTTTTCCAGTGTAAATATTTATGTATAAAAAATTTCAAAATGGAAAGGATATTTTCCTCAAGAATTATTTCATGTGATCTTTCAAAATACTTTTCAATATAAGCCAATTGTATTTGATGTTACATAATTTTTACTGGGGATATGATCCAATTATAGCATTATTATTCTATCTATGAATGATTTATGTTTATGAAGGATTGATACTTATGAATTTTATTTCCTTTTCATGGGTTGTGTTATGATAAAATGTATATGAAACCCATTTATTTCCATGGGTTCTGGTATGATGAATGATTTATGTTCATATGGAACCTATATGTATGGTTTTAGTTATGTGATGGGTTTGAATTATACTTCTATTTAATACATTGGTTAAAGATATATATCTCATGATATAGACATTAATAGAATGGTAATTAAACCAAGTTAAGTAATATTTGACTAGAATGGGAAGTAAAATTGGTTTGATAAAACAAGGCTAGAACAAGGAGTGAACTCGATTCAGTATGACTTTTTCTGCTAGTATGATCTTATCAGTGATCCCTGACAAATATGAAAAATATTTTTTATGATTTTTTGTATGTCACAATTTCAATTATTATGTTAAATTTTCATAAATTATCTTCTTTATAATTCTTTTCTTATGAACTTCAATGATTTAGTCCATAACTCAATATCATGATCTTAGATATGAAGGAAATACCTTTAAAAAGTTATTTTCATGTTCTTATGCCCATATTATAATTTTTTCTTCCTTGATTTACCTTACTAAGAATATAATATCACCCTTTCAGTCTATTTCTTTTCCCTGTGATATAAAGAAATTTATTAAGTAATATGTGTCAAAAGATTCTAGTTATCAAGGAATAAGATGTAAATGATGTAAATGTTTTATGAATCTTTTTTTATGTTTACATGTTTCTAAAGATACTAAAACAATAATTTTTTGGCATGGTTATATTATGTTATATAATGAATATTCTTCTATTTAGATGGAATATATATATTTGAAAATTAAAATTCATTATAAAATTACAACATACCAACTAGGAAAACTCAGAAATCATACATCCTAGTGTCTCTCTATTGTATAATATAACACAGCCATATATAGTTATATCGCACAAATACTAGGCTTAAACACCTAATAACATAGATAACCATGATAATTGCATGTCAACTCATCTATCTTAAATAATATAACTCAATTAGTTTTTTCCAACAAGCATGGGTAACTTCACTCATGTTGAGTCCAACTATGTGATTACTAATCACCTAGAGCATCACCACAAAACCATAAGATTATAATCATGGTCTATCTATTTTAGATTCATCCTAATAGTATCACATTATATATAGGGTTATTAATCTAACCAATATTGTCCCCCAAAACCCAAATACATCTCACCACATCATGACTGGGCATCTACATTCCTAACATACAAGGAAACTATATGCTTATCCAAAGTATTTGTTATCACTTCCTATTAATCAATATAAATGTAAATCATCTATTAGGCATATTATGTCTAATTGAAATATAATCTTGGGATAATCACATCATGGGTTACCCTCATACAACACATCCATATTCATCAACAACAGGAAACAATCCCTCAACTCAGTCACAATGCTCAACTCACTGGTGTCTTATACAATATCCCACCATTATAAAAAAACTCACTAGTTATTACAGCCCCCATATGGTTCACAAAAATAAATATATATATATATATATATAATCATCCCAAAATTAATCAATACTCCCCCCAGGGTCATCCATATATGACATTTCTACTCAACATAGGAAAATAAATGACATGCAGCATATCTCATCACTTTGATCAACCCCTACAACATAAGGTTATCACAAAATAGGATCCCTCTATCTGTTCCCATTTTCTCATTCTCAAGAACAATTCACACAAACTAAAACTCATCTCCAATCAAAACATACTTCTATTTAAAACATCAACACCATATTTCAATGAAAATAATAACTAGCACAAAACACAAATATCCTTAACGTATCATACCATAAGAAGAATATCACAGCTTGGGACCTTTAAAAAACCCATCTACCTATACACTGGTTCAAGAGAATATACACATAAATTTCACATCATATATAGAGGATTCATAATATCACAAATTTCCATTTTTCTTTAACCATAATTTTTATACAAAGGGATCTGATCAATGAAATGTTAATTACAAGTTATTGAGGAATATAATTTATTAGTTGTAATTTTCATTTTATTTAGTTTATGAAATATAATAATCAAGATTTATGGTGACACAATATATCTTATTTAATTTACATTAACCAGAAAAATCCACCAAAGAGGCAATGTTAAATGGAATATAAATTACAATTTCTAGAGGAAACACAATATAATGTGAAATTAGAATTTTATTTAGTTGAAACCTCATAATAACCAAGTAAATTGATCAATATACATGATCTTATACATATATATGATCATTTAATTATGATAATACTATATTTTTATATGCAAAAACAACATATAAATGGTTTCATAAACATTAAATAATCCACCCATGTTACAATCTATGTAAATAATCATAAAAAATCATGAAAATGACATGTGAATCATATATTCATGGTATGATGTATGTATATAAAAATCTTGAATATAGTATCTTAGATTCAATGTTTACGTTATTACATTGGTACAGGATATAATAGAATGCACCATGAAGAAATGATCAGTTTACCATTCTTCGAAAACTAGATACGTACAAGAATTTAATATTACATTGGAATAAAAATACACAGAATGAAAAACATTCATCCATCCTTTAAAATCATTCAAAAATTCCCTATTCATATATATGGAATGGAAAACTAATAAAGGGTTATCTCAAACTGTCAATAAGGGAAATCATGCAGCAAGAGATATTAAAGAATACATAAAACATGAATAATATAATAGAGATAAACAATAATCAAATATGTTATATGACTAATATCATTAAAGGGGGGTATATACATGGATGACATATAAACATACATAATTATATAGATAATAATTATTGTATTATAATGATAGAAAATAAAATTTCTGACATCATAATCACTACATCAAGGCCTCATGTCAATACATTATAAATAAATAGGTAAGACATACCCCCAAATAACCAATCTATTTTGTATCATGAGCCTTACAAATGCATCGAGGGTCTAAAAATAACAAGGACACATCACTCAATTACTAATTCCAATTCATTCATCATTTGAAATAAATAAATAATTATATAATTCCTAATCAATATAAACATGCACATTAAAAAAAACATTCATAAGATATGTCAATATAGTCCCTAGTCAATATATAATAACATGATCACAATGTACATTAATAGATAAGGTGGATGGTATCATTATAATATATACCTAGTAAATCATACGATTCATCAATAGATGTTGAAATAGAAGAAAATATAATTAAATGATAATTGTAATGTTAATTTATTTGATGGAATATATTATATAAATATTTCATTAAAATTATTTATCAATAGTGATTGATTTAATTTTTTAAGATAAGAGTATGTTACCCACAGAAAAATAGTTTTCTAAAAAATAACCATTTTGAACTTTAAATGATTTAATCTTTATTTGTAAAATTTTATAATTAATGTATAAAAGATTATTATTATTTTTAAAATGTATAAAATTTACTCTACTATATGTTTAATACCTTAAATATGTGAAATTAACTTTTAAATAAAACATATATTATAATATAATGTTTCTAAATAACATTTTCTAACTATGAATAATTGATTTATTACGTATTAATTGATTTTACGAACTTTTTTATATTTAATTATCATGTAATATATTTTATTTTTTATTGAAATAATGTATTATTCAATTAATATTAGTTTTCATGCTTTACATGAATTTCAATATAGTGTTTATTTAAAGGAAAAAAAATACTAAAACTAAGGGTGTTATATTTTACCCCTTTAGAAATTTCATCCTCGCAATTTCAATTACTAATTACCAATGAAGATATGAATCAAGATATAATTTGTACAAATATATCAACCTCATTATCTTTAGGTAATACTTGGAAATTTATTATAAATATTTCTTATACCATATATGTATCTTTATAATATTTATAACTGTGAATTTGTTTCCAATTTTGTACAATTGAGTTATGTTGTCCACATGATAGATTTAACTTCCCCATGAATTTAAAAAATATAATAATAGGCCATTCTTTATTCCATTATAATCACTATGTGCAATTTACACTTTCATTTATTTCATTAATCAGTTTTTACTTTTTATTCTAATTAAGAATGATGAAGAGGTATTTTCAGTATTGAATAATGATAATCACTCTTTAATGAATCAAGAGATTCAAAAATTAAAGACACACTATTCCACCTATTTAAATCAATATGGGTAACATTATAAAAGATAACACTTAATAAGAATAAAACATAATGGGATAAAGTAATACATTAATTAAAAAATCAATAATATCACCTCGAGAAAATAAATAATACATTAAATTTTACATTTAATATAAACATGACTACTATTTAATCCTATATTATTTTATGCTTAAATACTACTTAATCATAAATAATAATTAAACCCTAAAAATGGGATTGGGTAAAATTCACAGATTAGTTTAAAAACCATTTTTTTAACTAAAGATTATTTTTACATATTATTAGTGGTCTCCCATTATATTTTCATTACAACCAGATTCTGCTAAGTGTTTTGATTGAGAACTTATTCCTCATAATTTAAGGTAATGGTTCAATATTATTATAATGTATAAAATAATGTGTAGATTAAAAATAAAATAATGAATTAACTAACATTCATTTTATGGTCAATATATATGTGATCCCATTATTTAGTAATTCAACCTTAGTTATAGTGATTATGCATGAATGACCTATCTCTTCACCTTTTCTGAGGTAAATCTGTTTTATTATTGGTGAATTGAAATGATTTGTTCCCCATATCTTTATATTTGGATCATTAAACCTTGATTTTTCTTCCATGAGATTGATGGACCATATCTCTACACTTATAACAGACCCTCATTCCTTTCAAGAACAGTTCAAGATGTTACATTCCATATTTATTACATGATGGAAAATACTCTCTTTCCTTTTTCCTTTTTAAAACATTTCTCTTTACATCGCGATTATCTATCCATTTATTATATTCCTTCCCATTGAAAATATAATCCCTGGAGAATTACTTCTTCTCTTTGAAGGAACTTGATACTATATTACCATATATTGAAATATTTTGAGCCAGTAACACCCTTATAATACATGGATTTATCTCACCAAATAAATAGTCAATATTAATCTTTGTATTACATGTGTATTCCATGGGATTCCTCATTAATATAATAATGTTTACCTATTAATTAGAAGAAAAAAATCATCTTCTATTTGTTCAAAATTAAAAAAAATTCCAAATATAATCATTTCTCATGAGGAATGTATTATTCAATGAATATATCATTAATATTTTCTCATTACATTCCATCTATTTTTATAACCTCCTTGGTTTTTTGAATCAATTTCCATCATTAATTGAAATCACTCTTTAAAAAAAGCTATTATAATAACCTTTTACCTTTCATTACATACTAAAGCAAGGAATATATTTTTAATGGACTCGATCCATTGTTCAGCTAGTGACATATTAGTAGATCTATTAATAAATGCTGGTTTTGTAGTACCAAGTATTCAAACATCAAAGAATCGTGTTGTGAAGCAATATGTTACTCTATATAGTCAAGATTATTAGTTATAACATTCCTTTATATTCTTATAATCTACTTAGCCCCAACTATAGTCTTATAGACTGTATTATGAGGGGATTCCTCATATAGATTATAGGTGTTGAAATGCTTACCATTCTTTAAATTAGTCACCTTATCTAAATAATGGAATTAATTAAATTAGCTCATAATAATATGAATGTTAAATCATGGTTTATAATTATGAATTTGGTAAAATAGTTAAAATAAATTGAAAATTTATAAACATCTAATCTCATAATCATAAGAATAGTACATTGAGTAATAATCTCAAATCATCACAATATTTTCAAATTCATCATAATGGTTTATAAATATTTTTGTAATCAACTAAAGCACATACCCTAGGGGTGTCAAAACAGTTTTGAAGATAAGCCTATTTTTTAAGAAATATGTTAAGATAAAGTTAATACAAAACCAATCTTTTCAGAGTTTTTAACCTTAGGTTCATTTTTTCCAATGTCTGCTTCCACTTGTTTGTGTTTATATAAGGATTTTATTTATAAGAAATCCGTAATCTATACTTGATAAATATTTAATAATATATTTACCATACATTGATTTATACTTAAAGAATATCCCATGGTTATGTTTTCTAACATATATATTTCTAAATAAAATTCCCATGGGTCCTACTAAACTTCATGTGATAAAAAATATTACATATCTAACTTATGTATCCCAAATAAAATGTTTACATTATTACATTGGTACAAGACCAAATCTATTGTAACATGATAGATTAATTAGTTTAGTATTCTTGGAGAACTTGAAATATACAGGACTCCCATATTATATTGTAAGATAAAACCATAGCCTGAAAAAATTTCATCCATCCTTGAAATTTTTTCAAAGATTCATTCTTTTTTCATAATTATTGGAAAACAAAAAAAATGGTGATCTTAGACACTCACAAAGGGAAATCACCTAAAAGAAGATATCACAGAATAAAAAACATAAATAATATGGTATAGTTAAACAATAATCAAATATGATATATAACTAATTTCATGAAAATGTAATATATCCTTGGATGATATAAAAATATAAATAATTTCACGTATAATAATTCATAGTTTCATAATTATTTAATACAAAATTTTGGACATCATAATCCATCCACAAAGACATTATTCCAAGACATCATACATAAATAAGTAAGGCATATTCCAAATACCCTATCTAGTTTTCATTATGAGACCTACTGATAAATTGAGTATATATCTATAACTGGGACATACATTTAACATACTATGTATAATGCATTCATCGTATTAAATAAATGACTAGTAATACAATACATCATTAACATAAACATTCATATTATAAACCTATCATAAGATATTTCAATATTTTCACCATTCAATAAATTAAAAATATATTATTATAAGACATATAGGGAAATAATATTTATCAAATCATTAAAATATTTCCCAAATAAAGTATAAGATTCATCAAAGGATGTTTTATAGGATTAAAATAATTTAAAAAAACATTTAAATCTTTCTTTGAAATCATCGAGAAACATATCATTTTATTTTGGTAAAATTTTGATTAAAATTTATAGAATATTATAAAATTATATTATTTTAAAATAACCATGTAGTATTATAATCGGAAAAAAATAAAAACTATAGTAATGATGGTAGAAAAATTCACTCATTCAGTAAATTTAAAAAAAAATATTCTTTCCCACTATTGATAAAAAGTAAAAAATACCTCATTGAAAAAAATACAAAGAAGATTTATTTTAAAACAATCAAAAGAAAGTAAAATATTTTTTAAAATGACTTTAAATAATAATTTGACCATATAAAATAATATTCTTGAATATATTTTAAGAAACATGGACGTGGAAATCATTCATCGATAAAAGAGTAAATGAGATAGGATTTTCTTAAAAACATTTTATTGATCATATTAAGTATGAAAAAGATGAAAATTAATGAAATTTAGGTAAAATTAATATATAACCATAATGGAATAAAATATATCAAGTTTAAAAGATAAATATATTATAATTTACTCTTGTAAAAACTAAAACCTAAATAATCCTAAATAAAAATTATGTTGTATAATAAACCCTTACCACTTTGGTAGAATTTGAATCAAAATATCATTGAATTTTGGAACATGAAATTTATTTTAAAGCAACATTAATCTTATTAAATTAGTGATAATATTCATCCACGTATACACCAAAAAAAATAGAACATGTGCGGAAAATGGAATAGGTTTTAAAGAAAGTGAATTAAGACATAAAATCTTTTACCTTAGACTACTACTTAGTTGTACATGATATAATATCATTAATAATAAATTTAGTCTTGTTATAAATATATATAAAGTTTATATTTGGATTTATCTTAATATATAATAATAATTATTAATTTATTTTTATTTTTATAATAATAATTTTTGTTAAAATCAATATTTCAGTGTTGATTGTTTCGTTTTCTATACATGTTTTAGTTCGATGGTTGTGATACTTTAACCTTTGTTATGGTTTTATCATCTCCATATCATCAAAATTTAATAATTAATAAGTTTATAAATTCAATATAAATTTATATCCATCCATTAATAATGCTCATGAAAAATGAATTACATCATCTCATAGAGATTTTAATTCATACGTACATAAGAGTGATGCTTACATTTTTCTAATGGCTGAAAAGAAAATGAAATAGATAAAAGTTTAATTTTATATAATTCTAATAATAATATAAATATAATTATTATTGACTAATTTCATCCTTATTTATATCTATCTAAGGAGAAAATGAAAAACAAAAAAAACATCGCTTCATAGAAGGGATAGTACACACATACGCACAAGATACATTATCATTTTATATTGGATAAAAGGGAAATAGGTTAAATGATATATTATATTTGAATAATTATAATAATTTCAGAAATATATTATATATTCATTTATTACATATTTATAGCTTTTTGTTTGAAACGTTATAAAAAATGCATCGGTACGAGGATATTGTAGTCTGCACATTCACTTGTGCATTGATTTCATATTACATAGTTTAGAATAGAAGATGAAAAAAAGTTTTTTAATCAAAATAACTGTATTTTATTATATTTAATATACTTATGTTATCATATCATCATGTTTATATGAAATTTTTATGATGTAGAAGAAGAAATATACATGGAACACTTGATTAAGAGTTGTACCTCTTCATTCAAACACATCCTTTGGATTACACCTTAAGACTTTATGTTTTGGTAATTTAGTGAAAAAAACCACTAAGACATGGGTAGGTATTTTTGGAATGTATTGGGTACATCTCTGTTGATATAAATGAATCATGTGGGGTGAATAATAGATGAGAAAAGGTCCCCTTTTATATGTGAGGACTCAACAAGTGAATCCAAGAGACCCGATATCAAATCCGAGTCCAGAAATATTACCATGAACTGTAGAAGTAATATAGAAGGTAGTGTTTGATACTTTAGTAGCCAATACTATTCATCCATATAGGCCATTGGGACACTAGTTTGGTCCTCATGTCCTGTAGGGATTTCGAGACACCTAAGGCCTTCAGGTAAGTTGTCTTCCAAGGCTGTCAGGCCCCATGAATATGTAGATGTGCCTATTAGACAACTAGGTACCAGGATTCATATGAGTATTTAGTGAAATCACATTCCCCAGAGAAGAGATAATCATAATTGGAAGAATTATAAGGTATGACATTGCCACCAGTACCAGTCTCATGTAGATCTTCATAGGACAGCTAGTCAACCATCCTTGCGAAGTTGGAGTACTGATATCATGACATGTGTTATGGAGGATTAGTTAAATGTTTTATTTTCTGGGTGATTTACTCAAAGACCTATGGTTCATGTAATTTTCCCTAAGCCTTCAGGCCTTGTAAGGGATCCACCTCACCCTTTAAATGGTGGATTATCTAAAATAATACAAAAATGAAGGCCTTTGGGCCATTCAACCAGTCATACTCAAGGACATGTAGAACATAAAACATTAAATTCAAAGGATAAGGTGATAATATAATAAATCCCATTATAAGATAATAATTAATATGAGATTTTATGACCTTATCACAATGTTTTAACCTTAGTTAACTCGTTTACCATTTTACCGTGGTGATGATGCTTTTATCATTATTATTATTAATAGTGACCAAAAATGTAGTTTATGTCATTAATAAATTTAAACCTCTTTATTAAAAATATGTGAACCATTATTCATGATTCAAATTTTATAAGCTTAAAAAATTAATTTTAATATAATTGTGAAAAATGCAATGAAAAAAGAAATTTAGAAAAAGTTTCTTTTAAGCATAAAAATAATCTTATACGAAAATAAAATAAAATACCAATTCCTTAATAATTAATTACATTATTTTTATTTAGATTGATATTATATAAATTTTAAAAAGGAAAAATATAATATGACTTTTAAATTTCTTAATTTAAATAAATAAAATTATATTTTTACAAAAATTAGTATTGTCACTACTCTCTAAATTTTATATCTTTTTAGAGAAATCTAAAAAATCCACCCTAAGATAATTTAAAAAATATATATTAAAAATTTAAGTTCAATTTATCATATACAATTCATAAATTTATAACATATAAATTACATTTTTGGCATGAAACGTACAATGGATTTTGAAAGTAGTATTTTCAAAGTATAAAATGGGTTTATTACAATTCCTTGTCTGGTAACAACCATTAGATGAATTTTAATTTAAAATATTGAATATATTATCTTAACTATTAATAAAATAATTTATATATTATTTTTTCTAATTTATTATGTTAAAAATGTATTTTGGACATAAAATTATTTTTCTAAAAAATAACTCTTTTTACTTTCAAATGATTTTATAATTATATAATAACATTTTATAATCAATGTATAAATGATTATTAAGTATTATAAATATTTAGAAAAAAACTCTTCTATAAGTTAAATACCCTAAATATTGTAAATCAACTATTAAATAACATATATATAATAAAATAATGTTTACAAATAAAAAGATTCTTTTCAACTATTCATAATTAGAGTAATATTTTTTTTTATTTTACTAATTATGTTTTATTTAATTTTCTTGTAATACATTTAATTTATTATTGTAATAATGTATTATACACATATCTTCAGTGGTGTGTTAATCCCATTTTATTCAACATAGTATATATTTGAAGTATAATAATTACTAAAATCTTGGGGTGTTATCATGTAAACATGCCCTCTTATCATATTAGTTGAGAGATAAAATCCCATAAATTATAACCTCATTACCATGTATATCTCTCAAGGTGGAATTGGATGATATTAAAAGTGCGAAGCAAGAACATCAATCCCACCACTGAAAACATGGGTTAATATATCAGGTTTTACCATGTATTATTTTCAGAAATTATAGGGATTAATTTTGAGACCAGGCACTGAGACGGTGTGACATTCCGAAGCCCGACTTACCCGGAACAATTGTTTGAAAAATATTATTCTTTTAATATCATGTGTGCATATTTTTCCTAAAATATTGAATAACTCTTAAATGGGTGTATAGATCAAAAATTTAATGGAACCATAGAGTTTTGAGATGTTAATTAACCCTAGGTGAAAAATAACATTTGTCAGTGAATATGTCTATAGATAAAGTCATAGATGGCGTAAACGTAAATAAAATAATTCAATATTAATTATTATATTTGACACAATGAAGTTATCTTTTTATTAAACCATTATTAATTATTCAGGGTTATCACCATAACCCTAGAATTACTCTAAGACATACAGAATAACTCTCTCGATCAAACAGTGACTGATTGTGGATCGATGATCAACACCCAACTGATTCAAAGAAACTTCACCACCAATGACGACAAAGACATAAAAATCATCTATTATTAGTTACTTATTCTAATCTAGGTAGGGATGTTTCTTTTTTTATTTATTATTATTTATTTCCATGGTGAATGTGGAAAATCCACAAACTGATTGATCTGATGTTCTATTGTTGTAAGGGGATGGGTTATTATCTATGGGATTATTTGGAGAATTATTTGTTTCCTCTTTTTTATCCTTATAATAGAAATGGATTTAGGAAGATATGAAAAAATGGAATAGGTTTGTTCCCTAGGGTTATCTTTTACTTTTCCCTCCCTCATTTATTGTGTTCTTCAACATTGGACACCCATGGAAATGGTTCGACATTTTGAAAGGCACTAAAAGAAATCAGAGCATTGAAATTGAGAAAAAATGACAACACAGGCTGATACTTTGTAGATCAGGACCCAAGTAGACCATATCTACCACTGTTTCTAATTAATTTCATTGTAGTGGCTCAGTGGTCTGTTGAAGGGACCACCGGGGTGAGTCCTACGCGGTGGTCTTGCGAAGCGAGGCAGCCGAGATATGAAGCGGTGCGGCGACTTTAGGTGACATTGACCATGGGAAAAAATGAATGTGATGACATGTTGCATTACATGGATGGCGGTGGTGCTGCGGGATGCAACGGTGGATGCAGTCAGATGGGATGTGACCAATGACTGTGTGGGCCAAGCTGGGCCAAGCAGCCCCTACGTCAACAGCCTGGTTGAGTGAGTTGGGTGGGGGGCAGATTGATCATGGTGGTTCATCATATCCGAAGCAGTCCAGTTCAGACCATATGGAGCAGGCCAGCACGGACCAGGTGGAGCTAGAAGGATATAGGTCAAACCCCAGGTTGACCTAGGGCGGTCAACTGCGGGTCGGTCGACCATGGTAGTTGACCACAACAGTCAATCTCAGATCAGTCTGTCCCTCATGTCCTGGAAAAGTTTTCTGGAAGTTTCTTCAAACAACCATAACTTTTAAATTGTATGTCTGTTTGACGATTTGTCTACATAATTGAGACCTTAATATTGATATGGTTCTTTTTGATATATGAGGTGTGTTTTTAGTTTTTACCAGTATTGGTTAAGATATTTCACTTGTTCATTTCCTTAAGGGTTCTGTATAGTATTGCGTCCACATATCTGGACTGTAAGCCCCTATGGAGGATGGGTCCCAAATAGAGTTATGGAATCCCTCTGTGGGACTGGACGAGGATCCTCTATCACCCATATTAGAGTTTTGTGTAATCGATATAACCTATAAGGTAATGGAATTGATCCTCTATCTAGAAGGACACATTAGTTGTTTTAGTTGTATACCCAGTGTGTTGTGGTAGGATACTTTACGTTACAAGATGCATTAATAGGGTTTTTTGGAATCCCCTACTGTGTATGGGAATGATCCTCTACATTGTGAGATGTTCCATATTGGGTATGAAACATCCCCTGGTGTGTTTGGGTGTGATCTATGGTATCCCCTAGTGTTCCTGGGGACAATCCTGTCATTGTGTCTCATAGTATTCCCTGACCAATATGTTGTCTTTGGACGGGGGACCAAAAGAGCGTGAACCATTCGTGAGTGAATCCGATGAAATCATGGCCCAGGGTGTGAGTTCTGCCGAAATGATCGTGTTTCAAGCAGAATCATATAGAAGGTAATTGGTTGTGGCTTACCTCTAGATTGTGTGTCTTGAATAAGTATATCTGGATATTCTTGCTACATGTGTTGTAGACTTATACTTATGTTGAGATATCTATACTTTATTTTTGGGTATTCTATTGTGGTATTTCCTTGCGGTTTCAGAGTGTCATACTGGTTATTTTTATACTCACCCATGCATGGGCTTTTCCTGCACATGTCGTGTCTTATGTAGATAATCGACCTTTGGAAGGATTTCTATGAAGACTAGGACCAAGCAGTGCTTAGAAAGGATGTACATACCGATGTGTGTTCATGCGGTTCAGATAGTAGTCCCAATACCTCTTTTCTTACTGGTTTGACTTGTTTTACAAATTCTATGTGGTGGGATTTTGATTGGCCTTATTTACTTCTAGTAATTTTTCTGTCATACTCTATTATGAGATCGTAGTGGTATGAATGCATTTTTTTACTTAATGTTTTTAAATTTATTCATTTTTAGGCTTAGAGATGTGTGCTTGTTTACAATTATTTTGGAAAATGTATCCAACTTATAGGATATGGCTACTCGGTGCTAGTCACCAACCAATGGCCTGTTAGAGGCATCTTTTATGACAACCCTAATTTTATTACAAACATAAACATGATTTATTACATAAAAATTCACTTGATACAACAAAGAATATCGAGTGGTTTAGTGTCTTTGGTGATTATGATCATTACATAAAAACTTAAAACATAAAATACAACATCTTTATTGAAAGATTCCTTTACATGACCACTACATTCCCTCGTACTTAGCATTGCATGGGATAACCTGAGGACAAGCATAAGAAAAGGGTGAGCTATAAATCCCAGTAAGGGAGTACACATGGAATGACATGAGGAGTACAATACATGTTATACATTAGGAATATCAATAGATCACAAGAGAAACATGAACATAGAGTAATGATAAAGCATGATAATCATAACATGGAAATGTGGAAACAACACTTATCATGGAATTAGCATGAGCCAAGACTCATTGCACATGGAGCATGAGTAAATCCTCATTGCACATAAAGCACGATTAAACCCTAGTTTCACTTGAATTATCATGAGTCAACACTCATTGCACATGGCGTATCTTGATACTATACTTTACCCAATGCATTGGAGCGCTATAAGGGCACACCCTTCTTAAACATTTAATTTCATGCATAAGTGTGCCACATGGATTATAAAACATGGATTCATAAAAAATACTAATTTATTCCAAGACAAAGGAATGTGGAATTAATACATGAAACTTTACAATCAATAAGTAAATGTGCATAAAGGTGAATACCCTTGATGGAGAAATGGGCATAGTATTCACTACATAATGACAATGGCTTAGAAAATCGTTGTGATTTCGACAGTGTAACGGCATGACATAAGAATTCATAAAAATGGTTGATGAGAGATAAAGGGGTTACTCATCATATTTACATGTAATGGAAAGTAAGGAGGTCATATAGATACATGTCCCAACAATTGTAATGGAATTTAGATTCATGATACAAAAGTATTGCTTGAATGTAAAAGAGGAGAGAGAAGTTCCTTTCGGAATTTCGGCATAGTAACGGGTGTACATGGGAGGAATTTAATGAGAGATAAAGGGTGTCCCATAATTCAAACATAAAGAGGAAAGTATGAGGGAGTTTCTAAACCAGACCCCAACATTTATAAATGAAATTAAAAGGGAAAAACAACTTAAAGAAAATTGGACAAAATGAGAAAGGAAGAAAAAACCCTCACTTGGAAGTGTGCTTCCAAAGGCTAGAGAGAGGCTTGTGAGAGGCCTCTTGGGAGCTTGGGGAACCTTGGGAGGATTTTAGAGAGAGTAGGGAAGAGGTTGGATGAACTCTAAGGGCTTTGAGTGAGGAGAAAGTGGGAGCTTGGGTGGGTTTATATATGAAAGGTGAGGGAATTCTTTATTATTTAGGTTTGGGTCCCCTTACATTAAATTAATCCAAACCACAAACCATCCCATGGTTTTTGCCCATGGTTTTTGGAAAAGGGAAGAGAAAAAAAATATTTTATAAGGCCAAAGTCCTAAATTCTTAAAATATAAGGGTTTCTTATGTGGAGGTGAGTCACACTCCCATGGAAATTAATTTAAAAAGGCAAGGTGTTGAATATGTCTTGAGGGGTCCATTAATGCTTTAAAAAGTAAGTCACAAAATCACATTATTTTAATGGTAAAACATATATTGGACGAACATAAATATTATAGTATATTATTACATTACTATTGGGTCATTATGATGTCATAAAACACATTATATATTTAAACGGTATTTAATTTTTACCCAAAAATTTGCCTGTCTCAAGAAATTATGAAAAATTCACCGTTGGATAATTTCGACATCCTGATTACAGAAATAATCTGTATTTTATCTAAATAATTTTCTAAATATGTTAATTTTCACTTTTAAAATAAAAACCGACATTTATCGAAAATTCACAGGTTTTGACAGAAATGGATTTCAACCCTTAATAAAAATTTTAATTGCATTCATAAAATTATAAGATCATTTATATTTAATAAAATTTAATTTAATAATGATAATATTATTTTATTAAAATATTATTTAATTAAAAAATCCTTTAATTTAATAAAATATATTTCTTAATTAAATAATAACTCAGAACACCATTTGTACTTTAAAAACTATTTACAATGTATCAAAAATGAATAGAAATTATATTCATTATTATATACAAAAATAATGGACATGAACATAGTACTACTTATTTGTTACATAACCCCTTAAAACAGCTGTATAAGACCTAAGGGTAAGGTTTGCGATGGTGACAGACTCTTGGGGTGGCTCGGATAACACCGCTCGAGTGGTAATTTCAATCAACTTCCACTTTTCCTGTAGATGGTCATGTTCGAGCTTGACATGATGAAGCTCAGCTTGGGCTTGGTCCGGGGAAAAGCCCAAAGATGCCACCTCTTTTCTGAGCTCTGATAAATGTTCTTAGTATGGGGCAATTCTACTGGATGAGGCCATCACTTCCTTTGTCTATGTAAATTGGATTTGTTAAAGTCCTATATTTATACTAATCATGTGATCACTGTTCAATGGATATATTAGCAACGGTCAAAATTCTTAACATAAAACCAAAGAAGTTGACATTTTATATAAACATAAAGAGACATTTAATTAGATCAATAGGGATTTCCATTAATGAAACTTTGGGTCGTTACATCTTGGGGTAGCCACCAAAAAGGCCCCACTAGGATGGGTCGTGAAAGAGTGGTATCAGAGGTTTTTCGATTCTAATTGAGGACAGAGAGTCTATAAGGATGATTTGGTGCAACAATGTTAAGTTTTTCGAGTTTGAATATCAGGCCAAGGACTCCAATGTTGGTGTAGCAACTAATGTATCCATACTCACATACTCTAATTTCTTGTATTTTGACTCAGTACATAAAAACACTAGTTTTAGGGGAAATCAATGATACGTGCATCATATAAGAATGGATGTGTTTTCCATGTCCTTATGGAGTCAGCTATCTAGATATACTCAATTGAACGTGGTACATCCTATTTTATTTCAGGATGCCTCCAGGAAGATAACTAGCCTGTATTACACTGTGTGATCATGAGGACATTCCTCCATATGACATGGCATCAATGTATGGTCTTGTTCTTGAGATAGATCCCCCTAGTGGTTTACCAGCTTTACCACTACACACTGAACATCAACTACTATCTGCACGAATATAAAAGGATGGACACAAGATGAGTGTGTTACACATGTTTTAGAGGCATTGACCACCTTGATTTTAAGGTGATCCAGACCCCCAATTGGATGAGGATTGACTAGAGGTAGTCACCCATGTTTTACACCTTATGAGTATTCAAATCGACATGATGTTATCCCTTGTCATTGGTCTTTTTTAGGGATTTTCATGGTGATGGTAGATCTTGGTTACATAGTCTCATGATGAGAATGCTCTTTATTGAACATATTTGGAGTGTCTCTTCAGAGAGGAGTTCTATATGGCCTTGTTGTGATTGGTATATATACCGAAGCTTCTACATCTGTAGCAGGGCTGCATGAATATGGTAGAGTATTCAACAATGTTTACTATTCTTACACACTACACTGTAGACATAGTGTGATACCAGTTCATCATGGCTCGAACCTTCGAGTAGGGCTTAAACTGGGACATCAGGACATCATATTTATCCCTTAGTATTTATAACTATGTTGTGGTACTTGAATTATCCATGTTAGTTGAGTGATTTATAGTTGATTATACACTAGAAGTATGAGACATGGGAGGGAATTGGGTAGTTAGGACCTCAATAATAGGTAGCCAACGGCAGTCACATGGACCCATGTTGGGAAGGCAATTTAGGATGAGATCACAAGATACAAGGTTAGTAGTGTAGGGCTTCGAGGGTGGATTGATTCAACTCAGGGATGAATGATGCTACTCTTGTTGTGGTTGAGGACCTATGGCATGAGATTTCTCAACTCATCACACAACTGATCGAGAGATGGTTGAGAGACCACTGAGTAAAAAGTATAGGTAGCATAATGGTGGTCCTGAGGGTAGATGATGTGGTAGAGGAGATGGTAGGGTAGTAGGTGGTGGTAAAAGGTTTGACCTATTACCACCGCCACCCCCATGCGGTCCAAACCATGCTCAGGGAGATTGTGGTTTGAGATGATCCCGCTACAGACGATAGAGGCTTACATCCCTAGGGTACTAGGGATGACATGATGTATGATCTTTGTATTTTCCACCATGGCTAATGTTTTGTTTGACATATCTTCTATTCATTACATCCTTTAATCAAACCTTGTCCAGGACTCAAAGATTCTGGTTGAACCATTGACTCAAACCATACAGTTACAGACTCCTACGGGAGGATATTTGATCATAACACACTGGTGCTGATAGTATGACCAGACTCATGGAGGCAAGATTTTTGGTTGGGGTTTCTTGGTAGAGAAATAGATGAATTAATATTTCATTCTTATTATGGACTTTTTATCCATACATCATTCTCATATTGAGTGTTTTAGGCATAGATTGTGGTATCTCTACAGTGATGGAACCATGTTTTACATTGTTGGTGAAAAGCGAATGTATGCAGTGTTGGATGGACTCACACACATGAGGTTGTATCTGATTACTCATCAGTTTCCTAGCATCACCCTTGGTGTAGTGGATAACATGAGTCCTTAGTTTCCAACATTGCTTGCGGAATATGATGATATATTCCCTGAAGATGTTCCAAGTTTACCTCCCCACAAGGAGGTGTAATCTTGAATTGATCTATAACCTGATATGAAACCGATATCTAAAGTTACATATCAAATGGAACTTGTAGAGCTTCGTGAGATGAGGATGTTGTTGGAGGATTTGTAGAGGAAGGGCTTCATTAGACCCACTTTTTCACCCTAGGCATCCCCATTTTTTTTCAAGAAGGCATATGGTTGATTGAGGTTATGCATTGATTAAAAACACTTGAACCCCATGACCTTATAGAAAAAGTATCCACTACCAAGGATTGATGACCTCTTTGATTAGTTGAATTGGGCAGGACAGTTCTCAAATATTTTCTTCAGGTCTGGCAATCACCAGTTGAGAGTATGAGAAGAAGATATACCAAATACAACCTTCATATTTTGATACGGTCACAATGAGTACATCGTGATTCCGTTTGGATGGATGAACTTTATATAAGTGTTCATGGGACTCATGAACTGGTTATTTTATCCTTACATAGACTAGTTCATGGTGGTCTTCATCGATGACATCCAGGTGAACTCAACATCCAAGGAGGAGTATGAAAGGCACATGAGGATGGTTCTTGACACTCTCTGAGAGCTCCAACTTTACGGAAATCTCTCAATGTCTTAGTTCTATATTAGAGGGGTCTGTTTAACAGTACACATCATCTTAGAAGATGGAGTTGCAGTGGTTGTAGTGAACGTTGTGGAAATTCTTGCCTGGGATCCACCCAAGAATTTTACTGAGGTACGATGTTTCCTTGGGTTTCCATGATACTATTGTATTTTTTAACCTACATAATCTAATATATCGGCACCTTTAACAAATCTAAAATGAAAGGGTAATCTATTCATTTAGACAGATAAGTGTCGGCATTGCTTTCAATATCTAAGGTAGAGGTTGGCAAACACTCTCATCCTGAAGTAACCAAAGGAATGCATTGAGTATGTGGTGTTCTATGATTTTTCCTGAAAAAGGATTAGTTATGTCCTAATGTAGGGGAAAGAGGTAATTGACTGTGGTTCAATCCATTTAATACCTCATGATCATAATTATGTGACCCATGATTGTTGTATAATAGTAGTAGTCTATGCATTGAACATGTGGTGACACTACTTGATCAGTGAGTGGTTTATAATTTTCTCTGACCATAACCATCTAATGTATATATTTTATCATTGGTATCTAAACATGAGACATATTTGTTGGATATAGTTACTATAGGTATTGGAATTTGAGATTTTATATACTCCTGGAAAGAGGAACATGGTTGAAAATGATCTCAGTAGGATATCTAGTTTGCAATTGTTGAATGAGGCCTCAAATAAGTTGGCCCCATTACGGATATCCTTTATGGATAGAGATGGATCATCTTACCACAATTCCAAGGTTTTCACCACTCTACTCGAAAAAAAAGTCTAGGAGGAAAATCTATGGGCACCGACTACATGACTTTACATGCTCAGATGTCCACAGGACATGCTCCTAATGGATATTCAAATGGTGGGGGGAATTTTGTTCTTTTTAGAGGGAGAAAAGTTGTTCCTTTTTCATTGTGGGAGGCAGTTTTGAGGGAGTTCTACAAATCCCATTTGGTGGTACATGCAGGTATGGGAATGATTTACTAGGACCTCTGAAATTTTTTTTGGTGTTCAGGAAAGATTAAGGGAGTTACATAGTTTATCTCTTGATTCCTCACTTGATAAAAAGTGAAGGCTAATAACCAGGTTCAATGAGTTTATCTCAACCCCTTGAGGTGTAGGAATGCAAGTGTGACATGATTTTGATGGATTTCATGATGGTTTTACAATGTACATCTAGGGGACATGATTCCATCTCATTGATCATTCACCAACTCACCATGTTGGCCCACTTCCTGGATATCTGATAATAGAGTTTGGAAGAGATCATGGGATACCTCTACATGCAAGAAATATTTGAACTCTATGGAGTCCCATCGATGATTGTTTCAGATCGTAATTTAATTTCACACCCCTATTGTGTATGGGATTGTAGGAGGCATTTGGGGACCTAATTACTCTCAAGAACAATGCTTCCCTATAGATGGATGGAAAGACTTAGTGGACCATTCAGGTTCTGGAGGGCATGTTGTGAGTGTGTGTGTCATAATTCGGTCATGGTTATGAGGATCACCTACCACTAGTGGATTTTTCTTACCACAATAGATATCTATCCACCATTGTTATGAAACCCTTTTAGGCCTTGTACAAGAAACCCTAAATGTCAACACTTTGTCGGAAAAACCTAAAAGAGTCATCACTCATGGGCCCAGAATTGGTGTGAGCTACTACTGGGTAGGTGTGATCAACCTAGAGTGGTTGATGACTGAACAGATATATCAGAACTCTTATCCGGATAGGTGAAAAAAGACTTTGGAGTTTTAGGAAGGAGGCGATGTGTTTCTTTGGGTTTCAACTTGATTAGGATAATAGAGATTTGGATGGGGTGACAAGCAATATTTGAGGTTCAACAACCCTTTACAAAAATGGCATAGAATTTGCGAGGTGGAATAACTCTTGTATGTACTACCACAGTTATATTTGGTACATGATGTCTTCAATATATAACACTTATGGAGGTACGTGCATGACCAATTACACATCATCGACTAGGGAGAGTTGGATATCAATGATGAGGTGACTTTTACAGAGTACCCAGTGAGATCATGAATTGGTAGGAGGTGATCCTTTTGGGTGGTCATTTACTTTGGTGTGTTCCCATTGGCAGCATGAAAATCTCCAAGAGAGAACATGGAAGCGGGAGGATCAGATGCATTATTAGTATCCTTATCAGTTTGAGTAGTCATTTTTTCTAATTTTTTAGAACATTAATCCCCAAGGGGGGGAGAATATAACGTCTCATGTTTTCCGATTAATTATTTTTAGAAATTATATGGATTTATTTCAAGATGGGTCACTCAGCAAATGTGTGATTATAAGGCCTAGTTTTCATAGAATAATTGTTTGAAAAATATTATACATTTAATTGTACGTGCCAGAAATTTTCATGAAAAAGAGGTATAACTCTTAAACAGGTTCCCAAATCATAAATATGTTAGCACTATTGAGCTAATAGTTGTTATTTTACACTAGGAATGACATAAATTTTGTCGGTGTGGGTCATATATAGAAAAATTCAGTAAGGGTATAATCGTAAATAAAATAATTCAATAAAAATTATATTATTTGACGTAACAAAATTTTTATTTTATTAATCACTTTTTATGAATTCATGGTTATCACTATAACCTTGGAATTACTCTGATATGTGGATAAGAGCTCTCTGGAATGAATGTTGAAAGATTGTGGATTGAAAATTAATGTGGAATCAATTCGATGAAACCTCTTAGTCCTCACTGCTGAAGAAACAATGATCATCCTTCATCCATGACTACTCTGATTTGAGGTAGGGTATTTATTTCTTTGTGATTTCCTATTCTTGATTTCCATGAAGAATGAGGTTCAATCAATGAATAAACTGATCCATGGTTCGATTTTTTTTGCAAGGTGGGAGATTATATGTATGATTATTGGGAGATTTATTTCAATTACTCTTCATCTATCTTTTTAAATGAAGAAATTGAGACCAACACGAACAAAGTTATCATGTTCATTCTTCAAGGTGTTCTTGTGTTTTTCTCTCCCTAGTTCAATGCATTCTTCTCTATTATACCTTCTTAGATACATTTAGACATTTTGTGAGGCTTTGAATGCTATCAGACCCTCAAATTGGAGGAAAACCAAAAAAAGTGGTCAATTCTATGTAGATCGGGATCCAATGAGCCAAGATTTGCAATTGATTGGAATTTTGGGTATCAGAGGTGACAATTTGGTTCATAGAAAGGACCACTAGTATTGGTCTAGTGTGATGATTCGATGAGGTGAGGTGATACTATGGAGACTGAGAAAGAAGACAAAGATGAAGATAGGACATGAGACATGGAGAACGGCAGCGTGTAAAGGTATCCGAGTAGGGGATGTGGAGATGATGTGACGTGAAGCCATGGGATGAGGTGGTGGTGCCCACCGCATTGTAAGTGGTTGGTAATTGTGTGTGCAGGGTTGGTCCAAACAGCCTGTGCACCAGTGGGATGGGCCCATCAAGATGGGTTGGGCCCAAATAGATAGGGTCGGGTCAGCCCAACAGACCGGGCTAGATCTGGGTCGACCTGGGGGATTTGTACAGTAAGGCAGTCGATCATAGTGTGTACCAACTGCAGTGGTCAGTCCATGGAAGGTCAGTCCCCCGTGCCCTAAAATGGTTTTTGGGAAATTAATTCAAACAACTATAACATTATAATTTTACAACCATTAGATTATACATCTATAGTTATGAGACCCTAACCTTGATATAGTACTTTTAAGAAATGATGTGAGTTTTTAGTTTGGACTAGTATAGGGTGAGAGAATTCCCTTGGTACATTCCTCAAGGGTTCAATATGGTATTACGTCATTATCACAAGAATTTAATCCCATATAAAGGTCGAGTTCCGGATAGAGTTATGGTATCCCGACGTCAGACTATAGAAGGGTCCCCTATCACCCCTAGGGGTGTTTTGTGGAATCGACGTATCCTCCATGATGGGGTGTTGGTCCTCCAACTAGTGGGTTGAATCAGTCGGATTACCAATATTACAAGACACATAATTAGTGTAACTATAATCCCAAAATGTGTCTAGGTAGGATCCTATACATTTCTAATTGATCCATATTTGGTATATAGCATCCCCCGATGTGTTTTAGGGTGATCTTTGGTATCTCCCATTATTTTTGGGTTTTATCACCTCTCCGTGTATCATAGTCTTTCCTAACAAATACATTCTATTTGGAAAGGGGTAAAATGATATAGACCTATCTTTGTGTGTATCTGATTATATCATGTCTCATGGAGTGAGTTCTCCCAGAATTAGTGTGCTTCAAATAGAATCCAGTGATAGGTAACTTGTGGTGTCTTACCTCTAGACTGTGTGTCTTGGACTGAGTATATCTGTATATTCTAGTTACATGTGTTGTAGACTTATACATGTATGAATATTACTATACATTCCTTTGTAGTATTATTTTGTTATATTCTGTTGTGGTATTACCTTGTGGTTTGAGGGTGTCCTACTGGTTATTGTTATACTAACCCATGAACGATATTTTCCAGCACATGTAATGTCTTGTGCATATGATCTGCCTTTGGACATATTTCATGGAAGATTACGACTAGAGAGTACTTAGTGAGGATGTACAAATAGAGGTGGGTTCCTCTAGGTCAGGCAATAGCCACAATATTTATTTTCTTATAGGTTGGACTAGTTTTATAGACTCCTTATGGTGGTATTTTGTTTGGACCTATTTACATATAGTGTTTTTACATTCGAACTCTATTGTGAGAACTTCATGGTATGAATGATTTGTTTACATATTATTTTTACATTATAGTGTTTTGTGTCTTGGAATTGTATGTGTGTGTGTCTAGGTACTTAAGAAAATACCTCAGATTTGTGGGATATTCCTACTTAGTTATAGTCACCAGCCCCTGGTGTATTGGAGGCATGTTTGGGGTAGTCACGACATGGGCCTCACTGGGGAGGGTCATGATACATGGACCTCCCTCTTATGTGGGATGGACCCTCCCAAGAAAATGTTTTCTATCATGTTTTGAAAAGTTTCAATCTCCTATATAACATGAAAAAATTATCTAGAAAAATTAATTAAGGGATATAATATAACTTTTTTACATTCACCAGAAATCTGTGACCACTGAGCAGTTCTCGGACCCAAGGGGGATATCTACAATGAGCGCAGGTGCATCCATCTATATTTTAAAGTAATCTAACTAGAAGAGGGTCTATGGTGGTATGGGGGGGATATACCCCCTTTATCATGGTGGAAAAAAATAGTGAAAATAATTTCAATCATATGCAACATCTAGATAAAGTAGTAAATAGGCAGTCATGAAAGTACTGCTAATTAATCAAAAATAATCCATGCTATATCAAATTGATAATATACAATTCATTTTAATTAGTCATACATATTTAGTGGTTCATATAAATCAAAAACCAAAATAGAAAAATACAAAATTGGTAACTCTAAATAATGTTTTTAATTCCTACCACTATTATAAACTCACATGCTACATCCTAGCTTCCCAAACATGCATCATTTATAGGGTGATTACACATGGCCTTTTCAATAAACATGAAGTTATTCTCAAGTAATAAAAAGGTGGACTAATAAAGGTGTGAATATAACTCAATAGGTTATGAATTAGTATTTTCCACATATCTTCATTTAAAGTTTTAATTTACAATGAATGAAATATAGTGTGCACCCTACAATTTATCTCACATGATATACAATTACATGACATCGAATTTAAATTGTATTTATTATACTCTAACAAATATATATGAAAATTATATAATAATATAAAGGGGTTTTTATAAAAATTCAATAAAAAACTAACATGTAGATAGAATGATGTAAACATGAATAAAAGAAAGAAGATAATGGATATTGTTTTTAGGAGTTCAAAGTGATGAAATCATTATTATATAGGAATTTTCATAATCTTATATTCAATTTGGTGATCGAAAACGTTCAAACAAAACCCTCACATTCAATTGATTATTATCAAACACCAATAAATTTTCATGTAGGATAATACTATTTAACATCAAATTCTAATATGAACTACAACATTTGAATGACTGAAATATTGAAAGGATAGAATATATATGAATAGGGAAGAAGAATAACAATAGTAGTGAAAATAGAGAGACCACAAACTATAATCTATTTAACCACTATGAAAATTCTTATAACAAAATAAATATATTATATTGATTTGTAATAACTCAAAGAAAAAATTCTTCCACCCTTTGAATAAAAATTGATGTTAATTCACCATTTTTTTGAAAATGAGATTCATGGAGGGGGGAAAAGTGAAAATATGAGATAAGTGAAATATAATGAAGGATAATAAATATTAATGATGTGTAAATAAACTAAAAAATAAAATTACCAACTTAGCTACAATAAAATGGCTAACTGAAATTCCCAACCCCTTTTAAAAGAGGTGGAGTATAAATTTATAAGACAATGTTTGGTCATATTTCCTTCTAATTTTATTATATATAATTTTATTCTTGAAATATATATTAAATAGATGAATGATGGAATGTGTTATTATTTTGAGTTTCCCACCAATCTATAGGATTTGGACCCAAAATTTTGAAATTCATAGGCTTCATTTAGTACGGTCAATAACCAATTTATTATGAAAAACTTTTGTGTTCTGAATGGCTATTTGGATTCCCATTCATCGAATTCTCATTCTATTATGACCTTGATATCGATAAAATCATGTGTATACATGGTTTCATTAATTATTTCTAGGATTTTTCTCTATCATCATGAAAACTTTATTCTCTATAGTTCTGGTACTTTGAGAGATATGAGAACATATTTATACTTCATCCAATATGTGGATAGATTTCAAATGTGGAATTGTTATATAATTTTGGGCCTCAAATTATTAGATTTGACAATTTCTCATATTAGATCAAATTAATACAATAAATTATTTAATCATTAAAAATAAATTTTATAATTTCAATCAATGTATAGAAAATTATTTTTGAATTTGAAAACTAATTTAAAAATGCTAAAAATTAATAATTAGATCATTTTTACAATTAAGCTCATTTTACTACTAAATCTTAAGAATGGGAAAATGTTACATTAAATATTACACTGTTGGGATTAAAAACATTTAATTATAGAATAAAATATTGGTAATTATGTTCTTCTTCAATCCCTTACACCTATCCACTTCACTCCTAAAAAATAAAATGAAATTTATTAATAAAAATAAATATCTTGGATGTGTTCAAACACAAAAACCCTAAAATAAAACAAACACAGGTTCATTCTTCACTGAAAATATAATTACTTGTGTATCAGTATTATACAATCCCTCACTTAAACTAATTAAAATTTTAAATTTTTAGGATTTTGAAAAAAAAAATTGGAATTAGAAGAATACAAAATTTAACATGTGGTTATATCATAAATTCATCCTTCCCAAGATCCTCAAAATAAAGTTCCATTTTACAATTCCTTGACAAAAATAAAATGGAATTTATATAAGTCAATTACCATCTTATTAATATAGTGTTCAATACTACCCTCACATAAACCCAATAAATTTTTTATAATTAGGCATTGTATTTTTTTTTTGTGTTTTGTTTTACTTTTTTTTATTTTTTTAAGTTCCTAATAACTCATAACTTCATGTGGGTTATATATTGTAAATTTTACTATATTTTCAGTGGAATTATATGATTATATTTTTGATTTTTATATATATGGTTTTCCTTTAAAAAATAGACAATTCACTCTATAAATAGATCAACATTTTATTTTCCCTATTTTCTATTTCTAATTACACTAATTTTTATTCCATTAACAATTTATTTACCAGTTCTAACAATTTATATGGAAGCGGTGTAAAAGGACACATAGAAATAGTTGAAATTAAATGACATAAAAATCATGGAAATATTCAAAACCAACATGGTATTTTCATTATGTTGGAAAACAATTAATAATCAAATTTATAAGCTCAAAAATACAATAAAAGTAAAAAGAAGAAAATTAAATATGAAAAAAAAAATATACCTAAAATTCATAAAAATTGGTTAAAACTCCCCTTACCCACACACTTTAGATTTATCTTCTCTTTAATTTATGCTCAAATATAATTTAGAATTACACAGTTGGAAACGAAAAATATGAGGAAAGATATAACCTGACATTTTTTTGCATTGGAATCCCTATGTCAAGATTTTGGTTTCTTATTTATAAAACCTAATATAAAGAGAAAAAATTAAAAAAAATATATAAAGTGAAAATAGGATATGTTTTGGCTACCCCCTCCCCAAAGATTTTTTATGATTTTATTTTTTATAGTCTGGAAGTTTTAGTGGGTAATCCTTAATATGATAGTGAATATGGCATACATGATTTAAACTACCACATGCACTTTATTCTATTTCACATCCCTTCACACTAGTTATAGATGAACTCATGGATGAATAACTCCCACTTTATCCCCGTTTAAATTAGGTAAAATATCATTATTGGGAAAAGAAAAAATAGAGGTTCCTCTTTTTTACATCGACCACAACTTCTTTGGACTATTCTTCAACGTCATCAAGGGTATGAATATTTAATGTTGTTTCAGAAATTTTATGAAAGGAAAATATAGTTAAAATATGTAATTTAATATAGATAAATAAATAAGAATCATTATCAAAAAATTTCCCCTTCATGTATTGTATATTGTAACTTAATATTTTTAGGCTTGGTCATTAATAACTTTGTCAAAGCATGTGGTCATCATTATCTTCACTATCCTCGAGGGTGATAAAAGTGTTGGTCGAATCTAATAATAAAAAACAAGGAGAGATAATTATAAATTAATCTTCAATAAAATTAAAGTAAAATAAGTCAAAGAAAATATTATCACCCTGGATTGGATTGAATTATAATTATTCTACTTTGCTCAATGCCTCTTGGAATTAGTTTATTGTAGATGGAGTATCGTAGTCAATATTCTACTTCTTTTCTTACAATTACTCCAATTAATTTTTACATTATTCCAATGTTATAGAGATGTAGATAGATGCTAATTTTTAATTTTCATCTATGAGAGAATCACTTTCCTTTTCATCTTCAACAAAATATTACAAATATTCTTCCAAGTCATTTTTATCTCATAGAACTACATCATTTAGAATGTTTTCCTAAAAAAATCACTATAAATGGTTTATATGGATCAAATGGATCTTTTATATATTTCTTAAATGCATCCTTGAGCTCTTAAACAATAAATTTAGGTGTTCTGAGCTTAAAATATTCATCAATTTGTTATTTTTGATCGGACCATAAATATTTTATCTCGTTATGATAAGTGGAAAGGGTATTTATTTTTTAATTTAGCTCTTCCTTCAATTTAAATCACTCCTCAATTAGAATTAAATATTTATCTTTATTAGTAGACTCATCATCAGTCCAATCATATGAATAATCATTAAAATAGTCTATGTTATTCTTATGAAAAGAATGTTTTGTAATGATTTTCCTTTTTTTATTTTATTAATTTTCAAGTTTTTGGTATAAAAAATGTGTGTATGCTCTTAAAATCCAAAAAAATGGTTCCAAATTGACATGCATCTATTTTTTATCCCCATTGAATATATTTATTTACCTATCATGTAATATAGTATGTACCTTTGGGTATATATTAGAAAGGGGCCACTTACATGATAGAAAAGTTTTATTATCATTGTTATACTCTTACTAATATAATTATAAATTATATACTAATATAAAGAGATTATTTATAAATTAAATTAGTATATAAATATTTTAACGAAATAATGAACTAATATGTAGAGAGAATAAAGTTTGAAAAATAATGAAAGAAGGGAAGGGATCCCATTATTCAGATATTATAGTGATATCATCATTGTAATATAAAATTTGTCCAAATATTAAATTAAATGTGGTTATAAAGACCTATTACATCAAACCCTACTATTAGAATTGTTATTATTTCACACCAATAATTATTATTTTAAGATAACATAATTCGACATAAACTCCTAAACCAAACTCTAGCATTTGAATGACATAAATATTCAATTGAAGAAACATATATGAAGGATTAATAAGAATAAAAATGGAAATGAAAATACAGACTCCACACACTATAATATATTTACAAATTTATGAATTTATCAAAAGAAGATAAAGAGATTATATATAAAAATAATAACTCCAATAAACAATGTTCCCACCCTTCGAAAAATAGTCGAAATTAGTTCCATATTGGCTTGGAGATGAGATTCATAGATAGAAAAACAAAACAGAAATGGAAAAAGAATAGAAAGATAAAAAAGTATAATAATTTCTAAAATTGTATAAATACAATTAAATATAAAATAATGAAATTAGATACTATAAAATCAATAAATAAAATTTTCAGCCCCTTTGAAATGAGGTAATGTACAAATTTATTATCAAAAGGGTGGCTAGATTTCAATCCAATTTTATTTTCTAAAAGATCATGCATAGAATAAATATTAAATTGATAAATTTGGGAATGTATTCTTCCTGAAAGTTTTTTACAATGTTTTTATTTTAATGCCAAAAAATGACCATTTTTTCTATGTTTATCTCGAGTTATGAACAATTTAATCTAGAAATATTATCAATCCTATATAATTATTGAAATTTTAATGCACTGAATTCCAACACCATTATGACTTTGATATCAGATAAATAAAATTACGAAACTATTTAAGGAATAATATCTATTTGTTTTATCTATTTTTGTAATATTTTATATCCATTGGATTGGTATATTGAGATATATGGAAAAAAATTAAAAAGTTTCCAATCCGTGTACCAATTTCAAAGGATAAATTGTGAGCATATTTTGGGAATCAAATTATTAGATTCTGATCTTGCTCATGTTGGATGAGATTCCACCAATAAAATATAGAAGACTAAAATAATTCATAATTTTAATCACTTTATAAAAATTTATGTTCTGCTTAAAAAGGTGATATTGAGATGTAGAAAATCAAGAATTTTACTATTTTTATAATTAATCTCATTATACTACTGAAACATGAAAATGAAAAAAATGTACCATTTATTGGAAAAAAATCCATCAATCCATCATCTCATTATGTTTTTGGTGTGGTTGTGTTTGTTGACAAGGCCAGATTTACGCAAATAATAATGGTTGGTGTTTGCCTAAGATAGGTTTTTAAGGTGGTGATGTTTCCTAGTATTTTCCAAATTCTAGTGCCTAAAAATTGAGAATTTTTCTGAATAATAGATAATGATGTTAGAAAATAAGAATGAGGATCCTGGGACATGGATCACCTTCCATGTCCAGGAAGGGTACATCACCACGTACCAGGCAGTGAAATTGGTTTGCAGATGCGGTTAGTAAACCCAATAATGGTTTGTGGGTTAGTGGGGGAGTGGTATGGAGATGGATTGGAATCAGCAGAGGAGGTCGACCACATAAGATCAAAAGTGGTACATGGATCACGAAAGAAAATGGTTTTTTCATGGCTTGCAGTTCATGGAGGTTGAAGAGTCTGTACGCGGTGGGGGTTGTATCAAATCAAGATTTGTTAATTCTTGATTTAGAATATTAAGCAGATATCTTTTCCTATATAATAATCACTAACCCCACTGATTAATGTAGAGATGGAACATAATTAGAAAAATTATATTTCTACAAGATTTCATAAAATGATGAATGAATTTTGAAAAGGTGAAAGTGGTTCACACTGAAGGTGTTTACGGGGATTCTTAGCCCACAAATGAAATCCGGTATACAGAGGAGGAAGTCTGGTATGTGGAAGGAGGTGTCTTGATGCCCAGAAGATGGATATCTGTTATGCAAGAAGAAGAATTATACATGTGGTTCGTGGAGGGTTCGATCCGGTATTCCGAGGAGAAGAGTGTTTGTGAACAAATAATATTTCATGGAAAATTATTTGTTCAGAGAGACATAATTAAGGCAATAGTACGTTGAAGTGAAGGTAGTCTACGAATAGAGAATAATTTGGAGACTGAAGGTGTTTTGAGAAGAGGTTTGTGGATTCGGTATGCGGTAGTGGTAAGATATCATGAATGAAGAGGCATTCCATAGACAGAGTAGGTTCACTGTAGAGGTATTAGTACATAGAGAAGGCGGTTTGTGTACCAAACCCAGTACTAGGTATGCGGGAGTGACAAGGTGGTTCACTATTTTCATGGGATGCTAGTTAAAGCTACAATTCAGTTTGTGAAAGTATTTTCTGATACATAACTTTACCCAAGAAGGTGGAATTAATCTACAGGTGAAAACATGGCTTCAATAGAGCATCTACCTATAGTTTTGGATGCAGAAATTCATGTAAATGAGGGGACCAATATGTCCATAAAATATACTTGACCTAAAAGTCTATGAACTTTGATTTTATACCCTTCCAAGAGTAGTGAGTGAAAGAAGAGGAAGATGGAGACCCTTTCCACCGACAGTGAGCCAGAGAAGGAGGCATAAGTAGTGATGCTTGGGAATGTAGTGAGCTGACACTAAACATTGTAAATGTGGTGAGCGTGGATATAAAATATCTATCTCGAACATTGTAATCATTATTGGTAGTGAGCCATGGTGAATTTGGTACAATGGAACAATGTCGTTTTATTCTTCTTGGACGTAGCCCAGTGAGAGTGAACCAAGTAAAAATCATTGTGTCGTGTTCATGATCTCATATCTGTTCAAATATTTCTATGGGAGGAATAGATAATTGAGTTTTTTTTACAATGAGAGAATATATAAAAGAAAAAAGTTTCAATCTATGATACCCTGATTCACCCCCCCTATTATGGTATTCGACCTAGTAGACCTAAAATTTTGTATGTAAAGGTTGAATGTCAGTGGTTTCATCTTAGAATAATAAATAGAGGTGGTCGGTCATAAAGGAATTACAATCTTAGATGGAAATAGTTTTCAAATATGGGAGATTTGAATGCAACACTACTTTTAATCATTTGGGATGGATTTCTTCATATCATCTATGCATGGAATATCAACTAACATCAATAGTGGTTCTTTATTAGAAGTTAAAATAATGGAATTTTATGTTCGTGCTAAAGGGATCAATGCTTTAGGTGGGAGCCCTATCAAATTCAATTTATAAAAAGTTGATCTCCTGGAAAACATCACACACATTGTGGGAAAAATTATGGAACATTTATGAGGGAAACATAAAAGTATGAGACGGAAAGATGCAGGATTTGTCGAACAAGTATGAGGATCTCAGAATGAAACCCAATGATACTTTTGAAGCATTATTTGAAAGGATAAATATTATTGTGAGAGACATGAAAGGTCTTGGAGAAGTAAATGTTGATATAGTGATTGTGAAATGTATCATGAAGAAAACTCCACCACAGTTCAATCCAAAAATATTCATTATTAGACGACAAAGACCTGATAGGGAAGACACAAGATATCGTACACAGTACCCTTGTAGCATATGAAATGAGAAACGGTAACAACAATGCAGTGGAAAAGGGGAAGTCAAAGGATGTTGCATTCAAGGACATTAAGAATCTCTCCATTGAACATAGTCTGAAGGAGGAAAATATGGAAAATGTCACGTCATTTCTCTCCTCTAATCTGCAAAGATAAAAAGTAATGTTCAAAGGTAAAATTCCATTTGAATGCTTTCTATGAGAAGAGATTGGGAATTTTGCATCAAAGTTTCCTATGAATATTGATGATAAAAATGAAGAAAATAATAAAATTCTTAATAAGAATTATTCATCCAATGAGAAAGGGAGGATAAGTACTAAGAGAATATTCTTCAAAAAGAAAAATCATCTTTTAAGAGAGGATGAATGTTCAGAAGAATATGTGGCAGAAGAGTTTGAGGACAACATAGATCATGAAATAGATGCTTTAGTGTTAATTGTTATGAACTCATTAACAAGAGATTAAAGTGATAATAAAGAAGGAGATATTTAAGAAAGAGTTGATATTCAATCTGAATTAGAAGTTTCTCTTGAAGAGATAGAAATTTTGAGAGCAAAGAAGAATAATTCTAACAAAATTTTTCATGAATACAAACTCTTTATACAATTGCAAGAAGAATAGAATACTAATCTGAATGAAGAAATTGAAAAGTTAAGGTCATCAATGACAGAAATCTCTGAAACGGTAGTTGAGTACAAACTCAAAATTGATGAACAAAAAATTGAGATTAATGGTTTGACTAATAATCTAAAAGATAAAATAAAACATATTGAACAAATATAAGAATAAGTTGTCAATATACCATGAACAATATATTTTCAAGAGAAACTTCTAGGAAAGAAGATCATACAGGAAGCTACGAAGATAAAATTTGAAAAGAGTGGCACATCAGAATAAAACCACAAATCTACTCTGAATAATAAGACAGGTATGGAGATTGATCTAAAAATAAAGAAGTTATGGTTCAAGTGAGACCAAAAGAATGCACTCTAATGATAGATGACTGATTTGGGTATGAAGAAGAATTAGATGATTCAGAGAACCCAAGGCACAACTAGTGGTGCCTCATTACAACACAAGAATGTACCTCACATAAGATGCTATTGTATTTGTAAGATGTGACACTTTCAAAATGTATGTTCCATAGCAAAGAGGTACCAAAGGTAACAATACCAATAGATGTGGTTGTATAGAGCTCAAAATTTCAGGTCATTATTTTATGGTCATTGTTTCATGATTAAAGGACTCAAACATATGGTTAGATATTTCACATCAAAAATGCAGAGGAATACACCTAAGAAGACTGAATTTATTCATAAGAATCAGCCAAATGTATTTTCAAGAGAGATGAAAATTCAAAATCAATTTTCAGCACTAGGGGATGATGTTGGTCCATCATATGTTTAGGAATATCACAATTATAATTCCATGATGAGTATGAAGTCAAAAATATGGGTCCAAAATAAAAGGGTTGAGAATTAAGTGGTTGTAGAAATTGCATTCAACGCATCAGATAGCACTGAGATATGGATCATTGACAGTGTATGTACTTTCCACATGATTGGAAATAAGGATCTTGTGACCCGAATTAGGTACAATAAATAATGTATTGGAAGATTCTGTAATGATGTCAATAATCCCATACCTGAGTGGTAATGGATCCTGCTTGGAATCCAAGAGACCCATGTTGAAAACCAGGTGGAGGTGAACTTCCTATCACTGTAGAAGTAATGTAGCAGTTATTGTTTGGTACTATAGCAGCCATAAACTATTCACCCGATTTGGGTCTTTGGGTCACCGGTTTGAGCCTATGGGTCTCAAAGGACATTGGTTCATAAAAGGCCATCAGAACACGAGTCCTTCAGGCCACAGAGACCATGGAGTATCCATGTTCACATAGAATAGGCCCCATAAGAGGATAAGAGCAACAAGAGTAGTAGCCACGAGAATTAGAGCTAACCAGATTGGATGAATGTCAGGGTATGTAAGCCGCCATAGGGACCAGGAACCGTGAGGCTTTGTATGAGGAAATTATATCCAATTAGCAATGCAAGGTGGGTATCTAATTTATCAATGACGCAGAATCTGGGGAGAGGCAGTTCTAGTGGGTTGGGCCTACGGGTCATGTAATGGGCATGGTATGCCTTTGGGTCTTCAGGTCAGGAAATGCAGGTCAGTCATGCCTTGTGCCTTTGGCCTACTGGTCATGTATTGGATCCCCTTTAACCTTTAAAAGGGGTATTATCCACAATAAAATAAAAAAATAGGGCCTTCAGGCCATTCAGGTTTTAATAATGAGGGCTTGAAAATTATTGGTTTAGGAAAAGCCATGTTTGGAGGAAAAATCTTGAGACGAGCTGATGTGTTGGTTGTTGAAAGTCATAGTCACAACTTTCTTAGTGTTAGTCAATTTTGTGACTTAGGACATGACATAAGTTTCTCAAACAAATTATGTATTATCAAGGAAAAGGATGGTTCTATTGTGTTTCAAGGAAAGAATACGAATAGAAATTTCTACCTCGTGAGTGGAGAAGAAGATATGTTCTTTCTATTCATGTATGAAGAAAACTAGTAATAACATAAGCATCTCAGACACATAATCCAATGTTGTAACGCCCCGACCCCAGCTACCCAGAGTCAGTGCATTACTTCGTAACATTGGCATGATCACAAAAGATCAAGTCTTGAAAGACCGATTAGTTTAGTATCCTTGGAAACACTAGATACATTCATAAGTCTTACATTACATCATAAAGTGAAAAACTAATAACAAAGTCTTTATAGTCCACACTCATATCCTCTTCTGACTATCCCTGCAGGTCATTCCTAAAATACTTCTTCACATCCTGGAAAATATTAAAACATTGAAAGGGGTGAGCTCAGATGCTCAGTAAGGATAACAATATACCAGAAGCTTTCATAAAAAAACATTAACATTTAAGGTAATGTATAATTAAAACAAAAATCCTTTTAAACATGAACTTCAACATAATATGGAAAAAGTAAAATGAGATAATGCCATTTACTTATTCACATGAATATTCTACTGGTCGAATAATCACATGCAATATCAATAACCACTTTCATAATGATGGAATGCATAATTCCAGACTATCATAACCACGTAGCCAAGGCCTCGTGCCAAGAACACAAATAAGATTTTTTCAAGGCCTCATGCCAAGACACTAGTTTGTCTCATGAGACCTGCCGATGCATCGAGGAGCTATAGCGGGCTCCACCCATCACTTATTAAGTCCAATGCATTCCTCATATGAATAGGTTTAAACATATCATAAACCATAACACATTCGTATAACATAAAACATGCATAAAGGAAACATAACATGTCCACATTTCAATCACAAGATATCAATACAACACATTGATATAATAAAAACGCTTTAAAAACCATTTTCAATACCAAAATAAAAGAAAAGTATAACATGGTATTTATTTTTCATTAAAAAAAAGTACGGCTTGTAGAGGAAGCCGAAACTCAAATAATGGTCACGGCGGTGGAGAGGTTGTTGTCGCCACATATGAACGGAAATAAAAACATTTCCTTTTGTCATTTAGTAAATGCTTCATATAAAAATATTCCTTTTGAATAAATGTAAAAGTCAAAGGGGTTTATACACCGTATAAAAGAAAGTTTTGTATAAAACCAAATATGCCTCAATGAAAGGAGATTGAGACGAAGTCCTTAAAAAGATCATTTTTAAAATAAAATAGAACTATTATGTGTATTCACTATAGGTACACATAAAAAAAGTAAAAATACAAAATAGGAAATAATAATATCATGACATAATTTGAAAGTAGGAGATTAACCCAAAGAATGGAAATTGGGTTAAGAAGTTCCCTTACCTTGTGTCTGACTTGATTCGACCATTCTTTAACCTCCTGAATAATAAACTAGAGTTAATATCTACTTTAGTAAGAACCATTTTCAATTTTATTATCCTTTTTATATCACTTATTACAATGTTATGAACATTATGTAATTATTTAAGTTAATAACGGTCGTTTTGTCGATCTTTGGTACTTGAGTCAATAATAAACTTCTTATAATTACAAGTTGTTTATGTGGTAGAATATACATTATCTCCAGAATTATATTCATGATTTATATGTAATATATATCATATATATCCAGTATATACATTCATTCATAATATTACGTAACATTTAGAGGTAAGAAATGAAATGCATCGTTCATGGAGACGGTAAGCCGTACGTACGCATGAACGCTACTTTCATTTCTATTTCATATTTAATGGAATCAAATTATAATTATATAAAGCTATAATATAGTTCCAGTATAATATCATATATAATATCATTTACTATATCCTTTATACATCCCACATATGGTATTAACGATTCACATCACTTTGAGGAGGCGGTAATCCACACTTCCTAAAATGAAATTATCGCGTTTACCCAGAATGGAAATCATAAAGTATTCCATAAATGATAAATAAAGAAGAATAAAGAAAACATAAACATATTATATATAATATATAAATATATTGACATCTTAATGGCCACCTTTGAAGGTGTTATATGAGTGTTGAACAATCATCATTTCGTGAGGCAGAAATTCGTCATCCACAGAAACCGTATGTTCTTTAACCATTAGATGTAGGTGTGTGTAAGTGTAGCTCTAATACTTCTTATAAAAACATCCTAGTATATTTAGGATACTGGTGTTGTCACAAAATAAATGAATAAAAAGAGTTTAGGGGGTTGGAGAAGAAAAATAAAACAAAACAACATTAGAGAAGACATTACCTTAAAATTGGGTAACTCTTTTGATTTGAGACAAAGGCTTCCTTGGGAAGAATTCTGCCCAAAGTGAGGCTTCTAGGAGTAAGAGAGGGAAGTTGGGAGAGTATTTGGGCAGAGGGTGGCCGATCCAAATGGTTTGAAAGTGTGAATGAGGAGGTAGAGGTGGGGGCCTTTTATAAGAAGAGAGGAGGGGCACTCTTGGAAAGTAAGGAAAGTTTACATTATTATACAATGCTTTTAGGATTCTAAAGGTCCCACACTTATATAATTCGTGGATAAGGTGATAAGGGTTCGAAATATACCCATCCAATAATCTTTGAACAAGTTTAAGCCTTGGATTTTACATTATCTTTTCATTTTATTAAAATCGTTAAATAATGAGGTCATCACTGCATCATAATGATGTCATAAATAATTTAATTTATTTAATGTCTAAAAATTATAAAAAAATACTATGATGTATTAAATCTTTTTAGCTTTCCAATTAATATTTATAGTAGAAAATATGACTTGTATAACCCCATGTAAAAATTGTTTTAGTAAAACATTTCATGTTTGTGTCATTTTTTACTTTAACATTAAATAAAAGGTATTTATGTCCTTTTTCAAATAAAGTGGCTCCATGGGGTCCCCAAGTTGACCCATGGATTTTCTTGGTCGGCCATGGCACATCCAATGAGGGTGAGATATGTTTCATGCTCATCTCATATTATTAAAACATTATTTTTACCTTAAACTACACTAATTACCTCTAATCGCGATTAAGAACTTAAAAGTTACTATTCACCAAAAATTATTTTAATCTCATTGAACCACATTTTACTTATCAATGACAACCATGTATGTAGGATTTTTGAAAATCAAATCACAGAAGTGGTAATATTTCATTGAAAAGAAAAATCAGTTATTTAACTACCACTTAATGGTTTCACTATTCATCAAAAATTGAAGTTTTTCAGAATGCCAAAATTTCACCCTAAGATATAATTGATATTCCAAATTCAAAAATTATGTCTATTTTAAAAAATTCCAAACATATAAGTTGCATTAATTAATTTTATAATTAATTCCCGTTGTCACAACAAATAGCGTGTTTTTAAGAAACAATTTATATCAAAAGATTGGCAATTGTTTATGTCCAATTTCAATGTTAAAATAATTCTAATTACCACCATTGGATAAACTGGTAAAAATATATTATAATTATACTTTAAAACCACTAAATAGTATAATTTATCACTATAAATTATTTTGAATAAAAAATTTGTTTTTAAGTATTTTTCACTATTCATAAAAAATTAGAACTTCTCAGAAAAATACCAAAAATTCAACATAGGCTAATTTCGATATTCCAAATCCAAAAATGAAGTCCATTTTGAAATATAAAATTTCTATAATTTTAAAAAGTGGTTATTACTCTTCATAACGGCTACTTTGATTAGTCGCAGTGTTTTAGAACTCGAAGTTGCGTACAATGCAAGCTATTGCATTATTCAATGAGAAGCGTATCGTGGAAGCTCAGGGTGTTACATTCTCCCCTCCTTCAATAAATTGCATCCTCGCAATTTGAAATTTTTTATTTTAAAATAAAAGGTTGAAAAGAGAAAATACCATTGTGGAAAACCCACATCGGAAATAAGATTAATAAAATTTAGCCTTAATAAGAGGGAAAGGGAAATAAGAAAGTCACCACCAAATTATGATCTCGATAAGGAGAACATTGGTGGCAATTAGAGACATATAATTGGAGGAAAAATATAAATATTTGTAGGGAGTGATTGAGGTCATCAATCACAATCAACTGTCAAATTGAGGGCCTCAAAGCCTTCAATCTATGTTGATTTAAAATATCATCAGTCAACAAGACATAAGGTATTAGGATAACAAATTTTTTGTTTTAATATCCCTTTACTAAAGTTTAAGAATTAATTTATTCATTGAATAAGATATAGGTATATATATATTTATGCTTAACAATTAGAGTTTCAACCTTCAACTCATCTTTCACTCAAAAAGATTATAGAACTCAAAAATATTATACTTATCCTAATTGTATAAGGTTCCAAATTTTAACACATACCATTTAGATTAGAAAAACTATTTTGTAATAACCAGGGACTTCACGTAGTCCAGTGGTAGGAGATTAATCCCAATCGCACTATGGTTGTGGGTTCGATTCCTGCAGCTTTGTCCGACGCGACGGGTTATGCCCCACCCTGCAGGTTGTCCTTTTCCTAAAACTATAGTATTATAATATTCCAAAAATAATCTTCATAATTTTTTTAACCTTAAACAATACTATCCAAAGATCAACTTAATCCACTCCAACCTTTATAGTTATCCAAAATACTTCTGTCCAACTCACAGTCCAGATTTTATGAGGAAGGTAAACATAATGAAGCTCCTTTTTTTTCTGCGCAACAACATGTGAACACCTTCATCATGTATTCTTTTAAAACACTAAAACATACCAAATTACCATAAATCCATATTAATTACATTCATGATCCCTTATTCCTTATAGAAAACTAGATATACTCCTTCTATCCAAAAATGTATACAAATCATTAATCAGCTTCAAGGATGTTAAGAATATCCAACATAATTTATCTGAATCAATCATGTCTTATTCCAAAATCACTATCTCGGTATCAGAACCATATTATGGTTTATCTTTCTCTCAACCATATATTTTCCAAAAATTTAACCTACTGTGGAGTCACTTTTCTTGGTTCCACACAATCTCAAGTCCTAGATGAAATAGTACTACAGTACAATCCTTATATACTCCATAATTATTATAACCAGTACATTATTGATACAACACTCAAATTACAAAACTCTTTAATAACAACATAAGAAATCTAATCATTCCTCCTCATCTGTGGTAGTATCATAACTTGATTATTATCCAATAACATCATTTGGGGCATACTCTGATGATTTGAACATTGGTTTGCGTAGTGTCCCCACTCCTTGCAGATGAAGCATTGTACATTTGAAACCTTTTTTTACCCTTGCAGTCACGCACTTGGTGTCCTTTTTCTCCACACTTATAACAAACTCACATTCCCTTCAGGAAAATTCCAAGGTGTTTCTTCCCACAGTTATCACATATTGGAAAATTCTTCTTTTCCCTCATCCCTTTATCCATCATTCTCTCTTCCATCCTTTTCTTCTCTTTCATCCCTTCAAATCCATAAGACTCAGAGAATTCTCTACTTATCTTATTAACACATGATACTATTTCTTCATATGTTGATAACACATGGGAGAATATTTCCCTTCTAAATGTTGGCTTAATACCATGAAAGATATGATCCTTCTTACTCTCTGGATCATACGTATTGATGGAGTTCACATTCCTTCTACTGGGCGCCATTTCTATACAATGCCATAAACTAGGTTAGTTTATAAATCGAAATACATAATAACAAACTTGAAAATACTTATAATAAATTGAACTATTTATGGATATAATCCATAATCATAAAAAATGTTTTCTTTTAGGAAGTATATACTCATAACCCTTCATAGTGGTTTGTAAAGAAAATGTGAATTATCCTAAGCATATCCCCCGGGAGTGTCGTAACCAAGAGTGCAGCAAGGCCCATTGTCATGCACCAGTTCCTGTTCGAGTCTAGCTCAAAGCGGTGTTTTCGGGTTTTACACCTAGGTACATCTGTGCCAGATCCGCCTCTACCTGATCGTATCCAGACAGGGATGTATTGCTCGGAAAACTCACAACATCTCTACAAAACCAAAATTCTAGGAAGTTCTTCTATACTAATCCTCAAAGTCTATCTTCGGGCTATGTGCTCTAATCATAGTTTATCTAAATATAGCTTCCAAGGTTAGTACTAAACTGACTCTAATACCAACTGTAACGCCTCGACCCCAGCTACCCAGAGTCGGTGCATTACTTCGTAACATTGGCATGATCACAAAAGATCAAGTCTCGAATGACCGATTAGTTTAGTAGCCTTGGAAACACTAGATACATTCATAAGTCTTACATTACATCATAAAGTGAAAAACTAATAACAAAGTCTTCATAGTCCACACTCATATCCTCTTCTGACTATCCCTGCATGTCATTCCTAAAATACTTCTTCACATCCTGGAAAATATTAAAACATTGAAAGGGGTGAGCTCAGATGCTCAGTAAGGATAACAATATAGCAGAATCTTTCATAAATAAACATTAACATTTAAGGCAATATATAACTAAAACAAAAAGCCTTGTAAAAATGAACTTCAACATAATATGGAAAAAGTAAAATGAGATAATTCCATTTACTTATTCACATGGATATTCTACTGGTCGAATAATCACATGCAATATCAATAACCACTTTCATAATGATGGAATGCATAATGCCAGACTATCATAACCACGTATACAAGGCCTCGTTCCAAGACCACAAATAAGAATTTGTCAAGGCCTCGTGCCAAGACACTAGTTTGTCTCATGAGACCTGCTGATGCATCGAGGATCTATAGCGGGCTCCACCCGTCACTTATTAAGTCCAATTCATTCCTCATATGAATAGGTTTAAACATATCATAAACCATAACACATTTGTATCACATAAAACATTCATAAAGGAAACATAACATTTCCACATTTCAATCACAATATATCAATACAACACATTGATATAATAAAAACGCTTTCAAAACCATTTTCAATACCAAAATAAAAGAAAAGTATAACATGGTATTTATTTTTCATTAAAAAAAGTATGGCTTGTAGAGGAAGCCGAAACTCAAATAATGGTCACGGCGGCAGAGAGGTCGTTGTCGCCGCATATGTACGGAAAGAAAAACATTCCCTTTTGTCATTTAGTAAATGCTTCGTATAAAAATATTCCTTTTGAATAAACGTAAAAGTCAAAGGGGTTTATACACCGTATAAAAGAAAGTTGTGTATAAAACCAAATATGCCTCAATGAAAGGAGATTGAGACGAAGTCCTTAAAAAGATCATTTTTAAAATAAAATAGAACTATTATGTGTATTCACTATAGGTACACATAAAGAAAGTAAAAATAAAAAATAGGACATAATAATATCATGACATAATTTGAAAGTAGGAGATTAACCCAAAGAATGGAAATTGGGTTAAGAAGTTCCCTTACCTTGTGTCCGACTTGATTTGACCATTCTTTAACCTCCTAAATAATAAAATAGAGTTAATATCTACTTTATTAAGAACCATTTTCAATTTCATTATCCTTTTTATATCACTTATTACAATGTTATGAACATTATGTAATTATTTAAGTTAATAATGGTCGTTTTGTCGATCTTTGGTACTTGAGTCAATAATAAACTTCTTATAATTACTGTAACACCCCAAGATTTCATAGTGTGTTATTTCTTCAAAATAATTCAATAACTTGCACTACACGCAACACCGAGTTCAATCACACCATGACTTACAAAAAAAAAGCCATTCAAAAGAGGTTATGAATAGTATTATCTAAATTTTATACTTTATATAATCCTTATAATTTTAGAATCCATATTATGAGTATCTTAGACATAATGCAAGAACAAATTCATTTTCAGTATTGCACTTTATCAACTTTTAATAGTGAACCCTTTATAAATACAATATTTTAAACATTTTGATTAAATGGGGACATCAAAAATTTAAAATGAAACATCCCAAGCTTCCACGGTACGCTTTCCTTTGAATAAAACAGTAGCGTGTGTTGTACGCAACTTCGAGTTTTAACACACACCACAACCGATCAAACTAGCCGTTATGAATAGTAATACCTAATTTTTGAAATTATATATATTTTATATTTCAAAATGGACTTCATTTTTGGATTCGGAATATCATATTTAGCCTAAGGTGAAATTTTGGTACTTTTCGGATAACTTTCATATTTTGATGAATAGTGAAAATTACTAAATTTTAATTAAAAACAACTTTTTTAATAAAATTAATTAATAGTGATAAATTATGAATTTGAGTGGTTTTAAAGTATATTTAGAATATATTTTTACCATTTAATATAATGTTGGTCATTGGACATAATTTTATAATTAAACTGAACATAAACAAGTGTCAATCTTTTGATAGTTATTATCTCTTAAAAACACGCTTTTTGTTTTGACAGCGGGAATTAATTTTAAATTAATTTCTGCCACTTCTGTGTTTTGAATTTAGAAAAATGGATTCCATATTTGGAATCAGGATGTTCAAATTGTGTAAATAGGTAGCTTTTATTTTTAGACATTTTGAATAATTACTGCGGTAAATATTTTATTTACCATGGTTAAGGATAAATCCGGTAAATAAGGGTTAAAAAATAATATTATAATAATACTAAATTACCCTAAAACGTGTCTTAACCCTATTGTTTGATACATGGTCGACCATGGGCATCTTTGGGTCGATTTTGGGACCCCATGGATCCACTTGTAAGTGATAATGACACTTTATTTTAATTAAGTCAAAATGAATACAAAAATGACACAAGCATATATCTTTTAGCAAAACAATTGTTACATAGGGTTATATAAGTTGTATTTTATATTATAAATATTCATTAGAAATCGAAAAATATTTCATACATAATGATATTTTATTTATAATTTTTAGACATTAAATAATTTATTTTATTTATGACACAATGATGATGCAGTAATTACTATAATAGTGAAAAATTAAAATAATGGATATTATAAATACCCAAATAAATATAATATGAAACTTTTAATTAATTAAACTAATTTTCTAGGATAATATGATATATTAGGATTGATTTAATTGACTTTGTTCGAAGTAATCAATCTGTTACGAGTTTCACAAAAATCAACTATTGAATAGTGTCAAAATTGACATAAAAGAGTTCTTAAAACAAATATTATATTATTAATTGATATTAAATTCCTAAAAATCTAAGGTTCGTACAAGAGACTTATATCATGATAGGTTCATCATTAAAGGACCACTTGGGGGTCTCTTGGATGTATATAGTAAGTTTATTAACCATATTATATAAAAATACAAAGAGACATTGTAAAAGTGAAACTAATTAACTTAGAGTTAATACTTAAAGATAAGGTTAATATAAGTACCCAAACCTGTCTAAATTCTATTGGTTGAGTGGTTTTCGACCTATCCCCACCTTAACCTTTTAATAATCAACTTTGGAGCCATTAGAAACCGAATATGAATTTATTATAAATTAATATTTCTAGCTTTTCCAAAGGTGCCCCTCACCCCTCTTATAAAAGGGAACTCCTCCTTCTCATTTCTTCACACCTTCAAAGCCTTTTGGTTCGGACAAACTCTGCCCAAATACTCTCCCAACATCCCTCAATACAACCTAGATGCCTTAGTTTGATCAGAAAGCCAACCTAAGGATCCTTTTTGATCAAATCAAAAGGAAGAACCCGAAGAAGAGGTAATGATTTCACCACCCTTTTCCAAGTTCCTTTCTTCTTCCACTTACTCTTTCTTTGTTCTTACCATTCTAAAATAATAACTCCAGTATCTTACATATACTGTGATGTTATTATAAATATGTTACAATCATATTCAGTATTCTATCCACCCTTTCAATAACATGTCACCATACGTGCGTACGTACGGCTTACCGTCTCCACGTCGTGGTGTAATTGTTATTCAATATAATATTATTTGGATGGGTATAATAATGATGTGTAACTCATGTAAATAATAAACATAACATGTTAATGATTCTGTATATATGATATACCATCCATTTATATATTATTTTAATATCAAAAGAATGATATTGTCGCTCGTGCGTACGTACGGACTACCGTCTCCACGAACGCGATGAGATTCATTCTCCATCGTATCCATTCAAGTATAATTATCATTTAATGATTTAAAAATGATGTTTAAGGACTTGATATCATTCTGGATATGAATAAGATACAACAAACATGACTTATGTAACAAAACATATAAAGAAAATGAGTAAGTTAACACCCGAAACGGCGATAATACTAAGATATTATTATCAAATCAATATTAAAAGATCATATATGATATCATATTAATGTATATGATTATTGTATAATTTAGTAACAATTATTTCACTATTATACAGGAGGTTAACCTACCCCAACCAAGGAAAAGTACAAGGTAAGGGTTATTTCACAATCTCTTCATTATCCGAGGTTGTTTATATGTAATAGTCTACTGGGACCTCTTTATCATCCACATCCATGTTTCTTAGAAATGTATTTCAAAACATTTTTACTATTTACAAGAATATGGGTTAAAGTCATTTATACCCTTTTTTGACTTTTTATAAGAGGTTTATAAACGAATCTTTCCGTCGTTTTCAAAACAAGGTCCTTTTTAACCTTTTCGACAGAATTGAGGTAAGAATGTTTTTTTTTAACTTATACGGTGGGTGCGGTTATTTTCCGCCGTTATAAAATCGTCGAAGCTTTCCATACAAGCTTATAAGAATATTTTCAAAGAAAATGTTTTATTTTATATGGATCTTAAATGATTTCAAAATAAAAGGAGATACTTCTTTAAAAAGAATTTTGATTTCATCTATGTCAACATCCTTTGATGGATTTTAAGATTATTTGAAGTTGATTTATTATGATACAAAACTTCTATATTGTATTGAAGGTTTTGTGATATGTTTGACTGTGGATGTGCTATTTTTATACCATTCATAGTTTATGGTGAAATTATTGACATTTCGTATGCTAGTTTTAATACGAATGTTTATGTTATGTTTAAACCTTTTTATATGGGAATGCATTGGACTTAATAAGTGACGGGTGGAGCCCGCTATAGATCCTCGATGCATCGGTAGGTCTCATGAGACAAACTAGTGTCTTGGCACAAGGCCTTGACAAAATCTTATTTGTAGTCTTGGCACGAGGCCTTGGCTATGTGGTTATGATAGTCTGGCATTATGCATTCCAACATTATGAAAGTGGTTATTGATTTTTGCATGTGATTATTCGATTAGTAGAATATCCATGTGAATAAGTAAATGGAATTATTTCATTTTACTTTTGCCATACCATGTTGAAGTTAAAATTTAAAAGGCTTTTGTTTTAGTTATACATTTCCTTAAATGTTTATTCTTATTTATGAAAGTTTCCGCTATATTTTTATCCTTACTGGGCATTTGAGCTCACCCCTTTTTTATGTTTTATTTTTCCCAGGATGTGAAGAAGTAAGTTATGAATGACCTGCAGGGATTTTTATGAGGGGTTAATAGTGTGGATTGTGGAAACATTATGTTGTTGTAGTAGTTTTTCATTTTATGATGTAATGTAAAACTTATGAATATATCTAGTGTTTCCAAGGCTACTAAACCAATCGGTCTTTCGAGATTTGATCTTTCTTGTGATCATGCCAATGTTATGTAATAATGAACCGACTCTGGGTAACTGGGGTCGGGGTGTTACAGTTGGTATCAGAGGAAGTTTAGTACAAACCTTGGAAGCTAGATTTAGATAAACTCTGATTAGAGCACGTAGACCTAAGATGAACTTTGAGGATTAGTATAGAAGAACTTCCTAGAATTTTGGTATTGTAGAGATTTTGTGAGTTTTCCGAGAAATACATCCCTGTCTGGATACGAGCAGGTAGAGGCGGCTCTGGCACAGATGTACCTAGGGGTAAAACCCGAAAACACTGCTTTGAGCTAGACTCGAACGGGAACTGGTGCACGACAACGGGCCTTTCTGCACTCTTGGTTACGACACTCCCGGGGGATATGCTTAGGATAACTCTCATTTTCTTTACAAATCATTATGAAGGGTTTATGAGTATATACTTCCTCAAAGAAAACATTTTTATGATTATAGATTATATCCATAAATAGTTCAATTTATGTTAAGTGTTTTATAAGTATGGGATTATGTATTTTGATTCATAAACTGATCTAGTTTATGCCATTGTTTAGAAATGGCGCCCAGTAGAAGGAATGAGAACTCCAGAAATGCACATGATCCAAAGAGAAGGAAGGATCATATCTTTCATGGTTTTAAGCTAGAATTGATAAGAGAAATAGTCTCCCATGTATTATCATCATATGAAGAAATAATATCATGTGTTGATAAGATAAGTAAAGAGTTTACTGAGTCCTATGGCTTTGAAGGGAAGCAAGAGAAGAAAAGGATGGAAGAGAGAAAGATGGATAAAGGGATGAGGGAAAAGAAGAATTTTCCCATATGTGGTAACTGTGGAAAGAAACACCCTGGAACTTGCCTGAAAGGAATGGGAGTTTGTTATAAGTGTGGAGGAAAAGGGCACAAAGTACATGACTGCAAGGGTAAGAAAATGGTTTCAAATGTACAATGCTTCATTTGCAAGGAGTTTGGACACTACGCGAACCTATGTCCCAGTCATCAGACTATGCCGCAAATGATGCTATTGGATAATAATCAAGTTATGATACTACCACAGATGAAGAGGAATGATTAGAGTTATTATGTTGATTATATCAATTGAGTGTTGTATCAACAATGTACTTGTTATAATAATTATGGAGTATATAAGGATTGTACTGCAGTACTATTTCATTAAGGACTTGAGATTGTGTGGAACAAAGAAAAGTGACTCAATAGCAGGATAAATTATTGGAAAATATATGGTTGAGAGAATGATAACACATAATATAGTTCTGATACCGAGGTAGTGATTTTGGAATAATACATGATTGCTTTGGATAAATTGTATTGGATATTCATGACTACCTTGGAACTGATTAATGATTTGTATATTCCATCATTTTTGGGGTTTAAAACATTTTTGGATTGATGAAGTATATCCATCATTCTATATGGAATAAGGGAGCATGAATGTAATCAATAAGGAATATGGTAATTTAGGATGTTTCAGTGTATTAAAAGAATACCTGATGAAGGTATTCATATGCTATTACAGGGTAAAAATGATCTACATTATATTTACCTTCCTTATAAATGTTGGACTGTGAGTTTGGACAGAAGTATTTTGGATAGTTCTAGTTTGGATTATTTTGGATTGCCATAAAAGGACAACTCGGAGGTCGGGCGGCAACCTGTCGCGTCCGGCAAGGCTGCGGGACTTGAACCCGCAACTGAAGGGTGACAAGGGTGTATCACCTACCACTGGCCCACGAGATGTCCTGGATTAAATAATGTAGTTTCTATTAAAAGATCTTGTAGATGAATTATAAATTCGTTTATTTTGGAACCCTATACGAATAGTGTAAATAGAATTTTTACGTTCTATTATCTTTTAGAGTGAAAGATGAGTTTGTGGTAGAAATTTATTAATGGATAAAACTCTAATTATAAAGTAAGTATATCTCCTTATGATCTTAGCCAATCTCATAAATAAATTCCTCAACATTAAGAAAAGGAACTTAGAACAAAAATGTTGTCCTAGATGGTACCTTAAATCATCACTAATTTATGGCTTTGGGATTGTTGGCCTTTTCATAGCCATGTTCTCTACCACTCTCCATCAGATAATTGATGGTTAGATTTTTCTTCCATATCCATATTTTCCTACATGGAACCCTAGTATGTGTTATTTTCGGTAATCTTCATACTTTCCACTTTTTGTTTTAAATAGAGGCCTCATTAATTCATTTTTCGATGTGGGATTTCAACTAAGATATTTTGAAACATCAAAAATGTGGTATCCTAATACCCTATGTTTTGTTGAACCGATGGAATTTCAAATCATCATAGATTGATGAATTTAAGGACCTCAATTATACACTTGTTTGTGATTGATGACCTCAATCACTACCTATAAATATTTACGTTTTTCCTCCAATTATATGTCTCTAATTTCCACCAATGTTCTCCTAATCGAGATCATAATTTGGTGGTGACCCTTTCATTTCTCTTTTCCTCATATTAAGACTAAATTTTAGTAACCCAATTTCCGATGTGGGTTTTCCCACAAATATGTTTTCTATTTTCAACCTTTTATTTTCGAAGAACAATTTCAAATTGCGAGGACGCAATTTATTGAAGGAGGGGAGAATGTAACACCCCAAGATTTCATAGTGTGTTATTTCTTCAAAATAATTCAATAACTTGCACTACATGCAACACCGAGTTCAATCACACCATGACTTACAAAAAAAAAGCCATTCAAAAGAGGTTATGAATAGTATTATCTAAATTTTAAACTTTATATAATCCTTATAATTTTAGAATCCATATTATGAGTATCTTAGACATAATGCAAGAACAAATTCATTTTCAGTATTGCACTTTATCAACTTTTAATAGTGAACCCTTTATAAATACAATATTTTAAACTTTTTGACTAAATGGGGACATCAAAAATTTAAAATGAAACATCCCAAGCTTCCACGGTACGCTTTCCTTTGAATAAAACAGTAGCGTGTGTTGTACGCAACTTCGAGTTTTAACACACACCACAACCGATCAAACTAGCCGTTATGAATAGTAATACCTAATTTTTGAAATTATATATATTTTATATTTCAAAATGGACTTCATTTTTGGATTCGGAATATCATATTTAGCCTAAGGTGAAATTTTGGTACTTTTCAGATAAATTTCATATTTTGATGAATAGTGAAAATTACTAAATTTTAATTAAAAACAACTTTTTTAATAAAAATAATTAATAGTGATAAATTATGAATTTGAGTGGTTTTAAAGTATATTTAGAATATATTTTTACCATTTAATATAATGTTGGTCATTGGACATAATTTTATAATTAAACTGAACATAAACAAGTGTCAATCTTTTGATAGTTATTATCTCTTAAAAACACGCTTTTTGTTTTGACAGCGGGAATTAATTTTAAATTAATTTCTGCCACTTCTGTGTTTTGAATTTAGAAAAATGGATTCCATATTTGGAATCAGGATGTTCAAATTGTGTAAATAGGTAACTTTTATTTTTAGACATTTTGAATAATTACTGCGGTAAATATTTTATTTACCATGGTTAAGGGTAAATCCGGTAAATAAGGGTTAAAAAATAATATTATAATAATACTAAATTACCCTAAAACGTGTCTTAACCCTATTGGTTGATACATGGTCGACCATGGGCATCTTTGGGTCGATTTTGGGACCCCATGGATCCACTTGTAAGTGATAATGACACTTTATTTTAATTAAGTCAAAATGAATACAAAAATGACACAAGCATATATCTTTTAGAAAAACAATTGTTACATAGGGTTATATAAGTTGTATTTTAGATTATAAATATTCATTAGAAATATAAAAAGATTTCCTACATAATGATATTTTATTTATAATTTTTAGACATTAAATAATTTATTTTATTTATGACACAATGATGATGCAGTAATTACTATAATAGTGAAAAATTAAAATAATTGATATTATAAATACCCAAATAAATATAATATGAAACTTTTAATGAATTAAACTAATTTTCTAGGATAATATTATATATTATGATTGATTTAATTGACTTTGTTCGAAGTAATCAATCTGTTACGAGTTTCACAAAAATCAACTATTGAATAGTGTCAAAATTGACATAAAAGAGTTCTTAAAACAAATATTATATTATTAATTGATATTAAATTCCTAAAAATCTAAGGTTCGTCCAAGAGACTTATATCATGATAGGTTCATCATTAAAGGACCACTTGGGGGTCGCTTGGATGTATATAGTAAGTTTATTAACCATATTATATAAAAATACAAAGAGACATTGTAAAAGTGAAACTAATTAACTTAGAGTTAATACTTAAAGATAAGGTTAATATAAGTACCCAAACCTGTCTAAATTCTATTGGTTGAGTGGTTTTCGACCTATCCCCACCTTAACCTTTGAATAATCAACTTTTGAGCCATTAGAAACCGAATATGAATTTATTATAAATTAATATTTCTAGCTTTTCCAAAGGTGCCCCTCACCCCTCTTATAAAAGGGAACTCCTCCTTCTCATTTCTTCACACCTTCAAAGCCTTTTGGTTCGGCCAAACTCTGCCCAAATACTCTCCCAACATCCCTCACTACAACCTAGAGGCCTTAGTTTGATAAGAAAGCCAACCTAAGGATCCTTTTTGATCAAATCAAAAGGAAGAACCCGAAGAAGAGGTAATGATTTCACCACCCTTTTCCAAGTTCCTTTCTTCTTCCACTTCCTCTTTCTTTGTTCTTACCATTATAAAATAATAACTCCAGTATCTTACATATACTGTTATGTTATTATAAATATGGTACAATCATATTCAGTATTCTATCCACCCTTTGAATAACATGTCACCATACGTGCGTACGTATGGCTTACCGTCTCCACGTCGTGGTGTAATTGTTATTCAATATAATATTATTTGGATGGGTATAATAATGATGTGTAACTCATGTAAATAATAAATATAACATGTTAATGATTCTGTATATATGATATACCATCCATTTATATATTATTTTAATATCAAAAGAATGATATTGTCGCTCGTGCGTACGTACGGACTACCGTCTCCACGAACGCGATGAGATTCATTCTCCATCGTATCCATTCAAGTATAATTATCATTTAATGATTTAAAAATAATGTTTAAGGACTTGATATCATTCTGGATATGAATAAGATACAACAAACATGACTTATGTAACAAAACATATAAAGAAAATGAGTAAGTTAACACCCGAAACGGCGATAATACTAAGATATTATTATCAAATCAATATTAAAAGATCATATATGATATCATATTAATGTATATGATTCTTGTATAATTTAGTAACAATTATTTCACTATTATACAGGAGGTTAACCTACCCCAACCAAGGAAAAGTACAAGGTAAGGGTTATTTCACAATCTCTTCATTATCCGAGGTTGTTTATATGTAATAGTCTACTGGGACCTCTTTATCATCCACATACATGTTTCTTAGAAATGTATTTCAAAACATTTTTACTATTTACAAGAATATGGGTTAAAGTCATTTATACCCTTGTTTGACTTTTTATAAGAGGTTTATAAACGAATCTTTCCGTTGTTTTCAAAACAAGGTCCTTTTTAACCTTTTCGACAGAATTGAGGTAAGAATGTTTTTTTTTACTTATACGGTGGGTGCGGTTATTTTCCGCCGTTATAAAATCGTTGAAGCTTTCCATACAAGCTTATAAGAATATTTTCAAAGAAAATGTTTTATTTTATATGGATCTTAAATGATTTCAAAATAAAAGGAGATACTTCTTTAAAAAGAATTTTGATTTCATCTATGTCAACATCCTTTGATGGATTTTAAGATTATTTGAAGTTGATTTATTATGATACAAAACTTCTATATTGTATTGAAGGTTTTGTGATATGTTTGACTGTGGATGTGCTATTTTTATACCATTCATAGTTTATGGTGAAATTATTGACATTTCGTATGCTAGTTTTAATACAAATGTTTATGTTATGTTTAAACCTTTTCATATGGGAATGCATTGGACTTAATAAGTGACGGGTGGAGCCCGCTATAGCTCCTCGATGCATCGGTAGGTCTCATGAGACAAACTAGTGTCTTGGCACAAGGCCTTGACAAAATCTTATTTTTAGTCTTGGCACAAGGCCTTGGCTATGTGGTTATGATAGTCTGGAATTATGCATTCCAACATTATGAAAGTGGTTATTGATTTTTGCATGTCATTATTCGATTAGTATAATATCCATGTGAATAAGTAAATGGAATTATTTCATTTTACTTTTGCCATACCATGTTGAAGTTAAAATTTAAAAGGCTTTTGTTTTAGTTATACATTTCCTTAAATGTTTATTCTTATTTATGAAAGTTTCCGCTATATTGTTATCCTTACTGGGCATTTGAGCTCACCCCTTTTTTATGTTTTATTTTTCCCAGGATGTGAAGAAGTAAGTTATGAATGACCTGTAGGGATTTTTATGAGGGGTTAATAGTGTGGACTGTGGAAACATTATGTTGTTGTAGTAGTTTTTCATTTTATGATGTAATGTAAAACTTATTAATATATCTAGTGTTTCCAAGGCTACTAAACCAATCGGTCTTTCGAGATTTGATCTTTCTTGTGATCATGCCAATGTTATGTAATAATGCACCGACTCTGGGTAACTGGGGTCGCGGCGTTACAATTCCAAGTTGTTTATGTGGTAGAATATCCATTATCTCCATAATTATATTCATGATTTATATGTCATACATATCATATATATCCAGTATATATATTCATTCATAATATTACATAACATTTAGAGGTACGAAATGAAATGCACCGTTCATGGAGACGGTAAGCCGTACGTACGCATGAACGCTACTTTCATTTCTATTTCGTATTTAATGGAATGAAATCATAATTATATAAAGGTATAATATAGTTCCTGTATAATATCATATATAATATCATTTACTCCATCCTTTATACATCCCACATATGGTATTAACGATTCACATCACTTTGAGGGGGCGGTAGTCCGCACTTCCTAAAATGAAATTATCGCGTTTACCCATAATGGAAATCATAATGTATTCCATAAATGATAAATACATAAGCATAATGAAAACATTAAAATATTATATATCATATATAAATATATTGACATCTTAATGGCCACCTTTGAAGGTGTTATATGAGTGTTGAACAATCATCGTTTCGTGAGGCAGAAATTCGCCATCTACAGAAACCGTATGTTCTTTAACCATTAGATGTAGGTGTGTGTAATTGTAGCTATAATACTTCTTATAACAACATCCTAGTATATTGAGGATACTGTTGTTGTTACAAAAGAAATGAATAAAAAGATTTTAGGGGGTTGTAGAAGAAAAATAAAACAGAACAACATTAGAGAAGACATTACCTTAAAATTGGGTAACTCTTTTGATTTGATCCAAAGGATTCCTTGGGAAGAATTCTGCCCAAACTGAGGCTTCTAGGAGTAAGGTAGGGAATCTGGGAGAGTATTTGGGCAGTGTTTGTCCGAGAAAAATGGTTTGAAAGTGTGAATGAGGTGGTAGAGGTGGGGGCCTTTTATAAGAGGAGAGGAGGGGCACTCTTGGAAAGTAAGGAAATTGTACATTATTATACAATGATTTTCGGATTATAAAGGTCCCACACTTATATAATTCATGGAAAAGGTGATAAGGGTTCAAAATCTACCCATCCAATAGTATTTGGACAAGTTTAAGTTTTGTATTTTACATTATCTTTTCATTTTATTAAAATCGTTAAATAATGAGGTCATCGCTGCATCATAATGATGTAATAAATAATTTAATTTATTTAATGTCTAAAAATTATAAAAAAAATACTATGATGTAGGAAATATTTTTATCTTTCCAATTACAATTTATAGTCAAACATATGACTTGTATAAACCCATGTAAAAATTGTTTTTGTAAAAAAATTCATGTTTCTGTCATTTTTTACTTTAACATTAAATAAAAGGTATTTATGTAATTTTCCAACTAAAGTGGCTCCATGGGGTCCCAAAGTTGACCCATGGATTGTCTTGGTCGTCCATGGAACATCCAATGAGGGTAGGACATGTGTCAAGCTCATCTCATATTATTAAAACATTATTTTTACCTTAAACTACATTAATTACCTCCAATCGCGATTAAGAACTTAAAAGTTACTATTCACCCAAAATTATTTTAATCTCATTGAACCAAATTTTACTTCTTAATTACAACCATGTAAGTCGGATTTTTGAAAATCAAATCACAAAAGTGGTAATATTTCATTTAAACGAAAAATCAGTTATTTAACTACCACTTATTGGTTTCACTATTCATCAAAAATTAAAGTTTTTCAGAACAATGCCAAAATTTCACCCTAAGCTATAATTGATATTCCAAATTCAAAAATTATATCTATTTTACAAAATTCCAAACATATAAGTTTCATTAATTAATTTTATAATTAATTCCCGTTGTCACAACAAATAGCGTGTTTTTAAGAAACAATTTATATCAAAAGATTGACAATTGTTTATGTCCAATTTCAATGTTAAATTAATTCTAATGACCACCATTGGATAAAATGGTAAAAATATATTCTAATTATACTTTAAAACCACCAAATAGTATAATTTATCACTATAAATTATTTTGATTAAAAAAGTTGTTTTTAAGTATTTTTCACTATTCATAAAAAATTAGAACTTCTCAGAAAAATACCAAAAATTAAACATAGGCTAATTTCGATATTCCGAATCCAAAAATGAAGTCCATTTTGAAATATAAAATTTCTATAATTTTAAAAAGTGGTTATTACTATTCATAACGGCTACTTTGATTAGTCGCGGTGTTTTAGAACTCGAAGTTGCGTACAATGCAAGCTACTGCATTATTCAATGAGAAGCGTATCGTGGAATCTCGGGGTGTTACAAATGTTCCATGGAAGATATGGTGAAATATAATTCATTTCTAAATCTTCCTAGATTATCACATGGTCATACTCATATGTGTGATTCCTGTCAACAAGGGAAGATCATTCCCAAGACATATATGAAAAAGGATCAAAAGTCAAAAAAGATCACTTCATGTGGTTCATATTGATGTGTGTGGACCAATATTTCCAAGGTATATTGATGGTATGAGATATTATGTTCTCTTCATTGATGACTATGGTAGAATGTCATGGGTATCAATAATCACTCACAAATATGATGTGTTCATTTTTTTTACAAGATATCTACGAGAATGTGAAAATATGGATGGTTAGAAAATCTGAATGATTCGAACAAATAATGTAATAGAGTTCATAAACAGTCAAGTATAGTATTGTCTCGAAAAAAATGGTATAATACACCATGTTTTCGAACTAATAACTCCACCGAATAATGGATTAGTTGATAGAAGAAATCAGATTAGCAACAACATTTCCAGAAAATTTCTTATTGAGATGGTCCTTCCAAAGAAATTTTGGAAAGAATTAATGATGACAGCAGTGTAGATATCAAATAGAGATTTAATTTTTACAAAATAATAGAATACTCCATATGAGTTATGATATGAACATAATCCATCATTGAAGTACTTTAAATTATTTGGAAGTAAATATTTTATTCTCAAAAAGGAGAAACATAGGAAATTTTAATCCTGTGGGGATGCAGGGATATTTCTTGCCTACTTAAAAAAATGAAAAGAATATAAATTCTTCAGTAAGAGGCTAGGTAAGATATTTGAAAGTCATGACATGAATATAATAGAAAATGAACTGAATATTTAGCAAATACTTGATCAGACTCAAGAGGATATTGATGAAGAGTTGAGAATATCAGGAGACGTTCTGGATCCATAGGATGATTTAGAAGAATATTTAGATGTTGGGAATAAATTAATATGTATCCAGAGACAGACAAGAAGAGATGAAATTGAAATGAAAAACATAATTGGTGATCATACTGCACCAGTACGAACATGAAGGATGAAAAATTTACAAAAATAATTATAATTTTTAAAGGTGGAACTTAAATATTTTTGTGATGTAGTTAGAGATAAGAGTTGGGATGAATCCATGAATAAAGAACATCGCCAAATTGATAAGAATAAAACATGGGACATTGTTTCAAGACTAGAAGACAATAATTTCATAGGGGGGAAATTGGTTTTTTGAAAAAAAAATTAATGAAGATGGTGTTGTGATTCGAAACAAAGCACACATGGAGTGCAAAGCATACTCCCAGATAGAGGGAACTAATGTTGATGAGGCATTTTCACATTTGCAAGGCAGGATACAATCAGATTATTCTTGGCCATAGCTGTGAATTTACATATTAAATTTTTCTATATGGATGTCAAGTCATCATTTTTAAATAGAGTTCTGGTAGAAGAAGTTTACATCGAGCAGCCTAATGGTTTTTTCATACGTGAATATGAGAATAGAATATGTTGGATAATAAAAGATTTATATGGTTTGAATCAAGAACCAAGGAAATGGTATTCAAGGATTGATAAGTTTTTAATGAATATTGATTTTCAGAGTGGTGTAGTTGATTAAAAATTGTATTTAAATAATAACCACAATCAAAGAATGATGGTGATAGTTTATGATGATGACATAATCTTTGGGAGCTCAGATGAAGCACAACATAGTCAGTTTTTTGAATTCATGAAAAGTGAGTTCTAGATGTTGATGATTGGTGAGATAACATTTTTCCTTAGAATCCCTATGACCCAAGGAAAAAATGGAACTTTTATTTGTCAATCTAAATATGAAAAGGATTTTTTTAGAAGGTTTAGAATAGATAATTACAAAGTGATAAAGACTCTGGTTGCTACCCAGTTCAAACGTTCATGAGATGATAAAGTATAGCCAGTTAATATCACAGAATACAAGAAAATCATTAGAATTCAATTATATCTGACAGCGATAAGGCCAGATATTGTATTTTACATTGTACAAGTAGTGGGGAATCAAAGCAATCCCAAAGAGAGCGACCTGACTGCTATAAAAAATATTTTTTGGTATATCAAGGGAATAATGGATTTTGTCGTAATTTATAATGAAAAATCTCATCCAGATTTATTAAGATATACAAATGAATATTTGGCCAGTTAATTAGATGATAGGAAATCAACATTAGGAGGTGCCTTTTATCTTGGAGGGTTGTGTATTTCTTGGTTAAGCAAGAATCAAGATTGCATTTAATTGAGCACTGTAGAAGCTGAGTACATTGTGGCTACTCAAGCATGCACACATATATTGTGGATGAAGCATCAACATGAAGATATGGGAATTGAAGTGAAATCTCTAATCAGAATCTATTGTGATAATTCATGTGCCATAAATATTCAAAAAAATCCAGTCCATCACTCGAGGAAAAATAAAATTTAAAATTAAATATCATTTTATCTGTGAGAAAGTGGAGAAAGGGCTTGTGAAGTTGGATTATGTGCCAACAGAACAACAGGTTGTATATATTCTTAAAAAGGAATATACCATATAATAATTTGACAGACATCAACTATCTATGGGATTTTAGTCGACTTCTCACACATGAAAAGGTGTTGATGCCTCCCCCTCTCCCCGAGGTATGGTGTGTATTTCTTTAATATTCTTATATGTGTTTTTTACCCTATTGCAGACAACCTTGAAGTGCCCTTTAGGTTCTTTGACAAAGGGGAAGAAAGTGATGCCATTCCATGGGGAGAGAAGACGTAGGGAGAAGTTGTTATGTGGAGCAGTGAGATAGTGGGAGTTGAATATGAGCTGAAGTTGTTTGGAAGAGTTTTAAGATAGGGGGATCATTATATATAATAATGATATAAGTGATGGATCAAATAATAGTTATCAAAACCGTTGAGTATCATGATAAAAGAAAGAAAAGTGGTGTTAGAAAATTTCTAGTGATCATCAATTGGTATCAGTTTGGTATCAACAATTGTTGTTAGAAATGAAGTTATTCATTTTAGAACATTTCATTTACTCTTTTTTATCACACCAAACAATTCTCATGTGGGATTATAGTATGTGTTAAGTAAATCCTTGATCACTATGTCAATCATGTGAGGTGAATGGTGGTTTATATTGGAAGGTTTATTAATGAGATTCCAAAATGTGAAGAATTATTATGAAAAGAGTTTTCAACAAAAACAAAGGGGGAGATTGTTGGGAAAAAATTTCTCAATGCATTATCGTAGTATGTTTTGGGTGTGGTCATGTTTTTTGACAAATATCGATGACCACAAATAAGAATGGTCATTGTTTGAAGAAGATAAGTTTTAAATGTGGCACAGTTTCCCAGTAATTTCCAAATTTTAGGGCCTCAAAATCAGGAATTTGTATGAATAATAGAGAATAAAATTATCATAGGAAGAGGAATGGTGATCCCAGAAAATGGATCGTGTACCATTCTCAGGAAGGCTACAAGGCCGCATACTAGGCCACAGTATTGGTTAATAGATGTGGTTTGGGAAAACAAAAATGGTTCATGGATGAGAGGAAGAGTGGTACACAGATGGCTTGGCATTAGCGGAGTTGTTTGACCGCTTAGGATCAAGTATGTTATGCAGAGCCCGTAGGAAAATGGTTCTCGGATGGCTTTCAGTTTGTGATGGATGAAGATTTGGTTCGTAGTAGGGGCTATATTGAATCAAGATTTGGTAAATTGTGATTTAGTGGATTAAGAGAATATTGTTGCCTATATAAGAATCGAAAATGACACCGATTACTATGGATATGGAACATCATTAGAAAGAATATTTTTCTCTGGGATTTCAATAAAGGCCTAAGGAAGTTCGCGAAGGAGAAATTGGTTTTCACTAAAGGTGTTTGCGGGGAATCTTAACCCGCAATGGAAATTAGGTACGTGGAGTAGGAAGTCTTGTATGTGGAATGAGGTGTCTCGGTATACGAAGTAGGAATCTCCGGTATGTGAGAGGAAGAATTCCACAAGTCGTATGTGGAGGGGGAGCTCTAGTATGCGAAGGTAAAGATGGTATACGAACAAAAAATAGTTCATAGGCAAGGGTTGGTTCGCAGAGACAAAATGAAGGCAGTAATATGTGGAAGAGAAGGCAGTCTGCGAACAGAGAACAGTTCACGAAGTGAAGGGGTTTTGAGAAGCTGTTTTTGGAGTCAGTATGAGGTTGCATTACACAATTGTGAAGGAAGGGGAAATTTGTAGAAAGAGGAGGTTTGAAAAACAGGTAGTAGTACACAGAAAATGCGGTTCGCATACCAAACACATTACTCTGTACGCGGGAGAGACAAAGTGTTTGGCAATTTTTCACAGGAAGCTTGTGAAAGTTTCAATTCAGTTTGAGAGTGTATTTTCTGGTACCTAACAGTACTCAGGAAGTTGGAATTCATCTGCAGGTGAAAACAGAGCTTCAATATATCATCTACCAATAGTTGAGGATGCTGGAATTCATGAAAATGAAAGGACCTAAAAGTATATAAACTATGTTTCACCTAGAAGTTGATAAACTTTGAGTGGATTCCCTTAAAAGAGCAGTGAGTGAAATAAGAGGAAGACGGTGAACCTTTCTACTAGCAGTGAGCTAGAGAAAGAGGCATAGTGAGTGACCCTTGGTAATGCAGTGAGTAGACCCTAAACCTTGTAAAGTAAGTGAGCCTAGGCATAGAATATCTAGCCCTAACATTGTAATCATTTTTCGCAGTGATCCTTTTTGAATTTAGTACATAGGCACATTGTCATTGTATGATCCTTGGATGTAGCCTAGTGAGTGTGAACCAAGTAAAAATCGGTGTGTCCTGTGCATGATTTCATATCTATTCATATATTTCTATAGGAGGAAGAGAGAATTGAGTTCTGTTTAATAACGAAAGAAGTTCCTAAATGAAAAAAGTTTCAATATGTCATACCCTAATTCACCACCCCCCACCTTCTCAGGGTATTCAACCTAGTGGACCTAACAACATTAATTAAAACTATGGTTGGATTTAAAAAATTTAATTACATAATAATATATGTGAAATTATGAGCTTCATCAGTAGGCCACCACAACAACATCTATATGCCTATATAGTCTTAGAAATAAAGTTCATGTTGATGTGTGTAATAAACTAAAGAAAAACATCAATAAATAATCATCAATCCCTGGGTTCTAAAGTGTCACTCAATATTTATCTTACCGAAATTATCCAAGGTTATATTTCCTTGTCTATAATAACCCAAGTTGGACAAACAATATTCATGGATTGTAACCACAAAATTCTAATAACTAATCATTATGAATACTTGTGGGACCTTCCCAAGGCATTACAAAATAGTATCAACTTTATTCCCATAGGGGATTACCTAAGGAGTTCCAAAAAATAATCATCATGAATCCTAGGGGGTTTGTCCCAGTGTATTAAAATTTTGTGTCTTAAAAATTCCAAGGGGTATTTTCCCATGTAAAACAAGTATCATCACAAATACAAGGGGGATTACCCTTGGAATTACAAACAATGGTCCCCAATATGAATCCATGGGGATGTCACATCGTAATTCCCAACCAATATCATCGTGAATCTAAGGGGAATTTTCTCTTAACTTTCCAAAATTGAATCATCATTAAACCATGGGTGTTACCCTTAGAATTCCAAACTTAGGGTTGATTAGAATCATAGGGAGACTGACCCTAGGGATTATAAAGTAGTAATTTTCATCATTAAATCCATGTGGGGTTACACTAATGAATTCTCAAAAGTTATTAATAATTAAAATATAAGGATAAATAATTATTTAATCATTTAATTCAATTTAATTAGGTTCCAAATAATAAAAAATTACATGTAATCTTACTGTACATCATAGGCCTCTCAAGTCACACACCCATGGTCATATTTTATGTCTAAGGCACCCAAAGGGTATCCACATTAAATTAACATGTCACTTAAAAATGTTGGGCATGCATAATGTAAGTCCAAGTTCACAATATACAAATAAACGAGTGGTTTTTGGCCCATTAAAAGAATTAATTTCATGGTTTAAGGAAATAGTATTTAATTTCTAAATTTTAGATTGAACACATGGTAATATTATCATGAACACACAATACATACATCAATAAACAACACAAAACTTGTAGGGTATCTTATAAACAGCGTACCTCATACTAATAAATGTACACTCATCCAATAACTTCCTATGATTCAAGATAAATTGGTAGAAATGTGAAAAGTAAAATAATACACTAAAAATATAGAAAAAAGAATATAAATGGTGAGAAATAATTTAATAGTGAAAAAAAATCAAGAAGAAGAGGGAGTGGAAGATTATTATTTCTGCTAGATACCCAATGAAACTAATAAAAGATGAATTGATGAAAAAGAGGAGATTCCATCATGGATGGGGGAAAAACATAAGTTGGAGGGGAAGTATCATCATAGTACTGATGAAATTCATCCCTTGTTTTTTATAACCAAAATAATTATTTATATAACATAAAAAACCAAAATTAATCAAAAATAATATCATTACATGAAATGTTTTTTCACATCATTAATATTTGAGAAAAAACATCTTGAATGACAAACCCCAATATTTCATAGTGATAAACTCTATGTCACACCATGAATCATGTCTGAATATTTAAAATAGATGAAATTCCTCCTTGTTTCTTACAATTATGATCTTGAGTCCTCTTAATAACTCCTTCACCCAAATTTGAAAAAAAAATGTGATCTAGAAAAGATTAATAGGTTTTGTAACTCCAAGAACGGTGGTGGTTTTACTATCAAATCTTACACACTCACATCATTAGGAAAAGGTCACACACATCCTAGTTCAAGAACATAATAATCCATACCAACCTTCTTGTTCTCATATTCCACTATTGTGATCACCCTCTAGGTCTAAAACTCATGTTTTGAGATTTTTTTATGAATGCAATGAATCAGAACCATGAAATAAGTCTCTACACATCCTTAATATCAAAACTTCATATAATAATGTTCTTTGTATAGTTTCATTATGCCACTCCAAAAATGACATGAATACATAGTTCTATATATAAAAATAATTTCCATAAATAGTGACATCCATGCTCTAATATGAAAATTCTATATGATGCTCTTAATTTCTAAAAAAATATCTTCTAAAATTAAATTGATAAAAAACCTTTAAAAACTAATAGAACATTCTTGGTCCACGATCCCATGAGGTTACTTATGGCTTGAGAGTGGGGATGGTTGAATCATGGACTGAGCCAATTTAATCTTTTATTTCAATTGTTACCTTTAAATGTATATTTATGTCATGTTAATGGGTGAATCACTTTAATTTTTCCATAATATTGTGTGCATCTAGATATGGAGAAAATAAGGCATAGTAAGAACACAAACATGATCGGTTTTCTTAGTTCAACCAAATAGGCTACATCAAAGGTGCATACAGTTTCTTGTGTACTAGTGTACCAATAAATCACTTTTTTAAAAATAAGAATTAGTCTATGGATACTACATAACTGGGATCACTATATATAAAAATGTTCTATAATTTATCAGTGTTAACCGCAGACCACTCCCTCTTCCTCTAAAATTTCTAATTACTTTGAGGGAGGCCTTCAATGATTTATAAACATGACATTATTCTCCAAATTTATATATATAAACTAATATATATCATAAAATAACTCCATATATAGTGCTCTAATGAAATCAACATTGTTTCTCTTGTTATAAAAATTCATATTTAAATACACACGTTTGTAAATTATTTTCTCATATTCTACGATCTACCTCCTTCAAAATCTGAATGTGGTAAACATCATGTGATGGAATTTAATCCATTATATTAATGAATTTCTATAGTAAATTGATTTTCTCATAATCATAAATATAAATAAAATAGTTCTATGTAGATATAATTTATCATTAATACATTCAACTAATCTCTTATCTTCTCCAAACATTTTAATGAAAAATCACTCGTCCCACTTATTCTATTGCATCATACGTACCAATGATAAGTTTGTTATCTCCATTTCATGTTATTTTATTTGATATATATGTATCATCTCACTGTATTCTACTCATTCACAAAATACTCATTATCTTTCTATTTTTATGTTTCCGAATATATGGAAATAATATCTTGATAAAATTCATACTAGATTATTTGTTTAAAATCCCCAATAGATTTCACTGCATTGAAATTTATATTTTAGAAGTAATCCATCTAATTTAAATATTTTTCAATCACATATAATGATTTATTAAATCACGAATAATTTTTATATTAATTATTCATGGAATTTATTTCGGATATATATAAATATCGTATAAGATATTGATCAATAAACTCTTTTACAGCTTCGTTATCATGATCTACCCCCAATAGAAATCCTTCATGGACCTGTAGAGAAGATAAGAGTGACCCATATGGTCCTCCTCCAATAGGATATGGGATAGAGACCAGCACCAAGGGTATAAAACAAAAATATTAGAGGCACTACCCTCTTAATTCCTAAGAAAGAAGATATAAATAACTGCCAAGACAACTCCATACAATAATATAAAGATATAAAATTCATTAGAAAAGGATACTACATTAATTTGTCTAATAAATTAAAAATAAATCATGGTCAAACAATTAGTCACAACTCAATCTATCCTAACAACATCTCCCTACTCTAGTGATCTATCCTATAAACACTTGAAAATAATAGTGGGCGGTAAATTAGGAGTACATAATAGGATCATCCATCTAAAATATCAATATTTACGTGCAATATATATATAAGAATATGAACAAGTAAAATCAACCAAGAAATCTTAATAACAATCATATACAGAATCAAACAAGAATGATAATAAATCATGATCATATGAATGTAAAAAAATGTCATAAGCAACACCATCACTAATGATCCATGGTTACTAAACCAACGAACAAATTTTCTAATCTATAACTCCCCTTAATGTGTTCAATTTCCATGAAGTATCACAATCTTTAAAATAACCATAAAAACTACCAGCATCCTAAAACATTATTGTGTACAATTTATATATTTATCTTGGATATAACCTATCAATACATGGGATCCCCAATCAAACTTGTAGAAAAATAATAGGATCACTTCCTTGATAATTATAGGGATCTGAGTATAAAACAAAACCTAAAAAATATCGTCAATCATCATTGCACACATTTTTAACTGTATCACCACGTCTCCACATATCCACATCTACATCATTATGCATCCCCAACCACATCACTAAAATAACCAAAATTCCACCACTTACTGACCATCTGTCTATAGGAAAATTTAAACAGGAATGATATTAATCTCATTATCTACTCCTTCCATGTACAACCCCCACCAACAATATCTCATTACCTATAGTAGGGTTTCATGAACATTTAGAGAATCAACTTCATGCCCTCCCCCTACCATGCATGACCCTCACAATGTACCTCCCTATCCTCCATTCAAACATCACATCTAGTTCACTATAATCTAAATCCATCATAGCTTGTGCGTATATGACAAACTCAAGCCATTATATCCTATAAAATTTCCATTTCATTATCTCCTCTTCTCTAAAATTGGGTTCATAATAAAATCAAAATAATATAGAAATCCTACAACAATAACAATTATGAAAAATTACAACATCATCAAAAATAAAAAACATGCCTCGTTAAGTTCAACAATCCAATAAAATATTTATGCCACTCATTAATCATTTCACATACCCTTTTAAGGCATGTAACCGTCATCTCTCACATTAATTAGATATATTGAAATATCTAATAATTATATTTTCTTAACAAAAATAAATTATTCATTTCTAGCCATTATCATTTTAATTATTAATATAATATCTTTCCAATTTTATCCCATAAAATTCGTATGATCAACCTTGACTCCATTGTACCCTAACCCCAAAAACTGATTCATTAAACACCTAAACAATTCCTCAAACAAACACCCCAGCATCATAACATCCATCAATTAAATAATTCAAAAAAATTTATCCCACTTTAGGACAATGAAACATGGTATAAATCACAATATTAAACGTCAAAAAATTCATAAACACATATTCTATGTTATGTTTTCTTTAATTTTATTCTTTATTACATTCATTAATCAATTAATCCACTTATTAGGGTAGAATGTTTTCAAATGAAAAATGTACTTGAAGTCACACAAAAAAACATCCATCATATAAATTCACATGTTATAATAACATGGAAATAAAAAGTCACCCCAAATTCCCCATACACAATTCATCATCTCTATTAAATTAAAATATTATTAGACACTAAATTTTCCACGTGTTCTCCCCTTTACCATAAATCAAAACACCTAATGAAATCACACTAGTATAATTAAAATAAAAAATAATCATATTCAACCATATTAATTACATAATGTAAAATATAATACTTGAGATACCATGTCTCAAAAAAATCCTCACAAAGCACTGCATGATGAAGATATAAAGAGAGAACACTCGCAAGGCCATAATCACACCAATAGAGATCAACAACCTAGAACACCCCACATCATTATCCTTAAACCATAATGTCACCCAAACTTGTCATTCCCACAAGTACAACACTCTCTGAATGAATATTCAGAGTGGAACTGAGAATAAAACTGAGGAGGGGAGGGGAATTACCTAGAATCACCAAGGATCCATCTCCTAAATCTTGGGTTGAGGGCCTGTTAATGGGGTATGAACGAACTCATAGGAATGCATATGGATCTTATAATAACTGAGAGAAAATGTGGAATAATGATGGATTCTTAAGGGTGTTATAAATTTATAAAAAATATTTAAAACATAACATTATGGTTTAATCCATAAACCAAAATGAAAATGTTATGGCACTGGACAAAACCATCATGAAAGGGAAGAGGCCACATAATTATGGCGATGGTCAAAACTACATCTTAGAGACATTGCATAGTCCATGATGAGATCCTATAAAACTAAAAAAGATCCCAAACTAAAAGGGAACCGCCACAATGAAATATTATAAACCTAAATAAGAAGGACAAATCATTGGCCATATCCAAGATGCACTGACCCAAAAATCGATAGAACCAAAAAAACTCACCTATTTGTGACTCCATACCATAGCCTACCACCCCAAGAAATAGTGATACCATATTAAGAAGTTTCACAAAATCTCACTTCATAGGACTCCATTATACGACATTTTTCTCTATGCTTCCATACCAACCTCCAATAGACATCCATTAGGTATCTATTTCAACCCCACCAGAACCCCCCCCCCCCCACCATGATGAAACATAAGCCTCCATGCCACAACAATGTTCTATTGTTTAAATTTAAACTTAACTACAATACTTACTCCTATGAAACTTCTAATAAAACCTAAATAATCTAAAACTGACAAAATAAAATACCAAGGAAGTTAGGTCCATTACATTAGAAACCTCTCAAATAATTCTCTTATTCTAGAATCAAACCTAAACTGTAACGACCCAAACATTCATTAATGGAAATTCTTGTTGACGTAATTAAATTTTTAGTATGGTTATATAAAATATGAAATTAATTGGTTTTATGTTTCTGGATTTTAAAATACCATTATGAATTGTGACTGATGCTAATATAGTCGTTGAACAGTGATCACAAGATTAGTATAAATATAGGGATTTAACATGTCCAATTTACTCAGAAAAAGGAAATGATGGCCTCATCTAGTAGAATTTCCCCATACGAAGCCCATTTGTTGGATCTCGAAAAGTAGGTGGCATTATTGGGCTTTGCTCTTGACCAATCCCACACCAAGATTGAACACATTAATCTTTAGCATAACCAACTGCGGGTGAAGTGGAAGTTAATAGAGATTACCACCTGAGCTATGTTATCTGAGCAACCCCAAAAGTCGGTCACCATCGCACACCTTACCCTTAGATCTTATACAGGTGTTATAAGGTGTTATGTAACAAGACCCTATAAATATGACTATGTAAATTATTTTTGTATAAAGAATGTGCATTCATTTTATTATTGTTACTTTCTATATAGTTTTTAAAGAAAAAATAGTATTTTTAGTAAATATTCAACTAAGAAATCTATTTTGATGAATTAATGGCTTTTTTAATTAAATAATATTTTAATAAAATACTTTTATTATTAAATTAATTTTTATTAAATATGAATTATCATATAATTTTATGAATGCAATTATAATTTTTATCAAGGTTTGAAAGCTGTTTTTACCAAAACCCATGAATTTTCCGTAAATGTTGGTTTTTATTTTAAAAGTAAAAAAATTCACATATTTATGAAATTATTTATATAAAATGAATATTATTTTTGGAATCATGATGTCAAAATTATCCAATGGTTAATTTTTCATAATTTTCCGAGACAGTAGATTTTTTGGGTAAAAAATAAATATCATTTAAATATATAATGTGTTTTAGGACATCATAATGACCCAATAGTGATGTAATAAAATAATATAAACCTTATGTTCGTAAAATATCTATTTTACCATTAAAATAATGAGTTTTTGGTTTTGTTTTATCCATTTTAAAAATCTTTAGTGAACCCTTCAAGGCTTATAAAACATTTGGTCTTCTTAAATATTTTTTCCATGAGATTGTGACTCACCTCCACATAAGAAAAAAACTATTATTTTAAGAAGTTAGTCTATTTTCATTATAAAATATTTTTTCCACTACCCTTTGTAAAAAAATCATGTAAAAAAACCAATGTTTTGTTTGTGGTTTTCATTAGTTTAATGTGTGGTGTCCCAATCCTAAATAACAAAGAATTCACTCTCTTTTCCTATATAAATCCACCCAAGCTCAATTTTCCTCTTCCCTAAAAGACTTTGGTGTTTGACCAACTGCTGAACTCCTATATCTAGAATCCTCCCAAGAATCCTCTCTCAAAAATCTTCCAAGCCTTTGGGATCAAACTTCCAAGTAATGGATTTCTTCATTTCTCAATCTTGTCCAATTTATTTATGTTGTTATGAACTTTTTTTCAAATACAAATGTTGGGGTATGATTTCGCACCTCCCCCATACTGCAATATTTATGTTTGTATGATGAGAGACCCATTTCTCTTTCATTAATGCCTCTCATGTACACCTGTCACCATGCCCAAATTCAGTGAGGGATTTTCCTATCCTTTTTATATCCAAGTAATTCTTTTGTATTATTCATCTAAATTTAATTATATGTGTTTATACATGTATCTATATGACCCCCTTACTGTCTATTTGATGTACATATAATGAGAAGCCCATTTCTCTCTAATCAACCATTTTCATCAATCCTTATGTCACATCATTATGCCCCCGAGATTGCACCACATTTTTTCAGGGAAAGATCATTGTGTAGTGAAAACCATACCCATGTATCTATCAAGGGTATTCACATTTATGAACATATACATATTTAATGGTACATTCATGTATTTATTCCACATTACTTAATCATGTAATAACATATGATGTTGACTTATTCCATGATATATGATCCATGTGGCACACTTATTCCTGAAATTAAATGTTTAAGAAAGGTGTGCCCTGATAGCGCTCCAATGCATAGGGTAAAGTATAGTATCATGATACGTCATGTGAAATGGGTGTTGACTCATAATATTTCAAGTTCAATGAGATTTTTCTTGTGCTTCATGTGAATTGTAGGTTTTATCATGCTATATATGCAATGATCCTTGGCTCATTCTAATTCTATGTTAAGTATTGTTGTCACATTTCCATGTTAATATTACCCTACATTATCATGCCTTTATGTTCATGTTTCTATTGGGAGCCATTGATATGCCTATTGTCTAACATGTATTGTATTCATCATGTTATTCCATATTTATTCCCTTACTAGGCTTTATAGCTCACCCTTTTCTTATGCATGTCCTCAGGTTATCATAAGAAATGCTAAGTACGAGGGAATGTAGTGGTCATGTAAAGGAAGTTTTCAATAACGATGTTGTGTGTTTTATTTTATAAGAAGTTATGTAATGTTCTTAAGCCCCAAAGAAAGTAGACCTATTGATCTTCTAGTCTGTATCAAGTGAATATTTTATGTAATAAATCAGGTTTAAGTGTGTAATAAAAAGAATGGTTGTTATATTTGGTATTACAGGATAGGTTTAGTTATTTTTGGAATTAGGATTAGAAAAACCTAGTAAAGACTTAGAGATAAGAGTAAGTATAATAAAAACATCCCTAAGTATTAGTGAGTATTGAGTATGTGGTTTATCAAGCAAATACATCCCTGTCTGGATATAAGATGGTAGAGGTCGCTCTGACATAGATGTATCCTAGGGGTAAAACCAGAAAACACCGCTTTGATCTAGAATCGAATGGGAATTCATGAACAATAATGGGCCTTGTTGTATTCTTGGTTATGACACTCCCGGAGGATATGATTTGTTAAATTCACAAGCATAGTATGAACCATTATTATGGGAATGAAAAAAATGCCCCTAAAAATATATGTTATAATGTTGATCATGAATAGAATATATTGAAGCCTACAAATTCATATATTAATGATATAAAAGTTATTTATAAGTCATCAGTTTTGTTCTTGAATTACCCTTTATGTTTTAACCCTAAAATTGCTTTTATTCCAGCCAATGGACGATAATATGAGGACTCGGGCTAACGTTTGATGTGAAGATAAATGTGATGATTGTGCTAAATATATGCCCAATCCAATGGAAGCGGGAATCGTGAACTTTGTCATGCTTCTCTCTCAGTTAACTCAGGAATTGAATAGAAACATGGGTTAAGAGTAATTTTCTAACCCCCCCCCCCTCCAAGAAATTAAAAATCGCTATCAAGAGATTTATGTGACAAAGGCCTCCTACTTTTAATGGATAATATGATCCCTCAATCGCCGAACAATGGGTCAACTCCATTGAAAATATCTTCTCCATCCTTCAATGTTCTGAACAAGAGACAGTTCTCCTGGCTGGTTATCAAATGGAGGGTGAAGCTATTAAATGATGGATGTTGATCAAAAATATGAAGCCTCAGGAGGAGATCGAGGCATTGTTATGGAAGGATTTCTAGAAGATGTTTTTTGATAAATATTTTCTATGCACCCCTGACTTATGATGGAAAAGTACTTCCTTTCCCTCAAGAAAATAGATGACAAATCTATCGAAGCGTATGAGGAAAACTTCACAAGGCTTACACGATACACCTCTGGCTTTGCCATTACCCCTGAATTCATGGTTGACCGCTTCTTTGGTGGGTTGAAAACTAGTATATAGAAAGTGCTGGAGATTCGTGACTTCGACATCTATGAGGAAATTGTATGATGTGCACTTAAGGTTGAAATGGAGATTGGAGAAACTCATGGGTATCTTGGGGATAAGACGAGTAAGGTGGACTTCAATACTGTCAGTCTGATTGATAAATACAATGGTGCTAGGAAGATCCAGCACCCCACTTTCCAATGTTATGGAAAAAAGCACCCTATAAATTTCTTAAAGGGGGTGAGGAAATGCTTTAGGTGTGGGAGAGAAGGGAACCTAACTGTTAACTAATGATAAGAAAACCATGCGGCTGAAATAGAGGAGAAGAATGCTTTATTCAAACCCCAACACATTGTTTATTTCTACAAATAGAAAGAACTATGGAATCTTGCAAATCAGTGTCCTAGCCAAGGGTTTTCAGAGGCAACCAAAAACCTCTATGGCAGCAAGGGAGAGATTTTTCCATCACCACTACCGATGTGAACCCAAAAAATGAAGTTGTGACATGTACGCTAGTTATTAATTCAAGAATAGTGAATGTACTTTTTGAATCAGATTCCATGCATTTTTATATATCCCAAATGTTTATTAGAACAATCCCAGCACCACCAAAAATAATGTATGTAAAGATATCAGTGAGTATGAAAAATGGGGAAATCATTTAATCCCATGAATATAACTCATCCCCTGTCATAATCTATGGATTGAATTTATCAACGAACCTCGTCATAATCCCTTTGGTATAATTTGATGCACTTTTTGGCATGGATTGGATTTCCTTATATATATCCAACATAAATTGTAGTGAGAGGTAAATAACTCTCCATGTAGAGAATCAACCCCCGATTCTATACATGTGCATGGAGGAAGATGAATCTTCTTTAGCTCCATCATCTCAAGCATGGATATTACTTCCCTTTGAGAATGCGTATCTGGATCAGATGATTGACTCTAAGGAGTAAAACATCTTTAAAGACATGCCTATTGTAAGGGAATTCACTGAAGTGTTTCCTAAGGAATTGTCTAGTCATCCTCCAAGAAGAGATGTTTAATTCTCAATTGATATTATACTAGGGGTGTTTCCAATATCTAAGAATCCTTATAGAATCGATATACTGGAGCATGAGGAGTGGATGAAATAACAACTAGAGAATCTGGATAAAGGGTTTATACGCCCAAGTGCTTCACCTTGGGGTGCACCAGTCCTCTTCTTCAAGAAGAAGGATGGGTCAATGTGAATTTTCATCGAATATCGTGAGCTTAAAAATCACGATAAAGAACAAGTATCCTCACCCAAAAATCGATTACGTGTTCGACCAAATATGTGGAGGACAATACTTATCCAAGGTGGATTTGCGGTCGAGATATTATCAAGTAAGGGTGAGGAAGGAAAATATCACTAAGATTGATTTTCATACAAGATATTGGCACTATGAATTCATAGTAATGCCTTTAGGACTACCTAATGATCTATAAATATTCATGGACATGATGAATATAGTCTTTAGGGATTACCTCGAAAAAATTTCTGGTAGTCATTGTAGATGATATTCTGATATACTCCAAAACCAAGGAGTATCATGAGGAGCATCTAAGAACTATAATAGAGACCTTGCGAAAGGAGAATCTCTATGAAAAGTAAAAAACGTGTATGTTCTGGTTGAAGGAGGTCTCATTATTGGGCCATATCATCATAAGAAATGGGATATCTAGGGATCCATCCAAAATAGATGGAATTCAGGGATGATCGAGGCCAACATCAATAATAAATATCAATAGCTTCTTGGGGTTTGCTGGATATTATTGATGATTTTTTAGAAATTTCTCACGATTGTATAACCCTCTTATCAAACTAACATAGAATAGAGTAAAGTCTTCTTGGAGTGGTGATTGTGAAGAAAGCTTCAAGGAGATGAAAATGAGGCTTATCACTGTGCACATGATCACTTTACCCACAAGTGGAGAACTTTTTTTTGGTATTTAGCGATGCTTCAAAGAAGGGAATGGGCTATGTGTTGATGAAAAATGACAAAGTAATTACCTATGCTTCAGGGGAATTGAATTTTCTTGATCATAATTTTCCATCCCAAGATTTGGAGTTGGATGCGTTGATCTTCTCTTTAAATATTTAGAATCATTATCTCTTTGGAGAGAAGTGTGAAATATATACGGACCACAAAATCCTCAAGTATATATTCACAAAACAAGAGTTGTACATGCACTAATGAAGATGGTTAGATATAATCAATGACAATGAATGCTCAATCCATTACCACCTTGGGAAAGAGAACAAGGAGGTAGATTCTATAAGTAGAACGGACCTGATGATTCTATCATTGATGAAAATTGAGAAGGATCCAATATTCCTAAACATGATGAATATGGACATGGGAATAATAAAGAAGGGAACATCGTCAATACTTTCACAAATGATTTCTCAACCATATATTTTGGAAAAGTGAAAGGATGCTCAAAATGATGATGTGGGAATTCAGAAGAAATTTGAAGCTATCAGAAAAGGGAAATCCTCAGAGTTCAATGTTAATGAAGAATGAATTGTGATATTTGGGAAAAGAATATGTGTTCCATCAAGTCTAGAGCTGAAGAAGGAACTTTTGGATGATGAACACGGTTCAAATTTATCTATTCACTCAGGAAACACAAAGATGTATCGAGATCTACAAGAGCATTATTGGTGGGATAATATGAAGAAGGAGATCGTTGAGTATACATCAAAGTGCTTGGTGTGTCAGTAAGTGAAGGCAGAGAGGAAGAAGTCTACAGGCATGATGAAGCTATTTCCCATACTAGAATGGATATTGGAGAACATCACCATGGAATTTGTCACCGGACTTCCAAAGACATCTAAAGGCTACAATGCAATCTGGGTCATTGCGGATCATCTTACAAAGTCTGCACACATTATTTCAATTCAAGAGGATTTATCATTGGATCAACTAGAACAGATATATATCTAAGAAGTGGTAAGGATTCATGGAGTACACCTATATATTGTATCCGGTTGAGATACAAGATTCACCTCTATGTTTTGGAAGAGTCTTCAACATGCTATGGATACTGAACTGATCTTCAGTACGACCTATCATCCTCAAACTGATGGCCAATCTGAGCAAACTATTCAGAATCTAGAGGATATGTTAAGATCATGTTCTATGGACTTTAAAGGACGTTGTGACCATCATCTTCCACTGGTTGAATTTTACTACTATAATAGTTTACACTCGAGCATCTGAATGGAAAATTATGATGCCCTATATGGGAAGAGGTGCAGAACACCGGAATGTTGCGATGTAGTCAATGAACATAAGTTTTTAGGACCAGAAATGGTAGAAGAAATGGTGGAGAAGGTGAAAACCATTCAGCATCATGTGTAGGTATCCCAAAGATGACAAAAGCGTTATGCAGATAACCGTTGATGAGAGCATGAGTTTAATGTTGGAGACATGATATTTCTACACATATATCCTTGGAATAAGGTCATGAGGTTTTGAAATAATGGGAAGTTCTGTCCTTGCTAAATCTTCCCCTTCGAGATTATTGATTGTGTTGGTGTTGTGGCCTATCGACTAGAACATCCACCTACCATGGCCATAGTACGTGATGTCTTTCATGTATCCCTCTTAATGAAGTACATACCATACCCTTCACATGTGCTCTCTTTAGAGGTAGTACAACTAGAGGATGATCTTTCATATGAGGAGAAACCAGTGAAGATCTTAGGTCATAGACCAAAAGTTCTAAAAAATAAGACAATGCCCCTCGTCACGGTGTTGTGGAGACACCACATGTTTGAAGAAGTGAGGTGGGAATCAGAGGAAGTGATGAAGCAGAGTTACCCACATTTGTTTTAGAGTGGGAAAAGGAAATTTTTAGGGTGAAATTTCTTAAGGGGGAAGATTATAATGACCCAAACCTTCATTAATGAAAATTCCTCTTGATCTTATTAAATGTATACTTGGTTTTATAAAATGTGAACTTCATTGGTTTTATGTTTCTAGATTATAAAATACCATTATGAATTTTGACTATTGTTAATATAGATATTTAATAGTGATCACATGATTAGTACAAACGTATGGTTTAAACGAATCCAGTGTACCTAGACAAAGGAAGTGATGGCCTCATCCAGTAGACTTGCCCCATATGAAGCCCATTTGTCAGAGCTTGGAAAGGATGTGGCATCATTGGGCTTCACTCTAGACCATGACCAATATGAGCTTTAAAACGTTATTCTTGAGCGTCATATACTAGGGAGAAGTGGAAGTTAATAGAGATTACCACCCGAGCGATGTTATCCGAGCCACCCCAAGAGTTTGTCACCATATAACACCTTACCCTTCTGTCTTATGCTGGTGTTATAAGGGGTTATGTAACAAGACCCTAGCACTATTACTATGTACATTACTTTTTTATAAACAATGTTCATTTATTTTATTATTGTAACTTTGTAAATAGTTTTTAAGAAAATAGTATTTTTAGTTAATATTCAACTAAGAAATCTATTTTGATGAATTAAAGTATTTTTGATTTAAATAATATTTGATAAATATATTATTATTATTATTAAATTAATTTTTATTAAATATAATTTTTCGTATAATTTTACGAATGAAATTGTAATTTTTATCATGAATTGAAAGCTATTTTTGTCAAAACCCTTGAATTTTCGGTAAATGTTAGTATTTATTTTAAAAGTAACAAATTCACATATTTATAAAATTATTTAGACAAAATGAATATTTTTTTGGAATTAGGATGTCTAAATTATCCAATGGTGAATTTTTCATAATTTTCTAAGACGGTCGAATTTTTGGTTAAAAATTAAATACCATTTAAATATATAATTTGTTTTATAACATCATAATGACCCAATAGTGATGTAATGAAATAATATAAACATTATGTTCAGAAAATATATGTTTTAACACTAAAATAATGTGATTTTGGGTTCTTTTTATTTATTTTATAAATCATTAGGGGAATCTTCAAGGCTTATAAAACATTTTGTCTTTTTAAATTGTTTTCCTTGAGAGTGTGACTCACTTCCACATAAGCAACCCTATTATTTTAAGAATTTCGGCCATTGGCCAAATAAAATTTTGTTTTATACTCCCCTTGGAAAAATAAATGGGAAAAAACCATGGGATGGTTTGTTGTTTTGATTAGTTTTATGTGAGGTGTCCCAAACCTAAATAATAAAGAATTCCCTCTCCTTTCCTATATAAACCCACCAAAAGTCCCACTTCATTTTACCTAAAAGCCTTTGGATTTTGACCAACCCTTTCCCTCGTCTCTCTATAACCCTCCCATGTTTCCCCAAGCCTTTGGTATCACACTTCCAAGTATGGGATTTCTTCCTTTCTCATTTTTGTCCATTTTTCATTAAGTTGTTATGACATCTTTTCAATTACTAATGTTGGGGTATGATTTCTCACCTCCCCCATACTACCCTATTTAAGTTTGTATGATGAGAGACCCATTTCTATCTCATTAATTACTCCCATGTACACTCTTTACAATACCGAAATTCCGTGATGAATTTCTCTCTCCTCTTTTACATCCAAGTAATTCATTTGTATTATGAATTTAAACTCTATTACGTTTGTGGTACATGTATCTATATGACCCCCTAACTGTCCATTTCATATACATGTTATTAGGCACCCATTTCTCTCTCATCAACCAATTTCATGAATCCCTATGTCATGTCAATATGCTTCTGAGATTTCACCTCATTTTTCCAAGCCAAGATCATTGTGTAGAGACTACCATACCCATGTGTCTATCAAGGGTATTCACCTTTATAAACTTATACATATTGTATTGTGCATTCATGTATTTATTACACATTACATAATCGTGTAATAACTTATGATGTTGATTTATTCCTTGTTATATGATCTATGTGGAACACTTACTAATGAAATGAAATGATTAAGATGGGTTCCCCCTGATAGTGCTCCAATGAATTGGGTAATGTATAGTATCATGATATGTCATGTGCAATGGGTGTTGACACATGCTAATTCATGTGCAATGAGTATTTAGTTTTGCATCATGTTCAATCAGGGTTTAATCATTCTCTATTGCAATGAGCCTTGGCTCATGCTAATTCCATGTTAAGTGTTGTTGCCACATTTCAATGTTATGATTATCATTCTTTATCATTCCTTTATGTTCATGTTTCTCTTGTGCTCCATTGATATGCATTTTTTCTAACATGTATTTTATTCCTCATGTTATTCAATGTTTATTCCCTTACGGGGCTTTGTAGCTCACCATTTTCTTATGAATGTCCTCAGGTTATCCCATGAAATTCTAAGTACGAGGGAATGTACCGGTCATGTAAAGGAAGTTTTCAAAAAAGATGTTGTCTGTTTTATGTTATAAGATGTTATGTAATGTTTATAAGCCCAAAAGACACTAGTCCTATTTATCTTATATGTTGTATCAAGTGAATATTTTATATAATAAATCAGGTTTAAGTGTGTAATAAAAAAAGGGGTTGTTATACAAACCCTAAGAGGAAGACTACATCCACTAAAACACTCTTATGGAAGATACCTCTAAAACATAACCAAACTACTACCAATTACCTTTTTAAGATCTAAACCATGATCCTCCCACAAAACGCATCCTCAAAAAAACATCTTGAACACTAGAGATGCCTCTCATATAGAGTCCCACCACTAGATGAAGAAAATGTGGCACCATCCTCCTCTATCAAAACCAAATTTTTCCAACCAATCCTTCCATTTTAACTTGGTATTCAAGATAGAGACATGTTGGTAAACAATTTCTTCAGATTTATTAAAGAGTTATATTTATTTTGAGAATATATGTTCCATTTATTTTCATAAAACATAAATTCTTAAATTTCAAAACCATTCAGTACAATCTCAAAAAACCATAATTTGCTACAAGGTTTTATTGAATGGAGAAGAACTAAACCATGATATTCCAAATTAGATAAATCTAAATCAAAGACTGGGAAAAATTAATGAATCTTGGGATATTTCTACCATTGGTTTCCTTAAAACATCACACCTAAAATAGATAAACTCTTTATATGTATAAAACATTGAACCACTCAACCCCAAAGCACAAAGATGTGTCCAAGCCTTAAAAGATCACCTCAATATCTTCATTCATGAATCTCAATACACATATCCTAGAGAATTAAAATCTACCTCTCTAAAAATTTTGGATGGATCTTTACCAAAATCTTATTTCATAGACAAACCCTTCTGTATGATCTCCATGAGATCACTCACCACATCCCAATATTTCAACTAAAAATCATGATAGATCATTGAATCTCTAGTCACAAACTGTGTAATTGTTTTTGGTCATGTCCTCTCTCCAAAATCAAAAAACATTTAAATCAACTAAGCGAGTCCATAAAAAGGACCCCATAGTTGTTCACAATCTCATCTATCTTCTAAATATCCTAAATCTTTTTCAAATGATCATTCATTTACACTTAGTAAAGGAAACATTTCTTGAATAATTTATGAAATTTTCCCCAATACAACTCTCTTGGATCATAATAATTCATCTCCCACTACTTTTGTGCAACCTTTTTATATAATACAATAGATAAAGCAACACAGAATTCATTTGGGGCCTTCACCAACCCAATATCAACCTAAAACTCTTCCAACCAATCCTAAACATTGGGACTAGAGGACCCACCAAAGAACATCAGAACATCCTTCCACTATAATTTAAATGGGGATATATCTCAAGATATCTCTTCCTTTATACATTCCAAACCATGATGGTGTTTCAATGGGATATATTTATACCAAGAAACAAATAGTTTAGAGTAATCCACAAAATACATACAATCAACATAAAAAATGCATCAACACATCACAAGAATCACATCAATCCAAGAAAAATATTCCACAAAACACTCCACACAACCACATCACCACCATCCATCAGGTTCAATGCTACACCATCTCACATCATCCAAAAACCACCTCTCTTACACATAATCATTCACATCACTACGTATACTTCTACATATATATCTTAATCCAACAACTACCATAACAATAATATAACACTACCTAAAGCCCACAAATCAAGGTAATTCACCCACTACATAATCATATAGTTCACTTTGGGTGTGCTTAACTCACACACATGGTTTTAAAACGTTTCATATATATAACATATCTTTATAGGAGGGGTTTAACTTTATTTATATTATGGAATCCATAATACACATCACTATCATAAAATTAATCACGATAAATCCATATAAACAATATATAACTACCAATAATTCATGGCAATAGTTTTGGTGTGGAAAGAAAGTTCATACTAATTAATGTCAATATTTTACAAAAATTTCCATTAATAACATTAAGTGGTAAAACATTTATGATATGTGGGTGATTCAATAAATCTAATCATATCTCAACACATATTTATATTATTGGTACATGTTCATAATAATAAGAAATGGCATATCAATAATCATGTACTTCCCATGCTATGAAAAATAACAATTCATGACATAGACTTCATTATAATTAATATTCTTCATAAAAAGACTCAAAAACATCATTTTATACTTTGAAACCAAGTTCTAAGAAAGGAATATCAACCCCTCAATACAGTAATCAACAGAGAATGAAACCAAAAACAACAGTCAACATTTTTGAATCATTTTTAGGGGAATAGTCTTGCATTGAATCTAAATAACACTAATATAATACCATGTTAATGGAAAAAACATCACATGTTGTGGAACTATATATAATCCTTGTAATACTGGAATACGAAACTTGATCACTATGGAAAAATCCATCTGATAGAACAAAAAATTCACATGGTACATTCTCTTACATTATATTAACCATTCCAAAATTAATCATATCTTAATAATTTTACCACACTAGAAAAATTATTTAAAATTTTAAAAAAATTATTTTGGTTAAAAAATATATCTACACAAGTTGTATCACAATATTCCATGATTGTAATACTCGAACCAAATATTCCTTAAACATTTCATCACTCGGGAAAACATGTTTATACGCTATAGTAATTGTAACAAGATTTTACTTCCATATTTAAATAAAACATGATCGTTACATAACATGGTTTCATATTATAAATATACTATTATAAACATAATATATGCTCAAAATTTATATACCAGTAATTTCATAACAATATATAGAAAAAATTTCAACTTTAGACACACTCCAAAGAATAAACTTCTCATGGAATAACATGTAAGGCACAAATATTTCAGCACTATGAATTTTATTATCAGTATATGAAAAGAAAATGTTCAATCATGTAAATATTACAAAATCTAAATGGGTTACCAAAAATCAAACATATAATTTTAAAAAAAATTAAAAAAATTAAAATATAGTATTATAATAAATTCCTAACACACACTTACAACATATAAATGGATTAAAACTATAAAATTTTGGTCATGACATAAAAGAAGGAGAAATTTATTCATGTCAATGATTTAAAATTTTAAATAAATTATTAATAATCATGTTGGTAATTTTTTAAAAATTTCATAATTTAAATGTATAGAACCTAGTTTTATAATATGTTTATAAAAAATTCTTATGATACATCACAAATAAAAAAACACATGGAATATCAAATTGAATGGGAATTAGATGACAACTTATAATGGTTATAAAGAAATAATTTTAGAATGGATGTATGAAATATTATCATGGTAAAATGTTGCATAATGGTTTTCAATAATTAAGGTGTTACTCACAACTAGATACCCTAAGCATGCTTCAGTGTCAATTTGAATCATTAGGAAAACTGGTTAACATGATATACATTTTAACAATGGATTTTTTTGAAGTGTATGTCATATAAGGAAATGTAATAACTTGTTTATAGTATCAAAAAGGATTAAAAATAATTCTATATTATAGTTAATCACCAATTCACTATTTTATTTCACATCATGGGACTAATTTAGCAAACAATAATAGTTTATTGGTAACTACAGCATGTGTAATGTAAAAAAATGCCTAAAATTTCTTGATGTAAATGATAATGCATCCAATGACCATGATGCGCTCACCTCCCTATAATATCTATTCTGAAATTCTATCACCTCCAACGAAACATATTTAGTTTTTTGTAAATGTCATTGAGTTGGATCATTGTGGGGTCCAAAAATTACATTTCTTAGTAGGTCTACTTTTCCTATGTCACATGTCAGACGTGATTTTAATCATTTTTGTAAGATTCCCAGGTCATCCTCACATGTTCTTAACTTCAATACCCATTCTATCTCTCAAAAAAATCCTATGATACCACTTGGTCACAACCTACCCCCATTGAAAATCTCTCATGGGTTGGTAATAAAGATGAGTGTGACCCACAAGGCCTTGTACTAATAGGTCCCAGATTAGTTATTATAATTGAGGGTATAAAACACAAATATGGGTGTAATTTCCTTAATTCCTAGAAAAGAAGATATAAACAACCACCAAACCAACTCCATACAATAAGATAAATCTATAATATTTCACAAAAATAAATGAAACTATATAAAAAGATGCAATACTTCAAAAATAAAACACAGAAGGACACATAAGATCCAATCAAGCTCCCCAAAAATTAGCTCCCAACATCGATGATATATCCTATAAACACTAGAATATCTTGGTGGGTGATCACTTGAGAGTACTTAGTAGGGTCATACCTATAAAATGATCCAAATTTTTGTGAAATAAATTTTAAATAATTATCAGGAATGAAATTATCCCACAAGAATAATAAAATACATATACATAATCTAACTTAAAATATAATAATGTATAACTATAAGTCAACAAGAAAAAAAGAACAAGAAACACATTCACTAAGGGTCCTTGGTCACCAAACCGACTAACTGACTTTTAAATATGTAACTCTCTTTACTATTTCAAATATCCTTGAAGAATCATTGTCACCATAATTACAATAAAAACATCCAAAATCCCACAACAACCTTTGGATTGAAATACATATTCATCTTAACTCTAACATGCCTGCTAAGATAATATCCCCTAAAACTGATAGTGAGATGATAGTATCACCTCACCACTAAGTATAAGGACATGATTATGAAACGTTTCCATTAACAAATCATCAACGAACATGTCATACATCCAAAAGCACATCCTTGTGTCTCCACATATCTATATCAAAAACATGTCATTATCACAACTGCATCTCTACAAACACCATAATTTATTATATCCTAGACACCTGTCCACTTAGAAATGTAAACATGAAAGACATCAACCATGTGTCCTCATTTCATGAACATCCACGAACAAAATTATACCATTAATTTGAGTAGGGTATGATGAAATGTAGATCATCTACCACAATCCCTCCCCCAACCACACATAACCCATAATAAGAACCACACCATCCACTCATCAATCATAACATCTGAGGAAATATAATTGACACCTATCACAACCCATGTGTATATTCCAACCACAATCTATTAAAAACCATTTAAATTCAACAGTATCATCTCCCCTTCTCCATAACGGTTTCCATAATAACAAAAAAATAGCATACCAATCTGGAAATAACAATATATTCTAAATAATAAAAACATCATCCAAAAGTAAAAACATGATTCATTAAGTTCAATAATCCAATAAAATATTCATTCCACTCATCCATCATTTCACATACAATTTCAAAAAATTCAACCATCCTCTATCACATTAATATACTATATTCACACATCCCACCATTAAATTTTTTTAACATTTATGATTTTAATTAATGACATATTCTCTTTCTAGTTAATATTGGTAAAATTTATATTCTCAACCTTGATCTCATTATTACATCGTGGAAATTCTAAAAGAGTATCTTTTTATTTGATAGAATGTATGACACACAACAAAAAATGTGGAAAGGAATATAAACTCTTTAGAATTTATTTTTTATTTAATATTTTAAATAAATTTAATATATTATATATATTGTAATACAAGAAATTATGAGTTATCTTGCGCTACAGGCAACTAATACTTTCTTTGATAGATTTAATTACATGCAAGATTGAGTTTTACTTAACACTAATGTTATAATTTAAAATAATAATATATAAACTAGCTGTTAAAATCAGTGTTATGAATAGGATTAACTAAATTATGAAAATATATGTTTAAATAAATATAAAATGAATTAATTTGTATTCAATTTATTATAAATGAATATAAAAACCAATTGAATATAAAGGAAATATTTTTATACTTACATATATGTTTTATCCTAATAAATTAAATTAATTACTATTAGAGAATGATATTAATGATATATATAAATACATATTATACTCAATAATTTTTTTTTATATTCATCCAACAGGGTTGATAAGCCTAAGATAAGAATAAATCTAGTTTTATTCTTAAAAATTGTATTTTTCAAAAAAGACAATTCAGTGTCCTTTTAATGGTTACCCTATTTTAAATCAGTTTTTTTAAAATTTTATAAATATAATATGAAAAATAAAATTAATTTTTAATATAAAAAACATAATTATGTGAGGGTGGATTTTTTTTATTTATCATTGAAGTTTAATTTTTATAATGAATAGTTAAAAATAATAAATTTTAATTCAAGACAGATTTTTAACCTAATATATTTACATCAATAAATTATATTTTAAATTTATTTTAAAGTATAATTATATCAAATATACATATATTAATCCAATTCATCTTATTGGAATTAATTTCACTTGTAAATTTGATATAAATTCATAGTAATCATTTAATCATTTATACTTTAAAAACCCTCTTTATCGTCCTATCTGAGGGTTTAATTTTAAATTAATTTTCCCCTTATATGTTTGGAATATTGAAAATTGGATTCCATATTTTGAATCAGAATAATTAATAATATATCATAAGATTGAAATATTTTTTGACCAAAAATATTTGTGAAATTAATCATAATTAATTTCAGCAATTTAGACCAAAATTAAACAATGGACTAAACCTTAAACATTAAACCCAAAATGTACAATAAAATTTGTAAAAATAACTTTTATAGATATATTTTTATCCTATAATATCTTTTATTGAATTTTTTTTATTGCATCCATTTTACATCGGGAAAATTTGGGTGGAATTCCCTTTTTAGAAATTTACAAAAATGCCACTCCACCTCTACTCGAAAAAGGCATCCACCCTCTTATTTATTCATAATTATCAAGGCATTTAGATCACCCAAAATCTGACCAAATAATATCCAAAAATAAATCCCTTAATTATATAATCCTCTCATTGGGAATAAATAAATCCCATGAATCCTTTTGATTTAATCTTAAAGGAGTTACCCGAATAAGAGGAAACATTCTTCAATGATCACATTTCTTTTATTTACTTCTCCACCATTGAATTTTTTTTATATAAGTTTTGTATTTTAAAATAATTATCAAAAATATATTTATTTGTTTTTATTTAATTGGTTTCCCTACACCTACACATACATCCATTAAATGGGTAATGAACATACTATTTATGTGTATAGTGAACTATCACTCATGAAATGATGTCGTTTGTTTTTCCTTTACCACCTATCATGGTTGGGAATTATGATTTAAAACATATATATATATATATATATTATATGTGTGATATTTATTTTTTCTTAATACTTATTTAAGTTTTTATATAACATATACCATTATGTTTTCCATTTAATCGGAATATGATATCATCCTTTTTGGAATTGTAGACTACTGCCTCATCAAAGCGATGTGATTCGGTCACCCTATACATGGAATTTATAAAGGATGGTTTTAATAAAAATATTTTATATATATGAAATAAATTTGATACTATAATTAAATTATATGTATATATAATTTAATTTTAATTCTTTTAAAAATGATTAGGAAATGGAAGTAGAGTTCATGTTTACATACAACCTACCGTCTCCAGGGATGGTGCATTTCATTTCCATTCTCTAAATAGTATAGATTATTATAAATAAATATGTAATGAATATATATGATATTTAAATAATTTTTTTAATTCTTTAGATGATTAAATCGTGATCTAATTAATAATTACAATACGTACGCAATCAAAACATACTCGAAAAACTAGGAAATTAACACCTGAAATAGTAAAAATAATCAAATATTAAAAACAAATGGGTAATAAAATATTATGAGAACATAATATATGATATTATAAATTTTATTATGGTAATGTTATAAGTTATTATCATTCTTAATACCATTATACATGAGTTTAAAGGACGTTCATCCAAAAAAGAAACCCAAGGTGAGGGATTTTCATTTCACTTTTTACATATGTTAGATAATTGTCATATTCACCACATACTTATATTGTGTGGTTTATACACTACCCAATTTTATATATTATATCATGAATAATTTTATATTAATTGTATTTTTAGTTTCAATTTTAATTATTTATACTAATGGGATTTGAATTAAAATTTACTAAGTGGTAAATAATTTCATAACTCAATTCCTTTTCATTAGTTTATATTACTTCCTCAATGACATTAATATAATATGATTATGTTTATAAAAGAATTAAATATATATCAATGAAATTAAACTTATTTTATGTGTACATATAATTTATACACTGAATATATTCATTAATTAATTCTCTTTTCATCATTATGATCATTTTAAGGGTTTATTTCACAATCTCATTATAATCGAGATTTTTTTATATTGAAATTCTAAAAGGAATTTATATGACAAATTTTCTTCAAACCCTTTAATTTTCTTATACTATGGTTATTAATTAACTTTTTCAAGTAATAGTATAAACTTTATACTCTTTATTACTCAAAATGTTTTTGAAAATGTTTTTTTGAATACCCGAATAAATTTATTTTTTTAGTTAGAGAACCTTTTTTCTTCTAAAAACTATGTTTAAAAAAATATTTTTAACCTTTTAAAACGATTTATCAAATTCATTTTCACCCTTTACATAATATTTTATTTTTTTTAAAGTTATTTTCATAGAAAATATTTTCCCAATATTTTTTCAAAACAAAGGATATTTTCATCAAGAATGTTTTAGAAATATATTTTCATAGCATTTATATTCATTAATGAAAAAAAATGCCTTTATTTTTAATCCACCTTGGATATTTGTTATTGATACAATCTTTATTCATCCTCTTGATTTTTTTGATTGATTTTAAAAATTATAGTATTGATATTCACTTTTTTTGACTTATTTTGGTAGTCCCCTTGAAATATTCAATTTATTATGATCATTATACATTGAATTTTCCTCAATTGTCCATATCATTTATCATGGATATGATCATTTACTAAAAAATATACCTTTTTTACACTTGGTTTTTACATTGAAAATTATTGTTTATTGTGTAAATGAAGATAAAATTGTATCCTTAACTCAATATGGATATTTGATAAGGTAGATTATTTTTCAATTAAATGGATTATTTGATATATAAGGAATGATTTATAAATGAAACATATGGGTCAGGGATAATTTAAATTAATCCCCTTGATGAATCAATAGTCTCATCAGATAAAATCACAAGGCAAAAAAACCCTTTGAGTTTGTTTCCAAGAAGAATGGATAGGTTTCTACCGATTTATTTAAATAATATTGTGAAAGGTATTTATAGTAGAATACTAAACTGTCTAGTGAAATGTATTGATGGTAAAGGTACCATGTTTTTCGGAAACATGACATCCACTAATTGAGCACTTCATTTATTTAGAATTTTGTAATAGTTATTATCCATGATATTTTTTTCTTTTAAAATATCTATGGATGAATTTCCTTCTCAACTCTTTGACTAAATTCCATGTGTTATTGTTATTTGGCATTCCATATTGATTATTCCTTATCATGATATTTTAAATGTTATTTGTTTCCATTTATTACCATTCCATATTTTTTATATATTTCTTTCTCAGTTTATTGATTATATTTTATGTGTGTTCAGTTATTTACATTTCAATATTGTTTACACAATCCCTATCAGTTTATTGATTATATAGAATGTGTGTTTATTTATTTATATTACCATACTGATTATGTTCATTGATTCCTTATTTATTCCACTATACATTTCTATTACGAAACATTTGAGTTCACCCTTATTTTTTATGTTTCCCTAGGATTCCATGATGTTTACTAAGAAATATATTCATTGATATGATACATGTGAATAAATTAATCCTCCAAATAAAAACATTATATTGTAATTAATCTATTAAATTTTCATACAACACTCATGTATGTATCTAGTTTACCAATACTACTAAAATATTTGGTTTTTCTAGGATTGATTCCTTATAATCATGCCAATGTAATTGTAGTTGACACAGTGTTTGGGGTTACTGGGGTCGGTTCACTACACCCATTATCTTCTCATCCTATAAAATGGTTCATCAAAAACTTAACAAAATAAAAGAAGCAAACAGAACTGGCAACATAACAACATTCAATTAAATAATTCTATATTGCTACTCTCATATTATGATAAAGTAACATTGTAGAAATCTCTGTATGAAACATAATTAAATTCATTAACATAGATTCTATGTTTTATTTTCTAGAATATTTTTCCTCATTACCTTATTTATGTAATAAATTTGTTTACATGGGTGGCATGGTTTCCAATGACAATAATAGCAAGAAGCCAAAACAATAAACACCAATCATATAGTTGTTACTTAAAATAGAATGAAAATTATAATTCATATCCAAATCCCCATAATTGGTTTATCATCACTATTAAATTAAAATATTCTTAGAGGATATGTTTTTTATGTAATCTCAACTTTCTTATAAACTAGAACATCCAATGATATCATAATAATATACATCGGAGAAAACAAAAAAAATAATATTCAATCATATTAATTATAAAAGATATAATATAAGTATTAGGATCCCCTACCACAATCAAGGTTTAACAAACTATTTTGTGAATACAAGGGGAAGAGAGGACACCCACAAATCTAGAAACACACTAAATAGGGAACAAAAATCTAGAACACACAACAAATAATCAACCATTATCTATAAAATCACCCAAACCAGTCATTCCCAAAACTAAAACCCTCAATATATGAGGAACACGAGAATAACTTGGAATAAAACAGAGGAATAATGGGAGGTAATTCACCTAAAATTCCCAAGGATCAATCTCACAAGGCTGTGGTTTAATAATTGTGAAGGGGGTTAAAATACTTTAGATGGATTCAATTGGATGATCCATGAACCAATAAAAAAAGTGGAATAATGGTGGGGTTCAAGGGGGTTCATAAATTCATAGGCAATATGAAAAACATAAAATCGTGATAAATTTTTCTACCCCACAATGAAAATGGGATAGTGTGGGAGAAGACCATGGTGCAAGGGAAGCGACCACATCACAGTATGTCCAGTCAAAACTACATCTGAGAAACATAAACTGGTCTATAATGAGATATTATAAAATAATAAAAGGGACTATTCCACAAGGTAACCACCAAGCCATAGAATTCTAAATCTAAAGAATAAGGACACAGTACAACCCATATTCATGATGTAATAAACATAAAATTGATTGAACAAAAAAATATCACCTATCCATGACTCCATATAACAGCCTACATTGTAACTCCAATGACTATAGTATCTCAAATTCATTTTCTACTTTATTACATTGATATAAGATAAAGTGAATTGCATCCAGAAAGACCGAACAGTTTAGAATTCTAGGTAAATTGGATACATACATAAAATTGAAAATACATTTTTAAACATAAAATAAACAATAATTTTCATTGATAAATCCATTATTCCCCTTTGTGTATCCCTACATATCAATCAAAAAACACTTCCTCATATCCTGGGTAAACTAAAAAAATAAGAAGGGGGTTATCTCAGATGCTCAGTAAGGGTATACATATTATTGAATATATTAATAAATAGGGAATAATAAATATAGAAAGGTAAATAACTTAATACCTTGTCATTAAATAAATAACATAATCTTAATATGAAAAAAATAAATTATGATCAAATAATTCCATAAATATAATAACATGAGCATTATACTTAACTATATATATTATAACTAATCTAATAACCAAATGTAATATCAATAATTGAATTCATAAGGATGGAATACATAGTTTTGAACATATAAAACAAATTTTTAAGTATTGGTTCCATGATTCTAATACCATTATAGCCTTATTCGAAGACATATATATATAAATGTGTAACAACTCAACCAAAAAACAATCTAGTTTGTCTCATTAGACCTACTTATTTATCAAGGCACTATAGGGGATCTCACCCATAATGAACCAAGTCTAATTCCTTCCTCGTATTATTTTTTTTAAAAAAAATCAATATAAATTTTCATATCGGAAAACTAGAATATAAAATGTTACCAATTACCTCACTAAATAAACATAATCGTAAACCAGCTAGAGTAATATGAACGGTATTAAATTGGTACACCCCTAGTCAAAATGATCATAAACCATCCAAATAATGAATAAGTATGATATCAGTATAACATATACCTAGTGGATCATAATTACAATTAGTTTTTTATATTGTTGATGAATATAAATACAAAAAAAATATCCTTAAAAACATTAGTGAGGTAAATGAATTTTTCATTTTCAAAATTCCCTTCTAAAAAAACCAGAATATATTTTTAAAATTACCTTGAAATTTTCTAAAATAATTTTAAAACATTGAGTGTTCATGATGGAGGGAAATTAATTTCATGTAATCCACGTTAAAATGAAGATTCCTATAACATTTTCGGTTAAATCCAAACATTCATTGTTTTAAAAAAGACATAAATATTACATTAAATAAATAAAAAATAAAAAATTGGTATAAATAAATTTAATAAATCATTTTTAAAATTTATAAAAAATAAAAAAAATAGATTACATGGGTTTTGATGAAAAAATATTTTTGACCGAAGAGAGAAATAAATGTGGATTTTCATAAAAACATTTTCTCAATCATTTTAGGAAAAAAAAGAGTGGTAAAATGGTATTAATTCTTCAAAAGTTCATAAATAACAAGAGGATAATAAAATATATTTATTTCAATATATAATTATCATATAATTCTCCCATGGGATACATAAACATAAACAGTCCAGAATAATGATAAGATTGTGAAATAAACCATTACTACATCGGTAACTTTAATATAATATCCCCCATGATATAAATTAAGATAAATTATTCATTAAATACATATAATTCAAATGAATACATGATATAAAATAAAAAAAGTAAATTATATACATCATACAAAATAAATAAGTGGTGAATATGGAGTATGTATCATGGAAGAAAAAGTGAGATGAGAAACCCTTACCTTGAGTCTGACTTTTCGTTTACATTCCTTATCGTACCAAATAATAATATTGTGTTAATTATTTACATTAATAATTTTTTTATTAATGTTTATTATTCATTTTATTTCACTTTTTATCATGTTATATATGATAACTTAATCAATTAAGTTTAATTTGGATGTTTTAATGACATTTTGGCTTATGTTCTAACAAAAACATTGGTGGGCTGACTATGGTCCAAGAGGTAATTATTTAAAAATATAAATAATAATAATAATAAAATAATTATAATATTTATACATTAATTATAATTTTAAAATCAGTCATGAAATAGTTTCATGAGAAATAACTATGTTACAATCATGGAGATGGTAGGTCGTACGTACACATGAGGAATTTCCCATTTTTCAATGATCATTATAGAAAGATGTTAAGTCATATTTTATCTTTATATAAATATTAAAATATCATATATACCCTATTATTTATTTAAATATAATTATATATATCATCCATGTGGTTTGGTGATTAAAATATATTTGTATCGCTTTATGAAGGTGGTAGTCAATACATGCACAAATGGCATTATCATTTTTCAGTGTAAGAAATTAAATGATATATAATATTTTAATAATGATAAATATATAATAAATATCATAATTATGCAATTAATATTACATATATTCATTAATATTATACTTATTACATTCTATATAAGGTGTTAGTGAAAAATGAATCACATCGTTTCATGAGACTGTAGTCCAACATACACACGAGCAACATTATTGTATCCCCTATGGAATAGAAAGTAAAAAATATTATATGTTATATAATGACTCCATAGGTATAATTATGTTATAAATATCATATATATAATTTATATAAACTATCATTCACAACTGTGAGAGGTTTTAATAGAAAAATGAATGACATCGGTTCATAAGGCAGTTGTCTACCGTGCACACGAATGATGATTTCGTAACCCATTTGATGGAAATGAGGATGATTCTAGATCATTAACGTAAATTGAAAAAAATTATTATATTTAATATAATAATTTTATTATCTCGTCATCTTTTAATAATAATTGAAGGATGTGGAGGAACAAATAAAACAAAAAATGCATAGTTAAGAATTTTACCACTTGTCGGACGAACTATTTAGAATTATACCTAAATTATTCTTAGAATAGATTCATGTAAAACCCATTGATTTAATGATGAGTTTATGTATGTTTTTAAGTTATTTGGATATATATTTTCCAACCAAAGATTTCTTTATGCTGTGAAGAATAAAGGAGATGGGTGGCCTTTTATATGTGAGGTGAGTGGCTGACTTATAATATTTGAAAAGATAAATGTGTACCCATATTTTTTAGATTAAACAGGGTCTAGAAATTTTTATCAATCCTTAAACATTAAAGTTTTGAATGTGTCCATAAAATATATTTTATATTTTTATTCATTTTGACCCTTTTACTTTTTTTACCCTTGGTTAATTCATTTATACCTTAACCGTGATAATTAATTTTTATAATTTTCACTATTCATTATAATAAAAAATTAAGAAGAAATTTTTATATATATAAATTATTATGGTTAAAAATATGTATTCTTTTTTTTTTAATTCTTTTCATATAATAGTATAATTTTAATTCTAAATTAATCTCTCCGACATAACGAGAATGTGGGTTTTCAAAGAGAAAATATTCAAAAGTTTTCAATGTTTTTATAAAAACATTTAATATTAAAATGATTATAATGAAGTAAATTTGATTAAAAGATAGATAATTTAACCAATTTAATTTTTAAAAAAAATTAAATTATACTTTAACTTTATAAATAATTTAAATGAAAATGCAGTTTTCAACTAAATTTCAGTATTTTTTACCATTCATCAAAAAATACAACATTATAGAAAAAACGAAAACAATCCACTTAACATAATTTTAAGATTTAGATTTCAAAAAATAATTTTACTTTTCCAAATATATTTTATAAAATTTTTAAAAATTAATTATAATTTTTCTGCGCAATGCACTAGTATACATCCTTTTAGAAAATTAATGTTTTTCAGAAGATGTTTTTTCATTCAAATGGTTCTAGAATTATCACTAATAAATAGATATAGATTTTATTTATATTATTAAATTTTAAACTATATAATTTTTTATAATTTAGTTAGTACTATTCATACCTACCAACATAACAGTTATGTTATAGTGGTAATGTTCAAATAATAATATTTTAAGAGAGATTCATAGTTTTTTTCAAACTTGGTGTTGCGTGCATTGCTAGAAATTGAAGTAATTTAATTTGTTTAAATATAAATATATCAAAATGTATTGGTTTGTTATGTTATATTCTAAACTCTGTGATGTGTATCATATATTCTATCGAATATGATGTTTCTATTTTAAAAATCTTGGGCTATAACATTCTACCCCCATAAATAAATTGAACCCTCATAATTTAATGTGGATCTCAGTAATCAAGGGTTTTTCATTTGAAAATAAACTTCTCGGTGTCCTAGATCATGATAAGGGATAGTAAAATATACTCTTGATAATAGAGAATGATAGGTATGAAGTTCATATAGAATAATCACACAACTAGGTTTCTACGTAGGAGAACTTAGGTGGGAAGTAAAGATATGGAAAAATATTGATGCAGTGTGAAATAGATATTTGATCCCAATAAAGTGAATGATCTTGTGAAAATCAATAATGAAAAAACCATAAAACTATTAATTGTGAAAAAGTCCATTTATATCATTAGAAATTATAGTATTTGGATAACACATTATTTTAAAATCCTTTTCCCTAATTTGAATAATTTTCTTGAGAATATATACTTATATTATTTCATTCCATTTCACAATCATAATCTCAAACATTGGATGTGACTTGATCAATTTCCACTTTATCTCTAACTCAAATAAATGACTATCCAAAAATTAATTTTTTATGCCTAAAGCATGGATATTCACATTTAGTGGATCATAAGATCCATAATAGAATGATAAGTCATTCCTTTAATCTATAGTTATTATTATAACAAAATGGTTAGTACAGGTTATCGAATATTCATAAATCTTCATATGGTGAAGTAATACATCAATCTATAAATACTTTTATAAATTTAAACTAAAATAATTTCATAAATGTTTAACCTTATAACCCATTCAAAATATTAACATCAAAAACTTTAGAAATATGGTAACAAAATTTTAAAAATTAAATTATCATTACTCACCTAAACAACATGATAATTATCTTTATTTCTATATACCGAATATGTGAATACCATCATTTGTATTCTATTGAAACAAGGTAATAACCCAAATTACAATAAAACCTCTTTTAAGAGAAGCATGCTTACTTATTATTTAAATAAGACAATAATTATTGGATTAATTCCTTACATAAACAAAATTATAACTCCATCAATGGCCGTATAAACAAATTTATCAACAAATCATTAATCAGTTCCAAGGTATTAGTACTATCTAATTTATTTTACCATATCAATAATTTATTTTTTCCAATATATTTATCTCAGAACCAGGAACATATTAATTATTAAATTTACCTCAGTCATGTGTTTTTTAAGAGGTTCAACATGTCACAGAAAAATTTTCTTAGTCATCATTTTCTTTCAATATATTATCTCAAATACTTTATGTAATGGTACTACAGTACAACCCTTATATATTTCATGATTCTAATAATGATAACGTCACTAATAAAATTCTTTTAAAACATATTTCATGGATATAAATACACATGAACAGTAACCATTCATGTTTATCTTTAATAATATCAAATGTTTATCCTTAATCTATTATCTTGTTTTGAGGTATATTTTCTTGATGCTTCAGGCATTCATTTCTATATTTCCCCATATTATTATTATGGAAGCATTATGAATTTGAGGATTCTCTCATTCACATGAAATTAGGATCATTTTTGTCTTTTTCTCCACACTTTTAAAAAAACTCCTTTTCCTTTTAATCATGTACCTATGTCTTTCCTTCCATGAGTATCACATGTTTGAAAATCATCCTTTACAATCATCCCATTATCCAATTTTTTCTCTATCATCATCTTATTCTCTTTCATTCCTTGAAATACTAAGACTTAGTGAATTTTTTATATATGATACCATATGGTATTATATCCTTGTATGATGATAATGTTTGTGAGAATAGTTCCCTTTCAAAGGATTGACTTAATCCCATAAAATAAATACTCAATGATTATTTTTTGATTATGTACATATTCCAATATATTCCTTTATAACATTATAAAATTATATTTAGACATCGAAACATTTTCCACTTGTCAATTTATTTGATTCAAGATTAATCTTTTTATATAAACTCATTTCTCATAAGGAGAATGTTTTTACAAGAAGAGGACATTGAAATCCTTCCATTCCATATTTTGAAATTTATTTTTCATCCTTAGTGTTTTTAATTAACGACTACCATTGATTCACATCTACTAAGATAAGATAAACTACCATGACATCATTCCCCCTTTCCCTACTTACAAGGGTGAAAAATGAATTCTCTAAATAGATTATCCATTACTCAGATAAAAATGGATTCGTAGTCCCATTCAATTATAGTGGTTTCTAATGCATGAAAATGACTTCAATTATTACACCTCACAGTGAATCAAAAAAAAATCTATATGGGAAAACTATTTCTTATAACCTGAGTTATCTTCCTTAATATGGTTATAATTTTATATGTTCTGGCTTCAGTTCCAGCTCCAAAATTATAATATTTCCCAAGAGTTAAATCACTTCATAGAGTACAATAATTGATAATTTTCCAATTCATTTCATTATGATATATTTTGAAAAATTGGTATACACTAGATTAGAAGATAATATTATGAAACCTAATTTATAATCCCAAAACTAGTGAAACACTTAATATAATTTTAAAATTTTAGATATTGTCATAATTATAAACTAGGTTTATTTGGAGATGTCTTTATTTTGTAATCCTTCTTAATGGTTTGTAAAGAAAATGTAATTCCTCATGATTATATCCCCAAGAAGTGTCAAAAGAGCTCTATAGTAAGGCTCATTTTCATGTAGTAGGTGATTATTAGGTCGATCCTAATGAACCCTTTTAGAGTTATGACACCTAGGTACTTCTATTTAAGAACTATATCCACTTAAAGAATCCAAATATGAGTTTATTTTCTAGAAAAAACCATATAATATATTCCTTATCAAAACATTCTGACATTCCTCTATTTTTATCCTTAAATACTATCATAGGGTCATGTTCTTGAATCTATGTTTTCCAAAATCAAGTTCCCATGTTTTCTATTAAACATACTCTAATACTGACTGTATCACCATAGATATTAGTAGGCCAAAGTCGATGCCTATATTATTACATTGGAATAAGATACAAGGAATCACATTCTGAAGTACCAAATAGTTTTTTAGTCTTGTTAAAATGTATACATACTTGAAATTAAAATTATATTTTAAAACATAAAATATAAAATAATTTTCATTGATAATTCTATTATTTCCCTTAGTCTATCCCAACACATCAATCAAAAATCACGTCCTCATATCCTAGGGAAAATAAAAAACATGAAATGGGTAAGATAAGATGATCAGTAATGTTAAGTGTATATAATATTATATGAATAAATAAGGTTTAATCAATCTAGAATGGTTGAAAAGAAAAAAATGTTTCATTTAATCAATAACTTGAGAATAATATGGTAGTGATATATTGTGATCAAATAATATCATACAAATAATCTCATGAGTATGAATCTTAACAATTGATATTATAACTAATTAAATAATCACATGTAATTTCATTAATTTTATTCATAATGATGGAATGTATAATGTTGTACATATGAAATATACTATCAAGACCTTATGACAATACATTTAATACAATTGAGGCCTTATGCTAATAAATATGTATAAATGTGTAAGGCCTCATACAAAACCCAATCTATTTGGTCTAATGAGACCTAATGATGCTTCAGGGGGGTATATTGGGCCCCAAATATCACTTACTAAGTCCAATTAATTCCTCATATGAATTTGGTGAAACATAATTGACATAAACATTCATATTTAATAACTAGAATATGAAATCATAACAATTACTGTAATCAATAATTATAATCGTAAACCATCCAAATAAATATAAATTATTGATGTAGATTTTGTTTCGCCACTTTCATATGAAGAATGAATTATTATACCAATCAATATAACATATACCTATTGGATCATAAGCACAATGAATGATTGATTTTCTTAGTGAATTAAAATACCACAAAAGATCTGCAAGTACATGAGTGAAGGATATAACAATTCCATTTTGAAAATCACAATTAAAAAAAGATCACTAAACATTTTCAAAATAATTTTCTTATAAAATAACAATTAAATATTTTAAAATAAGTTTTAAAACATTTATTGTTCATTGTTGGGGAAACACCTGTCCATACTATACACATTAAAACAACGATTTCGTTCACATTTTTGGTAAAATAAAAATAGAAATTACTATGAAAAATACATTAATATTCCTTAAAAAAATTAAAAATTAAAATTCTATATAACTTTTATTAGAAAATCATGATGAGAATTTTGAAAACATTTTTATAAAGTATCTGTTTTAATGCAAAAGGATCTTCGATTAAAAAGAGAAATAAAATCATATTTTATTAAAAAATCTCAATCATTTTAAGTACAAATGGGTGAAAATGGTACTATTGATTCAAAAAGATCTTTAATAAACAAAATATATGAAAATATAATTATTTTAATATATAAATATCAAATAATTCCCCCATGGTATATGTAAACATAAACACTCTTAAATAATGATGTGATTATGAAATAAATCCTTACCACTTTGGTAACTTTTGTATCATAATCCTCATGAAAGAAATAACTTTAAAAACATTAAATACCATTAAAATAAGTTAATTCATTATATAACATAGAAAAATGGTATTATATACACCACAACAAAGAAATAAGTGGTGAATATGGCATATGTCTCACAGAAGTAAAAGTGTGATAAGAAACCCTTACCTTGAGTGTGACACATCTCGTACATTCTTTATAATACTAAATAATAAAATTATTCTAATTATTTAATTTATTATGATACATATTAATATTTATTATTGTAACACCCCAAGCTTCTACGGTACGCTTCTCTTTGAATAATGTGATAGCGTTTGTTGTACGCAACACCGAGTTCTAACACACCATAACCAATCCAACTAGCCGTTTTGAATACTAATACCTAATTTTTGAAATTATACATATTTTATATTTCAAAATGGACTTCATTTTTGGATTCGGAATATCGAATTTAGCCTAAGATGAAATTTTGGTACTTTTCGGATAACTTTAATATTTTGATGAATAGTGAAAATTACTAAATTTTAATTAAAAACAACTTTTTTAATCAAAATAATTAATAGTGATAAATTATGAATTTGAGTGGTTTTAAAGTATATTTAGAATATATTTTTACTATTTAATATAATGTTGGTCATTGGACATAATTTTACAATTAAACCGAACATAAACAAGTGTCAATCTTTTGATAGTTATTATCTCTTAAAAACACACTTTTTGTTTTGACAGCGGGAATTAATTTTAAATTAATTTCTTCCACTTCTGTGTTTTGAATTTAGAAAAATTGATTCCATATTTGGAATCAGGATGTCCAAATTGTGTAAATATGTAACTTTTATTTTTAGATATTTTGAATAATTACTGTGGTAAATATTTTATTTACCATGGATAAGGGTAAATCTTGTAAATAAGGGTTAACAAAATAATATTATAATAATACTTAATTACCCTAAAACGTGTCCGATCCTTATTGGTTGATACATGTTCGACCATAGGCATCTTTGGGTCGATTTTGGGACCCCATGGTGCCACTTTTAGGTGATAGGGACACTTTTTTTTAATTAAGTTAAAATGAATACAAAAATGACACAAGCATATATCTTTTAGAAAAACAATTTTTACATAGGGTTATATATGTTGGATTTTAGATTATAAATATTTATTAGAAAGCTAAACAGATTTCCTACATAATTATATTTTATTTATAATTTTTAGACATTAAATAATTTAATTTATGTATGACAGAATGATGATGTAGTAATTACTATAATAGTGAAAAATTAAAATAATTGATATTATAAATACCCAAATAACTATAATATGAAACTTTTAATGAATTAAACTAATTTTCTAGGATAAGATGATATATTAGGATTGATTTAATTGACTTTTTTTTAATAAATAAATCTGTTATGAGTTTCAAAAAAAATCAACTATTGAATAGTGTAAAAATTGACATAAAAGAGTTCTTAAAACAAATATTATATTATTAATTGATATTAAATTCCTAAAAATCTATGGTTCGGCCAAGAGACTTATATCATTACTTTTTCATCATTAATGGACCACTTGGGGGTCTCTTGGATGTATATAATATGTTTATTAACAATATTATTTAAAAATACAAAGAGACATTGTAAAAGTGAAACTAATTAACTTAGAGTTAATACTTAAAGATAAGGTTAATATAAGTATCCAAACCTTTCTAAATTCTATTGGTTGAGTTGTTTTCGACCCATCCCCACATTAACATTTAAATAATAAACTTTGAAGCCATTATAAACCGAATATGAATTTATTATAAATTAATATTTCTAGCTTTTCCAAAGGTGCCCCTCACCCCTCTTATAAAAGGGCACTCCTCCTTCTCATTTCTTCACACCTTCAAAGCCTTTTTGTTCGGCCAAACTCTTCCCAAATACTCTACCAACTTCCCTTAATACAACATATAGGCCTTAGTTTGATCAGAAAGCCAACCTAAGGATCCCTTTTGATCAAATCAAAAAGAAGAAACTGAAGAAGAGGTAATGATTTCACTACCCTTTTCCAAGTTCCTTTCTTCTTCCACTTCTTCTTCCTTTGTTGTTACCATTATAAAATAATAACTCCAGTATCATATATATACTGTGATGTTATTATAAATATGGTACAACCATATTCAGTATTCTATCCACCCTTTGAATAACATGTCACCATACGTCCGTACGTACGGCTTACCGTCTCCACATCGTGGTGTAATTGTTATTCAATATAATATTATTTGGATGGGTATAATAATGATGTGTAACTCATGTAAATAATAAATATAACATGTTAATGATTCTGTATATATGATATACCATCCATTTATATATTATTTTAATATCAAAAGAATGATATTGTCACTTGTACGTACGTACGGACTACCGTCTCCACGAACGCGATAAGATTCATTCTCCATCGTATCCATTCAAGTATAATTATCATTTGATGATTTAAAAAAATGATTTTTAAGGACTTGATATCATTCTGGATATGAATAATATACAACCTATCCTTTAAAAACATGTCTTACGTAACAAAACATACAAAAGAAAACAAGTAAGTTAACACCCGAAACAACGATAATACTAAGATATTATTATCAAATCAATATTAAAAGATCATATATGATATCATATTAATGTATATGATTCTTGTATAATTTAATAACAATTATTTCACCATTATACAGGAGGTTAACCTACCCCAACCAAGGAAAAGTACAAGGTAAGGGTTATTTCACAATCTCTTCATTATCCGAGGTTGTTTATACGTAATAATCTACTGGGATCTCTTTATCATCCACATCCATGTTTCTTCAAAATTTATTTCAAAACATTTTTATTATTTACAAGAATATGGGTTAAAATCATTTATACCCTTGTTTAACTTTTATAAGAGGAATCTTTTCGTCGTTTTCAAAACAAGGTCCTTTTTAACCTTTTCGACAGAATTAAGGTAAGAATGTTTTTTTAACTTATACGGCAAGTGCGGTTATTTTCCGCCGTTATAAAATCTTCAAAGCTTTTTTTACAAGCTTATAAGAATATTTTCAAAGAAAATGTTTTATTTTATATGGCTCTTAAATGATTTCAAAAATAGAAAGAGATTATTCTCTAAAAAGAGTTTTGATTTCATCTATGTCAACATCCTTTTATGGATTTTACGCTTATTTGAAGTTGATTTATTATGATACAAAACTTCTATATTGTATTGAAGGTTTTGTGATATGTTTGGCTGTGGATGTGCTATTTTTATACCATTCATAGTTTATGGTGAAATTATTGACATTTCGTATGCTAGTTTTAATACGAATGTTTATGTTATGTTTAAACCTTTTCATATGGGAATGCATTAGACTTAATATGTGACGGGTGGAGCCCGTTATAGCTCCTCGATGCATCGGTAGGTCTCATGAGACAAACTAGTGTCTTGGCACAAGGCCTTGGCAAAATCTTATTTTTATTCTTCGCACGAGGCCTTGGCTATGTGGTTATGATAGTCTGGCATTATGCATTCCAACATTATGAAAGTGGTTATTGATATTGCATGTGATTATTCGATTAGTAGAATATCCATGTGAAAAAGTAAATGGAATTATTTCATTTTACTTTTTCCATACTATGTTGAAGTTCAAGTTTAAAAGGCTTTTGTTTTAGTAATGCATTGCCTTAAATGTTTATGCTTATTTTGAATGTTCTGCTGTATTGTTATCCTTACTGGGAATTTGAGATCACCCCTTTTCTATGTTTTATTTTTCCCAGGATGTGAAGAAGTAAGTTATGAATGACCTGCAGGGATATTATGAGGGGATAATAGTGTGGACTATGGAGACTTTATGTTGTTGTAGTAGTTTTTAATTTTATGATGTAATGTAAAACTTTTGAATATATCTAGTGATTCCAAGGCTACTAAACCAATCGGTCTTTCGAGATTTGGTCTTTCTTGTGATCATGCCAATGTTATGTAATAATGCACCGACTCTGGGTAACTAGGGTCGGGGCGTTACAGTTGGTATCAGAGAAAGTTTAGTACAAACCTTGGAAGCTAGATTTAGATAAACTCTGATTAGATCACGTAGACCTAAGATGAACTTTGAGGATTAGTATAGAAGAACATCCTAGAATTTTGGTATTGTAGAGATTTTGTGAGTTTTTCGAGCAATACATCTTTGTCTGGATACGAGCAGGTAGAGGCGGCTCTGGCACAGATGTACCTAGGGGTAAAACCCAAAAAAACCGCTTTGAGCTAGACTCGAACGGGAACTGGTGCACGACAACGGGCCTTGCTGCACTCTTGGTTACGACACTCCCAGGGGATATTCTTAGGATAACTCTCATTTTCTTTACAAATCATTATGAAGGGTCTATGAGTATATACATCCTCAAATAAAACATTTTTATGATTATGGATTATATCCATAAATAGTTCAATTTATGTTAAGTGTTTTATAAGTATGGGATTATGTATTTTGATTCATAAACTGATCTAGTTTATTCCATTGTTTAGAAATGGCGCCTAGTGGAAGAAATGGAAACCGTATCAATGCACACACTCCATGTAGGGATTTCCCTCCTTCTCAAGATAATTATAGTGGGGCTGGTGATGCAACTGGTGTCGATCAACTAATCACCATACTGGGACAACTTACTCAGGTTATGAATAATAACCTTACCTGTATGGAGCACCCTGATCCACAACGTGGAGGATCAATGATAGATTGATTCATGAGGCAACAACCACCAACGTTCAATGGGAGAACAAATCCCTTAGTAGCTGAGCAATGTATAAATTCACTAGAGAAAATATTTCAGGATTTGGGGAGAAGTGAAAGGGAAACAGTTATCATGGCAGTTTACCGCCTCACTGGAGATGCTGATCAATGGTGGTCATTGATTCAAAACATGAAGGAAGATGATGAAGTATCAAATATGGAATGGAGGGAGTTCAAAGATCTGTTTTTAGAAAAATACTTTCCTCGCGACCGTCGAGCAGATATGGAAAGGCAATTTCTGAGTCTGAGACAAAAGGAGGATGAGAATGTCACAAAGTATGAGGATAAATTTACAAGGTTAACAAGGTATGCTGGAGATTATATACGTAACCCAAGAAGTAGGATTGATCGTTTCTTTGATGGGTCAAAACCATTTCTTCGTCGAGCATTAGTCTCACAATCCTTTTTGTCTTATGAAGAAATTGTCTCATGTGCTATCAAGACCGAAAAGGAATTCTCTAAGTCTTATTACTTTAAAGCAAAGAAAGAGAAGAAGAGACCTGCTGATCAATCTGGGAATGGAAATAAGGGGAATAAGGGAAAGGTTGAATATCCATCCTGTGGTAAATGCGGGAAGAAACACCCTGGTACTTGCTTGAAGGGAATGGGAGTCTGTTACAAGTGTAGTGAAAAAGGCCACCAAGCTCGTGATTGAAAGGGGAAGAAGGAAGCTACCAAAGTTCAGTGCTATAATTGCAGGGAGATGGGGCATTATGCAAATGCATGTCCTAAGCGTCAGGAGAACTTACCTCAGAAAAGGCCCAAGGGATCAAGGCAAGGCTCATGCTATCATTACTGCTGAGGTAGAAGCTCCAAAAAACGTGGTGGTAGGTAATTTAATGGCTTCCTCAAGTTTAGTAAATGCATTATTTGATTCTGGATCATCACATTGTTTCATATCTTCCCAGTTTGCTAAGAAAATTAGATATTTCCAATTTGATTTAATAAGGTATTTTTCAGTTAAAACTCTTAAGGGAAGTATCATTGCAACAAAGTTTTGTGAATCAGTCCCCATTAGAGCACATAAATGTTCTTTATCTACTGATCTCATCGTCATACCTATGATTGAGTTTGATATAATCCTCGGTATGGACTGGCTTTCAGACTATGATGCGAAGATTTATTGTAAGAAGAAAGAGGTTACGATTCTTGATGATAATGATAAGGAACACCTTATATTTAGAGCAGAATCGTCACCACCTAATTCTTATTTAGATCCACCCCCAGTAGCTCAACTTAATTCAATTATTGGGGATGAAGAGAATGAAATAACTGTCGGTGAGGAAAGGAATGTTCAAATAGAGGATGTACCGGTTGTGAAAGAATTTGTAGATGTATTTCTGGAAGATTTACCTGGACATCCTCCAGAATGAGAAGTTGAGTTTTCCATTGATTTGATTCCTAGATCAAGGCCTATATCGAAGACCCCTTATAGAATGGCCACTGTAGAATTAGTTGAACTAAAGAAAAAACTAGAGGAATTGAGTAATAAGGGATTTATTCGCCATAGTGTTTCTCCATGGGGAGCCCCTGTTCTTTTTGTTAAAAAGAAAGATGGATCTATGAGGTTATGTATCGACTATAGGGAGATCAATGCTATAACAATAAAGAACAAGTATCCCCTACCTTGTATTGATCATTTATTTGACAAACTGCATGGAGCTCAATACTTTTCAAAGATTGACCTTCGATCTGGATACCATCAGTTGTGTGTGAAGAAGGAAGACACTCCAAAAACAGCATTTCGAACCAGGTACGGGCATTACGAGTTTACTGTAATGCCGTTTGGATTGACTAATGCACCCTTTGTATTCATGGATCTGATAAATAGAGTTTTCAAGGAATATCTCGATGAATTTGTGGTGGTATTTATTGATGATATCTTTCTATACTCCAAAACCTATGAAGATCATGAAAATCACTTGCGCATTATCTTGAATACTCTGAGGAGGCATGAATTATATGGGAAGTTTAGCAAGTGTGAATTCTGGCTTCATGAGATTTCTTTTCTTGGCCATATTGTCTCTAAAGATGGAATCTCTATTGATCCTTCTAAGACCAAGGCAATCCAAGAATGGCCAGCACCTACGAGTATAACTGAGGTACGTAGTTTTATTGGTTTGGCAAGTTATTATCGACGTTTAGTCCAGAATTTTTCCCGATTGGCTAACCCATTAACGAAGATCACACGTAAAGGGGTTAAATTTGTTTGGACAAAAGAGTGTGAAGAATGTTTCGAAGAACTGAAGAGAAGATTAGTAAATGATCCTATATTGACTCTACCATCAGGGAATGATGGGTTCGTTATTTATAGTGATGCATCAAAGAAAGGACTTGGTTGTATCCTTATGCAGAATGATAGAGTTATTGCCTATGCATCATGACAGTTGAAAATTCATGAACAAAACTATCCTACTCATGATCTCGAGTTAGCAGTTGTGATCTTTGCTTTGAAGATATGGAGGCACTACCTCTATGGTGAAAAATGTGAGATTTATACTGATCACAAGAGTTTGAATTATATTTTCTCACAAAAAGAACTCAACATGAGGCAAACGAGATGGCTTGAATTACTCAAGGATTATTATTGCACGATACACTACCACCCGGCGAAAGCAAACAAGGTGGTAGATGCTTTGAGTAGAAAAGACCATGGAGTTTTGAACATGATGAGAATTGAAAGGGATCCAATTTTCATGGATCTAGTAAAGATGGACATGGGTATAACTAGGGAAGGTGAAAAATCAATGCTTTTTCATATGGTTGTCAAACCATCTTTACTAGAAAGGATTAAGAGTTCTCAGACCGATGATGAAGAATTTCAAAAGAAGATTAAAGCTGTGAATGATGGGAGATTGAGAGACTTTGTGTATGAATATGGAATTTTGAAATTCGGGAAGAGACTTGTTGTTCCTGATATACCTTATCTAAAAAGGGAATTGTTGGATGATGCTCATAGTTCCAATTTCTCTATACACCCTGGGAGCACCAAAATGTATAGAGATTTGAAGGAACATTTTTGGTGGGACAACATGAAGAGGGAGATTGCTGATTTTGTGTCAAGATGTTTGGTTTTTCAACAAGTGAAAGCTGGAAGGCAACAGCCTGGAGGAGTCATGCAACCTCTTCCCATACTGGAGTGGAAATGGGACAATATTACAATGGACTTTGTCATGGGGCTACGAAAGACTCCTAGAAGGAACGATGTAATATGGGTTATTGTTGATCGTCTTACCAATTCAGCACATTTTCTTGCTATAAGAGAAGATGTACCCCTAGAACATCTAGCAAGACTATATATTAATGAAGTTGTGAGACTTCATTGAGTACCCCTATCGATTGTTTCTGATAGTGATCCCCATTTTCCTTCAAGATTTTGGAAAAGTCTTCAGAAATCCCTGGATACTGAACTTCATTTGAGCACTGCTTACCACCCTCAGACAGACGGACAATCAGAATGGACTATTAAGACCTTAGAAGACATGTTGAGATCTTGCTCACTTGACTTTCAGGGTATGTGGGATCAATATTTACCACTGGTAGAATTTTCCTATAACAATAGCTTCCATTCGAGTATTCAGATGGCACCATATGAAGCGTTATACGGAAAGAGATTTCGTACACCAACCTGTTGGGATGAAATTGGTGAAAAAAAACTTGTAGGCCCAGAACTGGTGGAGGAAACGGTGGAAAAGGTGAAGGTAATCCAAAATCACATCAAAGCAGCTCAAAGTAGGGAGAAGAGCTATGCCGATAATCGAAGGAAGGATTTGGAATTTCAAGTCGGAGATCATGTTTTCCTAAAGGTATCTCCATGGAAGGGAGTCATATGTTTTGGTAAGAAAGGTAAATTGAGTCCCAGGTATATCGGACCTTTCTAAATTCTAGAATGAATTGAGGCTGTGGCTTACCGATTTGCAATGCCGCCAAGTCTCTCCAAAGTTCACGATGTGTTCCACGTATCTCTATTGAGGAAATACATGCCTAACCCAACGCATGTACTAACCTATGAGGAATTAGAACTGGAACCCGATCTTTCCTATTGTGAAGAGCCCGTCAGAATTCTTGATATGAGAGAACAAGTACTGAGAAACCGGACGACGCGTCTGGTAAAATTTTTGTGGAGAAACCATAAGATGGAAGAGGCAATGTGGGAACCCGAGGAACTTATGATGAAGAACCACCCGAGTCTTTTCATGCGGTAGTATTCTAGAAATTTCGAGGACGAAATTATTTGAAGGAGGAGAGAATGTAACACCCCAAGCTTCTACGGTACGCTTCTCTTTGAATAATGTGATAGAGTGTGTTGTACGCAACACCGAGTTCTAACACACCATAACCAATCAAACTAGCCATTTTGAATAGTAATACCTAATTTTTGAAATTATATATATTTTATATTTCAAAATGGACTTCATTTTTGGATTCAGAATATCGAATTTATCCTAAGATGAAATTTTGGTACTTTTCGGATAACTTTAATATTTTGATGAATAGTGAAAATTACTAAATTTTAATTAAAAACAACTTTTTTAATCAAAATAATTAATAGTGATAAATTATTAATTTGAGTGGTTTTAAAGTATATTTAGAATATATTTTTACCATTTAATATAATGTTGGTCATTGGACATAATTTTACAATTAAACCGAACATAAACAAGTGTCAATCTTTTGATAGTTATTATATCTTAAAAACACGCTTTTTGTTTTGATAGCGGGAATTAATTTTAAATTAATTTCTGCCACTTATGTGTTTTGAATTTAGAAAAATTGATTCCATATTTGGAATCAGGATTTCCAAATTGTGTAAATAGGTAACTTTTATTTTTAGATATTTTGAATAATTACTGTGGTAAATATCTTATTTACCATAGTTAAGGGTAAATCTGGTAAATAATGGTAAAAAAATAATATTATAATAATACTAAATTACCCTAAAACATGTCCTAGCCTTATTGGTTGATACAGGTTCTACCATAGGCATATTTGGGTCTATTTTGGGACCCCATGGTGCCACTTGTAGGTGATAGGAACACTTTTTTTTAATTAAGTTAAAATGAATACAAAAACGACACAAGCATATATCTTTTAGAAAAACAATTTTCCCATAGGGTTATATATGTTGGATTTTAGATTATAAATATTCATTAGAAAGATAAAACGATGTCCTACATAATTATATTTTATTTGTAATTTTTAGACATTAAATAATTTAATTTATTTATGAAACAATGATAATGTAGTAATTACTATAATAGTGAAAAATTAAAATAATTGATATTATAAATACCCAAATAAATATAATATGAAACTTTTAATGAATCAAACTAATTTTATAGGATAATATGATATATTAGGATTGATTTAATTGACTTTTTTCGAAGTAATAAATCTTTTATGAGTTTCACAAAAATCAACTATTGAATAGTGTAAAAATTGACATAAAAGAGTTCTTAAAAAACATATTATATTATTAATTGATATTAAATTCCTAAAAATCTAAGGTTCGGCCAAGAGACATATATCATGATAGTTTCATCATTAATGGACCACTTGGGGGTCGGTTGGATGTATATACTAAGTTTATTAACCATATTATATAAAAATACAAAGAGACATTGTAAAAGTGAAACTAATTAACTTAGAGTTAATACTTAAAGATAAGGTTAATATAAGTACCAAAACCTGTCTAAATTATATTGGTTGAGTTTTTTTCGACCCATCCCCACCTTAAAATTTAAATAATAAACTTTTCAGCCATTATAAACCGAATATGAATTTATTATAAATTAATATTTCTAGCTTTTCCAAAGATGCCTCTCACCCCTCTTATAAAAGGGCACTCCTCCTTCTCATTTCTTCACACCTTCAAAGCCTTTTTGTTTGGCCAAACTCTGCCCAAATACTCTCCCAACTTCCCTCACTACAACCAAGAGGACTTAGTTTGATCAAAAAGCAAACCTAAGGGTCCCTTTTGATCAAATCAAAAGGAATAAACTGAAGAAGAGGTAATGATTTCACTACCCTTTTCCAAGTTCCTTTCTTCTTCCACTTCTTCTTACTTTGTTGTTACCATTATAAAATAATAACTCCAGTATCATATATATACTGTGATGTTATTATAAATATGGTACAACCATATTCAGTATTCTATCCACCCTTTGAATAACATGTCACCATACGTGCATACGTATGGCTTACCGTCTCCACGTCGTGGTGTAATTGTTATTCAATATAATATTATTTGGATGGGTATAATAATGATGTGTAACTCATGTAAATAATAAATATAACATGTTAATTATTCTGTATATATGATATACCATCCATTTATATATTATTTTAATATCAAAAGAATGATATTGTCTCTCGTGCGTACGTACGGACTACCGTCTCCACGAACGCGATAAGATTCATTCTCCATCATATCCATTCAAATATAATTATCATTTGATGATTTAAAAAAATGATGTTTAAGGACTTGATATCATTCTGTATATGAATAATATACAACCTATCCTTTACAAACATGTCTTACGTAACAAAACATACAAAATAAAACAAGTAAGTTAATACCCGAAACAACGATAATACTAAGATATTATTATCAAATCAATATTAAAAGATCATATATGATATCATATTAATGTATATGATTCTTGTATAATTTAATAACAATTATTTCACCATTATACAGGAGGTTAACCTACCCCAACCAAGGAAAAGTACAATGTAAGGGTTATTTCACAATCTCTTCATTATCCGAGGTTATTTATACGTAATAATCTACTAGGATCTCTTTATCATCCACATCCATGTTTGTTCAAAATGTATTTCAAAACATTTTTATTATTTACAAGAATATGGGTTAAAGTCATTTATACCCTTGTTTGACTTTTATAAGAGGAATCTTTTCGTCGTTTTCAAAACAAGGTCCTTTTTAACCTTTTCGACAGAATTAAGGTAAGAATGTTTTTTTTAACTTATACGGCGGGTGCGGTTATTTTCCGCCGTTATAATCTTAAAAGATTTCCTTACAAGATTATAAGAATATTTTAAAAGAAAATGTTTTATTTTATATGGCTCTTAAATTATTTCAAAAATAGAAAGATATATTTCTCTATGAAGAGTTTTGATTTCATCTATGTCAACATCCTTTGATGGATTTTACGCTTATTTGAAGTTGATTTATTATGATACAAAACTTTTATATTGTATAGAAGGTTTTGTGATATTTTTGACTGTGGATTTTCTATTTTTATACCATTCATAGTTTATAGTGAAATTGTTGACATTTCGTATACTAGTTTTAATACGAATGTTTATGTTATGTTTAAACCTTTTCATATGGGAATGCATTGGACCTAATATGTGACGGGTAGAGCCCGCTATAGCTCCTCGATGCATCGGTAGGTCTCATGAGACAAACTAGTGTCTTATCACAAGGCCTTGGAAAAATCTTATTTGTAGTCTTGGCACGAGGCCTTGGCTATGTGGTTATGATAGTCTGGAATTATGCATTCCAACATTATAAAAGTGGTTATTGATATTGCATATGATTATTCTATTAGTAGAATATCCATGTGAACAAGTAAATGGCATTATTTCATTTTACTTTTTCCATACTATGTTGAAGTTCAAGTTTAAAAGGCTTTTTTTAGTAATGCATTGCCTTAAATGTTTATGCTTATTTTGAATGTTCCGCTATATTGTTATCCTTACTGGGAATTTGAGCTCACCCCTTTTCTATGTTTTATTTTTCTCAGGATGTGAAGAAGTAAGTTATGAATGACCTGAAGGGATATTATGAGGGGATAATAGTGTGGACTGTGGAGACTTTATGTTGTTGTAGTAGTTTTTCATTTTATGATGTAATGTAAAACTTATGAATATATCTAGTGATTCCAAGGCTACTAAACCAATCGGTCTTTTGAGATTTGATCTTTCTTGTGATCATGCCAATGTTATGTAATAATGCACCGACTCTGGGTAACTAGGGTCGGGGCGTTACAATTATTCTATTTATATCACTTATTACTATGTCATATATGATTACTCAGTAAATTAATTTTATGTCTGATGTTTCAACGATATTTTTATTATGTTTCAAAAATGAATTTAGTTGGTTGAATATTCTCAAAGAGGTCATTATTTAAACATATAAATAATATTAATCATGATAAAATGATATTATTTATACATAAATTATACTTTTAAAACCTATCATTTTATATGGTTATGAAAAATTAACTAAGTTACAATCATAGTGATGGTAGGTCGTATGTACGCATGAGTAACATTTCTATTTTTCAATGATCATTATGGAAATAAGATAAGTAATATTTTTATAATTATAGAATTATTATATTATAATATACACTATATTATTTCTTTAAATATAATTATATATATCATCTATTTGGTGTGGTGATGAAAATTGATTCACATTGCTTCGTGAAGGAGGTAGTCCACGCATACACGAACAACATTATCATTTTTCAGTGTAAAAAACAAAATGGTATATTATATATTCATAATGATAAATATGAAATTAATAAACTTTTTATTTAATTTATATCATATAAATTCATTGACATTATCCATATTACCTACCACGTGATGCGTTAGTGAAAAACAATTCACATCGCTTCCTGAGAAGGTTCTATGTTGTACACACGAGTGACGTTATCGTATCCCCTTTGAAATGGAAATTAAAATATAAATATAAAATATAATTAATTTATAGGTATAATATATTTAATAAATATCACACATATATATATATATATATTATAAATCATGACACACAACTGTGAGAGTTGGTAATGGAAAAAATAATGGCATCAGTTCACGAGGCGGTAGTCTGTCGTACACTCGAATGATGATTTCCTAACCCATTTTATGGTAGTGGAGATATTATTGGGTAATTATATTTTCATAAAAATTTTATGTATATTAAATATATTATTTTTATTATCTCATCATGATTTAATAAAAATTTAATTAGTTGGAGGAAGAAATAATGAAAAAAATCATAGTTATTAATTTTACCCCTTGTCAGACCTCCTCTTTAGGATTGTACATAAAGAATATATATAATGGATTTATGGACCAAAAAAGGATTATATGATAAGGGTATAGAATTTGGGAATTTTTTTTATAAGTAATTCCTGAATCAAAATGGTTTTATGTTTTTAACAACAGAGATGAGGGGGTAGCCTTTTATAGGTAAAGTGAGTGGCACGTTTGTTATTTTTGAAAAGAAAAAGGTGTACCCACATTTTTCACATGACACAAGGATCCAAAATATATTATTCTGGAAAATTATAATTATAGGGATGAGATATTTCTATCTAATTTATTTTAGAAAAAAATTTTGGTCATTTTATCCCTTATCTTTTTAGTTTAACCCATAGTAAATCTATTTTTACCTTAACTACGGTAAATAATTTTTACTCTTTTTACTATTAATTATTTTAAAACAATATGATAATATTTTTATATAATAAAATTATTCTTTTTCCCAATATTAAATACATTTTTTCAATTTCCATTCACATAAGTTGAATATTTTAATTTAAAATTAATCTTGTAGATGTAATGAGAAAACGAGTTTTCAAAGAGATAATGTGGAAAGGTTTATAAGGATTTTATATTAAAATTTAATGTAAAAATGATTCCAATTACAAAACTTGGATTAATAGATATATAATAGAAATAATTTTAGATTAAAACCAATTTACTATATAATTTATCTTTATAACTAATTTAAACAAAAATTTAGTTTTCTATTAAAATTTGGCATTTTTCACCATTCATCAAAAAAATAATTTTTTTATTAAAAAATCCAAAAAATACAACCTAAGATAAATTTGAAATGTATATTTTAAAAATTAAGTTAATTTTTTAAAATAAAAAATTCTAAAATTTTAATAAATTAATTTGAAATTATGAGAACAATGTATGATTAAACCACCTTTTAGAAATAATTTTTTTAGAAAACAAATTTTTCTATTTCAAATCGGTCTAATTTTATATATAATAAATTGATATCCATTTTATTTATTTAATTCATGTGTAAACCATATAATATTAATAATTTAGTTAGTACAATTAATACCAACCATATTAATAGATACTTTTTAATGGTAATGTTTAAATAATAATATTTTAATAGAGTGTCATGTTTCATTCAAATATGGTGTTGTGTGAATTTCAATATATCGAATAGATTGATTTTATTTAAAATAGATATATATTAAAGTATCGGGATGTTATATTACCTTCTACAAATTTTTTCATATCATGTACTATATCAAATATGATGCTCTTGTTTTAACATCTCAGGGTGTTACACAACCCCCCCCCCCCCCCCCACATACATTACAACGATACATAAATAGGATGCACCACTAAAAATTAACTTCTTAGGGATTAAATTTGTATTTGATTTATTTAAATATCTATACCAACCTCCAATATTTCTCCATGTTGAAACTCTATCCTCCATGATTAAAACCCCCCTTCTTGACAAACCATAAGCCAAAACGCTGCAACACTACCTTACATTTTATTTTGTCTTAACATTCCCTCCCTCCTCCTCTAAGCCTTATAATAATACCTATATAACCTAAAAATAACAAATTAATAGACCGAGGATGTCCTAGAAATTTAATTCATGTCATTGTAATCTCACTTACATGATCTTTTCTAAATTCAGTTTACTTTTAAGCAACATCAATTTACTACTATGCAACACCAAATATCACGTATATTATAATTGTAAAATTAAATTCACTCTTACAGAACATCACCTCCATATTGGTAATTCTTATATAGTTAGATTAAAATTCAAATCTCATATATGTGGTCATGATTTCATAGGGAAATTTGTTACACAATCAGTTGATAGTTAAATCTTACTTCTATGAAAACTCTTACATGACTATATCACTTACGCATCAAAAACCAAATACATGTTCCACATATGTTACTTTGTATACATTTATTAAAACTCACACATGGCTTTAAAATAATTCTTATACAATTTCAACAAAACTATCTATACCATTTTCAAATACTTTACATTCTTTAAGAAAATTAATATTTATCTTATTCATATAGTTGAGAAACATTATCATATCCCATCTCCTCTATATTCTCTCAAATTTTTTGTCACTCTATTTTTCCAATTTTTTTATCTTACCATTACATTTTATTCAACTTGTAGGTTCAATTTTTTGACAAAATCAAACACCTCATTTCTCTAAACTTGTTATATGGTATTTCATTAATCAAATATTTTCCAAAGTTCTTCAAAAATAGTTGGTCCTTTTCAGTATGAATCGTGTTTTTTCCAGAAAACAAATATTAATATTTGAAAGATTATTTAAAATTATTAATATTTAAAATAAATCCATCATTTAATAATCCTTGATTTCAATATTCTTCTCAATTTAAATCCATCATTTTTACCTATTGTGATTTAAAATACACCAAATATAAAACATATAATCCCAACATGCAATCTATGGTTTGTTAAAAAATTGAATCATAGTTCGAAAACAAATCAAATAATAAATTGAAATAAAATACAACCTATAATATGTATGTAACATTATAAATTTAAAACAAATGTGTGTATTTTTTACAAGGATTTTATGCCAAACATAATATATCATTCTTGGAAATATTATTTGAAATTCTCCATAATTTTTTTTAAGATTGACTTCCATTATCTATACTAAAGGATGTGCCTCTTAGACACATGTCTCAACCATATCCTTCTCCACCTATGTGTCGATTCCTCTACAGATGAGAAATTTCATTTTTAGCTTCTTTAATTTTATCACTTGTGATTCTCCCTACCCACCATTCCTTCATCATATCAGTGACTCCTCTCAACATCCCCTACTCAAGATCACCAGCCCCACCTACACCTCCTAATCCCTGTCACCTTTTCCACCCCATCTCCAGCTCCTAACCTATTACTAGTCAATGAAATTTTCACCACCTCTCCATCCATCCTACATCACTTCCCCCAAAATACTAATTTCTCTTCATCCTCTATGATTTTTATCACCTCATCTATGTCACTGTAGTCATTGGATCCCCATTGTAAGTCAATATCTCCTTCCATGCATTGAGAAATACAGTCTCATTAAACACTACCACAATTTCAAACAATATCTATTCACCATAAACTTTTATTTCATCTCTTCAATCCATACATGTGCATAACAACATCCCCATCACCAAACCCTAACATGAATTCATCATCCATTAAAATATTATACTGTAAACATCACCATATATCCTTCAATAAATACATATTTTTCTCCATATTACATTTAATATTTTCCAAAGGCAAATTCATTCTCCCACATTCCACCATATTCTATTTTGGGGTAAAGAAATTATATCTAGAAAATGGACATTTTCATCTAGAGAGTCATCTTTTTGTGCACTATGTACTCGATAAGTCTATGTCTCCAGGTACCAAGACCAGCATATTTATGGAATGGACTTTGGAAAAAATAAGATTCTTATAATTTATTTTTTTCACATAATTATTTCATCTTATTTATCAATTTTATGATCACTTTTAATTTTTTTCTATACTAATTTCTTTTTTCTGAAAGGAAATGCCTCCTTTACCAAAGTTAAGAGAAATAAGAAAGCAAGGAAAGATTATGGTAAAAACAAATAAACCCCAAAACAAAGACTAATTCTTAACCTTTTTCATCAAACACTCGGTTAGCCTTCATTCTTCTTCTTTAAGAGCAATCAGCTCCGCTCGTTCACGTCCTCTTCCCTGACCTCTTGATCACCCTCTTTTAGAACCTTCCATGTTCGTAAGAACATGAAGACTTTCTTGCAGTGTATCAGCATTAGTGAGATCAGAACCTGAGCTATACTCTGTTTCATTTTCAGAAGAAGCATTTGTTTTTACAGGTGTCATCATTTCCTCTACAGTAGTCTTCTCAACCACTGTTTCGGAAGCAACCGAGGGTGGTGTCTTCTTTTGAGAAACAAGATGAAATCCTTCATTATCCAGAAAAGGTTTTTTGGAAGAGTAAAAAACCTTAGAGATGACTGGGGATTCATAATCTAAATATTTTTTACCTGTTCGATTCATAGTGGGAATCAATTTTTCTTAAAAGAGTTGTTGATCAACCTCGAACTGTGTTTCATCCTCTCTTGCCTATTCTTTTCTTTTGCTTGGAGTATCAACATGTTGGACATTTTTCACATCCGTACAAATCTCAACCCAAGACTTCTTCTTATTTTTAGGGAAAGTACATACCTTGGGTGAATCTAGTCTGTCGCCCATAACATCAACTTTAGATGCCGCTTCATGAGCGGCACCACGCACCTCTTTCTCAACATGATTAGCAACTATGCTCAGGTCTTGCATGCTTTTACTCATGTTTTTTTCATCCTCAGGCAACAACCATGATTCATATTTCCCAACAGAAGTAGATTTTTCCTTCTTGAGACAGTTATAGACATTATGGACACGCAATACACAAAATATGCACACTAAATAACCCCGACAAGAAGATAAATCATGACCAATAACATTGTAGTCCTTGAAAAACATAGGCATTTTTTCATAAACAATCTTCATCTCCATAATATCCTCATCAGTAGCAAGCATCACTTTGTCAAAAAGAGTCGAGACCAATTCAATCTCAACCAGAAACCTAGAAAAGTGTCCAAAATGGGCAACTTCCATCTCTTTATCAGTTTTTATTGGTATACCAATGGATAAGGCAATATCATATAATATTTTAGGATGCCAGAGTATCCAGTTTAAGCCATAAACTCTAACCCAAATCCAAGTCGTAGTTCTATCGACTTCCAAAGGGTTGAACTTTTTATCCCATTCCCTTAAATGAATAATTCCAGGATTGAGGGAAATGGAACCAAATCCCCATGCTTGAACTTTTACTTCATCAATGGAGAAAAGCATATGGAAATATCACCGACCAAGTGAGACACACTTCCGTGTTGAGAAGACCAAAATTTATAGAAATATGTTTCTTTGAGATCAACAATTTTTATAGGTTGTGTACCCTTAGGAAGTAAAAGGCAAGAAATGATTGAGTACTCACCCATTTTGATCCTTTCGGAGACCGCAATAGAATCTTCTTTGATGTGCGTAGTATTCCCCTTTCTTCTAATAGAAGAATCAAGCCCACATTTATGATGTGAAAAAGATCGAGCACAGCCATCCTATCTAACATCCATAGAAATCTCCAAAGATGGTTCTTCTGTAACTACTCCAATAGAGACAAATCCATCCAGTGAAATAGATATGTCATTTTTGGCCTTCTTTCCAGTAGCCACAGACATTTCCTTTGCCCTGAAACCTCCCTCGACACCTACCTCGGTAGTCACTGAGTCATCACAGACATTCACGCATGCCTGAGATGAGCTCGTGCCACTAGAGCACTTACCTGTAGCCCTTGTCATCACCATCAAGGCCTCACATCCCTCGGCTAGCAGCAAACCACCACTCACCGCATCCGTCACATACAGTGTCTTCCTCGCAGCAATAGACTTCGCCACTACTACACCTCTCCTTCCATCCGCATCCACCAGGTTCCCATCACCGACAGCTCCGGTCACCGCCTCCAAATCACGACTGCAAAATCCACTCACCACAAGAGATTGATAAGAGTCAACCCAACCAAGAGGAAACAGATCTGCAGTAGGGAGCACTATCTCGATCGATCCAAAACCCTATATGTCGCTAGTCGTAGAGAGAGAGAGAGTCTCACCTATCTCATCCCCTTATTAGATCTACTAATTTATTTATAATTTATATTAATATATTTAATTTTTTATCATTAATATCAAAAAAAAATTATCCAATTTTAACTTATAAATTGTATTTGAATATGTTTTCTATTTCTTAACAAAAATCCAAAGTAAATTCTTATCACACCCTTAATATGTTTTTATTGTTAATATTTTTTCTATGTTATGATTATGAATTTCCAAGATTGAATTTTTTTCATGAATTTTTTGGGTGATATTTTTTTTGTATCATTACGTGCATAAAATGTATCAGGGTTAAATAATTAACATATCGATAGGTTTTTTAAATAAGAGGCTAAAATTTTACAAAATATTTTAAAATAGTTTGACACAAATTAATCGCTGCAAGGTATTGACTTTCAAAAAATGATGTTCTTGTTCTTGAACATTAATATACATCATTATTTGATCATATTCATCTCTGTTCTGATCACCTTGGATGTTTTTTATATTGATTTCCTTATAATGTATATTTACATCTCAGGTTTTCCACTTAATTTTTAATTGAGTTCTTCATCAATAACTACTTGAAATTTGATGAATCTATAAGTTTTTAACATGAATTAAAATTTAATTATTATAACCCCTTTACTACAATTTGATTTTTATTATGATTTTTTATTTTTTATAAATAATTCATGAGTTTATTTTTCATTATGTCTTTGTTTGATGAATTTTTATTTTTATTGTAACATAAAAAATATGCAACAGGATTAAAAAATGTAGACATTGATAGGTATTATGAAATCAATGGGTTGTAATTTTATAAAATATTATAAAATGTTTTGACACAACATAATATTTTTTTTATAAATCCTTTCAAAATTTTACATTTTCATGGTAACAGTTTCATGTCATAGTTGGTTGATTGTCTTCCCAGGAGGATAAAGAGAGATATTGATAACATATTATTAGTTAGTTAATTCATAGTTTGAACACTATGTAAGACAATTAAATTTCCATTACTGACCATAATTTTTGTTTTTATTTAGGTTTTATAAATTTAATGTCATAAATGATTACTTTTAGTATCTTTATGACATAATTTTTAGATTTTACATTCAAATTAAAATTTTCTTTCTAAATGTTAAATTTTTGGGAATGATTATATAAATTATGGGTCATTCCATCTCAATTTTTGTCTTTATTATATATCTATAATAATGCAATTATACATATGTTTTTTTATATTGCTTATATATTAATTTTTTTACCTATATAATTTATATATGTGTGTGTGTGTGTGTTCTATTGACTATATGTGTGTGTGTTGTGCATGCTTTCTCTCTCCCATTATATGTTTTGTATCGTACAGTGTTTGTATGTTTATATATACATATTTTTTCTCTCTATCCTTATATATATCTATCTCTATATATATTGTAAATATATATTCTTTTATCATGTTTTCATGAATGTGTAATCATTGTAAAAAAATTTCCATGAAAAATGACTATTGCTTTCAAATTTATAACTCCCTTTGTAGTTTCATCACTTATACCATTACATGTACTTTATTTTATATATTTATATTTTCTCCATAATTTACCACCCATGCTTCTAATAAGGTGGTTGTATAATATTTTTTATCTTACGAGTCTATGATGGAATCCATTCATCTTGTTTATAATACTGCAGGAACTAGATTCTCAGCATGGCTTGGACTTGATCGGTTCTGTAATATATTATATATTATATAATATACCATTAACATTAAAAACACATTTAATAAAATGTAATTTTTAATTATTTTTTTACTAAATCATTAAAATTGGTTATTTTGAGGGTAATATACACTTTCATCAATATGATCATAGAAAAATGGAAGCTTGGTTTTCTAATTTTGGTGTTTTACTATGTTTTTATATTATTATGGTTACGGCATATGATTATTTAATAATTAATATATCCATGATGATATGGTTTTTTCTTGAATATATTCATGTTTTCAATTGAATTAGATTAATTTTTACTAAAATGGACTAGGTGGTAAATCTATTTTATTTTCTTTGGTTCTTCACATTCAATTTTTTTGGATATTATGATTTAATAAACTTGATACATGGGGTGTATTTACTCAGTTATCTATTTATGAATTTAAGTTATACTCAATCATATTTACATATATAGTTATGGTAACTCAACACCATGGCATTGACTATATATAAGTCTTCCATTGATTCATGGGTTGTCTATAGGTGGAGCATGTAGTATTTATTGAACCATGTTTTTATGATATTATTTTATGATGACTACATAAATAGTAATTTAAACTCATTTATTTTTTGATAAAGTGGCTGGACATGAGTTTTAGAGATGATACTTATATTGATCATATGGAGTAGTTTTTTTCACTTGATATGCCTGGATAGAATGTGATGTTGTGTGCAGGGTTAAAAAATAGCTGGTTAATTACACTATATTGATGTAGTCTTTGAGGAAAATGAGGATGCAAATCTTGATGATGTTTGATGATTTTATCCTTAGAATTTAAGAATCTTCCTAAGGATGGTGGATTATTTAAATATCATATGCATTGAATAATAAATCATATTGTAATATAATTGGGAATTTATATACCATAGATGCTAAATTCCTTATTATTGATGGTTCATTGCACTATTTTTTCCATCTCCACCAAATATGTTTTCATCAGTAACCCTGCCACCAACACCAGTCTTTTTCCATATCCATCGGTTGTATTTTCATTAGTAACACTTCCACATATACCATATTTTCATCCATGAGTTCTACAACACCCACAATATTTCCCTCCACCCCTGTAAGGGTTTTTTATTGAGTGCTTGGTGAGGTATTATTGAAATCAAATTACAAACGATTTCTTGAAGAATTTTTTTGGTGTTTAGTAATCATTGATCAAATAAATATTTTAATAAGGGTTATTGTTTTTTATCCTTCATTCTTGATCATGTGTTTTTATATCATTTATTATCATTTTAATATATGGTTCTAGATTAAATATAATGAAACTATATTTAATTTCATAATATTGGTATTTTTAAAAATTATTGGCTACTAAATTTTTTATACTACTATTTCTATACCATTTTTTTGTTCATTTATAAAAATTATTTTCTAAAAAATTAATACAATTATTTTTTCAGATAAAAAATGAATTTTTCCTTATCAAATATAAAAGTATTATAAAAATTTATTTAAATGTGTTGTTAAGTACATCCATGGTAAAATTATAGTATCTAATGTATGATTAATAAATTTGATCAACATTTTTTGAGAGAAATAAAAAATTAAACAACCTAAAAATTGTGTATATCATTAATTAATTTTTTTTATAAGCTATTGACTATATTTTTATTACCAAACTTTATAGTACTGGTCTTATAATTTTAAAACAACAAAACTAATAATATTTCACCTTCTTTTACTCTTATTCACTTTCATTGTATGAAGTCATACATATTAGTCAAGAATGGTGAATATACATGACTGTTTTTTTGTGAGGTGTTTTATTTGATGGATTCTTATAAAATCTAGGATCCATTTGACGTACACTATATTGTTTTATTCACTATTTATTCTGATATTCAACATTTTCAGAATGAGTGAACTGAAAATATTCTATCTTAATCTATATACTACAGAGAGAAAATTCATTAAGTGGTTCTTATAAAATGTTTCACCTAGTTCAATGTATTAAATTTTATATTTATTCTCCAATAAAAAAATAAATTTTCATCATTACATATATTTTTATCAATATATTTATCAAAACAAACATAATTTATCATGACTAAAAAATAAAATATCATATTTTTTCTGAACTACTATATGAAAAATAATATTAAATTTAGTTCATAACTAATATGTAATGTATCAAATAATATGTATTTAACATTACTAACATGTATTGATCACAATATTTTTTTTAGAATCCATATATTTTTATAGTAAATATTTCTCAAATGAAAAAAATAGTAAGATAATGGTGCATTGAAAATATATCAATTTTTGGAATCTTTGATAGAAATTTAATGTTAGTATAACTTCAATCTATTTTATCTTAGATACGAAGTGCAATTACTAATCAATGATAATGATAGATCTATATTCTCTGAGTTATATGTGTAATCCAAAATTATATGCCAAGTGGGACCACACCTATTTGATGCTATAGTTTCTACACATAGTTAAATGTCACACACCATGTGACCTATATCACAGGTCATATGAATCATGTTTCACAGATCTAGATGTAACTCGGTTGTTACACAGGCATGGGCAGGCCAGAGTGTATGGGCATGAACATGACAAGTTGTATACGGGCATTACTAGGCATACATGGGTTGTTACATGAATAGGACTAGTGGTACATGAGCACAAACCGATGGCACTATCAATGTTTTTGGTGATCTCTAAACACTATATACTATTCTTACACTTAGTGTATATGGATATTTACATGTTGTGTGAGGAATCACCACACATACAAACAATGGGGTGGTTGGATATGTCGTGTACCCCCCAGTACACACCATTTACCCATTTTGAGGGTGTTTAGAGCTCTTCATTTCATCTGTAAGGACTAGTATCAATTCAGTGTGTTCCCTTGGTCTATTCCATAGATTTTATAGTGTGTCATTATGTCCAAATCTTAGGATTGTGACCCCTTTAGAAGACGAGTCTTATATAGAGTTTGTAGTGTCCCTTCGTGAGACTGGATGTGATCCTCTTTTATTTTTATACCCCAAGTGGTGTTTATAATGACCCAATATTTAGTAAATTGAAATTCCCTATATTATTTTCAAATAGTATAATCACATGAAATCACAACACAGTAAAATACTAGGTACTATATGACCTTTATAAATAATATTGTCACTTCTGTGATTTTAATTTCGAAAACGTCACATACATGGTTGTGATCAATAAGATGATTGGAGTCCGACAAGACAAAAATATATTTTGATGAAAAGTAACTAACACTTATGAATAGTAATGTTACACCTATGAATAGTAATATAACTCTTATGAATAGTAACTCATCCAAGTGAATAAGAAACCTTTTCAATGAATGTATAAATAAAATTTATCCATCTTATAAGTTATAATATGATATAATAATCTCATAGTGTTTGTATTTTTGTTAGTCATGTATATTTAATTTTGATTTTATTATTAATTTATTAATTTCTATCTTCATAAAATGTATTCATAAATATTTATTTTTATTAATTATGATTATATGATAATTTTATGAGTCCTTAATTATTTTTTCAAAGTGTTAGGAAGGAGTTTTAAATTTAAAATTTGTATTTTTAAATTAATTTATGATTTTTATTAAAATAAATAAATTTTCCATATTAGAAAATTATTTTTATAAAATGGAGTTCATTTTTGAATTCTACGCATCATGAAATGGATTGGATAAATTTTTTGTATTTTATAAAATACTTGAATTTTTTTTGAATAGTAAAATATGGTATTTTGTTGTCTAAATACAATATATGTTAAATAAACAATTTTCTGAATAATGGTTGATTTTAGAACCTTGAGTTATAACAAAAAAATATATATTAATGTTTTTTTACAAGAATCAATACTATTTCTTATATTGTTAAAATAATACAATAATGATTACAGTATTAGGAAAACCATCCTCTCCTACACTATAATAACCACCCTCACCCCCCCCCCCCCCGCTCCTCTTCCGTACACTAAAGCCTTTTAACAAGTCCAAATTCTGGTCAAATCTCTCCCTCGTACTCTCTACCACTTCCAGCAGACCTTTTTCTCTTAAAACACAAAATCCTCTCCCTTAAAAATCTTCTCAAAGAACATTTATTCAATAGGAAAATTCCTCTATTCATTTATTTTATTATAATTCTAGATCCATTCTTTTATTTTCCCTTCCTCGCCTCCTTTAACCAAAATTTTATGATAACTCCAGTAACTTACATGTACTGAAATTTTTTTTTATCATGGAATAATTTATCATCATCTCTTATTTCCACTACTTTTATACATGAAATGAAAACAACATCTAATATGTGTTAATTTATCACATTCAAGGATAATTGGTTTTCAATTTCTATTACCATCATAAATTTTGGTCATGAAAACATTTTGATGGTTGAACCAGAGTGAAATATTTGTATTATATCTAATGTATGGGTATAGAATATATTTTTTATAAGATATTAATTTATTAATAAAAATGTGTTCGATGTAATCAAAAACAACCAATTAACCAAACGAGTTATCATTAATGTTTTATATAATGACGTATGTTCACTCCAAATATCAAAATGAATTTTATAACCATGTAATCTTATGTATGTTCAATAATTACATAGAACATCAATTCTGGACAACCATTCTCATATTACATGTTTATCCTTACATATATATAAGTAAACAAATCATGAAATCCATGGAAACAAACACTCCCAAACAATGAAATTGAACCTCCTAACACATCAAAAAGGTCATGAATGAATATAATATGGTTATAATAAATCAATTAAAAAATAACAGGTTCTATAAATAATAATTAATTAATTTAAGTTGGTTATCCAATACATTAAGATCCAGTGAAGGATACCATCATACTTTAGGTAAGGTATTGTACCCAAACATACATTATTCTTATGAGTTGTTCTATATTTCTTTTTACCCAAATAAAGACATATATTATTTTTATTCACATATTTTATTTGTTAAAAATCCTTCAAAATAATTTATTAATGTCCTTTCATCATTCTATTTTTGGGATATACATTTTTTTATATGATTCCCTCCTCAATACATCCTAATAAGAAAACCCATTTTAAGGTAACATCATAAATATTTATCCAATTACATGTTCACTCTATATAATTTTTTAACCCACAATTATTTATATAAAATCAATATTACTATTTTTAAAACATTCTTTGTAAAATTCTTCTTTTATATAAAATTTTATGCTCTTTTCAATTTTAATGGGTCTTTAGTATTTTCCATTAAAGCAAACTAAAATTTGTTAGTCCTAAACATTATTAAATACTCTTCTTACATGTTTTCAATTATGTTTGAAATCACTTGACATGATATATGACTAATTTCCCTTATAAATGTCCACCTATGTTTTAATTTCTTTCTTTCAAGGACACTTGTATGAAATACCTATCTATTATGCTTTACGATAGGATTACAATACATATTTATTTCCATGGGTACCCTTATGTTTATGTATTATTGATTATGTGTGACTATATATGTGGTATGAATATTAATGGACTTTTTATGATGGTTGATCCTAGATAGATCTATATTTAATTGGGTTAATTTGAGTCTCATGAGATGTTATGCGCAATAGTCATGGTGGTTAGCCTTAACTCATGGTTCCATGTACAATGGTCTTGGTGTTTAACTTTGACTTGTGATCCTCTATATGCAATGATCCATGAATCATTCTAGACTCAAGTTTTTATGTTTCTTCAACATTACAATGAATTCATGTTTATATGACCCCATTTATACATGTTATGATTCCATATGTTCCTTTCCTATTTATATCATTATGTTATTCCTTCTAACCCATGAGCTAAATCATTATTCTAATTTTTATTACATTAATTGTATTTTTAGATTATCCCTGTTTTCATGTGATCCCTAGTTTTTCCTATGAAGATGTGTGAGAATAATGGGATTTAGGATCTCTATATGAAGAATAAATAATGAAATGTTTTATTAAGTCCCATGTTTTCTGTTTTATGTAACTAGTCTACTAAGAAACTATACTTTACCATAATTTTCTTGTAATATGATGCTTTCATATGCTTAAAATCATGTAATGAAATTTCAAAATGTCTAGGGTCACTATAGTTAAAATCAAAGGATGGTGTAGTTAATTTTGGATATTAGGAATAGATCACTTTAGTAAGAACCCTAGGAAAGAGACTAAGTATAAGAAAACATCCCTTAATTTTGATATGTATACATTAAGTGGGTTATCAAAAAAACCCTATTTGGATACAAACAAGTGGATGAGGTTCTATTATAGATGTATCTAGTGGTAAAACCCGAAAATAGGTCTTTTATATAGACTCGAATGGGAATTGGTACATGAAAATGAGACTTTCTTCACTTGTGGTTTGAAACTTCTAAGGGATAGTATTTGGTATATTCATAAGCTTAGTGAAAACCATTAATAATGGAATAAAAAAGATCCTATAATAATATAAGTTATGAAATAAATCAAGGATATCCAAGATTTAATCATAGGGAATCAAAAGTTAGGATATACTTCTCCGTTAAAAGTTTATCCTTTGATGCTCAATGTTTCCTTTATGCTAATAGATAAGTATTAAATCCTTCTAATTGTAAATTATTTTACTTAGTTAATGGAGGGAAATAGAATATTATGTTCCAAAAATCATTGTGATAGGGAATGTGAAATTTCTCTAATGATATTCCAAATATGATGGGAATAAGTGCAAAAAATTTCATGACAGTACTTTCTTAGCTAGCTCAAGTTGTGAATGTTAACTTGGGGGCCATGTGAAATGCAATCCTCCTCCAAGGAAAGAGAATTGTGTCATTGAATCCTTTATGCGATAAAGGGATCTCATGTTTAGTGTATCTTCCGATCCCCTCCTCACAGAATAGTTAATTAACTCCATTTAAAAGATATTCTCTATCCTCTAGTGATTAGAAGATAAGAAAATCATGCTATAGATCTATAATTTTGATAGGGAATCGTATCATTGGTTGACAGTAATCAATAATACAAAGTCCTATGAGGATATTTATTCCACATATTGTGATGAATTCATGAAATTTTTTTATAATAAATATTTCCTATAAACCCTCTATCTCAAGATGGAAAAGAATTTCCTTAGACTTAAATAGAAGAATGATGAGTCCATCAAGACATAGGATGAAAACGTCACAAGGAATAAAAGATACACCTTCCACATTAACATGAACATTGAAAAATAGGTGGATCTCATATTTAGAGGACTAAAGGAGAGTCTATGAAATGCATTGGAAATTATTGACTTTGACTGTAATGAGGATATTGTCCGTTGTGCCATCATGGTTGAAATGGAGATCAGAGAATCTAAATGGTCTCATGGGCCCAAGGAAAAAAATGTAAAATTGATTCTAATATGGGTTTTTTGGAATATAAATACAAATATGGAAATAATATTGAAAATTCCACATGTAAAAATTGTGGAATGAAGAATTATAGGAATTGTCTAAAGGGAACCTAGAATTGCTTCAAATGTGAAAGAAAGGGATATCTTACTAAGAACTAAAAGAAGGATATGAATAATCCCATTAATTCGGAAGATTGAATGATGGTTCATATCAAAGATAAACCTATATTACAGTTTTACAACTTCAAGTATTATAGGAATTATACAAACAATTTCCCCAATCTAGGGGTTGTCAAAAGAAATCAACAAAAACCTCCGAGGAAATAAAGAAGGGATTAAACTACAACTACTAGTGAGGTGGATCCATAAACTGATTTGGTGATAGATACTCTAGTTATTTATTTAAGAATATCAAACATATTATTTCATTTTAGTTATATACATTATTTTATATCTTGCTATTTAATGGAACTATTCAAACACCACATTAAAATTTAGAGGTTGAGTTATCTATGAGAATAGAAAATGGGACAATTACTACATCCAATGGGTATAACTCCTCCCAGGTTAAAATTTTTGGATTTTACCTCCCAGCAAATCTCTTCTTACTTCCTTTAGTGGAGCTTTATGTTATCTTGGAAATGGATTGGCTATCTTTATACAAAGCCAAATGCAACTATTGGGAAAGGGAGATCACTCTCACATCTCGAAGGATCCTCCAATTCTTTATATGTTTAAGGAGGAAGATGAATCTCCTTTAGAATCATGGTATCATGTTGGGATATTACTAACTTATGAGAAATCATATATAGCTTAAATGATTGATATAAAGGAAAAGATTATTCTCAATGATATTCCCATCAGGAGGGATTACACGTATGTATTCCCTGTAGAATTTCAATATCTTCTTCTCGATCAAGAGGTTGTGTTCCCAATTGGACTTATTCTTAAATATTTTCTTATATAAAATAAACCTTATAGAATTAACATTGTAGATATGGAAGAGAGAAAGAAGAAATTACAGTATAATTTTGATAAGGGTTTCATATACCAGAGTGTTTCCCCATGGGGTGTGATAGTCATATTCATTAAGAAGAATTATGGGTCAATGTTCCTCTACATTGATTATCGTGAGATCAATAATATCACTATAAAGAACATGTATCCGCTACCATAGATATATGAATTGTTTGATCAGCTTCATGGAGTCAGTTATTTCTCTATGGTGGAACTACTGTCCGGATATCACTAATTAAAGGTGAGGAAGGAAGATATTCCCAAGATTGACTTTTGAACGATATATGGATGTTATGAGTTCATAGAGATGGATTTTTTAATCACTGATGCTCCATAAATTTTCATGGTTTTAATGAATAGAGTTTTTATAGATTACCTCTAAAATTTGGTAGTATTCTTTATAAATGATATTATGATAGACCATAAGAGTAAACATAAAAACAAGGAGCATTTGAATATTGTGATAAAAAATTTGTGAATGGGGAAACATTATGACATGATTATGATACCCATTTATTTGAATGGGTACCCTTATATTTATGTATGATTGATTATGTATTATTCCATATGTGTAAATTATATTCATGAACATGTTATTATGGGTGTTTCTAGATATCCCTCCAATGCATTGGGTAAAGTTGTGTCGCATGAGATGTTATGTGCAACAGTATTGGCGGTTAGACTTGACATTTTCTACCTTGTGCAATGGACATGGTAGCCAACCTTGACTTATGATCCTCTATGTGAAATGATCCTTGATTGAAATTTATTTTTTATTTTATTATCAAATAACTTTTAAAGGAAGGTGAGAAACCCCAAGTCCATCAAAACAACCAAATAAAATAAGATAAAGCCATGCTTTATATTACTACCACATTACTATGAATTCATTTTTATATGATCCCATGTTTATATTTTTGGATTCCATATGATCCATGATTTTTATATCATTATGTTATTCCCTTTAAACCATGTTCCAAAGATTTATTCGTAGGTTTATTCCCTTACATGTATTTTTAACTCATCCCCTTTTTCATGTTTTCCTTACGTTATCCTATGAAGATATATGGGAACAATGGTAGTTAAGAGACCTTTTTTTAGAATAAATAAAGAAATTTTTTATTAATCCCATGTTTTTAGTTTTATGAAGCTAGTATTCCAAGAAACTATACATTATGATACTTGGATTGTACTATGTTTCTTTATTATGCTTAAATCATGTAAAAAATGTTTAAAAAGATATGGTATCTATAAGGTTTTTTGGAATCTATGGGTCCTCCATGAGCATGGTTTTGATTCTCCATCTAGTAGGTTTTATTGGTAGGGTTCACAGTATCATTGAGATATGATCCCCTATGTAGCGGGTTGATCTAGATAGGGTTTGTGGAGACCCCCAACAGTCCTGGGTGTGATTTTCTATCTATGTATCGGGATCATCACAGACCAGTGGGATTTCATTGGTCCGTCCCAATGATCATTACCTATTATATGACCTTCTTTAATGATGGAATGACTCATGTAGTGGATTATCATAGAATGATCATTACATTGAGTATAATCCTATGGATTATAGTTGGTTTCTTCCACCTAGAGGCATGGTGTCCATACAGAGTATATCTTGGTTTTATTGTTTATAAATTTATTACCATCTCAATGTTATTATATGAATATTCTTGAAGATTTTTTTTAGTGTTTTCAAGGTTTCCTATTAGGTATTTTTATACACACCCCTACATGGTATCTACCTGTATGTGTCATGTATTTTTCAGATGGCAATCCATTTGATGGTTTCTTGGGATAGAAGGGAGTGGGTGGAGAATGGGTTGAGCTTCTAGCCAAGGTGTTTTCTGGGAGATTACATTTGATCATATTCATCACCCTTAGAGTAGGTTACACTCCCTATAGTTTTTTGTTGGGCTTGTATTTTACCCTCCTTATCACTTTTAGTACATTTAATTCATACTCTGGTTTTGGGATCATATATGTATATATGAATTTCTATAATTTGTTTTAAATTTCAACATTTTATAAGATTAGATATGTGTGAGTTTGTATAAGTACATTAGGATAATGCATCACATGTGTGTGATATGCCTACTTGCCTTTGGTTGCTAGCCCCTAGCCTATTGAAGGCAGGCTTGGGGTAGATGATGTTTGGGCCCTAGTGGTCTGGTTTGTGAGAGAGAGAAAATACATGATATGCATTATTGATATTAATACCTATAATATGAATTATTATCCAATTTATATTTGTATTTTAGGCTTTGGAATGTTTGGGCTAGGCCTAAGGATGGATTTAGATGCTTTTAAATTATTTTAGGGATCCTTTGAAGGGTGCAAAGTTTGGGAAAACCATAAAGATTACCCAAGTAACCATGTGAGAGATAAAATTTTCTTCTTGGTAGGCACATGGTTGGAACATATTTTGACCAAACCATGTAACAACCCTGAGAATTTGAAATTTTCTAAACATAGATGATTTTCATAATTAGCGCACAATTTTCTAAAATGCACATTCTAACTGTCTGTAGAGAGTAATTAAACCCCAAAAAATTAAATAACTAAAACTCCCCCAAATACCATCATTTTTCTCCTCTAATGTAGGATATAGAATTCCAACACTCTATTATGATATTTTGATGATCTTCTTTATTAAAGTGGTCAATTTTGATGGATCAGATACCGTTGGATCTTAGAAATTGATTATAAGAATCTCATTATTATTCTTCATCATTGATCTCATGGCATTATCTAAATAGTAACCTTATATCATGCATGAATTTATATTGTTAGATTATATTTTTACAAATATTCTTTGGGATTCATTAAAGGAACAAATTAGGAAGCTCCGATCTTCTATATCATGAAAGAATTATTTGTGCCGAATACATTAGAGGTATTTGAATTTTCTTTTATTTCCACTTTCTCCTAGAACATGAAGGATTTTTGTTTTCTAAAAGAAATTTATTCTACTTTTTTTGGAAAACCATTATGAAATATCATTTATAAATCTATCCCTAATTTTTAGGATGGAGACTATGAAAAATTCATTGATTGGGGAATGTCTTGTTCATGAGGATATTATTAAAATCGAAATGATTATGTAACAAATTGCATCATCTCAAATACTTTAGAAATCCTATATATATCATCGTTGATGACCCTTATCTTTTGATTTTGGTGACAACATATTTTTGAATGTGCCTCTGATAATGGGTTACAGTCGTTCTGGAATGCATGGAAAATTGGCCAATCAGTTTGTTGCGGTATTCGAAATTTTGGAACTTATTAGAGATATTTAATATCAGTTAGCCTTCCCACCACGATTTTCTGTTTTCCATAATGTTATATTTGTTTCCCAATTATAAAATTATTTTTCTAACCCCATCAATGTAATATACTGAGACCACGTCACTCTTGAACTGGATGTTATGTTTATTCATTCCTAGATTCATATTATTGATAGAAAAGAGAAGATATTTCAAGGGATATGTATCCCTTTGTTATGAGTATTATTGATGTATGTAAATATTAAATAGGAGACATGATAGTGAATGAATTATATATTGAAGAAGTGACCATAACACTTTAAAGACAAAATCAACCACCAGATTCTAGAGGATGGAAATCTCTATGGTGGGAAAAGTGTAAAACCCTCTATTTGAGTTATTTATCTCTTTTATTCTATATTTTAGTCTATGAAATGGTTATTTTATGTGTTAAGAAGATTTTTGAGAGGTTTTGAATGGTTCATGGTTTGAGTATTGTTTGCATAAACTGTGAAGATTCTTCAAGTTACCCTGTGAGAGCCGGAAAAGTCTTCTGGGTAGGCGCATTTGTTTATCCAAATTGTGCGATAATTTTGTGAATTTGAAATTTTATAAACAGAATTTATTTTCAAATTTAATTCATGGTTTTTCAAATTGTATAGTATAACCATTTTACGGTATAATTAAATCATAAAATTTGATTAAATACCCAAAAAATTCCCTAAAAACTCTCATTCATTCTCATCTAACCTAGGATCACTAATTACAACACACCTTATGAGATTTTGGTGACTCTTGTCTTCTTAGTTGTAAATTTCAATAAATTTTAGAGTGTTGGATATAAGAAATTTAAGGCAACATCACTATATTTCTTCACTATTTCATTGATCCCTCTTTTTCTCTAATTTTGAACCTTAGATCGAGACTTCCATTCCCGGATCTATTGGTTAGAATATGTATTGAAAATTCATATTTGGGATTAATTAAAGAAATGGTTTAGAAAGCTTGGATTTTCAATATCATGCGATAATTATTTGTCTCAAACTCATCATAGGTAGGTGAATTTTATTCCTTTTCCCCATTATCCTAGAATTCAAAGTCTCATTATTGTAATTTATTATAATTTTGTTAGAAATCACATGTGAAATACCTATTCTAAATCCATCTTTTCTGATTAATTCATAAAAACATAATTTGTGGGTGAAGTTTACATGGTGTTCAAATAAATTATTAAATTAATTTGGTTTTTGAAATAATATTTTTCAATGCATGAACTTGTGATTAACATGGCGTGTGTATGTTCATAAACATATGGTAAGGATCATGTGGGAGAGACATGGTCCTAGTTCCAAACCTTGTGTCACATTGGATTATGACATTGAGTGATGACTTGGGATTGGAGGGATGAAAAATGCTCACGAGATGTACTATTCTAGAGTTTCTTTTAGACAATGGTTGTATTGGTAGGTGTTTTTCATATGTGTGTGGCTTCATTACCTGAGTGAGTTTTTTTTGTTTGTAGTTCGACTACATTTTGAATATATATATATATATTATTCATGTAATTTTATTACTTTTTGAACCCTTTATTTTTAAATTTATTTTGAGTTAACATTTTCATTGTTCTACTGTAATTTGAGGGATGTCTTAGGGATTTTCCATCGGGTTGTACACTAACCCCTTCATACAATCCTTAGTGTATATGACAATGCTATTAATCATGATACATGTAAGGGGAAGATTTTTTATTTGACTAATAGAACCTTGTTCAATGGACTCTATTGTTTAGATTTTGTGATTTTGTCGGTTATCAATTCATGAAGTTTAGAGGTGTGCCAATATGGTGCCTTGTGACTTTTTACCTTGAGTCATATTTTCCTTGAGTTTTATTTTTCTAGATATTGTAGAATTTTTTTTCTCCCCAACTATTAATCATATTATCATTTGGTTATACTTTTGGAGTTTATTTTGGATTTTTTGTATCATGAATCATATTTCCTCTTTACTATAGTATGTTTTTTCGTTGTTCATTTAAGGTGAAATATAATGGTTCTAGGAGTAGTGAAAATGCTTATCTTGGATGATTATAACTCCACAAATGATGGATTTTATAAATCATTTTCATATTTTATGAGAAATAAATTTCATTAAATTTTTTTTTCAAAATAATATTGACAAAGAAGGTTTTTGAGACCAAGAAAAAAAATTTCTTCATGTTAAATTTATAATTAATTAAAATAGACCATAAGAAATAAGTTTTTAGTCTTGAGATTTTTGTTTTATGGAAATGTTTGTCAACCAAAACACTATTTGGTAAACTTTTTTTTATCTTATAGGATCCAAGTGTATAATCCCTCTAGCAGTGATCTACACATGCTCATATGATATCCCAAAAATCTCATTATTTTTCTAGATTCTAACATAGAGGATCAATAAACATTAATTTTTCATCTTGATTTCCATGAAAATTCATTCAGTATTGAAGAATAATCTCTTCACTCTAATTCATGGTGGAGGAGGAAGGAGAATAACTAGTTTTTTCTTCTTTATTGAGAGACAGAGTTCTAGATTTTTTCGTGCATACTGATTCTCAATTTCAATCAAATTCATGACAGTATAACTAATGTTTTATTTATTGAGATTAAGTTTGTGTTAATGTATTATTTAATTACACTACAACACTTAAATAATAAATAAATTCTAATATTACCCTATGTCATGTAATAATATTATTATTATTATTTCTCTTAGTGTTTTCTAAATGACACAATGATAAATATTATTTTTATCAGTTTGTAATTAATATTTATCACCAGACACAATCTCTGTACATTAATGTTCCTCAACATTTATTAAATACCTAAACAAATATTTATTAATTAAATATATATATATATATATTATTAAAATAATTAAATAATTCTCTTGGAAAAAAATTTATTTAATTTATGTGATCAATAAATCACGAATAGAATTATTCCTCGTTCTTGAGAATCACAGTTATTAAAATAATTAAATTCAAATATAATTTAATTGAGATCAACTGAAACACTTAATGTGTGGCCCTCTATGATTATTTCTAATTGGAATAAGGTAGATTTTCATATTGTCTGTGATTAATATCTAGATACTAGTAAATACACCTAAAATAATGAAGTTAATGTTGTAGTGTTGAAAATAGCATACAAGTGCTCGTCGTGTAATATAATCTGTTGGTTAAAATATCTCATTAAGCATGTTTCACACATGTGTAATCAACCTATATGATTGATACACCTTTCTTTGACAATTTGAAGTAAACTCATCATTACTATATAACCATGAAATTTAATATGATGGTTCCATTTAAATTAATGGGCTGAGATATTAAATTCCATTAATATTGAACGGAAAAATCCTTCGGTGATTGTTCATTAATTACATTTCATTTGTGATGCACCCAATGTAACCTACTTCCTATGAACATATAGAGTTAATGTTTTGGTCAGTATCCCTATGTTCGTGAGTCCTAACATGCATTAATAATAATCTTAAAGTCTAAAGACCATTATACACACTAAAAAACATGAATAGACGATGGAAAATAAAAATACATTAATCTTACTAGCAGGTATGTTCTCATAATCTATTGTCCTATAAATTACTATATGTAGAAATTTAGGTATCTTTGATAGTAGTAAAAAAATAATGTGAGACTCATATAATATTAATTATTAATGAGAATAATGAATAATGAGACACCAAGAGGCACAATGCACTCCCGACCAAGACGTAATGGTCAACTCCCAAGATGAAGGATGATTTTCCTTAATATCCTAAAAAAAATTATCTCTCCCTATTACTCACCATACAATTTATATTATAATTCCCCAGCCCCATATGCTAGTATTGAGCCTTATCTCCAAACAAAATAACAGTATCAACCTAAAAATCCCCCCATACCCCTAATTACACACCACACACAGACTAACTTTATATCACTACTCTCTCTATGAAATGAGCCTTTTCCTCAAGGCTATATGTAGGGAATTTGTTCCTCCTTTTTATGGTCTTCCTTTGGGCCCCACTCCACCACCAATTGTTCATGTAAAATATCTTACTCTCATAGTAAAAACACACTCATGTTTAGATCAGGAAACTTGTACAAGGATGACTATAGTTGACTGCATTATAAATAATAGCTCTTATGGAATCGATCCTCCCACTCATAGGTGTTCAATTGTTGAACACATCGCGTGACATGGGTGGTGTATGTAGGAGGATCGCAAGGAGCTCCATTCATATAGTCCTCTCAATTTATGTATTTTTGGTGAATTTTCCTATCTGCTTGGTGTGGCCGCACGAAGATTGGAGGATTCCATGGTTCATACTTTAATTCCTTGGTGAATTTACAGGACCCCCATTCTGGAATTGAGAACTCTCACCTCCCTTGATGGTGATTTCATGAAGTATTCTATATACCCTCATACCCTAATACCTGATCTAGGTCTAGAGTACCCCAATGAGGGTTAATGACCCCCATGTGATAACGATTAGTACCTTTAATCATATAAGAATCAAGAAGGATTAGTTTTTCCACAAAATTAAAAAATATTAAAAAAATAAGTCAATAAGCTCAAAACTCCTCATAGAGAAAGTACCAGAAAAAGATAGGTAAAATAATAACCAAATGGTACATCATCAAAAGTTTCAAAATCTTACAGTAAAATCTCAGAAAATTTATATCACATCTTTATTGGGTACCTCTATAATTCCAGGATCTACAAATCAAGTACACCTTCCACCTCCAAGTGATATTTTCACTTTTCATGAAATTGAAATAATATAATATATAAATTCATGATGACTAGGGTAGGGTGTTAGATGAACACACTAGTAAGGTCATACCAAGTGTTCTATAAGAATTTATTTAACAAGAAACCAATTATAATTTCAAATTAAATGAATCATGGCATGAAATGTCATTTATATATTTTTTAAAAAAATTATTTCAACTCAACAGATGAAAAATATATCAAAATAGTCTTAAATGAACATTTATATAAATCATTTATATAAAAATATTGGCATTAATCTGTTATCTAATCAATGACATGTATAATCAAGTTTATAAAAACAAATTACCATGCTCATAAACCCTGTGGTATGTTAATCTCTTGAAATAGGATCCTCACACTACTCATCGGTGATCACAACTTAAGGTAGGTTTGAAAACTCTCATCCAACTCCCAATAAGGGAGAAAATTTTTGAGAAATAAATCTACACCTCATAGGGGGAGTCCAGTATAGTAAATCACACTAAACATTGATTTGTTAGTGTTGTCATCATCAATCCATTTATAAAGAGTCAAAATGACTTTTCATTTCAAAAACAAATCATATGTTTTCATAATTTCATATATTTTAAAATAATATTTCAATTTAATCCATTTATCTCAAGGTTCAACGTTAAATTTTTTTCATCAAATCAATTTTCAAATCAAGACATCAATTTTTTCAAATCCACCCAACAATTTCAATTCTAATGAAATTAGTTATTTTTCAAAATATTCATTCCCTTATCAAAATCAAACATCAATCATATAATATAATGTAAACACTCATTTTAAATCAATCAGGAAAATCATAGTCTCAATTTAAAGGTAAAACATTATGGATCCACTTACCTTTAATCACTCGATCAAATCAACATGTGCAATGAGAACACAAAAAAGAATAGAAGTAATTGAGATCAATAATACAAACATAGAATTAAGATTCATCAAAATATATAATATATCCATCAATAATATGATTATTTATCACTCTTAGAGGATAAAAGATAAGATTAAGAGAAACAATGAGATAATATATTCACCTACCGGAGAGAGATATAATCATTAATCATTACTTTTATTCACAAGGAAAGGGGTTTGAGGTGCCATGAAATCATATAAGAACTCTCTATAGTGTAAGAAAACTAATTAGGGTTGAATGGTGGGGGTATTTTTCTCTTCAATGGGGGTCCTAAGAATTTAAAATAAAATTTTAGGGAAATTTAAAATTGGGTGCACAAATTTATGGAGAGGCCACATAGTTAGCAGTATCATTTTTCTTAACCATAATAAAACCCATTGTCAATAGGGTGAATGTTTTTGAGGGGAGAGACACAGAGTTTGGAAAAAAAGTGAACCCACTTGTAGTAGATTACAATAGGGCGTACGATTTGCTATTCCAAACTCCCTGATTTTCTATGACTATGTTCCAATCATTCATAGCCCCATGGGATTTTTATTTTATCATAAAATTACAAAAATTAATCTAAATCAAGACCCAAAAAAGGTACATCTAAAAATGGTAATGAAATTCTTATAGATGGGTAATGATATGTTATATCATCCCCACTATATACACTTTCTTCTATCATAAATACTATTAAGAATATTCCATATCAAAGAGATGAGACACTTCTCTCTCATTATTACCTCATGTTACTATGTATCATGTGAATCAAAACCATTATTCCATAGCACACAGACCAAAGGTATCATCTTCCCACAAAGAACCATCTTCTCAAAATAAAAATTATGGATCTATATTTATTCATAGATAAATTAGGTTCAATATCAAGATCTTCCTAGATTAGGATATGTAAAGTGGTGAAAAGATACTTCTTGAGATGAAATATGTGAAACACATTGTGGTTCAATGTTATTTGAGGTGGCAAAGCTAACTGGTATACCACTTTTCCCGCTTACTCTATAATCTCAAAAGTACCAACAAAACTCGATGCTAGCTTTCCCTATTTCTCGAGACATCAGTGTCCCAATCAAGGTGAAACTCATAATAACACATGTTCTCCAACTAAAAACTATAAGGGATATATATGGTGATCAAATTATGATTTATACTCATTTGGTTCATCACCATTATCTAATTAATTAACTGAATATTCTACATCCTCTCTTAGAACAAACTAGTTCTATCCATGGGACATTCTCTAATCTCTAACCAAAAAAATGATATTTACATGGGAGGCTATAAATGACCTCAAAAGAATCCATTCTAATTATAGACAGATAAATATCATTATAGTTCTGCTTATCCAGTCCCAAATAGACATCCCAAGCTCCACTAAAGTAAAAAAACATGAACACTATTCATGTACTCAAGAATTTTTATAGCTTACTCCGTCTGACTATCCATATATAGATTATATTCCTTTCTCATACACACATAAGATCCCATTTCATCATAGTGGTATATAAAAAACATGATTTAAACTAGGGGTACCCATCATATACTATAAAAAATGGATTTCAATGCAATATATAATCTCATTCACATAGTGACTTCCCTAGTCCTCAACTCTGGTTATATCTTGAATGGGTATAAAGTGAGATAATTTTATCAATATATTGATCAAAAACCATATAACATTCTTCCATAATGGGTACGTGACAATCCAACCATGAATCCCATATAAATTTTATCCCACTTTCAATTCATCCATAAAAGTGGCTAAATTAAACATGAATGAATATGGTTCTTGACAATGACCTTTTGGAAAGTATAAAAATGAGAAGAAACGTTAGAAATGTCTCATGTCATACCATACCACAAAAATCATGGTCTTACATCATAGAACATTTTTTTGTTCTATGGGTACACTTCCCGCTAGTAATCAAGGAAATCCCATATCACAACCTTTCTCACATTAACATGTATGAAATACCTATTCCAAAAACATAGAATGTCCTATAAAGATAACTAACACTCACCAATGGTCTCCCCACCAAAATGTGAGTTGCTAATTCCAAAAAATTCATAATCAAGATACTTTTATTGAATAGTAATCTCAAGAAGAGAAGAGGTTAATTGTACACATGTCAACAAAACCTCAGTCACATCCTCCCAGACTCCCAAATTTAGTTGAGCATAGAAAGACATTATATTACACTCTTCTGATGATTCTTTCCCCATCTACTTTAGAATTTCTCTACTCAAATCATCAGTAACAAAATTCACCTTACATAGGGTGAAAGAAATGTATATATCAATAATATATAGGTACTTCATCCATTGCCTCTATCATTGGTTCAAATATTTTTGAGAGAAGATATATCTCATGATTTTTTTTTTAGAATAAACAAAAAAAATTTATTAGAAAAGGTAATTCCTTTTATTCTTATGAACATTCATCATAGCCGCAAGTTCAAGGTCATGGTTTAGATAATTATTATCATGTTTCCTAAGAAACATTGATCCACAGGCTACCACATGATCACCCTGCATAAGAACACAACCCAAACCTAGTGCGTCATCAAAGATCACATAGCCATGTCCTTCCTCAAGAAGATTAAACATCAGTGATGAAGTAAAAATATGTTTCAACTCATTAAATAACTCTAATATTTCATATCCCAGATGAACCTAACACCCTTCCATGTGAGAGTGGTCATCAGATAAGTCTTCAATGATAAATATTTATCTAACTTGTTGGAGTTCCCCACCAAGACTAAGACACTTAGTGTCTCAAAAACATTAGTTGGTGTTTCCCATGTCATAAAAACATATAATTATTAGGGTCAAATGAAACACCATACTCTGACACCACATTTATCAATAATTTCACTTCTTGAATTTAGAAATTACACTTTAATTATTATTTTTTAAAGTCAGTGATTTATCATTATTTCCATATCTACTCTCAACTAACACATATGATCTTCTTTAGACTCAGATTAAACAAAGATTTCATCAAAAAAATACTGCCAATAATGAGTCGAGGTACTCATGAAATATTTTTCTCATAAACAGTATAAAAGCATCCCAAGAATTGGTTAGACCAAATGAAATAACAAGATACTCAAAATTTACATATCTATACTAGGTGGTGGTATTCTGAATGTCATATTCTTTAATTATCAACTGGTGATAACAAGGTAGAATATTAATATTTAAGAATCAATTTTTCCATTTTAATTGGTGAAACATATCACCAATCGATGAAAATGAATAATTGTTCTTTACCATAACATTATTTTGTTTTTGGTAATCTACATGGAGGTAAAGTGTTCCGTATGATTTCATTGAAAAGAGAACAAGCACCACCAAAGGTGAAAAACTCAATTTTATAAATCCTTCCTCTACCAGGTTATACAAATGATACTACAACTCTTTCAATTTAGTTACTTTTATATGGTATGAGGGGATCGATACTAGATGAGTAAAAAGAACTAAATTAATGGATAACTCAATTTCTATTACCAATGGAATGCTTGATAAATAATTGGGAAAAACATAATGAAGCTCAATGAAAACTTGAGGGAGATCACACTCAAAGATTCTCAGTATAAGTCAAAAGAAAACAATGACATTACCCTACCCAACTCTAGAAAATAAGGTCTATATCTACCTAAACTCAGGTCCCATTCTCCTTGAGAAATAGGACACTTCCCATCGAGCGTGATAATGGAGACCCACTAAAGATAACATTAAATCCCAGACTTTTTAACAATATTCCACTCAATCCTTAAAATGATGTGAAGAGTTTCATAATGAGGGCGTGAAAATTCAATGTAAGCTCAATATATGATAAATATAAAACACAATCAAAACCCTGGAGATTCGAATCATGCTTCATTTTTAGGGGCATGGTAATATTTATCACATGAGACAAAAGGTCCATAGGAAGGATTAAAAAGTTCATAATACAAGATGATATAAATGATTGATATGCACCAGTATCAAATAAAATATTCATTAATGATGAATCCATATTGATGATACCTCTCACATTCATTAGACTAAAATAAGATTCTCGTGGATACTATTCCACTACGTGAAGAATATTTATTCCAGACAATTGTGGCTAGAACCCCTTAGTTCTTATAGAATTGGATTGAACCATAGTACTTTTTTATTGATGAGACTATTACACAATTTGGAGTAGAAAATATATGGTATAATTTCTGCAGGTGACCTGAGCATCATCATGAACTAAAAATATTGAGTTCCTCAGTGTAAACCCATATCAAATTCACAACCTTGGAATACCTAAATCAAGTCATATGGCCTTTTTCAGGTACTGCAGGAGGTTGGGAAAATTCCTACTACATAATACCAAAATTATAATCAAGACACTTTCTATTTCTATGAAAATAACTCAAAAAAATCCATTAGGAGAAAAAGTAACATCTATAATCCCTAAATTACAATCCAGTCCAAGCTCAATCATCAACACTCAGTCTCGAATGTTCTTATAAGAAGAGAGATTCAACATGAAAAAATGGGATTAAATATCAGATGAAAGACCCATCTCAAATCTATGTGCCTTCAGTTTCTCATTGGTCACCACCTCAAGAGAAAACTAAAAAATCTCAGCAAAATGGTTTGTATACTGTGTCATTGATCTATCACCCTATTAGAGGTTGAGAAATTCTATGGACTTCTCCAAGATCATAGATTATGGACATAAATAATCAGCGATGATAACTCTAATGTAATTCCACTCCAAGGTCTCCTTATTCTTTTCCATTGCCATCAAACCACACAACATTCTTCTAGGAACTTCATGATTAATGGTACCGCAATTCACATTTAATGCTTCTAGAAGTTCTATGAACAAAAATAATAGCTCTATCTATTTCAAAAAATCCTTAGTAGATCATTAAATCCTTGTAATTATAGTATATTATGTTGAATAAAATCTTGAGAATGATTTTTAGACTCAACCTTTTGAGTTTCCAAATCTTTAATTTGAATGGGAAAATGTTTTGAAACATACACAAAGTCATGGAAAATACACACCACTATTTCAACCAGATTCTAGTCCACTGGAGGATTAAATTTCTATGTCTCACAAAAAACATCCTCTTATTGAATATTGTAATGTCTTATTAGATGAATGATGTTACACAAAATCAATAGAAAATAATGAAACATATTTAAGGATACACTATTCATTAACAAGATATTTGTATTTATACAAACTCCAATCAATGGGAGGGAAAAATAATAGAATAAGATCAAGTTATTCCTTAAGATTCTGAATTCCCAACAACCATGTTGAATTAATGTTTGTTACGATGAGATATTTCTAAGAAAATTCTCAAAATTACCTCCAATGTCCCATCAATCCTACCTCCTTTCTACCAAGACAATAAAAAATGCATACCGACATCAAGGAAAAATTCATAACCTCTAATTATGATACCACATTGTCGTGAACTAGACCCTATAGCCTGGTTACCTGATACCTAATTCGACTCTGACCCAGCTTGAATGCAGTTCTCAATCCCCATAGGTTTATGATTAGCACCTAATATTAAACAATAATCAATAAAAAATGATTTTTCCACAAAACCATGAAAGATAAACCAAACAAGTTGGTATGATCAACACTTATCAATGAGAAAGTACCATAAACAAACTGGTAAAACAATACCTAGTTGATACACCATCAAAAGTCTCAACATTTTACAAGAAAATAACATAAAAATCATGTAAGAAGTGGATCACATTTCCACTGGTCACCTCAATCACTCCAAGTCCCCTGAATCCAGTATATATACCACCTCAAAGTGGCATGTTCTCATTACATAAACTCGGCATAAGATAATCTAAAAATAATTTAAGGAAAAGGTAGGGTGTCATCTAAAAACCCCAGTAGAGTATCACTAACTATTATATAAGAAATTCCATAATAATAAACCAATAATTCATTTAATTTAAATAAAACAAGATATTTACATATTTTCAAAAAACCATGATTTCAACTTAAAATATAGAAAATATATGAAAACATATATAAAAGAATATTATATATAAAACATTTATATGAAATATTTTCCATAAGTAAAATGGTTATATAATAAATATAATGTATTATTATGTAAATAAAAATATAACACAATTCACATAGGCCCCACAATACATTTGTCTTTGGAAATAGGATCCTTACACTAGTCATCAAGGATCACGACTGAAGATATGTGTACATAGTATCATCCACACATAAATAGTAAAGACTATTAATGGACATCTATATACACCCCCTAAGGGACCCCAATAGAAGAAATCATTCCAAAAGTTGTTCTGTAATTTTTTTCACCATAAATCCATTTCTAGGGATTTAGAGCCTTACCATGCTTGTCCAAAATATCTACCAACTATACAGACTAATAATTTAATGAAAAAAATCCATCACTTGAGAAAATCATTAATTTCAAAATAATTCATCATTTAAAATTCAATTTAAAAATTTCTTGATTCAACATTCCTTTTTATTTCAAAACAAAATCCTAGGTTTTCATAAATTCATGCCTCTTCAAAAGATATTTTAATTTAAGAAACTTATCTCAAGTTTCAATATTAACTCATTTCATCAAATAAATTTCCAAATTAATCCATCAATCTTCTAAAATCCACCCAAAATTTTCAATTCAATTGAAATTAGGGGGTTTTCATATTTTCCATGCACTTTTCAAAATAAAACATCAATAATATGAAATATTGGTTTTTTATCATTAAATACTCATTTAAAATAATTCCAGAAATATAGGGTTTTAATTGAAGGGTAATGATTTGTGGAACCACCTTCTATTAATCATACAATCAAATCAACACCCATAATGGGAAATCCAAAAATAAAAGAGGGGAAGGAGATCATTAAATAAATCATAGAATTTAGATTTATAAAAATGGAGATTGGAACCATGAATAACATGATGATCTTTCACTTACAAAAGAATAGAGAAGATAGAATCGGGAGAAACCAATCCATATGAGATTCACTTACCATAGATTGATAAGATATTATATTTTTACTTTCATTCGCAGTAAAAATGGTTTGAGGAGACAAAAAATATTCTAGGAAGCCTCCAAAATCAATGAAAACCAATTAGGGTTTAATGGGAAGAGATTAGAATCTTAAAAATGGGTCGCAATATTTTTTATAAAAAATATTTTGGAAAATAAAAACCATATGAATAGTTTTCTAGAGAGGATACAGGGTTAGTAGTAATTGTGTGCCCATATTGGACTACTATATGGGTGGGGCAGTTTGGCCCCACGGTTAAACTAACAATGCTATAATTGTGGAAAACCCACTTTTTATAGGGTGAAAATTTTGGAGGGGATGACCACAGAGTTTGGAAAAACCCTGTGCCCCATTCTAGTAGATCTCAATAGGGTACACTTTTTGGAGGGCCAAACAACTTGGTTTCCTTAATTGTGTTCTAATATGGTTAACCACATGAGCTTCCATATTTTTCTAAAAACTCTTGAATCAAACCCAAATAAAGACTAAAAATATGAAACAATATATTACAGGTGTATCCCATATTTTGAGCTATGTTCATGGATTATAATTGGTTCATTGGCTTGTGAATCTGGACCCAAATTCAAATTTCATTTCCCATGTCATGTATGAAATAACCACCACATTGTTCCTCATGTTGGTGAGGGTATCAAGGACTCAATATACTCAAGATTCTCAATATATTCTTGGACTAGTCCCTACTAATAGAGATCTAAAACTCTGCATAGTGTTTCAAAATTTTTGAGCCTCGAAATGTTTTAATCAACTCCTCTTTGATCATTGACCATGTTAATGTCAGGCGCACTTCAACTAGAATTGAAAACTAGTGAATAGATATTCTCTACATAATTAACTAATTTTCATAGATTTTAATATCATCATTAGTCTGGTGAATATGAACATACATCTCATTGTTCAGGATCCAACCCCTTGGATCCATGCTAGTGAAAACCAGGAGCTCCACCCACGGAGCATGTTATTTCCACCCTAAGACAATGTGGAATGTGATTATAGCTACACCAGCATCCAGGTCAAGATTAAGGGGTTTGTTTTACTATAAATCATATAATTCATAAGCCTATTTCATAAGATCTAGACTGTCACGACCCATCCTTGGGGCCCGTTCCGTGACTACCCCAAGCCCGCCTTCCATAGGCCAGGGGCTGGCGACTAGCACCAAAGGCGTGAATCCCTATAAAAAGGGAAGGCATTGCCTTTATAAAGTAAACAAACATGACAGAGTACGCAAGCTGAAGTAAACACTAAGTAAACTGAGTACAAAAGTAAGTGATGGAAGGTAAATGGGCCAGAATACAAACCCAACTAAAAGTAAAGTACAACTGATAGAAAGTAAAGAAGCGGAAAAGTAAAGTAGCAACATCGATCCATCCATTGGAATTCCCACCTCAAGGTTGGGTACAGATAGTCTTTTCAGCTCCTCGGTCCAGCCGTCCGCTCCGTGTACGTCGCGTCCAGGGATCCTCCTCCAAGTACTAGCCAGCTCCACGAGCCTCCACCTCAATCAGTGTTTTCCGTTGTCTGCATCCAACACAACGCAGTGCGGGCATAACTCGTGCAGGGGTGAGTATATGATATTCAGTAGGGACCTCAAGACTCCCAAAGGTCTCCCAGAATCCATGAAGGATAAACCACAAAGGAAAGATACAATCACGAAGTATCAACCAACTCCACTTAGGTATATGCCCATATATATACCTAACTCATCAATTCCAGTACTACTCCAACTCACGAGCCCAGGTTCAACCCATTCCACATAGGAAAGTTCAACCCAATCCACACAGGAAAGCACAACCCAATCCACACAGGATAGCAAGATCAATCATATCGAAGATAATGATTGAAAGTCAAGACTCATCTCACACAGGTATACTACCCACGAAGTGGGGTGGATATGATAGATGTAGCCTCTGAATCATCTCCCCTACCGAACCCACTTAGGATCCAAGTACAGATGTCGTCGCTGCCGGACCCACGTAGGATCCAAGTACAGTAACCATCGATGCCGAACCCACGTAGGATCCAGGTACAATCGTCCTCGCTGCCGAACCCACATAGGATCCATGTACAGTCGTCCTCGCTTCCGAACCCACATAGGATCCAAGTACAGTCGTCCTCGCTACCGAACCCACGTAGGATCCAAGTACAGTCGCCATAGTCATCGCAGTCGCAGCAAGCTCTAGGGTTCCCGCACATAGCACGCTCAATTCCGGGAGGGTCCACTCCACGATCCAAGGGGGTTAGATACATCAACTGTCACGAAGTCCAGATTTTATGTATCACAATGTTCTATCTCATCAATAGGAACTCAACGCGATAGACGACGCATCAATCGGACGCCCGGTCTGAGAGATATCGGCTTTTCCGTCCCAGGGGCCCGGTTTGTTTTTAATCTAAAACCAACCCGAACGTACTCCATACATGTCCAAACCTCAAGCATAGTAAGCTAAAATAACCGTATCACTAAGAGGAATCCAACAAAGTCAACAGCACATCAATCGGACGTCCTGGGATCAAGTTTGATGTGTTTCCGCTCTGAGGGCCCGGTTGGTTTCGTGTTCGAACCAACCCAGTCATACCCAAATTTTTCTTAAACCTTGAGTGTAATATACTGAAACGACCGTCTCGATCCAAGGATCCCTACACAACTGAAGGTTCATCGAACAGAGGTTCGTAGCCCAAGTTACTGGTGTTTGAACGAAACTTCCCGACAATAGGGGGTTCGGGCCCGGTCCGACCCGGCCCGATACCCCCTGGGTCGGCCCGAACTGGGTCGACCCATCCCGGGTCCGGGTCCGAACCGCTAGGGCATGGCCCCACCCAGCGCTGGGGGGTCGGCCCAGTGCAGGCGGTCCGGCCCGGCACGGGCAGTCCGGCCTGGCACGGGCGGCTCGGTGCTGGCCGAGCGGGGATGCTCGGCGCTGGCCGAGTGGGGCGCAAAGGGGGGTGCCGCCCCTTAAACTGGCCGGGAGTTTCAACCCCCGGCTTTTCTAGAACGGCAGGACATTAAAGTCAGCCTTGTGTAACTGCGGGACCCGAGGGGGTCTCGCCTCCATGTGGCACTGGCGGCCGGCCGAGCCCGGCCGCCTCCTGCTGAATCGCTGCGGCTCCCGTCCGACCGGCGCTGCGCGACGGCGCTGTGCCCCTCCGCCGCGGCCCCTTGGTACTCTGGCGCAGCGCGACGGCATCGCGCCCCTCCGCCGTGGCCCGCTCCTAGCTGCGGCCTTTTTCTGCCTCACCGGCGTGGCGCGATGGCGCCGCAGCCCGCTCCGACCACGGTCCTCCTCATTCTCGTGCGGTGCAATGGCACCGCGTCACCTCTGTTTCAATCCACAATGAAGATCAACAAAAAAACGGGGAAGAGGATCGGCCGTTTTTGGGTGGTCCAACCTCCTCCTGTTATATTGATAACAAGAGGCCAATCATTTAACAACAAAGTTCGTTAAATAATGCTTGAATGAAGAAGTAACCCCTACCTCGACACAAGTTGTCGAATGTTGATTGTCGCGAAAAATGGCGTCGCGGGGTGAAGCTCTGTATACGTCGATGGAGAACGTCTGAGGAGGAAGCGACGTCTCCCTTCTTTTGACGTGGAGAGAATATTGAAAGGTGATGCCGATGGCGAGTTTCCGCGTCGGTGCCTCCTCCTTGGTGATGGAGGAAGAATATTACGGAAGAAACCAAGTCGCCGAGTCGATGCACTCCCTTGGTGAAATAACATTCTTCGTTGAAGTGGGGTCGTTCTTCGATGGAGAAGATGAAGTTATTCCAAGGTACAAGATCTCTCCCTCTCTCAATACCCTCACACAAATAGCCAACCTAATAAAATAAGGCCTCCGCCTTATTTTGTTGTGTTTTCCATGCCTTTTCAAAAACTCAATTTCAAAAACTAAACCACATAATTATATGAGCTTGAGTTGTCAAATTAAAAAGGGGTGTTATGTTGGTATGATTAATGAGGGAGAGAGAGAGAGAAGAGTTACTCACATTTAAGGGGAGTTATGGAATTAAGTAAAGTGAAAATGTGGGGGCTCGTGTGGGCCCCACATCTCCTTTAACATCTCAAGAGAAGTTAGCAACCTAGTGGGTCCCATACCAACTTCCACACATAGGTTATAACCACATAGAAAACAAATAAAATTGTAACACATGTTTTATTTCACTCTTCAATTAATCCACTTTTTTTAAACAACTCCTCCAGAGCAAATGCACCTTCAGAAAAGGTCCTCCAAAGCAAAAATCGGCACTGTAGTTTTATCGGTGCCCTCTGATTTCAATTCTGAGCACTGGTTCAAAAGCTAGAAAAACCCGCTCGTTCGTTCACTGAACGTACCCAAGATAAACTTCAGAAAATGATTCCGGGCACATCGGGCCTCGAAATCAGGTGCCGTCAAAAACTTTGTATTCGTAAAATCCCAATGAAATTAAGAAAAAAAATTCCATGAAATTTACGGGTCTTTACCTTACTCCCACCTCAGGGTTTCACGTCCCTGTAAAGATACATCACAAAACAAGTGAAACAAATGAGGGTACTGAGCACGCATCTAAGACTCCTGGTCTCATGTGCTCTCCTAGAGGTTCTCGTGCTTCCACCTGATGCGTACTAGAGGAATCGACCGTCCACGTAGGACCCTCTCCTATCGATCTTCAATCTCCACCAAGAACTCCGTAAAAGTCGCCCCGTCATCGATATCCAGCTCCCCGTGATCAATGATATGTGTCGGGTCATGCACGTATCTCCTCAACTAAGATACGTGGAAGACGTCGTGCACCCAGTGTAACTGAGGTGGAAGAGCCAAGCGATATGCCACCTCGCCTATCCCGCTGAAAACCTGGAATGGTCTGATGAAGCGCGGAGATAACTTGCCGCCCCGGACAAATCTCTGTATTCCACACCGAGGTGAGACCCATAAGAAAACGCGGTCGCCATCCTCGAACTCTAGTGGTCTCCACCTCCTATCAGCATAGGACTTCTGTCAGCTCTGAGCAGTTATCATCCACTCTTGGATGATCTGTACCTTCTCCGCCGTGGCTTGTACCATCTCTGGTCCTACAAGTGTTGTCTCCACAGGGTCTGTCCAGTATAGAGGTGATCTACAAGGTCGTCCGTACAATCCCTTGTATGGTGTCATCCCGATGGTGGAGTGGTAGATTTTGTTGTACGCAAACAACACCAAAGGAAGATGATCCTCCCAGCTACGACCAAAGTCAAGGAAACATGCACAGAGCATGTCTTTGAGAGTCTGTATAGTCCTCTCCGTCTGACCATCCGTTTGTGAGTGAAAGGCGGTGCTCAGGCGTAGCTGCGTCCCAAATGCCTCCTGCAACCCATTACAAAGATGGGAAGTAAAGTGAGCATCTTGATCAGAGACGATAGTCGATGGAACACCATGAAGTCGTACGATCTCCTGAACGTATAGGCGTCCCAAGCTCTCTACTGAGCCCTGCTCTCTGATGGGTAAGAAGTGGGCTGACTTGGTGAGCCGGTCGATAATCACCCAAATGGAGTCATGACCTCTAGAAGTACGTGGAATCCCTATCATGAAATCCATATATATCCAGTCCCACTTCCACTCCGGGACCTCCAAGGGTTGTACCAAGCCTGTTGGTACTTGTTGCTCCACCTTCCCCTACTGACAGGTGAGGCATCGAGAAACGAACTCTGCCATAGCCTTATTCATACGTGGCCACCGGTGCTGTTGTCTGAGATCCCGGTACATCTTCGCCACTCTAGGATGTACCGCTAGAGGGGAAGTGTGAAACTCTCTCAGCACCTCTTCCTGTAAGGCAACTGGTACCATGGTTCGCCCCCTAAGAAGGTTGATGTGCTCTCCACCCACAGAGAATCCATCAGGTGTCTGTCCTGAGGATATCTGTGCACGTCGCGTCTCACAGTCAACGTCCCCACGCTGAGCCTCTCTGACCCGCTGAAGTAGTGGAGGAGTGACTGTGAGCAACTGTAAAAAGGCTTCCCCATCTCTATCCACGAAGGATATCTGCAACGCATCTAACTGCTCTGTCGCCTCTCTAAGTAGATGGATGCATGAAATCCTACTGAGAGCATCAGCTACTGTGTTCCCCTTCCCATGAGTATAGACTATCTCAAAGTCATAGTCCTGGAGGAACTAGATCCATCGTTGTTGTCTCGGGTTCAGGTCCTTCTGCGAGAAGATGTACCTGAGATTCTGGTGGTCAGAGTAGACTGTAAAGTGATCGCCCATTAGATAGTGCTGCTGCATCTTCAAGGCTAAGACCACTGCTGCTAACTCTAGATCAGGGGTAGCGTAGTTCTGCTCATGCTGCCTCAACTGTCGTGATCTATAGGTGATCACTGCCCGCTCCTACATCAGGACACACCCGAGTATAGTCTCTGGTGCATCGCAATAAACTACGTACCCTATGCCCTCCTCTGGTAGCCTCAACATGGGAGCACTGGTCAATCTCTGTCTCAGCTACTGGAAGCTCTGATGACATCTATCCAAACACATGAAGGGTTTCCCATTATTCATCAAAGCTGAGAGTAGTGTTACAAATCTGGAGAAGTATGACACAAATCTCTGATAGTACCCTACCAGACCTAGGAAACTCCTCACCTCCATCACGCTCATGGGTGGCTCCCAAGCTAGTACTGCCTCGATCTTCACAGGATCCACTGCAACTCCCACCTCAGAGATAACGTGCCCCAAGAAGTGGACCTCTTGAATCCAGAACTGGAACTTAGAGATTTTACCATAAATCTGGTGCTCTAGGAGTGTATCCAGTACAACCCGCAAGTGGTAGACATGCTCTTTCTCAGTAGTCGAGTAAATAAATATGTCGTCGATAAAGACTACGACAAATCGATCGAGGTAAGGCTAGAAGAACCTGTTCATGAGACTCATGAACAGTGCTGGAGAATTGGTTATGCCGAAAGGCATAACCAAGAACTCATAGTATCCATACCGACACCTGAATGTCATCTTCTTCACATCCTCATCTTGAACTCTGAGCTGATGATAGCCTGACCTGAGGTCTATCTTCGAGAACCATCGTTCTCCCTTGAGCTAATTGAAGAGGTCGTCAATCCTCGGTAGCAAATACTGGTTCTTCACGGTCACCTAGTTCAGGCGATGGTAATCGATACAAAGTCGCAAGCTTCCGTCCACCTTCTTGGCGAACAATATCGGGGAAGCCCAGGGTGAAACACTGGGTTGGATGAATCCCTTGTCCTGCAAGTCCTCCAGCTGTACCTGTAGCTCTCAAAGCTTAGCTAGAGCCATCTGATATGCTGGAGTAGATATCGGGGTTGTCCCGGGGTACAAGTCTATATATAAGTCTACCTATCAGTGAGGAGGTAGTCCGGGAACTTTGTTAGGAAAAATGTCCGCATTTTGATCCACCACAATAGGAAAACTCGGACTCCACACGTCAACTGATCCAAGGATGAGACTAGCCAACTGATGAGTGATCGACTGTCCTCTCCTATGCATGAGTCCATCCTACACTGCAAAGGCTCCCTTCTCGCCAGTGAAGCTGAACCTTCTCCCACCGGTGCGAACACATCGCACCTTGCGCCTAATACAGTCGATCTAATCATGGACCATAGATAACCAATCCATGCCCAAGATGATGTCGTAAGGCCTCAACGCCACTACAAGAAGATCCCAGACGAATATCTCACCTCCTAGAGTAATCTCACACTACTAGAACCAGTGTTTAATTGTCAAGTCTGCTCCCGTAGAAGTCTCTAGCCGTAAGGATCGAGCCAAAGGCTCTGTCGGAATCTCTGAGATTCAAACAAGGACAACAGCAATGAAAGAATGACTCACTCCTGTGTCTATAAGAACTGAAGAAAGGGTGTAGTAGACATAGATAGTACCTCGAATCATCTCAGGTGCGCTGTGGTCGTAGGCCTCCACTACCTGAAGCTGAGCCTGCCTCTGTCCGCTAGCTCCCTGTGGTTGGGGTGGACCTCCTGGTGGTGGTCGTGGTAGAGCCTCAAAGCATCTCCCACCACCTGCTGCTCGAACAGATCCTCTGCCTCATCCTCCTGCTCCCTACGGACCTCCATGGTCGAACCTCTACCTCTACCTGGGTGGTCCCTCATCCATCTACTACTCATCTACATGGCGGGTCGGACAGTCCCGAGCCATGTGGCCCTATCCGCCGCATGCATAGCACTGTCTGCCTCTCGAATGACTGGCTCTACTGTGTGTGCCCCGCACCTCCAAGCCAGTATCCTGAGGTCTCCCACCTGATGGTCTGGTCTGCTTGGACCCTTGTGAAATTCATCGACTGCCAGCTGCAAAATACTTCACTACGTGCTGCCCTGCGGTAGGTCTCGCTGCTGGTGTAGGCTCAGTAAGAAATCTCTCTACATGAAGGGATCTCTCTAGTACTCTTGCCTATGTCGGAATACTGAGGGAGATCATAGAATCCCTGATCTCATGTCTCAGTCCCTGCTCAAAGGTCTAGGCCCGTAATAATGGGTCCCATACCATGTCCGTGGAGTAGCTCGAGAGATCGGTAAATCTCGCCGAGTACTGGGCTACTATCATGCTACCCCGTCGCAGCTGTAGTAACTCTTGAATGCGCACCGCATGGAGGGTGGCTGGAACGAACTCCGAGTGGAAGAGGCTCTCAAAGTCCGTCCAAATAAGTGATGCCTCTTCATGCACCGGGAGCATCAGGCTCCACCATCTACCTATTGTCGCATGTAGGAGACTCACTGCAAGGATCACCATAAGATCTGCTAGTGTCCCTACCAATCTGAAGACACGAACTACAGCCTCCATCCAATCCTCGGCTGCCTGAGGGTCCGTCTCCCCATAGAACCTGGGCGGTCTCTGACGCTGAAACTCGTGCAGTGCACTCAGGAGACGTGCACCCTCAGCTGCTGGGGTTGGTGGCATCGGTGGCTCGGCGGGTAGAGGTACCACCGGTGCCTCCGTTGTAATAGGGCCCTACACCGAGGCCTTATCGCTCAGTGGGCTGCCATCTCGCAAAAAGCTCGGAACCCTAGCTGGCTTCCATCGTGGGTCCATCCTGAAAAGAAACAGGTACGCCACGGTTAATATAGTATACCTGGTGAGCTGACACAAAGTAATCACAAAGAAAACATTGAAACACACATGCAATCAATGTTTTCGTGCACTAAGTCAGAAATAAGAATTCAGGGTCCTAGTGTATGGATACGTCAGCCGCTGCACAAACATTGGACTCCCTGGACTAATAACCACACTCGATACCCTTAATATTATTGCTTCACATAGAAGAAATTATCAGAGTCCTGAGTTCTGTGGTAGAACCGACTCCTCTGATACCAATTTGTCACGACCCGTCCTCGGGGCCCGTGCTGTGACTACCCCAAGCCTGCCTTCCATAGGCCAGGGGCTGGCGACTAGAACCAAAGGCATAAATACTGATAAAAAGGGAAGGCATTATCTTTATAAAGTAAACAAACACCACAGAGTACGCAAGCTGAAGTAAACACTAAGTAAATTGAGTACAAAAGTAAGTGATGGAAGGTAAATGGGCCAGAATACAAACCCAACTGAAAGTAAAGTATAACTGATAGAAATTACAGTAGAAGAAAAGTAAAGCAGCAACACCGAGCCGTCCACTAGAATTCCCACCTGAAGGGTGGGTACAGATAGTCTCCTCAGCTCCTCGGTCTGGTCATCTGCTCCGTGTATGTCGCGTCCAGCGATCCTTCTCCAGGTATCGTCCAGCTCCACGATCCTCCACCTCGATCAGCATTGTCCGTTGTCTATACCCAACACAACGTAGTGCAAGAATATCCCGTGTAGGGGTGAGTATACGATACTCAGTAGGGACCCCGAGACTCCCGAAGGTCTCCCAGAATCCATGAAGGATAAACCACAAAGGAAAGATACAATCACGAAGTATCAACCAAATCTACTTAGGTATATGCCCATACATATACATAAGTCATCAATTCCAGTACTACTCCAACTCACGAGCCCAAGTTCAACCCAGTCCACATAGTAAAGTTCAACCCAATCCACAGAGGAAATCACAACCCAATCCACAGAGGATAGCAAGATCAATCATATCAAAGATAATGATTGAAAGTCAAGACTAACCTCACACAAGTATAATACTCACAAAGAGTGGTGGAGATGATATATGTAGCCTCTGAATCATCTCCCCTGCCGAACCCACGTAGGATCCAAGTACAGATGTCGTCGCTGCCGGACCCACGTAGGATCCAAGTACAGTAACCATCGCTGTTGAACCCACATAGGATCCAAGTACAGTCGTCCTCGCTGTCAAACCCACGTAGGATCCAAGTACAGTCGTCCGCGCTACCGAACCCATGTAGGATCCAAATACAGTCGTCCCAGCTGCCAAACCCAAGTAGGATCCAAGTACAGTCGCCATCGTCATCGTAGTCACAGCCAACTCTAGGGTTCCCGCACACAGCACGCTCGATTCCGGAAGGGTCTGCTCCACGATCCAAGGGGGTTCGATACATCAAATGTCACTAATTCCCTAGTTGATATATCAAAAAGTTCCGTCTCATCAATAGGAACTCAACGCGACAGACGGCATGTCAATCGGACGCCCGGTCTGAGAGATATTGGCTTTTCCGTCCTAGGGACCCGGTTGGTTTTTAAGCTAAAACCAACCCAACCATACTCCATTCGCATCCAAACCTCGATCAGAGTAATCCAAAAGAACCTTCTCACTAATAGGAATCCAAAAAAGTCGATGACACGTCAATTGGACGTCCGGAGCTCAAGTTTTAAGCGTTTCCGCTCTGAGGGCCCGGTTGGTTTCATGTTTGAACCAACCCAGCTGTACAAAAAGTTCTCTAAAACCTTGAGTGTAATTTACCAAAACGAATGTATCGATCCAATAATCCATACGCAACTGACGGTGCTTCGAACGGAGGTTCTTAGCCCACGTTATGGGCATTTGAACGAAACTACCCGAAAATAGGGGGTTCGGGCCCGGTTCGACCAGGCCCGATACCCCCTGGGTCAGCCTGAATCGGGTCGACCTGTCCCGGGTCTGGGACCGGCCCGCTTGGGAACGGCCCGGCCCGGCATGGGTGGTCTGGCCTGACGCAGGTGGTCCGACCCAGCGCGGGCGGCTCGGTGCGGGCCGAGCGGGGCGCAAAGGGGGGGGGGGTGCCCCTTGTGCTGGCTGGGGGTTTCAACCCCCGGATTTTCTAAAACAGACATCCATTTAAGGTCAGCCTTGTGTAACTATAGGACCTGAGGGGGTCCCGCCACCATGTGGTGTCGGCGGCCGACCAAGCTCGGCCACCTCCTGCTGAACCGTCACGGCCTAAGGTCGCGGCTCCCGTCCGACCGGCACGGAGCGACTGCATTGCACCCCTCCACCGCGACCCTCTCCTAGTCGCGGCCTCTTTAGGCCTCACCGGCATGGCGTGACGGCACCATGCTCCCCCGTCACGGCCCGCTCTGGCCGTAGTCCTCCTCATTCTCACGCAGTTCAATGGCACCACGTCGCCTCCGTTTCAAACCACAATGAAGATCAACAACAAAAAGGGGAGGAGGATCGGTCGTGTTTGTGCGGTCCGACCTCCTCCCATTATATCGATAACAAGCAGCAAATCATTTAACAACGAATTTCGTTAAATAATGATTGAATGAAGAATTAACCCCTACCTCAACACAAATTGTCGAATGATGATCATCGTGAAAAATGACGTTGCAGGGAGAAGCTCCGTATACATCGACGGAGAACATCCGAGGAGGAAGTGACGTCTTTCTTCCTTTGACGCGGAGAGAAGATTGAAAGGCGACGTCGATGGCGAGTTTCTGCATAGGTGCCTCCTCCTTGGTCATGGAGGAAGATGATGATGGAAGAAACCGAGTCGCCGAGTCGATGCTCTCCCTGGGTGAAATAGCGTTCTTCGTTGAAGTGGGGTCGTTCTTCGCCGGAGAAGATGCAGTTCTTCTAAGGGACAAGAGCTCTCCCTCTCTCAATATCCTCACACAACTATCCAACCTAATAAAATAACGCCTCCCCCTTATTTTATTCTGTTTTCCACACCTTTTAAAAAACTCAAATTCAAAAACTAAATCACTTAATTAAATGAGCTTGAGTTGTCAAATTAAAAAGGGGTGTTATGTTGGCAAGATTAATGAGGGGGAGAGAGAGAGAAGAGTTACTCACATTTAAGGGGAGTTATGGAGTTAAGGAAAGTGAAAAGGTGGGTGCTCGTGTGGGCCTCACCTCTCCTTTAACCTCTCAAGAGAATTTAGCAACCTAGTGGGCCCCATCCCAACTTCCACACATAGGTTATAACCACTTAGAAGAGAAATAAAATTGTAACACATATTTTATTTCACTCTTCAATTAAACCACTTTTTTTAAACAACTCCTCCCGAGCAAACACACCTTCGGAAAAGGTCCTCCTAAGCAAAAACCGATGCTGCGGTTTCATCAGTGCCCTCATATTTCAATTCTGAGCACCGGTTCAAAAGATAGAAAAACTCGCCCGTTCGTTCACTGAACGTACCTGAGCTAAACTTCAGAAAATGATTTTGGGAACATCGGGACTCAGAATCAGGTGCCGTCAGAAACTGCATATTCGTAAAATCCCAAAGAAATTAAGAAAAAAAATTCATTGAAATTTAAAGGTCATTATATGGACAATCCTTGTTTGACTATGGGTCCTTTTCCAGTTAGTAGAACAAGATGGAGATAGTCTTGGTGAGTTCAGTCATGTCATGTGTTTGGGCCTAGTGGAAGATAAGCTACTCATGTCCCCATATTTTCAATAAGTCTTAAATTCTCCCTAGCCATTGGAAAACATCGTCCTAGAGAGTTTTCTTTTGAGTCTCCATCATTTTATTGAACCATCAATGAACTTAAAAGTGGTGTGGAGGTATCTTGGATTTATGTGGGCATCATAACATGAAGAACAATGAAGGATTGTGATTTTATTATGTGTGTACGAGAGTGGGTATCTATGTGATATTCTTGTTGTATGAGGCTCATGAGCTCTTAACATGTGACGTTTCAAACTAGTATTTCCCCAGCGTATCTCCTCTACTCATGTATGGATAAAAATGTTCCGCTGCCAAATGCTTTTTGGAAACATAACATATTCCCCATCATAGAATGTTATTCTACCATATAACTAGGTTTAAAAATATTTTTATGACATTTAAAGGTTCTCATCATGGTGGGGAACTAATATACAATTTTAAACATGAATAATACTTGAAGACATTATTGCATTATAGTAATATAGAATAATAATAAAATATGTAATAAGATGTTTTAATTAATATTCACTTATATGAATATACATGTAATCCAATGTACACACAATTGGTTCTTGAAAACCAACTCCAACAAGATCCCACGTGGATTGTATCCATCATCCAATGAATTTGCATCCTATAAAACTCAAACGAAGAACATTTTTTGTTGATTTAGGGTTGTAGTCATGTGGTTTGACACATTTTCCTCTGTGGAAACACATCACACTACAACATCACCTATCTATGAAAAATCTCTCAATCGAGGTTACTTCTAAAGTATATTCTTCATCCTCTGATGTGAACTTGGATTTTGGGATATAGATACCACTACAGTATTATAATAATAAAGTGTGATTGGTTCTTTACTGCTGTAAATAACATCAAGCTCTTGGATGATTCTTTTTATCTAAACTAAAACTTTCGATTCCTTAAAAGACATAATATAATTGAACTCTACTGTAGAATCTATGACCATGACCTACATTAAGCTCTTATAGTTCACAGTACCTCCATTGAAAGTGGACATGTATCCCGAATATGATTTCAGGTTTTCTTGATCAATTTCAAAACTAGAATAGAATATGTTATGATGACTATCTCCTCATCTCCCCCATAAACCAAGAAATATACTTAGTATATATTAGATATTTATGAATTGTCTATAATGACATGAAATGGTTCCCACCTTGGTTAGATTGATATATTATTACCACACATAATGCATATGTGACATATATCCTTGTACATAACATAACATAAATGATTGATCTAATCATAGATTCATATGGAATCTGTGACATCCCCTATCACTCATGTGTCTAAGGACACATTTTCTTGGAAAAAAGAATTCCACATAACACTGAAAACAATCCCATCTTGGATTTTAAATATAATGAATATTTTTAGTATCCTGTAAGTGTTTGTACTTTTATTTAGACATATAAGAGTCTTGGATAAATCATGGTAGATCTTGATCCCAAGAATATATGTTTCTTTTTATAAGTCCATTATGGATATGCATGTGTTCACCAGTCATTAATCGAATTTATGAATGAAAGTTTTTTCTTCCACTAATTTTTATGTCTTCAACATATATTATTAGAAAAATGAAAACACTCCCACTAAACTATTTTGAGACTCAATTCTTTCATTTTTCATCTATGAATCCAAATCCCATTATGGCTTCATCAAACGGAATGTTCTGTAACATGAATGCCTTATTTAATCCATTATTGGATCTCTATAAATTTCATACATTTTGAAATCCTTTGGAGCCACCAACCATTTGGTTTATGTAATATAGACATCTTCTTAATGGTTCCTGTTACAGAAAGCTATTTTGACATCCATATTCTTTATCTCATAGTCATGGTAGAGTGTTATGAATAGATTATTGATAGATTTCATCACAATAAGTGGTAAAAATATTTCATTGTAGTTTATGAATTAATGTTTTTTGAACCCTTTTACAACCATTGAAAACTTATAAGTACTGAATTATCCATACATGTTCAGTTTCTTATTGAATAACCATTTACCACAATCAGACCTTACATCCACTAGGTAATCAACAAAAATCCATACATGGTTTCGATACATGGAACCCATTTCAGAATTCACAGATTCTTGAAAATTTAAAACATCTGTTCAATTTACTAATTCCTTATATGTAACATTATCAGTATTATCAAATAATAATGAGTCACCATCCTCGGTGACCATAAATCCATATCTTTATGATTCTATAACTTCTCTTGTATTCCTAAATAGTACTTGTGTCTCTAGAATGTATTCTTCCACAAGGATTTCTGGAATCATTTCTTATACCAACTATTGTGTACCTTAAGCTTGGACTTCATCAAAATCTATCCTTATACCCTATCTCTTTTAGAGATTTCTTCCCTCTCAAATATTTTGTATTTTCATTCCATAGTTACTTTTTTATCTATGGTGTTTTATAGGTAATATCTCCTTATTTTTTAGCGTATCAAATAAAGGTAAATTTTTTACAATAGGGTGCAATTTTGTTTCTTCAGGAGGCCTTAAAAAATGATTCACATCCCCACACATCTAAGAATGACAACATGAGTTTATTTTCACACCATAATTGGTATGGAATACCATCTTCCACTTTAGGTGACCCTTGATTTAGTATTCGTGTTGTTGAGTAAGACATGTATCTATAAAAGGATAATGGAAGACTTTAATGAATCGTCATTTACCACACCATGTCCAATAATGTGTAGTTCCTCCTTTTTATTACATTGTTCCATTACGGTGTATAAGGAAGAGTGAGTTGGGATAGATTTCAAAACTCATTTACCTTTTCAAAAAGGGTCTCTTTATACATTCTTAAACAAAAATGTGGAATGATTATTTATTTAAACATACATGACCTGAATGAAATTTACCACCATCGCGACTACTCAATTCATTGAAAATTTATTTACAAGTTTCGATATATATTTTTCTAAGGAATATATTTTCTTTAATATTTAATAATTTTTAATATTTTAAAGAAGTTATTTCAAAATGAATATGTTATTTTTGTCCAAAAATATTATCGATATCTATGAGATGTATTTTTATATAAGTTAACTTCAATTGATGTCACTTAGGATTTCCTAGGAATATGATCTTATGATACCAAATTTATTCATTATCTAGATGTATAATTGTTATGATGATGAAATATTGATTAAAATTAGATTATTTTTAATAGGATATGTTAATATGATTTTATTTATGATCTTATGGAATATATATTACAATGGATTTATGATAATGTGATGTATTTTATCAGAATTATATATCCCTCTAATGAATATTACATACCTTAATATTCTACAAACTCAATGGGTATATGTGAGGTTACCCCATGCATGAAAGAGTGTATAAAAGAAGTTATTCCAAGACTAATAATAGAGTGTATATGAGTGATTACACTGAGCCCGGAAGAGGGTACCTGAGAGGTTATCCATAGTACAAAGTAGTTACATGGGTGGTTATCAGAATCCTATTAGGTTATGAATGTCTTCATGGGTATACATGACCAAATATTTCAATGATTATTATTATTCCACACATTATTACACACATTTAAGACATTATATTATTCCAATTTTTTGTTCCCACGATTCATGTTCTTTGATTTCATTATGGTTCATGTATTATCAACTTCTACCCATTATTCCATGACTACTCTATAAAATCTAATTATTTTTGGTGTATGATATTCACATGCGATACTCATGTTAACATAGCCATTATACTATTTTTATGTTTATATGTTCATTGATTACTCGCTTGATTAAATTTAAATGGGAATATCAACAAACCATTAATTATGTTTCATTTCCCTAGGTTATGTAGAAAGGTATTAAGTGTGATAAGTCTAATAAGGGTTATATTTATGAATTACTATCTTGGAGATGATGTAGATCTCTTATAAAGTAGTTATTTATGAATCAATGTTTCTAATGTTCTTAAACCTATGTATTTATTACATGGAATGTATTATTTTCTAATGAATATTTATATGATAAATTATGGTACATATATATATATGAACATCTAAGGATGTTATTGTTGGTATCAGAGATACTTTTGGTTACCCTTGAAAACTATTATAATAAAACTTTAGTGAGAACTGTTTTGATAATCCTATGTATCATAGAACAATTTATTCTATAGTTTAGAAATAATTGGGGTTTTCCCTGAAAAACATACATACCTAGATAATACAAGATGAATTGGTTTTATCACATATTCATGTATAGGTAATAAACCCAAATAGAGATTGTAGAGTATATCTCACACATAATTCTAGTCTATTGACAGTGTTCTCTTAATGAACACCTAGTTTGATACTCCTGGGGGATATACTTTAGTTAATTGACATTCTCTTTATAAGCTAACATGATGGTTTTTAATAGATTATGATCATGTATGTCATATGTTAATCATATATTTCGTATATATTGAAAATAAGGTGTCATTATTTAGAAGTCCGATTAATTATTTTTCATGAATAATAAATCAAATTAATGATGCTTGATGGTATTTTTAACTATTTTTTATTTTTGTAAGTGTTTAATGATAGTTTAATAATGTTGATGTTGTAATAGTTACTTTATCATATAGAAATACACTTTTTTAGATTTGTTATATTATTTCTTATATATCATGAATAGTCTCAATGAATGTTAATTCATGTTCTAAATGATTAGATATTGAATAATAATTGAGTAAGATGATTGTACCTGAAGTCTATAATTATTATCATGTTGAAGTTATTGGGAATGTTTTTCAAAAGAAAATATAACTATTCCCCATATAGTAAAATTTACTGCATCTTAGACATCGATTGAGTTTCTTTATTTAAATTTCATATCAACATTCAAGAAAGTGATGTAATGTTTGATATTCTAAACTAACCAGTGAACATCTTTTAGGGAAATGATAAATATAAACACCCAATGGATATTGAATCCATTATATGGGTATTAATTATATTTAAAAAAAGTTCTTTATATTATATGGTTGTTGGGAAACCTAATATCTAATATATACCTATTTCATAGGAATTTTTTATTCTATTTATATAATATTTTCATAATCTTCCACTAAATTGTGAGGTTGATTTCTTGATAGAACTCATACCGGTGATACACTTTTTCGAAAATCTCAATATATAATGTCCCTAATTTGGGTGTAGAAATTTAAGAAACAACTCTAGGAGATTATTGATATGGGACTCATTCATCAATGAGCATCACACTAGGGTGCACATTTTTTTCTTTTTAATGTGAAATATGGATAAATTTGACTCTTTATTTATTATCTTGAACTTAATAAGATCATAATCAAGGAAAAGTATCCTCTACCCTGTATTAATGAATTATTTGATCAATTGTGTCAATAAATATACTTTTATATGATTTACCTTCAATCTAGATAGAATCAATTAATTTTCAATAAAATTGATATACCCAAGAAAACATTCAATATATGTTTTTGAAACTATTATTTTATTATGAATTACTTAGGTATTACTAATTACTCAGAAATATCAATTGATTTAATGAATACAGTCTTTAGAGATTACCTTGATCAATTTATGGTAGTTATTATTGATGATACTGTTATATATTCAATGGGATTTTACGAAAGACCCCATGAAAGGATATGTAGTATAAAAAATATATAATATATAAATTTTGGCTATAGGAATATTTATTTTAGGGCCATATATTCTCAAGATAGAGTATATCTATGGATCTATCAAATACATATTTCATTTAATATTGGCCCAAATAGACATCGTGACATAGATCCATAGTTTTTATGTTGTATCTTGATATTATCGATGATTTTTGGAATATTTCTCACGGTTATCTAATAAATTAACCAAGTTAACACAAAAATAATAAACATTCAGTTAGACAGATGAATGTGGGGAAAACATTAAGGAACTAGTGATTCATATCACCAATTATTACACTACACTATAGTGGATTTTCGATTTTGATATATAATGTTTCATAAAAGAAGGTATTGGTATATTTCCTCATGAAAAATGATAATAGTGATATATTTTTCCTCAGTCAAATTGAAGGTTCATGAAAAAAAATTCCAAAACCATGATTTGGAATTTGATGTGGAAATTTTTTAGTAAATATTTAGTGGAATTATATTTATAGTGAAATTTGTGATATATATACTGATATTGAAATTTTAAGCTATATAATCACTCAAAAAGGTATGAATAAGAACCATATAAGATGGTTAGTGTTTACCTTCGTCTGGTCAATACATTTCTACAATGTGAATGTAAAAAATGTGGATGATTCCTTAAGTCAAAAGGATCATGTTATCTTATCCATGACGAGGAAAAAAAGATCTAATATTACTGGATTTAAAATGGAATTTAAAAAAAATGAAGGAAGTAGAGAAATATTATCTTTCTAAAATGATTGTTTAACTATCTATACATATGATTATAAATCAGGCATTGAAAAAAGATGATGATTTGTAAAATAATGTCATAAATGTTCCTGAATTAATCCTTGGTTGTGATTGATTAGTAATGTTCAATAATAATATATGTGTTCTATCTATACCCGATTTTAAGAAAGAATAGTTGGATTAGGCTCATAGTTAATTATTATATATTCATGACAGAAGTATGACAATATAGAAGGATATAAAATTATATTTCTACTGTGAAAACATGAAAAGAGGTATTATAGAGTATATAACTTGATGCTTTTTCTGTCAACAAGATAAGGATGAGAGATAAAAGTGTGTGGTGATTTTATAATAATTACTCACACCCAAATACTAATGTGAAAACATAGCCATTTTATTTTTTCATTTCAATCCTAAAAATATAGAATGTCCATAATTCTATTTGGGTTGTAGTTGATCTCCATAACAATTTACACACATCACTATTGTTGGAGTATATTTTTCTCTTGATCTTCTTGGTGTGATATATATTAAATAAAAGTTAAATTTGCATTGTGTAATAAATTAAATATATCATAATAAGGATATGGGATTTTTATAAAAGTTCTATTGTAATATTTAATATTTTATAGATATTTTAGTTCACATGGACCAGTTATATGATCTATATGATGTTTATGGTGTGAATTAGTGATAGATATTATTTTATAATAATGCATGTTAATGTTTATGTACATACATTATTAACCTATGAATACTTAGTAATGTTATTATCCAGTCAAATATAAATTTTAACCCCACCTGTCATACTCATCAAATATAAAAATTGATTTACACACACTGTTTACTATATTCATTATAAATAATTTATCCTCAATAATTTTTTCTTCCCCCGAAATTGACTATTTAACTAAAGTCATTGTGTATTGGATAGGAACATTCAAAAATTTGTTATAAACCCCAATATTCATCCTCTAGAAAACCTTGGTTCTACCAACTAGCTATAATCTATTTTTATATAGTTGATTATACCCCCAACTATCATAAATTTATTGACCAAGGTCATAGACTAGTATACCACCCAACCAAAAAGGCTTTTGGGAAACTTGTTATTCCCTTAGTTAAAAGGTCCTTCGTTCTTTTGGATCCTCTATAGAACAACATTTTCTTCCTCTATAAGAATGTTATATCACCATCAACTAGGCAAAATTTTCTAAATAATAAACAATCATATAAAGATTATGAAGAACTTAAAATATAGCCCTTATCTTTGAATGAATGGGATATACTCAATATGAAATTTTATAAAACATCATCTACAATACTTCTATATAAAAATTTCATCTGATGAATCACCTAATATTCCTCTATTTGATGGCTCGTGTTATTTATTCTCTATCGGATTTTATTCACTGTTCTTTCATTACATGGGACCTATATTAAGTGAACTTATATTAACTAAGTAAAAATTATATTGGGAACTCACTCCAAAAAATCATTATCAATTTCAATTTTTCAACATGTTAATAATGTTGTTTCATATTTTATGAACGCCCCTTTATGTATTTATACTTAAAAAAATCATAGGAAATAAAAACTGTTATCACAATCATCCAAATTCCAAAAATAGATTTATTTCTTAATTTATTTTCCCTTGAATGATTCTAAAATATTCTGTATCACTCTTAAATAAACATGAATTATCACGAATGATTTCCATATATTCAAGCATACATCAACAAATTGTTAGGTCTCTTTTTTAATCATCACTATCATCAGCAAGATAATAAAAATTTAACAAATGATTAACTAGATTATGATGGAAATGAAAATTAGAATTTTTTTATGTATCATAAGGACCAATCTAGTAGAATTTGTTTCCATCAAAATCATTAAGAAAATTTATCCTAATAAAAAAAATCCAGTACTCCACTATTCATTTTCTTGATAAATAAATATAGTCACCATTCCTCATAAAAATCATTACTCTAAATGAAATTATATAAATGTTATGTATGATTGATGTTCAACTGATAGAAATTCATCTAATAAATATTCCTTTAATGAAATTAATCTCCTATGCTCAGAATTGAGCTAGATCGTCCATTCGGTGTCTAATCCTCAATCCATCAAAAACATTGAATCAGTCTCAATAATCTCCCGTAGTTTATCAAATCCATTCTAGGTATTACTTTAAATCCATCACACCCCTAAGGTGGGAGGAAATTTTCCATATTTTCATGGTGTTGGAACATTTATTAGATCTCTTCCAACCTACTCTAAATCTTAGTATGATATCAAAATAGGTGTCATCTATGAACTTTATTGAAATAGTGGGTGCCCTATACCTAATTATTCAGTGCTTTGGATTACCATATCATGTATACAGTTAGCTATTAAAGATGTTATCTCATCATTATAGTGTAGAATTTATTGTGTCCACTATTGAAATGGTAATGTACAAAGGTTAATTGTCATATAGAAATGTTATAGAAGTTCCTTGGCTATAATGAGAACCTCTAGATACTATGAAATTAATCATAAATATATATTTTATTGTCTAGATACATCATACTGATTAGACATAGTATATGTTTGACTATTAGTGGAAGGGGGCTTATAAGAATTGAGACTTCTTCTCATGAAGTTCTCATGTGGTGATCTCTTGTAGTGAGATCATGAGGACTGACCCACCAATAGGAACACCACAGGTTTTGGGTGTCATTGGATATTCCTATCTACAGTCATGTGTAATGGTATCCTAACATGATATCATTACCAATGTATGTCATTTGATTGCACATTTTGTTGTATGTCGAAAACCATGGCAATAAAGTCATTGTGAGGATGTTTATGTTGGGTGTGTCATTGGTGGCATGGAATTGGTTGAATGGTCAAGAAAGGATTTTTTGCTTCTGGGTCATTGATGTAATATATCTCAGGTCATGTTGATATGGATGGTAGTACCTTTATAAGACCATGGCCATGACAGTCAAGAGTAAATCCATCCAGTTAAATCTACAAACAATAAAGCTAGAAAAAGGGCGATAATAGGTGAGTGCATCATTCATTTTGAGATATTACAGACAATGAGATTATATTCCATAGTGTGTGTTCTTAGGTTGGTTGTCGTTGCTGTGACAATAATTATCTCTTCAGGGGCCATGACGGGTTGCTAGATCCCACTATTGGTCAATGAATACTATTCACTACTATTTAGATAAGGTCCTAGAGGGTCACACACAATACCGTATTCAAGAAACTGTCATATTCAGTTGAATAGGAGTTTTAGACATAGTGGGGCCCTCCATAGGGGTTCGAGAATTGCACAAAGTTAAACGATCACAAATGCAATAAATGAATTCATATTATTCTAGTTTAGAATAATGACTATTAGAATTTATTTATTAAATGTATTTATGAGTTTTATGTAAATACATGGGAAAAATATTAATTAAATAATATTAAATTATTCAAGGTTCAATTAATATTTATGGGAAAAATGAGTCAAGTTAATGACTTAATTATTATCATGTAAATTTTTTTATTATATTACAAGTAAATGCTAATAATATTTATGGCTTAGTTTAGTAGTCATCAAATGTTGTTATCAATGCGTTAATTATTTGGGGCCGACGAGGCGATATAGGGTATTTTAATTAAACACTATAAATAGAAGAGGATGGGATTTTGAAAAGTACTATTCATGTGCCTTCTCTCACCTCTCCTCTCTCCCATGATCTTGATAGAGATGCTCTGGATCTAGGAAGCTTGGATGGAGCTCTCTCTCGAGCATCGCTGGCGAAGCAGTGCAGTGATCGTTGGACCATCGAAGGCATCGCCGGTATTTCGCACTAGCACCCGGATTATGATGAACGTCACTCCCGAGGATTACTTGAAGCACACGTGGATGATCTAGAGGAATTCAACATTGGATTCATCAAGCAGCGATCACCAACGATGAGCATACGTTGTGCGCGACTTTGGAATTAAACCATGTTTTTTATGTTTTATATCTTGCTTAAAATCATTCATGTGTGATCCTCAGATTTGGCTGGTCTTATCTTCACTGACATCAACAAGATTACGTCAAACGTTGGTGGAATTTGTTTTAAAAAAACCTATTGTTTGGGATTCCGCTGCACACCTGGTTCCAACATTTGGTATCAGAGCGACCCATGTCAATTTTATTCTATGAAAAATTAAATTTGCATTATGTTATGAAGAGCGTGTTAATACAGCCCCCATGCCATAGACCATGTTTTAATCCGATACCAGATGACCATTCTGTGGTCATCTGATATTTTATGTTTGGATTAAAACTGATTGTTTAACGATGTTCAAAATTGATCAACTATTATTATCTAAATAAAATCACATTGGAATAGTATTTTTGGTGAGCACTATTTGTTTATTTTGTTATAATAATTTAATTGTAATAATAATAGTTCTATTTTAATAATAATTTTATTCTTATAATATTAGGTTATAATAATATCTTATTATTATAACGTTAAAGCCTATGTATTAGGCTAGAGAAAAACAAAAAATTACGGCAGGGGAAAGTCACAGAAAGGAGAGTTATTTTTACATTTTTTCAAAAAAAAATTTAAAAATACAGCCAGGTTTAAAATATATTTTTTTACATCCCAAAGGTGGTACACCATGTTCCACCTTTCGGGCATTTCAGCGCTGAAGAAAGGCGGCACCTGGTGTGCCACCTTTGCCCATAATTAAAGAACAAAGGCGGAACACCAGGTGCCGCCTTTGAAAAAAAAAATTAATTAAAATTTTAATTTTAACTTAGTCCTTCTAACTTTTTCGTAGCATTCAGATGCATTCCAACAATGAAAACCTCAACCAGCTTATGTGCTTTACACACAATAGAAACATCTTGGCAATTTTGTCATGCCCCTGAGTATAAATCAACCTCAAAAGCTCTAGATAATTTTTCTTGGTAAGGTGAGATGAGAAGGGAGGTATTATACCATCAGGAAGAGAGATTCTAGAAATGTGCAATGCTATGACAAACCTTAAGATGAAATGTGTCAGTTCCCCACTAGATGTGTATGTTCCTTCAAAAATTTTAGGCTGGAGATAATCCACCTTAAGTTCCACATAGCCTTATTCCTTCCATGGATTAATGTCAAACACGTCATCCCATTTTTTTACTTTATGGGGAAGTAAAACCTCATTCCATTGAATATTCACATTACCATGAACATATAAAATCATCATTTTGCAAGAAAAACTATTAATCTCATGTTCACTGAAATACCCCTTAACGTAAGAATGATACAAATAGTGTAAGTACCCAATAGAAAGCTTCCAATCCATTTTGACTGGGCTATGTGGAATCATTAGTGTTTTGATATGATTAATAATTTATAAGGTTTCAAAACCACCTTTCTGAAACTCAAAAATGTTTCAAGTAAGTGACTTTGAATGCGTATAAAATATAAACCATAAGATCTATTGAAATGAAACTTAAAATATGGATTAAAAATATAATAAGTAATTGAAAATAAAAACCATTTCTTAAAAATTGTTGATGAAATACAATTATTAGCTTTCAATAACACTTCTTGCAACTCAAAAATATTTCAGATATGAGACTTTGAAAGCATATAAAATATAAACATAAAGACTCATATAAATGAAACTTAGAACATAGATTAAACATATAATAAGTAGTAGAAAAGTAATTAGTTAATTCTGCTGAGGGGGAAAACTGTTAGACCCTAGAATTGAAGGATAATGAGGATGACAAGGAAATATCAACCCCCACGCCCACCCCTTCCACCCATTCAACCAATTTCGGTAACTCCTATAGAAATAGCTTTTCAAAAAAATGAAATGTCACACCACCACAGCTTCTTACATCCATATTAACCCCCCAATTCAGTTTCATTAAATGTGGACAGCCTCCATTTTTACAAAAGTCAATGATGCACTATTAAACCACCACTTTCAACCCCCGCCTCAAAAATACAAAATGCTTTGAGGGATGAGAAATGATTCGATGCATTTCAATGTTCTAAAATGCGCTGAATCATTTCTCATCCATCAAAGCATTTTGTATTATTGAGGTGGCGGTTGAAAAGTGATGGTTTAATAGTGAATCATTGACTTTGGTAAAAATGGGGGCTGTCCAAATTTAATGAAACTGAATTAGGGGGTTAATATGGATGTAGGAAGTTGTGGTGGTGTGACATTTCATTTTTTTGAAAAGATACTTCTATAGGAGTTACCGAAGTTGGTTGAATGGGTGGAAGGGGTGGGAGTGGGGGTTGATGTTTCTTTATCATCCTCATTATCCTTCAATTCTAGGGTCTAACAGTACTCCCCCTCACCAGAATTAACTAATTACTTTTCTACTACTTCTTATATGTTTAATCTATGTTCTAAGATTCATTTATATGAGTCTTTAAGTTTATATTTTATAGGCTTTCAAAGTCTCATATCTGAAATATTTTTGAGTTGCAAGAAGTTTTTTTTAAAGCTTATAATTGTATTTCATCAACAATTTTTAAGAAATGGTTTTTATTTTCAATTACTTATTATATGTTTAATCCATGTTTTAAGTTTCATTTCAAAAGATCTTATGGTTTATATTTTATAGGCTTTCAAAGTCACTTACTTGAAACATTTTTGAGTTTCAGAAAGGTGGTTTTGAAACCTTTTAAATTATTAATCAGATGAAAACACCAATGATTCCACATAGCCCAGTCAAAATGGATTGGAATCTTTCTATTGGGTACTTACACTATTTGTATCATTCTTACGTTAAGGGGTATTTCAGTGAACATGAGATTAGTAGTTTTTCTTGCAAAATGATGATTTTTTATGTTCATGGTAATGTGCATATTAAAAGGAATGAGTTTTAATTCCCCATAAAGTAAACAAATGGAATGAAGTGTTTGACATTAAACCATGGAAGGCATAAGGCTATGTGGAACTTAAGGTGGATTATCTCCAGCCTGAAAATTTTGGAGGAACATGCACATCTAGTGGGGAACTGACACATTTCATATAAAGGTTTTTCATAGCATTGCACATTCAAAATCACTTACTTGAAACATTTTTGAGTTTCAGGAAGGTTGTTTTGAAACCTTTTAAATAATTTATCATCAACATTTCTTAAGAAATTCATTTTGTTTTCAACTATCTCTTATATGTTTAATTCATATTTTAATTTCCATTCATATCGGTCTTATAGTTTATATTTTATAAGCTTTCAATGTCACGTACTTGAACCATTATGAAGTTTCACATAGGTGTTTTTGAAAGCTTGTAAATTATGTGTCATCGATAATTTTTAAGAAATTATTTTAGAGTAAAAGTAATGCACTCTTTTTAATAAATAGAAAACATTTACATGAAGAAGTAATGTCAGTGTCTATGGTGAGGCTCTGCCCCACAAGGTGGTGTGCGAATGGTACGTCCATATAGAGAGTGACGTGTTCCATGCTGGGATGGAGTATGATGACCTGGAGAGGGATGATCTTCGGGCACTGGAACATCAATCACGGGATCCTCTGTCATAGTCTACATGGAAGGAGGTGTCGGAGGGATGTCATCGTGTGCACGAGATCCTTCTCCCACTACGTAAGTAGAAGGGGATATCATCATACCCTTGGGAAACCATATAGGCTGTGAAGGATCCGGTATGAAAGATGGCGGCATGGGAGATGACCCCTGATAAATCCCTGGAAAATAAATATATGGCGAATATTGTGGATATCCGGTCAAAAAAGATGGATCCCATGCTGCATCCTATTGCACAAACCCAGACGGGTCAGGCTGGACTGATAGAGCACCGACATGTGCCTCTGGAACAGGTGAGGGCTCGCGTGAAGCAGGATGCGGTCTCCATCGCCGTTGTCGTCGCTGGGGAACAGCACCAGTTGCTGCTACAGGTTCCTGAGTAGGACCCTCATCTCCTGGGATAGGAGCATCATGTTCCTGAGTAGGAACATCATGTCTCTAGGGTCTAGGATGGATGATACTATCATGAATAGATCGACAAATCGACATCGTCTCTTCCAAAGCAGCATGGATCACAGATAAACTCGAAACCTCCTCCTCCTCTGGATCAGTCACATGACATAGTCTTCGTAGTCTGATATGTTGTACAGAGATTCAAAATGAATTATAAAATAGCATAATAAATATATTATGTGAAATTTATTGACTTACCAGATCCTGAATCCCTCTCCCGTGCTGAGTCAGATATAATATAGACTTTATTCTATACCATGGCTCATACTCTACCTGATCTGATAGGTAGAATCGCATCGTACGTACACCTGTGATACGTTTCTCTGCTCTATTGTCCCAGATGGCGACATATTAGGCATGTCGTCGTCTCCAATCGACATACTATCTCCCCGTGAGCTTTAAGCCATGAAGCATTGGTAACTATCGTGGTGCAGGTGGAATCAGCTGAACACAGAAAAACTGACGCATAACTCTATCGGGCTGTTACCACTCAATAATATGAAAGTGAATGAGTGGCACTACAGCCATAAACTCATGAAGTCCAGCAGTACAGTATGTAGGTAAGTCGTGAACCGGACTCCAGTATGGCATCCAATGAATCTGTAATGACATGTGACATTTCATCAGAGAAATTTGTTAACAAAAAACAAAAATGATGATATATACTTACACTGTCAGGTAGTAAATTGTCCAACATGAGACGATATGCAGCCAAATTGTGGGTCGGAACATCGACAAAAAGATGTTCCTGACTCCACCTATCAAATACAACATTGAAAGTGATAAATAATCAGAAATTAAATATAATAAATCATAATACAATCAGAAACAAATAAATATGATGAATCATACCATCGTCCACGTGGAGTGTCCTGTAGCACATCTATAGGAAGCCTCTGTCCAACAGTAACAGGGGCGAGGACAGGGATGCGCTCCCATTCCCACAACTGTATAAGGACGACACATCCTCTGAGATCTGTGTGTTCTAAGCGGCATGTCATACATAATTCTCTATAAGTGTAGGCCAAACATGAAAATCCCCAACTGTATCTCCCGATCCGATCAAAGTCCTCCTGTAAACTAAGATACATCATGTGCACATGCACACCTGAGTGATCTGAACACAATGTACCTCCAATAAGTCATAAGATATATGCCCAATCATAACACATGATGGTCTGCTCATCAGCATCAGCAGGTAAATGTGCAAACTGCAAAGCAAGCCAAGGCATAGATATGGACCCACCATCCGTAGCAGTATGATCAGCCAAAATATCGACACCTAATAATCTCTGTGCCAGCTCATCCCAATCCCCACTGGTGGGTCCAATAACTGCATCTCCCTAAATAGGAAGACCGAGTAGCACTGCCACATCCTCTAAGGTGATAGTCATCTCTCCCTCTGGCAAGTGGAATGTGTGAGTCTCTGGTCTCTATCTCTCGACCAAGGCAGCAAGAAGGGGATGATCAGTGTAAGTGAAATCAGAAACGGCAATGTCGTAGAAGCTAGCACGACGTAAGTATGGTATAATTGCATCTGGAGGCACCATGTGTCGAAAATGGTGTGCTCGCCACACCCTAATTCGTCGAACATCCCGACCCTCTATCACATCACGAGAAACATGCCTATGCTGCTCGGTTAGGAGTGGTATATCATCCATCTGGAAGCCAGAAAAGGAAATTAGTCTTCACTATAATATATAAATATAATGTTAAATTTAATAGAATGTTATGATTGGTATAATGAACGATATGTGATGTTTTTTTTAGAAAAAGTTAAGGGAATGTCTTCATATTTTGGAGAACATTTATCTATCGTGTCTTTATATATGTTTTTACCATGAAAATTATGTTTTTTAAGATATGGTGTCATACATTTATATATATAAACATTTTATCCCGGTTATGTATGATTTATGAAGATCCTTTATGATAAATTTTTTAATAATTTTTTGTCTTCGATGACAAATAACCTTTTTTTAATAATGTTTTTGTTCTCTAAGATTATGTTCAGATTAATTGATTTAAAAGTATTGAATACAGAGGTTCGTTATTGGAAGGAGAAAAGTTGCTTATTGGAAATGTGAAACAATTCTTAAAAATTTCATCTCTGATATTAACAACATATAACTGACTACATGAAAGGATCATGTTGGATACAACACATCATTGTGGCTGAGTGTGTGAACTCGATCCAGCAATGTTAGGACATCGTTTCCGGTTATGCCCTTCTTGATGACATAGACGACATCTCAACCTTTTCCCATGTTCTTGAGGCCAATCCATCTTATTTCATATCCTGTTGGTCTTTGGTCTTCCCCGTGGTCGTAATCTACTGATGTCAGGAATCAGTATGGGCTGGTCTTCAGGCATTGGGAAATATCGAAACTCCCCAACAGGCGTCCATGGAACAACATAACAGTTAGCAATGGCCTCCAATCGGTATACTGGATCAACATAAGCTTCCCATGATACGTTCACAGATGCACATGCTGCGATGGCATGTGCACATGGAAACCTTAATGCCTGAAACTTTCCACACTGACATTGTTTTGCTTCTAGAAGTACCACTAATTTTTCACCGTTGTTACCTGTAATGGGGTTACAATACTCTTTAACTTCAAATGTCGAGTCTTCCCAACGTAATAGACACACTCAATAACTGGAAGCTTATTCAATGTTCTTGTCAATATCTCATTGAAAGTTTTTTCCAAATCTTAGCCCCTGTTGAATCCCATCTGAGGCCAGTTTTGGTCTATCAACGAAGTACTTGACAAAACGATAAAATGTCTCCTGAACCAGGGCAGTAATTGGTAGCTTTCAAAGCCCCTTGAAGACGCCATTTATACACTCCACAATTTTTGTGGTCATGTGTTCGTACCTCTTCCCCCCGTCATAGGCCAGTGTCCATTTCTCTTTTGGAATCTTCATCATATAATCATACACTTCTTGGTTAGCCTTGCGGATTTCTTCATAACGCGCCTCAAACCTTCGTTGATCTGGCTCATATGCTATATAAATATGATAACGTGTCATAGAAATTACATTTTTATTTACATTAAAATAGTAAACATCAATGACAACATTGCTTACCAAGCTTCATGATTGTATTCTTCATAGCCTCATTATGGAAGGTTTTGCGCACATTTTCTAGCAATGTGTTTGATGCAGTATCGATGATGTGCATTTGGGGGCCTCCATGAATTAGGATCTGCATTGATTGCCTCATTGATTTCCCTATGTCAATCAGATATCAAACAGACACCTTGAATGCGAGTGAAATGGTTGCTGATGCATGCCAAAAACCAGCTTCAAGATTCATAGTTTTCCTTCTCCACTATTGCAAATGCAAGCGGAAGTGGTGAATGGTTCTCATCTTGGGTTGCCGCAATCAACAATACGCCCTTATACTTTCCAGATAGAAATGTTCCATCAATTTGTATGAACTGTTTACTGAAATGAAATGCAGAAATACATGGGAGGAATGCCCAAAATAACCGATGAAATTGAACACGAGATTGATCCAATTGATTATCTTCAAACACATGTTCCTTCGTATTTATATGGTAGAAAACTTGGTTTTTGTGACTCAGCATGGCTAATAATTGCGGCAACACCCGATACGAGTCATCCCAATCACCGTAGACCTTCACAATTGCCTTCTGTTTTGCTATCCATGCCTTGTTATAAGAAATCTTATAACCGAAAGTTTGAAGTATCCTCTCTTGAACAAGGGCTATAGGAACATCTTGACAGGTCCTAATCATCTCGACGATAACAGTTGACACAAATTCGGCATCCAAAGCAGTGTGATCTTGTGTCAAGTTTGGATGAACACAAGAATGAGCTGCCTCAATCTTTGAAATTCTCCACCCACCAAATGAAATGTCTCAAATCGCCCTCAACCGGAATCTACAATCTTCATCAAATTTATCACACCGTATGACGTATTTTTTTCGACATGATGCCTCAACTACATATCTACAATGCCTCTCAATATGAAATCTTTTTAAGAAGATCTTCAACGCATCCTTAATTGGAAAATCCCTTCCATTATATAACGTTTTGTCCAACTCACTAAACCTGTCCACTATAACTCCAGGAAACTCTGTTGCAGGTGTCAAAACATTGTTGTCGAATTCAGGTACACGTTCCATTGCTTCGGACCAAGATTCAAAGGGTGGTGGATGATTTAATGTTGGTCGAGAATGTTCTTGAACTACTCTATTTCGAGAAACTACTACCTTATCTTCTCCAGCTCCCTCCTCATCTCCAGCTCCCTCCACATCATCATTTTTTTCTCCATCTATTCCATCATTATTAAATTCCTCATCTGAAGTATGATTTATATGTAAATCTGGCAGATCATCTAAGTTTTCCTCCTCCACAACAGGGCGAACATCCTCAATTTCTTGGGATGAAGCTTCTTCAACAACTATTTGTGCATGTTTACGACTTCGAACATTTTGATGTTATTGTACATTAGAAACTTCAACATATAACTCCATCATTTCACCATCAGACCATTGGGAAAATAAAGTTCCCGCTTGGACCCAGTGCTCATCAGTATCCAATGGACAAGAAAGATGCCATAACGTGGCATGGAATTGCAAATGTCTATAACTAATAGACTTTATCTCTTTTTGAGGACCGAGATTTAAGCAACCAAGAATTCTATCTTGAAGATCAGTTATGGTAACACAATCAGATGTGTTAACCATAGATGTTGGCTGTATACTATAAGAAGCTCCTTACTCGGTTTGAATAACCTTTCCATAGCATTAAACACAAGCAAACATGTCTCTCTACATGAAAAATGTTTACTGATCACTGAATATGTCAATAATGTTTTTTAATGTGTTAAATAACATTTTTTATCTTCTTAAAGGAATTTTAGTACTTTATGAAGTAAATATCAATCATCTGAAGCATATCCCCTGGGAGTGTCAAACCAGGAGTGCAGTAAGGCCCGTTGTCGTGTACTAGGATACTCCGGGTCAGGCCCGAAACTCCTTGTCGGGGATTTCACCCCTAGGTACAGCTGTGCCAGAGCCAAATCCACTTGTAGTATCCAGACAGGGATTTAATTTTTTAGATAACGACATAAACTTTCATGACACCAAAATTTTAAAACCTTCCTAAATTAATCCACTAATGTTTTTTAGAACAATTTTTAACTTTCCTAAAGATATGTTCAATGATCTCTAAAAAATAAGATTCATTACAATGCTGGTTAATCACTACTTAAGTGTCGGTCACTACTTAAGTGCTGGTTATTCACTACTTAAGTGCTGGTTGATCACTACATAAGTGTTGGTTAATCACTACTTAAGTGCTGGTTAATCACTACTTAAGTGCTGGTTAATCAGTTAGGAGTTGGTCATTCACCACTTAATCATCCCTTAATCTTTACTTAATGACCCCTTAATCATCCCTTAATCGTTAGTTAATGACCCCTTAATCGTTAGTTAATGAACCCTTAATCTTCCCCTAATTATCCCTAGTTAATCACCCCTTAATCACCCATTAATCGTTAGTTAATCACCCTTTAATCACCCATTAATCGTTAGTTAATCACCCCTTAAACATTCCTTAATTACCCCTTAATCATCCCCTAATCATTCCTTAATCGTTAGTTAATCACCCCTTAAACATTCCTTAATTACTCATTAATCATCACGTAAACATTCCTTAATTACCCCTTAACCATCCCCTAATCATTCCTTAATCATTAGGTAATGACCCCTTAATCACCCCTTAATCGTTAGTTAATCACCCCTTAATCGTTCACTAATCACCCCTTAAACATTCTTTAATTACCCCTTAATCATCACTTAATCATTCCTTAATTACCCTTTAATCATCCCCTTAACCCCTTAATCACTCCTTAATTACCCCTTAATCCCCACCTTAATCGTTAGTTAATCACCCCTTAAACATTCCTTAATTACCCCTTAATCACCCCTTAAACATTCCTTAATTACCCCTTAATCATCACTTAATCATTCCTTAATTACCACTTAATCATCCCCTTAACCCCTTAATCACTCCTTAATTACCCCTTCATTCCTTAATTACCCCTTAATTAGTTAATGACCCCTTAATCACCTCCTTAATCGTTAGTTAATCACCCCTTAAACATTCCTTAATTACCCCTTAATCACCCCTTAAACATTCCTTAATTACCCCTTAACCATCCCCTAATCATTCTTTAATCATTAGTTAATGACAACTTAATCACTCCATAATCGTTAGTTAATCACCCCTTAATCGTTACTTAATCGCCCCTAAAACATTCCTTAATTACCCCTTAATCGCCCCTTAATCACTCCTTAATTACCCCTTAAGCACCTCTTAATCACTCCTTAATTACCCCTAATCATTCCTTAATCTTTTCTTTAAATAACTACTACTACATACTTAAATATTTAAAATTAACTAATTACAATTAATAAATAAATAACTTTAAAATAAAAAAAATACCTCTAAATGAAGTTTGACACAAAAATCTTGTACTTCTTGCGTCTCCGGAAGCACCACGAAGGAAAACTCAACTTAGAGAGAGGAGCTCTCAAAATTTTAGAGAGAAGAGGGATTTGACAGTGAGGAAGGATGGGTGGGGTGGCTCCCTTCTATAGGGATATTTTTGGCGTAGGTGGCATCTAGGAAGCCGCCTTCGGCTATTTAAGACACGAAAGACGACTCTTTCAAAGCCGCCTTTCGCAGAAAAAAAAATCGAAAGGCGGGCACTGGTGTGCCGCCTTTCGTTTCCCCAATGGCGCAAGGCGGTTTCTGGAGAACCGCCTTTGGCCCGGCTGAAACTAAACCGAAGGCGGCACATGGTGTGGCGCCTTTGGGATGTAAAAAAAAAAAAATTTAAACCTGGTCGTATTTTTAATTTTTTTTTTTTTTGAAAAAATGTAAAAAAAAAAATAACTTCGGAAAGGAAGTATTTTGTTTAGAAATGGGGAGGGAGACCTGCTTTATAAAAAACCCCAAAAAAAATAACGGGGGGTGACGGACTTCATGTGAAACTTGTTATTTTTTTTTTCAAAAATGGGGTGCGAACTAGCTGGTCAAGAAGAAAAAAAGAGGGTGGTCGGGGGGGTCAACTGGCCCCGATCTCCCAGCCGCGATGGATCTAAAGGGTCGCATCCCCTATTTCCTGAAGTGTCACCTATCCAGGCCGCCGCCGCACCAAGGTGCTGGAGCAGGACACCCATGCACTACCAAATCAGCAAGCCTCCCCATCGTTCCCCTCCGCAAGCAGGTACCCAACCATGCGCTACACCAGGTTCTTATCGAGGCTGCAACTTTTACCCCCTGGAACCGGCACCGCCCCCGGCCACATTAGCACACACCTGGCCACCTTCCTCCTCGTGGAGGCTACCTTCTCAGCAGGCCTACGCAGCTGGAACAACCTTTGTACCGGCGCACCAGGGCTGCCCTTGTGCCACCTCAGCACCCCGTATCCTATCCACCCGCACTGCCTCGCTGCAGCAGTAGAATGTGCGCTTGCAATAGCCACCCTGAGAGTGGCAACGCCAAGCATGGCTGGTGCTCCCTCAACGGTTCCCTGCCTAGCCGCAGACCATGGAGGCCACCTCATTCCTCTTCCTCCAAGCGCGGCCGTGGTCAGGGACCCCGGCCAGTGGCCTCCCGCCTCTTCTCGATTCCACGACACGGCTGCCACCGCCTCTCCGGGGTGCACAACAGGTGCAACGGTCAAAAACTCGAGCGGTGTACTACACCGCCAGCCAGCCTACTAACTCCTTTGCACTCACCAGCACCCCACCAATCTAAGGCCTCACCTTTCCAGAACAGTGAGGTAACACATGCTGTGGGTGTGGGTTTTTTCTTAGATTTTCCGTGCAAGGTGACCGGGCGGGTCTGCCCCGCCAGGAACGAGCGTGGGTGGGCCTGCTAGGTCAAGAACAAAGGTCGGCACAACCTGGGATGAGTCTTCGTAGGTTTTCCCCGACTTGCACAGGCCCTTCTCAGGGTTTATGGGGCTTAGATAATTTTATTTGAATCAAAAGTTAATTAAATTAATAAATTTAATATCGGTTCACAATTAAATTAATTAAATATTATCTTTGGATTATACTTAATTAAATTTGGAGATTAATAAAATTAATTAATTAATTATTTTTTAGTTTTAAAATTAAATTAATTAACAAGGACCAAATGACATTAAATTGAATTAAAATAAGAGTAATGTTTTTAAATCAATTAACTGCCCTCAAGTTTGTTTTTAATGCAAGTTTAATTTTATTCAGCATTTTTTTATGTGCGGGTTTAATGTGTATGTTGATCATGAGTTAGAGACCGTCCAATGTACGTTTGGTGCATTTATTTAATTAATTAATTTAATTATGTAATGAATTTTTAATAATTAATTAAATTAAATTAAATACAATCTTTGTGTCATCTCAAGTGTCATTATATGCATAAGGGCCTGTGTACCCATTCCCAGAGTTGTACATTTTACTCCTGAGACCCCTCACCTGCGTGTGAGTAATGTTGCATAATGACGAGATGACAAATAATTCACTTCACGACAAGTGACGACGACGCACCACATAGTAGTTAGATACCTTGGATGAGCAGACATCGCTTTTCATGTTGCATGCCAAGAGACTAATGGTACTTACCCATAGGGTTTCGGTTGATCCATTATTCACTCAATGGACTAGCTAATAGTATTGGATCATGATCAGGTTTTTCATTTTATTTCTAGATGGTTTGATATTTTTTGAATTTGTAATTATAACTAGATCACATAGAATAATAATAAACAAGCATGCAATATAAAATGAACATGTGACGCGACGAAATTCATATTTCTTGCACGGTTAGTTGTTTATGCGATCACAAAATACATGCTTATAAAATTAGAAAATGATTTCTTTCATCACACTAAAAATAATAAAACCCTCAAAAATATATCAAGTCATAACATCCTTCTGTCATTCATAATTGGACAAAACTGGTTGTTGGAGGTGTCATTCATGCCATAGCTAGGAGGGTCTCTTACTAATGGGGAGTCCTTATAAGATTTATGGGTCGACTTAACTAAAATTACTACAAAGAAATAGTCATATCTAGCTTGTCGTAATTTTAGAGGCAAGCATTGAGTAAATTATGTTCTGATCTTAAGAAGCTGGGACTTCCCTCAACAGATCAAGGAACTGCAAGTTAAAGTGGTCGGCCAGCCAAAATCCCACCTAGAACTCTCCAAGTAGTGGTGTAGCCAAAGCTTGTAGACTATTAGGGGTGGTTCTGAGATCCTTTCCACTAGAATACTCTTACAAAATATTATTCTTATTCTTGCATTGAGAGATCCTATAATCCGATAAAATAGTGGGAGACATTAAATGATTTACTTAATTTATCTAAATTTCTAAACAGGTAATCCAGATAAAAGGCACTCATTTTTGTAAATTCATTTTTTGTAGAAAGATAGAAAGTTATACAACATGTTTAAACTTTGATAAATACTGTACAATGTAACTGTCTACATTTACCCGAGTATCCATGAATAGTATAAGCCCCTGTGCATAGTATTATGATATAAGAAACTCAAGGTGTCATTGTCTCCAACAATATTAAACTACCTCACGAAATAAGGGTTAAAATTACTTATAAGAGACTAATGAACAATGCATATCATAGTTATATCACTATGCTTTCATCAATGTATGGCGTGAGTTGCGGTCGCTACTCCAGGACATAGATAATATAACATGACAACTCATCTCTAAGATATTTTCCAGGAGAAAGTGAAGTAATGATTTGAATAAGAAGATATTACACCAGCACGTGTAAATTGAAAGATTGATCATGATCTTTAATTGGATTCATTTCTCATATCATTTTCACCCATTTACTCATGTTTTGTTTTACGTTAAAAAAATGTACAAGTAATGCGTAAATGCTCCATAAAAAATTAGGGTAAGGCTCGCCAAGTCAATAAGAATAAAAGACAGTTATGTTTTAATTATTATGTAGAATAAATTGAAAGACAATGTTGAAAGGTCAAAGGCATTTAATGCCAATGGAAAATTCCCAACATCCTTCAATTAATGTGGTATTAACAAATGTTATTTTCATTTCATATTATAAAATAATACTATGGATGTTTAAAAGAAATAAACTAATTTAATGAAGCTAGTTGTTGTTTCTACATCATACATATTCATCATTGTAATGTTTCTTTTTAGTACTTGGGTATTTAATAATATATGATTTTTATGTATATTTATTTAACTACAGTTACCATGTATGTATAAAAACCTTACTAGAAGTCAGATGTGTTCTCCATGTGGCTGCGAAAGGGTGATACCTAGGCCAGTGGTGAGAAGTACATGACTTCTTTAATTTCCAAGTGAATGATTCGCGTTTAACTATTATTGAGTATAACCACAAACATTAATATCATGGTTCCTTGGATTACTAGATACATTCTTTCATGTTCTAGAATGTATGTTGTTTTTGGTAAACTCAATCATTAGTTCAGTGATATGTGAATCATTGGAAATTAGTGATGACTATACAGGAAATACTTTTAACCAGTTGTGAAAAGATAATTCTTTGTTAAGTAAAACTAAAAGTGGACAACATCAATATACCTAGTATGGTATTTAGGCTCGGCACATCTAAATACTTTTGGTATTATCAACATCTTTAGTTTGGAAAAAGGAGCCTTTAATAATAATGGTATGTCACAATGATTTTGTAAATCATTCAAAAAGTAATCATAAACTATTCCAAGTATAAGATATAGGTATATATACTTCATAAGATTCCGTAAGTAATTAAGGAATAATAAAGTGAAGTATATGCATGGTCAGGATATACGAGTTGCTTTGGGTTGGGATACCGATGAATATCTCGATTGAGCATTCATAAATCATGATAATGTAGCTTGGAGTAATTTCTAAACTCACATTACCTTATCAACATCACGACATTGATGTTAATGAGAAATATTGATGATGAAGTCTTACATATCAATATTGATCAATAAATATGTAGCATGGAGAAATTCCTAAATGCATATGTTATACATCAAAATTTTGATATAGGTAATATCAATGTTAAAACTTGCAGAACCCTCTATTATATTTTATGATATTCTTTGAAAATAACGGCGATATTCCACAACCATATGCCAACTATAATGAAAAATAGATATCAAACGATTCATAGTATAATTTTAAACCCATGATGTCATAAGGACATGTGTTTGGATGCAAGTAATTTATTTGGACATAAAATAACATTCATCAAGAAAAACACATTGTGCATTTAGTTTAATAATCCGAATGGATTCTTAGGATATTACAAAAATCCCTCTCATAGAAAAGATATAGTCAAGTTATAAACTGTATTTCTATAAGACGGTGCACATCTCTATTAGATATATTGGGAGCCATATTGAATCATGTTTAGTCAATGCTCAAAATGTAAAAATAATTGGCATAGTAACTAGTTCCACAAGCGCATGTGGAACAAATTTTGTTCCAGAGACACAAACTGCATAGGAAAGATAAATTAATGGTGATGGTTTCTATATTCACTACGGTCAGTGATTTATTATTCAATATTAATAATATTTCCTGCAAGTATGCAGTATATGAAAATTATCTAAAATTTATAAGTCCAAATAAAATTCATTTAATAGATTCCATGTATCAAAGTGAAAAGGGGATAATTACTTTGAATACTTCGGTGTCTATTCATCTGTGTTTATATAAGGGTGGTACAAGTGTAGTACCATTAAGGCTCGATTAGTTTCACCAAGTTGTTATTCCTAAATCCTTTAGAATTTTACTTATAAAAGATAATATCTATGATCAATTTATTTAGCATTGGATTTCATGACCACCAATCACCGATGGTGTCTATACGACACAACTAGAAAGGGATGGTCAGGTCACAAAATGCTAATAAAGGTTTCAAGTTACTAAAATTCGGTTTAGGATTAAAGTAAGAAATGTGATCATAGAATATGAATTTTCTAAAATTGATTTCCATGTGTCTATGTATGGTTAGTGGGAGCATAAATGTTTTCCAAGTGAAGTAATTTTAGAAACAGGTGGAAAACAAAAATCGGTCTCACAATTAGTTATGACCAAGATGATATTTACTCTCTAGTGATTGAATTATAGTAAGAAACATAAGTTCTAGAGAACATGATCTACTGAGGTAGATCAATAGGTTTCTTGGTCCTAGTAAATCGTACATATATCGACATTGTATTGAAAAATACATGTTGGAACAATTCAAGAGATGATTTTTTGCCTATGTCATAGGGCATAATCTCTCCATTTCGACATATTTGTGACAAGGGAATAGATAAATGTTGTGAGTTTAAATCCATACGTCAGAGTATTGGAACAAACCAATGCCTTGATATGTACAAGAACTAATATTTCCAGGGTATATTTTATAGTAGAAAAATATCAGTTATACCAAGGAGCACTATACGGGATTAATCATAACTATCAAATTATACTTCAGATGTACAAAAGATATGTACCAGGTATGTGGAGAAGAAAGGATAGTTGTTTTTGGGGATACAACTAGTTTCCCATAGATCAATTTGATCTAGTATTGCAGTTAGTCTAAAATATGATGATCAAGAAAAGCTCAAAAAAGCCGGTGGTTTCCATACCTATAAAGACCAAGTATGATGCAACTTCTAAGGCAGCTAAGATGAAAATAAACGCAATGATTTGTTTCAGTTCTTGGAATCGCACTTGGTGAGAAAATTATTATCATAATGTAAATTATGATATTATTATTATCCAAGATGTCAAGTTATGATAGTGGATAAAAGGGATATACTCGGGGATACCATCTCTTGAGAAGTTTTACGCAAGGAGATGTGGTCACTATAGCAGAATAGCCACATGGTGGAACTGTAGCGGACCCAGTAGCTAAATTCATTACTCAGCAGAAACCTTATGTTCATCATGTGAGTAGATAAAAAGTTTGGTTAGCAAGTTATCTCTAGGGAAATTGGTAGTGTTGATATTGTGGTTTCCATATACCCAACTATTCAGTGATTTTGATTACCATATCGTGTATACAGTTAGCTATGCATGATGTCATCTTACCATTATAATGTATAATTTTATGCATCCACTATTGAAATGGTAGTGTCTAAAGGTTAATTGTCGTATTTAATGGTTATAGCAGTTCCCAATCTATAATGAGAACCTCTATATTCAATGAAATTAATCTTAAATATATGTTTTACGGTCTAGATACATCTTACTAATTGGACACAGAAGATTTTTGACTATCGGGTGCTAGGGGTTCATAAGCATTGAGACTTCTTCTCGTGAAGTTCAAACATGGTGATCTCTAGTAGTGAGATCATGAGGAATGTTCCACCAATAAGAACACCACTTGTTTCGGGTGTCATATGATGTTCCAATCTAGGATCATGTGTAATGGTCTCCTGAATTGAGATCATTACCAATGTATTTAATTTAATTACAAATATTTATGCAAGACAAAAACCATGGCAATGATGTCATGGTGAGGTACTTTGTGTTGGGTGTGCCATTGGTGGCCTGACATTGGTTGAATGGTCATGAAATGATCTGTCACTTTCGGGTCATGGATGTAACATATCTCAGGCCATGTTAATATGGATGGTAGTACCATTATAAGACCATGGTCATTGTAGTCAAGGGAAAATATTTCCAGTAAAATCATCAAATAATAATTCATGAAAAAGGGCGATGACACGTGAGTGCGTCTTGCTTTATGAGATATTACAGACAAAGAGATTATATTACATAGAGAATTTTCGTATGTTGGTTGTCGTTATTGTGACAATCCTTATCTCTTTAGGGGAAATAATGGGTTACTAGATTCCACTCCTTCTATGTGAATACTTTTACTTTTGTTGATATATGGTCCTAGAGTGTCATACACAATAGTGTATTCAATAATCTTCCTTATTCAGATGAATGGGAGTTTTGGACATAGTGGTCCCCATCACCGGGGTCCAAGCTTTTTCCAAAGTTAAATGATCACCAATGAAATAGATGAATTCATATTATTTTAGTTTATAATAATAAGTATGGAATTTATTTATTAAATATATTTATGATTTTTAAGTAAATACATAAAAAAATATTAATAAAAAAATATTAAATTATTCGAGGTTAAATTAATATTTATGGGAATGACTAGTCATGTTAATGACTTAATTATTATTGTGTAATATATTTTAATATATTACAAGATAATGGTAATAATATTTATGTTTCAGTTTAGTAGTCATAAAATGTCGTTTATAGTGTGTTAATTATTCAAGGTTGGCGAGGAGATACCAGGTATTTTAATTAACCACTATAAATAGAAGAGGACAAGCTTTTGATAAGTACTATTCACGGGGATTCTCTCTTTTCTCCTCTCTCCCATGATCTAGTGAGAGACGATCTGGAACCAAGGATCTCAGATGGAGGTCTCTCTCAGGAATCACTAGTGAAGTGGTGCAGGGATCATTGGAGCGTCGAAGGAATCGTCATTATTCAGCGCTAGCACATGGATTATGATGAACGACTCTCCTCGCAGATTCTTGAAGTGTGTGTTGATGATCTAGAGGAATTCATCTATGGGTTATTTGAGAATCGATTGCCAACAATGAGTTAACGTTGTGAGCGGATTCATAATTAAACTAGGTATTTTTATGGTTTATTTTGTGCTTAAAACCCTTCACGTGTGGTCCTCACCTTTGATCGGCTTCTCTTCACCATCGTTGACAAGTTAACGTCAATCATCAGTGAAATTGTTTTCAAATATCCAACCAATTTGGGGATTTCGTTGCATGCCTGGTTCCAAAAAACATGAGGTAGGTGGTCACATCATTTTCCCTTTGATTTTTGATGTTTCAAAAATATATCATTGTCCTAGACACCATCCTTTTATGAGAATATCCTTGTAATTGTTTTATTCATATAAAATTTATCATCATACCCTATTATACACCTATTTATTCATGTTTCGTAGGTTATAGGTGGTACACAACTTATATGGTCACCCCTTGGGTGTGCCATTTGGAATCATGCATTATAGGAAATGGATCAAATTTCCCATAGTACCTAATTATCTTCTGAATTATCCTCTGAATGAAATTTTCCTTGATACATGAGTATAAAATGGAAAAAAGTAACATCTTATGTATTTTAACCTTTTATAGTATCAATTTACCAAGTATGTGATTGGCTTTTTCCCATGTCACTTACTATGTTACCTAATGAGCGTTATACCATGAATTTTCATGGCTTAATGAATTAAATTGAAATTTAATGTCATGTGTTAAATTATATGGTTTGATCATGATGGAACACACCTCCTTAAATTAATTATTTGAATTAAATGAAATGGTGAATGCATGATGGTATTCCCTTCATTAAAGGAACTATATGAATTATTTGATTGGATCGTTGAGGATGGTGAAACCGTGCCTTTTTTAATTCTTAATTATGCTCCATATGAATTGTAATGTTTTTAATGGAATTTAAATTCACTAAAAAACATATGATTGGTATTGACTCATTTCTTATATTATAAAAATGACTATGACTCACTAATATGTTTAAGGTATAAATGAACATGATGGATGGAAGGTAATTACCCATGCTAGTTATAATTATAATATGCCTTTATAGAGGCTATGACATAATGGTAAGGGACCTGTTGAGTATTAATATATAACACTCCATTAAATTTGGTTTTTAGAATGATGTCTCACACCATTGACACATTATTTATGGTGGTATTTACACACCACATCCCATTCTTAGAGTGATGAAATGATGGAAAACTCATTATCCCAAGTGTCTTAGCTGATGTATTACACTCATATAAGGATATAGGGAATGAACCCTATTTCTTGAGCTTATAGGATGTCTATGTCATTCCTTGGTCCAACCATCAATATTAATCTTGGTATATGGCCACTTACAACCACACATACTTGGTGCATATAGGTTGATGAAATTTATATAATTTAACTATAAATAAATATAAATATATATATTATTATATATAGTGACTGTTTAGACATAGATAATTATCCATGAGTTGAAGCAGGTAGATTCGTCTAGTTTCTGTTTGGAACCTAAAAGGCTTGGTTATTTATTAATTCAACATTTAATTACATATTTTGTTATACCTACACACTGTTTCATTATGATAATTGCTTGGATTACGTGTATACACTATTGGTGGTGGCCTAATCAGAATTTTATTTCACACCTTACTTGGGAAGTCATTGGTACATGAGAAAACCATTTTCCTATCGGTATAGATAAGGGCATGCACCCTTCTATAGGTTGTTAATATTCTTTTTTATAGATGTATATATGGAGAAGAGGATTGAGATTTCACTTGAGATTCTAGTGGTGACCTTTTCGGTATTTTGTATTTTTTTATAGCGTGTTGGTATATTATTTGTTACATTTTTTGTATCATCATGTCATGAATCAATGTATCAAATACGTACTTATAGGATTTTGATATATTTAGACAATTTTTCTATTTATTTATGCTTCCATATTTGATTATTGATTTTTTATGTTATATATGCTTCCACTACTATTGATTGTACCTACTTATATACATTGTTCTGCTTTGATATGAGGGTATTGTCTTTCAAATATACCACCTTTAAAACCTCACTACTAATCAATTGCCTCAGGCATATGAGGAGGCACACTTAACGTGATGCGACACATTACCCCAGGGAACAAGTTAAATGGACCCCAAGTCAGGATGTTACAAAGTGGTATCAGTAGGTTTTCTTTGTTACATTAATATTTAGAGACAATAGATTAGAGATCAGGAATGATTGGAACATGGTTATAAGCCATTATTGGGCATCGTGAACCCATGTTTGGGTTAGAGTTTGATTTTCTTGAATTATAATTTTTATTCTACATTAGATTTTTACAATTGATATCCTTTCACCATTAGGTGACACTCATGTTGTATTGTGGTTATTATTACTATTTTTATTAAGGATTTATTTCATCCTTGGCCTGATGATATATGGTAAGGATAATTGATACATACATCATTAATACATACACTCTGACCAATATGTGATGCAGTTTTCTATTTCATGTCAATTTTTAGTGTGAATTTTCTGGTTTCATATTAATAGTGCACTGAATATGTATTGAATTATGATGAAAATTCTTGTAGGTATTGAAAAACATAATTAATACGTAATGTTTCGGCATTAATCTAATAGTGTTTTTCTGAGTAGGTTATATCATACACCTAATGTAGTCGATAATGGAATGTTTAGACATGAACCATTTGTCATATTGGCAGAAAAATGTTATGGTGTGAGTTGAATAGATATCATATTTTTGTTCATAAGGAGTATGTTCCTTATGAATTGTAAGTGGTATACCATCTAATTCAACCATTTTTTGTAATTTACACAATTAAAAAATCAAATTTTTAAATTAATATGATGTTTAATGTGTAATTGGTTATCCTATACATGTGAAATAAATAAATAATCCCAAACCCAGCCTTAGTAGATGGTAGTGTGGTATCTCTAATGTTCTTATAGCATGGTTCGTCCTCTTTATACCATATAGACCAAACTTTTATTACATATAGAGAGGTGTAGTTGTTTGTATAGAAAGGATTTAATTCTATACCACTTCCTTAAGTGAAATATTTTCAATCACATAAATCACTTCTAAGGCATGTGTTTGGCATTGAAGTATGATACCAACACAATTTCTTCCCGTCACACACCTTGAACGAAGTGATTATCATGATCATGAGGTGTCAGTCCCTGAATAAACAAGGATTACTCATGTAGTTCCTATTTTGGAACATTTTTAGTATCTAGATATGGGATCTAAGACCTAGTTCTCAAATGGTTTTCTCTATATATTGTAGTTGATCTAGGGTGTAGTTCATCCTACCAAAAATATTACAGAATTAACATGTGAATTTTATTAGCCACATCCTCCCACCTTTTTTGTGGGATGGAGGACCTCATGCTATAATTTCTTGGCTCTAAGTAATCCTTTCTATATTTGAGATTCTAGAGAAACCTCTAGAGCAGAGGTTCAACCTTGTATCTTATATGCTACGTAACTCAGCCAAGTGGTTGTGGGACATAATCAACCAAGAACATTGGTATTGTGATATAGTCTAGAAGAATTTTCAGATGATCTTCTATGTCTATTTCTTTCCCCAGACACTGAGGGCTGACATAGTTGTATAATTCATGAACCTAAAACAGTGGATCATGTCTTTCATGTAGTATTTTTCTCATTTCATAGAGTGGTAGTGGTTTAGTAATTATCTAGTAGGTGATGAAATTATGTCCGCTTAGCTGATTTAAGGATTCAATGGATTACACCATTAGGTTATGGGTCAATGTTTGTAGGTTTATGGGCATTTTTAAAATTCTCCACCAAAACATTATTACATAGTGGAACTAGAGGGAAGATGAGGGTGTGATTTAGGGAATTTCATCACCTAGAGGTATCAGTGGTTATTATTCTAGATTAAAGAGGAGTTTTGATTATTTTCACATATGTGGTAGCTGTCAGGCTCTTTGTGTAGATAATTTTCATATCTTCCACCAGTGCAAGAAGATCGACATCATAAAACCTCAGTTCCAACGGGATCCAATCGAGTGCAGAGGTTGCATCAGGATGGGGAATATCCAATTATTCTAGAGAAAATTACCTCTAGTTTCTTGTGATTATGGATCTTCACCTAATCCTCAGTTAGAAGTGGGGCCCTTGGGATCATGATGGGAAGACATTAGTAATACCATCGACCGATAATGACGAGGTGGCGGTCAAGGAAGAGGGAGTCAAACTTATGATTCTCATCACCTGTAGAGAGGGATTTCTCAAGGAATTATTGTAGTGACTTAGGGTTGTAGAACATGCCATTTATATGTTTTCTATCAAATACCAGAGGAGAATAGTGTTATACCTTCCACAATATGAGTAACTATTACAACGAAATCCACTTTAGTGTCTCCTTTATTTGACACAGGTGCATATAATTCTTTTAAAACTTATGCCATCACTAAATGTTTCACCCTTAAGATTGATAGCTTCTAGAGATTTATGATTCTACACACTCCATTAAGTATCCTTTCTATGGTAATTATCCATTTTGAGGACAATCCCCTTGAAATAGGTAGTTACCTTTTCGTATGGAATCTTTACATCAACGACATGATGGGCCTTAACGTAATCCATGGGATGAACTCGTTAGTTACCTATCGAGCTGATATTGAAAAATATATTCATAGGGTTACATTTATACCACTATGTGTTGTTATGAATGTTCATAAGGGATAATGGGATGTCTACATGACAATATAAATACCTGAGCATCAGAGGTTTGGTTGTGTGATATCTCATATCACTAGTCTTTCTTTGATGACCAAGGGTTATGACATAATAATTTTCCACCTGTAGTGGAGTGTTTGAGGGATTTCATTACTCAAGAATTTTCTAGTCTACCTATAATTATAGAGGTAGAGATTACTATTGATCAAGTGGTAGGTGTAGCACCAATGTCCATACATCCTATTGTATGTAACCTAAGGACCATATGGAGATCATGAAATAGTTATAGGATCTAGAGGCGGATGTTTTGATAAATCCCAACACTTCCCTTGGGGATTATTGGTCATTGTTTCTAAGAAGGTGGATGGTTCTTTAAGGCATTATGAGGATTACCAACATATGAATCAGATCACAATAAATAAATGGTATCCACCTCCTAGATTATAATACCACTTTGATTAGCTTTGGGGAGAAATGGGGTTTTCAAAGATAGATTAGAAGCAAGGATATCATCAGGTTCATGTCCATAATTAACATATACCATTCACAACATTAAAGGGAATGTTTGCTCTATATGGGAACATGTTAATTCCTCTTGGACTCACTAATTAACCTATGATTATTATAGACCTTATGAATTGAGTTTTCCACCGATATCTTGATACAATTGTGGTAGTATTTGTTGTTGATATCTTTGTGTATTCGTGATAAAGGCATGAACATAAAACCCATATTGAGATCATTTTGAATAAACTGAGAGATAATCATAAATATGTTAAGATCAGTAAATTCGACTTCGGGATCGATAAAGTCCACTTAATGGGTCAAATATTCTTGGAGTCAGGAGTTTCAGTGGATCTAGATAAAGTGATACATGCAATTTTATGGGAGAATCCCAAAAATGTATTTGAAATTTAGTGATTGTCCGGAATAGTGAGATATTACATATGCATCATCCAACATTTCTCATGCCTTGAAACACTACTTATGGGAATGAAAAAAGAAGGGTGTGAATTTATTTTGGTCAGACACTTATGAAGCACCCTTTCAAGAGTTAAAGGTTGGTTTTACTTCACTGATGATAGCGATTCATCTAGATATAGGTAAGACCTAAAATATATATTGTGATGCATTTTGAATTGGGAATTGAGATATTCTAATGTAGTAAAATTGATTCATCATGTATGGATATCATCAGTTAAGGCCTCACAAAAGGAATTACATGAAACAGAACCTCAATCTCACTATTATAGTTCATGCGTTAGGATATTAGTGATAGTATATACCTGGAATGAGTTTTGTGGTATACAGTAGTCTCAAAATCCTCAACTATATATTTACACCAAGGTATCTAAATCTTTGGCCGAATAGGTTGTTTGAGTACCTATAGTCATTTTATTTCAAGCATGATACACGCTTAGTAAAGGGAATTCAGTGGCTAATGTATAAGCCAAAATACTCAATGACATGATGTTCTAAAATCTAGTGGTGAATGTTAGGTTATGGAATTCATCTCAGAGATTCATGTTGAGGTTCATGAAGACCATGGTAAGAATATCCTCTCATCCATAAAAGTGACATATGCACTTATAGAATGGGTAAGAAGGAAACCATTATCTAATCCTGAAGGCCCTATCCAAAGGCAATGTTTCTTAGATACTGATTCAACTTTAGGATGGACTGTGGATGGGGATGATTCCTTATTGTCCCATGGACAATTATGGATCCCAATAGATGTTGGAGACGAGATGATGTAGAAATTCAATGCCTCGATATGGGTGGTTCACCCCAGTGTTCCCAAACCATATCGAGATCTATGGTACCATTATTGGTGGCCTAGTATGAAATTCGGGATCTCCAACTTAATCACAAGGTGTTCCACCTATCAGTAGGTGAAGGTAAAATGTCAACATCCATAGTGGGGTCAAAAACCATTGTCCATTCCTAAATAGAAATGGGATGATGTTTTTATGGACATCATCACTAGTCTACCCAGGTCACCTCATGTAAATGATACAATTTAGGTTGTCATTGATAGTTTGACAAAATTATCACACTTCTTACCTATGTGAGAGACCTTGTTGTTAGATGATTTATTAATTTTATACATCATAGAGGTTTTAAATCTCATGGAGATCATCATTTAATCATTTCGGATAGAGATTCTTGTTTCACATTATGGTTTTTGTAGGGGTTGTACAAGGCCTTTTTTATGTAGGTACTTTTGAGAATGACCCATAACCTGTAGACCGATTGACAGATGGCACGCATGATTTAGGGGTAAAGGACATGATCCATGCACGCCTCCTTGATATTAGATGTTATTGGGAGAAACAGATTCTTCTTGTTGAGTTTTCTTATAAAAAAATATTTTAGTAAACCCTAGATATGTCTCTTTATAATAAATTAAATTGAGGAAATCCCGCTCACCATTGTGTTGGATAAAAGAAGGGGAGGAAGCTATTATTAGACCTTGAATCATATAGGAGACTACAGAACAAGTCCAACTAATCAGAAAGGTCACATTGATGGACTAGTCGAGACAATAGTCATATGTCAACAGATGCCAGTGACTTATCGCATTCCAGGTCAGAGATATGGTTTTATTCAAACTCTCACCCAGGTTATGAGAAATACTCATTCAGAAGCATTGTAAGCCTACACTTAGAATCATTGGAAACTATTAGTATGCGAAATAGATCAGACCATTGGCTTAAAATTTAGCACTTATTCACATATACTGGTCTATGCATGATTTATTTCATGTATCTCATCTTCACCGATACTATCCAGACCACTCATATGTCTTTCATCCAGATGAGGTTGAATTGGATTTGGATGATTCCTTCGAGGAGTATCCGTTGAGTATAGTGGATTAGAGTATGAATAATATCAATATAAGGTCAATTACATTGGTATGGGTTATATGGTATCTTGGAAGATTACACGATGATACCTAAGAACAAGAATCAGATATAAGATCAAAGATCCCGGAACTTATTACTGATGATACCTCTTTACCCTAGAAAGGGAACATAGGTTGTGTTTATTTAAGTAGGGGAGGTTTTAAATACCTATTTTCTTGAAAAGGCATGGATAATTTATTTTTCAATTTTAATATCTTAATCATCACTAATATTTAATCCTAATCAATCTAAGGATTTCATGGGTGATTCCAAGGCCCCTTTTAAGCCTAGATACCCTAAATTGGAAGAAGTCTCTAGGATTTATGGTTTTTCTACAAATGTTTGCCCTGGGGGATACAGACGTGCACTGGCTGTAGATATGTGATAGATCCATATTTCACAATTTGTGTATGGTTAGTCAATATGTTCACCTATCCATGCCTTTTGAACCAAAGTAGCAGTGAAGTGATCACAATTTGCATATGCTTTAACAAGACCATGCATCCAAACTATTCAAACTATGTATTTTACATTTTGCAAAGTAGCAATGAAGTGATCAAAATTTTCTCATCGTTTGGAAAGACCATGCATCCAAACTATTCACCTATGTATTTTGGTGTTAAATTATGTTTGTTACCTAAAATAAATATATAATACTTTCCATTTTACATTCCTCCCTCCAGTGGTTGAATATGGGTTTCCTCATCCATTGATCTCAATAATTATTTTGATCAGAGAATTAATCTATATCTTTCTTCTGGTGTACGTTCCTCGATTTTTGGAAAGCATCATATCCATATCAGTATGATCCCCTAGAGTTAGAACTCATATATATGTTTTTCTTCAAATCCATCATGCTATTTTGGTGCAATCTAATTTTCCCTATTTTTTGGTTGTTGGAAAAATTATCCTGTCTCCTCTAACCTAATCTGAATCTGAGGCCAATTCCAAATGAGGAGACATCAACAAAATTGATGTAGGTGGTCATGTTGTTTTCCATTTGATTTTTGATGTTTCATAATTATTTCATTATGATGCACACCAGCTTTTTCTGTTTGTATCCTTAAAATTTATTTATTCAAATCAAATTCATCATCATACCCTGTTATACACCTATTGATTCATTTTTGGCATCTTATACGTTTTACACATAATATGTGGTCACTGAATGGGTGTTCAAATTGGAATAATCTATTTTGGACAATGGATCAAATTTCATGGATCACCTTATCAGATTCTAGAATAGCCTCTAAATAAAATCTACCTTGGGACTTGAGTATAAAATGGAACCCAAGAAGCCTCTTATGTGGTTAGAGCTCTTATAGTTTTAATTTCCCATGTAGGAAATTGACTTGTTACCCATGTCACCACCTACATGACCCAATGAACCTTATACCATGAATTTCCATGGAATAATGAATAAAATTGAAATTGAATGGCATGTGTTAAATTTTAATGTTTTCTCACAATGGAATACCTGCAAAAAACCGATGATTTATGAATAAAATTCATTTTCTTTTAAGGTATTATGTATATAGAATACAGATGTACATTGTTTTATTATTAAGTTAAAAGGAATATTACATATCATTAACACTGATAATATAGCCATTTAAAAGTGATCAAATGACAGATATAAACAAAAAGTTTTCTTAAAAAAATCTTGTCGACCCAGACAACGAAGATGATGGAATCATCCACAGGCATGGACCGTACAAAGAACATTTTTCAGAACTCATAAAGGTGGTAGAGTCACTTGGCTACTCTCTTGACCAATCCCAAGATGATCTTTAAAATTTTAATCTTCAACAGAATCTCCTATAGGAGAAGTTCAAGTTAACCATGATTACCAGTCAATGAATTTTTTTCAAGACACCACAATAGTATGTCATCATCACAGACCTTACCCTTAGGTATTATGCTTGTGTTATAAGTGGTTTGTAACAAGGTATTAGTAAATTATTATGTAATCACTTTTTATAAATAAAATTCATATTCCATCAATTATTTTTTTATAAAAGTCTTTCTAAAAAAATGATGAATTTTATAAATTTATTATTTGTGTTAAAATAGTACATTTGAGAAATATACACATTATAATATTAAACTAAGGTTCATATTTATAATATTATAAAAACAATTCTTATAAATTATTATTTTATCAGTTACCTAACTAGAAATTATTAGGCAATCAGTTTGATAAGATTAATATTTTTTGTATGATAAAATAGAAAGTGTATTTCTAAAAAATTTATTTAATTAAATTAATGAATTTTTGAAATAATTATTTTTTTTTAAAAATTTGATTATAAAATTAATTTTATTAATAGTAAATTAGTATATAATTTTTATGATGTCAAATGTAACATTTATTATGGTCTGAAAACTATATTTTTCAAACCCTGTGAATTTTCAATAAATGTCGTTTTCATTTTAAAAGTGAAAATTCACATATTTAGAAAATTATTTAGAAAAAATGAGTATAAGTTTTTGTGTTATGAAATCAAAATTATCCAACATTGAATTTTTCGTTATTTTCTGAGCGTCAAATTTTTGGCTAAAATGTAAATAAAGTTTAAATAAAATACACATTTTATGACATCATAACGACCCCAAAATGATGGAAAAAAATACCATAATGGGTATTATAGGACCAATATATGTTTTACAATAAGATTAATGTGATTTTTTATTTTTTTACTTATTTTTTAATGCCTTAGGGAATCCTCTATAATGTATAATATATTTTATGATTTTAAATTCATTTCTTTAAAATGTGACTTGCCTCTACAAGAAAATATAATACGTTAATATTTTCATCCATTAGCCATATAAAATAATATTTTTTACTCCTCTTTGAAAAAAACCATGGGAAAAAATGGAAGGTTTTTGGTTTGGAATATTTAACTATATAGATTCCAAAACCTAAGTTTGTGAAATATTAGTGAATTCCCCTCACATTTCCTATATATACCCACCCACGCTCCAACTTCTCTTCACTCAAAATCCTTAGAGAACATCCCTACTCTAAATCCCCTCTCTATATTCCCCCCAATGTACCCAAATCACCCAGGATTCCCCTCTTCAATATTTTGAGGTCACACTATCAAATAAGGGATCCTTACTTTCCATCCATTCTTATTTTAATCCATTTTTCCTTATATTGTCACACCCTTTTATTTTCAATTAAAAATTATGGGGGATGATTTAAAACTTCCCCCATACATCCCTTATTTTGTTTGAATGATGGTACACCAATTTCTCTATCATTAATCCCCCCATGAACAGCCTTTACCATGCCAAAATTTCGTAATTGTTATTCAATTTCTCCTCCTTCTTCAAGTTTATTTATTATGTTATAACTTCTATTTAAAAATTCCTTATGTTGGAACATGTATTCATATAATCCAAATACTTCCCATTTCATGTATAAATTATGAGAAACACTTTTTTCTCTCATCAACCCATTTTATGAATCCCCATGTGATGTTGTTATGCAGCCGAGATTGCACCACATTGTTCAATACCAAAATCATCGTGTAATGAAAACCATGCACATTTATCTATCAATGGTATTAACCATTATTCACTTATAATTATTTATTATATAATTTCATATTTTCATTAAAAAATCCTTTCTCGTGGAATAAATGATGATGTTGAATGAATCCATGTTATATAATCTATGTGGAACACATAAGAAAAAAATTGAATTGATTATAAAGGGTGTGCCTGGATAGCACTCCAATGCATTGGGTAATGGTTAGTATCATGATAAATTATGTTATGATAGGGGTTTACCTTATTACATTATGGTTTTTTTCCATCATGTTGGGATAAGGGTTTACCTGATTCCATTATGTTAATGATGCAGTGTTTTATGTTGTTTCTATATTTCCATGTTATGATAATCATTTTATATCATGCCTTTATGTTCCTTCTTCTCTTATGATCCATTGATATTCATATTTCCAAAATTTTATTATATTCTTAATGTTATTCCTTGTTTACCCGCTTACTATGATTTATAGATCAACCTTTTTTAGGTATGTCCTCATGTTATCCCATGCAATTCTATGTATGAAGGAATGATGTGGTCATGTGAAAAAAGTTTTCAACAAAGATGTTGTATTTTATGTCTTATGATGTCATGTAATTTAATTAATCCTCAAATACAGTAGACCTATCAGTATTTTGGGTTGTATTAAGTTCTTTCTTATGTATTAAATCATTTTTAAATATGAAATAATGATCAAGGTTATTAAGATTGGAATCAATGTATATGTTTACTTAATTTTGAGATTAGGGTTATAAAACTTTATTTATAGCCTTATAGATAAAACTAAATATAAAAAAATATACCCTAAATTTTCATGAGTATAGATTAAGTGGTTTATCAAGAAAATACATCCCTTCCTGGATACGAACAAGTAGAGGTGGCTCTAACACAGATGTATCTATGGGTAAAACCTGAAAACACTGCATTGAGCTAGACTCCAATGAGAACTTGTGCACAAAAATGGGCCTTACTAAACTCTTAGTTAGACACTCTTAGGGGATATGATTCAGTAAATTCATAAGCTTAGTATGAACCATTGTTAAGGGAATAAAAAATCCATCAAAGAATATATTATAGGAAATATATCATTGATAACTTAGATTGGATCCTAAAAATTCATAAGTTAAGGAAATTAATTTAATTTACACGTTATCATATTTTTTTCATTGGATTCCCCCTTATGTTTTTAATAGTTTAAAATAATTACTCCAAATGTTATTTTTATTCTAGCCAATAGACAGTAAATAGAGAACTCAGGATAACAACTGATGTGATGATCAATTTGACGAATATTCTAATGAAATTCAAAATATGATGGGAGACGGAATCACAAACATTATCACGATACTCTATCTATAAACTCATGTTTTGAATAGAAACCTGGGTCATGAGGTATGTCCACCCCTACCCCAAAGATATAATAGGATGCAATAAAGATCTTCATTAGACAAAGGCCTCCTTCTCTCAATGGATCATATAATCCATTAATCAAAGAAAAATGGATCAACTACATCGAGAAGATATTATCCACCCTTAAATATACCAATTAATAGAAGTTTCTTTAAGCTAATTTTCATATGGAGGATGAAGCTGATCAATGGAAGACATTGATAAACAATATAAATCCTGAGGAAGAGATTGAAGCATTGTATTAAAAGGATTTCCAAAAAATGTTTCCGATAAATATTGTCCCTGCACCCTTTGACATAAGACAAAAATGGGATTCAATTCCCTCCTGAAACAATATGATGTATCCATTATAGATTACATGTAAAACATCACATATATTGCATGATATGGATTTGGATTTGTCATTACCCCCTAATGCAAGGTTGGCATAAACTTTGGGGGGATAAAACCTAGCCTACCGAAATCCATAGTGATTCGTGGCTTGGATAGCTATGAGGAAATTGGTTGATGTTCCCTCAATGTTGAAATAGATATAGATGAATATTAGGGGTATCATAGGGATAATAAGTGTAACGTGGACTTTAATTGTAGTGGTCTAATGGATAAATCCAATAGTGCTAATAAATTCCATCACCCCACTAAAAAAATATATGGAAAGAAGAACCCTAGAAATTTCATGAAGGGGATGAGGAAATGTATTAGGTATAGAAGATAAGGGAACTTGGAAAATGATTTGAAAAAATAAAATCCCAGTATTATGATAGAGGAAAGGAATACTCTATTAATTCTTCAACACATTCTTCATTACTACAACTACAAAGAACCCAGGCACTTTGCAAACCAGTTCCCAGATCCAAGGGATTTCTATGGCAACCAACAACCTCCAAGGAAAAAATGGAGAGATTTTTCAATCACTACTAGTGAATTGAATCTCAAAAAATAAGTGGTGACAAGTAAGCTAGTTATTCGTTCAAGGATAAAAATGGAATTTTTTATTCTAGTTCTTCGCATTCTTTTATATCCTGAAAGTTTAGTGAACAATCTAAACACCAACAAAAATCATGGGAGTAGAGATGTCGGTGAGAATAGAAAATGGGGAAATTATTTCATCCCATGAAAATAACTCCTCCCTATCAAAATTTGTGGATTGTACTTCTCCGAAAAAAATTTCATACTCTTTCTAGTCAAATTTGATGTAATTATTACCATTTATTATCTTTCCCTATATAGAGTCATCATTAATTTCCATGAGAGGGAAATCACTATCCATATGGTGGATCGACCCCTGATTCTATACAAGTGAAAGGAGGATGAATCTTCTTTTTCACCATCATCTCAAGAATGGATATTACTTCCCTATGAGAATATGTATCTTTTTCATATGATTTTGTCTGAAGAAGGAACCATCCTCGAAGACTTGCCTATTGTGATGGAATTCTCTGATGTGTTTCCCAAGGAATTTCCTGGTCTTCATCGTATAAGATATGTTGAATTATCGATTGATCTTATACCTAGGGAATTGCCAATATCCAAGACTCCTTATAGAATAGATATAGTGTAAATTGAGGATCTAAAGAAACAACTACATGAGGATCTAGATAAAGGGTTTATATGACCAATTACATAACCATGGGGTGCACCAGTCATCTTCATCAAGAATAAGTATGGGTCAATGCACAGTTTCATTGATTATTGTGAGCTAAAAAATCACAATAAAGAACAAGTAGCATTTTTGAAGAATTGATTACTTTTTAGTTCAGCTATGTTAAGTACAATACTTCTCCAAGGTGGACAAGGAGTCAGGATATTACTAAGTAAGTTTGAAAAAGGAGGATATCCCCAAGACTGCATTTTGTACATGGTACATGCACTATGAATTCATAATATTTTTTTTAGAATAACTAATGCTCCAAAAATTTTCATGGATTGATGAATATGGTATTTAAATATTACCTGAAATACTTTGTGGTATTCTTCATAGATGATATTGTATTATACTCCAAAAACAAGGAGTAGCATGAGGAGCATCTACGCACTGTACTAGAGATCTTGCGAAAATAGAAGCTCTTTGAATAGTACAGAATGTGTGAGTTCTGTTTGAAGTATGTCTCATTCCTGGGGAATATCATCACAAGAAATGGGATATCTGTGGATCCCTCAATGAAAAATTCAATGGAGGGATAGATGAGTCCACCATATATGATATATATCTGTAGATTCCATGGATTATCTTGATATTATCATTGATTTTTGAGATATTTATGATGATTTTCGCACCCTCTTACCAAGATAACCCCAATGAGAGTCCAGTTTGATTGGAATTATGAATGAGAAGAGAGCTTCAAGGGGTTAAAAAAGAGGTTATCACTATTCCCATGATCACTCTACACAAAAGTGGAGAACTTTTGTCAGTATTTAGTGATACTTAGTAGAAGAGCATGTATTGTGTGTTGATAGAAAATGAAAAAATCATTTCCTATATTTCAAGGAAATATAAATTTTAGGTGAAGAAATATCAAACACATGATCTGGAGTTAGTTGCATTGATCATTTATTTGAAAATTTGGTAACATTAACTCGATGGAAAAAAGTGTGAAATATATATGAATCACAAAACCCTCATGTATATATTCATAGAGATTATTTTTAATATGCACTAAAGAATATGGTTAGATATGATTAGAGACTACGACTACTCAAACCATTACCACCCTAGGAAAGCGAACATGGTGGTGGATACTCTAAGTAGAAAGGAACTAGAGATTGTATCATTGATCGGAATTGAAAATGATCCATTATTATTATATTTGATGATGATGGACATGGGGATAATAAAAAGGGAACAACATATAGAATTTCACAAATGATTGACCAACCATCTATTTTTGAAATTTTGTAGGATGCTCAAAAGGATAGTGTGGTGATTCAAATGAAAGTGGAAACTATCAGAAAAAGTAAATCCTCAGAGATCATTGTTAATGAAGAAGGAAATGCGATATTTGGGTCAAGACTATGTGTTCCATCAAATTCGGAGTTAATGAAAGATCTTTGGATGATGCACATAGTTAGAATTTCTCTATTCACCCACAAAACCCAAAGATGTATCGAGATAACCAAGAGCATTAGTGGTGGGATAAAATGAAGAAAAAGATCATTGAATGTACATCAAAGTGCCTGATATATCAGCAAGTGAAGGATTAGAGGCATAAGTCTAATTGGATTATGAAACCATAATCCATACCAACATGGAAATGGGAAAACATCATCTTGGACTTTTTCATGAGACTTCTAAAGAAAGACAAGGGAAACAATGCTATATGAGTTATTTTGGATCATCTAACAAATACTACACACTTTATTGCAATTTGGGAGGATTTCACACTGAATTAACTAGCGTGAATATATATTAGAGAAGAGGTTAGGTTTCATGGTGTACCTCTATTGATTATATACGATCGAGATCCAAGATTGACCTATATATTTTTGATGAGTTTCCAACCCGCTCTGAATACAGAGATGAACTTCACTATGACTTATTATTCTTAAACAGATGCCCAATTTGAGAAGAGCATCCAAACACTTAAAAAATGATGAGAGTGTGCTTAATGAACATCAAAGTAGGATGATATCAACATCTTCCTCCAGTTGAGTTCTATAACAACAACAATTTATACTCGAGCATCCAAATGGATCATTATGAATCCCTTTATGGTAAGACATGAGGAATACTATATTGTTGGGTCTAAGTTGGGGAGAGAAAACTTCTAGGTCTAAAAATGGTCGATGAAATGGTGGATACGGTTAAGACCATCCAGAAACACATTATAGCTGCTCAGAGTCGACCAAAGAGGTATGTTGGCAATTGTCGATGAGACCTAGAGTTTGATATTGAAGACATGGTATTAATCTGCATATCACTATGGAATAGAGTTATGAGATTTAGGAATAAGGGAATGATTTGTGCATGGTACACCGACCCTATTGAGATCCTTGTTCACATTAGATTAGTGGCCTATTGATTAACAATACCACTGAACTTGTCTCAAGTACATGATGTATTCCATCTATCACTCTTGAGGAAGTACGCACCTGTCTCATTATATGTAATCAATCAAGAGGTGGAACCTTTGGATAATGACCTCTTATATGAATAGAATTTGTTGAAGATCCTAGATCATAGAGAATTTTTTTTGCCAAATATGTTGATTCCCCTCATCAAGGTGTTGTGGAGAAACTCCAAGAATTATGAATCAACGTGGGAACCTAAGGAAGTGATGACCCATATTTACCCTTATCTATTTTAGTGTGGGGAAAGGTAAATTTGAAGGTATTTTTTTATGGGGGGGGGGGAATGTTGTAACAAACTAATCATTTATGAATAAAATTACCATTATTTTATTATCTTATGGATATTGAAAACACCTAAAATAATTTTTATTATTTGGTTTAAAATATCATTATTTATCATTACAATTGATAATACTTTCATTGAATAATGATCCCCAAAATGATATAAATATAAGGTTTTTAAAAAATCATTCGACATAGACAATAGAGAGGATGGACTCATCCAGTAGACTCAGACCGCGTGATGCTCATTTGTCAGAGCTCAGAAAGGACGTAGCATTGCAGGTATTTTCTCTTGACCAACCCAAGAAAAGATTCAACATGTTAATCTTGAATGAAATCGCCTATAGGATAAGTTTAGGTTAATAAATTTTACCACCCGGGCGATGTTATCTGAACCACCCCAATAGTTTTCCACTATCACACACATTACCCTTATGTCATATGAGGGTGTTATAAGGGGTTATGTAATAAGTTATTAATTACTTATTTTGTAATCCATTTTTATAAATAAAATTCATATTCCATCAATTCTGTTATGAGAATAGTCTTTCATAAAAATAATGAATTTGATAAATTGATTCTTCAGGTAAAAATGGTTCAATTGAGAAATATATATATTATTATATTAAACTATGTATTTTATTAATAATATTATTAAATAAATAATTAAAAATGATGATTATATAAGTTATTTATCTCTAAATTATTTGGTAACCATTTTGATAAGATTTGTATTGTTTATACAAGAAAACAAGAAAATGTATTTTTAAAGAATTTATTTTAAAGAACTAATAAATTTTCTAAATAAATAACATTTTAATAAAATATAATTATGAAATTAATTTTATTAATAATAAATTTTTAAATAATTTTTCTGAAGTCAAATGTAATTTTTATTATTATTTGAAAACTATTTTTGTCAAAAATGATGAATTTTCAATAAATATCAGTTTTCATTTTAAAAGTTAAAATTCACATATTTAGAAAATTATTTAGATAAAATAATAATTATTTTTTTTGAATTAGGATGTATAATTTATCCAATGTTTAATATTTCCTAATTTTCTGAGATAGGAAAATTTTTGGGAAAAATTTAAATACCGTATAAATAAAATATGTGTTTTATGACATCATAATGAAACCAAAATGATGTAACAAATACTATAATGGGTAATATCTTCCCAATATATGTTTTTATATTAAAATAATGAGATTTAATATTTTTTTAATTATTTTATAATTCCTTAGTAAATCCTCCAAAATGTATAATATATTTTATGATTTTTAAATTCATTTGTTTAATAATGTGACTCACCTATACATAAGAAAGGATAATATTTTTATATGTTATTCCATTAGACATATAAAATAATGTTTTCTACTCCAGTTTGGAAAAAACATAGAAAATAAAAATGTGATGCTTTTTGGTTTTGAATATTTAATTTTATAGATTCCAAAACCAAAGTTTCTGAAATTTTAAAGAGTTCCCATCTCATTTCCTATATTAACCCACCCATGCTCCCACTTATCTTCACTCAAAATCCTTGGAGAACGTCCTTAATCTTTCCAACACACTCTATAATCCTCCCAAGGCTCCCAAATATCCCAAAGATCCCCTCTTCAATATTTTGAAGTCACACACTCAACCAAGGGATCCTCACTTTCCTTTCTCATTTTTACCCAAGTTTCCTTATATTGTCACACCCTTTTATTTTCAATTAAAAATGATGGGGCATGTTTTCTCACCTCACCCATATATCTCTTATTATTTTTGTATGATGGGAGACCTCTTTCTCTCTCATTAATCCCTCCCATGTACACCCGTTATCAGGTCGAAATTTCATAAGAGTTATTCCATTTCTCCTCCATTTTTAAGTTTCTTTATTATGTTAGGGATTGTATTTAAAAATTAATCATGTTGTATCATGTATTTATATGATTCCCTTACATCACATTTCATGTCTAAATTAGGATAGAGCCTTTTTATCTTATCAACCCATTTTATGAATCCCCATATGATGTTGTCATGCAGCCAAATTGGCACTATGATTTTCTATGATAAAATAATCATGGAGTGAATACCATTCCCATTTACATATCAAGGTTATTAAACATTATGCACATATACTTATTGATTAAAAACATTCATATATGTATTAAAAATTCCTTAATCATTAAATAAATGATTATGTTGAATGAATCCATGTTATATGATTTATGTGACACACTTAAGCATTAAAATGAAATGATTATGAAGGGTGTTCCCTGATAAAACTCCAAAGTATTGGGTAATGCTTAGAATCATGATATTCCATGTTAGGATAGGGGTTTACCTGATTCATTTTAGGATATTTTTCCACCATGTTGTGAAAGGGTTATACATTATTCCTTTATGTTAATGATGGAGTGTTATAAATTGTTTCCACATTTCTATGTTATGATAATCATGGTATATAATGACTTTATATTCATGTTTCTCTTATGATCTATTGACATGCCTATTGAATAACTTGTATTATATTACTCATTTTATTCCTTGTTTAATCCCTTTATGGGATTTATATCCCACCCTTTTAATGTATTTCGTTAGGTTACCCCATGTTATGCTAAGTGTGAAGGAATGTTTTTTTCATGTAAAAGAAGTTTTCAACAAATATGTTTTATTTATGTCTTAAGTGGTCATATAATATACCTGATTTCAAAAGACACTAGGACTCTCGATCTTTTGGGTTTTATTAAGTTCAATTTTTTGTAATAATCATGTTTGAAAATAAAATATAGAGAAGGGTTGTTATAATACCCCTCTTTAAATGAATGAGTTGAGTTAAGTTAAATAGATAATGCACAATTATTTATACATACATAAATGAACTAAATTGATTAAATGAATGGATCATTGATAATGGTTAGATCATTCCTTTATTTTTTTTCTTATTTATGATTATTATGAATTGTACTATTTTGAAAAGAATTGAACATGGATAAAGGGAGATATGAGTGGTATTTCTTCATGTATTATGTTATAAAAATGACTTTGCCTCACTTATAAGTTAACATTATGAATGAACATGATGGATGTGAGGTAATTCTACATGTTAGTTATAATTATAATACTCTTTTATAGAGGTTTTAACATGATGGTAAGGGACCAATTAAGAAAGTCGATATCATGCCACCTTAAATCAGGTGTTGAACATGACTTCTCACACCATTGACACTAGTTATAAAGTGGGTTTTATATGCCATGTCCCTTTATTAGAGTGATGGAATAATGGATCACTCACCATCCCATGTTTTCTACGAACCAACCCTTGTTAACCCCTGAATTGGTCACCCACTCTAGTCCATAACAAGTCTCGAGAGGCATTACAGATCCTCCTGGGCTAGCGAAAAGATAAAAGGGATTCATCAGAGTGACGATGGGAATGATTTTTCTCAATATAAAAAAATAAAAGAAACAGAATAATAATAAAGAATTAAAAAAATAAATAAACCAAAAAAAAGACTAAGTAAGAACTAAAAAATATAACTAACTAAACCTGATGACCATTAAAACTCCATGTGATCCTGTGGGTCACTATCTGATCCCAAGACTCAACATTCCCCACAATGATCAAGATCAAGCTGAAACCTGCACATAAGAATAAAAACAAGAATGAAGTAAATCTATCGGCATTAAAAAATAGTAGGCATACCCATGTAATCTATTCCCAATACATTTATCTTAAAAAAGAAACAATAATTTTTGGTTTGATCTATAATTAATAAATAAACATTATTAAAACATTATCTCAGTAAAGAAAATCATGGTCCATTGCCCATTTAATTTAAACTACTATATTTTTCCAGAAGAAAGATATATTATTTTATAGAATGGGGTATAGAGAATAAAAATTTTAAAACACTTTTAAAACCATTTTCAAGAAACATTTGAAAATATTTAATCAATTTTTGTGTAAAGCCACACTACTCAGAAAGTAAGCTCAAGATTCATACAGTAGGGGAAATGGGAAGATATCACATAAGAGTGTCTAAATAAATAATTCACCACAATCATTCTATATATATAACTAAGTGACAAAATACATTGGAAAACATATGAACTCATAAATAATCTAAAACATACTATACATGTGACTCATCTCGAACATATGCCCTACTCGATGAAATCATACATCCCAAACCCCTAATCTTTATCTAACCTAGCCTGAATGAGGGGCCCAGTCCCAAATTAGTTATAACAATATATTATTCTTCTATGGGACACTATCCTGTGTATAATCTAAACTAGTGTAATAATCGTTCACAAAAAAGTTGCTCGTTCTGCTAGGTTCCCATGTAACATACCAAGTATTAATTGAATAACAAATTTTCATATCTATTTTTTTGAATTAAATATTAAATTTAGTTAAAAGGGGAAACTATTTATGATATCTTACCTAACACACAACAACTGGTTTCTCTGAAATATTAGGTGTCACACAACACTGAGTTATTCCAAAAAATAATAAAACAATAATATTATTATTTTAAATGGTAGTTAATACCTAGTTGTTGTATTAGAGGGAATGAATAGAAATATCTACAATATGGTTAAATTTTTTTCTAAATGGTTTCAAATTTATTCAATAAATATTAGAGGATTAAAATGATAATGCATCCAATTTTAAGCATAAAATACTCTATTATTTTTAAAATACCATTTAACCTCTTTTTATGGAGAACCATTATTTAATCTAGTTTTTTTCACTTTTATATATTATTTTTGACAAAATAAACATCTTCTTTTTTAGTGGGACATAAAAATTTACGTTTTTTTATTTTTCTGATAAAAATCATTTTTAAATGAATAGCAACAAATACTGGATTTTAATTTGAAACGGCCTTTTTGTCTAATTTAATAATATAGTTATATTACCCATTTTATTAGTGTAAAGTGTTATTAGATTATGTTTTTTATTTAATCCATTGATGTTCATTGGTATAAATTTCATATTTTAATTGGATATGAACACATGTCAATATGTTTATAGTTTTTACTTTGTAAAAACTTGTTTTCTAGTTTTGAAAACGAGAATAAATTTATAATTAATTTAATCCAATAATGCCTATTGAATTTAAAATTTTTTATTCCATATTTAGAATCATATGGTCCAAATTATGTTAATAGGAATATTTTTTTGGTACATTATGTATAGAAACATCAGTATTTATTTCTATTTACCATGGTTAAAGGTTATATTAGGTAAATAAGGCTAAAAAATAATATTATAATAATATAAAACTACCCTAAAATGTGTCATAATCTATTGGATGAGATTTTTCAGACTCTTATAATTATTTGGTTGATCTTTTGGTATTTTGGAGATACATGGGTGTGAAAATGACTTTTTATAAAATTAACATTAATGAAAAGGGGAATATAATAGAAACATGTATCTTTTGATAAAAAAATTATAATATAGTGTTATATAAAGTATCTCTTTCACTAAAAACATTAATTGGAATGATTAAAAAATTTAATACATCATGTTAATTTATTAATAATGTTTATCTAATAAATAAATAAATTTATTTGTGACACAATGATGATGTAGTGATTACCTTATTAAAAAAAGACTCAAACAAATGATATTATAAATAATAAAACAAATGTAATTTGAATATTTTTTTGACATAAACGACTCTTTTAATGAAATATAAATTTTACGGATGAGTTAATTCCTTTGGTTTGGAGGAATCTAGTTTTTATGACTTTATGAATGATAAATTATAAAATTTTATGAAAATTTAATTAAATGTGTTTTTGAAACAAATACTATTTTATTAATTGATATAATAGTACTAAAAATATAATATTCTACAAAATATATTATATAATGTAAGATATATCATTAATTCTCAACTTTTGGTTCTATTGGAAGTTTATTGTTACAATAGTAACCATATATTATGAAGATACAAAAAGACCTGGTAAGAGTTAATGTTTTTAATAAGAGTTCAAGAAAAAAATAGTAGGTTAATTTTGTGACCGAAACTTGTCTAAATCATGTTGATTGATAGTATTTAGACCCATAATCATCTTATTCTAATAATATTTATCTCTTGAACTATTTGAATTCAAAAATAAATTTATAATAAACTAATATATCAGGACTTTCCTAAAGTTCCCCTCCTCCCTCTTATAAAATGCCATAACCTATAAGCTATTACACACACCTCTAAAGACCTTTGGATCATCCATATTATGATCAATATACCCCCAAAATCTCTAAATTCCTCCTAGAGGATACACATGTGGCATAAATCCATTTTAAGGAGACCCTTTGTGAAAATCAAAAAGAGTTACTCAAAAAAGAGGTAATTTTTTATAACCTCTTTCAAAATTCTTTTCTCCTTCTACTTAATATTCCTATTTCATATGCATACTATTATAAAATATATAGTATCTTCAATATTGTTATATTTTATTATATTTTTTGGACAACCTTATACCTCCTTTTATCTATCCTTGGATTAACAATATCACTATGCATGTGTACATATGGGTTACTGTCTATATACCTTGGTGAAATTTGTCATTCAACACGACTTAAGTTGGATGGGTATAATGATAAGTATAGTGGATTTAAATAATGAATATAATAGGATAATTAATCTATATAATTAATATACCATCCAATTCTATACCGTTTAACGATTAAGTGAATGATAATGTCGCTCGTGTATACGTACGACCTACCCTCTCCACGACACAATGTGATTCATTCTACATGATCATCATTAAACCGCAATTATATACCATAATTTACTGAATAAATATGATATATATTATATTTATATTGACTCTATGATTCTTTAATTTATATTTACAACATACCTTTATGATTTCCCTAATGTGTAAATACGATAATTTCATTTGAGTAAGTGTGAACTACCCCCACTCAAAGTGATATAATTCATTCATGCAAAACATGGAATGTCTAAAGGATAAAATAAATTAACTAATGTAACATGTATAACTTTCAAATTATACCGTAATTATAATATTCTTATGTATCATTTATATTTTCTTACTTGAATATGACAATGAAATGAATGTAGCGTTCATGCGTATGTACGACTTACCGTCTCCACGGACGGTGCATTTTATTTATTATCTCCAAATGTTATGGAAAATTATAAATACATATATACTGGATATATATGATATTTAAATCATGTATAATATTCTAGAGAAGAAATATTTTTGTCCACATGGAAAATTTACCTCAAACAAGTTCATTTTCGACTCAAGTACCAAATATCGACAAAACAACCAATATAAACTAAAATAATAATGTAATTTTTATAACATGATAATAAGTTATATAAAATATATAATAAACATGAAAAAGGTTCTCAAGAAAGTATAAATTAACCAAATTTTGTTATTTAGGAATATAAATAATGAACGAGATAAGTCATATTCGAGGTAAGGGAAATCGTAACTCAATTTCCATTCTGTCTGTTAAACATCTATGTCATTGGTTTTGTTTTTCCAAGAATTTTTGTGAATGAAATATGATTATTTTACATTGAATATACACTTATATTGTGTGTATTTATATTTGTAACATATAATTATGTCTTTGATGTATCCTTAATCCAATGATAAGATCTTTCTAAGGGAAATCAGCTCAATGAGATTTCATTGAGGCCTATTTTGATTTATACATGACTTTATTTTATAAGGTATATGATAAAATAGTTGGAATTTTAATTTCATTCAATGGTTTTGAAAAGTATTCCTTTTCTATGAATCCTTTTACAAAATTACAAAAGAAATTTTTTTAACGTATGTGGTGAAAACAACCTTTCTATCACTGCGACCATTATTTGGTATTCGACTTCCTCTAAATGCCCTATGTTTTTAAAAATTAATGTAAATACCATATTAATTTTTAGGAATTTAGGTATTTAAAAGGGTTTTTATAATTGATTTATTATATCAATATATTGAAATAATATCTTATGACTGCAATGCAGAAATGTTTTTTCCCTTATACTTGTTTATGTGTTATGATGATGTTATGGTTCTTGGGCATTAATTATGTATGTGGGTGGTTATATGGAAAACCTAGGGCGTATGATCACATGATATATCTCTAATTAATTGGGTAACATGAAATAGGAACATATTAAGGGCACTTCTAATCTATTTAGGTAATATACTATGATTGGTATTCCAAACATAACCATGAATGTTAATCCCTATATGGATGTGAAAGCTAAAATGTATGTTTTTAGGGATTCTACAAGTTACCATTATGATTTTTGATTTTTATGAGTTATTCATAAATCATATGATTTTAGGAGGTATGCTGAAGAGTTTATGTTTTATGAGTAAAAATTATGATGTCATTGATTTGTATGTATTAATGGACTAACGTTGTCTTTCATTATTTTATAACCCTTACTAAGATTTTTATGCTCATCCCGTGTATTTGAATTTTTTTTCACAAGGTATAAAGAAGGGTAACTGAAATGAATAATTCAAGGAAATTTTTATCATGAATATAATTATTGTTTTTAATGGATTTTTATTATTGTGAAAAAATTTGATAGAGTATATGTGTCTACTTTTTAATATATGAGATTTAATGTAATAGTTTTGGTCAAATTTTTAAAAACAATGAACATGAAGATATCCTCAATGTGATGGAATGTAAATTATTGATCAAAAATAAATATAATATAATGTTTATGTCTAGGGAACTACAGTTGGTATTAGAGGTCATTTTCGATATCTTTAGAGGTTAGGGTGTTATTTAAGCATAAGTGACATGTTTTATATGACCAAAATGGTTAAAATATTTGAAAGGGTCATATTTATTTTAGATAAATTTAATGAGTTTAAGATTATATGAATATTTATATATTTGTGTTTTCCCTCTTTATAAGATAGTATATGATGATTTTACTTATATACTCACACATAACATTTTGGTTTTAGTAAATGGATGGATCTATCATATGCCAAAGTAACAATGGTGTGAAGCAATGTGTGGTGAATTTTTGACTAAGCAACCAAATGAAATGGTAGATTCAATGAGAAATATTACGTTGATTCATAACCTAAAATATAGAGTCAAGATTGACCACTTGGACCATAATGATTTTTCTTTGGAATCATATATGTGAGAAATGAATCCCTATGGAAGATCATGTAATAATCATAATGGTAAGAATATTCAACAATCTATGTATCAAGGATGTTGAAAGAAACACCTAAGAAAATGTTTCTAAGAGAATAAAAGTTGTTATAAATGTGGTAATTTTGGTCATAATGCAATAACCGCCCATGCAAATAGGAATAATTCAATTGACAATAAGAAAGGGAAAGAAGTTTTTTTTGAGTTATCAATTTATTGTTTTAAATGTTAGAAGTATGGTCATTATGGAGATATATGTTCGATGAAGAATCTTCTGGAAAGGGATCTACATGTCCCTTAAAGAATGTGTTTAGAAATATATAATTTAATTTCTATTGAAGATGATGAAATTGAAAATTACATATTAATGGTATGGATTATTTCTTACCTCATTTTTTTAACTTATGGAATCTTAGTACATGAGCAATGATTTTGTTTGTAGGAAATATGTATTATAGAATAAGTTGAAAAAACATTGTTAATGGATCATGAAGAATGATATATGATTAAGATGTCTACAGTTTAGATATTTGAGAGTTATGTTAGATCTATGTGTGATGAAATGTTTAAAAGTATTAAGGATCTTTTTTTGATTGAATTACTTTGGAAGAATTTTCTCTAGTATTTGTAACCATGAAGTTTGTTATGATAAAATGATATTTAAGGATTAATTAACTTTTATATTTGGGATATAATTATAAATAGTTTTTATGGATTTTAGGATCCTTAATTTTGAGGTAATTATGGTTTATTAGATTTTGATATGAAAAATAAAAGGCATGAGAGGAACTTGAGGTTAAATTATGTTATGGTTATTTTTTAAAATTTTATCTCAATTTGCGGATGTTTTATGTATTTTATAATTTTAGATAAATGACAACCCATAGTATTGGTAAAACCCCATTGTGTCAGACAAGGTCATGGGAATCGAGCCTACAACCGAAGTGCAACAATGTTTTATCACCTACCATTGGCCTACATGAAGTCCCTGGTTAGTATTACTTATTAATATAAGTGAAATGATTTTATGGATCAAGAATAATCTGATTTTGGGACTATATATTTTATCGAATGTATATCCTTAGTATAGGAAAATTCTTTGGTGATTTAAGTGATAAATGTTATTTTGGTAGATTTTCTCTCTTTTGGGAACACTATATCCCTATAAGAATATAGATTAGTATGGGATTTCATTTGAGGAGTAATGGTTGATTTTTTTTTTCTAAGAATCCATGTTTTTATTATGAACATATGGGGATTTGGGTTATTTGTTGAAATAATTAAACTATCATGGAGAATATGCGATTAGATTAATTAAGTTAAAGTATGATACTTTAAGAGTTTTCGATGTTATTTGGAGTTAAATGTTTAGATTTTTTTAGAAGACTATTTCATAAAATTGTTTTCAATTTTGGGTTTCAATCTTAGTGTAAACAATTTTAGGAACTATAAGGAAAATTATTTTTTGAATGGTATTATTTGATCTTTGGGTATTGTTTGTCAAATTTTGGAGATTAACAGTGGTGTTTTCTTAAAGGGTTTTTTAGGGGATTATATGATCATTTACATAACATTTTGATTTTGTTTAATGAATATTGAAAGGGGAAATAAATAGTTCATATTATATAGATTATGTGATTCACTAGAAGTTGTTTCTAGAACTTTAGGTGTGACTAGTTCATCTTGAATACTCATCATTAGGAAAAAATAAGAGTTTTTGGAAGATATTTATTAAAGGATGAAACTCTACTTGACAAATAAGTATGTTTCCTTATGTTCTTAGTCACACCATATAAATAAGTTTTTTAATTTTATGAATATAATATTAAACCAAAAAAATTGTTTAATTTTTCTACTTGGAAATCAAATACAATTTAACCCATCGCAATTTTATGGTGTTCTAGTTATTAATATTCTCCTAATAATGATTTCTGTGACTCTCCATATTAATAATATGGTTAGTTTATATACTATATACGTTTTTTACTACATGTAATTCCATTATTATATATCTCAGGTGACTTTTGTACTTACCGTTATTTATTATAATGTGATATTTTTAGTGACTCTTATACTTGTGTGGTATTTTCAGTGACGTTTCCGAGCAGGATTTTAAAATTGTGATAGAAAAATTACTAGGGGGGATGGATATACAACATCCCATGTACTTATAGAATAATAAATTTTCATATCTATTAATATTATTGAATTTAATATTATTTTTTGATCAATGGGGAAACTATGTTTGATAACGTAACCAACACACAACAACAGGTTTCTCTGAAATCTTATGTTGCACACAACACAGAGTTATACCAAAAAATTATATAATAATATTATTATTATTTTAAATAGTAGTTAATGCACCACCATTGTATGAGAGTGAATGAACAGAACTAACTACAATATGGTTACACATATTTTTTAATTTTTTTTAACATTTATAAAAAAAATAGAGGCTTAAAATGAGATGAATCTCATTTTAAGCATAAAATAATGTAATATTTTTAAAAGCTCATTTTACCGCTTTTTGATGGTGAACACTTTTTAAATCTAGTTTTTTTCACATTTATGTGTTATATTTGAGGAAATAAACTATTTCTTTAGAATCAGGACATCAAAATTTATGTTTGGTATTTTTTTGATAAAATTCATTTTTATTGAATAATGAAAAATACTAGATTTTAATTCACAACTGCCATTTCTTCTAATTTATTTATATAGTTATATTTCCAATTTTATTGGTATTAAAGTATAATTGAATTATGTTTTTATCATTTAATCCAATTATGGTCATTTTATGTAATTTATCCTTTTAATTAGACATAAAAACAGGTCTATCTTTTGATAGTTATTACTTCTTAAAAACTCGTTTTCTGGTTTTACCAACGAGAATTAATTATAAAAGAATTTATACCTATTATGATTTTTGAATTTGGAATTTTTTTTCTATATTTGGAATCAAAAGGTCCAAATAATGTAAATAGGTACCTTTTATTTTTTGAAATTATGAATAGTTACTTATGTAATTATTTTATTTACCATGGTTAAATGGAAAATATGGTAAATAAGGGAAACAAATAATATTATAATAATATAAAACTACCATAAAACGTTTTATAATCCTATTGGATGAGATAATTCCGACAATAATCATCCTTAGGATTATCTCTTGGAATTTTGGAGCGACTTTGATGTGAAAATGACATTTTATAATATTTAATTCAACGAAAAGCGAAATATAACATAAACATGTATCTTTTGATAAAAAATTTAATACATGGTTGTATAATTGATCAATTTTACTATAAATAGTAATTTTAAATATAAAAACATTTAATATATCATATTATTTTAGTTATAATTTTAAACATTAAATAAATAAATTTATTTGTGACACAATGATGATGTTGTGATTACCTTATTAATGAATGATTCAAATAAATGATATTATAAATTTTAAATTAAATGTAATTTTGACATTTTGATGAAATAAATGATTTTTTTGGATTACATTGACAAGATAGGGATGATTTAATTCCATTTTATATAAGGAATCAAGTTTATATGAATTTAACAAAAATCAATTACTAAATAGTGTCAAAATTGACCTAAATGATTTTTAAAACAAATACTATTTTATTAAATGATATAATAGTCCTAAAAATCTAATTTTCATAAAAAATGACTTATATAATGTTATAAATTTCATTAATTACCCATTTTTTGTTCTATTATAATTTTATAGTAACTATAGTAACCATATTTTATGATGATATATGAAGATAGGGTAAGAGTTAATGTTTTTAAGTAAGGGATAAAGTAAAATATAAAGTTAATTTTGTGAACTAAAGATATATAAAACCTATTTTTTGAGCATATTTCGACCCATACATATTTTATCTTATAAATATATCACATTTTAACAATTATAATTCTAAAATCATTTTATAATAAAATAATTTTTCAATACTTTCATAAAGTGCCCCTCCTCCCTCTCATAAAAGGGAACCACCTCTACCCACTTAATCACACCTCTAAATAACATTGTATCATCCAAATTCTGATAATATATTCTCCCATGATCCCTCACTTCCATCTAGAGTCTACACTTTGGGCAGAATTCCATCCTATGGATACCTTTTTTTAAAATCATAAGGAGATACACAAAAAATAGGTATTTTCTTTATCACATATTTCAATGTTCTTTTCATCTTATACATCCTCCTCTTATGTCATTTTCATAATAAAGTAATGAATTTAGTATATTCTATATGATTATATGTTATTATAATTATAGTACAACCTAATTCCTCCTTTTATCCATCCTACGAACAATAATATCTCCATGCGAACATATGTATATCTTACCGTCTCCACACCGAAGTGTAATTTGTTATTCAAAAAGACTTAATTTTTATGGGTATAATGATTATTATAATGGATGTAAATAATTAAGAAATTTTTTTAATAATTATGTATAATTAATATACCCTCAAATTCTATACTTTCTAACCATTCAGTGAATGATAGCGTCACTTGTGCGTACGTACAACCAATTGTCTCCACAATGTATTCAAGGTGATCTAAATTTAAACATGATTATATACAAGAATAGAATAAATAAATTTGATATATATTATATTTATATTGATTCTATGCTTCCGTAATTTTTATTTATAATATAAATTTATTCTTTCTATATTCTGTAAATATAATAAATATTATTTGATAAAGTGTAGACTGCCACCCCCTTAATGTGATATGACTCATTCAATCCATATATGGAACGTAAAAAGGATTTATTTAATGAACATATGTGAAACATGTGAAATATATGTTATACTAGAATTATAATATACCATTGTATCATCTAGTTTTCATTACTTTAATATTACATTGAAATGTAAGTAGCATCCTTGAAAACATACGACCAACCATCTCCAGGTATAGTGAATTTCATTTATTATCTCCAAATTTTATGTACTTTTATAAATACATATATACAAGATATATATGATATTCAAATAATGAATAATATACCTGATAAGATGTGTAAGGACTTGGCCTTAAAACATCACATAATATTGAATTAAATTAATAATTCACATTGAGGATATTTTCAGGTTTAGAGTTTTAGAGAATTAGGACATAACTCTTACATCTAAAAAGATGAAAAAGTAGACAATTCTACTCAGTTTCCATTTTTTTCCACAAAATATAAACTCTTTGAAAAAAATATTCATGTCTAGTTCAATGTTTCATACAACATGACTTTTCCATGATCCCATCCTTGACCCTATTCCACTTTACATCCTGTGATCAACATCTCAAAAACATGGGCTGAGCACAAAAAGCTCAGTATGGGATACACATCAAAGGAAAACTATTTGTTTTTCAAAACAAAAAGTAAACCATGAATACTTTATCATAAGTAATACTTTTTACCTTTATGATGTAGTAAATAATCTACAATGAATGAAAGATCATTGTTTACCCTTTTGTAACCAAAATATTACCATAAAATCCTTCAAATTAACACATAAAATATAAAGGTAACTTGGGACATAAACATAATTAAATAAAATAACCATACGGTCAACTTCCACACATATCACTAAATGGAATAGCCATATGGCCGACTTCTATACCTAATTCATTATGGGTTATAACGTAACCACCCATCCTGGTTTATCAAGGCACCACCCATCATTTGGTTTATCATGTAACCACCCATCAAATAAAATCACAACACATAAATTATTGCCAATACAAACAATTCACTAATAACATTTCATTTGAAATCACAAGAAATCATTTCAATACATTGAAATAATCAATACATTTCAAAAACCATTTTCAATAACCAAAATATTTAAAATAGTATTTGGTATTTATTTACATTTTAAAAACATTATTGCTTGTTATGGAAGCCAAAGATCAAATAATACTCGCGGTGGCAGAAAGGTTGTGGTCATTGAGTACGTTAAAAAGAAACGTATTTTTTGTTGTTTAGTAAGATGCTTCATAGAGAAAAGATTCATTTTAAATAAAACCCAAAAGGGTTTATACTCTGTATAAAATTATTTCATGTATAAATTAATGAATGGTGTAAATAAGATATATAAGATCATCCCAATGAATGGGAATTGAGTTAAGAAATTCCCTTACCTTGTGTTCGACTTGACACGTTCGTTGTTTAATTTCCTGAATAATAAAATAAAGTTAATTTATAATTTCTTAAGAACCTTTTTCATGTTAATTATTCATTTTATATGACTTATTACCAGTTATAAACATTATGTAATCGTTTAAGTTAATAATGGTCGTTCTGTCAATATTTGGTACTTGAGTTAAAAATAGACTTCTTATAATTACATGTTGTTCATGTGGTCAAAAGTTCATTATATACAGAATGATATGAATGATTTAGATATCATATATACTATATATATCCATTATATACATGTATTTATAATATTACATAACATTTGGAGGTAAGAAATGAAATGCACCGTTCATGGAGACGGTAAGCCGTACATATGAATGAACGCTATTTTCATTTCTATTTCATATTTTAATGAAATTAAAACATAATGATACATAGTAATATTATAATTCCAGTATATTATCACATATAATATCATTAAAAAAATCCTTTATATGTACCACATATGGTAAAAATGTTTCTTCTCACTTTGAGGGGGCAGTAGTCCTCACTTTCTCAAATGAAATTATCGCGTTTACCCATAATGGAAACCATATAGGTATGCTATAAATGAAAAATACAGGAGAATAAAGGAAACATAAACATAATATATATCATATATAAACACAGTTCCATCTTAATGTCCACCATGAGAGGTGGTAGGAGATAATTGAACAATCATCGTTTCATGAGGCGTTAGTTCTCCATCCACAAAAAAATTTGTTCATACCCATTATATTGAGGTGTGTGTAAGTGTAGTTCGAATAATTCTTATAAAAACATACTAGTATGTTGAGGATACTGTTTTTTTACAAAATAAATGAATAAAAAGAGTTTATGGGGTTGGAGAAGTAAAATAAAACTAATGAACTTAAGAAGAGACGTTACATTTAAATTGAGTAACTCCCCTTGGATTGAACCAAATGGGTTTCTTGAGGTAATTTCTGCCTAAGTTAAGGCTTTTAGGATGACGAAAGGGATATTGGGAGCTTATTAGAGCAGAGTTTGTTCAAGACAAAGGCTTGAGAAGTGTGAGGAATGAGTTAAAAGTGAGGTATTTTTATAAAGGAGATGATGCGCTCTTTAGGAATGTTTGAAACAATTATTTTATTATAAAATCATATTCGGTTTCAAAAGGTCAATTAATCATTAAAAACTGAGTTAAGATGACTCATTGTAAAAATAAAACAATCCAATAAGAATTGGACAGGTTTTGGATAATGTTTTAATATTTATAATCTTATTTATTTAAATCATTTATTAATGAGGTAAATATTGCATTAGTATTGTGTCATAAATAACTTAATTTATTTGTTGTACAAAAATTAAGAAAAATACCATGATGTAGGAAATTGTTTTGTTTTTCCAATGAATATTTATAGTTGAAAAGATAACTTATATTACCCCATGAAAAAATTAATTCACTAAAAGATATTTGTTTATGTCATATTTGTCTTTACATTAAATTAATTAATATAAAGTTTCATTATTACTCTAATGTGGCCCATGGGGTCCCAAATTTGACCCACGAATGTCCATGGTTGGATATGTATCACCCAATAAAATTAGGACACATGTTCGGGTAATTTAATATTATTATAATATTATATTTTACTATATTTACCCTTTTAATCATGGTAAAAAATATATTTACTGAAGTAAATATTTAAAATGTCTAAAAAAAGTAACCTATTTACACAATTTGGAAGTACTGATTCCAAATTCAAATCACAGAAGTTTCAGAAATTAATTTAAAATTAATTCCCACTGTTAAAACACAAATTGTGTTTTTAAGAAATAATAACTATCAAAATATTGACACATGTTTATGTCCAATTTCAAAATGAAATTACTTCCAAAGAATAAAATTAGATTAAATGGTAATAATATATTATAATTACACTTTTAAACTGATTAAAAATATAATATAACATATAAATAAATAATATTAAAAGTCACTTTTGAATTAAAATACAATATTTTTCACCATTCATTAAAAAAATGAACATTATCAGAAAAATACCAAAATATCATCCCAAGTAAATTTTTGTGTCATTCCAAAAATGAATTTTATTTTTTCAAACAGAACATATAAAAGTGACAAAAACAAGGTTTAAAGAGGGTTCCCCATTAAAAGGTGGTAAATCGACCTTTTATTGAATATTAGAGTATTTATGCTTAAAGTTGAATTTTTTACATATTTGAAACCTCTAATTTTTATTGGATAAATGTAAAAATATTCAACAAACATGTATAATCATATTGTAGTAAGTTCTATTCATTCCCTCCAATGAAACTACTAGTCATTAACTACCATTTAAAATAATCATATTATATTATTAGTGTGAAACCTACGGTTCCAAAGAAACCCCTTGTTGCGTATCAGGTACGCCATCAAACATAGGGTCCCCTTTAAAGTAGAATTAATATTTAATTCACAAATATTAATAAATATGGAAAATTTCATGTTCTTTATTTAACTATGATGTTACATCCTTCCCCCCTTTTGGGAATCATGTCCTCGCAATTTTAAAATTGGTCTTGGAAACATCATTTAATGTCCCACATGGGAAAAAGAGTCAACAAAACTATCACATTAAAATAAAGGTAGAGAAATAGAAAGGTTAGATGAGAAAAAAGAAACTAGGATTCCATGAAAACATGTATATGTAAGAGAAACTAACTCTCATATATTAATATAGAGTGATAGAGAACTTGATCACGGAAAGTTAACCACCACAATACCAAAAATTTGTGGTTGGGTAAAAGTCTGATGATAAAATGGGGATTATAACAAATTTTCTTCAAGATCCTTTTCATATAGTTGAATAATTTTATTAATAACAAGACTAATATAATAAGGAAATATACTTACTCATCATGTAGAGTGTAATCCTTTAATAAAATTCTACCACAAACTCATCTTTTTTCCAAACAGTAAGTATTCAAGATGACTTGTTCACATTGAAAGCACTATAATAAACTTTTATAGAATAACATAATCCAAAAAATATGAACCATATATTTTCTCTATCTTTATACATTAAACAAATCCAAAATTGGTTAGTACGTGATCAGATAATCCCAAAAAGGACAATCTTTAATAAAAAGAAGTACTACTCTTAATATTCAAAATTCAACCAGAAGTACCCAAATATCAAGAAAGACCATTCAATATATAATTGTCCTTAAAATTATTCAAAATAATCCAAAATAGTATTGAAACCTAAAAATCAGATGGATTTTATCACATAGTCTTCCAAAGTAAACCAAAACATTTATGTACAAATAAAATTTACTACTCTTAATGTCTCATACTGAATGGTAATTAACCAAATCACATATTCTCTATGATAGGTTAATCATTTCCATAAAAAACCCAAATCACCATATGTCCATAATAAAAACAGATATTCTTCTAAAATAAAATTTCAATCATTACTCCACCAATTAAATACCATAGCATTCTATTTTTCTTAAGCGTATAGTGTTCCCCAAAAGAGAGAACTTCTTCCAAAATAACATTTATCACTTAATCACCAAATCATTTTATCATACTAATGATATCCATTTGATAAAACATAATATCCCAAATCAACTTATTCTTGATCAATAAAATCATATAACTAAAAATAATAAGTCATACTAACAAGGAAATTCATTTAGTCTAGTGGTAGAAGATAAATCCCAATCGCACTTTGTTTGTGGGTTCAATTCCCACAGCTTTGTCTAACACGATGGGTTGTCACACGGTCTGCGTGTTGTCTTTTTTATAAAACTGAAAAATAACCCTAAGATGTTTTAACCTCAATGGTTTCCCTATACCCCTCATTTTCATCTCAAATCATTATGATCTCCACATCTTAATTCTTGATGTTTTATATATATTGTATTTTTTTTAATTTCACCACCATATGATAAAATGAAACGATCCCCAGAATAATGAACATCATACCTTGATCATGGTGTCCACTTGGTTTCATTGTTATCTTGTTCACCTAGGTATAAGGGCCAAGCATTGCAACAATGATTTAGAGATCCTTAAAATCATTTTCTTCCTTCATCCAAATACAAATTGTACAACTTGGGTCATAAGGGTGTTCACATAAAAATATTTTTTGGAAAATAATCATGTATGACATACAATTTCAAATCATCGGATAAAACGTGATTTCTATAAAACAGTCAGACTGAGTTTGAGTTGAAAATTTCAATTAGTTGTTCTTTTAAAATACCATAAGTATGTGATGAGTGACTATATTGTAAAATAAAATGTATATAGTATGTGCAAGGGTCTCTTTTTCAGCACCTTTTTCAAAATCAAAAAATTCTTCAAAATCTTTTGATAAGGTAAAATATTTGAAAATTACCAAATAATATTTTCATTTTAATAAAAATATGATAATATTTTCAAAGTACTATTGGTTTAAAAAAAACCCACAATCCTCGATTATAAAGATGTATAGTGGATGTTGTTGATATCTCAAACAATTTCTTGCAATTGAGTTGAACACTAGAAAATGTTTCACAATCATCTGAACATGAATTTGCAATAATTTTTGCAAGCAAGTCATCAGGAAGAGATAATAATGTCATTTGAGATCCTCCTCCTTCCATATGTAACTAACTTTCCTTGATCTGCAAAATTTTATAAAACATGGATTTAACTGAAATAATAGACATATGGACTAACCATGTGTTTAACTAAAACTCCTAATCTATAAAGTTTTCTAAACCGACCTCTAATACTAACTATAAGGACCCGACCTTAAACAATTACATAATATTGAATTAAATGAATAATTTACATTGAGGATCTTTTTAGGTTTAGATTTTTAGAAAATTAGGACATAACTGTTACATCTCAAAAGATGATAAAGTAGACACTTCTACTCAGTTTCCATTTTTTTCCACAAAATATTAACTCTTTGAAAACAAGAGTCATGTCTAGTTACATGTTTCAGACTGTATGAATTTTCTATGATCCCATCCTTGACCATATTCCACAATATATCCTGTGAAAAATCTTTCAACAACTTGGGATGAGCACAAAAGGCTCAGTAAGGGATACACAAAGAAGGAAAACTATTAGTTTTTCAAAACAACAAGTAAACCATGAATAATTTATCATAAGTAATACTTTTTACCTTTATGAAGTAGTAAATACTATAAAATGAATAAAATATCATTGCTTACCCATTTATTACAAAAATATTACCATAAAACCCATACAAAGAACACATAACATAAAAAGTTGACTTGGGACATAAACATACTTAAATGGAATAACCATACGGTCACCATCCACACATATCACTAAATGGAATAGCCATACAGCTGACTTCCATACCCAATGCATTGGAGGTTATAACATAACCACCCATCCTGGTTTATCATGGCACCACCCGTCATTTTGTTTATCACGTAACCACCCATAAAATAAAATCATAACACATAAAGTATTGAAAATACCAACATTTCACTAATAACATTTCACTTGAAATCGCAAGAAATCATTTCAAGACATTAAAATAATCAATGAAGTTAAAAAAATATTTTCATTACCCAAATATGTAAAATAGTATTCGATATTTATTTACATTTTAAAAACATTACGGCTTGTTAAGGAATCCAAAGATCAAATAATACTCACGGTGGCGGAAAGGTCGTTATCATCACATACATTAAAAAGAAACATATTTTTTTCTCATTTAGTAAAATGCTTCGTAAAGAAAAGATTAATTTTTAATAGAAGTAAAAAGAGTATAAAAACCATATAAAATAATGTCGTGTATAAATTAAATAACGATATAAATAAGAAAGATAAGATCAACCCAAAGAATTGGAATTGGGTTAAGAAGTTCCCATACCTTGTGTCCGACTTGACCCATTCATTCTTTAATTTCCTGAATAATGAAAAAAAGTTAATTTATACTTTTTAAGAAACATTTTCAAGATAATTATTCATTTTATATCACTTATTACCATGTTTTAAACATTATGTAATCATTTAAGTTAATAACGGTCATTCTGTCAATATTTGGTACTTAAGTCAAAAATAGACATCTTATAATTACATGTTGTTCATGTGGTCAAAATATCATTATATCTATAATGATATTCAATATTTAGATATCATATATATCATATATATCTATTATATACATGTATTTATAATAGTACGTACCATTTGGAGGTAAGAAATGAAATGCACCGTTCATGGAGATGGTAAGCCGTACGTACACATGAACGCTATTTTCATTTTTATTTAATATTTTAATGGAATTAAAACATAATTATACATAGTTATATTATAATTCCTGTATAGTATCATATATAATATCATTAAATCTACCCTTTATATGTAACAAGTATGATATGAACAAGTCATATCACTTTGAGGGGGTGGTAGTCTGCACTTCCTCAAATGAAATTATCGTGTTTACCCATAATGGAAACCATAAAGGTATGCTATAAATAGAAAATATATGAGCATAAAGTAAACATAAACATAATATATATCATATATAAACATATTTCCATCTTAATGTCCACCATGAGAGGTGGTAGGGGATAATTGAACAATCATCGTTTTGTGAGGCGTTAATTTGTCATCCACAGAAACAATATGTTATTTACCCATTAGATGGAGGTGTGTGTAAGTGTAGGTAAAATCTGTCTCATAAAAACATCCTAGTATATTGAATATACTGGGGTTTTTACAAAATAATGGAATAAAAAGAGTTTATGGGGTTGGAGAAGTAAAATAAAACAAAAGAACTTAAGAGGAGACATTACCTTTAAATTGAGTAACTCCCCTTTGTTTGAACCAAATGGGTTTCTTGAGGTACTTTATTCCTAAGGTAAGGATTCTAGGATAAAGAGATCATTCTTGGTAGCTTATTAGAGTAGTTTTTGGATGATCCAAAGGCTTGAGCAGTGTGAGTAATGAGTTGGAAGTGAGGGCTTTTTATAAGTGATAAGAGGGGCTCTTTAAGAATTTTTGAAACAATTATTTTATTATAAACTCATATTCAGTTTCAAAAGGTAAAATAGCCATTAAAAATGAAGTTAATATGACTCATGGTAAAAATAAAATAATACAATAAAAATTGGATAGGTATTGGATATTGTTTTAATATTTATAATCATATTTATTTAAATCATTTATTAATGAGTTAAATATTGATTTAATATTATGTCATAAATAATTTTATTTTTTTGATGTAAAAAAATTATAAAAAAATATTATGATGTAGTAAATTGTTTTATATTTCCAATTAATATTTATGGTCTAAATGATATCTTATATAACCCTGTAAAATTTGATTCAATAAAAGATATTTGTTTATGTCATTTTTGTCTTTACATTAAATTAATTAATATAAAATGTCATTATTACTCCCATGTGGCCCTATAGGGTCCCAAATTTGACCCAAGGATGACCATGGTCGGATATGTTTCACCCAATAGGATTAAGACACATGTTAGTGTAATTTAATATTATTATAATATTATATTTTACTATATTTACCCTTTTAATCATGGTACAATAAAATATTTACTGAAGTAAATATTTAAATTGTCAAAAAATAAAAGTTACATATTTACACAATTTCGAACAACTGATTCCAAATATGGAATCCATTTTTGCAAATTTAAAACATATAAGTGGCAAAAATTAATTTAAAATTAATTCCCACTGTCAAAAACAAAAAGTGTGTTTTTGAGAAATAATAACTATCAAAAGATTGACAATTGTTTATGTCCAATTTCAAAATGAAATTACTTCCATAGACCGAAATTAGATTAAATGGTAAAAATATTTTCTAATTACTCCTTAAAACCAATTAAAAATATAATCTAACCATATAAATAAATTATATTAAAATTCCCTTTTGAATCAAAATACAATATTTTTCACCATTCATTAAAAAAATTAACATTATCAGAAAAATACCAAAATTTCATCCCAAGTAAAATTTTCTATCCTGATTCTAAAAAAGAATTTTATTTTATAAAATAGAACTTATAAAAGTGACAAAAAATATATTTAAAGAGGTTTCTCCATTAAAAGGCAGTAAATCGACCTTTTAGTGAATATTTGAGTATTTATGCTTAAGATCGAATTCATTACTTATTTTAATCCTATAACATTTATTGGATAAATGTAAAAATATTCAAAAAACATGTATAATCATATTTTAGTAAGTTCTATTCATTCCCACCAATGAAACAACTAGGCATTAACTAACATTTAAAATAATAATATTATATTATTAGTGTGCAGAGTTATATTCCAAAGAAACCTATTGTTGTGTATTGGGTACGCCATCGAACATAGCATCCCCATTAAAGTATAATTAATGTTTAATTCACAAATATTAATAAATATGAAAAATTTTATGTTCTATATTTTACAGAGATGTTACATGATGAACTTTAGACCACATGTAAAATTTACATCAAACAAGTTCATTTTCGACTCTGGTACCGAATATCGATAAATAGAAAATATGAACTTCAATAATTATGTAATTTTTATAACATGGTAATAAGTGATATAAAAGAAATAATAAACCTGAAAATAGTTCTCATGAATTTCAAAATTAACCTATGTTTATTATTTTGGAATATAAAGAATATACAAGACATGTCAAATTCGAGGTAAGGGAAATGTTAACTCAATTTCTATTATTTGAGTTAAACATCCATGTCATAGGTTTTGTTTTTACCCTAATATGAGCACATGAGGTATGATTGTTTTACACTGAATATCCATTATAATTGGTGTATTTTTATTTATCACGTATAATCATGTCATTGATTTATCATTAATCAAATGATAAAATCTTTGTAAGGGACTTCACCGCAATCTCCTTTCATTGAGGCATATTGGGATCTATAAATGCCTTTATTCTATATGGTATATAATCAAATCATTTGAATTTTAATTTTATTCAATGGTTTTTAAAAGGAATCATTTTCTATTAAGTGTTTTTTTCCAAAGGACAATAGGAATGTTTCTTTTTAATGTACATGGTGACAACAACATTTCCATCGTCGTGACCATTATTTGGTATTCAACATCCGCTACATGGAATATGTTTTTAGAATGAAAATTATATACCATATTTTTTTAAAGGTATTTTGGTATTGAGAATTGTTTTGAGAATAGATTGAATATATGAATATCTTGAAATGATGTCTTATGATTTTAATGTGGAAATGTTATCATTCTTTATTCTTGTTCATGTGGTATGATTATACTATGATTTTTTTTGGGATTTTCTTATGTATATGGGTGGTTACAACATAATCATAGGGAAGGTGATCTTGTGATATCTCTCCAATTCATTTGGTAACTTAATAGAGGTACACATTAAGGTTTTTCTTAATATATTTAGGGAATGTACTTTGATGGGCATTGGAAATGTAACCATGATGGTCACTACCTATGTGGCTGTGAAATCTATAATATAAGTATGTTATGGATTCCACAAGATACCATTATGATTTAATATTTTTATTAGTTATTAATAAATATTATGATTTCATGAGGTGTGTTAAAGATATTATGTTTGTTTCGGGTCAGTTCCAAAATGCCCAATGGTTCCGTATCCGATTACACGTGGACCTGCTTTCCGAAGGCAGGCGTTCGCTGGGTGATTTGGCCAGTGACACTTAAGAACTCACATTGGTCGAGAGGATGGTAAGTCGGAGTCATCACACCCTTTTGGGTGGAATTATTACCTATTCCGGGACTCTCTAATAGATTTAAGATGTATTCATATGTTCACAAATCTATGGTTTATACCCAAACATAGTATCCATGGATTACTCCTGGTTGGAAATGGTCAGCTGGACGCATGGGTTCAGAATCATTTATGCCCGAGGTTTACCATCCCTCACTGGATTAATGACCCTGAGGAGTCTGGACTCACTGAGGCGGCACTAGGAGAGATGTGGTGAATCGATGTGAAGATAGTCAGATCGACCGGTTATTGGGATTGAACGTTAGGGAGTCTTCCTATGTACCCTGCCTAAGAGACAGGGATCAAAGTCTACATAGTTTGAATTGGAGTGGGGATTACGCCATGAGGAAACCCATGGTAATGGATTGGGTTACACTCTGAGGAGGCCCATAGTAACAGATTGGGGCTTACACTCTGAGGAGGCCCATAGTAGGGATTGTGGCTTACACTCTGAGGAGGCCCATAGTAACATATTGGGGCTTGCACACTGAGAAGGCCCATTGTGTGGACTGGGGATTACACTCTGAGGAGGCCCATAGTGTGGACTGGGGCTTACACTTTGAGGAGGCTCATAAGATGATGTCATGGTCGATGCCTACTCTAAGCCCACGTGTGTCATGCTCGGTGTGAGATACAAGAGGCAGTAGGGACCAGACGATCACGTCGCGAAAGGTGCATCTGTGGGAAGTAGAGTGGGGATTATGCATAGAAGAGGCCCATAGAGTCGAGTCTTACTCTGAGATGGACGCCTAAGGAAACAAAGAGTAGCAGGAGAGGGGCTTGGACCCAAAGAAGGACGGAGTAGTACCCTTCCAACCACACCCTTCCTTGGGCATGGCCGTGGGAATGTACGGAGGTACATGGTGGCTTCCTTCTGATGGGTATCCCACCATGCCCCAAAGAGGGGAGAAGTTCCCCAGTCCTAATAAGTGGAGGGGATGAAAGGGGGATCTCAGGCTTGGATTCCACATTACCATGGGAATGTGAACCCAGGAATGTTTCAGAAATCTGCTCAAGGGTTAGAGAAACCCCTTCTACCCTATTTATTGTGGGTATGTGAACTCAAAACAGCATGTTGATGCACCTGAAGGTTACATCACACGGGTCTGGTGGCTCCGCTGGAGGCCTCGACTCGGGGCCGATGAATGGGCTAATGAGGGATCTGCGGAGGATCAGGCCGGATTGGACGAATTTTATCTGGATCAGGGAATGGGAACTCCGAAGGATTTGATGGGCCACATGGGTGTATGAGGAGTGGCTCCCTTCACGTAGGGAGGTGCTACGTGGTTGTAGAGGCTGTCCAGGAACCAGGGTGGTCTGCGGACTGATGGGCATCTTGCGAACCTGGGTGGTTCGCGACTTGGTGGGCATTTCTCGAACCAGGGTGGTTCGCGACTTTGGGTTTGGCCCGCGTACTAGGTTGGTACGCGGAGGGATCCATTCGAGCAGAGGCGGCCAAGGGAGATGCTAGTCGGGGGTTCGTCGGTCGGGGCTTCACCTGCGTAGGAGGGTGCTATGTGGTGCGACGGATTGGAAAAGGGGCATAAGCTCCCTGGCGCGTGGGGAGTGCATCCATGGAGGGGCCATAGTTCAAGGTCTCTTTTTCATTGTTATTTTAAGTTCACGGTTCACCAAGTTATTATGCATTTTCAGTTCCTTATTAATTCACTTACAGCTTTATACCTGTTCTCGTTCACGAATTGGAACTTCACTGTTTGCGAAATCCTAAGCTCCTTCCTTCGAAATCCTTCCACCCAAATCCGGTCGATCTCTCTGAATCCTCCTTTACTCTTCCCCCTCAGTCCCCTTTTATAGAGTGGGGAAAGAGATGTATATGTGGTCATGTGGCACCTTTTGCGAAGCCCATGATCGGAATCCCGATTTACGGATGACTTGGTCAATCTGCACCTCATGGGGGACATTGAACGCATCTCCCCCGCGAACCAAATTAGCCTCAGGGAGTGCTTCATTGTCGCGTAGGGTTCCACCTCCATTCGACGAACGATAGCGGATGCAGTCTGGGCCGGTCGATGCGGTCTGCGACAGGGTCAGTTCATGATGGTGGAACGGTATGGCGCCCATCCTGCTTCGCACCCATGGAGGATCTCCACCTCCATTCCGCGAACGAAAACGGTCCGCGGAGGCGGTGATTCACAGAACCAGCCGCGTTCTATTATCATTGGACCGATCTGCAGACCAGTTTGGCTTATTCCATCCTTTGAGTATTCTCCACACTTTTCCCCAATTCATTTTGGGGAAATTGGGTAAAACCTTCTTGGATTAAAGGGGATTATCATTCTCCTTTGCGGATTTTTCAGGACCCTACAAATTCCCCCCATCAGAATGGGGTCCGATTGGAACGAAGAGAAGGCCATTCCAATGAAGAGTGGTCTTGAAACATGGATGTTTGTGGTAGAGGAGTGGACCCAGTTGGGGACCACATCTATAAGTATGGGGGCCCTTCCTTTGCCTTTTACCGGATTCTTCATGAAACCAGATCCCTCTCGCTTTTTGTCTCCGCATGCTCATTCCTTCGTGAAAGACCTCGTCCGCAAAACTAATGTCATTTACGTGATCCATTACTCATTCATGGTCACCTTCATCCACAGACCAATCTCCCGCCACAAACTAACACTTTTAATTATTTTAAAAAGTAAGTCATGACAGGCCGCGTAGGAACTTTCTCTGCGGTTTTGATGATCCGTGGACTGAAATCTTCCAAATTTTGAAAATATCTTAAGTCCTCTGAATCTTAAATATTTAAATCCGGGATTAAGATTCCACAGAGCAACCTGGTTCGTGGTTTTTTGGCCAACGCTCTGCGGGCCAGGGTACTACGGACTGCTTCCGCGTAGGTTTGGTTCGTGGGATGCATTCATCACAAACCACATTTTGATGCCTTCTTTTGGTCCACATCATGATGTCTTCTTGAATCCTTTGATTAACCATTTGCATAATTTTTTATAATGTAGAGAGAAAACATGGTTCCCCCTCGTCCTACACACAGGCCTGCTGCCAAGCCTCTCCCAATTGGTGATCAACACTTGAAGGATGTGGCCAGCTCCATTAAGGATATAATCCGTCACTCCCCACTGTGCTCCTTCCTTGTTGATCGGCTCTCCGAGTCACAATGGTAGTAAACCTTTTCCAACAGCCTTCCTGCCTACGAGTTTGGTTTACTGTCCAATACACCGATTCCGGTACCATCTCGTGACAACAATCCTTCAGCATGGATATTTACTAGCACCATCCCTCAATCTGTGATATCCGCCAGAGTGTGGCCTTCCGTAAAGGATACAGCTTCCAAATCCATGTTGAATCACCTTCTTGTGTCCTCGATAGGAGAACAACATCAGCTGGACATGAAAATTCATTGTTACCGGAGCATTTCCCGTAATGTGATGGTAAACAACCCGCATGGATGGTAAGTGGACCAATACCTTAGGCCCGGAAAGGCATTTACCTCATTGGATTGGGGTGGCCCTTTTGGGTTCTCCAGAGCTGTGCTGATTTTGATGCAGAGTTGCGAGGCATAGTCTTATATAAAGCATCCTGGGTGTCCAAAACCTATACCCATCGGGCTCAAGCCCTCACCAGGAAACTTATGAGCCATTGGTGTCCGGACACCGACACATTTCATCTGGTCCATGGTGATGTGGGTATTAGTCTTTGGGATGTCTTCCAGATTTCAAAAGTCCCCATCGTTGGGGGTATGTATGAAAAAATCATTCCTCCCTCTTCTGTGTGGAATGATGAAGAGAGGACTCCCCCTTTGGTGAAGCAACTTATTGACTAGGCCCAGAAGCATTCAAAGGATATGTCACCAAAACAGCTTGTCCCATATCGTGAATGGTTCAAGGCTTTCGCTAGAGAGAGCAAGTCCGCGGCTCTCCCACGCAGGCCCATAACCTGCCCTACGATGGAGTCTTGAAAATAGAGGGGTAGTTATTGGTAGGTCCAAGAGGAAGGCCAGTTCAACGACTAGGGCTGGGAGCTTGTTCCGGATGTTGATCAGTTGCTTCGTCTGGCGGCATTTCTGGCCATGTTCCTGAGCGGTTCGCTATTGACCGTACACGAGACTAGCGGCATGAGGGCCTCTACATTTTTTATGGTAGCGCAATTGGCCACCAACAATGTTATCAACCTAGCCGTCCCGATATTGGCTGGGATTTATAGGTTGCTCAGAAATATTATCGATGGGAGCCGACCACACCGGGTAGTCGGCCCTTTCAAAATTATCTAGGGATGGTTGGGAGTGCATATCAAGAACTGCTACACCTTCATCAATCCTCTTCAGATTCTGGGCACTGCATTCCAGCCGTACTTGCAAATGATCAGTGGGGTCATGCCCGAAGAGTTAGTGACAGAAGATAAGGGTGGACAATAGACAGTTCATAATAGGCGTCTACTATCGAGTAGAATCTCGAGTCATGATCATTTCAATTTATGACCATATCCCTCCCCAACTGGTGCAATTAGGAACACCATATCAAAGGAGTTTAGCAAGTGGGGCTACCTCTTTTCTCTCAGAGAGGTCATTATGGTGGCTCGTATCAGTGGGGAACTGATCTGTGAGGGGTACGCCCCTTGCCGTTTCGAACGCCAATTTGGCTGCGTCCAGGTTTTGTGTCCTCCCACACTCAATGGAACCCATGAGAACCGCCATAAAATGGTGGCTAGGAAACTATGGTTAATGTTTACCTATGAGGATACCAACTGTGAGGTTATGAATCCTGAATTTGCAGACTCCACACCCTTCTTATCCAAGAATTACGCTGACTCCTGGGTGAAATCATACCCGAATAGCCAGCTAGGGCTATGGGTGTCCACTATCAGAAGTCCTAAGCCATCGAAGGGAAAGAGGAAACGAAAGGGGGATGATGCTTCAACCAGGTCAGGAAAGGTTCTTCGCCACCATGCCGGTCCCATGATTCTGGGGAAGGTTTTAACGGACAGAGGTGTATCCTCTCATGCTCTCGAAGTCACCCGGAGAGGGTTGGTTATTCCTGATGATGCTGCCTTCCCGATGGCCTGAGCCAATGGGAAGAATCCAAAGTCTGGTCAGCCATTCACAGCCAGTACCCCCGTTCTCTGTGGCAGTATCTATAGAAATCAGAAGTGGCATTTGACGGGCTGGGCTACATATTTTCCCATGTCGACATCCATTACGATTCGGACCCAGAGAGGGTTGATCGGTATCTCTGGGACCTTGAGGCCTACATTTATGCTCATCGGGGTTATGCACTGTCGACTCATCGAGTCCATGCCATACTGCTGTTGGTGTCTAACGAGGAGGAGGAAGAGAGTGATAACTATTTAGGGGGAAATGATTTCGATGGTCCCCCTACCATGGATGAAACAAGGGAATTATCCCCACTTCTCATGAGGTCCTGTCCACAGGTAGCTGCAGAGAGTTCTAGGACGATGGTGAGATTCGAAAAACAGACACAACCATTAGCGCCCCTAACAGCGCCTGCCACTGCCAGACCCTCTCAGGTTGATCCCTTCGAGCTAGCTGTTCCCATTACGGCTGCATTCCTAGACGCATGGAGAATTTAGGATGATCTGCGGGCCAGTGTCTCAGATGAAGAGGTTTGAGCGTTACTCCAAACGAGCCCTCTCGAGCATTCGGGTATTGGGTGGATATTCACTCAACCCCACTTGTTGCTGGAAGAGGATCTGGATGAAATAGTTGCCTCACTAAAAGATATGGACACCTACATTCATTCACTCCGGAACCAGTTTTATGGGTCTACCTGTGTTTCCATGATGATAAGACATCCTAAACAGTCTGATCCCGAAGAAGAGGTCATCATGTTCATTTATTCCGGCTTTCCCTCCTTTTTTACCATGAAGGTTCTAAAGTTTCTTCCCTTTATGCAGGGTTCCAAGGAGTCCCAGGGGGAAATTCCTTCCCGAGAGTATACTCCCTGTGGTACTGTATCAGGAGAACACACGCCTTCGACTATGGGGGTCATCGAGGAGGGGTCTCCTGTTGCAGTTGAGCTCCTGGAAGCGACCATTTCGGACCTAGCTAGGGTCTTTCCTCCTCCATCTCCTCCCAGCGTTCTGATTGAAGATCTGTCCCCCGGGAAGATCCAGAGACGTCAGCAGGCATCCCATTTATCGGAATGGCTCAGACAGAGGATGTCGGGTAATTTTGACTTCCCATTTCCTCGATTGCCGACTCGTATATTCTGATTCCGCTAGTTATTAACTGTTTTGGTGCATGGTGTAGGGCCACTCGGAGACCCAGTCATGGTGACCCCGATAGTCGTATCTTCTGCCTCTTTATCATCTGATGGATCACCTGCATCCATAACTGTGTGTGCCGAGATGGTGGGCCCTGATGAAGGGTCAAGTGACATGGATGCTCTATTTCTTCCTTCATCAGTCAGAGATATGTCATAGGAGGAACAATTGAGAGTCGAGACTCCCGGTGATCATACGACTTTTATAATCGTGGGGAAGTATAGGATGCCCGTGATTACTGAAGAAGCCCTAAATCTGACAGGGCCAGCTACCTCGGACCCAAAAGATCCCTTGGAGATGGCATAAGAACCTGTCATCAGGTCAGTTGTTGGAATCCCAGAGCGGGCCATTATTTTTTTTACCGGGGGAGTGATTTCCCTGGGTTTGATCTTCGTAGCTGATCGCTTAGGGCCAGCTCTGGGAGTTTCTGGGCTTGGGTATGGCCTCTAGTCATGGACACCTCTGGGGGTTCCCAAGACACCTTTTCCTTTTTAAGTTGTAGTGCCTTCCTCGAGTGGCCTTTGCGGCACAGAGCTTGAAGATACAGATGCTTTGATGACCGAGGGTATGTCCCTCAATCTCTTGCCACTGACTCTTTACTCTTCCCTTTTCTGATTAGGGATAGTTATCTGTCTTATCAAATCTCGGGCTTTAGGACCACAACCTTTGGCATTGGAGATTGTTCCATCGGATCCGATCATGCTTGTGACCACAACCGTTAGGGGCGAAGTTTCCCCGATGCCATAGTTTGCGGGTGAAGTCGCACCAGGTCCCTCCTTGGTGACGTTCATCCCCGAATACATATATTCATCTGGGAGCGACTCCGAACCTGATCAAAAAGTCATCTCCAGTCTTCGAACTGCTCACCAAAGGTCTTGGAAGAAAATTTGGAAGGTGATTTCTCAGATTCCCCTAGCCGAGATGCCGACCAAATTACCGAAGCTACGCAATCTGTTTGTGCTACTGGGGTTTGACGGCTTTCACTATCATGGTATTTATGATATAGTCAAGTAGGTGTTCATTGAATGAGAAATACTTGGTGGTTTCGAATCTTGCCTCTCTACTGCTCAATCTAAAGCCTATCTTTCCGCGACCCGACAGCTTTGCCTAACAGAGGATCATGATCATGCTGGGGTAGTTGCAAGACTTCAGGGAGAAGTCATTGGGCAGCGTTCTCGACTGGAGGTGCTAAGGAATGACATACAGTGGCTGTAGTAGGAAGAGACTATTGTCACTGCCACAATTGAAGAAGGGGAGCGATGGATAGAGGAGGAGATGAGGGCGAGCTCTAAGGCGGCCCAGGAGGCGAAAGTGTTACGGGATGGTGCAGAGGCTAGGACAGCCTCACTACAGAATCTCCGTTAAATAATCTAGGATTATTATCAGCACCCGATAAAACTTTGTGAATCCACTGAAAACCTCCTGTAATAACCCTTTATGCCAGAGGAGGCTCTGAATTGTGGATGCCTTCTAACCGACATTGTTATGAAACAAAGAAATGTTTCTCCCTAGTGCTCTTGTTGTATTCTCCTATGATATAAATCATTTAGCATGATTTCTGCATATATCAATTCACCGGACTTAGAATAATCAGAGTTCAGGACTATTGATAAAAACGAGCTCTAACTTTTTCCTGGACCATGGGATCCAGCGAGCATAGTTTTACTATTGCTAAGGTTTTGTAGAAAAACCCCACAAACTTTTGTCTTTTCTTGTTAATTCCCTAATATTTCTTGGGCCTATTTGGTGTGGACCCAACCTGTATGGCCCGACTTTTTCTTTGGTTGGACTCTTTGGGTTTTCGGCCTAACAGGCTTTGTGCATATTTTTGTGAGTGGTTTAAAGTCCCACCGACAAGACTATCATTATTGATGTTTAAGGTTGAAAAAAATTGACTAAATATGGTGGGGTGAGGGCCCCAATGAGGTTTGGTTGATTAAAATGTCTCAATATACTTCAGACGCATATGGGTGGAACATGTTTAGATTTGAACTACATGTAGGGTATGTCTCAAGGCATGGGAGCAGTATCGACGTACAAAGGTAGGAGGAGCATCGCCCAAGGAAATATTTCCTTTGGTAGACGGGCCAGGGGCGATCAATATGCAGTGCTGATGAGGGAATGGTATGTATAGTCATGAAAAGGGTTCCTTAAGTCAATGAATCTCCAATTATGATGGCCTAAGGACTTCATGGAAATCCGGATTATGGAAACCACCATGGGTGGCTTGGAGAATTATGGAAACCACAGGGGGTGGCTCGGAAAGGGAATGCGATGTCTGAAAGTTTTTGAGAACATCTGTGTTAATTATGAGTGTGGACTCTGGGTCCCTATCCTTCGCATTTATCTAGCGTAAAGGATGGTTGGAGCTTGGTGCATTTTAATGTCGTGCAGCTGGGACATTCTTCAAAATGGAATGGCTTCTCCTGGTTTTCGGTAATCTCGTCAGAGACATTCCGCCATATTAAGGCGGGTTTATGAAAGAGGCCGGTAAACTATAGCTCAAAGGGTTTCCGAATCCCGGGATAGAAATGGGGGCTCAAAGTCCAAAAGGCATATATAGAGAATCATTTCCTAATGAAATATTTCTTTTGGTAGACGAGCTAGGGGCGATCAATATGCAGAGCCACTGAGGGCATGATGTGCATAGTCATGAAAAGGTGTCCTTGGGTCAATGATTACATTCTCCCAATAGTTGGGAAACTTCATGAAAGTTGAGATTCGGGACCACCAGGGGTGTCTTATGAGATTTCGGCTTTTTATGAGTACAAAATATTTTTTATGAGGAGAGGGTGCCTCGATATGGGAGAAACAACTATTCTAAATTTCCCGAGAATGGGTGAAGTCACCCCTTCTCACGCTGGTGTGAGAGGGTTGTTTGTGCAGGTCTGACCCATGCACAGAAGGACAGAGAAAAGCCTCTGTTCCTTACTGAACCCATGAATGGTTTGGCCATACAGTTTAACATCATGCGGTAAGGACGACTTCCGTGTAGTTTAGCGTCATGCGGTAATAACGAGGAGCATTATTAAAGGATACTGTGTAGTTTAATGTCATGCACTGAGGACGGGGGAATTTTTAAACCATTGAAAATGCTTGTAGTTGGAGGCATTCCCCTGGATGTTTATTTCTTGGTCTTTGAATCTTTATTCCAATCGGCCAAGACATTCCGTGTAGTTTATCGTCATGCGGTAAGAATGTAGTTGCAAAGGATGCTCTTGATCCGAATGTAACTGGGCTTGAGCACCTCAGCATACCCAAGACGTGGAGAGGGGTTGATGGTTTAAATCATTGTTCCAGGGCTTCTTGGATCATGGGAAATGATATGAGGGCTCTGAGGCCATTAAGCATATGGGGCTAGGAAGAGCGCCGCCCGAGGAAATCATGCCTTTGGTAGACGAGCCAGGAGATATCAATATGCAGAGCCACTGAGGAAATGGTATGCATAGTCATGAAAATGTGTCCATGGGTCGGTAAATTTACACTTCTTATGGCCGTTAATGGTTATGGGAATCCATAGTTTTCTAGGCTACGAAGTCTATTATCTAGTAAGAAAATATCTGGACATGTCGGGCATATTCGGCCCTGGTTGCTGTTAAATCTTAGAGAGCTCCCTACGTTGATTTATCTGGCACACATGGGTGCACCTTCACTCCATGCAGTTTAACGTCATGCGGTACAGATGAAGTACTCCTTGTTTAGCAGTCATAGAGCTCAGACCATTGGGTGAATATTTCTATAGTCACTCGAAAGATAACTGAGTTACCATGCTCCGATATACTCTGAACAGGGTGAGGGATGAAGGTTGTAAAATGTAACTCTAAGGCTTCCTGGATCGTGAGATGTGGTGTGGGGTCTCTGTGGCCGATAAGAATACGGAGCTAGGAAGAGTACCGCCTGAGGAAATCTTTGCTTTAGTAGACGACCTATGGGCTATCAATATGAAGAGCCACTGAGGTCATGGTATGCATTGTCATGCAAAGGTGTCCCCAGGTCAATGACTTTCCACTTCCGATGGACATGAATTATTATGAAAAGATGAGATTGATCATAGTGTAGATTTCAGCATATGGGGATAATGGTGTCCGAGCATACAAGAAAAATCATCACTACAATTGTCTGTTGAGTCAAACTAGAAGAGTTGTGTCTTGATGTTCGTAGATGCTGGTCTTCATGTGAACCACGGGCGGATACATAGGCTAACTAGGTAGGGATTCCCTGGCAATGTTTGGATGTGAAAAGGGGGGTGAACTTGTAAACCACTGTTCCATAAAGTTTTGGATCGGGAGATATGATGTGGGGGCTCTGAGGCTGGTAGGCATATGGAGCTAGGAATAGTATCTCCTGAGGAAATATTTCCTTTGGTAGACGGGCCGAGGCTATCAATATGTAGAGCCTCTAAGGGCATGGTATGCATAGTCATGCAAAGGTGTCCACAGGTCGATAAATTTCCACTTCCGATGGCCGTGAATGGTTATGAAGATCCATAATTATCCTGGTCGTGGAGTCAGATGTACGGAGAGGATGAATCCAAATGCACAAGGAGTATTTCCATCTCATTTTTCTATATATATTGGGTGGGTCGAGACGAATTCCATGAAATGTTTACATCGTGTGGTGAGGACACGGAATACACCCCGTGCAGGTCTGGTCTATACACGACGGAAGAGGGAGTTTTTATCTTCTTAATTATGCAGTTTAACGTCATGCGATAAGGACGAGGAATACACCCTGTGCAGGTCTTGTCCGTACATGGGGGAAAGGGAATTTTTATCTTCTTATCCGTGCAGTTTAACATCATGCGGTAAGGATGAAGAGTACACCCCGTGCAGGTCTGGTCTGTACACGGGGGAAAGGGAATTGTTTTCTTTCATTTGGGAATGGATGGGCTAGGGTGGTGGACCCTAGAATCACTACGTATCCTTTGAGGGTAGGAATCAAGCCTCACGTAGTTCTTTTAAAGGAGTACACCCCGTGCAGGTCTGGTCCATACATGGGGGAAAGGGGAATTTTTGAAGACTTATATTTGAAGGGGTGGTTGGGCCAATATGGGGAACCCTGGCATCACTACGTATCCTATGTGGGTAGGAATCAAGTCGTACGTAGTTCTATACTAAATACACCCCGTGCAGGTCTGGTCCATACATGAGGGGAAGGGGGAATTTTTATCTTTTATTTGAGGACGGATGGGCAAGGGTAGGGGACCCTGGAGTCACTACGTATCCTGTGAGGGCAGGAATCAAGACACGCGTAGTTCTCTGAAATACGTACACCCCGTGGAGGGATGGTCCATATACAGGGGAAGGGGACATTTTTTTTCTTAATTTTATTCCATTTGGGAGTGGTTGGGCCAGGGTAGGGGATCCCGGCATTGCTACGTATCCTCTGAAGGCAGGAATCAAGCCGTACATAGTTCTCTGAAATAAAATACACCCTGTGTAGGTATGGTCCATACACGGGGGAAGAGGGCATTTTTTAAAACTATTTTATCCATGCAGTTTAACGTCATGCGGTAAGGTCGAAGAATACACCCCGCGTAGGATTGGTCCGTACACAGAGGAAAAGGGAATTTTTAAATCTATTTTGGGGATGGATGGGCCAGGATTGGGGACCTTGGTGTCACTACGTATCCTGTACAGTGCATGAATCAAGCTACATGTAGTTCTCTGAGATCCGTGCAGTTTAACTTCATGCGTTAAGGATGAGATAATCTTTGTTTAGGGTCATAGAGTATGGACCATTAAGTGCTTGGTATTTTAATTTCATGCATCTCGGACGATAACCTCTTTTAGTTATGCCGATGAGGACGGGATACTCTTTGTTTAGGGTCATAGAGCTTAGACCGTTGAGTACTTAGTTGTTTAACGTCCTGCAACTCGGATGATAACTGCCTTTAGTGATGCCAATGAGGACGAGATTCTCTTAGTTTAGGGTCATAGATCTTGGACCATTGAGTGCTTGGCAGTTTAACGTCTTGCAGCTCAGACGACAACTACTTTTAGATATGCCTGTGAGGATTGGATACTCTTAGTTTAGGGTCATAGAGATTGGACCATTGAGTGATTTCCAGTTTAACGTCCTGCAGCTCAGACAAGAGATCCGTGCAGTTTAACATCATGCGGTAAGGACGAGATACTCTTAGTTTAGGGTCATAGATTTTGGACTGTTGAGTGCTTGGCAGTTTAACGTCATGCAACTTGGACGAGAGATCCGTTTAGTTTAACGTCATGCGGTAAGGACAAGATACTCTTAGTTTAGGGTCATAGAGTTTGGACCATTGGGTGCTAGGTAGTTTAACGTCATGCAGCTCAGACGATAACAATTTTTAGTTATTATACAAAATACTATTTCAGAATTCTTGCATTTGTTGGAGAGGTGGTGAACTGCCCATCCATAGAGATCTGGGCATATGCTCTGTTGGTGTAGACCTTGTGAATAACATATGGTCCCTCCCACTTGGGATCTAGCTTTGGAGGTTTCTTTCCGGGTATCATTGGGGTCCGGAGGACCAGCACCCATTCTGCTTCCAAGAAAGACCGAAGACAGACCTTTTTATTGAAGGATTATGCAATCTGGTTCTAGTATACTTCCAGATGGTGCAAAGTGTGCAATTTTTTCTCATCTAGCTATTCCAATTCACCTAACCACTTTTCTTATTGCTCATAGTTGGATAACTGATCACAAATGGAAACCTGGAGAGAGGGTAATTGGAGTTCAATGGGCATGACCGCTTCTGTTCCGTATACTAATGAGTACGGAGTAGCCTGAGTAGCGGTGTAGATTGTGGTTCGATAAGCCCACAATGCATGGAGGAGTTTATCTGGCCATGACTTCTTGTATTTGACCACCATTTTTGGAGAATGTTGGACATGGTCTTGTTTAAAGCCTCTATCTGTCTGTTGGCCGCTGCATGGTAGCGAGATGAGTGGTTAGCCTTGATACCATACTCTTGGTATAGTTTCTCCAATTCATCAAGGAAGAAGTTGGTGCCGTTATCTGTCATTATGGTATGAGGGACACCAATTCTGGTGATGATATTGGTTTTTACAAAGCTGACAATGCTTCTTTCCCCGACTTACTTAAGGGGTACAGCTTCTTCCCATTTGGAAAAGAAGTCGGTTTCCGTGAGGATATACTTTAGCTATTTGGATATGGTGGGAGGATATGGTCCCATGATGTCCATTACCTAGATAGAAAATGGCCAGGAGTACATAGACTGATGAAGTAACTCCATGGGTTGGTGTATGAAGTTGGCATGAATTTGGGAAGAGTGGCATTTTGTGGTAAAGCGCTCGCAATCTCGTGCCACTATTGGCCAATAGTGCCCAAGTCTTCGAAACTGATGAGAAATATTGGACCCCGGCTGATGTTCCCCACATACTCCGGCATGTACCTCAGTCATGATGACAACAATTTCTTCTCCATAAATGCATTTGAGGAGGATTCTATCGAGGCCTCGTTTGTAGAGGACCTCTTGCTGACCCGCACTACCATATGGGAAAAAGTTGATTGCCCTTCTCTGTATTTGCTCTCCTTCAGCCCTGTCTAATGGAAGTTCTCCCCATTGAAAGTAGTTTTCAATGGGGGTTATCCAGCCGGTGGTAGGAGAATATGGATCTGGGACAGGACTTACTTCGTTGATCTCTTCCGTCTTGGCCTGAACAATCAGTAAGACCATTCGGAGGTGAGCAATACTGATGACCGTTTCATCCTGGTCTTGGTCGGCTATGGCTATGGACGCATTGGCTAATGGATCGGCCTAGGCATTTTGAGACTGGGGAATATAGGTCAATGTCAGTTCTGTGGAGAATTCCGCCATTAACCCCCGTACATGGTCAAATAGGGGAATCAACACTTTTTTTGATAGCATAGTCACCATTGACTTGCTTGATGACCAGTTCCGAGTCACCTTTGAACTTAAGTTGATGTACTTGTGCTTAGAGTGTGAGATCCAGGCCTGCAATGAGGGATTGATATTCCGCTTCATTGTTCGTACATCCTTCTGACAGGAGGAAGGAATATGGAAAAACTGCCTTTTTTGGGGACATGAGTATTATCCCCAAGCCCACCTTGTTAAATTTGGGATCATCCTTCCTCTTCCTGGTTGGGCTTCGAGATGAACCATCGAACTACATTTATGATGCTGGGAACTCCTCTTGAACCACAAAGATGTCTTCATTGGGTACCTTAATGTCTGGTACGGTGGTCCCTGTTGAAGGATGCTCTGCCAGAAAATCTGCTAATTCCTGGCCTTTGATGGCCTTCTGAGGCACAAACCAGATGTCGAACTGCTGTAGTATGACTGCCCTTCGGGATAGGTTCTCGGTCAGCATCAGGTGGCTGAGGATGTACTTGAGTGGGTTATTACGCGAGACCAAGTGGACTTCATGATGATGAAGATAATGTCGTAACTTTTGAACTATGAATACTAGGGCCAAAAAACTCTTCTCGATGTTTGAGTACTGAGTTTCATCCTCAATCATGGTTTGGCTGAGGTAGAAGAGACTGTTTTCACTACCGACATCATTTTTCTGCATGAGGAAGGCTCCCAATGACCGCTCTAGTGCCGTCACGTATAGGATGAGGGGTATTACTTCAACAGGGGGCATGAGCACCAACGAGATTAAGAGATACTTATTTAGGCTATTGAACGCCTCTTGGAAGTCATCTGTCCATTGGTACGTGACTCCCTTCTTCATTAACCTGGTAAAAGGAAAACATTTGCCTGCCATGTTGGCTATGAATCACCTGATGTAGGCCAAGTGCCCTTAGAATTCTCTCAACTCAGTGAGATTGCAGGGGGGTGGCAGGCCGAGGATAGCCTTTATATTTTCAGGGTCGACTTCGATGCCACAATGGCGTACGATGAAGCCAAGAAATTTCCCTGAGGTAACCCCGAAGGCACACTTCAAGGCATTCATCCTCAGACCATTCTACCAAAGTTTGTTGAAGACGGTCTCAAGATCTGACAGGTGATCTGAGCCTTGTATGGACTTAACCACCAAGTCATCTATGTAGCATTAAACGAATCTCTCCACGAATGGTTTAAAGATACGATCCATGGCGCGTTGATATGTGGAGCCAACATTCTTGAGACCAACATGCATGACACAGTAACAATATATCCCTTGAAGGGACCTAAATGAAGTGGCTTCTTTATCTTCTCAGGCCATCTTGATTTAATTATACCCAGAATAGCCATCCATGAAGGATAGAGCCTTGTACTCGGCCGTTGCATCGATTAATAACTCGGTGACCGGGACCGGGAAATCATCTTTTGGGAAATTCCGATTGAGGTCTCTGAAATCAATGAAAACGTGGATTTGTACGTTCTTTTTCTTGATGGGGACGATGTTGGCCAACCAGATGGGGTACTGAACCTCTAGAATGAATCCTGATTTAATGAGCTTATCGACATCCGCCTCAATTTTGGAATCATGCGAGGGGTGTGTCCTTCTGGCGGCCTGTTTATAGCCCAGGTGGTCATCTGGAAGACCTAATCAGTGCGTTGCCACTTTGGAATCGAGTCCCGACATTTCTGTGTAGTTCTAGGAAATGACATACCAATGTTGCCTCAAGAAAGTGGTATATACCTCGTGCTCCTCGGGGGATATCGCTGTACTAACAAGAGTGGGCCTCTGGTCTTCATCGGTACCCAGGTTTATTTCCCTGAGCTCGTCCACAGTGGTGGAGATACCTTCCTAAAATGCGGGAGGTGCATCCCTAAGAACATCCTCCTCATCTTCTCCGAAGTCGTCTTCTTCTTGATCCGACGAGGGGATTGTTTCCGGCCCAGGGTCTCAGGGGTTTGAGGGAGAGGCATCGTGGGCATACCCACTCCAGTATTCGTCCCTAGAGTTTGGGTTGGCAGATGTTCCCACATTGTCAAACATGGCTGTTATGGCTGAAGTCATGAAGACAGCTGAGCGTGTGTCCGAACTTGAATCCATTATCTCAACGTGGTTGATGGGCAGTATGTAGTCTCTTCCAAGCTGTCTGAGGGGGTCGTCAGGAACCATTTCCAGACCATTAGGAGTGGGGACCTAGTCGATACCATCGGTTAAAGGTTTCTCCCTCTTTTGCTCATAAAACTTGGCGTCAATGTAGTTTGACTCAGAGATCCCAAAAGGGGCCTTGTCGGCGTGAAATGTCCCACTCCACCCATTGATGCAGTACTTAATACACTGGTGGTAGGATGAAGGAACGACCATGTGCTTATGGATCCACGACCTTCCCAGCAAGGCATTGAATGCTGTGTTTTGTCGAACCACCAAGAATTCTGAATAGGCCATAAGGTCACCAAAATGGGTCTTTAGCTTAATTTGTCCCATTGGCTTCTGCTCACTCTTGTCGTAACCCAGCAGAGTTGTGGCCGAGGGTATTAAATCATTCTCACTGAAGCCCGACTTACGGAGTGTCCATAGGGGAAGGAGGTTAACTCTAGAGCCATTATCAATAAATACTTTGTGGATCTCAACATCATCTAGTGTTCCAGACACATATAATGGTTTGATGTGTCCATGCATGATGGCATATTCATCTAGATAGGTGGAGGAAATCACTGAATTGCATTCAGCTGAGCCAATCTCCATCTGGTAAATCTCGGCAGCAGCTACCTCTGCTTGAAACTCCTGGGGGATATGTAAGGCTTCTATAAGTGACTCCTTGAGGTCGGCTAACAAACCCAGGGCATCCAGGATCGACAGTTTGGCTGGTACTGATGCCAGCTACTTACGGATGTCGTATTTCTGTTCCAGCGGTCGACGCTTCTCCATCGGTAGGAGAGTTTTAGCGGGCAACTTGGGAGTTGGAATACGTGATGAGGAGGGACTGAGTGTGGGGTCAGATGCTGATGATGTCCCCAAGTTCTGGGGACTCGGCCCGGCCGATCTGTTCGTGTGCACTAGGTGGCTAGACCCTTGTTCCTCCTCTGATGGGTACCGCAGAATGATGGGGTAGAGTGGCCTCTTGTGGAGGTGGAGGGATGTTCTTTCTTCTTCTGATTCCGTTGAAGGGATTTCCCACGGGTTTCTTCAATATTAATGGTTCGGGCCGAGTTCCAACAGTAGGGTTGGTTTCGTCCACGACTGCGCCTTCCCTGATATCCCCTGCCTTTGTAATTCCTCATCCCGGCTCCTCGTATTGGGAGCTCAAGTTCATAACCATACCCTTCATCAGGGAATGATTCCATAAGATGGATGACGTTGATGGAACCAATGATTGGTTCTTCATCTTCTGACAGGTCAACCTGCTTGGTTGTCCCCGATGGTGCCGTTTGGTGGGTCGGTGCCCGTGGCGCCAAATTCGAGGGCATTAAATCTGACAGCGTCAGGGCTAACTTTGGCCTCATCACTGACTGTTCCTCTTGCGCTTGTCTCCTCCTTCTATGCTTATTCTTAGATGACCGGCTCGTAGAGGGCTGAGAGGTCGATATTTTCGGTTTTTCAATGTCAGGGGCTGTTGGCGGCAACACTGGATGCTATAGTTGAGCTTGGAGTATGCCCTGGGCTTGATTGATAGTCTTCCAAGTCATCCAGTTATTGAATTTATACCCCTTATTTCTGTTGACTTCCTGCCACCCCTCCCCTTCATCGAATCCAGTGGTAGAAATATATGTCACATGTGATGGGGGTGGTCCCAGCTTGACTTGACCGGAGTCTACCATCCTTTGCAGGAGGTCCTTGAAAAAGAATCATTTATGAATATTGTTCCCCAACATTCAATGGTAGGGATAGTAATCTATCCTATCATCGCGGCCGACTTCTTCGTGTTTCCTCGGCTCTGGGAGGCGGAGCAAGTTGCAATTCATGGAGGTGATGAAGTATCCGCGGACTTGGTCCTCTCAGAACGAGTATACTTTATGTCTTCGTTCCTCAAACTGGTTCCGCTTCGCCCCTTTCTGATCGTCCTGCCTGGGCGGAGGCAGCCACTGATATACATGGTCCCCTTGACGTTTTGGTGGAGGCCTGAGTGGTGGAGCAGGCATAGGGGATGGCATGAGCATGACAGAGGATGCTTCAGCTCTGGCTGCTCTCTTTGCAGGAGCCTTCGAGGCTATCCGGGACATCAAATTGGTCCGCTCTAGGGAGTACTCAATTCTCTGGGCAATGGCTGAGAGATGGTGGAAGCCAGTGGTGTACTCCACTAGTTTGAGTGGAGTTTGTAGCTCATCTCGAAGATTTTCTATGCATATGGTGAGCAATTCATCTTGAGGCATTGTCCTGTTCAGAGAGTTTGTCAGACCATTCAATCTGGAAATGAAATCTGAGACCCTCTCGTTCTCACTCTGCTTGCAGTTCATGAGGTCACTGACCGTTGTTCTGGGCAATGTCAAGCTGAAGTGAAAGAGGAACTGTTGCCGAAGGTCTTCCAAGATTTTTATTGACTGGGCTGGTAGAATCGTATACCAGACAAAGGCGGATCCTTTCAAGGTCTGTACGAATCATCTGAGTTCCACTACTTCTTTTTGTTCTGTAGTTCCCATCATAGGGTCGCAATAAGACGCATAGTGAATCAAATGCTATTCCAGATCACCTGATCCATTGAAAATAGGGAACACAGGGCTCCCAAAATTGGGTGTAGGTGACGTGTTTCTCACCCAATCCGGGTAAGGTATCCGCTTTGGATATATCAGAGCACATCGACCATCCATTGCTTCCAATTGAGCTATTAGTGCCTCGATGGTGTTGGTGAGACCTTGGTTTAAATCCTGTTAGGCCCGGTCCTGGGCAGGTGTAGCCCGAGGCATTGCTTGAGGATCCATCTCGGTTGGCACCTGGGGTGCATGTGCCGTTTGTGACACCTTCAGAGGGTTCAGGAGTACTCGCTCCAGTTGCATTCTGAGTGGAGGGAAGTCTTGGTATTCATCCGGGTCCACATTTTAGGTAGTTGGACGGGCCGAGCACCTCGTTGGGCAGGATCCCTGACCGCGATTCGTTTGCCGGGTCAAACCTTGGTCTTTGAGGTGCACTTACTGGGAGTGCCTGATGTGTCTCTGCTTGGGACGTGCTTTCAATAATACGGTTCCTCTGGAGTAGCTCGACGTTAAGTCACCTCAATTCTTTCATTTCATCTTCCTGTCGATTGAATCTATCTTCGAGCATAAGTGGCTCGTTTTTACCGAGAGAAGGAGGAGGGTTTAGGGAAACTGGTCAATTATTCTTATCCTTATTGGAAGCTCACAGGGTCAGTAGAGAAAGGTTAGCTGAAGGGGTGGCCAAATTTAGAGAGGCCCTTTGGTTCCATTTGTGCACACGTGGTGGTTTGTTGTGAGTCACAGCCTGACCAGAACCGTCATCTCCCGATCCATCTGGATTTGCATCATCTTCGGTACTACCCGTGGGGTTAGCCACTATGGCATTGATGGATGCATATTGTGTGGCGGAGAAGATATCATTTTCCAAATAGGAATAAGATCTCCCAAGTCTTTTACCGATCTTCCCTCTTCTGTACTGGGATTTCTTTCAGGATCCTTGACAAAGGGCGGCGTAGAGAGTCATTTGATGCGACCTTGTGGTACGCCTCACTCCTGAAGGGGGTGATGATTCAAATGACAGGATAGGGAAGGAAACTCCTCTTATGACTATCCTCCCTAGATGAGAGAATACTGATTCTCGTGGGGGAGGTTGTTGTTGAGGAGGTAATAATGCCACTATCCCTGAGGGCTGGGGTTGGCTCCGTTCCTTGGACGTTGAGTCTCTTCCCATTTTTATTGGTCTTATGGGGACATTTGTTTTTAAAAATTCCCCCAGCCTTGTAGGCTGGGGTTGACCCTGGATTGCGGCGGTGGCTGCTGCTATCCCTACCTGCCTAATCTTGCGTGCCCCCATTCGGAGGTGAACCGGGTTTGGTGTTGAGTTCTTCTATGAATCAATACCTTATGGGGAGGCAGGAAATGACCGCTGATTGGTCTCTGTTAGGCGAGAGGCCTGTTGTATGCTCTTAGTGTCCTGATTCAGGAGTTATTGAATGGATTGTTCCCGTCGGGCCTGATGCTTCTGGGATGTAATCAATGCCTATCTCTATTGGGTGTGTTGCCTTTCGTGAACATGGAGACCACTAGATTGTTGTCTTGACGTGATGATGTTGCAAGACACCATACCGAATGGGTTCTTCTGGGAGGGGATTGGAGTAAAATGCAGAGCTCCATGTTCTCCCCATCCCCTGATAAGGACTCCCGTTGGGGCATTATTGATGAGGTGGCGCAACTGGTTCAGCGCACAGAGGCATGTTATCTCCATGTTTCCTTTACGCCTCTCAGGTTTCTGTTGCCATTCCGATGTAAGAGCTTCCAGGTTGATGTGACACTGGAGATCTCCTATTGTATTGACATGGTCAACATACCTGTCATAGGGTAGCAAGCATGATTTTAGTCGGCGGAGGGTTGTCCATATATTATTGTGGATGCCGTGCACACATTCCTTCAACAAATATCTGGGTATGTCGAACTGAGAGGTGGCCATGGGCCAAAAAATAACTGATATATCATCCCTGGCCAGTCGTTTCCTCAGGTGCAACATTTCGGCATACTCCTCCACTAGTGATTCCTCTACCTGGTCAGCCCAACTAAGATGCTCACTGTCAGTGTGGTTGGAGGCAATGGGACTGGTAGGTATTGAATTATCATGCAGGTGATTCCGGGGTGGTTCCGAAGATGAACGTGGCCCCAGAACATCTCCCAGTTGAAGAAGGGTGTTGTTAGCAATTGACTGGGAATCTGACATGCTCGATCCCGTCCTTCTTAGTGCCTCAGCATATGAGGGATTTTCTGTTCTTGATTCAGCAGAGGGAGGAACTTCCTGTCGATATGATATGTCATTGCAGGGAGGAACTTCTCAATGGCGGTCGTAATGGCGAGGACTACCATTACTTCTTGGTGCCTCACTGGATAGAGGACTTTTGCAGTGTATAACTTGGGGAGGGCCTCCAAGGCATGTCGCAGCAAGGGGAGGACCTTCTGGTTGCGTAGTGTTGTTACGGGGAGGGCCTTCTCAACAACCTCCATCATGGTGAGGATGACCATCAGGGTTTGACGTTCGATGTGTATCCTGGGGAGGACCATCAAGACACATTGCGACAAGGGGAGGACCTTCTTGTTGTTTGGGGCCACTGCGGGGAGGACCTTCGCAATGGAGGCTGTGGTGGTGAGGACTAGCATCACAGCTGTTGTAATGGCGAGGACTACCATTACAGTTTCCGCATGGAGAATATCTATGGGGTAAAACCTGGGGAGGGCCTTCATAATGTACCAAAACAAGGGGAGGGCCTTCTCTTTGCTTGACGTCTCTATGGGGGAGGACCTCCATTATCAGGGTGGTGAGGACAAACACCGTGATCTAATGCCCGACTGTGTGGAGTGTCATTGCAACGTAACCCCTGAGGAGGACCTTCAGGGCAGGCCACGACAAGGGGAGGACCTTCTTGTCATGATGAGAGGTTACTGCGGGGAGGGCCTCCACAGTTGTGACTATGATAGAGAGGACTATTATCATAATTTGTGGTTGCACTGCATGGAGAATGTTTGCATCGTATACCCCAGGGAGGACCTTCAGGGTGTGATGCAACAAATGAAGGGCCTTCTTGTTGCTCGATCTTATGGTCATGTGGAGGGTTTCCGTGATTCAAATCAAAATAGGAGCTCTTGTGATCCATTGTTATATGCCCATGGGGGAGGCCCCCATGGGTGCTCTGGGGAGGACCTTCAGAGTTGTTGGTAGTAACACTACAGGGAGGACCTTCACAACAACTACTGATGCTCCCATAATATGGTAATGGGTGGGAATGGTTATGATCCATAGATATGTGTTTAGCGGCGTTGGGAACCCCATCTTCCAGCACAGTGGAGTCATGAACCATCTGTTTATTTTCCGGCTGCTTTCGGCGCGTTCGGGGCGCCTTCTTGCATGTAGCAGGGACCGTCTTCTATTGAAAAAAACCTTCACCTTTGGGTCCCTGTCTAATTGAGTCACATGATGCTGATGGGATATTCCGACGAACATCTCGACTTTTAACAGGGATATATGCCTGCTCTGGAGCATCCACCATGATGGAAGGGTGTCCCCCGGTTGGAACGAGTAAATTTGCTCGATCTGGTTTCCCTTCCGTCACGGAATATAGTCGGCGAACCTCTTGGGTGGAATCAGGAATAAATATCTACTCCAAGGTGGCTATCTTATCTCTTAGATGAGTCACCTCAATTGGGGAGATGGGCTCACGGGCCCGAGTCCTTGCTGTTACCGCTGATTCAATTGCACTCTGGAAAGTCCAGAAGATATGATCTGGGATCGATACCTGCTCCTCCATCATCGCCAGGATATGCAAAGAGACATCTTTGGCTGGAATGAGTATGAAGGCCCATTCCTATATCGAAGTCGGAATATCCTGCTCCGGTCCTCCGATGGTCAGTGGGTACTGACAATTCTCCCGTGTTGGGGCAGGTGAACGAATCTTCCCCTGGGTTGGGATATGCCGATTTATCTCTCCATTTTCCGCCACATCAGGATGGAAGACTTTACTTGAATCCGCAGGGTGCTGGCCCTGCATATGTTGGTTTCCCACTATATCGAGTCGGTGTCCTTTATTGGTGGGGAGATGTTCCCACCTATTAATTACTGCCACATCTGGATGGAGGGCTTTATTGATCGCCACCACATCGGGATAGTAGGCATTAAGAGCATCTGTTAGGAGCTGGTCTTACAGGTGCTGGGTCGCCACCACATCAGGTTGGTGGGCTTCACGACCCTAGGTAGGGAGAGGTGCTTGCCGGGTAGGTGTCATCCTATGTGAGCGACGAGCTTGATGGAGCTCGGAGGGGATGCGTGCCTGCTCGTATGATGCCTCTATGTCCGGATGGTGGGCCACCATGTCTAGATGGCAGGATTTGGAGGAGAGAACATGTGTATGTGCCTGTTCGTGATGCGTCTCCATGACTAGGCGGTAGAGCTCCTCCTCAGGGACAAGGGTAATGACTGTTCCCCGGCTGTAAGTTTGCTGCCCTCATCGGGCGGTCTGAGGGGCCGGAGCTCAGGGAGCATGGGCCTAGATCCTAGGGGCTACATCTTCCTGAGCATGAGGATGTTCAGTCGCGGCGTAACTGCGATGACGTCTGCCGGCAGGGGCCTTGGAGAAGAACCCCCATTCGGAGGGGATGAAGTCCTCAGCGTCGAACTCATCCGCCTCCCTAAGATAAGGGAGGTGCGCATTGTACCGTTCTTGGGATAGACTCCCGAAATGGTTGGAGAAAACAATAGGGGCCATCTAGATCTGCCTTTGCTGCTGCTGCTGGGTAGGCGACCGGAGAGTCCTGGCGGATTGGAGGGCCTGCATGGATGCCTCCACCATAGGGAGAGTAACATTCACGTGGAACTTTCGGATCAATGCATCTGAGACCCATCGTTGAAGATACTGGGTAGGTGATGGGGTCCTCTGTTGGTGAGGAAGTCCTATCATTGCGTAGGTGGAAGCACACACCTGTGAGTTCCTTCAGGACACCATTGGATTGAAGGGAGTTCTGTGTGGTACCTCTAAAACATTTTAACAAATACAAACAGAAAACCCATAAAAGCAGAATCTCATGATCCCATGCATAATTAACGACATTTCTTGGCCCTCCTTGTGAGTATAAAGGGGGTACGGTGTGGGATGAGGTTAAATCCGTCATGCATGTTTGAAGACTCACATCAAGTTCACCATTTTTTGTCTCAGGTCAGTTCTGAAATGCCCAACGGTTCCATATCCGATGACACGTGGAACTGCTTTCCAAAGGAAGGCGTTAACTGGGAAATTTGACCGGCGACACTTAATAACTTACATTGGTTGATAGGATGGGAATTAGGGCTCATCGTACCCTTTTGGGGGGAATTATTTCCTATTCTAGGACTCTCTTATAGATTTAAGATGTATTCATATGTTCGCGAATCTTTAGTTTATACCCAAGAATAGTATCCACAGATTAATCCTGGTTGGAAATGGTCAGCTAAACCCATGGGTTCAGAATCATTTATGCCCAAGGTTTACCATCCCTCGCTGGATTAATGACCCCGAGGAGTCTGGACTCACTGAGGCGGCACTAGGAGTGGGGCGGTGAACCGATGTGAAGACAGTCAGATCGACTGGTTGTTGGGATTGAACCTGAGGGAGGCTTCTTATGTACCCTGCCTAGGAGACAGGGATCATAGGCTACGTAGTTCGAATTGGAGTGGGTCTTATGCTCTAAGGCAGCCCATGGTAATGGATTGGGGCTTACACTCTGAGGATGCCCATAGTAACAGATTGGGTCTTAAACTCTGAAGAGGCCCCTAGTAAGGATTGGGGATTACACTCTGAGGAGGCCCATAGTAACGGATTGGGGCTAACAATCTGAGGAGGCCCATAGTAATGGATTGGGGCTTACACTCTGAGGAGGCCCATGGTGTGGACTGGGGCTTACACTCTGAGGAGGCCCATAAGAGGATGTCATGGTCAATGCCTACTCTAAGCCCACGTGAGTCATGCTCGGTGTGAGAAACAAGAGGCAGTAGGGACCAGACGATCACGTCGCGAAAGGTGCGTCCATGGGAAGTGGAGTTGGGCTTATGCATAGTAGCGGCCCATAGGGTCGGGGCTTACTCCGAGATGGAATCCCATGGAGACAAAGCGCAGCAGGCGAGGGGCTTGGACCCAAAGAAGGACAAAGCATCACCCTTCCCACTACACCCTTCCTTAGGCATGACCATGGGGAAGTACAGTGGGGCTTGGGGGCTTCCTTCTGATGGGTATCCCCCCACGCCATGCAGAGGGGAGAAGTTCCCCGGTCCTAAAAAGTGGAGGGTAAGAAAGGGGGATCCCGAGCTCAGATTCCACATTACCGTGGGAATGTAAACCCATGAATGTTTCGGAAATCCACTCAAGGGATGGAGAAACCCCTTATCCCCTGTTTACCGTGGGTTTGTGAACTCAAAACGGTGCACTGATGCGCCTGAAGGTTACATCACACGAGTCCAGTGGCTCCGGTGGAGGCCTCGGCTCGGGGCCGATGAATGGGCCGATGAGGGAACTGTGGAGGATCATGCTAGATTGGTAGGATTTTATCTGGCTTAGGGAATTGGAACATCGAAGGATTTGGCGAGCCACATGGGTGTATGAGGAGTGGCACCCTTCGCATAGGGAGGTACTATGCAGCTGGAGAGGCTGTCCATGAACCAGGGTGGTCCACACACTTATGGGAATCACAGGAACCAGGGTGGTTCGCGGCTTGGTGGGAATCCCGTGAACCAGGGTGGTTCATGGCTCCAGGTTTGGCCCACCTACCAGGTTGGTACGCGGAGGTATCCATGCGGGAAGCGACAGACAAGGGAGATGCCGGTCAGGGGTTCTTCGGTCAGGGCTTCACCCAAGTAGAAGGGTGCTACGCGGTGCGACGGATTGGAAAAGGGGAATAGACTCCCTGGTCTGCAGGGAGTACATTCGTGGAGGGGCCATGATTCATGGTTTGTTTTTCTTTGTTATTTTAAGTTCGCGGTTCACCAAGTTATTATGTGTTTTTGGTTCCTTATTAATTCTCTTCTAGCTTCATACATGTCCTGGTTCACGAACTGGAACTTCGCTATTTTCGAAATCCTAAGCTCCTTCCTTCGAAATCCTTCCACCCAAATCTGGTCGATCTCCTCGAATCCTCCTTTCCTCTTCCCCTTCGGTCCCCTTTTATAGAGTGGGGAAAGAGATGTATCTGTGGTCATGCAGAACCTTTTGCAGAAGCCCATGACCGGAAACCTGGTTTATGAATGACTTGGTCAATTCGCAACTCGCAGGGGGCATTGAACACATCTCCCCCGCAAACCAAATCAGCCTCGGGGAGTGCTTCACGGCCGCACAGGGTTCCGCCTCCATTCCCCGAATGACAGTGGATGCGGTCCGATCCAGTCGAAGCGGTATGCGGCCGGGTCGGTTCGTGGCGGTGGACCGGTTTGGGGCCCATCCTACTTCACGCCCGCAGAGGATCTCCGCCTCCATTCCGCGAACAACAACGGTCCGCGGAGGGGGTGCTTCGCAGAATCGGCTGCGTTCTTTCATCATTGGACCGGTCTACGGACCGGTTCAACTTATGCCATCATTTGAGTATTCTCCAAACTTTTCCACAATTCTTTGTGGGGATATTGGGGAAAATATCCCTTTGATTAAAGGGGATTATCATTCTCCTTTGAGGATTTTTCAGGACCCTACAATGTTTTATGAGTAAAAAGTATGATTTCATTAATTTTTATGTATTCATGGAATAATGTTTTCTTTCCTTATTTTATATCTATTAATAATCTTTTTATGCTCATAGCAATTTTTTTAATATTTTTCAAAGGTAATAATAAAGGGTATGTGAATGGATGAAGTGAATAAGTTTTTATTAAGAAACTAATTCTAGCATTTTAAGGAGTTTTTTTGTTAAAAAAATTGGATAGAGTAGATGTTTCTAATTTTTAATATTTGAGATGTAATGTAATGGTTATGGCCTAATTCTATAAAAATATAATCCTAAAAATATCCTCATTGTGAAAGAATGAAAATTCTTGATCAAAAATAAATATTATGTAATGATTAGGGTTGGGGCCTTATAGTTGGTATCAGTGGTCAGTTTAGAAAAATTTAGAGGTTAGGGTCTTATTTAAGAATAAGTGACATGCTTTTTGAAATAAAGTTATTAGAATATTAGAAATAAAAGTAGTTATTTTTGATAAATTTAATGTGTTTAAGATTACAGGAATAAGTATATCTTATTGTTTAACCTCCTCATAATATTTTATATGATGATTTTACTGATATACTCACACTGGACTTTTTTGTTTTTGTAAATGGATGGATCAAGAAGGTGCCAAAGTTACAATGGATGTGAAGGAAATTGTGGTGGTTTTATGAATAAGAAACCAAATGAAATTGGAGCTTAAATGATAACTCTTGTGGTTATTCTTAAAAAACTATCTGGAATCATGATTGACCACATCAAACTTGGTGATTGTTCTAAGGCTTCATATATGAGAGAAAAGAATCCCTATGGAATTTCAGGTTTAATAATAAATTTAAGTATATTCACCAATATATGTGTCATGGATGTGGAAAGAAACACCTATAAAAATGTTTCAAAGGGACTGGAAGATGTTATAGTTGTTGTAATGATGGTCAAAATGCAATAACCTATCTTGAAAAAAATCAAGGGTTCAGTTGACTCCAGGAAAGAGAAAAACGTTATTTCTGAGTTATCAATTGAATGTTTTAAAAATGGATAGTATGGTAGTTTTGAAGATAAATTCTTGACATAGAAGGTTCTAGAATGAGATCAGAAAGACCCAAAAATATATATGTTCACAAATACCTAATGTTATTCCAATTGGACATGAGGAAACTGAAAATAACATATGAAATATTTTTATTATTAATTGTCTCATGTTTTGAAATTATTGAATCTTAGGACATGATTCATGATTTTGATTTTAGGAAAAAATTATTATGAAAGATGTTGAAAAAACAAAGACAAGGGATCCTGAAGATTTTTCGATCATTAAAATGACTACAATTTATAAATTCATGTGTTATGTTAGATCTATGGGGGATTAAATGTTTATTACTATTAATTATCTTTTGTTGATTGGATTACTTTTGAAGACTTTTCTATAGTATGTGTAACACTGATGTTTATTACGTGAAAATGCTATTTGAGGAAAATTTACCTTTTATTTTGGTGGATATAATTATAAATAATCTTTAGGTTTTATATTATACTTGATTTTGAGGTAATTATGGTTTATTACATTTTGAGATGAAAAGTTAATGAAATGAGATAAACATGAGGTTAAATTTTGTTGTGGTTATTTTTAACGATTTTATATCATTTTAGGAATGTTTTAAGAATTATATATTTTCATAAAAAGGACAACTGACAAGAAGGGTGGCAACCCGTGACGTCGGACAAGGCCATGCGAATCGAACACACAACCGAAGTGCGATAAGGCTTTATCAACTACCACTAGAATACGTGAAGTCTATGGTTAGTATCACTTATTATTTTCAGTTAAATGATTTTATGGATCAAGAATAAGTTTATTTTTTGGAGGATCTGTTTTATTAAATAGATATTATTATTAAAGAAAATTAATTTAGTGATTTAGTGATAAATGTTTTTGTGGAAGACATCTGCTCTTTTGGGAACACTACATACCTATGGAAAATAGAATACTATGGGATTTCATTTTAGAAGTAATGGTTGAATTTTATATTTAAATAATATAGGTTTTATTGTGGACATATAACTATTTGTGTTATTTTTTGAAATGATTAACCTATCATGGAGAATACATGATTAGGTTAGATGCTTTTAATTATGAGACATTAAGAGTAGTTGATGTTTTTTGAAGATAAATGTTAATATTTATCATGTAAGTCTATGTGATAATATTGTTCTAAATTTTGGTTTTCAATGTTAGTTTGGATTATCTTGAGTAATTTTAGGAAAATTGTTTATTGAATGGTCTATGTTGATCATTGGGTATTATTTGTTGAATTATGGATATTACGAGTAGTATTTTTTAAGGATTATTATTTTTGGGTATTATATGATCTTGTACTAACTATTTTGGTTTTGGATAATGTCTGAAGACTTGGGAAATATATAGTCCATATTTTTTGAACTACGTGAATTACTATAAGTTTATTATACCGCTTTAGGTGTGATCAATCATCTTTAATTCTCATTGTTTTTAGAAAAGTTGAGTTTGTGGTAGATATTTATTAATGGATGAAACTATATATGGAAAGTATGTATGTTTCTCTATGTTTTTAGTCAAGATCATAAATAAATTCCTCAAATTTATGAAAAGGAAATTAAATAAACATTTCCTATTTACTTTTCCTTATGGGAAATCATAAAACATTTAACCCATCACAAGATTATGGTTTTCTAGTTTTTAACTTTCTCGTAATCATATTTTCTATCAATCTCCATCAGAACACGATGGTTAGTTTCTATTTCATATCCATGTTTCCCTATATGTAATCCTAGTATGTGTTATCTCAGAGGAACTTTGTACATATATTTATTTCTTTTAATGTGATATTTTTATTTACTCTTTTTCAGGTGTGGGATTTCAATAAGGTTTCTAAGCCCAATTTTAAAATTACGAGGACACAATTTCCAAAAGTGTGGAATGATTTAACAAACCATGTATTTATAGAAGAATATATTTTCATATCTATTAATATTTTTAATGTAATATTTTTAATGGGGACACTATGTGTGATAGCGTACTTGAGACACAACAACGAGTTTCATCGAAATCTTACGTTTCAGACAACACTGAGTTATACCGAAAAATAATACAACGGTAATATTAATATTTTAAATGGTTGTTAACACCTAGCTATTTTATTGGTGTAAATTAATATAACTATGTAAAATATTATTACACATGTTTTTTAAATGGTTTTACAATTATCCAATAAATTTAAGTGGCATAAAAAGAGAATGAGTCCAATTTTAATTATAAAATTCTATAATAATTTTAAAAGCTCATTTTACCAACTTTTGATGAAGAACCATATTTAAATCCATTTTTTGTTACATATATATGTTATATTTTATAAAATAATGTTTTCCATTAGAACTGGGAAATAAAAATTTACTTTAATTATTTTTTTGATAACATTCCTTTTTCATGAATAGTGAAAAATACTAGATTTTAATTCAAAGCTACAATTTTTCAGAATTTATTTATATAGATAAATTGTCCTTTTGATTGGTTTTAAAGTTTAATTGGATTATTTTTTATCATTTAATCAAATTATGGTCATTGGAAGTAATTTAAAATTTTAATTTTATATAAACACATGTAAATCTTTTGATAGTTTTTAATTTTTAAAAACCCATTTTACCGTTTTGACAATAGGAATTAATTTTAAATTAATTTTTTCCAAATATGCATTTTGAATTTGGAAAAATGGATTCAATATTTGGAATCATATGTTCCATATTTTGTAAATTGGTACCTCTAACTTTCGTACATTATGAATAGTAACTTCGGTAATTATTTTTATTTACTATGGTTAAAGGGTAAATCAAATAAATAGTGGTAAAAATAATATTATAATAATATAAAACTACCCTAAAACGTGTCTTAATTCTATATTAAGAGATATGTACGACCATGAGCATATTTAGGACGATATTGTTGAATTTGGTAGCCACATGGGGTTGAAAGATACATTTTATAATATTTATTTTAAAAAAGGAAAATATGTCATAAACGTGTGTCTTTTGATAAAATAATTTTAATATAGGGTTATATAACTGATATATTTCACTCTCAATAGTCATTGTAAAGATAAAAGGATTTCCTACATCTTGGTATTTTGTTTATAATTTTTATATATATTATAAATAATTTTATTTATGAAAAAATGACGATGTTGTGATTTCTTTATTAATGAAAGTTTAAAATAAATGATATTATAAATATTTAATTTAATTTAATTTAATTTGATAATTTTGATGACATCCAAGAATTTTTTGGATGACATGGATATGGATGGGATGTTTTAATTCCTTTGGTATGAAGTAATAAATTATATGATGTATTCCACGAATCACGCTTGACAAAGTACGCACATGACCCATCACATGTACTCAATCTAGAGGTGGTAGCATTAGAGAATGACATATCCTGTGATGAGAAGATTGGGAAGATCTTATATCATAGAGACAAATTTATACTAAATAATGTGATTTCCCTGATCACGGTGTTTTGGTGAAACCACATATTTTAAGAAGCAACGTGGGATCTAGAGGAAGTGATGAGGAAGAGTTACCCTCATCTGTTTTAGTGCGGGAAAAAGAGATTTCAATGGAAAAAATTTGTAATGTGAGAATGTTGTAATGACCCAATCATTTATGAATAAAATTTCCTTTATTTTAATGTCTTATGGATATAGAAAACACACGAACATTTTTATTATTTGTTTTAAATGAAAATTAATTACCATTACTGTTGAAATATAGACATTGAACAATGATCACACAACTCATATAAATATAAGGTTTTTAGAAAAACCATTAGACCTGGAAAATGAAGGGATAACCTCATCTAGTTGACTCAGACCGTATGAAGATTATTTTTTTGAGCTCTTAAAAGAGGGAGTATCACTGGGGTTCACTCTTGACCATGCCCAAGCTAAGATTCAAAACATTCACTATGAACAAAATTTCTTATGTGAGATGTTCAGGTTAATAGAGATTACCATCTGGGAGATGTTATTCGAGCCACCCCAAGAGTATGTCACCATCGCACACCATAAACATAGGTCTTTTGAGGGTGTTATAAGGTGGTATGTAACAAGATATTAGTTATTCATTATTTAATCCATTTTATAAATAAAATTCATATTCCATCAATTCTTTTATAAGAATAGTCTTTCTTAAAAAACAACGAATTTGATAAATTGATTCTTTGGGTAAAAAACATACTTTTGTGAAATATATACATCACTATATTATACTATTTTTTTTTATAATATTATAAATAAAATTCTTATAAATGATTATTATATCAGTTACTTATCTATAAATGATTAGGTAATCTGTTTGATAAGAGTTATATTTTTTATATGATAAAACATAGAGATTATTTTTAAAGAATTTATTCTAAGGAATTAATGAATTTTTTAAATAATTAATATTTCAATAAAATATTTTCTATCAATTTAATTTCATTAATAATAAATTAATATATAATTTTTATTATGTTAAATGAAATTTTTATTAATGTTTGAAAGCTGTTTTCGTCAAAACCCATGAATTTCCAAAAAATGTCGGTTTTAATTTTAAAAGTTGAAATTAACATATTTAAAAAAAATTAGATTATTTTTTTTTCGAAATTAGGTCATCAAAATTATCCAATGGTGAACTTTTCATAATATTCTGAGACTGTCTATATTTTGGGTAAAACTTTTATACCATATAAGTAAAATATGTGTTTTATGACATCATAATGACACTAAAATTATGTAATAAATACCATAATGGGTATTATAGGCCCAATATATATTTTCTCATTAAAATAATGTAATTTTATATTTTATTTACTTATTTTATAAATACTTAGTGAATCCTATTAAATGTATCATATATTTTTTGATTTTAAATTCATTTCTTTAGTAATGTGACTCAACTCCACATAAGAAAGGATAATATTTTAATATGTTCGGCCATTGGACTTGTAAAATAACATTTCTGCTCTTATATAAAGAAAAACCAAGAAAAAACCATGGGATAGTTTGTGGTTTTGAATATTTATGTTTATGGATTTTGAAACCCAGGTTTGTGAAATATAAAATAATTCCCTTATCATTTCCTATATAAACCAAACCAAGATCTCACTTCTCTAAATTAAAAATCCTTGATAATGTCTCTACGCTTTCCTACTTTCTCTAGAATCCTCCCAAGGCTCCCTATGCTCCCATTAATCCCCCCTTCATCCTTTTGAAGTCAATAACCCTTGTAAGGGATCCTCACATTCATTGCCTGATTGGCCAGAATGCCTTATTCTTTAATTGATTTTTGATAACCCCCCTTTCAAAGGATGTGAAGGAACCCTTAAAAGGACCATAGTATTAGATATTACATATCCTGTAGGCTTGGAGACATTAAAGGAACTGTAGGTCTTAAAGTACAAATACTTACTATGACTACTTCAAATAACCCATCCCCAGCATTTGCATCGTGAGTAGCTCACCGCCTTTGCGTGGTTGTTGGTATAGATGTCCTATGCAGAGATGCACATTCCCAGAAACCATGGAAATTCCATACCCTCTCATTTTACAAATCTGCTAGCCCTGCTTTGGTTAATGTATCTTGCTATTGAATCTACCTCTAGAGCTGTCTCCTTGCCGAATTTGTCTCTGTAACTGCCTATCAAGTTCCCTTAAAGGACTTGAGGTGGCCCTAAGGCCTTGAGGTGGCCCAACGGCCTTGAATTGGACTAAAGACCATAAAGGGTTCCCAAAATCCTTACTGACCCAAAGTCATAGGTGTCCCGAAGTACTTAAGGACACCAAGCCCAAACCGGTGGCCTAAGGTGAATAGTTTTGGCTATAACAGTACCGAACATTACCTACTACAGTACTTCTACAATACCATATAATTATGCCTACACATGGATTCAAACATGGGTCTCGTGGATCCACTTAAAGAGACCTCACCAACTAGGTTAAGGCTCATGTGCCTCAGTTTTCATCCTTTCTCATATTTATCTAGGTTTCCATATATTGTAAAACCGTTTTATTTTAAATTATAAATAATGGGGTATGTTTTCACACCTTCCCCATACTACCCTTATTATATTTTTATGATAGGAGACCTCTTTATCTCTCATTAATCACTCCCGTTTACACCTATTACCATGAAAAAATTTAATAAGTGTTATTCCATTTCTACTCTTTCTTCATGATTATTTATTACGTTATGCCTTCTTTTTACAAATTTCACATGTTATAATATGTATTTGTATGTTCTCCTTACTTCCCATTTCTGGTCTAAATTATGATAGTCCTATTTTTCTCTCATCAAACCATTTTATGAATCCGCATGTGATGCAATTATGCAGCCAAAATTTTACTGCAATGTTTTATGCCAAAATCAATGTATTGAATTTATATATCAAGGATATTAAACTTTATTAATATATACTTATTTATTGAAGACTTTTATATATGTATTACACATTCCCTTATCGTGTAATAAATGATGATGTTGAATAAATCCATGTTTTAAGGTCTATGTGAAAAACTTAAGTATGAGATTAAAATGATTATAAAGGGTGTACCCTAATAGAACCTCATTGCATTGGGTAATATTTAGTATCATGATACATCATGTTGGGACAATGTTTTACATAATTCCTTTTAGGACATTTGTACACCATGTTAGGATAGGGGTTTACCCAATTCCATTATGTTAATGATGCAATGTTTTTTGTTGTTTCCAAATTTCTATGTTATGATAATCATGGTATATCATGACTTTATGTTCTTATTTCTGTAATGATCTATTGATATTCCTATTTCCTAAAATTTATAATATTCTTCATGATATTCCTAGTTTAATCCTTTTATGGGATTTATTTATCACCGTTTTTTATGAATGTGTTCATGTTATCCTATACAATTCTACGTACGAAGGTATGATGTATTCATGTAAAAGATGTTTTCAATAAAGATTTTGTATTTTATGTCTTATTTTGTCAGGTAGTTTACTTCATACCCAAATACATTATACCTCTTGATCTTATATCTTTTATTAAGTGAAATTTTATATAATAAATCATTTTTAAATATGAAATTAATAGTAGGGTATTTATAATGTCTCTCCACAAATGAATGAGATGAATTAATTGAAATGGATAATGCACAAGGATTTTCACTTCTTGAAATTAACATAATGTATTAAATGAATGGATCATTGAGGATGGTGACGCCATGTCATTCTTTTTTCTTAAATATGATTATTATGAGCTATAATTTTTGGAATGGAATTGAACTTGGATGGCGGAAATTATTGGAGGTATTTCCTCATGTATTTTGTTATAAAAATGACTATGCATTAATTATATGCTTATGGGCTGAATAAACATGATGGATGAGAGTTAATTCTCCATACCAATTATAATTATAATACTAATTTATAGAGGATATAAGATGGTGGTAAGGGACCTATTGAGAAAGATGATATCATGACCTCGTACATCATGTGTTTAAAATGACATATCACACTATTGGCACTGGTTGTACAGCTGGATTTACATGCCACATCCCTTTCTTTGAGTGATGACATAATGTATCACTCACCATCCTATGTTTTTCACGAACCAACTTGGGTCATCCCCGAACCGGTCACCCAAGAAGGCCCATGACAATTCCCAAGAGGCGTTCCATATCCTCCTGGGCTAGTAAAAAGCACCAAGGGATTCAACAGATTTACAATGTGAATGATTTTCCCATTATAAAAAAAATATAAGTTGCGGAATAATAATAAAGCATCACAAAATAAAAAATTGTAATAAATAAAAAATAAAACTAACCAAACCTAATGACCTTTAAAACTCATCATGACCCCGCAGGTCACTCTCTGATCCCAAGACTCATCATCACCCATGACAATCGAGATGAACCTGAAACCTGTACATGAGAGTAAAAAAGGAATTGAGTATAGTTGTGGGTATTAAAACCAAAACGGAATTCCCAATCAATCTATTCCCAATTCATTTCTTTCAAATAAAGAAACATTAATTTTATGTTTGATCTACAACGTATAAAAGTAAGATTTTCACACATTATCCAATAAAATAAAATCATGGTCCATGGCTATTTATATTTAAACTAGGTTCTATTACATGAAGTAAAATTTAACCTATTAATGAATGAGAGAATGAGAAGATAAATTTTTAAAATATTTTTAAAACCATTTTAATCAAAAAATTAATGATATTTAATAAATTCTGGTGTAAATACACACTACTAAGAATGTATGCACAAAATTCATATAGTCATGGAAATGGAAAGATATCACACATGTTTTTTCAAATAAATAATGCACCAGATTCAACCTCCATATATAACTAGGTTCTGAAATACATGGAAAAATATTGGAGCTCGAGAATAATCTAAAACATACTATTCATGTGACTCATCCCAAATGGATTCTCTACTTGATGACATAATGCCTCCAAAACACCAGATTGTTTCCCTACATGGACTAAACAAAGCTCTTAATCCCATTGAAATAATAAATTAATATTCCTCTTCTATGGTCCACTAGCCAGTTCATAATCTAAACAAGTGCAACAATCATTCCTTGAAAATTCACCCACTATGCTGGGATCCCATTTAACATCCCATGTATTTATGGAATAATACATTTTCATATTTATTAATATTTTTGGATTTAATATTAATTCTAGTTTAATAGGGACACTATGTATGATAAAATACCTGACATACACAACGAGATTATCCAAAATCATATATTGCACACAACACCGAGTTATACCAAAATAATAATACAATAGTAATATTATTATTTTAAAAGGTAGTTAATGCCTAGCCATTGTATTGGCAGGAATGAACAATACTAACTAATATATTATTAATCATGTAATTTAAATGTTTTCACATTTATAAAAAAAATTAGAGGCTTAAAATGAGAATGAATCCAATTCGAAGTAAAAAATACATTGATATTTTAAAAAGAACGTTTTACAACCTTTTGATGGAGAACACTTTTTAAATATACTTTTTGTCACTTTTATATGTTATTTTTTTTAAAATAAACTCTTTTTATAATCAATGCGTCAAAAATTACTTTTGGATTTTTTTTGAAAAAATTCAATTTTTAATGAATAGTGATAATATTAGATTTTTATTCGAAACATCCTTTTAGTATAATTTATTTATATAGTTATATTATCCTTTTGATTAGTTTTAAAGTCTAATTGGATTATATTTTTATAATTTAATCAAATTATTTTCATTCGATGTAATTTCACATTTTAATTGGACATAATCACATATCAATCATTTCATAGTTTTTACTTCTTAAAAATCGGTTTTCCTGTTTTCACAATGGGAATTAATTTTAATTTATTATCTGCCAATTAATTCTTCTAAATGTGGAAAACATGAATTTATATTCAGAATTATAATGTCCAAATTATGTAAATTTTTATCTTTTAATTTTTTATATTTTGAATAGTAACTTCAGTGATTATTTTTATTTACCATGGTTAAAGGGAAAATCAAGTAAATAAGGGTAAAAAATAATAATATATTATTATAAAATAACCCTAAAAAGTTTAAAAATCCTATTTTATGATATATGAATAACCATGAAAATTTTTAGGAAGATATTTTGGCATTTGGGTGCCACTTTGGTGTGAATATGTCAATTTATAATATTTAATTTAATGAAAATAGAAATATTACAAAAAAATGTTAATTTTGATAAAAATTTTTTTTTATAGGGTTATATAACAGGTCTATTTTAATGTAAATAGTAATTTTAATGCTGACAATATTTCCCACGTAATTTTATTTTATTTATAATTTTAGACAATAAATACATAAATTATTTTATGACACAAGGATAGTGGCATGATTACCTTAATGATTCAAATAAATGATTTTATAAATATTTAGTTAAATGTAATTTTTTCATTTTGAGGACATAAAAGAATTTTTTATGACACTGACATGTGAGGGATGAGGTAATGTATTTGGTTTGAAGGAATCAAGTTTTCATGAATTTATCAAAAATCAATTACTAAATAGTGTCAAAATTGACATAAATGGTTTTTGCAAACAAATACTATTTTATTAAATGATATAATAGTTATAAAAATAAAATAATCTTACAAATAACTTTTATAATGTTAAAAATTTCATTAATGATCCACTTTTGGTTCTATTGGAATTTAATTATAACTATACTAACCATATATTATAAAGATACAAGAAGACATGGTAGTAGTTAATGTAACTAAGGGTTAAAGCTAAACAAAAAGTTAATTTTGTGACATAAAATTTCTAAAACCTATTGGTTGAGAAGATTTAGACCCATTTTCATCTTATCCACAAAATTTATAACTTTTAAACTATTATAATTCTAAAATAAGTTAATAATAAAATAATATTTTAAGACTTTTCTAAAGTTCCCATCCTTCCTCTTATAAAAGGTCATCAACTCTTCCCACTTACTCACACATTTTAAGACCATTGTATCATCTGAACTCTACTAAAATAATCACCAAAAATCCCTAAATTCTTATTAGAGACTACACATTGGGAATAAATCCATCATAAGGAAACATTTTGTGAAAATCAAAAGGAGATACTCAAAAAAGAGGTATTTGTTTTATCACATCTTTCAAAATTTTTTTCTTCTTCTACTTCCTCTTATTATGTAATTTCCATTCCGAATTAATAAATCAAATATATAATACATTTTGAGATATTATTATAAATATGATACAACCTTATACTTCATTTTATTCATCCTACTGACAACAATATCAGCATGCGTGTGTACGCACATCTTACCATCTCCATGCCGTGGGGTAATTTTTTATTCAACAAGATTTAAATTGGATGGTTAAAATGATGAGTATAATGGATTTAAATAATGAATATATCATGATTATTATTATTTATTGTTAACATATCATCCAATAATTTTTTTAACAATTAAGTGAATGATAATGTTGCTCCTCTGAATGTACAACCGACCGTCTTCACGATCCAGTGTGATTCATTCAACATTTTCTTCATTAAACCATGATTATATACATGAAGAGAACACATAAATATGAAATATATTATATTTATATTGACTCTATTATTATGTAATTTTTATTTACAACATACCTTTATTCTTTCCATAATGTGTAAATATGATAATTTCATTTGAGGAAGTTTGGATTACTGCCCCCTCCAAGTCATATGACTCATTCCTGTCATACATATAACATATAAAAGATGGACTTAATGAAATTATGTTTCATATATAACATTTATATTATAAATATTTTATAAAATACCTATGTATAATTTAGTTTTCATTCTTTTAATATGAAAAATAAATGAAAGTAGCGTTCATGCGTACATACGGCCAACTGTCTCCATGAACGGTGCCTTTCATTTATCATCTAAAAACATTATGGACTATTATAAATACTTATATATTGTATATATATCATATTAAAATCAATAATAATATTTTTTAGATGCTGTAATTTTTACCACATGGAAAATTTAAGTCAAACACGTTATTTTCTACTCAAGTATCAAATATCAACATAATGACCACTATGAACATAAATAATTATGTAATTTTAGTAACATTGTAATAAGTGATATAAAATTAATAATAAAAATGAAAATATTTCTCATGAAATTATAAATTAACCTATTTTTATTATACATGAATCTAAATAATGAACCAGAAAAGTCGGATTCGAGGTAAAGGAAATCATGCCTCAATTTCCATTCTTTGAGTTAAGCATCCATGTCATTGGTTTTGTTTTTTCAAAAATATGTTTGAATTACATATGATTATTTTACACTTAATATACAATTATATTGTGTGAAATTATATTTTCCCCACATAATTATGTCATTGTATTATCCCTAATTGAATTATATGATATTTTTAAGGGACATAGTCTGAATATCCTTTCATTGAGGCATATTTTGATTCATACATGACATTATTTTATATGGTATATAATCAACCCATTTGAATTTTAATTTCATTAATTTTTTTTGAAAGGATTATTTTTTTACTATGTGTTTTACTAAATCAAAAAAGTAATGTTTCTTTTTAACGTAGGCACCAACAAAAACATTTCTACCGCCATGACCATTATTTGGTATTCAGCTTCCTCTACAAGCCATATGTTTTTAAAAAGAAAATAAAATATGAGATTTATTTTTTAGGTATTTTGGTATTGAAAATGGGTTTTAGAATTTATATATTATATTTATATCTTGAAATAATTTCTTATGATTGAAATGAGGAAATTTTATTTTTGTTTATTCTTGTTCATATATTCTGATTATGTTTTAGTTCATGGGAATTGCTTATATATATGGGTTATTACATGATGAACCTAGGGCGGGTGAGCCCCTGATTTCTCTCTAGTGAATTGGATTATCTGACAGAGGTAAATGTTAATGTTTCTTCTTGGTGATCTATGTAATACACTATTATAGGTATTCCAAATGTAACCATGAAGATTACTCCCTATGTAGTTGTGAAAGCTACAATGTAAATATGTTATGGATTAAAAAAGGCACCATTATGATTTATTATTTCTACGAGTTATTAATAAATCTCAAGATATTATGAGTTATGTTAAAGATATTATATTGTATGAGTAAAAATTATGATTTAATTGATTTTTATGTATCTAGGGGATAATGTTTTCTTTCTTTATTTTATATCTTTTACTAATCTTTTTATGATCATCCCATATTTTTGAAATGTTTTTCATATGGAATAAGGAATGTTAGTATAATGGAATAATTCAAGATGTTTTTCATCATCAAAAGAATTATTTTTTAGGAGTTTTATTATTTTGAAAAAAATGGAATGTTTAGAAGTGTTTACTTTGTAATATTTGAGATGTAATGTAATTTTTTATGGCTTAATTCTCAGAAAATCTAAACAAAAAAATATCCTTAATGTGAAAGAATGTAAATTCTTGATCCAAAAGAAAGATTACATAATTTTTAAATATGTGTCCTTACATCCCAGGTTTAGACATAAAGGGGTGGGGGTGATCCAACAATGTTAAACAAGAAATCCATCACATATTCATGCATCACAAACAAAAAACAGACACAATAGTCACCTCCTAAATCACCCCCATATATTTTCACCATCTTTCCATAAACCAAAAACACATAAGGGAAGGCATATCTGAGGACCATCTATTCTAGTCATCATCCAATAAGGAAAGTGGTGTATCCCAAAGAGAGTGTTCAAAGAAACTAGTTTTATAAATTTTCCAAATAGTACTCAAGAAACCATTTAACAGTAATCCATTTTCAAAGAACCAACGAACACAAAATCATTTCCAAATAATAAAATAAACACCACTTCCAATCTTAATACATTTGGTACCCCATTTATGAAATCCATTTATTCAACAAAAACACATTTTCAACTCAATCCATTCATTAAAAACCACAATTTACTAACAAAGGAAAATCGGTCAATTTGATAAACCCTTAGTATGTACATTTAGTAAAATAGTATCATTCAATACACATATGAAGAGTAAATCGCTCTAATTAACAATAATCCTTCATTCTAAAAGATCCATATATTACTAACTAGAATTAAATAAATTTTAAAATGAAATAAATCAATTATAATTTAATTTAAAGGACAATGTAAAGGGATCCTAACTCAAAAGGATAGAATCAAATCGAACTATTCTACACATGACACCTTTGATTAGGATCTCTCCAAAATTGCACGCACAAACACTCCTATATATAACCCTTAATCCACTATACATATTCTATGAACCATGATGGAATATTTTCAATGAGGATATATATATATATATAAATATATACATTTTTATGTGTGTGGAACCCTTCGATGAGCCACCAAAAAATCTAGCTTACCTATAGGGACACAAAAATCAACCATGACTGTAAATAAAATTGATGAAAATAATAGAGGGTAGAAGAAACCATCCTCAAATGGTGTTGGATGAAGTAGAATAGACTAAAGCACTTTGCCTTTGGTGGAGGATGTCAAAACATGCATGAACAAGACCTAGGAGACCCACTCCATGCCCTTAAAATGGAATAAGAAAACAAAATCCACTCAAACCTTGATGCATGGTTTGGACAAGATAAGAGGGGAAACGAGGAGATAGAAAATGTATAGAAAACAGAATGGAGATGGAGGAAAAGGATGTACCAAGGATGATCAAGTCAAAAAACCTAGATAAATCGGGTGCAAATATAGAGAGAGCAGGCTCACCAAGAGGGGGGAGTGTGATAGAGGATAACCACACAATAAGGGATAGGGGGTCACCGATTATTTACATGAGGGGGAATTGGGGAACTAATGGTTTCTTGCTGAAATGAGACCGCCATAAAAGAGGCCGACCGTCAATGGGGAGTATGCACGCGACCAGAAGGGGGGGGGGGGTTCTACATCAAGTGAGGTTAGGGGAAAGGAGGGGCCACATAGAAGTGAGTTAGGGGAGAGGGTTTGAATTAGGTTTGTATTATTTATTTATTTTTTTAAATTTAATTTATTAAATTTAATTTTTTTAAAAAATAAAAGACTTAGAGTCACACTAATTGAGCTGGGATGTGACAATTCTCCCCACCATGACACTTTATGCCCCCAAAAGGCCCAAGAGAATTGGTGGATCAAAACCAAAGCAAGGATGCACTAAAAACAATAAAAAACATGGAAATATAAATTCCAAATAACCAACAAAAACATCATTTCAAAACCCAAAACTACGTATTCCCAAAAGAAACTGCAAGACCATCCTCAAAAGAAGCCAAAAACTGATGAAATATATCTTTGAAGACCTAAGTGCTCAAACAAACAAGAAATATATTAAAAAGAAAAAACTCTATATTTTATATACACCCCCAAACAAGAAAACACCACAATACCTTACATAGAAACCATCAAATAACCTAATCATGGTCTGTTCGGGATCTCCAAGAGCATCCATTACATGACCCACTATTAAAGTCAATCAGAAACTATGACCAAGTTCAGGCGGAGTAGAAACAAAAAATTTCTCCACTAAGAACACATGGTAGTTGGGTTCATCATGAGATCTTACCATTTTTGTTTTACACACCATATTAGTATTGAAGAGTAAAATTTATTTTTCATGTTATAATAACTCTCAAATCAAAACAAAATCCAGAAAAACACAAAAGAATTGAAACATGAGACAAAAAACACCACCATTATACATAAATATTAACAACACTGCAATGATATAACAATTAAAATAGAGTTACCAAAATACCTACATCATCATTATCCACACCCAAAAAAAGTCAACACCATTCGATATATTAATTATAAAAAAGGGTTTTTACGACAAAATAATATTCTGATTGATCTTATGTCAGCGTTACGTTCTTCCAAATGAGCTGGAAGGTTCTCTAAGGGAGTGGATCTGGATATATGTCACTTCCTAGTGCCAACCTGTAAAAACATTTGTAAATAACATAAATGGAAAAAGGTATTTCATATCTTTGGTCCTCCGCGACATGGAAACATTGTATGCCTACACTTCCCACATTGAAAACACAGTTAGCTATTTCTCTCAGATGAATTCAGTGTGGAAGAAAATAACGGCCTTTTTATACCTCTTCTCAACTGACAAGATGCTTCTAATTTTGATTCGAACTGAAATTATTACCTCAATAAATATTCATAATTTTCAGGGAAGTAAGAAACTTCCTAAAATAATTAGGATCATAGAACCCTTTCTATGAATCATGATTTCAATAATTCATATCTAGAATGGTATTGAAGATACATCCCCAACACGGTGAAGTTCTTAGAATACTCCAAATCACTTGAATCTCCCTTCTTAGGACCATAAAACTTTAAACCCTTAGTTATCCTCACATTATAAGGGAAGTACTACTAGAAGAAAAATTCTTTGAAGTATTCTAATGTGCAATTCTTATGTGGTTTTTCCTGAAGAGAAAATGTCCATCGTTCATGAATTATGAATTCAATCATAGAGGTGTAAAGATAAATATTGAGAGGTTCAAGATATTGAAGATGAAAAAATATCTCCTAAATATTTTTCATCCATTTGTCATCTTACCTTGGATCCTTCTTCCCAATGAAATTAGGAGGGTTTAACTATCAGAACCTCTAGAAGACCTCCTTATATTGAGGTCCACGAAGATCCATATCCAAAATTGATAAAACTAACATCTAAGTAATGAATTAATCTATCTAAAGATAAGAGATGAATGAAGCACCTGCATTTTCTTCTCAAAATCCCATAGATATCAGTGGGTAGATAATTTAAAAATAGGGAGCATGAAACCAAATCAAAACATATAATAAATAAAAAATCCACATCTCATTTTCAAATCAACAATTAAAATGAAAAACATCATTTCAATCACACCTCTAACCTATCAAAGGAAAAGAAAAAAAATTGGAAAATTTCAAATGCACAAATGGAAGGATCACATACTCCAACTATTTAAAACATTGAGATCTCCATTTTAGAAGAACATTTTCATAAAATATAACAATACTTATGAACTGAGAAACCTCTATTATTATTAAATTAAATCTCATAGATATACATTCATGTTCCCACTCAAGAACCCATCCATACATGACAATAACCAACCACATAACAAAAACATGCATCCATGTCCATATATGTGACCACTCAGAAGAATACCATCGGTCAGATAAAATAAACATTATCACATTCAAAACTAAATTAAAAATAACCCAACCTATTTTAAAACCACACCTCCACATTAAAGAAAAACATTTTCAAATTTTTATATTCATTTTCTAATTTCATATTCTACAAATCCATTCAAAAACCCCCAAAACATTTTCCATAATAACTCATATTTTTTAAAACAACCCACTTCACTCTTAAAAAGAGTTATTGTTTTGGTTTTTGAATTCTTATTTTGTATAATCTAATCATCATTTTTTCAAAAGAAACATCTTTTAATTTTTTTTAAAAAAACACCCCAAAACCATCCCAATAAACCTTAGGTAAAAACCAAAGCAACATAAACTCATTAGGTCAAAAAAATCCCAATATATGATAAGAACCAAGAACAACACACAAGGTGAAACTAGTGTCTATGGGTGAATTAGAAATATGGTTGGAGGCTATATGAAAATAAATCCACCATTATATAAAGTCTTACAAGACCATTACCCGCACTGCATGGCATCCCAGGACCTAAAATCTCACTAAGAAAACTGGATTGACTATCATTTAATTTCCCCATATACCAAGAAACATAGAAGATCCAAATAATTCTAGAATAACCGGAATACCCATCGATACTCAAGGGTCCGTCTAGAAAGTGTTGGCCAAACACACCCCCAGACCAACACCCCAATCTTTAACAGTCCAACTCCATCTTCCTTGAGAACCTAAATAAAAAAGGTCACTCTGAAAGATAGGTCATCAAAATAATATATTTTCAGATAATATTTTTTCCCAAACCAACTCGAGTCGACCTCGAACCGGTCACATGAGCCAACCCTCAACAAGTTTTGAGTGGTGTTCCGGATCCTCCTGTGCTAGTGACAAGTGATAATGGAATCAATGCAGTGATGATAAGAATGAGTTCACCAAATATAAATTGATAAATGTAGTAGAATAATAATAAATTAGCTAAAGAGAAATTAAAAACAAAATGAATAAGTAAGAACTGAGAAATTAAAGTAACTGAACATGATGAGCAATAAAATTACACATGACCCCGCATGTCACTCTCTGATCTAAAGACACATCATTGACCACGGTGATTGAGATCAAGATAAAACCTACACCTGATACTAAAACCAATAATTATGTATATGAATGAGTATTAAATTTGAATTTTTGTGCCTATGTAATCTATTCCCAATTCATTTCCTTTAAATAATGGAAATTTAATTTTAGGTTTGGGCTACAGTGTATAAAATTAATTTTCAACACATTATCCCATAAAAGAAAATCACTGTCCATTGACCTTTTTATTTTGACCAGTTTCTTTTCCACGAAAGAAGATTTATCCTTTTCTAGAAAGAGGGATAAAAAAGAAGAAAGTGTAAAAAAATTAAACCCACTCTCCACAAAAATTTATTCATATATAATCAATTTTGGTGTAAAGACACACTCTTTAGAATTTATGTACTCAAGTAATACAACATGGGAAGTGGGAAGATATCATAGAAGAGTGTCCAAAAAAAAATATGCCACACAATCATCCTCCTTATATAACTAGGTTCCAAAATACATGGAAAAACCTAGGATCTTGTGAATAATCTAGAACATAGTATACATGTGACTCATCCCGAAGGCATGTCCTACTCGATGATATCGTATAACCCAAACACGTGATAATCGGCCTACCTGGCCTGACCGAGGGGCCCAATTCAAAAAAAAACAAAATATCCCTATGCTATGTGCTACTAGCCACTACATAATATAAACTACTGAATCAATCAATCACCCAAAATTAACCCTGTATGATAGGTTCCCATGTTCAAAATAAAAAAAATGTGGTGAGCCGACAACATTAAACAAGTAATCCATCACATGTTCATTCATCAAACACAAGAAACATATAAAATAACCACCCCCCAAATCACTCTTTGTAATTTTCTACATCTTTAAATAAACATGAAACACATGAAGAAAGTCCCATATGAGGACCAAACATTCCCATCATCATTAAATAAGGTAATAGGTTCATCACAAGGACAGTTTATGATGGACTCCTCATGTATTAATCATGTTTTAATGATTACAAATACTAATAAACCTAGTTAACTCCTATAAATTATTTCACAATCATGTGTATTCATGTTTATTATTGGCTAAGTAGTCTCATTCTTTAAGAAGAGACATTAATGTTCTGAATTACTCTAATTTTAGTTTAATTACTTTATACTATCTTTGATCTACTCTCATAATACCTTCATTGACAAATAATTTAGTCTAATCCATTATATTATCATCGTTGCTTATATCTGAATACAGTTATCTTGAAAAGGAGAAGACACCATGATGCAGACACCATGAAGCAGACACCATGAAGTAGACATAGTGAAGCAGAAACCATGAATAAAACACCGTGAAGCAGACACCGTGAAGAAGACACCATGAAGCAGACATCATGACCATGAGACACCGTGAACAAGACACCTTGATTGTGAGACATCGTGACCATGAGACACCGTGACCACAAGAAACCGTGATCAATCTAGACACCATGTGGAGGAGACACTGTTTTCATGACTTACTGTGATACAATTTCTTAAAATATTTTTTTATCTTTCAATTTAATCTCTAATGGTCATATTTTAAGATTTTTAAATGAATTGACATAATTAATGTTTCTTTGTAGACATATCATCTGACAGTACATGGTATGAGGTGTGGTATCTATGCCTCCTTTCAGCTCCAACACATGCATTCCATGATAAATGCAAACTATGGAAAAGAATCAAAGAGCATGATACTGAACTAAAAACAAGGTAGTGACCATGATAAAGAAGAAAATTTAGAGAGTTTCGAAAGGAAATATTGTCACATGCATGCAACCTGACTCTGCTGAAGAACATACGAAGTACACTAGAATCCAGAGAACTTCTTCACATTTTCGAACCTCATGAAGAAAAAAAGCTGAATCGCGACACTCTATTTTACTATCAAGGAATAAAGATCTACATCTAGTTTATCTCAAGAATTCCAGAGTATCAAATACTAACAATCAGTGCATTTCTAAACCTATCTCCATATTTCTTCTCTGTTGTGTATCTGTTTATTAACATTTGAGCAGAGTGTGTACCTGTAGAACAACACACTCTATCTTTTACAGTAAACTGAAGAATATAAGATATCATTACTCAAATATCTATTTACTCTAGATACCCACTGATAAGTGTGGAAGAGGTCCTCGTGTGGCCTAGTTATTTTGTACCCACAAAAAATGTGGAAGAGATCTGTGTGTGACCTGAACAGTCTGTGTACTATTGTTAACCCCGATCCAGGGTGTGGAAAAAAGTTTATTTATATAAACTTCTTGGTGGAAGGTAATCACCAAGTGGAGTGGATTGGGTCTTTCCTTTAGACCAAACCACTTGTTTCATATCCGTTGTGCTACTAAATTTAGTGTTCTCTATTTTATTTCTTTACTGTATAATTCAGAAATCACTAATTTCACTTTGATAGTTAGTCTTGGAATGAAGTTATAACTGGATTGACACAGTAGAGTAACTTCAAAAGTAATATTAATAACAAAAATTAATATTACTGAGAATTAATCAATCTTGAATGAAGTTACATAAATAGTCAAACTCTTATATCAATATAACCTTGATTAACTGGGCTATACATAATCTTTGGGGAAACCTTTTAGAAATAATTTTTACAGAAATTTTTATAGTTACTCAATTCACCCCTCCCCTCTTGAGTAATCTACTCTAACCAACAGTTTTTATCAGAGGAGTTTATTAAGACTCTGTGTAATCTTATTCAACTATGATTGTAGTTGTACTGTGATGATCTATAAATTTCTATTAATTCTAAATTTCTAGCTCTTTTAAAGTAATACATTATTATAGATAATAGATTGGAAGGTGATGCAACCAACAGACCACCATTATTTAAGAAAACCAACTATTCTTATTGGAAAATTAAAATTAAAATGCATTTAGAAAGTACGAGTTTTGAAGTTTGGTAATCTATTATAGATGAATAGAAAATTCATGATATTGAATGAATCACATGGGATGAACCAAACAAAACTGCCTGTAATAAAAATTTAAAAGATATGAATGGTTTATACTTATCCTTAGGGGATGATGAGTTTAATATAATTTCTTCATGTAAAAATTCCCATGAAATTTGGGATACCCTATCGGTCTCACATGAAGAGACATCTAGTGTAAAGGAAATGAGACTTACACTTATACTATAAAATATGTTAATTTTATGATGAAATATGATGAACATATTTCTAACATGTATCTTAGGTTCAATGATATTTTCAACATAATTATTTTTCTTGGAAGAGAAGTCACTACCAAGGAATAGATCATGAGAATTCTAAGTTGTCTACCTCAGTGATGTTGGGGATCCTCTGTCTCTATTAGAGAATCGTGTGACATCAGCAAGCTACCTATGAAGAACTCATTGGGAAACTAATGATGTATGAATAAGAACTTAAAGTCAATAAGGAAGAGGAGGATGAACCAAAGAGGAAATATATTGAATTCAAGACCACCACCTCTAATAATAAAGACAAAGAGAAACTATAAGCTTCTGTAGAAAGCTCCACCAGTGAACAGTCATCACCTAACAGTGATGACGAGATGGCTCAACTAGACAGAATATTCAAACTATTTTACAAAAGGAATAACATTTTTAGAAATCCTAACTTCAAGGGAAAATATTACCAAAAAGGAAACATGAAGATGGACAGGAAAAGAAGTGACTAGTCTGATGAAATTTTCTGCTATTAATGTAAGCACAAAGGACATATAATGGGTGAATTTCCAAATCTCAAGTACAAAAAGAATTATGAGGACAAGGACAAGAAGTAAAAAAAGGAAATGAGATAAACCTGGAGTGCTTTTTAGGATATTTCCTGTGACCCAGAGACACCACATGATGAATAGGCTAACAAATCCAATATGTGTTCTATGACAAACACATCTGAGGTAACACTAGACTCTTCTGTTCATAATTCATACTATTCTGAAGATGAGAGTTACTCTAAAAACATGACTAATGAATAAATGTTTGAATAATATAACATTCTTGATGAAACGTGCAATGAAATAAAATACAAATATAAATCATTGAAGAAACAACATGGCCTTACTGTAACTGTCAAATCTGAACTCACAACTGAAAAGGAGAAAAATGCTCAAATTATCAAAGAAAACAATGAATTAAAAATGTCTAATGAGAAATTAAATAGTGACTTATAAAAGTTTACTAATGGGAAAAACACTCTTGCAAAAATTCTTGGAATTTTTTTCCCTAAATACAAAACTGGAATTGGTTATCAACCTGGTAAAAGAAACCTTGGTAGAACATATTTTGTTTCAAAATCTAGGACATACAGTTTTACTCCTAGTTCTGGACTCAAATCAACTTATTCAATCCAGGATACATATTCTACTGTTTCAAGCTTTTGTGTACAAAATACAGTTTATTTTTAAAATACTTTACACAGTTCTTATAGGAAACGTATGAGGAAAATATGTGTTCCTAAAGCACTTATTACTAATATTACTGGATCCAAACAAGTATGGGTACCAAAATTTGTTTTTGATTAATCTTTTTGAATGAAAGCTACTTAAAAAGATCTTACAAAGGTCTATGGTACTTGGACAGTGGATGTTCAAGGAACATGATAGGAGACTACTCATGATTCAAGAACCTGATTAAAATAGATGGTGGACATGTCATATATGGTGATAACGTCAAGGGAAAGATTATTGGCATCGACCAAATTGGAAACTCTAACTCAGTTTTAATTTCTAAAGTACTATTTATTGATGGTTTAAAATATAATTGGCTTAGTATCTCAAAATTATGTGATGATGGATTTCATGTTTTATTTGAAAATGATGCTTATAATGTCTTTAATTCTAAAGATGAATTAGTATTTTTGGCATTAAGAAATGAAAATGTTTATTCTGTTAATCTAGATTCTTTATCATATCAAAATTCTTCATGCATAAGTGTGTTTCATAAAGAATCTTGGATATGGAATAGGATACTAAGACACTATAATGGTCACCCCCTTATAAATATAACTAGAAAAATCATAGTTAAAGACTTATCCAAACTTGAGTTTCCAAATGAAAAAGTGTGTAATCCCTGTCAAAAGGGAGAACAAAACAATGTTTGCTTCAAACCAAAGAAAGAAGATTCAACTTATCAACCTCTCCAACTGGTTCACATGGATTTGTTTAGACCATCTAGAGTTTCTAGTTTAAATGGGAAGCACTATGTTTATGTTATTGTATATGACTTTTCTAAATATAATTGTACCTTCTTGATGGTTCAAAAAAGTGAATCCTGCTCTCATTTTACTAAATATTCCATGTATGTAGAAAATATCAGTGTAATTAGAATTAAATCAGTAGGAAGTGATCATGGCTATGAGTTTGAAAATCAAGAGTTTGAATCCTTTTGCTCACAAAATGGTTATAGAAACATTTTCTCTGCCCCTAGAACACCTCAGCAGAATGGAGTTATTGAGAGAAGAAATAGAACCCTAAAAGATATTTCTAGAACAAATCTTAGAAAATATGACCTACCTATTTATTTTTGGGTTGAAGTTGTCTATACATTGTGCTACATAATCAATATAGTTTTGATTAGACCTATTCTTAAGGGGACTCATTATGTATTATGGAACAATAGAAAACCCAAGGATAGCTACTTCAAAGTTTTTGGTTTCAATGTCTATATTCTTAATACCAAAGACAATATTGATGAATTTGCATCCAAAAGTGATGAAGGTATATTTTTAGGATATTCCATGTATATTAAAGCCTATAAAGTGTTCAATAAAAGAACTAAATGTGTGGCGGAATCTGTTCATGTGAAATTTTATGAAAAAGATCCACATGAGCCTAAAACTATCCTAGAAAATCTGGAGGATGATGTATCAAATATAATCATCATTTCAAAATCATTAAATTCTTTTGTGAAAGAATCTGTGAAAACTTCCAACCCTATAAATTCTTTAGAATCAAGTCACAATGAACCAGAATATATTGATGAACCAGAAATCTCTAGTCCCTCTTTTTCTAGAACTATTAGAACCCTTTAGAACCATCCCTTAGATGATGTTGTATGAGATTTAGACATAGGAACTCAAACCAGAGCTTCTCTTAGAAATGAGGTTGAATATAAAGTCTTCTTGTCACAACTTGAGCCTAAATACATTAATGATGCTATCAAGGATGAATTTTGGGTTATAACTATTCAAGAAAAACATAATCAGTTTGAATGAAACAATGTTTGGAAACTTGTTGAAAGACCCAAAGACACATTTACTATAGACACTAAATGGGTGTTTAGAAATAAGGTAGAAGAAGATGGTAACTTAGTTTGAAACAAGGCTAGATTAGTTGCATAAGGATATAGTCAAGAATAAGTAATTGACTATGAGGAGACCTTTACACCAGTACCCAGACTTGAAGCCATTATAATCCTGCTCGCCTATGTTGCACATCTGAATATCAAACTATATCAAATGGATGTTAAGAGTGCATTATTAAATGGGTATACGCTGAGGTTGTTTTTTTTGAACAACAACTGGATATACAAACCCCCATTTTCCAAATCATATTTTTAAACTATCAAAATATTTATATGGTTTAAAGAAAGATCCAAGAGCGTGGTATGATAGATTGAGTATTTTCTTATTTCAACAGGTTTTCCAAAATGAATAGCTGATCCTACCCTTTTTATAAAATGAATTTCTAATGATGTTTTAGTTGTTCAAATCTATGTAGATGACATTATTTTTGGTTCTTTAAAGAATTCTTTATGTGTTGATTTTTCTAAAATGATGCAAAATGAATTTGAAATGTGTTTAATGGGTGAACTAAAATTATTTCTTGAATTTAAAATCTTTTAAAATTATAATGGAATTGTTTTAATTAAAAGTAAATATACTAGAGATCTTCTAAAATGTATTGGATTGGATAACACTAAACGTAGTGACACTCCCATGAGTACCACTTGTATGTTGGATTTTTATGAAGATGTAAAATCTGTTGATCAAACCACATATAGAGGAATTATTGGAAGTTTATTCTACTTAACTTTTAGTCATCCAGACATTATGTTTAGTGTGTGTATGTGTGCTATTTTTCAAGAAAATCCCACCGAATATAATTTGAGTACAGTAAAGAGAATCTTCAAATACATCAAGCATACACTAAATCTAGGAATGTCTTATCCTAAAAGACTATCATTTGAATTAGTTAGTTATTCAGATGCTGAATTCGGTGGATGTATGTTAGATAAAAAAATCACCTCTGGAACATGTCACCTTTTTGGAAAGTCTCTAGTATCATGGTGTAGTAAGAAACAAAATTCTGTTACATTATCTACTGCAGAAGATAAATACATAGCTGCTGGTAGTTGTTGTGCACAAATTTTGTGGATGAAACACACATTACTAGATTATGGATATCAATTCAGACAAGTACATATAAATTGTGACAACACAAGTGTTATTAACATCTCAAAAAAATCATGTTTCACAATCTAGGACAAAGCACATTTATGTAAGACATCATTTTTTGAGAGATCATTATCAAAAAGGTGATATCACCTTGGAATTCATTGGTACTAAATATCAACTTGCTAATATATTCACCAAACCATTATATTCTGAGAGAATATACTATATCATAAATGAACTAGGGATGATAAATCTCAAATAGATATCATAATTTTTAATGTTTCATGTCTTCCTGTTTTGTATCTTACTGTTTCATATTTATGGTCTCACAGTTAGTATTTTGTGATTACTGCCTGATAGTTACTGTCTCACCATAACGCACTCTTAAAAGTTTGTTCACGGTCTCACTATGAAGCTCATTCACTATCTCAACGTAACGTGTGTTTAACATCTCACCGTAATGACCATACACATTCTCACCATAACGTGCGTTTACTATCTCACCATAATGACTAGACATGGTCTCACAATAAAAATTCTTTATGATTTTCTTAAAACCCGTATCATGGTAATTATCCTTTTCACTTTTTTTGTTTTCCCGCACTTTTACTTTTTCAAAGTTTGTTATTCGTAAATTATAAAATAACGTAATTATCACTCGATTATTCACTTAGTGTTTCTTATACATACACTTTTCGAACCCTTATTCATCCCTGAAACCCTTCTCCTTCTCAAACCCTTAGTGAATGCCAAGAATGAAACGTCCTTCATCGTCGACACCTAAGAAGCGCAACTCTAAGAATAAGATGATTGAACCTAAGCTAACACCTGAAGAAACTTTAAATCCGAATATGGTAAATCGAATTATTGTATATAAGAAAGAGATTTTACCCAAATGGCTTTTGTCTAGTAAGTCTATGGTATTGAAAGTGTTAGAATAGCAAGGCTGGTTAGAGTGGTTCTCGAAGGAAGATAGACCAATATACCCTATGTTAGAGGCTCAGTTTTACCAGTACGTACAGTTATCTTTTGATTCTGGTGATAGTTATGTTGTAAAGAAGTTGGGTCAATGGCCACAGATACTAATTCTCTTCGCAGTTATGGGCTGCATGATTTAGGATATCTCATGAAGGAATCTGTGAGGATTATCATATAGGATCTCCACCTTCAACCGAATTTTTTGATTTGGAAGATGCTCTGAAATCCTTAACTAGAAATGGCACGCAGAGGAGAGCCATTACTACTAAACTAGATGGAGAATCAAGGCCCATGTTGAAGTTTATTTAGAATCTAGTTAGCCCCAGAAAAGGTGATTTTTCTATTTTGAAATATCAAGATGTGATTATGATCCACCTTATGAATAATGTTCATAAGATCATCCTGTGAAAGTATACCACACACCATATGTGTGAGCTGATCAATGTCACATCCAAGTCAACATCCCTATTTTACTCTTAGATTATCTCAGACATGCTTCATGCAAAAGGTTTTGTTGGACCTAATGAAAATAAACTAGAATCCTTGGAAAAAAGAATGGGTGGAAGAAAATTATAGAATTTATAATAAATTAAATCTAGTATAACATCCCTCAAGACCAATAAATATTTATGATCTTGGTTTGGAACCAGATGATATTGTTGAGTATCCTAAAGAAGAGGAAGAAAATGATAAAGATCCACCTAGGAAGCTGTCTTTGTTGAGGATGAAAGGACTACTGTTCCTCATGATGTTCTTGAAGAAGAAGTACCTACTCTTAAAAAAGTTATGAATCTAGAAACTCAACCTGAGGATAAAATAGAATTAGTTTCCAAAGAAAATGAAAAGCATGACAAGGAAGATCCTATAGTAGAAGAGACACCTGTTATGAAAAAATCCAATCTTGAGAAACTCCAAGTGGAAAACTATATTCCTGAAATCATCCCTTCAGCTAAAGAATGGATGGAGCTAGCTTTTCAGCTGGAAAGACAAGAAATGAGCGAGGAACTTAGAGCTGAGTCTGTGGAATTAGACCAAGATCTTAATCTTCTCAGTCCTGAGAAAGAGGCACCTGTTGAGGGGGATAAAACCCCTAATCTCAAGTCTATTGAAGCTTTACATATGACTAATTTAAGTCCTTTAGACACTCAGAATAAATTAACCAGTTTCTATGATGTGGATGACTCTCAGCAGGTTTCAGAATCCGTCCTTAATCTTTCCTCTATATTCCGGTTGAAATAAGTCTCCAATATTGCACCTGAGAAGGAACCTGAGCCTGTACTAGTCCTTATTCCTGAACCTTTATCTGAACAACCATATTTTTTGAGTAAGGATGATCATAATGAGTTTGGTGCTACCCTCTTTTCTGAATTTTAGAAACTCATGAATACCAAACCTCTTAGTGTGACCAATTTAAGTGAGAGGGATGTCTCACTATTGTTGGAAAAGATAATTTGGAAAATACAACCTAAAATTCTTCATGATATTCAATAAGTAAGAGTTCAATATAATCTGTTTAGTTTTGAAGTGAAGACTCTGAGATATATTATTGAGGACATGCAAAAGGAGATGCACAAGAGATAAGAGATTGTTTCTCCTCCTGTTGAACCTGCTGTTACTCAAATCCCACAGGTGGTTGTGTCTCAGATTCTACCTGTTCTAGATTCCATAGATGAAAAAGTCACTAAAAGAAACAAACAAATTGTGAAGGAAATGATGGAGCTTGTTTTCAATATTAACAAACTCACTGATGAGTATACGGGATGTCTTCAAAAGGTGATAAATCAACTCAAATCCAAGACCACCACTGTCAATACCTCTAAAGCATATGGCCAATCCTCTAAACCCTCATTGGACACTGATCTGCTTAGAATTGTAGTCAAATAAGAGCTTCAGAATGTTCTCAATGGTTTCAATATGGTTTCTCTATCTAAATTTGTCATGAACAGTGATATAGTTCATGACCTACTCCAAATCCACTAAAAAATTGCTAATTAATCTCAGCAATAGATTGGCAAGAAAGTGGATATCTACTTCAACAAAATCTTCTCCAAGACCAATATGACAAATCATTTCAAGTATCTTGTAAAAAATATATGGATTCCTCCTGTGAATCAAGCTTTCAAGACCCAAGTACAGAAGCTTACAGAGTTTACTCGATTTTTGGACATGTTTTTTGAGAACAAGGATGATTTTGAGAAAGCCATGCAGTATCGTGGAGAGATCCTTACAAATTTCATAAAACTTATGAGGCCATATCTTCACATCTAGAGTACAACCATTGTTTCTCCAGTGGCATCACCTCTAAGACCTAGGCTACCTACCTTCACTTATGCCCTAGCCTCCACCACTATGTCTGTCAGCGAATACCTGAGTAAGATCAGGCATGTGATTTTCGATCAACAACTGCCTAGATCTTCTACTGCTCATACTTTGGCTTCATCAGTCTTTGAAGGTCTTTATTTACCCTCTTTATCAACCACCTCACTCCCTTATTCTACCTCGACCACTTCCCCTATGGATTTCTCTTTTGCTACAGCTTCTAAAGGAAAAGATAAGGCTAGACCATGAAGAAGAACAATGATTACTACCTTTTGATAGGAAGGCTACTATTTTTTTCTCTTTTACATTTCTTCTGAATCGTATTTGCTATTAATAGAATGTACACTTTTGACTTCTCTTATTCCATATTTTTGATAATCCCAAAAGGGTGAGAAATTTCTATATGCCTTTTATCTCTATAGTTGAATCAAATATACACTTTGACCGTACATGATTTGAGATTATAAAATAGGGGGAGATTGTTGGACTCCTCATGTATTAATCATGTTTTAATGATCACAAATCCTACTAAACCTGGTTAACTCCTATAAATTATATCACAATCATGTGTATTCATGTGTATTATTGTTTAAGTTTTCTTATGCTTTAAAAAGATCCATTCATGATCTCAATATCTCTAAATTAAGTTTACTTACTTTATTCTATCTTTGATCTACTCTAATAATACATTATTTGACAAATGATTAAGTATAATCCATTATATTATCATCATTACTTAGTTATGAATACAGTTGTCTTGAAAAGTCTAAAACACTATGATGAAGACACCGTGAAGCAGACACCGTGAAGTATACACTGTGAAGTAGAAACAGTGAAGTAGACCCCGAGAAGCAGACACTGTGAAGCAGACACCGTGAAGAAGACACCGTGAAGCAGACACCATGACCATGAGACACTGTGAACAAGAAACCTTGACCATGAGACATCATGACCATGAGACACGTGACCACAAGACACCGTGATCAATATATACACCATGTGAAGGAGACACCGTTTTCATGACTTACTGTGACATAGTTTCTTAAACTATTTTGTCATCTTTCTATTTAATCTCTAACAGTCATATTTGAAGATTTTTAAATGCACTGACAAAATTAATGTTTCTTTGTAGACATATTAGATGATAGTATGAGGTACAATGTGTGGTATCTATGCAGCCTTTTGGATCCAACACATGCATTCCAAGATAAATGCGAATTGTGGCCAAGAATCAAAGAGCATGATACTGAAAAAAAAACAAGGCTATGAGCACGATAACGAAGAACACTAAGAGAGTTTCAAAAGGAAGTATTGTCACATTCATGCAACCCCACTCTTCTGAAGAACATATGAAGTACACTAGAATCAAAAGAACATATTCGCATTGTCGAACCTCATGAAGAACACAAGTTTAATCACGACACTCTATTTTACTAATGAGGACTCGAGATATGCATCTACATAATCTCAAGAAGTCCAGAGTAGCAAAGACTAACACTCAGAGAATTTCTAAACCTATCTCTATATTTCTGCTCTGTTGTTTATCGGTTTATTACCTTTAGAGAAGAGTGTGTACCTACAGAACAACACACTCTGTCTCTTGTAGTAAACTGAAGGATATAAGACATCCTTACTAAAACCTCTCTTTACTCTTGATACCCACTGATAAGTGTGGAAGAGGTCCATGTGTGTCCTGGTTATTTTCTACCCACGAAAACTGTGGAAGAGTTCCATGTGTGACCTAAACAGTCTGTGTACTATTATCAACCCCGATCCAAGGTGTATATCAAATTTTATTTATATACACTGATTGGTGGCAGGTGATCACCAAGTGGATTGGGTTAGGTCTCGACTTGAGACTGAAACACTTGTTTCATATCCACCGTGCTGCTAAATTTACTGTTCTCTATTTTATTTCATTACTGTATAAATCAGAAATAACTAATTTCACTTTGATAGTTAGTCTTGGAAAGAAGTTATAATTGGATTGTCTTAGTAGAGTAACTTCAAAAGTAATATTAATAACATAAATTAATATTAATTAGAATTAATCAGTCTTCTAAGAAGTTAATTAAACAGTCAAACTCATATAACAATATAACCTTGATTAACTGGGATGTATTTAATCTTTGGGGAAGCATTTTAGAAATAATTTTTACAGAAATTTTTATAGTTACTCAATTTACCCCACCCCTATTGAGTAATCTACTCTAAACAACATTTTTTAAAGTATCTTGTTTTAAAAAAGTACCAAATGGGCCTCAAGAATCAAATTACCACTAAACCATTTCTGACAAACCAACATAGACTAACTCATTTCCCAAGAATAAAATTAACAGCACTTCCAATCTCAAACCATTTGGAACCCCATTTATGATATCCCTTTGAGAAACCAAAACACATTTGTAACGTAATATATTATATAAAACTAATAATTTACATGAAATGGACAATAAGGAAATTTGATAAACACATGGTATGTACATTTATTATAATATTTTCATGAAATTAACATACAAAGGGGAAATAACTCTACTTCACAATAAGAATTTCTTCTAATATGAACCATATACTATCAATTTTTATTAAATAACAGTGTAAAAATCAAGAAATCTTTATTTATTTAATTTAAAGGACATTGAAAAGGGATCCAACCTCAAAAGGAGAAAACTAAGCCGAAAAACCAGTGCTCAATGTCATTGATAATGGTCTCTCCACAATTCCGCTCACATACACTTATATATATATAGCCCTTAATCCAATACATATATTCCAAGCACCATGTAGGAAAAATGTTCAAGGAGAATATATATATATATAAATATACATACCTATTTATGTGTGTTCAACCCTTCGAGGGGACACCAAACAATCTAATTAACCTAGAGGGACCCAAAAATCACCAAATACTTTAAATAAAATTTAAGAAAACAAAAGTGGATAGAAGAAACCAACCTCAAATGGTGGAAGATGAACCAGAATTAACCAAAGGGCTTTTCCTTATTTGGTGGATGTAGAAACACGCAGGAGGAGTACTCAAGAGACACATCAAACACCCTAAAATGGAAGAAGAAACCAAAATATGGACATCCATTGACCTAGGGTTCAGATGAGACAAAAGAGGTAACAGGGGGACAAAAAATCGTCAGAAAAAAAAGAATGGAGAGGGAGCTAGAGGATATACCTAGATAGATCAAGTCGAATAACCGGAGAAATTTGGTGGAACCAAGGAGAGGGTAGGCTTGTCAAAAGGGGGGAGCATGATGGAGGATAACAATATCTGAAGGGGGAGTGGGGTACTGTTGGTTCACCTGAGGGGTAAGAAGTGTTCCTGAGGTAGCATGTAGTATGGAGACCATCAGAAGGGAGGCCATCCCATAATGGGGAGCGTACATGCAGCTAGAGGAAGGGGGTATGGTTCGAGAAAGGTAATGGGGGAGGGAGGGGCTATGTCGATTGAGGTTGGGGGGAGGGTTGAAATTAGTTTTACTATTTATTTATTTTAAATTTAATTTAATTATTTTTTTTAAAAAGAGACTCGGTGGTGCACGGTATGGGTCGTGGTGTGACAAAGTGTCAAGAATTAAATCTTATAATCGTATAATGATGTAGTGAATGTACCATATTTATTGTTCTTATTGGCTCATTCAACTTGATATGAATGTCTAAGTTATAAACCGGTTTAGCTGGAACTATTACTCCAGGTATGTGGCCACTTACATATGAATGTAAATGGTTTATATAGATAGATGAAATTTATATAATTATACTACATATATGTACATTGATATATATAGTGACCTTTTAGACTCTATTTATTGGGAAAGATATTAACAAGGTAGATCCATTATGGTTCTTTTAAAAACATTCATGGTCTCCTTATTTATTTATTAAACATTACATTACATACTATATTATACTTTCACATTGATTAGATACAAGTACTACTATGATTATACATAGATACCATTGGTAGTGGTAGAGTGAGATTTTTATCTCATACCCTATTCAAGATGCTCTTGGTACATATGAAAAACATTTTATATTAGGTATGGATAAGTCCAAGAAACATTACATAGGTTATTGATATGATTTTTATTATAGACAGAACATAAAATTAGAGGGCTGAGATTTCGATCAAGATTCTACTGATGATGTGTTTTTCATTTGTACTATTATATAACATTTTTTTATCTACTAGTTCCTTTTTTGAATCAACATATCAGGCATCCATGTATTAGACAATACCTTAAAGGATTTTGATTTATTTATTTGGTTATTTTTTTTCATTTGATTATTGATTCTACATGTTACATATTCCTATCTTATTGTTGATTGTATATAATTATATGTGATCTTCCACTTTGATATGAGGGTATAATAACCCCACTGTACTACCTTTATATCCTTAATACTAGTTAGCATCCTCTAGCGTATGGGGAGGAACATTTGGGGATATTTGTCCCACCAGATCAGTGCATTGGTTAAGTGGATCCCGTGTCAGGATGCTACAAAAACACTATAACTCAATAAAAAAATATTTTCTAAATAGATAATCATATTAGATAACTGTATGTAAAACATAATCTATTAAATATAATTGACTAAATTGTTTCAACATATACATATTCTGGTCACATGAATCTTTTATGTATGGTTCTCAACTTGAAATTACTCTATCTTTTTATATTTATATCAAAAATGAATTTTATTACTGTTTCCCTCTGGAATTGGGGATGATCTCATTGATTTATGATTCAAACATTCCAATAAGTTTCTAATGGGTTTGTTCGTAGAACTGGAAACATCCAATGATTCCATATCCATTTGAACCTACTTTCCAAAGGTAGGCGCTCATTAGTTGTGGACTGATGAGACTTAGGAATTTTCATTGGTCAAGAGGATGGGAGGTCGGACTCATCACACCTTTTTGAGGGGAATTATTGTCTACTATGAGACTCTCTTATTAGATTTAAGTTATTTCTGTGAATCCTTATTACATTACCGAGTATAGAATGAGTTTTCCTTTAGATCTGACAATCAATGATTGATAGATAGGAAATTTAGAGAATCTTTTATATGTATTAGAGGTTCTTCATTGATATAGAATCATATGTATTTGTTAGAGATTCTTATTCAATGGTATCCTTTGATACATAAAAGTATCTTGGTCATTATGATGACCATACTAGTTTTAAATCCACTCAGTGGGGCACTTTAAGTTTATTGTCATTCAGAAGGACATGGATTATTTCAGAGTTGGGATCGCAACCAAAGATGGGCTACCTACATATCCTTGTTTGGAGAAGGAATCAGAACCCACATATTTCGAGTAAGGGAGTATGATATTTATGATTTATGGATCAAAGAAAGATGTCATAATTAATTTTACACTCTAAGCTCACGTGAGGCATGCTCGGTGTAAGAAACAAGAGGTATTAGTAAAAACCAGACAATTGTGCCATGAATGATGCAATCATAAGAAATGATCTGGGGCTTATGTATGTATGAATGCCCAAAAAGATGAATAATATGATTTACTTTAGAGAAGAAATCCAAGAATAAGGTCCATAAAGGTATATGTGCTTCATGGAGATTTGGATACTCTACCTTGGGGCTTACTCCTGAAAAAGTGGCCCAAATTAAGAGGGGACTTATGATTGGGTTTTACTCCTGAGAAGGAATCCCAAATCAAAAGTAAATTAGGACTGGTTAAGAAAAGTTAAGATTGGGGATTACTCCTGAGAAGGAGGCCCATATTTGAGACTGGGGATTACTCCTGAAAAGGAAGCCCAGGTTAAGAGAATTATGGTTGGGGCTTACTCCTAAGGAGGATGCCCAGAATTAATGGGAATTATGACTGAGACTTACTCCTGAAAAGGAGGCCCAGGTTAAAGAGGACTCTTATCTTAAAGGATGAGGTTGAATGAATGAAATCTGAATCTTTAGTGACATAAAGATTTGTACATCACTAGGTTTTGAGAAATTTTCCACGAAGTTCCATTCAGATAAGGAAGTAAAAACAAGAAATGATTCCATAAATAGATTTTAAGAGTGTCTTGAAGACTGAATATGGAATAAGAGAGGTGGAATGGCATAAGAGGGGTTAAATGGGTAAGAAAGGCACCCAAAAAGGAAGGGGAACACAAGTTCTGGTAGGTGTGTAGGTACTGCGTGGGTGCACAAGTCCTGGTCGTGCAGGTATACCTGCACGACAGATGGGTACTTGCGGGATTGTTAACCAGTAGGGTAACACTTGGGAAATCCTTGACCAAAGCCTTTAGAATTATCCTGAGACACTTCCAGAATAGAGGCACACAGGTTTTGGTGAGGAAGTAGGGAAGCGCGCAAGTATGTTCATTTCCCTTAAGGGTAAAACACCTTAGGCACGCAAGTGTTAGTGAATTCTAACACTTAGACCTTAATCCTTTTATTTAGAACTTCCATTCTAGGTAAATAATTACCTTAGAAGTGTTAGAGAGACCTGAAGAAGAGACTTTGGTGTTCAGAGCTCTATATCTTAATTCTGGAAAAATTCCTCTCGAAATGGGGGGCCCACTGGGGGTATTTATAGGTTGGAGAAGACCCCGGGAAGTTATCACTTAGGGCGCGCAAGTGACGTGCACGACAACTTCGTCGCGCAGGTGTACGTGCGCGACCATTGCTGCGTGCATGTCTACTTGCGCGACCATTGTAGAACTTGCGCGACCCTTGCGCAATGTTCTTCTTATTCCTTCCTTTTTCAATTTTTGATATTTTTCCAAAGGTTGAATCACTTTGAGCTAAGATATTCCCCATTTCCAATATTTATACTTTGTGACTAAAGGAGCGTCAACAAAATTCCCCCATTAGAGTTGGATCCAAAAGAAAAAGGGATTTAACTATGAGGTGAGAAGGAACAAGAAATCTGGCATTTTAACGTCATGTATGTCGGACATAAAAAGGCTAATTTTTAAGGTCGAAATAGCTTTGACCAAATGAATTAGAATTGACTCAATTCCTTGAAAATTCATCTGAAAACATATTACCATACTCAAGTATGAGGGAAAATATGTAAACTATGACTTAAGAATATTTGAATATGAGGAATTATATGAAAAAGAGCTAAAAGGCATTAGAAGAAGTAATTCTCATGAATGAAGTTACCATTATTTAACAAACCCGTTAGGGGGTTGAATTAAGCAGGGCCACCTAAGGGCATTGGATGCATAGTCAAATAAATAGCATCTTTTGGCTAATAGGTACGTTATATAGACTACTTATGCAAGGCCACCTAAGGGCACGTGCTGCATAGTCAGACAAAAGAACTCCCAGAAACTTACTTTCCTAGTGCTAAAAAGCCAGTGAAAGTTTATGGAGATTCAAATTTTCCAAAGTATATAGTTTGCTGTATGGAAGGAGGTACTTAAATATGGAAAAGATATTTCCAAACAATATTATCGAAGAAATGGATGAATATCACTCCTACGAAGGTCTGACCCAAACGCAGGGAAGGAGAATATAAACCATAGACTTGAATGCTTTCAGATCATGAAAAAGGATATAGGACAAATATGTTAAAAATGGCTATTTTTTGCGGATCTCTACATATTTTCATTTAAGAAAAATAAGGACAAAATAGGATTTCTTCCCAAGAATGAATTTACCAGTATCCGACAAACCCGTTAGGGGGTTGAATTATGCAAGGCCACCTAAGGGCATTGGATTCATAGTGAAATAATAGTATCTTTTGGCTGACAGGTCCGTTATGTAGACTGTTTATGCAAGGCTGCCTAAGGGCACGTTCTGCATAGTCAGGCAAAAGAACTCTCAGAAGTTTGACATTTCTGTGACTATAAGTCAAGAAAAGGGTTATTAAGATCTGAAAATATTTAAGGTTAGGATTATGACACATAAATATGGGTATTTTCCAATGTATGTAGAGATACACAGATCAATGTTAACCATAATCATGTTGTGTCTGGGTCCTGAATGGAAATGTTGGACTTCACTACATATCCCATAAGGATGGGAATCATGCAATACATAGTTCATGAACTACAGTTTAACATCGTGCGGGACAAAAGGATTGGAGATCTTAGTTTAGGGTCATAGAGCTTGTACCATTGTAAGAAATACACAATGTGTGTTTTCATGGGGACTTTTCATCCCGGGGACTGAAAGAGGAATTTGGGGTTAGGGCCAAAGACTTGGGGCTAGATTTGAGGGACACTCGGACGTTCCTACGTATCCCATAAGGATGGGAATCAATCCCACATAGTTCTATAACTACCCTCTGTACAAATTAGGTTCGTACATGTGAAGGGTGAAAGGAGACTTTAGTGCAATAATGGTTTAACCCAAGATAAAAGGTTCGGGTGCTGCCATGTATGCACATAGTCTTTGTAATATAACATGATTGAAAATCAATGTAAATAATGATTCCCTGTCAGGTGAGGGTATCAAAGAATACTATAGTTTTTTGTCATACTGGACAGAATTATTATACAGTTTAACGTCATATAGCAAGGACAAAAGTGAACCAATGTAAACATATTGATTCTGGGGGTGGTTTTACAAATCAACATCATATGCGATAGAGGTGAACTGATGTGAATAGATTGGTTTTGGGCGTGAACCTTGGGAGGTTGCCTACGTACCCAACCTGGAAGGCAAGGATCAAAGTCCGCGTAGTTCAATTAAAGAATGAATTAGTGATCAATTTGTCCTTCAGGACAACGACCTAAAAACAGTGTTGGGACTTAAACATGGTTAGTAGCCCAGAGAGAGTGTTATGGTTGATGTTTGCTCTAATCCCACATGAGTCATACTCGATGTGAGAAATAAGAGGTAGAAACAACCCTAACGATGAACAATTTAATGTCATGTAGGACATATAATGGGACTATGCAGTTCAAAGTCTTGCAGTTAGGACTTTTGGTGCTGCACAGTTTAGTGTCATGTAGAAGGGACAAAATACAGTATAACGTCATGTAGTACATATTAAAGGACTTTCTATACAGTTTAGCGTCATGTAGTTAGGACGATGGGGATAATACAGTTTAATGTCATGTTGGAAAAAAAGTGGACTGTGCAGTTTAATTTCATGCAATGAGGACAAAAGAGTACACCATTTAATGTCATGTTGGACGTATTAGGGATTTTTCCACAGTTTAACATCATGTTGGACGAAAAAGGGACGATACATTTTAGCGTCATGTTGGACGTAAGTGCGAATAGTTTAAGGTCATATGCATGGACCATTGGTTATGCAGTTTAATGTCTTGCTGTACGTAAGGGAATTATATATAGTTTAACATCATATAACAAGGAAGTTGAAGGGGGACACAGTTTAACGTCATGTTGGACAAAAGTGCAAATAGTTTAAGGTCATATGCATGGACTGTGGATGTTTGTGCAGTTTAAGGTCTTGCTGGACGTGATGAGCAGTTTTAATGTCATGCAGGAAAGTGGTGCAGTTTAAGGTCATACAGGACTATGGTGCAGTTTAAGGTTATACTGGACCATTGTTGATATATTTTTTGTTTATACAAAATACTTATTCAAAAATATGGCATTGGTTGGAGTAGTTATGAGTTCTCCATCCATCAAGATTAATGAATAAGCTCCATTAGAGTAGACCCAATGTATTGAGTAAGGTCCTTCCCATTTTGGCTCAAGCTTGGGAGGTTTATTTCCTGGTATCATTTGAGTTCTGAGAACTAATACCAATTCTCCCTGAGTGAATGAACGAAGACAAAGAATTTTGTTGAAATCTCATGCTATTCGATTCTGATAGACTTCCAAGTGGTGAAAAGTGCACAATCTTTTCTCATATAACCATTCCAATTCATTCAACTGCTTTTGATATTGTTCATCTGTAGATTACTGATCACAAATGTCTACTCTGAGCGATGTTAGTTGAACTTCAATAGGCAAGACTACTTCCGTTCCATATACCAGTGAATATGGAGTTGACCGTGCTGCAGTGCAGGTGGTAGTCCGATAAGCCCATAAGGCATGAAAGAGTTTATCAAGCCATGACATCTTATCTTTATCCACCATCTTTTGTAGTATATTGGAAAGAGTCTTGTTGAAGGCTTCTATCTGGCCATTGGCCGCTGAATGATACCGAGATGAATGATTGGATTTGATTTTGTATTCTTGATATAACTTCTTCACCTTAGATGAATAGATGTTGCTGCCATTTTCCGTCAATATGGTATGAGGGACACCAAATATGGTAATGATGTTAGACTTGATGAAGCTAACAATGCATTTAGAACTGACTTCTTTGAGTGGTATTGCCTCTTCCCATTTGGAAAAGAAGTCAGTAGAAGTAAGAATATACTTACTCTTCTTGGCCGTAACTGAAGGGTAAGGACCCACCACATCCATTCCCGTTGTGGAAAATGACCACGAGTATTTAGATGTATGAAGCAACTCTGGAGGTTGATGAATGAAGTTGGAATGTACTTGGAATGAATGACACTTCTTTGTGAAATCAACACAATCTTGTATCATTGAAGGCCAAAAGTATCCAAGCCTTTGAATCTGATCAGACAGTCTATGTCCAGACTGGTGGGCACCACAGACTCCTACATGCACTTCTTTCATGAAAACCATTGTCTCTTCACCATCAATGCATCTAAAGAGAACTCCATCAAAACCACATTTGTATATAATTTTATCTAAGTGATCTGGATTATCATAAAGAGTAAAATTGACCACATGTCGCTAGATTTTTTCCTTCTCAGCTCTATCAGGTGGAAGTGTTCCATTTTGAAGGTATTCCCTGATAGGTGACATCCATCCTGTAGTATAACCATACGGTTCCGGAATGGGACTAATTTCATTAATTTCCTCTGTTCTGATTCGAAAATAAGGTGAAATTGCATGACGATGGGCAATACTGATGGTTGTCTCATCCTGATTTGGATCTGCCAGAGCTGTGGCTATATTAGCCAATGCATCAGCTTGAGAATTTTGTGATCGCGGGACATAAGAAAATGTCGGTTCTGAAGGGAATTCCACCATTAACTCTCTGAAGTAATCATAAAAGGGTATTAGTTCTTCTTTTCTGACGGCATAATACCCATTTACTTGTTTGATTACCAGGTCTGAATCACCTTCCACCTTTAAGTGATTCACTTGTGCTTGAAACTCCAATTCCAAGCCTGCGATGAGATCTTGGTATTTTTCTTTATTATTGGTACCACCTTCTCACAATAAGAAGGAATAAGGTAACACTGCCTTTTCTGGATAAATGAGCACAATTCCTATTCCAACATTGTTGAATTTAGGATTTTCCATTTTCCTCCCTGTTGGACTTATGAAAGCACCATCAAAATACATTTCCCATGCCTGAGGACTTTCATGAATAGAGACAAATTCCTCATCAGGGAGTTAAATATCTTGAGATGTGTCTTCTACTGAAGGGTGTTCAGCAAGGAAATCAGCCAGATCTTAGCCCTTCATTGCCTTTTGAGACACATATTGAATGTCGAATTGCTGCAAAATAACTATCCACCTTGCCAGACGTCCTATAAGCATTGGACGACTAAGGATGAATTTGAGAGGGTTATAGAGAGATACCAATTGGACCTCGTGATGTTGCAGATAGTGTCTCAACTTCTGAATTGAAAAGATTAATACCAGGCAGCACTTATCAATACTTGAATACTAGGTTTCTGCTTCAAGCATAGTCCGACTGAGGTAGTAGAGGCTGTTTTCATTCCCTGCATCATTCTTCTGAGCAAGAAAGGCACCTAATGATCACTATAAAGCTATCACGTAGAGGATAAGTGGTCTTCCTTCAACAGGAGGCATAAGTACTGGTGGGCTCAAGAGGTATTTCTGGATAATATCGAATTCTTCTTGACGTTCTTCAGTCCACTGGTAAGTGACTCCCTTCTTCATCAATTTGGTGAAGGGTAAACTTTTTCCTTCCAAATTTGCAATGAAACGCCAAATATAGGCTAAGTGTCCTTGAATTCCTCTTAATTATTTTAAATTTCGAGGAGGTGACATACCAAGGATTGACTTGGTCTTCTCAGGATCGACTTCAATACCACGATGGTGTACAACAAAGCCAATAAATTTTCCTGAGGTTACCCCAAAAGAAAATTTTAAGGGGTTAATCTTCAAATTATGTTGTCGAAGCTTGAGTAATATGACTTCTAAATCAGCCAAGTGATTAGAACGTTGTTTTTATTTAACCACCAAATCATCCACATAAAATTCAACAAACTTCCCTAAAAAGGGTTTGAAGATACGATTCATGGCACACTGATATGTTTCATCTGTATTCTTTAAGCTAAAGGGCATTACCCGGTAGAAAAAAACACCCTGAGGGGATCTGAAGGCTGTGGATTCCTCATCTTATGGAGCCATTCAGATTTTATTATATCCAGAATATCCAGCCATGAAGGAAAGTGCTTCATAGCCAGTTGTTGCATCAATCAGGAGTTCTGTAATTGGAACTGGGAAATCATCCGTAGGACAATGCCGATTAAGATCTCTGAAATCGATGAAAACTCTAATTTTTCTGTTATTCTTCTTTACAGGTACAATATTAGCCAACCACTTGGGATATTGAACTTCTCTGATGAAGTTATCTTTGATAATCTTATCCACTTCAGCTTCAATTTTGGAAGCATAAGTTTGGTTTGTTCTTCTCGCAGCCTGCTTAAATCCTTGATGCTCTTCTGGTAAACCCAAATGATGAGTAGCAACATCAGGATTGAGCCCAGGAATCTATGTATAGTTCTAAGCAAATATGTCTTGATGTTTCTTTAAAAATTAAATATACATCTCTTGTTCTTCAAGAGTCATGGCCGCACTAATTAAAGTGGGGCGTGGATCTTCTTTTGTATCCAGATTGATTTCTATGAGTCCATCCACGGTGGTAGAGATACCCTCTTCAAATGCTAGAGGATCATCTCTGATATCTTCCTCTTCTTCTTCATCATGTGTTATTTCTTCCGTTTCTACTTGCATAGTAGATGATGAAGCAAAATTTCCATGATCAGAAGAGATGTAAAAAATTGAACATCTTGAAGAAGAGGCTTCCATTTCTGACCCAATTGATGATGAAGGGTCTTCCTTGGGTAATAAAAAGGATATGATGGATTGAGAATCGACATTATTGTTCACCTCTAATGTCGCTATCACTTCTTCTGTCCTGGTTGGTGAAGTATAGACTTGCTGGATTTCAGCAGATGAAATGAAGACGTCACCATTTGGGATTTCATCACTGCTTGGTGGGTTACCAATTTCTCCCATTTTGTCTGGCTCGATTGCTGTAATTGACATTATGGATCTTTACATAAGAGTATTTTTATTTGGGTCTATATTTTCAATTTGACTGATAGGAAACACATAATCTGCACTCACATGTGTAAATGGATTTACTGGAATCTTTTCCATACCATACAGAGCATTAACTTTGGTAAGCTCCCTTGTTGTGGATTTATCCTTTCCCTTCATGTGATAGAATTTCGCCTCAATGTATTGAGACTCACATGTCTTGAACGGGGCCTTATCACCATACAATGTCCCATCTTGACCATCGAAACAATACTTGAGACATTAATGGTATAATGAAGGGATAACCGTATGTTGATGTAGCCAGGGTCTTCCAAGAATGATGTTGAAGGCTGAGTCCTGATCAACAACCATGAAATATGAATTGGATACAAGATCTCCAAACTGAGTTCTGACTGTAACTTCCCAGTGGTTCTTGTTCATTTTTATCATATCCTTGTAACATCATGGTAGAAGGAGATAAATCAGATTCCGTGAGGCCCAATCGCTGAAGTGTACGAATGGGCATGATGTTGACTCCTGAACCATTATCAATGAAAGATCTTCATACCTCTACGCCATTAACCTTGACAGATAAGTACAAAGGTCTAATATGTCCATGCACGACATCATCTTCATCTTCATCAGTAAAAGATATAACTGCATGGAATTCCGCAGGATTATTCTCTACGTGATAGACTTCAAATGCAACAATTTCAGTTTTAAACTCATGAGGACATGACAAAGCTTCGATGAGTGCCTCCCAAAGATCCTTTGATAGGTTCAAAGCATAAAAAATTGATAACTTGGCCGGTATTTGGGCCAGGTGTTTCAATATATCATACTTTTGATCCAGAAGTCAGTGTTTCCCAACAGGGACATGTGGTTTAGCAGGTGCCTTGGAAGCAGATGCCTTGGAAGTTGATGCATCGTATATTGGGATATGAGTTGGCAATATTCCTGGTTTTGGAAGATTAGACCAATTAGATCCATTTACTTTCTGAGAGGAAGAAGATGGAACCTTAAACCGGTCTTCCAGAATAACTGTTCCAGGACTGAATTTTCTATTGGTAGAAGAACTTGCTTGTTCTTGCTGAGCTCGCTGAAGGGATCTGCCATGAGTTTCTGCTGCATACACAGTTCTAATAGGGGTAGAATTGGAATAGTGGCTTTTAAAATATCCATGTCTTCCCCTGTATCCTGAGTCTCTAGAACTTCCTCTGATTCCTCTATTTGATATAGGGAATTCAGGCTCATTATAATCGAAACGTCAACTGGAATATGGATCTGTTAATTGAATCATATTAACAGAACCGAAAATCAACTCTTCATCCGATGAAGAATCTACCAGACTAGCCAATTTAGGCTATTCCGTTTGGTGGGACGGTGCCCGTTGCTTTGAAGTAGATGGCATGAAATCTGCCAGAGTGAGAGACAGCTTATGCTTTGACACATACTCATCTTCTTTTGATTTTTCCTCTTTCTTGGAATTATGCCTCCCTTTTGAGGATTTTCCCTTTGAAGAAGATTTTGTTGCGGCATTCATGGAAGAAGGCACAATTGGTTTCTTCAATTGTGTTCGAAAAATAGCATGAGTTCAGTAGATCGTCTTTCTAACCATCCAATCATCATATTTCTGTTCATTTTTTCTTTTGACTTCTTTCCATTTGCCTTTTTCCTATGGAACTGTAGAAGTAACACATGCTACCTGAGATGAAGAACCTTTCAGTTTGACTTGTCCTGAGTTGACCATCTTTTTTAGTAGGTCTTTGAAGACAACACACTCTTGTATGGGATGCCCCAACATTTTATGAAAGGGGAAATAATTGGTATGGTCTTCATCTCCTTCCTTGTTTGGCCTCTTGGGCCTTGGAAATTGAACCAGATTATTCTCCAGAGATGAAATGAAGTAGCCAAGAACTTGTTCATTTCGGAAAGAGTAAACTTTTCTCTTCAACTCATCAAACTGTTTCCGTATTTGATCTCTTTGATCGTATTCACAAAACGGCCTTTGTTGTTGGCGCTCAAGAGGTGGAACCCTTCGAGAAGATAAAGGTTTTGAGGTAGAGGTAGGTACAGGTACTTGTTTCAGCATAACTGTAGTAGTTTCTGTTCTACCCATTATCCTTCCTAGAGCTGATGGAATTACATGAGATTTATCCTTTTTCTGTATAAGAGAATCTTCAATCTATTGAGCGATTGAAGTAAGGTCTTGAAACCCTCTTGTGTATTTCACAGGGATCAGTGGTGTGCGCAAATCATCATGCAAATTTTCCACACATATTGGCAACAATTTTTCCCGAGGGAGTGCTAAACGTAGGGAATATGTTAATCCCTTCCAGTAGGCAGTGAAATCTGATACCCTTTCATTTTCCCTTTGCTTATATTTTGTAAGATAAAAAACTATTGTCTTTGGAAAAGTTGAGCTGAATTGAATAAGAAACCATTGACGGAGATCTTCCCATCAGGTAATTGACCGAGATTGCAAGCTTGTGTACCAAACAAAGGTTAGTCCTTGAAAGGTTCGCACGAAGCATCTGAGTTTCACTGTTTCTTGCTGCTCCGGAGTTCCCATCATAGGATCGCAACAAGACACGTAATGCGTCAAATGCTATTCAGGGTCACCTGATCCATTGAAAATAGGGAATAAAAGGTTCCCAAAACTTAATGAGGGAGAGAGTGAATCTACCCATTCAGTGTAAGCTCTCTTTTCTGGTTGAACCCTTGCATGCTTCCCTTCCATAGTCTGTAAACGAGCTATTAATGACTCAATGGTTGTTATTAACTTTTGAGAAACATCCGGTTGAGCTTGGGCCTGAATAGGTGCACTGACTGGAGCTTGGACAGGTATGGCAGCTGGTACTGCAACTGATGGCAGCACTGCCAATTTTTGTTGAACTTGACCCATATGATTAGACCTGTGAGGGTGTACCAAAAGAGGAGGATATTATTGATCCATCCCAGTAGCTAAAAGAAACTCCCTTGGATGACTGAATCCAGTATGTTTAGGAGGAAGACTACCCTGAAGTAGTTTTATATTCATCCTCCTCAATTCCTTCATTTTTCCTCTTGTTGCGCAAATATTTTCTCTAGTGAGAGTGATTGGCCTTCTCCAGAAAAAGGATATGTAACTTGATTCTTTCCCTTCCCCTTGTTTGATCCCTTTTGGAGAGGGTGAAGTGGATTATTTGAAGAACACCCAGATTTTGGGTAAATCATTGATTTCGTGTACGCACACCTTCTTCATTTGTGTCTGTGCATACAACTTCCTGAGTAGGAACCTCTTCATCTGAGTCCCCTGAGTGAGGCTCATCTGGTGGATTAGTAACAAAGACATTGATGACATTGATTAATGCATAATGCATCACATCCCTTCTATCAGAATTTCTATGATATTTTCTCCTTCCATGTCTTTGATGAGACATTTCCTTTTATTGATTCGATACCTCAGGAACTTCTTGACGAACCGTAATTTGAAGAGAATCTCCTGATAATTTTTCCCTTTGTTCCTCCTATGGCTTCTTCCCCAATCGAGAGAAGACCAAATTTCACAGAGGAGGGGATTGATTATTTGAAAAAGTCCCCAGTCCGGTGGACTGGGGCCCTTCCTGCTGTCTTTGATCAACTCATAGAATCCTATTTTTTGATTCTGATTGTTGGTTTAAAAGAGTCCCCAGTATGGCGAGCTGGGGTGGCTCTTGACATTCTATGTCTGATACTTTCTTAAAAGATCTCCTGATCTTGTGGAACTTGGTCCGGAAATTAGCTGGATGCATCAATCGACATCCACTTTTATCACTCGGTTCAAAAGACCGTTGGATGATTTCTGACACTTATATCACTTAGTGATGTGCTTTCTCCATACGGGAGGCCTGTTCAATATTCTCGTTTGCTTGATGCAGGAGTAATTCAAAAACTTGTTCTCTATATTCTTGATTTTGAGAGGAACTAGTTGAAGCCTGTTCTTGGGCAAACTTTTGATTACAAACAAAGCCAGGTATTCATGGATGGACATGGGTAATAACATTGCATGAGACCATTTTCGGTGGGATTTGCTGACTAGAGAGCACCGTGATATGCAGTTCTCCATGAACACCCCATCCTCTATCATGAATACTATATGGGGAATTGGCAATTAACTGGCACAAATTTCATAGTGTGCCAAGGCATGAACGTTGAAGGGCTCTCTGCTGCTTTTCAGCCTTTGGATATCGAGAGACTGATAGATATTCCAAGTCAATTTGGCATTGTAACCCTTCTATTATCTTAACATAATTTTCATATTCATCATAAGATAATACTTTATTTTTCAACTGAAAAATAATTTTCCATATGTTGACATGGATATCATGAATTCCATCTTCTGTCAACATGTCTGGAATGTCATACTGAGAGTCATCCAGAGGCCAAAACATGACTGGCACTTCACCTTTCGCCAGTTTTTTTTCTCATGTTCAACATTTCCTCTTTATCACTCAATGAAGATTCTTCTACTTATTTTGACTAGAGCTAGTGCTTCCTTGTTGCTTCATCAAATTCAATAGGATTTGTAGAGAAATTAGTGATTAAACTAAAAGATTCATGACTTAGGGGTGGTTCAGAGAATGACCTACACCCTGGGCTATCTTCCGATTGAGAAAGTATTTCACCTGCTAGCGATGAAGCATCATACATGACTGGTTTTTCATTTTCAAGTGCCTCAAGATAATAGGGCTTTCTCGGCAATACATTTTACACTGGAGCATTTTCTGGGCAATGTGCATCATTACTATAGAGAGGAATTTCGCAGCGAAATTCATCATCATGAGGAGGAACACCATGGTGGGTTACAACAGAAGATGAGATATCTTGCTCCTTGGACTTCTGACCACACAGAGGGTTCCTGTGGCTCACATATGAAGATGAAACTTCGAGATCGACCGAATTTTCATGAAGCAAGCCTTCATGAGGAAGTCTCCGTTGAAGAACTTCGGAATTAATGTTCCCACTATTGGGAGATGAGGGAGTAGAATCTTGAATTCCAACAGATAACTGTCTGAGGGCTTCAAGAACTCCAGTATCGAGCAAGGCCTTGATACAAATTGGCTCTTGATCTCTTGATTGTGCTGGGTGGGTCTTTTTCTTAGACGCCTTCTTACTCACTTTGGAAACCATCTGTTGATGAAAGTGGATTCTCTGAGCAGGTTTACGTGCCTGATTAGGAGAAATGGCCATGTTAGGTTGACGATCTCTACTCAAATAAGGCGTATGTTCCTGACTTGGTTGTTCGTATGATATGGGGGAGTATGACCCACAACCCTCTTGGACTGGAACAGATGTGTGTATCTTCTCCGGAGTAAACTTTTGATGTGTCACACCACTACTAGGGACAGATTTGTGTGTCTTTCCCTAAGATTTTGCTGAAGCTGTTATAATATCCTGGAAAGCATCCAGAATATGAGCAGGGATTTGCTTCTACACTTTCACCATTGATAGAATATGATTGCTGGCTTTAGCTGCCGAAATGGGGATATACATCCATTCCGTGCTTGGAGTAGGTGTATGTGCCTACTCCTGTCCTCCTTTTACTATCAGTGAATCATGACAGTACTCAAGTGTAGTGGCATAGAGTTGAGTCTGCCTCCTGTTTGTCGCCGGAACTTTCCGAATGACTTCTCCGAATGCTACCAAGCGAGACTGATGGTAGGATTGATCAGTAATAGAAGGTGTATGTGCCTGCTGATTGCACTTCACAGAATGTGGTTGATGAGATCCATCATATATATTCAGACGAGCCTGCTGACTAGCTGATGATGTATAAACAGGTGTATGTTTCTACCTATAATACTCCACCGGAATTGCCTAGAAGGATTGGCATGATGCATCCAGACGAGTCTGCGGGACAACAGAATTAAAACGGGCAGGTGTGTGTGCCCGCTCGGTTCTAAACACCAAGTTAGGTTGGTGGACTTCTCCGGAAATGGCAGAGATGAGAACTTACTCACTTGTTAACTAGAATTCGCCTCTGGCGATTCGTCTTGCCTTCCCGGGTTCGAGGAACCTGAGTCGAACGCCTGGAGTCGGTACCCTCATCATGTTGAGGGAGCACTGCCGCATGAGTCTGGCGGCGATTATTGGTGGGAGCCATCGGAAATGACTTTTGTATCCTTGAATTAAGGCCCCGAGGGACCTAATCATTCACCTCCCCAGAACAAGGGAGCGAATGGTGATTGCGTTCCGGGGATAACAACCTGAAACGGTTGGAGATGGTGGTTAGCACCGCCTGCTTCTTGATCACGGGTCATCGTTGTCCGGACGACGGGTGTGAGTTGTTCACTTGGAGGGCTTTTCGGGCAGCCTTCAGAGTTAGAATAGTATAGTTTTGACGGTACTCCTCAACTAGTGCATTTGATACCCAATGTTGAAGACGCTGAGTAGGTGATATCATCCTCAGAGCGGATGATGATCCAACAACAGTAGCAGTAGTGGAATTTGCAGTATAAGTTTTCACAGCAAACGTATTCACGGATGTGAACTTAAGAAAATCCATTCTGGAAATGCAAAAGATCTTGGAAAAGAGTGCCTGTTTGATATAACAGACATAATCAAGATAAATTCATCCACTATATCTTTTGGATGAGCACATATTTCAATGATTGTTTTTTTGTTGGACCTCTCATTGAGTTTTAAATAGGGGCCTAAAAAATAAGCAAAACATCATTTTAACTTGGTTAAGGATTCATGTTGGGTTCATCATTTTTTGTTTCCCTCTGGAATTGGGGATGATCGCATTGATTTAAGATTCAAACATTCCAAGCGGTTTCTAACGGGTTTGTTCGTAGAACCAGAAACATCCAATGATTCCATATCCATTTGAACCTACTTTCCAAAGGTAGGCACTCATTAGTTGTGTACTGATGAGACTTAAGAATTTGCATTGGTCGAGAGGATGGGAGGTCAGACTCATCCCACCTTTTTGAGGGGAATTATTGTCTACTCTAGGACTCTCTTAATAGATTTAAGTTATGTTTGTGAATCATTATTACATTACCAAGTATAAAATGAGTTTTCCTTTAGATCTGACAATCAATGATTGATATATAGGAAATTTAGAGAATCTTTTATATGTATTCAAGGTTCTTCATTGATAGAGAATCATCTGTATTTGTTAGAGATTCTTAGTCAATGGTATCCTTTGATACATAAAAGTCTCTTGGTCATTATGATAACCATACTGGTTTTAAATCCACTCAGTGGGGCACTTGAAGTTTATTTTCATTCAGAAGGGCATGGATTATTTCAGAGTTAGGATCGAACCTGCAGATGGGCTACCTACATATCCTTGTTTGGAGAAGGAATCAGAACCCACGTACTTCTAGTAAGGGAGTATGATGTTCATTATTGATGGATCAAAGAAAGATGTCATAATTACCTTTAGACACTAAACTCACGTGAGGCATGCTCGGTGTGAGAAATAAGAGGTATTGGTAAAAACCAGACCATTTTTCCATGAAATATGCAATCATAAGAAATGACGTGGGGCTTATGTATGTATGACTGCCCAAACAGATGAAGATTATGATTTAGTTCATAGAAGAAATCCAGGAACAGGGTCCATAAAGGTATATGTGCTTTATGGAGATTTGGATACTCTAACTTGGGGCTTACTCTTGAAAAGGAGGCACAAATTAGGAGAGGACTTATGATTGGGTTTTACTCCTGAGAAGGAAGCCCAAATAAAAAGTAAATTAGGGCTGGTTAAGAAAACTTAAGACTGGGGCTTACTCCTGAGAAGGAGGCCCATATTTTAGACTGGGGCTTACTCCTGAAAAGGAAGCCCTTGTGAAGAGAATTATGGTTGGGGCTTATTCCTAAGGAGGATGCCCATATTTAGGAATTTTAATATTGGAACCTACTCCTAAGGAGGATTCCCAGAATTAATGGGAATTATGATTGAGACTTACTCTTAAAAAGGAGGCCTAGGTTAATGGAGGACTCTCATATTAAAGGATGAGGTTGAATGAATGAAATCTCAATCTTTAGTGACATAAATATGTATACATCACTAGGTTTGGAGAAATGTTCCATGGAGTTTCTTTCAGATAAGGAAGTCAAATCAAGAAATCATGCCATAAATAGATTTTAAGAGTGTCTTGAAGACTGAATTTGTAATAGGAGAGGTGGAATGGAATAAGAGGGGTTAAATGGGAAAGAAAGTCACCCAAAAAGGAAGGGGCACACAAGTCCTAGCAGGCGCGCAGGTACTGTGTGGGCGCACAAGTCCTGGTCGTGCAGGTATACCTGCGTGACACATGGTTACTTGCGGGATTGTTAACTAGTAGGGTAACACTTGGGCGATCCTTGAAAAAAGCTTTTAGAATTATCCTGAGATACTTTCAGAAGAGAGGCGCGCATGTTTTGGCGAGGTAGTAGGGCGGTGTGCAAGTATGTTCATTTACCTTAAGGTTAAAACACCTTAGGCGTACAAGTGTTAGTGAATTCTAACACTTAGACCTTACTCCTCTTGTTTAGACCTTCCATTCTAGGTAAATAATTACCTTAGAAGTGTTTGGAAGACCTGAAGAAGAGACTTGGGCATTCAGAGCTCTATATCTGAATCCTGGAAAAAATTCCTCTCGAAATGGGGGGCCCACCGGGGGTATTTATAGGCTGGAGAAGCCCCCGGGCAGTTATCACTTAGGGCGCGCAAGTGACGTGTGGGAACAACTTCGTTGCACATGTGTACTTGCGCGACCATTGCGGCGCGCAAGTCTACTTGTGCGACCATTGTAGAACTTGCGTGACCCTTGCACAATGTTCTTCTTATTCATTCCTTTGTCAATTTTTGATATTTGTCCATAGGTTGAATCACTTTGAGCTAAGATATTCCCCTTTTCCAATATTTAGACTCCGTGACGAAAGGATCGTCAACAATAACTCTATGTTTTCATAGAAAAAATTAAAATCTAACTTCTAATTTTTTTATGAATCTCTCCTAAAGTCCACATTATTTGAAGGTGAAATTCATTTTTTCATTTCTTTTGACCATACAAAAAGGATCATTTGGATTTATTGAAACTCTTTGTCTGAAAAATCTATCTAGTGGAATTTTTATTGTATCTCAATCTCTAATTTATTATAAATATTTTCCCAAGATATTTTATATATTACTAATTAGTGATACCTTAACGAAAATAATAACATATTTATATTTTTCAAGTTGATGGTGTCTATTGAGCTTTTTTTAGTACTAATGTGCATCTACCCATTTGTAAAAATACATGTATCATAATATTTTCCTGATATTTGGAGCATTTTTTAGCATCTTAGAATCATATTATTATGATAAAAAACATTCTTATAATCCATAAGGAATGTTCTTTAAACATCCTTACATATCTTTCTTTGTCCACTTAACTAAAAACATTATTAATCAACTTCATCTCATTATTCTATGTAAGTACATATTGATATATTTTCTAGAAATACATCCATCACTCACTTGGTCCTAGAAGTATCCCCTTTGTTATTGTTTTAAATATCTACATTAAAATTTAAACATCTTCATCAATAATACATGTACTCAAGTATTTCTCCCCATATTATGTGTTCATATTCTTTCCCACCTTTTTTATTTCCCCCCATTAATGAAGAAAAATTAAATGTGGCCATATCATCATATAGTCCTTGGTCTCAAAAACGCAGTACCAATTTTATATTAGAAATATAGTATCACATGGGTTTCATAATAATGATCCATTAATTAAACAAAACTATGTCAACATTGGAGAAACAATTGTCAAAATCATGTGTGTATAATAAAGGGGAATAATTTTATCCCAAACACTTCATCCGTGAAACACATTCCTCAAATTTCATCCAAATGTTTTATATCTAACAATATTTGTATAAGATCTATAAGAAAATACATCTACACCGATCTTAATTAACATATCAAAAGAGTTAAAGTGTATAAACAACATTTTCCTTTTATATCAGTATTTTTAATCCATGTATTCATTTTAATGAATTTGTGATACTCGTACCTTAGCATTATATTCTCTTCACCTCATGTATTTCACTTCGTTTCACATATTGGGTGTAAAACTGAACCCTAATGGATTTCATATGCATAGAGTAAAAATTCTATAGTACTCAATGAAGTTTCTTACTTCTTCTTCTCTAATTATCTAAATGTTAATAAAAATAAACAAGAATATTGGGATTAATTTTGAACCTCAAATTTCCTTAAATGAAACATTAAAATATAGAATATTATCTGAATTTAAAATTATTTATCTTATTCTTAGATTATTCATTACATATTCATTCCATATTCTAATCAACCTCCATAGGTATTGAAATTTATTTCATATTAACTATATAATCTTCATACGAACTTGATATTTTCTATTTTATTTTCACAACATATTTGTCACATTGAGTTTGTATTATTTTATTCATACATTTCCCTTGATATTGTAATGTTTTATTATAAAACCATTTAATATTAAAATATTTTACAAAGGTATTTCATAAAATTGAACCTATAACATTTTTTATTGATATATTTTTATCAAATATTTCATCATCTTAAAAAAATATATATTCCCTTTTTTGAGATGTCTTTTTTCCTTATCATGAATTCTATCAATGGATATATGTTCATGTCAAATAACTAAACACTAAATATTATATGAGAAACATTATTACCTTGATCAATATTATAAAATTATATTCATTTATCAAGATTCTTAATATTTCTATGTTTCTCACATACATCATTAAAATTTTTCACTTTTTGAACATTTTTTATCCTCATCATCTCTTCATGTGATGGTTTTTTATTATCCATTAATTATACAACCCTTAGGTTGATACATGATTCCTAGTAAGAACTTGTAGTACAATAATTATTATTCTATGGTCCCAAAAACTCCACGATTATTTTATTATCCTCTTAATCATGATCTTTTTCATTAATAGTTTTATATCATTGAATATTATTGTTGTTGTCTTTTTAAAATTAATGGAGACTTTTTTCGGGGAGGTAATTTGTTAGAGAATTACACTCTTTATTAGAGGAAGATTATATCTCACAAATCCTCAATTTTGGAACTATACTATTAGTAAAATCATATATATGTTGAGATTTTTTGGGTAATGAACTAACATTTTTCCATTGACCTTTTTCTTCACCATCTTTCAATGATTAACCATTAACTTCTAGTAATTTGGCGACATCCTCTATCATATTTCATAACTCACTTTTTTATTAGAAAAAATAATTGTGTTAATAAACACTTTTATTCAGTATATAGGAGATAAATCACAATGTTATTGGAGATAAAATAATAAAAATAGTTAGTTTTATTGAATAATTAAATGTTATGAAGAAATTTTAGTTGTATAGTAAATTATCAATATGGTATAATCTACACTCATTGAGAAAAGTAAAAAAACATTTTTAGTTAGAAAAATTTGAGATGATGGTAAATATTATAAACACTCCTTTTCTTTCTCATCAAAATATTATTTAATAATATTTACTATAGTTTCAAATTTTTTTAACTACAAATGTTTTTTTACTTTCCTAAATGAGTGTAGATTCTACCATATTGAGATTTTACAACACAAATAAATTTCATCATAACATTTACTTTTTCACTAAAACAAACCATTTTTTATTATTTTATCTCTAATAACATTATGGTTTATCTCCTCTATTCTGATTCTTCTGATATTCTGTAAAGTTATTTCCTTTACCACATTCATTAAAATAATAATTTTCTTCATGAGTTTTTTATTTTAAAAAATTACAGTTTTTATATAATAATTATGAATAAAATCAATTTCTTATATCTCTTCACCATAAAACTCAATACCTAATTAAGTAATTCTATAATTAACTCAATAAAAGTTATCGAGATGATATTTAGATTCAACACTAGAAGAATAATCATCCTACTAATTTTTTTGTCAAGAATCATTTCATCGTATTATAAGGAAATATTTTATTATATTTCTAATAAAATTTGTTTCTAAGAGTTCTTATCATCTTCTTCTAACTCTATGTAATTATGATTCTTTATATGAAAAAATTAAAAAAAATTAATTTTAATTATAATTAAAACATTTATGAGTAAGTTCAACACATAATTTTTCCTTTTCATATAACATTGATAGAATAATGATGATCAGGTTGAAGTCATATTCATTTTCTCCTAACTCTAAATAATTTTACATTTCTACAACTACCTTATCTCATGATTTAATTTTTAAGAATTATTTAAAAGATTATTTGATCAGATAATTTTCCATAAAGACTATTTTTTTAATTTATAATCCAAATGAATATTCAAAAGTTCATCAATAGATAAATCTTATCGATCTTCTGAGGATGAATCTTTGAAATCATGTCTATTTAGGAATTTTATTATTATTTTCTTAATGATAGTAATATCATCGTATTCTTAGAAAACCCTAATATTTTTATGAAAATATCATTAACTATTATAATATAGTCATCAATAAATTCTTCTTAATCCATCATGATAGGGTTAAATCATATTTTTCCATCAATAATAGTTTGTAAGAACAAAAACTGGAACACCCCTATTATTCAAAAACACATAATTCTCTATTATCATATTTGGATATTTGATAGGGTATTTACCCTTTAAAACCACTTTTTGTTCTCTTGGATAAATTATAGGCTCCATAAAATATATATGGGTTAATAAGTGATCCATTAATTAATAAAAATGTTTCTTAAAATTCATATGAAAAAATTCTTAACCTATAAAAAATTGTTAATGTTACAATCCACTATAATATAAATATCAAACTAACCATTAGTATGTAACAAATAAAAAGTGATATCAGCACATGTAATTTACAAGGTTCAATAAAAAAACACTACTTTCCATGTTGTTTATTCCCCCAATATTTATTGTTTTACTAACAACTTTGAGGATTATAATGGCACAGAGAATAACATGTTATACCACCTATATTCATCCTCCAACCAACCCTATTTCTACCTAATATATTTTATTTATTATTTAATAGTTGGTTATAAACACCATATTTTATAATTGTATACACTAATGTCACAACTGGTTATACCCGCTATCCGACAATCCTTTTCATAAACTTGTTATACACCACAACTACTATATCATTAATTAATATTTTCTAATCCACTATAGAAAGATATTTTCTTTTTATGATCATGTTTTATTACCATATAATTTTTACCATCTTTAAGATCATAAATAACCCTCCAAAAAGTCTTTTAAACTTGAAACATCTGCATGATATTTTTAGTAATATGCTGTAATCAATCTTAACTTATATATATCTTTGTACAGAATATTTCCATAGAAAAATTTAGTGCAATGAATCACGCTAATTTTCCTTATATTGATGAGTCATATTATTATGTCTCATCCTACATCTCCTTAGTATGCATCTGTTAGAAGTGATATTTTTATAGTTTAATTCCCTTATATGAGTAGAATATCTATTTGAAGTTCACTCAAATAAATCTTTAATAATTACTTTTTTTATTCACATAAATAGAGTTTTTTTCATAATATAATAAAACCCATTTATATATGTTTTAATTATCCATTTTTAGAGTGAACTAAAAAGAGTTATTTTAATCAATTAAATTAAAAAAATATACATCATTATAAATTGAATTTCACAATATTGCTTCTCATCTATTCTAGGACATTCTTGAAAACTATAAAAATTTCCCAAATGAATATCAATCCAATGAATATCATTATACTATATGTTAAGGGACATTAGAAAATGTCCTTAAAATTATAATAATAAATAATTATTTATATTTTCTGAGAATCATTTAGTTTATAAGAAATTTAAAATTATTTATATAATGCTCTTAAAAATCCATTTAGTGGGTTTGTTTTCTGGTAAATTCATTTAGAACAATTTATCAGATCACAAAAATAATTATTCAATTATCTTGGAAAGGATAATTTTTTCCTGTCATGCTACCTCATATTGAACATTACCCCAATTAAATATCTCTAAATTATTTTCCAATTTATGTTCATCTGATGGATTTTCATCTAACGGATTCTCATATGATAGATAGTATCTCATTTTTTATTAAGAAACACAATGAATTAGACATACAACTGAAAGATTCATGCATCCATTACAAAAATATATTTGATAATTAAAACATCATAAAATATTTTTATTTTGAAATAATTTTATTTTGATAGTGGCTGACTACATTTTTATAACCTCTAATGACTACATTCATATATAACTTTTTTTTAGTTTCCCTACTTGAAATTATTCTATCATTTTATATTTTCTAAAAAATTGACTTTCATTCACTTATATTTATAAATTAAATAACATAAAATATATATTAATTTTTATTGGTATTATAATGAACCATACTTTACATACATTGTTATTAATTAAGAATTGAAGCATACTTATTACAACATATAACAAAACCATGATAGGAACGTATAGGTATAATGTCTTTAGAAACTGGGAAACATAAATAACAGGTTCATAAATAATGTACATTGTCTCACGTTTATTTCATCATATATGATGTCCCTTGGAATATCTTACTTATTATCCTTATTCTTGACTTGGGGAAAATAAAACAAACAAAAGGGTGAGCTCAAATGCTCAGTAAGGGTAATCGAAGGATATATTAATCATATCATATTCATAAGAACATAACATTTTGAAAATATTATCATGAAAAAGAGATCATAATATCATGACATAGGATAAATCATAGAAGTGAAATGTAATCCTAATAATCATAACATAAAACATGAATCATTGTGGCACACACATATAATCATAGAAAATCATTTCATATTAGTAAAGACTCATTTCCAAGACTATCATAGCTGACAAAGTCCATTTCTAAACCGAGTTCACTCCTCATTATAGTCCTGTATCACTGAACCAGATTAAATTTTCATTCCATCCATGTCTATCTCATGAGATATAAATATTTACCTAATTCATTAGAGGGAGTTATAGGTCCCACCCATCTCATAATGATTCTATTCTTATGTGTGCCACAAAATCATATATCATATATCACAGCATAACCCATGTAATAAAAAATGGTTTCTTAAACATCATGTCATCATAACATAATCCATATAAGATAAAAGGAATTCAGAAAAATAATTCCATCATAACATAATCAAATAGATGTAAAAATAGGGATAGAAACATAACCCTATATTATCTTAGATTGAAAATAATTTTGATAAAACACATGAACTCCATTCTTGAGGAAAATATCATTTCTACTTAATTTTTTTTCCTTTCTTAACACGTCAAACAATTTTAAACAAAAATATGTTAATTAAATATATACTTGAAAACTGGTAAAGGATGCTTCATGTAAATAATGTTCTATGAAATCATAAAAACCCATTCATGCTGTATAAGTTAAAAAAACATTCTTCTCATACATTGGCCGGAAAATTCAAAAAGTAACTCATACTAAAAACGAAAAAAGATTTATTTCATATCGTTTAATAAAATCTCACAAATGGGTAAAATTTGATTTAAACAATTGTAGGAGTACAGAAATAATATTACATATTGAGGAAACATGTATGTGGATGATAAATATTCCCCAGTAAATTCTGAAGTATAAACAATCTCTGATAAAAATGAGATTGAGAGATTTTCCCTTACCTCAGGTCTGATAAGCTTTGTATGTATCCGAATCTCCTGTATAATTATTTAAATAATGGAATTGACTTATTCCAGAATCATGATAATTATTATGATATCATATATGGTCATATACATATCTGCTTATTAATAATATTTCATTGCTACTAGTTATTCAGGTGTTCATTGCTTTATGTTCTTATGCATGTTTTGTTGAATAAATTATTATTCCTCTTTTTGGGTTATAGTTACCTCATTTATATAATGGTATTAGGGTAATATATATATCATATATATTCATTCAATTCATTTATATAATCATTATTCAATGAATATCATATAGAACGAGTTGCATCACATCGTGGAGACGGTAGGCCGTACGGTCGCACGAGTGATGATATCATTCCGATAATTATATGAATGGAATTGGAGTTTATGATATAATATCTCATAATCATTATCATATTATAATAATCATATATATCTATTCTTTACACCATTATACCCATTCAGGTAAGGTGGTGGTGGAAAACAAATTACACGACGGCGTGGAGACGGTATTTCGTACGTACGCACGCGCGGTGATTTCATTTTCCGTAGGATGGATATAAGGTGAAATAGGGTTGTTTAATATTTATAATAACATATAAGTATATGAGTGATACTGATGTTACTACTTTATAATGACACAACTAAATAAGAGGAATTATAAGAAAGAAGAAACTTGAAAGAATCGGTAGAAGAGATTACCTCTTCCTCGACGTGCCTCCTTTAAACGTCATATTAAGGGATAAAGTTGGACTTTTGAGATGAAAAAAACCTCCAGAATAATACTAGGGAAGTTTAAAAGAGTAATGGTCAGGGGTTGTCTGATCTTTAAGGCTCAAATATGTGTAAAGAAGAGAGGGAGGAGGTTCCCTTTTATAAGGGAGGAGAGGGGCACCTTTGGAAATCTCAAAAATATTAATTTATAATAAATCAAAACCCACTTAAAAACCTCCAAAAATGACTCATATTCAAATATAAGATGATATGGGGTTTTAGTATCATCAAAAAATAAAATTTATACATGTTGAAAATTTATTTTAAGCCTTATCAACTTGATTTATCCTTATTTAATCTGTTTAATTTAATTTGTGATAATAAGATTATAAATTTTAAATTATTATAAATAATTACTTAATGTCGTTAATTGTCCATAATTGGATAATTTATGACATTTTAGACCATATAAAGTTTAATTTATAATTTTTAAATATTTTTGTGATTTTTAAACAATTTTATATTATGTTATTTTTATAAAATAACAACAGTGTAAATTTTGACACTATTCATTTGATTGAATTTAAATAAAATACACACAGAAGATATGTTCGAAATAAAAGTTTTGATAGATTAATAACATGTAATATGTATCTAGAAAATTCATGGATCACATTTAATAGTTCATATAATATTTATTTTAATATTTTTAAAACCATTCATTTGATATTTCAATCAATAAAATACCTTCAACATCACTATTGTGTCACCTTTAATAATAATTATTTAATCCCTAAAATTCTAAATAAATCCACATGATGTAGATATTTTTAATAAATTTCCGGAGACTATTAATGTTTGAAGTTTAATGATGTTTATCACTAAAGTAAAATTATTATACAAATAAGATTTAAGAGAGTGACATGTTGTCACTTTATTTGGTTTTAATAATAATTAAATTATTTCCATGGTAAAAAGTCCATAAAATGAATATCGTATGACTATTAGGTGATATGGGTCTACTTTTATTCATCCAATAGAATTTTGGCAGGTGTTAGGGTAATTTTATAATCTTATTTTTACCCTTAATGACCCGATTTACCTTTAACTGCAGTAAATAAAAATTACCGTAGTTATTATTCATAATATCAAAAAAATTAAAGTAACCTATTAACATAATTTGGACCCAATGAATTAAAATATGGAATCCATTTTTCAAATTCAAAACACAAAAGTTTCTGTATTTAATTTAAAATTAATCTTGTTGTTAAGAAACCGAGTTTTAAAAGTAAAAACATTACCAAAGATTGAAATACTTTTACCTATGAATTCAATGTAAAATTAATGGTAATGACATATATTATATTAAATGGTAAAAATAGATTCTATTTATACTTTAAAACCATTAAATATTATAATTTAACCATATAAATTATTGCGATGAAAACAAGTTGTTTTTAATTAAAATATAACGTGTTTTTACTATTTATTAAAATATGAAAGTTATCAGAATAATATGAAAAATTTATCCAAAGTAAATTGTTGTATCTTGATTCCAAATAAAAATTTTATTTTTTCATATTTAACTTATAAACATGTCAAAAACTAGATTAAATGTGGGTGCTCCATCAAAAGGCGGCAAAACTGCATTTTTTGAATAATACTTATTTTACCAGAAAAATTTATTTTGTTCTCATACCATGTCCTAGAAAATGGGTATGATAATGTTATAAAACTAAAAATGTATTTAATACTAATCATAACGGATAGTCCATAATAAATTATAATTGTTTAGTGAAACTCGGTATTGCGTACTTCAAACGCTATCGAGGAAGGTCACGATTGCGTGTAACGCAAGCCAAGCCAGTGTTGTGTGTAGTGAAAGATTCATTTGGTGTTGTGTATAATATAAGACATTAAAAAAATATTTCTCATAAAATCTCTAGGTGTTACATTCTACCCCCCTAAAAATGAATTTCTCCCTTGAAATTAGTCACTTGGGAAATAAAAAGATAAGGATACCTCTCCCTCATCATATCCTCAAGTTCCCATGTAGCTTATTGTAATTTGTGGTTCCTCCATAAAACATTGACCAAGTGAGTGGTCTTGTTTCATAGGAATTTTTCTCTATGATCCAAAATCTCTATTGGTTGTTCTATTTAAGAAATATCTTTCTCTAGTGGTACAACATCTGAGCTTAGTACATGCGAAGGATCAGGTATGTACTTTCTCTCGAGATATATATGGAAGGCATCATGAACTTGGGAGAGATTCAGTAGAAGTGACAATTGGTAAGATACCTTCCCAACACGATCCAGTACTTCCAAAGGACCAATATACCTAGGGCTCATCTTGATCTACTATTAAAATCTCATTACTCTCTTCCAGGGAGATATTTGTAAGAACACTTTATCACCCACTTCGAACTCTAGGTCTTTTCTTCGGTTATCGGCATAACGTTTTTGTCGACTCTGAGCTACTCATATGTGTTGTTGAATAGATCAGTCCTTTTCTACCATCTCATCAATAAGATCAGGTCATAATAGCTTTCTTTCACCAACTTCATCCCAACAAGTTGGAGTTCTACATTTCATTCCATAGAGATCTTCATAAAGATCCATCTGAATACTGGAGTGAAAGCTATTATTATAAGAAAATTCCACAAAAGGTAAGTGTTTATCCCAACCACCTTTGAAATCCATAGAGCAAGCTCTCAACATGTCTTCTAGAGATTGAATTGTCCTCTCATACTGACCGTTTGTCTGAGGATGATAAGAAGTGCTAAAACTCAACTCCGTATCTATAGTATACTGAAGACTTCACCAAAACATCGAGGTAATCCTCGGATCCTGATCAGATATAATATAAAGTGGTACTCCATGAAATCTTACCACTTCCTTTACATATATCCTGGAAATCTTATCAAGATAGAAATCCTCTCTAATAGTAATTAATTGTGCCGACTTTGTAAGATGATCAACTATAACCCATATAGCATTATTTCCTTTGGATGTTTTAGGAAGTCCAGTGATAAAGTCCATAGGGATGTTTTCCATTTCCATTCTGGTATGGGTAATGATTGTAATATCCCCTTAGACTTCTGTCTCTCATATTTAACTTACTGACAAACCAAGCATCAAGATACATATTCAACAATATATCTTTTCATTCCATCCCACCAGGAGTACTCTTTCAGCTCACTATACATCTTCGTGCTTCCAGGGTGAATAGATAATGAAGAACTATGAGCTTCATCCAATATTTCCTTCGTTAATTCAGGGATGGGAGGAACACAAACCCAATTTCTGAACCTTATTATTTCATCACAATCAATGTGGAATTTAGTAACATCTCTCACCTTTTTTTTAACTCTACATCTTCTTTCTGTGCCTCTTTAATCTTCACATGTATAGATGGTTGAACATTCATTTGATAAAGATAATATTTTTCCCCTTCCATTATAATTCTAAGATTGATCCTTTGTAAATCCATAAATATTGGATCTTTTGTGATCCTCAACATGGATAATCTAGCATGGTCTTGTCGACTTAATGCGTATTCCTCCTTGTTTATTTTCCTAGGGTGGTAATGAATTGAGCAATCGTAATACTTAATCAGCTCCAACCATCTTCTTTGGAGCATATTAAGCTCCTTTTGTGTTAAAATATACTTTAAACTTTTATGATCAGTATAAATATCACACCCTTCACCATAAAGATAATGCCTCCAAATATTTAATGCAAAGATTACTGCAACTTACTCCAAATCATGAGTTGGGTAATTTTTCTCATGGATTTTCAATTGTCATGAGGCATAAGCTATCACCATATCATTTTTCATGAGAATACACCCCAATCCCTTCTTGGATGCGTCACTGTAGATCACAAACATTTCTCCACTACAAGGTAGTGTGAGCATAGGTGCACTAGATAAACTTCTATTTATCTCCTTAAAATTCTCTTCACACTACTCTGTCCAAACCAACTTAACTCCTTTTCGAGTCAACCTGGTGAGTGGATTCGATAATCGTGAAAAATCTTTCACAAAATATCGATAATATCCAACCAAACTAAGAAAATCTCGGATCTTAGTTACTATTTTTGGTTTTGATCATATTTTCGTAACCTCTGTTTTTGCTGGATCCACAGATATCCCCTCTATTGAGATTTTGTGACCCATAAATGAAATTTTTTGAAGCCAAAATTCACACTTGGTAAATTTGGCATAAGGCATCTCCTTTCCTAGGGTCTTTAATACAATTTTCTAGTGATCTTCATGTTCTTCCTTGATATTTGAATAGACAAGAATATCGTCTATAAAGACTACCAAAAACTGATCAATATAGTCTCTAAAGACTCTATTCATTAGATCCATGAAGATAGAAGGGGAATTAATAAGACAAAATGGCATCACTACAAATTCATAGTGTCCATACCTTGTACGGAAATCCATATTTAGTATATCCTTCCTTCTAACCCTTAATTGATGATACCCTAGACTAAGATCAATCTTGGAAAAGTATTGAGATCCACTTAGTTGGTCAAATAAGTCATCAATTCATGGGAGAGGATATTTGTTCTTGATAATGATCTAGTTAAGTTCTCGATTATCAATGCAGAGTCTCATTGATCCATCTTTCTTCTTAACAAAAAAAAAACAGGTGATCCCCAAGGTGATGAACTAGGGTGTCTGAGTCCCTTATCAATATTATCTTGGAGTTTCTTCTTCAATTACCGCAACTCAATAGGGGCCATTCTATAAGGTGTCTTTGAAATGGGCATAGCACCCGGTATGGGTTCTATTGAAAACTCAACTTCAGGATTTGGTGGAGGACCTGAAAATTTCTCAGGAAAGACATCATTAAACTCCATACAATGGGTGTATTCTTAATCGTGAGATTCTCTCCAACAATTTGAGATCAATAATCTTCATTTATTGTAATCAAGACCCATAAGATGGAAGAAATTTCCACTGGAAGGTTATATTCATACTTGCATTGATAGATGATCGTTCATTGATCTGTAATATGAAATGTGACTTCCCTTATTTAGAAATTGATATAATCTACATATAATTAAATCCAATATATGCCTTTAATAACATCAAATTACACTATAGTAAGGATCACAAGATTTTCAAGAAGCACTTTCCCACAAACTTCAATCGGAGAAGAATTGTAAACTTTTGATGCAGTTGTTGCTCCATTAGGGGTAGTCACAGATAACTCAACATCTAATATTTGAGGTAATATGGAGATACTGTTAGAAAATTCTTCAAAAATAAAAGAGTGGGTGGTTCCAGAATCAAATAAAACATTTTCCACTTTAGAGTGGATGATAAGTGTACCTTTCACCACCTCTTTATCGTACTCCACATTGCCGATAGAAATTTCAAGTGACTTTCCTTTATCTTTGGACTTAAGAGTTTTTTGATGTCTATCATCATCAACAACCCTTGTATTGGGACATTGATTAGAATAATTACCCATTTCCTTGAACTTGTAACAATGAAGTGTAGGAGGTGCGTTCTGTGTAGCCTTTCTTTGTTCGCGTCACTAGACATCTTTTTCCCATCATTGCGGCATTCAAATGCATAATAATGTTCATTTCCACATTTGAAATATTTACTTGTCCCTTTAAGATAATTAACTCCATGTCTCTTTCCACACTTTGAGCATAAAGGAAAACTCATCTTCTTTTGAGTGTGGTCTTTAGATTTTCCTTTGAATTCCATTTTCCTCTTCTTATCAAACCCATATGACTAATGGGTTACTCCAATCTCCATCTCAACCTTGAGAGCACATCGAAAAATTTACTCATATCTATTGAAGTCCCTTATGTCTAACGCCCTCCGAAGAATTCATTTTAATCTACTAAAGAATCGATCGATTTTATTCTCAGGTTGGATAATAATCCCAGAAGCGTACCTTGGAATCCTTGTAAAATTTTCTTCGTAGGTACCAACTGATTCATCATACTTTTGCTTTAGTTCAAGAAACTCCTTATCCATATTTTTTCAATGAATACAAGTGAAGTACTTATTGAAAATTATGTTATTGAACTCGTCCCATTCCATGGACTCAATTTCATCTATTTTCCTCATATTCTTGATAAGATTCCACCATTGATCAGCTACACCTTCCAAATGATATACTACTAAGATGACTTTATCATGTTCAGAACATTGATAAACTGAAAATATATTTTCATTGGTACTGATCCATTGTTCATCCACTAATGGATCAGTAGACCCGCTGAATGAGGGTTGACGCTGCCTCATGAATGATTCAACAGAATATTGCTCCTTCCTTTGCTTGTTTGGAAGTCCTACATGATTTATAGCTTGAGAAAGTTGTGTGAGAATGGATAAAAGATTTTTCATTCCATATCCCATAATTTTTGGTTGCTTAGGGGGATAATCATTGCATTTCCCATTGCATTCAGCATTGAAATGATTATTTCGGGTTCCAGCCATTGACTAAAACCAATAAGAATAGTGTGAGAAACACTCATAATAATAGGAAAACCACATAATAATGAATAAAATTTCACACTTTAGATCTTATCATAGGTTATTCATGGACATTTCTAAAACACTAATATTGTGTTATATGCTTTGAAATATCCTTAGGGTTCTTACTAAGTCTTTCACTTATTAGTTTCCAAAGGTTGACTATACCTTTCCTCTTATACCAACTATAAAGATCCATACTTTAGATACATTGTTATTACTTTAGAATTAGAGCATACTTATTAGAAAATATAACAAAACCATGACAGGACCATATAGGTATAGTGCCTCTATAAACTGGGAAACATAAACAACTGGTTCATAAAGCATCTACATTGTCTCCCATTTATTTCATCATATCTAGAGTACCTTTTGGAATATCCTACTTAATATCCTTCTTCTTGACCAGAGGATAAGAAAACATACAAAAGGGTGAGCTCAAATTCTCATTAAGGGTAAAAGAGGGAGATATAAATCATATCATATTCATAAGAACATAACATTTTGAAAATATTACCCTACAAAAGAGATCATAATACCATGACATTGGATAAATCAAAGTAGTGAAATATAATCCCAATAATCATAACATAAAACATGAAACATTGTGGCATACACACATAATCATAGAAAATCATTTCATATTAGTTGAGACTCATTTCCAAGACTATCATAGCAGACAAAGTCCATTTCTTAGCTGAGTTCACTCCTTGTTCCAATCCTGTATCACTGAACCAGATTAACTTTACATTATATCCATGTCTATATCATGAGATATAAATCTTTACCCAATGAATTAGAGGGAGATATAGGTCCCACCCATCTCAAAATGATACCATTATTATGTGTGCCACAAAATCATAGATCATATATCATAGCATAACCCATGTAATAAAAATGGGATTCTTAAACATCATGCTATCATAACATAATCCATATAAGATAAAAAGACCTCATAAAAATAATTCCATCATAACATAATCAAATAAATGTAAAAATAGGGATAGAAACAGAACCCTACATTATCTTAGATGGAAAATAATTTTTATTAAACACTTGAACTCCATTCCTGAGGAAAATATCCTTTCCACTTCAAAAACATTTTTCCTTTCTTAACATGTCCTACAATTTTAAAATAAATGAAGTTAATTAAAAATAAACTTGAAAACATGTAAAATAAGATTCATGGTAATATTGTTCTATGAAATCATAAAAAACCATTCATGCCGTATAAGTTAAAAAAACATTCTTCTCATACTTTGGCCAGAAAATTCAAAAAGTACCTCGTACTAAAAATGACAAAAGATTCCTTTCATATCTTTTACTATAAACTCACTGATGGGTAAATTGGATTTAAAAAATTGTAGGAGGATAAAAATATTATTACATATTTAGGAAACATGTATGCGGATGATAAATATTCCCTTGTAAATTCTGAAGTATAAAGAAACTCAGATAAAAATGAGATTGCGAGATTTTCCCTTACCTTGGGTCTGATAAGCTTTGTAAGTATCTGAGTCTCTTTTATAATGATTTAAAAATTTTTATAGACTTATTTCAGAATAAGAGTAATATTTATTATATCATATAGGGTCATATTCTTATCTTCTCATTAATAATATTTCATTGCTACTTGTTATTCGGGTGTTCATTGCTTTATGTTCTTATCCGTGTTTTTTCGAATAAATTCTCATTCCTATTTATTGGTTATAGATACCTCATCTAAATAATGGTATTAGTGTAATATATATCATATATAGTCATTAAATTCATTTATATAATAATTATTCAATGAAGATCATGTAGAACGAGTCTCATCACATCGTGGAGATGGTAGGCCATACGTACGCACGCGCGATGATATCATACCCATAATTATATGAATGGAATTGGAGTTGATGATATAATATCTCATAATTGTTATCATGTTATAATAATAATATATTGTTATTATTTACACCATTATACCCATCCATGTAAGGTGGTGGTGGAAAAAAGATTACACCACGGCGTGGAGACGGTATTCCGTACGTATGCACGTGCGGTGATTTCATTTTCCGTAGGATGGATAGAAGGTGAAATAGGGTTGTTTCATATTTATAATAATATATCAATATTTTAGTGATACTGATGTTATTACTTTATAATGAAACAACCAAATAAGAGGAAGTAGAAGAAGGAAGAAACATGAAAGAATTGGTAGAAGAGATTACCTCTTGCTCGACGTGCCTCATTTAAACTTCCTCTTAAGGGACTAGTTATGGTCTTTTGAGAAGACCAGAACCTCCATGATATTACTTGGGAATTTGAGAAGAGTAATGGTCAGGTTTTGGCTGATCATGAATGCTCAATTTTGTGTAAAGAGAAGAGGGAGGAGGTTCCCTTTTATAACGGAGGAGAGGGGAACCTTTGGAAACCTCAAAAATATTAATTTATAATAAATCAAACCCAACTTAAAAACCTCCAATAATGACTCATATTATAATATTAGATGCGATAGTGTTTTAATATCATTATCCAAAAAAATTTAGACATGTTGGAAATTTATTTTAAACCTTATCAACTTGATTTATCCTTATTTAATCAATTTAATTGTATTTGTGGTAATAAGATTCTAAATTTTAAATTGTTATAAATAATTACTGATGTGTTGTGAATTGTCCATAATTGGATAATTTATGACATTTTAGAACATATAAATTTTAATTTATAATTTTTAAATATTTTTGTGATTTTTAAACAATTTAATATTATGTTATTTTTATAAAATAACAATAGTGTCAATTTTGACACTATTCATTTATTTGAATTTAAATAAAATACACACAGAAGATATGTTATAAATAAAATATTTAATATATTAATGACATGTAATATTTATCTATAAAATTCGTGGAGCACATTAAAAAGTTCATATAATATTTATTAAAACTTTTAAAACCATTTATTTGATATTTCAATCAATAAAATAATTTCAACATCACTATTGTGTCACCTTTAATGATAATTATTTAATCCCTAAAAATTATAAATAAATTCACATGATGTAGATTATTTTATTATATTTCTCATATACTATTCGTGTTTGATGTTCCATGAAGTTTATCATTAAATTACAATTATTATACTTATAAGGTTTAAGAGAGTGACATGTTGTCACTTTCTTTGGTTTTAATAATAATAAAATTATTTCCATTGTAAAAAGTCCATGAAATGAATATATTACAACCCTTAGGTGATATGGGTCTACTTTTATTCATCCTATATAATTTTTTCAGGTGTTAGGGTAATTTTATAATCTTAGTTTTACCCTTAATTACCTGATTTACCTTTAACGCCAGTAAATAAAAATTACCATAGTTATTATTCATAATATCAAAAAAATAAAAGTAACCTATTAACATAATTTTAACCCACTAAATTCAAATATTGAATCCATTTTTCCAAATTCCAAACATATAATTTTCAATAATTAATTTAAAATTAATCCCGTTGTTAAGAAACCGAGTTTTAAAAGTTAAAACATTGCCAAAAATTGAAATGTTTTTACCTATGAATTCAATGTAAAATTAATGGTAATGACATACATTATATTAATTGGTGAAAATATATTCTATTTATACCTCAAAACCATTAAATCTTATAATTTAACCATATAAATTATTGCGATGAAAAAAGTTGATTTTAATTAAAATATAGCGTGTTTTTACTATCCATTAAAATATGAAAGTTATCAGAATAAAATGAAAAATCTATCCAAACTAAATTTTTATATCCTGATTCCAAATAAGAATTTTATTTTGTCAAATTGAACTTATAAACATGTCAAAAACTAGATTTAAGGTGGGTACTCAATCAAAAGGCGGTAAAACTGCATTTTTTGAATAATACTTATTTTACCTGAAAAATTTATTTTGTTCTCATATAATATTCTAGAAAATGTGTAAGATAATTTTATAAAATTAAAAATGTAGTTAATAATATTCATAACGGCTAGTCCATAATAAGATATCATTTTTTAGTGTAACCTGGAATTGCGTACTACACACGCTATTGAAGGAGGTCGTGATTGCGTATAACGCAAGCCAAGCCAGTGTTGTGTGTAGTGAAAGATTCCTTTGGTGTTGTGAATAACAGAAGACATAAAAATATATTTCTCATAAAATCTTAGGGTGTTATAGGTATGTATCCAAATTTTCAGTTCTTTTATCATATTTCATTATTTTATTATTTTTGGAACAATCCTAAAAAATTCTGTAGTAATATTTCTTTTAATTATTTTTCTAAAATGACTATTTGGTGGAATTTTTTAGTTTAAACAATTATTTCCTAAAAATATTTTCTCTACACTTTTATAAAAAAACAAAAAGGTGATACATTATAGATAATATATATCTGATTATCATTGTATTATATAGTCTTTTCGGTGAAATTTTCCAAAAAACTATGCAGATCTCCTCCTTTGTAAAAATATATGCATCATTAGATTTACATGATGTTAGGAAAATTTTTAAATGGATTAACATCATATTATTTAATATATAAAAAGTCACATATTCCATATGGTGTGTTCATATGGATTCCATAAGTTACATTATTTATCAACTTCATTAAAAAACCTCCTTGAGGAAATTTATTTATACATTTTGATTAAAAAATATACTGATATATAAAAAAATTTCATCCAAATCAAATGTGGTCCTAATATATATATTGTTTTAGTACCACTTATCATCATTATATATATGGTGACTCTAAGAGATATCTCCAAAACTAGAGTACATAATGATATTTTTTTCTGTATATTTAAAATTTTCTTGGGATCAACCCCTTCCTCTAGTTGAGTTTTATAAGAACAATATTTATCACCCAAGCATTCAGATGAATCATTTTGAATCCCTTTTGGAATGAAGTATAGAAATCCAAAATTTAGTTATAAATATAAAAAATAATGGTTATTGAGATATTTTATAGCCATGTAAATGGTAGATACCTTAAGATCTATTCATTAGTATATCACTGTAGCTTAGTGTTTATAGAATAGTTAATCATTTTTGAGATCTGGAATACAATGGTGGGGATAAAGTTATTTTGTGAATTTCATCATGGAAGAAGGTTAGGATATTCACAATGAAATAAAATATATTACATAGGTATATTTTCCACTTCATGATTCTTGATCGATTAGGTGCGGTATCCTATAGCTCTGGGCTTCCTCTAAACCTCTCTCATGTTCACAATGTGTTCCATGTATCTCCCATTAGGAATTACACACCCGATCCATCACATGTATTGAAATAAGTGGTCATATCATTGGAGAATGATCATTAATATAATGAAAAAACAATATAAATCTTAAATCATAGATATAATTTGATCTTAAACAGGACTTCATAACTGGTTAAATAACTATATTGGAATGAATAATTCAAAGAACCTAATTCGGAAATCGAGGATATTATGAAATAGATATATCCATATTTTATTGTATAAGAATAATGGGATTTTGAGGGTGAAATTCATTTTATGCATTATATAATATAGAAAAAAAATATTTTTTATGAATTTATAAATAAATAAATCTTATTTCTTTGAAATCGTACATTACACGCAACATTGATCTTAAAAACCATGATAGAATATAAAAATATTATATAATATGATAGTTATATTATAACTGTTGGATTGATGGGAATGAATTATACTAAATAAATTGTTAAAAATATTTTGTTTACACATATATAGATGAATTAATTTTTTATCAATTGATTATCAATTAATATAAAAAATAATTTCATCATTATAAAGTTATTTGTTTGAAAAACTATTTTTATGTTTACAATGTTTTCATTTCATTATAAATTTAATTGATCACTATTGGTTAATTATTATAATTAATATTATATATTATATAATAAAATAAATATTTTAATAGATATCTCATATTTTTTTATAAGCATGAGATAATAGAATAATATGTGTTTTACAATTAAAAACATTTATTTATATAAATTGTTTTTGTCATGTTTTGTGCACTTATTTATAATGGTTAAATTAAAATTAAAATAATTGAAACATTAAAGATTAATTACATATGTGGAATCAGGATAATCATGTTTTTTAAATATTTTATATCTTTTTGTTTTTTTCAAAATGTAAAGTAACCTTTTTAAAAAATTTCACCTTTGTTAGGGTAAAATGTGTAATAAAGTGTAACATATTTATGAGAGTGAATAAAAATTTCTATAATTTTTTATCAAATTAGAGTAGTTTTTGTCACCCATTTCTATCATTTAATCAATTATATAGCCACATGTAACCATTATTCTTTGAATATGACTATAATATTTATTTATGAAAAGAATAAATACAAAATGTCACTCTCTTAACATTAATATCTCTAAAATTTTTATGTATGGATATAAAGATCATAATTTCAGTTATAAATGTTTATTTTAAAGAAAAATTAATATAGTTACATAATAATTTATTTCAATTTTTTATTTATTGAGTAATTAACATAAATTATTATGCATCAATGAAGAAATATTTATTCAATTAGTAGAGAAATAAATTAAATGATTTTTTATATTATTAAAATTATTAAAATTTGGGTGAATAATTTATTTCCATTAATTATATACACATAAAATATTAGGAATATGTTATATAATTATATTTGAATTCATTTTATTTGATGTTTCATATTATTTCAAATCATATAAATAGTTCCAAAAACTATTATTGATATTTTATGTTAAACAATATTTTATTATTTTTTCTAAAAATCGTGAAAATTATTAAAGATTGTAAGAAGGATGATAAATATTATAATATTTCATCCCTTTTCTATATATGAAAAAATCGACACTTTGTAAATAAAATTATACCCCTTTAATATTGAAATACGCATTACCACTATTAAGATTAAAATAATGAAACTGAGGTGTTATAAAATGATATGTTATAAAATCAAATCAAAATATGTGTAAATTTTATTTTTCCAGTATATTCATACCTTATACTCTTTTTTAATTTTATAATTCTATTTAGAATCATTTAATCTTAATAAATGTATTATATTTTAATATTCATATGAATTTAAAAGTGTGTTTCTTCAATACCTTCAAATAAGACACCCCTTATCTCATTCATGTACACCACATTTTTATATATATCTTGACCACTATAATAAACTAGGGTTTTCTTTCATAGATATTACAAATTTCTAGATTAATATTCATTATATTGTTCAAAAACACACTTAAGGACCGTAATCGTTTTTTCCTTTGGAAATAGAAAAATATAATCTTTTAACTTGGTGGAAGAACATCAACATATCCACTAAAGATCATCCTCTTTAGTAATCTTTCAAATATTATCCTACTTAAAATCATTCTTCATGACATTGTGAAAGTAATAATATCCAAGGCTGAGAAACAATTCTCAATAAGGGTAAAAAAGGAAGATTCATAAGCATAAGTGTATGAGAACATGATAATAACATTGGAAAAACATGAATGACATATCAAATAACATAATAATGAATCATGGAATAAATATTTATAGTTCCTAAGATATAAATTATAAGAAAACCAAATAATATGAGTCATAAAATCTTAACATTGGAAAGACAGATATACTTTTGGTACAAACACCAACTTATAGCCTTGTGAACGTGCCTAAATAGAATCAGGTTCACTCATAATATTATGGACATGAATTAATGTTCTTACATAAACTATTGGACATGAAAATAGGTCCACACATATTTTTTGAACCTATACTTAGGTTAACATATAACATTGTGAACATATAATTACGTTGAGGCATAGGTGGCTCTATCTCCTAGGCAATACATACCACCATCCCCAGTGGTAGACCTATCATATTGTACTAGGTTCAATCCAAGTTCTATCAATGAATATCCTATGATATATATAAATAATTTCCCAATGAATTATAGGGAGATATAATTCCATCCTTTCACATAATGAAATCATACATATTTTACCACATGATCATAAACATTCATCATACCAAAACCCATAAATAAAATGGGTATCATAAATATTTCATCTTATCATAACCTCTATAAAAGGGAATGTTTTCCTCACAATTTTATCATATAATAACCCAAAAAAATAAAAGTGTTTCATAATCATTTTATTATGCACTAACCAGTGGAAGAGAAATGGGTTTTGTAAAACAAATTTATGATAAACATAAACCATTTTGAGAAAGAATAAAAATTATTTTATTGGATTATATAACCTTTGAAACAAGCATTATATCAATGTATATTATCTTATAATGATATGCATTTTGAAATATCTCTTTGAATATTTCTTAAGGAAAATTATTATTCTATTAAAATAATTTTCATGAATGATTTTCAAAATAATTTTCACTTTGAATAATTATTTTTAAAATGTAATACTATTTTGGAACCCATTTAATATGAAAATAACATTGAAAACTTATAAATTATTATTTTAAAATCATTTAAAACACTTTTCAAACATAAAACATTTAAAAATCATTTTCATTGAAAATATACATTGAAAACATATAAAGGAATCTTTGAAATTCATTTAAAAAACATTTCCAAAAAAAAAATTATGAAACCCTTTTATTTAAAAAATAAGTTTGAAAAAATATAAAAGCTATTTTAAAATAATTGAAAAAATTTAAACATAAAAAATTTAATAAATATTTTTCTATTAAAATTTTAAAACTAATAAATAATCTTACAAAATCATTTGAAAAAAATTTTAAACATAAAAAATTTGAAAATTAATTTATTTAAAAATAATTTTAAAAAGTAAATCTTTACACAATATTTGCTAAAAATTATTCTTTAAAATTTATAAATGACTATTTAATTAATTTAGTTTCCCTGATGGCGGATAATTTAGTGTATGACGTATACGTAAAAAACGAATCCTTTCACATTATTGATAAAAGTCAAAAGATACTTGACCAAAAATTAACAAGAATATTCTTTCTAAAATTATTTTTGATTTTTTTTTTAAAAATAGATCCCATAAATCACATAATAATAGTAGAATATTTTTAATTAAAAACATATAAAACATGGTTTTGAAAAAAATGTAGATTTCTGTCTAAAGTGAGAAATAAATTCTGATATTCACATATTTTTTTAATAAAATATATTATGTACCAAAGAGTTTATAAATAATACCATTTCATGAAAATATCATGAATATCTAGAGAGGATTAAAACTAAATATATCTATTATGATATTTATTAAAAAAAAATTCAATGGAATCATAATCATCTACAATCCCGATAAATGATGAGATTGTAACACAAAATTATTACAACATTGGTATCCTTGAATCGTAATCACCAAGAAAAATGAAATAAAATAATTAATATAAAATAATTTAAATAATTATATTCCTGATGTTTCATGTAAATTATGAATTATATAGACCTCATAAAATAATATAGGTGGATAAAATTACATGTGTCTCGAACAAGGGAAATTGAGACAAAATTCCCTTACCACTCGAGTATCTTTGAAACCAAATCCTAGTAAAATATATATCATCGAAACTACATTAAAATACAAATATATATTATTATAATAATCATATAATAAATTCATGGATAGTATATACATCACATATAAGAAAAATGTGGTGAATATTGCATGTGTCCCATAAAAGTAAATAGTGTGACAAAAATCAAGTAACTTATGTGTTAACATCCTTAGTAAATGATCAATCATACTATATAATAAATATAAGTTTATTATACATATCATACATAATATTATTTATATATATCATATCATATATTATTTTATTGTGATCCTTTATTACCATTTTATTAAAAAGTAAATGATAAATTTGTGTTTCAGGTAATAACCCCTTTGTTTTTCGTATATGTTTTGATAAACTATTTTTATTGTCCTCTTACATGGATCATGGTAAAATTGTATTCCTAATTATAACAATGTTATAATTATCATATATATTTATTTATATTAACTCATGAGATATAGTGATAGAAATTATATACAAGGATCATGGAGATAATAGGTCGTATGTATGCTTGAATGCTGTTTTTTTTCATTTTTAGAATTAGACGAATGAGATAAAATTAAATGAAATTCATTATCACCACATAATCATAATTTTTTAAATATATTATAACTTTTTTTAATATCATCTTTAATGCATTCCATGTATAGTGTTACTGAATGGAATCACTTCTCGAGAAGGTAGACAATCAAATACACAACCCGAGTTATTGTATCCAAATAAAATGGAAAACAAAAAGTTTTTTGTAATATAATATTTAATAAATCATAACGAAATAATAAATATTATCTATATCATTATTAATTTTATTTCCAACATTATTCCCATCATTTAATGGTTTAAATGGATTAACAAACAATATCAGTTTGTGTGGTGGTTATCCTCCGTACATATGAATGATGATTTGAGAACACATTCGTATGAAGCGTGTGTGTTTATCAATAATAAACATAAAATAACAACGCACCAGTATATATAAGATAATGTGGTTATTATATAATAATTACATCAATATAATTTAAGGGGTCTCATGAAGAAATAAACTAAAATCATTCATTTATTAATGTTACAAATTCATTCGATATCTTATTTTGGTATGAAAAAGTATATACATGGTTAGATTTAGACCCAATTAAGTCATAAAGGATGATATTATTGAATTTTAGAATTTATTTTGTCTTTTATTGTCCAAAATAATTGATTTTGAATGTGTGATGAAAGTGAGAGATTGGGAGGCCTTTATAAGGGAGATCAGTAACACACTTTTAATTTTTTGAATGTGTTAATTGAACTAACATTTATTCCTTGTAATTTGGATTTAATAATTTAAATAATTATATTATATAAGGTATAAGGTATAAATAAATCCATAAAATAGGTTTTGGATAATTTTCGTGTTCATTTTCCACTTATGATTACAGTTTAGTAACTTAGTGAATTCAATTTTCTCTTTATTGTTTCAATTAATTTTAACTACTTTCACTAATAACAACACAATAAAATTATGTTATAATCATGATAAATTATAAATTATTATGAATAAAAATACTAAACCATTTTTATAAATTATAATCACATAATGCGGAAACATTAATTTAACATTAATCTCACAAACAAGATAAGAAAACATGTTTTTATTGAGAAAAATATTGTCAATAGATTACAACGTTTTTATGTATATTTCAGAAAAAAACTATTCAAATTATCAAAATTTTATTAATAGATATATTATTAAACTAAATATACTTTAAAATTCATTTAAAATAAATTTTTTCATTATAAATAAATTAAACGAAAATGATGTTTTCAATTAAAACTCAGTTTTTTTTACATTTCATAAAAAAGTGTCTAAAAATATACCAAAAATTATATTGAAGATAATTTTTATATTGATAATTCAAAAAAGATGTTTATTTTTTGAAATAAATTATATAAAATCAGTAAGATTTTATTTTAAATTACATGTTCCAAGTACGATTGACTAGTCTTTTAGAAAATATATTGTTTTCAAAAATCATTTTTGTTTCTCTATAATGATTATTATTTTATATATAATCAACAGATAACTTATAAAATATTGAAAAATATATATTTTATTATGTAATTTAATCCTATTTGTTCTTTCCACTCCAATTTCTAGTTAAAAACTATCATATTAAATACTAATAATAACAGTGTATTTTATTTTGGTAAAACTCAGTCTTCTATGAAATGATAACTATCCAAGGAACTCAATATTATGTGTAACAAAATCCATGATTACTATTATGTGTGAAAATATATATACTCAGTGTTATTTTTAGTTCATTATTAACTCGGTGTTTGATATAAATAAATATTAGATTGGTGTATCATGTAATGAAATATGTCAAAATTATTTATTTATTCGATGAAAAATAATTCTTAAAAACATGGGGTATTATAAACACACTTAACATATTTACCTTCTAAATAAAATTATCCACATTAAATAGGTACTGGTCTTTCCAAAATATTAACCCTAGGCCCCCTGAGGAGGATATCTAAAGGAGGTCTCTCAGGGAAGAGGTAATCATCTTAACCGGCCTCTATCAATTTTATACTGATAATACCTCCTATAAATATGTGGTATTAATTATAAAATAATAAAATAAATATACATAATATAAATAATTGTTATAATAATCATAAAACCACTATTACCAACCCCATATTATTTCAAATTTTAAGTGAATTCATTATTCATGCGTACGTGGGGACTACCACCTCCATATATAGATACAATTAAATTTTTATCACCCTATTTCATAGACGAGTATCATTATTTGTTTAATATATATAAATTTTATTTATTTAATTTTTATTATTTTATAATTATAATAGAATTTCTAAATTTTTACCTTCCACCCTAATGGAAAATAACAATGTCAGTCATTCATGCTTGTGGAATACCACTTCCATGAAGATATGTGATTCATTTTTCATTTGAAATTTATATAGAAAATGATAAAAATGGATTTAATAAATGGATATTATATTATTAATAGATAAATTATTATATAATATTTAATTATTCAATAACTTTCTTAAATTTCATAAATTTAAAAGATAAAACATTATTTATTCGTATATACAACCTAATGTCAGAATTTGTTGTGTATTTAATTTTTCTATATCAATATTTTTAAGATAATATAATTTTCCTATAAATATAATATATTATATTTATATCATTATTAAAATTATGGATGTAGTTTTACTATGATGCTATTAAAAGTACAGTAATTATCAAACTAAAATACTTATGAAAAACGAAATAGTTAACACCCAGAAATGATGGTTTAAATAATGGTTTATAATTAATTGGATGTGAAATTGTTAAAAGTGGACCTTATTTGATAATATAAGTGTTTAGATGATTTTTTATTGATTTATAATATGTTTTTAATTGTTATATAGGAGATTATATCCATTTAAAATAAATTTTAACTTCAGGTAAGGGATTGAAGTTATAGCCTTGTTGTTTATCAAGATTGTTTATGACTACATTTATGATGATGAAATTTTGTTATATTTGACTCAAGAAAATAATTAAATTTCTTTTGGATATTTATTGAGAATAAATATTTTTATTTAATTTTCATCATTTTATGTTCTTTTGATACTAAATTTCTTTTGAGGAAAATATATTTTATTGATTCCTTTGGATGATTTTTTTTTTCAATATCCATGTTTACTAAAAATGTTTTCAATAATGTATTTGTTATTATAAAATGATTATTTACTGAAATTTTACCCATTTATTACATTAAAAAATAAAATGGAATGTTATTTTATTTTTCTAAATAAATTACTGTTGACTTTTTACCAAAAATTTAAAACGAAGTGTCATTTTAATGTATAATTAATGAAAAGAATTTATCATCATCATGACCAATAAGTTATTTGAAGTTCTCTACACATGTTTCCAAAGATATTTTTCTTAATATTTGGTAAATTTTATATTTTAATTAAGTGAACACAAAATGATGATTTCAATTTATCATAGAAATATTGAAAATAACTCTTATTGTTTTTTTGTTGTATAATAAAAACAATTGATATTACATAATATTAACATGGAATATAAAATAATTATACCAAATTTATTTTACCTCTATATTTTTTATAGATGTGATGATGAAACATTGATGAAACCAAATTATTATTCCTAAGGATATATTATTTTGATCGTCTTTTTGATGTTGTGGAATATATATGGATGAATTTATGATTATGATATGGGTGGGAAAAAATTACATATCCCACTGATAAATTATGTAAGGATGAATGTTTTATGATCTCAAAGGGTATATGTGAGGATATCCAAGGCCTAAAAGTGTTTACACATATGGTTATTGAATTCCTAAAAAAGAGATAATGGGGGAGGTTACCCCTAACCTAAAACAGGGTACATGGGAGATTTTACCACGAAAATAGAATGTATATAGGTTGTTCCACCAGGAATTACATGATTTAAATTACTTAGTGGGTATTATTTTCATTATATTTTAGTGATTATTTTTATTCAACTTTTTATGATACTCTTTTATGACATGATCATATACTAATTTTATTATCCCATTATTCATGTTCTTTTATTCTCATATGATTAATATTTTATTAATTGCTAAGATTAATTCCATGACTCATGTATATGACATAAAAATATTAGGTTGTGATTTTAAATGGTTAATGTCATGTGATCATAACCATTATGATCTTTTTATGTTTAAATGATCATTGATATCACCCTTTTTAAAATTTAGGAGCATATAAGGACACTAATTCTTATAATTCTATTTAGAAGGGTATGAATAAAGGTATTAAGAATCATATTTCTAAGAAGTTTTTTGGTTCTGATCAATTGAGTGGGGGAGATATAGATATCTTACGAAACAATTTTTTTCTATATTTACATAGTCACTAAAGTTATATAGTTCAATCATGGATTATTATTTTATGTAATGAATTTTTCATCCAGTTAAAAGTGATATTTTTGTATTATATGAATAGTCCAATATAAATATGAGATATTATTTATTCATATAATATGATATAAAGATGTAATAAACTTTTTATCAATTAATTTTATATCAACATTTCACTCATTAATTAAGAAATCAACATTCATTCATTAAGATTCACTAAAATATAACTGTCTTTAATCTCTACTCTTGAATTATAAAATAAGATACCATGAAATGATATTTTAGTATTATAGAAAATAATGGAAAATCTTTTTAAATAATACATAAGATATAAGAATGATTTAATTTTTTAAAATAATTTATATGAATACTAATTTAATGAAACTAGTTCAATGTGATGATTATTATGGTAAAATCATAATACTACCTTAAAATGTTTCTGAAACAATATATTTACCATACATTGCATGGGATTTATTTAGGGTTATTTAGGGTGAAAAATTTAGAAATTTTGAAAATCTCTGGGTTGTGCATGGTTGGCGCCTGGTTTTCCCAAAACATGTGCCCTCTCTAGGAAAATAATGAAAACACAAGAAGTAGGGTTTTGAATGTCTAGAAAATTATTTGAAAAGAAATAAACCCACTTAATATAAACTATGAAACCCATTCAAAGGGTCACACATCTGAGGCACACAGTTTGGACTAACCGTGTGGCCCTACCTAGCTAATACTTTTTATGGGTTGTATTTAATCTGATTTTTTTTTGAAAATCATAAAATACTTTCAGTCTTGTATGAACTATATGTGATATATTATCCCCTAAGAGATCCCAAGATAAAATTTTGGCCCCTACAAACCCTCCTAGAATTAGATGCCAAATCAGAGAATGACATTCAGTCTTTTCAAAGTTAGTTTCTTATTTCCCTTCTCATTCTCATGTGCTCTCTAATTTCCTCCCCAGTGTTTTTTTGATCTCCATATTGTTGGAATATCTAGTAACCCATTTTTGATCTTAAACCGATGATTGATTCTGGGATCTATGTTTCCTTTATTATTCATTGGAAAATATCATTTGAGATTTTTGATTCATGATCTAGTGATCTCGAGGTAGGTGGTTCCATTTTTATTATTTAATTTAAATAACCCTAAATTGATTTATTTTATTAAATTGATTTCAATTTAATTTATTGGATTTTATTCTTATTCAATTTAATTTTCTAAAAACCCAATTCCATTGAATTGGGGGATTTGTTTTTGGAAATTTCATTTCATCGCGGAATTTGGAAAACCCCTCAATTCCATTGTATTGGGGTGTAATTGTGAAATTCATTGAAATTGTTTAAAAATTATACTTTTTATTTTAATGATAGAATTTCATATGTGTAATTCATTGGATGAAATTGATTTTAATATGGTATCTTTGAATTTTTTTTGAAATGGTTTTAATTGAAACATTTCAGTTTAATCATGGACAAGGTATTTTTATTAATAAACTATTCGGGTTTTTAAATAAAAAATTGGAATATTAGAAATAGGGAATGGGATGGATTATATTTTGAGTAGTCATAATGTAAATTTCCCATCATTTATTTATTATTAAATCACTTTCAAGCCTTATATAGTTTGTGAGTTATTAGAAAAATGCTTTATGATTTTCAACATTCTAAAAAATAAATGCAACAAGTCACATCCTCGATGAGATGGTAAGGATGTAGACTATTCCATACCATAGGGAAGTGCGTATACACTAATTTTCATGTCACCTTGAGTGATTGGAGTCATATATCCTTGAACAATAAAAACCTTTTAGACTTATGACCATGTTTATCCCCTGTTTGTATTTGAAATGATTATATTCCATTATTCTAAACTTTTTTACATGCCTTATGAATTTCAATAAATTATTTAATATAAAAAATTTTGTGAATCAATTTTTTAATTTATTTCCACAATTTTAAAATTAAATCATTAATTATTTAAATTTGATTTGAAAATTCCAAACCTATTTTTTTTAATTGAAAGCTATCATAGAATAATTAAATATCAAAATTCATTATGGAATCCTTGGTGATACCCTACTGGGATTTTATCTCACACCCTAATTGTTCCTTTCTATGTTTCTAGATTATCGCCTCCTTTGTTCGGGAAAGGGTAAGTCCCCACTTATAGGTTGTAATAGCTACTTATCATTGGACTTGGTGAGTTTTTTGTTAGAAATTGGGATGTTCGTTCTTTTTGCTGGTACTTTGTTGTAGTATTTTTCATTTTTTATACATGTTTGACATCTTTTACACTTCCCCCAGTGTTGTTTATATTGTATTTATACTACTTATTTATCTTTCTTATGTGATATTTGTGTCAAATTTGATCCCAGTCTCATTTTGTATAATTATAGGTGATCGTCGCAAACCCATGGGGATCAAAAAATTCCTTAAAGATATGTTAGGACTAGCTCGGTTATTGTGCTACCAGGGTTCCTAGTCTAGTTTATGATAATGTTTAATTAGAGGTGATGATTTTCCATCTTTCCTTGATGTCATTATATAGTTGTGTAATATTGTTGGGAATGATTAGGTAGTAGTGATTAGGTTCCTTCCATATCTCACCACAAAAAACCTTAAGTCACTAATGGTGGATTTCAAAAGATGTTTTGTGGATTAGTTATAGAACTTTCACTTATTTTGATATTGATAGTATGATATCCAAATCATGGTTTCTATCTATTGGGAATGATTATCCTTGTTGTTCTATTTGAGTGTCATTCTGATGTATTCATTTTTGTCTGTTGATGTTATGTGGCATCATGCCTCTAATAGGATGTGAGAATCAGATCCATGAGGATTCTACTTCTGAAACTCATCATGAAAATCCTCTTTTGTACCTGAATCTGGTTATAGTGACCATGCGTACAATCCACAATTTGGGACTAGCACTTACACCATCTCTTGCTCTGGCTCCATCTATTGAACATCAAATGGGTGATCTAATGAATCATTCCTAGGGATTACTTCTCTAGAAGAAAAAATAGATAAAGGGACCAAATGATACTATAGAGTTTGAGGAATGATTGAGTACGATGGGGAATTGTTTTGAGTTCTTAGAGAAACCTGATGAAATCAAGTTTAAGTGTTCCACCTTCGAGATTGAAGGACTGAGCCAGAGATGGTGGGACATGATGATAACAAAGAAGAATCATGATGTCATAGAGTGGAAATACTTCAATGTTATAGTCACTAAAAAGGTATATCTAGGTTCAATTCTATTGTTCAAAGCTAACAATTTGTTCAAACTTTATCAGGATTACAAGACCATGAACGATTATCTAAGCCATTTTACCGAGCTCATGAAAATTAATCTTGATATTGTATCAAATGAGAAAATAGATGATTTAATGTTTTATTTATGACTATGATCATATAATCATTCACTAGTATTCTTTTAGAAGTTTTACTTTAATGATAATATATTGGGTAGAGTTCTAATGGAAAAAATAGACCTAGATGGTAAGTCATGGTTTTTTGTAGTTTCTTTCTCTCCAATTGGTCATACATGTTTATTAAAAGGAAGGTAGAAACCTGATGATATAGTTGTGGATCACAAAAACATGGTTTTTTAACCACCTACAATATTTGGTTAATCTCCCTTGATTTTTTGAAATCCAACACTTTAAAGGGGGTTTTCACCAAGGAACCTTAAATATGTTGGTCAGGCAGATACTAGAGAAACATATAGAAGTTAGGACATGTTTATTCAACTATGTGTAGTGGAATATAATCATAAAAATGATAAAAAATATAGGGAAATCAGTTTATTCAAGGTTAAAAGGGCTCCATTTTTAGGAATCGAGAACTATGGTTCATCACGTAGTGGATGAGTCTCAAGTAGAAGAAAATATGGGTCCAATAACTATGAGAGGCACCATTAATATAGCTTCATCATTATTGAAGACTTTTTTGATATTGGTGCATCTCACACATTTATCTCAAACTATATTTTTAATATTCTAAATCATCATACATAGCTTTTATTTTATGTAAATGATATTACTACACTGTTTGGTTCGAAGAGAAATAAGGGTATTTGTATCCACTTGGGTGTTTTATATTTGTTAGATTTAGAGCTCACTTATAATTTTATTGTTCTCAATAGTAAACCTCTAGGTGACTTATTTTGGATGGATTGGACCATTTCCAATAAATCTATGATTGATTTTTACCTCGGATGGGTCTCATTCACTACACCTTAAGGCGTGGTCCATATATTCCAAGGAGAATGGGAACTAAGGTCGAGTAGAGTTGGACCAACTTATCTGGATATGTGGAATGTGATATCTATATTCACCTTTAATAAATAATGGAATTCATTGGGTAGTGGTATACATTTTTTTATCACTGTGTTTTTTAATTCATTTCCTTCATACTTCTACAGTTTCCACTGGTAAGGGAGCTTGAGTTTTTAATTTATCTAGTTTATAGTACTCAACCATTTTCTATTTCCTCTTACAACCTGGCACCTGATGAAATGAAATAACTAAAAAAGTAGGTAGAAAATATTATAGTGAAAATATTTATATGTTCATGTGTGTCCTCTTGGGTGGCTCATGTTATCCTTTCTAATAAGGATATTAGTTCACTATGTCATTTATGTTTATTATCAAAATATCATTTGATCTCTGATAATATAAAGATATATTTTCAAAAGATTGAAATTTTTTGGTCCATTATAATGGCCAAGGTAGTTATCAAAAAGTGAAATTCGGTTTGGATAACATAATTTTAGGATAAAAGAGTATAACATTTAGAAAACCACCTTTCAAAAAAGATAGGACCAATATGAGTTCCTTGACATCCCATTTCGTTTAACTAATGATCATGTAGTCTATATAACATTAATGAACAAGATTCACATGATTATATTGATACCTTTGTAGTAGTCTTTTTCGAAAACATCCTCATTTACCCTATGTCTGAGGAGGATCATGTGCGTTATCTAAGGGAATTTTTGGAATTGCTGATAAATCATAGTTTTTATCCAAATATTTTGAAATGAGATTTCTGGATTCAATAAGTGAAGTTATTCAGACAATTGGTGTCAGATCATCATATTTAAGTTGATGCTAAAAGGGAAAAAGATGTTTTTACATGGGAATAACCATTTGATTTCTTCGATATTTGGATCTTCTTGGGTATATCTGGGTATTGTTGAATGTTCATCATAGATATCTCAGTGTTATCCTAACTCGAAAGGGAGTAAATTTTTCATGGGATCAAAAAATTTAATCTTATTTTTCTTTGATGAAATGTATTTTGACTAATATTTCATTATTGATAGTTCCAATACTCTGGCAGGGCTATGTGTGTAAGAACCTGGTTTTTGCTGAGAAAGACTTTGGAATATTCTTGATAATATTCCAGAGCAGTGCCTTCAGACGGCGTGCGATTCTGAGCCCCGGAGTGGCCGGAATAAAATTTTCAGTGCGTTCACACAGGAAATTCCAAATAAATGGGATAACTCCTAAACGGAGCTTCAGATCAGAGATCTGAGTGTACAGATGGGTCCGGAATGGGGTGTTTACCCTAGGAACGACATAAAACATGTCGGCGCGGGACGTTTGGACCCCTCGCCCGCTTCTGGAATGTTAAACGGATAAATTAATTTATTAATTTATTTGTTTAATGGTGAAACTCGAGTATCTCTTAAACGGTGGATCAGATTAAAAAATCTAGGGACCCTTTGATTTTGGAGTGTGCCGTTTACCCTAGGAGGGGTATAAGTTTCGCGGGCGCGGGCCGTTTGTGAAAAATGGCCCCAGGGGCGTTTTTGTAATTTAGTGGCTTCAGAAGTTAAATTTTATAACTTCTGAAAGGGGTCTCAGATTAAAATTCCAAGACCTCTGTTGTGCTAGAGAGGTGATTATTATCCTAAGGGTGGCTTAACCGCGACCCCGTCGGGAGTTCGGGTTCGGGCCGACGGGCGGGTGGTTAAGCATTTTCTATTTAAATGCTTAACTCACCCCTCCCTCTTCTTCTTCCCCACCAGGATGGCCGTAGGAGGCAGCCCTCCTCTCCTCCTCCACTCCGGCGAGACAGATCCGGCAAGGCGACGACACGGCGGTGGATCGCCCATGAAGCTTCGCGCATCGCCCAAGAGGTAGGGGTTAATGTTTTTCTTCGTTTTCATATCCGCAACTCAGTTGGATTATTTTATTTGCTCGAATCGCTGTTTCTCCTATCGAGCGAATCTTGTAGTTGCGTAGGATTCGATCTAGGGTTTCCGTCGCACTTTTTGGATCAAAATTCTGATTCCGGAGGTGATCGCAGGGATCCGACGAAGTTCCCGGAGGTTTTTGGGGTTTTCGGCCGTCCGGTGACCCCTGGCGCGGTGGCGGCTCGGCGTTCAGCGGAGGAGGAGACCGTGGGATGCTGCGGTGGTGTGGTGTCCGGGAGGAGCGGATCTAGGAGGTGGGCACAACTCGGAAGCGTGGCAGCGCGGCGGAGGCGGCTGTGGAGGCGGTGAGGTGGGGTCTTGGGCGGCGCCGGCGTAATGCGAAGAGGGAGGGCCGCGAGGTGCGCGACCCTGTGTGCGGCGACCGCGACCCGCGTAACGCAGGTCGTTGTGGGAAAAAGGGACCAGCCGTCAAGGATGATCGGTGGCGACAGGCCGCGGCCAGTTGGCCGCGGCGGACCGAACCGGACCCGCGGCCGGGACGCGGACCGGCTGTGGGTGGACCGGCCGGACCGGGCCGGTCCGGCCCAAGGGAGTTTCCCCTTTGGAATTTCCGACGCCCGTAGCTTTTTCTACGGGCGTCCGTTTTGTGCACCGTCAGCGACAGTGCGGACCTGGCGTCGAGGGGAACGTTTTGTTATAGTTTTGGGAATTTTAAATTCTTGAAACGATATGCCTCGGTGGTGCGACACGTCTTTAAGTGGAAGAGAATTTTTCCCGAGATCCTTGTTTTGGGCGGCGCAGACGCATCCGACGTCCGTTTTGAGCGCCGTCAGCGGCGTTGTGACCCCGACACTGAGGAGGAGGTTTCCAGGGCAGTTCCTGGGGTTGAGGCCGAAGTTGAGTCGTGGGACCCACAACCTTTCTTTTGAGCTGCGTGCAGCTTTTAGAGACTTTTTCCTCAGACGTCCGTTCGGGGCGTGCGAGCAGTTGATGTTGGGTGTTTTTCCGAGGGCATTGCATTGGCGCAGTCTTCCCGCTGTTTTTCCGTATGATGGTGCGGGCCCCGTGAGGGCCGTTTCAGGAGTTGATGATGATTTCTAGCTTTATCACCGAGCGACCATTTTGGACAAGTGAATAGTCCATCTCATGTACTTTTTCGAGAGGATCGCAACGGTGCAATCCGTTCGTTGAGTTTCGGGACCGGGATGCGGGTCCCACGTGGCACTGCTCGTGTGCGGTTCGCCGGGATGAATTTTTTCCCTGGATATCCCTTGCACTCATGTGGGTAGTGCTTTTGACGTGTTTTCCTGAGGGGATTTCAATGGAGCGATGCGCCCGACTGTTTTCGGGGCCGAGGCTAGGGATCACGGTACGCCATACGGGCATGAGGCGGTGTTGGTGAATTTTCCGTCAGATATCCATTGGAGGCAAGTAAGTAGTCTATCTCGCGTGTTTTTCCGCGAGGATTACAACTGTGTAAACCATTTGGTTGTGCGGAGCCTCTTGTGCGATATTGTTAAAAGTGGAAGAATGGAAGGTGCTCCAGTGGTGGTTCGCCCTACCTTGTTTGTAGAGGACCCTTGGCGTGTGATCGAGCACTCTTAGGAGAGTGATATAAATGGTTCATGAGATGTGGATGGCTGTGCCTCAGCCGATGAGGTGGCAGGTTGGAGTTGTTATGTCACGCCTTCACGTTGACGTTGGGTGCCGTGTGCACGATAGCCTATGGGCTAGAACGAGGTATACTCTGGGAGTATACGAGAGTGCTTGGAGGTAAGTGTGGTTTGTATCTAAGATGTTTGTGCACTTGGTTGGGGTTGCGATGGGGCCACACGTTGTGTGGGCCCCACGTGCATGCTGGATTCAGTTTTGCGTACTTTGACCTCTCGCGACGTAGAGGGTCCCTCTGTGTGCTTGTTTGACCAGTAGGGTGGAGTTTTTCCCCTGGCTCGGTGCTCGTTTGTTGACCAGCAGGTTTGAGTGGTCTCCCCCTGGTTTCGTTCTCGATGGATTGGCTGGTAGCAGTGCTAGTGACACCCAGTGATGGAGCATGCGCTGAACTTCTTTTTGGTGAGTTGTTCTAGAGTTGGGTGGTTGCGCGATACCCACTCTGTGTTTGGTTGGCCAATGTTGTACCCTCCAGTGGATATGGCCAGAGCATTTTTGAGTTTTACCCTCCAGTAGGGCTGGGCAGTGGGTTACTCATCGGCTTCTAGGGTCTACCCTCCAGCGGAGACTGGGCAGTGGGTCACCCGACGCACTTAGGGTCTACCCTCTAGTAGAGACTAGGCAATGGGTCACCCGACGACCTCTTAGGGTCTACCCTCTAGTAGGGCTGGGCAGTGGGTCACCCGTCATCTCGTTCCAGGTCTACCCTCCAGCACGGCTGGGCAGTGGGTCGCCTGTCGACTTATTCCAAGTCTACCCTTCAGCGGGGCTGGGCAGTGGGTCACCTGATGATGTAATAAGGTCTACCCTCTAGCGAGGCTAGGCAGTGGGTCGCCGGATTATGTGTTATGGTTTACCCTCCAGCAGGGCTGGGCAGTGGGTCACCCAGTATCTTAATATGGTTTACCCTCCAGCGGGGCTGGGCAGTGGGTCTCTTGATGATGTGTTGGGGTTTACCCTCCAACAGGGCTGGGAAGTGGGTCACCCGGTATCTGGTTATGAATTACCCCCCAGCAGGGCTGGGCAGCGGGTCACCCGTTGATATTTCCGGACTCAGTCCTTTCTACTAGGCTAGTCTATGGCTTTCCTCTATGACCACCGGAGCGGGACCCTTGGTTGTACGGGTCGGTGATGGGATGACTTTGACTTTGAGGAGACCTCTCGACTGAAGGGTAGTGACGAGGTGTGGTTTGACTTTCCCTAGAACTCTCAAGTTAGAGGGGCGCTTTCCCCACCGAGACATGTTCTTCTGACGTGATCTAAAACCATGCGTGCGAGTTAGTGCCACCCAAAGCGGATAGTTTCAAGGTGAGGTGATTGAGCCCCTTGGCTTGCGGTTCGGGGCAGATGTGCGGGATACTGGGAATCGATGATGGAGTTTCTTCTGGGACTGTTGGCGACTCATTTTCTTGGGCTAAGCAAGGGGACGGAGATCCCATTACGAAGTTGTTCAGGTTTCTGGTTGAGCATATAGATATGTATATACCTTGTTTCCATTACCCACTTTTTGGGTTTTGTTACTCTCCTTCCAGGAGAGGCGAAGACGCGCGGGGTATGCCACGTGCTTTCTGTGTCTAGCTTCTCGTGGTTGGATGAGTATATTATCCTACTATAGGTAGTGAAGACTTGATGAGAAGTTCGTCTTCTCACCATTTCCAGCTCCTTGTGTCTGGACGAGTCTACCATCTTTCCTCCTGTTGGGTTGAGCTAGACTCTCTACTGTACTCTCTGTTGTACCCCTTTACTTTCGTGTTCGCTCTACTGCTCACCCTTTGGTACCTCTTTTTGTTGCTTTCTCGAGCCTTTGGGGTATCTTACTGAGTATTTTTATACTCACCCCTACTGGGGCTTTGCCCGCACTTGGTGTGCCCTTGCAGACGACTGACAGGTGGAGCGTGACTTCAGTAGAGCGTAGGATCTTGGGAGCTTGGACCGCGTGTGGTGGTCGTAGCCGGGTTCCAGGTGGGAGACCCATCAGCTGTTTCTTTTGTTTACATGTTGCTGGGTTGTGGCACTTTTTGGTTGGGCGCGTGTTTTTCCCATTTTCTTTTTAGTTTGTACTTTTTACTTGTAGAGTTCGATGCACTCTGTGGTTTATTTATAGTAGTTGTTCTTTTTTACTCTGCTCTTTTTCATTGAGTGTGATGCGTGTGGGTGTGTACAGGTACTTAGGAAAAGGCCTCCCTGAGTTGTTGTGCCTTCGGCTCTGGTCGCCAGCCCTTGGCCTATGGAGGCGGGCTTGGGGTAGTTGCGGCTCGAGCCCGGGTAGGGTCGGGTCGTGACAATGTGGTCTTCTATGATGCATTGGATTCAGGTTTGGGTAGTTTTCTTAAGCAAGGTTATCACATCATTTCTTATAGTTCTCATCATCATAGGCCACAAGAGAAAAAATTATCCAACCCATGACCATGAAATCGAATCTATGATGGGAAATCATAACATTTTGTGGCATTATATATTCAAATAAATGTTTATCATGTCTTATAAACATAAATTATTGAGTTATATTTTTTTACAAATAGATTTAAGTATATGCTAGAGGGGTTGGGTGGGATACATGTAGTTATTCTATTTTGACAACGCATATACCCCAGGGAAAGGGAATGTTGTTATAAATTCACTGAATCTAAAACTTTTGAACCATGCTGTGAAATGATCTTTAGAAGTGTGGAATTTGATGTCTCTCTTCGTACTGTTTCATATTTGATTCCATGAATCATTGGTAAGGTTTTCTTTTTCGAGTTACCTGTTAACATCTACTATTCTGAAATTGATTATTCAGGAATATCATCTTGATTGTGATTCTTGTAACATTAGAGACTCTCTTTATTGTGGCGATATTGCAGCTAAGTTTTATTTATAAAAAGAGGGAATTATATTCAATCCTAATCACAAAGTTTTTACCTTAGTGTTATGGAAATATGTTATGGGGGTTTCAATTATTTGAAATTGGTAGTGTACCTTGGAACCACAATGATGTTCTTTGACATGCGACATAAATTCTGGTGGACATGCTTGAGATAGGGCATTGATAATTTTGTCTTGCATTGTTATATGTTCCAACAAGTCAAGGCCAAGAACCAAAAACATTTTGGTTTTATTAAGCCACTTACATCCCTATATGGTAGTGTAATGAGATCTCAATATACATTGTGGTTAGGTTACTGCGTTCCTAGATAAATAATAATGTTATATGGGGTTTGATTGATTGGTTGACAAAATCAGCTCACCTTATTCAAATTTGTGATACAACCAATGCTGAGGAGTGGAGAAATATTTTTGTGAAAGATATTGTTCTTTTTCATGGAATTTTATCTCTTATAGTATATAATAGAGATCCCTTGTTCACTTCTCTCTTTTGAAGAGGTCTTCATGAGGTATTGGGATCTCCTATTAATTTGAGTATAATATGTCATCCATAGTTGGATATAAAGATAGAAATAGCTATACATATTCTTAAGGATATGATTCATGATTTGGTTATTGACATTGGTGGGGAGTGGGATGATAACATTCATTGTCTGAGTTTTCTTATATCAATGGTTACAAGTACATGATCAGAAAGGATCCTTTTGTGGCATTGTATGGATAGCTTTAATAAATACATTATGATGGAGGGAGATTGGTGAAAGATCCTTGGTTAAATCAATCATTTTTTAAGAGATGAAATCATAGATTTAATAGATTTTTCATACAATGTTGATGACATAGATTCAAAGTTAATCTTATGTTGATCACCAAGGTAGACTACGGGAAAACAATTTCGTGACTATGTGTTCTTGAATGTTTCACCCTAGTTGGTCCATAGATCACTTGGAAGGTAAGGGAAACATAATCCTATATTAGTGGAAAATTTTAAGGTTTTTGAGAATGTGGAAAATATTTCATATTATTTCAAAAAAAAACGATAGTTGATGTCGATGCATAGCATGTCTCATGTATCACAACTGAGAATGTATATATCTGATCCATCTCATGTTCTGAGATGGAGTGATATTGAAGTTGAACATAATTTATCCGTGAGTGAATGGAAAGTTAGGATAGTTGATTCTGAAACCAAATTACTTTTTCAGAGGAATTTACCTTTATTTCGTCTTCTATTGACACATGGTTCAGATTGTCATGGGATGTGGTCAAGGGATGCATTAATAAAAGAGTTATGTACTCATCTTTTTTACATGGAAGCTTCTGAGTAGGCTTTTCTGGGAGAAAATTTCTATACTATAGGGTGGTTATGACATCGTGTTACTTTTTTTAGGTATTCCTAAACACCAAATTTTATAGTATAGTGTTTGGGTTTTATTTTGGTTTTTTGGGTGAAAACATTAAATTTTTTAAAAATTTCTATGTTTTGCAGTTTTGCTTCACGATTTTCCCAAATGGTGTCCTCTATTAAGGAAACCATGCCAAGCCATGCAGTAGTTCTTTTTATGGTTTCTTCATTGTTTCAGAAACTATTTGCAAACATAGGACACATTGTACAACCCATTAAAATGGTTGCATGGTTTTGTCGCACTGTTAGGTATAACCATGCAGCCCTACCCAACTAACCGTGCATATGAGTTTTTTAATCTAAAAATAGTATTAAAATTCTTGAAACCCCATTTTTAGACCGATAATGGACATGTATGACCCATATGTGATTTTTTCTTTGCTAATATCTCCCAAGGGAATTTTTATCCCCTTGAAACCCTCCCTATGGTGGATCTAATCTGGGTGAATGACGTTCTATATTCTCAGAGTTAGTTTCTTCTTTCTATTTACTTTCTCAAGCTCTCTCTCATTGTAACTCCCCAACCCTAGATACCCAGAGTCGGTGCATTATTATATAACATTGGCATGATCACAAGAAAGATCATGTCTCGAAAGACTGATTAGTTTAGTAGCCTTGGAATAACTAGATACTTTTATAAAGTTTACATTACATCATGAAGTGAAAACTACTACAAAAACACATCTTGTCTCTATATCCCCTCATATTATCCCTGCAGGTCATTCATAAATTACTTCTTCACATCCTGGGAAAAATAAAACATTGAAAAGGGGTGAGCTCAAATGACTAGTAAAGAAAACAATATAGCAGAAACTTTCATAAATAAGAATAAAAATTTAAGGCAATGTATAACTAAAACAAAATCCTTTTAAACTTGAACTTCAACATAGTATGGAAAAAAAATGAAATAATTCCATTTACTTTTTCACATGGATATTCTACTAATCGAATAATCACATGAAAATATCAATAACCACTTTCATAATGATGGAATGCATAATGTCAGACTATCATAACCACATAGCCAAGGGCTCGTGCCAAGACTAAAAATAAGATTTTGTCAAGGCCTTGTGCCAAGGCACTAGTTTGACTCATGAGACCTACCGATGCTATTTTTTAGAAGATACTTACTTTTAAAATTGCTCAAATATACTCCAATGTTTTTCTGAAAACATTATGCAAGCTTCTGAAAACAAAATAACAAATTCTGAGACTGCTCGACTAATTACAGGCCATGATGGGTCCATGCCCAACCCCTTCCTGTCTACCACACTCGAGAGTCTGGTTTTCTGAAAATATTTTTATGCTTGCGTTAAATACGTATACATTTGCACAGGATTTTCATATTTTTGAGAGAAATATCTCTTTTTAGAAATAATTTAAAAATCACATAATTATAAAATAAAACATTTACTTTGAAAATATTCTTTTAATATTGTAAGGTAAGCTTCTATTATTTTATAATGGCGGAAAATAGCCGCACCCGCCGTATAAGTTAAAAAAATATTTTCTTACCTTAATTCTGTCGAAAAGGTTAAAAAGGACCTTGTTTGGAAAAGGACGGAAAGATTCCTTTATAAATCTCTTATAAAAATTCAAACAAGGGTATAAATTACTTTAACCCATATTCTTGTAAATAGTAAAAATGTTTTGAAATACATTTTTAAGAAACATGGATGTGGATGATAATGAAATCCGAGTAGATTATTACATATAAATAACCTCAGATAATGAAGAGATTGTGAAATAAACCCATACCTTATATTTTTCCTTGGTTGAGGGTAGGTTAACCTCCTGTATAATGGTGAAATAATTTTTATTAAATTATAAAAAAATCATATATATTAATATGATATCCTATATTATCTTTTAACATTGCTTTGTTAATAATATCTTATAATTATCATCATTTCGGTTGTTAACTTACTCGTTTTCTTTTATATTTTTTGTTACATAAGACATTTTTTTTATTATAGGTTTTATCTTATTAATATCCAGAATTATATCATGTCCTTAAAAATTATTTTTAATCATCAAATGAGAATTACACTTGTATGGATACGATAGAGAATGAATATCATTGCGTTCGTGGAGATGGTAGTCCGTACGTACGCACGAGCGACAATATCATTCTTTTGATATTAAAATAATATATAATTGGATGGTATATTATATATAAAGAATCATTATCATGTTATATTTATTATTTACATGAATTACACATCATTATTATACCCATCCAAATAATAATTTATTGAATAACAATTACACCACGACGTGGAGACGGTAAGCCGTACGTACACACATATGGTGACATGTCATTCAAAGGATGGATAGAATACTTAATATGGTTGTACCATATTTATAATAACATCACAGTATATATAAGATACTAGAGTTATTATTTTAGAATGTAAATAACAAAGAAAGAATAAGTTGAAGAAGAAAGGAACTTGAAATAGGGTGGTGAAAACATTACCTCTTCTTCAGGTTCTTCCTTTTGATTTGATCAAAAAGACTCCTTAGGTTGGATTTATGATCAAACTAAGGCCTATAGGTTAAAGTGAGGGATGTTGAGAGAGTATTTGGGAAGGGGTTGGCTGAACCAAAAGGCTTTGAAGGTGTGAAGAATTGGTTAGAAGTGGTGTCCTTTTATAAGAGGGAGGAGGGGCACCTTTGGAAAAGCTAGAAATATTCTGTTATAATAAATTAATATTCGGTTTTTAATGGATAAAAAGTTGATTATTAAATTGTTAATGTGGGGATGGGTCGAAAAACACTCAACCAATAGAATTTAGACAGGTTTGGGTCATTATATTAACCATATCTTATAGTTTTAACTCTTAGTTAATTAGTTTGACACTTATCATGGCACTTTGTATTTTTATATTATATAGTTAATAAACTTACTATATCCCTTCAAGAGACCACCAAGTGGTCCATAAATGATACAAATATCATTATATGAGTCTTTTGGCCGAACATTAGATTTTTAGGAATTGAATATTAATTAATAATATAATATTTTTTAAAAAACTATTTTTTGTCAATTTTGACACTATTTGGAAAATTGATTTTTGTGAAAATCATAAAAGAATTATTACTTCGAAAAAAGTTAATTATATAAATCCTAACATATCATATTAACCTATAAAATTAGTTTATTTCATAAAAAGTCTCAAATTACATTTATTTGGATATTTATAATATCAATTATTTTAATATTTTATTAATTAGGTAATTACTGCATCACCGTTGTGTCATAAATAAATTAAATTATTTAATGTCAAAAAATTATAAATAAAATACAATTATGTAAGAAATCGTTTTATCTTTATAATTAATATTTACAATCGAATTTATCTTATGTATAACCCAATATTGAAAATGTTTTAGTAATTAAACTTTGATTTTAACTCTTTTAACACTTCTTTGAATTAAATAATAATAAATGTCCTTATCTAATCCAAGTGGACCTAAATAATAATATTTTATTCCTAAGGAGGTTTTTGGTCGAGATACACTTGTCCAATAGAATTAGGACATGTTTTAGGGTAATATTAATATCATTGTTACCCTTAATTATCCTATTTACTTTTAATCGTGGTAAATAAAGTAAAAAGTTAATATTCACAAAAACTTATTTTCATCTCATTGAACCACATTTTACTCCTTGATATTAACCGTGTCTCTTGGATTTTCAAAATTCCACTCACAGAAGCAGTAAAATTAAGTTTTATAAAAGATTCAGTTTTTTATCTACAACATAGTGGTTTCACTATTCATCTAAAAATGAAATTTTTCAGAAAATACCAAAAATTCACCCTAGGCTAATATCAATATTCCAAATCCAAAAATGAAGTCCATTTTTAAAAATAAAATTTATAAATTTCAAAAAGTGGGTATTACTATTCATAACGGCTAGTTTGATTGGTTGTGGTGTGTTAGAACTCAATGCTGCGTACAACACACGCTATTGCATTATTCAAAGGGAAGCGTACCGTAGAAGATTGGGGTGTTACATTATCCCCTACTTCAAATAATTTTGTCCTCGAAATTTATAGAATACTACCGTAGGAAAAGACTCAGGTGGTTCTTCATCATAAGTTCCTCAGGTTCCCACGTTGCCTCTTCCATCTTATGGTTTCTCCACAAGAATTTTACCAGACGAGTCGTCCGGTTTCTCAGTACATGTTCTCTCGTATCAAGAATCTTGATGGGATCTTCTCAATAATACAGACCGGGTTCCAGTTATAATTCCTCATAGGTGAGTACATGAGTTGGATCAGTCATGTATTTGCTCAATAGAGATACATGGAACATATCGTGAACTTTGGAGAGACTTGGAGACATTGCCAATCAGTAAGCTACAGCCCCAATTAGTTCTAGAATCTAAAAATGTCCGATGTACCAGGGACACAATTTACCTTTCTTACCAAAATGTATGACTCCCTTCCATGGAGATACCTTCAGGAAAACATGATCACTGACTTGAAATTCCAAATCCTTCCTTCGATTATCGGCATAGCTCTTCTACCTTCTTTGAGCTGCTTTGATGTGGTTTTTTATTACCTTAACCTTTTCCATCATTTCCCCCACCAGTTCTGGGCCTAAAATTTCTCTTTCACCGACATCATCCCAACAGGTTGGTGTGCAACATCTCTTTCCGTATAATGCTTCATATGGTGCCATCTAAATACTCGAATAGAAGCTATTGCTATAAGAAAATTATACCAAAGGTAAATATTGATCCCACATACCCTGAAAGTCAAGTTAGGAGGATCTCAACATGTCTTCTAAGGTTTGAATTGTTTGTTCTGATTGTCCATCTGTTTGAGGATGGTAGGCAGTTCTCAAATGAAGTTCAGTATCCAAGGCTTTCTGAAGAATTTTCTAGAATCTTGATGTAAAATGGGGATCACGATCCGAAACAATCGATAGGGGTACTCCATGAAGTCTCACAACTTCATCAATATATTGTCTTGCTAGACGTTCTAGTGGTAGATCTTCTTTTATAGAAAGAAAGTATGCTGATATGGTAAGACGATCAACAATAACCCATTTTGCATCGTTCCTTCTAGGAGTCTTTGGTAGTCCCATGAAAAAGTCCATCATGATATTATCCTATTTCCACTCAGGTATGGGAAGAGGTCGTAATACTCTACCAGGCTGTTGCCTTCCAGATTTCACTTGTTGACAAACCATACATCTTGACAAAAAATCAGCAATCTCCATCTCCATGTTGTCCCACAAAAAATGTTCCTTCAAATCTCTATACATTTTGGTGCTCCCAGGGTATATAGAGAAATTGTAACTATGAGAATCATCCAGAAATTCCCTTTTTAGATCAGGTATATCAGGAACACAAATTCTCTTCCCGAATTTCAAAATTCCTTCTTCATACACAAAGTCTCTCAATCTCCCATCATTCAGAACCTTAATATTCTTTTGAAATTCTTCATCATCGGTCTAAGAACTCTTAATCCTTTCTAGTATAGATGGTTTGGAAACCATTTGAAAAAGCATTGATGTTTCACCTTCTATGGTTTTTCACATGTCCATCTTCACTAGATCCATGAAAATTGGATCCCTTTCAATTATCATATTGTTCAAACCTCCATGATCTTTTCTGCTCAAAGCATATGCCACCTTGTTTGACTTCCCCGGGTGGTAGTGTATCATGCAATAATAATCCTTGAGTAATTCAAGCCATCTCCTTTGCATCATGTTGAGTTCTTTTTGTGAGAAAATATATTTCAAACTATTGTGATCAGTATAAATCTCACATTTTTCACCATATAGGTAGTGCCTCCATATCTTCAAATCAAAGATCATAGCTACTAACTCGAGATCACGAGTAGGATAGTTTTGTTCTTGAATTTTCCACTATCGTGATGCATAGGCAATAACCAAATCATTCTGCATAAGGACACAACCATGTCCTTTCTTCGATGAATCACTATAAAAAACGAACCCATCATTCCCCGATGGTATAGTCAATATAGGAGCATTGACTAATATTCTCTTCAGTTCTTCGAAACATTATTTACACTATTTTGTCCAAACAAATTTAACCCCTTTACTTGTGAGCTTTGTTAATGGGTTAGCCAACTGGAAAAAAATATGGATGAAACTTCGATAATAACATGATAAACCAATAAAACTACGTACCTCAGTTATACTCGTTTGTGAATTCAATTCTTGGATTACCTTTTTTATAGAAGGATCAACAAAGATTACATCTTTGGAGACAATATGCCAAGAAAATAATTCTCTTGAAGCCAGAATTCACAATTGCTAAACTTTCCATATAATTCATGTCTTCTCAGAGTCTTCAGGATAATGCACATGTGATTTTCATGGTCTTCGTAGATTTTGGAGTATACCAAGATATCATCAATAAATACCACCACAAATTCATCTAGATATTCCTTTAAAACACTATTCATTAGATCCATGAATATAGAGGGTGCATTAGTCAATTCAAAAGACATTACTGTAAACTCGTAATGCCCGTACCTGGTTCGAAATGCTATCTTCGAAATGTCTTCCTTCTTTACACACAACTGATGATATCTAGATCGAAGTTTAATCTTTGAAAAGTATTGGGCTCCATGTATTTGGTCAAATAAATCATCAATGCGAGGCAGTGGATACTTTTTCTTTATTGTTATAGCATTGATCTCTCTGTAGTCGATACATAACCTCATAGATCCAGCTTTCTTTTTAACAAAAAGAACAGAGGCTCCCCATGGAGAAACACTAGGGTGAATAAATCCCTTATTACTCAATTCCTCTAGTTGTTTCTTTAGTTTAACTAATTTTACAGTAGCCATTCTATAAGGGTTCTTCGATATAGGCCCTGATCCAAGAATTAAATCAATAGAAAACTCAACTTCTCGTTCTGGAGGATGTCCAGGTAAATCTTCCAGAAACACATCTACATATTCATTCACAATAGGTACATCCTCTATTTGAACATTCCTTTCCTCACCCACTGAAATTTCATTCTCTTCCTCCCCAATAATTGAATTTAGTTGAGCTACTAGGGGTGGATCTAGATAAGAATTAGGTGGTGATGATTCCGCTATAAAGATAAGGTGTTCCTTATCATCATCATCAAAAATCATAACCTCCTTCTTCTTACAATAAATATTTTCATCATGGTCCAAAATCCAATCCATACCGAGGATTATATCAAATTCAATCATAGGTATGGCGATGAGATCAGTAGATAAAGAACATTTATATGCTCTAATGGGGACTAATTCACAAAACTTTGTTGCAATGATACTCCCCTTAGGAGTTCTAACTGACAACTCCCTTGTTAAATCAAATTAGAAATATCTAATTTTCTTATCAAACTGGGACGATATGAAACAATGAGATGATCCAGAATCAAATGATGCATTTGTTAAACTCGAGGAAACCATTAAATTACCTGCCACCATGTCTTTTGGAGCTTCTACCTCAGCAGTAGTGATAGCATAAGATTGGCCTTGATCCATTGGCCTTTTCTGAGGTAAGTTCCCCTAATGCTTAGGACATTCATTTTCATAATGTCCCATCTCCCTACAATTGTACCATTGGACAACGGTAGCTTCCTTCTTCCCCTTACATTCACGAGCTTGGTGGCCTTTTTCAACACACTTGTAACAGACTCCCATTCCTTTTAAGCAAGTATCGGGGTGTTTCTTACCACATTTACTATAGGATGGATATTCAAACTTTCACTTCTTCCCCTTATTTCCATTCCTAGATTGATTAGCAGATCTCTTCTTCTCTTGATTTGAATTAAAGTCATAAGACTTAGAGAATTCCTTTTCTGTCTTGATAGCACCTGAGACAATGTCTTCGTATGATGAGAAGGATTGTGAGACTAATGCTTGACAGAGAAACAGTTTTAACCCATCAAAGAAACGATCAATCTTACTTCTTGGGTTACGTATATAATCTCCCGCATACCTTGCTAACCATGTAAAGTTAGCCTCATACTTTTCGACATTCTCATCCTCCTTTTGTCTCAGACTCAGAAATTTCCTTTCTATATCTTCTCGATGGTCATGAGGAATGTGTTTTTCTAAAAACAGATCTTTGAACTCCATCCATTACATATTTGATACTTCATCATCTTATTTCATGTTTTGAATCAATGACAACCATTGATCAGCATCTCCAGTGAGCCGGTAAACTGCCATGATAACTTTTTCTCTTTCACTACTTTCCAAAGCATGAAATATTTTCTCTAGGGAACTTATCCATTGCTCAGCTACCAATGGATTTATACTCCCATGGAATATTGGTGGTTGTTTCCTCATGAAGAAATCTAACATTGATCCTCCATGTTGTGGATCAGGGTGCTTCATACGGGTAAGGTTATTATTCATAACTTGAGTGAGTTTTCCCAGTATGGTGATTAGTTGATCAGCACCAGTTGCATCACCAGCTCCACTATAATTATCTTGAGTAGGAGGGAAATCCCTACATGGAGTGCGTGCATTGATACGGTTTTCATTTCTTCCACTAGGTTCCATTTCTAAACAATGTCATAAACTAGATCAGTTTATGAATCAAAATACATAATTCCATACTTATAAAACACTCAACATAAATTGAACTATTAATGGATATAATCCATAATCATAAAAATGTTTTCTTTGAGGACGTATATACTCATAAACCCTTCATAATGATTTGTAAATAAAATGAGAGTTATCCTAAGCATATCCCATGGGAGTGTCGTAACCAAGAGTGCAGAAAGGCCCGTTGTCATGCACCAGTTCACGTTTGAGTCTAGCTCAAAGTAGGTTTTTTGGGTTTTACCCCTAGGTACATCTGTGCCAGATCCGCCTCTACCTGCTCGTATCCAGACAGGGATATATTGCTCGGAAAACTCACAAAATCTCTACAATACCAAAATTCTAGGAAGTTCTTCTATACTAATCCTCAAATTCCATCTTAAATATATGTGCTCTAATTAGAGTTTATCTAAATCTAGCTTCCAAGGTTTGGAATAAACTTCCTATGATACCAACTGTAACGCCCCGACCCTAGATACCCGGAGTCGGTTCATTATTACATAACATTGGCATGATCACAAGAAAGATCAAGTCTCAAAATAACGATTAGTTTAGTACCCTTGGAATAAATAGATACTTTCATAAAGTTTACATTACATCATAAAGTGAAAACTACTACAAAAAACATATTGTCTTCATATCCCCTCATATTATCCCTACAGGTCATTCATAAATTACTTTTTCACATCCTGGGAAAAATAAAACATTGAAAAGGGGTGAGCTCAAATGCCCAGTAAGGATAAAAATATAGCAGAAAATTTCATAAATAAGAATAAACAATTAAGGAAATGTATATTTAAAACAAAATCCTTTTAAACATGAACTTCAAAATAGTATGGAAAAAATAAAATGAAATAATGCCATTTACTTTTTCACATTGATATTCTACTAATCGAATAATCGAATGCAAATATCAATAACAACTATCATAATGATGGAATACGTAATGCCAGACTATCATAACCACATAGCCAAGGCCTCGGGCCAAGACTACAAATAAGATTTTTTCAAGGCCTTGTACCAAGACACTAGTTTGTCTCATAAGACCTACCGATGCAATTTTTTTAGAAGAAACTTACTTTTAAAATTGCTCAAATACACTCCAGTGTTTTTCTGAAAACATTATGCAAGATTCTGAAATAAAAATAACTAATTCTAACACTGCACGACTAATTACAGACCATGATGGGTCCACGCCCAATCCCTTCCAGTCTATCACACTCAAGAGTCAGGTTTTCTGAAAATATTTTTAAGATTGCATTAAATACGTATACATTTGCACTGGATTTTCATATTTTTGAGAGAAATTTCTCTTTTTTGAAATCATTTAAAAATCACATATTTATAAAATAAAACATTTACTTTGAAAATATTCTTATAAGCTTGTAAGGGAAGCTTCTAAGATTTTATAACATAGGAAAATAGCTGCACCCTCCGTATAAGTTAAAAAAAATACTTTCTTACCTTAATTCTGTCGAAAAGGTTAAAAAGGACCTTGTTTGGAAAACGACAGAAAAATTCCTTTATAAACCTATTATAAAAATTCAAAAAGGGTATAAATGAATTTAACCCATATTATTGTAAATAGTCATTTTTTTTGAAATACGTTTTTAAGAAACATGGATGTGGATGATAAAGAAATCCTAGTAGATTATTACGTATAAACAACCTCGGATAATGAAGAGATTGCGAAATAAACTCATACCTTGTACTTTTCCTTGGTTGAGGGTAGGTTAAAATCCAGTATAATTGTGAAATAATTGTTATTAAATTATACAAGAATCATATACAGTAATATGATATCACATATTATCTTTTAACATTCCTTTGTTAATAATATCTTAGAATTATCGTCATTTCGGGTGTTAACATACTCATTTTATTTTATATGTTTTGTTACATAAGTTGTTTTTTGTTATGGATAGGTTGTATCTTATTCATATCCAGAATTATATCAAGTCCTTAAACATTATTTTTAATCATAAAATGAGAATTATACTTGAATGTATACGATGGAGAATGAATCTCATCGCGTTCGTGGAGACGGTAGTCCGTATGTACGCACGAGCGACAATATCATTATTTTGATATTAAAATAATATATAATTGGATGTTATATCATATATACAGAATAATTGTCATATTATATTTATTATTTACATGAATTACACATAATTATTATACCCATCCAAATAATAATTTATTGAATAACAATTACACCACGACGTGGATACGGTAAGCCGTACACACGCACGTATGGTGAAATGACATTCAAAGGATGGATAGAATACTGAACATGGTTGTACCATATTTATAATAAAATCAAAGTACATATAGATACTGGATTTATTATTTTATAATGGTAATAACAAAGAAAGAAGAAGTTGAATAAGAAAGGAACTTGAAAGAGGGTGGTGAAAACATTACATCTTCTTCGGGTTCTTCCTTTTTATTTGATCAAAAGGACTCCTTAAGTTGGATTTCTGATAAAAATAAGGCCTCTATGTTTAATTGATGGAAGTTTTTAGAGTATTTGGGCAGGGGTTATCTGAACCAAAAGGCTTTAAAGGTGTGAAGAATTGGTTAGAAGTAGTGTCTTTTTATAAGGGGGAGGAGGGGAACCTTTGGAAAAGCTAGAAATATTATTTTATAATAAATTCATATTCAGTTTCTAATAGATAAAAATTAGATTATTTAAAGATTAAGGTGGTTATGGGTCGAAAAAAACTCAACCAATAGAATTTAGACAGGTTTGAGTAATTAAATTAACATTATCCTTTAGTTTTAACTCTTAGTTAATTAGTTTGACACTTACCATGCCACTTTGTATTTTTATATTATATAGTTAATAAACATAATATATACCTCCAAGAGACCCCCAAGTGGTCCATTAATGATACACCTATCATGATATGAGTCTGTTGGCCGAACCATAGATTTTTAAGAATTTATTATAAATTAATAATATAATATTTGTTTTAAAAACTATTTTATGTCAATTTTGACACTATTAGGAAAATTGATTTTTGTGAAAATCATATAAGAATTATTACTTCGAAAAAAGTTAATTATATCAATCCTAACATGTCATATTGACATAATGTATTTTTTTAATTCATAAAAAGTCTCAAATTACATTTATTTGGATATTTATAATATCAATTATTTTAATATTTCATTAATTAGGTAATTACTGCATCCCCATTGTGTCATAAATAAATTAAATTATTTAATGTATAAAAATTATAAATAAAATACCATTATGTAGGAAATCATTTTATCTTTATAATGAATATTTACAATCAAATTTATCTTAGGTATAAACCTATATTAAAAATGTTTTAGTAATTAAACATTGAGTTTAACTCTTTTAACACTTCTTTGAATTAAATTATAATAAATGTCCTAATCTAATACAAGTGGACCTAAATGATAATATTTTATTCCTAAGGTTGTTTTTGGTCTAGATACACTTGTAAAATAGAATTAGGACATGTGTTATGGTAATATTAATATCATTGTTTACTTAATTATCCTATTTACTTTTAACCGTGGTAAATAAAAGTAAAAAGCTACTATTCACCAAAAATTATTTTCATCTCATTGAACAACATTTTACTACTTGATATCAACCGTGTCTCTCAGATTTTCGAAATTCCACTCACAGAAGCGGTAAAATTAAGTTTTTTGAAAAATTCACTTTTTTAACTACCACTTAGTGGTTTCACTATTCATCAAAAAATGAAGTTTTTTAGAAAAATACAAAAAATTCACCCTAGGCTAATTTTGATATTCCGAATCCAAAAATGAAGTCCATTTTGAAAAATAAAATTTATATATTTAAAAAAGTGGGAATTACTATTCATAACAACTAGTTTGATTGGTTGTGGTGTGTTAGAACTCGATGTTGCATACAACACACGCTATTGCATTATTTAAAGAGAAGCGTAATGTAGAAGCTTGGGGTGTTACACTCATCTCCTACCTAAGGTTTTACAAATTACCTTATTGTTTGAAGATATAGTAACCTTTTTTAGATCGTAAGCCTAGTTTTGATTCTTAGATCCTTTTTTTCATCTTTCTTTATTAGAAAATCTCGTTTAAGGCTTTGTTATTCGAGATCTAGCTATCCCGATTTAGGTGGTTCCATCTTGATTAACCAATTTAATTAACCCAAAATTGATAGATTAGATTAAATAGAATTAAATTGTAAGTGTTTTATTTTATTCTTATGAAATATAATTTGTTAAAAATCCAATTACATGGAATTGGGGGATTGTTTTTAAGAAATTTTATTCTGGAATGAAATTGGGACCCCCCAATTCTTTTGAAATTTGGTGTAATCGTGAACATAAATGAAATTTTTTAAGAACTAAAATTTTGAATTTAATTATGGAATTAGAATTTTGAAATTGATCTAATGTAGTTTATTAAAAATTAATATATTTCAAAAATGGTTTGAAATGGTTTTCGTAGAATCCTTTGGGTGTTATCATCGAAAAATTCATGTTTGGATTAAAAAATATTTTAGTTTTTAAATGGAAAATTAGTGTATTTGAAATGGAGAATGCGAGGAATTTTATTTTATATGGTCTTAATGTAAATTTCACATCTGTGATTTTTTTAGAACCCATGAAAGTCTTAGGTTGTTAGTGAGTTATTGGAAATCACTTTACTATTTACAATGTTCTAAAACATAAATTTATCACATCACCTCCCAGATAGGATAGTAATGAAGTCGACATTGACCATAAATAATGGATGTGTGTATATACATATAGTCATGTGACCATGAGTGTTTTTTGTCTTATATCCCAGAACTATCATAACCTTTTAGTAATATCACCATGTTGCTTTCTTTTTTATTTTAAATGAATATATTCCATTATTTTGAACTTTTTACGTGCCCTGTGATTTTTTATAAATTTTTTACATAATTGTTTTGAATAAATTTGTTTAAATTATTTAAATAATTTGTAGTGTAATGCATGGATAATATAAATATGATTTTCAAATCAAAAACATGCTTATTTAAAATATAAATATCACATTACTTAATTAAATTATTGGATCTATTATAGAATCCTTGGTGACACACTATAGGGATTTTAACTCACAACCTAATTGGGCCTTCAGGTGATTGTATATTATCTTTTTCTAGGTTTGAGTGAGGGTATGGTTCCACATGGTGGTGGTAGTATCTATTGATTCTTGGGAATGGTTAGTTTATTCTATTATGACTTGGGTTGTTAATTCTTTTTTATAGTACTTTTCTGTAGTACTTTAGATTTCTTAAAGCTGTTTAACTTATGGTATACATATCCCATTAGAGTTTCTCTTGTATGTATACTGACTTGTTCATCTTTCATCCACAATGTTCTTATGAAATTTAACCCCACTTTCATTTTTTGATGCAAAGTGCTAGAATCCAACCCGTAAGTATTTAGAATTCTTATCGAGCAATATCAGGACCGACTCAGTTATCAGGTTACTATGGTACCAGGGCTAGTTCTTGACAATTTCATTCTCCCAATGTTCAGAATGGAAAATACTACATAATATATTAATGTATAGAATTATTATAAAATTAGAGTATTAATGGTTATAGTTATGAAAAAATTGGTATGTATTTAATTAAATAAATTTAACTATTCATTATGATTGGTGTAGGTATAGAATGAATTTGGACTAATGTAATTAGTTTACGTAACAAATTCATTTCTTCAAGTAATGTTTTGTATTATGAAACAATATTTTCTTATTTATTGTATATAAAAACAATTTTTGATATCTAATCACGAATTATCATTTAATAATTAAATTTTATATTTAATTAAAATATATCATTTTAAATTGTTTCTGATTAAAAGTATACTCAACCAGAAACAATTTTATTTGTCTCAATTATGACTCCTTGAGAGATGTCACGTGTTATTAACCATGTTTCATTTGCATGTTTTGAAAATGAGTTTTCATTAAAAAAATATTTACACTCTGGGGGATTTTAATTTATATATAGATTTCTCAATTAATAGATTAGGTGAATTGTAGGTTTAAAATCATTCATTTTTAACCTTAATAAAGTCTATATTTAACAAATTTAAACAATATGTATTTACAATCCCAATTTGGTTCCTACTAAAGAAACTAAATATCCTAGGATATGATAATATTGATCCGATAAAGAAATTCAAACAAGTTTACATAAGAAAAGATTATAACTTAAAGAGTATATAATAAAAATCAAAATTTGAACATGTGTAATAATATGTAAGAAAGTTACACTTTCTAAATTTAACAAAATGTAGTGAAAATAAAACGTGTAACAACAAAATACGTGTATGATAAATCTTCTATCCCAAAAATAATGGTATCGAAAACCTGGGATAAAGGTACCTCTATTTATACTTTCAATAATGTCATTCGTATGCACACCAGGGTATGTCCTTGTTATGATGATCAGTATCTGTCATGAAATTCCTACAATCCCTCAATTAATTAGGTAATCAGAACCTATGTCTTCCTATATTCGGAATCCCTTGATTGATAACAAAAACAATCAGATTATCACTAGGTAGGTTAAAGAAGTTGTTCACATCTTGAACATACTGTTTACAACATTCACACAAGCCATGTTTAAGCAGAGCTATCACATAGTATCACTTTATTTCATAGTTCAATATCTCTTGAAAAAAAACTTCTCACCTATAAAACGATTTCAGATGGATGGGTATTTATTGGAAAAATCTCCAATTGTCAAATTTTCATCCAACAGTTATATTTTTTCTTAAATATCAGAGGGATATATAAACATGGCACTCAAAATATTGTTATGTTAAAAAATATTGGATAAAATCATTTTATATAACTAACTATGAGAAATAATACTATGGTTAAGAAACATTATTACATTTAGTATCTGATAAAATTATACTCTACATTAAGAAAATATGATAACAGTAAAAAAGTATTTTATTGAATTCTAAAGATAATGTAATTCAGATTCTAAAAAAACTGATAATCCGATTATAATTTATATGAATATCAGAGTCTGAATTCTAAGAGAATCAGAATATGATTTATGAGAGAATCAGATTCTAATTTCTGATAGAATTGAAATATGATTTCAAAGATAATTGGAGTCTGATTTCTGAGAGAATGAGATCTTAATTTCTAAGATAATCTAAGTCTAATTTTTGATGATATCAAATTATCAGTTCTAGAGAAATCAGATTCTAATTTCTAGTGATATCATTTTCAGAATTATAATGAAATCAGATTCTCAATTCTAGGGAAAATGGATTCTGAATTCCAAAGAAATTGGATTCTGAATTCTAGAGAAATTAGATTTATAGTTTTATAGAAATCAGATTCACAGGAACTGTAAGGTTCAAAATTATAGATAAAGATCTAGTTTTTTGACTGAAGGAAAATATGGATAGATTTAGTTATAAAAATGATTAGGAATGATATTGGAAACTATAGGTGAAGTCAAAAACCATTTTTTTAGAAAGAATAATTTCTTTAATAAAAAGTTTCTCATAGAAATAGAATTTTCAATAAGAAAATTTGTTTGTGATTTCCAAAACATAAAGAAATGGAAAATATATAAAGAAACTCATTGACTAAAAAATCTCCAATTTTATGGAAAGCATAAACAACTTTTCATAATATAATATAAAGGACTATGGATTTTTTAACATCAAAATAAATACTTATATAACTTTTTGGTTATGGATCATGATGAAAAATATTAACTCCCCCATAGGTTATAGAATCCCTAAGGATCTTATTCTTGTATTTCATAGAGAAATAACTCCCCCTTATATAACGATTTCTTCTCTCAGCCAATCTATTTCATTAACTTAATATTCATTTTGAACATTCTTCTCTCCACCTTTGTGATCCTCAAAATGGAATGTAGGGAAAAAAATTATACCAGAATGTTTATGAAACAAAAAAAACTAAACAATGAAGAGAAAAAGTTTCATTAACATATCAAATGCATCAAATCTCATTACAACAAAAGATTGGATTTGAAAAGAAAATTATTCATCCTTCTTTTTCTCCTTTGGCATCAACTTTGTCAAATTTTGTTTCAGATTATTCAATTATTTGTGATGATCTTCAAACATCTTGAAAAAATATTTGTAATCCTAGTTTTTTATTCATTATATTTGATTCTATATTTTGTGGATATGACTATTTCCCCTTAATAATTGATCAATTCTATATAGACATTTAGTTTTTCAGCAAAAAATTCCCAGATATTACTCTACCTTTTTAGATTAAGAGAAATAGTTTTTAGTTTCCCATTCAAATATTTGTCTTATTGTTGGAAGAAAGCTTTATATTATTTCAATTTGTTTAAAAAACATATTTATAGATTCCAGATCCTGTCATCAAAATTTTCAAAAGAATCCTTGAATGTGTTAGTAAAATCATAAAAAAATCAATATCATATATGGCTAACATAAACCACATTGTTACTTCTTTTCATGACCTTATATGAGCATTATAAATTATATGAAACGTCCTGAACTCACTTTTTAAAGTTTTATAAAATCTTTCATAAGAATATTTGTTGAATTTGACTTCTGATTAACTATTTTATGAAGCATTTGACATCTTGAATCAATGTTTGGAATAAAATGAATGGATTTTAATGGATTCTTTAAAGACTGAACCACAAAATCATGTCCAAAGGAAGAAGAAGATTCCAATACATTTTTTTTGGAGAGACAACAACATTTTTATCATCTTCATTCTTCTTAGATATACCAACAATATCCTTATTTTCTTTTACAACAATAGATTTTTTAGTTGTATTGAAAATAACTTCATTTCCACTCTCTTTTTTAGAGATTTTGTTGTGAATATTTTGAGTCTCATAATCTTCATTGGAATCTTGTAATATTATATTATAATCATTATAAACATTTTTATCAACAACTATATCTGAAACATTGTTAGATTTTTTGTCATCAACTTTTTTGTCCATCATTTCATCAATATGTTGAACAATGTTATCATTACAACATTCATCATCTGAAGGGACTTTATTGACCCCATTTTGGGAAACATCATCTTTAATAGAATATTTTACTTATGAAATTATACTTGTGGAGGAAACATGGGATGTTATTATTGAAAAATTTTCAGATGGGGTATCCTTCTCATAAAATTCATTTATAATTCTTATCACATATTTTCTTTCCCCCTCTTCCTCTTCTTCTTTTAATTTTTTTCTTCTTCTTAAATAATTGTGTTTGAATATGAAATACCCTTCTTTCCCTTACCTGGTACCAGAGTATTGGTTTCCACTAGTGCTTAAGGAATAATTGGATTATGCAAGAATTATTATGGTATATGAACTTGTTCATATGACCTATCGTTTTCTCTCAGTAAGTCTTGGAAAATGTCAGATTCTGAAATTTTATTCTTAAACTTATTTTCTTTATCTTTCTTCTCAACCACTTCAGCTTCATGGATTTTTATGGCCTTAGCCTCAGAAATATCTGCCTCGAAAAATGCATCACCATCCTTCTTCTTCAATTTTCTCTCTCTCTTTTTTCCTAAAATATCATTATAAAAGGACCTTTTCTTCTTGGGATTGGGTTGAAAATATTCTAGTTCAGCAACTGGTGTGTGTTATTGTATTTCAGGCTGTTTAGATTTTATTATCTTAGGATTTTTGTTAGAGATTTCTCTAACTTCTCCTTTCTTACTAAATATTGGGTCATCCTTATCTAGAATATCAATGAAATCAATTAAATTATCACTAATTCAGATCCTTATTCGTTTCAAGGTATCATCAATTAAAAACATGTTCTTAAAGGATTTATCCATTTACTTGCACAAGATTATGAAGGATTCTAGGAACAAAACAATGATCTTAGGAAAGATTTCAAGGTACATCATGATGTGAGATTTTATGGTGTCATTCATAACGTTTTAGATGTTTAAAAGAATGTACATAATGAGTTTTATCTTTCTTATTTTCACCAAGATGTCAATTATAATGATATATCATATCTTTAAGGAGTCCTTATCTCCTTTTATGGGAATCAAGAAGCCTTCCATCCAAAGAGATACTAGTCTATGGTTTGTTGAAAGATGTGTTATCTTGGGCATCTTCACTCTCTTAATCCCAAGGCACTCAATAGACTTAAAATTCTTAAAATAACCTTCTTCATTAGGAAACATGTGTGAGAAAAATATTACATATCCTTTATATGGTATATCCAAAATACTTAAACACTTCTTATAATACAGAGAGAATTTTTTTCCATAACTCTTAAACCGAAACATTAATTTTACTCCTTGTTCATAGAAATGAAAAGTTTCATAAAAATCAAAAACAAAATCAGCCTAAACTAGATCGTAATTCATTTACATTGCTGTATAGAGGTATTCCCATCAATTAGTCATTAAATTTTTTTAATGAAATGATTTATACACGGAAAAAAATTTGGGTCCAGTATCCTTTCTCTAAAGATTAGCCAATATTTTTATTTCCATGATGGATGCTTTTGGATTCTATGAGGATATCTCAAGAGACATTTGGAGTTTAAAGAGAAAAGAAAAATCAGAATAACACACTTTAAGGGAGTTAAAGCATTGAATAATAACACTGAGAAAACTGATACGGGACACGAAATGGGGGTCCCATTATATACTCTTCTTGGTGATGGTTAAACTTCCTGGGCAAATAAATAGGTTGATATTTACATGATCTGATATTACAGTTGATATAAATTCCAAATAAGGATTTATAGGTTATGATATTTTTAGGTTTTAAGGACAAAATTTGGACTTATGGAAGATGGATTTGATATGGTTTCCTTAAAACATGATTGAAATACCAACAATCAAAAAATGGAATTATGATGATATAAGTACGAAACATGGATTCCATATTACTCAGAAATAATTGTTAATATTGATAAGGTTCCTATTATATATTTCAAGGAAAAAAATATGTTAGGTCCTCGAAAAAAATAGATTCTAAAAAAAATTATGTTTCAAAAAAAAATAGGAAATAAAATATAAAATAATAAACCTATGTACTCCCCTATGAAAAAAAGTATCTCAATTTTCATATATATATTTAAAAAAAAGTTACGGTGGATGATTAACTTATGGTTATCATTCTATATATTTTTTAATGTATTCAAACATATTGGGTGGGTAAAGATTTTGTAAATATGTTGGCATGTTGATCTTGCGTTCCAATAAATTGAAGTACGATATCTTTTGTAAGTGTGTGATCCCTAATACAGTGATTCCTTATGTACATTTTATTTTCATGAGAGTGACGTGAAAGGATTTTTGAGGTAAATGAAAATATTATTATCACAAATTATCTATGTTTTTGTAAAACTCATTCCATAATCTATGATTGTGTGTTTCATCAACAAAACATGAGCACAACAACTTCAAGATGATGCATATTTAGTTTCAGTAGTTGTAAGTCTTATTGAGTGTTGTTTCTTGAATTTCTAAGAAACTATTGATTCTACAAATAAATTTAATGTTCCAAATGTACATTTTCGATCCATTCTAGACCCACCAAAGTCTGTAAACAAAAATATTGTTAAAACAAAATCATTTCCATAAGAATAAAAAAGTCCTAAATCCATGGTTCCCTTTAAGTAGAGAATAATTTTTTCACACCTTTAAAATTGGATTCTTTTGGATTAAATTTATATCTTTAACATAATCATATTGAAAACATTATATCTTGATGACTTATTTTTAGGTATTGTAGTCTTCATATTATACATTTAAAATATGTTTGATATACTGGTTTTTTAGATTCATCAAGATCAACAATGTTTGAGGTACAAATTAGAGTAATTATACTTCTAGTGTTGTAATATCTATACTTCTTAAGAAGTTATTTAATATATATATATATATAAAATATTATCCTTCTTGTTTTTGAGAAATTTGAAAAACTAGAAAAAATTTAACTTGGCCATCATACTCATTTAAAACTCATATTTTATAAGATTCATAAATCAACTAGTTAAATATTTTTGTGTTGATCTGTATATAATGTCATCAACATAATTTTAAAATAAAAAATAAATTCCTTATCATTCTTTATAAAACTGTTTGGATCAGCAGTTCCATTAACATGGCTTTTTTTGTAACAAAAATCATGTAAGTCTGTCATACTATGCTCTTGGGTCTTGTTTAAGTCCATATAAAGATTTGTTAACTTTTTAAATATTTTTACGATGTTTTGTGTATTTAAAACCTAGATATTATTCAACATAAAATTCCTCTTGAACACATCCATTAAAGAAATCACACTTTACATCCATTTTAGAAAGTTTGAAATTGAAAAATGATGATAAGGATTGTATAATACAAATAGATTCATGTATAGATACTGGTGCATTTGTTTAACTATTTTAGAGATTCAAATATAAGATCCTGTAGATCCTTATCAAGTCGTTTCTTTGAGTTTTTTCATAGGTTTATAAAATTATAGTGTCCCAGTCTTCTATGTCATAACCAAGATAGATCTTTCATTGCACTAAGGAAAGGTATGTCTTGGATCCTATGGTCTTTTAAGGTCAGTGTATAAAGATGATCATGCTTATGGGTAGGGAGAATAAACTCTTCATTGGAATTATATTCTATGAATTTATCATTCCTAAAAGTCATAAGGTAGCCATCATAACATAATTTTATTATTCATATAATGTTATTTTTAATACCTATAACAAATAAATTATTTGAAATTAAAGATTTTCGAAGAAGAACAATATTACATATACCGAAAATTTCTCCATGATCATTATCTTAGAATGTTACTTTTCCACCTTTCATCTTAATAACCTTTTTAAAGAAGTTATTGTTACATGCCATGTACTGGAAACATTTCTTATCCATGTACTATATATTATGGTTGGCACATGATTTATTTTCCTAAAAATAAAAGAGTTAAACATTTGGAATTGAAAATTCCTTAGATATGGAAATTTTAGAAAATAAAATATTAAGTATCAATATTTTCTAAGAATAATTTAAGGATTGGGTTTTATAAAAACAATAACTTTGATCCTAATGTGAACTCGATTAATACATAGTATAAAAAGGATCTCTTTGGGGTACAAAGTAGTAGTGACTAAAAAATGGTTTTGAATGAGAATAAGAAAATCCAATACTATTCCTCAGAGAATGAAGTTGTGAATTTTTTTTATCAAATTTGTTTTTCTATGATAAATGTTTGAATTTTTTTTAAATGAAATTATTTATGATTTCAGTCTGATGAATAAACAATAATCCTCATATTCATTAGTCTTAGAATTTGAGTTTTCCCTTAAAAAATTTTTATTGGATATAACGTTTTCAAGATCCGTAGAAAGTTTCTACTATTTAAAATTTAATTCCTTATGTTTTTTAGAAAATTTATCAAAATAATGGATTTTCTGATTAAGATATTTTGAAATAACTGATACTTATTTTGTTAAAACAGATATTCTAGAATTTTTTTTATCATGTTTCTTTTTGACCTTACTATTTTCATTGTAAAGTAACTTGTAATACATAGATAATATTTCAAAATAAGGTAAATTATCATCATATAATGAGGAAAAGTTTCATCTTAAGATTCATATTATTCTTCATTAGGATAATTTTCACTTAAAGAAATTTTGGCTAAATATTCAGTAGTGTTTTCCATAGCTTTAAGAAATTTATTTTTTAGTACGAATTCTGGATATTACACCAATATTCTTCTATCCAAAAGATTCAATATCCCATGATTCATCAGAGGAGTCACCCACACTGGTGCTCCAGGTTTCATTATCTTTCAGTACATTATTAGACTTATATGTATAGTACTTCTTCTTGTTCCTTTATTAATGCTTATCCTTTCCTTATTCTCTTTTTAGAATCGGGCCATTTGGTCTGATATGACCTGCCCCCTGAATTCATAACATACCACTTTTGAATCTTTCTAATCCAATTTTTCTTTCTTCATATATATATATTAGAAATATTTCATTCCCAAAATCTTCTTCATTCTTTGAAAAATATTGTCATGTTAATTATAAGAATGATCACTATCACTTGATTCAGATATAACAGTATAATTCCTGAATTTTGATCAAGTAACTCTTTCCACAGTCTAGGATTTTGAATGATTTATTTTAGTAGTGATGGAAAAAATACCATTTCTATTATTTATCTTGTTGATCTCCAATTCTCTCTTCATTTTAGTTTCATGTTGTAGAAGAGTCCCAAATAACTCATCAGTATTAATGTTTGAAACATTCCCATTCTCATAAATTGATTTTTTTTGGATTCACACTCACTGGGAATAATATCAATTATCTTATCTACAAGAATCTCATTATTAAATATTTTCTCACCCAGAGACTAGAGACTGTTGACAATAGTTATAAACCATTGATGATGTTTTCATACAAGTTCTTTATAAGGAAACATAAAACCTTGGTATTCAGCTCTATGTATAGCTCTTCTGGTTTCAATATGCTTGGATGTACCAAAATATGTGACTTTTAATTTTTTCCAGATACTATTAGTAGCTTCATAGGATGAAATATTTCTATATTTGTTCCTTGTTATAGAATATAACAAAGTATTGTGTACCTTAATGTTAATATGATACTCTTACTTTTCTTTATTGGTGAATTGTCTAATTTATTTTTCTATAATCTTGAAATATCTTGTTTGAAAAAAAAAATTTATCCACCCTAGTATTGATAATAAACCCCTCCATCCTACCTCTCTAGTATACACATTCATTTACGTCAAAAATTGGGGTTTTGGAAGGATTTAAATTGTCTAAAAATCCAACTTTCATTCAAGTAAATATCATGAAAAATATTTTCCACAAAACAGGTTTTTAGTTAATGATTATAAAAAAGAGTTTTTAAGAAAAGTATTTAAGAAAAATTTGAACTAGTAATGTTAAGTAAGAAAAGTTGAGCAAGAAAAATTATATCCATGTATATGTATTTTAGACACCTCCTCTAATACTAATTTTAGGATCGAAATATATATGTAAATTTCTTAATTATAGGATTGGTGAATTATAGGATTAAAAATATTAATTTATATCCTCAATAAAATATATACTTATCAAAGTCAAACAAGATGAATTTACAAGCCCTTTTTTACTTACTAATAATGAAACTAACTTTATTAGGATCCGATAATATGGATATGATAATGAAAAATAAACTTGTTTACATAAGGAAAGATTCTACCTCAAAGCATATAGAATCTAAATATGAGTTGGTAGTAGTATAAGAAAATGCAAGAAAGTTAGGATTTCTATCATTATCAAATTACAGTGGAAATAAAACATATCCAAAAAACAAGTAAACAAGTATAGTAAATCAATTATCCTAAAGAGAAGGGTATCCAAAAAACATGGACAAATTTCCCTTGATTTATACATTCAAGAATGTCTGTTATACCCACACTATGGTATTTTGTTGATATGATGATCGATATACCTCTTACAATCTCTGGAATCCCTTGATTAAGAAGATAATTAGAACAACTATCTTCATATCCCCAAAATCCCTCGATTAAAAACAATAATAATCAGATTCACACTATCCAAGTTGAAAAATTTGTTCTCATCTTTTACAAATTGTTCACAACATTCGCACAAGGATGGTTTGAGAAGAGATCTCACAGAGTATCACATTATTCCATATTTTAACAGATTTGAACAAAAACTTCAATCCCTTAAAATTATTTAAAATTAAGGGGTATTTATAGGAAAAATATCCAAGGGTTTACTTCTCCTCCAACTGTCATATTTTTCCTTAAATTTCAGAGGGACCAATGGACGTGACACTTAAGAACCAGTTATGTTAAAATAGATTGAAAATAATCATTTTATATAACTAACTATGTGAGGCATTACAATTATAAAGAAACATTATCACATTTATGATCCAATAAAATTAAACTCTACATTAATAAAATATGACAACTATAACAAAAGAATTTAATCATATTTTTAAGATAGTGTAATTTAGAGTTTAAAAATATTGACAATCATATTCTAAGAAAACTTATAATCAGATTATAATTTAAATGAAAACAAAATTCTGATTTCTAATAGAATTAAAGTCTGATTTTTGAGATAATCGGAGTCTAATAATTTATAGAATCAGAGTCTAATTTATGAGAGAATTAGATTCTGATTTTTGGGTGAATTGTATATGGATTTATATGAGAATTATATTGTAATTATGAGATAATTGGAGTCTGATTTAGGATGATATCTGTAACACCCCAAGATTTTATGAAAAATATTTTTTTTAATTTCATTAATGTCTTGTGTTATACGCTACACCAAAAGGAGCTTTCACAACACACATCTCTGACCTGGCTTGAATTACACGCAATCACGACCTTTCACGATAGCGTGTGTTGTACGCAACACCAAGTTTCGCTAAACAACGATATGCTATTAAAATATTATTAAAACTAGCCGTTATGAATAGTAATAACCACTTTTTGAAATTTTGTAAATTTTATTTTTTAAAATGGACTTCATATTTGGATTCGGAATATCGAAATTAGCTTAGGGTGAAATTTTGGTAATTTTCGGATAACTTTCATATTTTGATGAATAGTTGGAATTACTAAATTTTAGTTAAAAACAACCTTTTCAATCGAAATAATTAATAATGATAAATTATTAATTTTAGTGGTTTTAAAGTATATTTAGAATATATTTTTACAATTTAATACAATGATGGTCATTGGATGTAATTTCACATTTAAACCAGTTATAAACAAGTGTCAATCTTTTGATAGTTATTATCTCTTAAAAACACGCTATTTGTTTTGACGACGGGAATTAATTTTTAAATTAATTAATGCAACTGATATTTTTTGAATTTGGTAAAATAGAAATCATTTTGAGTTCATAATATCAAATATATCTTAGGCCTAATTTTTGGTATTTTTCTGAAAACTTTCAATTTTTGATGAATAGTGAAACCACTAAGTGGTAGTTAAAAAAACTGAAATTTTATAAAACTTAATTTTACCGCTTCTGTGAGTGGAATTTCAAAAATCTGAGAGACACAGTTGATGTCAGTAAGTAAAATGTGGTTCAATGAGATGAAAATAATTTTTGGTGAATAGTAACTTTTTTACTTTTATTTACCATGGTTAAAAGTAAATAGGGTAATTAAGGGTAAAAATGATATTATTATTACCCTAACACATGTCCTAATTCTATTGGATAAGTGTAATTCGACCAAAAAAAACTAAGGAATAAAATATGACCATTTAGGCCCACTTGAATTAGATTAGGACATTTATTATTATTTAATTCAAAGAAGAGTTAAAAGAGATAAATCAAAGTTTATTTAATAAAAAATTTTTAATATAGGGTTATACATAAGATAAATTCGACTATAAATATTAATTAGAAAGATAAAACTATTTACTACATAATGGTCTTTTATTTGTAATTTTTAGACATTAAATAATTTAATTTATTTATGACACAACGATGATGCAGTAATTATCTTATTAATGAAATATTGACATAATTGATGTTATAAATATCCAAATAAATATAATTTGAGACATTTTATGAATTACACTAATTTTATAAGTTAATATGACATGTTAGTATTTATTTAATTAACATTGTTCGAACTTATAATTCTGTTATGATTTTCACAAAAATCAATTAATAAATAGTGTCAAAATTGACATAAAATAGTTTTTAAAATAAATATTATATTATTAATTGTTATGTTATTCCTAAAAATCTAAGGTTCGGCCAAATTACTTAGATAAGGTTATATATATATTAATAATAAACAATTTGGGGTTCTTTTGGCTTCTTATAGTAAGTTTATTAACCTTATAGTGTAAGAACACAAGAAGACACGGTAAAAGTAAAATTATTTAACTTAATGTTAAATCTAACTGATAAGGTTAAAATAGGGACCTAAACTTGTCTAAATTCTATTGGATGAGATTATTTATACCCATCCCCACCTTAGCCTCGAAATAAATCAATTTGGAGCTATTTAAAACCGAACTTGACTTTATAATAAAATAATATTTTTAGTTATTCCAAAGGTGCCCCTCTCCTCCCTTATAAAAGGGCACCTCCTCCTTCTCTTCCTCACACAAAATTGAGCCTTCAAGCTCGGCCAACCCCTTCCAAATTCTCTTCTACACTTCCCTAGAAACATCCTATAGGTTCTGGTCTTCCTCAAAGACCAATTTTTGTGCCCTAAAAGAAGGTCTCAAAGAAGCACTTCAAAGAAGAGGTAATGTCCGTTACCGATTCTTTCATCTTTATTTCTTCTTTCACTTATTCTTCTTTAGTTGTTTCATTATGAAGTAATAACATCAGTATCACTCATATAATGATATGTTATTATAAGTATGAAACAACCCTATTTCACCATCTATCCATCCTATGGAAAAAGAAATCACCGCGCGTGCGTACGTACGGAATACCGTCTCCAAGCCGTGGTGTAATCTATTTTCCACCACCACCTTACTTGGATGGGTATAATGGTGTAAATAATGACTATATATGACTATTATAAATTGATATTGATTCTGAAATAGTATACATACACTCCAATACAGTCCCACGATCATGAGAACGATATCATCGATCGTGCGTACGTACGGACTACCGTCTCCACGACGCGATGAGATTCATTCTCCACTTTAACCATTCATGAATGATTATAAAGTATATATAATAAATAATAATGAAATATATGAAATTATAAAGCTACTTGATTTATGTGTATGTCATCTACTTAATTCCACTCAATTCAATAACGAAAAGAAAACAGCGTTCATGCGTACGTACGGCCTACCGTCTCCATGAACGGTGCATTTCTTTCCATTTATCGATCCATTATATATATGTATATTCTGAATATATATTATATATAAATCATGTTTTATATTTTATAATTAATTAATAATGATCTATGTAATCATATGAATAATTAAAAGTTAAAACACGAATGACAAATGAGACGATTTTACCCAAAACGCTACTTTAACATGAATTTACAAAAGAACGGGTAATATAAAGTCATAAGTGAACCATATATGATATAATAAAAATGAATATGATTCTTTAATAAGTCAATGAAATTATTTAAATCATTATACAGGAGGTTCGGACACTTACGAAGCAAATCAGACCTAAGGTAAGGGAAAATATCACAATCTCATTTTTATCCGAGATTTCTTATACTTTGGTATTTACTGGGGTGTATTTTATCATCCACATTCATGTTGCCTCAATATGTAATATTATTTCCATCGATCTACAATTTTTTAAAACCTATTTTACCCTTTGGTGAGTTTTTAGTAAAAGATAAGAAAGGAATCTTTTGTCGTTTTTCGTACGAGGTACTTTTTTGACTTTTCCGACAAAAGTACGAAGAATGTTTTTTTTAACTTATACGGAATGAATGGATTTTTAAAACAGTATTTCCAAGAATCTCCCTTTAAAAGTTTTCAATTTTATTTTTAACCAACGTCTTTTAGTTTATAATTGTACGACATGTTAAGAAAGGAAAAGTGTTTTTGAAGAAGAAAGGATATATTCCTCAAGAATGGAGTTCAAGTGTTTTATCAAAATTATTTTCAATCTTAGATAATAAAGGGTTTTGTTTTTATCCCTATTATTACAATGATTTGATTATGATGCGATGGAATTATTTTTATGAATTCCTTTATCGTATATGAATTGTTTTATGATGTCATGATGTTTAAGATTCCCATTTTTATTACATGGGGTATGAAATGATGTATGGTTTATGATTTTGTGGCACACATAAGAATGGTATCATTATGAGATGGGTGGGACCTATATATCCCTCCAATGCATTGGGTAAATATTTTATATCTCATGAGATAGACATGGCTGGAATGGTAGGTTATACCGGTTCAGTGAAACAGGACTGAAACGAGGGTGACTCGGTTCAGAAAGGGACTTTGTCCATTAAGATAGTCTTGGCAATGAGTCTTGACTAACAAGAAATGATTCTCTATGATTATGTGTGTATGCCACAAAGTTTCATGTTTTATGTTATGATTATTGTGATTACATTTCACTGCCATGAGTTATCCCAGGTTATGAAATTATGATCTCTTTTACAGGTTAAGATTTCCCAAAGTTATGTGCTTATGTATATGATGTGATTGATATTTCTTTTGTTTACCCTTACTGAGCATTTGAGCTCACCCTTTTATGTTTTCTTTTCCCCAGGATATAAAGAAAGTTTTAGGTATAAAAAAAAGAAGATCTTTATGGGAGATGTTGAAGATCTTTCACCAGGATTAGAAGATTATATTCTGAGTTTCCAAAGACACTAAACTATTACGATCCTTGTGTGTGTGTTTTTGTTATGTACTAAGTATTCCGCAAATGTAATCTAATGTCAATGTACGTCTAGTTTCGGGTCTCTATAGTTGGTATCAGAGGAAAGGTTTAGTCGACCTTTGGAAACTAGGACGCGAAAAAGTTAGTGAGATCTCTAGAGATATTTCTAAGGTATGTCTAGGGATTTCCCTAAGGATAAGTATACATATAGGATATAGTCCTAGAACTACGGTAACGATCTTATAATTTAACCTAATATGTTACATATTGAAGTTACTCCCCCTTTATTATGATTTTTGCATCTCACACTATTATTTTTGGGTTTTATAAAATGGCTGGAAACAAGATGATTCACGATAATGGAGGATATGATGGACAATGGAATGATATTCTTCATAAGAAATCAAATGAAATGGGATTTGGAAGTCCAAACTTCATTATTATGCCGAATCAGCAATCTCATAATATGATCAATAAAGTAAAATTTGGTAAGTTTTCTGACTCGTCTAATAAGAGAAAGATGGAGTTTCATGATGATCATAAAGGAAAGAAAGTTCAATTTCCCTTATGTAAATCATGTGGTAATATGCATCAAGGAGAATGTTTCAAAGGAACTAGAAGATGCTTTGGGTGTGGAAAAGAAGGACACAAAGCCAGTAAGTGCAATGGAAAAGTTTCAGTTAACACCATGGATGAGGTTAATGGTATTGCTACGACATCAACAATGGTTAAATGTTTTAAATGTGGAATGTACGGGCATTATGCAAACCAATGCCCTAAGGGAATGTCTCCTGAAGAGAATCGGTATGGTCGTATGGGTAGTATTTTTGTTGATGATGATGAAGAGACTACAAATGATATGTGAGATGAAAGAATTGTTGAAGCTCGGTCAATGGTTTAAGAAGGTAGTGGAATCATTACATGTTTATCAAGTGTAATGTTGTACTATAGAATAAAAAGACATCTAAGGATTGTTACACTGTTGTCTTTCCTTAAGTTTTGAAAGTTTATGATGAATGGTATGAGTAACAATGAAAGGTTATTCAGATATTTTTTGGAAAGTGGATGATATGCGCATAATGAAGTGATAAAGAGAAAATGAAATGTTTGACAGTATTCATGAGCTCATGATTGATATAAGGACTAAGTGTTATCATGGTTTGAGTATATAGAATTTTTGGATTTTGGTATGTGGAAAGATTTAATTTTTGACAGCATTCATGTTTTCACTAAGGTTTAATTGGTATTCATTTTTCAAGAGAATACATGATTAAGGTATTCACATGATTGGAATGTGACCAACAAGACATATCTTATGATATATGGGGATCAACGATGGTATTAAATCTCTGGTAATTGTTTTCACTATATTATGAGAGTGGACTGCAGTATTATGGATAAGCCTAAATATTGGAATGGATTATGTTGGACATAAGATAGTATTGTTTAAGGATAGAAGTTTTTAGATATTATTGATGGGATGTTATAGTAATATAGTTTTAGAAAAAGGACAGCCTACAGGACGGGCGACAACCCATCGCGTCGGACAAGACTGTGGGAATCGAACCCACAACCGAAGTGAGACTGGCCTTTATCGCCTACCACTAGCCTACAAGAAGTCCCTGGTTAGTAGAAACTAGTTTTATTTTATTAAGTGGTATGATATATGAAGTATAAGTCCATTTTTGGAACCATATACGATTAACCATAAGATGGACTTATAACTTTTTCTATCCTTTTGTTTGAGACAGATGGAATGACCCGTCATTCTATCACATGATCTGATAACACTTCACGAATAACAAATTCAACTTCATTTATTTAATAGATGAAGTGGAAATTGTTCAAGGCACGAACAACAGTGAGATTGTACCAAAATAAAGTAAGTATTTATTCTAATTCAAATTCTTCAACTTTAGGGAAACGATCTTGAAAACCAAAAATGTTGTCCTAGTGCTCTTATATCTGATTAATCAGATGGTACCTTAGATCATCACAAATTTATGGATTTTTGATTGTTGGCTTTTCCATAGCCATGTTCTCTAACACTCTCCATCAGAACATGATGGTTAGATTTTTCTTCCATATCCATATTTTCACCTATGTGGAAACCCAGTGATTAGTTTATTTGGGTAACCATTACATTTCATACTTTTGTTTTTAAAGATTGGATTTGGTATTCCTTTTTACGATGTGGGTTTCTATTAAAGAAACTTTCTAATAGTAAACCATTTATAACCCCGACGAATTTCGAGGGCGAAATTCATTTTAAGGGGGGTAGAATGTAACACCCCGAGATTTTATGAAAAATATTCTTTTTAATTTCATTAATGTCTTGTGTTATACGCTACACCAAAAGGAGCTTTCACAACACACATCTCTGACCTGGCTTGAATTACACGCAATCACGACCTTTCACGATAGCGTGTGTTGTACGCAACACCAAGTTTCGCTAAACAACGATATGCTATTAAAATATTATTAAAACTAGCCGTTATGAATAGTAATAACCACTTTTTGAAATTTTGTAAATTTTATTTTTTAAAATGGACTTCATTTTTGGATTCGGAATATCGAAATTAGCTAAGGGTGAAATTTTGGTAATTTTCGGATAACTTTCATATTTTGATGAATAGTGGGAATTACTAAATTTTAGTTAAAAACAACTTTTTCAATGGAAATAATTAATAGTGATAAATTATTAATTTTAGTGGTTTTACAGTATATTTATAATATATTTTTACAATTTAATACAATGATGGTCGTTGGATGTAATTTCACATTTAAACCCGTTATAAACAAGTGTCAATCTTTTATTAGTTATTATCTCTTAAAAACACGCTATTTGTTTTGACGACGAGAATTAATTTTTAAATTAATTAATGCAAATAATACTTTTTGAATTTGGAAAAATATAAATCATTTTTGAGTTCATAATATCAAATATAGCTTAGGCCTAATTTTTGGTATTTTTCTGAAAACTTTCGATTTTTGATGAATAGTGAAACCACTAAGTGGTAGTTAAAAAAACCGAATTTTTCATAAAACTTAATTTTACCACTTCTGTGAGTGGAATTTCAAAAATCTGAGAGACACGATTGATGTTAGTAAGTAAAATGTGGTTCAATGATATGAAAATAATTTTTGGTGAATAGTAACTTTTTACTTTTATTTACCACGGTTAAAAGTAAATAGGGAAATTAAGGGTAAAAATGATATTATTATTACCCTAACACATGTCCTAATTCTATTGGATAAGTGTAATCCGACCAAAAACAAACTTAGGAATAAAATATGACCATTTAGGCCCACTTGAATTAGATTAGGACATTTATTATTATTTAATTCAAAGAAGAGTTAAAAGAGTTAAAATCAAAGTTTATTTAATAAAACATTTTTAATATAGGGTTATACATAATATAAATTCGACTATAAATATTCATTAGAAATATAAAAATATTTCCTACATAATGGTATTTTATTTTTAATTTTTAGACATTAAATAATTTAATTTATTTATGACACAACGATGATGCAGTAATTATCTTATTAATAAAATATTGACACAATTGATGTTATAAATATCCAAATAAATATAATTTGAGACTTTTTATGAATTAAACTAATTTTATAAGTTAATATGACATGTTAGTATTTATTTAATTAACTTTGTTCGAACATATCATTCTGTTATGATTTTCACAAAAAACAATTACTAAATAGTGTCAAAATTGACATAAAATAGTTTTTAAAACAAATATTATATTATTAATTGTTATGTTATTCCTAAAAATCTACGGTTTGGCCAAATGACTTAGATACGGTTATATATATTAATAATAAACAATTTGGGGTTCGTTTGGCTTCTTATAGTAAGTTTATTAACCTTATAGTGTAAGAACACAAGAAGACACGGTAAAAGTAAAATTATTTATGTTAATGTTAAATCTAAATGATAAGGTTAAAATAGGAACCTAAACTTGTATAAATTCTATTGTATGAGAGGATTTCGACCCATCCCCACCTTAGCTTTGAAATAAATCAATTTGGAGCTATTTAAAACCGAACTTGACTTTATAATAAAATAATATTTTTAGTTATTCCAAAGGTGCCCCTCTTCTCCCTTATAAAAGGGCACCTCCTCCTCTTCCTCACACAACTTTGAGCCTTCAAGCTCGGCCAAACGCTGCCAAATTCTCTTCTCCACTTCCCTAGAAACATCCTAGAGGTTCTGGTCTTCCTCAAAGACCAATTTTTGTCCCCTAAAAGAAGGTCTCAAAGAAGCACTTCAAAGAAGAGGTAATGTCCGTTACCGATTCTTTCATCTTTATTTCTTCTTCCACTTCTTATTATTTAGTTGTTTCATTATGAAGTAATAACATCAGTATCACTCATATACTGATATGTTATTATATGTATGAAACAACCCTATTTCACCATCTATCCATCCTACGGAAAAAGAAATCACCGCGCGTGCGTACGTACGAAATACCGTCTCCACGCCGTGGTGTAATCTATTTTCCACCACCACCTTACTTGGATGGGTATAATGGTGTAAATAATGACTATATATGACTATTATAAAGTTATATTGATTCTGATATAGTATACATACACTCCAATACAGTCCCATGATCATGAGAACGATATCATCGCTCGTGCGTACGTACGGACTACCGTCTCCACGACGCGATGAGATTCATTCTCCACTTAAACCATTCATGAATGATTATAAAGTATATATAAGAAATAATAATTAAATATATGACATTATAAAGCTACTTGATTTATGTGTATGTCATCTACTTAATTCCACTCAATTCAATAACGAAAAGAAAACAGTGTTCATGCGTACGTACAGCCTACCGTCTCCATGAACGGTGTATTTCTTTCCATTTATCGATCAATTATATATATGTATATTCTGAATATATATTATATATAAATCATGTTTTATATTTTATAATTAAGTAATTATGATCTATGTAATCATATGAATAATTACAAGTTAAAACAAGAATGAAAAATGAGACGATTTTACCCAAAACGCTACTTTAACATGAATTTACAAAATAACGGGTAATATAAAGTCATAAGTGAACCATATATGATATAATAACAATGAATATGATTCTGTAATAAGTCAATGACATTATTTAAATCATTATACAGGAGGTTCGGACACTTACGAAGCAAATCAGACCTAAGGTAAGGGAAAATATCACAATCTCATTTTTATCCGAGATTGCTTATACTTTGGTATTTACTGGGGTGTATTTTATCATCCACATCCATGTTACCTCAATATGTAATATTATTTCCATCCATATAAAATTTTTTAAAACCTATTTTACCCTTTGGTGAGTTTTTAGTAAAAGATATGAAAGGAATCTTTTGTCGTTTTTCGTACGAGGTACTTTTTTGACTTTTCTGACAAAAGTACGAAGAATGTTTTTTTTAACTTATACGACATGAATGGATTTTTAAAAAATTATTTCCAAGAAGCTTCCTTTACAAGTTTTCAAGTTTATATTTAACCAAATTCTTTTAGTTTATAATTTTACGACATGTTAAGAAAGGAAAAGTGTTTTTGAAGAAGAAAGGATATTTTCCTCAAGAATGGAGTTCAAGTGTTTTATCAAAATTTTTTTCCATATAAGATAATAAAGGGTTCTGTTTTTATCCCTATTATTACATTGATTTGATTATGATGTGATGGAATTATTTTTATGAATTCCTTTATCGTATATGAATTGTTTTATGATGTCATGATGTTTAAGATCCCCATTTTTATTACATGGGTTATGAAATGATGTATGGTTTATGATTTTGTGGCACACATAAGAATGGTATCATTATGAGATGGGTGGGACCTATATCTCCCTCCAATGCATTGGATAAAGATTTTATATCTCATGAGATAGACATGGCTGGAATGGTAGGTTATACCGGTTCAGTGAAACAGGACTGAAACGAGGGTGACTCGGTTCAGAAAGGGACTTTGTCCATTAAGATAGTCTTGGAAATGAGTCATGACTAACAAGAAATGATTCTCTATGATTATGTGTGTATGCCAAAAATTTTCATGTTTTAAGTTATGATTATTGTGATTACATTTCACTGCCATGAGTTATCCCAGGTTATGAAATTATGATCTCTTTTACAAGTTAAGATTTCCAAAAGTTATGTGCTTATGTATATGATGTGATTGATATTTCTTTTGTTTACCCTTACTGAGCATTTGAGCTCACCCTTTTATGTTTTCTTTTCCCCAGGATATAAAGAAAGTTTTAGGTATAAAAAAAGAAGATCTTTATGGGAGATGTTGAAGATCTTTCACCAGTATTAGAAGATTATATTCTGAGTTTCCAAAGACACTAAACTATTACGATCCTTGTGTGTGTGTTTTTGTTATGTACTAAGTATTCCGCAAATGTAATGTAATGTCAATGTACGTCTAGTTTCGGGTCTCTACAATATCGTATTCTAAATTATAGAGGAATCCGATTCTAAATTCTAGAGAAATTGGATTCTCTGTTATATAGAAATCAGATTCTGAATTCAAGAGAAATCATATTATAAATTTATGAGAATTCAGGTTAACAATTTTATAGAAATCAGATTCATATGAACAGTAAGGTTACAAATTATAGATAAAGAACCAATTTTTTAACTTAAAGAATATGTGGTAAGATTTAGTTATAAAAAAATTAATAAATACATTGGAAACCATAGGTAAAGTCAAAAAAATTCTTATAGAAAGAAAATTTTCATTAAGAAAATGTTTCTTATAGAAAGATAATTATATTATGAAAATGTGTTTGTGATTTCCAAAACATAAAGGAATTGAAAAGTTATAAGGAAATCTATTTACTCAACCAAGTGACCCAATATTATCATACAAAGATATTACATATTTTTTTTGATGAATATATAATAAATAACACATAAACATACTGGAGAACAATAATAGTTTTATGTCATTTGAGACTAGGTTCAAAATCATTTAATTTTTCTAAAATATCATTGAAATATCCCATAATTATCTTCTTATTTAGTACATTTCACAATCATATCCTACTAAAAAAATTACTCATAACCTTGTGAAAGGAAATATATTAAAGGATTAGGTTATATTATTTGTAAGGATAAACTAGAGAGACACGTAAGAATATATTGAACATTAGGGTATGAAAACCTGACCATAATACTTGAAAACCAGTACATGCAAATCAAGGATAATAATATTGAGTTACGGAATAAATATTGGAAGTTCATAATATGTGAGTCATAATGAAATCAATGAGCATGATTCGTAAGAGCATACAATTGACATAAGACATATATGTTTGGCATAAACATCATTTATTAATATTGTAAACATGTTAAAATAGATACAAGTTCACTCATTTTGTTAAAGAAATCAAATAAGTCTCTTACAAAAACTTATGGACATGAAAACTGGTCCAAATATAACATTATGTACATGAATGATTAGTCTACACATAACACAGTGAACATGTAATCAGGTTCACACATAACATTGTGAACATATAATCAGGTTCGCCCATTACATTGTGTATATGTAATTAGGATTACCCATAACATTTTTACTCATAAGTTATCTATCTATACCCAATTCACTAGAGGTAGATATAGGTACCACCTATGATATAATGAATATCATATTTATGTGTTCCAAAATATCATAAAAAAGTAATCATATCATCACCCCTGAAATGAAATTGGTTTTATAATGAATTCATCATATGATAACCTATGGAAATTATATGTGTTCTGAAATCATTCTTCATTACATCAAAGCATAACCCTCGAAACATAATGGGTTCCATAAGAGTTTTGTCATGGTATAACCCATGTAAAAATAGATTTCCTAAATATCAAATCAATATAATCATAAACAATTTAGATATAGAATAAGAATGGTATCCATGGAAACCATCTCCAATAAATAATATGTAACCTCAATGGATATCATATTAGATGAATATTTATTTTGAAAGAAAAATAAACTAAAAATTTTCTTATAGAAAATACAATTTCTAATAAAATTATTTTTTAAAGAATATCTTTTTTATATTTTTTATTGAAATTATTTTCTTTAAAAATAAACTCTAAAATATTTAATGGAAGATTTAAAATTAATGTAAAAAATTTCTTCAGTAAAATATCTTCTACTATTTGAAAAAAATTTAAAAAAATTAATTGTTTTTAATCATTTAATTGAGAATATCCTTGATAACATATAAAGGAACCTTAAAAGAAATTAATGTTCATGATGGATGCATATACTGTTTATTTTTCACATGTTAAAACAAATAATCCTTTCATATTTTTAGTAAAATAAATACAAAAATTATTTGTAAAAAAACATGAAGATTATGTTGAATTTACTTCTAAAAATTAATAAATGGAAAAAACTATGATTAATAAATCATCTAAATAATGTTAAAAACATTTTTGGAAACATTTTTAGAAAACTCTATTTTTAATGAAAAAGTGTTTTCAACTAAAGAGAAAAATAAATTGAATTTTCTTAGAAAAATTATTTTGAATTATTGAGTACTTAAATAGATGAAAATAAAGGTAAACATATATTCTGATGAAAAAACTAGTAAATTATAAAAGTCATGTGTTTATTTAGAGGTATATTATATGATAACATAATCAGAACCCTAATCATAAATAATCCTAGTAAATGATGAGGTTCTATCATAAAACCCTTACCACGTTAGTAATAATAAATCAAAATCACCATTAGTGAATAATGGTAAATGAAATTTATAATATCTTAAGAATCATTATTTTTCTGATATTAAATGTTATTGGGTATATATATAAAAATCATAAAAGAATATAGGTTCATAACATATCATATTTCTAAATGATGGATAATTGGGAAAAAAATCATTTAACACTTTGGTAATATTTGAACAGTAAACCAAATGAATTCTATATGCTAGAAATAGTTATGAAAAGTTTAATATGATTAATAATAGTAATATTAAAATTAATTTAAATTTTTGTGAATTATTTAGACCATATAAAATAAATATGAGGTTAATACGACATTGTCTCAAAGAAGTCAAAAAATTGAGAAATAAATCCTTAACATCTTATTTAATATTTTGAATTATATTCCCAAAAAAATAATTACATTAAATGAAACATTAAATATCAATAAAAGAAGGTATTTAATTATATAAAAGTTCAAATGGTCACTATATACACCAAAAAAAATAAATGATTAGGGGAATTTTAATATGTCTCTCAGAAATAAAAGGGAGACTAGAAATCCATTACCTTTATTCTCGACATCCTTTGTACACATTTTATCCTCATGTATAATAAAAATTATTTATTATAAATATATTATAAAACCAAAATTTTATACATTATACCATATAATATTCACTTATGACCATTTATCTTCCATTTATTACCAATTTGTTTTAAAAGTAATGTTTTGATAAATAACTGCATTGTTTTCAGTATATGTTTTGATTTATTACTTCTGGTCCTCTTATATTGATCATTGTTCCATAATCTCATGAATAAGAATCCTAAAAAAAATATCATATTTATTCATGAAAAAATGTTTAAATACTAATCATGGATTATTTATATAAGAAACAAATAGCTTTACAATAATAGAGATGGTGAGTTAAGAATATAAATGAGTAACATTTTCCTTTTTTTAGTGATCATTATGGATAAGAGGTAAGTAATGTTTTATATTTTTATAATAATAATAATATCATAATTAAAATATTAATTAATTAAATAAACTTATAAATATCATCTGTGTGTTTTTATTTAAATAGAGGGTCACATCACTTTGTCAAGGCAATATTCTCCATGTATATGAATGACGTTATCATCATTCTGTAAGTGAAATGTTAAGAAATAAAATTATATTTTTTTGAATAAATAAAATTTCATTAATATAAAAATTATATCCTTTGTAGAACATATTTTAACTATTATCTTCTATGAAAACCATTAGTAAAACATGAATAATATCACTTTATGAAGCAGTAGTACACTTCACACACAAGCGACGTTATAGTATCCTCTATTGTAAGGAAAGTAGAAAATGGTATATAAAATGTAATGAATACATATGTATAACTATATTAAAAATTTATTATATATAATTATATAACCATTATATTATCCAACCTTATGATGAGGTAATGAAAACATAATTAACATCGTTTCACAAGGTTTTAGTACGCCATAGACAAAAATTATTATTTCCCAACACATTTGAAATAATTGAAGATGTTTGTAGGTAATGAACATAAAATAAAAAAATCTAATAATATTTATGATACCTAGGAAATTATATTATCATGATTTAATATGAATTGAAGTAGGTTTAAGAATAAATAAAAATAAAAATGCTCATAGAAGAACGTTACGTCTCCTTCAGGTAATCTCCAAAGGATTGGAAAAAAGTCTCCATTAATTAGTTTTATGACTAAAATAAGGATTATATGATTAGATCAGGGATTTTGGGATATTATCTGGGAATTTATTTGACAAACCAAAAGTGTTTTATGCTTTAAATAAAAGAGGATATGGGTGGCCTTTTTTAATTAAGCAGACCGGTAGACATGTAGTTTTTCAAGAGAAGAATATTAACCAATGTTTCTAACATTTAAATATTGAATAAAATAGACTATAATTTAGAATTAGACAAAAAATTTCTAAATATTAAAGTAAAATATATTTTAGACATTTTCATTTCCTTTTAACCCATTTATTTTTAGTTTATCACCTACTAAACTCTTTTTTACTTTAACGATTATAAATAATTTTGATTATTTTTACTATTATTTAAGCCCAAAATTTATGTTAAAAATACAAGATAATAAATATAATTATTAAAAAAATATAATCCATTTTCATAAATTACATTCATATAATTATAAGAATTTAATATCAAATTAATCCTGCATATGCGATGATAATGCTTGTTTTCAGTGAGAAAATGTGCAATTTTTTACAAAGTTTTTTTATAAAAAATAAATAAAAAAATGAATCTAGTGACCAAAATTCTATTAATAGATATATATATTAATTTATATTATTTTATATAAAATTTAAAATACAATTTATCTTAATTAATTATCTTAATGAAAATGCATTTTTCAATTAAAATTCAAAAGTTTCCAGTATTAATCAATAAATTAATATATTAATAAAATTATCAAAACAATAACTGTAAGATAATTTTTTAATTTTTATAGAAAAAATGAAATTTAAATTTTTAGATGAACTTTATAAATTTTTTTAAAAATATTTTTAGAAATACATTAACATAGTGTAAATAAAAATGTGTTAAAAAATATATAGTTTTCAAGCATAGAATTTGATTTTTTATCTAATTTATATAAAACCCATGAGATGAATGTTATATTTTTAGTTGAAAATATTCATTATTAATTTTATTAAAATCATTCATAAAGGTGTTGAAACGTTTATTTATGTAAAAATATTTTTTAAGATAAATATTTACTTTTTTAAAAAATTTCTATTTTTAATTAATTGGTTATCAATGAATTCATTTTAGAATAATGTATAAAACTTATATTATCATAATTTAGTTAATCTTATCCCTACCCTCTATTATGTTTTTTTGATAAAATTAAAATTTTATATAATAATATATTAATATTTTGTCGCATTTCATTTACACTCGATGTTGTGTATAATAAAATCCCAAATAATTGTAACATATAATGAAAAATATAAAAAAGATTAAATCTGTTTAAAATAAATATTTCTCAAAATGTCAATGTGTTACATTCTACCCCTAATAAATTAATGTCATCCTCAAAATTTTTCACTTCGGTTCCAAAAACTGAGGATACTTATCCTCATTTTATCCCAGGCTCCCAAATAGCTTCTTTATCCTTGTGGCTTTCCAAAAAAAACTGACCAGGTATGTATTATCTATTTTATAGAACCTTCTATTTTGGATCCAGAATCACTTCTAGTTTATCCTCATTTGTAATATCATGAAATAGTGTAATGACCTCTAATTTTAATAAAAATGAAGGATTATGTATGAATATCTTCTTGAGAGATTCTTGGACCACAGCATGAAGCTGAGGGAGTTTTGTTAGAAGCACCTAGTGATAATATATTATCCAAATATAATCAAGAACTTAAAAGGGACTGATATACCTAGGGATCATTTTTCACTTCTTTATTCCCTAATGAAATGCATATAATAAACCTCTCACAAACATCAAATTATTTATCGCATTAATGATTGTCTACATAGTATTTCTATAATCCTTTTCTTTACATGTTTCTATATTATGTTAACCTTATCTTAAATTTCATAAGCTAGTTTATGTCCCAATATATTTCTTTCTACAAATTCATTCTTCAAAAATGTATTTATCCACCTCTTTCATAAAATAATATTGTAAGGATCCATATTATTTATAGAGTGAATATCATTGATGTAAGAAAACTAAACTTGTGGAAGGTGTTTATCCCAACCACCTTTGAAATCCATATAAAAAATCTTACTATATCCTCTTGGTTTTTAATTTTTACCATAGACAGATAATATTTCTGAGGATGGAACATAATAATTAAACTCAGTTATTATCAAGATAATTTTTATGAATTCTATAAAACATATTGGCATACTTTATTTACCAATTAGATACAATTTAATGTGTTATCCGAGAAACATGTACCACTTCTTTAAGGTATTTTATGGAAAGATAATCTTGTGACAATATTTTCTAGTAGTAATGAAATGTTTTGAATTAATAAGGTGAAAAAATTTATCCCACAATTACGTCAATATCAAAGACAACATAAAAATCAAATACTACTTATTACTTATTCATATGTATATACATCATAAATTAATTCCTCCTCAAATGAAATTGTTACTAAAAAATTTAAGAAAACCACTAGGTTTTATTACAATAATTTTTTTTAAAATATCATTAATCTTTGTAAACTCTTATATCATAAAACCTCTAGATGGATTTCAATGACATTAAAATTTTGGTGAAATTTATAATCATAAACCCATGATATAATCCATTACTCATAATATTAAATATAGGAACATACAACCCTAAATGTTAATTGACCCTTTATTCCATATATAACATCTTATATTATACAAAAAATAATTTCATTGTATAAATGGATTCATCCTTAAAATGCTAAAATATCAAATTTTATTTCATTATTCTAGTATCCATGTAGAGGGAAATAATAAAATGAAATTTCTCTAACATATAATCTATAATATTTACATAGGTATCATTTATTCAAAATGAAATATGAAATTACCAACAATGAATGGGAGGATAAGTGTTCTTTAATCATCATGATTCACTTTAACCATTATGATTTGAAAATATTTATATATTTTTCATTGTTTTTAAATGTTTTTTATCTTATAATCCACATTATTCTTGGGATTGGTTAATCTATTCAAATTATTCCCCATCTCTAAGAACATAAAAATGAGATTGGGGGTGGTTTATTTTATTGAGATCTCTCATAATTCATTTCTTTTATAGTCCTCTTCACACTACATCTACATTATTTTACACAATTATTGTGCATTCCATTATTGAAATAATTTTTTCCCTTTCATAAACTCCCTTAATTGATCTGTCCCACTATTTTGGAAAGAAGTAGTTTGAAGATTTTTATTCCCTCTATGCGGCATATCATTGTATAATATATGTAACCCCTTCTTTATTTTCTTATAACCAGAACCAACAGGGTATTCAATATCAACATCCACTTTTAGTGCATATCAAATGATTACTTCATAAAATCCAATATCCCTTATAGCTATCTCCCTTTATAGATTTGGTTTCTAGCCACTAAATAATAAGACTTACTTCAAGTTGAATGATAACACCATAGTAGAACTATACTTGTATTGTAGGAATTTTTTTATAGGTATCAATAAATTCATCATCTATCTTATTAATCTTAAGTAATTCATTCACTATATTTATTTGATTGACCAAGGATAATACTATTTGAAAAATAATATTTTAAACCTCATTCAACTTCATGGGGTCAATTTTTTAATGTTTCCTATTATTCTAAGTAAGAATCACCCATTAGATGATATAACCATTCCAAAATATGTCATGAAAACTAATTTTTTCATGATCTGAACACTGTAGAATGGAAAATATATTTTCAATGGTATGGATATATTTCTCAAAAAACAGGGGATCAGTGAGACCACAAAATAGAGGACTTTATTTCCTTATAAATGACATAATTAATCATTGTTCCCTCTTTTTTAACTTTATATATTTATCATTACTAATATATTGGGATCATTTTTTTAGCATTTCAATAATGGTTTTCATTTTAGTATAAATAAAAGCTAGTTCCTCATCAGGATAATAAATTCATTTTCTATTTTATTCATCACTGAAATTGTTCCATCATGTTCCAGCCATTGACTAAAACTAAAAACAATAGTGTAAGAACAAGTAATTTTAGTGGGGAAATAAATTACAATGGTAAATCACATATAGGGTTTCTAAATCATTAAACCTTAATTTTAATCTATGAAACATAAGTTTTATCCTAGGACACTCATAGCCACCATCTATTTAAATCCTTCATGAAGGTTTGTTAAAAGAGTGTGAGATTCCAATGAATATCCTTAAGGAGCATCAAACTAAGTGTGAAGAATGGCTTGTTCTCATTCACTAGGTTGGAATTGATTCTTGGTAAATGTTTCCTTTTTGGTGTTATCATCCCATGGTATATATATTATAGATACACATCAAATTATAGTATCCATAAAATGATGTAATTTCTTCAAAACCACTATCTATATCAATTTCCAAAATTCTAAGTCATCTTATAACACCTTGACTCATCCTTGTACATATCAATAATGACATACCAATACATATCATTGGAAATATACCTAGTAATATCACTAGAAATATTTTTTAATGTATTACTAATCATTTTAAATAATAGAAACTATAATGATCCTATATTCTATTAACTATATTTTACATTTTTTTTAAAATTAATATTTAATAAACTATACCAACACATGCCTTAGGACTGTAATAGTTTATTGTATTTAAGGCTTGGTAAATATTTATACAACATCATAAAAGATCATAAATATCATCTTAATGATCTTCCCCTTCAATATTCATCATAAAAGCCCTAATAAAACCAGTCTTCATAATTTTGTGAAGGGGAACATAAGAAATTTTGAGATCTGAGGCTCAGTAAGGGTAAAATAAAGAGATACCTAATAATAACATAAAAATTATGGAAAAAGAGCATGAGAATAATATTTTACTACCACACCCAACATATAAAATATCATAATATTAATTTAAATAATAAATATCAGGTTTTTATCGGGCATGAATCATAAAGGTATAAGAAAATGAACCACAAGATCATAACATTAGCATAATATATTGATTCATGGAATACACATTAGTATATAACATTGTAACCATGTATATACAGTTAAATGTTCACTCATTAAGTCATTTCCATGAAATCAGTCCATTGCATAATGTTATGGACATTAAACTAGGTCCATGCATAACATTATCATCACAAAGGACATGTTAATACAGAACACAATCAAAATTTAATCATATTTACACATAACATTGTTAATATGTAATAAAATTCATGTACATCATTGTGAACATGTAATCAGGCTAAAAATAATACATTTACTCATTTTTTAATCCATATTTACATAATTAACTAGAGGTAGAAATATGCCCCACCCATAAAATAATGAAAATCATATTTTTGTAAACAATAATATAGAAAATCGTTCATCATATTAGAACCCATGAAATAGAATGGGGTTAGATAGAATTTTTCATATCAAAACCTATGGAAGAGAGAATGGTTTTAAATTTATTTCATCATTTCGTTGTAGAATAACCCTAAAACAATAAGTTGGTATCAAAAGTGTTCTACCATGGAATATCATGTAGAATAGGTAATGATTTCATAAACATAACATCATAATATACATACACCATTCATAGAAAAAAGATAATTGTATCTTTGTATCATATCCTTGTTAAAGCATTAGTAGCCTAAATAGACGACATCTTATATGAAGAATGATTTTGAATGAAAAATCAAATGGAACATTTAATAATTAAAATAACCTATTTTTGATAATAAAATTTTAAAACTAATCGTTATAAGATATTTTAGAAATATTTTTAAATGAAACTAAATATGAAAAAAAATAATTGAAGCTTTAAAATCATTTAAAAATGTTCTTATGGAAAAAATACTTTCCTTTAAAAAAAAAACCTTTTAAAAAACAATGAATTTTGAAAATTATTTTCATTGAATTTAAAGTGAAATAATTTTAATAAAGATTCAGAAAAAATGGTCATGAAGGTAGGAAATTCCATTAATTCAATACACATTTAAAAATATTACATTTTTTTATTAAATAAAAATGAGAATATTTTGGAATAATGAACATAATATTCTATTAAAAACATAAAAAGTAAAAAATTGGTCACATTATCTTTAATAAAAATTGGATTAATGTTTAAAACATTATTCATTTTTTTATAAAGCATTGTTTTTTAAGAAAATGATTTTCATCCGAAGATGGAAATAAAAATGATTTTTGTTAAAAATATTATTTTTAACTCTTGAGTACATAAAGAGGGAAACATTAAGTGAAACATGTATTCTAATAACATAAATAAATTATATTAAAATTTATGAGTTAATTAAAATATGGTATATAATATTTCATCATCAAAAAGAGAATCATATATAATCTTAATTAATGATGATGTTTTATCATGAAACCCTTAAAACTATTGAAACATGGAATCATAATACACATGAAAGAATACCATTAAATTAAAATTATAATTTAATGTTAATTTATAAATTCATGATAATAAATTTAAAAGGGGGTGTATATATCTCTCATAATAAAATATAGTGCAGAAAATATCATACATCTCAAAGAAAGAAAAATTAGGACAAAAATCCCCAACCATGTTGGTAACATTTGAACTGTAAAACCCATGAAAAAGAGATACCAAAATTTAAATTTAAATACAAATAAGTTTCAGGTGAATCATTATTAAATACATTTATTTTTATTATATAAACAAAAAAAAGAAATATTTGGTGAATACGGTTTCTATCTCAATGAATTAAAAAGTGGGATTGAAATTCAATAGACATTAAGTAATATTTTTAATTTTAAGACCCCATAAAGAAAAAAATAAATTTAAAAAATAAATACATTATTGAAATTAATTCTAAAAGAATTAGTAAATATAAAAAATAAATTAAAATGACTACTTAATTTCCATGTCTCCCAGATATAAAAGATACACTAGGAATCCATTTCCTTATGTTTTTAATTCCTATGTACACATTAGAACATCGTATATAATATCAAAAATATTATTTATCATATTTTAATAAATAATAATTATATATATAATACAATATGCAAATTTAATATGACCATTTATTATCAATTTATTAATAATCCCTTGTTAAAATCATGTTTCAATTAATAACCATATAGTTATATATATATTGATTTTTTATTATTTTGGTCTTATTATAGTGGTATGGTTCCATCATATCCAAGATAATAAACCTGAAATAATTTTATTACTATTTTTTCAATTATAGTTTTTTGACCAATCATTAAATATTGTTTTTATAAATTATTCATGTTACGATCATTGTTATGGTAAGTTACAAGTACACAAGAGTAAGAATTCCATTATTCAAAAATAATTATAGAAAGAAGGAAAGTAATATTTTAAATTTCCATAAAGATAATAATACCATAAATGAGAAATTATTTCATGAAATACTCTTATATATAAAATCAATTTTGTGTGGTGATGAAAATATCGTGTCCCATTGCTTCATGAAGGCGTTTGTTCACATGTTCACGGATAAAGTTATCACCATTAAATGACTGAAAAATTAAGAATAAAAAAGCTATAATATCTACTAATAATGATAAATTTTCCATTAATATCATAATTATGTATTTTATATCACATATATTAATTAAAATTATATTTATATCTTCTATTTTAATCATTAGTGAAAATCCAATCACATCTCTTCGTGAGGTGGTATTCCACTATACATATGAGGGATGTTATCCTATCCCATATGTAATCGAAATTAAAAAAGTTATATAATATATAATGAAAAATAGAAATAATTATATTGTAAATATTATATATATATACTTCATACCCTTTATTATAGCCAAACTTGAGAGGTGGTAATGGAAGAATCAATGAAATTACTTCATGATGTTGTAGTCTATTATACCCATGAATATGGATTTTGTAACCCATATTATAGAAGTGGATATGGTCATAAGCCTTTATCATGATATAAAAACAAAACATTATATAGAAGATACTTAGGTAATTATATCATCAATTTTAAAAAAGGATTGATGGAGGTGGAGGATGAAATAATATAAAAAGTTTAGTTGAAAAACATTACCTCTTCTTTAGGTAACATGTATATAATTGCACAGAAATACATCCTAGGTTGTATTTTTGAAAAAAATAAAAGTTTATAAGATGATATTATGTATATTTGGAAGTTATTTTCTAATTAATTGGATGAAAAAAGGTTTCATGATGTGAAGTGGATAGAAGAGGGGGTGGACTTTTATTTATAATATGAGTAGAACATTTGTTTTAATGGAAAAGAAAAAGGTGTACCAACATTTTTAAAATGAAAATCGGCACTGAAATGGGGTTTTCAAAGACTTTTACAAGTTATGATATATATATACATATATCCATAAAATATATTTTCGGATGTTTTAGGTTACTTTATCCCTTATCATTTTAGTTTAACCATAAAACTATTTTTAACTTTACAAAAGTTAATAATTTAATTTATTTTTACTATTAATTATGTGAAAAAAATTAAATTGGGAAGATTATATAATACAAATTATTATTTTTCTTAATATGAAGTCCATTTTTCCAAATTAAATTCATATATTTTAAATTATTTAATTTAAAATTGATCTAAATAGCATGATTAGAAAAAGGATTTTTAGTGAAAAATCTTCACAAGATTTCGTGGTATTTATATCAAAATTAATAATTAAAATAACTAAGAAGAAATAAATTTTATTAATATAATTATAATTAATATAATTATAATTAAAAAAATAATTAAATGAAATTTAACTTTGTATATAAATTAAATTAAAAGTCGTTTTCAATTACAATTTAGTTTTATTCGTTATTTATCAAAAAAATAATCTTATAAGAAAATTATAAAAATTTAACCCAAAGATGATTTTTTCAATATGATTAAAAATAAAATTTATATTTTCAAAAAAATTTCTGATATTTTCAAAAATTATTTTAAACCATATTCATTCATATTTTAGTTAATATTTTTTGTAAATAAAATTGAAATTTCTTGGAGATGACTATATTTTTAAAAAATATTATTTAAATAGTGTTTAATGCTTCATTATACTCATTTATATGTTCTACAGAACCCCAAATCTAGGTTGTGTGCAATTAAAAATATCAAAATATTTAATTTATTTGAAATAAATATATATCAAAATATTATGGTGTTATAATGTTATAGATAAAATATCTTTGTAATTTATGGGTTACATATGGAAAATCATATTCTCTATTTCAAATATCTTTTTACTCAAATGTTAACCTAGTAATAACTTTTTTTCATAACTTAATTTTTATTAATTGACTAATGATTTATCAATTAAAATTATTTCATTAAATTTGGGTAAAATATTATCTTTTATTTTATTATTTTTTCTCTTCTCACTATTTGTATTTTTATAACATAAACCACTTTTTAAAATTTTTATACATCGTGGAGTATTTTTCATATAAATGATATTGATACCTCCAATATCCTTTAATGTATTTATACTTTTCCATAATGAACATTTATTTACCATGATTGTGTTTTATAAACATAATATTTTATTATATTTCATTTTATAATCCTATTCATGAAAATAAGTTTTTAGTAAAAATTAATGTTTTAATAATTTTTTAAAAAATTGTATTTTGGAAAGAAAATAATGATGGGTTCCTTTCACATTCATATGTTTTTTCATGATCTTATCATTTATGAAACATAAAATTAAATATTTTAAATTGTTCATTATATGATATTATTTTTAAAATTAAATTTTTCGAAATAATTCATGTTACCTTTTCAAAAGATACCATTGAAATTGAGAAACAAATATTTATTTCATATTAAGGATAATTTTTTTTCTAAATGACCAGTTATATTTTCAATTTCATTTCACTTTTAATTTTCTAAATAATTTACCCAAATAATTTTATGTTTCAATGTTGATATAATGAACTAGGCTTCTAATACATTAATATTACATATTTTTAGATCAATATTAATTACTTTTTATAAAAACATGTCTGAGAAAAGAAATAAAATTGTACCTCTCGAAACATGGAGAAAAATATTATGATATAGTGAATGGTCTTCAATGATTACCCCAAAGATAATTCTCTTTAATAATATTCATATAGATACCCTAAATAAAACAATTACTCATTACATAGGGAAATAAAACATAATAAACGGTGAGTTTAGACACTTTGTATGGTTAAACATAAGATATATAAATCTATGATCATATGAAATCATTAGATAATTGTAATGGTATGTGAAAATTAAAAAAAACATATGATGTTCACACCCAATAATTCATAGATCATAATCATTAGTCATGTAATAAATATAGATAGTTCCAAAAAATGAACCAAAATGATATCAAAGAACATGATCCATGAGAGCAAAATATTATCATTAGTCTATGAGTTTTGTCATACATATTAGCTTATAGCATTGTGAAAATGTATAAAATAGATAATTCATTACTCAATAAGTTAAGGTCATCAGATTATACCCTTTCATAGTCTTATTGAATAACAACCATGTGTACACATAACATTATAGACTAGAAAGACATGTCCACATATAACATTACAAACATGTAATTTGTTTCACAAATAAAATAGTTAACATGTAATGAAGTGCACACATAACATTGTGAACATATAATTAGGTCCACACATAAAATCAAATTATTCAACTTTAACTCCCAATAAAAATATATAAGACAATGTCCATTACTCTACTGAGTTCACTCATAATTCCATCCTTATATTACTTTAGTAGAATCACACCATATTCTAGCCATTTCATTTTATACTAGATTCACTATATGTTCTTGTCATTTATATAGGATGATATATATATATATCAATACCCAATTAATTAGAGTTATATCTATGTGAAACCATCATGTAAGAAATAATAGGCTTACCCAACACTATCTGGGCTGCACCATCGTATAAGATGTAATAGGAAAATAAAACATTATATGTGTCAAAACATTTTATATGAAATGTCAAAGAACCAAATAGTCAATAAGGTAAAATGAAATTTCATTTCATTATAAAAATAAAAAATAATCATTAATCCATTTATAACTTGATTAACCAATGGAATTGAAATGGGTTCTCGTTAATCTCATTTAAACATGATTGAGTCATAGAAATGAAACGGGTTCCAAAAAAATATCATTGAAACAATATTATTACATCTAGATATATAATGTGTTTAGTATAAATACCTTATATCCCTAGTGGAGTATATGTAACAACATTGGTTTTTGAAGATGATAAAATGAAATACCATTACAAAATCACTAAATACATCATTGAGGAAAATGTAATTTTCATTTAGAAAATAACTTATTTTTAAACATTTATAATTTTTGGAAGTAATTTCCATTGAAAATAACCATCGAAACGTATTAATATAGTTTTAAGAATAATTTTACACACTCATTGTGGAAAATATAATTCCCACGTTGAAAAATCCTTTTCAATACAAAAAACATTTTGAAAATCTTTTTCTTGAAATTAACATTGAAAAAAATATTTTAAGATTTGAAAATAATTTGAAACTTTTTCCTTAAAATAACTAAATTTTGATTAAATCGTTTTACATGATATTTATATTAAAAAATATTTCAATAAAGCTTGATTTTTTTTAAATTTTTCGTTCAAATGAAATCAAATTTTTGGCCAAATAGAGAAATAATGTTAGATTTTATTAAAAAAATTGATAATTATAATGATTACTAATGAATGGAATAATGGTATCATTACATGTATATGTCCTGAATATATAGTGAAGAATAAAATTCATTATATTTTTTTGAGATATATGTTATGATATTTCAACATTGGTGACTTAATAAAAAACAATCCTAATAACAAATATGATTGTTGCATAAAATTTCTACCACATTTGGAACATTAAACCATAATCACCGTGAAGATATGAAATAAAATGAAATATATAATATCATGAAGATAAAACAATTCAGAACATTAGATATTAATTGGGTTTTATATAGACCTTGTAAATGAATATAGGTGATTAAAATAATGTACGTCTGAAAGAAGGAAAATTGAGACAAAAATACCTCACCAATTTCATCACTCTAAAACTATAACCCATGTGATTGAGAGATCCTAAAATGAATATGTAAATAATAAAAATATTAATTATAAAAATAATTAATTAAATTTCCAGGATTTATATACACCATATAAAATAAATGGTGGTGAATATAAAATGTGTCTTAGAAACGTAAATAGTGATATGAAATTTACTTACACTAAATATTAATTTCCATCATAATAATTCAATATATTGTATAATAAATATAATTATATACTAAATATATTAAGGATATAAATTAATTTAAATCAAAATGTATGTTATTTTCCTATTTCAATTTTATTACCCATTTATTAACAATTTCATGTTAACGTCATTTTTTAGGTAATGACTACTTCACATTTCATATATGTTTTAAATTGTTATTTTTTGTCCACATGAATTTATCTAGATTTAATAACATTTAGAATGTAATAAATGATACAAATTTTATATATATATATATTATATCTATTTATATTAATAAAATTCAGTGATAGAAATTGATATGCACCGTTCAGGGAGACGGTAGGTCATACGTACGCAAGAACACTATTTCCATTTTTTGTCATATTAAAATGAAGATATATATATATATAGTATTTAATGTCAATTTTTTGTCATATATATATCATATATTTTTATTAAATCCTTAATACATTCTATGAAATTCATGAAATAATCTTATTGCATTGTGAGGTAGTAGTCTGTCACACACACGAATGACATTACCGTATTCCCAAAAAATGGAGAGCAGAAATTTGTGTAATATATACCAATTAAAATATTAAAATATATTCCTAAATATAATATATATCATATATAAACTTTAAATACATCCTTAAACCCAACCATGAAAGGTGGTAATGGAAAAATAACATCATTAGTTCATGAGGCGGTACTGCACCATAGGCATGAAGAATTATTTCCTAAACCATTTTATGAAAGTGTGAGTAGATTTAGGTTATAAGATTAATTTATATATATATAATACTTTAGTTATTATATAATTATGATATATCATAAATTAAATTATTTTGATGATGATATAAAATAGAAACGCTTTTTGAAGATCGTTACCTCTTCTTGAGTATCCTCCGTAGGTTTGAAGAAAATATTTCTTTACTGGGATTTATGACCAAAATAATGTTTCTTGGATAAGGGCAGGGATGTTGGGAAGTCATTTTGGATAGTTTTTGTCAATCCAAATTGCATACAATTTTTGAACAAGGGAGAGAGTGAGTTCCCTTTAATAATTGAGGATGAGCGGAATTCTTGTGAATGCCCAAATATATTCCCTATTTTGATGTCTCAAAAACCTAATTTGACTAAAAAATTGAACACTAATTGTTGTGATGTTTTATTAGGTTGATAAAAACATCCAAAACAAAAAATGAATCCATTTTTTATAAATTTTCTTCTTAGTCTTTATGTTTAATAAATTTTTTCCTTATAGTTCCTAACAAAGTAACATGTATCATTTTATTCGCCCACATAATTGTACCTTTAATACTATAATAAAAATGAAATTAATTAGATAATTTATTATGAAATATTATAAATATAAATAAAATTCATTAAATAAAAATAATATGTGTTTGTAAAATAAAATTTAATACAAATACATGTAATGCAAGAAACCATGTTTTAAAATTAATTTCTTTAATTAATTTAAATTTTTTGAAAATTTATTTTGTTCATAAATTATTTTCTCCTTGTTATATAATAGATATTATTATGTTTCCAAACATGTAATGAATTTTATAAAATTCCACTCACCTATGTGTTTGAATTTTACTTAAAATTAATAATGTTGACGCGATGAGAAATCTGGTTTTTAAAGAGAACATGATAAAAGGATAATATTTTTATCCAATATCAATATGATAATAATTATAAAAAAAGAAATTGGATTAATATGTGCATAATTGAACTAAATAAACTATAAATACTATTTTAAATATAATTTATCTTTATAAATAATTTTGGAAAAAATATCATTTTTAAATAAAATTTAATATTTTTCACTATACATCAAAAAATGAAGCATTTTTAAAAAAATTAAACAAATTAACCCTAAAATAATTTTAATATGAAAATTTTAATTTTTTTTTATTTTAACATGTTAATTTTCTAAAATTGTAAAAAATCTGCTTTAAATTTAATTAACCATAAAAAGGATGCAATGTTTTTTTGAAAAAATGATGTTGTTACATGTAAATTAGAATTTATTCTTATCAATTTTCTATAAAAAATATTATACGAATGTTAAAATTTTGATTTAATATATAATATATACATTTCATTAAAATCCTTATCCAATAGTGATTTAGTAAATTTATTGATATAAATCACTCTTATGCATATATAAATAGTTTTTGGGTGAATATTTTTATTTTATTTTATAAAGTGTTTTATTTTAATTTATAATTAATTGGATACCATATAATTTATTTTATATACATTTTAAAACTATACTTTCATAATTTAATTATTCATATTTATATCATCTATTTTAAAATCAAATTTACATCTATCAAATTAAATAATTATATTTAAATAGTATGTCTCGTTTGGTTTAAACTCAAAATTATGTGTACCAAAAGATAAACTTTTAATTTTTTGTATCACAAAACAAATACTATTACTTTTAAAAAAAATTAAATTTAGTTTTTCATGTAATGTAAAATCTAAAACAATTTAAATATATATGAAAAAATAACCCCCAAAACTCTGGATGTGATATTCTAACACCATTAAAATGAATTCTGACCTCAAAATTCTTTTCTATCATAAAATGTTTAAAATTTTAAATTTCATTCATAGAAACCCAAATCATAAAAAATAGTAATAAGACATCATTTAAAAGTATATTTTTTAATCATATTGGTTGCCTAAGATAAATCATAACTACGTTTCCACATAAGAAAACATAGGTGGGAATTTAATATTTGGTTATTGAAGAAAAATGTAAATATTTATTGAGAGTTATATAAATCACTAATAAAAAAAGTGGGTGATCTAGAGAAAGTTAATGATAAAAAAACATAAATATGTGATGATTTAGGGGAAACTTTTATTCATTGTAAATGAAGTTACTTGTATAACATTTTATTTTCAATATCTTTTTCCCAAAGTTGAATATTTTTCACAAGAATATATACACACTTGATTTCATTCCATTTCAAAACTTATAATCTCACACTTTGATTGTCTCTTGATAAACTTATAGTTTATCTATAAATATATGAATTAAATGTGGTTTTCTTCTTTATTAAAAACTTTTGGATCATAAGATCCAAAAGTATAATGATAATGTATTCCATGCATTGTAGTTTTCATCACAGAAAATGGTTAGATCATGTTATCAAATATGTATGAATCTTTAAATTGAGGAGTAATACATTAATATTTAAATCCTTATCAAAATTTCAAGTTATAAAATTTCATAAATGGTTAACATTATGAATCTTATGAAATAGTAAAATCCAAAAAATTAGAAAAAAGTTCCTGAATTTTCAAAAATTATATTAACATTTGTTCCCCAAATAATATAAAATATTTATTAATTGTCGCATACCAAACATGTGAATACCTTAATCACATATTATCTGGAAATATGAATTACTATAAAACCTTAATCCAAACATTCCTTCTTTTTCAGTCATAAATTTAAAAAACAATTTGATATATTCATAAAATCCAAAAATTTTGTAAACTCATTTCATGATAACATAAACTAATTTTTCAACAAATCATTATTTTGTTAAAATGTAATAATTAATATATAATTTAAATTATCTATATAAATTATCTATTTATTCCAAAATAATTTTCAGGAACCAATTTAGGGTTATCTTTCCCTTTATCATGTTTTATAAATGAACATAACATTTCAATTAAATTCCTTTTATATGTCATCAACATAATTCAACATATTCTTTAAAATCATTATTAGAAAAATAAATTGTATAAAATCCTTAGATATTTCATAGTTATAGAATTGTCTTACATAAACACATCAATTTTCCCACTACCACCTTAATCCATTAACTAGGCTTTATGATATTATTACTTAATATCTCTTTCCAATGCTTTGAAATACTAATCATGTTTTTTAAATAATAAAACTCAATTTTATCATGCTTATAATGTTTAATATAATCAATAACATTATAACAACTTATAACTATCATATGTAATTTTAAGTCATCTAATCATCAATATAAAAACAATTAATCATACAACCATGTATATTCTCTTCACATGAATTCCAAATAGGGGGGGGGGTCTATTTACATAATTCCCATAATTTGACCATTTACAACATTCATCAATTTATAATAACTTATGGGTACCAATTTTTACATCCATTGTGTTAACTAGACATTTCATGTTTCCTCTATAATCTCTTACAGTTATTCCTTCATATCCACACATAATGCATTTTATCATTCCATTGATACATTCTATTGACTTATTCTTTTAACATTTAGGAAATACATGTAAATGAATTATCATTCCATCATTCTCTTCATTACATAAACTATGAACTAACTCTATCCATATCGTATTTCATGAGATTGAGAGTTATCTAAGGTATTGATTTTTAATCATGTCCATTGATTACTAATAAGGCATATTTAGAATATACATCACTCCTGTCATCATCCAATTTGGTTTTTTATAATCAAATATTCCATCCAATTCATTTTTAACCCAGTTCTTTATGGTTCCCACCTTTAACTAAAACCATAAAACCTAGTGTAAAATACAGAAATCATAATGGGAAAGAAAATAATAATTAAAATAACTTATTTTATGCATAAATAAAGAAAATTTCTTTCAGTTTCTACACCTTAGGTTTATCATAGTTTATTAATAGTGATCATCTATATAAATTATTTATTATGGTTCATAAAGAGTTTGAAAATTTCAAAAGAATACACCATAGAATGTCAAAAAAAGAGTGAAATAAGGCTCATTGTCATGAACAAGATCTCGAATGTGTCTTGATAAATTAATTGTATTCAGTTTTTTCACCTAGGTACAAATGTTCCACAGAAACATCTAATTTAACTATCAAGATAGGTATGTGTTTCTCAGAAACTTATTGCTCAAACCATTAACAAAATTCAATGACATTTTTGTACATGTTAACTCATCCTTATAATTATTCATAGAGTCATACCTAGACATATCCATTGAAATATAACTCGGTATATCAGTAAATATTTCTCATGCTAGTTTACAAAGGTTTTTTATGTTATTCCTTTGATACCAACTATAATGACATGTGATTCTCAAAAATGGATATTACATTTTTTAGATGAATATTTATTACATTTAAAAAATTCACACATGAGGACCATAATAGATTAGTTCCATTGTAAACAAGGAACACAATCATATAATATGTTGATAAATATTCAATGTTTCCAACAAATATGTTTCCATTTAGCACTATTCATATAAATACCTTACATAGAAAATTTCTTTACAATTTGGGGAAATAAAATATAATAAAGGGTGAGATTAGTTAAAAAATAAGGATAAACATAATATATATAAATCTATGATGATATCAATTCATAAGATAAAAATAATAGTACAAAATAATGAAAATAAATTGGGATATCTATACCCAACCTTAAATATATAATAAGCAATAGTCATGGCATAAAAATTGGTATTTCATGTGGCTTGAACCATAAAGAAATTAAATAACATGACCCATGAGAGAATAAAATTTTAATATGGAATGGATTTGTTTTATACATATCATCTTATAACATTGTGATCTTGTATGATTAGAAAAAAGTTCACTCAATAAGTAAAGGACCTGATGTCATGCCCCTTATAAAAATTCTGGATATGAAACTAGGTCACCGCATAACATTGTGGACATGAAAGACAAGTCCACACATAATATTGTGAACCTATAATAATATCTATTCATAACAATTTGAACATGTAATTAGGTTCACATATAAAATTGTGAACATGTAATCAGTTGGAAACATAACATTGTGAACATGTAATTAGGTTTCCATATAAAATTGTAGTAGTCATGTATCACTCACACTACCATCCTAGCAGACAAAGTCATTTATTGTATAGAGTTCAATCCTCATTCAAGCCTCATATTATTTTCTTGGGTTCACTCCTTGTTCCATTCAATTCTTACTTTACTAGGTTTTCTCTTTATTTGATCCATGTCTATCTTTTGATATATAAAAATTTGTAACTATTTAATTTGAGTGTTCTCTGGGTGCACCCATCTGGTAATCTATAAAGATCATACCCACCATTATGCGGGTCACCCCATTAAATAAGCTATAATAGGATCACCATTAGTTATCTAGGCCACCCCATTGTATAAGTAATTTCCAAGAACCAAAAAATGAATAAAGTAAAAATATCAGAAATATCATCATAAAACTCATCAAAGTAACAATTATTAACTTTATAACCTAATTAACTCATGAAAAAAATTAGTTCCATGTAAATATTTTTTAAACATGATTGTCCTATGGAAATGAAATTATTTTTATACATATATCTTCGAAACAATATTACTATATCCAAGGAGAGAATGGAGAAGGTATCAATAACCAATATATATAGTGGAGGATAAGAAATAAGATTGTTTTTTTGACTTTGATAAATGGAAATACCATTAAAATGATATTAAAAACATTCTTGGGGAAAATATAAATTTCATTGTGAAAATAGATATTTGAAAAAAATAAAATATTTTTAAAATACTCTTCCTTGAAAAAAATAATGGAAACATATGAAGGTAGTTTTCAAAATAATTATAAACATTTATAAAGAAAATATCCTTTCATCTTTTAAAAAACCCTTTTTAAGACATAAAATATTTTGAAAAAATAAAATTTTTCAATACAAATTTTCTTTGAAAATATCCTTAAATAATATAGAAGGATATTTAAAAATTATATAAAAATAATTTGGAAAAAATATAACATTTTTAAAATCATTTTCTAAAGAAATGAGCATAAAAAGAAATTTAAAAAAAATTGATTTTTTTTTTATAAAACTTTTTTTAAGTAAATGATATATATTACCAAAGATATAAATAAATTCATATTTTTTTAAGAATAATCATAATCATATTTAGTCCCAAATTGTGAATAAATTTGTAAATTATATTGACATGTCAAGAAAAACTAGGGAATATTACATTTCATGATAATTTTTGGGTGGAATATCATGAGATATAAACATTACATGATTAATCATAAATGATGGTGATAACTAATTAGATTATAACATAAATTTTTTTACCACATTGGTAACATTGAATAATAATCCCCAAGAATAATAATACATAAAATGAAACATAAATTATAAAGAGTATTATTTTACTAATATTACAAGTCCAAGGGTATGTATATACACATTGTGAAAGAATATAGGTGCATAACATAATGTATGTCTGAGAGAAGAAAAATTAAGAGGAAAATCTATTCCCAATTCGGTAAATCTTGAACTGTAACCCCCATGAAAGTGATATATAAAAATGGATATATAAATAAAATAATTTAATATTGAGAATGATAATTTTAATTCATGGAATATAGATACACCATATAGAAAAAATATATGGTGAATATAGCATGTGTCTCACATAAGTAAAAATGGAAATAAGAATCACATACCTTAAGTCTTGATTTTATTAGTACTTGTTCAACATACTATTTTGTAAATATATATTTATTATACATATATTAATAAAACATATTAAATATAATACCATAAATGATTTTATTCTTACTATGTTATTCTTAGTTTATTAATAATTTCATGTCAAATTCTTGTTTTGAGTAATAACCTCTTTATTTTCATATATATTTGGACTTGTTATTTTTGTTGCTATTACTTCTATATTTATTTTTGTACTCAAAAAATGTAAAATGTGATATTAATATCATATAAATATCCATTATACATGTTTTTATAGTAATACACTTTCATTATATAAAATGAAGTGCACTGTTTATGGAGATGGTAGGTGACAGATTCATGTGAATGTTATATCCATTTTCATATCGTATTAAAAGAACAAATGGTATATATATAGAATTGTTTTATAATTATATTATTGTTTTTATCTCATATATGTCACATATGTTTATTAAAAACATCGTTAATACATTACATGAAATGTATGAATGAATCAAAATGTTTTGCGAGTTAGTAGTGCCCTGTTCCCACAAATGACATTGTCATATCCCCAAAAAATCAAAACCATGATGTTATTTGTGATATAAAAATTAAAGAGGAATAATATCATATAAAATATCATATATATATATATTATAAACTATAAATACATCATTATTCCCACCCATGAAATGTGGTAATCTAAAAATGAACAAAATCGGCTCGCAAGGTGGTTATCCATCGTATAGAAAAACAACCATTTCATAAAACACTGATGTAAGTGTGTGTGGTTTTAGGTTGTTAAATTAACACAATAATATATTAGTATATTTAGGTTACTAATGTTATTATATAATCGTGTTATAATAATAATTGAAGGAGGTGGATGAAGATATAAAAACATTCTTGTTGAAGACCGTTACCTTTTCTTTTGGTATCCTCCTTAGGTCTCAACTAAATCCTTGATTTGATGAATTTATGACTTAAATAATCCTTCTAGGTTGATTTTATAGATGTTTCTTAGGTATTTTAAAGGTTTTGGTCTATCAAAATGGATTATGAGGTCTGAATAATGGGGTAGATCGAGTTCCCAATTATTATTGAGGAGTGGAATTCTTGAAAATGCCCAAAAATATTCACTATTGGGAGGTCTTGTTTACCTCATCTTCCATCAAAAGGGAAAAATAATTTATGATAGGTTTTATTTGGTCAAAAACAACACAACCATCCAAAATAAAAACTTTTTAATCATGTTATTCCTTAGTCCTTAGTTTTACTCAATTTTTTCATCATAGTTTTTACTGATGTAACTTCTATAATTATTTTTACCTAGGTAAATTTTACCTTAAGAATATAATTTAAATGATATTAATTCTATAATTTATACCAAATCATTCTAAATATTAAATAATATTCATTAATTAAAAATAATATATGTATGTAAAATTAATTTCAATACAAAAGATTGTAATGCGCAAAACCTTATTTTAACCGTAATTGAATTAATTAATTTAATTAATTTCACTAATAATTAGGGACATAAATAAATTTTACCATATTACATAATATACACTATATTGATTCAAAATATTTAATCCTTTTTCTAAAATTTATTTTAAAAACATGGTTGAATTTAATTCAAAATTAATCCCTCTAACAGAATGAGAAAGCGTAGTTTTAAAGTGAAAAGGACCAAAATTTTACAAAGTTGTTAAATACAATTGCAAGATGAAAATTATAATAATTACATAAATTATATTGATATATGTGTAATTTAAAAACTCAAACATTAAAATAAACTGAAATATGATTTTTATTTTTAAATAATTTGTGTGAGAATTCCTTTTCAAATAAAAACTCTGTTTTTCCCCTATTCATAAAAAATGAAACTTGCTACATAAATAAAAAAATAAAAAAAAGATAATATTTAAATTATGCTTTAATTTCTTTATCAAATTTATTTTATAAAATGGTTACACTCTTTTTAATAAATGTTCCACAAAAAGGTGACAAAAATGTTCTTTAAAAAATTGGTTTTTAAGCCTCAATTTTTAGTTATTATTATATCTTGAAATTAAAAATTATAAGATGAATGATCATAATTTTATTGAAAATATAATATATACATTTCATTTAAATTAATAATACTAATATATTTTTTTAATTTATTTTTATAAAACACACCAGTTCATTTAAAAATAGTTTTTTTGAGATAATATTCTATTAGTTTTCAAAAAAGTTTTATTTTAATTTATAATTAATTGGATACTGAATAATTTATTTTATATAAATGTTTAAGCCATATTATCAAAATTTAGTTAATCATATTATGAAATACCATTCCAATGACTAGTTTATTACTACAATATTATATAATAATATTTAAATAGTATGTTACATTTTACTTAAAGTTGGGGTTGTGTGTGAAGCAAGATAAACTCATAATTGTGTGTAAAAAAGTGAAATATAGTATTACGTATAACACATGATAAAATTATTGTTTATTATAATGTAAGATATCAAAAAGTTTAAATTTATTTTAATTTTTTTAACAAACTCTAATTTTGTTACTACTGATATTTTTATCTTTTTGGAGGGAATAAACACATGGTTCCAAAAAATAAAATTCTTGATTTTTTCTCAGCTGTTGTTGCATAAGAATTAGTTTTCAATGATTTTTTATCTATTTAAACACACCCTTATGTTTCTTTTATTTCACTAAGGATATATTGTCTTATAAAAAACCGCTTACTTTCTCTCTATGGATTGTGATCATGATTTTCTAACCTTGACCTATCCATGTAGTCATCACCCTATAAACTGTAAAAATCTAATTTTAAAACTTTATATTTTATGAAGTTCATTAATAATGAAATAATATTTAATAAAATATAGGAAATAGTTGGCGTTGTTCATGTTTTTATTCCAATATGGATTATTATTTGAATGTTTACTATGTATTGTTTTTTATATACCTTTTTTCTACAAATGGGTAATGATTATGATATTCAATTTTCTAGGAAGGGGAATATTATTGATATTATGGATGATTATTTAATACTAAAATAAGGGGATAATGTATTGATAATTTTTATCATTTGTTACATAGATATCCATATTTTTATTCAGTAAATTTTTTTCATATAATTGTTTGAAAAGTCATACTGACTCTTATGGTGAATGCATTGGACATAATCAAGTAACGGGTAGGGCCGAAAATTATATAGCCTCTCTATCCATCTTTTAATATAACAAGAAAAAATATTTTGGGTTTTGGTATATACCACACCCCATTACATGATAGTTTATAGGTCCATGCCCTTGGAAATATTTTTTTATTTTTTGGAATTACGAATTCCATCAGTATAAGATAATTATTATGGATATCCATTATTTAATATATTATCATGAATTTTAGAATCCCCAATTTTTAATTTTATTATGGATTCATGTTGTTTAATTTTTCATTCCAAATTTTTTTTACCATTTATAAACCATCATTACTATAGTTGTATGTCTTTCATTATTAAGTATTTGAGATCACCCGTTATTATGTTTCCATTTCCTAGGATTTGTTGAAATGTAGTACATGATAAATTATAAGATGAATACCATGAATAAAAAAAATTATGGGATATGTTGAAGTCTCATTATAAATTAATTAGTGTCTAATATAATTTAAAAATGTGAAATCTTAATACAAAGAACATGGGATTTATTAGTTCAGATTTTTTCCTAGTTCTTTAAATATTTAAATCATAAATTATTCTTTTTATGTATTCAATGCCGTATTTGAAATTGATTATGGATATAAGGATGTTTATATCTAATAATTGATATGTGATATCACAATGAGTATACAATTTTTATTCTTATATCACCGGTTCAGGGGTCATCGATCTTGGGAGTCATATTAATGAAGTGTTATGGCTAAATAGAGCACCACATTTTATTGAATTTGATTAGGATTTGGTTTCTGGATATATTTTCTAGAGAATTTATTATCATTTATTAAATCTTGAGTTGAACCTTATCATATCATTTTATATTATGGCAGACAGTCAGTCTGAGAGGACTATTCAAATATTGGAGGTCATATCGATATCTTGTACTATGGATTCTGAAGGTGGTAGTGATCAACACATTCATTCTGTAAAAAATTATTATAAAAATATTATTCAGTTGATCATAAAGATAGATCGATATTAATCCCAATATAGAATTAGGTTAAAAATATCATTGTGTTGGGATAAATTTAGACAATTAATTCCATAAGGACCTAAGCTAGAAAAATGAATTGAATTGAAGATTAGATCCATTTAACAAAACATTATTGTAGCTTAGAGTCGTTAAAAAGGTTTACATACAATTTTTTTGAGATTTAAAGATAGATGTTACTTATAGGGTGTTTTTATACATATCGACGTGGATGAATGTTTTGAGTTTTATAAAGAAGGATATGTTAATCCCAAAACATATTAACCCATTAGAAATTTTTAATCTTGTTAGAAGGGTTTTATATCACATGGATTGTAAAATCCTAAAATATAGCATCCCGCCTTTTTATAACATAAACTTTCATTACATTACCCAAAACTGAGGATCTTTAAGGTTTAGTGTCTTGGAAACCAGGAACATAATACATGAAAACAACATAAAACATTCTTCTTAAACACATGAAAGGCTTCTCCTTAAGTTCATTTTAGGTTCATTAATGCATCTCATAACCTGGGGACATACATTAAATGAAAGGGTGCGCAGAAGGCCCAGTAAGGGAACCAAGTGAAACATTTTACATATGAAGTTGAGATACATCAGTAAAGTCATGAAAAGAACTTTAAGGAATGAGAATGAAATAATGAGGTATATCATAATAAAAATAGCATTTTTCATAACTTGAAGATGTGGCTACAACATTTAATATTGATAATCATTTCATTTCACCAATGTCCATCCCCAAGGTGTCATTAAAAATTACCAAGGTTATTCACCAAGGTATAAGTCTAAAAGGTCATCTCTAGAGATTAAGTCTTTAACCAATGAATTGGAGCGCTATCTGGGAGAACCCTTGACATGTCTTTATTATCATGTGATCCACATATATCATCATCAATCATTTCATAAACAACCCATATAGAATAAAAGAAATGGGTTTCATTTCATAATCATAACGTTTTAAAAACTTCTTTAAAGACATGATCTTTATGTCACTTTAAACCCACCGAAAAGGGAAAGTGGGTTTCATGTATGTAAATCCCAGAATTTAAAATAGAACATTTTGATATATATGTGAATACCCCTATAGAAATAGGAGCTCTGAGTATTCACTTAATAACATAAAATTATTTTGAGATAGAGAGGGAGGCATTTTGAGACGAAAATTATGCAGTATAATGGCTATGATAGATGGTTTTAGAAAACATTGAAAAAAGAGGGGACATGGGTAAAAAATTCATAAATGACCCATAAAAAAGTAGCGGGACAGAATATAAGGGATTTAAGAACATGTTAATGAAATTTGAAAATATACCATATGAATTGAAGAACATGAAAGGAAGAAAAAAAAAATATTTCTCTTATGAAAATTCGACAACCTAACGACGTTACATAAACTTCAATAAAAAATCAATTGATGAGATAAAATAGGGTCTCTCATCATAAGAACATAAAAGATCAGTATGATAGATATATAGATCATACCCCAACCTAATAAAAAGGAAATTTCAATACTTGACATGGAATTAGAACTTTGAAAAAGGAGAAAGGTGAAAGAACCACTTAAAAATTCGGCAGCCTAACGGCGCCACTTAAAACTTCAAAATACTAAATTTTAGAGATCTAATGGGGTCTCTCATAATATGATCATAAAAGGCCAGTATGATAGATATAGAGATAATACCCCAACATAATAAAAAGGAACTTGAAATACTTGACATGAAAGTAGAACATGAAAACGAGAAGGGTGAAAGAACCATTTAAAAATTCGGCAGCCTAACAGCACCACTTAAAACTTCAAAATACTGAATTGAAGAGATCAACTGGGGTCTCTCATAAAATGATCATCAAATATAAGTATGATAGATATAGAGATCATACGACAACATAATAAAAAGGAACATGAAAGAATTGACATGAAAATAGATCTTGAAAATGAGAAGGGTGAAAGAATCCCCTTAAAAATTCGGCAGCCTAACGGCGCCACTTAAACATTATTAAAACGAATTGATGAGAGCAAGAGGGGGTGTCTCATTATATTAACATGAAAAGGGAATTAAGAGGAGTATAAAAGTACATCCTTTAACATAAGAACATTGAGCATAAAATAACTGACATAAAAGAGATTTCTTGAAAAGAAAGAGAGAGGTCGGATCCCTTACCTTAAAACGTAACTCTTAAAACTCAAAGGTTGGGACCTTGAGGGATTGGAGGCACCTTTTAAGGACTCCATGGGAGGTAATGAGACCATAACAATATTGGGGGAGAGTGGGGAGTCGAAATGGATGAGATGATGGCTTGGTATTTATAGGGAAAGTGAGGGGACAAGGCATTAATGGCCGAGGGACACCTCAAAAGTGGTTTTCTCAAAATCATGTGCTCTCCCATGGTATTTCCCATGGAGTTAGGCCACATGGGGCCCCCATACAATAATTAATCACCTTTGGTCTTCCAACCCATAAAATATCTCATGAAAGCATCATGACACAGTCATGATGTCATTAAACATTCCGAAACCCTAAAACTGTATTTTTACTATTCACCGAAAATTCAACTTTCTCAGAAAAATCCCAAAATTTCACATTTACCAAATATCAATGCTCTGATTTCAAAAATGAACTCCATTTTTATAAAAATAATTTTCTAAATATTTTTAATTTTATTTTTAAATAAATACACTCTTCACCGAAAATTCATTTTTTTTCAGAAAAAATCCCAAAAATTACCTTAACATAATATCGATGCTCTGAGTTCAAAAATGAAATCCATTTTATAAAAATAATTTTCTACATATTTTTAATTTAATTTATAATTAAAAAACACTATTCACCCAAAAAAACTAATACTAGAATAATAATTTATGAAACTGTTATTTACCCATTTTATTGAATCAGATTACTTAATCAAGGTGCCCAGATTATATTAATACTTTCTTTAAGTGAGATTACTAATCCATTTGGACACATTACTAATCCTAATCATAAAATCACTATTCATAATTTACTATTAATAAAAAATCAAGTTGATCTTATTAGACTCTAAATTTCGTACTGAACATGATTGTAGAAGACCATTTTTTGAAAATCATTACACATTTTTAATTATTTAAGGTTTACATAAACATTTTTAAAAATATCCTTTCTTTAAAATTCACAAAAAATATGCATACTATATTTATCCGGACATTTGGAAATTCATAAACATCATCATAGGAAGAAATCCAAATTTTTATTTAAAACAAAGGATTACACAAGGTAGTTACGGTCTCTTTACATAGCCCCTTATCACACCAGCATAGGACCTAAGTGTAAGGTGTGCTAAGGTGAGAGAATCCGAGGGAGGCTCGTCCAACATCGCACGAGTAGAAATTTATATCAGTTTGAACTTCTCGCGAAGTAGATTCTATTCTAGCTTCACAAGATGATGTTCATCTTGGGTTTGGTCCAGAGCAAAGCCCAGTGGTGCTACCTCCTTCCCAAGTTCTGTTAGATGAGCTTCGATCGGTCCAAGACTACTGGGTGAGGCCATCGAATCTTCTTTCTATAATAATTAATCATGATTACTTGTATTTAGAGACAATAATCAAAACCTCTAGTTTACAGCGGTCATATTGACCAATGGTCATATAACAGTCAAAACACAACGATCTCATTTTAATTATACTCATGTTATCAAATGAAACATTTTTGTTGAGTATAAAAATAAAATAAAATAACACATAAAATTAGGAAACAAGATTTATTCAAAATTTTGGGTCGTTACAATCATCCCCCCTTAAGAAATTGCATCCTCGCAATTATTAAAATTCGGTTTTGAAATTTTATTGAAAGTCCCACATCGGAAAAGGAGTCAGTAAAACTATTAATTTAAAAGAAAGAATGGGTAGTACAAAGGTCACATGAGTTAACCCATACTAGGATCCCATGTAGGAAAACCTGGACATGGAGGAGAAAACAAAGGGTCAAGTTCTAAGGGAGAGTGATAGAAAACATGATTAGGAGAAAGTTAACCACGAGAAAATCCCAAAATTATGATGTGTGTAAACGGTCTTTGATTACCTAGTAGGAAACATAAACCAACAACGTTTTTTTACATTCCTTTTCATAATTTTGAGTAATTCATTTACTACATAGAACAAAAACATAAGAAAATATACCTACCGTCATGTAGAGTTTCATCCTTTAATATGTTCTACCAAAACTAATCTTTTCTCCAAAATGATGTGCATTCAAAACTACTTGGTCTCATAAAAACACAAGAATCATCTTCTAGAGAATCACATAATTCACAAAAGATTGACTATATATTTCTTCTATCTTTAAACATTATCCCAAAAACAGAAAGGGTAAGGTAAAACAACTCTTCAAAAAGAAATAATCCCATAGGAATGGAAACTAATTTTCAATCTTCAATGTTCCATGGTACTACCCAAAGTTCATCATAGACCATTCCATAAATAACTGTTCTTAAAATTCCTCAAAATAAACCAAACTATGATTAAAGCCCAAATACAATAAGAATTTGATAACATAGTCTTCCAAAATAAACATTATTGTTCATCTCCAAAACACATCAACCAATCCTAACATCTTATAAAAAAAGTAGCTAACCTAAACATATTTTACCCAAGATAGGTTAATCATTCCCATAAGTAACCTAAATTACTATAAGTCCACCTTAAATTCATCGATTCTTCAAAATATAAGTCAACATTACTCCTCAATGAAAATACCGTAGTAATATATTTACCTCGATCATATAGGGTCTCCAAAATAGTGAATGTCTTCCAAAATAATAATCATCTTTTAATCCCTTAATCATCTCTGTCATATTAATACGACAATCGTCGCATTTCCTATCACATTTGTTGTTGGGACATGTTATTCCATTTCCCACCATTAACTAAGAAGAGAAAGTATAATTAGAGGCTTAAATACTTAACCAATAATCATTAAAAGGAGATTAAAGCATATAAGGATAACTTATAGAAGAAAAGTATACCCTAAAGTATGATCCCCTAGGTTCCCATCTAGGTTATCCATGATCTTATATTCTTATGTGAATCATTATTTTATTTTATCTTTTTTCCTTTAACAATGGTTCATACTAAGCTTATGAATTTACCAAAGCATATCCCCGGGAGTGTCGTAACCAAGAGTGAAGCAAGGTCCGTTGTTGTGTACCAGTTCCCGTTTGAGTCTAGCTCAAAGCGGTGTTTTCGAGTTTTACCCCTATGTACATCTGTGCCAGAGCCACCTCTACCTACTCGTATCCAGATAGGGATGTATTTTCTTGGAAACCCATTACTCAATACTCACCAAAATACAAGGAATATTTCCTATATATAAACTTTTCTATAGGATACTTCCTAAAGTTTTCATATCCTAATTTCCACAAATAACTAAACCATCCTTTGATACCAACTATTGCATCCAACCTTTTTATAACATAAACTTTCATTACATTACACAAAACTGAGGATCTTTAAGTTTTAATGTCTTGTAAACCAGGAACATAATACATGAAAACAACATAAAAAATTCTTCTTAAACACTTGAAAGTCTTCTCCTTAAGTTCATCCTAGGTTCATTACTACATATCATAACATGGGGACATACTTTAAAAGAAAGGGTGAGAAGAAGGCCCAGTAAGGGAAACAAGCGAAACATTTTACATATGAACTTGAGATACATCAGTAAAGTCATGAAAAGAACATTAAGGAATGAGAATGAAATAATGAGGCATATAATAATAAAAATAAAATTTTTCATAACTTGAATATGTGGCAACAACATTTAATATTGACAATCATTTCATTTCACCAAGGTCCATCCTCAAGGTGTCATTAAAAATTACCAAGGTTATTCACCAAGGTATCAGTCTAAAAGGTCATCTCTAGAGATTAAGTCTTTACCCAATGAATTGGAGAACTATCTGGGTGCACCCTTGACATGTATTTATTATCATGTGAGTAACATATATCATCATCAATCATTTCATAAAAAAACCCATATAGCATAAAAGAAATGGGTTTCATTTCATAATCATAACGTTTTAAAAACTGCTTTAAAGACATGATATTTATGTCACTTTAAACCCACCGAAAAGGGAAAAAGGGTTTCATGTATGTAAATCCCAGAATATAAAATAGAACATTTTGATATATATGTAAATACCCTTGTATAAATAGGAGCTTTGAGTATTCACTTAATAAAATAAAATAATTTTGAGATAGAGAGGGTGGCATTTTGAGACGAAAATTATGCAGTATAACAGCTATGATACATGGTTTTAGAAAACATTGAAAAGAGAGGGGACATGGATCAAACATCCATAAATGACCCATAAAAAATTAGAGGGAAATAATATAAGAGATTTAAGAACATTTTAATGAAATTTGAAAATATACCATATGAATTGAAGAACATGAAAGGAAGACAAAAAAATAACATTTCTCTTATGAAAATTTGGCAGCCTAACGACGTTACATAAACTTCAACCAAAAATGAATTGATGAGATGAAATAGGGTCTCTAATCATATTAAAATAAAAGATCAGTATGATAGATATAGATATCATACCCAACATAATAAAAAGGAACTTTCAAGACTTGACATGGAATTAGAACATTGAAAAAGGAGAAAGGTGAAAGAAACACTTAAAAATTCGGCAGCCTAATGACGCCACTTAAAACATCAAAATACTGAATTGAAGAGATCAAATAAGGTCTCTCATCATATGATCATAAAAGATAAGTATGATATATATAGAGATAATATCCTAACATAATAAAAAGGAACTTGAAATACGTGACATGAAAGTAGAACTTGAAAACGAGAAGGGTGAAAGAACCACTTAAAAATTCGACAGCCTAACATCGCCACTTAAAACTTCAAATTACTGAATTGAAGAGATAAAATGGGGTATCTCATAAAATTATCATAAAAGATCAGTATGATAGATATAGAGATCATACCCCAACATAATAAAAATGAACTTGAAAGAATTGACATGGAAATAGTTCTTGAAAATGAGAAGGGTGGAAGAATCCCCTTAAAAATTCGGCAGCCTAACGGCGCCACTTAAACATTATTAAAAAGAATTGATGAGAGAAAGAGGGGGTCTCTCATTATATGAACATGAAAAGGGAAGTAATATTAGTATCAAAGAATATCCTTTAACATAAGAACATGGAGCATAAAATAAATGACATAAAAGAGATTTCTTGAAAAGAAAGAGAGAGGTCAGATCCCTTACCTTAAAACATAACTCTTAAAACTCAAAGGTTGGGACCTTGAGGTCTTGGGGGAACCTTGGAAGGACTTATTGGTAGGTAATGAGACCATAACTTCGTTGGGGATAGTGGGTAGTCGAAATGGATTAGAGGAAGGCTTGGTATTTTTAGGGAAAGTGAGGGGACAAGGCATTAATGGCCAAGGGACACCTCAAAAGTGGTTTTCTCAAAACCATGTGCCCTCCCATGGTATTTTCCAGGGAGTTAGGCCACATGGGGCCCCCATACAATAATTCATCACATTTGGTCGGCCAACCCATAAAATATCTCATGAAATCATCATGACCCAGTTATGATGTCATTAAACATACCGAAACCCTAAAACTGTATTTTTACTATTCACTAAAAATTCAACTTTCTCAGAAAAATCCCAAAATTTCACATTAACCAAATATCAATGATCTGATTTCAAAAATGAACTCCATTTTATAAAAATAATTTTCTAAATATTTTTAATTTTATTTTTAAATAAATACACTATTCACCGAAAATTCATTTTTTTCAGAAAAAACCCCAAAAATTACCTTAACATAATATCGATGCTCTGAGTTCAAAAATGAAATCCATTTCATAAAAATAATTTTATAAAGATTTTTAATTTAATTTTTCATTAAAAAAAACTATTCACCCAAAAAAACTAATACTTGAATAATAATTTATGAAACCGTTATTTAACCATTTTATTGAATCACATTACCTAATCAAGGTGCCTAGATTATATTAATACTTTTTTTAAGTGAGATTAATAATCCATTTGGACACATTACTAATCCTAATCATAAAATCAGTATTCATATTTTACTATTCATCAAAAATCAAGTTGATCTTATTAGAATCTAAATTTTGTACTCAACATAATTATAGAAGACCATGTTTTGAAAATAATTACACATTTTTAATTATTTAAGGTTTACATAAACATTTTTAAAAATATCCTTTCTCTAAAATTCACCAAAAATATGCATACTATATTTATCTGGACATTTGAAAAGTCATAAACATCATCATAGGAAGAAATCCCAATTTTTATTTAAAACAAAGGATTACACAAGGCAGTTATGGTCTCCTTACATAGCCCCTTATCACACCAGCATAGGACCTAAGTGTAAGGTGTGCTAAGGTGAGAGAATCCGAGGGAGGCTCGGCCAACATAACACGAGTAGTAATTTATATCAGTTTGAACTTCTCGTGAAGTTGATTCCGTTCTATCTTCACACGATGATATTCAGCTTGCGTTTGGTCCAGAGCAAAGCCCAGTGGTGCTACCTCCTTCCCATGTTCTGTTATATGGGCTTTGATCGGTCCAAGACTACTGGGTGAGGCCATCGAATCTTCTTTCTATAATAATTAATCAAGATTACTTGTATTTAGAGACAATAATCGAAACCTTTAGTTTACAGCGGTCATATTGACCAATGGTCATATAACAGTCAAAACCCAACAATCTCATTTTAATTATACTCATGTTATCAAATGAAACATTTTTGTTGAGTATAAAAATAAAATAAAATAACACATAAAATTAGGAAACATGATTTATTCAAAATTTTGGGTCGTTACATAAAATTCAAAAGACAATAAAAAAACTCATAGATCATAATTTATTATCTTTTATGTGAATATTAATTTTTTCAGAATAAATATTTTAAAGGATTGTTTTAATGCGGATTGTGTACGGGTAAAAGAGTAGTTAATGCCATTAAATTTTCAATGGGATATTTTTAAAGGTAGGTGTAAAGATTTCTAGAGATTATAAGGCCCTAATATCCTTGAAATAAGTGAAATAAAAATATTGAATATATTATATTATTGATAATATATTTTTAAAAAATAGTTTAATATCCCCCAAATTGTGATTCTTATTAGAAATATAATACCACCATTAGGTCCGAGATAACAATTTTACAATTTGAATGATATAGAATTTCGGTGTATTGGGTGATTGGTTAGATCACATGCAAGGATAACTTATTTATTATTTTTCTTAAATATTTTTTTGTAAATAATTTTACATCTCCCAAATAGTGTTTCTTATGATAAATATAATACCATAGTTTGTTTTGGGATGTAAGGTGTACCCATGGAACCAAATAAATTTTATGGTCATTTTTTTAATGTTAAAATCACATGAATATATAATTTTTTTAATCTTTAATTACATAATTTTAGAAAAATAAGTAATTGAATTTTTGTTTATAAATATTCCATATTATTACACACATGTGAACCACCATTTTAACAGGTTTATCAATTCAATAGCTTCTGAATAAACACTATTTTGACCCATTTTGGTTTCAATTCCTTAATGTGTAGAAATTAATGAATCCATGTAGAGTTTTAGGTTGACTAATATATTGGAATTTTTGTTTTCTTTTTGAGTTTTAAATTTTTTGTTTTTGGGTTCAATGTAGCTGAACCATTTATGAATTGTGGTGGGTTGATTACCTTGAGTCCAAAAGACCCCAACACTACCATAGATGTGATTGGGAGACATCCAAAAATATAATTCAGTCACTTTTTATGGTTCTATGCATGATGGTGAGTTCCCATCCCTCCTTGTTGGGCTCTACACACAATTGATTCTCATGTTTTTTTTATTTTAATATTTTCATAATTCAATAAATTATATAGAAATGTCACCATCTAAATAAAAATAATTAAAACAGAATAATATAGGAATAATCCTCTAAAAATTATCAAAATATATTTATTGTTTTAGGGCAAGAAAAACACATAAAATATTGATGAATAATTTATTAAAATTATCAAATGATAGTTATTTTGGATTATAAAAGAAAATTATTTAACAAATTATAACAATATGACTATGTAGGATTACTGTGCAATAATTTTTAGAATATCAGAAGATAATTTATTGAATAAAAATTATCAAAGGATACTCATATGAATTTATCAATTTATAATGTATTTGTTTCTACAGATGGTAGTTACTTTGAATTATCAAAGATTAATTATAAAAATAATCAAATCATAATTAAAAGATTATCAATGGATATTTATTAAAATAATCAAATCATAATTGTAAGATTTCATAGGATGATTATTAGAATTACACAATGATAATTTCAATATTATCAAAGAATAGTTATTAAAATTATCAAATGTTAAATACCAAATTAGAAATTAAAAAATATTAATATTATGAAATGATAATTGATAGACTATCAAATGTTATATTTTTAGAAAAAAAATTATCACAATGAAATTTCATGTATTTAGTGAGGGATAATTTATATAATTGCAATATGATAATTAATATTAATTAGAAAAATATAATAATTCAAAATATCACATGATAATTTTGAGTTTATCAAATGATAATTATTTAAAATTTCAATATATAATTATAAAAAAATTGTTTATAATATTTTTTTAGATAATTATAAATTTTAATTCATAATAAATTACCAAAATATATTTATAAAGAGATAATTTATAATAAATTTTTAGAAGAAAATATGGAGTATTTTTAATAAATCATCAATAGATAATTATAAATGGATAAATTATAAGAAATAATCAAAACACAAGTATTCCTAAATAGAATTTTTTGAGAGAATGAGCAGGCCTAGATTGATAATTCTGATATTTTCTAGGAGATATAATACATTATCACTTGTAATATTTAATTTTCACTTAAATTAAATAACTAGTTTTTATTCTTGGAAAACATGAAGAACCTTGATCTTTGATGTTTAAACAATTATGATGATAAGTCCATAAAGAGGTTATCTTGAATATTTAGTACTACAATAAAGTTAATGAACCATATTGGGTGGTTTATCCTTTCCTTTGACAACAATGTATTTTGAGGGAGGAATTTTCTTAACCTTCTGGGATTTTTTACACATGATTTATTAAGATGTTTTTTGTGGAAATATTTTATAACCGTGAATGATTATGATCTCATGTGGGTGTGTCTATGTGATTATACCTATTAACATTATGTGGCACCTATATTCATGTGTAAAATTTATCTTATTATTCATGCTTAATGTTAAGAACATTTATTGTTGTACACCATACCTGTGATAATATGATATGATTTATTTTGTATCCCACCTTAATATGTGTGATTTTTTCATATTTTTATTATATATACCATAACTTTATATATAGTAAAATTACATTTTTTTTTCAAATACATAATACATTGCACCAGCAAATCCTCAAATACCGTATTAGTTTAGTGCCTTTGGAATCATGGAAACATAAAAACTTGTATATTAGTTAGCTTTATTATCTTTTACTGTGTTATTAATGACATGAAACCTTCATAGAAACATCATAAATAATACATATCTTGATTACTTGGTAATGGAATCATAAAAAGGGGTGAGATCAGATGCTCAATAAGGGTAAAAGGGGAGATTTGTAGACATAATAGAATAATAATGATATGAGAACATGATCATGACATTAGAAAATCATACCCAACAAATAATGTATAAAAAATGAATTAGGTCATATATATTGGATTTTTATAAGTCATGAATCATATGGTAATAAAGACTATAATCCATGAATCCATAACATATGAATAAGAAATTGAATTGAGGAAGACATGTAAATATGTAATATCATTCCTTATAAGTAAAGGCGCAATGAAAATACAAAAGAGGGAACTTCATGGGGACTACACCTACTAGGAATGACACACAACCATCCAAAATCATAGACCTTTACTTATTAGGTCACAAGTTTCTCCATATTCCCATAGTGGATCGGGTTTTTCCATCATTCCATAGTTGATTGGGTTCCCCAGTATTTTATAGTGGATCAAGCATGTTGACTTGAATACCATCATTATATCATGAAAGATAAATCTTTACCCAATTAATTAGAGGGAGATATAGGTCTCACATATCTTCTAATGAAATAATATCATAACCCGTGAAATGAAAAGGGTGTCATAAACATGTAATAAATTATTTACTGATGTAATATAGACAGGCTTCATAATAATTTCATCAGAGAATCACCCATAAAATGAAGTGTGTTTATAAATTATATATTCCATGGAATTGGAAGATTTTTAACAAAAATATTACCCTTGACAGATAAATGGGATTCATAAACATCATTCCATCAATACATAAGCCATTAATAGAATGAATATGACTGGATACTTGGGATCATTTCACATAATGTAATGATTGAATACAACTTATTTTATGTTATATGGAAAATAATTTGGAAATTTCCATCCAAAAACATTTACCCATTAAAATATCCTTTCCTCTTTGAAAAATGATTTTCAAAAAAAAATCATTTTTGAATACTTTTCTCTTAAAAAATATCATTTAAAACATATAAAGGAATCATTGAAAGACATACGAAATTTTTAAAATAAATTTTACATGAAAATAGGATAAAAAAATAATTTTTTTTGTGAAATGTATTCCAAAAACATTTTAAAAAACATGGTTTTTTAAATTCATGGAATTTGTGTCAAAGAAGGAAAATTGAGACAAAAAAACATTACCGATTTGGTAACTTTTGAATCATAAACCCCATGAAATAGAGATCAAAATATAGATATTTAAATACCCATAAATATTAGTACAATAATCATATAATATATTCAACGGTAGTATATATACCAAACAGAATAAAAAAGTGGTGAATAAGGCATAAATTTCATGGAAATAAAATGAGACTAGAAACCCCTTAGCTTATGTCTTGACAATCATTGTACTCGTTAAAACCTTATATAAAACAAATATATTTTTATTAAACATAAAAAAATAAAATTATTCTTATATCAGAAAAAATATATGGATTTTTATCACCCTCTTACCAACACTTCCATATTAATGTTATGTTTCTGGTAATATATTCTTTGTTCTTTGCATTTATTTTAATTTGTTATATTTATATTCCCCATATTTATAACATGATATATATAATATCAAAAATTATTTTAATATCATTTATATTTAGAATATATGTATTTAAAATAATTAATGAATGATAAAAACATAAAATGGAATACAACATACTTAGATATGTTAGGTCGTACATATGCATGATCAATGTTTTCAATTAATTATCGCATTGAAATAATGAATGTAGATGAAATATATGAATATAAATATATACATATTATAGTGTCATTAGTGTCAGGAACTAGGTCGGGTCACCATCCGACACGGCGGCCGACCTGATCAGCGACATGGCCCGAAGGGAATTCTAGATCCCCACGGGTTGGCACAAGTGCTCGGGTATCAGAATAGCACAAGGGAATGATTTTCCTGAAAGAAGAGACATAAAAAACCAACCAATTTAATGGAAAGAAAACTAATTTTTTCAACCAAACAGACCCTTAACACATTTCATATTTAACGATCTACAACTGGAACCAACAACCCAAGAGAGACGGCAATAAAGGAAAACTAAAACTCTAAGAAGAACATAATGAAAGAAAACTAACACATCTATCCGCACCATTATGAAACTTGAGGATCCACCTCCTCAAACCAACATCGTTATACCAACACATGAAAACCATTGACAACCTATACCAACGTCACTAAGCATGACTCCCCAACTTGTGACACACAAAGAAAAAGGACTAAAAACACCCCAAAGTGTATGTAGGGTGTGATCCATTAGCTTAGTAGGATGCCACCGGAAGAGTATTTCATGCATAACCATTTAAATTACAAATATATTTTCCAGTAATATGAATAAATGAGAAATAAACTCTTAAAAATTATATAATGATAACAATTTTTAATGACATGTGCTTTAAATGGAAACAAATTTAAAGACAACAAATCAAATTAAAGATATGAATTAAATACTTGAACCCTTTTAAAAAAAATATGATTAAAAAAAATTGTTTCAAGAAAAATAGATTAAATTAAAAAAAACACACACACTTACTTTTTAAAATAACCAAAGTGTCACACTGATGAATTTAAAGTAACATAGGAGAACCAAATATGGGGGATGCCTCATGAGTGTTAGCTTGCTTGGGTCCCTAGATCTTCATGTCTCGGTGAAGCATGGCTTAGAAACCACGACCCTCAAAAAATGTGTCTTGGAAACCACGAACGTTAGAAAAACGTGGAATAGAAACCACAATCCTCAGTCATCATATGTTTAGTTAGTGTTTCAATCCTCAGTCCTACCAGTGAAACTGGGTTGAGCCACCTCCAGAACACTGGACCAATAGTCTTAGTTTACCTTCCTAGCTACCCTAGCATCCAACTTTATGCTCATACAAATTTCAAGATTTTAATAGATGCACAATACATAAACAAGCCAAACAAATCACCATGTGGAAAAAGATACAATTTACACAAACAATTCCATTTTTATAATTCAAGATCATATTACATGTCACATTTATGGATAAAAGCCCAATAACGTACTTACACAGACTGAACCACCATTTGTACACTCAAATGCCATTTTGTAATACTATGAACACCAAAATGTTATCCAAATAAGATTTACACCATGTATATAATTTGATAAACCCTTTGAAAATTTTCATAAGTCATTTCTAAAATAGTATCTTTGGGATTTAAACATGAAAACGCACTCAAAATCCCCATTTTGAATTAAGCATGCACCCGAAATATTTTTATAACTTCATCTACATCGCTTACACTATAAAATAAAAAACATGCAATTTTAATGAAAATAGTTTGACACTTAGAAGGCCACCAATAAAAGATATTAAACAATTTCAAAAATGTGTCACATGACTTTAAACACCAAAACTCACTCTAAAACTCTTTTATGATAAAACGTACTTTGATGCCACACCAAAAAAATACACAACTGCTCTTTCACATTCAAACAAACTAAATGCAATATCTTGAGTACACTGATAAATAGCTCAGTGTTGGTTTTCACAACAAAACACTTTAACATCACATAATCACTCTACTAAAAAATAAAATGCATAATAATACTCAGTAAAAAATCACTCTCGCAACATGTAAATTACTTAAAATTTGTGCTAAAGTAATTTAAATTAACAAACTAGTTTGCTAGAAAATTTATGAAACCATTTTCAGTATATTCTGCATGAGTCAAAATATTATAAATTTAACCAAACACCCATATATGACTCAATTCATATTAACGCTAAACAAAGTCACACTCTGCATAGTTTGTAAAATCCAGATGAACAATTCAGCATGGTAGTTTATAGAGAACACACATGTATCATGTACACATATCAACTTTATTTTAAAAACTACATTCACCTTAAAAAACTAATGAATAAATATGCTACATTAATTTTAGAAGAAAATTATTTCATTAAATAACAGTTATGCACGAAACCTTATGATCTTGATGCACGAATTTCATTTCATGTCGATCATAGATCAAACCACACAAACAGGCCCTGAAAACATGGTATCGAACCATTTTCATCAAGATCAAACCAAACATGACATAAAACCCTAACTCAAATTCTGACAAAATGGTAGAAGAAAAAAATTGAAGTGCAACACACATGTGTTGTGGGAGAGGGAGGCCACTGCAAGGGTCAGGAGGATATCTGAGGAAGAAGCGGGGTGCGCCAGAAGGGAAGAGATGGAGGAGGGGTGTGCAAGGACCACGGGTTCTAGGGGTTTCTAAGAAGAAAGCGGGAGGGGTTTCAGCAAGGTTCAGAGCATGAAGTAGGACGGGTGTTGGCCAGGAAGGGTGTTTTCCACCAGGTGGGAGGCCGGATGGTAGAGATGAAGGGGAGAAGGAGTGCAGCGCACTGGATGACAGAGTTGGAGGGAAGGGTGGCAGCATGAGGGGTGGATGGCATAGCAAGCTGAGGGGTGCACATGTGTGTGTTTTTGCGGGTCCGAGTGGGGGAAGGTGCGACAAGAAGGGGGTAAAACCAATGGTGTGGTGGGATTCCAAGGCTAAAAGGCAGCGCAAGTTATAGTAAGAGGGGAGGAGGTCTAGTGGCTCGACGCGAAGATGGGGAGTTCTAGAAAACCCTAGAAAAAAACAAAGTAAAAAAATAAAAAATAATAATAAGAAATTAATACCAATGATAATAAAATTAATAATAATAATAATAAAGAAAATAAACTAAGAATCGACACTAATATTAATAATTTCATAATAAAAAATATTAAAATAATGACATAATAAAATGATAACAATTTTAATAATGATAAATTAATAAAATTTATTTTTATAACACTATCACATATAATAATAATGATAATATTCTCAAAAAATATTATTATTGTCCTTAAAATAATTCCATAAATTTTTATTGAACTTATTACTTTCATTTTATTATAATTTTATTATTCAATACATTTTATTTATCTATGTTGATCATCGGACAAGTCATGTGATGAATAGGGTGAGGTCAGGCAGTGACCCAGGAAAAGTCGAATGGCTTTGACCACACCCTCCCCAGGCACTAGATGTTGTCAATGAAAAAACATACATTTTTAAAATAAGAACTCGAAATTTTAAAGCCAATCTTCAACCCAGACAACCCGATTCCCGGAAATTTAATAAAATAAATTGTTTAAAAGATGAAGGTGTGAAAATTATAATGATAAATATATCATATACATTTATTGAAACCATACTTAATTCATTCCATGTCGATTTTAAATGAATCACATCACTTTGTGGTGGTGGTTTTCCACACTTCCCAAATTTTTTTCATATTTAAACAAAATGGAATTCATGAAGTAATGTTTAATAAAATTAATAATAAAATATAAATACATAATAAATATCCTACAAAAATATATATAGTTCCCATAATATTTCACAATCATGGAAGGTGGTAATGGAAATATGAACAACAGTGTTTCGTGGGGCGAATGTTCAATGTACATAAGAACTGTAAGTCTGTTACCAATTTGATGTATGTGTGGGTAAGTAAACATGTAATACTTATAATAACATAATATAAAAATATTTATGATACTAAATATATTATATAATATTTTAAGAAAAAAATTAAAGGGGTTATAGAATGACAATTAAACAACTGATCTTAAGTAAGAATTTTACCTCTTATTGGGGTAACTCATTTTAGTTTACACCAAATGGATTACTAGGATAGATATATTCCTAAAGGGATGATTCTGTAATAAAGTTATTAATTTGAGTAGGATATGAAGGTGTATTTTTAACTATATGAAGGGATTTATAATAGTGAATATATATGACGGTTGAGTGCCTTTTTATAGTGGAGGAGTGACATTCTAAAAAAAATAAAAAAAATTCCACCCACACTTTTCTAATGAATGTTTGATAACAAATTGGGCCAATCTCAGAAATAAATGATAGAGTGTAAATATGTACATAAAGTGTGTTTTTAAGAAGTTTCTAGGTCATTTTATACATTTAATTTAAGTTTTAGTATTTTGTTATGCTAATTTGTCTTTAATTGTTGTAATTAATTTTAATCACATTCAGTTACCCTTAAAAATCTTTTTTGAAATTATTATAGAATACAAATTATGATTATTCCAAAATATTAAATCCATTTTAAAAATTATAATTACTTAAGTGGAAGAAAATAATTTTTAATTGGCCCTGCAAATGTGTAATGAGAGCAGGGTTTTACGAAAAAATGTTTAGAAGTTTGGGATGTTTTTATAACCAATTTCAATTAGAAATCAGATACAATGACCTCAATTGGATAAATATATGTATAATGGATAAGATTAATCTCTAAATAAAAATTAATATATGATTTAACATTATACATAAATTGGACCAAAAAGTAGTTTTGAATTGAAATTCAATATTTTCCCCAATTCTTCCAAAAATATTTTTTTTCAGAAAAATCCTAAAAAGTAAACCTATGATAATTTTTAAATTATGAATTAAAAAATTAATTTAATTTTATTAAATTTAATTTTCAAAATTTTATAATTCACAGAAGGACGTAAAAATAATTTCTTATAGAAAAATCACATTTTCAGACATATAATGAATTTACTAAAAATTGTATGTAATATTTTCAATATGATTTATTTATATAAAAAAATTATAAATAATATTTAAAAATTATTTATTAATATTAATATTAATATGTTTAATATCTTTGTTATAACTATCCCTTATAAATAATTATAATGATAAAATGTTCTATCATGGAAACAAAATGTTGCGTGTAATGCAAGACAATTCAATATTTCATATAGCACAATATTAACTTATTATAGAATATAAATAATGGTTTAATTATTCTATCATTAAATGAATGAAATAAAATAAATATATTTTATTCGGTAAAAAAAGTTCATAAAAAACTCAAGTTGTTACATTCTACACTCTTTAATATGAATTCCACACACAGAATTAACCATTCTGATACAAAAAATAAGGATACTTATACCTCATCATATCCTCATGTTCCCATGTTTCTTATAGTAATTGGTGATTTCTGCACATAACTATAACCATTTAGGTTGTCTTGTTTCATAGAACATTACCTGTATGATCCATAATTTTAGATGGTTGTTCCATGTAAGAACGTTCTTTCTCTGTGTGTATAACTTCTGAGGTCAGCACACATTAAGGGTCTGGTATATACTTCTTTAGGAGAGATAAATGGACCACATCAATGGAATTTAGAGATATTTAGAGGAAATTATATGAAATAGGCTACCATTTTTATGTTATCAAGAATCACAAAGGGACTAATATACCAATGTATTAGTTTCCATTTCATCCAATACTCATAACCTTCTTCCATGGATAAATTCATAGAAACACCTTATTAACAAAATCAAATTATAGGTCACACTAATGGTTATCAGTACACATTTTAAGACAACATTGAGCTACCTTGATATGCAACTGAATGGTTCTGACCTTTTATCCAATTATTTGGATATTTTAGGTCAATATAAATTTCTTTCCATAACAACATAATATAATGTTAGAGCTATAAATTTATTCCCATATAGGGAATCATAAGGATCCAATTGAATACTTCATTAAAATCTATTGTTTTTTGAAAACTCAACTAGAGGACTGTTTTGATCCCAAATACCATTGAAATCCAAATAACAATATCACAACATATCCACTATGGATTGAATTATTCTTCCCAACTGACCATATGAATGAGTATGATAAGATATGGTAAAACTAAATACATTATCAAGTGGTTTCTCAAAACTTATCTAGAACATTGAGGTAATCATTAGATCCCAATCAGATACAATGGAAGATGATACTCCATAAGACTTTACCACTTCCTTAATGTATACCATGTAAAGATGATCTAGAGATATATATTATCTGATAGAAATGAAGTTCACTAATTTAGTAAGGAGATCAACTAACACACATATATCATTAAACCTTTTAAAGGGTTTTGGGGGTCTTATGAAAAAATCAATAGCGATGTTCTCCCATTTCCATTCTGGTACGGGTAAGGATTCAACATCCCTGTAGAATTTACTCTTTCTTCTTTAACATGTAGGAATAACAAGAACTGATATAAAAACATTGTTATATACCCCTTAATTCCATCCCACCAGATCTTTTCTTTCAAATATCATTACATCTTCATACTTCCAGGACAAAAAGATAACGAAGAACTATGAGATTCCTCTAATAGACCATTCTTCAAATCTAGTATTGGAGGAACACAAACATGATTTCTGAACCATATCATTCCATATTGATTAAGGATAAAATCTATAGAATCTCTCATATTCTACTGTATGCCTACATATCCCTTTTACGCCTCATTAATCTTCACTTGTATAGAGGGTTGAAAATTCAATTACGAAATATAATATTTTTCCTTTCCTTTTGGATTTCTATACCCAACCTCTAAAAATATAGAAATATTGAATGTTTTGTGATCCACATCATGGATATGATAGCACGATCCTTTTGACTCCAAGAATGGTCCACCTTGTTCACTATCACATGGTGGTAATTTATATGTTTGTCATAATCCTTTATCAGTAGTTAGAATTATCTTTGATTCATGTTAAAATCCTTTTATAAGAATATATATTTTTGAATTTTATGATTAGTATATATATCACACTTTCCTCTGTAATCATATTTCCACCATATCATTAATGAATAAAATATCACTACTAACTCCAAATAATGATTTGGGTAAATTTTGTCATGGATCATAAATTGTTCTGAGACATAAGTGACTACCATGTTATTGTGCATAATAACACGTCCAAATTCCTTATTTAATGCACAAATATAGATTAAAAACCCATCTTTACAAAAGGGTGATGGAAACATATATGTCCTGGAAAAACTTTTCTTTAGTTACTTTTAACCTTTCTCACATTCATCAGTCCGGAGAATTATGGAACACTTACAACTTAACTTTGTCATGGGATTTGATAGTTGTGATAAATTATTCAAAAACCACCCATAATATCCATCTAATCTAAGAAAACTATAGATCTCAGTAATCATGGTTCGTCTTGGAAGACATTAAATATCCTCTATCTTTGATGAAACTACTATTATACCGTATCTTGAGATTATGTGACAAAAAAAATAAAACTTTTTTCTGCCAAAATTCAAACTATGTAAAATTTTCATAAAGATTCTCCTTCATCAGGGTTTTTAGTACAATTATCATGTTGTATACATGGTCTTCCTTGAACATTGAATATATATGAATATCATCTATATGAACTCGAAAACAATATTTTAGGTAATCTCTAATGAATCTAATCATCAAATACATTATGATAGTAGGTGAATTAGTAAGAAAAAAAGAATCCCTATATATTCACAGTGTTTATTCCTTAAACAAGATATCATATTAGGTTAGTCCTCCTTCTATATCCTCAATTGACGATATCCATAACAAATGGAAATCATGTAAAAGTATTGAGCTTCATGCAGTTTATCAAACAAGTCCTCAATTTTGAAAAGAGGATAATAGTTCATGATCATGATCTTGTTCAACTCCCAATAATCAATACATAGTCACACTGATCAATATTTATTTTCTACAACGAGAACAGGTGAACCCCCTAGTGAAACACATTTCCAAATTAATCCCTTATCTAGGTATTCATTTAGTTTCTCCTAAAATTCCTAAATCCCAATTGATTTAATTTTATATAGATTCATTGAAATAGGTATAGAACATTGTTTGATTTATATTTAGAAATCAACATCATGTTTTGGTAGAAGGATTGAAAAATCATTTTTTAAATGCATCCACAAAGTCCCGATCATATGTTATATCTTCTATGTCATTTTTCTCTCCAACCATTTGAGATATATAACCCTTATGAATGGAAATTATGACCTAAAAATTGGATATAATCACTATAAGAAGATTATACATATCATCAAATTGATATATGATCCTAGGTTGGATTGAAATATGAATTTTAACTTCCCTTTCAGGATAATTGATGTATAATTTATGATGATAAATTTAGTCTATTTATAATATGAAATAAAATTCAAAAAAATGAAGAATGAAAATATTTAGAGGAATCACAATCCCACTAACATCAACCAGAGAGGAATAATATATTTGAGATACAACCATTGAACCATTTTTGGTTTTAACTGATAATTACACAACTAATAATTTTCATGGAACGATAATAACCATAGATTTTTTTTGATATGAATGAGTTTGTAGATCCAAAATCTAATAAAAAATTATCAGTTCTAGAGTCGATATTAATTGTACATTTCACCATGTAATTATCGAACCCCATATTAGAAACCTTGATCATTTGTTATTTCCCATTATCCCTCAATTTAAGAGGTTTATAACACCTATAATGATCACCAAACCTCATGCTCGGGCAATGATAAACATAATTCACATCCTCGTTACTCTTTAAGCACTAAAGTGTGGGAGGTAAATTTGGTAAAACTTTCCCTCTATCTGAATCATTTTTCAAATTCTTCACATTAGTTTGGTAATAAATTTCCAAATTTACTTACCTTATATACAAAAAAAAAACATTTATTAGGCCCCATAAGAAAATATACACCATTATTACTTACAAACATAATGAATAAAGGGATGCTAATAGTCTTATCTTTATGTTTTTTAGATTTTTTTTAATTCCTTATTCCTTTTATTATTAAAACAATGATATTTATATGTAACTCCAACCCCTATATCATCCTTGATCGAAAAATACACAATATTATCTTTGTTACTAATGTATGTTATAGAGAAATACCATATGAGACTTGGATTTAAGCCACTAAAGTACCTATTAGCTTTACATTCAGTTTGGATGAAAATTCTAGAGGATTACCACACAAGTATATTGAAATTAATCTTTTATTTACTGACAGACTAATCATCCATTTCTTTATCTAAAGGAACACTTTTTCTATCATCATATAATGAACATGGGGAAAGTAATTATTAAAGAATAAGTTCTTGAACTTTTCCTAGTATATGAATTTAATTTCATCATGATTCAACATATTCTTAATTTGAGGCTACCACTGTTCAGCTTCACCTTCTAAATGGTAAACATCCAAAACGATATTCTCATGTTCCAAACATTAGAGAATGCAGAATATCTTTTTAGTGGTACCAATACATTGTACATATACAAGTGAATCAGAAGACCCACTAAAAGAATGAAACTATTTCTTCACGAATGGATCAAAAGAATGTTTTCACCTCCTTTTCTTTTTTAGAATACCATCATGATTCATTTCTTTAGAATATTGGGTAATCATAACAACAAAATTTACCATTCCAAATTCCATATATTTCAGATTCGCAGGAGGAAAAATGTTTCATTTTCCATTACAATCACCATAAATGTGGTTAATTATGGTTCAATCTATTGACTGAAACAAAAAATCATAGAGTAAGAAACCATTGTTATAGTGAGGAAACACATAATCCAGAAAAACCACATATAGAATATATAAATGACGACAAACTATTAAATATGTAACACCATAGGTTTATCCTAGGTTATTCTTAGTCTACACATTTTTAATAATTTTATGATGGTTTATAAAGATTTTTTTTACTTCCTGAAGAATATCTACTAGGAGTTTCAAAGCATGTGTCTAAAAATGACCATTTTTTAATATATATTGATCAATTATTGTTAAATATGGTGTTTTCAAAGTTGTTACCCCTATGTGATTCTATTCCAGATCCGCATCCTATTTTAGAATCCATAAAAGGATGTATTCCTAAGAAACCACTCATTCTATCCCTTACCAAAATTCTGCGACAATTACCTATACGTTTTCTTATCCTTATAATTATCCTTATACATGTCCTTACGGTTCTCACTAAGGTTTTTCATCCCATTTTAAAAATGTTAACTAAAATTTTACTCTAATAAAAAATTTATATCCTCTCTTTTAATACATTAACATCACATGTTTTTCCAGAATACTTAATACATTACAAAAACAGTCTCCAATATACAATATTAGTTTACTTACTTTAGAAGCATGTAAAAATAAAAATTGGTACATAAGTAAGATATATTATCTCCCACTATGTTTTTGATGACTATCAACCTTATCAAGAAAGGTCCTAAATAATAAATATCCCCCTAAATTGGAGAATGGAAACATAAAAATGGATGACCTCAGATTCTCATTAAGGGTAAGAAAGGGAGACATATATGCATAAAAAAGAGCATAAGGGTTTGAGAATAGGGTCATGCAATTAGATGATCATAAACTATATATCAAACATCATAAACAATAATCATTTAATAAATATTGGAATTTCATAATACATGAATCATAAATAAATCAAGATCATATTTCCTAAAACCATAACAAAAGAATATGTTATGTAATTATGGAGACCACATAAACATGTAATATCATTCCCCGTAATTAAAGGTGAATTTCCAAAAAAATTACAAGGAATATCAGGGGAATACACCTACTAAGTCGGACACACCACCATCCCCAGTCGTAGTCCTTTCCTTATAAGGGATCTAGATTCCCCATCTTCCAATGGTAGATTAGGTTTCCCCATCTTCCCATAGTGAATTTGGATTTCCAATCTTCTATAGTGGATCAAGCCCGTTGACTTGAATTACAACACTAGATCATGATATTTAAATCATTACCCAATTAATTGGAGGTATATATAGGTGCTATCCATCTCATAATGTAATCATATATTCATTTTCCACAAGATCATAAACAATCATATCATAAACCAAGAAACTAAATGGGTTTCATAAACAATAATCATATCACTACCTATGGAAAAGGGGAATGTTTCATAATGATTTAATATATGCATAAATCATGAAAATATGTGGGTTTTAAAATCATAAAACATGTGGAGTATGACCTATTTCATAAACATAAAACATATGAAAGAGAAAAATGATTCATAAACATCAGGCCATCAATACATAAACCATTAAAATAAAGAATATAAATGGAATAGTTGGATAATTTCCTACAAAGGAATGATAAAAACAAACATATGTAATTTTAGATAGAAAATAATCTATAAATATCCTTTATAAACCCATTATTTAGGATTATATCATTTCTTATTTGAGAAACTATTTTTAAAACATAATAAAATTGAAATCCTTTTAAATTTAAAATTTAATTGAATTCTTATAAAATAACATTTTAAAACTATAAACCATTTTAAAATCATTTTTCCATTAAAAATAAATCAAAAGATCATTTTTTAAATAGTTTTTGAAAAAAAATTAGAAATCATGGTTCATGCAATTCATGGAATGTGTCTCAACAAAGATAAATATAGATAAAAATAATTTACAGATTTGGATGATTTTGAAACAAAAACTCAATAAAATGGAGATGATGAAATGGATATATAAATACCCATAAAATTAATCATAATAATCATAGTATACAATCAAGAAATGTATATACACCACAAAAATCAAATGAGTAGTGAATTGGGAATAGATCTATTATAAATAAAAGTGAGACTAGAAATCCCATTTCCTCATACCCTGACTCTCATCGTACTCATTAAATACTCTTGTACACTTAATATAAGATTATTATAAATCTATCATGTAAAAAGATTAATATATACACACACACATATATATATAATTATGTATATGTCTTTATAAAATTCTATTATCAACACTTCCATGTTGATGTTACACTTCAAGTAATATCCACTTTTTTCTTCACATGTGTATTAATTTGTTATATTTTTTGTCATAATTCTTACATAATGAATTAAAGAATGTAAAAACTTATATAAAAAATATTTGTATATAGTATATATGTATTTATAATAATCTTTGAAACATTGTAATATGAAATGGAATACACCATTCTGGAGACAGTAGGTCATACGTACGCATGAAGGTTGTTTGCAATTAATTATCTTATTGAATAAAAGAATGTAAATGAAATAATTATATATATATATTAATAATATTAGCATTATTATTAAATATATATCATATATGTTTACTGAGACCATCAATAAAACATTCAATGAAAAGTGTGAATGAATCTAATCAATTTGATGTAACGGTAGTCCACACTTCCCCAAATGAAATTTGAATATTTACACAAATTGGAATTAAAGATTGTATGTTTTATATAATAATTAAAAAATCATAAATGAATCCTAAAAATAATATATATATATATATATATATTTTTAAATCATAATTTCAAACCATGATATGTGGTAATGGAAAAAACAAACAACATCATTTTGTGAGTCGATTGTTTCACGAAACACAAGAATGGAAAGTTTGTTACCCATTAAATGAATTTGTCTTTATGTGTAGGTTTAACCCTTATAATAAATATATAATAGTATATTTCTCATAATTAGGATATAATATAATCAAGTAATAAGAATATTTGAGGTGGTAGAGAATGAAAATAAAACAAAATATCTTGAGGAAGGATGTTACCTCTTCTTTGGGAAACTGCTTTTAGCTATCACCAAAAGGATTGCATGAATTGGTTTATGCCAAAAGGTAGTACTAAATGATAAAGGTATGGTTATTTATGAGATTTAGGTAAATGTTTCCAAGACAAAGGGCATTAGAGGAGTGAATATATGGGACGAGTGAGAGACTTTTTATACTGTAGGAGGAGTGGAATTACATTAATTTTTTTAAAAGTGAATTACACCCACGTTTTTTATATGAATAGTTGATTAATTAATGGATTGAATATGAAAAGTGAGATGGTTGGAGGAAAATATGGAAGTCTAATGGATTTTTGACAAGCTTTAAGGTTATTCTGTAATGTTATTTTAAGGTTTATAATTTTATTAATCTATATTTTCTCTTAATCACTACAATTAATTTTAATCACATTTTATAATATTTTTGGTATGAAAATATTTTGATGTTATTAGAAATTATAATTTATTCTGATTCCAAATATGGAAACCATTTTTTCAAATTCTAGTCATATTAGTAGTAGAAAATAATTTAAAATTAATCTCAAAATTGTGTCATGACAGCCGTATTTTTAAGAAAAAATACTTAAAAGATTAAGATATTTTTATATCCAATTTCAATGTGAAATTGGTTCCAATTTCCTAAACTAGATAAATTTATGAATATTTTATATAATTAAAATAAAAAAAACATAATTTAACAATATGAATAAATTATTTGAAAAAGTATTTTTGAAATAACATTCAATATTTTTCACTATTCATCCAAAAATATTATTTTCAGAAAAATCTATAAATCTACCCTTAGATAAATTTTACATTCTAAATTCATAAATTAATTTAATTTTATAAAATATAATTTCTAAAAGTGTAAAAACTATATTTTATTATTGATAAAATGACATAAAATACAATTCATTTTAGAAAATTATATTTTAAAATATACAAATAAATTACTAAAAACTAAATTCCTTAATATTAATATGATTAATTTATATAGAAAATTATAAATAATATTGAAAAATTTTATTACTATTTATATTACAATTTTTAATAACAAAGTTATAACTATCCCTTTTAAATAATTATATTGATAAAATTTTGTATCATAGAAACTCAATGTTGCGTGTAACACAATCCAAGTAAATGTTGTATGTGGAACAAGATTAAAATAGTATATATTATAAATAAAATTTTAAATTATTGTATAATTAAATAATAGACATTAATAAAAATTAATATATTCTCGAAAAATGGTTTTTATAAAATCTTGTGGTTTTACTGTTATTGAATCCTGATGATGGTGGACTACGATGACATGTTAATCCATTATAGGGGGAGCGCACAAGACTTTATATAATGGTGATGTGAGAACAATTCACATGTTAGGAATTTTATGATGACTCTTGGATTTAGTTTGATGTATTCAATGCCTTGCTGATGCTTAGGTGAATTATCATGATGCGTATAGAAAGTCGACTAGCTCTAGATTCCTGGAGAAAGTCGATAACACGACATCCATGAATCCAAGTGAATGTTGAGTTACATGATCACATGATTCTTGGTATCATGATTCATTATCCTTATGGGTAGTCGTAAATTCACCACGCACCTTGATTATACTTTCATTATAGACCCGAAGTAGGTATAGTCGGCGGCTTATGGTGGCTTGGTTAGTGCATGACATATCTGATTTGGACAGTGTTTTAGAATTCCTATTAAAAATATATTATTTTTTTTATTTAATAAACTTTTATAAATAATAAAATATGGTTAAGGATATATTTTTAGTGCCTAATAGATTATTTTACTCATACCGCACCCGGGAATTTTGGTTACATGTATGTTTCATTAGGGGTCTGGCGAAGCAAATGTGGATTTTTTTTAGACATCAGATATTTGGAGTGTGGAGGTGGTGGTGGGATAGGATAGACACTAGGGTGACCTATAGTTTATTATATATTTGTTTATCTATATTTTTAACCCTAGACAGGCTTGACACTTTTTCGAGATTATATTATTTATTTTTCATGTATGACATTTATTCATTTATTTCACTTGTTTTCTATGATGATTAATTATGTAGTTATTGTTTATTATTGATCCTATAAAATGATGTTGAGGGTATAATCTCCCCAATATCTGATGAATACCATCACTACTATTCGGTACCTCATTCATACAGGGTGGAATGCTTGAGGACTTATGGCACTCAACCTCATAATCGTTGGTTTGGGTAAGGAAAATACAAAATGTTATATGAGAATCAGGACACAATAATATTATTCATATAATATATTAGTTTGGTATAGGGTAGATAAGTGTTTATATGGTGTATAATCCAGTATAGGAACTATGTCAGTTCTTGGACAACACTCTATAATGGACCTCTGAGTTCCATAAATTGAAAACTATGTTCTTCTATTACCATTAATTAAATTCATCTTAGGTGACGTACATGGTGTTTATATGAAATTAATTGTTTTAAAGGTTTGTTGATGCATCATGACTATGAAATTATATTCAAATTCCATATATATATATATACCTATAACTATGACGCATAGTAGTTTATTAATTATATGTGTGATTTTTTTTGTGTTTTAGGGGTATTATATCTTGTTTTATATATCAATGTTACCAAGTTGTGTGATATATCATTATTGGATTTATTTATTTTAATTGAGTGTGTTGTTTATGATAGAGAATATGTATGATGAATTTGGATAACATAAAAGTATGTAAACTATAGATAGTATTATGACTATTTTAACACGGGCTAAGGGTAGAATCCAAGGAGAACCTTGTTGGATTCTGTAGACTAGTTAAGGTATGTTTCTTTTCATTATGTAATTATAATTTCATAGATTACTTCCACTAGATGTTTTATGTGAACTCTAGCAATAGTATCCTAGGATACTTATGTTCCACCAACCATGGTATATGTGATGTACTCCAACAAGATCCTATAATCGAACATGTGATTCAGGCTATAGATCTCAAACTGTGGGGACACATTCAAATAGTTCATGTCCAATTAAAATATATATAGAGGACCATTACTAACCTTGATTAGGATTTCTAGATCCATAATGCATAGGCATTTCAAGGAACTAGTGTCCCATGTAATGTAGATGATTGGTTAGATCTTGTTGATAGAATCATTGATCATGTCAAGACTCTTAATGATGGGTGCATGGTCTTGAAATTATTCATGTTCCAGGGATCTATCGGGAGAATGTGGACTTCCATGATTCATTCTAGGAGATGAGAGATTCTTACATGGGTGATCATCATAGATATGTTTCTAAAGTAGTGTTTTACTGACATGATGATGATATACTATGATCATGAGTTCATGGAATTATGATAGGGTTCCATGATTGTCTCTTTATATTCAGTAATATTTATAAACTTTCATCACTTTTATCTATTCTTAAATGGTAAATATGTGTAGAAGTCATGGATGTTAGATTTTAGTCTTCGAATAGATCTCATACATTAGGTTATATGCTCTGACATGACGACATTTACATATGTCTTATAAAAGTCACTGTCCTTTGAGAAGTGATTAGAGTATGATAGGGCGGTAGGCTTACTCCCACCCCATGGGGGGATAGTGACTGGGTTTCCCCTCACTAATATGGGAGTATATTAATATAGTAGGAACTGGAAGATCATACACGTGTAATAACACACTAGCATGAATTTGGAGAATAGTATATCTTTTTTGGCCCATTGCGATAATTTTCTCAGTGTTTCAACTTTGTAAATGCCATAAATTACTATAGTTTCTATAAATAAACTCAAATTTTATACTAGATGTGTGAAAGTAAATGGAATCGTCATCAGTATTTCTCTAGAAATTTTATTTTAGGATTAATTATAAGTAACGATTATACATATGTATATAGTCGTAGTTCTCAACTGCAAAATCATATTGTTCATACAAATTAAGAACATAGGAGAGGAGTTTATGCAAGTCGTATTTACATTATTTATCAGACTATAGTAGATTGTGGATGGAGACTTTAAAGACCCAAAATTTCCATGTATTTTTTTTTAAAAAAATCTATGGGAATTTTACGATTCCGCGAAAATTGATGGTGCATGATTCCGAAGCCCAGAGTGCCTGTAATGAATTTCTGAACATTTCTTCAGGTATGTTTAGTAAAGGTAGCAGAAAGATTGTATAAATTCTGAACCGGTGTTCAGAATTGAAATTTGAGGGAACTTTTGAACTCGCAGCGCTGGTGTTCGCATAAGAATACTTTTACCTCGACGGCAGTTGGTCGAGGGTGAAAGTTAGTTTCTGGGTTTTTCATGGAAATAATAAAACAAAATTAACACATGCTCTATTTTATTTTGGTTGTAACCAAAATCTTTGTGGAAGTTAGTGGTGGGGACTACCCGAACCTAACCTCTCATGAGAGGTTATGGTGGTGGGGACCACTCGTGATTAAACCCCCTTGAAACCTCCCTTTAATTGTGAGAAAAACATCAACTCCCTCATAAATGTAGGGAAACCTCTTAAACTCTCTCATTAATTTGGAGGAGAATCTTGATCTTCTTCCTCATTAATTATGCCAACCCTACCCCAATTTATTATCCCAAATCAACAATTAATTGATCCATTTTAATTAATTCAAATTTAATTGTGACAACGATTAAATTGGGGAAACACTTTTTATTATATTGTTTATCTCTTTTATTTTGGTGGGTTCTTCTTTTGGGAACATTAATTGGAAAATGAGACAGAGCTCTTGGTGTGAGAAAAATCTCCGACGAAGAACGCTTCGCCGATGAAAAACGTCAAGCTCGACTACGAGCTTCTTCCTCGGGACTTCTTCTGATGAGGGACATATTAATCTATGATTAATCGACGACCGTACTATCTCCTTGAGCCAACGTCATCAAGCGAACGAGGCAGGAGTTTATTCCAAAAATTTTATCACTTTTCATGTACTCCCTATTTTCTTGTGTGGGTTGGGAATAGACATTGCAGAATATTATGATTTCATGTTAATTTTTTGTTATTTTTGAACCACATTATACCACTCTAAACACAGATGGTGCAGGCCAAACAAACACGGCATGACCCCTTCATCGTTCTTCTTTGGTATATTTTTTGAAATGGAGGAAGGCGTTGAAGACGACGGAGGAAACAACGCCGCATCCTATGGCCTCGCTGCGCCGCCCCAGCCAACCCACCATCCGAGCTGAGCGAACCCGCCAGCCGAGCCGAGCCATGCCACTGTCCGAGCCGAGCCACACCACCGTCCACCAAGCCACGCTGCTGTCCGATCCGAGTTGCGCCGCCGTCCGCCGAGTCGCGCCACTTTCCAAGCCGAGTCGCCCCGCCATACGAGGCGAGCCGCCCCACCATCCCCCGAGTTGCACCGCCATCCAAGCCTTAGCACTCCTCCATCCGCCGAGGCGCGCCGCCATCCGAGCCGAGCCGTACCGCCACTGAGCCGAGCCGCACTCTCGAGCTGAGCAGCTCTGCCCTCCTGAATGAACTTCCGCCGAACCACGACATATCCCGAAAACACCTGGCTAGACCGCCTACCCTTGGCCATTCTACACCCTCACTGCCAGTCGATTCCCTCGCATCTGGTCCATGGCCTTGAGGCCGGTCCGTTCACTCATGGTAGATCCGTGCCCTCATGGCCAGTTCGCGCCCTCGTGGTCGGTCCTCTCCCTCAAGGCCGGTCCACCACCCTCATTACCCTCGCGGCTCTGGATGAGCCAGAAACAAAGGGTTGGGCTGCATCGACCCATACCAGAATGACCCAGGTTGGGTCGGGACGAGTTGGTCTGACTCGGTCGGACCAGACCCGGGCCCACTACGAGCCATTTAAGCTCTTTTGGCCATATCTTTGGAACCTGACGTCCATTTGACGAACCGTCAGCGATGATGGAAATATTGAAGCGAGACAGTCCCTTTGAGTAAACCACATTGTGTTTTGGATTGAGATAGGGAATGGTAAGGTTTGATCAAGCACGAATTTAACAGGTCCCCCAAAACTAAAAGGATAATAACTCACAAACCGGGCGTCCGATTAACGTGTCATCTGTTACCTTGAGACCCCATTGATGTGGTGGACCATTGAGATAATTTTTCTTGGGACTTTGTGACAGTTGGTGTATCACCTAGTAGTTCATAGAGAAGATCCTCCCAGTGATGAGCGAGCATAGTGCGGAGACCTAGTAGCTGGATGAGGCCTGACTACTGCAGTCCAATTCAACTCGAAGTGATTCGACTAGCCTAGTGGGGAGTGCCTTGGTGTCGCCGAAGACCCACAATTTGAAGAGCCTTGGTTCCCAACAGAACCACAGTACACGACATGGGGAGTACCTCAGCATGATACGAGGGGGATCACCTTGGTGATGCGGGAGACCCACGGTGGGGGGCACCTTGGTGACGCGGCAGACCCATGCTACTTGACAGGAGAAGTACCTTAGCAGTCCAAGGTTAGTGGGAAGCGCCTTGGTGTCACGGAAGGCCCACTGTACTCGATAGAGGAGGAGTTCTCCAGCAGCCGAGGTTTCGACAATGTGACTGGGGATGTCACTTGATACTACCCCTAGAATAAAATTCTGGTTTGAGTTGAGTCAGTTTTTCTATGTTTTCCTCATGATTGAGATAGATTAGTTGATAACATAGGTATATGTATGGGCATATAACTAAGTACGGTTATCAGTTGATTTCATTCTTTCTGGTTTATCCCTGTTGGATTTTTTTGAGACCTTGCACGTCTTGGGGTTTTTACTATGTATCATTATACGCACCCCTGCATATGCTGTGCTCACACCTTGTTGTGTTAGATGCAGACGAAAGACTACACAGACTGAGGGTAAGAGTACCAGGACTGGACAGTACGTGGAGGTGGACCATAGGGTGTGTCAGTATGTAGAGGAGATGGGTGGATGTGGTGTGATGAGGAGGCTGTTGTTACCTACCCTTTAGGTAAGATCCTTAGAGGATGACCCATCATCTGACATTCCCTTTTCTTCTTTTGCATTTTATTTTAGTTATACTTGTACTTTTACTGTTGGACTTGTACTCTGGCCCCTTTAATTTCAGCAATCTCTTTTGGTTATACAGTTTTCTTGAGTTTGTATCTTGTTGTGTTATTGGTTGTGTGTGCTTACATGTTATAAAAGCAATGCCTTCCCAGTTTTAGGTAATACACCTTTGGTGCTAGTCGCCATCCCCTGGCCTATGGAAGGCAGGCATGGGGTAGTCACATCACAAGGCCTGGGGGACGGGTGATGACATAGACCAGCCGCTATTTGTGGTATAGTTCTAATCACTTCTATATTATATAATTCCTTATCTAATACCAGTTCTTCCAATTATTTTATATCCACATATGCAGCTTCATGAATTTTCATTCAATTAAAATTATCCTATTATTTAGTATCCCTTGATATACTCTTTGTTATGATATTAGACCATATTCATTGAAAGAAAATTATTATGCAAGTAATATCCATCTATGGAAATATATACATGTTTAGGATTCTAAATGTAACTAATTCTGAGGTGATTCTCATCATGGATTGGATAAAAAGGTTCTGAGGTCACATGTATTGATATTTTTTATGGGAATCATTTGAATTTTAAAAGGGATTGAAGTTTATGATGAATGGAGGGTAGGATCTGGGAGTAGGTAGTGTTGGATCGAACTTGAGTCAACAAAATACAATCACCTTATAGATTGAAGTACTGGATCTTTCAAAAGTATCCATCGTATCCCAATAATCTTTTCTTCCTTTCATGGATATCTATCAAGATGTGTTTCTTGATAAAATCGTCAATATCCCTTCTAAGAGTGGATTTTTCCTAGAGTGAGAGATCATACAAGTTATATATCCCAATTTGATACCATCATATCATATGGCTCCAATCGATATGAAGAATCTCAAGGTAAAACTAGATGAGTTGGATAAGAAGGGTTTTATGCGACTAATTAATTCACAGTGTGGTGCACTTACTATGTTCCCCAAGAAGTTGGATGGTAGCCTTTGGATATTAATTTATTACTGAAAGATTAACTATGTGATGGTGGGGAACTGATATCCATTGACAGGGATCAAAGATCTTTTCAACTATCTTTTTGGATCCTGGTGGTTATCCAAGATTGGTCTCGATCAGGAAATCACAAGTTGTGATTTGGAGAGGAGTAAATTATGATGATGGAATTTCTGAGCTACTATTGAATGTACGAGTACCCAGTTATTTTTTTCAGGCTGATGAATTAACCAATAGTTTTCATTTCCAAAATAAAATATATTTTTCCATCCGTACATGGAGACATTCACCATAGTGTTCATCGATGATATCCTTATCTATATTATAACAACTATGAAACATCCCCAGAGCCTATAGTCTTGAATATTCATTCAGGACATGTAATCTATGTAATATTTTCAAAGCATTATTGATGGATTAGAGAGGTAAGTTTTCTAGGATATTTTGTTCTTGATATTGATATAACTACTTTCCAATGGATAGTTGAGGCATTCATGTCCATGAAACATCCCCATAACTTGTTTGATATTATATATATCATGGGTTTACCAAGATATTCTTGATGATTTATCTATGACATCTCATGATGTTAAACACCCATTTTAGTGATAAAAAATATGGTAGTGATGTTCTAATCGTCATACCAGTGTGAATAGGTCTTCCCTGAACAAAAGATTATGTTGATGATAACTCTATTAATGAAACTCCCTGAGCTCAGGATTGGTTATATATTGCACTATGATGCATTAGGCACTATTATGGGAGTGGGGATAATGTAAAGGGGATAGGTAGTAGCCTAATGGTATCAACATCTATGACCCCGTGTTTGTAACTACCATATACCTTCCATGAAGCTAGAAGCTTTGGTCCATGCTCTGAAAAGATAGAGACACTATTCGTTGGGTATGATATTTATTGTTTACATGGACCACATGATCCTTCAAAATATATTTTCATTGAGGGACCTAAACCGGAGACCAATGTACTGGGTTATATATCTATAGATTTTTGACATTGAGATATCATATTCACAAGGGAATAGTAATGTCCTTGTGGATTTTCTCAGCCACAACACATAGGTTGAGCATGATCATGGAGGGAATAGCTCAAGGGTGTAATAGTGCTTCATGATCTTATTGGATGATTAGAGGATGGATTCTTTATAAGACCATAGATATATGAATTTTGATCCATTTGCATTCACATAATTACTTGTGGACAAGGATAAGGTTTTGAATAGGTTGTACATAGATTAAACTATAATGATGAAACAAATGGTTTGTAGTGACTTAATTCTGGATGGCTAATTGATAATGATGATGCAATCTTAGTACAGGGTAGTTTAGTGATCAAGTATTCCATAAAATAAGAGTTTTTGAGGGATTAATATACCTATATATGGTTATTATATCTCTTTGTGGCCCAGATGAATAAAGATTTTATGTGGTAGTTTTGGTGGCCTATGATGAAGTGAGATATTTTTGGTTTCATGTCACAATTCCTTACCTATCGGAGGTTGGATGTTGAGTAAAATAACCTAGTGGTTTATTATAGTGACTCTTGATACCTATGTGGATTTGGAATGACATCACGATGTAATTTTTTTTGGGGTCACCTAGGACCCTAAGGATTTTTGATGCATTCTGGGTGATTTTCTATCAGTTAATAGAGTTTTCTCACTTCATGATGATTAGAGAGACTCGCCTATTAGAGGAGCTATAAATCTATATGTCAACAATATCATATACCTTCATGAATTTACCTTGGGAAATATTTTATAAAGTGACACACATTTTATGTCATCACTACAAAAAACATCGGTTTTTGCAGTTCCACCCATTAACAACACTTTTTTAGTAGCACTGATAAAGGGGGTATTTTTCAGTAATTTTTTTACTAGTAATGATAAATGTTATATTTCAATAAAATTTTTTCATTAAAAATAATATATTAACATATATATATATATATTGATATATATATATATATTATTTTTAAATATGTTTTAGAAAAGTATAAATAGGTATTTACACTTAACATCTAAGTTATTAAGTGAAAATGACATAAATAATAACATAAAATATTATTAATTAATAATTTTATAATTATTATCGAGTAATATTCATTTAATAACAATTTGAAGACACAAAAAACATAAAATTAATAAAATATCTAAAAAATGATGAAAACACAACTCGAATATCAAATGACCATAGATTTTTATTTGGGTGTCTGTTTGAGCTCTACCATATATCAAATTGAAGCATGTGATGAGATCTATGACCCTAATAATAAGGGTAATCCTATTTCACATTTTTAATCCCAAAAAAGGCCACGATGTCCTCTAAATGTGGGTTTTTTTACTCTGGATACCCAATTATTTTAACATTTGATAGAATTTGATCCTCGTTTAATGGGGTCTTTTTTCTTTTTATTAAATGTGAATGAATTTATTCCCAGGGATTACATTAATATTGGCGTTATGGATTTTAGATTTTATGATTTTTTTTAATGTACTTTTATTTATAATAAAATAAATAACTATATATATATATATTATATCAACACATAAAAAATTAATTTTATCAATAAATAATTAAAAATATTTACAAATAAATTATATTTTTCAATATATAAGACTTATCTAAATAAAAGCATATCTAAATTTTATTTAAAATACAAATATAATAGTATTTATATTTTTGTATAATGTGTTTGTTTGTGTATTTGTGTGTATCTATATTAACAAACTGATATATGCTTTCTATAAATTCTAACATATGTATATACATATTAATGTATTATATATGTAAATATATATAAGTATATATAAATATGTGTAATTACACTTACAGATACACACATATATATAATATATAAGTGTGTGTACGTATGTTGTGTATATTTATGTATTTATTTATAAACACAAACAAAATAAATATTGTATAAATGTATTTAAAACTATTCTTATAAATATATTTTAATATATGAATAAATATACAGATAAAAAATTTGACTAAATATATATAGAGTTAAATATATATAAATATATATTAATATAAGAATAAATATAGAAATATATAAATATATAATGATAAATATATATGTATATACATATTAATATATATATATATAATATATATATATATATATATTAATATAACTAAATATAAATATATTAATATAAATATATACTAATATGAGTTTAAATATTATTAAATATATATATATATATATATATATAAGTAGATATATAATTAAAGAAGAACATAATAAGTTGGGTGGGCGGCCATGGTGTAGGAGCGCAGAGGGAGAGGTCATTGGTTTAAAACCAAGTGGAGGTAGGGGTGCATCCACATGAAGGTGGGAGTGCTAGAGCTATTAAATGGGGAGTGGTGGGGTGTGCGGATGGGGCTAGGGTGTATATACGCTATTGAATGGGGTGGTCGTCCTCTATTAAAAACCCTCCAATTTCTAGATTTTTCTTATTTATTTTTTTAAATTTTCATAGTTCTTTTTTTAGCGTGGATAAAAGGGAACCCCTTTTAATATTCCCTCGATTATCCGTGATTTTCTAGCACTGATGAAACCCTGTTTTGTGGTTATGCATGCTTTTGGAAGGCCTTGTAGGAATCCATGAGGACTCATATAAGATTGAGAATTTTTTACGATCCGTTGACTAATGGAATGTCGGAATGGACTCTACACATATTGAAGGATATGCATAGAGAGTGTGTTCTAGGCTTTAGGGGATCAAGTGATGATAACCTATTATACATTGAATTTTCAAAAAATAACAGTTACAAGGATTTGATATAGATGCACCTTATTTGGATCTTTATATAAGGGTATGCCATTCAATGCTTTATTGGAATATGGTGGGTGATGTTGTAGTTTTTGACCCTATAATGGTTCATGAGACCTCACATATAGTGCAATGGATATATAAAATGTCGATCACTTCTCAAATAATACATATATCATACAATGACTTCTGAAGGAGACACCTGGATTTAGATATCTAAGATCATGTTTTCTAAAGGGTAACTCCTCAGTTTGGGAACAAATATTTGGGGAATTAGGGTTAGCTAGCACCTCATTCTATTAGACCCTATGAGATCACTGGTCTTTTATGTGTAGTGGCATATTATCTGGACCTTCGTTATCACTAAAAAGGAATGCATGAAATGTTACATGTGTCTCTTATTTGAAGGTATATACCCTACTGTAAATTTTTTATTGATTTCAGGGAAATTAAGATGGATATCGATACACATTATGATGATATTTTAGGGCGGATCATAAACTATTGAGAGAAGGTGTTCCGAACAAATATTGTACCACTAGTCTAGATTCGGTGGTAGAATGGACAGATCCGGGAGGAGATGTGGGAACATGAGTTTGATATTCGTGTTTCGTGTCCTAATTTTTTCATGAATGACTCATAGAGATACTTTTTGAGGATAAGAATTCAATAGAGTTTGTGAACTGTAATATCTAAAATTTTAAAGACAATAAATACCCTCATTGATAATAATAATTATTTTTATGTGAAAATATATTTTATCAATGAAATAATTTAATAGATTTGTTTAATGAGATTTCATATGTGTAAAATCACAGTTATCACATTGGAATATTCTATGTAACATATTAATAGTTATGATCAGTGATAGAAAAAGTCTCTGAGGCTCGTAGAACCTTGGTGTAGAAGGAATAAAAATATTAAAAATATAATTTATTCAAAAATTATTCTTTTCAAAAATAATTTAAAATATACCAAATCATGTGTGATATAAAATATCTAAGACCAATGTTGGGTTCAAAATGAAAGTTATACCCTATGAATAATATAATTTTTTTTCAAATTGGTAGGGTGGTTATATTGCTCGAATGTATAACTTTTCTAGTATTTTTTTATATTTTCATAAAAATAAATAAATATCTTCCAAATGGTACATCATATGATAAATATAAGACCACTGTTGTGTCTGAGATATGAAGCTTACCCTAGTTGCATCAAAACATTTATTCACATCAGGTGTTTGGTAACACCACTCATTGATATGACTTTAGAAAAATTCTTTATATTATTATATTAATTTAAATAATTGAAAATGTATTTCTTTAATTGGTTATATTCTTCCACCCATGTGAACCACCCTTTTCAAAATATGGCCGAATGAAAATCTTCTGTACAAAAACTATTTTGACCCATTTCATTTTCAATTCCTTAATGATGAGAAAATAATTACTCTATAAAGAAATTTAAGTTGAATAGAGGAGTAAAATGGGTGTTTCAATTTTAGGTGTCAAATTATATGATTTTAGGTTCCATATAGTCACTACTGGAAATCATGATTTTCCCAGCACTTCTATACCAATGGTTATTTTGAACCGCTGGTATAAGTGTTATTTACCAATGGTTTATGCAAACCGCTGGTAACAATTGGTAAAAATTGAGTTTTCACAACGGTTTGATGAAACCGTTGGGAAAGATGGGTAAAAATTGAGTTTTCCCAATGGATTGATGAATCCTTTGGGAAAGGTGGAGTTTTCCCAATGGTTTTTAACAACCGTTTGGAAAATGTTCCCCCAAATTTGACAAATCAGGTGACCTCCAACCCCGATTCCAGAATCAGACCCCGATTCCAGAATCCACAACTCCAGAAGAATTTCCCGACTCTTAGAATCCCTTGAGAAGCCCTAGCACAGGCACACCTCTTCCATCCGATCAGCTTCCTGGTTAGACTCCTTCCACCTCTTCTCAAGGATATACTTCCACCTCTTCTCAATGATATCCTTCTATTCTCAAGGATATCATTATTCCCTATTTATAGGGATTTTGAAAAATATTGTGATTCACTACTGCACGAATTGTGTACTCAAATCACTACATCGGTGTATACATTGTCCAATTAATGTTTTCATTACACATATACATTTATAAGGTCTTGATGTCTCTTTCTTGTGTTCTAATTTTAAATATTCATTGTTTTTTTAATCTCAATGCTTCAAGTATTACAACTTCATGTACATGAAGTCATAAGAAATTGTTTGTAATATTCATTCACAGTATTTCATGAAAAACACTCCTTTATTCATAGTATTTCATGAACTCATAAGAAATTTTATCTAATTAATTCCATATTTGTTTTCATTGCAGGATCTGGAACCCATTGAAGAGAGGCAGTGAAAAAAGATGACAGAAAATAATCGTCGCATGATAGAGATGGACATTCTTCCACTCATCCCTATTGTGAGTATTTTATTTCAAATATATATATTTCAATAAATTATAATATCATATGTTTACTTCTGTGTTAATTTTTTTTCCGGATCCACCCCCTAGACAAGAGATATCCAATGAGGAGCCTGATATTGCTCCCAGTACAGAGGCTGGTGGTAGGAGGAGGGGTGGTTTCAGAGTTAGACGATCATCTAGTGGTCCCGATGCTGAGGCTGGGGGTATGAGGGCTCGTGGAGCGAGATTTAGATGATCCACTGGTCATACCTGATTGGACTATGCCCCTACCACAGATGTATCTTCTACGCCCCATTTTGATCTTGGTGTGTCTTTAGGGACACATGAGATATTTAGGCCTCTGATGTTTACACTACCAGTTGGCCAGATGTCTGTACCATCATCTTTTTCTTCTGTTTCATTATCTCTGGGCTATTTTATTCCACTTTCTTTGACTCCTTCTTTGACATAGTATGTGGCTGAGGAGCGTAAACTGAGGGACACTCTACCTGTATGGGATATTCGTTCAGCTTCTGCACATCCAGTGATTCCCATTGATTCGACTACCACACTTATATTTATATAACTCTAACAAATTTTTATACCAAAATTTATTTTTATTATAACCTGTAATAATATTTTTTTCATTAATAATAGATTCATCTACTGATAGGAGGCATGGGAGGGGGGAGTACTCACTTGCGTGCATTATGGACCTACCAGACATAGTTGATGGTTGAATACAATGATGATGGACAGATTATTGATAAATCTGGAGAGGAATGTCGGGGTTTTTTGGCGACTCTATCCAAATACTCTGACATCATTCCGGTAAGCCCTCTCTCTTGGAGAAATATGCCACACGATGTCAAGGATAATTCATGGGCACAAATATGGGTAAAAATCTATTGGATTTAATGTAGTATTTTTTTTTGTATTTATATGAATTAATCTATTGGGTGTCAGCTTTGGTTTAACTTCCATGATGGCGAAGGTGCATGACCAGCACATTTAAAGGAGCTAGGAGAGATTTGGAGAGCTTATAAACATGAGTTGTACGTTGGCTGGTGTGAAAGAGTGGGCACAAAGTTGGAGACATTACCTATCGTGGATAACTGCCCGATAGAGTAATAACACCAAATGATTACCCATTACACGACTACCAAATTAAAGGTATTAATCCCATTTGAGGTATTTTAATGACATTTTTCATTTTTTGTATTAATATTATCTTATTTATTATTAAATTTTTTTTAGGAATTTTCTGAAAAAAAAATTGATTCAAAGAAATACCTCTACACTTTGGGGCGCACAACTATGTCAGATCATGGAGGCAGCTGGTACGATATAGTTGTATATAATTTTTCTTTAGGACTTACCCTTTTTATTATTTCATACTTAAATTATGTGATTTATTGAATATTGAATATATTATTATAATTGAACTTTATATTGTTTCAATGTCATTATAGAAGCACAAATTGAATATTGAAGGATGTTTCCCTCAAGAAAAATTGTTTTTCCCGAGTAGAAGGAAAAAAGATGGAACTGCGGTTAATGAAATGACACAAGAAAGATTGTATGTTTTAATTTGTTTAATTTAAAGTTTAATATCTATTTTGAAATTTAATAATCTATTAATATTATTAATAGGCTGCTTTAGAGTCCCTTGATTCCCTGGGGCCTGACAATTTTGGGCCACATGATCATTTATATCAGGTTTTGGGAGATGAGAACTCTGGTCGAGTATGCTGCCGACCTGGTAAGAATATAGTCCTGATGAGTTATTGGTCCTCTCCAGGTATCTATTCTAGTACCACTATGTTGGAACAGGTCAAGGATCATGCAAGATAGTCTGATAAAAGGGTCACAGAGTAGGTTAAAACGAGGGAGAAAGAATTTATGAAACTGATCATAGCTTTATCTTCATCACTTCCACCAGAGGCCAACGCGGCTTTTCAGACATATATGTCGTCGATGGGTGTATTATCAAATGAACCAGGTGGTAGTTCTAGTGTTGGTTGATATGATGATGTTCCTGGTGATGATGAGGATGATGAAGAAGACGAGGGTGAGGATGAGGATGAGGACGAGGGATAGGATGGGGTCAGGGGCGAGGATGGGACTGAGGACGAGGATGGGGCTGAGGGTGAGGATGAGGACGATGATAAGGACAAAGATGAGGACATAGATGGCAGCGAGGATGAGGCTGATGATGATAGTGGTGATGTTGATGGTGATCAAGGGTAGATTGATCCATTACATTTTTGAATTCTGTATAACTCTTTATTTTTGAACCTGATTTTTCACTCTGGGATGGATATTTTTGAATACAGTATAACTCTTTATTTTTGAACAAATATGGATGCCTATATAATTTGATAATGCTTTAAATTGAATTTATTTTATTTCTTAATTATGTTTAATTATTTTTAATTGCATATCTTGATTATGTTTTCTTTAATATAATTGTTTCATTTGATAAATAAAGTCATGTTTTTATAATAAAACTCCACCAACGAAGGTGCGCTGTCTGTGAAAACTCACAGTGATAGTTTAGGATGTGATAATGTTACTCTCAATTAGTAGTTCCAACTACTTAGTACAACTTTTAAAAACAAAGAATATAAAATATACATATTTATCATACCATAATACTGAATCAAGAGTTTGTTTTTTATAACATAAGATCAGTTTATATAATGTGAAGGACAACTACATAGGATTTATTTGGAATCTTGGCCGAAAAATGCTACCCCGCGGATGTCGCTAGACTGGGCCAACATGATGCGGTCACGCCATGGTAATGCCGTGATTTTCCCCTGCTCCTGGACGACACCCTGGGGTGGTTCGCAGTCCTGTCAGAATTCGATGTATGATACCTAGATAGAGTTTTAGATACATTACCCACCCACCTTCCTGGACCCCAGACAGCCCCCACCACCCTCCTCCTTAGACTTCGGACATCCCCCCTAGACTCCCCCCACCTGCCTCAATCTGAGGCACGGTGTGGTTGGTACCACTAAAAGTGTCTTTCTTTTGTTTAAAATGGATACTATTTTAAGTAAAAACAACTGGCATATAGAAAATTGAACAAACACATTCGGATTGTGTTGATACATTAGGATAACGATCCATGGGTAATTTTTGACATATACGTGTCAACCCCACCTCAATATGAGGTGTGATGTTGTATGCACAACTCAAAGTGTCTCACTTTTATTTGAAATGGATAATATTTTAAGTGAAAACAACAACTGAAATACTTAAAACCGACCAAACACATTCAGATTCTCTTGAAACTTTTGGAAAATGATCTATGAGTATTTTTTTATGTGTACGAGTCAACCCTGCCTTAATCTGGGGTGTGGTGTGGCCAGCACCACTAAAAGTGTCTCACTTTTTTTTGAAATGGAAAACATTTTATGTGAAAACAACATCTGGCATATGAAAAACAAACCAAATGCATTCGGATTGTGTAGATAATTTAGTAAAATGATTTAATTATTATTTTTGAGGTGTAAGAGGAGATGGAACATCATTTGGACACACAATTTTCATGGAACGGATGAATATGTGTGCTTTTAGGTGTTTGGCGCGCTTGAAAAGTGTTCATGGGGTGGTTGATACTGGCCGAACGACCTCAGAATTCCATGAAATCAGATGAAAACAAAGGGTGGGTGATTTGTAAAATTTTTGGCCAGACAACATGTCAATCAAAGGTTTCTTGTGACCGCGGTGACCGAAAACGGACTTCACGTGTTGTAAATGGCCAAAACATTCATTTAATGGTCAAATGCATTCCGAACGACATCAGAGTGACTTGAAATCACACGAAAACACCATAATTATTATTCGTGAGGTGTATGAGGAGACGACACGTCATTCAAACGTGCGGTTTGTGTAGAATGGCTGAATATGTGTCTTTTAGGTGTTTGGAACGCCTGAAAAACATGTGTGAGGTGGTCGATACTGGCCGAATGACCTCAGAATGACATGAAATTGGACAACAACAAAGGGTGGGTGAATTGTGAAATGGTTGTCCAGACGACACATCAATCAGAGGTGTCATGTGACCGCGGGGGCTGAAAACACACTCCGCATGTTGTAAATGGCCAAAACATGCGTTTAACGGTCAAATGCATGCCGAACAACATCAGAATGGATTGAAATCACACAAAAACACCGTAATTATTATTCGTGAGGTTTATGATGAGACGACACATCATTAGGACGCACGGTTTGCGCGACACGACTGAATATGTGTCTTTTAGGTGTTTAACACGCTTGAAAAACAAGCATGGGGTGGTCAATATCGGCCGAACGACCTCAGAATTCCATGAAATCAGACGAAAAAAGGGTGGGTGAATTGTGAAATGGTCGGCCAGATGACACGTCAATCATTGGTGTCGGGTGACCGCGGTGGCCAAAAACGCACTCCTCATGTCGTAAATGGCCAAAACATGTGTTTAACTATCAAATGCATGCCGAACGAGATCAGAATGACTTGGAATAACATGAAAACACCCTAATTATTATTCGTGAGATGTTCAAGAAGACAACACGTAGTTCGGATACGCGGTTTGCGCGGCACGAATGAATATGTTTTTTCATGTGTTTTCACGCTTGAAAAACATGTGTGGAGTGGACGATATCGGCCGAACGACCTCAGAATGCCATGAAATCAGACAAACAGAAAGGGTGGGTGAATTGTGAAATGGTCGGCTAGATGACACGTCAATCGGAGATATCGTGTGATCGTGCTGGCCGAAAACGCACTTCACGTGTCATAAATGGCCAAAACATGGGTTTTACGGTCAAATGCATGCCGAACGACATCATAATGACTTAAAATCACAGGAAAACACCCTAATAATTATTTTTCATGTGTATGAGGAGACGAGACATCATTTGGACATCCGGTTTGTGCGACACGACTGAATATGTGTTTTTTAGGTGTTTGGCGTGCTTGAATAGCATGCGTGGGGTGGTCAATACCGGCCGAACGACCTCGAATTCCATGAAATTAGATGAATACAAAGTTTGGATGATTTGTAAAATTGTTGGATAGACGACACATCAATCGGAGCTGTCGTGTGACCACGCTGGCCGAAAACGCACTCGGCATGTTGTAAATGGCCAAAACATAGGGTTTACGGTCAAATGCATGCTGAAGGACATCAGAATGACATGAAATCACACAAAAACACCCTAGTTATTATTCGTGAGGTGTACGAGGAGACGTTATGCCATTCAGACGTGCGGTGTGCGCAACACAGCTGAATATGTGTTTTTTAGGTGTTATGAGTGCTTGAAAAGCATGTGTGGGATGGTCAAAACCGACCGAACTACCTCATAATGTCATGAAATCAGACGACAACAAAGGGTGGGTGATTTGTGAAATTTGCAGCTAGACGAAATGTCAATCAGAGGTGTTGTGTGACCGCGCTGGCCGAAAACACACTCGGCATGTTGTAAAAGGACAAAACATGGGTTTTACGGTCAAATGCATGCTGAACGACATCAAAATGACTTGAAATCTCTAGAAACCACCCTAGTTATTATTTTTGAGGTGTATGAGGAGACGAAACATCATTCGGACACGCGGTTTTCACGACACAGCTGAATATGTGTTTTTTATGTGTTCGGCACACTTGAAAAGCATGTGTGGGGTGGCTGAAACCGGCCGAACGACCTCAGAATGACATGAAATATGACGGAAACAAAGGGTGGGTGTTTTTTGAATTTTTCAGCCAGATGGCATGTAATTCGGTGGTGTTGTGTGACAGCGTTGGCTGAAAATGCACTCAGCCTGTCGTAAATGGCCAAAACATGGGTTTTACGGTCAAATGCATGCCTAATGACATCAGAATGACTTGAAATCACACGAAAACACTCTAATTATTTTTTGTGAGGTGTAAGAGGAGACAAAACGTCATTCAGACACATGGTTTTCACGACACGACTGAATATGTGTGTTTTAGGTGTTAGGTGCGCTTGAAAAGCGTGCGTGGGTGGTCGATACCAGCCGAACGCCCTCAGAATTGCATCAAATCGGACGACAAAAAAGGGTGGGTGATTTCAGAAATTTTCAACCTGAAAGAATGTCAATCAGAGGTGTGGTATGACCACGCTGGCCGAAAACGCATTCGGCATGTCGTAAATGGCCAAAACATGGGTTTTATGATCAAATTCATGTCGAACGACATTAGAATGACTTAAATTCATACAAAAACACAAAAATTATTATTTTTGAGGTGTATGAGGAGATGAAATGTCATTCAGATGCGCGGTTTACGTGGCACGGCTCAATATGTGTTTTTTAGGTGTTAGGTGTGCTTGAAAAGTGTGTGTGGGGTGGTCGATACCGGCCGAACGACCTCAGAATGCCACGAAATCGGACGAAAACAAAGGGTGGGTGAATTGTGTAATGTTCGGCTAGACGGCACGACTATCGAAGGTGGCGTGTGACCGTGCTGGGAAAAAAAGCACTTCACCTGTCGTAAATGGCCAAAACATGGGTTTTAAGTTAAAATTCATGCCAAACAACATCAGAATGACTTGAAATCACACGAAAACACTCTAATTTTTATTCTTGAGGTGTATGTGGAGACGACACATCATTCGGATACGCGGTTTGCACGACACGACTGAATATGTGTTTTTAGGTGTTTGGCGACCTTGAAAAGCGTGTGTGGGGTGGTCAAAACCAGCCGAACGACCTCGGAATGCAATGAAATAAGACGACAACAAAGGGTGGGTGATTTGTGAAAATATCGGCCAGACGACATGTCAATCGGAGGTGTCGTGTGACAGCGCTGGCTGAAAATGCAGTTGGGGTGTCGTGAATGGCCAAAACATGGGTTTTACATTCAAATTCATGCCGAACGACATCGAAATGACTTGAAATCAAACAAAAGAACCCTAATTATTATTCGTGAGTTGTATGAAGAGACAACATGTCATTCAGATGTGCACTTTGTACAACACGACTAAATAGGTGTTTTTTAGGTTTTCGGCGCATTTGAAAAGAATGTGTGGGGTGGTCGATACCAACCGAACGACCTCAGAATGCCATGAAATAGGAGGAAAATATAGGGTGGGTGAATTGTGAAATGGTCATCCAGACGACACGTCAATCAAAGGTGTCGTATGACCGCAGTGGCCAAAAATGCACTATGCATGTCGTAAATGGACAAAACATGCATTTAACGGTCAAATTCATGTTGAACGTCATCAGAATAACTTTAAATCATAACCATAGATATTATTCCAGAGGTGTACGTGAAGACTCCACGTCATTCGGACGTGCGGTTTGCGCGGCACAATCGAATATGTGTTTTTTAGGTGTTAAGCGCGCTTGAAATGCGTGCATGAGGTGGTCGATACCGGCCGAACGACCTCGGAATGCCATGAAATCAGACTACAACAATGGGTGGGTGATTTGTGAAATTTTCGGCTAGACAGCATGTCAATCGGATGTGTCGTGTGACCGCACAGGCTGAAAACGCACTCGATGTGTTGTAAATGGAAAAAACATGAGTTTTACGGTCAAATACATGCCGAAAGACATCATAATGGCTTAAAATCACACGAAAACACCCTAAATATTATTATTTGAGGTTTATGAGGAGATGGAATGTCATTCAGATGCGTGGTTTGTGTGGCACGTCTAAATATGTGTTTTTAGGTGTTAGACGTGCTTGAAAAGCGTGCGTGGGGTCGTCGATACCAGACTAACGACCTCAGAATGCCATAAAATCAGAAGACAATAAAGGGTGGGTGAATTGTAAAATGTTCGACTAGACGACATGTCAATCAGAGGTGTCGTGTGACCGCGGTGGCCGAAAATGCACTCCGCATGTCGTAAATGGCCAAAACATGCGTTTAATGGTCAAATGCATGACGAATGAAAACAGAATGACTTAAAATCACATGAAACCACCCTAATTATTATTCTTGATGTGTACGAGGAGAAGAAACGTCATTTGAATGCATAGCCTGCACGACATGGCTGAATATGTGTTTTTTAGGTGTTTACACGCTTGAAAAACGTGCGTGGGGTGGTTGATACCAGCCGAACGACCTCGAAATGCAATGAAAGCAGACAATAACAAAGGGTTGATGAATTGTGAAATGGTCGGCCATAATGCATGTCAATTAGAGGTGTGGTGTCACCGCGCTGGCCAAAAACAAACTCTGTGTGTCGTAAATGGCCAAAACATGGGTTTTACGGTCAAATGCATGCCGAACGATATAGGAATGAATTGAAATCACAAAAAACACCATAATTATTATTCTTGTGGTGTAAGAGGAGATGACACATCATTCGGATGTGCGTTTTGCACAGCACTACTGAATATGTGTTTTTAGGTGTTCGATGTGCTTGAAAAATGTGCGTGGGGTTGTCGAAACCGGCCGAACGGCCTCAAAATGTCATGAAGTCAGATGAAAACAAAGGGTGGGTGGTTTTTGAATTTTTTGGCTATACCGAACGTCAATCGGACATGTCGTGTGACCGCACTGGACAAAAACGCACTCGGCATGTTTTAAATGGAAAAACACGGGTTTTACGGTCAAATGCACGCCGAATAACATCGAAATGACTTGAAATCATATTAAAACACACTAATTATTATTTTTTTGGTGCACACAGAGACAAAATGTCATTCAGACATGCGGTTTGCACGGAACAACTGAATATGTGTTTTTTAGGTGTGAGGCGCACTTGAAAAGCGTGCGTGGGGTGGTCAATACTGGCCGAACGATCTCGGAATGCCATGAAATCAGACGACAACAAAGGGTGGGTGAATTGTGAAATGGTCAGCTAGAAGGCATGTAAATTGGAGGTGTTGTGTGACCGCGGTGGCCGAAAATGCACTCCCCGTGTCATAATGGCCAAAACATGCATTTAACGATCAAATGCATTCCGAACAACATCAGAATGACTTGAAATCACACAAAAACACCCTAATTTTTATTCGTGAGGTGTAAGAGAAGATGAAATGTAGTTCGGATGCGCGGTTTGCACGACACAACTGAATATATATTTTTTAGGTGTTTGTACGCTTGAAAACCGTGTGTTGGGTAGTTGATACCGGCCTAATGACCTCGGAATTCCATAAAATTAGATGACAACAAAGGGTGGGTGAATTGTAAAATGGTTAACTAGACGACATGCCAATCGGAGGTGTCGTGTGACTGCGCTGGCTGAAAACGCATTCCGCGTGTCGTAAATGGCCAAATCATGGGTTTTACGATCAAATGTATGCCAAACATCATCGAAATAACTTTAAATCACATGAAAACACACTAATAATTATTCTTGAGGTGTACGAGGAGACGACACGTCATTCAGAAGTGCAGTTTGCATGGAATGACTAAATATGTGTTTGTTTGGTGTTCAGCGCGCTTGAAAAGCATGCGTGGGGTGGTCGAAACCAGCCGAACGTCCTCGGAATTCCATGAAATCAAACGACAACAAAGGGTGGGTGAATTGTGAAATTTTCGGCTAGATGGCACGTCAATCGGAGGTGTCGTGTAACCACGTTGGCCAAAAACCCACTTCACGTGTCGTAAATGGCCGAAACATGGGATTTGTAGTCAAATGCATGCCGAACAACATCAGAATGACTTGAAATCACATGAAAATATCCTAGTTATTATTCGTGAGGGGTACGAGGAGACGACATGTCATTCAGATGCACAGTTTGTGTGACACGGCTGAATATGTGTTTTTTAGGTGTTAGGCGCACATGTAAAGCGTGCATGGGGTGGTCGAAACCGTCCGAACGACCTCAGAATGCCATGAAATTGGATGATAGAAAATGGTGGGTGATTTGTGAAATTTTTGGCCAGACTGCACATCAATTGGATCTTTCGTGTGACCGTGCTGGCCGAAAACGCACTCGATGTGTCGTAAATGGCCAAAACATGGGTTTTATGGTCAAATGCATGCCGAACGACATCAGAATTACTTGCAATCACACAAAATAGCCTAGTTATTATTCACATGGTGTACGAGGAGACATCACGTCATTCAGACAAGCAGTTTGTGCAGCACAGCTTAATAAGTGTTTTTAGGTGTTAGGCGCGCTTGAAAAGCGTGCTTAGGGTGGTCGAAATCGGCCAAATGACCTTATAATGCCATTAAATCGGACGACAACAAATAGTGGGTGATTTTTAAAATTGTCATCCAGATGGCATGTCAATCAGAGGTGTCGTGTGACCGCGTAGGACGAAAATGCTCTCGGCGTGTCTTAAATGGCCAAAACATGGGTTTTATGTTGAAATGCATGCCGAACGACATCATAATGACTTTAAATCACATGAAAACACCCTTGTTATTATTCATGAGGTGTACGGGGAGACGACACGTCATTCCAACACGCGGTTTGCACAGCACAACTGAATATGTTTTTTAGGTGTTCGCCACACTTGAAAAGCATGCGTGGGGTGGTCGAAACCGGCCGAACAACCTTGGAATTACATGAAATCCAATTCCAACAAAGGGTGGGTGAATTGTGAAATTTTAGGCCCGACGACACGTCAATCAAAGGTGGCAAGGGACTGCACGGGCCAAAAACGCACTCGGCGTGTCGTAAATGGCCAAAACATGTGGTTGACGGTCAAATTCATTCCAAACAACATCAGAATGACTTGAAATCACAGGAAAATACTCTAGTTATTATTCTTATGGTGTACAAGGAGATGAAACGCCATTCAGATGAGTGGTTTGCGTGGCACGGCTGAATATGTGTTTTTTAGGTGTTTGCACGCTTGAAAAACGTGTGTGGGGTGGCCGATACCTGCCGAATGACCTCGTAATGCCATGAAATCGGACAACAACAAAGGGTGGGTCAATTTTGAAATGGTCGGCCTGATGGCATGTCAATCGGAGGTGTCGTGTGACCGCACTGGACGAAAATGCACTCTGCGCGTCGTAAATGGCCAAAACATGGGTTTTACGGTCAAATGAATGCCGAACGACATCAGAATGACTTGAAATCACACATAAACACCCTAGTTACTATTCATGAGGTGTACGAGGAGACGACACGTCATTCGGATGTACGTTTTGTGCAACATGGATGAATATGTGTTTTTTAGGTGTTAGGCGCGCTCGAAAAGCGTGCGTGGGGAGGTCGAAACAGGCCGAACGACCTCGTAATTCCATGAAATCGGACGACAAAAAAGGGTGTGTTATTTGTGAAATTTTAGGCTAGACGACACATCAATCGGAGGTGTTGTGTGACCACGCTGGCTAAAAAAACAATCGACGTGTCGTAAATGGCCAAAACATGGGTTTTACGGTCAAATGTATGCCAAATGACATCAGAATGACTTGAAATCACACGAAAACACCCTAGTTATTATTCATGTGGTGTATGAGGAGACGTCATGTCATTCGGACACGCGATTTGTGTGACCCGACTGAATATGTGTTTTTTAGGTGTTCGGAGTGCTTGAAAAGCATGCATGGGGTGGTCGAAAGTGGCCAACATGCCTCAAAATGCCATGAAATCGGACGAAAACAGAGGTTTGCTGAATTGTGAAATTTTCATTTAGAAGACATGTTAATCGGAGGTGTTGTGTGACTGAGCTGGTTGAAAACACACTCCGCGTGTCGTAAATTGCCAAAACATGGGTTTTACAGTCAAATGCATGCTGAACGACATCAAAATGACTTGAAATTACATGAAAACAACCTAATTATTATTTTTCAGGTGTATGAGGATACAAAAAATCATTAGGATGTGCGGTTTATGTGGAATGGCTGAATATGTGTTTTGTAGGTGTTAGGCGCGCTTGAAAAATATGCGTGGGGTGGTCAAAACCGGCAAAACGACATCAGAATTCCATGAAATCATACGAAAACAAAGGGTGGGTGAATTGTGATATTGTTGGTCAGACGATCCATGGATCATTTGTGATGGGTAAGAGTCAAACCCACCTCAATCTGAGGCACGATGTGACTGGTATCACTCAAAGTGTCTCACTTTTGTTTGAAACATACAACATTTTAAGTTAAAACAACAACTGACATAAGGAAAATCATCACAAAGCTACACATAAACTCTTGAAATTAAGGGATAAAAAATTAAATATGGTTTATTGGTCATACGTTATTAGAAGAAAATATTCACAAGGCATAGATTGAAACACAATGGGTCATAGTATATATAGAAAAACATGAATTATATTAGGAATGAGTCTCGACATCCCATCATGAACATGAACCAACACTCATGTTCTAATTCCCAATCACGGGTTGTTTATTCTATAAAATTACGTACAACAAATAAATATCATATAGTGATTTCATATAAAACCTATGAACACTCAAGCATACCAAATAACAAATTGGTCAATAAGGATACACATAGATTCTTGTAAAATATGTTTCCAAGACTCATAAAAATACCCCAATGGTGAGGAATACATATGGTGACACCATAACCCCATGGATCACCTCAATACCTTCCTCAAACAGTGACTTCTAGGACCAAACCAAAGTCCATTTGGGAACCCAATACTAATGACTTAATTGAATATTCATACCCACTACCCAAGATGGGGATTCATCTCACATCACACCCAGGAGAGAAAATTAAAATTAGGCACATACCCCCTTATTCTAATTGAAAAATCTATGAAAAACATGTAGGCTATTCCAGTAACCCATCTCATATGTCTATATTGGCCAATGTTCCCACTAACACGTGAGGAACCATTTATACATGGATATATAATCATTACAAGAATATAAACATCCCATGTGCTTCCTATAACTCATCCTAGGTCTAAGCACATGAGCACTACGATTTTATATCTTATGGGTATGATGATCCTTTCCACACTACCCATGTTTTTCTATTGGTTTTAAGATACTCAACCTAAGAACATGACTAAACATCCCATGTGCTTCCTATAACATTTAGGTTTTTTCTCTTGTGTGTATTGGTGTTATGATTTGAGTGAGGAATGAATTCTAAATTTTGAATACTCTTATGTGTGTTGGTGTTGTGGTTTGAGTGAGGAATAAATTCTAAATTTGGAATAATCTTATGGGTGTTATTTCATTTCCTATTACATGTAGGCATTTTATCTTATGGGTGCTATTGCATTTGGATTTCTATATTTCTAAATTCTCGAATAAATTCTAAATTTTGAATATTTCGGATGGGGATTCTGTATTGGTGTTGTTGTAGGTGTGGAGAGGGGTTTCTTTGTTTTTGCAGGTCTGGAGAGGGGAGAGGGGCCTACTGCTATGAAGCTTTGGGGGATACTGCTGTGGAACTGTGCAATTGTATACCAATGGTTCTGCAATCGTTGGTATAGATAATATTACATAAGTCTATACCAACAGTTCTGTAACCGTTGGTATAGATACTATTATATAAGCTATACCAATGGTTTTTTATAACCGTTGGTATAGGTTTAAACCAATGTTTATAACCAAACCATTGGTATAGCCTTATGGCTTGGTATATGACTTCTATACCAACAGTTATAAACCGTTGGTAGAGGTTTCACACACATATACCAACGGTTTTACAATCTTTTGGTATATGTTATACTTTTACAAACATATACCAATGATTTTTACAAACCTTTGGTATACCTCCTATTTGGCACCTATAACAACGATTTTCACAGAACTGTTAGTATAGTCTTGTTATCATGCCTTACTCTCCCATAGTTGAGGGAACCATTGGTATACTATATACCAACGGTTTCTAGGAATTTACCAACAGTTTTGAACCATTGGTAAAGGGTAATATTCCAGTAGTGAGTTTAGGAATTTTTCTTTATGGTTGGTTTGATTCATTTGAGTCTGGATGACCCAAAAACTCTCCTACACACTATTGGAACACCCCAAAAAATCTAGAACAACTTCATTTTCTGGTTTGGGGTGCGATGATGGGTTCACCATCCTCTCGGTTGGGTGATATTCACTTGTTAGTCTCTTTTTATTTTTAGGTTATTATCTCCATAATTCAAAAAATTATAGAAAAATGGTAGAATATAAATAAAAATATTTAAACAAAAATTATATAGGAATAATAAAAATGAAATTATCAAAAAATAATTATTCTATTATGACATGAAAATAACATTTAATGATAAAAAAAATTTATTAAAATTTCACATGATAATTATTTTGGATTTTCAAAGACAGTTATTAATCAAATTATAAAAATATTATTGTGTAACATTATTAAATGATAATTATTAGACTATGAAAAGATAATTTATTGAATAAATATTATCAATAGATAATCATATTGATTTATTAATGGATTTTTTTTGGGATTTTCCATATGATTTTTACATTGAAATATCAAAATATTATAATTAAAATTAAAAAATTTTAATTAGTTGATTATCAATTGTTAATTATTAAAATTATTAAAAAAAATTACAGGATTATAAAAGGGTATTTATTAAAATTATTAATTAATAATTGTGATATTATCAATAGATAAATATTAAAATTATCAGTGGCCATTTTCTTCATTATAAAAGGATAATTTAGAGAATAAAAGTTATCAAAGAATAATCACATGGAATTAACCAGGGAAAATTCATAGAATTACTAAAATATATATAATATTAATTATCAAAGGATACTTATTAATATTACCAAACAATAATTTTGAGTATAAAATGATAATTATAGAGATCAACAAATGATAATTACAAAAAATATTGTTTATAATAAATTATCAACAAATAATTATAAAGGATAATTTATAATATATTATCAAAAGTTAATTATATAGTATAATTCTTGAGAAATTAATAAAAGATAATTATAAAGGGTAATTTATAATAAATTATCAAAATATAATTATAAACGAATATCTTATTAGAAATTATAAAAATAAAATTATTCTTAAGGATAAAATTCTATGTACATTCATTGGACTAGAATGATAATTCATAAATTTTACTGGGGAGAGAATGTATAATCACATGTTACATTTTATTTATATTTGAAATAAAATGTCTGGTCTAGGTTATTGAAAAATTTGAAAAAACACAATCATTTATGTGTCAATTTTTAAGATAATAAGTTCCTAAAGAGGTTTTCTTGATTATTGAGGTTTCCACTTGAGCTATTTAACTACATATGGTGGTTTATCATTGACGTTGACATCAAAGATAGTTTAAGTAGGAAGTTCCTTACCATTTTGGGATTTTTTACACTTGTTTCCTTTATATGATTTACAAGTAGACATATTTAATGGCAATGATTGATTATGATTACATGTGTTTGTGTGTGTAGACTGGAGAACCTTATATGACACATGTTTCCATGAGTACTTTGTATATTATTACTCACATTCAATCTTGATCACATGTGTTGTACTTATACATTATGTTTTATCATATCCTTTGATTTATCATTTATTCCACCATGTTATGTGTGCTTTTTTGGTAATGTTCTTGGTGTTAAAAGTATGTTGAACATTGTGATGTGTTTATCCCTTATAGGGGGAGTGTGTATTCCTTTCGACGATGGAAACAATGGAAATATGAACATGGTAAGGATATGATGATTCCTCATAGATTTTTTGTGATTCACACAATTCCTATCAATAGCCACGAGGTCTATTCTAGAATTTTATAGAATAACGTGTATCTACTTAATCTTATATAATTCCAAGAACATGACTTCATCGATTCCTTTTTCTATTTGGTGTTTCATGATCACAAGGTGAAGTGTAGTCCTTGATTATTCTAACAACTTGATTATACTTTTAGCATAGTGACGAAGCATGTAATATGAGGGGTTTTTTTGTGGCTTGGATAAAACATGACAACTCAGTTTTATTTTTTTTAACATTATTTTTAAGGATTTCATATAATTAATAAACTTTTACACCTAATCACATTAAGTTAAGAATGAATTATTGGAATCCTGTTGATGCTTGTACTCAAACCCTACTCAAGAATTTTGGTTCACTTTTAGACTAACATAAGGATTTAGTGAAGGTAAATGGACATATAACCAACTACTGAGATTAGGAGTATTGATATAACGGTGGGCTAGGACATACACTGAAAGTACCAATAAATTATCAGTTATTATTTTATATTCCTTATTTACACAAGACAATATTATAACTTTCTAGTGCTGTTATTATTTACTTTCCTTTTATGACATTTATTCATTTATTCCCCAAGTTTACTTTTATGATTTATTTTGTAGTTATTTTATATTATTTATCATTTGACATGATAATATGGGTATAGTGTCCCCACATTCTTACCCAAACCCCCACTACTAGTTGGTAGACTCATGGATATGAGGATGCACACATGAGGTCATGTGTAACTCCAGCACAGACTTGGTGGTTGGGGTTGGGATGTTACCTAGATCTCACATCAAATATATCCCATATTCATGATGTGTTCTATTTGTCTGAATAGATAAATTACTTACATGATCCATTTAATTTACTAAAATCTTATGTTATAACACTAGAGAATGATGCTTCCTATGAAGAAAATTCATTTAAATCTTTTATTTTACAGATAAACAACCACCACACAAATAATACATATGATGTTAATGTTTACTAGAGTAATAATATATTCTAGGAAGCAACATGGTTACCCAATGATGTGATTTGGAAAAATATCATCTGATGTATTTATCAGAGGAATTGAATTTAGAGGGATAAATTTCTATAAGGGAGAAACAATGTAACAACCCAAGATTTTATAATTATTTTGTATTTAAATATTTTTTATTTTAATTTTTATCTTTGTTTACATGAAACCATGATTTTAAACAAACCATGATATAATAATGAATTATTCTTATTTCATGACATAATTATTTCCCAACAATTATGTATTGTAGTATTAATAGGAATAAATATACTATAAAATATTAATTTTAACGAATAAATAGTATTAATTCATTTTTAATGATTTTAAAAAAATGATAATATATTAATTTAAAGGTAAAACATATGATATTTTTGAAATTAAGATTTTAGATGAGTAATGTTTTTTAATAATACAAATAATTATGAAAGGTTAACTAAAAAACTAAAAATACAACATGAAAAACACACATTCAAGAAGTTTGGGAGACTTGAACCTGGGACCTCCTGGACACCCTACAATTCCCTTTACCACTAGAATAAGCCATGGGGAACATTTTTTTAATCATAATATATTTAAATAATTACCATATTTAATTTAAATAAAATATATCTATAAAATATATATTCATATATATTTTTAACATTGATCTATTAGTTTTAACAACTCATGTAATGAAGGTAAAAATAGTTTTGTGATTAATAATTCATTTTGATAAAAAAATTTATTGTATTTTTAACATATATTTTAAAATGAATTTATTACACATATAGATATTGATTTTTTTAAATTGATTCCAAATTTCAATTAATCACTATTTATAATATATAGTAAAGAAAAAATAATTTATTGGCATTACATATAATATCTAAGGTAAAGAATCATCACTACTGTAAAGATAAAAAGTGGTTAATAAGGGGTTACATTAATGAAATAATGGTTAAAATGGACTACAACTGTTCAAAATCTTATTCTGATGATATTATTAAAATTTTATAAATCTTATTTAATTTATATTGATTATGATATAATGATATGATAAATGTGTTATGATATTTAGGATCACCTATTTGTGGTTTTCGTTATATGATGGGTGTTTGGATTTATATATCAGTCAAATTAATTTGTTAATGATGGATATCTCCAAATTAATTTTTTTTGGAATGGGGAGTGAAACCAATTTATTAATTGAGATTTTCCAATAATGTAAACATGGAATGTAATACAAAATAAATAAATAATAGAATATGGAGTGAACCCAATCCACTATTATTATATTGGTAGTGATCTTTGACTATGTAAATGGTTTTCTATGTTTATGTGTTTGTATAAAACAAATGTATTCATCATATGACATGATCTCATGTATCATGAATGATTATTTATGATTCCAAAAAGTTATGAATTATTTTTTTTATGAAATTTTTTTATTCCATAATTTTCAATTGATAACCTCTCACTAAATGGTTATTATTTAAAAATGTTATGATCATGTTTAACACAATTTTTCTTATTTTATTCTCACATATAATAATAGATTGATATCTCTTATGTTCTCCCATACTCATCATATAAGATTACCCGATATTGTTTTTGAATTCCCTAGGTTTGATCAATGGTTTTACATTGATTATTTTTAATAGTTGTTCTCTATGAGAAGATCTTTATAAGAGATATTAAAAATCATCATGGAAATAAAATGACTATGTATATAGTCCCTATATAGACTGAACCATTACGGTCCTCATGTGTGTATTGTTTTCATATGTATTGAATAATCAAATAAAATGATATACTTTTTATGTTTAAAATAAAGCGGTATTTCAAATCATTAAAAATGAGGCACTACATCACGATGCATCAATTTTTCTACATAAATATCATGACCTTTCAAAATTATAAAAACATTTATGATACTTATGATATCGATTTTTAATTACCATCTTCTTTTTAATGTTACTCTAGAAATAGATATTTTTTTCACCTCAAAAAATTCTCCCATATAATGTCTTCTGATAGGAATGAAGATGAGTAGATTCCATGGAAGAAAATTGTCCTTCATAATTCCTTTATGGTAAAAAATGAGGAGGAAACCACTATATAATTCAATGGTTTACCCTTTACTCATCACTATCACATGTTGAGGCCTTTGAAAATAATTGAGAGATCAAAACAGGATGACCTTATTAATTCTAGGCTTTCATTTCTAATGAACCATAATAAAATACGTAAATATACACATATTCAATACTTTAAAAACTCATTATTATTAACTAAAGAGTATTATCACATAAAAATATAACTCCCTGTATACCACAAATGATTATTTCACATATCCTAATAAATTTTCATATGTATGACGTATAGTTCGGGATATTAAAATTTTTAATTCAAATTACATAAAATAAACAGTATTTTTTATCCTTGTATTAAACTTCTCTAGGATAGGTTCTTCACACAAACATGAATTGATATAAGAAAATTATTGAATGTATCAATGATAGTGAGAATCATAATGTCCAACGGAAATTATATGTTTTTTGGGACTTAATTATTGGTGGATTCACAGATTATCTAGAATCAAATACAATTATTATATACGGGTTTAGGATCATATTAATTTTTCTTATTAATTCACTTCAACCTTATAACTAACTCATTACATAGATTGATTTTCATCATGAATTTTCCAATGAAAACATTTCACTAGTGAGGAAATCTATTAAGGAGGTCAGCTGGTCTGGAGTTCATTTCTTTTGGTATTCACTCATTACCCTAGAGAGAGATCTATTAGTTTCATAACCCAAGACCCATATCTGAAAATACACAATTTAGAATTGTATTTCTGACCACAATATGACATTCTCATGGAGCTACGATCTTGTCCCTATTCATATATTTTAGATGAACTAGGTCTATCACATATGGGGGTTCTAGAACTATAATGAATTCAAATAGGAACTAAGGATATCTGATTATATGAGGAAATTCGGTTATTATACTCGTTGTCTCTCTAAAACAAGAAAAATCTTCAATAATTTCTCATCTAATAGTGTGAGGAAAATCACACATTTCATCATTTTCATAATGAAGATTATTTTAGTCATTATAAAATTCATATAATTTTTGGTACACCAATATTGTTAGTCATGTATAGTGATTTCATCCTTACCCCCAAAATTTGCGGTAAATTCATGAGAATTCATCAATGAGAAACAAATTTTTTTCATATGGCGATGATTATGCATGAGGTGGAGTACAATCATCTGAAGAGTGAAATATCATTCACAACAAGTGATTATAAATTTATAATTAAAACTATCTTGTAACCAAAGGAAAGGTGTTTATGAACTTGCTAAACTCTTAAGAATCATCAATCATAAAATGTGTACTTTCGATCATTATTTTAGAGTAACTATACTGTAACTCCCAGATATTTTTATGAGATAGTTTTTTTCCAATGTCATCTGTTGTACGCCAAACTAAGATAAGCTTGTGCTATAGGCAACATCGGTTTAGATTTCGGTATAAAAAACTATATGTTTGGACTGTATTACAAAAAACATCAAGGTCTTTTTATAGAATTAATTTTATTCATGACTGAGTATAAGTGAAAAAACAAATATTATAACTTAGTCATTATAATGGTTAGTATGAATAGTTTAAAATTTCTTCTGAAAATCTTTTAATATGAAAATCTGTGAGTTTATGAAATAACTAAATCACTCTTGATGGATTATATTAATAAGAAATATATTTTATATATAAAATAAAATGATTTTAATTCATCTTATATGTTTTCGAAACCTGATATAATAATAAATTCAATTTTTTGGATATAAGAACTATTTTTTTTAAAAAAATATAATTTTTCCGGCATATGATGACACACCCATTTTAAAACTTGTTTTTTTTTCTCTTTTCAATTAAAAATTTTTCAAAATAAAATTCTTTTTTTAATAGAAAATATAAATTCAAGTTTGGTTGAGATTTTGAAATTTTTTGGATAAGTTTTATTTTTTGATGAATAGTAAAAATAATGATTTTCATTTATAACAATATTTTTTGTTAAAGTAATTACACAGAAAAATTATTTATTAGATTAGTTTTAAATTTAAAATATTTTGGTTTATCCAATTATTTTATTTTAAAATTATGTTATAAATGAATTTATTATAAAAAAGAAATTCAATTTTAAAATTTCTTTTTTCCAAAAAAAAACAGTTTTCATGACATTTTCTTGTTTTTATTTTAAATTAATTTATGAAAATTATGTTTTATTAATTTTTAAAAATGGATGTCAGATTTGGATTTAGGAGGGCCAAATTTTCTATGTATGTGTTTTTATTTTTGATCAATATGTATAGTAACCATGGTAAGTTTTGTTTCCACCGTAAAGGGTAAATTATGTAATTTTGGTCAAAAATAAAATTATAATAACTATAAAATGACAAAAAAATAAGAAAAATATTTATTTTATAAATTAAATTTGAAACTTAAAACATAAGGATCTAAATTATGTCATTAAATGGATACATATACATGAAAATGACTTAAATTATATTTAAATCAATGAAAGACAGAAAGAGTCATTTTATATGACTTTAATATATATTATGTGCCCACAAATTGAAACATTAGTGGAATAAATTAATCTAAATGTTACATTATATCTTAATAAACATATTTATAAAATATAAATTTATTTTTGTCATTTTGGGACTATTTGAGATATATTATGGTATTTATAATATTTTATTTAATGAAAATTTAAGATGTCATATTCATGTTTAAAATAATATATCATTTTTATAATAAGGATATACAAAATATAAATTCGACTAAAAATACAAATTTTAAAGAAAAGATATTTTTCATTATCATTTTAATTTATTTTTAATTTTTAGGTAAATCATATTTACCTTAAAAGTTTATATACTGATGATGTAAAAATTATTTAATTGATGAAAAATAAATAAACTAATTTTTATTAAAATGATAATAACCATTTAAAGACACAAATACATGACCAAATCATACTGGTCAATTATATATCAAACATAATCTCTTAAGGGTGTTGTTATGGACCATTTCATTCCTTATATAAGTTATTATGACACTTATATTATTTTATTTAAAGTGATGTTAAACATTCCCCATTCATGTTTTAATAAGCGTCACATTTTTAATGATTGATTTTTCAGAATATATATTTGAATAAAAGTATTATATAGAAATCCAATATATTTTTATAAATCATAATATTTTTTTACATAATAAATAAGTATATTAATTAATTACACAATATTGATGTAGTAATTATTTAACTAGTAGAAATATCCAATTAATGTTATTAAAAATATTAAGATAATTAATATGTCCATTATTTTTTATAGATGAACTATCCCCATAGAGATATAATAAAATATTTTTTTGGGTATAACATCTTATCTTTATATTTTTAAAAATCTAAGAATTGAATAGTGTGAAAATTTACAATATTGCGATTTTTCAAAACAATGATTTATTAAATTATTAAAAAATCAGAATTTTTTTATGAAATATAAAATATTTTTGATATTATCTAAAATTATATGAATTTTTTATTAATGATTTAATTTATATTAAATATTTAAATAAATCATCCTTTAAATATTGAAATAAATTTAAACCTTGTTAAAATGAAATAGAAAAACTAAGTGTTAAATAAAAATGATAATTCTTAAATTGAAAAAAAATGTCAAAAATTTATTGTATGATGATATTACAACCTTATATCATCTAAAATTTGGATCTATAACATTTTTAAGATTTTTGGATGTGGATTAATTTTATTATAAATTAATATTTTTGTAGATTCCAAATGTAACCCTCACCTCAATTATAAATGATCACATACTCCCTCAAAATTTTAATTCTTGTTGAGGCTTCAAGGTTGGCCATACCATACCCATTTCCCTTATAAACAACCATAGTCACATTTTAGAGGTTTGGTACTTCTTAAAAGACAATCTCTGGTTCCTTTAAGTGGATAGTTAGAGGGTCGTCCTCAAAGAATCGGTAATCTCCTCTACTGATTCTTTCAAATTATTTCTTCCTCTACTCTCTATTCATGAGTTTTTTCCGTTATAAACTAATTAATCCAGTTTCACCTATATACTAAGAATTTATTAGGATTATTTCACAACCATATTCCACCATATATCCATCCTAAAAAAAATGACACCACCATGTGTGTGTATGAACGACTTACCGTCTCCACGCAGTGGTGTAATCTATTTTCACAACCAATTGACTTAGATGGGTATAATGATGGAAATATTAAATATATATGAATATTATTATAATTTTTTTGGAACAATATATATACAATACAAATAAATTCCATTTCATTATTAAATTAATGATATCATTGCTTGTGTGTACGTATGGCCTACCTTCTACACAATGCAATGCAATTAATTCTACATGATATCCATTAATTAGTGATTATATAAATGTAAACAAAAAAATAGATATTATATATATTATGTTAATATAATTTTGTAATGATAGAAATATGAAAAAATAAGGATAACAAAAACTTATTCAAAACACATGCATAAGAAAATAAAGTATTTTATAGCTGAATAATGAGAAATAATGAATTATTATTACCAAAAAATGATAATATGATCATATATGATATCATAAAAATTAATATGATTCTGTAATAATCCAATTACATCATTTAAATCTTTATACAGTAAGTTTAGATACATACAAAGGATAGCAGACCAAAGGTAATGGATAATTTTACAATCTTATTATTATTTGAGATTGTTTATTTGTAAGTATTTATTGCGGTATATTTATCTACCATGTCCATGTTTCCAAAATAAGTATTCGAAAATATTATTTTAATACTTTTAAACTTTTTAAATTAAATATCACCCATTTTTTAATTTTTTATTAAACATAACTAAAGGAATCTTTTTTTCATTTTCAGTATGAGGTACATTTTGACTTTTTTGAAAAAAGAATGAGAATAATGTTTTTTAACATATAAAGAATGAATGAATTTTTTATGAATTTATAAATACTTATTTCCATAAATAATAATTTTGAATATTTCATGTTTTTTAAATGAATTCATTTCATTTAAAAATATACATCATTTTGAGAATATAAAAAAAAAATTTAATAAGAAAAAATATTTTGATAAAGAATTAATTGCAACTGTTTTATCAAAATTATTTTTGATCTATGAAAATATTCTATAAATGAGGTTATGAATCTATCCTCATATTTAATATGATTTTATTTTTTTATGATGGAATTATATTTTTGAAATCATTTTGTTTTATATGGATTGTGATGGATTGGTGTTTAAGAAGCGCATTTTATTTCTTGGTTTATGATATGATGAATGATTTATGTTTTTGTGGAACACATATGTATGGTTTTCATTATGTGACAAGTAGGGACAATATCTACCTCCAATTCTTTAAGAAAATATTTAAATCCCATGAGATATGTGTGACTAGAATGAAAAGTAAATTTGGTTCAATAATGTAGGCCTGAAATGACAAGTAAATCTGGTTTAGTAAAATAGTGCTGGAACGAAGAGTGAACTTAGTTTAGTAGTATAATTTGTCCACTATAATGGTATTTGAAATTTTCCTTGGATAATATGGAAATAATATTCTATAATTATGTGTTTTCCAAAATTAAATGTTTTATTCCAATGTTATTTTACAATGATTCATTTTCCTTTATAATTTATGTCATATGAACTGCCATGATTTATTTCATGACTGAAGATTTTGATTTTCATAATTTAAATTAATGTTTTTACATTATTATTATTAGGTTGTGGTTAATGTTCTTCATGATTACACTTACTGAGTGTCTTTATTCACCATTTTTATGTTTTCCCCTTGATAAAATAATGGTTTTAGGTAGGAAAACTAGAGGGGAAGATCTTTATGGGAGATGTTGAAGATTTTTACCAAGTTAGAAGAATATGTTTCAAGTTTTCAAAGACACAAAATTAATCTGGTATTTGGTCATATATTTGTGTAATTCATTAAGATTTCTGAAATAGTAATGAATTGTCCATGTACGTAAAGATCAGTTCAATATAGTTGGTATCAAAATGAAGGTTTAGTTAGCCTTTGGAAACTAGTATGTGAAAAGATTAGTGAGATCACTATAGATATTTCTAATGATATTTCTAAAGATTTACATAAGGGGATGTATAACTATAAATTTATGTCCTAGAATTATGGTTACAATCATGAATAACCTAGGATTAGACCTAAGATATTAGATATTGAATGTAATCTAGCTGGATTATGTTGTTTTTCTATCATGATTTTTCCTTGTCACACTATTCATTTTGGGTTTTAGGAAATGGATAGAACCTGAAGGAACCATGTTAATGATCAATTGAAATGGGAAATGAAATGATTTTCCTCCTAAAAAAACATATTTCATGGGAGCTAGAATGAAAAATCTTATCGTTATACTTTCAAATTCTATAAATCATTCTGTACCTACAAATGAGAGGAGAAAGGAATAACATTATTTTGAGACCTTTGTGAGGAAATTTCCTCCTTAATTCTGTGGGTATTCTGATCCACTTGTTACGGAACAACAGATTAGTACCATTGAAAAGATATTTTATATCCTTCATTGTACGAAACATGATAATTTTGTTTTTCTTTTTTATCATTTAGAAGGAAAGTCGGACCAGTGGTGGACTCCAATCCAGAATACCAGGCATCAAGACGAAATTGAATCCATGGAATGAGATGAGTTCAAGAACATACTTTTCATTAATTAATTTCCTACTATTCTTAGAACAAATATTTAAAAGGAGTTCCATGATCTTAATAAAAATGATGTTGAATCTGTTGGTACATATGAAAATGTTTTTACAGGAAATGTATGGTTGGATTCTGACCTTAACGTCTAACTTGAAAGTAACGTTGCTCGATTATTTAGTGGCATGAAACTAGTTCTTCAAAGAGAGTTATCTATAATATATGTTATTATCTATGAAGAGATTTCAGATTATTCTATCAAGGTATAAATGTATGTTGGTGTTACATATCAATTTTATTATTTTGATAAGAAAAAAATATGAAGCTTACGGGAAAATATCAAAACAACGGCAAAAAGAAGATGAGTGTTACCTTATTCTCAAAGTGTGAAAATAAGCATGGTGGGTGATGCATTAATGGGACAAGAAAATATTTTTTATTTGTAGAAAAGATGGTCATTTCCAATTTGACATCCAAAGTAATGAGAAAAAAGAAGATAAGAATGTGAATAGAGAAAATGTTACAGAGAATGAACCACCCAAACTTCAATTCGCCAGGTGTATGAAAATTGGGCATTATGATAACCAATTCCTTATTCCAAGGGTTATCAATGATGATAAACCTCAAAACACTCTTATGAAAAAAGACAAAGGAAAATCAAATGTGATCACTGTTGAAGATATTGAGTATGAAAATGAAGTGGTGAAATTAATGAGTGTTTAGGTAATGGGATTCCAGAATAATTTTGTAGAATCTCTTTTATAGTATTATGGAATATTGATATATTTATGTATTGTACCATCTAAGTTTTACATAAGTATAGAGTATTTGTAACCATGAAAAGTTATTGAAATATTTTTAGAAAAAATATGATATGTGTATAAAGATCGGATAAAGTGATAATGAGATGTTTGATAGTATTAAATACCTGAGGATTGATATAAGAAAAAAGTAATATCATTGGTCTGAGTATAGATTTTTTTTTATTTTTTGTATTTTGAAAGAGTTAATTTTTTATAGCATGCATGTTTTCACTAAGGTTATATGGTAATTCATGTTATTACCATGCTTCCACAGAATACATGATTAAGGTATTCACAAGTTTGGAATTTGGAAAGAAAATTATTCTCATAAGATATGGGAGATAAAAGTTAAGCTGGTTTGGTTCAACTCTATTTATAGATTTGAATTTTTAACTTTTAGAAGGATTTAAAGGTTATAAAGTTTTGGAATTTTTATGTTAAAATTCAGATGATGTTTATTATAATTAATCCTTATCTCAACATAGGTGGACGTATACATATTTGATAAATTTTTATAAATATAGATATAGTGAACTATCATTATATTTATGAACTACAAGATCTCTTAATGATTTTGGAATGCCAAATTTATCTTCATTTATTTGAAAAAGATAAGAAGTTGAAATTATTAACGGAATGAAAAACAACGATATAATACTGAATTCTAGTATTTATATCTCTCATGTTATTCAGCTTTAGGGAATGGATCTTGAGAACCATAAATTTTATAATAGAACATTCTTATATGATGAATCATATGGTCCCTTAAATCATCACAGATTTATGGATTTGTGATTGTCAACTTTTTCCTAACCATGTTATCTATCGTTATCCATAAGTACTTAATTGTTATATTTCTCTTATATGTCCATGTTCTCACTTATAACATTTTTTATTACATGTGAAACCCAAAGATGAGTTAATTTAGGAAAAAATTTTGTTGCTAACAGTCATTTTTAAAATGATGTTTTTGTATTCAATTTGATGATGTCAGATTCTATAAAAGAAACATTCAAGTAATAATTCTTTTATAACCTTGATTAATTTTGAGAGAGAAATTAATTTTAAGGGTGGTATATTGTAAAACCCAAATATTTTTATGATATAGATTTTTTTGATGTATTATGTTGTATGATACACAATGATAATATTGTCTTATATGCAACATCGACATACCTTATGGTATATGCTACTCTATTATGGTCACTTAGAAGGAATGTTCCATGGGCTACTTGGGATAAACTGGATAAACCATTGCAGGATGGGGGAATGATCCATAGGAGTATTTCAAGCACTTTTTACAGCATGCATTCCAAATGTTCCTGGGATATCATTAAGGGAAAATATCTTTGGGGTAGTTACATGAAAAATGCCTATGATTTTGATGGAAACATTCATAATGTTATGACATCTTGTGTGCAGAAGCTGGTCTAGCCGTATATTTATTTTCTCCAATAACACTCTATGTGGATCATTGGCAATGAGGATGTGAGCTTCTGGCATCATAACTAGGAATGGTCGGTGCTAGGTTATCCATCTTGTCCCTCACAATCTATCAGCTTCATAGAAGGTTGTGGTTTTTAAAATCGCATCAAATATACATTGGATGACGCACATCAGTTCATTTTTGACAGCATTCAAAGGAGGAATAATCATGATCGATGTGTTTTCACAGGATTAGATTTAGGTACTTTTAACATTAACTATTTTCTCAAAGATCATAATGAGGCGTCTCATCAGGACCCTTGGGGTGATATCCTCTGGTGCAAGGAGCTTCTAGTGAAGTACTATTTCCTAGTATGGCATGTACGACATAATGCACTACCAACGGAGGAGAACTTACAATGGTGGGGGGTAAATATGGCCTTTAAATTCTGTTGTTGCAGACAAGTGTGGTATGAGTCTCTATTTTACTTATTCTTTGACAACGAGTGGGCTGCAGAGGTCTAGGGTTTCTTTGGACAGATTTTGGGGTGTTCGGCTGGTGTGGAGACAATTTCTGACTTTATCAAATGCTGGTTCCAGGGAATGATTAGGCCTAGACCAGAAAAAAATGTTAGATTTATATGTTTTATTATAGGTTTCTGGGTTTTATTTATTTCTAAGAACAATGGTGCGACATCAATACAAATCTGTGTCGACAGCAAGAATTATTTTTAGAGCTTGATTGCTCCTTCTGGATTTGAGTCGCCTGTGTAAGGATGTGGTCAAAGCTCTTCATCTTTGGTTTCCTCTCTTACCACTAGCAGGTCCATTCAAGGGATGTGGGTCAAATGGAAGCCACCTAAGATGGGATTCAAAATCAACACCAATGGATCATGTCGTGTAGGCTTGATGCATGGAGGCGAAGTTGTTCGTGATTCTCTTGGATCTATGGTGGTGGATTTCTAGGCTTTTTTGGAAATGGTGATTCTCTTCATAAAGAGTCGCAAGACTTAATCACCATATTTCTCCTTTGTAAATGGAGGAAAATTCTAATCCAAGAGTTGGAGGTTGAATCGCTTATCATCATCAAGGCCTTGTCCGAAAAAGGCTCAATCCCTTGGTGCATTGAGTACTCGATTAGAATATTTAAGCTGCTTTTGGATAGTCACACGTCCATCATCCACACATGGAGGAAGGGGAATATGGTGGCTGATTGTATGGCCGATAATGCTATGGAGAATGATAACATGTTAGTTTTTTCAGGTCTCGGGTCATTTCAATCAGATGTCTCTATTTTTGTGCAGGATGACGCCCCTGGACTGCACAATTTCCCCCCCCCCCCTTAGTCCCCCCTTTTCACCCTTGCACTTTTTTCTATTTTTATGCACAATTTTTTTTAGTTTTTTTCTTGTATTTCTAGTCATTCATTATTAATAAAAAAATGTTTTTGTTGGACATGACATACTATATGTTAACAACTAAATATTATTACTTAGTCATTATAATGGAGGGCATGAATAGTATTAACTTCCTACTAAAAAAAATATTTAAATGAAAATAAGTGAGGTTATAAAAAAATAAGATCAATATTGAAAGATAATATTAATGAAAAAATGAAATATATTCAATCATATGTTTAAAATTAAACTTATATGTTTTCTAGACATTATATAATAACAAATTCAATTATTTTTCGATAAAAGAAATATATTTAAAAAAAATGATGTTTTTCAACCATTTGATTACGCACCCATTCTAAATCGAGTTTTTTACACATTATAATATTTATTTTTTCAAAATAAATTTCTTATTTTAATGTAAAATAAAAAAAATTACATTTGTTTAAATTTTGGTATTTTTCAGATAAATTAAATTTTTTATGAATACTCAAAATACTTTTTTTATTATAAACATTATTTTATTTCAAATTCATTACATATTAAATTTTTTTTCAGATTAGTTTTAAATTTTTAATAGATAATATATCTCCAATTATGATATTTGGAAATGATTTTATATAATAATTTGTTATAAAAACAATTTCCATTTAAAATGTTTAATTTATCAAAAAAAATTATGTCATGGCATTTTACAAGTTTTATTTTAAATTTTACTGTACAACTTCGGTATTTTGAATTTTGAATTTTTTTTCCTATTCAGATTCTAGAGGTTCAAATTAGATAATTAGATCTCTTTTGTATTTGAAAAATATGAATAATAACGATTGTAAATTGTGTTCTAATGGTAAAGGGTAAATTAGGTAATTTAGGCTAACAGTAAATTTAAAATGGCTATAAAATGATCGAAACAAATGAAACAATACAATTTGATGAATGTAATTTTTCTCATAACACTTATGGATCTAAATTACATCATTTAATGGATAGTTGTCCATGAAAATTACCTAAATAATATTTAAATTAAAAAAAGAGAAAAGTGTTTTTTTCATTGTCATTAATTTCTATTATGTGACCATGTATTGACAAATGGGTGGTATAATTGAATAATTTTTTTTTATTTTTAACTTAATAATCATATTTACCTAATATAAATTTCTTTTTTATATTTTGGGACCAACTTAGAGATATTATGGTATTTATAATATTTTATTTAATGAAAATTTAAAGATATCACATTAATGTTTTAAATAATACAAAATTTCGAAAATAAGGTTATGCATACAATAAATTACACAATAAATACTCATTTGAAAGAAAAAATATTTTTCTTTATAATAGTAATTTATTTTTAATTTTTAAGAACAATATAATTACCTTAATGATTTATATATTGATGATTCTGAAATTATTTAATTGATGAAATATTAATAAACTAATTTTTTTTAAAATGATAATAACCATTAAAAGAAAAAAAAGTTGAAAAAATATTATTGTTTAATTATATCTTGAACATAATCACCCAAGTGTCATGTTATGAACTATAAGGATCATTATTATAAAATTTTATTTAAAGTGATGTTAAACATGACCCATTCATATTTTAATATAATTAACATTTTTAATGATTGATTGTTAGAAGATATAGTCGATTGAATGTATTATTATGAAATCAAGTTTATTTATCTTCATCATTGTGTTTAATATTTAATTTTTGCCCAAGAAATATGTATACTAAATCATTACACAAAACTGATTTAGTAATTATTTTATTAATGAAAATATCAAATTAATGTTATTAAAAATATTAAAATAATTTGAGCTAATTTATATGTCCCTTTATTTTTATTTTTGATCTATTACCATTTGGGATATAATAAAATATTTTGATTGAGGATGGCATATTATCTTTATATTTTTTCAAATCCATTAATTTAATTGTGTCAATGTTGACACTATTATTATTTTGTCAAAATTAAAGTTTTGTTAAATTATTTAAAAACCGTAAAACATTTTAAAATATATATAATAATTATGATATGATATAAAATTATCTGAATTATTTATTTATTATTTAATTTATATTAAATATGTAAATATTTTACCCTTTTAATATTTAAATAATTGTTACCCTTGTTAAAATGAAATATATTAACTAAGTGTCCAATTAAAATGATAAGGTTTAAATTTAAACAAAAACATGTATAATTTTTTTATATTATATTAGAACATTATTTCAACTCATATTTGAAACTATTCCATTTTATAGGTTTTTTTATTTTTATTTATTCTATTATTAAATAATAATTTTTGAGATTCCAAATGTGCCTCTCACCTCAATTAAAAACAGGTACATCCTCCATCACAATTTCAATTCACATTGAGCATTAAATATCATCCACCCCCAACCCATTTAACTTATAAAATTATTTTTTCACATTCTATAGGTTCTTTTATTCTCAGAAGACCAACTCTTGTTCCTTTCAGAGGAGAACTAGAGGGAGCTCGTCGAAGAAGAGGTAATCTCATCAATCTATTCTTTCAAATTACTTCTTATTATACTCCCTCTTCGTGAGTTTTTTCAATTATAAATTAAGGAATTGTTATCAATTTTCTAGTGATATGTTATTAGTAATATGTAACAACCATATTCCACCTTCTATCTATCATATAGAAAATTACCATGTGTGTGTGCGTATGGCTTACCGTCTCCACACCATGGTGTAATATGTTTTTCACCACAACATGACTTGTATGGGTATAATTATATGAATAATAACTATACATGATTATTATAACAAGTTATGTATTATGTAACAGTATATATACAATCCTCTTGGAAACCATTTCATTGTTAAGGTATTGATATTATTTCTCATACGTACGTACGACCTACCATCTCTATGATGTGATGTGATTCATTCTACATGATATCGAAAAGTAATTATTATATATATTTAAATAATAAATAAATATGATATTTATTATGTAATATCATTTTAATGATATAAATATTACCTAAGAAGGAGAACCAAAATTTATTTGTCAAAACATGCATTATAAAATGAAGTAGTTTATACCCAAATATCGACTAATAAGGAAATATTATTACCAAATGAATGATAATATGGTCATAAAAGGTATCATAAAAATAAAAATGATTATAGAATAATTAAATGAAATCATTTAAATCATTATAAAGTAGGTTCACATACATAAAAAGGATAGTGGATCTAAGGAAATGGATATTTTTTCAATCTCTTTATTATACAAGATTGTTTATTCACCAATATTTACTAGGTTATATTTATCAACCACATCCATGTTTCCTAAATAAGTATTCCAAAAATATTCCTTCTATCCTTGAAAAAAAATTTAATGTCAATTTTACACATTGGTGAATTTTTAATTAAATGGTATTAAAGGAATCTTTTTCTATTTTTGGTGTGAGGTACTTTTTGACATTTCCAAAAAGGTATAAGATGATTGGTTTTTATCTTATACATCTTGAATGGATTTTTTACACTTTCATAATGCCTTATTTTAATGAACAATCATTTAAAATATTTCAATTTCATATTCAATTAAATTATAATCTTTTAAAAATTTTCTACATTTTGAGAAAAGGAAACGTTTTTGAAGAAGAAAGGATCTTTTCCTCAATAATTAATTTCAATTGTTTTATAAAAATTATTTTCCATCTATCATGAAATTATCTAAATGGGGTTATGTTTCTATTCCCATTATTTCAATGATTTTATTTTGTTTATTATGGAATTATATTTATGAAATCAATTTTTTTTATTTAGTTTAAAATGTAATGATGCCTACAAATCCCATTTTATTCCTCAGGTTATGCTATGATGAATGATTTGGGTTTTTGTGGAACACATATGTACGATTTTCATTATGTGATATATGAGAACTATATCTCCCTCCAATGAATTTGAAAAATATTTATATGTAATGACATATACATGAATGGAATGGCATGTAAATATAGTTCAGTAATACAGGGTTGAAACGAAAAATAAATCTAGTTCATTAATGCAATGATAGAATAAAGAATTAACATAGTTCATTAATGAACTTTGTCCTCAATGATGGTCTTAGAAATTAGCCTTGAATAATATGTTAATTATTTTCTATGAATATATTTTTTCCAAAATTCAATGTTTTATGCCAATACAATTTTATCATGATTTGTGTTTCTTTATGATTTATGACTTACAAATTGCAATGATTTATTTTATTATTCATGATTTTTATATTTAGAATTTGGGTTCGTGTTTTTTACATTATTATGTTTATATTTTATTTTAGGTTCCCCATGTTTACCTGTACTGAGCATTTGATCTCGCCCAATTTATGTTTTCATTTCCCTATGATATAAAGAAAGGTTTTAGGTAGGAAAACTAAAAAGGAATATATTTATGGGAAATTATGACGATCTTTCACCATGATAGAAGAATGTGTTCCATGATTCCAAATACACTGAACTGGTATGTTCTTTTGGTTTCTATTTGTGTAATGTATTAATTTTTATTTAAAAGTGATGTAGTGTCCATACTTGTTAATCTATGGTTGTTAGATATACTAAACAGGGTTATGAGGTCAATATTGAATTGATTGGATAACCCAACTGAAAAATTTTATTATTTTAATTCCCCACAAAATATATACCTCTATTTTGGGAGTTATATAACAAAATTTAATTCATAAAATTCATAAAATCAACACAATTATAAACTGACCAATTAATCAAACTATTAGTTCTACAATTGATGATGTTATATCATCTCTTCTAGAAAATATATCAGTGGAAATCACTATCCAAATTTATTTATACATTATATATAAATTGGGGTTGGTTATCTACCCATATATAGGGTGATGAGTTTACAAACAACCTTGATATCCCTAATACTATCAGCATGATATGTCTATAGTGTGCCCAAAAATTCAAACAACTTAATTTAGAAGTGTGGGTGAAGAACAAGCTATGTTGATACAATAAATTCATCAATTTACAATATTTTTTGATGAATTGTATTATCACAGATTATTATACTGACACTAAAGAATATAAATCCTATTTTATATCATTAAGAGAAGAAATGTTGTTTCAAAAAATGATTTGATGTAAATTTTCAAAGGGTTCTCACCCTATATATTTGATTATTGATTGATGTATGCATAATAAATTTCTTCTTCCACAAAAATGTGTTTGGTATGTGAAACATCATTGGTTATAAAAAAATATTGAGTACATTTGTGTGTGAGGATAATGGTATCAGTGTCATTTTTCTTGTGACCCTTGTTTCTCTTAAATGATTATTACATCATTTTAAAGAAAAATAACATAGTATTGTTACAAAATATTGATCCAAAGATTTTTTTGTTGGTAAAATTAGGACCATACATAACATGTAGATAATAAAACATAATCATTTATATAAAAACACATTCTTTATCCGTATAATTAATAAATAATATGAATAAATATAAAATGGGTGAGAAAAATCATAATCATGCTAATAAAATAATCATTGGATCGTAATGATAATCATGAGATGAAGTATTAGATAAAGGATTGAAATATTCCAATGCATAAAAATGGAAAATAATGTCTTAGTGGTGAACAACTACAAATAGTTCATAATAATGATAGCGTCATGTTCACGCATAAAATATGTGATTAATCATAAAATAATCATTGTGAAACACTATATGTTAATGTTAACACATATTCAAAATTATCTCATGATATGGATCAAATTACACAATGAAATAGAGGGATATATAATTTCGGTCCCACTTCACACTTCATAATATGTACATAATGACTAAAGCCACATAGAATGTATTACAATCATAAATATAAAATAACCCATGAAAATCAATGGGTTTAATAAAAAATTCACCTAGAATACAATATTAAATTAAATTTTGGTCTACCAAATAAAAAATGTAAAAAACATACTTGGTATAAGAATCTCTAATCATGAGTGAAGAATAAATAGTCTTAAGAAGAGTAAAGATATTCTTTAGAAAGTAGAGTTCTTTTGGAAAATATTTATATTCGTTATATTCTAAGTTGGAATAATATATTTACCTTAAAATAAGAGATAAGAAAAGTTAAATTATATTTTAGGGACATTAAAACCATATCGACAATGAAATTTTCCAAGAAAGTAGAAAAAACCAAAGAAAGGGTGTTGGGTGTAAGAATCTCATTACCTTAGGTCTGAAAACATTCTAAAAATGTAATTGATTTACTATATAACAAAATTAGATTCATTAATTACAAAATTCATAGCATTATTCAATTATATTTTATTTACTATGATTATATTAAGTTCCTTTACATAAATTTTTATGAGTTATAAGGTTTAATTTCATTGTTGTAAACAGATTCATTTTATGTTTTTATGGTCGATTAACTTGAGTATGATTATTATAGTTCCTGTAAAATTAAACTGATACTATATATTTATAATTAAACAATATTTTAATAATTAATGATTTTTAAATGGTCATGTATAACATTTTTTCACATATGGGGATGATTGATCAGATAAAACATTAATGAAAATGTTTAATTTATTTTGGTCGTTTTTACGACCATCAAGATCAAGTATTATTTTATTTAATATTATGATTATATATTCATTATAAAGTATGATAGAAGATAATATATGTATATTATAATATTATTTAACAATAATAATGGTTTAATGATCCACTATGACGATGTTAATGAAAAATAAAAACTCGTCATCCATGAAGGTTGTTAATCAACACATCACATACGACATTTTTATTTTTGAAATAATAAGAGAAGATAAGAGATTTTATGATGGATATTCCTTTAAAAAATAAAATTACAATATATATTTTATATTGTAATTTTCATTCAACTTTGGATAGAGTAGGTGAGTACAGAATAATAAATCAAAATAAATTAAAATATAATGGAGGTAGATTTCACCTCTTGAATATCTATTCCTAGAGAACCTCTTTAAGGAACTTTGAATTTGAACTTTTTTGATAATAGAAGCTCATATACAAGTTGAGGAGGCTTTTGAAGTTAATTTGGTATAATTTAGATATGCTAAAAGTCTTGGAAGGCGTGAAGAGAAGAGGTGGTGAGTTGAGGTATTTATAGGGGAGGAGAGAGTTTATTCTTATTATTTTATTCATTTTTTTTATTTTGGCTAAAAACTATCAATAGTGATGATTCCCAAGAATAAATATAGTAACTTGGGATTTCTATTTGATGATAATGGTTCTTACATCATCAATGCATCATCTAAGACTCAATGATTCATGTTTTATCTTATATCATAAATTTATGTATTTAATTATTCACCCAAAATACAACAATTCAATAAAAATATATAAAACCCACCCTATTCATTTTTTAATGGGAAGAATTAAAAAATACAACCATTTTATACAAAATACTTATAATATTAATCTGAATTTTTTTTTTAAAAATAATCATTTATTTGAAAACTATCGATTATAATATTATAATCGATTTTAGGACACATTAAAAATATAATTATGGTTGCATTAATTTATCTTGTACTTATGAAACAAAATAATGTTTATTTATGAACCTATTTTATGAAAAAAAATGTATATTATTTATAAAATTGTAAATGATCGTTTACTGTTTAAAAAAATCAATAATAGTTATTTTATCATTTTAAAAACATTTTTTTATGTATACCATGATTTAATTATATCAGGTTTCTATATATATGTTATAAAATTTTTAATTTCACTTTCATAGGTAAGGTTACTATTTTTATTTCCCATATTTCTATTCCTAATGGTCATTTACTATTCCAATTCTTAGGTTACTATTTCATCAGTATATGTTCATTTATTTCGGAAAATACCACTTATTTCATTCAACACTTATAAAAATAATGTTTTTGGTTTCTATATGTTACATATGTATTTTATACCATATAACATAATTATAATATAGTAAATTTCAATGGTAAAATTATATGATAATACATTCTTCCACCCTTTTGATGTTTCACATTCGAAATTATTTTTTACGTAATAAGTAGAAAATAGGTGAGGTTATTTACCCTTCATCGCTTCTTATGGTTCGCATGTTTCCTCTTTATACTTATGATTCCTCCATAAGACATTGACAAGGTGTGTCAACATTTTTTAGGAACTTTTCTATACAGTCTATGATCTTCATTGGAAGCACTCACAGAACAGGTCATTATACATTTGAAACACCTCTAGATTCAGTAAATGTGAGGGTTTTGGGGTCACAACCCAAGCCGGAGTTCTATCCAACCTGACAGCAGACCCGGCATGTTCCATGACCTGAAGGGCATTCCCAATACCCATGGTCTAGCAACTAGTACATGGGAATCAACAATACCACATGAGAATTATTTTACCCATGTATATAATCTTTAATAAAAAACACAATTATACATCATAATAACAAATAACCAATGAAAAAAGGAAAAAATTAGATTCATGGTTTACAACATTATATAATAAACAATAAATGCTACATGAAAAGGGAACAATTTTTTTCCAAAAACCTCCAAGTGACAAGAGGGGCATCACCCACAAGCCACCACAACCAAAACCTACATGATAAGACCACTAGTTTCTTGAAAAACCTTCATAATACATCTTGAATTTACCTTTTTCAAACATAAAAAAGTCTACATACACCCAAAGGCATATGAAGGTTATGAGAGAAATCCAAAAATGAACCCACCTAAAAAAAGAGATTCAATTCAAAAAAATACAATTAAAATTAACATGTGTGTATTTATAAAAATAAATCTTAGAAAAATTTCTATAGAATAAAATTTAATATAAATCCAACATGGATTTTTAAAAACCAACTAATTTAACTATATGCCGATCGTAAGAAAAATATCACAAAGGAGCACAATGTCCTAGGAAATCACTATACGCACTTGCTAAAATAGCACAGTTAGAAAATCGTATCATAGTGAAACGTCGTATGACAACCACAGTGATCATTATTCTCTTACACGTTACACTATTGAGGAATCCATCCAAATTTCAGGTGGTCCCCAATCATCTTCAGTTTAGTTAGTGTTGTAAAGTCAATCTTGATAGCAAGAACGAGGCCTCAAGCCTGCAATTAGAACTATAAAACTAGTCTTATTATACCAACTTAGTCCCTTTGGATTCCCTTTTTGTGCTCAATTCCTATTTAACATGTCACTTGTAACATCACTTTCACACATGCACAAACTAAAAATTATTACACACATGATAAAACACTATTTACACAACCCAAAAACTGTTTTGAATCTAAATTCATACAAAATCCATTTTAAAACAGGTTTTCACCATTTACAAAATTTATCAAACTCCTTTAGTAGGGAAACAGGGCAACAATAAAAAATCACATGTGGAACGTAACCCATTTCCATTAGAAAATCAGCTTTCACCACAAAGTCGGAGTTTTGTCCAACCTAACACCCAACCTAGTCCATGACATGACCTGAAGTGTGTTACCAATCCCCATGGATTAGAAACTAGTTGCTAGGTATCAACAATACAACCTAGGAATGATTTCACCCATGCATATAATCATAAAAACCCAAATAAATAAACATCAAAACAACATATAACCAATTCCAAAACAAGGAACAATAATTTTTAGATTCATGTTTTAAATTTTAGACAATAAACTCAAAATTATCCAAAAACATTTAACCAAAACTATCCCAAAAACATCTATGTGACAAGGGGGGACATCAACCTCAAACCACCATATCCAACACCTACTAGAGGATTCCACTAACATCCCAAACCACTATCACGATATGTCTTTTATTTTCCAGAGTAATAAAAAACTAATTCTACATACATTAAAATGTGTATATAGGGTGTGAGACAAAGCCTAATAGTCTACCACCCAAAAAAAATAGATTCAATTCAAAAAAATTAAAATACAAATTAAGTTGTGAGTTTATATAGAATTAAATTATAGTAACATTTTTATTGAAAAAACATTATTTGAAAACATGTTTTCCATTTGGAGGAACCAACCAAGTTCATCATATACCGATGTTAAATATCACCAAAGAGAGCTATGTCAAAGGAAATACATGTAGTCACTAGCTATATTAGGAAACTCGGTACATTATAACTTAGGGAAATGTGGTATAACGACAACACTTATCATCATTTTCATGCACAAACGACTAGAGAGAAATCTATCCAAGGATCCATTAGTCCCCAACTATCATTAGTTTAATTTGTGTTCTGACATAAATCCCACAAGGATGAACTGGTCCTCAACCCTGCATTTCAAACTAGAATACTTGTCCTAGTATTTCCACCTAGTCCCCCATGATTCCCTTTTTTTTTCTCATTTCACAATCTATATTTAACATGAAACAACACATTCACACATTCATAAACCAAAAAATATAATACACATGATAAAACACCATTTCCGTAACCCAAAACCTATTTTTAATACAAATGCACACTGAATCCATTTTTGAACATGTTTTCCACCATTTAGACACTTTATCAAACACTATTAAGATGAAAATAGGGGAACATATAAAAAATACGCATGGAACATAACACATTTCTTTTAGAAAACCATCTATAGCCACAAAATTACCATGAATCCTTTTAAAAACACATTTAGTACCCCATGAAGAATGCATAGAACATAAAAAGTGAGAAATTAAAGTATATAAATCTCAAAAAATAGTGTTTAATCATGGAACCACCAACATCAAGTATAGAAACTTCCAAAAATCAATGTGAAACCACAACCACGTGTCAAGAGAATCCTATAAAATCAATAGTAAACCAAATCATTATTCATGAAACCTAAGAATCAATATCCAACCATAAATAGGACATACAACCCATTGTATATATGAATCCCTAATAAAAGATAATAGATACCCCTGAAAATAGGAGAAAATAAGTATAAATAAAACTTACATGAAAAATTTTGTAGAAACCACACTAAATCCATGACCAAAATGGATGTCCAACGGACCGAGGAGGAGTGGTTGAGGATCCTAGGGCTGGAAAGCTCAAGTGGTAATTAATATGGGGTATTTTAGGGTCAAATCCTAAGAGGAAACCCTCTTAATGTTAAAAAATGTAAGGATTTGGACAAGTCACACGGTTTCCCACACAATTTTCTAAATTGTGCGGCAACCGTGCGACCCCCATTGTCCAAGAGGGGCATGTAACACCATTAACCCACACAAACTATAAACCCAGTGTCATCCATTTGGTTATCCTATACACAAAAATAACAAATGGTTGTATGGTTTCCTGGGTGGGGGAACACAGTTCGCCAAACCATGCTCCAGCCATGTGCTACCTACTATTTACACAAAAACTCCCATTTTCACAGGAGAAACATAAAGGAAACTCATGGGAAAAATTGTTGAAAAAAATAAATAGAAAATAACCTAAATAAATTCACAGGTTTTACATTAGATAAGTACATCCTCTGTATAAATACATGGAACACATCACAAACGTGATCTATATTTGGGGGAAGTTCGAGCCAAAAGGTCACTGATCTAATGAGATAATGAAACTCAAAGGAGAATTTGTGCCTTGGGATAGGCTTCCATTTCATTCCTAACCACATAACTCTCTTCTATGGTTATATTTTAATGAATAATTTGTCTCCAACATTGAACTTGATGTCCCTTCAAATGTTGTTAGCTTAAAACCTTGATGACATTGAGAATATTTACTATGTTTTGGGATGTATGGAAACTTCAATGTAATTTTATGTATAGAATTAGGTCCAAATAGATTTTAACTTCCAACTTCATGTAATGTCCCAGAATTACATGATTTTTTAAGGAAATTAAATGGTATTATTTGAAGATCAGGTGCTAATACGGAACGTGATTCTGAGGCCTGAATTGGTTGAAATGTATTTTTGAACTATTTTTAAAATTCATTAAATAAATGTGTGGGAATGTTTTTATAACATTCAAACTGGTTTTCAGATCAAAAATCATAGGGATCCATTGAACTCAAGACATTGGTATTTTCATAGGGAGGTCCTAACATCAATCAGTGGGGGACAACTGAAAAAGGTAGTTTTCAGACATTTTTGAAGAAAAATAAAATAACTTAAAAAGTTATTTTATTATATTTTATTCTTCATTACGCAATGACTCTTCATCACGGTGGTGAAGTGATATAGTGATAGTAAATCCATTAATTAACTTCATTAATGAATTAGCATGGGGATTCTGAAATGCGTAGCGCGGCATACTTATTTTATTAAAAAAAGGATTCATGATTGACGAACAACACTAGATTTCCTCTAAGGAGCGATGATGGAAACAACTTTAATGAATAACATCGGTGAATCGGAAAGTAGATATGACACTTTAGAGAGTAGATGTAGAACGAAAGATCAACGAACTTTGACGAATGATCATCTCCGACCAATCTATGTTTTCACATATAGGGGTTTGATACTTTTTGGTGTGAATTTATTTTCCCCGTTCAATTCTTTAAACGATGAACATGGGTTAACTCATGAAAAAGTTAACATGTGGATTGATTGTTCATTAACTATGGTAAATTATCTTGTGTGGATTGGAAGAAAGAGGATAAATTATCATATATTCCATCTTACTTTCTAATGTGATGAATTAAGTCCAAATGAACATGGATGACATTCATTGCCTTCGGTGTTCCTTATGATCTTCCTAAGTTTTATCTCGTCTTCTTCAACATGAGACCCCAGGGGTCACATCATTCATTTTATTTGGTATTCCAAATGTGGATGATTCCCTAGAGAGAATATGAATGATATGCATGCCACCACAGACATATACATGGTCCATGGAGCCCGAGATAGTTCCCAGATTGATGAATGAAAAACTAAAGCAAGTCTAGTGGCCCATGGGGAGACTGCAACAACGCATGCGAACAACGACAACCAAATATGGCTGGTAGGTAGGACGTAGTGTGTGCCACTACGGTGGGCAGAAGCTTCCACCGACTATGTCGGAGGCACCAGGAGGTGCTAAATTTCAGTTTACAGGACTGCAACTGTGGGAGGTCACTGTGTCTCTTTACTGCACTGACATGGTGGCCGGATGTGGCACCCCACCACGTCCAAGGTGGAGTTTTTGACATCCCCATTGGAGGCATGATGGGTGTACGTAGACCCGTCGGTGACCTAGTAGCATGGGCCAATCGGGCTAGGGAGACCTGACCGGGTCGGGTTGGACCTTGCAGATCGGGTCAAGTTAGACTCGGTAGATTGGTATAGGTCGGCACTATCCGACTGGGACAGACCGGACCTCGACCCATTCGACCCCCTATTCTAAAATGTAGTAATATATTTCAAACTGGACATCTGTTTGATGCATTGTATGTGGTGTTGGGACACTTGGGATGGCACAATCCTTTTGGAATACTTTGGTTGGTCTGACCAAGATTTATCGGCCCCAAATGAAAATAACCCTATTTTACTAAAATGCCAATAACTTTAAAACTGAGCATCTATTTGATGCTCCATCTATGGTGTTGGGACCCTTACATCGAGAAGGTAATTTGGGTATACTCAATGTGTGAATTCATGGAATTAGAGATGTGATTGATGGATTAAGTATTATATTCTCCTAGAATCAAGCACACTATGAGTAGAAATCAAATTGTTTGGTGTGATGCGAAGGATATGATGAACAGACCTCAGTAGTCTAATTGAAAAGTGGACCTCAGGGGTGTAGTAGACAATCAAACCTCAGTGGTCTAGTGACTGACCATACCTCAGTGGTCCAGCATGAGACAAAGTTTCGTGGTCCAGTGGCCGATCAGACCTTACTAGTATTGTAACATAGAAGACTTCAATGATCCAGTGGATGAGAAAATCTCGGTTCCTTAAACAAGTCCTAGAGATTAAGGCCTCTCAGGTTTAGGGGAGAGATATATTCTCTAGTAATTGGGGATTGGTTGGAGATGGTGATTTTAGTCTTCCACTTAGTGAGTATACCACTTGACTAGATAGAGGTTCTAGCAGAAAGCCTTCTACATGGCTCAGTGGAATGATTTGGGAGTTTGATGATCCAGATGCATGAGGAGGTGACCCTCACCTGTTTTGACATTGAACAACTTTTCAAAGTTGAGTTATTACATGATACATTGTTATTAGTGTATATATTGTAGGAGATAAAATTACTACAGGGTAGCCATATTACTCATCAAGGTTCGTAGACCTATCCTGTTACTCTATGGATATGGTACGAGACACTTTCTTCAAGGCCCAGACCTTTGATCAGGGACTTTGATGGGAGATTAGGGCATTAATTATTTACCTCATCATCCTACAAAGGTTAAGGTGCTGTATAAATCTCTACTATTGGTGGGATTACTTGCAAAGATGGCATGAATCTTGGGACATACCACCGAGCGACAGGTGTCCGAGTTATCCATGGTGGGTAGCTGACAGATGATGTAGGGCGCAAACAGGCCAGACCATTTGGAGGATGACCCCAGGACTCAGGGTCAGCACATCAAGACTCATAGGGAAGAATGAGTCATCATGGGAGATGATAATGTAACGTGTGTGGCAGGTAGGGCCAACCGTCTAAGGTTGTCCAGAATCACCGCGTAGAGGACTGGCAAATGGTTGAGGGACCATCGAAGAAGCGGTAGATACTGAAACAGGGTGGTCCACCAGGAAACGGATGTGAATGAGTAATGGGATGAGCAACAAATGGTTGGTGTGGGTATGAGGTACTACTACCACCACCCCATGTGGTCCTCCACAGGCTCCAGGATAAATGGCATAGGGTAGGGATTAGCTTCTGAAAATCAAGGCCTATGGTCCCGATATCTCAGAGATGATGCAATGTATGATCTGTGTCTTATCAAGTTTATCTATTTTTCTAATAGACATAGGTTTCTGTTAATCTTTCCATACTACTGACCTTGTTTGGAGAGTAGATATTCTGATCGAGTTGTTGGCTCAATACTTACAATTAATGACTCATACGAGAGTGGATTCGATGATCAAACATTAGTGTAGACAACGTGACCTTACTCTGGGAGGTGGGAGCTTCATCTAGGATCTCATAGTAGTGACATTGAGGCTTTATGACATCATTCTGGGTATGTACTAGCAATCAACAGTTCTTTATCAAATCAACTAGTTTATGCCCATGGTGTGGTGTGTCCGCGGATATGGGAACCAATTTTCCTTTTTCGGTGAGAAGGGAATTGGAGAAGCACGGGATGGACTCACACATAAGAGTGTGTGTCCAATAACTCATTAGTTGGATAGCTTGAACCTAGATTTAGTGGATGAGATGACTCCACAGTTTCCTACTATGGTGGATGAGTATGATTAAGTCTTTCCAAAGTATGTTCCAAGACTACCTCCTCATCGAGAGGTAGATTTATGCATTAATATGTACGACAAGTTGATATAAATATCAACACCTTCATATTAGATTAATACTATAGATCTCCGAGAGATGAGCGTACAGTTGGAGGATTTCTAGAGGAAGGGGTTTGTAAGGCCAAGCATTACACCATAGACAGCCCCAGTGTTGTTTTCTAAGAAGAATGATGGAAGATTGAGGTTGTGCGTGTACATCCGTCCCCTGACCCAGGTGACTATGAAGAACATTTATCCTATACTGAGGATTGATGACCTCTTCGATCAGATGAAGGGAGAGATATGGGTCTTGATGATATAACTCATATCCGGCTATCAATATCTTTGAGTACAAGATGAGGATATCTCAACGATAGATTTCAGTTGTCACTACGACCACTATGAGTACATAATGATTCCATTTTTCATGAAGAACACTCAAACAGTGTTCATAGGACTCATGAACACGATCTTCCATTCATACACAGATTGGTTTGAAGTGGTATTCTTGGATGTCATCTATGTGTATTAATCATACGGGGAGGAGCACGTGATACACTTGAGAATGGTTCTGGCCACACTGTTAGAGCACCAGGTCTATGGAAATCACTCTATGTGTCTATTCTGGATATGAAACATCCACTTATTAGGACTTTCCACTCATAAAATGGTGTTTGGGTTGATCCAATAAATATCGAGGTGGTTATTTCGTGGTAGCCTCCCAAGAGAATTACCGAGGTGTGATTTTTCCTTGGGTTGGGTAGTTTCTATCATTGGTTTGTACCCAACTACACTAGAGTGAAATTACCGATTACGGTTTTGAAGAGGAAGGGAAAATACTTCATGTGGACATAATTATGCCAACATGGATTTTAAAAGCTAAGGCATAGCTTGAAGTGTGATCTTATCTTGAGGATTCCTGAGGAGGGAAACAACAACGTGGTATTCTAGGACATAACAGGAACATACCTAGGTTGTGTCCTGATGCATGGGTAATAAGTGATTGTTTATAGATCATGATAACCGAGACACTAAGAGAAAAAATATGAGATTAATGACCTTTACTTGGAAGCCATATTCTTCCCACTGAATATCTAGAGACACTACCTTATAGGTGAATGATTTATCTTCTACTCTGACCACAAGAGTCTTATGTATATATTTTCTTATATTGATCTAAACATGAGACAGTGGTGTTTCCTAGAGTTCCTCTAGGAATATGACATTGGGATAGTTTATACTCCTAGGAAGGGGAATGTGGTGGCAGATTCTCTCAGTAGAAGATTGAGTTCACAACCATTGAACGACTCCTGAGAGAAGTTGGCATCTCTTCCGATATCCTTTTTGGATAGAGATAAGGTAGTTTATCTTCAGTCGATGGTAGTTTTACCTCCACAATTAAAGTGATTCAGGGAGTCAAAACATGTAGATTCCAGCTGCGTGACTACACGTGCCCATATGTCCATAGGGCATGCCCCTAATGGTTATTCTAAAGGTGGGGAACACATCATCCTTTTCATAGGATACACCCTATACCAGTGGAGTTACGGGTGGAGGTGTTTAAAGAGTTCTATACTTCCCCTTTGGAGGTTCATTTATGTGTGGAAAAGTTGTACCAAGAACTCCAATGTTTGTATTGGTGGCCAGAGATGAAAAAGGTAGTACCAAATTTTGTTTCTAGATTCCTCACTTCTGAGCAAGTGAAGGCTGAGGACTATGTTCTAGTAGTTTTGACACAACCCTTCGGGGTACTAGAGTGGAAGTGTGATTTCATCTTGATGGACTTTAGGATAGGCTTACCATGTACGTCTAGGGGTCGCGCCACCATTTGGGAGATCATAGACCGACTCACCATGTCATCCCACTTCCTACCAATTCTAGACCATGGTCCCATAGAGAACATGAGATGCCTCTACATGAAAGAGATAGTTTGACTCTAGGGAGTCCCATCTATTAAAGTCTCAGACTATGATTCATTGTTTTTATCCCATTTATGAAAGGGATTACAATTGGCTTTTACAAATCACTAGTGCCTGAGCATAACCTTACACCCACAGACTAATGTTCCCACAAAGTGAACTATTCAAATCGTGTAGGACATGCTTGGTGCTTTCGTCCTGAATTTTTTTGTCGTTGGGAGGACCACCTACCAATGGTGGTGTTTGCGTATAACAACATATTTCACACTACCATTGGAATGGAACCGTTCAAATAACTATATGAATGAACATTCAGGTCACCGTTATGATAGACATACCCAAGGGAATCAACACTCATGGGTCCAAAAATTGTTCAAGCTACCACTGAGAAGGTGCAGGTCATTTGAGAGAGGATTAAGACTTCATAGAGCCGACATATGTCCTATGATGATTGGCGATGGAGTCCATTGGAGTTTGGGGAGGGGGACTATGTATTCCTACATACCCCCTAGAGGAAAGATACATGGATTTTTCTAGGGCAGAAAGATATCTCTGACGTTCATTGGACCTTTTATGATTTTGTATAGAGTGGGTGAGGTGGCATACCTCTAAGATCTATTTCCACCATTGGAGAGGGTACATGAAATCTTCCCCATATTCATGTTGAGGAGATACATGCATAACCCTTCTCACATCATCAACCACGATGAGATAGATATTAACGATGGGGAGACATTCACGGAGTACTCATTAGATATCGAGGACCCAAAAGAGAGTATCCTTCATGGACAGTATATTCCTCTGGTGCATGTTTTTTTTGAGTCATGTAAATATCCAAGAGATCACGTGGGAGTGGTAGGCCAAGATTCGGGCTCAGTTCCCCCATTTCTTGGATTAGCCCTTGTTTTGGATTTTGAGGACATAAAGACTTAATGGTGGGGGTAATGTAATGCCCCAAAATTCCATTATTTTTTTAAAATTAAATGGGATTATTTCAAGCCCAATATCGAAGATATAACGTGATTCTGAGGCCTAGAGTGGCATCAAACTATTTTTATAGTTCATTATATAAACACTTTAGTGAGTATTTTTAATTTTCAAATTGGTACCCGGATCAAATATCCATGGGCAACATTGAAGTCAAGAATCAAGATTATTCTTTGAGGGTCCTAACATCTAATGGTATTGGTCAACTATAGAAGTTAGTTTTTGGACATTTCAGATGAAAAGTAAAATAAAATAAATATTTGTTTTATTATTTTTTCTTCTTCATTATGCATTGACTCATCAGCGAGGTGGTACTGTGGAGAGGCAAAGATGAATCGAGTAATAAACATCATTACTAAATCAGCATGGTGATGCTGTAACATGAAACACATCTTCTTTTTTTAATTAAATAGGGATTCGAGGTTGACGAAAAACCCTATAATTCCTATGATGAATGACGAGTGAAACCTCTTGAATGATGAATGCTAGTAAATCAGAAATTTGTGATGACAATTTGGATAGTTGATTTAGAAATTAAGATCGATGGATGACGAAAAACTATCATCCTCGACTAATCATCATTTTCCTTGGTAGAGTTTTGATGATTTTTTATGTGAATTTATTTTCCGTGATATTTTTTTAAAAGAAAAATGCCGGTTAACTCATGAACAATTTAACCCATGGATCGATCATTCATGCCAGATGGGAACTTATAATGTGGGGATTTAAAGAAAGGGAATAAATTATCATATATTTTATCATCATTTGTAACATGAAGAATGATGGAAAAATGAATAGGGATGATATTCATCACCAGGGGTGTTCCTCATGATCTTCCCCCTTTTTCTCTCGTGTTCTTCATCGGATGACCCTTGGGGTCGTTTCAGGCCTTTTAAATGGGATTTCAGAGATTTTAGATTCCCTAGAGCAACAAAATATGGATATGGGGCCCACCATAGGCATTTATATGGTCCAAGGAGCCTAGGACTGTTCCCAAAATGAAGAAAGGACCACCAAAGCATGTCTAATGGCCTATGGAGGAGAATGACTACTTGCCGGCACCGGTGGTGTTGACCAGTGGCGATCGATGGTTTTCAGTAGGTAGGAGGAGGCACATGCTGACAACACACCATGGAAGTAGCAAGAGTCACTGAAACCAAGGTCGGAGGTAGGTGGGATGTGGCACACTGTCAAGGTGTTGTAGCGGCGACAGGGTCACCAACAAAAGGCTGGCAGCTAGTAGTAGGTGGACGGAGTAACCCTGTATCATTAGAGGAGCCATGATGTGCAAAGTCACAGTCTGTGGGAACACGTAGGGGGGGGGGGGGTTAATGTGGCACTTTTCCATGTTGACACGGTGGTAGGACGTGCCCCCCCCCCCCCCCCCCCCACATCCCAAGTGGAGCAGTCGTCCGCCCCTTTGGCAATTGCGTAGGTGTACACGGACTGGCCCGTACCTAGGTACGATGGGTTGGCCAAGCAAGCTAGGAAAGAGATGCAGACATGCCCAAAAAATTTGGGCAAGGCCCATTTGGTCAGTTTGGTCCGATAGGGTCAGACCAGACACAAACTCAATTGACCTCCTTTTTAGAAAAAGAGGCATATATTTCATACCGGGCGACCGTTTGACACACCGTCTATAGTGTTGGGAACCTTCCGATGATGAGATTCTTTTGGTATACTCTGGTTGGTCTGACCAAGTCGGACTGGGTCCATATGCATCCAACTCCAGTATATTAAAATTTAAACAACGTCCAGACTGAGCATCTGGTTGACGCGCTGTCTATGGCATTGGTACCCATACATTGATACGGTCTTTTGGGTATACTATAATTGAAGATTTTGGATGTTGAGATGAAACCTATGGCGTCAAAAAATTGATTCTTACAACATCAAGAACACTCTGAGAAAGAATCCTACTGCTGGCTATGACCTGAAGGATATAATGAGTGGACCTAAGAGGTCCAGTTGAAGAGTGGACTATTGTGGTTCAGTATAAGACTGGACATCAGTAGTCCAATGGCCAAGTGAACCATATGGGTCTAGTAGGAGAGAGGAACTTAGTGGTCCAGTGGCCAAGAAAACCTCCATGGTCCACTTGAAAAGAGGACCTCTATGGTCCAGTGGTCGAGTGGAAATCAATGGTCCAGAAGTAGAGTGGATATCAATGGTGCAGTGGTCGAGCATACCTCTGTGGTCCAGTAGAAGAGCGCATCTTAGTGGTCCAATGGACATATAGACCAAAGTGTTCCAGTAGTGGAGTGGACCTCAGTGGACTAGTAGCAAAGTTTCCCTCAATGGTCCAGTGGTAGAGTGGTCCTCTATTGTCCAATATATGTTTAGATCTCAGTGACTCATTAGGGATGAGTCCCTTAGTAGCATAAGATGATTTAGCTTTAGGAATGATAATCTTACATTCAAGACTTTATGTTATACCTGATGTGATCTATCTTTACTTAGTGACTTTTCTTTGTGAAGATTACATTGTGGTCTTACTTTGTGGTATTCCTTGAGTTATAGGTTCCCTACATAGTATTATGTTACTCACCCCTACACGGGCTTCGCCCACATGTGTCGTGTCTCGTGTAGGTGACTGACTCTTCGATAGAGACCTTAGAGGTCAGGGACTAGGTGGTGCCCAGTGAGACATGACGGATGGGATGTACTTCTATGGTTACAGATAGCTACCATCCACCTACCCTTCAGTTAGGTCTTGAGAAGATAGACCTAAAAAAATACTTTTTATGTGTTGTTGGTCTTGTATTCTAGCCCATTTTTTACATTTAGATTGTTATTTACCTTCTGTATTTTTCTCAGTGATATTTTTCATTTACTGAGTGTTTACATTTCCATAGTTTGTGTTATGTGTGTACAAGTTTAAAGGAAAGGCCTCCCCTTTTTTGATATGTATTCTCACTGTTAGTTTCCCACACCTGGCCTATATAAGGCAGGCTCGGGGTAGTCACGACACGGGCCCTCGGGGACGGGTCATGACACTTCATCCAAAGAATATGGATTTATACATATCTCTGCATATATAAATTTATTTAGATCTATCTAAATACTTTAGTGGATGTTTTTTTTACAAGAGAACTCCACCAATATGTGATTTTTATCCCATAAAACTTTTACGTCTATGCTATTAGCAAGTCAAAGGGCATCAAAATAGTATTTTCAGATTAACTATATTTTTCCGGGTGATAGGACACACTGAAATTCAATTTATTACTAAAAACATGTTCAGTAATTATGCAAAATTTAGATATGAACCATGGATAATGAACAGAGATGATGATAATTGTAACACCATATTGCCTCACCACGTCCTTGATATATATCATGGGATGTTTTTCATGCCATAAATAATAGTAAATTTCCATTATATAGGATGTCTTGGTGTGTCCTTCCACCAAAACCCATATTGTGATGTTTCTTTTGGTTGTCTTCAGAAGAACTGTAATAAGACTATTGTGATGTTCTCTAATTTCAAATTTGGTATAGGAAATGGTTTCGTCATCCTTTTGGAATTATACATTTTTAAATTAACACGTGGAAATACCAACCACCTTGAGATATACTCCACAATCATCTTCATCATGTTATCCCACCATAAGATCTCTCTAATATCACAGTACATCTTGGTACTTCTACGATGTATAGAGAAATATGATATATGTGAATTAATTTTCCCCCTTCTTTATCTTAGTTGAAGATGTAACACAAATCTTAGTTAAAATCTGGTGAAATCTTCCTCACCAATGTGGATCCCATATAGCCTCCCTTACTGTATTGCATTCACCTTATTTTGAAGAAAAAAATAATCCAATTGTGCCTTATTGATGTTCTCTTAGTTATAATGGTTAGAAAATCATTTTAGAATGGTATGAGGTATTCAATACTGTTATAATTTCCAAATCCATCCTTTGCATAGCCCTAATGATGGGTAATCACTCAATCTACTTGAAAGAAAATGTTGATGGTTATTTTATTCTAATATATCACGATACCTCATTCACCTTTTCAGAAGTAATTAATAGGGAAATCATAGTCTTTTATTATCTCTAATCTTGTTCACTTTCACATATTGAGATCTATTATTGTGAATATATAATTTACTCTATTTTGATTTGTATATACCTCACACTACTCACCATAGAGGCGGCTCTTACAAATTATCAAGGAAACAATCATAGATTAATGCTCCAAATCGTTTGTTGGGTAGTTCTAGGTCATGGATCTTCAACTTACCTAAGTCATAGTCTATAACATTATCATTATACATGAGTACACGACCCATGAATTTCATTTAATCACCACTATATATCATAAAACCTTCTCCACTTGTTGGTACTGTGAGTATAGTTGAAGTGATTATTATCTTCTTGATATCCTTGAATATTCCCTCACATTACCTTATCCAAACATAATTTACCCATTTAGGTGTTAACATAGTTACAGGGTTAAAAAATCTTGATAAATTTCTTCGAAAATGTTTTGAATACACATATAGGAAAATAAATCAACAGAATTACATAAACCAAGTGGGTATAGGAAATTAATCAATAAATTTGTTTTTTATGGGGCCAAAAAAATTCCCTCACTTCTGATAATGTGAACCAAATATTTTACATTATTAAACCAAAAGTTACAAATACTGAATTTGTCACAAAATTTCTCCTTGTTTAATGTTTCCAACACAGTCCTTCCATGTTCTTTATGTTCCCCTTGATCTCAGCTTATATGACAATATCATAAAAACAATTCAAAAACAATTTCAAGGTAGTCTCTAGAAACTCTATTAATCCAAACCGAGGATATTATAGGGAAATTAGTCTGCCTAAAAGGAATCACTTGAAACTAATAGTACAAATACATTTTATATAAATTAGTGTTCTTAAAATATTCTTTCTTCACCTTCATTTGATGATATATAGAATAAAGAACCAACTTTGTGAAAAAATTATCTCTTCATAGTTGGTCAAATAAGTCATCAATACATGGAAGAGGATATTTTTTCTTTATAGTGATCTTATTAACCACCTGGTAATTGATACACAACTTCATTGATCAATCCTTCTTCATAAAAAAGAGCACTATAACACCATAAGTGTTTTCACTAAGTCATATGAACCTTTTTTACAAATACTCTTATAGTTGATTATTTAACTCTTCTAGTTTAATCGAGTCTATCGTATTGGGTAATTTTGATATATGAGTGGTTCTGGGTATAATTTATATTGATGAATCTAACTAAAAATCTAGGGGAATTCCAGATAACATTTCAAGAAATACATCAGTGTATTCTCGGAAAATGGGGATTTCCTGAATTTTAATAACTTCTGTTTACTCAACCATTTGAGTGAGATATTATTATTTATTGGGTATCATCAACCATACTATTGATGTGTTTTCGAAATGATATTCATTTCCTTTCTTTAATTTGTAGAGGGTCATGGGATATTTTTATTATGAAAACATATTTCATTTTCCCAAGACATAATGTATGATCTATATAATGAGATAAAATTAATTACATGTATAGCATCCAATTTCTCCCAAGGGTTTTATTATAAGATTTTATGTAAGAATGTTCCTACATACACCAATATTAGAAGATTACAACACATGTGTTTCAACGATAGCAATACTATGTATTTTTATGGATATATCTACTTCAAGGTATTGGGGATTCGATTCAACAGTTCTATAAAACATGAAAGACATAATGTAATTATTAAAACCAAAATCAAATAATACATTTTACATCACTGTGCGAATAGGAAGTACACTATGTATGAATTCATTTTTAGTCTACAATTTAGCATTTGTGATCGGATAACTTTTTCTATCCTTTTTTTGGATTAGATGTCTACTAACACTGATTACCCTTAGGGAATCATGGTTTTGTTCACTGGGTTTCATAGTTCCCTTTCACCCTATAGTTGAATAATTGTACCATGGGAGGTTCTCTACATTCCTCAATCATATTAACCATCTAATTCAGTTATATTATATATTAATGAGATTGGTGGTATTCTTTCTAAATAATTTAGTATTTATCTATCTCTTTGAGGCAGTTCCCACTCTACTTCGTCCCACATTTTTTTTCATGTGGGTGGTTGACCTTTATTTCCACCATTTTCATAGCTTGGTACTCTATATTTCATTTCATATCACTATATACATGGGACTATTATCTAAACTGTATCTCCACTTTGATATAACATAGAGTAACTTCTATATAACTCCCAAAGTTTCGGGTACCTAGATCCTTTCAATGGTGTGGTTTTAAACCACTAAAAAGTGAGTGTATTTTTCTATCATTATTGATTACAAAATATGAGGTTTACCATGAAATACTTGTAAATGTTTCTTCATATTTCATGAAATATTCACCTTCATTTTGCTTTATCTCTAGGAATTCTATACCAATCATTAAATGAATAGTTTTAAGGGGAAACTTGTAAAAAATCATTTCATAAATTCTTTCCACTCCATATCGTCTATTTTATCCTTAAGCATGGTGTTCTAAATCACCACCAACCATTGATCAGACTCTCCATCTAAATGATAAATGGAAAGACTCACATTATCCTTCTCAAAATAGTAGAGTATAAAGAAGATCTTGTCAAATTATTTTACCCAATGTTCTGCAACAAGTGGACTAGAAGATCCACTAAATATTGGTGATCATTTCTAAATAAAATAATATATAGACAGTTTCTACCTCTTAGGTGAAGGATGATAATCCCCCAGGTTCAAGATATCATTTATATCCTAATATATCTAGGTAAGAATCACTATTATTTTTTGAACTCCACCTCCCTTAGAATTGGGGATGTCATTTAGAAAATCAGTAAGTTGTCACTCACATGGGTTGTTGGCCTAGTTTCTCATGGTTCCCACCATTTTATGAAGTAAATTATTTTTGGCCAAAACATAAGTCAACATATCATGAATAATTTATTCCTTTATGAAATTAACACTAAAAAAATATCTTATGGGATCCCTTTGTTAATAAATTTTATTAGACAATGATTCATAGATATTAATATATACTAAGTATTATCCTAAATGTTTTCAATAATGTTCAATAATGATAATTACCAAATTAACTAAATTGTACTCTGATACCAACTATATAGACCATACTTTTTCTTACATGATTATTACATCATTTTAAAGACAAATAACAAAATAGTGTTACCAAACCATGATCCAACGGTTTGGTGTAATGGGGAAATTAGAACAATGCATAAATTGTACATAATAATTTATTTTAAAAACATCTTATTTGTACTTCTAAAGAATGCATTATCCTTATTACATTTTTTCACCTTCAAATGTAAATCAAATAAAGCGGGTTATTTAAAATCCTAGTAAGATGATGAATAAAAAACCTGAATAAATATGGAATTGGTGATAATAATAAAAATAATAACATAATAATAGGATCAACATAATAATAATTAGAGTAATTATTTTATAATAGATTGAAATGTAGAAATGCATAAAAATGAATCATCATGTCTTTTTTTCAAATACCACATATAGTTTTGGACAAAGCTAGCATCATGTACATGAATAACATATGTCCATAGTATTTACATCATCACTCTCAAAAAATATAGTATCATGTTCATGAATATTTCAGATTATATAATAAGATACAAAATAGTAGAAAATTCATTAGAGGCATATATAATCCCGGGACCACAAGTCACATCAAATCATTTACATAATAATGCATGCCACAGAGAATGTATAACAATCATAAGCGTGAAATAACCCTGGTAAATTAATGGGTTTCATAATGATTTCACTATGAATACATAAATGAATGAGATTTGGGGATATAAAAGGAGTAATGTAAAAATATATCTGGGATAATAATCATTATTCATGAGTGAGGATGAAATAATCTTAAGATGAGGGAATATGTGTTTTAGAAAAAGGGTACTTTTAGAAAATTAAATATTTGTACCAAACAAAGATGAAAACATGTATGCCCTTGAAAATAAGAGGGAAGAAAAATGAAATTATATTTAAGTAACCATAATAGAATATCCTCTTTAAAATAAGTAATGAAAGTGGAATTACTTAAAAATGTGATTTGGGTTTGAGAATCTGCAATCCTAATGTATGAAAATGCTCTACACTTTTAATTAATTTCTTATATAATAAAATTAAGTTAATTAATTATTAAATTAAAAAATAATCAACACATATATATTATTTATTAAAAATTTAATATGTTCATTTATATACATTTTTATGTGTTAAAATTTATATTTTTATTGTTCTAGAAGCATTTTTTTCATGGTTTTATGGTCATCTCCCAGGAGTTTGATTATTGGAGTTTTGTCAAATTGAACTGAAACTACAGAATTTGAATGAAATAGTGTTCAAATAAATACATAATTGTAAATGGTCTCATTTTTCTTTTTCCATATATGATAATGATTTATTATATAAAACATTAATGAAAATGTTTAATTTATCTTGTCTGTTGTTATGACCGTCATGAACTAGTATTATTTTATTTAATTTTTTGATATATTTGTTCCAAAACATGATAAAAGTTATTATATGAATATTTTATTATGATTTAACCATGATAATGGCTTAATTTCTAGCCATCAAGGTGGTAATACAAAATATAAATCAGTCATCCATAAAGGTGGTGAATCGATACATCACAGATGATGTATTCAATTTTAGAATAAAAGGTGAAGAGAAGAGGTTTTATGATGGATGTTACACTATGAAAATAAAATTCCAACATATATGTTATACTAGATTTTTAATTCCACTTAGGATAGTGTAGGAGAGGAGGGAATAATAAAAGAAATTAAATTTAAAATGAAAGAAGGAGGATTTTATCACTTCAATATATTTTCCTTGAGAACCTCTTAATGACATATTGGATTAGAATTTTTTAATCCAAAGGATCATGGAAGTGTGTAGGAGTCATGTCAAGTGAATTGGGTATAATTAAGACAATAAAAATGTCTATGTAGGTGTGAAGATAAAAGGTAGTGTGTGGTGGTATTTATGGGGGAGGTGAGTGGTGTTTTTTATTATTTTATACATTCGTTTATTATTTAGGCATAAGACTTTAAATAATGTTGATTACTATGAAACAATATAGTAACTTAGGATTTATATTTTGATAAAATATTACTTAAAACATAAATACATCATCCATGAATAAAAAGTCATGTATTTAGCTTATATTGTAAATTTCTATATTTCACTATTAACCAACAATACAACCATTTTAGAAAAATATTCAAATTTCACCCTATTCATTTTTTGAGGTGTATAATTCTAAAATAGGGTTTATTTTATGAAAAAAATTTCGAAATATTTGGAATTAATTTTAAACAAAATAATGATTTGTTCAAAAAAATTTGATTATAATATTATAATAGATTTTTGGATCCATTGAAAATTTAATTGACGTTTCATTAATTTATGTTAAATTTATTATAATAATTAATATTAAATTATGAATCTATTTTATTATTTTTTAATCCTTATAATAATTAGGATATTATAAACTATCATTTACTTTTTACAAAAATAGTAATAATTAATTTTTCATTTTTAAAACATTTATTTAATTATAACATGATTTAATTATATTATATTTCTATTTATAATATACTAAAATTTTATTTTTTACATTCATAGATGATTATTATATTCTTATTATTAGGATTAAAATTACTAATGGTTATATTATTATTCCAATAGTCATGTTACTGTTCTATCAGTATAGGTTCTTTAATTTCCTTAAATACCAATCATTTTGTTCTTCACTTTTGAGAATAATGTTTTTTTCCTTTGTTATGTATGTGTTTTATTAATATAACATATTTATAATATCAAATATTTCATTGATAAAATTATATTTCCTTACATTCTTCCCCAATTTTGATGTTTCCCACTTGAAATTTAATTTTAATTACCAAGGAGAAAAAATATGTTGGTATTAATCAGTAATATATTCCTATTGTTCCCATGTTTTATATTTACACATATGATTCCACTATAACACTAGAATAAGGTGTGTCATCTTTTTTTGTATGACTTCTCTACTATCCAAGATCTTCAATGGATTCTCTCATGCAAGAGGTCGGTCTACAGTTGTACCATCTTCAGATTTAGTATATGTGAGGGTTTATATATGAATTTCATTAAGAGAGATACATGGAACATGTCATGAACAAGATCCATATTTGGTGTAAGTTCAATCTGACATGACACTACATATATGTGATCAAGGATCTTAATGGGGCCAATGTACCTTGGGATAAACTTATTTTTATATCCAAACCCCATGAATCTGTTCCATGGAGGTATTTGATGGAAGAATTTGTCTCCAAACATCAAAATCCATGTCTGTTCAATTGTTATTATCATTGTTATTTTGACAACATTGAGATGACATGTTATGTTATTGGATGGATTGGAACTTCTCTATCATCTCATGAATTAGATCTTTCCAACCATTCTTCATTATCCAATTTCATCCCAAAAAGATATTGTTATATATCGCTTACCATATAGAGATCCACATCGATGCATCTTAATACTCGAGTGGAATTTTTTGTTTTATGAAAAACCAACCAATGAGAGTTTTTAATCGAATACAACTTTTAAGTCTGGATATTAACATGAACTAGATCATTGAAATTGTCTTTGAAGATTTTCTATCAGGTTGGGGGAGATAGGTCATGCTGAAATTTAATTTATTACTCAAACCATGTTTAATAATCCTCAATAATTTTTATTTGAACCTTCGATCATGATATGTGATGGTTGAATGTTGAACACCATTTAGCCTCACCACATACTTCACATACATCATGGAAAGTTTTTCAAGAGATAAATATTAATTAATATAAATTATGTGATAAATATTGGTGATTCCTTCAAAAAAAATATTGCATTGTTTCCTTTGGATTTATTTAGGAGAACTATGACAAAGACCATTGTGATGTTCTCCCATTTCCACTTGGGCATAGGAAATGGTTGCATCATTTTGTTGGAATTTTTTTATACTTTAACTTGCTGATATACAAAACATCTTGAGATATAATCAAATATATTTTTAATCATGTTTTCCCACCAATATATATCTCTAATATCATATTATATCTTGGTACTTCTAAGATGGATAGAGAATGACGAGCATTGAGAATTATCTAATAGATTATTTTTTATCTCAAGTGATGAAGGAACAAGAATCTTAGATCTCAATTTGAATAAACCATCCTCATAAATGGGGAAATCATGTAGGTTCTATTCCATTATATCATTCATCTTCATTTGATGTTCTAAATAATCATTTTGTGCCTCCTTGATATTCACTTCGATTGTTGGTTGGTTGCGAAAGGTATGATGTATTCCATGTCATTATGATTTCCAAATCCATCCTTTTCATATCGATAATGACGGGACTTTCTCAATTTGAATCATGGATAATTTTTCATGATATATTATTCTAAGATCATTATATATCTTGTTCTCCTTTCATAAATGTTAATTAATAGAGAAATCATTTTTCTTGATTAGGTCTAACCATCTTCTTTTACCATATTGAGATCCCTATGTCTGAATATATACTTTTGGATATTTTGATTGGTTTATATGTCATACTTATCACTATATAGGTCGTGAATCCATATTTTAAAGGAATACATCAAATCCATTATCTCTATATCTTTCATTGGTTAGTTCTTATCCTATATCATCTACTTTCCTAAGGAATAGCCTGTCAATTCATTATTCTAAATGAGTACACAAACAATTAATTTCATTAGAGAATCACTCTATGTCACAAAACCTTCTTCCATTTCTTGTAGTTTGAGTATAGGTTCAGGGATTATCCTATTGATCATATTCTTGAATATTTCTTCACATTATTATATTCAAATCTACTTTACCACTTTCTATGTTAACTTAGTTAGAGGGTCATATAATTGTGTGAACATTTATAGAAAATGTTTGTAGTACACTAATAATACAATAAAACTATGTATTTTCATGACACTAGTAGGAATGAAGAATTTCTCTATTACGTTTGGGTTTTAAGGGTCTACAAAAATTACCTCACTTGTGATCTTGTTCCCAAAAAATTTGAATTATCGAAACCAAAAGTAACACTTTATAAATTTGGTATACAGTTTATCCTTCTTTAATTCTCCCACAACAATAATTAAATGTTCATAATATTTCTAATTTCTCTTGGATTAGATGAGCATATAATCAATAAGCACTACCATAACATTTTGAATGTAGTCTCTAAATACCAAGTACAATAAATCCATGAATATTTTAGGGCCATTAGTAATTATTAAGGGAATCACTAGAAACTCATAATTCCCATACCTTGTATATAAAACAGTATTCTTAATATCCTATCTCTTCAACATCAGTTGATGTTATCTGGAATGAGTATCCACCTTTGATAAGTAATGATAACTTTATAATAGATCAGACAAGTAATAAATACATGGATGAGGATATTTATTCTTTATTTTAATCTTATTGACCTCTTAGTAATTTATACACAACCTCATTGATCCATCATTCTTTATGACAAAGAGAACTAGCACATCCCAAAGGGATTCATAAGGGTATATGAACCTGTTTTCCAAATACACCTACAGTTGATTATTTTACTCCTCTAGATTAATTGGCAACATCCGGTTTGAGAATTTTAAGATAGGAGTGGCTCTAGGTATCATTTTTATTTATATATCTAACTCAAAATCTGGGGGAATTCCAGCTAACTCTTTAAAAATTTCATCAATATATTCCCTCAAAATAGTCATTTCATAAAGGATAATAACTTCCTTTGACTCAACCATTTAATGAGTTATTGTTCATCATAGGGATGAACAAAAACATCGTTGATATATTTTACAAATTAGATTCATGTCCTTACATTCATTAGTATAGGATCATGGGAAGGTTCGTAATATGAAAAGATATTTACATTTCCTGATATCTTATGTGTTCTTAATATAATTTTATCTAATCCATGAAATTTATTGCATCAGATTCCACCAAAGGAATAATTATGATATTTATCGGAGGAATCCTCCAACACACAATAAATAGTGAAGATTCCAACGCTTCAGTTTCAATGATCTCACCAATTCATGTTTTTATAGATATATCTATTTCATGGTATGAGATCTTCAATTTAATATTTTAAAAAAATAATGAAATAAATTAATTCATTGAACCATAATAAAATAAGTGTTTTTACCATTCGTCAGTGAATATAAGTGTGTCTTATACTAATTCATTTTCATTCTACACTTTGGTGGTAGTAATTTCATATGGTTTTCATTACTGTATTGGATTTGGTGGCTACTAAAACTTATTACCCTCAATGACTCGAGGTTTAGTACACTATCTTTACTAGTTGCCTTTCTCCATGTAGTTGAATCATTAAACCATAAATTGTTATATCCTTTGATCCATCACATTATCCCGATTATTCATTTCTCTTATACATTCATGATCGTAGTGTCCTTCTCTCCAAAGTTATAGAATTTCCCTATCCATTTGAGGTAGTTCCCATGGTGCTTATTCCCAAATTTTTTACATGTGGGTGGTTGATATTTAATTTCAAATTTATCATTAGATAATACATATTCATACTCAATATTTCAATTTTTATCTTCACATCCATGGGGCTATTCTCCAAACCTCAACTACACAGTGAGAGCACATCAAACAACATCTTCATAACTCCCAATGATTTGGGTATCTAGAGCCCTTAAATGGTGTGGTCTTAAACAACTAAATAATCAATAAATTTTGGCATCATTATTGATAACAAACCCTTAGGTATACCTTATAATCCTAGTGAAATTTTATTTATATTTCATTACAGATTCACCTTCATTTGTCTTCATCTTTATGAATTATACAACCATCGTGGTTCGGATAGTTTGAGGGAGATACATGTTAATAAATATTTTCATAATGTCTTACCACTCCTTATCTTATATTTTAGCCTTAACCTTGGGGTTCTTAATTATCACCCACCATTGATCAGCCTCTCTATCTAAATGATTAAAAAATATATTAAACTTCTTCTTCTCAAAATACTAGAGCACATAAAATCTCTTATCCATTGAATTGACCCTCTCTTTAGAAATATGTGGATCGAAATATCCACTATATGTTGGTGTTTATTTCTGTATATAATCTTTTATAGTTAGTTTCTCCCTCCTAGGTGAAGGAAAACATTCCACCTAGTTTAGTTTATTATTTGTAGCCTATGATAGCTTGGTAATCATCACAATGAATTTTTTAACTACACCTCCAATGGAATTGGGGATATTATTTGGTAAATAATTGAACTTTTTATCACATGGGTTGTTGGAATATTTTCTCCTAGTTCCCAGAATTTTATGAAATAATTTTTTTTAAAACATAATTTAATAAAGCATGAATAATTTATTCCCTTATTTAATAATAATAAAGGAATATATTATGGGATCCTTATATTATGATGTAATAAAAACATAGCTTCATGGATATTTAAATATTCTATAATAAAAATTAACAAATTTACCAAACATTACTTTGATACCAAATATAGAGACCCTTCATTTTTTACATGACTATTACATCATTTAGTAAACAAACAACATAATAGTGATGCAAAACCAAGATCCAATAGTTTAGTGTCTTGGTATAATTAAGACCGTACATAAATTTTACATAATAATACATAATGATTTATTTTAAAAAATATTCTTTATCCCTAATTTTGACATTATCTTTAGTACATGTAGTCACCTGAGTATATAAATCAAATATAATGGGTGATCTAAAATCCCAGCAAGGGGATGAATAAAGAACATTAATCAATTTTAATTGGGAGAGAATAATCATCATCTTTATAACATAATCATAGGATCATAATTATAATCATAAGATGAAGTATTGGATAATGTCTATAAATGTTTTAGTTCATAAAAATGAGGCAACATGTATTAGTTATCAAATACCACACATAGTTGTGAACAAAGATAACATCATGTTCCTTCATAACATATGTACATAATAATAACATCATCATTGTATAAATATATATAACCATGTTAAAGTGTATTGTGCATTTCCTCATGAGATACATCAAATTATAAATGAAGTGGGGGAAATGTAATTCTGAACCCACAAGTCACATCAAATAATTTACATAATAATGTGTTCCATATTAAACGAATAACAATAATAATACTGAAATAACAAATGGAATGGAATGCATCTCATAAGAATATCACAGATAATATACGCATGATTAAACATTGGGGATTACAAATTAAAAATTTAATAACATACTGGGTGTAAGAATTATTAATATAGAGTGAAGAAGAAACAATCTCAATAAGATTCAAGATGTGTTTTGGAAGGATGAGTTATTCTGGAAAGCCTATTTATTTTTCATGAAAAATTTTAGAAACAAGTATATACATTAAAATAAGATAAAATAACAAGGAAATTATATTTGGGTAATTTATTAATGTAATATATACAATAATATTTTTCATGAAATATTAATAACACAATGAATGGTAGTTGGGTTTGAGAATCTATAAATTTATATCTGAAATCATTCTAAACTTGTACATAATATCCTGTATAATAAAATTAGATTAATTAATTATTACCTTCAGAAATTACTTCACATATATTCTATTTATTATTATTTTTTGATGTTTATTTATAACTATTTTTATGAGTTATAATGTTTAAATTCATTGTTCTGGAATTATTCATTTCTTAGTTTTATGGTCAGTTCCCTTGAGTATGATAATTTGAGTTGTTGTAAAATGGAATAAAAAATCCAGAATTATAATTAAATGGTATTATTATAAATCCACAATTTTTAATTTTCCCATATATCATTTTGTTTTCAGATTATAAAAATTTTCGTAGGTAAAAAGTTATTGAAAATGTTTACTTTTTCTTGGCCGTTTTTACGACCATCGTGAACATGTATTATTTTATTTATAATTGTGTTTACATATTTGTTCAAGAACATGATAAATGTTATATAATGAATATTAAAATTTTATTTATCCATGAAAATGGTTTAATGACAATCCATGAATGTGGTAATGGAAAATGAAACCACTTTTTCCATGAGAGTATTGAATCAACACATCAAAGATAATATTTTGATTTGTATAATAAAATGAGAAGAGAAGATATTTGATGATTTATATTCCATTAACATAATGAAATTATAGTATATAAATGATATTGGACTTTTCATTCTAGTTTGAATATTGGAGGTAGAAAACAATAATAAATGAAAAAAAAATTAAAAGGGAAAGAATGAGCATTTTAACTCTTGAATCTATTTTCCATGAGAACCATTTTATTCCACATTTGATTATTCTTTTATTAATACATTCAGTTCCTGTACGTCGAAAAGAGTCATGTTAATGGAATTTGTTATAATTTAGACAACATACAAGGCATAGAAGGTGGGAGTAGAGGGTAGTTTTTGATTATTTGATTCTTGTGTCTATTATTTGGGATGAATACTATCAATAGTGATGATTACCATGAATACTAACAATATATAGGGAAGTATACTTTAATATAATTATGATTTCATTATGAATACACTATACATGAATAAAAAATTCATTCATTTAGCTTATAATGTAAATTCCCGTATATCATTAATCACCCAAAATTCATATTGATTTTACAAATATACCAAAAATTCATCCTAACCATTTTTTAGAGTTTTGATTTCAAAAATTGATTCATTTCTATAAAATAATTTTCTAAACACGATAAAGTTAATTTTTAAATAAAATCATCATATATTCGAAAAACACCAATTTTAATATTTTAATCGATTTTATGACCGTTTAAGAAATTTATAATGTCCCATAAATTATTTTATAGTTATGATAAAAATAAATATTAACTTATGAATAGTTTTTATGAAAATAAATTTATTTTTAATCATTATATTAATAATAATATTATAAATAATCATTTAAATTTTCCAAAAACACCCGTATTTAATTTATCATTTTAAAACATTAATTTACATATTCCATGATTTAATTATAACATATTTACATTTATAAGAAACATAACATTTACATATACTTTCATAGGTGTGGCTGCTGTTATATTTACTAAATTACAATTCTTAATGATCATTTTAATATTTCAAAAGATATATTTCTATTCCATTAGTACTGGTTATTTAAAATAATTAAATACCACATTTTTAATTCTTCACTTATGATAATAATGTTTTTATTTGGTTTTCTATGTTATTTTGTCTTTTATACCATATTACGTAATTATACGAATCAAAATTTTATTGATAAAATTTTAGGCCATTACATTTGTCACAACTATTGTTGTCATAATTAGTCTAGTAAAAACTATGTTGAGAAGTGTATTGGGTCATATCCCAATTCACATCATTTTAATATAGTTACTTTTTTTGATTTTCTACCTTAAATTGAGGATTATAAGTAGTATCCTTTTCTAGGGGAGCAGAGGGGTCCAAAAAACGACTAACTATGTAGACCCCATTAATATATAAGATGTCAAGAAAGTGACAAAGGAATTTTGATCTAGCTCTCTTAATAATAAGGACAAGACCTTTATTTTGTATTATCACTAGTATCATATTAATGAAGCTGAAGGAGGAATGAGATTCATAGAGAAAGTATTTATCCCTTGATGTGGCTTGAAGGATACTCCAAGAAATGTATGTTTTCTTAATATAATTTGGTTATCTGACCACTCCTTTCCATATTACTTTTAATGGAAATATTATGGGTTGGGAGAATACTTCAATGAAATTCATATAGAAAATCTATTCATTTAGGTGTATTTATTTCACATGGATTGAGTAACATATATTTTATTATCATTTTTTGTTGTTATTGACTATAAGGGTTGGTGAACTCCTATATATGACGTAAATAATATTTATGCAAATTTAATTTTTAGGATTAATGTGATATTCATCTTTCACTAACTCTTATTTCTAGATAAAGGTTACTGATCACTATTTTACTCCTCACAAAAAAAAAACTGATGTGGGGATGAAACATTCATTCAATGGATGTTCTAGTAAAAAATAAAACAATAATGTTATATTGGTAATAAAGAGGGTATGAGAGTGGTAAATTAAAAATGCGGTGGAATGCACTAATTTATTATATCATTGGTTTATTTGTATAAATAATTTTACATCATGGAAATCATGATAAGGAAGAGATATAAGTCTTTAGTTATTCGTATTTTCTATAAAAGAAAAAATATTTTTGGATCCTTATTTTTTGAATTAAACATAGTAGTCTTAGAAAGTTTAAACTACATAGAAGATTAAAAAATCAACATTTATAAGTGGTACTATCTTAGTATGAACCCCAAAAATTTCATGGGTTTTTTAAATTTGAGAAGAAATATCATGAAAATAAAAACTATTTCTTTCGAATAACTCTATTGAATTTCATGATTTAGGGGTACTAAAACCATGAGAACATATACACCCATAGTTCCATGATCCTATATAAGAAAAAGTAGGTGACACTAAATAAATGATTTATCTAGTTATATCATCACCCATTCTTATTGAGATGATATTATTATTGGATTATGTTGATCATATGGATCTATAATAGAACCCATATTAAGAGTAATCAGTTATTTTCTATCAGTAAGGGGTGGTCATTGAAATAGTGGGAATTGATGTAGAAATAATGATTCTTACCTGAATAGAATTGGAATTAACTTCCAATTCAGATTCATAAAACTATGATTTATTTGTATCCTTTGTTGATGGATGATCAAATTGAGACATCAGATCTGATCGATGACTTAGATACTAATCTAGGAAATGTTTATGTTTTCAAGGAAGTTGATTAGTGAACAAGATATTTATCAATTTGATCTGTTACTATATTGACCTCTAATATACTTCATGTAAAAACCTCATTGATAATAATTCATGAATACCTCCATTAGAGGTTTTCATTTTTATGTTTATCCAGTAGATGATGTGGTTCTAGTAATAATAGAATTGGGTTGGGAGGTTCAATGTGGTGCACCAACAAATAGCCTGACAAAGGAAAAGGATGTCGACAAATCAACAAATAATATATGGTGCATATATTCTTAGTAAAGTTTTTAATCCATTTTCTATTGAATAAAAAATTGTAGATGTATATATTAAAAATAGTTCTAATTGTATAATCTCATCATATCATTATCACTGTGTCTCTATTAGTGGATTCAATGCTGTTTAAAGCTTTCTCGATACTAGCACACATAATAAGTGTGTACATAAAACCATATTCAGCTGAGTTTGTCCCTAATTACATCTTCATCCCTATCACTACCATTTATTTAGAACTAAAGGAGATCGTATTTCAATTTCAAATATAATAATATGTTTTATAATGGATCCTAGAAATAATTTTTCTGATCCCTTTAATGTATAATGGAAACCAACTGCATCTCCTTCCGCATATGACTATCACTTATGGTTTTAGAAGCATTAATTACCATCCAATCGACTCTAGTGTGTTTGAGATACAAATTTTTATATAGTTAATGACTATTATTCAATCACTAATTTCCAATTTCTAATCCATTGTCCATTGTTTATAAAGAGAAACTTGAAAATTAATGAAAAATCTTAATGTGTAGTTGTGAAATATGAGTGGAATTATTATTTCATTGAATTAAGAGCCCATATAAAATGTATTATAGTGAATTTTTTACCAACTCTAAATAATTGGACCAACTCATCGAAGAAATAACAATCCTCAAAAAGTCTACAGAAGAGAAACAACATATTGTTGAATAGTATGAGAAGGTAGGGCTAGATTCAAACTCATAGGAGAATGAATTGTGGCATGATACATAAGAAACATACACAACATATGAAATAATAATAAATTTTTTGAAAGAATTAGGTCATTCCATAACATATAATTATGAATCCATTTATAGCACCTTGTAATAATATCATCATCTACCTCTCCGCTTATATAGAATGGGAGAGACTCAAAAGTTATATTGTTTCTCTCATATTTTATTATTGAATGAATACACATCTTGTTCTTAATTTCTTATCATCTTCTACATTATATTTATCATTAAATAATAATCTATAGAATATTTAAAATTAATAATTGAAAAGTCAATCAATATCCACGTAAACAATAAATTTATCATTGAATACGTAAATCAGTATTCATAATTGTCTAATTAAAAAATATTTTCTTCAAGGAAAGACACATAGTTGAGTATATGCTTGGTTTACATCATTGTACAAGTGAGTCGATCTGTTAAAATATGGGATTATTCCATCCCAGACACAGCTCACATATGGTTATATTAATATGTTCCATCACTAAACACTATAGTTGGTCAACTTTTATTTGTAATTATTTTTCCCTATGAATAAAACATATACTACTATAATAATACTCTCCATCATTGTACACAAGAGTTGGTCCGTTTTTGATGTTGAATGATTTCACTCAATGTGATGAGGATCACAATGGTTTAATTTTGAATGATAATTCATATGGACAAGAGTATTTTAGATAATTGATGTTATATTAATTTTTTATCACACTAAAGGAATGGGTTGTATTGATGTAGGCCCAAATGGAATGAAGGAGATCATCTATCAAGGAATTCTTATCAATATCAACCATATTTGGATTATATTTTATAAATACATATTAAAAAAATATATGTTCATTTATTGTTCCATGATAGTTTGATGAGTAGTTATACAATATTTCTTACTCCTAATGAATAAATTTTAACATATAAGATCATGAATTGGTGTTTTTTTCCATCAAAACTGTAGGAGGGGAACCAAATATAGAAATAATATTTTTCTTCACAAAACTAAAAATTTCCATTATATAGACTTCCTTGAAGGGTATAGATATAATAAATTTGGAGAATATGCTAGTGTTTGTAATTATATACATGAACTAACGAGAAATTTTTGTTGATAAGACCACATGACATCCATTGCATTGGTGGTGAATAAAAAATAGTATCTACAAATATGAAATACATATGGTGGTTGATGAATTAAGCTTCAATGTATGTGATAGGCATGTTATTTTTTTAACTATAAGTATTCATGATTTATTGATAGAAAATTATACCCCTTATTATACATTTAATGGGTGAGAAAGGTTCCTGAATAATGGTAACCTCATGCACCAAGATGGATTTATTACATAATGATGAGAGACTCTCCTCCATCACTAGATTTTAGGAGAACCTCATGAAATAATCATTTATAGATAAATTAATATAATTATGGATCATCAAAATGGTTGATGTTTTATTTACTGAGACTAGATCAGAACCCTCTTAGCATGATTATGAAGAAGGGTTCTATTCATGAGATAGTCCGTTATAGGGGGAATCCATCAAATTGTGGAATCTTACAATGAGGATATAATCTCACAATTATCTAGTGTAGCATTAATTTTATTGATTTACCTCAATTTATATCTTATGAATTAGGATACAACTATACTAGGTGAAATTTTAATAAGTATATTTTCCTAATATATATCATCAATAATTTTTATTAAATTATATATTGTAACATTAAAATCATTATACGAATACATTATATAAAATTAAATTGGTTATAATAAAAAAATACATCAAACATCACATATTCCATAGAATATAAACCTTAACTCATTTTCAAATATAATATCAACCATTTATATTCTCAGTAACCAATTATGAGTCATTCTTGATGATTAGGGAGGCCACTGGTATTTTTTAGCCTACTCATAGACTATAATTATGGAATGGTATTATTATTTATTGATGGCACACCACTATGGTATTAGGATGAAATAATGCAGAACCTTATTTTTTAGATAAAACCATACTTCCTATAAAAAATCATTATACATTAGATTACCTATTATTTTCCTAGAAAATATATAATAGGAACCATTAAAATAAATCTCCTAAATATGTGGAGCTCTACAGAGAAAAAATATGTCATTATTTAGTATCTCTATATCCAACATAGTAGTTTCTATGGTAGGACATGGTGTGTGTAATTTTGTTATATCCTGTACATTAACTGACATTTATGTATTTTTTTGAATATTAATTTGATAACTACTTTTTGTTAGAGACATCTTGTTATCATTGGGAGACTGAATATTTACTCAAGTGGGTCTACATAGAAGACCAAGTAATCATCATGAAATTTAAAATACTAACTGAACTATTTTTATGATAAAATTAACACAAGGAAGTTATTTTAGATGTTTATGTACCATGTATCCATAATTTTTATACATATTATCATATATTATGGAATATTTCCTTTTCTTGTGTTATTATTATAAGTAAGAACATCACCAACCAACCATTCCAGGGTCTCCACATATAGGAATAGTGGAATTCCATCCCATTGAAAAATTAATATCTGTGGGCTAGAGTTTTTATTTTAGAGTATTGAAGATACTATGTAAAATTCAAACCACTGATAGGTTTTAATACCCCATTAATTTACATTTATTACATTGAAAAAAACATAATGTATCCAAAAGCATTTTTTACATGAAATAACCTGTCTAAATAAAAATGTGATATAGTATTCTTTTATAAACATCGAATTTTATTGAATGTTACGAATAAGAATAAAAAACGTTGATATATATATAAAGGTTTCCTAAAATTTGAAAATATTTATTAATGCTTGTGATATAATAATTAATGTTTTAATAATGACATGTAATGATAGAAAGACCTAATTTTTAACATAATTTATTTATCCACATGTTATGTATTAGAATTTAAAAAATTATATTAATTTCTATGAAAATTTATTTTCATGAAATTTATTCATATTTCATTAATGAATATGCATATAATAGTTATATAATGTTTAGGAATAAAGAAAACATAATTTAAAGGTAAAAATATTTACATTAAAAAACCTATTTTTTTTATTCAATGTGTTTTACAATTTCAAATAAAATAAATAATTATTTTATGGTGGATTAAATAAAATTCATATATAATATATATTCAATAAAAAATATTTCAAATAAATTTTATTGTTCTTTATAGGTAATTAATTGGTGATGATTCTGTTTTCAGATTAAAAATTCATCTTTTAAGACATTTTTTTTCATTTTTTCACATTGTTATTTCAAAATTATATTTATAACATATATAAATTAAATTTTATAAAAGATTCTTTAAATTAGTAATAGAAATTTACAAATTTGGGAATGAGGATAATTTTTTTTCTAATTATGTGTAGTTTAAAAATTAAAAAATATATAATGAGGGTTAATGTTAAACTGAGTTTAGTTAGTGTTAATCTAAGAAAGAGGGGGGAAATTTCAAAATAATATTTTATAATTATTATTTATTGGATATATTTCAACCCTATATTATATTAACTTAGAATAAATGTCCACATGAAATGATTATATGCCATAGAAAATTTAATTATATTTAAACCCTTTAACTAAGACCATTTGTCTCCCATCCCTTACTTATAAAAGTGATCCTCTACACAGTTATTACCGTATTTGGAGAATCCCATTTCATCTAATAACTACCCTAATACTGTTAAATCATCCTTACCTTTATCCGAGAGCCCAAAGTGTAATAATCCAACCCCAGAATCCTGGAGTCAGTTCATTATTTTAATATATTTTCATGATTACAAAGAATCAAATCCAGAAGGACCGAGTAGTTTAGTAGTTTTGGAAATATGGATATATACATAAGTTAAACAATACAAATTGATAATAAATACAACATATAAGTTTTATTTGGGACATCCACCAATCTAATATTATCCTTGTAGGTCAATCATAAAAAAACATCTTCATGTTTAGAGAAAATGAAAAAAATAAAAGGGTAAGCTCAAACGCTTAGTAAGGGTAAGAAATACAGTAGACAAAATCATTAAAATAAACAATCTTCATGGTGAATGATTGAAAACACATGACACTACAAATTATAAACTTGAACACATTGAGGAAGGAGTATTAGTTGAATAAATAATTCCTTAATAAAACATAACCGTGGGTATTCTACTAGTTGAATAACCACATGAACATTAAATTTCTTACTTCATAATTAGTGAAATTTGTATGCTGGGAATTCTAAAATATACCATGAATTCCTCGAACAATATTTATAATAATTATTAAGCCCTCGGCCAAAACCATAAATATTCAAGGCCTCATACCAAAACAATAGTTTGTCTCAGGAGACCTACTGATTCACTGAGCATCTATAGCAGGCCCCAACTGACACTTACTAAGTCCAATGAATTCTATATATAATAATGGGAATAAACATAAATAATATATAAATTCATATTGAAACTAACATATGAAATGAAAATAACTTTCCCCGAACATTAATCATAAACACTAACCATTCAGAGTAAATTAGTGAATGGTATTAAGATAGCACATACACAGTCAAAATAATCACAAAGAATTAAATTAAATATGTTAAATGATATCTTAATAGATAAACCTTATTTAATTACAAGATTAAACAAGGATGTTGACATAGATAAGATACATTTAAATGATACCATTGAAACTTTATTGATAAAATAATCATTAAACATTCAAAAGTGTTCCATTCTACCCTGAAATATGTAAATCACAATCCTATATATTATCATGAGAATAATGAGACTCTTGATATGATATACCAATGGGATTAACATACACCTCATTCAAGGGTTAACTAGTGAACAAGACGTATATATCAAAAATGTTAATGTGAGACGGGAAAATCAATTTTACTTTCGAAAGAAGACTTCTTTTCCAAAATCATTTTTATTTTAAAAAAACCTCGTTATAAACATTTATAACCTATAAAAGAAAAGAGAAGTAAATTGATTTTAAATTTTAGGCATAAGTTATGTCCCAATGAAGTGAAATCTTGTAAAATGTGTTTTTAAAAGAAGCTCTAGAATTAAAACATTTTAGTGCGGTTTAAAAAACTCATTAAATAGATTCCAAAGCACAAAGGCGCGATTGATTTCATAAAACCATAAATGAAGAAAAATAAAATTTTCATATTAAAAACATAGACTTTATAAATTTATATATGGATTAAAATATATTATATGGTGAACATCAAAATAAGTATGAATCTGAGATGTTCCTTGAATCAGGCTTGTATTTTGGGTAGAATTTTTGAAATATTCTTTTAAAACATATAAATCCCCAAAAATGAAAGTACGATTTGGATTGGTACATATATATAGAATATTTACATAGAATTTAGTAGGAATACATAAGAAATGAATATCATTGAGGTGAGTAGAGAATAAGAGCAACCCGAATGAAAAAGGAGGGTCGGGTAGAAAATACTTGTAACATTGTAATCAATTGAATCGTTTTCCACAAAATTAATAATATTTAAATGAAACATTTAAAATAATTAAAATAAATGGATTCATGATATTAACCATCAATGGGATTTATACATACACCATACACAAGTAATAATAGTGAATATATAATATCTCACAAAAATAGAATAGAGACGAAGAAACCGTTACGTTATGTATGATGATGTTCTTCACATGGTCTTATTGTTCTGGGTAACAAAATTAAATTCATTAGTTAATATTTATATAACCTATTTTATGTTTAATTTATTTATTATAATCTTTTTATGTTCTTTAATGGAAATTTTTATGGGTTAAGAGGTCCAATTTCATTGTTCTGGTTTGTTTTTTTCATGATCAGCATACTTATATACAAGAATGGATAATCATGTAAAATGAGGATTATTGTATAGAATTGAATATATATGTTATTAGTGAACATAAATAATCTTACATGGTTTTAACTTTCATTTGGTTATCTGGGGTGAAGATGATTCATTATTTAAATCATTTAATGAAAACTGTTTGGGTTAATTGGCGGTTTTTGAACAAACGAAATAATTTTGTTTTATAAATTAAAAGAACGTGTAAAAAAAGATTCCAAAACAATAGATGAATAATAATACATATATTATAATATTTTTCGACTACAATAATGGATTAATTATTATAATTTAATATGGTAGTATATATTGAAAACCAATCGTCCATGACTGTGGTAGATTATCACATCTCAGGTAGTGTTTTCATTTTTTGTATAAAAATGGTAAAGGTGAGATGATGAAAACGTATTCCTTTATCATGAAAAAATTATATTAAATTTAATTTATTTTATTCATAACAACATTGGGAACAAATTAGTAGAGGAATGAAACATAAGTGAACTCAAAAGAAAATAAAATTTGAGAAATCCCTTACGAAAATCCGACACCAAAACTTCGTCACTTAAAAAATAATAAAATATATTGTTTAGGGAGAATGGCATCTCATAATTATTACATAATATTTAAAATAATGGGGATATTGAATTACATATCCCAACATAATAAAATTGAAATTAAAAGATAATAATATAATAAGAGTTCTTGGAAATGAGTGTGATATTGAGATGAAAATTCGGGAGCATAACGGCTATGCCACATGGTTTTAGAAAACATTAAAAAGATAAGGGAAATGGGTCACCTATTCATTAAAGACTCATCAAACTATAGTGAGATAGAATAAAATTTAAATAAGAACATGGTATGTAATCTTGAAATACATACCACATAAAAGAGAACTTGAAATAAAAGAAATGAAAAGTGGAATTTACCTCTTGAATCCACCTCCTTGAGAATCTCTTTATGGAAGGGGTTTTAGTATTTTGGAAAGAAAAATAGCTTCTTGGACGTGTGGAGCGACTAGGGGAGGGAATTTGGGAAGATATTTGTGGAGAATAAAGGCTTAGTGGAGTGAGAAGAATAGAGAGTGAGGGGGGTTTATAATAGAGGAGAGGAGTGAATTTTGAATATTTCATTCATTATTTTATTATTTCCATCAACAAAACCAATAGTGTTGTTTCATGTGACCCATAATAGTGATACTTTTATGTGAGTTCGAACCATGTTTCCTTAAATCACTCATGATATCATAAATAATGTAATTAACAGATAAGTTGTATATATGGTATTTTACCGTATTTCACAATTCATCAAAAATTTGTGTATTTCAGAAATAAAAAACCCCATAACCATTTATCAATCTGTAGAATTCATAAATGAAATTAATTTCTTGAAATTAATTTTTTAAATATTTTTAATTAAAATTTTAAAATAAATCACAATTTATTCCAAAAAAACAACTTTAAAACTCTAACTCATTTTATAACACATTGTGATTTTAATCATGATCCCATAAAATTATCATATAACCATAAAAAAATAATGTAAGATATTATGATTACATTTTAAGAAAATAAATTTCAAATTTTAATTATAAAATTAATAAATAAATTTTAATTTAAATATTTATGACATAAAAAATACTAATACATATAATATGATCATTTTTTAACTTTTAAGATGCCTAAAATGTTTTTATACATTCATGGGTGAAGCTTCTATTTTTTAGCTTATTTTATATTCATTACTATTCATACTATTCATAAGTTTATGTTACCATTCATAAGGGTAAATTACTATTCCCAAAAACCTTATGTTTGTATTATCAGACTCTAAATATCTTACTGAATGCAACCGTGTATGTCAGTTTTTTAAAATTAAAATCACTGAGGTGGAAAATTATGTGTTCATGGCTTAGTTATATCAAAGTGGTGTATTGTATAGACTCATTGTTTCATGCATTATGAATTAAATCTATTTGTGAATTCTTGGGGTGTTACATTATACCCTCCTTACAAAGACTTCTTCCTAGAAATTTGAAATTGAACTTTGAAAGTGAATGCTTGATACTTGAAAACGACCATATGGGAAACCAAAATCAAGAATATGCTACAAATATCCTATTAATAAGAGGAAAGCTAAATGCATCAGTTGCATACAAAAAAACACATTTTAGTTGGACAAAATTGTCATGGGAGAATAATCAAACTATCTTTTAATGACAATAGACTATAAAAACCTATACAATGATAAACATAAACCATTTCATAAATGATTAAAATTCCCAAATATAAATATTCTACACATTATAATTAAAGTTTCTAAATTTTCATGATGAACATATCATTAACCCTTAATTAGTAAGAACCATCTATAAAATTCACATTCCAAACATGTGATTAACATCATCATGTATCCTCTTGAAATATTGTAATAATTTTAATTACCATAAAAACCATATTGGAAACTTGAATTATACCATATTCTTTATGTAAGATACATGTTATTGCATAAATTATTTAAATCCAAACGTGATGTAAACTCCATCAATGATACCATAAACCACTTCTCAAAAAGTCAATAATCAGTTCCAATATAGTCAGTATTTATTTGAATCAATATTTTCATCATTATTATATTAGAATCATATATATATATATATATATATATTAAGAGTTGTATTTCCCTCAATCCTATATTTTTTTCTAAAAAGTTTAACTTTCTTCTGAATCACTTTTTCTTTATACCATTCATCATATTCCCAAAAATACTTTATTAAAGAGTACTACAGTACAATCCATATATATCACATAATTCATACAACCAGTACATTACATGGAAAATATTCAACTGGAATTATTCTTGAATAGGAATATTAATCATTATACTTCATCCGTGGTAGCATCATAACTTGATCATTATCCAAAATCACCATTTAGGGTATATTCCTTTGATTCTTGGGACATTTCATCACATAGAGTCCCATATCCTTGCAGTTGAAGCCATGAATATAAGAAAATTCTTTCCTGGTATTTCAGTTATGAGCATAGTGGCATTTTTCTCCACATTTGAAGCAAAATCTTTTTCATCTCAATCATATACCAATGTGTTTCCTTCCAAAATTATCGCATATAGGAAAATACATCTTTCCCTTATTCCATTTATTCATGTGTTTCCCTACCATCCTCTTTTTAATTTCATTCCCTTAAAAACCAAATAAATTAGAGAAGTCTTTAAATACCTTGTCAACACATGATAATATTTCCTCATATGATGAGGATACGTTGGATACAATATTACTTTGGAATGATGGCTTGAGACCATTAGATATATAACCCTTCTTAGTCTTCATATCAAATTCATTGGTGAAGTTCTAATTCCTTCCACTAGGATCAATTTCTAATCTATTCCATATTATATATTTTCTGGAATCATTTTGAACTCTCTATGACTTTAATCATGGTATAGCACAAAGCATAACTTTATGAATCGTAAATCCTAGAACCATATACATTGGTTACTTTGGGGGTAATTAATCATTCATAATTGTGGGTAAATAAAATGTGAATTATCCTAAGCATATCACCTAGTATTCTCAAACCAAGTGCGCAGTAAGGCCCATTATCATGTACAGGGATACCCCGGGTCAAGCCTGAAAATCCTTGTTAGAGTTTTCACTCATAGGTACATCTGTGATAGAACCATGTCCAATTGTAGTATCTAGACATGGATGTATTATCTAGGAAGATCCATATAATCTATTCCTTGCCAATATTTCAGGATGTTCTTGAATGTTTATCCTCATATACTATCATAGGGGTTTTTTCTCTAATCAATGTTTTATAAATCTAGAAGCCATGTTTTCTACTAAACTTTCTATACTGCCAAATTCAATGCCCTCACCCAAGAAGCTTAGAGTTGGTTCATTCTTTTAATACATATAATGATTACATGCAATAAAATTTCAATGGAATAAGTAGTTTAGTAGTTTCGGATGTCCAGATACATACATAACTACAACATTAAAACTTGAAAAGAAATGAAATATATAAGTTTTATTGGGAACACCCACCACACTAAGATTATCCTTGTAGGTCAATCATAAAAAATCATCTTAATATATTAATAAAATGAAACATAAGAAATGGGCGAGATCAAATGCTCAGTAAGGGTAAGAAATATAGTGGAAGATATCATAAACATCCCCAATAGGCATGGTGAATAATTAAAAACACATACCTATATAAATAATAAACATGAACAATTTAAGGAATGAATATTAGATATGTACATAATTCCATAATAAAACATAACCATGAGTATTCTAATATTCAAATAACCACATGAACATTCATTTACTAGATTCATAATGATGGAAATGCATATTCCAGACATTCTAAAATATATCATCAAGGTTTCTTCCAAGGAAACTAAAAATGATTAAGGCCTCATCCAAAACCATAAATATTCATTTTGTTTCGGTTTTGTGCTAAGACCATAGTTTGTCTCATTAGACCTAATGATGCACCGAGGGTCTATAGCGTGCCCCAATCGATACATACTAAGTCCAATGCATTCCTCAGATGAAGGGGGATAAACATAAATATCATATATATTTGAAATTAAGAAATGAAATGTAAATAACATTCCCCAAACAATAATCATAAACACTAACCATTCATAGAAAATTGGATAATGAGTTTAAGATAGCACATCCACAGTCAATCTAATTATAAAACATTAAATTAAATATGGTAGATGAAATCATAAGAGATAAACCTCAATGAAGTACAATATTAAATAAGGTTTTTGACATAGATAAGATACATTTAAATGATACCATTGAAAATTTCTTAAAAAAATAATCCTTAGACCATAAAAAGTGTCCCATACCAACACATAACCACCAGCACTCGAGTGTGACTGGCATACAAGTTTAACCATCACTCTGTGACCAAACTGCCATGCAACTATGAGCCAATGTTTCATGAGGCACTACTTCCACCACACTGCTTGAGTTCTTCTGATGTGTCCCTGGCAGCTGACAACCGAAGCACCAAATTCTACCACACCAATCAAACCAAAAGTATCTCGAAAATCAACTTTTATCTATGTATATTACATTGCATGCTTACCTTCAAAACCATGTCTCTTGGTTAGTCAGCCTCATCATGCAAAATGTGGCCTTTTCACCTCTCTCAACAGCCAAACCATCACCCTTCCCACTCAGCCCTCAAGGTCATTTCGGCACCATGTAACACTATGAGTCCTACATTTAAAGTCCAAAACATCTTCATGTGTGACACACACCCAAAATCATTATATAACCTATCTTACCTCTCTCATAGGTCACCTTGAAGGTTTAATGACACTAAATCCCTAGATTTGAGTCACAAATAAAAGAGTCCATTGGTCTTCTCTCCAAACCGTATTCTTCATGAAACAAACAAAAAATTGATTGTGAATGGAACCCTCACTTCCATTCTGATGAAAACTATGCCTAGAACACTAACAACCATCTACTCTAGGATCTCACCTAAGGTGTACATATTCATTGAAATTACGAGAAAAACATCCTCTCTGGGATTCAAGACACAACTCGCAAGGTCTTTACTCACCAGGTAACCAATTCTCAGGCACCATCATTAGTGTCCAACATGTACTTCATCCTATCTTGAACCACCATAGTTCTCTCACTCACATTACCAGACAACTCCTTGCATCCCAAAGGCCATAACCTAATTAATGTTTCCCTAAATGATCCTCCTAGGCCATATTAAAACTGGAAAGGCCTCACAATCCAAATAAAATGTCTCACACTATAACACTCTCACTTCCCCAACCCACACACACAAAAGTCCAACTAACAAAAAATGGATACCCTCTATGAAACTCAGACAATCTCATTTTAACTTATCATTCACCTAACAGTTAGGATAATGTCCAACAGGAGTTAACCAGAGATGGAAAAGACCTTGTGCTAGCTACCTTAAACAAATAATTCTTCATACTCTATCCCAATGGTCACCATCACACATGAAAGACTACCCTCTCCCATACCTACCACAGGTCATGGTCAACATGGGGTAACACATTTACTTAATCATGAGTCTTTCGTAAATATCCCTTGAAACTCATTCCTCTTTTACAACATGATCCCATCCTATTATAAATATTTTACATTTCCCAATATGTTAATATCATTAATTTATCTGTATTACTTCTTTCATTAGGCAAAATTCATCAACAATATTACCGTCATTTTGGAACAATTTTTCTTTTAGAGAGAAAAAAACCTTTATAATTTATTACAACACAAAATTTTTAGATGGTTATAACTTTTAATCATTTTTATTCTTTTCGTTAACACACTTCAATTACAATTATTAAGCATCATTTTCTTCTGATTTATCAAGGGAGTTAAACGAAATCTACTATTTATGCCCCGCACACCCATCCTCTGTGTGTGCCTATAATCATGCATTCCACCTATATCCTTAGGTGAATAAAATGATGCATGAAGGCAAAAACTCATTACACTCATGAAATTAGTAAAATATCATAAATTAGTCAAATCACAAAGCATGTGCATCACCCAACTATGAAATATCATTCAAATGTAAAAAATCATATCAAGAACAACAATTCCCACCCAGGGTGACTTGGGTTTTAGCTCAAACATGGGTTAGATACTCACTAGAAAGAGCTCATCAACAGGTCCAGACACTATCCTAATATTCTATATACTATCCCCAAAAATTAATAAAGAGAAAATAACTCAGCTGATACCACATTATAGCATCTCTGACCCAGAAGACTCTAAACCGGTGCACCGAGCAGGGTCATCACAAGACCTCAAGGGAGCCTCCCCATGTGCCTGTGGTTATTTACTAGCGGCGAGGGTCTAATGAGTCATGTAGGGAGACTATACCATCTTGATAAGAGTATGACACAATAGATCACAATATAAGTAGTGGAAATAATATGAAAAACCAATAACATGCATAACCAAATTTTTCCCAAATGAGGTACAATCAAAAATCAAATTCAACAATGACATGCTGTACTAGTAGATCAAAGGGAAAGAAACCCAAAAATAAAAGAAATGGTGAAAACTCCAAATGGTTTCTGAATCTATGTCTGAGTTCTTCTCCATGTATATCTCGAGCCCAACATAACATCTCACATTAGGGCCTTCGCCCTTGTCCTAGCCTGCAACCAAGAAGTCTTCTCGGGTACCCAATAGTTGTCCGGGCCAAGTGTGAGTACAATACTCAATAGGTCCCCCAATGGTTTCTACAAAATAGCCAGTCTAATAGATAGTGCATGAAAGTACATAATAAATGGTAAGTAAACAAGGGATAGTTCTGGTACCATTAGTTAATAGTGCTCATTTTATTCATGACCAACATTTACCCCAATTACATTTCTTATACCATCTTCATTACATAATCTGTGTTGATCACATGTTCCTTGGGTTAAGCATAAATATATTCTACACAAGGGTCTAAGGAAATCAATCGCAAAGCATAAGTGAAATAAATAGAGTCCCTATCTCACTAGGGATACACATATCACATCATCAAATTATCCTCACCTCAAAGCCTTATTCTGAGTGGAATGAAAATGTTAGTGGGAATAGAGCCTTTGTCCCCTTCTCTAGCCTTTGCATTTTGGGGTGGATTTTAGAGCCTTATTCAAACTTGACTCATGGGCTTAGAACCTCAATTCAATACCCTAATCTACCAAGCCATTGTCATATGCTTATTTATCATTTCACCGTGATCACACCATAACACATTCAAGCATATTCCATGCCATTGGATATCACATTACATAACAATTAACTTGATAATTAATACTATAACATAACCCTATAATAAATTTATCATTTTTAATTCATATCAATTTATCTAGATTCCCATTCTCATTACTTAAAACATTAAGTTTATTCAGACACCCCTATGTCTTGGCAGAATCCATCATTGACCATTCCTTAACACATTTAGCTCATTATTATTTCACATGTATTTACACACTTATTCATATCAAGTTAGATTCTCATATTAGATAACAAAGTCCATTTATTAAATTCAATCATTTTTTTGTACCACTTAAATCTAATATATTATCCCATTCCATAAATTCATTCACTTCATTATTACATCCTGTTAACACATTCCCCATTTCCCATTCCATTACCCAATTCCAAGTTAACAATTTAATATTCCCTAATCCCCTTCAGCATTTCTAAAGAAAATTCCTAAAATAATCGACATTATCTCTTTCAACCAAATTACCCATTTTCATGTCATTCCAAAAACATATTATTCATTTATCAACCAAAGAATATTTATCATCATTTTATTTTTAACCTAATTACCCATTAAAACAACTTTGACTTGGCTCCAAAATTGTTATTTGAAAATCATTCACTTAACCCTTACCACTCTCGAGGTCTAAAAATTATGACACACCTCATAGGTGGCCCTAAAATTGTCAAGTCACTCCCCATGCATCCCATGGGGATCTTGAGGGTTTTAAGGAAATAATTTGTACACCCAATTTACCCAATCATAATCAAGGAAACCAAAACATGACAAGAGATAGGAAAAATTCCAACACACATGCACAAATATATAACCAAACTGTGGGATATAACTTGTAGACTACCTAAATCAAATATGATGATGAACACACACCTTATCATATCATTAGATTTGGATTCAAACACCATTTTAAGCCTCAACCTAAAATTCACCTGAAAAAGACGATTTTAGATCTTTGGAAAGAGATGAGATAAATATTAGAACCACAATCGAAGAGAGGAAGCAAGGAGGAGATTAGAATTACATGGGAATTTGATCTGAAACCAATGCTGCTCTAAAGAGCCAAGAATTGAAGAAGATCCAACCTTGGGAAGATCGGGTTTTCCAAGTAAATAATTAGTGCTGATAGAGGAATAGTGGAAAAAAAAATACTGATTTGGGGTCTAAATGCCCAGAGTGGCAATTATGTAAATTTTCCAACTTTTATGGGCCCCACGGTTTACCTGCAATTTTTTCCAAATTATACACAAACTGTGTGTGATCCACTTCCCAAAGAACATTCCTTCGCACGGTTTCATGGGAATTATTCATGGTTTCCTAGAAATTCCGCACTATTTACTTAACTGTGTGCCATCCTTGTGTAAGCCTATATCCATGGTTTCACGATTACCAAGGATGATATTCATTGTTTAAACATACCATGCCCAAACTGTGCAATATGCACAAAAATTTCTTTTTTATTACACTTTCGTGTCCCGATCCGTCAGAACATCCCCACACCTTCACATAAACACAAGGGAACACTTATCTAGCAAAAAAGAATAGGTATAAGTCAAACCATGAACAAAAACATTCCATAGGAAAATCTGGGTCCTTAAAATGACCCAGTGAAGTGAAATCATATAAAAAGTTTTTTTAAAGAAGCTTCTGAATTAAAACATTTTATTGCGGTTTAAGAAATTCATTATAGATATTTTAAATAGAAAAGGAATGTTTGATTTCATAAAACCATAAATGAACAAAAATAACTTTTTCATAATAAAATATGTGACTTTATAAAGATAAATATAACATAAAATAGATTATAGGGTGAACTTACAAATAGGTAAAATTCTAATATGTTCCTTGAATCGAGCATGTATTTTGAGAAGAATTTTTGATAGATCCTTTTAAAAAATATAGATCCACATAAATGAAAGTAGGATTATTATTGGTAAACATATATAGAAAATTTACATATAATTAATGAGAAGTGAATAATAAAAAAATATGCTTTAGGTGAGTATATAATAAGAGTAACGTGAATGAAAATGGAGGTTTGAGTAGAAAATACATGTATCTTTGTAATCAATTGAATCGTATGCCCCAAAATTAATAATATTCAAATAAAACATTGAATATTATGAAAATAAATTTAATCATGATATGAAACATCAATGGGTAGTATACATACACAAAACACAAGTAATTATAGTGAATACGAGATATCCCACAAAAATGAAAGTTGGACGAAGAAACCCTTACCTTAAGTCGGATGGTGTTCATCAATTGGTATAATTGTCCCAGAAAACCAAATTAAATTCATTAATTAAGTTTTCTAGAAACTCTTATACATTTAATTTATTTATTATAACCTTATTAAGTTCATTCATGTAATTTTTGATGGGTTAAGATGTTCAATTTCATTGTTATGGTCTGTTCGTTTCATGATCGGTATACTTATATACATGAATAGAGAATCATGTCAAATGAGGATTGTAGAACGTAATTGAAGTTATATTTTATTATTGAACATATATATGGTTATATATTTGTAAATTAAATTTGGGTACTAGGGATGAAGATGAGTCAATATTTAAATCATTTAATGAAAAGTGTTTGGGTTAATTTTCGGTTTTTGAACACAACGAACTCATTTTTCATTATAAAGAAAAACCATTTTTAAAAATGATTCTAGATCAATATATGAGAAATAATATATATATTATAGTCTTTTGTAACCATAATAATGGTTTCATATCCCTAATTTAAAATAATAATATAAATTGAAAACCCATCTTCATTGAATTTGGTATATTAGCACATCTCAGGTGGTGTTTTCATTTTTGGTATAAAATAATGGGAAATAAGAGTTGAGGAAAAATTATTCATTTTTCATAAAAACAAATATAGTAAGTTTAAGATAATGGAGTCATAATAACATTTTTATTTAAATAATATAATAAAGAAAAATCAAAGAACTCAAAATAAAATAAATTTGAGAAATCCCTTACGAAAATTCGACAGCCTAACAGCATCACTTAAAAATTCATTAAACACAATGATTAGACAAAAAATGGTATATAATCAATATTAAATAATATATATAGTACGGGCGATATTTAATTACATATCCCAGTAAAATAAAATTGAAATTAAATGATAAAAACATTATAAGAGTTCTTGAAAAAGAGAGTGATTTTGGGACAAAAATTGTGCAGCATAACGGCAATGCAACATGGTTTTAAAAAAACCATAAAAAGAGAGGGAAATGGGGTCAAAGAGACATAGAAGTATCATAAAAGAGTAGTGGAATATAATAAAATTTAAATAAGAACATGGTAGGAAAACATGGATAACATACCACATTAAAGGGAAGAGAAATAAAAGAAATGAAAAGAGGAATTTACTTCTTGAAGCCACCTCCTTGAGAATCTCTATAAGAGAAGGGGTTTATTATTTTAGAAAGACCAAGATATTCTTGTATGTATGTAGGGACTAGGGTATGGTATTCAAGTATATCATTGAGGTCCTTAAATTCATAGAGGAGTGATGAGAAGTGGGCGTGGGGGGGGGGGGTTATTTTGGAAGAGATAAGTGAATCTTGAATATTTTATTCATTATTTTATTATTTCCATCAAGAAACCCAATTTTGTTGTTTCATGTGACCCATAAGATTTATAATTGTATGTGGGTTCAATAAAAGTGTCCTTAAATCACTCATGATTTAAAAAAATTGTGTATTTAACTCATAATTTGTATATATAGTATTTTACCATATTTCACTATTTATCAGAAAATTGTGTATTTCAGAAAAATACCAAAAATTCACCCTAACCATTTTTTGAAGTTTAGAATTAAAAAATTAAATCAATTTTTTGAAATTAATTATCTAAATAGATTTATTTTAACTTTTAAATAAAATTATAATTTATTCCAAAAACACAACATTAAAACTATAATTCATTTTATTACACATTAAGAAATTAATCAAGGTCCAATAAAATTATCTTATAACCATAAGACAATAAACTAACAATTTATGATTAAATTCTATTACAATATATTTTTAATTTATATTTTTAAATAAATAATAAAATTTTAATTAAAATATTTATGACATACAAAAATACTAATACATATACTATGATTTTTTCACTTTTTAGATGCCTAAATTTTTTTTATACATTCATGGATGAAATTTATATTTTTTGTCCAATTTACTATATGTTAATATTTATTTATATTCATATGGTTATTTTAATATTCACCAAAAATTATATTGGTCTTATCAGACTCTATATATTTTACTGAATGTAACCGTGGATATCAGCTTTTCAAAATTCAAATCAGATAAATGGAAAAATTATGTTTACTTGGATAGGTTATAACAAAGTGGTGTTCTGTAGAGACTTACTATTTCATGAATTTTTTTTTAAATCTATTTGAAAATTAATGGGGTTTTACACCATGTATTCTCCTATTACCAGTCATTCAAGGCTTATGTTGTAAGATAACTTTTTTAAAAAATAATTATTAATGAACCAAATTGAAATTGAAGTATGTATTTGATGTAACAATCTCATTTTTATTAGAATTATTTATAAAAAAATTTATGATTATAAAATAAAATTAAAAATATCTAAAAAATATTTTTTATTTTATTATCTTCTGGTTATTTATATAATTTTAATGTTTTTGGTACTTTTTCCACTCAATAATTACTCAATAGTTTGAATGATTTTTTTAAGGAAAAAAAATTGTTTTTATTTTCGGGTTAGAAATATATTTACTACATATCTATGTTTTCTTAAAAATAATTTCATGAATATTATTACTAATATCATATGGAAATTTATATTCACTTCTATCCATGTTTAAATTTATATTAAACCCTTTTAATGGAATTTGATTAAATTTTCCAATAAAAAACTTTTTTCCAAATCTGTGAATAAAATATTTTCTTTCACATACATCACATATAACAATTTTAAAATGATCATGACTAGTAATTGGATTCAAGATTATATTAAATTATTCCATAGTTATTTTCAAATATAATATATTCATTTATAATTTTAAAATTAATAGATTTTTAAAAAGTTATTATAAAATGAAAATTTAATTTTACTCAAGAAATATTATAGTGATATTTTAAATAAAATTTTCATATGTGATAAAATAATTTCATGTTTATATTATTCACTGGGTATATGATATAATAAAATCCTTTTTATTTATATAAATTGGTTATGATTATTATGATGAAATATTGACAGAATTGTTTTTTCTTTTGATGGGTAAAGTATGTTGATATGTTAAATGTATTCATGATCTTATGGTATATATATAAATAGATTATAATTATATGATGGAATGTTCAGTTATATAACTCTAACTAATTAGGTTTATATTAATGTTTTATGAGATAAATGGGCACACAATTGATTTTACCAATACAAAAAGTTGGTACAATGTAGGTATCCGAAAAAAAATTAGATACACTGGTGGTTACCTCAGGCCTAACATTTGTGGAATGTCATAGTGCTTATCCATCAGATAATATCTCTAATATTAATATTATTCAACACTTTATATAACTATTATATGACATGATCATATTCCTATGTTTTCTTTAATGGATCATGTTTTTTATTCCTTTATGATTCATGTCTTGTGAACTTCCATGCTTTAAACCACAAGTCATGATTATTATATATGAATTGTTGGGTAAGGTTTTCAAATTTTAAACTCATATACCCATACCTTTATTATATACTTATGCTTAAATGATCATTGATATCCACTATCTTTTCCAATTCCTAAACTATAATATCTCCCTTTATTTTGGTTTCATTTCCCCAATATATCAAAAAAATTTAATTATGATATGTCTAAGATGTGTGCTTATGGGGACGATATTATAAGTAGATTTTGAAAATCATCCACGTTCCAGTTTTTTATTTATACATGTTTCCAAATTCAATAAAACATTATGTGTTTTGTGTTTATTATAATTATATTTAATGAATATTAATAAAATAAGATGTAATATTAATGTATGAAATTCTTATGTCACCTCGGTTGAAATCAAAGAAAGGCTTAGTTTTTTTGGAAAAAATGATAATGATACATTTGAGGGAACACTTATGATAATACAAAGTATATGATAATATACTATATTATATTAGTATATTTAATATAAATATCCTATAAAATAATTTTATGTCTATATACTGGTTTGTGGATGTGGTTTTGGCCAAGATACACCTGTAGGTAATAATTGTACATAAGGTGTATTGGGTATTAGCTCAGTCATCAATAGTGAATAATGAGTGGGAAATGATTTAATATCTAGAAATAAAATCTTTTGGAATATACTTTGGTCAATTCACATATTTTTTATGAGCCATTATGAAGGATTTCAATATATAATGAACATGAAAAAACTAGATTAAACATAACGTGTCTTATATTTTAATGAATGTGTCATGATTTATACATCCTATGAATATGTTTTTTTTGGATTATATGGTTTATAAATATGATTACTTTTTATCCTAAAATTAGTTTTTGTTTATTAAATTTATTGAACATGAAGGGACAATTTTATCATTGAATGTGACAACACATTCTGTGATTAACATTATAAGAAACCTAATGTCATGGGAGATGGATTTAAAAATCTATATAAAATGATTTCAAAACATTATCAAGACCAATTCAAGTTGGGAATAAAAAAATTAAAAGGAGAAAAAAATTCTATGTTCAGTCCTTCATAAAGAAAAATCCATATTATTATTGTGTTCCAGATGATGCACAAGTTACTAGGAAAATCATTTATACACCTAATACAATATATAATTTTCTCCAGTGTTAGGAGTATGAAAAAAAGAATTTTCGGTTTATTTTTTGGATACAAAAAAACAACCATTGTAAATAGTTATCATGAACATAGGGAAGTAGAAGAACATTAAATTATAGTGTCAGATAAGTTTAAAAAGTTATTTTTTGATAAGTTCATTCCTCATATTCTTTATAAAAAAATTGGAAAGGAATTAATTTAATTTTTTTTACTGATGATGAATCCATTTGTACGTATATGGAATGTTTTACAATCATTGTGAGGTATTCTTCTGGTATTACCAAGAAGGTTCATCCAAGTGTGTAGAGACCCGAAGATTGACGTACATGGACATTACATTACATTTGCGGAATACTTAGTACATAACAAAAACACACACTAAAGGATCGTAATAGTTTAATGTCTTTGGAAACTCGGAACGTAATCTTCTAATCGTGGTGAAAGTTCTTCAATATCTTCCATAAAGGTCATCCCTTTTTTCTACCTAAAACCTTTCTTTATATCCTGGGGAAAAGAAAACATAAAAGGGTGAGCTCAAATGCTCAGTAAGGGTAAACAAAAGAAAAAGCAATCACATCATATACATAGCTTTTGGAAATCTTAACCTGCAAAAGAGCTCATAATATCATAACATGGGATATATCATAGAAGTGAAATGTAATCCCAATAATCATAACTTAAAACATGAAACTTTGTGGCATACACACATAATCATAGAAAATCATTTCTTGTTAGTCAAGACTCAATGCCAAGACTATCTTAGTGGACAAAGTCCCTTTCTGAATCGAGTAACCCTCGTTTCAGTCCTGTTTCACTGAACCGGTATAACCTACCATTTCAGCCATGTCTATCTCATGAGATATAAAATCTTTACCCAATGCATTGGAGGGAGATATAGGTCCCACCCATCTCATAATGATACCATTCTTATGTGTGCCACAAAATCATAAATCATACATCATTTCATAACCCATGTAATAAAAATGGGATTCTTAAACAACATGACATCATAAAACCATTCATATAAGATAAAGGAATTAATAAATAGAATTCCATCACAACATAGTCAAATCAATGTAAAAATATTGATAGAAACAGAACCCTTTATTATCTTAGATGGAAAATAATTTTGATAAAACACTTGAATTGAATTCTTGAGGAAAATATCCTTTCTTCTTCAAAATCAATTTCTTTTCACAAAACATCATGCAATTTTAAAAGAAAGAGATTTTATTGAAAATAGTCATGAAATATTTTGGAGGAAGCTTAATGAAAATAAGGCTTTATAAAACCGTAAAAATTCGTTCGTTCCGTTTAAGTTAAAAAAAACATTCTTCTCGTACTTTTGTCGGAAAAGTCAAAAAGTACCTCGTACGAAAAAAAACGACAAAAGATTCCTTTCATATTCTTTACTAAAAACTCACCAAAGGGTAAAATTGGATTTAAACTATTGTAAGTGGATGGAAACAATATTACATATTGAGGGAACATGGATGTGGATGATAAAATACACCCCAGTAAATGCCAAAGTATAAACAATCTCGGATAAAAATGAGATTGTGATATTTCCCTTACCTTAGGTCCGACTTGCTTTGTAAGTGTCCGAACCTCCTGTATAATGATTTAAATCATGTTATTGACTTATTACAGAATCATATTTATTGTTATGATATCATATATGGTTCACTTATGACATTATATTACCCGTTCTTTTGTAAATTCCATGTTAAAGAATCGTTTTGGGTAAAATCGTTTCATTTATCTTAGGTGTTTTGACTTGTTGTTCTTGACATCACTATTACTTATATCATGATTTACTTACTTCCAGAATATAAAATATGATTTATATATCATATATATTCAGTATATATATATATATAATAGATAGATGAAAAACACCGTTCATGGAGACGGTAGTCCGTACGTACGCATGAACGCTGTTTTACTTTCCTTATTGTCTTGAAATGGAAGTAAGTAGATAATATTCATATATATATATATACATTAATCCAGTAGCTTTATAATGTCATATATTTCATTATTATTTCTTATATATACTTTATAATCATTCTTTAAATGGTTAACATGGAGAATGAATCTCATCGTGTCGTGGAGACGGTAGTCTGTACGTACGCACGAGCGATGATATCATTTCTATAAATATTGAATTGAATTGGAGTGGATTATACAATATATCAGAATCAATATTATGTTGTAATAACTATGTATAGTTATTCTTTACACCATTATACCCATCCATGTAAGGTGGTGGTGGAAAATAGATTACACCACGGCGTGGAGACGGTATTCCGTACGTACGCACGCGCGGTGATTTCTTTTTCCGTAGGATGGATAGATGGTGAAATAGGGTTGTTTCATACTTATAATAACATATCAGTATATGAGTGATACTTATGTTATTACTTTATAATGAAACAACCTAAGAAGAAGAAGTGGAAGAAGAAATAAAGATGAAAGAATTGGTAACGGTAATTACCTCTTCTTTGAAGTGCCTCTTTGAGACCTCCTCTTAGGGCACTAGAATTGGTCTTTGAGGAAGACCAGAACCTCTAGGATGTTTCTAGGGAAGTGGAGAGGAGAAAATGGCAGGGGTTGGCCGAGCTTGAGTGCTCAAATTTGTGTGAGGAGGAGGGGGAGGAGGTGTCCTTTTATAAGGGAGGAGAGGGGCACCTTAGGAATATCTCAAAATATTATTTTATATTAAAGTCAAAATCGGTTTATAATGGTTCAAAAGGGTCTTATTTCGAAGATAAGGTGGGGAGGGGTCGAAATCCTATCAACCAATAGAATTTAGACAAGTTTAGGATATTATTTTAACCTTATCAATTAAATTTAACTCTAAGTTAAATAGTTTAACTTTTACCATGTCTTTTTGTTTTCTTTCACTATATGGTTAATAAACTTACTATAACATGCCAAACGAACCCCAAATTGTTTATTATTAATATATATATCCTTATCTAAGTCATTTGGCCGAACCTTAGATTTTTAGGAATACAATAACAATTAATAATATAATATTTGATTTTAAAACTATTTTGTGTCAATTTTGACACTATTTGATATATGTTTTTGTGAAAGTCATAATAGAATTAAATGTTAGAAAAAAGTTGATTAAATCAACATTAATATATCATAGTAACCTAGAAAATTAGTGGAATTCATAAAAAATCTCAAATTACATTTATTTTGGTGTTTATAACATCAATTATGTCAATATTTCATTAATAAGATAATTACTGCATCATCGTTGTGTCATAAATAAATTAAATTATTTTATGTCTAAAAATTACAAATAAAATACCATAATGTAGGAAATCTTTTTAGATTTATAATTAATATTTACAATCGAATTTATCTTATGTATAACCCCATATTAAAAATGATTTACTTATTAAACTTTGATTTTAACTATTTTAACCTTTCTTTAAAGAAATTAATAATAAATGTCCTAATCTAATCCAAGTGGGCCTAAATGGTCATATTTTATTCCTAAGTTTGTTTTTGGTCGAATTACACTTGTCCAATAGAATTAGGACATGTGTTAGGGTAATAGTAATATCATATTTACCCTTAGTTACCCTATTTACTATTAACCGCAGTAAAAAAGTAAAAAGTTACTATTCACCAAAAAAATTATTTTCATCTCATTGAACCACATTTTAGTCCTTGATATTAACCGTGTCTCTCGGAGTTTCGAAATTCCATTCACAGAAGCGGCAAAATTAAGTTTTATGAAAAATTCAGTTTTTTTAACTACCACTTAGTAGTTTCACTATTCATCAAAAATTGATGTTTTTCAGAACAATGCCAAAATTTCATCCTAAGCTATATTTCATATTCCGAATTCAAAAATGAAATCTATTTTACCAAATTCATAACATAGAAGTTGCATTAATTAATTTTATAATTAAATCCCGCTGTTAAAATAAATAGCGTGTTTTTAGGAAACAATATATATCAAAAGATTGACACTTGATTATGTCTGGTTTAAATGTGAAATTACAACCAATGACCAACATTGTATTAAATTGTAAAAATATATTCTAAATATACTTTAAAACAACTCAAATTAATAATTTATCACTATTAATTATTTCGATTAAAAAAGTTGTTTTTAATTATAATTTAGTAATTTTTCACTATTCATCAGAATATGAAAGTTATCCGAAAAGTACCAAAATTTCACCTTAGGCTAAATTTGATACTCCGAATCCAAGAATGAAGATCATTTTGAAAAATAAGATTTACAGAATTTTAAAAAGTGGTTATTACTATTCATAACAGCTAGTTTTAATAGTATTTTAATAGCACATCGTTGTTTAGTGAAACTCGGTATTGCGTATTACACACGCTATCGAGGAAGGTCGCGATTGCGTGTAATGCAAGGAAAGACAAGGATGCGTGTTGTGCAAGCTCCTTTTGGTGTAGCGTACAACACAAGACATTAATAAAATTAAAAAGAATATTTCTTTATAAAATCTTGGGCTGTTACATTCTACCCCCCTTAAAATGAATTTCGCCCTCGAAATTCATCGGGGTTATAAATGGTTTACTATTCGAAAGTTTCTTTAATAGAAACCCACATCGTAAAAAGGAATATCAAAACCAATCTTTAAAAACAAAAGTATGAAACGTAACGGTTACCCAAATAAACTAATCATTGGGTTTCCACATAGGTGAAAATATGGATATGGAAGAGAAATCTAACCATCATGTTCTGATGGAGAGTGGTAGAGAACATGGCTAAGGAAAAGCCAGTAATCACAAATCCATAGATTTGTGATGATATAAGGTACCATCTGATTCATCAGGTATAAGATCACTAGGACAACATTTTTGGTTTTCAAGATCATTTCCCCTAAAGTTGAAAATTTGAATTAGAATAAATACTTACTTTATTTTGGTACAATCTCACTGTTGTTCGTGCTTTGAACAATTTCCACTTCATCTCTTAAATAAATGAAGTTGATTTTGTTATTCGTGAAGTGTTAGCAGATCATGTGATAGAATGACAGGTCATTCCATCTGTCTCAAACAAAAGGTTAGCAAAACTTATATACATAAGTCGATCTATAGTGAGATTAATCATATATGGTTTCTAAAATGGACTTATACTTCATATATCATACTGCTTAATATAATAAAACTAGTTTCTACTAAACAGGGACTTCCTGTAGGTCAGTGGTAGGCGATAAAGGCCAGTCGCACTTCGGTTGTGGGTTCGATTCCCACAGCCTTGTCCGAAGCGATGGGCTGTCGCCCGTCCTGCAGGTTGTCCTTTTTCCAAAACTATATTACTATAACATCCCATCAATAATATCGAAAAAAAAATTTCTATCCTTAAACAATACTAACTTACGTCCAACACAATCCATTCCAATCTTTAGGCTTATCCATAATTCTGCAGTCCACTCTCATAACATAGTGAAAACAATTACCAGAGATTTAATATCATCGTTGATCCCCATATATCATAAGATATGTTTTGTTGGTCACATTCCAAACATTCAAAGTCCTTAATCATGTATACTCTTGAATACCCATTGAACCTTAGTGAAAACTTGAATGCAGTTAAAAGTTAACACTTTACACATACCAAAATCCTCAAAATTATTTATACTCAAACCATGATATCACTTAGTCCTTATATCAATCATGAGCTCATGAATACAATCAAACATCTCATTATCTTCTTATCCTTTCATTATGCACTTATCATCTACTTTCCAAAATATTTGAATAACTTTTCATAGTTATTGGTACCTTAAAATTATTGAAAACCACAATAGACCAATACTTAAATATTTCAATACACCATAAAAGTACCTCAACAACATTATTCTTGAATACCAAAACACTTCAGTCCATCCACATCAATGATTATCCTGGAATAAGTCCTTCCTTGATTTAGAAGTAACATTTTAGGTTAGGGCATTGAGTTGGGTAATGCCCATGTTCTCCACAAATAAGACATTGAACTCCATAACAGTCTGTCACTCTATGACCCTTTTCTCCACACAGATAACATCGGTCCCTCTATTTGAGGTATTCCTTAATGTTCTTCTTCCCTTCTTTAGAAATCTCAATCTTCCTTTCTTTATGCTCCTCAACATGCGAACATGCATAATAGTCTATCTTCCTCTTCTTTGAAGAATTAGGCATACCACTAAATTTCACCTTGTTAATCATATATCGCGATGATTGATTCGGCATAATCACAACATCTTTCTCTCTAGGCATTACACAATTTTGTTGCTCATAGTCACCAATTTGTCCATTGGATTCAATGTTAACTGAATTCCTTTTGGTTCCCTCCATTAACTAAAACACAAAAATAATTTTGTGAGAATCAAAAATCATGCTAGATAAAACAACATAGTAAAGGGAAAGTATCCTCAATACCTAACTTCTTAGGTTTAATCTAATATCATTACCATAGTTCTAGGAATATATCCTATACGTATACTTATCCTTAGGGACATCCCTAGACATACCTTAGAAATATCTCTAGGAATCTCACTAACGTTTTCGCATCCTAGTTTCCAAAGGTTGACTAAACCTTTCCTCTGATACCAACTGTAGAGACCCGAAGCTTGACGTACATGGACATTACATTACATTTGCGGAATACTTAGTACATAACAAAAACACACACTAAAGGATCGTAATAGTTTAGTGTCTTTGGAAACTCGGAACGTAATCTTCTAATCGTGGTGAAAGTTCTTCAATATCTCCCATAAAGGTCATCCCTTTTTTCTACCTAAAACCTTTCTATATATCCTGGGGAAAAGAAAACATAAAAGGGTGAGCTCAAATGCTCAGTAAGGGTAAACAAAAGAAAAATCAATCACATCATATACATAGCTTTTTGAAATCTTAACCTGCAAAAGAGCTCATAATATCATAACATGGGATATATCATAGAAGTGAAATGTAATCCCAATAATCATAACTTAAAACATGAAACTTTGTGGCATACACACATAATCATAGAAAATCATTTCTTGTTAGTCAAGACTCAATGCCAAGACTATCTTAGTGGACAAAGTCCCTTTCTGAATCGAGTAACCCTCGTTTCAGTCCTGTTTCACTGAACCGGTATAACCTACTATTTCAGCCATGTCTATCTCATGAGATATAAAATCTTTACCCAATGCATTGGAGGGAGATATAGGTCCCACCCATCTCATAATGATACCATTCTTATGTGTGCCACAAAATCATAAATCATACATCATTTCATAACCCATGTAATAAAAATGGGATTCTTAAACAACATGACATCATAAAACCATTCATATAAGATAAAGGAATTCATAAACAGAATTCCATCACAACATAGTCAAATCAATGTAAACATATTGATAGAAACAGAACCCTTTATTATCTTAGATAGAAAATAATTTTGATAAAACACTTGAATTGAATTCTTGAGGAAAATATCCTTTCTTCTTCAAAATCAATTTCTTTTCACAAAACATCATGCAATTTTAAAAGAAAGAGATTTTATTGAAAATAGTCATGAAATATTTTGGAGGAAGATTAATGAAAATAAGGCTTTATAAAACCGTAAAAATTCGTTCGTTCTGTTTAAGTTAAAAAAAACATTCTTCTCGTACTTTTGTCGGAAAAGTCAAAAAGTACCTCGTACGAAAAAAAACGACAAAATATTCCTTTCATATTCTTTACTAAAAACTCACCAAAGGGTAAAATTGTATTTAAACTATTGTAATTGGATGGAAACAATATTACATATTGAGGGAACATGGATGTGGATGATAAAATACACCCCAGTAAATGCCAAAGTATAAACAATCTCGGATAAAAATGAGATTGTGATATTTCCCTTACCTTAGGTCCGACTTGCTTTGTAAGTGTCCGAACCTCCTGTATAATGATTTAAATCATGTTATTGACTTATTACAGAATCATATTCATTGTTATGATATCATATATGGTTCACTTATGACATTATATTACCCGTTCTTTTGTAAATTCCATGTTAAAGAAGCATTTTGGGTAAAATCGTATCATTTATCTTAGGTGTTTTGACTTGTTGTTCTTGACATAACTATTACTTATATCATGATTTAATTACTTCCAGAATATAAAATATGATTTATATATCATATATATTCAGTATATATATATATAATAGATAGATGAAAAACACGGTTCATGGAGACGGTAGTCCGTACGTACGCATGAACGCTGTTTTACTTTCCTTATTGTCTTGAAATGGAAGTAAGTATATGATATACATATATATATATATATATACATAAATCCAGTAGCTTTATAATGTCATATATTTCATTATTATTTCTTATATATACTTTATAATCATTCTTTAAATGGTTAACATGGAGAATGAATCTCATCGCGTCGTGGAGACGATAGTCCGTACGTACGCACGAGCGATGATATCATTTCTATAAATATTGAATTGAATTGGAGTGGATTATACAATATATCAGAATAAATATGATGTTGTAATAACTATGTATAGTTATTCTTTACACCATTATACCCATCCATGTAAGGTGGTGGTGGAAAATAGATTACACCACGGCGTGGAGACGGTATTCCGTACGTACGCACGCGCGGTGATTTCTTTTTCCGTAGGATGGATAGATGGTAAAATAGGGTTGTTTCATACTTATAATAACATATCAGTATATGAGTGATACTGTTGTTATTACTTTATAATGAAACAACCTAAGAATAAGAAGTGGAAGAAGAAATAAAGATGAAAGAATTGGTAACGGTAATTACCTCTTCTTTGAAGTGCCTATTTGAGACCTCCTCTTAGGGCACTAGAATTGGTCTTTGAGGAAGACCAGAACCTCTAGGATGTTGCTAGGGAAGTGGAGAGGAGAAAATGGCAGGGGTTGGCCGAGCTTGAGTGCTCAAATTTGTGTGAGGAGGAGGGGGAGGAGGTGTCCTTTTATAAGGGAGGAGAGGGGCACCTTAGGAATATCTCAAAATATTATTTTATATTAAAGTCAAAATCGGTTTATAATGGTTCCAAAGGGTCTTATTTCAATGATAAGGTGGGTAGGGGTCGAAATACTATCAACCAATAGAATTTAGACAAGTTTAGGATATTATTTTAACCTTATCAATTAAATTTAACTCTAAGTTAAATAGTTTAACTTTTACCATGTCTTTTTGTTTTCTTTCACTATATGGTTAATAAACTTACTATAACATGCCAAACGAACCCCAAATTGTTTATTATTAATATATATATCCTTATCTATGTCATTTGGCCGAACCTTAGATTTTTAGGAATACAATAACAATTAATAATATAATATTTGATTTAAAAACTATTTTGTGTCAATTTTGACACTATTTGATATATGATTTTTGTGAAAGTCATAACAGAATTAAATGTTCGAACCATGTTGATTAAATCAACATTACGATATCATAGTAACCTAGAAAATTAGTGGAATTCATAAAAAATATCAAATTACATTTATTTTGGTGTTTATAACATCAATTATGTCAATATTTCATTAATAAGATAATTACTGCATCATCGTTGTGTCATAAATAAATTAAATTATTTTATGTCTAAAAATTACAAATAAAATACCATCATGTAGGAAATCGTTTTAGCTTTCTAATGAATATTTACAATCGAATTTATCTTATGTATAACCCCATATTATAAATGATTTACTTATTAAACTTTGATTTTAACTATTTTAACCTTTCTTTAAATAAATTAATAATAAATGTCCTAATCTAATCCAAGTGGGCCTAAATGGTCATATTTTATTCCTAAGTTTGTTTTTGGTCGAATTACACTTGTCCAATAGAATTAGGACATGTGTTAGGGTAATAGTAATATCATATTTACCCTTAGTTACCCTATTTACTATTAACCGCGGTAAAAAAGTAAAAAGTTACTATTCACCAAAAAAAATTATTTTCATCTCATTGAACCACATTTTAGTCCTTGATATTAACCGTGTCTCTCGGATTTTCGAAATTCCATTCACAGAAGCGGCAAAATTAAGTTTTATGAAAAATTCAGTTTTTTTAACTACCACTTAGTAGTTTCACTATTCATAAAAAATTGATGTTTTTCAGAACAATGCCAAAATTTCATCCTAAGCTATATTTCATATTCCGAATTCAAAAATGAAATCTATTTTACCAAATTCATAACATAGAAGTTGCATTAATTAATTTTATAATTAAATCCCGCTGTTAAAATAAATAGCGTGTTTTTAGGAAACAATATATATCAAAAGATTGACACTTGATTATGTCTGGTTTAAATGTGAAATTACAACCAATGACCAACATTGTATTAAATTGTAAAAATATATTCTAAATATAATTTAAAACCACTCAAATTAATAATTTATCACTATTAATTATTTCGATTTAAAAAGTTGTTTTTAATTATAATTTAGTAATTTTTCACTATTCATCAGAATATGAAAGTTATCCGAAAAGTACCAAAATTTCACCTTAGGCTAAATTCGATACTCCGAATCCAAGAATGAAGTTCATTTTGAAAAATAAGATTTACAGAATTTTAAAAAGTGGTTATTACTATTCATAACGGCTAGTTTTAATAATATTTTAATAGCACATCGTTGTTTAGTGAAACTCGGTATTGCGTATTACACACGCCATCGAGGAAGGTCGCGATTGCGTGTAATGCAAGGCAAGACAAGGATGCGTGTTGTGCAAGCTCCTTTTGGTGTAGCGTACAACACAAGACATTAATAAAATTAAAAAGAATATTTCTTTATAAAATCATGGGCTGTTACAAAGTGTGCATGACCCATGGCTATAAATTTTATTGAAAAGAAAATCGAAATAGTAAACAAGATTTTAGGAGATGTTTACATGCAGTAAACCACATATTAAACAAAACACAAGTGCAGATCCAGAAGTTACATTTTTTGAGGCCGACCACGACCCCTGGCTCCACCCCGATCAGTTGGATATCGACCTTCCCCCCTTTGATTCCCCATCATAGGAATCTTAGAAGAGGATTCCCCATGAATTTTATCTTCAGGTATTGCATCCCGAAGAACAGTGGATTGCCGCTCCTTCGATTCATGGGGCCCTCCATGGACCCCTTTTGTGACCAGCACATCCCTAGCCAAGGCATCAGCTACACCATCCTCAGCATCAGATATCCTAATGAACCTTCTATTATTGCATCCCGCACTCTTCAAACCATCTAAATTAAGTAAATAAAATTCAGGATTATTAATGTTCTCTAACCTGGAGAAGAAATTAGAAGCTGGTTTATGCGCAGCCACTGAATCCACTCCCTTTTGTTCCACCACCGCTGAAGGGTCCAGCTCCAGATTTCTTAAATTATCCTGCTCCACATTAACAAGGGAGGAATCTATCTTGTGAAAATAGTCCTCCCCTGGATCTCCTTGTGAGTTAACAGATTCAGTAGCAATTAAGATTGATTGATTTCCTTGTTTCTCCAGTTTCCCTTTATTAACCTACTTGACATAATCAGGGGGATCTGTCTCATGCAGACAGTCCTACCCTTGAAAAATATGCAATCTAGAATATTCAACAGTAATATCAGTTGTACTTCCCTGAATTCCCAGCTTATCCAATGAAGCATCATCCTCCGCCACATTATCTGCCTATAGCTTTTCCTGAGAAATTGAGCAGGCCCTCGGTTTCTTGGCCAGCACCATTTGGAAACCTTCATCATCAATAATCTTCATCTTCCCCTTACCAAAAATAGGGGGAATTTTAACACGATCAAGCTCCTGATTAACTTTGTCTTGAACTTAAATTTCATGTTCTGATTGATGCTCTTCATCCTCAGCAACATCATCCCATGAATTATTCATAATTCCCATCTCGCCATGGATTCCATATGTCACCTACTCCAAAGTTTTAGCAGTCTCTATAGCAACAGCAGCAGTAGCATGCTGTGCCTCATCAGCCTTTTTCAAACCATGCTGAACAACTTCAGAAAACATTAGAGTTGCCTTGAGAGGATCCTTTGTTTTGGGGACATGTTTACCGCCATCTGTAACTTTCTTCTTACACTGATCATGGGAGTGACCCTATTATTTACATATTGGACATTGTCAATTATGACAGCATTGAGTAGGAGCATGACCAATGCATAGGTAGGACTTACAAAAACTAGGCAACCACTCATACTGGATTTAGAGTTCCATCTTGATTTCACCAGCAACCAGAAATATTGTATCTATTAGCACATTTTCCAAATCAATTTCAACTAGGACACGAGCAAAATGGCCATACCTCGGATGTTCAGTTTCTTTGTCTACTTTAATCGGGTAGCCAATGGCAGAGGCAACCTCCACCAGAACAGATGGATGCCAAAAAAACCAGTTTAAGCCTTTGATCCAAACCCAAGTCTAGGTACAAGAGTTCTTGATTGCTAGAGGACTTGATAGAGGATCCCATTGTTGAACCATGATATATCCAGGATTCATCGACACTAGTCCGAAGCTCCAGGCCGCATTCTGCATTTCTTTCGATGGGAAAGCAATGTGAAAGGTACCACTTCCAATATAAATTAGACGCCATTCCGTAAATCCCCAGCTCTGAGAGAGTCACAATCGCACATCCTCAGCCCTGACAGGTGTATCATTTCGAGTTCTAGATAGTCTGGCAAGAAGGGAAAATCGGAATTCTTCCAGTCGATCTTCCAATATCTTCGGGTTTGCTTCGATAAATGCAATCGACCTATTTTTCTTAATCCTTTTGCTGAGAGAAGCAGATTCATACGAGGAATCAATGATGAACAGGTTCCGGGAAGATGATCCATCAGGATTTTCCTTAGGGTTTGCTGCATCGTTCATCAACGAATCTGCAGTGTTCTCCTTCCCTCCACTTGTAGACACGGCTTTCGAAGGGGGAATGAATACCTCCTTCAGATCAAAGTAACACTCCAGAGGATTCTCCATCACCAGATCAGAAAAGTCAAAGGTTCAACACAATCTTTGTCTTCGACTCCTGCATCTCCCCCCATTTCATAAAAATGTATGGTAATATATTACCTTTAATCTACACAACAATAAATGCATGGTTCATCAATTCTTTAGTTTCTTTTGACCATGTTGCTGAAGGACATTACCCATAATACACATTAGTAGTTATCAAGAAAATTATAATTTTTTTATATAGGTTGAAACAGATATTTTACTAACACACAAATCATATGGATTTGATAGAATAGAAAATTTGGAATTAAAAGGAAATTATAATAATAAAACTATATGTGGAAGAAAATGATTCTTCATTCATTTTATATGTATGGAAAAAACATAGAGAAAACTATGAAAAGGGGAATATTAAATTCATTAAGTTATTAAGGAATGTTCATATTAAAAATTAATGTACTTGGGATGCAAAAAAATAGTTAATGATAGAAATTGAGAGAAAGTTTTACAAAATTCCACACCCACACTATACTATTTCAAATACAAGGACTGTGGGAATTATTCTAACAAGTGATTGATTATGAAGGTAAATGTTGATAATAGATATCCATAACTTCTTCATAATAGAGATAGAGGTAAATATCATTGGATTTCTATTTCGTTTGTGGGGAACAACAAATAAGTGGTGAAAGGTAAAATTATTATCTACTGTAGAACTGATAATGTTTTTTTTGGATTCAGGATATAACTTCTCTTTTTAATCATAAGAAATTTCCAACGGTATCACATTACAAACATCATGATTAGATATTAAATTTTTATTAAAAATTAAAAATGGTATGATGATTGCATATAAATTCTATGATTATACTATGATTTGTGTTTCTGGGAATGTGATTCCTGTAAGTCTGTTTATATATCCTTTAGATGAATTTTATGTAACTTTTCAAATGGATCAACATTGTTCATAAATATTCTACATAATTTTGTAGGACGGGATGCCACATTTGATATTCTGAACCATCATATGGTCTTCTATCGGTGAAAGGATAAATATAAACATCAAATTGAAATTAAATCTATTTTAGTGGAATTGATCCCAGTTGAAAGTGGGTATTTATCTTATATAGTTTAGGATAAAATCTTCATCGTTGAAGTAAATATTTTATATGTAACACCCTAACCCTAGATGTCCAGAGTTCGTGCATTGCTACGTATCATTGGCCTGACAAAAAAAACATGAAGTCTCGAAAGACCGATTAGTTTAGTAGCCTTGGAAGTACTAGATACATTCATAAGGTTTACATGACATCGTAAAATGGAAAACTACAACAATATTGTTTACATAGACAACACTAAGATCCCATAGACATTCCTTGAAGGTCAATCATAATATACTTATTCTCATCCTAGGAAAAATAAAACCTAGAAAGGGGTGAGCTCATATGCTCAGTACAGATAACAATATAGCTGAAACTTTCATAAATAAGCATAAAAATTTAAGGAAATGTATAAGACTAAAACAAAAGCCTTTTAAACCTGACCTTCAGAAAAATATGGAAAAGTTAAAATCAATGTAATTTCATATACTTACTCACATGGATATTCTACTAGTCAAATTGTCACATCCAATATCAATAGACACTTTCATAATAATGGAATGCAAAATACCGAACTGTAATTTCCATGTCAAGGACATGTGCCAGGACCTAGGGGTTAACTGTAACCAAACCCCAACCCGGATAGCCTCTCTAACCTGACTCAACCCCAAAGAGCCTCTCTAATCGGATTCTAACCTAGAAAGCCTCTGTAACTGAACTCCATCCCGGAGAGCCTCTGTTACCTGACTCCATCCCGGAGAGCCTCTGTAACCGGACTCCATCCCGGAGAGACTATATAACCCGACTCCATTCCAGAGATCCTTTATAACCGGACTCCATCCCAGAGATCCTATGTAATCGGACTCCATCCTGGAGAGCCTCTGTAACAGGACTCCATCTTGGAGGGTCTTCTGTAACCAGACCCCAACCCGGAGGGTTTACTTTTACCGGCCCCCAACTTGGAACATTCTAGTCCAATACATTCATCATAAGAAAAGGTTGAAATATAACATAAACATTTGTATTAAACCTACCATATGAATTGTGAATACTTTAACCATAAACAATGAATGGAATAAAAATAAATCATACATAGTCCAACATATCACAAAACCTTAAACACAATATGGAATATTTGTATCATAGAAATCAAATTCAATCAAGTGTACAATTTATCAAAATATGATAATATAGATGAAATGAAAACTATTTGAGAGAAAAATAACTTTCTATATTGAAATAATTTAAGAGTCACATAATTATAGAGAAAACATTTATTTTTAAAATATTCTCATAAGCATGTTAGGAAAGATTCAACGGTGTTATAATGGCGGAGAATAACCGCACCTGCTGTATAAGTTAAAAGAACATTCTTACCTTAATTTTGATGAAATGTTAATAAAGTAAATTGTTTGGAAAATGATGGATAGATTACTTTCAAAACAGATAAGGTCAAATAAGGGTATAAATGACTTTAACCCATAGTTTAATAAATAGTAAAAATGTTTAAAAATACATTTTCCAAGAAAACACGGATGTGGATGATAATGAGGTCCCAGTAGATACTTACATAAAAACAACCTCAAATAACAAAGAGATTGTGAAATTAACCCTTACCCATTTGGTAACTTATGAATCATACACCCCGTGAAAGAATTTCCATACAATGAAGATGTAAATACACAAAAAGTAAAGTGTATTACACAATGAATATATTTATGTGAAGTAAAAACACCACACAAATGAAAATAATGGCGATATAGCATGAATCTCATGGGAATAATGAGTGAGATGGATACCACTTACCCTATACTTTTCCTTGGTCGAGGGTAGGTTAAACTCCTCTTCGTCGGGTTATTCCTTTTGATTTGAACAAAAGGGATCCTTAAGTTATCTTTATAACTAAAGGATGGACTCTAGGATTAAGGGAGGATAGTTGAGAGGGTATTTGGGAAGGGGTTGGCTGATCCAAAAGGATTTGAAGGTGTAAATTAGAGAGAAGGGGGAGTTCCCTTTTATAAGAGGAGTTAGGGGCACCTTAGAAAAAGCTAGAAATATTATGTTATAATAAAATCAAATTCGGTTTCTAATTACTCAAAAGGGTATTTTGTAAAGGATAAGTTGGGGATGGGTAAAAAACCACTCAAACAATAGGTTTTAGACAGGTTTGTGTCACTATATTAACCTTATCTTTTAGATTTAATTCTTAGTTAAATAGTTTGACCTTTACCATGTCTTTTTGTATTTTTATATTATATGGTTAATAAAGATACCATAAAATTACAATAGAACCCCAATAGGATCATTAATGACACCAATAATATTATTTAGGCCCTTTGGCCGAACCATATACTTTTAGGAATATTATATCAACCAATAATATTGTATTTGTTTTTAAAAAGATCATTTATGCCAATTTTGAGATTATTTAATAATTGATTTTTGTTAAAGTCCTAACAACATTATTACATCAAAATAAATACATATAATCAATAATAATATTTCTTATTGACCTAGAAAATTTGTGGATTGAATCAAAACATTAAAATTTTATCTATTTTAGTATTTATAATATCATTTACTGTATTCTTTCATTAATAAGGAAAATGTTGCATCATCATTGGGTAATAAATAAAATTAATTATTAAATTTCTAAAAATTATAAATAAAATCTAATTATGTAGGAAATATTTTTATCTTTCTAATGATTATATATATTATAAGATGTATCATGTATAACCCTATGTAAAACTTGTTTTACTATAAGATAAATGCTTATGTCATTTTTGTGTTTACTTTAATTTAATTAATATAAAGTGTCATTATCACTTAAATGTGGCTTCATGGTGTCCCAAAATCAACCTAATGATGCCCATGGTCAGACATGTGTCATCAAATAGGTATAGGACATGTGTTAAGGTAATTTAATATTATTATAATATTATTTTTTTACCCTTATTTACCTGATTGACCCTTTAACCATGATAAATAAAAGATTTACCAAAATAATTATTCAAAATGTCTAAAAAAATTTACTTATTTACAAAATTTGGACCTATTGATTCTAAATATGGAATCCTATTTTCTAAATTCAAAACACATAAGTGGAAGAAACTAATTTTAAATTAATTCTCATTGTCAAAACAAATAAGCGTGTTTTTAAGAAATAATAACTTTCAAAATATTGACACTTACTTATGTCCAGTTTAAATTAGAAATTATGTCCAATGACCAACATTGGATTAAAAAGAAAAAATATAATATAATTATACTTTAAAACCACTCAATATTATAATTTATCACTATAAATTATTTTGATTAAAAAAGTTGTTTTTAATTAAAATTTATCATTTTTCATTATTCGTCAATAACTGAATGTTTTTAGAAAAATAGCAAAAACTCACCCTAAGCTAATTTTGATATCCCAAATTCCAAAAGAAATTATATTTTACTAATTTAAAAACATATAATTTTCATTTAAAATTAATTCTCGCTGAAAAACCAAAAAAAGAGTGTTTTTAAGAAATAATAACTAATAAAAGATTGATACTTGTTTATATTCAATTTCAAAGTGAAATTATTTCCAAAGAATAACATTGGATTAAATGGTAAAAATATAATCTATTTATACTTACAAACCATTAAAATGTATAATTTAACACTACAAATTTTTTTTATTAAAAAAGTTGTTTTCAGTTAAAATATAGTATTTTTCACTATTCACCCAAATATGAAAGTTATCAAAAAAAGACCAAAAAATTATTAAAACTAAACTCTTATGCCTCGATTATAAAGAAGAATTTTATTTTGTAAAATTTAATATATAAAAGTTTCAAATATTTGATTTGAAAAAGGTTCTCATATAAAATGCGGTAAAATTGCAATTTTTTAAAAACAATTCGTTCATCTGAAAAAAATTTTTGTTATTAAATTATGTCTAAGAAACTCATAATATGGATTCTAAGATTATAAGGATTATATAAAGTTCAAAATTCAGTTAATACTATTCATACCCTCTTTTGAATGGCTAGTTTGGTAAGTCGTTTTTCTCTTGAACTCAATGTTGCGTGTAGTGCAAGTTATGATATTACTTTAAAGAAATAATGTATTATGAAACCTTGGGGTGTTACATTATTCCCTCATTCAATAAATTTTGTCCGTGAAATTTCAAATTGTTTTTCTAAAATAAAAGGTTGAAAATAAAAAATACCTTTTTCGAAAACCCACATTGGAAATCGGGTTAATAAAATTTAGTCTTAATAAGAGAAAAAAGGGGAATGAAAAAGACACCACCAAATTATGATCTTGATTTGGAGAACATTGGTGGAAATTAGAGACACATAATTAGAGGTAAAACGTAAATATTTATAGGGAGTGATTAAGGTCATCAGTCACAAAACATTATAGAATGGAGGGCCTCAAATCCGTCAATCTATGATGATTTAAAATATCATCAGTTCAACAAAACATAAGGTATTAGGATAACATATTATTAGTTTTAAGATCCCTTAACTAATGTTTAAGAATTAATTTCTCCGTAGAATAAGAGTAGAAAAAAACATATACTTGACAAGTAGAGTTCCATCCTTTAACTAATATCTACCACAAACTCATCTTTCACTCTAAAAGAAAACAGAACTTAAAAAAATATTTTATTCATCCTATTAGTATAGGGTTACAAAAAAGTGATTTTATAATTCATCAACCAGACCATTTAAAAAAACTAAATTATTCAATCCGAGACTTCATGTGGGCCAGTGGTATGTGATACACCCTTGTTGCCATTCGTTTGCGGGTTCAAGTCTCCTGGCCTTGTCGGATGCGACGGGTTGCCACCTGACCTTCGGGTAGTCCTTTTTATGGCAATCCAAAAATAATCTCAATCTAGAATCATCCAAAATAGTTTTGTACAAACTCAAAGTCCAAAATTTATAAGGACGATAAACATAATAAAGATCTTTTTTTCCATGTAATAACATATGAACACCTTCATCATGTATTCCTTTAAAACACTACAACTTCCTGAATTACCATAAAACATTATTGATTACATTCATGCTCCCTTATTCTTTATAGAATACTATATATACTCCTTCTATCCAAAAATGTTGTAAAATCCAACAATGATGGAATATACAAACCATTAATTAGTTTCAAATTAGTCACGAATATCCCATATAATTTATCCAAATCAACCATCTCTTATTCCAAAATCAAAAACTCATTATCGAGACAATATTAAGGATTACCTTTCATTCAACCATGTATTTTCCAAAAAGTGAAGATTTATATTAAATCACTTTTCATAGAACCATATAATCTCATATCCTTAATAAAATAGAACTGTATTACAATCCTTATTTGTCTTCATAGTTTATATAACCATTATATTACTGATACAACACTCAAATGAAATAATTCTATAATAACAACATAATAACACTAGCCATTACTCTTCATCTGAGGTAGTATAATAACTTGATTATTATCCAATTGAATCGTTTGCGGTATACTCTGATGACTGGGACATTGATTCGTGTAGTGTCCCAACGCCTTGCAGACGAAACATTGTACATTTCAAACTTTTTTCTTAACATTTCAATCACGTAATTGGTGTCCTTTTTCTCCACTCTTATAACAAACCACCGTTCCCTTCAAACATTTACCATGGTGATTCTTTCCACAATTATCACATATGGTAAAATTCTTCTTTTTCTTTATTCCTTTTATCTATATTTCTCTCTTCGGTCCTTTTCTTATCTTACTTCACTTCAAATATAGGACTAACTGAATTCAATTCATATCTTATTAACACATGATAATATTTCTTCATATATTGAGAATACATGGGAGACTATTTCTCTTCTAAATGTTTTCTCAATATGATGAAAGATATTATAATTATTACTCTTTGGGTCATACGTATTTCTGGAGTTCACATTCATTCTACTGGGAACCATTTCTATATAATGGAATACACTGGGTTAGTTTATGATTTGTAATGAATAATTCCAATCTTGTAAAATACCTAATGTAAATTGAACAGTTTCTGGATATAATCCATAATCATAAAAAAAATCTTTGAGGAGGTATATACTTGTAAATACTTCATAATGATTTGTAAATAAAATTAGAATTATCCTATGCGTATCCCCCGAGAGTGTCGTAACCAAGAGTGCATCAAGGCCCATTGTCGTTCACCAGTTCTTGTTTGTGTCTAGCTCAAAGCGGTGTTTTCAGATTTTACCCCTAGGTACATCTATGCCAGAGATGCCTCTACCTACTCGTATCCAGATAGGGATGTATTTTCTTGGAAAACTCACAAAATCTCTACAATACCAAAATTTTAGGAAGAAATTCTGTACTAATCCTCAAATTATATCTTAGGGCTATGTGCTCTAATATGAGTTTAACTAAATCTCGTTTCCAAGGTTTGTAGTAAACTTCCTCTGATACCAACTGCAATGCCCGGACCCCAGAAGCCTAAAGTCGGTGCATTATTACGTATCATTGGCTTGATCAAAAAAGATCAAGTCTTGAAAGACCAATTAGTTTAGTAGCCATGGAAGTACTAGATAAATTCATGAGGTTTACATTACATAAAAAATTGATAAAATACAAAAATATTTTATCCATAGACAACACTGAGACCCTATAGACATTCCCTACAGGCCAGTCATAAAATACTTCTTCGCATCCAGGGAAAAAATAAAACACAGAAAGGGGTGAGATCAGATGCTCAGTAAGGATAATAATATAGCAGATACTTTCATAAATATGCATAAAAAATTAAGGTAATGTATTAGACTAAAACAAAACCCTTTTAAACCTGAAATTTAGCACAATATGGAAAAGATAAAATCAAATTAATTCCATTTACATACTCACAAGGATATTATAATAGTCGAATAATCACATTAAATATCAATAGCCACTTTTTTAATGATGGAATGCATAATGCCGAACTTTAATTTCTGTATCAAGGTCTCGTGCCAGGACGTAGGGGATAACTATAACCGAAACCCACCCCAGAGATCCTCTATATCCAGACTCCATCCTGGAGAGCCTCTTTAACCAGACTCCAACCCGGAGAGCCTCTGTAACCGAACTCCATTCCGGAGAGCCTCTGTAAACAGACTCCATCCCAGAGATCCTCTGTAACCGGACTCCATACCGTATGGTCTGCTATAACTGGACCCCATCCCGGAGGGCTTACTTTTACCGGTCCCCAACCCGGAACATTCTATTCCAATACATTCATCACAATAAAATGATTAAATTTAACATAAACATTCGTATTAAAACTAGAAAATGAAATGTGAATACTTTAACTATAACCCATGAATGGAATAAAAATAAATCATCTTCAATAAAACCTATAACAAAACCTTAAATAAAATACGGAAGACTTGAAACAAAATAAATCAACTTCACCCAAGTGTATAATTTATCAAAGGATGTTGACATAGATGAAATCGAAACTATTTGAGAGAAAAATCTCTTTCTATTTTGAAATCAATTAAGAGTCACATTATTATAAAGATAACATTTATTTTGAAAATATTATTATAAGATTTTAAGGGAATCTTCAAATGTTTTATAATGGCGGAGAATAAATTCAACTGCCGTATAAGTTAAAAAAACATTCTTACCTTAATTTTGTTGAAAAGTTCATAAAGTAATTTGTTTGGAAAACTATGGAAAGATTCCTTTCAAAACATATAAGGTCAAATAAGGATATAAATGAAATCAAACCATAGTTTAGTAAATAGTAAAAATGTTTTGAAATACATTTTTTAAGAAAACACGTATGTGGATGATAAATAGGTCCCAGTAGAGACTTACATAAAATCAACCTCAGATAATAAAGAGATTGTGAAATTAACCCTCACCCATTTGGTAACATATGAAACATACACCCCATGAAATAACTACCATACAATGATGATGTAAATAAACATAAATTAAAGATTATTACATAAAGAATACAATTATGGGAAGTACATACAACACTAAAAAATTTAATAGTGGCGATATAGCATGAATACCATGGGAATAAGGAGTGAGATGAAAACCTCTTACCTTGTACTTTTCCTTGGTCGAGGTTAGGTTAAAGTCCTCTTTTTTGGGTTCTTCCTTTTGATTTGATCAAAAGGGCTCCTTAGGTTGGCTTTATAACTAAAGTAAGGCATCTATGATTAAGTGAGGATAGTTGAGAGAGTATTTGGGTTGGGGTTGGCTGAGCCAAATTGATGTGAATGTGTGAATTATAGAGAAGGGGAAGTGCCCTTTTTTAATAGGAGTGAGGGGAACCTTAGGAAAAGATAGAAATGTTATTTTATAATAAAATAATTTTCGGATTATAATGGTTAAAAAGTGTATTATTTAAAGAATAAGGTATGTATGGGATGAAAAACACTCAACCCATAGGTTTTAGATATGTTTGGGACACTATATTAACCTTATCGTTTAGATTTAATTCTTAGTAAAATAGTATGACTTTTACCATGTCTCTTTTTATTTTTATATTATATGGTTTATAAACATACCATAAACTTCCAAGAGAACCCCAATAGGTTCATTAATGACACATATAATATTATTTAGTCCCTTTGTCTGAACCATAGACGTTTAGGAAAATTATATCAACCAATAATATAGTATTTGTTTTAAAAAACTCATTTATGTCAATTTTGTGATTAGTTAATAATTGATTTTTGTTAAAGTCCTAAAAACATTATTAATTCGTACTAAATACATTTAATAAATAGTAATATGTCATATTAAACTAGAAAATTTGTGTATGGAATAAAAAATTTCATATTTTATGTATTTTAGTATTTATAATATCATTTATTAGATTCATTCATTAATAAACAAAATACTGCATCATTGTTGTTTCATAAATAAATTTAATTATTCAATTTATAAAAATTATAAATAAAATACGATTATGTAGGAAATATTTTTAGCTTTATAATGACTATTTATAGTAGAATAGGTAGAATGTATAACCCTATGTAAATTTTTTTACTAAAAGATATATGTTTATGTCATTTTTGTGTTTACTTTAACTTAATTAAGATTAAGTGTCATTATCACTTACAAGTGGCTCCATGGGGTCCCAAAAATCGACCAAAAGATTCCCATGGTTATAAATGTATCATAAAATAGGGTTAGGACATGTGTAAGGGTAATTTATTATTATTATAATATTATTTGTTTAACGTTATTTACCATATTTACCCTTTAACCATGGTAAATAAAATATTTACCGAAGTAATTATTCAAAATGTCTAAAAATAAAACTTACCTATTTATACAATTTGGACCTCCTAATTATAAATATGGAATCCATTTTTATAAATTGAAAAAAATAAGTGGCAGAAATTAATTTAAAATTAATTCTCGTTGTCAAAACAAAAAGCGTGTTTTTAAGAAATAATAACTATCAAAAGATTGACACTTGCTTATGTACAGTTTAAATGTAAAATTACATCCAATGAACAACATTGGATTAAATGGTAAAAATATAATCTAATTATACTTTAAAACCACTCAATAGTATTATTTATCACTATAAATGATTTTTATTAGAAAATTTATTTTTAATTAAAATTTAGTATTTTTCTCTATTCGTCAAAAACTGAATGTTTTGAGAAAATTACCAAATATTAACCCTAATATATTTTTGATATTACAATTTCCAAAATGAATTCTATTTTACTAATTTCATAATATATAAGTTTTTTTTAAAATTAATTCTCATTGTTAAAACCAAAAAGATTGTTTTTAAGAAATAATAACTAGGAAAAGATTGATACTTGTTTACATTAAATTTCAAAGTTAAATTATTTACAATGAATTACACTAGATTAAATGGTAAAAATATAATCTATTTATACTTAAAACCCATTAAAATTTATAATTTATCACTACTAATTATTTTTTTTAAAAGTTGTTTTCAGTTAAAATATAGTATTTTTCACTATTCAGCCAAATATGAAAGTTATCAGAAAAATGCCAAAAATATATTGAAACTAAATTATTATTTCTAAATTATAAAGAAGAAGTTTATTTTTTCAAATTGAATATATAAAATTTTCAAATATTGGATTTAAAAAATGCTCTCCCTTAAAAGGCGGTAAAATTGCATTTTTTGAAAAAAACTTCTTTCATCTGAAAGAAAATGAATTTTTTATTACATTATGTATAAGAAACTCATAATATGGATTATAAAATTATAAGGATTATATAAAGTTCAAAATTCAGTTAGTACTATTCATAACTACTTTTGGACGACTAGTTTGGTAAGTCGTGGTGCGCTTGAACTCGGTGTTTCCTGTAGTGAAAGTTATTGAATTACTTTGAAAAAATAATGTACTATGAAATCTTGGGGTGTTACATTATAAGAGTGTGTTAATGTGTTTATAGAATAGTTTCATAGTCTTCCTCTAATTCATTATATTCTGGTTTAAATAGTTCTTATAAATGGGGCAATAAATAATTAAATAAATCTATATATAGTGTCTCAGATTGAGTTACATGAATTAAAGAGGCCACTCAATGAGAATATTGAAGAAGATTTCATTCATCCAAGTGTCTCACCATGGGGTACAAATATTGATTTTTTCTATGAAGAAATACTATTAAATGAGACTCTACATTGATTATCATGAGCATAATAAGATCACTATAATGAATACATATCATATGCCTCATATTGATGATTTTTTAGATGAATTACAAGGAGCCCAATATTTTTTAAAGATTGATATTTGAAATTGATACTATCAACATAGGGTCAAAGTTAAGACATACCCCAAACAACCCTTAATATAAGGTATGTATACTATAAATTTATAGTGATGTAAATTATTCAAACTAATTATCCCATTATCATAATGGGGATAAAGAATATATTCATTAGAGGAAACCTTGAATAGTTTTGTTTATTCTATATAGATGATATTAATTATAAATTTAAGGAAATGTTTGAGAATTGAGATAACATGAGGATTGTACTAAACTCCCAAAACACCTCAAAAAAATTATTTTAATTCAATAATATGATAAATATCATTCTTAGCATGCAATACCAAGAATTAAGTTAATTGGTATATATTATAACAATATTATTCATTAAATATGACCATTAAAACATGCTATTTAATTGGTGTGTATGAATATGAGTAACATCATTTAGAAATATATTTATAATTTCCCTACTCAAAAAAAGTATTTGTTAATTCTTAGAAAATAATCGCTAAACATTAAGCGATGTCATTTTATGCTTCCAAATTAATTTTTCAAAAAAAATCATTTATTTCATATTATAATAGTGTATAATAATTAATTTATTCCACCAATAAAACCAAACAATTATAAAAAAAATCATTTTTTGGATCATCATGTCAAAATATTCTAAGGGTGATATTTTGGGATTCATTTAAAAAACTATTTTTTAGTTAATATTGAAAAATCAAAACATTATAGAAAAACAATATTCCATCAACATTTTTAAAAAATCACATTTTTCTGAATTGGTATTAATATTTCATCATATCTTTTTTATTAATCTCGATCAAATTAATTTAAATTTGTTCTATATTATTAATAATTTTTGTATAATAACTTTTATATTTGTAAAAATGAATTTTTTGGGAAAATAGTTCTTCATACCATTTTTATGATTTATGATTAAAATAATTATTACAAATTATTGAAAAATATTTTTATAAAATTGGCCCATACATTTAATATTATGGTAAAAATTTGGAAAACTGGTTAAACATTATTTTGGATATAATGAATAATAACCATGGAAATAATATTGTTAACTTGGTAGGAATAAAATGTGTAAAAATTGTTAAAACTATTAGATGAGGACTCCAAATCATTCATACAGGTCCCAATATTTCATTATTTGAGTATAATTTTACCACCCTTTCGTATATTAAAAAATATGTAATTTCAGTACGATTAGAATTTCATAAATACTGTTATAATATTTTACAAAAAGGAAATTCTAAAATGTATCATTCTTGTTTTTAATATCTATAATTTTTTATGATTGGGGTAAAATCATGATATGAGTAATTATAAGAACATATCTTTATGATTAATAAATTTCCCTACTATTTCAATTTATTTTTAATTATTAGGGAGGAAATAACGACCTTAAATTCTTAATCATAACAGACATAGTGCAAGGTGAAGCAGTACAAATATCATGTAAATAATTTCAAAAATGTTCAATGTAATCTTTATCGATGAAAATATATATTTACAATAATTATTTTCATTTATATAATTTATTATTTATGTTTAAAATTTTATATTATAATTAAATTACTATATTTATTTTTTTAAGTCAACTATGTGAATAGTTCTGAAAATCACGATAGTGGTATGTTTTGTTAAATAATATTTTATTGAATTTATGAATAATATTAAAAAATACATTCAAGTAATTGAATGGGATATGGTATCAAATATAAAAAAATTTCTCTTAGTTTTTACATATCCTATAATATTAACTTTTGTAAACACTAAAGTGAAAAAACCTTGATATCATAGTGATATTCAAATGGGTTAATAGGGAATTAAAACAATGAAAGAGTGGTTAAAATTATCTAAAATTTTCTAAATTTTATTTTATGAGATTATTTAGATATATATTAGTAATAAATTAAAAATATTTAACATTGGAGCCACATGATGATTAAAATTAATCAATTGTATTTTAATACATTAAGAAAACAAAAGGCCTCCACACTCTTATCTTATATAAGGACACCACCATTAATATCTTCCCCAAAAACATTGAAGAACCAAGCATTACCTACCCCTAGTATATCCTATTAAAAAATCACTTATATATTTTGAAATGGTACAAGACTCTTCAAAAATCTATACCCGTGGCCCTTAAGAAGAAATCCACAGTAGGTTCTTCAAATATGAAGTAATAGTCTTAACCGATCATTTTTATTTTAGTTTTTCCTTAGATACCTTAAATATAATACTAAAAATAAAAATATGATTACATCACCATATCCCATATTCAAATATTTTTAGGTCAATGTAATAATCATTTTCATCCATTTTTTAAATTAATTTGGAATTAAAAGTGTGTCTACCTATGGACTATGAACTCCACAAAGTGATGTGATTAATCTTCCATTAAATCCCACCAATGAATGTTTTTAATAATTTATTTATTAAATCTATATTATTATAAATATATTATTATGGTTTTATGTACGTTATTTTTACTTAACTATATTTCTTTCCATCCATTTAAAAAATGGAAGCATCACTCATCCGTACATAGAGACTACCATCTCTATGAATGTTGTTATCCATTTTTTCTTTTTATATATTTTATAAAACGTTACAAATATGTATATAATGAATATATATTATATTTATATCATGATTAACTGTTTTTAGATGATTGAAACATTATCAATATGCATCAACAAGAATAGTTAGACAAAAAATAAATGGAAAACAAATGTTTAACCCATGAAAACAACAAAATTAATAAATAATTATAAATAAAAGGTTGTTAAAATTCAATTAATGGGTAATATATGATGTTATAATTATTGATATAGTTCCATTATATATATTTTACATATTATATTTTCTTATATAAGATGTTAAAGTTCTTATGAACTGTGATAAATATCATTTAAGGGTTCTTCATCTAACTATTGTTTCATTGAGACATGTTTGTTGTTATGATCCTATTTATACTTATGATGTAGTACCCATAGTTTCTATTATGTAAACCTTATTGATTATTTTTATATAAGTTTATAGGTGGGGATATTTGGGTAAACAATCAAGGAGTTTTGGGGGCCAAAGTAGATGTGCATAGGCTGTACTCGGTTTGTCTAATTCGTACAGATATCCTAGTAGAAACTGTGTAAAGTCACAGTTTTGTGGTAGTAGATTTGGCATGGTAAAAAAAAGGTTAGGGATATCATGAGAGGAGGATGTTAAGGGGTTTATTAATGTAGTATCTAATTGATTGTTAACACGCATTTTATCTAACTGTTTAAACTAACCATGCATCGGGAAAAAGTAAGATCCTACTTTTGGGATCTTACTTGTTTTTGTCATAATTTCCTGTTATTATCTTAAACAACACTAATTAGATATTTCCTTACATTGAAAGTTTTTGAAATTCTCCTAAGAATTTTGGAACAGATCTGTATACCTGCCTTGGTGTTTTTAAGTCAGATTCTCACGGTAAGTGACGTTCTTCTTCACTCTTATCACATTTCTTTAGTCCTACTCAGATATAATTCTAATATTTTCTTTATTTCATAGATTTGTGGCTATTATGGTTAGATATAAGTTTATGGTTGAAAATTATTATTATATTTGTTATTTTTTTATATGATAAGAGTTATAAGGCTATTTTTGTGGTGAATTAGCCTAGTTGTGTGATCATTCTTCAACCCTTGTTGGTTTTGTCAGAACATTCAAGGTTTGTGGATTCATTATCATCTCTTATTGATATAATTTATTGTATTTGATTAAAATTTATTAAATTTAATCTAATTTATTGTGAAATATTGGTTAAATTGATGGAATATATTCTCTTCCAGTGATGATTTATCATTTTTGTGGAATTGTGAAATCTCAGTGAATTGTTATGAAAATTGTTGTCATTTATTGAATTCAAGATGGTGATTTTAAATTTTAAATTTTCTAGAATTTCTAAATAGTTTAATGGAAAAATGACTTTTCAATAAAATGTGTGTTTTATTGAAATGGTTTGGTGTTGTAATGGTTTCGGTAGAAAGGGTTTTCGATAAAAAAGTGTTTTTATTGAAAGGGTGTTTGGCCAAATCCTTGGGCATATTGGCATGTGAATTCAGATTTTATTTATGTGGATTAGTTAAAATATGAACTTGTGCTCAGTGCCAGTTGTCATATGAAACATTATATATAATTACCTTGTGACAACATGATAGATCGACAAGAAACCTATCATGAGTATGGAACTATCATCATGTAGCATACATTGCTGGTTATGTGGATTTGTGGAATGAATTGGGTATGCCAAAGGAATATTGTAAAATGGTTTTAATGATTTAATTAGTTATTTGTCTTTAAAAATAACTTTCTAGATGATTGTTTTTAACTTCACTTGTATGCTTTTTTATAAATGGTTTTGGAAACTTATTTATATTTAGTTATAAACTATTATGATAATTTTTTATATATAAATTTTTTTATTTAAATGTGGATAACTCTTATATCATAGTGGAGTGAGTAGGAATGTCATTGGGAATAACTTACTAGTTGTTATACTCACCCCTACTTTGTAACTTTGGTGATTTTGTAGATGATATCATCTGAGACATGGTCAATGGTAACTAATCACATGTTTTTAGCACCACCTTGTGACACTTGGGATGTCTGGTGATCATATATCATATAGATTGTGGAATATGGAGTCTTGTGGTATTTTGGGGGTATTTATTTGTTCTATCCATTTTTAGTTTAATAACTTTTTGGTCATTAACTACTGCACACTTTGGAGTAGTTTTGACATGAATAATGTAGTTGGGTAGTCTTGTTTTGGTTCATTCATCATTTATTTAGTGGTTTGGTTATGTTTTGTTGGTTCAATGGTTTATTTCATAAAGGTATTATCTTACCCAACTTGTATTTGAAATCCTATAGCATTTAATTTTAGTATTTGGTATCTTGGGGATGCCACTTAAGGCCTAGTAATGATTTGTTGTCTTGGGCCTAGTCTTGTCCAATAAAAAACGGAGAAGATATAGTAGATATGAAAGAGGATGGATATGTCTTAGAGTCATTAGAAATCATATGCAGATGATCTTTTATAATTTTTTTCCTTTTTTAGTATGTTATCATCTGTTCCTGTAGATTTATTCAAGGCTTGGACATCATAATTTTGGGAAGAAGGGAAAGTAATCTACTCGATATATTGGCATACTTGTGAGACTTGAATGGGTTGGAGAGGTGGAATTTTATCTTTCATTGCCACCATGGTTCAGTCCAATGCATAATTTGTTCCACTTATCTCAGTTGAATAAGTATAAGCAAAATACTGACCATGTGATCATATAGGATCATGTAGACCTAGAGTCAGATGCTTCGTTGGTACATATCCCAATGTAGATTTTGGATAGGCAAGAAAATGTATTTCATGGAAAAAGAAAAGGTCTAGTGCATGTTTTATGGAATCGTGGTCAGATTCAGGATGATACTTGGGAACACGAGAAAGAAAGGAAATATTTATGGCATAGATTTTTTTAGTGCAGTGAGGGTTTCCCAATTCACATAGACGGAAATACCAATTGTGGGGAGACGATAATACCTATATTATCTAGTATATAATCCATACTTGATAATTTTTATATAAGGTTGAATGTTAGGAGTGTTTGGTAAACTTTCAATAATTTTAGGGGCTAAAGCAGATGTGCACAGGTTGTGCATGGTTTGTCTAAACTGTGCAGATATCCTAGGAGAAACTATGTGTAGTTTGAGTTTTGAGGAAGTAGCTTTATAATAGTTTGATCATAGTTTTGAAGACTATGAAACAAGGACATGTAGGGGTTTCTATAATGTAGTATCTAATGAACATTTAGTGCCGAGTTTTTCTAATCGTGCAGACTAACCATGCTTGGTGAAAAGTAAGATCCTATTTTTTAGGATCATACATGATTTTATATTACTTTCTTTTTTAAACCCTAAATGGCCTAAAATAGATACTTATCTCCATTTATGGTTAAAAAACCTCTCCCAAGCATTTTGGAACCAATCTGGAGCCCTGACATGGCATTTTTAAGCCCGATTGTCTTTGTAAGTGATGTTCTTCTTCTTTCTCATCATGTTTCTTTAGATCTACATAGATCTACATATCCTATTATCTTCATTTCATCGATCTATGAATTTTATAGGTAGATCTATGTTGGTGGATGAAAAATTTGATTATATTTGGTCTTTTTTTATATGAAAGTGATCTAAAACCATTTTTATGTGGAATGAACCTAGTTGAGTGAGCATTCATTGACCCTTTTTGGTTTTCGTCAAAACCATTGAGGTAGGTGGATTCAATATCATCTCCTATTACTTGAATATATTGTATTAGTTTCAAATTGATTATATTTAAGGGAATTTGTTTGTTAAATATTTGGTCAATTCATGGAATAAATCATCTTTAGTTGTGATTTATCATTTTTGTGTAATTTGGAAGTAATGTTGTATTATTGTGAAAATTGTTGTAGTTTCTTGAATTTCAAATAGTGGATTTTAATTTTGGATTTTATTGAATTGATAAATGGTTTAACAGAAAAGTGTTTTTCAATAAAAATAGAGTTTTAATGAAATGGTTTGTCCTTGAAATGGTTTTTATGGAGATAGTTTTCAATAAAAATGTGTTTTTATTGAAAGTGTATTTTTGGTATAATCCTTGGGAATATTAGTGTCGAATTCATATTTCATTTGGGGGATTGATCGAAATATGACCTTCTGAATAGTTCCAAAGGTCAAATGACACACATAATAAAATTAAATTATAATTACTTGGTATTTCAATTAGAAATAAGCCATGAGTATGGAATTGTCATCATATAACATGAATGGTTGGTTGTGCGGATTGGTGGAATGGATTTGGTAGGAAAAAGGAAAATTGAGAAATTGTTTTAATTCTTTGTTTATATATTTTTATAGGGAAATTATTTTCTCAATTTTTTATAATTTAACTTCTGTTATTTTGGTTATAAATCGTTGTGGAAACGTGATTATATTTAGTTAAAAATCTTTCTGAGAAATTGTCATATATAAACAATTTTATGTAAATTTTGATAACTCTTCTATCCAAGTGGCATGAGTAGGGAAGTCATTGTGTAAAATCTATTGAGTATTATACTCACCCCTAACATGGAACATTGGTTCTATTGTAGATGCTATCTTCGAGAACATGGGAAAAGGTAAGGTATCACATGTTTTTAGAACCACCTAGTGATACCTGGGTTGTTTTGGTGATTGTGGATCTTAGAGATTTTAGAGCATAAAGTCTAGTGGTAATTTGGGAGACATTGGTTTTTGTTCTAATATTCACTTTTATAGTTATTTGATCTTAAGATTTTGCACACATTGGAGTGGTTCTGACATGAATAAAGTAGCCGTGTTGTCTTTAATTTGTTCATGCATCATTTAGTGAATGGTTTGGTATTGGTTTGTCTAATAAACAGTTTATTTATTAAATGTTAAATCATCCCAAACTTGTATTTGTAACCCTCCCACATTTATTTTCATCCTTTGGAGTCTTGTGAATATTTATTAAGTCCTAGTACTAATTCATTTTTTGTCCCAGTCTTTTCTAAAAAAACAGCAGAGAATATCCAGTTGATCAAAAGAGGATGGATATGGCTTAGAGTCATTAGAAATCTTATATTGATCATCATCAATGATTTTTTTAATTTTCATTAAGTGACCATGTATTCTTGAGGATGTATCTAAGGCTTGGAAATCATCATTTTGGAACGAATAGAAAGTTATCTGATTAATACAATAGCCCTTTTGAGATACTTAAAATGGTTGCAGAGGTGGAATATTTTCTATCATTTCCACCACAGTTCAGTTTAGTGCATAATATGTTTTACATTTCTCAATTAAAGAAGTATCAACCTGATCCTAACCATGTGATCAGATGAGATCATATTGGGCCAGAGATGGATGCTTCTTTTGTACATATCCCAGTGTTGATTATGGATATGCAAGAACAAGTATTTCATGGAGAAATAATTTGTCTAGTGTAGGATTTATGGAAATGTGGTTAGATTTAGGAAGATACTTGGTAACATGAGAAGGAAATGAAAGAGCTATAGATGAAACTCTTTCAGGGTAGTGAGGATTTTATACTTCCCAGGGAAGCAAATTCAAATGGTGGGGAGAATGTAGTACCCCCGATTTCTGGTATGTAACCCTAACCTAAAGCTTTTTATGTAAGTTTCAAGGTTGGTAGTGTATGGTAAACTTTCATAATGTTTTTGGGGATAATGTATATGCGCACAGGATGCACATGGTGTGTCTAAACCGTGCAGGTACCTTAGGAGAAACCATTCACAATTTCATTTTTGAGGCATTATCTTCAGCACCATTTGATCATGATTAGAAATACATTGTGAAGAGTTCATGTAGGTTTTTTACATAATTTAGTAGCTAATATATTGTTAGTGTAGGGTTTCTCTAACTATGCAGACTAACCTTGCACAGGGAAAAAGTAAGATCCTATTTTTTATCATCGTACTCGTTTTTATCCCATTTGATTTATTTTTCTCCAAAATAGACCTAATTTTATATTTCTACTCATTGAAGGTTGGGAAACTCCAAATCCTTTTAGATGTGATCTATATCCCTCCCTTGGAATTTTGAAGCCCAATTCTCACAGTAAGTGACATTCTTCTTTGTTCTCTTCACATTTCTTTAGATCTACATAGATCTACTTCTCCTCTCCTATTTCATTCCAATATCTACACCTTCTATGGGTACATTTATGTTTTTTTATTCCATATATGATTATATTTGGTCTTGTTTGTGATAGTATAAGGGATCTAAGGCTGTTTTTTGAGTAGAATCAACCTGGTTGTGTGAGCGTTCTTCAACCCTTGTCGATTTTCATCAAAAACATTGAAGTAGGTGGCTTCAATAACATATCTTATTGGTATAATTGATTAGATTAGTTTTTAATTGATTAAATTTATTTGAATTTATTGTGAATTATTCATTCATTTCATGTAATAAAACTTCTTTAGTGATGATTTATCATTTTTGTGGAATTGTAAAATGTCAGTGAATTGTTGTGAAAATTATTATTGTTTCATGAATTTAAAATTCTGATTTAAATTGGGAATTTTATGGAATTTTTAAATAGTTTTATTGGAAAATGGGTTTTAAAAAAGGTTTTTTATTGAAATGGTATGGAATTAAAATGGTTTTAATGGAAATGGTATTCAATAAAATGATATTTTATTGAAATGTTTTATTTGGGTTGATCATTGGGCATATTGGTGTGTGAATTCATATTTCCTTTATAGGTCTTGGTTGAAATATGACATTGTGAATAGTGAAAAAGGTTAGATGGAACACAAGATATAATTACTATGTGATAACTCTGTAGATCAATGAAAAACAACTCATGAGTATGGAACTATCATCGTGTACCATGCATGGTTGGTTGTATGAATTTTGGGAATGGATTGGGTATTCCAAAGGAATATTGAAAAAAGGTTTTAAATATTTTTTTAGTTATTTTTAAGGAAAAATAAGTTGCAGGAAAATTGTATTTATTTTTCGATCTATGATTTTGGTTATAAATGTTTTTTGAAGATAGTTTGGATTTAGTTATAATCAATTTTGAGAAGTTGTTATATATAAACGGTTTTTTGTAAATGTTGTTAATTCTTCATTCCTAGTGGATTTAGAAATAAATTCGTTGGGGGAATGCCTAATAAGTGTTATAATGACCCTTTTTTAGAGCTTTGGTGCTTCAGAAGATTCTATATTTCTGGTTATCGAAAAATTAAGGTATAACATGTTTTTAGCACCATCTCATGATACATGGGTTGTTCAGTGATTGTGGATCTCAGAGATTGTGAAGCATGGAGTATTGTAGTATTTTGGGAGTCTTTAGTTGTTATTACACTATTTACATTTACAATTGTTGGGTTTTGGGCTATTTCAAACATTAGAGTGATTTTGACATGAATAATTTAGTTGTGTCATCTTGATTTTGGTCATGCATCATTATAGTTAATGGTTTGGTTATGATTTGTTGGTTCAAAGGTTTATTTCTTAAAGGGTAAATATATACCATCTTAGGGAAATGAAGAATATAACATTTTCATATTTATTAATATTCTTAAATTAAATATTAATTTTATATTCAAGGGGATACTATGTCGGATTGCATACTCAACACGCAGTAACTGGTATCTTTTAAATATTATTTTTCTCACAACTTTTAGTTATACCCAAAAAAAATATGATAATATTATAATTTTGAATGGTAGTTAACACCAATATATTGTACTAGAGGGAATGAATAGAACTAACTAAAATATGATTATACATCTTTCTTAATTGTCTTTACATTTATTTAGTAAACATTAGAGTCTTAAAATATGAATGAAACAGATTTTAAACAGGAAATACTCTAATATTATTTAAATCGTCATCTTACTGCCTTTTGATAGCGAACCATTATTAAATCTAGTTTGTATCACTTTATTTGATATATTTGAAAAAATAAAATTCTTCTTCAGAAGTGGAACAACAAAATTTACTTTGGATGAAATTATGATATTTTTCTGGTAATGTTTATTTTTCGATGAATGGTGAAAAACACAACATTTTAATTCAATATTTATTTTTAATCTAATTTATTTATATTATTATACTATACTTTTAATTTTTTTAATGTGTAATTATATTTTATCTTTATAATTTAATCCAATTTTGGTAATTGAATGTAATTTTTCTTTGAAATTTGAGATAAACACATGTCAATATTTTTGTAGTTTTTACTTCTTAAGAACACGTTTTTGGGTTCTGATAGTGGGTATTAATTTAAAATTTATTTAGGAAAATTATATGTTTTGAAATTATAAAAATGGATTTTATATTTGGAATTATGAGGTCTAAATATTGTAAATAGGTATCTTTTATTCTTAGACATTATTAATAGTAACTTTAGCAAATATTTTTTATTTACCATGGTTAAAAAGTAAATCTGGTAAATAAGGGTAAAAATAATATTATATTATTATTAAATTACCCTAACATGTGTCCTAACCCAATTGGATGATACATGTCTGACTATGGTCATACTTGGGTCGATTATGGGACCCCATGGAGCCACTTGTATGTGAAAAATACATTAATAAAAAATAATTTATTGGTAAGGGAAATGTAACATAAACATATATCTTTTAGTAAACAAATTTTTTATGGGGTTCTTTAAGTTATATTTTAGACTCTAAATATTCATTATAAATATAAAAATACTTCCTATATCATAGTATTTTATTTATATATTTTATACATTAAATATATAAAATTAATTATGACAGAATGGTTTTGTAGGGATTGTTTCCTTAATAAAGGATTCAAATAAATTATATTATAAATGTTAAAATAAATTTAATTTTTTTATGTTGATGTTATACAGAAATTTTTTGGATGATGGTTACATTTTATATTTATATTTTTGTATTATGTTAGAATAAATCCGTTTGTTATGGATTTTTAAAATGGCATGATATGAATAATGTCAGAATTGACCTAATTCACATTTTATAATATAAAATATTATATAAAATATGATAAATTTAAAAAAATTATTATATTCTAAAAAATATTTATCATAACTCTCAAACTATATTAATGACTCTTTATTTAGATATTTTTCATTTTTTGGTAACTATTTCTACTCTAAAAGTGTTAAATGGTAGATAAAACTATAAGAGTAAAAAAGAACTATATAAAAAGGATAAGTATAAAAAAATATACAAAACCTATCCAATTATTATTGGATGAATTTATTTAGACTTATATTCATCATATATTTTAATTTAATTTGTTTTGGACCTTTTTAAACTAAAAATCATTTAATAATAAAACAATACATTCAAACGTTCCTAAAGAGCCCTCCTCCCACTTATAAAATGACACCAACTCTATCCCATTACACACACCAATAAATCTCATTGGATCATCCAAAATATGATCTAATAATCTCCCAAAATCCACCACTTCCTCTGAGAATCTTTTATCGTGAAAAAATACAATTAATGAAATCCTTTTGGCGCAAATCAAATAGAGTTACACATTTTAATTGGTATCATCTTCTTTAAAATCCATTTCCATTATTCTAATACTTCACTACCATTTATATTATTTTTATTTTATTATATAAAAACACAATTATACTCTATATACTGGGTTTTTTATGATATGTATTATAACTAAACTTACACACACTTCTGTCTAATGGATATAGAACACATTGTTTTTTAGGATGGAAAACAATTGCCTCACGAAACGATGATTGTTTAATATTCTCTTACCACCTCTCATGGTGGAAATTATGAAGTAACTATAATTATATATGGTACTTATGATATTTATTTTGTCTATATTCTTCTATAATTAGAATTTATAGCATACCTTTATTCTTTTCATGTTTTATAAAAATGATAATTTCATTTGAGGAATAGCAGACTATCGCCCCGTCAAAGTGATATGACTCGTTCATGCTATACATGGAATATATAAATGATGGAATCAATGAAAATATGTAACAAATATAACATATATATTAAAATATATTTATAATATAACTATGTATCATTTGGTTTTCATTCATTTAAAAATGATAAAATGAAAGGAAAGTATCATTCATGTGTACATACAGCTTACCGTATCCATGAACAGTGAATTCCATTTTCTTATATCAAATGTTATGGACTATTATAAAATACATATATAATGGATATAAATACATATATACTGGATATATGTGACATTTAAATTATTAATACAAATCCAGAGATAATGGACTTTTGACACATGGACAATTTGAAATTATAACAAGTTCATTTTTACTTAAGTTTCGAACGTCAACAAAATGTTCGATATGAACTTACATAATTTACTAAGTGTTGTAGATAAGTAATAATTGTTATAAAATGAATAATAAACATTAAAAAGTTTCTTATGAAAAAATAAATTAACTTATTTTTATTATTCATGAATAACATGGAATATACAAGGCAAGTCGGACTCGAGGTAAGGCCGCATTTCACCCTCCTATTTTAGTAAATGAATTATTTTATGTCATGTATTTTAATTTAAATTTTCATATAATGGGATATATTATTCTATATCCTTATTTATGTACATTTTAGGTCCATGTAAAAAGAGACCCTTTTCTCTGCCATCAACCCATTTTATGAATTTTAAATGACGGTGTTAGGTTGCTGAATTTATGTAAGGGATCATGTCTCAATCATCTTTCATTGAGGCATATCTCGATATTGTTCACCTTTATTATTCTATATGGTGTATATACAACACTTTTGACTTTCATTTCATGAATTTATATATTATGATGATATTTAATGTTTTTTATGTCATTCACTAATTATTTTTATTTATGTGATTCTCAAGTTTTACGAGACTCTTTAACTAAAAAATCATTTTAAATGTTTTAAAGATTTATTTTTATATATATTTCTCATTAATGTCCATGTTTTCAAAATGGTTTTGTGTGTTTATTTATATGGAAATTGGTGATTTAAAATTTAATTCCTTTAAAAGTATAAAATGGTATGGTACACTTTGATTAAAAAATATTTCTTTTAATAGTTATAAATGTGTTTTTTAAAATGAACTGATTAGGTCAATATCTTGAACTGATATCCTTTTATTGCAATGTGGAAATTTCAAATTTCCTTTAATATTTTTTATGTGTTATGATTTTTTTTCGGTTTTTGGGCATTGTTTAAATATATAGGTGGTTCCATGATAAACCTAGGGCGGGTTAGCCCAAGATAGCTATTAAATGCATTGGGTAATGTGACGGAAGTAAACGTAAATGTTTATCTTAAGAGATTTATGGAATATACTATGATGGGTATTACAAACGTAACTTCATATGTAGTTATAAAAGCTATAGTGTAAGTATGATATAGATTCAACAAGTTACTTTTATTATTTATGATTTCTATGTGTTATTTATAATTCTTATGATTTCATGATTTATGTTAAAGAGAATATGTTTTATTATCAAAAAGGCTAATTTCATTTTTTGTATGTATTGATGGGCTAATGTTTTATTTCCTTGTTTTATAAAACTTAATGAGATTTTCGTTCTCATCCCATGACTTTGAAAATATTTTTCATAGGGTATAATGAAGGGTAAGATAATGTAAGAATTCAAGAAGATTTATATCAAGAAATGAATTCTCGTTTTTAAGAGTTTTTATTTTATGATGAAAATATACTAATTAGAAGTGTCTACTTTGTAATATTTGAGATTTAATTTAATAGTTTACGGCCAAATTCTATAAAACTATAAACCTAAAAAATACCCTCAAAGAGAATTCTTGATTTAACTCAAGATAAAGTAATGTTTTATGTCCAGGGCCTTATAGTGGGTATTAGATGTCAGTTTAGATAACTTTAGAGGTTATGGTTTTATTTTATCATAACTTAAATACCGATAATTTTTAGAATATTAGAAAGAGTCATAGTCATTTTAGATAAATTTAATGGGTATAAGAAAACATGAATAAGTATATCTTATTGTTTACCCTACTCATAAGATATTATATGATGATTTTACTGATATACTCATACAGACAATTTTGGTATTAGTAAAAGGTTGGATCTAGTAGGAACCAATGTAATAATGGATTTGAAATAAACTATGGTGGATTTTTGAATAAGAAACCGAATGAAATGGGAGCTTCAATGATAACTCTTATGGTTATTCTCAACCAACTATCTGGAGTCATTATTGACCACCTAAACCTTAGTGATTTTTATAAGGAATAGTATATGCGAGAAACAAATACCAAGGGGAGTTTAGGTTACAAACAAAAAGGTAAGTATATTAAAAACACCATGTGTGAAGGATGTGGAAAGAATCTCCTAGGAAAATTCTTAAAATGGATGGTAAGATGATATAAAGAGGGTAATTCAGGTCACAAAGAAAGAAAATTCAATGAAAAAAAAAGAATCTAGTTGACTCCAAGAAAGGGAAAGAAGTTCTATCCAATGGATAAATTGAATGTTTTAAATATGGTGTGCATGTAAATAATAAAAATGTATGTCCTAAAATGATGGTTCGGGGATGGTATTAGAAGGACAATACAAATATATTTTTACCAATTCTTAATTTCATTCCAATTGAAGATGCGGAGACTGAAAATGACGTATTAAAGGTATGGATTATTTCATAGCTCATGTTTCGAAATTACTGAAATCCTAAGACATTATGATTGATTTTGATTTTAGGAATTAGGTATAAAATAATAATATGGAAAAACATGGATAAAGGATCCAGAATAATTTTTGATGATTAATATGTCTACATTATATGAATTGAAGAGTTTTGTTGTATCTATGGATGATGATATGTTTTTTTGTATTATTGATAGGATTACTTTGGATGACATTTTCTCATATGTGTAAAACTAAAGTTTGATATGTGTAAATTTTATTCATGGAACAATTAATTTTTCTTATTTTTATATAGTTATAAAGAACAATTTGGGTGTATATGATCCTTGAATTTGATGGAATTATATGTTATAACTTTTTTGGATGAAAATTCTAAGTATGAGAAAAAATTTGCGGTGAACATATGTTATGGTTATTTTTTAGGATTTTATCTCATTTTTGGGAATGTTATAAAATTATATAATTTTTTTAAATGGAAAACAGACACTGTGTGACAACTCGTCACATCCGACAATGTTGCGGGAATCGAACCCACAACCAATGTGAGATTGGGATTTGTCACCTACCACCAGAATAAATAAAGTCCCTAGTTTAGTATGAATAATTATTTTTAGATAAATGATTTTATGTTTCAAACATAACTTTATTTTGCGAACTATTGGTTTTTCAAAAGGATATCATTAGTGTAAGAAAATAATTTTTTGATTATGTGATAATTGTTATTTTGGATGATGTTCTCTCATTTGGGGAAACACTATATGCCTAAATAAAATAGAATACTTTGGGATTTCATTTGTGGAGTAACGGTTGAAATTTTATTTGGGAAAAATCTATATTTTTATTATGGACATATATAGATTTTGGTTATTTATCAAAATGATTAACCTATAATATAAAATATGTGATTTGGTTAATTACACATCATTATGATACATTAAGGGTAGTCGATGTTATATGGAGATAAATGTTAAGATTTACTATGGAAGACTATGTGATTAATTTATTCCAATTTTTTGGTTCCAATATCTGTTTAGATTATATTGAAATATTTTAAAGATAACTTATAATTGAATGATCTTTGTTGAACATTGAGTATTGTTTGTTAAATTTTGTAGATTAAAAGTTTTATTTAGTTTTATAAAAGATTATCATTATTTGGGATTATTTAGTCTCGTACGAACCATTATTGTTTTGGTTAATGTATAAAGATAAGGGAAATATATAGTTCATCTTTTTTGGATTATGTTATTCTCTATAAGTTGATTCTACCACTTTAGGTGTGACCAAGTTATCTTTAATATTCATCATTTATAGAAAATATGAGTTTTTGTTAGAAACATAATAAAGTATGATACTCTACATAAAATGTACATATATTTCCTTATGTCCTTAGTCAATATCATAATAAATTTTCTAACTTTATTAAATGGATCAAAAAAAAGGTTGTTATTTATTTTTCCTACTGGGAAACCAATGACCATTTAACCAATCACAAGTTTGTGGTTTTCTTATTGTTAAATTTCACCTAATGATGTTTTCTATCACTCTTTATCTGAACCTGACACATAGTTTATCTTCCATATCCATGTTTTCCAACATGGAATCCTAGTATGGGTTATATCCAGTGACATTTTCACTTCTATTTATTTCTTTTAATGTGACAGTTTTATTAACTATTTTTCAGATGTGGGACGTTCAAGAAAGTTTCCAAGACCAATTTTAAAATTGTGAGGATGAAATTTTCAAAAGGGGAAAGGATGTAACATCTCAAATAAATAAAGAATATGAGATTTTCATATTTATTAAAAATTTTAAATTAAATATTAATTTTACTTTCAAGGGGAATCTACGTATTATAGCATACTCAACACGTAAAAATAGGTTTCTTTAAAATATTATGATACATGCAACATTGTGTTATACCCAAAACAAATATATATAATAATAAAATTATATTGCATGGTAGTTAATTCCTATACGTTGTATAGAAGGGAATGAATAGAACTAACTAAAATATGATTATTCATGTTTGTTAAAGTTATTTACATTTATATAATAAATTTTAGTGGCTTAAAATAAGAAGGAATCCGATTTTAAGGATTAAATTGTCTAATATTCTTTAAAAGGTCGTTTTACCACCTTTTGATAGAGAAACATTTTTAAATATAGTTTTTGTCATTTATATATATAATATTAAAAAAATAAAATTTTCCTTTATAATCAAAACATCAAAACTTACTTTTGATGAAATATTGGTATTTTTCTAATAAAGTTCATTGTTTGATGAATAATAATAAATACTAGAATTTAATTCAAAACTACATTTTAATATAATACATTTATATGATTAGACTATCCATTGAATTGGGTTTTAGAGTGTAATTAGATTATATTTTTATTATTTAATATAATTTTGGTCATTGAAGTTAATTTTACTTTGAAATTGGACATAAACACATGTCAATCTTTTGGTAGTTTTTACTTCTTAAAAACATGTGTTTTGATTAGACACCGAGAATTAATTTTAAATTAATTTCTAAAACATCTTTGTTTTGAATTTGGAAAAATGGATTTCATATTTCGAATCAGGAGGTCTAAATTTTGTAAATAGGTAACTTTTATTTTTAGACATTTTGAATAGTAACATTTCTAAATATTTTATTTAACATGGTTAAGGGGTAAATCTGTTAAATAAGGGTAAAAACAATGTTATAATAATAATAAATTACCCTAACACATGTACTACCCCTATTGGCAGATATATGTTTGAGAATGGGAATCCATGGGTCGATTTGGGGACCCCAGGGGTCAACTTGTATGTGAAAATGACATTTTCAAAAATTATTTTAATGTTAATAAAAATGTAATATATACATATATATTTTAGTAAAACAATTTTATATGGGGATATATAAGTGATATGGTTTACTATAAATACTAATTAGAAAAATAAAAATATTTACTACATCTTGGTATTTTATTTATAACTTTTAAACATTAAATAAATTAATTTAATTATGACACAATGGTGATTTATTGATTGCTTCATAAATAAAGGATTCAAATAAATGATATTAAATTTTTTAAAATAAATGTAATTTTTTTATTTTTATGTCATCCACAAATTTTTTCTATAATATTTACATATTATATTTATATTTTTATAGTCTGTTAGAATCAATCATGTTGTTATGGATTTTTAAAAATTCATGGTAAGAATATTGTTAAAATTTACAAAATTCATATTTTAAATTATAAAAGATTTTAATAAATATTATAATATATCAAAAATATATATGATTCAGGAAAATAGTTATTATAAGATTAAAATTATATTAATTACAATTTATTTGGATATTATTCAGGTTTTGGTAACTATTTTGATTCTCAAAGTGTTAAATGCTTGATAAAACGGTTAGAGTAAAAAAGGGTTAAATAAAATGAATAAGGATTGAAAAATAAAAAAAACCTTTTCAATTATTATAGTATGATTTTATTTATACTTATATTTATCTTCTATTCTAATGTAATGATTTTTGGACTATTTTAAGTTGAAAATAATTTTATAATAAAATAATACTTTCAAACATTCCTAAGGAGCCTCTCCTCCCTCTTATAAATTCCTACCACCTATAACCCATTACACACAAATATAAATCTCATTTGTACATAAAAAATATACCCCAATAATATACCAATATCCACCTATTACTTTTATAATCATCCCCCTATGAATATGGGAAATCCAGAAATCCTTTGGGCTCAAATCAAGGAGAGTTACACGTTTTAAGATGTAACGTCTTCTCTAAAGGTCTTTTCCATTATTATACTTCTTCACTCCATATTGTATTAATTTTAATTTATCAAATTAAAACACCAGTATAATTAATATAATAGGTTTTTTACAAGAATGATTCTAACTAAACTTTTACACACCTTCTTCCAATGAGAATAGAACATATTGTTTCTGTAGACGGCGAACTACTGCCTCACGAAACAGTGATTCTTCAATATTCTACAACCATCTAAAATGGTGGCCATTATGATGGATCTATAATTATATATGAAAATTATGACATTTATTTTCTCTATATTCTTCTATAACTATCATTTAAAACATACCTTTGTCCTTTTCATAATTAATAATACGACAAATTCATTTGAGGAAGTGCGGGCTACCGCCCCCTCAAAGTGAGATGACTCATTCATGATATTCATGGAATGTATAAAGGATGGATTTAATGAAACTATATAATATATATAACATATATATTATACTATATTTATATTATACCTATGTATCATTGGTTTTCGAAACTTTAAAAATGAAAAAGTGAAATAAAAGTAGTGTGCATGCATACGTACGGCTTACTGTCTCCATGAATGGTGCATTTCATTTTCTTATATACAAATGTTATAGACTATTCTAAAATACTTATATAAGGGATATAAATACATATATACTGGATATATATGATATTTAAATCATTAATACAAACATGGAGATAATTAAGTTATGACCACATGGATAATTTTGAATTACCAAAAATCTATTTCTTCCTTAATTTCTGAACATCGACAAAATATCCGGTATGAACTCACATAATTAACTGATTTTTTTAGAAATATAATAAGTGATATTATAGGAATAATAAAATTTAAAAAGGATCTAAAGCAAGTAGAAATTACCTAATGTTTGTTTTCAGAACGAACAAGGAATATATGAGACAAGTCAGACTCGAGGTAAGAGAACCTTTCACCCTCCCCTTTTAGTAAAATACTAATTTTATGTCATGTATTTTAATTTCCATTTTCCTATTATGGTATATGTTCTTATATATATATATTTCTTTACATTTTATGTCTAACTTATGAGATACCATTTTCTCTCCCAACAACTCATTTTTCTAAATTTTAAACTAACGTCGTTAGGCTGCCAAATTTTCATAAGGGACTATGTCTCAATCTCATTTCATTGAGGCATATCTTGGTATTTTGCACCTTCATAATATTATAAGGTGTATATATAACCCTTTTGATTTGTTATATCTTGAATTTCTATATTCTCTTGATATTTAATGTTTTTTATTTATTTATTTAATTATTATTATTTATGTGTTTCTCAAGTGGTACGAGACTCTTTAACAAAAACATCATTTTAAAAGTTTAAAATGATTATTTTTATAAATAATTCCCATTAATATCCATGTTTTCAAAATGGTTTTGAGGATTTATTTATATGAAGATTATTGTTTTAGAATGGAATTTCTTTAAAATATTACAAGTGGTATGGGACACTTTGATTCAAAAATATTCTTTTTAAAAGTTTTAAATGTCTTTTTTCAACGAATTTATTATGAAAATATCTTGAAATAATATCTTGTTATTTCTATGTGGAAGTGTTATCTTTCTTTTATTGTTGTTTTATGTGTTATGATAATGAAATGGTTCTTGGAAATTTTTTACATAGACCTAAGGATCCGTCATAATCCTAAGGCAGGTGAGCCCAAAATAGTTCTCCAATGCATTGAGTAACGTGAGAGAGGTAAAAATTAATGTTTATCCTAATATATTTAGTCAATATACTATTATGGGTATTCCGAATTTAACTACCTATGTAGTTATGAATGTTATAAGGTATGTATGATATGGTTTCTACAAGTTACCTTTATGATTTAAATTTTATGTGTTATTCATAAATCTGTGGATTTAATAAGGTATCTTAAAGAGCATATGTTTTATGATTGAAAAGTATGATTTCATTTATTTGAATTTATTGATAGACAACTATTTTCTTTCCATGTCATTATTTATCAAGAATGATGGCGCCGCATTCTCCCGGCGATCACAACCCTCCTCATAGGGTTTTCTTCTAACCCACGAGACGACATGTATCTCTTCCTCCTCCCCTCACAATGGTGGCTTACGCAATCCTCTCTCACTTATTTGGCATGAGATTTGGACATCCCCTCACTAATTTTCCACCTCTGTTTTCTCATGGTCATCATCATCTATCGATTTCATCTGCGACATTCCCCTTCTTTAGATCTCTTCGATCTGGTTCTCTTGGACTCACTGTGGCTCCTCCGAGATGTGATGGTTGAGGAGGCATCTTCGTCGGTCCCGTATTCTTTGAAGGAGGTGCACATTGAGCTTGAGGGGTTTTGAAGAGGATCTGGATGTTTTCGTCTGATTTAGTGCGGAGGTCTTCGACTGGTATGGAGGTGTCGGCATGATCATTTGTGGGGGATGGCGAGTTTTCCAGCTCCTTGTTTACAGGCACTGGTGTGTCCCTTCTCGATGCTTCACTGCCACTGGTCAGGAGCCTCTTCTTCATCCAGCAGATCTTCTCATCACTCCCTGTAAGAGTTGGGATCTTGGACGGAGGCGTCTTCAGAGGTTTGTCGTTCAAACTCGTGCGGTGATCCTTGGTTTGGCTCATGAGGAGGTCTGCTTTGGTCCGTTGCTGGAGGCGTGTTCTGGGGTGGATGTGGGTGTGTTTTTGTCTGCTGTGGGATGTTACTGCACTGTTTTTTCATTTGGATGTCCCACTAATGCTTTTGCTGGATTGGATTGTCTCTCGGAAGCATCTGTTTTTGTAGGAACTTGTTGTTGGTCTCGTTGCATTTGGATGAAATTTTTTGTCTTGCAGATTGCATCAGGTGGGCGACCTTGATGGAGGGATGGGTGTCTTGATACCCATCATTCAGTCGTCTGTTCTTCTGGATGGATGGGTTGCCAATATGAACATTCACGATGTTCTCTATGAGATGTTACGGCGCATGAGGTTGACTGTACATTAAGTCTCTCATTAACATTGTTGGGGGGTGGCTCGAAAGAGAGATAAGTGTGCTGGCACCTATCATCCAGTCCTCCTATAATATTTTAGTATGAGTTGGAGGAGTGCTCTGCTTTGGTTGTGTTTCTAGAACAACACACCTCATCACAGAGGGGGTGACACATCATCTTAGTGGATTTCGCTGTTGCATTTTCGAATTGTGGGGGTGATGAGACTTTCGGGCTTGTTCTTCCTTTGATTTTTGTTTCCTTTTTGGCTTTTGGATCCTTTTTGGCTGTGAGGCCTTTCTTCTAAGATTTTTTTCATCTGTCTTTGTAATGGGTTCATCCTTCTTTCCTTCAAGAGGAGCTTCTTTATTCTTCAATAAATGGGGGATTTCCCCTTTACCTTTAAAAAACTATTTTCTTTCCTTGTTTTATAAGCCTTATCTATTTTTTATGCTCATACCATGTTTTGGAAATGTTTATCATAGTTTATAAAGAAGGGTAAGAGAAATTAAGAATTTAAGATAATTTATATCAATAAAATATTTATTGTTTTCTAAGATTTTTTATTTTATGAAAAAATATATATTGATTAGAAGTGCCTACTTTGTAGTATTTGAGCCGTAATATAATATTTTACATACCAATTTTCTAAAACATTAAACCTGAAAAGATCCTCACTGTGAATTTTTGATTTAACTCAAGATTATGTAACGTATTAAGGATGTGTAATTATAAAATCATCCCTAACTTTTATTTGAAACCCTTTGGTAGTTATTTCCACCCTTCGGCATCTTAGTGATGCCTTTGAAGGCCAAGTAATGATTCATTGTATTCTCAAGCCATTGGGAAGAAGCGGGCCATTAAATATGAGGTGTATAAGCATCCAAACTTAAATAAAATATCATGAATAATTATAAATTTTCTATATTTAATGTTTTAATCCCTATTATTTCTTCCATGGTTTTTTTGATTCGAATATTTCTAAATTGGTAAGGGTTGGTCATCTCAAATTATCGTTTTTGGGACATATATAATATTATACACCTATCGTATTTTTTGAGGAGAATCTACAAACCCTTTGATATGTTTTGTATTGAATATTAGTATATTTATTATATTTTATGTTTAATTTGAATTTATTTCTTTTATGGAGTTATGATTCAACTGTAACCAAAGTGTTAAGTTTTTATGTTAAAATCCCAATTTTACTGAGAGTGTTTTTGAATAAATTATCGATGAATAAATTATATGGTCTATCTATTGAAAATGACCTTTATTTTTTTCCCATTATTAATATTATCATATTAAAATAATTCCTTTAAATATAATCTTCCTAAGTATTGTAAATTCCAAAATATTTTTTAAAGGAAAATTAAATTATTTTTCCTAATTAATTCATAAATCCTTATATATATATTAAATAAAAAAATTCATGATTTTATATATTATTCTCCATTGAATATTTATATTCCTTTTTATAATTTTTTATATATAAATATTTTTAAATAGAGTCTTAGGGTCACTTTGAAAATATGTAACATTTTACTTTTTTATCATAAAATTGAAACGTGTCATTTGATAAGAATTTACCATAAGAATAAAATTTCCCTCAATCATAATTAAAACCTACTTTGAATCATAAATTTAATTTTACATGGTTATTTTCAAAGAATTTTTTTCCTTAATTTTTTTAACTTTTTATATTTTAATTGATATATTTCAAAAGTATAAGGGTATTTTCTTCATGAAATATTCCCACGATCTTTAAATGGATTTTTATCAATGATAACATCTTTTTGCTTTTGTTATCATTTACTGAGATGTGATTATAAGAAACCATTCTTATTCTTTTTATAAATATGAGGATATCCCAATACTGAAGTAGGAACATGAGTGGTTATCATAAGAAAAACAAGTCATTAATTTCTTAGTGGGAAGGATTGAAATAATATTTATTTGATTATGAATATTCCATAATTTATGCCACTATTTTTAGCCATGATCTTATTCAGATGTTATTTTCTCTTAGATGATGTTTTTGGAGAAACCATGTATTATGTCATGATTCCTGATTATTAACTTTGAATTTATGGTTATGAATTTCATTTTTTGTCCTAATTCTCTCATACCCTGATGCTCAGGTCATAATTAAAAATTATGATTGATTTATATCACTATGGATTACCATTATTTATAATCTTATACCACGATTTATTGTATATTTATTTCTATATAATATGAGAAATGGTTTTATGTATGATTCATATAAGAATTTTTGAATTTACAATAATCATGGTATGAGATGTTTTTGATCTTTTATATACAATTTGTTAATGAATATGTGTTTACAAAGGCAAAACACAATATAGTTATGGTATGGATCATAATTATATGTAATAAAAATTTATATATAATATGTTAATATTTATCTATTTAATGTTGAGGTATCATCAGTTGGAATTAGAGAAAGTATTAGATACATTTTTAAACTAGAAGGGGGTCTTTACTGAGAACACTAAGGAAAATATTATGTATAGGAGAAAATCCTATGCTTTGGTAAAACAATAGTGTGGATTTCCTATAAAATACATCCTTATTTGGATAATAGTAATTTGATGTGGTTGTGGCACTCATGCACCTATGTGAAATAAATAGAAAAGGTTCAGACTCCATAATAACTCTATATTTAGTGATGAGTGAATAGTGGGCCTAAGAAAATAGACATATCTAGACACTCTTATGTGGTATTCTGGTGTTAATTAACATGTTATTAATGAACCATTATGAAATATTTGGATAGATTATAATCAGGGATGACCTAGGTAATAACTAAGGTTCTATGGATTATAAGGATGGTGTCATGATTTAGAAATCCAATGAATTATTTTTTAGGACTATATATTTTCTCACTACGATAATTATTACTTATACTATGCTATTTTGGTTCTAGTAAAATTCTAGAAGACAAAGGAATCATGTTAACTATAAATTTGATAACAGATGCAATAATTTCTCTCCCAAAAAACCAAATGAAATGGGATACGGAATGTGGAATGTTGTGATTATTTATGACCATTCATCTAAATATAATATAAAAATAATGAACATTAGTGATTTTGAGAATGAAACAAATACAATAAAAACAATGTTTTATATTTTCCATGGTAGAAAAAATATTCACTTTCATTTATGTTTATTTTTTGGGACGAATCACTAAGGAAAATTATTCAATAATTAAAGAAGATTCTCGATTTTTGGAAAATATGGCAATAAATAAAATAATTACGGAGGATAAATAAAGAATTCAATTTAGGAAAATAATATACATCCTAAGGTACTATTTATAGTTAAATTTAATATTTGGGTAGAATAAGGTCATTATCAAAGTCAAAACCCTAATCCCAGTGATAACTCCTAGAAAAAGTAAAGCATTATGTTATAATAATTTTTTATGTTGAATGATTGAAGTGTTTATAAATTGGTATTTTATAATTATGTTTTTGAAGTGATTTATTAATGATATTCTAATTATACGAACCATGAAACATATATGAATTTTTTATGTAATTTTTTCTTTAAAAATTTGAATAATTTTTTAAATGGTACCTATAAACTAGATAAGTGACTTTGTGGTATGGTGATAAACATATGACTGAGGGATTATCGATACATAAATGGTTCATTATATTTAGATATTAATTTTTTTTATAATTTGTTTAATGATATTTCTAATAAAAAATCTATATTGTTTGTGACCTTAAAATAAATTAATGATTTTATTAAAAAGTTATTTATGGTATCTTTATTGAATTTAATTGCATTTTACAATTTATGAAATATATCATGTAGTCTAGGATTTCATTTCTATAACAGAGAGGGTATCATTTTTTCTTAAAATAAATATATTTTCCCTGATTTTTAATGTTGATTCCAGTAATTTACATTTTTTTAGGGGTATATATGATTATGGTATTTAAATTTTTTGTATATGACATTAAGAGCTACTTCATGTTGTCTAGAAAAAATGATACAATTTTCATGGAAAAAATTCAGTTCAAATATTACTGATTCTTAGGTTTTTAATTTTTTCATTTATACATTTCTTTAATATTATTTGTCTATATTTTGGGAATGATTTATGTTTAGGTTTGGGAATTAATGTTGTGGGTTTTGATATTAATGGTTCATATTTATCCATATTATATAACATGTGAGAATCATTTTTTAAGTAGTATAATAAATACATGAGAAATATATTTATGACATATTTAAGATCATATTATATATTAGATTTTTATTTTAGTGCTTATTGAATGAAAATTTGATATTGATAATTCATAATTGGAATATGGAATGAAGTGAATCTGAATCTTATTGAAACACATATCAAAAGGATGAAATAGAAATTATAAATTTGATGCAATACATTAACTTTATTTCATACTATTCGATGATAATATAATTCTTTATCTATAGTAATAGGATCAATATAATAAAGAAATTCCCTTTTATAATCATATCTAAGGAACTGATTATGTTTTCACCCCACACTGATTTGTGGTTTTGTGATCATTAAATTTGTTTGGACCATGTTCTTAATCACTCTCTATTAGTACTTGGATGTTAATTTTCTCCTCCATGACAATATGTTATCTTCTCTCTAGTGGTATCCTTATATGGGAACCACATTAAGAATCTTTTTAGGAAACCATAATACTTCTATCTCCACCTTTTTAAAAGATGATTTGTTATCCTAATTTACGATGTTGGTTTTTAAAAGTGGTATTTGATGTTCTAATACTTTGATGACTGATATAAAATATTGGGAGGAAATTTATTTATGGGGGTTAATGTAAGCCACCAATATTTTCTCTTCAAATAATAATAATCTTTATAGCTTTCATGATATATAACATCTAACATTAAGAAAATCTAATGTACTATAGAAATACTAATATTTAGATGTATAAATAAATCCTATCAATGTTATTGGGGGTTATAAATGCGAGTAAATAAATTTTCAAATAAATTTTTAATAGTCCCACATAGTACAAATGTAATTATTTTATATTATCAAAAAACACTCAATTTTTAGAGAAGTCCTTTTATGCTTCAAAAATTCATTTTCTTCACAAAATGGTTTCTATTACTTTTTTTAGAAAGTAATATAGTTTTTTGAGACATTTAAAAATTATTTTTTATGAAAATGATATAATTTATAAAATCAGATCATAATAATTTGTTTTAGTTGAAAAAATGGTATTTTTATTAAAAGATTAATTTTTCAGGGAATGTTGGAAAAAACAATTCCATAGAATACAATCATTTATAATCATGCATTTAAAAATTACCAATATTTATTTAATTGATTTTGAAATATCATTATTAATTTTGTATTAATAAAAATATAATTAATATAACTAGAGATGATATTATTCTTAATTTTTGTATGAAAACATTTTTAAACATAGAATTAATTTTTCTAAAAAATATGTTTTTATCATTTTTTCAGGACTATATAAAAATTAGTTTATACCACTAAAATAGACTAAATGTTATTAAATTGATTAAATATTATAAACCATTATTTCCAAATTAATCTAATATTATAGACTTATTATTTTCATATTTAATAGAGACTTTGGTAAAAATTTAGTCACTTTAATATGGGTAAAATCGGTAGAATATGTTAAAAATTATGTGATAGGGCTTAAAATTCTAAAATGAACATGAATATATTTCAAAGGATTAGTTTATTTTGCTTAACCATTAAAATATTTTAATATATATTATTTTATATCCATTATTATTTGATAATTTCAATTATAATATTTTAAATAATGAAATATTACAAAATGTCTCTATCTTGCTTTTAATAATTACATTATCTTTTGAGGTGGATAAAAACTATGTGAATGTTTATAAAATGTTATATTAGAAATTAATATATTTTTTATTATTGTAATTTATTTTTACTTTTAATGGATGAAATATTTACATTAAATGCTTACGCAACACCGACATAGTGCTTTTGTAAGGAGCAGATAAACCAAGTAAATTATTTTAAAAACATAAATAGAAATATTTTCAAACTAAATTATGGGGTTTCATGGGTTTTTAAGATAAATAAAATATATTGGAGAATTTTTAATATCTTATATTCAAATTTTATTAATGCCATAATTTTTTTTAAGGTGGACTCTATGAATAGTCCCCAATGTGACATTAATAGTATCATATGTTAAATAAAAAATTATTAATTAAATGAAAATTTATAAAAATAATTTAATTTTCATGTGAATGTGTTATGGTATATAATATCAACCATTTTCCACATGTCGGTCACATTTCCTTTTATTTTAACAATCATGACTCCTGAAGATAAAAAATCATGGATATCATTGTTATTATCAAAAGGGTTAGAAGGGTGTTAAGACTAAGAGAATGGTGTTTAAAATGAACCTAAAATTTTCTATATTTTGTTTTATGAGTTTATAAAAACGCATAATCATCCTATATTCTAAATACACAAATTCTAGAGTCACAATAAGAATAAAATAAATTATATTAATTTAAAACCGAAATCATTTCCAATGGTGGAACAATAGTACCTTATATATGGACACTGCCTCTCCTCTCTTACTCAAACATCCTAAGAAATATAACTTGAAAATACCCTAAAAAATATTTTTAACGTTATAATAATTATTCAATAGGTTTTATTATATTAAAAATTATTACCTGAGTGTCCTTAAGATGAAATCCAAATGAGGTTCTTCAAAGAGGAGGCAACCAACTTAATCGATCATTTTCAATTTACAACATCTTATACCTCCTAAAATTATATCCTAAGAATTAAAATATAATAAAATACATAAATACCACTAAATTAGATGTTATTATGACAATTTAATACCATTATTCATCACTCTGTTCACTAAATGGGAAATAAAAGTATCCCTCATGTGAAAGTGCAGACTACCACCTCAACGAAGTGATAAATTTTATTATTCATCACACCATTTAATGGATGTTTATAATGTTGGATTTAATTATTATATATAATATTTATCATATTATAATCATTTAAAATATTAATTTTTATTTTCCTTTCTTTCATTCTATCCATTGAAATATGGAAACATCACTCATGCGTACGTATAAGCTACCATCTAGAAGAATATTGTAATTTATTTTTATGTCTCAACTTTTAATGGATAGATAAAAATATTTATATAATTAATATATATTATATTTATGTCGTTATTGACATTCTGGAGATGATGGAACCGTGAAAAATATTGTAGCTATGGAACTGTCGAATGTAAAATTACATGAAAAACGAAACACTTAACACTCAAAAAAAGAAAATTTTAAAAAATAATTATTAGTATATGGATATTAAAATATAATTATTTGATCATGTATGATATTAATTCAGTTTATATTTTTCTCATATTTTTGTATAATAAATGTATATCTATTATAAAGATTTGTAGATCTTTTATGAAACAAGTTATACATGAGGTAAGGGTTCTTCATCTCAATATTGTTTCGTTGAGACATGTTTGATGTTATGCACATATTACAGAACATTAGGTTCATATAAATATCTTTTTATATATTATATCTTTTATAATTATTAATTCTTAGTGTTTAATGTTATTACTCAAAATATTTTATCTATGTGGTTTTTATTCAACTATTGTTATAGTGGAAAGGGTTTATCATTTCCAATTCTCTGCTTTGGTAAATATAAAATGTTTTAAATCTCCATTATTTTATTAGGTGTAACACCACAGGTAAATAAATAATATGAATTTTTTATATTTATCCCTATTTGTGAATAAAATGTTAATATTAATTTAAAGGGAATTCTATGCTCGATGGCTTTCCCAATACGCAACAACGAGTTCCTTTGAAATCTTACGTTGCACTCTAATAATAAAATAATTTTATTTTAAATGGTAGTTAAAACCTAGCCATTGTATTGGTGGGAATGTACATAACTAACAAAAAAATGATTATATATATTTTTCAAATATTTTTACATTTTACAATAAATGTTAGAGGATTAAAAATGCGAATGAATCTAATTTTAAGCGTAAACATTCTAATATTCTTTAAAAGGTCGATTAACTGCCTTTCGATGTAGAACCCATTTTAAATCCATTTTTTGACAATTTTATATGTTATATTTAACAAAATAAAATTCTTTTTAGAATCGGGACATCAAAATTTACTTTTTATAAATTTTTGGTATTTTTCCGATAAAGATCTTTTTTAATGAATACTGTAAAATGCTGTATTTTAATTCAAAACCTCCTTTTAATATCATTTATTTATATTATTAGATCATCTTTTGAATTGGTTTTAAAGTGAAATTAGAATATATTTTTACCATTTAATCCAATGGTTGTCATTGGAGTAAATTTTAATTTGAAATTGGACTTAAACTAGTGTCAATCTGTTAATAGATATTGTTTCTTAAAAAAACGCTATTTTTTTGACTGCGGGAATTAATTATTAAATTAATTAATGCAAGTTATATGTTTTGAATTTTGTAAAATAGACATCATTTTCTAATTTGGAATAACAAATATATCTTAGGGTGATTGTTTTGTATTTTTCTGAAAAACTTCAATTTTTGATGAATAGTGAAACCACTAAGTGGTAGTTAAAGAAACTGATTTTTCGTTTAAATGAAACTTTACCACTTCTATGTTTTTATTTTCTAAAATACAACATACATTGTTGTTATTATAATGTAAAATGTGGTTCAACGAGATTAAAATAATTTTTTGGTGAATAGTACCTTTTATGTTTTATTAATCGCGATTAAAGTTAATTAGTGTAATTTAAGGTAAAAATAAAGTTTTAATAATATGAAATGACCTTGACACATGTCCTACCATTATTGTATGATTCATGGCCGACCAAGACAATCCATGGGTAAACTTGGGGACCCCATTGAGCCACCTTTGTAGGAAAATGACATTAATAACTTTTTATTTAATGTTAAAATAAAAATGTCACAAACATGTGATGTTTTACTAAAAAACATTTCACATGGGTTTATAAAAGTCAAAATTTTGACTATAAATATTCATTGGAACGATAAAAATATTTCCTACATAATAGTAATTTTTTATAATTTTCAGAAATTAAATAAATTAAATTATTTCTGACACTATGATGATGCAGCGATTACCTCATTATTTAACGATTTAAATAAAATGAAAGGATAATGTAAAATATAAGACCTAAACTTGTCAAAAACCTATTGTATGTGTGTATTTCGAACATTTATCACCGTATCCTAGAAATATATACTTTTGGGACCTTTAAAAACCGAAACGCATTTTATAATAAAGTAACCTTTTATAACATTCCAAGAGTGCCCCTCCTCTCCACTTATAAAAGGCCCCCACCTCTACCACCTTACCCATGCATCTCAATCCTTTCTCTCAGCCAACCCATGCCCATTTTGTCTCTCCAAATACCTCTATTACTCCTATAAGCCTCACTTTTGACAGAATCCTTTCCAAGGAAGCCTTTGAGCTCAAATCAAAAAGAGTTACCTGATTTAAAGGTAATGTTTTCCCTCGTGTTCTTTTGTTTTATTTTGATTCTCCAACCCCATAAACTCTTTTTATTTATTTATTTTGTAACAAAACAAGTATCTTAAATATACTAGGATGTTTTTATGGGGATTATTTGAGCTACAATAACACACACCTCCGTCTAATGGTTAAAGAACATACTCCTTCCATGGATGGCAAATTATTGCCTCACGAAACGATGATTGTTTTATCTTCTCATACCACCTCTCATGGTGGCCATTATGATGGAACTATATTTATTTATGATATATATAATATTTATTTCCTCTCTATGATTCTTTATTTTATATTTAATACATACCTTTATGCTTTGCATGTTGTGCAAATGCGATAATTTCATTTGAGGAAGTGTAGACTACCGCACCCTCAAGTGATGTGACTCGTTCATACAATACATGGAATGTATAAAGAATGAAATTGATAAACATATATGATATATATAACATATATATTATACTTTAATTATAATATATATATATATATATATCATCTAATTTAATTCCATTAATGTTCCAAAGAAATGAAAGTAGCGTTCATGCGTACGTACGGCTTACCGTCTCCATAAAAGGTAAATTTCATTTCTTATCTCCAAATGTTATGTTCTATTATAAGTAAATATATATAATGGATATATATGTCATATATTACATCTAAATTATGGATATAATTCTGTAATTATAATATATATATATATATATCTCTTTTTTAACATTAATTCCATTAATTTGACAAAAAAATTAAAGTAGCGTTCATGCGTACGTACGGTCTACCGTCTCCATGAACGGTGCTTTTAATTTTTTATCTCCTAATGGTATTTAATAGTATAAATTAATATATACTGGATATATATGGTATTTATAACATTAATACTATTCTGGATATTATGTACCTATAACTACATGGAATTTTTTTTCCAACAAGTTCAATTTTTACTCATGTACCGAACATCGACAAAAACATCTGATATGAACTCACTTTATTAACCAATTATTATAACATTATAATATGTGATATTAACTGAATAATAATATTTAAAGGAGATACTTAATCAATTATAAATTCACCAAATTTTATTATTCAGGAGATTAAAGAACGATCGAGTCATGTCAGACACGAGGTAAGGGATCTGACCTCTCTCTTTCTTTTCATGTACCCTCTTTTATGTCATTTCATTTATGCTCCATGTTATTATGTTGGAGGATGTTATTATATATTAACTATACTATAATTTGTATTTTCAATAATGAGATACCCCCTCTTACTCTCATCAATTCATTTTTATAATTTTTAAGTGGTGTCGTTAGGCTGCTGAATTTTCGTAGGGGATCCTACCTCTCTCTTTATTTTTTAAGTACTCTCTTTCAAGTCATTTATTTTAATATCATCTTTCTAATGTCTGGGGATGTTCTTTTATATTCCTAATTATATCATTTTTATGTTCATATTATGAGAGACCCTATTTGATCTCATAAATCCATTTTTGGATGTTTTAATTGGCGTCGTTTGGCTGCCAAAATTTCGTAAGGGACTTTTTATCTCACTTTGTGTTTTCGTGAGATTCATGCTACATTTGCCAATATTGCCTTTTGATTGGTGTATGTACTGTCAATTATTATACTCTTTGTGTAATATACTTTAGTTTATGAGTATTCACATCAATGTTGAATATTCATTCTTTCATGGGGTGTACGTTTCGAAAGTTACTCAAATCGGTAAGGGAACCTTTCACCCTCCTCTTTTTAAAAGATTTATTTTGTTATGTCTTTTAATTTTCATCTTATTATGTGGGGATATGTTCTTATATATACTTATTTCCATAAATTTTATGTCCATGTGATGAGATACCTTTTACCTCTCTCATCAAATCATTTTCTAAAATTTAATGTGAGGCCGTTAGGCTATCGAATTTTACCAAGGGAACTTCTTAACCCAATTTCGATTTCTTGGGGTTCAACATGTAGTTATTGAATATGTCATCCTTTGAATATGTGTGAATAAATGTTGATTATTTTACACTTAATATCCACTTATATTGGGTGTATTTATACTTGTCACACATAATTATGAGATTGATTTATTCTTAATTTAAGGATACCTTCTTTATAATGGATTTCATCTAATTTTACATTTTCATTGAGACTTCATTGATGTTATGCACCAGTTCACTCTTATATGGTGTATATACTATCTTTTGGAATATTATATCATGAATCCATTTATTCTCATGATATTATAATGTTCTGATTAAATTTTATTCCTCAATTATAGTATTCAAGTGTCTCTCATTTTGTTAAAAACACTTTATCTAAAATATAGTTTTAAATGTTTTAATGATTTATTATTATAAATTTTTTTCATTCATATCCATGTTTTCAAAAATGTTTTAAGGATTTATTTATATGGATATTAATGGTTTAAGATTTTAAAATCTTCAATGTGGTATGGGACACTTTGATTCAAAAATATCTTTATTAAATGTTTTAAATGGTTTTGAAAATGGTTTTTATAATGGATTCATTATTTCAATATATTAAAATGTTATATTGTTATTCCAATGTGGGAATGTTATCTTTCCTTTATGATTAAGTTATGTGCTATGATTATGTTATGGTTCTTGGGAATTGTTTATAAAGACAGGTGGTTTCGTGATAAACTAAGGGCGGGTAAGCCCGATATAGCTCTCCAATGCATTGGGTAACGTGAAGGGGTTAAACGCTAAGGTTTCTCCAAATATATTTAGGGAATATACTGTGATGGGTATTTCAAACGTAACCAAGAGGGTTACTCACTACATAAAAATGTTATGAATGCCTCATGTTACCTTTATGACTTATGATTTCTATTGATTTCTGCATAAATCATATGATTTCATGAGGTGTAACGCCCCGACCCTAGTTACCCAGAGTCGGTGCATTATTACATAACATTGGCATGATCACAAGAAAGATCAAATCTCGAAAGACCGATTGGTTTAGTAGCCTTGGAAACACTAGATATATTCATAAGTTTTACATTACATCATTAAACGAAAAACTACTACAACAACATATTGTCTCCATAATCCACACTCATATCCCCACATAATATCCCTGCAGGTCATTCATAACTTACTTCTTCACTTCCTGGGAAAAATAAAACATAGAAAAGGGGTGAGCTCAAATGCCCAGTAAGGATAACAATATAGCGGAAACTTTCAGAAATAAGAATAAACTTTTAAGGCAATGTATAACTAAAACAAAAGCCTTTCAAACATGAACTTTCAACATGGTACGGCATAAATAAAATGAAATAATTCCATTTACTTATTCACATGGATATTCTACTAATCGAATAATCACATGCAAAAATCAATAACCACTTTCATAATGTTGGAATGCATAATGCCAGACTATCATAACCACATAGTCAAGGCCTCGTGCCAAGACTACAAATAAGATTTTGTCAAGGCCTTGTGACAAGACACTAGTTTGTCTCATGAGACCTACCGATGCATCGAGGAGCTATAGCGGGCTCCACCCGTCACATATTAAGTCCAATGCATTCCCATATGAAAAGGTTTAAATATAACATAAACATTCGTATTAAAACTAGCATACGAAATGTCAATACTTTCACCATAAACTATGAATGGTATAAAAATAGCACATCCACAGTCAAACATATCACAAAACCTTCAATACAATATAGAAGTTTTGTATCATAATAAATCAACTTCAAATAATCTTAAAATCCATCAAAGGATGTTGACATAGATGAAATCAAAATTCTTTTTAAAGAAATATCTCCTTTTATTTTGAAATAATTTAAGATCCATATAAAATAAAAAATTTTCTTTGAAAATAATATTATATGATTTTAAGGGAAGCTTTGAAGATTTTATAACGGAGGAAAATAGCCGCACCCGCTGTATAAGTTAAAAAAACATTCTTACCTTAATTCTGTCGAAAAGGTTAAAAAGCACCTTGTTTGGAAAACGACAGAAAGGTTCCCTTATAAACCTCTTATAAAAAGTCAAACAAGGGTATAAATGACTTTAACCCATATTCTTTTAAATATTAAAAATGTTTTTAAATACATTTTGAAGAAACATGGACGTGGATGATAACGAGGTCCCAGTAGATAATTATGTATAAACAACCTCGGATAATGAAGAGATTGCGAAATAAACCCTTACCAATTTGGTAACTTATAAAACATACAACCCATGAAAGAGGTATCACACAATGAATATGTAAATACACATAAATTAGGGTGTATTACACAAAGAATATAATTATGGGCAGTACACACACCACACAAAAGGTGATGGTGGCAATATGGCATGAATCTCACAGGAATAATGAGTGAGAAGAAAACCCCTTACCACGTTAATCAACTGAGTCGTGTGGACAAAAGTTAATAACCACCAAATTTTTTACATAATAACATGAATATAATGATAATCATGATAATATATATCAAATGGCAGTACACAATACACCACTTTCAATAATTTAGTGGCGAACAATGGAAATCTCTCGGAATTGAATGTGAGATAAGAAAATACCTTACCTTGTACTTTTCCTTGGTTGGGGTAGGTTAACCTCCTGTATAATGGTGAAATAATTGTTACTAAATTATACAAGAATCATATACATAATATGATATCATATATGATCTTTTAATATCGATTTATAATAATATATTAGTATTATCGTTGTTTCGGGTGTTAACTTACTTGTTTTCTTTTATATGTTTTGTTACGTAAGACATTTTTGTAAAGGATAGGTTGTATATTATTCATATCCAGAATGATATCAAGTCCTTAAACATCATTTTTAAATCATCAAATGATAATTATACTTTAATGGATACGATGGAGAATGAATCTCATCGCGTTCGTGGAGACGGTAGTCCGTACGTACGCACGAGCGACAATATCATTCTTTCGATATTAAAATAATATATAAATGGTTCTTATATAATATATACAGAATCATTATCATGTTTTATTTATTATTTACATGAGTTACATATCATTATTATACCCATCCAAATAATAATATATTGAATAACAATTACACCACGACGTGGAGACGGTAAGCCGTACGTACGCACGTATGGTGACATGTTATTCAAAGGGTGGATAGAATACTGAATATGGTTGTACCATATTTATAATAACATTACAGTATATATATGATACTGGAGTTATTATTTTATAATGGTAACAACAAAGGATGAAGAAGTGGAAGAAGAAATGAACTTGGAAAAGGGTGGTGAAATCATTACCTCTTCTTCGGGTTCTTCCTTTTGATTTGATCAAAAGGGCTCCTTAGGTTGGCTTTCTGATCAAACTAAGGCCTCTAGGTTGTAGTGAGGGATGTTGGGAGAGTATTTGGGCAGAGTTTGGCCGAACCAAAAGGCTTTGAAGGTGTGAATAAATGAGGAGGAGTGCCCTTTTATAAGAGGGGTGAGGGGCACCTTTGGAAAAGCTAGAAATATTAATTTATAATAAATTCATATTCGGTTTCTAATGGCTCCAAAGTTTATTATTCAAAGTTTAAGGTTGGGATAGGTCGAAAACCACTCAACCAATAGAATTTAGACAGGTTTGGGTACTTATATTAACCTTATCATTAAGTATTAACTCTAACTTAATTAGTTTCACTTTTACAATGTCTCTTTGTATTTTTATATAATATGGTTAATAAACTTACTATATACATCCCAGAGACCCCCAAGTGGTCCATTAATGATGAACCTATCATGATATAAGTCTCTTGGCCGAACCTTAGATTTTTAGGAATTTAATATCAATTAATAGTATAATATTTGTTTTAAGAACTCTTTTATGTCAATTTTGACACTATTCAATAGTTGATTTTTGTGAAACTCATAACAGATTGATTACTTCGAACAAGGTCAATTAAATCAATCCTAATATATAATATTATCCTATAAAATTAGTTTAATTCATTAAAAGTTTCATATTATATTTATTTGGGTATTTATAATATCAATTATTTTAATTTTTCACTATTATAGTAATTACTGCATCATCATTGTGTCATAAATAAAATAAATTATTTAATGTCTAAAAATTATAAATAAAATATCATTATGTAGGAAAGATTTTTATATTTCTAATGAATATTTATAATCTAAAATCCAACATATATAACCTTATGTAACAATTGTTTTTCTAAAAGATATATGCTTGTGTCATTTTTATATTCATTTTAACTTAATTAAAATAAAGTGTCATTATCACTTACAAGTGGATCCATGGGGTCCCAAAATCGACCCAAAGATGTCCATGGTCGACCATGTATCAACCAATAGGGTTAAGACACGTTTTAGGGTAATTTAGTATTATTATAATATTATTTTTTAAACCTTATTTACCGGATTTACCCTTAACCATGGTAAATAAAATATTTACCGCAGTAATTATTCAAAATGTCTAAAAATAAAGGTTAACTATTTACACAATTTGAACATCCTGATTCCAAATATGGAATATATTTTCCTAAATTCAAAACACAGAAGTGGCAGAAATTAATTTAAAATTAATTCCCGTTGTCAAAACAAAAAGCGTGTTTTTAAGAGATAATAACTATCAAAAGATTGACACTTGTTTATGTTCGGTTTAATTGTAAAATTATGTCCAATGACAAACATTATATTAAATGGTAAAAATATATTATAAATATACTTTAAATCTACTAAAATTCATAATTTATCAATATTAATTATTTTGATTAAAAAAGTTGTTTTTAATTAAAATTTAGTAATTTTCACTATTCATCAAAATATGAAAGTTATCCGAAAAGTACCAAAATTTCACCTTAGGCTAAATTCGATATTCCGAATCCAAAAATGAAGTCCATTTTGAAATATAAAATATATATGATTTCAAAAAGTAGGAATTACTATTCACAACGGCTAGTTTAATTAGTTGTGGTGTGTGTTAGAACTCGAGGTTGCATACAACACACGCTATCGCATTATTCGAAGAGAAGCGCACCGTAGAAGCTTGGGGTGTTACATTCTCCCATCCTTCAAATAATTTCGTCCTCGAAATTTCTAGAATACTTATCACATGAAAATACTTGGGTGGTTCTTCATCATAAGTTCCTCGGGTTCCCACGTTGCCTCTTCCATCTTATGGTTTCTCTACAAAACTTTTACCAGATGCGTCGTCCGGTTTCTCAGTACTTGTTCTCTCGTATCAAGAATCCTGACGGGCTCTTCACAATAGGAAAGATCGGGTTCTAGTTCTAATTCCTCATAGGTGAGTACATGCGTTGGATCTGGCATGTATTTCCTCAATAGAGATACGTGGAACACATCGTGAACTTTGGAGAGACTTGGCGGCATTGCCAATCGGTAAGCTACAACCCCAATTCGTTCTAGAATTTCGAAAGGTCCAATGTACATGGGACTCAGTTTACCTTTCTTACCAAAATGTATGACTCCCTTCCACGGAGATACCTTCAGGAAAACATGATCACCGACTTGAAATTCCAAATCCTTCCTTCGATTATCGGCATAGCTCTTCTGCCTAATTTGAGCTGCTTTGATGTGATTTTGGATTACTTTCACCTTTTCCACCGTTTCCTCCACCAGTTCTGGGCCTACAAGTTTTCTTTCACCAACGTCATCCCAACAGGTTGGTGTACGACATCTCTTTCCGTATAACGCTTCATATGGTGCCATCTTAATACTCGAATGGAAACTATTGTTATAGGAAAATTCTACCAGTGGTAAATATTGATCCCACATACCCTGAAAGTCAAGTGAGAAAGATCTCAACATGTCTTCTAAGGTCTGAATAGTCCGTTCTGATTGTCCATCTGTCTGAGGGTGGTAAGCAGTGCTCAAATGAAGTTCAGTATGCAGAGATTTCTGAAGACTTTTCCAAAATCTTGAAGTAAAAAGGGGATCACGATCAGAAACAATTGATAGGGGTACTCCATGAAGTCTCACAACTTCATTAATGTATAGTCTTGTTAGACGTTCCGGGGGTAGATCTTCTCTTATAGTAAGAAAATGTGCTGACTTGGTAAGATGATCAACAATAACCCATATTGCATCGTTCCTTCTAGGAGTCTTTGGTAGCCCCATGACAAAGTCCATCGTAATATTGTCCCATTTCCACTCCGGTATGGGAAGAGGTTGCATGACTCCTCCAGGCTATTGCCTTCCAGCTTTCACTTGTTGACAAACCATACATCTTGACACAAAATCAGCAATCTCCCTCTTCATGTTGTCCCACCAAAAATGTTCCTTCAAATCTCTATACATTTTGGTGCTCCCAGGGTGTATAGAGAAATTGGAACTATGAGCATCATCCAGCAATTCCCTTTTTAGATCAGGTATATTGGGAACACAAAGTCTCTTCCCGAATTTCAAAATTCCATCTTCATACACAAAGTCTCTCAATCTCCAATCATTCACAGCTTTAATCTTCTTTTGGAATTCTTCATCATCGGTCTGAGAACTCTGAATCCTTTCTAGTAAAGATGGTTTGGCAACCATTTGAAAAAGAAATGATGTTTCGCCTTCCCTGGTTATTCCCATGTCCATCTTTACTAGATCCATGAAAATTGGATCCCTTTCAATTCTCATATTGTTCAAAACTCCATGGTCTTTTCTACTCAAAGCATCTGCCACCTTGTTTGCCTTCCCTGGGTGGTAGTGTATCGTACAATCATAATCCTTGAGTAATTCAAGCCATCTCCTTTTCCTCATGTTGAGTTCTTTTTGTGAGAAAATATACTTCAAACTCTTGTGATCAGTATAAATCTCACATTTTTCACCATAGAGGTAGTGCCTCCATATCTTCAAAGCAAAGATCACAGCTGCTAACTCGAGATCATGAGTAGGATAGTTTTGTTCATGAATTTTCAACTGTCGTGATGCATAGGCAATAACTCTATCATTCTGCATAAGGACACAACCAAGTCCTTTCTTCGATGCATCACTATAAATAACAAACCCATCATTCCCCGATGGTAGAGTCAATATAGGAGCATTGACTAATCTTCTCTTCAGTTATTCGAAACATTCTTCACACTCTTTTGTCCAAACAAATTTAACCCCTTTACGTGTGAGCTTCGTTAATGGGTTAGCCTATTGGGCAAAATTCTGGACAAAACGTCGATAATAACCTACCAAACCAATAAAACTGTGTACCTCAGTTATACTCGTAGGTGATGGCCATTCTTGGATTGCCTTGGTCTTAGAAGGATCAACAGAGATTCCATCTTTAGAGACAATATGGACAAGAAAAGAAATCTCCTGAAGCCAGAATTCAGACTTGCTAAACTTCCCATATAATTCATGCCTCCTCAAAGTCTTCAAGATAATGCGCAAGTGATTTTCATGATCTTTGTAGGTTTTGGAGTATACCAAGATATCATCAATAAATACCACCACAAATTCATCGAGATACTCCTTGAAAACTCTATTCATCAGATCCATGAATACAGAGGGTGCATTAGTCAATCCAAAAGGCATTACAGTAAACTCGTACTGCCCGTACCTGGTTCGAAATGCTGTCTTCGGAATGTCTTCCTTCTTCACACACAACTGATGGTATCCAGATCGAAGGTCAATCTTTGAAATGTATTGAGCTCCATGCAGTTGGTCAAATAAATCATCAATACGTAGTAGGGGATACTTGTTCTTTATCGTTATAGCATTGATCTCCCTGTAGTCGATACATAACCTCATAGATCCATCTTTCTTTTTAACAAAAAGAACAGGGGCTCCCCATGGAGAAACACTAGGGAGAATAAATCCCTTATTACTCAATTCCTCTAGTTGTTTCTTTAGTTCGACTAACTCTACAGTGGCCATTCTATAAGGGTTCTTCGATATAGGCCTTGATCCAGGAATCAAATCAATGGAAAACTCAACTTCTCGTTCTGGAGGATGTCCAGGTAAATCTTCCGGAAATACATCTACAAATTCTTTCACAACAGGTACATCCTCTATTTGAACAGTCCTTTCCTCACCGACAGTTATTTCATTCTCTTCCTCCCCAATAATTGAATTAAGTTGAGCTACTGGGGGTGGATCTAAATAAGAATTAGGTGGTGATGATTCTGCTCTAAAGATAAGGTGTTCCTTATCATTATCATCAAGAATCGTAACCTCTTTCTTCTTACAATAAATCTTCGCATCATAGTCTGAAATCCAGTCCATACCGAGGATTATATCAAACTCAATCATAGGTATGACGATGAGATCAGCAGATAAAGAAAATTTATGTGCTCTAATGGGGACTGATTCACAAAACTTTGTTGCAATGATACTTCCCTTAGGAGTTTTAACAGACAACTCCCTTATTAAATCAAATTGGAAATATCTAATTTTCTTAGCAAACTGGGAAGATATGAAACAATGCGACGATCCAGATTCAAATAATGCATTTTCTAAACTTGAGGAAACCATTAAATTACCTGCCACCACGTCTTTTAGAGCTTCTACCTCTGCAGTAGTGATAGCATAAGATTTTCCTTGATCCCTTGGCCTTTTCTGAGGTAAGTTCTCCTGACGCTTAGGAAATGCATTTGCATAATGCCCCATCTCCCTGCAATTGTAGCACTGAACGTTGGTAGCTTCCTTCTTCCCCTTGCAATCATGAGCTTGGTGGCCTTTTTCACCACACTTGTAACAGACTCCCATTCCCTTCAAGCAAGTACCAGGATGTTTCTTCCTGCATTTACCACAAGATGGATATTCAACCTTTCCCTTCTTCCCCTTATTTCCATTCCCAGATTGATCAGCAGGTCTCTTCTTCTCTTGCTTTGCTTTAAAGTCATAAGACTTAGAGAATTCCTTTTCGGTCTTGATAGCACATGAGACAATGTCTTCGTACGATGAAAAGGATTGTGAGACTAATGCTTGACGGAGAAATTGTTTTAAACCATCAACGAAACGATCAATCTTACTTCTTGGGTTGCGAATATAATCTCCAGCATACCTCGCTAACCTTGTAAAGTTAGCCTCATACTTTGTGACATTCTCATCCTCCTTCTGTCTCAGACTCAGAAATTGCCTTTCCATATCTGCTCGATGGTCGCGAGGGAAGTATTTTTCTAAAAACAGATCTTTGAACTCCCTCCATTCCATATTTGATACTTCATCATCTTCCTTCATGTTCTGAATCAATGACCACCATTGATCAGCATCTCCAGTGAGGCGGTAAACTGCCATGATAACTTTTTCCCTTTCACTGCTCCCCAAAGCCTGAAATATTTTCTCTAGGGAAAATATCCATTGCCCAGCTACTAAGGGATTTGTATTCCCATTGAACGTTGGTGGTTGTTGCCTCATGAATCGATCTAACATTGATCCTCCACGCTGCGGATCAGGGTGCTCCATACGGGTAAGGTTATTATTCATAACCAGAGTAAGTTGTCCCAGTATGGTGATTAGCTGATCAGCACCAGTTGCATCACCAGCCCCACTATAATTATCTTGAGCAGGAGGGCAATCTCTACATGGAGTGCATGCATTGATACGGTTTCCATTTCTTCCACTAGGCGCCATTTCTAAACAATGGCATAAACTAGATCAGTTTATGAATCAAAATACATAATCTCATATTTATAAAACACTTAACATAAATTGAACTATTTATGGATATAATCCATAATCATAAAAATGTTTTCTTTGAGGAATTATATACTCATAAACCCTTCATAATGATTTGTAAAGAAAATGAGAGTTATCCTAAGCATATCCCCCGGGAGTGTCGTAACCAAGAGTGCAGCAAGGCCCGTTGTCGTGTACCAGTTCCCGTTCGAGTCTAGCTCAAAGCGGTGTTTTCGGGTTTTACCCCTAGGTACATCTGTGCCAGAGCCGCCTCTACCTGCTCGTTTCCAGACAGGGATGTATTGCTCGGAAAACTCACAAAATCTCTACAATACCAAAATTCTAGGAAGTTCTTCTATACTAATCCGCAATGTTCATCTTAGGTCTACGTGCTCTAATCAGAGTTTATCTAAATCTAGCTTCCAAGGTTTGTACTAAACTTCCTCTGATACCAACTATAACGCCCCGAACCTAGTTACCCAGAGTCGGTGCATTATTACATAACATTGGCATGATCACAAGAAAGATCAAATCTCGAAAGACCGATTAGTTTAGTAGCCTTGGAAACACTAGATATATTCATAAGTTTTACATTACATCATTAAATGAAAAACTACTACAACAACATATTGTCTCCATAATCCACACTCATATCCCCACATAATATCCCTGCAGGTCATTCATAACTTACTTCTTCACTTCCTGGGAAAAATAAAACATAGAAAAGGGGTGAGCTCAAATGCCCAGTAAGGATAACAATATAGCAGAAACTTTCATAAATAAGAATAAACTTTTAAGGCAATGTATAACTAAAACAAAAGCCTTTCAAACATGAACTTTCAGCATGGTACGGCATAAATAAAATGAAATAATGCCATTTACTTATTCACATGGATATTCTAATAATCGAATAATCACATGCAAAAATCAATAACCACTTTCATAATGTTGGAATGCATAATGCCAGACTATCATAACCACATAGTCAAGGCCTTGTGCCAAGACTACAAATAATATTTTTTCAAGGCCTTGTTCCAAGACACTAGTTTGTCTCATGAGACCAACCGATGCATCGAGGAGCTATAGCGGGCTCCACCCGTCACATATTAAGTCCAATGCATTCCCATATGGAAAGGTTTAAATATAACATAAACATTCGTATTAAAACTAGCATATGAAATGTCAATACTTTCACCATAAACTATGAATGGTATAAAAATAGCACATCCACAGTCAAACATATCACGAAACCTTCAATACAATATAGAAGTTTTGTATCATAATAAATCAACTTCAAATAATCTTAAAATCCATCAAAGGATGTTGACATAGATGAAATCAAAATTCTTTTTAAAGAAATATCTCCTTTTATTTTGAAATCATTTAAGATCCATATAAAATAAAACATTTTCTTTGAAAATAATCTTATAATCTTGTAAGGGAATCTTTGAAGATTTTATAACGGCGGAAAATAGCCGCACCCGCCGTATAAGTTAAAAAAACATTCTTACCTTAATTCTGTCGAAAAGGTTAAAAAGCACCTTGTTTGGAAAACGACGGAATGATTCCCTTATAAACCTATTATAAAAAGTAAAACAAGGGTATACATGACTTTAACCCATATTCTTTTAAATATTATAAATGTTTTGAAATACATTTTGAAGAAACATGGACGTGGATGATAATGAGGTCCCAGTAGATAATTATGTATAAACAACCTCGGATAATGAAGAGATTGCGAAATAAACCCTTACCAATTTGGTAACTTATGAAACATACAACCCATGAAAGAGGTATCATACAATGAATATGTAAATACACATAAATTAGGGTGTATTACACAAAGAATATAATTATGGGCAGTACACACACCACACAAAAGGTGATGGTGGCAATATGGCATGAATCTCACAGGAATAAGGAGTGAGATGAAAACACCTTACCACGTTAATCAACTGAGTCGTTTAGCCAAAAGTTAATAACCACCAAATTATTTACAGAATAACATGAATATAATGATAATCATGATAATATATATCAAATGGCAGTACACAATACACCACTTTCAATAATTTAGTGGCGAACAATGGAAATCTCTCGGAATTGAATGTGAGATAAGAAAATCCCTTACCTTGTACTTTTACTTGTTGGGGTAGGTTAACCTCCTATATAATGGTGAAATAATTGTTACTAAATTATACAAGAATCATATACATTAATATGATATCATATATTATCTTTTAATAACGATTTATAAAAATATCTTAGTATTATCGTTGTTTCGGGTGTTAACTTACTTGTTTTCTTTTATATGTTTTGTTACGTAAGAAATTTTTGTAAAGGATAGGTTGTATATTATTCATATCCAGAATGATATCAAGTCCTTAAACATCATTTTTAAATCATCAAATGATAATTATACTTGAATGGATACGATGGAGAATGAATCTCATCGCGTTCGTGGAGACGGTAGTCCGTACGTACGCACGAGCGACAATATCATTCTTTCGATATTAAAATAATATATAAATGGTTGTTATATCATATATACAGAATCATTATCATGTTTTATTTATTATTTACATGAGTTACATATCATTATTATACCCATCCAAATAATAATATATTGAATAACAATTATAACACGACGTGGAGACGGTAAGCCGTACGTACGCACGTATGGTGACATGTTATTCAAAGGGTGGATAGAATACTGAATATGGTTGTACCATATTTATAATAACATCACAGTATATATATGATACTGGAGTTATTATTTTATAATGGTAACAACAAAGGAAGAAGAAGTGGAAGAAGAAATGAACTTGGAAAAGGGTGGTGAAATCATTACCTCTTCTTCGGGTTCTTCCTTTTGATTTGATCAAAAGGGCTAGTTAGGTTGGCTTTCTGATCAAAATAAGGCCTCTAGATTGTAGTGAGGGATGTTGGGAGAGTATTTGGGAAGCGTTTGGCCGAACCAAAAGGCTTTGAAGGTGTGAAGAAATGAGAAGGAGGAGTGCCCTTTTATAAGAGGGGTGAGGGGCACCTTTGGAAAAGCTAGAAATATTAATTTATAATAAATTCATATTCGGTTTCTAATGGCTCCAAAGTTGATTATTCAAAGGTTAAGGTGGGGATAGGTCGAAAAACACTCAACCAATAGAATTTAGACAGGTTTGGGTACTTATATTAACCTTATCTTTAAGTATTAACTATAAGTTAATTAGTTTCACTTTTACAATGTCTCTTTGTATTTTTATATAATATGGTTAATAAACTTACTATATACATCCAAGAGACCCCCAAGTGGTCCCTTAATGATGAAACTATCATAATATAAGTCTCTTTGCCGAACCGTATATTTTTAGGAATTTAATATCAATTAATAATATAATATTTGTTTTAAGAACTCTTTTATGTCAATTTTGACACTATTCAATAGTTGATTTTTGTTAAACTCATAACAGATTGATTACTTCGAACAAAGTCAATTAAATCAATCCTAATATATCATATTATCCTAGAAAATTAGTTTAATTCATTAAAAGTTTCATATGATATTTATTTGGGTATTTATAATATCAATTATTTTAATTTTTCACTATTATAGTAATTACTGCATCATCATTGTGTCATAAATAAAATAAATTATTTAATGTCTAAAAATTATAAATAAAATATACTTATGTATTAAATCTTCTTATATTTCTAATGAATATTTATAATCTAAAATCCAACATATATAACCCTATGTAACAATTGTTTTTCTAAAAGATATATGCTTGTGTCATTTTTGTATTCATTTTAACTTAATTAAAATAAAGTGTCATTATCACTTACAAGTGGATCCATGGGGTCCCAAAATCGACCCAAAGATGTCCATGGTCGACCATGTATCAACCAATAGGGTTAAGACACGTTTTTGGGTAATTTAGTATTATTATAATATTATTTTTAACCCTTATTTACCGGATTTACCCTTAACCATGGTAAATAAAATATTTACCGCAGTAATTATTCAAAATGTCTAAAAATAAAAGTTACCTATTTACACAATTTGAACATAGTGATTCCAAATATGGAATCCATTTTCCTAAATTCAAAACACAGAAGTGGCAGAAGTTAATTTAAAATTAATTCCCGTTGTCAAAACAAAAAGCGTGTTTTTAAGAGATAATAACTATCAAAAGATTGACACTTGTTTATGTTCGGTTTAATTGTAAAATTATGTCCAATGACAAACATTATATTAAATGGTAAAAATATATTATAAATATACTTTAAATCTACTAAAATTCATAATTTATCAATATTAATTATTTTGATTAAAAAAGTTGTTTTTAATTAAAATTTAGTAATTTTCACTATTCATCAAAATATGAAAGTTATCCGAAAAGTACCAAAATTTCACCTTAGGCTAAATTCGATATTCCGAATCCAAAAATGAAGTCCATTTTGAAATATAAAATATATATGATTTCAAAAAGTAGGAATTACTATTCACAACGGCTAGTTTAATTAGTTGTGGTGTGTGTTAGAACTCGAGGTTGCATACAACACACGCTATCGCATTATTCGAAGAGAAGCGCACCGTAGAAGCTTGGGGTGTTACATTCTCCCATCCTTCAAATAATTTCGTCCTCGAAATTTCTAGAATACTTATCACATGAAAATACTTGGGTGGTTCTTCATCATAAGTTCCTCGGGTTCCCACGTTGCCTCTTCCATCTTATGGTTTCTCTACAAAACTTTTACCAGATGCGTCGTCCGGTTTCTCAGTACTTGTTCTCTCGTATCAAGAATCCTGACGGGCTCTTCACAATAGGAAAGATCGGGTTCTAGTTCTAATTCCTCATAGGTGAGTACATGCGTTGGATCTGGCATGTATTTCCTCAATAGAGATACGTGGAACACATCGTGAACTTTGGAGAGACTTGGCGGCATTGCCAATCGGTAAGCTACAACCCCAATTCGTTCTAGAATTTCGAAAGGTCCAATGTACATGGGACTCAGTTTACCTTTCTTACCAAAATGTATGACTCCCTTCCACGGAGATACCTTCAGGAAAACATGATCACCGACTTGAAATTCCAAATCCTTCCTTCGATTATCGGCATAGCTCTTCTGCCTAATTTGAGCTGCTTTGATGTGATTTTGGATTACTTTCACCTTTTCCACCGTTTCCTCCACCAGTTCTGGGCCTACAAGTTTTCTTTCACCAACGTCATCCCAACAGGTTGGTGTACGACATCTCTTTCCGTATAACGCTTCATATGGTGCCATCTTAATACTCGAATGGAAACTATTGTTATAGGAAAATTCTACCAGTGGTAAATATTGATCCCACATACCCTGAAAGTCAAGTGAGAAAGATCTCAACATGTCTTCTAAGGTCTGAATAGTCCGTTCTGATTGTCCATCTGTCTGAGGGTGGTAAGCAGTGCTCAAATGAAGTTCAGTATGCAGAGATTTCTGAAGACTTTTCCAAAATCTTGAAGTAAAAAGGGGATCACGATCAGAAACAATTGATAGGGGTACTCCATGAAGTCTCACAACTTCATTAATGTATAGTCTTGTTAGACGTTCCGGGGGTAGATCTTCTCTTATAGTAAGAAAATGTGCTGACTTGGTAAGATGATCAACAATAACCCATATTGCATCGTTCCTTCTAGGAGTCTTTGGTAGCCCCATGACAAAGTCCATCGTAATATTGTCCCATTTCCACTCCGGTATGGGAAGAGGTTGCATGACTCCTCCAGGCTATTGCCTTCCAGCTTTCACTTGTTGACAAACCATACATCTTGACACAAAATCAGCAATCTCCCTCTTCATGTTGTCCCACCAAAAATGTTCCTTCAAATCTCTATACATTTTGGTGCTCCCAGGGTGTATAGAGAAATTGGAACTATGAGCATCATCCAGCAATTCCCTTTTTAGATCAGGTATATTGGGAACACAAAGTCTCTTCCCGAATTTCAAAATTCCATCTTCATACACAAAGTCTCTCAATCTCCAATCATTCACAGCTTTAATCTTCTTTTGGAATTCTTCATCATCGGTCTGAGAACTCTGAATCCTTTCTAGTAAAGATGGTTTGGCAACCATTTGAAAAAGAAATGATGTTTCGCCTTCCCTGGTTATTCCCATGTCCATCTTTACTAGATCCATGAAAATTGGATCCCTTTCAATTCTCATATTGTTCAAAACTCCATGGTCTTTTCTACTCAAAGCATCTGCCACCTTGTTTGCCTTCCCTGGGTGGTAGTGTATCGTACAATCATAATCCTTGAGTAATTCAAGCCATCTCCTTTTCCTCATGTTGAGTTCTTTTTGTGAGAAAATATACTTCAAACTCTTGTGATCAGTATAAATCTCACATTTTTCACCATAGAGGTAGTGCCTCCATATCTTCAAAGCAAAGATCACAGCTGCTAACTCGAGATCATGAGTAGGATAGTTTTGTTCATGAATTTTCAACTGTCGTGATGCATAGGCAATAACTCTATCATTCTGCATAAGGACACAACCAAGTCCTTTCTTCGATGCATCACTATAAATAACAAACCCATCATTCCCCGATGGTAGAGTCAATATAGGAGCATTGACTAATCTTCTCTTCAGTTATTCGAAACATTCTTCACACTCTTTTGTCCAAACAAATTTAACCCCTTTACGTGTGAGCTTCGTTAATGGGTTAGCCTATTGGGCAAAATTCTGGACAAAACGTCGATAATAACCTACCAAACCAATAAAACTGTGTACCTCAGTTATACTCGTAGGTGATGGCCATTCTTGGATTGCCTTGGTCTTAGAAGGATCAACAGAGATTCCATCTTTAGAGACAATATGGACAAGAAAAGAAATCTCCTGAAGCCAGAATTCAGACTTGCTAAACTTCCCATATAATTCATGCCTCCTCAAAGTCTTCAAGATAATGCGCAAGTGATTTTCATGATCTTTGTAGGTTTTGGAGTATACCAAGATATCATCAATAAATACCACCACAAATTCATCGAGATACTCCTTGAAAACTCTATTCATCAGATCCATGAATACAGAGGGTGCATTAGTCAATCCAAAAGGCATTACAGTAAACTCGTACTGCCCGTACCTGGTTCGAAATGCTGTCTTCGGAATGTCTTCCTTCTTCACACACAACTGATGGTATCCAGATCGAAGGTCAATCTTTGAAATGTATTGAGCTCCATGCAGTTGGTCAAATAAATCATCAATACGTAGTAGGGGATACTTGTTCTTTATCGTTATAGCATTGATCTCCCTGTAGTCGATACATAACCTCATAGATCCATCTTTCTTTTTAACAAAAAGAACAGGGGCTCCCCATGGAGAAACACTAGGGAGAATAAATCCCTTATTACTCAATTCCTCTAGTTGTTTCTTTAGTTCGACTAACTCTACAGTGGCCATTCTATAAGGGTTCTTCGATATAGGCCTTGATCCAGGAATCAAATCAATGGAAAACTCAACTTCTCGTTCTGGAGGATGTCCAGGTAAATCTTCCGGAAATACATCTACAAATTCTTTCACAACAGGTACATCCTCTATTTGAACAGTCCTTTCCTCACCGACAGTTATTTCATTCTCTTCCTCCCCAATAATTGAATTAAGTTGAGCTACTGGGGGTGGATCTAAATAAGAATTAGGTGGTGATGATTCTGCTCTAAAGATAAGGTGTTCCTTATCATTATCATCAAGAATCGTAACCTCTTTCTTCTTACAATAAATCTTCGCATCATAGTCTGAAATCCAGTCCATACCGAGGATTATATCAAACTCAATCATAGGTATGACGATGAGATCAGCAGATAAAGAAAATTTATGTGCTCTAATGGGGACTGATTCACAAAACTTTGTTGCAATGATACTTCCCTTAGGAGTTTTAACAGACAACTCCCTTATTAAATCAAATTGGAAATATCTAATTTTCTTAGCAAACTGGGAAGATATGAAACAATGCGACGATCCAGATTCAAATAATGCATTTTCTAAACTTGAGGAAACCATTAAATTACCTGCCACCACGTCTTTTAGAGCTTCTACCTCTGCAGTAGTGATAGCATAAGATTTTCCTTGATCCCTTGGCCTTTTCTGAGGTAAGTTCTCCTGACGCTTAGGAAATGCATTTGCATAATGCCCCATCTCCCTGCAATTGTAGCACTGAACGTTGGTAGCTTCCTTCTTCCCCTTGCAATCATGAGCTTGGTGGCCTTTTTCACCACACTTGTAACAGACTCCCATTCCCTTCAAGCAAGTACCAGGATGTTTCTTCCTGCATTTACCACAAGATGGATATTCAACCTTTCCCTTCTTCCCCTTATTTCCATTCCCAGATTGATCAGCAGGTCTCTTCTTCTCTTGCTTTGCTTTAAAGTCATAAGACTTAGAGAATTCCTTTTCGGTCTTGATAGCACATGAGACAATGTCTTCGTACGATGAAAAGGATTGTGAGACTAATGCTTGACGGAGAAATTGTTTTAAACCATCAACGAAACGATCAATCTTACTTCTTGGGTTGCGAATATAATCTCCAGCATACCTCGCTAACCTTGTAAAGTTAGCCTCATACTTTGTGACATTCTCATCCTCCTTCTGTCTCAGACTCAGAAATTGCCTTTCCATATCTGCTCGATGGTCGCGAGGGAAGTATTTTTCTAAAAACAGATCTTTGAACTCCCTCCATTCCATATTTGATACTTCATCATCTTCCTTCATGTTCTGAATCAATGACCACCATTGATCAGCATCTCCAGTGAGGCGGTAAACTGCCATGATAACTTTTTCCCTTTCACTGCTCCCCAAAGCCTGAAATATTTTCTCTAGGGAAAATATCCATTGCCCAGCTACTAAGGGATTTGTATTCCCATTGAACGTTGGTGGTTGTTGCCTCATGAATCGATCTAACATTGATCCTCCACGCTGCGGATCAGGGTGCTCCATACGGGTAAGGTTATTATTCATAACCAGAGTAAGTTGTCCCAGTATGGTGATTAGCTGATCAGCACCAGTTGCATCACCAGCCCCACTATAATTATCTTGAGCAGGAGGGCAATCTCTACATGGAGTGCATGCATTGATACGGTTTCCATTTCTTCCACTAGGCGCCATTTCTAAACAATGGCATAAACTAGATCAGTTTATGAATCAAAATACATAATCTCATATTTATAAAACACTTAACATAAATTGAACTATTTATGGATATAATCCATAATCATAAAAATGTTTTCTTTGAGGAATTATATACTCATAAACCCTTCATAATGATTTGTAAAGAAAATGAGAGTTATCCTAAGCATATCCCCCGGGAGTGTCGTAACCAAGAGTGCAGCAAGGCCCGTTGTCGTGTACCAGTTCCCGTTCGAGTCTAGCTCAAAGCGGTGTTTTCGGGTTTTACCCCTAGGTACATCTGTGCCAGAGCCGCCTCTACCTGCTCGTTTCCAGACAGGGATGTATTGCTCGGAAAACTCACAAAATCTCTACAATACCAAAATTCTAGGAAGTTCTTCTATACTAATCCGCAATGTTCATCTTAGGTCTACGTGCTCTAATCAGAGTTTATCTAAATCTAGCTTCCAAGGTTTGTACTAAACTTCCTCTGATACCAACTATAACGCCCCGAACCTAGTTACCCAGAGTCGGTGCATTATTACATAACATTGGCATGATCACAAGAAAGATCAAATCTCGAAAGACCGATTAGTTTAGTAGCCTTGGAAACACTAGATATATTCATAAGTTTTACATTACATCATTAAATGAAAAACTACTACAACAACATATTGTCTCCATAATCCACACTCATATCCCCACATAATATCCCTGCAGGTCATTCATAACTTACTTCTTCACTTCCTGGGAAAAATAAAACATAGAAAAGGGGTGAGCTCAAATGCCCAGTAAGGATAACAATATAGCAGAAACTTTCATAAATAAGAATAAACTTTTAAGGCAATGTATAACTAAAACAAAAGCCTTTCAAACATGAACTTTCAGCATGGTACGGCATAAATAAAATGAAATAATGCCATTTACTTATTCACATGGATATTCTAATAATCGAATAATCACATGCAAAAATCAATAACCACTTTCATAATGTTGGAATGCATAATGCCAGACTATCATAACCACATAGTCAAGGCCTTGTGCCAAGACTACAAATAATATTTTTTCAAGGCCTTGTTCCAAGACACTAGTTTGTCTCATGAGACCAACCGATGCATCGAGGAGCTATAGCGGGCTCCACCCGTCACATATTAAGTCCAATGCATTCCCATATGGAAAGGTTTAAATATAACATAAACATTCGTATTAAAACTAGCATATGAAATGTCAATACTTTCACCATAAACTATGAATGGTATAAAAATAGCACATCCACAGTCAAACATATCACGAAACCTTCAATACAATATAGAAGTTTTGTATCATAATAAATCAACTTCAAATAATCTTAAAATCCATCAAAGGATGTTGACATAGATGAAATCAAAATTCTTTTTAAAGAAATATCTCCTTTTATTTTGAAATCATTTAAGATCCATATAAAATAAAACATTTTCTTTGAAAATAATCTTATAATCTTGTAAGGGAATCTTTGAAGATTTTATAACGGCGGAAAATAGCCGCACCCGCCGTATAAGTTAAAAAAACATTCTTACCTTAATTCTGTCGAAAAGGTTAAAAAGCACCTTGTTTGGAAAACGACGGAATGATTCCCTTATAAACCTATTATAAAAAGTAAAACAAGGGTATACATGACTTTAACCCATATTCTTTTAAATATTATAAATGTTTTGAAATACATTTTGAAGAAACATGGACGTGGATGATAATGAGGTCCCAGTAGATAATTATGTATAAACAACCTCGGATAATGAAGAGATTGCGAAATAAACCCTTACCAATTTGGTAACTTATGAAACATACAACCCATGAAAGAGGTATCATACAATGAATATGTAAATACACATAAATTAGGGTGTATTACACAAAGAATATAATTATGGGCAGTACACACACCACACAAAAGGTGATGGTGGCAATATGGCATGAATCTCACAGGAATAAGGAGTGAGATGAAAACACCTTACCACGTTAATCAACTGAGTCGTTTAGCCAAAAGTTAATAACCACCAAATTATTTACAGAATAACATGAATATAATGATAATCATGATAATATATATCAAATGGCAGTACACAATACACCACTTTCAATAATTTAGTGGCGAACAATGGAAATCTCTCGGAATTGAATGTGAGATAAGAAAATCCCTTACCTTGTACTTTTACTTGTTGGGGTAGGTTAACCTCCTATATAATGGTGAAATAATTGTTACTAAATTATACAAGAATCATATACATTAATATGATATCATATATTATCTTTTAATAACGATTTATAAAAATATCTTAGTATTATCGTTGTTTCGGGTGTTAACTTACTTGTTTTCTTTTATATGTTTTGTTACGTAAGAAATTTTTGTAAAGGATAGGTTGTATATTATTCATATCCAGAATGATATCAAGTCCTTAAACATCATTTTTAAATCATCAAATGATAATTATACTTGAATGGATACGATGGAGAATGAATCTCATCGCGTTCGTGGAGACGGTAGTCCGTACGTACGCACGAGCGACAATATCATTCTTTCGATATTAAAATAATATATAAATGGTTGTTATATCATATATACAGAATCATTATCATGTTTTATTTATTATTTACATGAGTTACATATCATTATTATACCCATCCAAATAATAATATATTGAATAACAATTATAACACGACGTGGAGACGGTAAGCCGTACGTACGCACGTATGGTGACATGTTATTCAAAGGGTGGATAGAATACTGAATATGGTTGTACCATATTTATAATAACATCACAGTATATATATGATACTGGAGTTATTATTTTATAATGGTAACAACAAAGGAAGAAGAAGTGGAAGAAGAAATGAACTTGGAAAAGGGTGGTGAAATCATTACCTCTTCTTCGGGTTCTTCCTTTTGATTTGATCAAAAGGGCTAGTTAGGTTGGCTTTCTGATCAAAATAAGGCCTCTAGATTGTAGTGAGGGATGTTGGGAGAGTATTTGGGAAGCGTTTGGCCGAACCAAAAGGCTTTGAAGGTGTGAAGAAATGAGAAGGAGGAGTGCCCTTTTATAAGAGGGGTGAGGGGCACCTTTGGAAAAGCTAGAAATATTAATTTATAATAAATTCATATTCGGTTTCTAATGGCTCCAAAGTTGATTATTCAAAGGTTAAGGTGGGGATAGGTCGAAAAACACTCAACCAATAGAATTTAGACAGGTTTGGGTACTTATATTAACCTTATCTTTAAGTATTAACTATAAGTTAATTAGTTTCACTTTTACAATGTCTCTTTGTATTTTTATATAATATGGTTAATAAACTTACTATATACATCCAAGAGACCCCCAAGTGGTCCCTTAATGATGAAACTATCATAATATAAGTCTCTTTGCCGAACCGTATATTTTTAGGAATTTAATATCAATTAATAATATAATATTTGTTTTAAGAACTCTTTTATGTCAATTTTGACACTATTCAATAGTTGATTTTTGTTAAACTCATAACAGATTGATTACTTCGAACAAAGTCAATTAAATCAATCCTAATATATCATATTATCCTAGAAAATTAGTTTAATTCATTAAAAGTTTCATATGATATTTATTTGGGTATTTATAATATCAATTATTTTAATTTTTCACTATTATAGTAATTACTGCATCATCATTGTGTCATAAATAAAATAAATTATTTAATGTCTAAAAATTATAAATAAAATATACTTATGTATTAAATCTTCTTATATTTCTAATGAATATTTATAATCTAAAATCCAACATATATAACCCTATGTAACAATTGTTTTTCTAAAAGATATATGCTTGTGTCATTTTTGTATTCATTTTAACTTAATTAAAATAAAGTGTCATTATCACTTACAAGTGGATCCATGGGGTCCCAAAATCGACCCAAAGATGTCCATGGTCGACCATGTATCAACCAATAGGGTTAAGACACGTTTTTGGGTAATTTAGTATTATTATAATATTATTTTTAACCCTTATTTACCGGATTTACCCTTAACCATGGTAAATAAAATATTTACCGCAGTAATTATTCAAAATGTCTAAAAATAAAAGTTACCTATTTACACAATTTGAACATAGTGATTCCAAATATGGAATCCATTTTCCTAAATTCAAAACACAGAAGTGGCAGAAGTTAATTTAAAATTAATTCCCGTTGTCAAAACAAAAAGCGTGTTTTTAAGAGATAATAACTATCAAAAGATTGACACTTGTTTATGTTCGGTTTAATTGTAAAATTATGTCCAATGACAAACATTATATTAAATGGTAAAAATATATTCTAAATATACTTTAAAACTACTAAAATTCATAATTTATCATTATTAATTATTTTGATTAAAAAAGTTGGTTTTAATTAAAATTTAGTAATTTTCACTATTCATCAAAATATGAAAGTTATCCGAAAAGTACCAAAATTTCACCTTAGGCTAAATTCGATATTCCAAATCCAAAAATGAAGTCCATTTTGAAATATAAAATATATATGATTTCGAAAAGTAGTTATTACTATTCACAACGGCTAGTTTAATTAGTTTTGGTGTGTGTTAGAACTCGAGGTTGCGTACAACACACGCTATAGCATTATTCGAAGAGAAGCGTACCGTAGAAGCTTGGGGTGTTACATGAGGTATGTTAAATTGCTTATGTTTTATGAGTAAAGTATGATTTCATTAATTCTTATGTATACATGGACTGATGTTTTCTTTCCGTACTGTTATAACCCTTACTGAGCTTTTTATGCTCATCCCATGTTTTTGAAATGTTTTCACAAGACATAAAGTTGAATAAGGCCAAGTATTGGATCAAGTAAATGGTAGGGTATCTAAAACAAGGAACTAGACAAGACTCTTTTGTTCAAGAGTTTTTATTTTTGTGAAAAAATGGAAGCTGAGTAAATGTGTCTACTTTGTAATCATTGAGATATAATAGTTATGTCCGGATTCTCTAAAACTCTAAACCTGAAAAGATCCTCAATGTGAATTATTAATTTAATTCAATAATATGTAATATTTATGGTCGGGTCCTTATACTAGGAAAATACTTAAATCGAGTTATTGTGATCTGTGATGACCACAAAGCGCTCTCAAATGAGTTAATTCAACCACAACTTCAGTGAAAACACAATATTTGATAGTTCCAAATTATGGGTATCATAGTTATGATCCTAGGGACGTATCTTCCATGACCCATAAGCGATCACTCCCCATTATTACGTCTATACACATCCCAAGACCATAAAAAAATCATAACATAACACCTCGCACATCACCCCTTCCTCTAGCAACCAAAGCACAAGAGCACTAACCAACATCCGCTACAAATAGATGAATTATTCCTAACACTACTCACTCCAAAAAATCATCTTCCTTCTAATTAAAGGATTTAAAAAGATATACGACTTAAGATAAATCAAGAAAAAATTACAAATAATATCCTGATTAATCGAGAAAACTAAAAACCTCGGTCATATTCTTGGGTGTTTCCAATGAAACAACTACCTCAACCTTTTATGGGTCTACTGCTACACCCATATGAGATACCACATGTCTATGGAAATTCACCTTGTGTGTCCAGAACTTACACATGGAGAACTTTCAATAGAGCTGGTGGTGTCGAAGGACTTGTAATAACGTCCCGAGATTATTGGTATGATCCTCCTCTAACTTCGAGTAGATTAGTATTTCATCGATAAATACAAAAACTATTCTATCCAAGAAATTTTGGAGCAATGAATTAAAAAGTCCATTGAACACCAAAAACACATTCGTAACACCGAAAGGCATGACCTGAAACATGAAGTGCCCATACATGCATCTAAAAGAAGTATTTTAGATTTCACCCTCCTTCACCCTCAACTGGTGGTATCCAGACTGCTGATCGATCTTAGAAAAAAACCCACCCCACTGAACTAGTTGAAAAGTTCATTTATACTCAAGGGAGTGTAACGGTTCTTGGATGTCACTAGATTAAACATCATGTAGTCTTTGTACAACCTCATACTATTATCCACCATTATTGCAAACAAAACTGGAGCACCCTACTATGACACACTAGACCGGATGAATCCCTTCAACATTAGATCATCTATCTAGATCCTTAACTGCAACACCACAAAAGGTTACATCTAATATGGATCCATTGAAATGGGATAGATATCATGTTGAAGGTTTATCCCAAACTTAACATCATATCGATGGGGTAGAGTCAAAAACTCCCAAAAAACATCCAAGAATCCCCCAACAACTATGAGAATGTCTACCATCTCAAAATCCACTTATTACACTAAATTAATGTCTAATATGTTAAGAAGGGTCTCTACACACTTACTTCCCACCATTCAACTTCACTCTCCAATAAAATACACATGCCCACCATCCATGTATGAAAGCACAACTCTTCTTTGAAAGAAGTTGATAATTCAAGAAAAATAGTAACACTAGTCGATGTCGAGAATGACTTTTTATGGTTTCATTTATATAAAGAAAATATCCCTGTGGTATTGATGTAGTCACATCATCAGTATACATCTCGACACACATCAAACAAGATTGTTTTACCTCCCACTAGCATACTCATCACTAAGGAGAAAATAAGCCTCTCTATTTCTAGTCCCAGAGAATGGGATATACATGGTGTAATAAAGTAGTGTGAAGCTCTTGATTCAAACAAATCACAATAAAGGGTACTAAACAAGCTGATTGTATCTCTGAAGATCTCTAGACTAACTGGAACTCCTACCTCTGTGGAGTGTAACTGACCAATACCTACTTCTATACCCCTTTTCCAAAAACCAACTCCACAACAATGCCTAGGTCAGTGCCTCTGAATAACACCATAAGGCAGCCTCTACCTACATTATCTCCACTCGGTGGAGAAATATCCTACTTTCCCTACTACTAGAATAGCATAGCTCGAAATTGATGGTGGGTCTGGCACAGAACCTATCCACCTCTGCCAAACTAATCTTGAACGGACACTAGACACTAATTATAAATATTTCCATGTACTGCATAGAAGAAACACATTCAACCCAATCCCATGGGAAAGGCATGAGGATGAGAATGTTGAAACAGAAACTTCTAAGGTCTAATCACTGCCGATCAAAACCTTGAAGGCCTTTGTTCCTAAGAACTATTTCTGGTAACCTTTCCTTTTAATTAACTATTTGGTATCCCCTATTGTGGTAGAACTCATCGAGAGTTCATCTTCACAATCAATTTTTTCTTCTTCTGGAGCTCCAAGTACTTTAGAATGATGAAGGGGGTAACTACATAATGTATATAAGGATGAAGTGCCTCCTTTAGGCATCTCACATGAGACTCATCATCCAGAAAGAGAACCGATGAAAGAAAAGGAGATCCTTGAACTCAATCCACAAACCTCAGACTAAAATACTCATCTTCTAGAGTGAGAGTAACTCCTCCATCTTCTCATTCTTCATGATCGATGAATGGAATTCTACTTGGAACTCCTCGAAATAGACCCACAGTCCGTCGTCCCTCTTCCTCTATCCCAGTTACAACAGCCACCACTGACGCCCAGATCCCCACACCTATCTCACTTCCAAATGAACCTAGAACGTTTTTGGAGCTCAAATAAAAAAAAAGTTAATCTCAATCACCTCGAGCCAACTCTTTATATCCATCTCTGAAACACTAACCTTTTAAATTCCCAAGGTCTACCCCTAGAAAGCAAGTAACTTTCTCTACCACTGGTTGTGCTCCCCGACTGGATCAACCCTCCACCGATCAACTGGATCTGCCTATTAATCCTCAAATTCCCAAGCTACACACAGACTATGACTGGGTACCATAGCTAAAAATTTAAAAAGGGAATTTCTAAGCCCATGTAATATAGAATTTTATTTAAGATTCATTTTAACTCATTTAATTATCTATTTAAAATTCCAAAACAATAACCCAATTAAAATAGGAACACAAGTCATTATGATGCATTTTCCTTTCCTAGATCTCTACGATGAAAATTGTGTTGACTCACTTGGATATTTTTTAGGATCGAATTCCTTTCATTGGATCATGGGGGGGCCCTAAAATCACAATTCATTGTCAGTATTCCGTGGACTATGTCGTTCACTGAGGTCATCTGACACTGTTTCCCTACAAACCCATGAGATTGTCACCATGCCTAACTCAATATTCCACTGTGTGTTTCAACCATGACATATAATACAAATCTATCATGACCCCTCCTTCCAAAGATGAACCTCATAAGCATTAAATGAAGGAAGAGAGATAATTACCACAGAGTCCCTCCTCCAATAGTCCCCTGGGTGGTGAATATCACCAAGGGTACAAATATCTCACAATATGGGAGGCATTTCCCTTATTATAAAACATGATCAGGATATAAGATGTATCAACCTAAAAAAATCTCCAAGAAACATATATAAAACAAATACAGAATCCATCCCACATGAATTTTTAAAATATAACTAATACAAAACAAAAGTCTTCAATGTAAATAGAAAAAAAGAAGGCTAAGAAACGACACAAAAACTATCCCAAAGTTCAATCTAGTAATGCCCAACATGGTCTATATAGTCATCCTAGACACCTAAAAGCGGTTTTATATACATTGGGTTAGAATAAAAGTTTACTCAATAGGAAAAAACCAAATTCTCTCATTCATGAGTGGTGGAATCATACTAATTACAATTTAAAAAGACAACAGAAACCAACATCCCCAAACATGGAAAACTATCCACCACACACTCACAAAGACACACTCACAAAATAACTCAATACATGTAAAGTAATATATTAATTAAATCAATTATAAGGACCTCCTCACCACTTTCCCACTGATTATCTTCTTTCACACACTAACGAAAAATGTCCTGGTGCTCCCACCCCTTCCAAAAGTACCACGTCACAACCCACTTGCACGCACCTGGGCCTCAAATCCACTTCTCACCAATAAAAATATAGGCCATATACCACAAAACATCTTAAAAATACATGGGAAATCACAAAACATCTCATCTAGAATACACCTGGGAAAAACAATCCATTTCATACCAAAGACACATGGGAAAACACAACTCACCCAAAGACACCTAGTCCCCAAAAACCACCACCTACCTGAAAACAATTGTGGTATCACCACCTAGATGGGTGAGTAGTGAAGATCTAGTGGTTAACCATCCATCCTCACACTAGGATGTTGGGGAAATAAAACCTCCCCCGTGACAATGGGAGTCTTCATCATATTGTTCTCAACTAGGGTGGGCGAGTATAGAAATCACAAGGGAAATACAAGTAATACATATATAGTACAAATATTCAACCCCAACCTATGGGTTTCCATAAAAACAACTCAAAAAAAACCTTTTCTTCTACCTATAAACACATTTACCAACATTAGATACTATCACTTCAGATGTTGATAATAGAAAGCTGCATCACAACAAGCCACAAATTAAATTCCTACCCCAACCAATTCAATTACCCAATTTCCATTATTTAATAAAAAATTAATTTATTCATTCCATCACTATCTTGGAAACGTATATGTACATAAAAATAAAATCCACATAAAAAAATTCCAACAAAGGAAGAAGATCCATAGTAAAATAATCCACTTCATATTTTCCCTCTATTTTACTCCCATTCATGGCATAACAAAACCCTGATCCAGAGACATGGAGTATAGATTTGGGCATGCTAATCACAGAGAAATCCTAAACAAATTACCCATACCAACCAATTCCAACATCATTATTCAAATTAATTCCACCAAATCAATCATCTCACCAATGAAAACCCCCAACTCACAGCCAAAACCATCAACACATCTCATCAAAACCAAACCTGGTAACCCCACTACATAACCCCATCACACCCATCACAACCAGAAAAAAAAATAGCACAAATATTCTCAGAAAACACACTGTATGACCACACCACACCCATAAAAATATATTGATTAGTTTTTATAAGGGTATATTGTTCAATATCACTTCCTAAAATTGAGGGAATGATCATAGAGGCCATAAGATGTTGGGGAATCAATTTAATAAACATAATATACATTGTTAATCAATTTCATATATATATTTTTTTTAAAAAGAAGAACATAAAAGAGTATTCACAATCCATCACAGGTGAGAACACAAATACAACCAAAAAAACATGTTTTGTATTATCCTTATAGCCCGTACAGTTCACAATATTAATAGATAACAAAGGAAGACATAAGTCACATTTCCTCCAGCCTTGCATGTTAAACTTTAAACCGATTCAATTGTCTTTATTTATTTTTTATTCATATATATTCACAAAGGATATATTCATACACCGATCCCAGATGATAAAAAATTTAAAGTGAGATGAAGTAATCCATACCTCAAAAAATTGATAGTCAATACCCCTTATTGTACCAAACTCGGGGGCACACAAGCAGCAACAAATCCCCAAGGGAAACGTGATCCAAAGGTACATTAAAATGCATGAATCCTCAATAAAGAAAAGTTTTGGGTTCATCTTTTCAATAAGAGAAAATAAAAAACACTAGGGAGAAAATATCCCAGCTTTATAAATTCCACGTCCTATATCAATGGGAGATACGGTTTTTATAAGACATTAAAGTTGGATATTGACAAAGACCATGTGATTTGGGATTTAAGGGAGTCATCAAGTTTTTTATGATATATATGATTTCAAATGACCCCAAAACAATTAAATATGGTATTTAACTTATTTTTTTTTAAATAAAACATTAATGTGGGGAAACTGTAGCAAATTAGAAGATTGGAGAAATTTGGAATTTTGACAAACTGCTGAAAACGAGTCACCGGTGGATGAGTCACTGTGGATGAGTCATTGTTGGCTGATTCACCAGTGGATGAGTCACCATGAAGACTCACAATAGTGAGCTACCATCGCCACCTACTATTAAAACTTGTCACTGGTGACCAATTAGTGCGATTCACCAGCGAATCACCGTTAGGAGTCACCGTGGTGACTCACTATCGAAACCGACCATTGCCCCCTACCCGTGGAAGTCACTATTGAGACTCAATGGTCTGACCCAATATTAGATGAGCTACCACTGGAGAAACTGAATTTTTTAAAAACTCATGAAATGAGTCACCGTTTCCTCATAGAACACCTATAAATACCAAATTTTCATAATTTAATTTATTATGGAGGTACAAGCCATTATAGATGGATAGTAATTATAGATAATGAATATTTATCTAAAATTAAGTAATATTTATGTATGTATCTTTTGGGATGTATCACTATAGAAGGATAATTTTTATGAAAATTTTACCAATTGTGATTTTTTAGGGAATGTTTTTTTGGGTCATATAATATCAATCAAGTATATATCTATGGATCCATGAAAAACATAATATATTAATCATTTTTCGAGATAAACCGTGATTAATATGATCCATAATTTTTTAGTATTAGGTAGATATTAGTACATAATTTTTATTATATTTTCACAAGCTTCTAGTCCACTCACATTAGGTTCACCAAAATAGAATCTTGTTTCATTATATAGGTGAATGTTAATAATATTTTAGGTAATTAAATATAAGATTGTATTATTAATTGTTCTCTGAGTTTATGATAGGGCATATGGGTTTATGGTATATTGTTATTCATAGAGTTTGTAGCTAAGATGAGTTCTTATGCAAAATTATTTAGTGTTATATTCTACCCCACTCCAATTTAATATTCATGAGAATAATTACTTGGATCATGACTTGAAGTTATCAATGGTAATAAATTTATTAATGGTATATATGAATATTCATCACTATGAATATTGTGACATATATACTGATCAAAAAATTTTAATTTATATAATCACCCATAAAATATTTAATATGCACCATATGATATTGTTATTGTAGATTAATGAGTATGATTTCCCAATACATTATCACCTGAGGAAATTGAACAATGTTGTCGATGCTTTGAGTTAAAAGGATCCTTCTATCTTATCTATGAGGAGGATCTTAAATGATCCAATATTTTTATATTTGAAAATGATATACCATGAAATATTTATGTAAGGGGATAAATCTTATCTTTCTATAATGAGTGTTCATTCATATATCCATCGTATACTGAATGATATTCATATATAAGATATAAGATAGAAAAAACATGTTGACAAATGTTCCTGAGTGAAACTATTATTATGATTTCATGATATAGTTTAGGAATATAATATGGATCCCATAAATACAATACATAATGAATGATCTATTTTAGGAATAAAATATCTCACCATTATCTAATAAATATGGTTTCATGAATATGTATATATATCGTAAATATTATATCTGATGGGATAATAAGGAAAGGGATATTGTTGTTTGTGTATATCATTGTTTTGTATGTCAAAAAGTTATGGCTGAGAGACAAAAGTTTATGGGGATATTACAAATATTACCTATACCAGAGAGGAAATGGTAAACCATTATAATGTATTTCATTCTCAGACTCCACAAAACATATAAATAAATTAATGATATTTCGGTTGTAGAGTATAACCATAATAAATTTGAAAATCTCATTGTTGTTAAGGATAATTTATCTCATTAATGGATTCATGGGATATACATTAATATATTATAAGAGTTTCATTGGGATACACATTCTATTGTATCTGATCTCGATTAGTGTTGGCCCCTATTTTTTGTTGAAGTTTTCAGCCATCTCTAAATATCAAGTTTTGTTACAGAACAACATATTAAAATTAAAAATATATTATTATAAGAGAAACATTTAGACCCTTTATGATATTTTTATATATGTAATATTGTCCTCATATGTGGTTTTGATCGAAACCTTCTTCTTATAGAATTATCTTATAACAATTGATTCCACTTGAAAATTCAGATAGATCATTATTAAGCCCATAATAGAAGGAAGTGTATAAATCTAAAATTCTGGGAAAAAAATTCATAGTGAAATATCTTGAGACCTTAGTAATCCAAGTAACTGGAAGAAAATTTCATAGCTATTTAGTATCATATCAAGGTAGCTTAGATTTGATATAAGAGTTATATTAGAAATCATGGATAAGATCTTTAATTTGATTTTAGTGATATGTTATTCCTTTCAATATCATTATGATGTATGTTTATGTGATTCATAATGAAGGTAAATTGTAACCCTATGTATATTAGTCCATATTATATTCTTTATTGAGTGGGTACTCTAACATATCCCTGGTTGCTTTAAAAGAACCTTTCCCAAGATCATGATGTGTTATACATATTTCTCTAGATGAAGTTAATACCTAATCCATCATCATATTTTAACATAAATGTAATACCATTGGATCATTATGTTTCCTATAAATACCAATTGGTATAAATCATGGATCATAGACATAATTTCTATAGAATAAGAATACTCCCTTATCTAATGTTCTCTAGAGAAATAAAATATTCAAGGAAGATACATGGGACGTGAGAATTTGATCAAGTATACACATAATAATTTGACTGTATTAGATTGATGTAATTTACATTGAGAAAGTAATTTTATTTGGGGTAGACAGTAACAACACAATATTTTATATCTGCTTCAATATAAATAAAAATAATGTGTTTAAAACCCGGATTTACCCACAACACATACTCTAAATGAACCCATGATATAATATACTTTTAAAAACATGTCATTGTGTAGGAATTTACGAATTGGGTTAGAAAAATAAATATATATATAATTTTTTTTATTAAATTTATTTTTATAGGTAAATTAATATAAAATAATATTTACATTTTTAATATAATAATTTAATGATAGCATGCCCGATTTTTTGAGTAAATGTCTTATTTTGTTTTATATTATAACCTATGTATTTTGATTACTATGAAATACTGATTTAAAAATAATTTATATATAATGTGTGTATAAAAAACAATATAAAATTTTTCTAATTTATAGGATCGAAGATAAAGTCATTTAAAGGTAAAAACATTTATATTTGATAAAAATAATTTAGGGTTCTGATGTATTTTTATAATTCTAAATTAAATAAATAATTATTTTCACAAAAATTATTCATTATATATCCAATCATATTTTTTAACATTCCTTTTATAGTTATTTTTAGGTATGTAATATACATAAATTTAAATTTATGCTTACAATTCCTTTTATTAAACGAGGTTTCATTGAGTTCCATGAACACATATTCAAAATAATTTCATCCACATATGGAAAATAAATTTAATAAAAATAATTCCATTTTAGGAGTCCTAATTTAGATATTTGTCAATGAGGTTAATTTTATGTTTTTTAATAATGAATATTAAAAAAAATAGAAATCTTTTTCCATGGTTAAGGTTTAAACAAGTTTACTGGGGGTTAATATATAATATATGGGTAATATTTGAACTTAAACATTTAAAATTATTATTTTATAAAGATATTTAAACACTATATTATATTAAAGTTAAAATCATGGATATTTGGAAACATTATAATTAAGAAATAAATTAATTATATTTAAATCATCAAAAGATTTCCATGTGGGTCATATACCTCAATTAATAAGATTTTATACCCTCCCCATGTATTAATTACTATTGTGACTTATAAATTGTATATTATTTACATTAATACCATCCTTTATTATTTTATTTCATCCTAAATCCCATGGAATTCTACTATGAACAATATTTCTTGGTGTAAGTTGTGATCCAATGGAGGTCTCTCAAATAAAGGGGAAAATCATAAAAGAGATATTTCAATTTTATTTATTTTTCAATCTCATGTAATAATATTATGTCAACAAAAATAATTATGACTCATTTATTATACATAAAATTAAATTTTTTATGTTAATATAACAACCATTTTCCAAAACCATTAAATTAAATGTAAAATTAATGTATCACATGTGCATATATTGAGACTATCGCCTCCACGTAGAAATATGGTTCATTTTCCATCACCTAAACATATTGATGTATATGGTGATGTTTATAATATATATATATGTGTGTGTGTGTGTTTTTGTGATATTTATGAAATAATTATCATCCACTAATGATAAAATATTATTTATATTTCATTCCATCCATTCATTATAAAATGAAATAAACCTCCATGTGTACATAAAAACAAACTTCTAAGTGCTTGATATAATTCATATTTCTACCTCTACCAATTATTCGTGATTCTAAATATATATATAATGTATATATAAGATAATTATATCATCAACATAATTACAAAAATTATATAACCATTTTCAATATAAAGGAGCTTGAACTACCAAACTAAAACATTTATGAAAAAACATAAACATATCTCCACGAATAGTGACATTAATAAATAATTGATAAAAAACAGGTGATAATATGTTATAAGTAAACTATTAATAGTTTTCTATGAATTAATATTTTTATTTAGTATTATTATAAATAATTTAAATTCATTATACTGGAGGTTAGACCTCATACAGAGAAAGTAAAACTTAAGGTAAGGGTTTTATATAACATTATCATTTTTATTGGGATTGTTTATACATAAATTTTCAATGTTGAAATAAAATTATATATTTATCACAAATATTTGTTTTCCTCATATATTTATTTTTGGAAATTAAATGTTTTCTTTTATTTTACTCCCCATTTGAAATAAGATTTTAGAAAGTATGTTTATGTTGATACCCAATAATGATTTTATATTTGAAATAATATTTTTTATTACATGTCTATATGTTCAATAAAATATTTTAATAAATGTTTCTATTTTCAATTTCAGTGTTTAAATTCATTTTATACCATGTTTTACATTCAATAAAATGGTTTTAAAGAATAATTTCTTCATATCCTTATTTACTAGTTTTCACAATGGTGTGAATGAAATCATTTTTTAACACTAAATTTCAGGAACAACTTATCCTTCCCTTATGAAAACATTTTTTTTAAGAATACATAACATGTTTCCATGGGTATTATAAAATAAAATTTTTTACCTCTAATTTTTTATATATATTGATTTAAAATAAGTGTTTTTAAATTATAAATTTTATTTCCTTAAAAAAACGTTCATGATTTTTCAATTGCATTATTTATCTATGAAAACAATCTTTGATGTTTTAATGATTCACTAGAGATATGAAACATTGATAAAATACTAATTATTTATCTTTATGATTTAGAATTGTTATTATAAAATCTCTATACATTTTTTTTATTTTTTATGTGTTAATCTATGATAAAATGACAAATGTTTTCTTGATCTTGTGACATACATATGAGTGGATTATGATTATGTGACGGGTGCATATATTATTAAAATCCCATTATTTGGGTAATGATTAATGTTTTTTACTGTCAAATTGTACACAATAGGTTATCAAAAGACCAAAAACATGGTATACTCTTGGTTATAAATATCCAAAAAAAACTTACACTTGTGGTTATGATAAGACTTAAATATAATGAATGACATGATGGGTAACCATTACCAAATATTTATATGATTATGATTTTAAAATGTACTATCCCAATCATTTATGACATGATATTATGAAAAATGTATCCTCTCGTGGGAAATGTTCATTGATTTCTTTTTTATTCATGTCTTATTAAATTCTATGAATTTTTGATGACTCATGATTATTATCATGAACTGAATCTGTTCACCATAAAAACTAGAACCAATCCTATCCCATGATTAGGCTCAAATGGAATTCCCAATCCCTATGGTGTGTAACATTTTTTCAGGTATCAAGAAATGAAATTTGGGAATGATTTACCTGAATTCATAGACATTAAACAATAAATGAATCCAATGAACCAAATCTAGATTTTTCAAACCAAAACATCTTTATCAAAATTTAATAAATGAATTATATAATCTAAAACAAAACTCAAAGACTATAACAAATGAAAAAAAATTAAAAACGGACATCCTAAGATCCTCCTCATGGAAGGGGGTACCACCCTCAAGCCATCTCCCCAGCACTCTACCAAGAAGGACCGCTAGAAACCCAATCCACTGGCACTAAAAGCTTTACACAAACCCATGGAAAAATAACAAAGTCTACATACAACCAAGGGCGAAAGTAATGTGTGATACAAATCTCATTTGGATTCAACCAAAAAAAAATTCCATGCGATAATCCTTATTTGAAAAAAGATTGCAAGTTTTGTAAACAAGAAATGATTGTAACAATTTCTTAAAGATGAAAATTTATATAAAAATATCCTTCAAGTGGGCTACTTTAAAAGAAACCATCACTTTAAAATATAATTAAATGTTTAATTAATTTCTCTAGACAAACATATCATATGTCGATTCTATGTATCAAATATCTGATGAGCACTAGTAATGGGAAAACAACCATAGGCACTAGGTTACTGTGGGTCCCAGGTACATCATACTTGGTGAAAGAACAATTAAAATATTTGTTCTTTTGAGTAGGAGACACTAGTAGGGATCATACCCATAAGATATTTGTCCCACAACATCATCATCATCATAGTTTATTTAGTGTTTTCATCATCAAACTTTCTATGTGAAACAGGGCCCAAAACCCACGGGATCAGTTGAGTACTAGTACACATCCACCCACCTAGATATCGAGTTACCCTCTTGTCCTAAAAAAATTTCCAAAACGCATGAAATACAATTTTCACATGAAAATACAGCTTTCAAGACACACACACACCAAACTACCCACACAAATGTCACATGATCCCCTTTTTCATTCAAATTCATTTTGGAAATCATAATCACAACAAAACCGCCCACAACATGTTTCACCTCTTTTTCCCACTTCAACAAATACTTTAAAAAAATTTATAAAACCATTGAATGATATTACACATCACATAACATCCCTCTAAAATTAAAATATACCATTTTAAAAGTACACTCCTAAAAATAGTTTGGCAATATATTTTTCCCTCTTATATAAATCAATTAACTGTTTAAAACCATCCCCATACCATTCCAAGGAGTGTTACCATGGTATTCACATTAAATCCTTCTTAAACCACTATTTGAATTCCAAAATAATAGAAATATCACATAAAACCATAATTTTCATCTATAACCTAATTTAATTAAACTATTACAAATATCATAAAACAACCCCAATAAACACAACATGGAATGCACATCAAAAATATTCATTTTACCACAAAAATGCCACTTAAAAACCATCCGCTTAACAAATTATACCAAATAAAATTTTCAAACCAAAAAAATAGACGAGAATCATGCTAGACATATAAATAAATAAATACTAACTCATCAAATAACTCTTACACATATAATCACCTACCATTTGTGCCAAAAACTCCAAAATGTTGTGTGAAGCATTAATTGCACCATGACTACACCACAAGGGAGTGAAAACCAACACAAAACCACAATATTTCACCACAAATACACAAAGTAAAACCCTATTTATGAACCATAACTTCTTTAATGTTTATAAAATCATGTAAATATGGGTTAAACCCAAAAAATGGTGGGAGGAATGAAGTAAGAACACTTACTTGAAGGATCTTGATGAAATCAGCATGAATCCACCAATAGTTGAATATTAAAGTTACCAAAACTGGTAGGGAGGATCTAATAAGTATTATTAGTACATATGGGGATTGAAATAGGGGAAAAGTGTGAGAATTAAAGTAGTTATGAAGGAACCATTTTACCTCTTCAAATTTGGGGGATTTGAGAAAGACTAAGAAATATTTCCCCCATCTGCAAGCGTGATGAGCTCTAAAGAGAAAAAATCATTAACGAGGGTGCACCTTAGGTTTTTTTATTCAAGAGAGAAGTGGTACCACCAAAATATAGTAAAAAATGATTGATATATTGAAAAAATAATTAAAAATTAAAGCATGAAATGAGATTATAGGTTGGCATAATACCATAATAAAAATAGAAATCTATCATTATTATGGATTCTTATGGGGTCCAAATTGATATGTTGGTATTTATAAACCATGGGATACCAACTGGGATGTGGAATGGGTGTAAAATTTTGAAAAATGAAAGAGTTATGAAATAACCAATTTTCTTATCAAAACATTAATTAGTCTCATAGTTTGGGCCAAATCATGATAACGCACCCTTTCCTCCAAAACTACATAGATATCCCCCCAGAAACAAATCAATAATTGTAATTTATGTGTCAATTCTCTCCACCATTACACTTTTTTCCATTGGAAAACAACATAAATGCTAAAAGAAGAAACCAAACCCAACTAAAAGGTCAAAACACCTCTAATTGATCAATCAAGGAAGGAATACTCTCACAAACAAAAATATGCACCACATGCTAAAATGATAAAATATGTTCAAACTACATCCCAAAATGGAACACCTAAAACTCTATTCGATCAAGACTCAAGAAACTTACCTAGAATGAACAATGAAAACAAACAAGGTCACCGCATTCTTACTTCAAAAAAATCGTTGGGCGCACTCCAATCCCAACATTTACTGAAGGAGGAAGTTGGTAGGTAAATAACTCCTATAGAGGCTACCTATTTCCATACTAACACTAGGGAAAAAACCAAGTTGCTGACATAAAGAGACACAAATAGACTCCTCACCATAAGGGATACCCAATTATTTTTCAAAGATAGAATCAGGACACTTATAGGGGGAGGCCTGAATGGACTCATGGCATAAGGGGTACAAATTTATTAGAATTTCCCAATAGAACTTACATGAGACTCATATTGGGTATCCTTGCAATAAAAACCAACAATATTAACCAACCAGCACGAGATGGCATGAAAGGTCCCCAAAATTTAAAGAGTTGTTAGGATCGTACAATCAGTATGCATGGTTTCAAAAACTATGTGCTAACCATGTGGATCATTCTATCAAAAGGGAAAACTTCTCACAGTTACGTGGGATGAGTGCCTGGTTATGCAGAGACTGTGTGGTAGCTGATGACTCTTACCACACAGTTTCCTAGGTTGGTGCATGATTACTTATAACCATGTGAAAATTGTTCCCTTCAATATGCCTAGCCCAAATTTTATCATTTTCTCTAAAAATTCAAAGGGAACCCAAGGTAACAACATGATCTCTGGACATAACATGAAAACGGGGTCCTCCGGCCTCTATCACCAAACATGAACAACTGGAAAAAGATGACGATATCAGAGGATTAAAAAATTCTCATCCTTTATAATGAGGATAGTAATTTGACTAAAGGATTGAATGAATTCGGGATTCCCCTAACTACATGGTAGCTTCACTACATGACCTATGGCTGGAGATCATATGATTGAAGCATCTTCGGCCTCATAGTTAGGCTTTAAAAACCCCTAAATAGAACTTCTTCTTCCAGTGCTACAAACTACTACACTTCAATCCTATATACTTTTACCAATACATAACACAATCCAAAACTCACTTAACCAAAACATGACATTTTTCTGAAAAAAGGGCTTAGAAGACACAAACACATCACCCTTTTTTTCTTTAGTTGAAAAAATGAAGGAGGAAAGGAAGTGTGGAAAATTCCATCCTTTTAACATAGGATGTTGAGATTTTCCAAAGGGAGACACATTTACTATAAAAAATAGACATTTATTTGATGGTGAATCCTTCAACTTTACAGTCAAACGAGCACACAACATCCCAAGGCATCCCCAAACCGGACCATTGTGAATAATCAAAACATAAAAAGGAGAAGGACCTTATGTGAAGATCCAAAACAACACATGATTCCTGCATGATTCCATAACTACCTCACTCAGTCTAATTTTCCACACTAATGGACCAACATGAACTATTACTTCGACAATACTGACAACAGACCCACGGGTCCTCTTAGAAAACATCTTACACTGACACACATGAACTGCTTTAACCTTTGGAAATTCAAGTAGCTTAAGAAACTAAGGTCTCTTTCAACCTTCCTCAACCACCGTCCCAATACAAGAGGATCCCCAAAGCATGGAAAGGTAAAGGAGGAATAATTAATCTCCAAAATGTGAGAATAAATTACTTATATTGATCAAATGGAGGATTTCCAGTGGAAACAATCTAGGTTTCACTTAATTCATGCATTAAATTTTAATGGGGGCATACCTTATCCAACAAGAGAACCCAAGGACCCAACCAAGATATTCGATTGGTCAAAATGTGACACAACCCAGAACCAAAATCATGAGGGGAAGCACTTTAAAGGATTCCTAGAACATTTCTCATAAGGATACCACTAACCATCCCTTCAACCCAAAATTACGATAAAACACAAACCCAAAACAACATTCAACAAGAGGGGCTCTTGGACTCCAACATCCCACAAAAACAACATTTACAAAAACAAATAAGCAACACCATCCAAACCGTTCATCAAGATATCAGGTTTTCCCTTAAAAAAGTCACTTCATTGAAGATAAATAGGTTGGTGGTTAGAACATCCCCCAATGGTATCCCATGGGCCTCAAACATACATGTTTTCATTACACACCTAGAACCCTCATGATATCCATCACAGAACAAATCCATTCATTGAATTGACCATCCATAATTCCATATAATAGCAAGTATGTGGTCTCTAATGGAAATAAAAAATATTATAACAAAAATTCATTCCTATTTTCAAAATCAAGATAGTCAACCAATACTTCTTTTTTTCTCAAGACTGTTAACCACGTAATCAAACCCCAATTTACATATTACAAAAGTTTTTAAAAAGGTCCAATAATTCAAAAATGAAACATTTTCATGTTATTCATATGAATTTCAAGACATATCAACCCCTTTAAAAACATTTTCCATTTTATGAAAAACAATATTTGATCAAAACCAATTCATTTAAAAACTCATATATTCTTATTTAAAACCAAGTTCCAATTATTTTTCAAACTTTTAAAATTACCACTAGTTTGAAATTAAAAAATCCATTTAAATAATCCACATAAAAATTAAAAAACACTTTATTCCATTCAAAATAGTTTTTAAAAAACTCATAAAGTTCCATTTGAAACAGATTTCCAAAATCCACTTTGACATAATTTATACTTTTAAAAGAGTTTAAATACACCATTTACCATTTCAAAAAAAATCTAAGAATTAAATTCCACCATTTCATAAATCAAACCATTCCTTATTTATTGGAAAATAATTTCTCAAATACATTAGTCTTCTTAAGAGAAAGTCTATTTTCCATTAAAAGCAATCTTCAAAGATTCCAAAACTAAAGGACACATGACAATGAAAGAGAAAATTAGTTTTAGTCAGTGACTTGGAAAAATGGTTGCCATCCATATTCCAATAACTTCCCCATCATAGCGAGTGTTCTAGGTAAGTATCCCTAGCTTCATATGGCTTTCTAGGACCTATGACCTCATTGATACCATTAACCAAACTCTCTTTTCATTTCCCCTAATCATTATCAAACAAAGAAAACCATAGGACTCAGATAAAACCAATCATCCACTAGTGACTTGAATCACATCACTAGTTCTGCTGGCTATATAACCTACTCATATTAATAATGTCATGTCCCGACAATCCTTACCCCGAACAATCCCAACTCTTTCGCAAATAACATAACCCAATGGAGCGAACCTCCTCTGATACCATTTTGTCGCGAATTGAATCTGGTTTCCATCATAACTAAAACCAAACCTAGCCCCTGACAAGTAGTGAAGGGAATTCCTGATCCCCATGGGTCGAAACAAGTGCTTGGGTACCAAAAAATGAAATATGGGAATGATTTACCCTTGTTTATAAACATAAAACAACGAACAGATCCAATAAACCAAATCTGGATTTTTCAAATCAAAATATCTTTTCAAAAAATTTATAATTGAATTACACAATATTGAACAAAACTCAAAGACTATAAAAAAGAAAAAAAATAAAAAATTAAATACCAGGAACATTCTCATGGAAAGGGGCACCGCCCTCAAGCCATCTCTAGGACATTGGTCCAAGAAGGACTGCTAGAAACACAACCCAGTGGAACTAAAAGCATTGCAGAAACCTGTGACAAAATAACCAAGTATACATACACACAATGGTTTAGGTAGGGTGTTATTAAAAGTCAAGTAGACTTCCACAACAAAAATATTATATGTGATAATCATTATAAGACAAAATATTTCATGTTTTGTTAACAGGAAATGCTAGTCACAAATTATGAAAGATGGAAATTTAAATAAAAACAGCTTTCAGGTGGTAAACATTAAAAGAATTAAACACTTTAAAATAGAATGAAAAATATTCCAAATTTATCTAGACAGAAATACCATATGTTGATGTTAATTATAAAATATCTAATTAGAACTATTAATGGGAAAACAACTATAGGCTCTAGCTCGATGTGGGTCCCAGGTACCTCATACTCAGTGAAAGTAATCATAAAAATGTCTATTATCATGCACACAAGCCACTAGTAGGGATCATACCCATAACCTAGTGGTCCCCCAACATCATCATAATCATATTTTTTTTAGTTTTTTCATCATAAAACTTGCTATCTAAAAAAGGGTCCAAACCCCATGTGGTCACTGGCATACTAGTACACATCCACCCACCTAGATACCCAAGTTTTCCATCTTGTGCTCAAACGTGTTCATAAGCCATTAAATACAATTTTCATAGGAAAATAAAACTTCCCCCCATAAGCACAACAAAAATACCACACACATGTTAGATGATATCCCTTTTCTTTCAAATTCATTTTGGAAATCATACTCAAACCAAAACAGCCCACAACACATTTCACAAATCCTTCACACTTCAGAAAACCCTTTAAAAAAAATTTTAAAACCATTACAAGATAGTATATATCACATAACATCCATTTAATATTAAAATATACAATTTCAAAAGTATAATCCTACCAAAATGTTTTGGCATCATTGTTTCACTGCTTCCATAAATCAAGAACCCATTTAAAAACATCAAAAAATAATTCCAAGCACTATAACCATGTTTTGCACATAAAATCCTTCTAAAAACCCTAATTGAAGATCAAAATCATAACAATGTCACATAAAAACATAATTTTCATCCATAACATAATTTAATAAAACTATTCCATAAATACTAAAACAACCCCAATGAACACAACAAGGAATACACACTAAAAATAATTATTTTTGCACAAAAAATGCCACTTAAAAACCAACCGCTTACCATATTTAACAAAATATAATATTATCACCCAAAAAAAGAAATATAATCATTATAAAGATATAAATAAAAAAACTAACTCATCCAATAATTCTTATACATGGAATAACATTCCATTTTTCCAAAAACTTCAAATTTTTTAGTAAAAATTCAATCGCACCACTGCCACACCACAAGGAAGTTAAACCCAATTAAAAACCAAAATATTTCACCAAAAAGACAAAATGTTAAAACCTAGTTATGAACTCCAATATCTAGACACTTTATAACTTCATGAAAAGATGGGATAAACCCTAAGAAAATGGGAGGAGGAAGGATGGAGACCCACTATCGTGAGTGATCTTAATGAAATTGGCCCTAATCCACCAATAGTTAAATCTTGAAGTAGCCCAAACTTGTAGGGAAGATATTATAGGTGTTAGTAGTTAATGTGGGGACTTAAATGTGGAAAAAAAGAGTGAAAATATAAGGATTTAGTAAAGAAACATTTTACCTCATCTAAATGGGAGATTTGAGAAAGACTAAGAAAGATTTCCCTAATCCGTAGGGGATATGAGCTCCAAAGAGGAAAACTAGATAATGGGTGTGCGCCTTAGGTTTTTCTATTTGAGTGGAAGGTGAAATCCACAAAAAAAGTAAAAAATTAATGATATATTGGAAAATTAAAAACATTATTTAATTTATGAAAAGGGCTTACGAGCTGGCCCAAAAATTTGTTTTTAAAACATGAAATGGGCTCACAGATTGGCCCAAATCAGGAGAACACACCCTTTCCTCCAAAACAAAATGGGAAACCCCCAAAAAAAATCAATAATAGTTATTTAATGATGAATACCTTAAAAATATTTCATGGATAATACAACCCTTCCCACCAATAAACATTCCTCCCTCAGAAATCCACAACAATGCTAAAAGAAAAAACCGATCTCAACTAAATAGCCAAAACACCTCCAATTGATCAGTCAAGGAAGGAATAATCTCACAAACAAAAACATAAAAAAATCCTAAAACGATCAAGCATATAAAATCTAAATCCCAAAAAAACAACACAAACACTATCTGAACAAGACTCAAGAAACTTACCTGGAATGAATAATAAAAACGCATGAGGTTTCCACAGTCTTACTCCAAAAAATCATTGGGTGCACTCCAATTCAAACGTTTACTCAATAAGGAAGTTATATGTTAAATATCTCCAAACGAGAATACTTGTTTCCTTAAAAAAACTAGAGACAAAACCAAGTTACTAATATGGGGAGACATAAACAAACTCCCCACCATTAGGGGCAACTCATTTTTTTCTAAGCTAGAATCGGGACACTAACAGGGGGAGGCACAAACGCACTCCTTGCATAAGGAGTATAATTTCATTAAAATTTACCAAAAAAACATGCATGAGACCCATAGAGGGTTTCCATACCATAAGAACCAACCATATTAACTAACCAGTATGATACATCATGAAACAACCCCAAAATTTAAAGATTTGGCACAGCCTCAGGTTAGTCCACATGGTTTGGGAAACCGTGCGCTGCCCGTGTAGATAATTTTTTTAAAAGGGGAAGCTACACACAGTTACATGGGATGAGGTTTTCAACTGTGCAAAGACTGTGTGGTAGCTAATGTCTCTTATTGCATGGTTTCCTAGGTCGGCACACGATTACTACTAACCGTGTGCAAACCATGTTCTTCAATCTACCAGGCCTAAATTTAATATTTTCTCTAAAAATTAAAAGAAAACCCATTGGAATAACATGATATTTGAATATAACATGGAAATAGGGTCTTACTGAATCTATCACCAAATGGGAACAACTAGATACAAGAAAACAACACCAGAGGTTTAAACTATTTTTACCTATCATACAGAGGATAGAACATTGACCAAAGGACTGAATGACTCCGAGATTTCCCTTGACTATGCGCTAGCTTCACTCCGGGGCCTATGGGTAAAGCTCATATGATTGAAGCATCTTTGTCCTCAGAGCCATGATTTGGAAACCCCCGAAAGGTTCTTCTTCTTATGGAGCTAGAAACAACCACACCACAATCCCAGATGGGTTTACCAAGACATAACACACTCGAAAACTCACTTTAACAAAACATGAAATTTTGATGAAACAAGGGCTTGGAAGATGCACACACACAACCCCTTTTTTCATCGAATAAAAAATGGAAGGAAGAAAGGAAATATGGAAACACCTTCTTCTAAACATAAGATGTTGATATTTTCCAAAGGGAGACCCATTTCCTACAAAACAAATAATCTTAGATGATTGCACAACCATCAGCCTTACAGTCAAATGAGAACACGACATCATAAGGAATAACCAAACTTGAAGATTGTGAATAATAGAAATAGAACCTAGAGAAGGACGTTATGATGAGTCCCAAATAGCACACGATTCTTGCAAGCAGCCATAACAACCTCACTGGGCCTGATTTCCCACACTAATGGCCCGAAATGAACACTTGCTTCGACAAGACTGAAAAAAACCCATGTGCCCTCCTAGACAACAACTTACACTGAAACACACAAACTGCTTTAACATTTGGAAATTCAGGTCACATAAGAAACTAATGTCTCTTTCAACATTCAATAAAAACTCGCAACTAGAAAAAAGGGATATTTTCATGGTTAAAAACAATGGTAATAGGCCCTAAAACTGTGTCCATAGGCTATGGCCACAATTTTGGTCAACTGTGGTCTCTATCACTGTGGTAGTATGTCCCGACCTAATTCCACAGTGTTGAAAATTGTTTCAATAGGCCTCCAAACAGGCCACCGTGGCGATTTACCTATAGCTATAATTCAAACTGTGGCTATACGTGGTTTTTCCCACATTTTTAACTATGGATATAGCCTCAAAAAACTATGGAAATGGGCTAAATCAAAAATGCCACTGGCGAGTTTTGATCCCTCCACCTCCACTTTGCAATCCAGCACACTTACTACTACACCACGCCACAATTTGGGTGTATTTATATATAAATATATATTATGATATGTTTACATATTAATAAAAAATATGGGAATATCATCAAAATCATGGTGGTATGGATTCCCTCTAAAGTTTTGGCGGGAATTTTTGTTCCCACGGATGCGCGAGAACCTTATAGACACATTTTGGGTGAATTGTGTCCATAGGGCTTCAAAAAAATTGTCCTATCACCATGGTATTTAAAACCATGTCCATAGTCCATAGAACCGTTGTAACAACCCTGGGTTATTTCCATGGTTGGAAAACTGTGCCTTTAGGCCCTGGAAAATAGGCTTATATCCATGGTTTTAAAACTGTGATTATATGCCATAGAACCGTTGCTATAGGTCTGTGGTAGTAGCTCTATTTTCTACTTGTGACTCTCATACTACATGAGGATCCAAAAAACATTGAAAGGTAAATGGTTTATTCTCATTCTTCAAATCTCAAGATGAAATTACTTATACCGATCAACTGGAGGATATTCTAGTGGAGAAACAATCTAGATTACACTTTAGTCCTGCATTAACTTTTAATGGGGGTGTATGTTATCCAATGAGGGAACCCAAGAACCCAACTAAGATAGTTAATTGGAAAAAATGTGCCACAAAACAGAACCGAACACATGAGGGGAACCACCGTAAAGGCTTCCCAGAACATTTCTCATAAAGAGACCCCTATCCAGACCTTAAACCCAACTTTCTGACCAAACAAAAAACCCAAAACATCTTTCAATAAGTTGAGATATTAGACTCAAACATCCCAAAAAAACTAAATTTCCAAAAACACATAAGATACACCACCAAAAATAATCATAAAGACATAATGTTTTCCCTTAAAATAAATCACTTCATTTAATATAAACAGGTCGGTGGTTAGTACATCTTACATTGCTATCCCATGGGCCTCACACATGCTTGTTTCTGTGTGACACCGGGAACCCTCCACATATCCATCCTGGAACTCATCCATTCCTTTCATTAACCATAAATTATTCAATATAACCCCATTTATGTGGTCACCAATGGAAATACCAAAGGTTAAAATAAAAATTCATTCAACTTCTCAAAACCAAGAGAGTAAACCAATACTTCCTTTTTCTCAGGACTGCTAACCACGATATCAAAACCAAATTTACATCGTAAAGTTTTTTTTAGAAAGGTTCAATCATTCAAATAAGAACTCACATTAAATCTATTCACTTGAATTTCCAAACAACTCAACCCCCTTCAAAACACATTTGGTTTTATTAAAATCACCATTTGATCAACACACATTCATTGAAAAATAGATCTCTTCTTATTTAAAACCAGACTACAATGATTCATAAAATTTTTCAAATTCTAACTAGTTACCAAATTAAAAATCAATTTCTAAACACCACAAAAATATTCAAAAACACTTTATTCCATTCAAAATACTTTTTCAATAATTCATAATGTTCCATTTGAAATAGATTTTCAAAACTCACTTTAACATAATTTATACTTTCAATAGATTTTAAATACCATATATACCATTTCATAGTAATTCTGAAAATTTATTTCCACAATTTTAGAAATAAAACCATTCCCTCTTTATTAGAAAATCTTTTCTCAAAAACATTATTCTTCTTAAGACCAATTAATTTTATCTTTGAAACCAATCTCCCATGATTCCAAAACTAAAGGACACAATAAAATGCGAGAGGAAACTACTTTCAGTGGGTGACATAGAAATATGGTTGGTGGACATACACCAATCACTTCACCATCAGTGGGTGTGTTCTATGGAAATATCTATAGCTCCACATGGCTTTCCAGGCCCTGTGAAGTCACTGAGACCATTACCCCAACTCTCTTTTCATTTCCCCTAATCATCTTCACTCCACGAAAACCAAAGGACTCAAATAAATCCCAAATTCCTCTGGTAACTTGAATCACGTCACATGGTGTGTTGGCCAAGAACCCTACTCGCAATCATAATGTCATTTCTCAAAAATCCTAACCCCAAACTGTCTTGGCTATTCCCCAAATAACTTGACCAAAGAGAGAAAACCTCCATGGATACATTTTTGTCACGAACTGAATCTGGTCTCCATTAAAACTGGCACCAAACTTAGTTCATGACAAGGATCAAAGGGAATTATCTATCCCCACGGGCTGGAACAAGTGTTCCAGTATCAAGAAAATGAAATGTGGGAACGATTTACCTGAGTTTATAAACATAAAAGAACAAACAAACCCAGTAAACACAATATGGATTTTTCAAACCAAAACATCTTTTACAAAAATTCTGAATTGAATTAAATAATCGAGAACAAAAATAAAAAACTATAACAAATTAACAATGTCTAGAAGGACAGTCCATGAACCTTTTCATGGAAAGGGTCACCACCCTCATGCCATCTCCACGACACTATGCCAAGAATGATCACTAGAAACCTGAACCACTGGCGCTAAAATATTTGCCGAAACATGTGAAAAAATAACCAAGTCTACTAACACTAAAGGTTGTAAGTAGGATGTGATACAAATCCCAGTGGGATTCCACCACAAAAAGATTCCATATGATAATAATTATAATACAAAATCTTGAAAATTTTGAAAATAGGAAATGCTAGTAACGATTTTTGAAGATACAAATTTAAATAAAAATAACTTTCAAGTGGGATACTTTAAAAGAAATCATAAAATTAAAATAGAATTAAAAATATAATGAATTTCTCTAGAAAAACATATTGTCTGCCAATAGTAAGTATAAAATATCTAATGAGCACTATAAATGTGAAAATAACAATAGGCACTAGCTCGCTGTGGTCCCCGGTAACTCATACTCAGTGAGAGAAAACATACTAAAATAAGTTCTTGTGTATGTGATCCACTAGTAGGGATCATACCCAAAACCTAGAAGTCCCCTAACATCATCATCATAATATTTTATTTAGTGTTTTCATCATCAAACGTTCTATGTGGAATAGGGGCCAAACCCCATGAGATCACTAGCCTATTAGTACATTTCCACCCACTCGGATACCTTGGTTTTCCCTATTCTGCTCAAACATGTTCCACAAGATGTGAAATAAAATTTGAACATGAAAATACCACATCCAATCCACACACACACCAAATAGTCCACACACATGTCACATGATCTTCTTTTTCATGGGAATTCAGTTTTGAAATCATAGTCACACCAGAACAACCCACAACATGTTTCACCACTCTTTCACACTTCAAAAAATCCTTTAAAAAATGTATCAATCCTTTTCAATATATTAAACATCACATAACATCCCTTTAACATTAAAATAGACCATTTCAAATGGACAATCCAACAAAAACTGTTTTAAAACATTGTTTCATCTATTACAAAAATCAAGAAACTGTTTAAACCCTTCACAAAACAGTTCCTAGGAGTGTAACCTTGTTTTCCACATAAAATCCTTATAAAAAAACTCTTTGAAGAACAAAATCAATCAAATATCACATCAACCTAGAATTGGAAGTTATAAAGTTATTTAATAAAATTGTTCCATAAATCATAGAACAACCCCAATAAACACAACATTGAATACAAACAAAAAATATTCATTTTCCACAAAAATGAATCATAAAACACAACCCCTTAACAAATGATTCCAAATATAACATTCACACAAATAAAAATCGAAGATAATCATTCTGAAAATATAAATCATGCAAAAAAAAACTCATAAAATAATGTTTACACATGGAATCCCCTACCATTTGTGCCAGAAACATCAAACCATTATGTGAAACATCAATTGCACCCCCACCACACCAAAAGGGAGTGAAAAGCAACCTAAATCCCATTATTTTACCAAAAGGACACAATGTTAAACCATAGGTATGAACCCTAAAGGCTGGAAACTTTATAACTTCATGAATAGATGGGAGAAACCCTAAGGAAATGGGAGGAGGAAGGAAGGAAACAAACTTATTTGATGAATCTTAAATAAATTGACCCAAATCCAAAAATAGTCTAATCTTGAAGTAGCTAAAAATGGTAGGTAGGATCTAATCTGTCTTAATAGGTTAATTGATGACTGAAATGGGGGGAATATAGTTAAAATTGAAGGTGTTATGAAAGACACATTTTACCTCTTAAAATCTGGGAGATTTGAGAAATACAAAGAAAGATTTCCCTTATCCGTAGAGGATATGAGAAGTAAAGAGGAAAAGTAGATAATTTGGGGTGCACCTTTGGTTATTTTATTCATATGGGAGGTGGAATCACCAGAAGACAATAAAAAATGAATGGGATATTGAAACAATAAAAAAATAATTTAATGTAGGAAATGGGTTTACGGGTTGACCCAATACCTTGATATAAAACCCAAATACATCTTTATTATGGATTCATATGGGGTCCAATTTGATATGGTGGTACTAATATACCCGGTATGCCAATTGGGAAGTGTAATTAGTGTAAAATGTTGAAAATGTATGGATTTGTAATAAACAAAAAAAAATTATAACATAAAATGGGCTCGCAGTTTGGCCCAAATCATATGAACACACACTTTCCACCAAAACTACTCAAGAAACCCCAAAAAATTAAATAATTGTAATTAAATGGAAAATACCTTTAAAATAAGTAATAGATGAGACAATTATGAAATATGAATTATTATGTATTTTTTTCAATTAGAAAACTCACATTCTTCTAATTCTGATATAAAATTAAATTTTCTTTTATAGCTCAATTTTATACCCTTAATCACCATTTAATACCAACCTTTTTTATGTTTCCCATTCCCCAAATAATTAATAATGATATCATTTACTATATTCATAATAATGGTTCTAGTTGTGAAGAACATATTCGGAGATGATATAGATCATTTATCTAAAGATGTTTTATTATATAAATTTCTAGGGAATCAAAACGCTTATAGTTTTTGAATCGATTGTAATGATTTTAAATTAACATGTTTCTAATAATATGTAATATTTTAATGTAAAATTCTTGGATGACCTAACATGTGACTCCTTTTATCTTTCATTTAATAAAGTATGGGTATAACCTTGGCAGGTTCTAAATAATGACTTTTATTTAATTGAGGCATCCTTCAAGCTCTATCAAAACAATTGGGATTAAATGATGAGTCATTTTAGGAATATCCTTTCCCCTATAAGGGTTTATATTTATTCCATGATGGAATACCATGATGTCACAGAATTATATTAATGTCACCTTTAAGGCACAAATCAAGGGATTTGTTTTCAATTTATACTAATAAAGTTATTTTATAATGATCTCATGGTTAGGGAGATGATCAAAATGTTCTTGGGATTTGAAAAAAATAATATCAAAATAACATTTATTTATCTTCCTCAATAGGTTAATGAAGATGTGATTCATATTATATTAATATTTTGAATATATATTTTTCATTCCAAATTACATACTTGAAACCAAATCACCCATTTTCATACATATAAATTATTATATTCTTTATCATTATGCTCTATCCATACCATGTTGTGATGTCAATACCTATCCACAAGGGAATGGGTAGCGAAACAAGTATTTGGATGGATAATCAATTCTATGATTAATATAGGGAAATCATCATTTTTAAAATTCTAGATGAGATCCCTGATTTTGGAAGAAATAAAAAATTTCTCAATTGTCTTTTTAATGAGTATGCTATTAGAAATCCATATATGAGGCTCTACCAACTATATAATGTTCTATATATTGATCTTGTTAACCTTTGTCTTTAACCATAGTTTCATGATTCATATTTATTATTCTGTGTTTCTGTTACTAACCACAATAATCATACGATTATACCATATGATCAGAAGCTACAAGGTCCAATATACTATACTTATATATAGTCCATTTAAAAAACACCTTAGTTATATTTTTGAAAAATAATATATTTCCTCATCAGCATGATTCCTGAAATTAAAAATCATTGTAGGTCACAAATCATCATATGATCCCAAATTTAAATCCTTGAAAATATCAACAAATATTGAGGTTAATTCCTCAAGTACATGATGGGTATCCCTATGGTATAATTTTTTCACATCTTCACATACTATAATAAAAATATTAACAATTAGAGACGATGTGGAATCTATTGATTATAGAGATAATATAGTGAGATTTTTATCTCTTTTTAACTTAAATTAGATGTCTTAAAATTCCAAAAGTGTTTTGATAGGTGCATCATTTTTATAGAAACTTGTTATATTAATCATACTCTCCCTACTACCATTAAATGTAGAGGTTTTTATTCCATAATGAGAAACATCTGTTTTGGAGGATTTCTATATTGTTGGGATATATATAAAGATTGAAAAAACACTAAATCTAGGGTGCATTATAGAGAAAGTATGCAAGAATCATAACATGATGATTCATTCATTTAAACATTTAATATCATGGGAAAGGGAATTAGATCGCCCGTCATTTCATTAAATTCCTCCCTTAAGTATTGATGTTCATCTTATAAGATAAAAACAGTTTTAATATATGAAAACTGTTTAAACCAGCTCTCGAGATGAGATATTTAGAGGAGATATGTACACATTGGTTGATAGAAAAACCATATTTATTTTTGAGATAATTGAATATATTTTTCTGGGAGATATTGATACCATTGGGTAATGAGATCCATAAAATGATTTTAGTTCAAATTTTCTTCCTTATAACTTTATAGAATCTTGCCTCAAAATATTGTAATTCATAAGACTCTAAGGGATTATACTCACTATAAAACCCTCTAAAAAATCCATTAAAAAGGTATACTAGGAAATTATAATATAGAGAGATTAATTTTTAATGTATATAATTCTATATCCCACCTTAAAATGGTGTTCAATTATATATCATGTTGAAGAACTTGAAATTAAAAATCAGGTATGAGTTCATTAAGCATTGTTCAAAGCTTGGTTATATAAAGAGGATTATTCTATCTATTTTGATATACATTAATTATCATTTTTGATGGGAAAAAATCATTTTCCCCATATCCTTGTCATCATAGGGTCTTAATTGGTTTCATATTTTTTCATAATAGTTATTAATTACAGCTTGATGGAATCTAAGTTTGTTCTATTATATAAAGACATATAATGTTCAAAATTTACCCTCTATAGTGATCTGTTAATATTATTCTATAAATGATCTACTTTTGTGATAATTTATGGAACTATACTCTTTATGATATGAATCTTTTATAGTTACCTTAACTGACTAATTATAGATAGAATAAAATTTCGTTAATGATTTCAAATCTGAACTCCCTCAATAGATGTAGTTCATCTATAATAGTGATATTAGGTGGGAAAAAAATCAACTTATAGATATCATATTTATTGGATAAATTTATTAGATATTTATAAAGAGTTTTATCTATATATAGAGGCTTTTAGGTAAATAATTATTTTTTATGTGTCTCCAGTACATGAACTAGGTTTTTAGGAATTTTCACAATTAATGGGTTGGAGGAAGCACACAATTCCTTATTCAAATCAAACAAATACACATTCTAAAGTTGATAATCCAATATGATAGTTCATGAGTATTTTTGGGATGATTATTTCTTTGAATAATGGTCTAGTTGATCCTACAAGAGGACTTTTATTTTAATCTATGTGTCCTAGATGTCTTTAGCTGAGATATTCCTCGAATAATAATGTCTATTCATGACTCATATTCCCTATCCATCATGACCCAAATAACATTTTCCTCAATTTTTATTTTTCATTATTACATTATTGGAATCTTCTTTTTTATTTAAGGTATATATAATTTTAATGCATTGATAGAACTATATTATGAATCCTTGCCCTGTGAGAATTTCATTTAATCGGGTAGTGCTCGTGATATCATTTTTAGTGATAGTACATTTCATTATAGTTTTAGGGGATTAAATTTTGTGGGGTGAAATGTACTTCAGTTAAAGGTTAATTTTCATCCTCTTTATTTGAGAAAATTTTATGATGTTTGTGTTGAATATTATCAAATAATGAGGATGAAAATATTTATATCTTTACAGGGGTAAATGGGTGGAACAAATGGATAATCCGATTTACACCTATGAACAAATTGTTCTTGGTTGACTGATTTCATAGAAATCAAGTCATTTAACTATTGATCACACTTTTCAATGTTTTTTTCAATATCCCTCGTATTTTTCTCTATGGGTAGAGACACTGGCCATTTGTGTTGAATGATTTCCCAAATTCACCTTCCCATAGACTACTATTTTATGAAGAGAATATTATAAAATGAATCAATCATGGACTCTATTCCTTCATTCATGATGTTGGTGAAAATCGTAAGGAAAATTAGTGAGACTATTTTTACAGGGAATCTTAGGTTCCAACATTTAAAAATTATTATACATCAATATGGAAATAAAATGAAATGACACATTCCCATTTATGAATGAATATGTATTGTTATATCTATCCTAGATATTCAGATTCCCATTTTACATCCATCCCTCATAACAGTGGGATTATTAATACATCTTCCATTTTACAGGAGGCTTCATATTATAATAGGATGTCCTAGTAATAGGGTATGAACAAATACAATTTTTTATGAATATTTATTCATCTATTGCGATTAGATCCATTCCTTCAGTTTGTTATATTGTATGATATTTTTCCTTAGTAAATAAGATACATTCATTAAGATGATGTGCATCCCCAACAATCTCTAAAAATATTGATAGGTATTTTAATGGAATTAATGGTGTTTTTAACACATCCTATATATTTTTAATGAATATTTATACAAAATTATTTCGGTGTATTTTCATATATAAGAAATATTATAAGATATTCCACCTAAAAAATGTATGATGATCTCTTATTCACATGTGTTTTACAATTTTAGATATCAAATCCTACCCTCTCCCTCAATTAAGAGATGAATTTTCAATGAATTTATTGATGATCTTATAATCCTGATATGAAACTGGATGTTATGTTTTTATAAAAAACTAACCATGGCCCTTTAAAATAAGGAATTAATTATTTATTCTTATTCACTTATTTTAAATCTAGATTTCCCATTATGGGGCAACATCATGTTACCCAAAATATCGTATCTTTTTTCTAAGGCGTGTATAGAATCAAAAATCAGGAATGTTGGGTTCTAATATTTTGTTGAAGGAGGAGTTTTGTCCACACATTCGGTGTAACATTTCATTTTAGGATTCAATATTTCTCAAGTACCTTCTATTAATTCAATTCAAGGGTCTTAGGATTCATTTGAATTGAGATGATCTACTTAGATGATCAGATTGGAAGACACTTTTGTAGATATAATGGATAAAGTCTGATATGGTCTGATCACCTACATATTCATTAGGTATTTAGTACTATCAATGCATGGATTTTTTTGACATAAATCAAGCTTCCACCTCAATGGAGAGAACTCCAGATATACCTGAAACACATTTTTTAGATAGATCAATTACAAAGATCATATGTTGGAAAAATTACTATCTTTTGTCTCTATCAGTGGTGAAATACCTTATTATTTTAGGGGATATATATAAAGAGATCCATGGGTTTCCATATCTATGATATAATTAATGGGTATATTTCCCTTGAGTAATTCATTGTTGATCCTCTTAAACATCATTATCTCTAGTTCATATTTTGTGAGCCGCAATCTTCATTATCCTCACGTGGTGGGTGGGATGTGTCTACACCCTTACCAATTCCATTAAATAATTCTGACTAAACTATTTATATCTAAAAATTTCTGGTTTCCCAAATATTTATGTGTTGTAACTGGGGATGGATACAAATAATTTCATTAACCTTTATATTGTAGATCATATTTTTTATTGTATATTCCCCATCATTATGTTCTTTTATAGAATTCATTATGAATTATTTTTTGAGGGTGACGTTTATAAAATTTATAGATGTTTAATATGATATATGATTCATGGATTTATAAGAATTATAAGGATATGTTTTCGCCTTTATTTATTCATTCAAGGAAAATTTTCAGTCTCCCTTTATGTTTTCATTTTTCCTTGATAGCTTTAGTTTATGTACCCTCTGAGTTTTATCCTTCTTTATTTATACTCCCCTTATAGAGACGTGAAAAGGGTGATACTAAGGGATTCTACATTGGTCTTCATATAGTATTTCCAAATAAAAGGAATGGATCATAGAGTGGTTGAAATTCTGAACCAATTTCCAATAATAATTCTCATGGTTTAGAAAAATACTCTTCATGGGGTATGAGATGGTGGTGATATAAATCCTTTTATACATGATGTTTGGGCCTTACATTGACCTTATTTCATCAAAACATAGACTCCATGAATTTTGATGAACCCTAGGGAAGTGGGGATGGTATAAATATTAATAATTCTCCTAGAACTTCTAGATGAGGTGGATTTTATATTTTAATTGGAGAAGTTTTCACCGCTAACCATTTGAATTTTTGGTATCTCATTTAAAAATATTCCAGAAGTAATACATTTTCTGATTTATAATTTCATACTATCAATAGTTTCTCTATATCTATGGATTTTTATCCTTGGACATTAATAATGGTTCACCATGATTGAGTTAGGAAAAAAACCTATCAATTTCTTACACCCTTCTTATACATCCCATTTATTTTATGGAGATGGAAAGTCTTAGTTGTTATGGATAACTATAATATTCATATCATAGGTTCATGAATTAACCCATGGAAATGAAGAAAAATGGGGGTTAGTGTAGAATACAGTTCTCTATGTTCACTCCTACCCCTACTATGCATATCAGATGGGGAATCCTTAATAATGTTTCATATAATTATCACAGAGTTATAGAATTCATGTCATAGATAATTTCAACGAATTATTGACCTTGGATATCATGAAACTGCAAGAGAAACCAAGCAAATTTATTAGTTTTCCTCTATAATTATAATTATTCTATTGGTATACTCCCCATAAGACTAATTATTTATCCGCAGATTAAATAGATTAGTTCGTATCTAAAAATATATAAAGTGTATGGATTCATCCATCATTGATTCAGGAATATCATAAAATGAGGTGGCTAAATGTTGAAATGAAACTTTTATACTTTCATCATCTATTAATTTTTTTATAAACATGATATTCTATATATGTTATTGAATTCACTCCTCCACATGATCCGACCAATGTGGTCGTTTCCGAGTTTCTATGTGATGGGGAGAAGGATTGGTTAGAATATATTCTACTGTATCAATGGAACAACGATCCAATGGTGGTATAGAATATGGTTGTTTTCATAAGATATATCTATTTTATTGTTCCACCATTTATAAAATTTGAACATTGTGTTATTGGACTTGATCACTCTAGTGACACTAAATATAATAATATTTTTGAAAGTGTTTTTCAATGCGGTGGACAGTATTACTGATTGATCATTATCCTTAAATTAAGATCTTCAAAGTTCTCATCATGATATAGTATACCATGTTCATTTTCATGTTTCTATCAGTAATATCTCCATGGATGAACTATAGGGATGACCTTCAGATTTTCTGACCAATGCTTTATGATAGAAAACTATGTGATTATGATTTTTTTCTCCTTCCATAGATAAACAATTATATCTAAGGGATACTATAGAAATATGATAGAGGTCACCATGAATAATCAAATTAGCGGCAGTGGAAATATTATATTGCTTTTGGTTTTTAGACTTCATTTTTTGGGACCATCCTGGTCTTTGTGAATGGAATTATTAGATCAGAACATTGAACATGATAGGGATCATGATATTTTGATAATGAAAACTATGTTTTGGAACCCTAAATGGAATCCTCATATAAATCATAAAAATATTATTTTGGTACTTATCATGGGATTTATGGATATTCCAATAGGTCTCAAATGTGTTGGTAAACATGGAATTATAAGCTCATGTTTTATCTTTAGGTAATAATGAAATATGTCAATTGACATTTTTGGATACGGGTGAGATTATAACCCTTCCCTTTAATGAGTGAAATTGGCATATTATAATGGAATTCATATTTGTGGTAAAGAACAAAATATTTCTCTTCAATTATTTTTATAGTAATTTTTTATAATCTCTAGTAGTGGTATTGATAGGAACCTTTTCTTGAGATATTAACCGAATATACATACAAAATAATGAGATGTTGGGTAGGATAAGTACCAGTAATAATTTGATGTTAATGTTTATTTAAGAGACCAAGTTGGAACATGGTTAAAACCAGATCACTTTCTTCATTATTTATAAAGATTTATTGATGATACACCAAAATTTGAACCATAATAATATCCCTTTTGAGTATGTTTAGTAGTCTTCGAATGATTTATGAATTTATTGGGAGTTTTAATATAATCTTTTCTATTATAATCCACTAGGGTATTCTGATGATGGTCTTATCCTAATATTTCTAAGATATATTTCATTCACTAAATGGTTTATGTAAGGATATGGTTTTATGCATCCATTATTTTGAGGTTATTCTAGAGGGATTATATATTGGGAGTTGGGATATCAGCATATTCTTTCAAGATATTATGAGTATGACATCGCATAGATCCAAAATTTCCCATTTATATGTACCGAAGGGCATCAAAAGTGAGAGATAATATATAATGATCCATTGGATGGATTCTGATATATGTCAAAATGTTCATTCAACTACAACCTAGTTGTAATGAAAGGTTTTTGGGATGAATTTGAATACTTACCTTTCATCCCCTTACATTATGTTGTGGAACCTATTTACATGGAATTGGAATATATCCATTCTCCGGGTACTGGTCGGATGGTTGCCCATAATGAGAAATATTAAGGATTTAATGACATTGTGATCATGGATAGTGTGTCGTGGATATAATCCTTTATATTATCATAGGGAATTGAATTTTTAGGTTGTTAATGATGGTAGTATTCTGTGGAATTAATCATAATTTATTGTTCTTAGATTATGGTGGGATCATATGAAACATCTTCCCCCATTTCCGAAAGATATGTTATGTAAGAATTGTCTCGCTCTAGTAATAGGCTGGCAATGTGGTTGGATGTAGCAACATGCTCCACATGATTCCTTATCTTGATCTTACTTTTTCAAAGAGGAAATATCTAGGTATTCATCATCTAGAGGAACATTCCCACTACCTCTATGGTGGGGATAAAACCATTTTAGTGGTACTCCCATAAATTAATAATCATTTTTAGTTATTGATGATTGTTTGTAAAAGAGGAAATCAATTTTTTCATATGGGAAAAAACGTTTATAAAATTTGTGACTTATGTTTGATTATATGAAGATGAAACTACTTTCTAGTTGATGTGGTATATTCATATAATTTCACATATTGTTGAATAAATACAGATAATAAAACTAATTATTTCATTCAAAAAACTATGTAAATGTTTGGTCGATTTAATTTGTGGGTAATGGATTTGATTCAGGTTCACCATATTAGTTTATTATCATTTTTATTATACATATTGGTGTGTGTTTGGGATTCTCTATTTGATACCATTTGTAAAAATTGTAATCTCATGAGAACCTACCTTCTAAATGTATGTAGTTTCTAAAGAACCCCTAAAGACAAATGGGAATGCATTCTAATCGTGTTCATTGGTGTTTGAAATCATCCAAATATTTTTTGGGGGAATTATTTCCTAATATAGTATAAAATAATTTTTTTTATTTCTTTAATCCTTCCCTAATACTATTATGGTGTTTACTACTTCTATTAAAGAAAGTATCCAACACACAATGTACTATTTATATCATATGTTTCATTTCAAAGATCATCCATAAATGTAGAAATTTTCATATATAAATGTTTCTTCAACAATTAAACCATATTTATGTGTCATAGGTTCTCAATATTGTTCATATTATATAGTCCTTATTAGTTTCTTCATACCATGGTTTAAATATATATATAGTTAGGAACTCTGATGGTTATTGGTATGCATAGAGAACATATGTGTTTCTAGTGTTGTGATTAGTCTACTGAAAAGGTTTTTATAACATTTAATACTAAAAGGAATCATAACCTAGATAGTTTGGTTCCAATTTATAGGTTATTTCATACCATTTAAATTCATGTTAGAAGGATTATAGTGGTTAAATTTAGTGTCATTAAACTATGACCTATCACAATAATTTTGATTTAATGTGCACTGAACAATTAAATGTTCATAGTTAAGATTGATATTGGAAATTTCTTTATACAGTACCTTTTGGTTTACCTCAAAGAAATTCTATCCCACGTAAGATGGATATGGAGATTACCCTAAGATAATCTATCCCATTAGGTAGAACATGAATATATTAAAAATAAGAATCAATGTGATGGTTGATTTGTCCCATGAGATGTGTCATATTGAGCTAGATATGACCGCATTAGATATATTTCCTAAAGATAAAATTTCTCAATGAAACATAACCTTTGAGAATGGTAATCAAGATTATGGGGAATATATCTCAGTAATGAATGGTTTAAGTGTGTTCATGAAGAATATAATCCAATACAGACAGAAATATAATATTTATGGGTATAAAAATTATGGATATATCATTTTTGTCATGGTGAACATTAATAAAATCATACATAGGTCATAGTTCCTATGATAAGGTTTTATGGAAGGACCATGCCATTAATTTTAGCATTATGTGGAAAATACATTGTCGTAAAGTATAATGTCATGTGACAAGGACCTACTTTTTAGGAATGAGCTGAAAATAGTTTTTTGAGTGATTCATGAACATGTATGGCCATTGATATTTATCACTATTGGAATATGAACCTTTGACATATATTTCATTGGGGATAGGCCCTGATGAAGATGACTCAGAGGTCAAACACAGGGTCTTCCAAATAGGATGAGTTAGAGCTAACACTTAGGGGTTTCAATAAGGTATTTTAAGAAAATTATAGGACTAGGATTAATTATCTTTATGAGGATATGATTTGGGTATAAACCTAAGATGATTCCTAAAAATATAATTGAGAAATATGAGATAATGGTCGCGGATAATGCCAAGTTATGTGCTTAAATGATATGAGTGTTCCTTTCCCACTAATTAACCTTGGTAAAAAAAATAAACAATATGAACATTATTGATGATTTCACCTTGGAATGAATAAGATCGTCAAATAAATCATTAGTTGAAATCCAAATCCTCAATTGGAATTTGGTCCAGGAGAGAACTCTATAAAATCATCATGATGGAAACCACTATTATCAAGGGAATCGACAAATGCGATTCCATTGGGGGTTATTCCTATTATTTAGTAATATTATCAAACCTATTTTGATTATGATAATACTTGATCAATGTTTAGGATATCTTGAAAACCGAATGGATGGATCATATTCATTATGTTGTATTGGAATGGGCCTTGATCAATATTTTTCGAGGTCTTAACATCGTCATAGTGGATCCATTACAATCACTTATGATTTTACATCCTAGATGGGTGTGGTTCACAAAGAAATAGATATATGATATTTCTAATTCTCCATTCCATGAATCATTTCTAAAATGGTCATAGGTGTTCCAAATTGTGTGAGAGTTGGGGTCATAAGGGTGAGTGTTTTTGGTAATTGTGACATCAGTCATTTTTCATAGGGGAAATAATTATGTGAAGTGAGTGAGACCTAAGAAGGATATTATTATATGGAATCCTCATGATGGGTTTAAAATTATACTCCCCCATATACTATACTCAAGGGGATGTTTTTAAGGGTCATTATGAAGGAGTAGCTTCATAGGGATCTCATTATCAGATATAAGATTACATATGATAAAATTAATTAATGTCATTATATAAAGGAATAGATCTCTCATCATCTTTGTTTATAAAAATTCTGAAGTCTCTTTTTTTATAATTTCCCATTTCCACTAAATGATTTCTATTTGGAGAATGTATGGTTTAAAAAAACCCTATGTGACCAACTTATCTGGTTTTTATCCTTGGAATGAGTATATTATTTTTAACTAAAAGCTCCATTTGTTCATTAATTATTTAATTTTTCATTAATAAATCTTGAAACCACCAAATGGACTTAAAAATTAAAATGTGTTTTTTTGTGATGAATAAAAATAATTTATGTGAGTTAAAAATGAATATTCTATGTAGAATTTTGTAAAAGTATTTATTTAATATATATAAAAAATCTTATATGTTGCAGAATGGATTCATGAAAAATCAAGAATCTTCATGATTCTTATCTTCACAAATTAAATATTTCATTATGACGCATTAACTTTACTTCACAATGTTCATGCATTTACCAATTTCTAAAATTATTTTTGATTTTTATGATCTTTTGTTTTTATTTTTATCATCGTTTAAATGTTCATATGGCCTTGTCTGTTTGTTGGCCTTCAAAAATGAAAAATATTATTTTACAAATTAGTAGTGTATCTATGTAGTGAATATGGATTTAAATATGAATCTAATTATTTTGAATAATATATATCATCAATAATTTATCAAATGTTGTGTAATGATGAACTATGTCCTACCCAATTATTTTTTTTCAATGTGGGAGAAAAAACTAATTAATTTATTTTTATCAAATTATGTAATTAAAAATATAGATAAACTATTTTGGTGGAGTGACCAAATATATATGTTTGATTGAATGTGGAATAGTTATATCATTTTTGTGGAGAATATGTTTAGGGATATTTTTCAAAAAGTTTCATTTAAAAAATAAACATGTGTTTATGTGTGGGTGTTTTTCAATAACAAAAAATTCTTATTAATTTATTTTATCTTATATGAATGGATGTGATATATAAAATTAAAACAACATTTTTTTGATGATAATGAATAGTTTTTCTATGATGTATATCATAGTCAATATAAATAGGTTTTATGTAGTGGATGTATATGAAATTATTATAAAACATAAAATTAATATACAATGTTCTTGTCTAATACACTATGTATTTCAATTTAGGAATAGAAATATTGAATGGAGATTTGTTAATATACATGGAGGTGAATTATTTTTTAGTTTATAAAAAATTAATCAATCAGAATTATGTTCAGTGGAATTGTATTTGATGATTAATAGGAAATTCGAGGTGAATATAGTGTAAAAATATAATGTCTAATTATGGTATTTAAATTAGTTGATTGTTTCTATAAGTTTTTTATAATAAATAGTTAGTATATCAAGAATTTTAGAAAACTTGATATGTCTCTAGGTTGGAAATCAATAATAAGAATTGTGGTATTATAATTTTATTTGGTAGGGTTATAGGTTTAAATTAGTAGAATATATGTGATAAGTATATCAGTGTGTGGGACAATCCATGAAAGGTGTTGTGGTTAAAATATGAAATTATAAGATATTTTGTAAGTATTTTTGGATTAGTTTTTTAAATTTATTTATTTTACATTCAATATTCAGTTTACAATTAAAATAATCAATATAATGTTTTGCATGAGAATATAAAATGTTATCCAAATCAGATTAAGCCTATATGTTTTTCTCTATTTTATGTATTTCTATTCTATGTTTTACTAATGAATGTATTTCTGGTACTTTTTTTATATTTTGGTTGTGTGTGACCAAGAATTTGTGAAGTGGTCAGAGTGTTGTAACTTCATACATCAAGTATATGCAATAACTGGGAAGGGAAATTTTGGGGAGCATTAGCTGTTATAACGAGACTATTTTTTGTAATCATTCAATATAATGACATGAGAGAATATATTAATTTTATTGAAAGTATTAATATTAGTTTTTCAAATTATTTTCTTGTCAAAAAGTGGTATTAGAGGAAGGTTTTTCTTTTTAGGTACAACAGAACCGTATATGTTTAAGAATTGTATTTAATGAAGGAAAACCACATATTGGTAGAATCAGTAGATTGGATTTTGGATTCTATAAAATGAATATTGAATACCATATTATTCTAATGAACATGGAAGTCTAACTATCTAGGGAATGTTCTGGGATAATCAAAAAAGATAAATGGAAGTTAATTAAAATAAATGTTCTAGATTTGGTAAGAATATCTCTTTGAAAGACTATTTTTTAAATATTCATGATAATGGAACTATATAAAATGTTATAATGGATTTGGATGATATATGAGAAAAAATGACAGGCCTTAGTAAAGTAATCATGTTTTAATGGTTTTTTAGATTAAGGTTTTTAAAAAGTAATACCAGGTATATATAATGTTATTATCTTTAACATTATTCATGGGTAGCTCTAATTGATAATGTGAACATTTTTTATGATGTTTGCACATTTTTACAATTATATTAACCTTCAGTGAGCCGGTATGCAATGGTAACAATCCTTAGTAACTTCAGTGGAAAATATACTTATTATTTCCTTATATCATGAAAATGATATTTGGTGAAGAACATCGGTGAATATATGATTTGGTGCCAACTATTAGTCCCCTTAATACAAATGTAAGATTAAATTCACATTAATAATTGGTAATATTCTATAATAATCCATTGAAAAATAAGTTCCATGAAAATAAATTGGAGGAGAGTCAAGGTAAGTTGGCTAGTCCTAGTATAATCTTTATGAAATTCATGAATGAAAAATTATAAAGATGAAAAAATTCATAATGAGATCCCTAGAAAAACATTAATAATATGTAGTTAATATTATTTAACCCAATATATTAAAAAGACAATTAAATTCCATGAATTTATACTCTATTAGAATCACAGTTGATTGATTCTAGAGCCTCCTATCACTCAACTAGTGATCAATATTGTATAATCATCTAGGAATCAGGATTGTTTGGGAATTTCCATTTTTTAAAGGTGAATACCTGCATGATGTTGAATATAGAGATTTCAACATCTGAATGAATAATGGGGTGATCTTGAAGCTATGGTAAGTCAAAACAATTTTTGGTCTATAAAAGAATTTTATATCCATCTAAAATTAGATGATTAATATTTTTTAGTAGGATTTTTAAAAGCGTTCATGGAAGTGTCATGGGGATCCATGGTAATTTGAAAATGAGTAATGGATGAAACCCTTTACATGACTAGATGTTCATAAAAGACTAAATCTTTTGGAATTTAAACATCAAATGATATGGATTTATAACCATATTGGTTTTTCCACCTAACTTGGAATGAAATGAAGGTTCTAAAAGAAAAGGTTATCCTGATGCATGATAACACAAAAGTTGTAAATTTTGAATGTTGTGTGTTGTAAAAGAAGAAAATTGTGTCTATTAATGTATATGGTTGGAATACCACAGACACAAAGTTAGATCATTTACACCAAGACGTTTGGGGACCTACACATAGTTATTACTACAATACATTAATTTACATAATTAATTTCATTGTTGATTATCAAATGAATGTATGGATTCATATCATAAATCCTAGTTTGGATCTATTTTAGGTGTTAATTTACTGGAAAGAATTTCTAGAAAAGGTGTGTGACGAAAATATGATTATATCTAATTAGACAATATTTTTGAGATTATCAAACAAACATTTTATAATTTATAAAATAAAATAAAAAATAATTCATATAAGATTGTGTGGGGATCTATAAAAAATACTTGATTGGAAGAAGAAGTTAATAAAACAAAAATAGTTAAATTACGGTGTATTAGGTGGTAGTAATGAAATATTAAGATGATTTGAATGAGGAAACTCAACGTAGTAGCATATCATACAAATAGAAGCCCAGTATCAATAGTTGGAAAGGAACATCTAGGTGATAATTATTTCTATAAAAATTACAGACGATCATCATATTAGAGTAATTATTAGTTTTTACTATGTACAATTAAATTGTATATATATATATATATTTTTAATAAATATCTAAAATTTGTTATTTCATTGGTTATGGAGATGATAATTTTTGATATAATATATTATAATGTGAATGAAAAATAACCACAAAAATTAGGGTTATTATCATGGAATATAATGTTTTATGGAAGTATTATATCTTAATGAAGTATGAGTTTGATGAAAGAGAAACTATATATCTCAAGGTTTAACAATGTACCTACAACGTAGAAAAAACATAGAACTCAGATATAGGTGTTGATGGAACCAAATATCTAGATATAAAACCATTATATTTAATAGATAGTTCATGGGTAGTTGATTCATAAGAGGTGTAATTGGAATTATTTCACCTAGAAGTTTGGGTACTATATATTCTAGTATTTTGAGAAAGGTCATAACCAGTTAATGCAGTTTTTCTGTGGTGTCTGCACCCATAATAAAAAATCATTTTCTATCAAAACATACTTTATATACTAACATTGATACCATCTATAGAATATGGGATATATATGTAACACCCCGAGCTTCCATGATACGCTTCTCATTCAATAATGCAATAGCTTGCATTGTACGCAACTTCGAGTTCTAAAACACCGTGACTAATCAAAGTAGCCGTTATGAATAGTAATAACCACTTTTTAAGATTATAGAAATTTTATATTTCAAAATGGACTTCATTTTTGTATTCGTAATATCGAAATTAGCCTAAGTTGAATTTTTTGTAACTTTCTGAGAACTTCCAATTTTTTTATGAATAGTGAAAAATACTTAAAACAACTTTTTAAAAAAAATAATTTATAGTGATAAATTATACTATTTAGTGGGTGTAATGTATAATTAGAATATATTTTTACCGTCTTATCCAATGGTGGTCATTAGAATTAATTTAACATTGAAATTGGACATAAACAATTGCCAATCTTTTGATATAAATTGTTTCTTAAAAACACGCTATTTGTTGTAACAGCGGGAATTAATTATAAAATTAATTAATGCAACTTATATGTTTGGAATTTTTTAAAATAGACATCATTTTTGAATTCGGAATATCAATTATAGCTTAGGGTGAAATTTTGGCCTTGTTCTGAAAAACTTCAATTTTTGATGAATAGTGAAACCACTAAGTGGTAGTTAAATAACTGATTTTTCGTTTAAATGAAATATTACCACTTCTGTGATTTTATTTTCAAAAAACCAACATACATGGTTGTAATTAATAAGTAAAATGTGGTTCAATGAGATTAAAATAATTTTTGGTGAATAGTAACTTTTAAGTTTTTAATCGCGATTAGAGGTAATTAGTGTAGTTTAAGGTAAAAATAATGTTTTAATAATATGAGATGATCTTCAAACTTGTCCTACTCCTATTGGATGAGTCATGGCAGACCAAGACAACCCATGGGTCAACTTGGGGACCCCATGGAGCCACATTGGTTGGAAAATGACATTAATATATATTTATTTAATGTTAAAATTAAATTGACAAAAACATGAGTTGTTTTACTAAAACAGTTTTTAAGTGGGGTTACACAAGTCCAAATTTTGATTATAAATATTCATTAGAAAGATATATAGATTTCCTACATCATAGTAGTTTTTTATAATTTTTAGACATTAAATAAATTAAATTAATTATGACATCATTATGATGCAGCGATGACCTCATTATTTAACGATTTAAATAAAATGAGAAGATAATGCAAAATCCAAGGCTTACACTTGTCCAAAGCCTATTGGATGAGGAGATTTCGAACCCTTATCACCTTATCCACTAATTATATAAGTGTGGGACCTTTATAATCCTAAAAGCATTGTATAATAATGTAACATTTCAATCTTTCCAAAAGAGCCCCTCCTCTCCACTTATAAAAGGCCCCCACCTCTCCCACCATATTCACACCTTCAAGCCATTTGACTCGGCCAACCTCTGCCCAAATACTCTCCCAACTTCCCCCTATTACTCCTAGAAGCCTCACTTTGGGCAGAACTCTTCTCAAGGAAGCCTTTAGGCTCAAATCAAAAAGAGTTACCCGATTTTGAGGTAATGTCTTCTCAAATGTTGTTTTGTTTTATTTTTCTTCTCAAACCCCCTAAACTCTTTTTATTCATTTCTTTTGTAACAACACCTGTATCCTCAATATACTAGGATGTTTTTATAATAAGTATTCGAGCTACACTTACACACACATACATCTAATGGTTAATGAACATACGGTTTCTGTGGATGGCGAATTTCTGCCTCACGAAACGATGATTGTTCAACACTCATATAACACCTTCAAAGGTGGCCATTAAGATGTAACTATTTTTATATATGATATATAATATGTTTATGTTTTAATTATTCTTCTGTATTTCTCATTTATGGAATACTTTATGATTTCCATTATGGGTAAAACACGATAATCTCATTTTAGGAAGTGCGGACTACCGCCCCCTCAAAGTGATGTGAATCGTTAATGCCATATGTGGGATGTATAAAGGATGGAGTAAATGATATTATATATGATATTATACTGGAACTATATTATACCTTTATATAATTATGATTTCATTACATTAAATACGAAATAGAAATGAAAGTAGCGTTCATGCGTACGTACGGCTTACCGTCTCCATGAACGGTGCATTTCATTTCTTACCTCTAAATGTTACGTAATATTATGAATGAATGTATATACGGGATATATATGATATATATGATATCTACATCATGAATATAATTCTGGATATAATGGATATTTCACCACATGAACAACTTGTAATTATAAGAAGGTTATTGTTGACACAAGTACCAAAGATCGACAAAACGACCGTTATTAACTTAAATAATTACATAACGTTCATAACATTGTAATAAGTGATATAAAAAGGATAATGAAATTGAAAATGGTTTTTAATAAGGTAGATATTAACTCTAGTTTATTATTCAGGAGGTTAAAGAACGGTTGAGTCAAGTCGGACATGAGGTAAGGGAACTTCTTAACCCAACTTCCATTCTTTGGGTTAATCTCCTACTTTCAAATTATGTCATGATATTATTATGTCCTATATTGTATTTGTACATTATTTATGTGTACTTATAGTGAATACACATTATAGATGTACTTTATTTAAAAAATGATCTTTTTAAGGACTTCGTCTCAATCCCCTTTCATTGAGGCATATTTGGTTTTATACAAAACTTTCTTTTATACGGTGTATAAACCCCTTTGACTTTTACGTTTATTCAAAAAGAATATTTTTTATACGAAGCGTTTTACTAAACGACAAAAAGGGAATGTTTTTATTTCCGTACTTATGCGGCGACAATGACTTCTTCACCGCCGTGACCATTATTTGAGTTTCGGCTTCCTCTACAAGCCATCACTTTTTTAATGAAAAATAAATACAAAGTTTTAACTTTCTTTTATTTTGGTTTTGAAAGTGGTTTTGAAAACGTTTTTATTATATCAATGAGTTGTATTGATATCTTGTGATTGAAATGTGGAAATGTTATGTTTCCTTTATGCATGTTTTATGTGATACGATTATGTTATGGTTTATGATATGTTTAAACCTATTCATATGAGGAATGCATTGGACTTAATAAGTGACGGGTGGAGCCCGCTATAGCTCCTCGATGCATCGGCAGGTCTCATGAGACAAACTAGTGTCTTGGCATGAGGCCTTGACAAAATCTTATTTTTGGTCTTGGCACGAGGCTTTGGCTACGTGGTTATGATAGTCTGGCATTATGCATTCCATCATTATGAAAGTGGTTATTAATATTGCATGTGATTATTCGACCAGTAGAATATCCATGTAAATGGCATTATCTCATTTTACTTTTGCCATATTATGTTGAAGTTCATGTTTAAAAGGATTTTGTTTTAGTTATACATTTCCTTAAATGTTAATGTTTATTTATGAAAGCTTCCGCATTATTGTTATCCTTACTGAGCATATGAGCTCACCCCTTTCAATGTTTTAGTATTTTCCAGGATGTGAAGAAGTATTTTATGAATGACCTGCATGGATAGTCAGAAGTGGATATGAGTGTGGACTATGGAGACTTTGTTATTGTAGTTTTTCACTTTATGATGTAATGTAACGTTTACGAATGTATCTAGTGTTTCCAAGGCTACTAATCTAATCGGTCTTTCGCACTAGTGCAGAAAACGTTTTTTACGTCACCATTTTTTACGTCGGTTATATAAAACCGACGTCATAATATGTAAAATGAGGTTTTTTACGTCGGTTATTTAATAACCGACGTAAAACCCTGTGTTTAGTACACCTTTAACGTCGGTTATTTTGATAACCGACGTTATTAATAGCGCGGCTTCGTTTTTTACGTTGGTTATACATTAACCGCCGTAAAAAACAGAAGCGGGGGGCGTTTGTTACGTCGGTTATTCAATAACCGACGTAACAAACGTGGTTTTTGAAGGCCTTTTTACGTCGGTTATAAAATAACCGACGTAAAAAAAGAATCCGCAGATGTTTTTGACGTCGGTTATGGAATAACCGACGTAATAAAACGCGGATTTTGAGCCCTTTATAACGACGGTTATAGAATAACCAACGTAAAAAAAGAATCGGAGGAAGGTTTTTACGCCGGTTATTGAATAACCGGCGTTATAAATGTTTTAAAAAAAATTATAACGTCGGTTATTGAATAACCGACGTGATAACTCATTTAAAAATTTACCCAGACCCGTGGATTGTCATTCGCGAGTTTACCTTCGACAGTCGCGACTCGTCTCTCTCGCGCGTAAACCCGAATCGGCTCGTCCATTTCGTTGGTTTAGATTCGTTTTGCGATCATCGTTTCTCATATTTAATCTCCTCGGATCAATCATCTAAACTCGCAGCACTCAGGTAATCCTCCCACTCGTTCTTTTTTTTTCGCGGATAGTATATATATATGTGTTGTGATTTTTTTGTTGAAACTAGCTAAGATTCTTCGATTGCGAACCCTTTTAACTCGTTTTGGCACCATAATCTTATTTATCATCCCTAGATATATTTGTTCGACTTGCAATATTGAGTAATTTTATGATTTCACTAATTTTTCATCATTTTCTATAAATCCCCGAGAGGGTTGGGGCGTGTCCATTTGGATGTGTTGCCCTTTTACAGTTGTTACTACTTTCTTCACACACAACCATGGCATAGGTGCATGGATTTGGGGTCGGGGGGTGTCCAGGGGGGTTTACAAGGGGGTGGGTGGGTGTGGGGGGCTGTCCAAGGGTGTGGGAGGGTGTTGGGGGGTGTCCAGGGGGGTGTCCAAGGGGGTAGGGGGTGGGGGGTGGTGTTTAGGAGGGGTGGGGGGGGGGCTGTCCAGAGGGTTGGGGGGTGTCCAGGGGGGTGTCCAAGCAGGTCGGGGGTGGGGGGTTGTGTCCAGGAGGGGTGGGGGTGCTTTCTAGAGGGGTCGGGGGCTGTCCAGAGGGGTCGGGGGTGTCCAGGGTGGTGTCCAAGGGGATGGGTGGGTGTGGGGGGCTGTCCAAGGGAGTGGCGGCCTGTCCAGAGGGGTCGGTGGGGTGTCCAGGGGGGTGTCCAAGGGGGTGGATGGGTGTGGGGGGCTGTCCAAGGGGGTGGATGGGTGTGGGGGGCAGTCCAAGTGGGTGGCGGCCTCTCCCGAGGGTATTTGGGGTTGTCCGGGTGGGTGGGGGGGCTGCCCAGAGGGTTGGGGGATGTCCAGGGGGGTGTCCAAGGAGGTAGGGGTGGGGGGTGGTGTCCAGGAGGGGTGGGGGGCTGTCCAGAGGGGTCGGGGGCTGCCCAGAGGGTTGGGGGGTGTCCAGGGGGGTGTCCAAGAAGGTCGGGGGTGGGGGGTTGTGTCCAGGAGGGGTGGGGGTGCTTTCTAGAGGGGTCGGGGGCTGTCCAGAGGGGTCGGGGGCTGTCCACAAGGCGATTGATGTAAATGCTTTGAACATTTTGGAAAAGGATGCAATTTTTATACTTTTTCATTTGGAAATGTATTTTCCTCCAACTTTTTTTGATATGATGGTGCATTTAATGATTCATCTGGTTCGAGAAATAAGGATTTGTGGACCTGTATATCTTCGTTGGATGTATCCTTTTGAAAGGTATATGAAAATATTAAAGGGATATGTTAAAAATCCATATCGACCTGAAGCCTCCATTATTGAAAAGTATATTTCTGAGGAGGTAGCAGAGTTTTGTACGAGCTACATGGCTACGGCGCAACACATAGGTTTGCCTCCATCTCGCCATGAACGAGTTAATAATGAGGGAAAGGGGATTCGTGGCCTCAAAGTCAAATCACTGTCAGCTGAACATATGAAGAAGTTAGAATCATGCATCTTGAATAACATAGCTGATGTTCAACCGTATATCACATTGCATATTATTGAGTTGAAACAATGTCATCCAAAGAAGAAAGAAATGTGGATTTTGAATGAGCACAACAAAACTTTTTTTCCATGGTTTGAAAAGACCTTGCTTGGTAGATCAGATGTATCAGAGACATTAAAATGGATAGTGGGTGGTCTATCTTTAAATGTGATAACATGGTCCGCTTATGACATTAATGGCTATACATTTCATACGAAAGCTCAGGACAACAGAAGTGCAGTTCAGAATAGTGGTGTATTGGTGTTTGTAGAAGCAATGCATTTTTCGAGTGCTAAGGACAGAAACCCAATTTCGGCATCAAGTGCATATTATGGAGTGTTTGAAGACATATGGGAGGCTGATTACTTTAAAATTAAAGTTCCCGTTTTTAACTGTAAATGGTTTATCGGTAACAACAGTGTCAGCCACGATGAATTTGGAATGACACTTGTTAATCTGAATAGATTGGAAGACACATCTGATTCTTTTATAATGGCAACACATGCCAAACAAATTTTCTATGTAGTAGATCAATCAGATATGCAGTGGGCTGTTGTTTTACAAGGGAAAAACCAATATGTTGGTGAGGATGAATTTGATGAAGCTGCTGATTTATGTGAGATCCCTACTTCCATGGAAAGATTAACAGAACATAATGATGAGTATGTTGAAGACATGGTTTGTGCCATAAGGAACGATCACGACGAAGGAATTTGGGAAAACAATCCAACTGTACATTCCTAAAATTACAGGTAACACAAGTTTATTTCTTGTTTACATTTAGTTTTTTCATATAATGTTAGATACTGTAAATTTTTTACTTATTAAAACATGTATCAAACCAAAATGATAAAACAATAAAAACCGTAAAGAGGAGAAGTCCTGGGCGCACCGGCTGGCCGGTGGTGGATCACCGGTTGGCCGGTGGTCCAGAACAAAGCTCTGTCTGGTCCACCGGTCGGCCGGTGCTGAGCCAGCGGCCGGCCGGTGGTCCAGACAGAGAGCCTTCCTCTCTGTCTGGACCACCGGCCGGCCGCTGGCTCATCACCGGCCGGCCGGCCGGTGGACCAGACAGAGAGCCTTCCTCTCTGTCTGGATCACAAGCGGCCGGCCGGTGATGAGCCAGCGGCCGGCCGGTGGTCCAGACAGAGAGGAAGGCTCTCTGTCTGGTCCACCGGCCGGCCGGTGGTGATCTAGCGGCCGGACGGTGGTCCAGAAAGAGGAAGGCTGTCTGGTCCACCGGCCGGCCGGTGGTGAGCCAGCGGCCGGCCGGTGTCACCAGGCAGTGGGCAAGTCTACGGCCTGGGTCCTCCGGCTGGCCGGTGAGCTCACACCGGCTGACCGGTGGACCCAGTGAGTCCACTTTTCAGCTTTCTTGGGCCAACTCCTTGGCAACCATTTGCCTGTGTTTACCATGTTTATCATTGTTTAACATGCTTACCATATTACCAATGTTTACTATTATGTAATTTAGTACACTTTTCTATTTGTGAACTAATGTTTGTTTTTTTGATTTGAAGGAAAATGACAGATCAATCAGTTGATCAGCCACATGATTCTGGAGATGAGCATATTGGTCATACATCTGGGGAGGAACATTCACATGCTCCTATTACGAAAAAGAGTTCAAAGGTTGGTAAGCGTGGGTGCACACGTTTACCAAAATTATCACTTTCCCGTACGAAGGAGGAGAGGATAGTCGTGGAGTTTGATGATGATGATCTTCCTAGAGGTCCAAATGCTAAAGATTTTAAGGGTTTTGTAGCAACTCAGGCTAAGAGCAAAGTAAGCATTCTCTATGATGATTGGAGAAGTGTGGATAAGGCGATAATTTCTCAGCTGTGGGAGACCATTTTGGTAAGATCTTTTGCTATTGTTTGACTGTTCTTTAAATGTTTCTAGTATATATAATATTTTTAACCTCTTTTTTATCAGATGACATTTGATATTCCTGACACTGGAGGAGTCAGGAAGAAATGCTTATCGTTGGCTGCTAGGAGATGGAGGGATTTCAAATCAACCCTCTCATCTGATTTCATTTATGGTCATAGGAGTCGTGAGAATCCATGTCGTATATATCCTTTTATAGATGAAGACACATGGAGACAATTTTTTGAAAATAGAAGAAAAGAATCATTTTTTGTAAGGGCAATGTAAACTTTTATAAGCTTTCTTATATAAATGATCTTATTATTGTTTTGTTAATGATTACTTATTCTTAATTTACAGCAAACAAGGAAAGCTCATCAAGAGATCCAATCTAAAAATGTATACCCTCATAGTTTATCTCGGGGAGGGTATGCATTATTGGAAGAACAAATGATGGCAGAAAAATTTCAACAACTGAGAGCTGAGTCTTCAAGCTCTGGAGAGGTGGCCCCTCCATCCCCTCCATCTAGACATGAGAAATGGAAAAGAGCTCGGAAGGGCAAAAAAGGACAATATCTTTCGGAAGAATCGAGACTCGTAGTTGAGAGGATTGTAAGATATCTATTTTATTTATTTAAGTTTACTATTTTCGTCATATATTTCCAATCATTATAGAAATGTTCAATTAATTATTATAGGACTCTCTTGAGGAGTAGAGTTCACAGGGGACATTTACACCATCTGGGAGGGAAGATATTTTATCTGTGGCATTGGGAAATCCCGAACATCCTGGCCGTGTAAGAGGATATCCGGCAGGTGTATCGGTAAGAAAAGTGTTGCCACGTTCCTCAAATTCTAACGTTGAGGGAGTTTATAAAAAAAACAGAATCCTTGGAGGCTGAAGTCCATAATATTAATGCGACAATGGAGGACAAGATTAGAGCATCGGTGCAGTTAATGTTTGCAGACTTGCAAAGACAATTTCAGGGTGCAGCTCCCACTCCCCCACCTCAGCCTGCGGACCCCATTTTTGATCCTCCTCCTCCGCCGCAGCTACCTACTTATTGTGAGTTGTATGTTGATGATCCTCAACATCATATAGTTTCATATGGGATGGTATATTGTATAGGAGATACAGTTCATCATCAACAGTTAGAGGTAGAGAATCAGAGGGTCACTGTACAGGATATTATAGATAGATCAGCTCGGATACCATTACCTACAGATGAGGTGACGACAGTTGGACATAGTATCGGCCATTTTTTACTTTGGCCATCCAGACTTCTTCGACTCATTACCATAGAGGTATGGATGTTATATCTTTTATTTTATATTTTTATTAATGTTTTATCATTTGAAAACTAATATATTTTTCAATTTATTTTTACAGGAATACTTCAAAGGTAAAGAAATACTGTATAGACAACAACAAAGACAGATAGCTATTACATCAGATGCAGATAGTAGCAGTCTTGACAAATTGTCAAGATATTCAAATTTGTTGGCGGATCATTATGACTTTACAATGGAAGCTCATGTCTGTGGGCGTGAACTATGTGTGGGGATTATGAAAACTGATATCATGGAGTTTGTCACTGGAGATAAGTTGGGCATCAACGTGGTGCAAATTTTTATCATGTAAGTCTTAACACCTTTTCCTTGCGTTATATTTTTTAAAAATGTATACTTATGTCTGCTTTGTATTAGGTATCTGTATAAAATTTGTGAGAGGAATGAGCTGACAGATGTATATGGATTCGTGGACCCACAATTGATTTCCCCTGAAGCATGTGCATTGGATGAGGAACAAAGAATGCTTTATATTGCTGATAGATTTGAAAAGAATGTAATCACACAGTGTTGGATGATGCCTTTTTGTGAGAGGTATGAAACACATCCCTCTCAAAGAGTTAATTATCTTTTAACATAAAAAACCACTAACGTTAAATTTCCTTTTATCAGGGATCATTGGATGTTAGGGGTTTTTTGCCCTATGGAGAAAACACTTTATTGGATATGCTCTCTCCATGATGATGTGCGAGAAAGTTTTAAGAATATATTGGAAACGTAAGTTTCAATTTCACAATCGTTTTATATATTATAATGAATTTTAAATTTACCCCATTCGTATTATTTTCTAACAGGGCATGGGTCCACTTTCGAAAAAGCGCAATGAAAAGGAATTTCAAGATCAAATATGTACATGCGAAGGTAAATATCCATTTATAATTTGTACATTTTGATTTATTACATAAAAATAATATATTGAATTTACACTCATTGAAACAGAAATGTCATGAGCAACAAGGCATCATCGAATGCGGATATTACATGTTAAGATTTATGTATGAAATAATAACAACTGGGACAATTCTGAGTTTTGACCTGGTAAGATTTCCTCTTTCTCATAATATTTCAATTTGATTTATTCATTATACACATTGACTACTATCCTTTTCCTTTGTAGCTTTTTGATGACCCTCAACCCTTTACTACTGAAGATATCAAACACTTACAAGTGGAGTGGTCAAATTATTTTACAGGTTTGATTGACTTTTAGTTGTTTGTAATGTAAAATGTAATTTTGAATATTGTCAATGTAATTGTGTATTTCGTAGTCATTTAGGTTTGATTTAGTTTTTTTTGAAGTTGACAGTGTAAGTTTTGAATGTTATATAAGTGAATGTTTAATTTTTCTCTACTTCTTGTTTTGGTCTACTGTTGATGGTTTTTCTGGTCTGGATTTTGGTATGGGGGGAGAGGTTCCAAGGGGGTGGGTGGGTGTTTGGGGGGTGTCCAAGGGATATGGGAGGGGTGTCCAAGGTGTGTTTGGGGCTGTCCTAGGGGTCGGGGGGGGGGGGTGTAAATGAGGTGGGAGTTCTGTCCAAGGGGCCGATTGGGTGTAAATGAGGGTGGGGGGGGGGGCTGTCCAAGGGGTGGGGGTGTCCAAGGGGTGGGGGGGTGTCCAAGGGATATGGGAGTGGTGTCCAAGGTGTCTGGGAGTTCTGTCCAAGGGGCCGGTTGGGTGTAAATGAGGGTGGGGGTGCTGTCCAAGGGGTGGGGGGGTGTCCAAGGGGTGGGGGGTGTCCAAGGGATATGGGAGGGGTGTCCAAGGGGTGTTTGGGGCTGTCCAAGGGCTCGGGGGGGTGTCTAGGGGTCGGGGGGGGGGGGGGGGTGTTCAAGGGGTCTAGGAGGGCTGTCAAGGTGTGGGGGGGTGTCCAATGGGTGTTTGAGGCTGTACTAGGGGTCTTGGGGGTGTAAATGAGGGTGGGGGGGGGGGGGGGCTGTCCAAGGGGTGGGGGGTGTCCAAGGGGTGGAGGGTGTCCAAGGGATATGGGAGGGGTGTCCAATGGGTGTTTGAGGCTGTACTAGGGGTCGTGGGGGTGTAAATGAGGGTGGGGGGGCTGTCCAAGGGGGGGTGTCCAAGGGTTGTGGTGGGGCTCCAATGTGGTGGGGGAGGGCTGGCCAGGTTGTTAGGTGGGTATAGATGAGGGTGGGGTTCAGTTGGGGCTTGGGGGAGGGCTGGCATGGTTATTTTTGTTTGGTTTCTGGTTGCTTTTTGGTGAGAGCAGTGCAATTATTTAAAAAATAATAATTTCTTTCACGTCGGTTATTTTATAACCGACGTGGTAAATAAATCGGTAGGGGTTTATCACGTCGGGTTTTTCTAGAACCGACGTGATAAACCGTTCCCGGGGCTTTTATCACGTCGGTTCTTAATATAACCGACGTGCTAAAAGGCCTGGGAATCGATTTACCACGTCGGTTATTGGATAACCGACGTGCTAAAACGTTTCCCAGGCCTTTTTATCACGTCGGTTATTTAAGAAACCGACGTGATAATAGGCCAGGGGAAGGGTTTATCACGTCGGTTATGACATAACCGATGTGATAAACGATATCCTAGGCGTTTTATCACGTCAGTTTAGGGAATAACCGACGTGATAAAGCCCCCCCGCGCATATTTATCACGTCGGTTATTATATGAACCGACGTGATAACCACCGTGATGTTAGGGATATTACGTCGGGTTTTAAATAACCGACGTAAAAAACGTTATTTATAACGTCGTCCGTATTAACGTCGCCTAAAAACCGACGTAAAAAATGTTTTCTGCACTAGTGTCGGGACTTGATCTTTTGTGATCATGCCAATGTTACGAAGTAATGCACCGGCTCTGGGTAGCTTGGGTCGGGGCGTTACAGTTGGTATCAGAGGCAGTTTAGTACTAACCTTGGAAGCTAGATTTAGATAAACTCTGATTAGAGAACATAGCCCAAAGATAGACTTTGAGGATTAGTATAGAAGAACTTCCTAGAATTATGGTATTGTATAGATTTTGTGAGTTTTCCGAGAAATACATCCCTGTCTGGATACGAGCAGGTAGAGGCGGCTCTGGCACAGATGTACCTAGGGGTAAAACCCGAAAACACCGCTTTGAGCTAGACTCGAACGGGAACTGGTGCACGACAACGGGCCTTGCTGCACTCTTGTTTACGACACTCCCGGGGGATATGCTTAGGATAATTCTCATTTTCTTTACAAACCACTATGAAGGGTTATGAGTATATACTTTCTCAAAGGAAACATTTCTTTTTATGATTATGGATTATATCCATAAATAGTTCAATTTATGTTAAGTGTTTTAAAAGTATGGGATTATGTATTTTGATTCATAAACTGATCTAGTTTATGAAATTGTTTAGAAATGGCACCTAGTGGAAGAAATGGAAACTGTATCAATGCGCGCACTCCATGTAGGGATTTCCCTCCTGCTCAAGATAATTATAGTGGGGCTGGTGATGCAACTGGTGCCGATCAGCTAATCACCATACTGGGACAACTTACTCAGGTTATGAATAATAACCTTACTCGTATGGAACACCCTGATCCGCAACATGGAGGATCAATGCTAGACCGTTTCATGAGGCAACAACCACCAACCTTCAATGGGGGTACAAATCCGTTAGTAACTGAGCAATGGATAAACTCCTTAGAGAAAATATTCCATGCCTTGGGGAGTAGCGAAAGGGAGAAGGTTGTCATGGCAGTTTACCGCCTCACTGGAGATGCCGATCAGTGGTGGTCGCTGATTCAATACACAAAGGAAGATGATGACGTATCAAATATGGAATGAAGGGAGTTCAAAGAGCTTTTCTTAGAAAAATACTTTCCTCGTGACCATCGAGCAGATATGGAAAGGCAATTTCTGAGTTTGAAGCAGAAGGAGGATGAGAATGTCGCAAAGTATGAGGCTAACTTTACAAGGTTAGTGAGTCATGCTGCCGATTATATACATAACCCAAGGAGTAAGATTGATCGTTTCTTTGATGGGTTAAAACCATTTCTCCGTCGATCTTTAGTATCACAATCCTTCTCATCATACGAAGATATTGTCTCGTGTGCTATCAAGACAGAAAAGGAATTCTCTAAGTCTTATGACAACAAAGTAAAGCAAGAGAAGAAGAGAACGGTGGAACAAGAGACAGATAAAGGGAAAAAGGGAAATATGGATTTTCCATTATGTGATAATTGTGGGAAGAATCACCCTGGTACGTGCCTAAAAGGAATGGGAGTTTGTTATAAATGTGAAGAAAAGGGTCACCAGGCTCGTGATTGCAAGGGAAAGAAAGAGGTTGTCAAAGTTGAATGCAACAATTGTAGGGAAATGGGGCATTATGCAAATGAATGTCCTAAGAGTCAGGGAAACTTGCCTCAGAAAAGGCCAAGGGATCAAGGACAATCTTATGCTGTTACTACAGTTGAAGCAGAATAACTAATGTATTGGTGCTTTTGGACTCATGGATTATATTTTGGTTATTAGAATAATGTGATATATATATAGGGATTGTACTGCAGTACATGTTGATTTCAGTAAGGTTTTAATATGATGAAGGTAATCATATTTTTAGTATGTGACAAAAGAGAAACTTTAATTTGTTTGGGGAATCTGATGTTACAATTGATTTTGGAATTTAGAGACCTTTTAGAGAAAGTCTGGACAGAAGTATTTTGGATAACTATAGAGGTTGGAATGGATTATATTTTACATTTGATACTATTGTTAAGGTTATTTTTGGATATTTATAAAAAGGAAAACACGCAGACCGAGTGACAACCCATCGCGTCGGATAAAGCTGTGGGAATCGAACCCACAACCATAGTGCGATTGGGATTAATCGCCTACCACTGGACTACATGAAGTCCCCGGTTTTTACAAAATAGTTTTTCTAATCTAAATGGTATGTGTTAAAATTTGGAACCTTATACAATTAGGATAAGTATAATATTTTTGAGTTCTATTATCTTTTTGAGTGAAAGATGAGTTAAAGGTTGAAACTCTAATTGTCAAGAATAAATATATATATACCTATCTCTTATTCAATGAATAAATTAATTCTTAAACATTAGTAAAGGGATATTAAATCAAAAAAATGTGTTATCCTAATACCTTATGTCTTGTTGAACTGATGATATTTTAAATCAACATAGATTGAATGCTTTGAGGCCCTCAATTTGACAGTTGATTGTGATTGATGACCTCAATCACTCCCTACAAATATTTACATTTTTCCTCCAATTATATGTCTCTAATTGCCACCAATGTTCTCCTAATCGAGATCGTAATTGTGTGGTGACTTTTTCATTTCCCTTTCCCTCTTCTTAAGGCTAAATTTTATTAATCTTATTTCTGATGTGGGTTTTCCTCAAAGGTATTTTCTCTTTTCAACCTTTTACTTTCAAAGAAAAATTTCAAATTGCGAGGACGCAATTTATTGAAGTAGGGGAGAATGTAACACCCCGAGCTTCCATGATACGCTTCTCATTCAATAATGCAATAGCTTGCATTGTACGCAACTTCGAGTTCTAAAACACCGCGACTAATCAAAGTAGCCGTTATGAATAGTAATAACCACTTTTTAAAATTATAGAAATTTTATATTTCAAAATGGACTTCATTTTTGTATTCGTAATATCGAAATTAGCCTAAGTTGAATTTTTTGTAACTTTCTGAGAACTTCTAATTTTTTTATGAATAGTGAAAAATACTTAAAACAACTTTTTTAATATAAATAATTTATAGTGATAAATTATACTATTTAGTGGGTTTAATGTATAATTAGAATATATTTTTACTGTTTTATCTAATGGTGGTCATTATAATTAATTTAACATTGAAATTGGACATAAACAATTGCCAATCTTTTGATATAAATTGTTTCTTAAAAACACGCTATTTGTTGTAACAACGGGAATTAATTATAAAATTTATTAATGCAACTTATATGTTTGGAATTTTTTAAAATAGACATCATTTTTGAATTCGGAATATCAATTATAGCTTAGGGTGAAATTTTGGCCTTGTTCTGAAAAACTTCAATTTTTAATGAATAGTGAAACCACTAAGTGGTAGTTAAATAAATGATTTTTCGTTTAAATGAAATATTACTACTTCTGTGATTTGATTTTCAAAAATCCAACATACATGGTTGTCATTAAGAAGTAAAATGTGGTTCAATGATATTAAAATAATTTTTGGTGAATAGTAACTTTTAAGTTCTTAATCGCGATTAGAGGTAATTAGTGTAGTTTATGGTAAAAATAATGTTTTAATAATATGAGATGAGCTTGAAACTTGTCCTACTCCTATTGGATGAGTCATGGCCGACCAAGACAACCCATGGGTCAACTTGGGGACTCCATGGAGCCACTTTGGTTGGAAAATGTCATTAATATATATTTATTTAATGTTAAAATTAAATTGACACAAACATGAGTTATTTTACTAAAACAGTTTTTAAGTGGGGTTACACAAGTCCAAATTTTGATTATAAATATTCATTAGAAATATAAATAGATTTCCTACATCATAGTAGTTTTTTATAATTTTTAGACATTAAATAAATTAAATTAATTATGACATTATTATGATGCAGCGATGACTTCATTATTTAACGATTTAAATAAAATGAGATGATAATGCAAAATCCAAGGCTTACACTTGTCCAAAGCCTATTGGATGAGGAGATTTCGAACCCTTATCACCTTATCCACGAATTATATAAGTGTGAGACCTTTATAATCCTAAAATCATTGTATAATAATGTAACATTTCAATCTTTCCAAAAGAGCCCCTCCTCTCCACTTATAAAAGGCCCCCACCTCTCCCACCTTATTCACACCTTAAAGCCATTTGGCTCGGCCAACCTATGCCCAAATACTCTCCCAACTTCCCCCTCTTACTCCTAGAAGCCTCACTTTGGACAGAACTCTTCTCAAGGAAGCCTTTAGGCTCAAATCAAAAAGAGTTACCCGATTTTGAGGTAATGTCTTCTCTAATGTTGTTTTGTTTTATTTTTCTTCTCAAACCCCCTAAACTCTTTTTATTAATTTCTTTTGTAACAAAACCAGTATCCTCAATATAATAGGATGTTGTTATAATAAGTATTCGAGCTACACTTACACACACATACATCTAATGGTTAATGAACATACGGTTTCTGTGGATGGTGAATTTCTGCCTCACGAAACGATGATTGTTCAACACTCAAATAACACCTTCAAAGGTGGCCATTAAGATGTCACTATTTTTATATATGATATATAATATGTTTATGTTTTAATTATTCTTCTGTATTTCTCATTTATGGAATACTTTATGATTTCCATTATGGGTAAAACGCGATAATCTCATTTTAGGAAGTGCGGACTACCGCCCCCTCAAAGTGATGTGAATCGTTAATGCCATATGTGGGATGTATAAAGGATGGAGTAAATGATATTATATATGATATTATACTGGAACTATATTATACCTTTATATAATTATGATTTTATTACATTAAATACGAAATAGAAATGAAAGTAGCGTTCATGCGTACGTACGGCTTACCGTCTCCATGAACGGTGCATTTCATTTCTTACCTCTAAATGTTACGTAATATTATGAATGAATGTATATACGGGATATATATGATATATATGATATCTACATCATGAATATAATTATGGATATAATGGATATTTCACCACATGAACAACTTGTAATTATAAGAAGGTTATTGTTGACACAAGTACCAAAGATCGACAAAACGACCGTTATTAACTTAAATAATTACATAACGTTCATAACATTGTAATAAGTGATATAAAAAGGATAATGAAATTGAAAATGGTTCTTAATAAGGTAGATATTAACTCTAGTTTATTATTCAGGAGGTTAAAGAACGGTTGAGTCAAGTCGGACATGAGGTAAGGGAACTTCTTAACCCAACTTCCATTCTTTGGGTTAATCTCCTACTTTCAAATTATGTCATGATATTATTATGTCCTATATTGTATTTGTACATTATTTATGTGTACTTATAGTGAATACACATTATATATGTACTTTATTTAAAAAATTATCTTTTTAAGGACTTCGTCTCAATCCCCTTTCATTGAGGCATATTTGGTTTTATACAAAACTTTCTTTTATACGGTGTATAAACCCCTTTTACTTTTACGTTTATTCAAAAGGAATATTTTTTATACGAAGCGTTTTACTAAACGACAAAAAGGGAATGTTTTTATTTCCGTACTTATGCGGCGACAACGACTTCTCCACCGCCGTGACCATTATTTGAGTTTCGGCTTCCTCTACAATCCATCACTTTTTTAATGAAAAATAAATACAAAGTTTTAACTTTCTTTTATTTTGGTTTTGAAAATGGTTTTGAAAACATTTTTATTATATCAATGATTTGTATTGATATCTTGTGATTGAAATGTGGAAATGTTATGTTTCCTTTATGCATGTTTTATGTGTTACGATTATGTTATGGTTTATGATATGTTTAAACCTATTCATATGAGGAATGAATTGGACTTAATAAGTGACGGGTGGAGCCCGCTATAGCTCCTCGATGCATCGGCAGGTCTCATGAGACAAACTAGTGTCTTGGCATGAGGCCTTGACAAAATCTTATTTGTGGTCTTGGCACGAGGCCTTGGCTACGTGGTTATGATAGTCTGGCATTATGCATTCCATCATTATGAAAGTGGTTATTAATATTTCATTTGATTATTCGACCAGTAGAATATCCATGTAAATGGCATTATCTCATTTTACTTTTTCCATATTATGTTGAAGTTCATGTTTAAAAGGCTTTTGTTTTAGTTATACATTGCCTTAAATGTTAATGTTTATTTATGAAAGATTCCGCATTATTGTTATCCTTACTGAGCATATGAGCTCACCCCTTTCAATGTTTTAATATTTTCCAGGATGTGAAGAAGTATTTTATGAATGACTTGCAGGGATAGTCAGAAGTGGATATGAGTGTGGACTATGGAGACTTTGTTATTGTAGTTTTTCACTTTATGGTGTAAGGTAACGTTTACGAATGTATCTAGTGTTTCCAATGCTACTAAACTAATCGGTCTTTCAGGACTTGATCTTTTGTGATCATGCCAATGTTACGAAGTAATTCACCGACTCTGGGTAGCTGGGGTCGGGGCGTTATAATATAAATCCATAAATACCAATTAAATAATAGTTACTTTAACTCATATATCTGAAGTATATTTTCATGGTTATAACATCAGATAATTTTTAAAAATAATAAACTTATACATCCCTTATCATTCTTCACCTATAAGACATTTTTGGGTAAAAATAAACTACGAAATCCATAATAATATTTTTACATATCCTAAAATTTATCCACATAATATATCCTCTTAGTAATATCATATTAATATATGGAAATTGAAAAAAAAACAAGGCATGAGCACCAACACTCACTTAGGAAAAAGATTCAAGTGATAAAATCATGTCATAAATATTATGGATGTGATTATTAGACAACATTAATCTATAATAAACTAAAATTGATTGAATTATATATATATATAAGAAAAAAAAATTAAAAATGGATAAAAATAATTAAAATTTCTAATACTAATGGAATTTATAATTCTAATCATAAAAAATAAGATGTCAAGGTTTTACGCCAAGATACTGCACTAATTCAAGGATTGGTATACACCCAATCCCAAGTTCTCTTGTTTCATCAGACCATATATTGATCAAAGGGATATATAATATTAGTCACCACTAATAAATTTTAATGTCTAATTCATTCACCATTAAACTCGTTAAGAAATTTCATACTATTCTATAGGAACCACTGCCTGAATAAAAACATGGATTTCAATAAAATGTAAAATAAAACATGTCAATAAACAATAAAAATATATTAGAAGTCAATAAGCCTCAATATTGTCAGTACATTTCCCCATGTCCATAAAACATATGACATGATCATAATATATCTAGATAATTAAGGTGAATCATCAAACAATACATAGTCAATATTCTAATAATAATCCATATCAAAATAACAACATACAGAATACTAAAAAATCCATATTTCAGTAGAATAAAATTATTTCTTGGGGAACATCATCTAATATGAATTATATAAATTGTGATTTTCACACCATATATATTACATTGATTACATCTATATTAACAATGAAATAATATGATGATAAAAAATCATAAGAAATAACTTGATCAGTTTTAAATGAACAAGTCCCCAGTCTAACAATGGATATCTATAATGATTTTGAAATAGAGAGAAAAATCATAGAAAACATAATTCTTAATTAATAGCACCCACAATGTGATCTAGAATCAGATTTCTGGTATTGTGAGTTCCTTCACCCAAGAGATTAATTTAAACTATAGAATAAATATTGAAACATTATCCATATAAAGGTAAATAATTTTGAAAATAAAATGTTAAATAAAATATATAACATAAAATAGATGTTAACAATTATTTTTAACATAGATGTAAAAGTCCATGTTATTAGTTACCTCCAGTGGAATTTTTTTCAAAGCGTGGTGTAAAAATTCCTTGAAAATTGTTAGTTTTTTAGAAATTATTATTAAACAATATAGAATAAAAAATAATTTTTATCTTTGATAAATGAGGATATGAATACAAAACATATGAAAGTGGAACAGAAAAACCATTTAGTATCTTCAAAAATTCCCCCATAAAAACTAACATTGAAAAAATGGTAACAAAACCTTATTTTTAATAAAAGTATATTTTTATCATATAGGTAATAATGTTACAATAAAATCCAATATTACTCTTCGATAACCCAATCAAAAATTAAATAATATCAGGATGGAATAATATAACTCAATGAAGGAAGAGGCGATACGTAAATATCTGATAAAAAAATATTTTTTTGAATATTTTATTGATAATAAATGATATAATTTCCTCACATTGTGTTAAATATGTTTATTTATAAAATATTTGGGATTTGATCATTCATTTGAAAATTTGGAGAAAATTCCAGTTTTACCCTTTATAATGCACTGTAGTATTTCGAAGATAAATATTTTAATATTTATTATTATAATTTAAAATTTTGTAAAAATGTTCTTAACTTAATGTTTTACAACCTCTATTCAGGACACTACAGCTAAAAAGTGCATTTGGATGGCGTAAATGGGCCATTAATCCAATGGTGGGGTGGACTCGGCAGAATGGACCTGGGTTCTGTATTTGGGCCATATCTTCTTAATCCGGGCTTTGATTGAGCCCAAAGTTTGAGGAAATCTCGGGGACATGAATGGACACAAAACATGATTCTGGAAGGCTGGTCAACTCATGCGTTTTGGGGGTCAACTAGGCGATGCAACTTGGAATAAAATATTTGACCGAGATTTTCATTTCACAGATAAAAAGTTTTGTATCCCTAGCCCGCACAAACTCTATTTAAAAGGGGTTTTAACTCTTTGAGAGGGCTGGTCAAGGCTTTGGGAAGGTGTGGACGAAAGAGTGTCTCTTGGGAGCCCCTCACAACTCTTGGAAGAAGTAATCCCTTATGAAAAACTCTCTTCCAAAAAAGGCTCTCCTCTCCCACCTCCTCTTTGTATTTATTTTCTTTCATGTTTGTTTCTTGAAATTTTCTTCAAATAATCTTCTCTGTTCTTCCCTCTTATTATTATATTCATCTTATTAATTGGGTTGGAATCAAGAGTGGAGAAAATATTGGGTTCTACCCTTTCAATCCTTTGTTTATGCAAAACGTCTCCATGATGACTACACCACCCATGTAAGAGTAGTTCTTTTTAGTAATTGATCGACCTCTATCCTTATTCATTTAATTATTTTGAATCATTGAGATACCATAATTCTCTTAATATGATCCATGAATTGTGTTTTTAAATTTTAAGAAACTAAGCAAGAAATTTAACAATTAACACAAAACACACGAGGTTGGGAATTGTGTAAATTGTGAGAGCGCAATCTTAATCGGTAATACAAGACCATACGGGATAAATTTGTAGAGTTCAAATATAATCCCTAAACACAATTAATACTCATTAACAGAATGTATAATGCTCTAATTAACCACTTACCATAATCTAACCTTATAACAACAATCAAAGTAGGGTGCTGCAATTGCATGTTCCGAAGCTAGCCTAGGGTTTAAGTAATTTCATCATTGTGGTTAACTTAACTCTCGTAGGGTTCGATGGATAAAAAATTAAGGGATTATAATTAAGTAGATATTGATTTAAATGATAATTATTAATAAGTGAATGAAGAGGTAGATTTATATCGATTACACCTTTTAAAATATTTTCTAAAAAAACATCTTTTTGTTGTGTCATTTTAATCGAACTTCATTTCAAAACTAAAAACAAAAAAATATACAATCTTCTTCTAGAAAACATCTTCTATATTCATAAACTATAACCAACCCCATCCTTTCAAATAGTATTTTTATTCTATTTTATTTTATTTTTATAATACCTTTATAAAGTTGTTTTAAATCTACTTCCTCCTTTGAGAGATGACCTTGGTCAGCCACTCTGATGCACCTAAGTACCCCAAAATCACTAATCATTTGAGGGCGCCCACGACAGTGCTCTATAAAATTGGCGCTGTTTCTGGGGAGGCAAGTAATTTATTCAACCATTTAGAAGTATTTCTTTTATTTTTTATTTTATTACTTTCTTCACCTCTCTCTTTCATCTTTACCCTTTCTCATGTTTTCATTTTTTTTCATCCTCTTATTTTATTTTTGGACCATCAACTCAACTTCTCATTTTTATTTTACTATGGTCTACTAACTTTATTTTAATTTTTATTTTATTTATGACACGAACTAATCCCAAAGATCTTTTAGATCTTGACCCTGAGATTGAACATAGACTTAGGCCTCGAATCAGACATTCTCAATCTACAGGAAGTTTCAATATTCAACCAGTTCGTGAATTCCTCTCTTCTGGAAACATTGGAATTAGAAGTTATTAAAATTCAAACATAAAAGACGAAATAATGGCTGAAAATAATGGAAATGAACATAATAGAACCATTATAGAATTTGCTGCACCTGATATTAACTATCAACCAAATTGTATTGCATACCCAAATCTCGAATCAGACTTTGAACTAAAATCTGGGTTAATTCACTTACTTCCAAAGTTTCATGGCCTCTCTGGTGAGGATCAAAATAAAAATTTGAAAGGATTTAATGTGGTTTGATCATCCTTGAACCCAAGAAATGTATCTGAAGACCAAATCAAATTAATATAATTCCCATTCTCACTTGATGGAGCTGCGAAAGATTGGATGTATTATTTACAAACCGAAGATGTAACTTGTTGGAATGATTTGAAACGTCTTTTCATGCAGAGATTTTTTTTAGCATCAAGGCCCACTTCCATTCGTAAGGAGATCTCAGGGATCAAGCAAGCACAAGGGGAGTCAATGTATGAGTATTGGGAGAGATTCAAGAAGTTGTGCGCAAGTTGCCCACATCACCAAATCAGCGAGAACATCCTCATACAATAATTCTATGAAGGACTCACACCCATGGAGAGGAGCATGGTTGATGCTGTAGCTGGAGGAGCATTGGTGGACAAGACACCAACAGCTGCACATGCATTGATCGACAAGATGGCCCAAAACTCCCAACAATTTGGTGATTGAGGTACACCACATATTAGGGGAGTACATTAGGTAAGTCCTCCTTCTTCTCTTGAGAGTCATTTGATTGATACGAAGTTAGAAGAATTGAAAACTATGGTGAGGCAAATTGCATTGGCACAAAAGACATCTCCACCCCCTCCTTCAAGGCCTTGTGGCATTTGCACTGAGAAGAGCCACCCAACTGATTGTTGCCCACAACTACAAGAGACAGAGGATTGCACAACAGTATTTACAGGGAGACCATTTCAGCAGCAAAAACAACCATATCCCAAAAATAAGTTTTATTCATTTTCTCCAACATGCAACCAAGGGTGTAAGGATCAATTAGACATGAGGTATGAATCTGGATAACAAGAAAGTCCACCCTTTCAACAAAACTTCCATCAGCCTCCGCCTTACCAGAAGGGTTTCCAATAACCCCAAAGGAGATTTGAAGCTCAAACATCAACAATCCAACAACAATGGAATCCACCACCCAAGGTAGATTATAACACTGAAAATTTTTTGAAGAAAATTTTTCTTAATCAACAGAATGATCTAAAGAGTCAAGGTTCAGAGCTGAGGGAGTTGAAGACTCAAATGAGCCAGATTGCCACCACCCTCCATGAACTTGTGAGTAAGAATTCTGGAAATCTACCTTCCCAACCCACTCCAAATACAAAGGGGAATGTTAGTGCCATCACATTGATAAGTGGGAAGCAAATGAACGATACATCTGGACCTACCATTCCACCGGGATTCACCTCTACTCCAGAGAATCCGCATTCCATACAAACTGATGAGAAATCCAAGGAGAAATATAAAGGTAAGAAAAAGATTGATGATGTTCCTCCTAAACCCATTCCATTTCCAAACAGGGTTGTTTAAACCAAGAAGATGGTTGAAGAAGCAATGAAAAAGGAGGTTTTGGACACATTCAAGCATGTGGAGATCAACATTCCTCTACTTGAAGCCATTAAGCAAATCCCAAGGTATGCCAAATTCTTAAAAGAACTCTGCACCAATCGAAGAGGGATCAAGGGAAATGAGAGGATCAACCTTGGAAGGAATGTCTCGGCACTCATTTTACCAACTCTATCAATGCCAACAAAGTGCAAGGATGCAGGGACATTCACCATCCCATGCACCATAGGGGAGTTGCACTTTTCTGATGCACTTTGTGATTTAGGTGCTTCCATAAATACGATGCCTAACTCTATATTCTCTTCCTTGCAGGTTGGTGAGTTGAAGCCGACAAGAGTAGTGGGGTAGTTGGCGAATAGAGCTATGGAATATCCAGCGGGAGTCCTTGAGGATGTACTTGTCCGGGTAAGAGACATGATCTTTCCAGTAGACGTCTATGTGCTTAACATGGAGGATGATCAGGTAAGTTCTCGTGCCCCCATTATCTTAGGTAGGCCCTTCCTCAAGACTACAAACTATCATAAATGTCAATGAGGGTACACTTTCCATGGAGTTTGGAGATGAATTTGTGATATTTAATGCTATGGATTCCATGAAGTACCCCTCAGAGGACCATTCTACTTTTGTTATCTCCCATTTTGAACCACCAAATAAAAACTCCATAGAATTTGATTGTCCTATTCTTAGAGAGATTATGAGTATTGGTTTGAGTTTGATGTCTAAGATCACTTCCACACATGTTTCTGATACATAATCCTTTCTTGGATTTGATTTTGATGTGGATTCATATTCTGATTTTGATCATGCTCACTCTGATTATGACATGGCTGTTGAGTATGCTGATGGATTTGATGCTTTATTCTCTGATTTTGATGATGTCTATTTTCATACTAATGCTCTTTGTGCACATATTTCAGTTCCTTTAATGTCTCTATCCATACTACACCCTCCTTCATTAGAACTCAAGCCATTGCCACCAAATCTGAAATACTCATACTTGTTGAGTGGTGAAAGATTACCTGTTATCATTGCTAACAATATCCTTTTGAACATGAAGAAAAGCTTTTGAATATTTTGAGGGAGAACATCAGGGAGATTGGGTGGACCTTGGCTGTCATATCAGGTATTAGCCCCTCCATTTGCATGCATAGGATTCTCTTGGACGATGGGGATAAACCGGTGAGACAACCACCAAGGAGACTCAATCCCACCCTCTTAGAAGTTGTTAAAAAAGAAGTTGAGAAATTTCTCGAGGTAGGTATAATCTTTCCCATTTCAGATTCTCAGTGGGTAAGTCCTATTCAGGTTGTGCCTAAGAAAAGTGGTGTTACTGTTGTTAAAAATGAGAAAGATGAGTTAGTTCCAATGAGGGTGCAAAACAGTTGGCGTGTGTGTATTGATTATAGGAAACTAAATTAGTCCACTCGCAAGGACCATTTTCCCCGCCCATTTATTGATCTGTTGCTTGAGACACTAGCTTGGAAGACACACTATTGTGTCTTGGATGGATTTTCTGGATATTTTGAGGTTCCTATAGCTTCATAGGATTAGGAGAAGACTACATTCACCTGTCCCTTTGGAAAATTTTCCTACCGGAGGATGCCATTTGGACTTTTCAACGCCCCAGGTACCTTCCAGAGATGCATGGTGAGTATTTTTTCTAATTTTATTGAGACCTACATGGAGGTATTTATGGATGATTTTACAGTGTATGGGTCTTCATTTGATGAAGTCTAATTAGTTTGGGAAAGGTGTTGAATCGTTGTATTGAGAAGAATCTGGTCCCGAACTTTGAAAAGTGTCATTTCATTGTAGAGCATGGCATTATCTTAGGGCATGTATTGTCAAAACATGGGATAGAGGTTGATAGATCAAAGGTATATATTATTTCATCCTTACCATATCCTACATGTGTGCGTGATGTTAGATCTTTCCTAGGGCATGCAGGATTTTATCGACACTTCAACAAAGATTTTAGTAAGATTGCTCTTCCTATGTCAAGATTACTTCAAAAGGATTCTGAATTTATGTTTCATGTTTCTTGCAGGAATTCATTTGATGAGATAAAACAACGTCTGACCACTCCACCTATCATACAGCCCCCACGGTGGGATATTCCTTTTGAGCTTATGTGTGACGCCTCCAACTTTGATGTTGGAGCAGTCTTATCTCAGAGGGTGGAAGGACGTTCACATGTGATTGCCTATGCATCAAGGACATTGGATTCAGCCCAATCAAACTACACTACTACAGAAAATGAGTTTCTTGCTATCATATTTGATTTAGATAAATTCCGTTCATATTTAATGGGCTTTAAAGTTATTGTTTTTTCTGGCCATGTTGCTCTGAGGTACCTCCTGAAGAATCCAGATGCAAAGCCACGACTTATCCGTCGGATGCACCTTCTTCAAGAGTTTGACATAGAGATAAAGGACAAAAAGGGGTCAGAAAACATGGTGTCCGACCACATGAGTAGGCTTACTCACACAATAGAGGATGACACCTTGGATTAGGTACCACTTTGGGACACTATCCCCAACAACCCATTTTATTCTGTGAGATTTTTGGTGTTTGGGGAATTGTTTTATGGGCCATTTTCCTAGTTCCTTTGGGTTTTTGTACATTTTGGTTTCTATTGATTATGTGAGTAAATGGGAGGAGGATAAGGCCACTAGGAGTGATGATTCTCATTTTGTTGTGGACTTTGTCAATGCACAGATGTTTTGCAGGTTTGGAGTACCAAAGGCCATCATCAGTGACCAAGGGACACACTTTTTCAATAGGAATTTCGCTTCCCTCCTTTGAAAGTATGGGGTGACACACAAAACAACACCACCATACCACCCCCAAACAAATGGCCAGGCTGAGGTTTCAAATCGTGAGTTGAAACAAATTTTGGAGAAAACTGTGCTTCCAAATAGGAAGGATTGGTGTAAGCGCTTGTGTAAAGACCCGTAAAATTCAAGGAATTTTTTTTATTAATTTTATTTTGAATTTTACAAGAACGCAGCTTCTGACGGAACCTGATTCCGAGGCCCGGTGTGCCCAGAATCATTTTTCGAAGTTTGGCTCGGGTACGTTCAGTGAACGAATGAGCGGGTTTTTCTATAACTTTTGAACCGGTGCTTGGAATCGAATTCCGAAGTCACCAATGGAATCACAGTGCTAGTATTTTCCTAGAAACGCCTTTTTCAGAGTTGCATTTGCTCGAGAGTGGTTTTTAATTTTGGGGTTAAGTTAAGAAAATAAAATAAAGTGGTGCGACAACTTTATTTTATTTCACTTAAAGCCACTTAAAGACACTTAAAGACACTTAAGCTAAGTTGAAGAAGATAGGGTGAAACCCAAAATATCCTACCCTCTTGGTAGGATATTTGTGAGGTGGGGCCCACATGATCCCCACCGTTTCCTTTCCTCTAAGTAACACACCTGCGAAAACTCCTCTTTAATGAAAGTCAACTGGTGAGTTTTCTAAAACTCTGAACGCTCCTATTAATTGGACAGTTAAGACGTTACCATTAATTCACCGAATTAATGGTTCGTTTCATAACTTGTTTTTCAAATTGTTGGCATGTAAAAAAAATAATACCAACACATGTCTTTCTTGAGGATTGCTCGTTGAGAGGATTTGGAGAAGACTCTAAGGCTTGCGATCTTCATCATCCTTCTCGAAGAACGCGAAGAACGCCAAACCCTCAGAGATCGATGACGCGCCATCGTATTCCGCGACGCCGACGATTCTCCTTTTGCGACACTTCTTCTGCGATGTTTCTTCCCCGCAACAATCACCGATCATCAACTGCTTGAGGTAGGGGATTACGGTTCACTAATTATTTATGGATTTTATCCTCAATATGGGTTTAAACGTGAAATTAAATCTGTGTGTTTTTTTAACCCTCGTAGATCGTTGACGTGATTCCATATACCGCGACGACGCGACACCCTTCCACGACACGTCGATCCTCTTCTTCCGCGACGGTCAATTCCGTGAAGAAATCACGTTCGACGACCACGACAAGGTAGGGGTTGATTCTTTTTAAATCTTTTTGATTTTATACCCGCGACGTTGATTAAATAATTGTTGTGAGACTTTTAAAACCGCTAACGCGGTTGGTGCGGACTAACGAACAAGTTCGAACCGACCGCCACTTTTCGTTCTTGGTGTGCGAAACGACGGACGTCGACAAAGCAGGTCGTACGGGTGATGCAAGATCATCGCAGTGAAGAACGGACCCCGGGAGGACATTTGGCAAAGACGACGTAAATATCTGACCACAGGAACTCGTCCGGTGGTCCGCGGAGCGAACCGTCGGCGTGCCCCGCCGGCACGGCGGCGCCGGTGGCGGAAGGCGGCGGCGCCCGGCGCGCCGCCATGGAGACCCGCCGCGACTGAAGCCGTGGCGGCGGGCCGGCCGTCCCGCGACCCCGTGGGACCGGCGAAGGATGGGACGCGGCTGGCTACTGCATCCACTGGCAAGGGCGGCCCCATGTGGGGCTGCGACTTCTTCACGCGGGGGCAGCGCGCCCCCCGTCCGCGGCTCGGCCGTAACAGCCGAGCCGACCCGCTGGCCAACCGGATAGCCGGGTCGTGCCCAGGCCGGGCCGGGCCGGGTCGCGCCCCGCCGGGTCGGACCCAGACCCAGGTCGGGTCGACCGGGTTCGGGCCGACACAGGGGGGGTTGGGCCGGGTCGGTCCGGGCCCAGACCCCCCGTTTTCGGACCTTTTTGTTCTTTTGCTCATAATATGAGCTACAGGCTTCTGATCAATGCACCGTCAGCGGCAATGCGATCCTTGGATCGAGTCGGTCGTTTCGATATATCGCACTCAAGGTTTCAGAATACTTTGGGTTTGGCCGGGTTGGTTTGTACACGAAACCAACCGGGCCCTCGGAGCGGAAATGCTTATATCTTGAGCTCCGGATGTCCGATTGACGTGCCGTCGACTTTGATGGATTCCTCTAAGTGAGACCGATCCTTTGGATTACTCTTCCCGAGGTTTGGACGCAGGTGGAGTACATTCGGGTTGGTTTTGCTTTAAAAACCAACCGGGCTCCTGGAACGAAAAATCCAATAACTCTCAGACCGGGCGTCCGATTGACACGCCATCTGCGATGTTGGGTTCCTGTTGTTGATATGGAACTTTCGGATACATCAACTATGGACTATGTGTCAGTTGATGTATCAGCCTCTCGTCTCGTGGAGCGGACCCTCCCGAACGAGCTTGCTGTGTGCGGGAACCCTAGTGCTGGCTGCGACTGCGACGACGACTGTGCAGAGATTCTCAGTGGATTCGAAGACGAAGACTACAGCACTCAACAATCCGACATGGGTCAGTGCTACAGATCCTTTGGGGGTCCGATCCTATGTCAGTCAGCGCTCAGCGGTCCTGTGTGGGCCAGCGCCTACAGATCCTGTGTGGGTCTGATCCCGTGTGAGTCTTTGCGGGGGTTAGTTACCTATCGATCCTTTGTGGGTCAGATCCTTTTTGGGTCATTATGGGGGTTAGTACCTATTGATCCTTTGTGGGTCCGACGGCTTAGATGAATTAGTGGCAATATCTGATCATCTCTATCGTCATACAAAGAAGTATTTCTGTGTGAGCTGAATCCTGCTTTGCTTCCCTATGTGGATTGTGTTGTGCTATCCTGTGTGGATTTACGTTTTTCTTTCCATGTGGATTGTGTTGTGCTATCCTATGTGGATTTATGTTTTTCTTTCCTATGTGGACTGGGTTGTACTTTGGGTCGGATGTTGGAGCGTACTGGAATTGATAACTTAGGTATATGTATGGGAATATACCTAAGCAGTGTCGGATGTTACTTCGTGATTGTATCCTTCCTTTGTGGATTATCTTTTGTGGATTCTAGGAGACCTTTAGGTGTCTTGGGTACCCTACAGAGTAGATTATACTGACCCCCGCATGGGTTATGCCCGCACTACGCTGTGTTGGTTGCAGACGACGGACAACGCTGATCATGGTTGAGGCTTCCAGAGCTGGACGGTACCTGGAGGTGGACCACTGGGCGGAACGTACTCGGAGCGGTCAGCTGGACCTGAGGAGTAGTGGAGGCTATCTGTACCAACCCTTCAGGTGGGATTTCCAGTGGACAGCTCGACGTTGCGGCTTTACTTTTCAGTTGCTGTTTTCCCTTCCTGTTGTACTTTACTTTCAGTTTGGGTTTGTATACTGGCCAACTTACTTTTCTGCACTTACTATTGTACTCAGTTTTTTCATAGTGTTTACTCCTACTGCTTGCTTTCTATGTGGTGTTTGTTTACTTTACAAAGGCAATGCCTTCTCTTTTTACCGGAATTTACGCCTTGGTGCTAGTCGCCAGCCCCTGGCCTATAGAAGGCAGGCTTGGGGTAGTCACGACACGGGCCCCGATGACGGGTCATGACAAATTGGTATTAGAGGAGTTCGGTTCTACCGCAAAACTTGGGACTCTGATCTTTTCTATGTGAAGAAATAGTGTTAAGAGTATTGGGTGTGGTTATCAGTTTAGGGAGTCCAGTTTTGGTGCGGCGGCTGACATATCCGTACACCAGGACCCTGACTTCTGATTTCCAACAAAAAGCACGAAAACATTGATTGCATGTGTGTTTCAAGTTTTCATTATGATTACTTTGTGTCAGCTCACCAGGTATGTTGTTCTGACCGTGGCGCACTTGTTTCCATTTCAGGAAGGCCCCACGACGGCAGCCAGCTAGGGTTCCGAGAGTTGAGCGTGACGACAGCCCACCGAGCGACGAGGCCTCGGTACAGGGCCCTTTGACAGTAGAGGCACCAGCGGTACCTCTACCCGTCGAGCCACCGATGCTTCCGGCCCCAGCTGCTGACGATGCACGTCACCTTAGTGCACTGCACGAGTTCCAACGCCAGCAACCGCCCAGGTTCCGCGGGGAGACGGACCCCCAAGCATCCGAGGACTGGCTGGAGGCAGTGGTACGAGTTTTCAGGTTAGTGAGGACACCAGCAGACCTCATGGTGATCCTCACAGAGAGCCTACTGCACGCGGCAGCGGGCCGAAGGTGTAGCTTGATGCTCTAGGTGCATGATGATGCATCCCTTCTCCGGACAGACTTTGAGAGCCTCTTCCGCTCAGAGTTCGTTCCGGACGCCCTCCGTGCGGTGCGCATCCAGGAGCTTCTCCAGCTGCGGCAGGGCAGCTTGATGGTCGCCCAGTACTCGGCGAGATTTACCGATCTCTCTCGCTACTCGATAGACATGGTACGAGACCCATTCTTCCAGGCTCAGACCTTTGAGAAGGGATTGAGACATGAGATCAGAGCATCACTGATCTCCCCCAGCATTCCGACTCTGGAAGGAGTACTGGAGCGAGCCCTTTTGATCAAGATCTTTCTTGATGAGCCTTCATCAGCACCGAGGCCTACTACGGGGTGGCATGTAGCAGAGTCTTCTGCAGCAGATAGTCGACGGATGACTCATGGGTCTAGGTAGACCAGACCCTCAGGAAGACGACCTTAGGAAACTGGCTGAACAGTGCGGGGAAAACAGTGCAGAGCCAGTCTTTCGAGAGGCAGACAGTGCTACACCTTCTGCGGGAATGGTCATGTGGCTTGTGACTGCCCGACCCATCGTGCCGAGGAGCAGTAGACGGTTGAGGGGCCACCCAGGCAGAGGTAGAGGGTCGACCATGGCTGTCCGTAGGGAGCAGGCAGATGAGGAAGATGAGCTGGCCGAGCAGCAGGTGGTGGGTGATTCTTTGAGGCCCTACCACCACCACCACCACCAGGAGGTCCACCCCGGCCACCGGGAGCTGGCGGGCAACGACAGGCACAACTCCAGGCAGTAGAGGCCTAAGACCACGACTTTCCCGATATGATTAGAGGTACTATCTGTGTCTATTTAACCCTTGTTGTAGTTCTTATAGACATTGGAGCGAGTCACTCTTTCATAGCCGCTGCCCTTGTTCGGAGCTCGGAGATTCCGACAGAGCCGTTGGCTCGATCCTTACGGCTAGAGACTCCTACGGGAGCATACTCGACGATTACGCACTGGTGACGACAGTATGAGCTTACTCTAGGTGGGGAGAGCTTCGGCTGGGATCTTATTGTAGCGGCGTCGAGGCCTAACGACGTCATCTTGGGAATGGATTGGTTATCTATCGTCCATGCTCAGATCGACTGTATTAGGCGCAAGGTGCGATGTGTACGCACCGATGGGAGCAGGTTCACCTTCACCAGTGAGAAGGGAGCCTTCACAGCACAGGATGGACTCTCACAGAGGAGAGGATAGCCCATCACTAATCAGTTGGCTAGCCTCATCCTAGGAGTAGTTGACATGCGGAGTCCTAGTTTTCCTGCATTGGTGGATCAGTATGTGGAAGTCTTTCCCAACAACGTTCTAGGACTACCTCCTCGCAGAGAGGTAGACGTTTATATTGACCTATACCCCGGGACAACCTCGATATCGACTCCAGCATATCGGATGGCCCCCGCTGAGCTTCGAGAGCTACGGGTACAATTGGATGACTTGCTGGGAAAGGGATTTATCCGACCTAGTGTTTCACCCTGGGATTCCCCGATTTTGTTCGCCAAGAAGGCAGAAAGGAGCTTTCATATTTGTGTCGACTATCTTCGCCTAAACTATGTGACAGTGAGGAACAAGTATCCGCTACCGAGGATTGATGACCTCTTCGATCAGCTCATGGGAGCACGATGGTTCTCGTAGATAGACTTCAGGTCAGGCTATCATCAGCTCAGAGTTCAAGACGAGGACGTGCAGAAGCCTGCCTTCAGATGTCGCTATGGCCACTATGAGTTCTTGGTTTTTCCATTCGGCATAACCAATCCTCCAGAGGTGTTCATGGGCCTCATGAACAGGATATTTCATCCATACCTCGATCGATTTTTCGTGGTCTTCATCGACGACATTTTGATATACTCGACGACTGAGGAGGAGCACGCCAATCACTTGCGTGTTGTGCTAGACACACTCCTATAACACCAGCTTTATGGAAAGCTCTCGAAGTGTCAGTTTGGGATACACGAGGTCCACTTCTTGGGGCAGGTCATCTCTGAGGCGGGAGTTGCAGTCGATCCTGCGAAGATCGAGGCAGTGCTAGCTTGGGAGCCACCCAAGAGCGTGACGAAGGTGCGGAGTTTCTTGGGACTAGCTTGATACTACCGGAGATTTGTGATAGAATTCTCTAGAGTTGCGGCACAACTCCCAGCTTTGTCGAAGAAGGGGAAACCCTTTGTGTGGTTAGACAGATGTCAGCAGAGCTTCCAGGAGCTGAGACAGAGATTGACCAGCGCACCTATCTTGAGGTTTCCGGAGGAGGGAGTAGGGTACATGGTTTACTGTGATGCATCAGGGACTAGACTCGGATGTGTCCTGATGCAGGAGTGGGCAATGATCACCTATGGATCACGTCAGTTGAGGCCGCATGAGCAGAACTACGCTACCCATGACCTGGAGTTAGCATAAGTGGTCTTCGCTCTGAAGACATAGCGACACTATCTGATGGGCGAGCGCTTTATAGTCTTTTCTGACCATCATTGTCTCAAGTACATCTTTTCTCAAAAGGAACTGAACTTGAGACATCTGCGATGGCTCGAGTTCCTCTAGGACTATGACTTTGAGATATTCTATACTCTTGGGAAGGGGAATGTGGTAGTCGATGATCTCAGCAGGTGGACGGGCAGTTAGCTACTTGAGGAGGCGACAGAGCAGCTAGCCGCCTTGCAGAAATCCTTTATGGATAGAGATGGATCATCTTTCCTTCAGTATCTCACAGTCACCCCTCCACTACTGCAGCGGGTCAGAGAGGCACAGCGTGGGGACGCTGATTGTGAGATGCAGCATGCACAGATATCCTTAGGACATGCACCTGATGGGTTCTCCTTTGGAGCAGAGCACGACGTCCTTTTCAGAGGACGTACCTTAGTACCAGTTGCTTTACGAGAGGAGGTGCTGAGAGAGTTTCACACTTCTTCTTTGGTGGTACATCCTGGAGTGGCGAAGATGTACCAGGACCTTAGATGGTAGCACTGGTGGCTGGGCATGAAAAAGGCTGTGGCAGAGTTCGTTTCACGATGCCTCACCTGCTAGCATGTGAAGGCAGAGAATCAGGTACCAGCAGGATTTGTACATCCCTTGGAGGTCCCGAAGTGGAATTGGGAATCAGGTACCAGCAGGATTTGTACATCCCTTGGAGGTCCCGAAGTGGAATTGGGACGGGATATCTATAGACTTCCACGCACTTCCAGTGGTCATGGCATCATTTGGGTGATTGTCAACCGACTCAGCATGTCGTCTCACTTCTTACCCATCAGGGAGCAGGGCTCAGTGGAGAGCATGGGACGTCTCTACATTCAGGAGATTGTATGACTTCATGGTGTGCCATCATCTATCGTCTCCGATCGAGATGCTCGCTTTACTTCCTGACTTTGGAAGGGGTTGCAGGAGGCGTTCAGGATGCAGCTACGTTTGAGAACCACCTTTCACCCTCAGACGGATGGTCAGACGGAGAGGACCATTCAGACACTCGAGGACATGCTCCGTGCATGTGTCCTAGACTTTGGTCAAAGTTGGGAGGACCACCTACCCTTGGTGGAGTTCGCGTACAACAACAGCTACCACTCCACCATCGGGATGGCACCATACGAGGCATTGTACGACCGACCTTGCAGATCTCCCTTGTGCTGGACAGACCCTGGGGAGTCAGCACTTGTAGGACCGGATATGGTCCAGGCTACGATAGAGAAGGTCCAGGTCATCCAGGAGCGGATGAGGACAGCTCAGAGCCGGCAGAATTCGTATGCTGACAGAAGGCGGAGGCCACTAGAGTTTGAGGATGGAGACCAAGTCTTCTTGCATGTCTCACCTCGACGTGGATTACGGAGATTGGGCCAATGCGGAAAATTTTCTCCACGCTTCATCGGACCATTCCAGGTCCTCAGCAGGATTGGCGAGGTGGCTTATCGCCTAGCTCTGCCTCCTCAGTTGCACTGGGTACACGACGTCTTCCACATATCCCAGCTGAGGAGATACGTGCACGACCCGACACACATCATTGACCATGGGGAGCTGGACGTTGATGATGGGGAGAAGTTTGCGGAGGTCCCAGTGGAGATTGAGGATCGACAGGAGCGGGTCCTACATGGACACTTGATTCCTCTAGTGCGCATCAGATGGCAGCACGGGAACCTCCCGGAGAGCACTTGGGAGCGGGAGGCTCAGATGCGTGCTCAGTACCCACTTTTGTTTCCCTAGTTTATGAAGTATCTTTACGAGGATGTAAAGCCCTGAGGTGGGAGTTATGTAAAGAAACGTAAAATTCAAGGAATTTTTTTTCATAATTTTCTTTGGAATTTTACAAGAACGCAGTTTCTGACGGCACATGATTCTGAGGCCCGGTGTGCTCGGAATCATTTTTTGAGGTTTGGCTTGGGTACGTTCAGTGAACGAACGAGTGGGGTTTTTTCTAACTTTTGAACCGGTGCTCCGAATCGCAATCTGAAGGAACCGATGGAATCACAATGCCAGTATTTACTTAAAAATTCCTTTTCCGGAGTTGCGTTTTCTCGGGTGTGGTTTTTAATTTTTGGGGTTAAGTTAAGAAAATAAAATAAAGTGGTACGACAACTTTTTTTTATTTCACTTAAAGACACTTAAAGCTACTTAAAGCCACTTAAGCTAAGTTGAAGTGGATAGGGTGGAACCCAAAATATCCTACCCTCTTGGTAGGATATTTGTGAGGTGGGGCCCGCACTAGCCCCACTGTTTCCTTTCCTCTATGTCATGCACCCGCGATAACTCCTCTTTAATGGAATTCAATTGGTGCGTTTCCTAAAACACTTAACGCTCCTATTAATTGGACAGTTAAGACGTTAACATTAATTCACCAAATTAATGGTTCATTTCTTAACTTTTTTTTCAAATTGTTGGCATGTAAATAAAATAAGACCAACACTTGTCTTTCTTGAGGATTGCTCGTTGAGAGGATTTGGAGCAGACTCTAAGGCTTGAGATCTTCATCCTCCTTCAAGAAGAATGTGAAGAATGTGAAGAACACGAAGAAAGCAAAGAACGCCGAACCCTCGGAGATCGATGACGTGACGCCGTGTTACGCAAAGCTGACGATTCTCCTTCCATGACGCTTCTTCCGTGACGTTTCTTCCCTGCAACAATCTCTGATCATCAACTGCTTGAGGTAGGGGATTACAGTTCTCTAATTCTTTTCGGATTTTTTCCTCAACATGGGTTTAATTGTGAAATTAAAACTCGGTGTTTTCTTTAACCCTCGAATATCGTCGACGCGACGCCGTATACCGCGACGACGTGACCCCCTTCTGCGACGCGACAATCCACTTCTTCCATGATGGTCAATTCCTTGAAGAACTCATGTTCGACGACCACGATGAGGTAGGGGTTGATTATTTTTAAATATTTGTGATTTTATACCCATGACATTGATTAAATAATTGTCGTGAGACTTTTAAAACCGCTAACGCGGTGGGTGCGGACTGACGAACAGGTCCGAACCCACCGCCCCTTTCGTTCTTGGTGTGAGAAATGGCGGACACCGAAAAAGCTGGTCGCACGGGTGATGTGAGGTCCTCGCAGTGAATAACGGACCCCAGGATGACCTTTGGCGAAGACGGCGTGAATTTTCGACCACCAGGAATCGTCCAGTGTTCTGTGGAGCAAACCGTCGGTGCGCCACGCCAGCACGGCGGCGCCGGTGGTGGAAGGCGGCGGCGCCTGACGCGCCGCCGTGGAGACCCACCGCGGCTGAAGCCGCGGCCACGGGCTGGCCGTCCCACGGCTGAGTAGGACTGGTGAAGGACAGGACGCGGACAGATGCCGCGTCCGCTGGCAAGGGCGGCCCCACGTGGGGCCGTGACTTCTTCACGCGAGGGCAGCGCGCCCCCCGCCCGCGGCCCGACCGTAACAGCTGAGCTGACCTGCTGGCCAACCGGCCAGCCGGGTCGCGCCAGCCGGGCCAGGCCGGGCCGCGCCGGCCGGGCCGGGTCGCGCCAGCCGGGCCAGGCCGGGCCGCGCCGGCCGGGCCGGGTCGCGCCAGCCGGGCCAGGCCGGGCCGCGCCGGCCGGGCCGGGTCGCACCCAGCCGGGTCAGACCCGGACTCGGGTCAGGTCGACCCGGTTTGGGCCGACCCAGGGGGGGTTGGGTCGGGTCGGTCAGGGCCCAGACCACCCGTTTTAGGACCTTTTCAGTCTATTGCTCATAACTTGACCTACGGGCCTCCGATCAATGCACCTTCAGTGGCGATGCGATCCTCGGATCGAGATGGTCGTTTCGATATATCACACTCAAGGTTTTGGAATACTTTGGGTTTGGCTTGGTTGGTTCGTACACGAAACCAACAGGGCCCTCGGAGCGGAAACACTTATATCTTGAGCTCCGGGCGTCCGATTGATGTGCTCTCAACTTTGATGGATTACTCTAAGTGAGACAGATCTTTTGACTTACTCCGCCCGAGGTTTGGACGCAGGTGGAGTATGGTCGGGTTGGGTTTGCTTTAAAAACCAACCAGGCCCCTGGAACAAAAAAGCCAATAACTCTCAGACCGAGCGTCTGATTGACGCGCCGTCTGCGATGTTGAGTTCCTGTTGTCGATATGGAAATTTTGGATACATAAACTCTGGACTATGTGTAAGTTGATGTATCAGACTCACGGCTCGTGGAGCGGACCCTCTCGAACGAGCTTGCTGTCTGCGGGAACCCTAGTGCTCGCTGCGACTGCGACGACGACGACTGTACAGAGATCCTCAGTGGATTCGACGGCGACGACTACAACACTCAGTGATCCTACGTGGGCCAGTGCTACAGATCCTGTGTGGGTCTGATCCTGTGTGGGTCAGCTCTCAGCGGTCCTATGTGGGCCATTGCCTACAGATCCTGTGTGGGTCCGATCCTGTGTGGGTCTTTGTGGGGGTTAGTTACCTATCGATCCATTGTGGGTCAGATCCTTTGTGGGTCATTGCGGGGGTTAGTACCTATTGATCCTTTGTGGGTCCTACGACTTAGATGAATCATTGGAAATATTTGATCATCTCTATTGTCATACAAAGAAGTATTTCTGTGTGAGCTAAATCTTTCTTTTCTTTCCTATGTGGATTGTGTTGTGCTATCCTGTGTGGATTTACGTTTTTCTTTCCATGTGGATTGTGATGTGCTATCCTGTGTGGATTTATGTTTTTCTTTCCTATGTGGACTGGGTTGTACTTTGGCTCGGATGTTGGAGAGTAATGGAATTGATAACTTAGATATATGTATGGGCATATACCTCAATAGTGTCAGATGTTACTTCGTGATTGTATCATTCCTTTGTGGATTATCCTTTGTGAATTCTGGGAGACCTTTAGGGGTCTCGGGGTCCATACTGAGTAGCTTATACTCACCCCTGCACGGGCTATGCCCGCACTACGTTGTGTTGGTTGCAGATGATGGACATCGCTGATCGTGGTTGAGGCTTGCGGAGCAGGACGGTACCTGGAGGTGGACCACTGGGCGGAACGTACTCGGAGCGGTCGGCTAGATCCGAGGAGAAGTGGAGGCTATCTGTACCAACCCTTCAGGTGGGATTTCCGGTGGACAGCTCGACGTTGTGTCTTTACTTTTCAGTTGCTATTTTCCCTTCCAGTTGTAACACCCCAAGGTTCCACGATATGCCTCTCTTTCAAAAATGCAATAGCTTGCATTGTACGCAAGTTCGAGTTCTAAAACACCGCGACTAATCAAAGTAGCCGTTATGAATAGTAATAACCACCTTTTAAAATTATAGAAATTTTATATTTCAAAATGGACTTCATTTTTGTATTCGTAATATCGAAATTAGCTTATGTTGAATTTTTGGTATTTTTCTGAGAACTTCTAATTTTTTATGAATAGTGAAAATTACTTAAAAACAACTTTTTTAATAAAAATAATTTATAGTGATAAATTATACTATTTAGTGGTTTTGAAGTATAATTAGAATATATTTTTACCATTTTATCCAATGGTGGTCATTAGAATTAATTTAACATTGAAATTGGACATAACCAATTGCCAATCTTTTGATATAAATTGTTTCTTAAAAACACGCTATTTGTTGTGACAGCGGGAATTAATTATAAAATTAATTAATGAAACTTATATGTTTGGAATTTTTTAAAATAGAAATCATTTTTGAATTCGGAATATCAATTATAGCTTAGGGTGAAATTTTGGCATTGTTCTGAAAAACTTCAATTTTTGATGAATAGTGAAACCACTAAGTGGTAGTTAAATAACTGATTTTTCGTTTAAATGAAATATTACCACTTCTGTGATTTGATTTTCAAAAATCCTACATACATGGTTGTCATTAAGAAGTAAAATGTGGTTCAATGAGATTAAAATAATTTTTTGGTGAATAGTAACTTTTATGTTCTTAATCGCGATTAGAGGTAATTAGTGTAGTTTAAGGTACAAATAATGTCTTAATAATATGAGATGAGCATGACACTTGTCCTACTACTATTGGATGAGTCATGGCCGACCAAGAAAACTCATGGGTCAACTTGGGGACCCCATGGATCCACTTTAGTTGGAAAAGGACATTAATATATATTTATTTAATGTTAAAATTAAATTGCCACAAACATGAGTTGTTTTACTAAACCAATTTTTAAGTGGGGATAAACAAGTCAAAATTTTGATTATAAATATTCATTAGAATTCTAAAAAGATTTCCTACATCATAGTATTTTTTTTATAATTGTTAGACATTAAATAAATTAAATTATTTATGACATCATGATGATGCAGCGATGACCTCAGTATTTAACGATTTAAATAAAATGGGAAGATAATGCAAAATCTAAGGCTTACACTTGTCCAAAGCCAATTGGATGAGGAGATTTCGAAACCTTATCACCTTAGCCTAGAATTATATAAGTGTGGGACCTTTAGAATCCGAAAAGCATTGTGTAATAATGTATCATTTCAATCTTTCCAAAAGAGCCCCTCCTCTCCTCTTATAAAAGGCCCCCACCTCTCCCACCTCATTTACACTTTCAAGCCATTTGGCTCGACCAAACTCTGCCCAAATACTCTCACAAATTCCCCCTATTACTCCTAGAAGCCTCACTTTGGGCAGAACTCTTCCCAAGGAAGCCTTTGGCTCAAATCAAAAAGAGTTACCCGATTTTGAGGTAATGTCTTCTCTAATGTTGTTTTGTTTCATTTTTCTTCTCCAACGCCCTAAACTCTTTTTATTCATTTCTTTTGTAACAACACCAGTATCCTCAATATACTAGGATGTTGTTATAAGAAGGATTCGAGCTACACTTACACACACCTACATCTAATGGTTAAAGAACATACGGGTTCATGTGGATGGCAAATTTCTGCCTCACGAAATGATGATTGTTCAACACTCATATAACACCTTCAAAGGTGGCCATTAAGATGTCACTATTTTTATATATGATATATAATATGTTTATATTTTACTTATTCTTCTGTATTTCTCATTTATGGCATACTTTATGATTTCCATTATGGGTAAAACGCGATAATTTCATTTCAGGAAGTGCGGACTACCGCCCCCTCAAAGTGATGTGAATCGTTAATGCCATATGTGGGATGTATAAAGGATGGAGTAAATGATTTTATATATGATATTATACTGGAACTATATTATACCTTTATATAATTATGATTTCACTACATTAAATACGAAATAGAAATGAAAGTAGCGTTTATGCGTACGTACGGCTTACCGTCTCCATGAACGGTGCATTTCATTTCTTACCTCTATATGTTACGTAATATTATGAATGAATGTATATACTGGATATATATGATATATATGATATCTAAATCATTAATATAATTATGGATATAATGGATATTTCACCACATGAACAACTTGTAATTATAAGAAGGTTATTGTTGACTCAAGTATCAAAGATCGACAAAACGACCGTTATTAACTTAAATAATTAAATAATGTTCATAACATGGTAATAAGTGATATAAATGGAATAATGAACATGAAAAAGGTTCTTATGTAAATAGAAATTAACTCTAGTTTATTATTCAGGAGGTTAAAGAACGGTCGATTCATGACAAGACGCAAGGTAAGGGAATTTCTTAACCCAACTTCCATTCTTTGGGTTAATCTCCTACTTTCAAATTATGTCATGATATTATTAGGTCGTATATTGTATTTATACTTTCTTTATGTGTACATATAGTGAATACACATAATAGATATATTTTATTGAAAAATGATCTTTTTAAGGGACTTCGTCTCAATCTCTATTCATTGAGGCATATTTTGTTTTATACACAAATTTCTTTTATACAGTGTATAAACCCCTTTGACTTTTACGTTTATTCAAAAGGAATCTTTTTATACGAAGCGTTTTACTAAAAGACAAAAAGGGAATGTTTTTCTTTCCGTACATATGCGGAGACAACGACTTCTCCGCCGCCGTGACCATTATTTGAGTTTCGGCTTCCTCTACAAGCCATCATTTTTTTAATGAAAAATAAATTTAAGTTTTAACTTTCTTTTATTTTGGTATTGAAAATGGTTTTGAAAGAATTTTTATTATATCAATGTGTTGTATTGATATCTTGTGATTGAAATGTGGAAATTTTATGTTTCCTTTATGCATGCTTTATGTGATATGATTATGTTATGGTTTATGATATGTTTAAACCTATTCATATGAGGAATGTATTGGACTTAATAAGTGACGGGTGGAGCCCGCTATAGCTCCTCGATGCATCGGTAGGTCTCATGAGACAACTAGACATGGAATTGGCCGAGGCCCTTTCCCAATTTGATTTATGGTTTTGGCCGAGGCCTTAATCATTTTAGACGTCTTGGACGAGGCCTTGACAAAATGTTTCAGAATGTCCGGCATTATACATTCCCTCATTATGAAAGTGGTTATTGATATTTCATGTGATTATTCGACCAGTAGAATATCCATGTGAAGAAGTGAATGGCATTATCTCATTTTACTTTTTCCATATTATGTTGATGTTCAAGTTTAAAAGGCTTTTGTTTTAGTTATACATTGCCTTAAATTTTTATGAAAGCTTCCGCATTATTGTTATCCTTACTGAGCATCTGAGCTCACCCCTTTCAATGTTTTAATATTTTCCAGGATGTGAAGAAGTATTTTATGAATGACCTGTAGGGATTGTCAGAAGAGGATATGAGTGTGGACTATGAAGACCATGTTATTATAGTTTTTCACTTTATAATGTAATGTAAGACTTATGAATGTATCTAGTGTTTCCAAGGCTACTAAACTAATCGGTCTTTCGAGTCATGATCTTTTGTGATCATGCCAATGTTACGAAGTAATGCACCGGCTCTGGGTAGCTGGGGTCGGGGCGTTATAGTTGGTATCAGAGGCAGTTTAGTACTAACCTTGGAAGCTAGATTTAGATAAACTCTGATTAGAGAACATAGCCCGAAGATAGACTTTGAGGATTAGTATAGAAGAACTTCCTAGAATTTTGGTATTGTAGATATGTTGTGAGTTTTCCGAGCAATACATCCCTGTCTGGATACGAGCAGGTAGAGGCGGCTCTGGCACAGATGTACCTAGGGGTAAAACCCGAAAACACCGCTTTGAGCTAGACTCGAACGGGAGCTGGTGCACGACAACGGGCCTTGCTGCACTCTTGGTTACGACACTCCTGGGGGATATGCTTTGGATAATTCTTGTTTTCTTTATAAACCACTATGAAGGGTTATGAGTATATACTTCCTCAAAGAAAACATTTTTATGGATTATATCCATAAATAGTTCAATTTATGTTAAGTATCTTACAAGTATGGAATTATGTATTTTGATTTATAAACTAATATAGTTTATGCCATTGTTTAGAAATGGCGCCTAGTGGAAGGAATGGAAACCGTATCAATGCACGCACTCAGTGTAGGGATTTCCCTCCTGCTCAAGATAATTATTGTGGATCTGGAGATACAACTGGTGCTGATCAACTTAATACCATACTGGGACAACTCACTCAGGTTATGAATAATAACCTTACTCGTATGGAGCACCCTGATCCGCAACGTGGAGTATCAATGCTAGACCGTTTCATGAGGCAACAACCACCAACCTTCAATGGGAGTACAAATCCTATAGTAGCTGAGCAATGGATAAATTCCTTAGAGAAAATATTCCATGCCTTGGGGAGTAGTGAAAGGGAGAAGGTTGTCATGGCAGTTTACCGCCTCACTGGAGATGCCGATCAGTGGTGGTCGCTGATTCAAAACACAAAGGAAGATGATGACGTATCGAATATGGAATGGAGGGAGTTCAAAGAGATTTTCTTAGAAAAATACTTTCCTCGTGACCATCGAGCAGATATGGAAAGGCAATTTCTGAGTCTGAGGAAGAAGGAGGATGAGAATGTCGCAAAGTATGAGGCCAACTTTACAAGGTTAGCAAGGCATGCTGCCGATTATATACGTAACCAAAGGAGTAAGATTGATCGTTTCTTTGATGGGTTAAAACCATTTCTCCGTCGAGCTTTAGTATCACAATCCTTCTCATCATACGAAGATATTGTCTCCTGTGCTATCAAGACGGAAAATGAATTCTCTAAGTCGTATGACAACAAAGTAAAGCAAGAGAAGAAGAGAACGGGGGAACAAGAGACAGATAAAGGGAAAAAGGGAAAGAAGGATTTTCCATTATGTGATAATTGTGGGATGAATCACCCTGGGATGTGCCTAAAAGGAATGGGAGTTTGTTATAAATGTGGAGAAAAGGGTCACCAGGCTCGTGATTGCAAGGGAAAGAAAGAGGCTGCCAAAGTTGAATGCTACAATTGTAGGGAAATGGGGCATTATGCAAATGAATGTCCTAAGAGTCAAGGAAACTTACCTCAGAAAAGGCCAAGGGACCAAGGTCAATCTTATGCTGTAACTACAGTTGAAGCGAAATAATTAATGTATTGGTGCTTTTGGACTCAAGGATTAAATTCTGGTTATAAGAATAATGTGATATATATATATGTGGATTGTACTTCATTAATTTTTGATTTCAGTAAGGTTTTAATATGATTAACGTAATCATATTTTTAGTATGTGACAATAAGAGGAACTTTTCTTTGTTTGGGGAATCTGATGTTACAATTGATTTTGGAATTAAGAGACCTTTTAGAGAAAGTCTGGACAGAGGTATTTTGGATAACTATAAAGGTTGGAGTGGATTAAGTTGATCTTTGGATAGTATTGTTTAAGGTTAAAGAATTTCTAATGATTATTTTTGGAATAGTATAGTACTATATTTTTAGGAAAAGGACAACCTGCAGGGTGGGGCATAACCCGTCGCGTCAGACAAAGCTGCAGGAATCGAACCCACAACCATAGTGTGACAGGCTTTTATTTCCTACCACTAGCCTACAGGAAGTCCCTGGTTATTAGAAAATAATTTTACTAATCTAAATTTTATGTGTTAACATTTGGAACCTTATAAAATTAGGAAAAGTATAATATTTTTGGGTTCTATTATCTTTTTGAGTGAAAGGTGAGTTGAAGGTTGAAACTCTAATTGTCAGGCATAAATATATATATATACCTATCTGTTATTCAATGAATAAATTAATTATTAAACTTTAGTAAAGGGATATTAAAACCAAAAAATGTGTTATCCTAATTCCTTATGTCTTGTTGAACTGATGATATTTTAAATCAATATAGATTGAAGGCTTTGAGGCCCTCAATTTGACAGTTGATTGTGATTGATGACCTCAATCACTCCCTACGAATATTCACGTTTTTCCTCCAATTATATGTCTCTAATTGCCACCAATGTTCTCCTAATCAAGATCATAATTGGGTGGTGACTTTTTCATTTCCCTTTCCCTCTTATTAAGGCTAAATTTTATTAACCTTATTTCCGATGTGAGTTTTCCACAAAGGTATTTTCTATTTTCAACCTTTTATTTTCAAAGAAAAATATCAAATTGCGAGGACGCAATTTATTGAAGGAGGGTAGAATGTAACACCCCGAGCTTCCACGATATGCCTCTCTTTCAATAATGCAATAGCTTGCATTGTACGCAAGTTCGAGTTCTAAAACACCGCGACTAATCAAAGTAGCCGTTATGAATAGTAATAACCACGTTTTAAAATTATAGAAATTTTATATTTCAAAATGGACTTCATTTTTGTATTCGTAATATCGAAATTAGCCTATGTTGAATTTTTGGTATTTTTCTGAGAACTTCTAATTTTTTATGAATAGTGAAAATTACTTCAAAACAACTTTTTTAATCAAAATAATTTATAGTGATAAATTATACTATTCAGTGGTTTTGAAGTATAATTAGAATATATTTTTACCATTTTATCCAATGGTGGTCATTAGAATTAATTTAACATTGAAATTGGACATAAACAATTGCCAATCTTTTGATATAAATTGTTTCTTAAAAGCACGCTATTTGTTGTGACAGTGGGAATTAATTATAAAATTAATTAATGAAACTTATATGTTTGGAATTTTGTAAAATAGACATCATTTTTGAATTTGGAATATCAATTATAGCTTAGGGGGAAATTTTGGCATTGTTCTGAAAAACTTCAATTTTTGATGAATAGTGAAACCACTAAGTGGTAGTTAAATAACTGATTTTTTATTTAAATAAAATATTTCCACTTCTGTGATTTGATTTTCAAAAATCCGACATACATGGTTGTAATTAAGAAGTAAAATGTGGTTCAATGAGATTAAAATAATTTTTTGGTGAATAGTAACTTTTAAGTTCTTAATCGCGATTAGAGGTAATTAGTGTAGTTTAAGGTACAAATAATGTCTTAATAATATGAGATGAGCATGAAACTTGTCCTACTACTATTGGATGAGTCATGGCCGACCCAGACAACCCATGGGTCAACTTGGGGACCCCATGGATCCACTTTAGTTGGAAAATGACATTAATATATATTTATTTAATGTTAAAATTAAATTGACACAAACATGAGTTGTTTTACTAAAACAATTTTTATGTCGGGTTAATCAAGTCAAAATTTTGATTATAAATATTCATTAGAAAGCTAAGAAGATTTCCTACATCATAGTATTTTTTTTTATAATTTTTAGACATTAAATAAATTAAATTATTTATGACATCATGATGATGCAGCGATGACCTCATTATTTAACGATTTAAATAAAATGGGAATATAATGCAAAATCCAAGGCTTACAATTGTCCAAAGCCAATTGGATGAGGATATTTCGAACCCTTATCACCTTAGCCTAGAATTATATAAGTGTGGGACCTTTAGAATCAGAAAATCATTGTGTAATAATGTAACATTTCAATCTTTCCAAAAGAGCCCCTCCTCTCCTCTTATAAAAGGCCCCCACCTCTCCCACCTCATTTACACTTTCAAGACATTTGGCTCAACCAAACTCTTCCCAAATACTCTCCCAACTTCCCCCTATTACTCCTAGAAGCCTCACTTTGGGCAGAACTCTTCCCAAGGAAGCCTTTGGCTCAAATCAAAAAGAGTTACCCGATTTTGAGGTAATGTCTTCTCTAATGTTGTTTTGTTTCATTTTTCTTCTCCAACCCCCTAAACTCTTTTTATTAATTTCTTTTGTAACAAAAAAAGTATCCTCAATATACTAGGATGTTGTTATAATAAGGATTCGATCTACACTTACACACACCTACATCTAATGGTTAAAGAACATACGGTTTCTGTGGATGGAGAATTTCTGCCTCACGAAACGATGATTGTTCAACACTCATATAACACCTTCAAAGGTGGCCATTAAGATGTAACTATTTTTATATATTATATATAATATGTTTATGTTTTACTTATTCTTCTTTATTTCTCATTTATGGCATACTTTATGATTTCCATTATGGGTAAAACGCGATAATTTCATTTCAGGAAGTGCGGACTACCGCCCCCTCAAAGTGATGTGAATCGTTAATGCTATATGTGGGATGTATAAAGGATAGAGTAAATGATATTATAAATGATATTATACTGGAACTATATTATACATTTATATAATTATGATTTCACTACATTAAATACGAAATAGAAATGAAAGTAGCGTTTATGCGTACGTACGGCTTACCGTCTCCATGAACGGTGCATTTCATTTCTTACCTCTAGATGTTACGTAATATTATGAATGAATGTATATAATGGATATATATGATATATATGATATCTAAATCATTAATATAATTCGGGATATAATGGATATTTCACCACATGAACAACTTGTAATTATAAGAAGGTTATTGTTGACTCAAGTACCAAAGATCGACAAAACGACCGTTATTAACTTAAATAATTAAATAATGTTCATAACATGGTAATAAGTGATATAAATGGAATAATGAACATGAAAAAGGTTCTTAAGTAAATAGAAATTAACTCTAGTTTATTATTAAGGAGGTTAAAGAACGGTCGAGTCATGACAAGACGCAAGGTAAGGGAATTTCTTAACCCAACTTCCATTCTTTGGGTTAATCTCCTACTTTCAAATTATGTCATGATATTATTAGGTCGTATAATGTATTTATACTTTCTTTATGTGTACAAATAGTGAATACACATAATAGATATATTTTATTGAAAAATGATATTTTTAAGGGACTTCGTCTCAATCCCTATTCATTGAGGCATATTTTGTTTTATACACAAATTTCTTTTATACAGTGTATAAACACCTTTGACTTTTACGTTTATTCAAAAGGAATCTTTTTATACGAAGCGTTTTACTAAACGACAAAAAGGGAATGTTTTTCTTTCCGTACATATGCGGCGACAACGACTTCTCCGCCGCCGTGACCATTATTTGAGTTTCGGCTTCCTCTACAAGCCATCATTTGTTTAATGAAAAATAAATTCAAGTTTTAACTTTCTTTTATTTTGGTATTGAAAATGGTTTTGAAAGCATTTTTATTATATCAATGTGTTGTATTGATATCTTGTGATTGAAATGTGGAAATTTTTTGTTTCCTTTATGCATGTTTTATGTGATATGATTATGTTATGGTTTATGATATGTTTAAACCTATTCATATGAGGAATGTATTGGACTTAATAAGTGACGGGTGGAGCCCGCTATAGCTCCTCGATGCATCGGTAGGTCTCATGAGACAACTAGACGTGGAATTGGCCGAGGCCCTTTCCCAATTTGATTTATGGTTTTGGCCGAGGCCTTAATCATTTTAGACGTCTTGGCCGAGGCCTTGACAAAATGTTTCAGAATGTCCGGCATTATACATTCCCTCATTATGAAAGTGGTTATTGATATTTCATGTGATTATTCGACCAGTAGAATATCCATGTGAAGAAGTGAATGGCATTATCTCATTTTACTTTTTCCATATTATATTGATGTTCAAGTTTAAAAGGCTTTTGTTTTAGTTATACATTGCCTTAAATTTTTATGAAAGCTTCCGCATTATTGTTATCCTTACTGAGCATCTGAGCTCACCCCTTTCAATGTTTAAATATTTTCCAGGATGTGAAGAAGTATTTTATGAATGACCTGTAGGGATTGTCAGAAGAGGATATGAGTGTGGACTATGAAGACCATGTTATTGTATTTTTTCACTTTATAATGTAATTTAAGACTTATGAATGTATCTAGTGTTTCCAAGGCTACTAAACTAATCGGTCTTTCGAGACTTGATCTTTTGTGATCATGCCAATGTTACGAAGTAATGCACCGGCACTGGGTAGCTGGGGTCGGGGCGTTACACCAGTTGTACTTTACTTTCAGTTTGGGTTTGTATACTGGCCCACATACTTTTCCGCACTTACTGTTGTACTCCGTTTTTGCTTAGTGTTTACTCCTACTGCTTGCTTGCTCTGTGGTATTTGTTTACTTTAAAAAGGAAATGCCTTCCCTTTTTACCAGTATTTACGCCTTGGTGCTAGTCGCCAGCCCCTGGCCTATAGAAGGCGGGCTTGGGGTAGTCACGGCACAGGCCCCGAGGATGGGTCGTGATAGCTTGGATGATGCATTGTGGGCTTATAGGATAGCATACAAGATCCCCATTGGTATGTCCCCATTTCAGATTGTTTTTGGGAAACGTGTCATCTCCCTGTGGAAGTTGAGCATCAGGCTTATTGGGCTATAAAGAAATGCAACATGGATTTGGCCAAAGCTGGAATCCAATGGAAGCTGCAAATTCAAGAGCTTGCGGAGATTAGATTGTCATCATATGATAACTCAAGGCTCTACAAGGAAAGATCAAAAGCATCTCATGACAAAATGATCCAACAAAGGGAGTTTCATGTTGGAGATAAAGTCCTTCTATACAGTTCACGACTAAAGCTGATACCTGGTAAGTTGCGTTCCAGATGGTTAGGTCTATATATTATATCTAATGTTTTTCCTTATGGTGCAGTGGAGATCACACAAGTGGAAACTGTAAGGAGATTTACAGTCAATGGGCAACGTTTGAAGAGATACATTGTAGAGACCCGAAGCTTTACGTACATGGACATTACATTACATTTGCGGAATACTTAGTACATAACAAAAACACACACTAAAGGATCGTAATAGTTTAGTGTCTTTGGAAACTCGGAACGTAATCTTCTAATCGTGGTGAAAGTTCTTCAATATCTCCCATAAATGTCATCCCTTTTTTCTACCTAAAACCTTTCTTTATATCCTGGGGAAAAGAAAACATAAAAGGGTGAGCTCAAATTCTCAGTAAGGGTAAACAAAAGAAAAATCAATCACATCATATACATAGCTTTTGGAAATCTTAACCTGCAAAAGAGATCATAATATCATAACATGGGATATATCATAGAAGTGAAATGTAATCCCAATAATCATAACTTAAAACATGAAACTTTGTGGCATACACACATAATCATAGAAAATCATTTCTTGTTAGTCAAGACTCAATGCCAAGACTATCTTAGTGGACAAAGTCCCTTTCTGAATCGAGTAACCCTCGTTTCAGTCCTGTTTCACTGAACCGGTATAACCTACCATTTCAGCCATGTCTATCTCATGAGATATAAAATCTTTACCCAATGAATTAGAGGGAGATATAGGTCCCACCCATCTCATAATGATACCATTCTTATGTGTTCCACAAAATCATAAATCATACATCATTTCATAACCCATGTAATAAAAATGGGATTCTTAAACAACATGACATCATAAAACCATTCATATAAGATAAAGGAATTCATAAACAGAATTCCATCACAACATAGTCAAATCAATGTAAAAATATTGATAGAAACAAAACCCTTTATTATCTTAGATGGAAAATAATTTTGATAAAACACTTGAATTGAATTCTTGAGGAAAATATCCTTTCTTCTTCAAAATCAATTTCTTTTCACAAAACATCATGCAATTTTAAAAGAAAGAGATTTTATTGAAAACAGTCATGAAATATTTTGGAGGAAGCTTAATTAAAATAAGGCTTTATAAAACCATAAAAATTCGTTCCTTCCGTTTAAGTTAAAAAAAACATTCTTCTCGTACTTTTGTCGGAAAAGTCAAAAAGTACCTCGTACGAAAAAAAACGACAAAAGATTCCTTTCATATTCTTTACTAAAAACTCACCGAAGGGTAAAATTCGATTTAAACTATTTTAAGTGGATGGAAACAATATTACATATTGAGGGAACATGGATGTGGATGATAAAATACACCCCAGTAAATGCCAAAGTATAAACAATCTCAGATAAAAATGAGATTGTGATATTTCCCTTAGCTTAGGTCCGACTTGCTTTGTAAGTGTCCGAACCTCCTGTATAATGATTTAAATAATGTTATTGACTTATTACAGAATCATATTCATTGTTATGATATCATATATGGTTCACTTATGACATTATATTACCCGTTCTTTTGTAAATTCCATGTTAAAGAAGCGTTTTGGGTAAAATCGTTTCATTTATCTTAGGTGTTTTGACTTGTTGTTCTTGACATCACTATTACTTATATCATGATTTACTTACTTCCAGAATATAAAATATGATTTATATATCATATATATTCAGTATATATATATATATATAATAGATAGATAAAAAACACCGTTCATGGAGACGGTAGTCCGTACGTACGCATGAACGCTGTTTTACTTTCCTTATTGTCTTGAAATGGAAGTAAGTAGATGACATACATATATATATATATACATAAATCCAGTAGCTTTATAATGTCATATATTTCATTATTATTTCTTATATATACTTTATAATCATTCTTTAAATGGTTAACATGGAGAATGAATCTCATCGCGTCGTGGAGACGGTAGTCCGTACGTACGCACGAGCGATGACATCATTTCTATAAATATTGAATTGAATTGGAGTGGATTATACAATATATCAGAATCAATATGATGTTTTAATAACTATGTATAGTTATTCTTTACACCATTATACCCATCCATGTAAGGTGGTGGTGGAAAATAGATTGCACCACGGCGTGGAGACGGTATTCCGTACGTACGCACGCGCGGTGATTTCTTTTTCCGTAGGATGGATAGATGGTGAAATAGGGTTGTTTCATACTTATAATAAAATATCAGTATATGAGTGATACTGATGTTATTACTTTATAATGAAACAACCTAAGAAGAAGAAGTGGAAGAAGAAATAAAGATGAAAGAATTGGTAACGGTAATTACCTCTTCTTTGAAGTGCCTCTTTGAGACCTCCTCTTAGGGCACTAGAATTGGTCTTTGAGGAAGACCATAACCTCTAGGATGTTGCTAGGGAAGTGGAGAGGAGAAAATGGCAGGGGTTGGCCGAGCTTGAGGGCTCAAATTTGTGTGAGGAGGAGGGGGAGGAGGTGTCCTTTTATAAGGGAGGAGAGGGGCACCTTAGGAATATCTCAAAATATTATTTTATATTAAAGTCAAAATCGGTTTATAATGGTTCCAAAGGGTCTTATTTCGAAGATAAAGTGGGGATCGGTCGAAATCCTATCATCCAATAGGATTTAGACAGGTTTAGGTTATTATTTTAACCTTATCAATTAGATTTAACTCTAAGTTAAATAATTTAACTTTTACCGTGTCTTTTTGTTTTCTTTCACTATATGGTTAATACACTTACTATAACATGCCAAAAGAACCCCAAATTGTATATTATTAATACAAATATCCTTATCTAAGTCATTTGGCCGAACCTTAGATTTTTAGGAATAAAATAACAATTAATAATATAATATTTGATTTAAAAACTATTTTGTGTCAATTTTGACACTATTTGATATATGATTTTTGTGAAAGTCATAACAGAATTATATGTTCGAAGAAAGTTGATTAAATCAACACTAATATATCATAGTAACCTATAAAATTAGTTTAAGTCATAAAAAGTCTCAAATTACATTCATTTGAGCATTTATAACATCAATTATGTTAATATTTTCTTAAAAGGGTAATTACTGCATCATCGTTGTGTCATAAATAAATTAATTTATTTAAAGTCTAAAAATTATAAATAAAATATCATTATGTAGGAAATCTCTTTAGATTTGTAATGAATATTTATAGTCGAATTTATCTTATTTATAACCCCATATTAAAAATGTTTTAGTTATTAAACTTTGATTTTAACTATTTTAACTATTCATTAAATAATATAATATTAAATGTCATAATCTAATCCAAGTGGACCTAAATGGTCATATTATATTCATAAGGTTGTTTTTGGTCGAATTACACTTATCCAATAGAATTAGGACATGTGTTAGGGTAATAGTAATATCATATTTACCCTTAGTTACCCTATTTACTATTAACCGTGGTAAAAAAAAGTAAAAAGTTACTATTCACCAAAAATTATTTTCATCTCATTGAACCACATTTTACTTACTGACATCAACCGTGTCTCTCGGATTTTTGAAATTCCATTCACAGAAGCGGTAAAATTAAGATTTATGAAGAAATTAATTTTTTTTAACTACCACTTAGTAGTTTCACTATTCATCAAAAATTGATGTTTTTCAGAACAATGCCAAAATTTAATCCTAAGCTATATTTCATATTCCGAATTCAAAAATGAAGTATATTTTACCAAATTCATATCATAGAATTTGCATTAATTAATTTTATAATTAAATCCCACTGTTAAAACAAATAGCGTGTTTTTAAGAAACAATATCTATCAAAAGATTGACACTTGATTATGTCTGGTTTAAATGTGAAATTACATCCAATGACCAACATTGCATTAAATTGTAAAAATATATTCTAAATATACTTTAAAACCACTCAAATTAATAATTTATCACTATTAATTATTTCGATTAAAAAAGTTGTTTTTAATTATAATTTAGTAATTTTTCACTATTCATCAGAATATGAAAGTTATCCGAAAAGTACCAAAATTTCACCTTAGGCTAAATTCGATACTCCGAATCCAAGAATGAAGTTCATTTTGAAAAATAAGATTTATAGAATTTTAAAAAGTGGTTATTACTATTCATAACGGCTAGTTTTAATAATATTTTAATAGCACATCGTTGTTTAGTGAAACTCGGTATTGCGTATTACACACGCTATCGAGGAAGGTCGCGATTGCGTGTAATGCAAGGCAAGACAAGGATGCGTGTTGTGCAAGCTCCTTTTGGTGTAGCGTACAACACAAGACATTAATAAAATTAAAAAGAATATTTCTTTATAAAATCTTGGGCTGTTACATTCTACCCCCCTTAAAATGAATTTCGCCCTCGAAATTCGTCGGGGTTATAAATGGTTTACTATTCGAAAGTTTCTTTAATAGAAACCCACATCGTAAAAAGTAATATCAAAACCAATCTTTAAAAACAATAGTATGAAACGTAACGGTTACCCAAATAAACTAATCATTGGGTTTCCACATAGGTGAAAATATGGATATGGAAGAGAAATATAACCATCATGTTCTGATGGAGAGTGGTAGAGAACATGGCTATGGAAAAGCCAATAATCACAAATCCATAAATTTGTGACGATCTAAGGTACCATCCGATTCATCAGGTATAAGATCACTAGGACAACATTTTTGGTTTTCAAGATCATTTCCCTAAAGTTGAAAATTTGAATTGGAATAAATACTTTCTTTATTTTGGTACAATCTCACTATTGTTCGTGCCTAGAACAATTTCCACTTTATCTCTTAAATAAATGAAGTTGAATTTGTTATTCGTGAAGTGTTAGCAGATCATGTGATAGAATGACGGGTCATTCCATCTGTCTCAAACAAAAGGTTAGCAAAAATTATATACATAAGTCGATCTATAGTGAGATTAATCATATATAGTTCCTAAAATGGACTTATACTTCATATATCATACTGCTTAATATAATAAAACTAGTTTCTACTAAACAGGGACTTCCTGTAGGTCAGTGGTAGGCGATAAAGGCCAGTCACACTTCGGTTGTGGGTTCGATTCCCACAGCCTTGTCCGAAGCGATGGGTTGTCGCCCGTCCGGCATGTTGTCCTTTTTCCAAAACTATATTACTATAACATCCCATCAATAATATCGAAAAAAAAAATTTCTATCCTTAAACAATACTAACTTACGTCCAACACAATCCATTCCAATCTTTAGGCTTATCCATAATACTGCAGTCCACTCTCATAACATTGTGAAAACAATTACCAGAGATTTAATATCATCGTTGATCCCCATATATCATAAGATATGTTTTGTTGGTCACATTCCAAACATTGAAAGTCCTTAATCATGTATACTCTTGAATACCCATTGAACCTTAGTGAAAACTTGAATGCAGTTAAAAGTTAACACTTTACACATACCAAAATCCTCAAAATTATTTATACTCAAACCATGATATCACTTAGTCCTTATATCAATCATGAGCTCATGAATACAATCAAACATCTCATTATCTTCTTATCCTTTCATTATGCACTTATCATCTACTTTCCAAAATATTTGAATCACTTTTCATAGTTATTGGTACCTTAAAATTATTGAAAACCACAATAGACCAATACTTAAATATTTCAATACACCATAAAAGTACCTCAACAACATTATTCTTGAATACCAAAACACTTTAGTCCATCCACATCAATGATTATCCTGGAATAAGTCCTTCCTTGATTTAGAAGTAACTTTTTAGATCAGGTCATTGAGTTGGGTAATGCCCATGTTCTCCACAAATAAGACATTGAACTCCATAACAGTCTGTCACTCTATGACCCTTTTCTCCACACAGATAACATCGGTCCCTCCATTTGAGGTATTCCTCAAGGTTCTTCTTCCCTTCTTTAGAAATCTCAATCTTCCTTTCTTTATGCTCCTCAACATGCGAACATGCATAATAGTCTATCTTCCTCTTCGATGAAGAATTAGGCATACCACTAAATTTCACCTTGTTAATCATATATCGCGATGATTGATTCGGCATAATCACAACATCTTTCTCTCTAGGCATTACACAATTTTGTTGCTCATAGTCACCAATTTGTCCATTGGATTCAATGTTAACTGAATTCCTTTTGGTTCCCTCCATTAACTAAAACACAAAAATAATTTTGTGAGAATCAAAACTCATGCTAGAGAAAACAACATAGTAATGGGAAAGTATCCTCAATACCTAACTTCTTAGGTTTAATCTAATATCATTACCATAGTTCTAGGAATATATCCTATACGTATACTTATCCTTAGGGACATCCCTAGACATACCTTAGAAATATCTCTAGGAATCTCACTAACGTTTTCGCATCCTAGTTTCCAAAGGTTGACTAAACCTTTCCTCTGATACCAACTGTAGAGACCCGAAGCTTGACGTACATGGACATTACATTACATTTGCGGAATACTTAGTACATAACAAAAACACACACTAAAGGATCGTAATAGTTTAGTGTCTTTGGAAACTCGGAACGTAATCTTCTAATCGTGGTGAAAGTTCTTCAATATCTCCTATAAAGGTCATCCCTTTTTTCTACCCAAAACCTTTCTTTATATCCTGGGGAAAAGAAAACATAAAAGGGTGAGCTCAAATGCTCAGTAAGGGTAAACAAAAGAAAAATAAATCACATCATATACATAGCTTTTGGAAATCTTAACCTGCAAAAGAGCTCATAATATCATAACATGGGATATATCATAGAAGTGAAATGTAATCCCAATAATCATAACTTAAAATATGAAACTTTGTGGCATACACACATAATCATAGAAAATCATTTCTTGTTAGTCAAGACTCAATGCCAAGACTATCTTAGTGGACAAAGTCCCTTTCTGAATCGAGTAACCCTCGTTTCAGTCCTGTTTCACTGAACCGGTATAACCTACCATTTCAGCCATGTCTATCTCATGAGATATAAAATCTTTACCCAATGCATTGGAGGGAGATATAGGTCCCACCCATCTCATAATGATACCATTCTTATGTGTGCCACAAAATCATAAATCATACATCATTTCATAACCCATGTAATAAAAATGGGATTCTTAAACAACATGACATCATAAAACCATTCATATAAGATAAAGGAATTCATAAACAGAATTCCATCACAACATAGTCAAATCAATGTAAAAATATTGATAGAAACAGAACCCTTTATTATCTTAGATGGAAAATAATTTTGATAAAACACTTGAATTGAATTCTTGAGGAAAATATCCTTTCTTCTTCAAAATCAATTTCTTTTCACAAAACATCATGCAATTTTAAAAGAAAGAGATTTTATTGAAAATAGTCATGAAATATTTTGGAGGAAGCTTAATGAAAATAAGGCTTTATAAAACCGTAAAAATTTGTTCGTTCCGTTTAAGTTAAAAAAAACATTCTTCTCGTACTTTTGTCGGAAAAGTCAAAAAGTACCTCGTACGAAAAAAAAACGACAAAAGATTCCTTTCATATTCTTTACTAAAAACTCACCAAAGGGTAAAATTGGATTTAAACTATTGTAAGTGGATGGAAAAAATATTACATACTGAGGGAACATGGATGTGGATGATAAAATACACCCCAGTAAATGCCAAAGTATAAACAATCTCGGATCAAAATGAGATTGTGATATTTCCCTTACCTTAGGTCCGACTTGCTTTTTAAGTGTCCGAACCTCCTGTATAATGATTTAAATCATGTTATTGACTTATTAAAGAATGATATTCATTTTTATGATATCATATATGGTTCACTTATGACATTATATTACCCGTTCTTTTGTAAATTCCATGTTAAAGAAGCGTTTTGGGTAAAATCGTTTCATTTATCTTAGGTGTTTTGACTTGTTTTTCTTGACATCACTATTACTTATATCATGATTTACTTACTTCCAGAATATAAAATATGATTTATATATCATATATATTCAGTATATATATATATATAATAGATAGATGAAAAACACCGTTCATGGAGACGGTAGTCTGTACGTACGCATGAACGCTGTTTTACTTTCCTTATTGTCTTGAAATGGAAGTAAGTAGATGACATACATATATATATATATACATAAATCCAGTAGCTTTATAATGTCATATATTTCATTATTATTTCTTATATATACTTTATAATCATTCTTTAAATGGTTAACATGGAGAATGAATCTCATCGCGTCGTGGAGACGGTAGTCCGTACGTACGCACGAGCGATGATATCATTTCTATAAATATTGAGTTGAATTGGAGTGGATTATACAATATATCAGAATCAATATGATGTTGTAATAACTATGTATAGTTATTCTTTACACCATTATACCCATCCATGTAAGGTGGTGGTGGAAAATAGATTACACCACGGCGTGGAGACGGTATTCCGTACGTACGCACGCGCGGTGATTTATTTTTCCGTAGGATGGATAGATGGTGAAATAGGGTTGTTTCATACTTATAATAACATATAAGTATATGAGTGATACTGATGTTATTACTTTATAATGAAACAACCTAAGAAGAAGAAGTGTAAGAAGAAATAATGATGAAAGAATTGGTAATGGTAATTACCTCTTCTTTGAAGTGCCTCTTTGAGACCTCCTCTTAGGGCACTAGAATTGGTCTTTGAGGAAGACCAGAACCTCTAGGATGTTTCTAGGGAAGTGGAGAGGAGAAAATGGCAGGGGTTGGCCGAGCTTGAGTGCTCAAATTTGTGTGAGGAGGAGGGGGAGGAGGTGTCCTTTTATAAGGGAGGAGAGGGGCACCTTAGGAATATCTCAAAATATTATTTTATATTAAAGTCAAAATCGGGTTATAATGGTTCCAAAGGGTCTTATTTCGAAGATAAAGAGGGGATGGGTCGAAATCCTATCATCCAATATGATTTAGACAAGTTTAGGTTATTATTTTAACCTTATCAATTAGATTTAACTCTAAGTTAAATAATTTAACTTTTACCGTGTCTTTTTGTTTTCTTTCACTATATGGTTAATTCAATTACTATAACATGCCAAAAGAACCCCAAATTGTATATTATTAATAAATATATCCTTATCTAAGTCATTTGGCCGAACCTTAGATTTTTAGGAATAAAATAACAATTAATAATATAATATTTGATTTAAAAACTATTTTGTGTCAATTTTGACACTATTTGATATATGATTTTTGTGAAAGTCATAACAGAATTATATGTTCGAACCAAGTTGATTAAATCAACACTAATATATCATAGTAACCTAGAAAATTAGTTTAAGTCATAAAAAGTCTCAAATTACATTCATTTGAGCATTTATAACATCAATTATGTTAATATTTCCTTAAAAGGGTAATTACTGCATCATCGTTGTGTCATAAATAAATTAATTTATTTAAAGTCTAAAAATTATAAATAAAATATAATTATGTAGGAAATCTTTTTAGCTTTCTAATGAATATTTATAGTCGAATTTATCTTATTTATAACCCCATATTAAAAATGTTTTAGTTATTAAACTTTGATTTTAACTATTTTAACTATTCATTAAATAATATAATATTAAATGTCATAATCTAATCCAAGTGGACCTAAATGGTCATATTATATTCATAAGGTTGTTTTTGGTCGAATTACACTTATACAATAGAATTAGGACATGTGTTAGGGTAATAGTAATATCATATTTACCCTTAGTTACCCTATTTACTATTAACCGTGGTAAAAAAAAGTAAAAAGTTACTATTCACCAAAAATTATTTTCATCTCATTGAACCAAATTTTACTTACTGACATCAACCGTGTCTCTCGGATTTTTGAAATTCCATTCACAGAAGCGGTAAAATTATGATTTATGAAGAAATTAATTTTTTTAACTACCACTTAGTAGTTTCACTATTCATCAAAAATTGATGTTTTTCAGAACAATGCCAAAATTTCATCCTAAGCTATATTTCATATTCCGAATTCAAAAATGAAGTCTATTTTACCAAATTAATATCATATAATTTGCATTAATTAATTTTATAATTAAATCCCGCTGTTAAAACAAATAACGTGTTTTTAAGAAACAATATCTATCAAAAGATTGACACTTGATTATGTCTGGTTTAAATGTGAAATTACATCCAATGACCAACATTGTATTAAATTGTAAAAATATATTCTAAATATACATTAAAACCACTCAAATTAATAATTTATCACTATTAATTATTTCGATTAAAAAAGTTGTTTTTAATTATAATTTAGTAATTTTTCACTATTCATCAGAATATGAAAGTTATCCGAAAAGTACCAAAATTTTACCTTAGGCTAAATTCGATACTCCGAATCCAAGAATGAAGTTCATTTTGAAAAATAAGATTTACAGAATTTTAAAAAGTGGTTATTACTATTCATAACGGCTAGTTTTAATAATATTTTAATAGCACATCGTTGTTTAGTGAAACTCGGTATTGCGTATTACACACGCTATCGAGGAAGGTCGCGATTGCGTGTAATGAAAGGCAAGACAAGGATGCGTGTTGTGCAAGCTCCTTTTGGTGTAGCGTACAACACAAGACATTAATAAAATTAAAAAGAATATTTCTTTATAAAATCTTGGGCTGTTACATACATTGAGGGACATCCTACTAATGCAGTGGAATTTATCACACTCCATGACCCCATCATCACTTGAGCACATCAGGCTGTTCCTAACCCTTTCACTTTTATATCATTTGTCCTATTTAAAAATTCTGCATTTCATGTGCATATATCATCTCATGGGTTCACATTTAGGACAATGCAATATTTTAGGTGTGGGGGAGGGAACCTTTTAGTTTAGTAATTTCAATTGTTTTCTTGTTTAAAAAAAACCAAATTTTTTCTGTGTTTTTCAAATTTTTTGTGTTTATTTTACAATATTTTGTGTTTTGTTTTGAAAATTTTGAGCTAAAATGATTCTCACAACCATTTTAAAATCCATATCAATAAGTGAAGCAATTTAACCCTTGAAACTAAGCTTAAATGAATGCTTAAATGGCTTTGTTTCAAGTTCAAATATTTAGTAATTTCAAGAAAAGTACGCTGAATTTTGAATCCCATGCCACATCTCACTGTCTATATATTTGAAATCACTATCCTATGAGGCTTTTAAACCATTATTTTCATATTCTTTACATTCACCTAACTTCTTGAGGGAACCAAACCATGCTTGATTTAACCATAATTTGATCTATTCAGGTCAAAACGTGAGGGTTTGAGGTACAAATGTTTAAATGATTGAGGCATTTGTTTGGTATCAAAGCCCCTATTTCAAAGAATCCTTTTTTATAATGGATTACCATGAATATTTAATCCTTGTAGCCCTTAGTATCCATGCACAACCTATTAGGTTAGCCACATTACAAGCCAATTTTCCCTATCCAACCAACTCTTGAAGTGAAATTGCATAATCTAGTTGCACTTAAGTGTGGGGGAATCTATCTTGAGTTATGCCACCACATTCTGTGATACTTTGGGTGGAAAATTAAATTCTGAAGAGATGTGTTTTATATTAAATAATGCCATTATATTGAAAGTTGTGCCTTTTCTGGAGCTTTCATGACAAGTGAAGCTGTTCCTTTTCTGGAGCTTTTAATTGAGGTGGAAAGTTGTCCCATCTGGAGCTTTCAAGAAAATCATGTTTGAGAAGATTGAAATTTTTGATGCTGAAATGATGAATGGTGTAAACTTTCATGACATTTCATGATGATGGAGCTGAATTGATACTATGGGGATTGAGGAGAAGACCATATTTAAGTGAAAATTAGATTAATGCAATTTTGCTTCAAAAAGAGTCAATCCCTCCTCATTCAGCCTCAGAATTTTTCACATCTAAATCCTACCAACTGAAAGCCACACAACAACCCTGAAAAGTCCTCATGATAAACATATGTCCTTGACTCACATCGGGTAGCGATGTATGAATCTATCAAGCCTATTGTGACCCTTGTATGAGTTTGGATGATAAATACATTGCAAGAAAAAAATTGATATTTGTGTGATGAGAGAAAATTCAAGCGAGGTAAGTCTTTTGTGCGTGGGAGGATAAATGAAGTGGAAATATATTGAATAATATAAATTAACAACTTTAAATAATGGTTTTTATGAGGCATGATATATTTTGTTTCTTGGTGTATAATTGTTTGATCTCAAGGATATATGTTTAAAAATTGGTTTTGATTTGATATTGATGTTTACTTGACATGAGGTTTTGCCCAGGAGTGAAAAAGGGTAAGTGTGGGGGAGTTGATAAAACACTATTTTGTTGAATATTTTATTGATAATAAATGATATAATTTCCTCACATTGTGTTAAATATGTTTATTTATAAAATATTTGGGATTTGATCATTCAATTGAAAATTTAGAGAAAATTCCAGTTTTTCCCTTTATAGTGCACTGTAGTATTTCGAAGATAAATATTTCTATATTTATTATTATGATTTGAAATTTTGTAACAGTGTTCCTAACTTATGTTTCTACAACCTCCATTCAGAACACTAGAGCTAAAAAGTGCATTTGAATGGAGTAAATGGGCCATTAATCCAATGGTGGGATGGACTCGGTAGAATGGACATGGGTTCTGTATTTGTGACATATCTTCTGCATCCGTGCTTGGATTGATCCAAAATGTTGAGGAAAGCTCGAGGACATTATTGGGAACAAATAATCCTTCTAGAAGGCCGGTCCATTCATGCGTTTTGGAGGAAAAATAGGTGGTGAAACTTGGAATAAAATATTTGGCCGAGTAATTTATTTCACACTTAAAAATTTATGTATCCTTAGCCCTCACAAACTCTCTTTAAATGGGGTTTCAACTCTTTGAGAGGGCTGTTAGAGGCTTTGAGAATGTGTGTTCGAAAGGGTGTCTCTTGGGAGCCCCTCACAACTCTTGGAAGAAGTAATCCCTTGTGAAAACCTATCTTCCAAAAAGGCTCTCCTCTCCCACCTCCTCTTTGTTTTTATTTTATTTCATGTTTGTTTCTTGAATTTTTCTTCAAATAATCTTCTGTGTTCTTACCTCTTATTCTTCTCTTAATCTTATTAATTGGGTTGGAATCAAGAGTGGAGACAATATTGGGTTCTACCCTTTCAATCTTTTGCTTATGCAAAAAGTCTCCATGATGACTACACCACCCATGGAAGAGTAGTTCTTTTTAATAATCGATCAACCTCTATCCTTCTTCATTTAATTATTTTGAATCATTGAGATATTGTAATTCAATTAATATGATCCATGAATTCTATTTTAAAAATTTAAGAAACTAATCAATCAATTGAACAATTAACACAAAACACACGAGGTCGGGAATTGTGTAAATTGTGAGAGCGCAATCTTAATCGGTAATACAAGACCACACACGATAAATTTGTAGAGTTCAAATATAATCCCTAAACACAATTCATCCCCATTTTCAAAATGGATATGTTCTATAATTAACCATTGACCATAATCTAACCTTAGAACAACAATCAAAGCAGGGTGCTACGATTGCATGTTCCGAAGCTAGCCTAGGGTTTAAGTAATTTCATCTTTATGGTTAAGTTAACTATTTTAGGGTTCGAGGGATAACAAATTAGGGGATCCTAATTAAGTGGATATTGATTTAAATGATAATGATTAATAAGTTAATTAAGAGGTAGAGTTATATCGATTACACCTTTTAAAATATTTTCTAAAAAAACATCTTTTTGTTGTTTCATTTTAATCGAACTTCATTTCAAAACAAAAAAAAAATATATACAATCTTCTTCCAGAAAACTTCTTCTAGATTCATAAAATATAACCAACCCCCATCCTTTCAAACAGTGTTTTTATTCTCTTTTATTTTATTTTTAGAATACCTTTAAAAAGTTGTTTTAAATCTACTTCCTCCTTTTAGAGACGACCTTGGTCAGCCACTCTGCTTCACCTAAGTACCCCAAAATCACTAATCATTTCCAAGCACCCACGACAGCGCTCTATCAATATCCCTTACAAGAAACATAGTATTTAAAGTATAAAAAAATTCTATAATTCGTTTTATATGGTAGTGATGTGAATAAATAAATAAAACATTATATAATAAAGGGTATAATATACCCTAATTATATGTAATAAGTAAAACAGAAATGATCATAGATAACTGAATGAAAATTGAGTTTCTAAAAAGACATAAATTTGGGGTAACAATTGATTCAAAATCAATTTGATTAACAAAAACTAATTTTTATAAGTATTAATTATGAATTAAAGAAATATATCACAAAGATACATCTATGTGAAATGATAGAAACATTCATTAGATAAAATGGTTTTCAATATAAATATTTTTTTTGGAATTAATGTACGAGAAAAAGTAAAATTGATAGTTCAAAATCATTTAAATCAAAATGCTTAAAAAAAGTGGTATTGTAATTGAACTTCAATTACAATGATTGATAGATAATTGGTTATATTATATTTCTAATAAGAATGTTGTTCAGTTGATTAACGATTTAAGTGTTGATATAATATTATGAGAACCAAAAATAGACTATTATATATATATATATATTATCATATTATACAATTAAATATTTAATCATAGTCATTTATTATAAAAATATCATAGTATTGTCCTGGTTTGTTGTTAAACAAACCCAAAAAACAACATACCATGATTAATGGATGATTATGATGTTGTTTTGTTATAATATCATTATGAAAAAAACCATAATTGTCTTAATTAGTGTTTATTATTATCGTATATTATAATTGGAAATGAGGACAAATATAATTTAATTTATTAAAATTCATTACATAGAATGAAGATTACATTATAAACTTAGTTTGTTTTCTATAAATAATTAAATTAATGATAATATATTATTGATCATATAATTAACATTCTCTAAAATTTTCCATAACAGAACCATAATGATATCATGAATATCATATTTATCATTTAATTTCATCAACATGACTATCCATTTAAATAATTGATGAAATGAAAAATAAAAATAATTCATTTCATGGTGGTTATAGTATGCATGTATGAATGAACGAAAAAATCATTTTCATATTATGATAGATAGGATTAATATGGTATATTGTTTCAGAATCATATGTATGAGAGAAATATCATAATTATTTTTTAAATTCATGAACCACCCTGAAAATTTAAATATTGAACATTATATATGATAATGTATATGACATGAAGTACCAAGATTATATGAAAATGTAACACCCAAATAATTTTAAATATATTTATTTTTAAATAAATTCAATCTCTTTGGTATCTTAAAATTCATGTAACAAAGGGTTTGAATGGAACATGATACTCGATTAAGAATATTATTATTTAAACATTTGCCTTATAACTTATCTTTTTAGATGGAAGGTATAAATTTTAATTACTAAATTATGAATATTATATGGCTAACACATGTATAAAATAAACATAGTTGTTATTTATTGATTATGAATAATATAAGAACCGTATGAAATTAAAATATTTTCTTTAAAAAAAATTGTATTTTTCTAAAAGGTTGTTGATTCACACTTTTCAAACATAATTTAACATTAATATTTACTAATATTATCAAATTTATTTGAAAAAATAAACATCTTTTTTCAGTTACAAATGTCCACATTATCTTTAAGTTAAATTTGGTGGAAATTTTTTGAAAATATTATTTATTGATGAATAGTGTAAAATATAGATTTTCCTTAAAAAATAACCTTTCATATAAAATATATAAATGATTTAAAATAAAATTAATTCTATAATATTCTTAATTGAATAATTTAGTTCATTTTAATAAATTTAATATTGAATTTTTAGATTAAATAATTATATATATGAGAATATTCTCATTGGAAAACTGAGCTTTCAACGCATCTCGGGTTTAATTTTAAATTAAATTCTACCGCATCTATAAATTGAATTTATTAAGAAAAAGGTTCCATATTTTTTCATAATAAATTATAGTATCTGATAATCTAAACTCTTTTTTGACCATAATTAATATTAAAAATAGTAAAAAATATTTATCATGTTTAAGGTGAAACAAATTTTCTATGGGGTCAAACTAAAGTGATAAGGGTTAAAATGACATATAAACTTATCCAAAACCCATTTTCATGACTTATTATTTCAACTTTATCACCTATAAGGTTCAATATTTTCACATTTTTTAGTATTTTTTCATGATGATATAGTTTGTGAAATTTATTCATTTCAAAAAATACCAATGGTTCCCTTTCCCCATTTATAAAATCCCACCACATCTCCTCCCCTATTAACACCACCAAACCCCTTTGTTTTGTACAATAACTAAACAAATATCTTCCATAAATCCATCCTAACAAACTAGATTAATTTTTTAGATAATAAATCTAATTTAGTAATGAATTTTCTTAACCCTAAATACTTTTCTTGAATAATAGGTAATTTTTTTACAGATAATTTTTTATTTTTTCTACTTTTCAACAATAATTTTAATGTTTTCAAACATTTATCAAATAATAAAAATATTATATCCTATATAATTGGATTTTATAATTTTACTTTAATACTCTATATCAATCTCCAATTACATCAAAAGGAATATGAAACTTTTGATTGTGTGTACAGTGGTCTACCACCACGCGTAGTGATGTAGTTTGTTTACCATCCCCACCATTCAAATATGGATGTAATCTTTTATTTAAAATATTTATGTAATATTAAGGATATTTTATTATTTTTAATTATATTATATCTTATACCTTATTAATTTTCACTCTATTAGGTATAAAATGAAATATTTTATGTGTATTACGGACTACTGCCTCATGAAGTGGTATGATTCGTTATTCTAATACACATTACAGAGAAGGTAGTAAAATGAAAATGTAATGAATAAATTTGATATTTAGTAAATATATAAACTTATATAAATATAATATAACATCTAATGTCTTTCCTTCAAGTCCATTTGAAAATAATAATGTCTCTCATTTATACATGTGGACTACTTCCTCTATATGGTGATATAAAACGTTATGCATCTTAGTTTTACATAGATAGAAATAAGGATGTATTTTATAAATATAAATAATATATATATAATAAAAATTGTTCTGGAATGTAAAATTAATATTCATTTTTCTTTTATTCAATCCCTCGATAAAATTGGATACAACATTAATGCTTACACACAACATGCCTTCTCCACGAATGGTGCAATCAATTTTCAATCTCCATATTTTATAGATTAATCAACATAAATATATAATGAAAATATACGATAGTTATATCATGGATAACCGTTTTGTGATTATTTATCCATGATCAAATTAAAAGGATCAAAATTACCAAAATAAAACATATTTGAAAATTGAAGCAATTATTATATGAAATTTTAATTTTAAAAAATAGTTGTAAATAAAAATGTGATAAAATACTATAGTTAAATAATATATGGTATGAAATATTTGAGTATGGTTTTTTAATATATTTATAACAAATATATATTTATTTTAAATAATTTTTGTAAACATAATAATTATGTAAACGTGATGTAATGGGTTTTTATCTCACTTTTACTTCAATCAGATGTACGTCATATTCACTACTTATACATTTGTGTAGCATATATACTGAACCTATTGATATTTTATATAATTATACTATATATATTCTTGTTATTTAATTTTTAATTAAATTTTATTTAATTAATGGGGATTGAGACTCCAAAGTTAGCAAAGTGGTAAGGGTTAATTTCAAAATCTCATCATTATTCAGGATTGTTCTTATTTTGGTATACCTTTAAAGAATTATTTGATATTTATATCATAAATTCAATTTACTTTATTATAATAGGATTAATAATGAATTTTTTTAATTAATAGTTCTATTTTATACTCTATATCAGTTAAATGTATTGATAAAAACGTTTTATGGAAATAAGATATAATTTATATCTTCAGTCAATAATTCATTTTCATCAAACTCATTTTTTGGAAAAAATGTTTTTTTATTTTTAAAAATTATTTATTAAATACATTGTAAAGACCTGTAAATTTCAAGGAAATTCTTTTCTTAATTTTCTTTGGAATTTTACAAGAACACAGTTTCTAACGGCACATGATTCCAAGGCCCGGTGTGCCCGGAATCATTTTAGGAAGATTGGCTTGGGTACGTTAAGTGAATGAACGAGTGGGTTTTTCTAACTTTTGAACCGGTGCACGGAATCGAATTCCGAGGGCACCGATGGAATCGCAACGCTGGTATTTTCTTAAAAACGCCTCTTCTAGAGTTGCGTCTGCTCGGGTGTGGTTTTTAATTTTTGGGGTTAAGTGAAGAAAATAAAATATATTAGTGCGACAACTTTATTTTATTTCACTTAATGCCACCTAAAGCCACTTAAAGCTGCTTAAGCTGAGTTGAAGCGGATATGGTGGAACCCAAAATATCCTACCCTCTTGGTAGGATATTTGTGAGGTGGGGCCCGCACGAGCACCACCGTTTCTTTTCCTCAAAGTAACACACCCGCAAAAACCCTCTTTAATGAAAGTCAACCATGCGTTTTTCTGGTTAAGAAACACCTCATTAATTGGGCGATTAAATTGTTACAATTAATTCATTGAATTAATAGTTCGTTTCTTTTCTTTTGATTTTCAAACATGTCATGTGAGTTAATAAAATAAGATAACTCTTATTTTATTTCTATTGGAACCGGTGGCGTGGAGAGGATTTGGAGGAAAGTGTTCTTCTTCGATGTAGAACGCGAATAACGCGAAGAATGCTCCTACCTCCAATGAAGAACTCCAAACCCTCGGAGATCGACGACGCGACGCCGTGTACTGCGACGTCAACGACGCTTCTTCCACGACGCTACTTCCACGACGTTTCTTCCACGACGATCCTCTTCTTTCACGACGGTTAATTCCACGACGAGCTCGCATTCGGCGATAATGCATGAGGTAGGGGTTTTATTTGAGAATAATATTAATTCCCATGATTGTTTCCTTCAAAAACAAAGAACCCGGATCAACTCATCATCAAGTTGATCCGCGTTTGTTTTTATATGCGGGAAGAGAATTTTTATTTACGGGAGTTTCATTTTGGGAAATAGGTTAAATTTTAATATTAAAATTGTTCCTTGTTATGTTTTTATGTGTTGAATATTATTCCCAATTGTTATCACCTAACGCGGAGGGTGCGGGCCAAACAAATAGGGCCCGACAACCCTCCGTAGTTTTTCGTTGACGCGTGGATTAATGGCATTTATGAAATGGGATTGGAATGGTGATTGGAGGCCTTCACAGCAATGTTTGGATCTAGGGAGAGCCGTAGGCACAAACCGCAGGCAAAACGGACCACCGGAGTGCGTCCGATGGTCCGTGGAAGCCCCCGTCGGCGGCCGTAGGCTGCGGCGCCCGACGCGCCGCCGGGTAGACCCGCCGCAGCTGAAGCCGTGGGGCGCTGTCCGGTCCCACGGCCGCGCGGGACCACAAAGGAGGGACGTGGCTTAAGCCGTGTCCAGGTGTCATGGAGTGGCCCCCGCGTGGGGGGGGGGGGGGGGGGGTGCCTTGCGCGACGCCTGGCCAGTGCCAGCACGCCGGCCGAGCCGCCCGGCCGGACCGCCGGGCCGCGCCCAGCCGGGCCGTCCCATGCCGTTCGGGTCGGGTCGCCCGGTTCGGGCCGACCCAGGGGGGGTGGGGGGGGGGGGGGGGGTGGGGGGGGGGGGGGGGCGGGGGTTGGGCCGGGTCGGTCCGAGCCCATACCCCCGTTTTCGGACCATTTTTAGTCGTTTGGTCATAACATTAGCTACGGGCCTCCGATCGATGCACCATCAGCGGAGATGTGATCCTTGGATAGAGACGGTCGTTTCGGTATATTACACTCAATGTTTCGGAATACTTTGGGTTCGGCTGGGTTGGTTCGTACACGAAACCAACCGGGCCCTCGGAGCGGAAACGCTTATAACTTGAGCTCCGGACGTCCGATTGACGTACCGTGGACATTGATGGATTCCTCTAAGTGAGACGGATCTTTTGGCTTACTCCGCCCGAGGTTTGGACGTAGGTGGAGTACGGTCGGTTGGGTTTTTACTTAAGAACCAACCGGGCCCCTGGGACGAAAATGCCAATAACTCTCAGACCGGGCGTCCGATTGACGCGCCGTTTGCGATGTTGAGTTCCTATTGACGATACAGAACTTTTGGATACATCAACTCTGGACTATGTGTTAGTTGATGTATCAGCCTCTCGGCTCATGGAGAGGACCCTCCTGAACGAGTTTGCTATGTGCGGGAACCCTAGTGCTGGCTGCGACTGTGACTGTGACGATGAAGACTATCGTACTGGAATCCTATGTGGTCGACGATGAAGACTATCGTACTGGAATCCTATGTGTGTTCGACAATGAAGACTATCGTACTGGAATCCTATGTGGGTTCGACGATGAAGACTATCGTACTGGAATCCTATGTGGGTTTGACAATGATGACTATCGTACTGGAATCCTATGTGGGTTCGACGATGAAGACTATCGTACTGGAATCCTATGTGGGTTTGACGATGAAGACTATCGTACTTGAATCCTATGTGGGTTTGACGATGAAGAAAATTGTACCGGAATCCTCTGTGGGTTCGACGGCGATGACTACAGTGCTTGTATCCGACGTGGGTCCTAGTAAGATGAATCAGTGATTACATCTGATCATCTCTCTTACTTTACAAATGATGTGTACCTGTGTGAGCTGAATCCTCTGTTGCTTCTTATGTGGAATGTTTTATGCTATCCTGTGTGGGTTTACGTTTTGATTTCCTGTGTGGACTGGGTTGTACTTGGGCTCGAATGTTGGAGCCGAATGAGAATTGATGACTTAGGTATATGTATGGGCATATACCTAAGTAGTGTCGGATGTTTCTTCGTGATTGTATCATTCCATTGTGGATTATCCTTTGTGGATTCGGGGAGACCTTCGGCGGTCTCGTAGTCCCTACTGAGTAGCTTATACTCACCCGTACACAGGCTATGCCCGCACTACGTTGTGTTGGTTGCAAACGACGGACAATGCTGATCGTGGTTGAGGCTTGTGGAGAAGGACGGTTGTAACAGCCCAAGATTTTATAAAGAAATATTCTTTTTAATTTTATTAATGTCTTGTGTTGTACGCTACACCAAAAGGAGCTTGCACAACACGCATCCTTGTCTTGCCTTGCATTACACGCAATCACGACCTTCCTCGATAGCGTGTGTAATACGCAATACCGAGTTTCACTAAACAACGATGTGCTATTAAAATATTATTAAAACTAGCCGTTATGAATAGTAATAACCACTTTTTAAAATTCTGTAAATCTTATTTTTCAAAATGAACTTCATTCTTGGATTCGGAGTATCGAATTTAGCCTAAGGTGAAATTTTGGTACTTTTCGGATAACTTTCATATTCTGAGGAATAGTGAAAAATTACTAAATTATAATTAAAAACAACTTTTTTAATCGAAATAATTAATAGTGATAAATTATTAATTTGAGTGGTTTTAAATTATATTTAGAATATATTTTTACAATTTAATACAATGTTGGTCATTGGTTGTAATTTCACATTTAAACCAGACATAATCAAGTGTCAATCTTTTGATATATATTGTTTCCTAAAAACACGCTATTTATTTTAACAGCGGGATTTAATTATAAAATTCATTAATGCAACTTCTATGTTATGAATTTGGTAAAATAGATTTCATTTTTGAATTCGGAATATGAAATATAGCTTAGGATGAAATTTTGGCATTGTTCTGAAAAACATCAATTTTTGATGAATAGTGAAACTACTTAGTGGTAGTTAAAAAAACTGATTTTTTCATAAAACTTAATTTTGCCACTTCTGTGAATGGAATTTCGAAAATCCGAGAGACACGGTTAATATCAAGGACTAAAATGTGGTTCAATGAGATGAAAATAATTTTTTTGGTGAATAGTAACTTTTTACTTTTTTACCGCGGTTAATAGTAAATAGGGTAACTAAGGGTAAATATGATATTACTATTACCCTAACACATGTCCTAATTCTATTGGAAAAGTGTAATTCGACCAAAAACAAACTTAGGAATAAAATATGACCATTTAGGCCCACTTGGATTAGATTAGGACATTTATTATTAATTTATTTAAAGAAAGGTTAAAATAGTTAAAATCAAAGTTTAATAAGTACATAATTTTTAATATGGGGTTATACATAAGATAAATTCGATTGTAAATATTCATTAGAAAGCTAAAACGATTTCCTACATGATGGTATTTTATTTGTAATTTTTAGACATAAAATAATTGAATTTATTTATGACACAACGATGATGCAGTAATTATCTTATTAATGAAATATTGACATAATTGATGTTATAAACACCGAAATAAATGTAATTTGAGATTTTTTATGAATTCCACTAATTTTCTAGGTTACTATGATATATTAATGTTGCTTTAATCAACTTGGTTCTAACATTTAATTCTGTTATGACTTTCACAAAAATCATATATCAAATAGTGTCAAAATTGACACAAAATAGTTTTTAAATCAAATATTATATTATTAATTGTTATTGTGTTCCTAAAAATCTAAGGTTCGGCCAAATGACTTATATAAGGATATATATATTAATAATAAACAATTTGGGGTTCTTTTGGCATGTTATAGTAAGTTTATTAACCATATAGTGAAAGAAAACAAAAAGACATGGTAAAAGTTAAACTATTTAACTTAGAGTTAAATTTAATTGATAAGGTTAAAATAATATCCTAAACTTTTCTAAATTCTATTGGTTGATAGGATTTCGACCCCTCCCCACCTTATCTTCGAAATAAGACCCTTTGGAACCATTATATACCGATTTTGACTTTAATATAAAATAATATTTTGAGATATTCCTAAGGTGCCCCTCTCCTCCCTTATAAAAGGACACCTCCTCCCCCTCCCCCTCACACAAATTTGAGCACTCAAGCTCGGACAACCCCTGCCATTTTCTCCTCTCCACTTCCCTAGCAACATCCTAGAGGTTCTGGTCTTCCTCAAAGACCAATTCTAGTGCCCTAAGAGGAGGTCTCAAAGAGGCACTTCAAAGAAGAGGTAATTACCGTTACCAATTCTTTCATCTTTATTTCTTCTTCCACTTCTTCTTCTTAGGTTGTTTCATTATAAAGTAATAACATCAGTATCACTCATATACTGATATGTTATCATAAGTATGAAACAACCCTATTTCACCATCTATCCATCCTACGGAAAAAGAAATCACCGCGCGTGCGTACGTACGGAATACCGTCTCCACGCCGTGGTGTAATCTATTTTCCACCACCACCTTACATGGATGGGTATAATGGTGTAAAGAATAACTATACATAGTTATTACAACATCATATTGATTCTGATATATTGTATAATCCACTCCAATTCAATTCAATATTTATAGAAATGATATCATCGCTCGTGCGTACGTACGGACTACCGTCTCCACGACGCGATGAGATTCATTCTCCATGTTAACCATTTAAAGAATGATTATAAAGTATATATAAGAAATAATAATGAAATATATGACATTATAAAGCTACTGGATTTATGTATATATATATATGTATGTCATCTACTTACTTCCATTTCAAGACAATAAGGAAAGTAAAACAGCGTTCATGCGTACGTACGGACTACCGTCTCCATGAACGGTGTTTTTCATCTATCTATTATATATATATATATACTGAATATATATGACATATAAATCATATTTTATATTCTGGAAGTAAGTAAATCATGATATAAGTAATAGTGATGTCAAGAACAACAAGTCAAAACACCTAAGATAAATGAAACGATTTTACCCAAAACGCTTCTTTAACATGGAATTTACAAAAGAACGGGTAATATAATGTCATAAGTGAACCATATATGATATCATAACAATGAATATGATTCTGTAATAAGTCAATAACATTATTTAAATCATTATACAGGAGGTTCGGACACTTACAAAGCAAGTCGGACCTAAGGTAAGGGAAATATCACAATCTCATTTTTATCCGAGATTGTTTATACTTTGGCATTTACTGGGGTGTATTTTATCATCCACATCCATGTTCCCTCAATATGTAATATTGTTTCCATACACTTACAGTAGTTTAAATCCAATTTTACCCTTTGGTGAGTTTTTAGTAAAGAATATGAAAGGAATCTTTTGTCGTTTTTTTCGTACGAGGTACTTTTTGACTTTTCCGACAAAAGTAGGAGAAGAATGTTTTTTTAAACTTAAACGGAACGAACGAATTTTTACGGTTTCATAAAGCCTTATTTTCATTAAGCTTCCTCCAAAATATTTCATGACTATTTTCAATAAAATCTCTTTCTTTTAAAATTTCATGATGTTTTGTGAAAAGAAATTGATTTTGAAGAAGAAAGGATATTTTCCTCAAGAATTCAATTCAAGTGTTTTATCAAAATTATTTTCCATCTAAGATAATAAAGGTTTCTGTTTCTATCCATATTTTTACATTGATTTGACTATGTTGTGATGGAATTATTTTTATGAATTCCTTTATCTTATATGAATGGTTTTATGATGTCATGTTGTTTAAGAATCCCATTTTTATTACATGGGTTATGAAATGATGTATGATTTATGATTTTGTGGCACACATAAGAATGGTATCATTATGAGATGGGTGGGACCTATATCTCCCTCCAATGCATTGGGTAAAGATTTTATATCTCATGAGATAGACATGGATGAAATGGTAGGTTATACCGGTTCAGTGAAATAGGACTGAAACGAGGGTTACTCGATTCAGAAAGGGACTTTGTCCACTAAGATAGTCTTGTCATTGAGTCTTGACTAACAAGAAATGATTTTCTATGATTATGTGTGTATGACACAAAGTTTCATGTTTTATGTTATGATTATTGGGATTACATTTCACTTCTATGATATATCCCATGTTATGATATTATGAGCTCTTTTGCAGGTTAAGATTTCCAAAAGCTATGTATATGATGTGATTGATTTTTCTTTTGTTTACCCTTACTGAGCATTTGAGCTCACCCTTTTATGTTTTCTTTTCCCCAGGATATAAAGAAAGGTTTTAGGTAGAAAAAAGGGATGACCTTTATGGGAGATATTGAAGAACTTTCACCACGATTCGAAGATTACGTTCCGAGTTTCCAAAGACACTAAACTATTACGATCCTTTAGTGTGTGTTTTTGTTATGTACTAAGTATTCCGCAAATGTAATGTAATGTCCATGTACGTCAAGCTTTGGGTCTCTACAGTTGGTATCAGAGGAAAGGTTTAGTCAACCTTTGGAAACTAGGATGCGAAAAAGTTAGTGAGATTCCTAGAGTTATTTCTAAGGTATGTCTAGGGATGTCCCTAAGGATAAGTATACGTATAGGATATATTCCTAGAACTATGGTAATGATATTAGATTAAACCTAAGAAGTTAGGTATTGAGGATACTTTCCCTTTACTATGTTGTTTTCTCTAGCATGATTTTTGATTCTCACAAAATTATTTTTGTGTTTTAGTTAATGGAGGGAACCAAAAGGAATTCAGTTAACATTGAATCCAATGGACAAATTGGTGACTATGAGCAACAAAATTGTGTAATGCCTAGAGAGAAAGATGTTGTGATTATGCCGAATCAATCATCGCGATATATGATTAACAAGGTGAAATTTAGTGGTATGCCTAATTCTTCAAAGAAGAGGAAGATAGACTATTATGCATGTTCGCATGTTGAGGAGCATAAAGAAAGGAAGATTGATATTTCTAAAGAAGGGAAGAAGAACCTTGAGGAATACCTCAAATGGAGGGACCGATGTTATCTGTGTGGAGAAAAGGGTCATAGAGTGACAGACTGTTATGGAGTTCAATGTCTTATTTGTGGAGAACATGGGCATTACCCAACTCAATGCCCTGACCTAAAAAGTTACTTCTAAATCAAGGAAGGACTTATTCCAGGATAATCATTGATGTGGATGGACTGAAGTGTTTTGGTATTCAAGAATAATGTTGTTTAGGTACTTTTATGGTGTATTGAAATATTTAAGTCTTGGTCTATTGTGGTTTTCAATAATTTTAAGGTACCAATAACTATGAAAAGTGATTCAAATATTTTGGAAAGTAGATGATAAGTGCATAATGAAAGGATAAGAAGATAATGAGATGTTTGATTGTATTAATGAGCTCATGATTGATATAAGGACTAAGTGATATCATGGTTTGAGTATAAATAATTTTGAGGATTTTGGTATGTGTAAAGTGTTAACTTTTAACTGCATTCAAGTTTTCACTAAGGTTCAATGGGTATTCAAGAGTATACATGATTAAGGACTTTGAATGTTTGGAATGTGACCAACAAAACATATCTTATGATATATGGGGTTCAACGATGATATTAAATCTCTGGTAATTGTTTTCACTATGTTATGAGAGTGGACTGCAGTATTATGGATAAGCCTAAATATTGGAATTGATTGTGTTGGACGTAAGTTAGTATTGTTTAAGGATAGAAATTTTTTTTTTCGATATTATTGATGGGATGTTATAGTAATATAGTTTTGGAAAAAGGACAACCTGCAGGACGAGCGACATCCCATCGCTTCGGACAAGGCTGTGGGAATCGAACCCACAACCGACGTGCGACTGGCCTTTATCGCCTACCACTAACCTACAGGAAGTCCCTATTTAGTAGAAACTAGTTTTATAATATTAAGCAGTATGATATATGAAGTATAAGTCCATTTTAGGAACCATATATGATTAATCTCACTATAGATCGACTTATGTATATAAGTTTTGCTAACCTTTTGTTTGAGACAGATGGAATGACCTGTCATTCTATCACATGATCTGCTAACACTTCACGAACAACAAATTCAACTTCATTTATTTAAGAGATGAAGTGGAAATTGTTCAAAGCACGAACAACAGTGAGATTGTACCAAAATAAAGTAAGTATTTATTCTAATTCAAATTTTCAACTTTAGGGGAAATGATCTTGAAAACCAAAAATGTTGTCCTAGTGATCTTATACCTGATGAATCAGATGGTACCTTATATCATCACAAATATATGGATTTGTGATTACTGGCTTTTCCATAGCCATGTTCTCTACCACTCTCCATCAGAACATGATGGTTAGATTTCTCTTCCATATCCATATTTTCACCTATGTGGAAACCCAATGATTAGTTTATTTGGGTAACCATTACGTTTCATACTTTTGTTTTTAAAGATTGGTTTTGATATTCCTTTTTACGATGTCGGTTTCTATTAAAGAAACATTCGAATAGTAAACCATTTATAACCCCGACGAATTTCGAGGGCGAAATTCATTTTAAGGGGGGTAGAATGTAACAGCCCAAGATTTTATAAAGAAATATTCTTTTTAATTTTATTAATGTCTTGTGTTGTACGCTACACCAAAAGGAGCTTGCACCACACGCATCCTTGTCTTGCCTTGCATTACACGCAATCACGACCTTCCTCGATAGCGTGTGTAATACGCAATACCGAGTTTCACTAAACAACGATGTGCTATTAAAATATTATTAAAACTAGCCGTTATGAATAGTAATAACCACTTTTTAAAATTCTGTAAATCTTATTTTTCAAAATGAACTTCATTCTTGGATTCGGAGTATCGAATTTAGCCTCAGGTGAAATTTTGGTACTTTTCGGATAACTTTCATATTCTGATGAATAGTGAAAAATTACTAAATTATAATTAAAAACAACTTTTTTAATCGAAATAATTAATAGTGATAAATTATTAATTTGAGTGGTTTTAAAGTATATTTAGAATATATTTTTACAATTTAATACAATGTTGGTCATTGGTTGTAATTTCACATTTAAACCAGACATAATCAAGTGTCAATCTTTTGATATATATTGTTTCCTAAAAACACGCTATTTATTTTAACAGCGGGATTTAATAATAAAATTAATTAATGAAACTTCTATGTTATGAATTTGGTAAAATAGATTTCATTTTTGAATTCGGAATATTAAATATAGCTTAGGATGAAATTTTGGCATTGTTCTGAAAAACATCAATTTTTGATGAATAGTGAAACTACTAAGTGGTAGTTAAAAAAAACTGAATTTTTCATAAAACTTAATTTTGCCGCTTCTGTGAATGGAATTTCGAAAATCCGAGAGACACGGTTAATATCAAGGACTAAAATGTGGTTCAATGAGATGAAAATAATTTTTTTGGTGAATAGTAACTTTTTACTTTTTTACCGCGGTTAATAGTAAATAGGGTAATTAAGGGTAAATATGATATTACTATTACCCTAACACATGTCCTAATTCTATTGGACAAGTGTAATTCGACCAAAAACAAACTTAGGAATAAAATATGACCATTTAGGCCCACTTGGATTAGATTAGGACATTAATTATTAATTTATTTAAAGAAAGGTTAAAATAGTTAAAATCAAAGTTTAATAAGTAAATAATTTTTAATATGGGGTTATACATAAGATAAATTCGATTGTAAATATTCATTAGAAAGATAAAAAGATTTCCTACATGATGGTATTTTATTTGTAATTTATAGACATAAAATAATTGATTTTATTAATGACACAACGATGATGCAGTAATTATCTTATTAATGAAATATTGACATAATTGATGTTATAAACACAAAAATAAATGTAAATTGAGATTTTTTATGAATTCCACTAATTTTATAGGTTACTATGATATATTAATGTTGATTTAATCAACTTGGTTCGAACATTTAATTCTTTTATGACTTTCACAAAAATCATATATCAAATAGTGTCAAAATTGACACAAAATAGTTTTTAAATCAAATATTATATTATTAATTGTTATTGTATTCCTAAAAATCTAAGGTTCGGCAAAATGACTTAGATAAGGATATATATATTAATAATAAACAATTTGGGGTTCGTTTGGCATGTTATAGTAAGTTTATTAACCATATAGTGAAAGAAAACAAAAAGACATGGTAAAAGTTAAACTATTTAACTTAGAGTTAAATTTAATTGATAAGGTTAAAATAATAACCTAAACTTGTCTAAATTCTATTGGTTGATAGTTTTTCGACCCCTCCCCACCTTATCTTAGAAATAAGACCCTTTGGAACCATTATAAATTGATTTTGACTTTAATATAAAATAATATTTTGAGATATTCCTAAGGTGCCCCTCTCCTCCCTTATAAAAGGACACCTCCTCCCCCTCCTCCTCACACAAATTTGAGCACTCAAGCTCGGCAAACCCCTGACATTTTCTCCTCTCAACTTCCCTAGCAACATCCTAGAGGTTCTGGTCTTCCTCAAAGACCAATTCTAGTGCCCTAAGAGGAGGTCTCAAAGAGGCACTTCAAAGAAGAGGTAATTACCGTTACCAATTCTTTCATCTTTATTTCTTCTTCCACTTCTTCTTCTTAGGTTGTTTCATTATAAAGTAATAACATCAGTATCACTCATATACTGATATGTTATTATAAGTATGATACAACCCTATTTCACCATCTATCCATCCTACGGAAAAAGAAATCACCGCGCGTGCGTACGTACGGAATACCGTCTCCACGCCGTGGTGTAATCTATTTTCCACCACCACCTTACATGGATGGGTATAATGGTGTAAAGAATAACTATACATAGTTATTACAACATCATATTGATTCTGATATATTGTATAATCCACTCCAATTCAATTCAATATTTATAGAAATGATATCATCGCTCGTGCGTACGTACGGACTACCGTCTCCACGACGCGATGAGATTCATTCTCCATGTTAACCATTTAAAGAATGATTACAAAGTATATATAAGAAATAATAATGAAATATATGACATTATAAAGCTACTGGATTTATTTATATATATATATATGTATGTCATCTACTTACTTCCATTTCAAGACAATAAGGAAAGTAAAACAGCGTTCATGCGTACGTACGGACTACCGTCTCCATGAACGGTGTTTTTCATCTATCTATTATATATATATATATATACTGAATATATATGATATATAAATCATATTTTATATTCTTGAAGTAAGTAAATCATGATATAAGTAATAGTGATGTCAAGAACAACAAGTCAAAACACCTAAGATAAATGAAACGATTTTACCCAAAACGCTTCTTTAACATGGAATTTACAAAAGAACGGGTAATATAATGTCATAAGTGAACCATATATGATATCATAACAATGAATATGATTCTGTAATAAGTCAATAACATGATTTAAATCATTATACAGGAGGTTCGGACACTTACAAAGCAAGTCGGACCTAAGGTAAGGAAATATCACAATCTCATTTTTATCCGAGATTGTTTATACTTTGGCATTTACTGGGGTGTATTTTATCATCCACATCCATGTTCCCTCAATATGTAATATTGTTTCCATCCACTTACAAAAGTTTAAATCCAATTATACCCTTTGGTGAGTTTTTAGTAAAGAATATGAAAGGAATCTTTTGTCGTTTTTTTTCGTACGAGGTACTTTTTGACTTTTCCGACAAATGTACGAGAAGAATGTTTTTTTTAACTTAAACGGAACGAACGAATTTTTACGGTTTTATAAAGCCTTATTTTCATTAAGCTTCCTCCAAAATATTTCATGACTATTTTCAATAAAATCTCTTTCTTTTAAAATTGCATGATGTTTTGTGAAAAGAAATTGATTTTGTAGAAGAAAGGATATTTTCCTCAAGAATTCAATTCAAGTATTTTATCAAAATTATTTTCCATCTAAGATAATAAAGGGTTATGTTTCTATCCATATTTTTACATTGATTTGACTATGTTGTGATGGAATTCTGTTTATGAATTCCTTTATCTTATATGAATGGTTTTATGATGTCATGTTGTTTAAGAATCCCATTTTTATTACATGGGTTATGAAATGATGTATGATTTATGATTTTGTGGCACACATAAGAATGGTATCATTATGAGATGGGTGGGACCTATATCTCCCTCCAATGCATTGGGTAAAGATTTTATATCTAATGAGATAGACATGGCTGAAATGGTAGGTTATACCGGTTCAGTGAAACAGGACTGAAATGAGGGTTACTCGATTCAGAAAGGGACTTTGTCCACTAAGATAGTCTTGGCATTGAGTCTTGACTAACAAGAAATGATTTTCTATGATTATGTGTGTATGCCACAAAGTTTCATGTTTTAAGTTATGATTATTGGGATTACATTTCACTTCTATGATATATCCCATGTTATGATATTATGAGCTCTTTTGCAGGTTAAGATTTCCAAAAGCTATGTATATGATGTGATTGATTTTTCTTTTGTTTACCCTTACTGAGCATTTGAGCTCACCCTTTTATGTTTTCTTTTCCCCAGGATATAAAGAAAGGTTTTAGGTAGAAAAAAGGGATGACCTTTATTGGAGATATTGAAGAACTTTCACCACGATTAGAAGATTACGTTCCGAGTTTCCAAAGACACTAAACTATTACGATCCTTTAGTGTGTGTTTTTGTTATGTACTAAGTATTCCGCAAATGTAATGAAATGTCCATGTACGTCAAGCTTCGGGTCTCTACAACGGTACCTGGAGGTGGACCACTGGGCGGGACGTACTCGGAGTGGAGGGTTGGACCCGAGGAGTTGTGGAGACTATCTGTACTCATCCTTTAGGTGGGACTTCCAGTGGACAGCTCGACGTTGCGATTTTACTTTTCAGTTTTTGTTTTCCCTTTCGAGTTGTACTTTACATTCAGTTTGGGTTTGTATTCTGGCCGACTTACCTTTCCACACTTACTGTTGTACTCAGTTTTTACTTAGTGTTTCTTTTGCTTGCTTGCTCTGTGGTGTTTTTTTACTTTACAAAGGCAATGCCTTCCCTTTTTTCCGGGATTTACACCTTGGTGCTAGTCGCCAGCCCCTGGCCTATGGAAGTCGGGCGTTGGGTTGTCATGACACGGGCCCCGAGGACGGGTCGTGACAAATTGGTATCAGAGGAGTTCGGTTCTACCGCAGAACATGGGACTCTGATCATTTTCTATGTAAAGAAATATTGTTAAGAGTATTGAGTGTGGTTATCAGTCCAGGGAGTCTAGTTTTGGTGCGGCGGCCGACGCATCCGTACACCAGGACCCTGACTTCTGATTTCTGACTTAATGCACAAAAACAAGGATTCCATGTGTGTTTCATGTTTTCTTTGTGATTACTTTATGTCAGCTCACCAGGTATACTATTCTGACCGCGTCACACCTGTCTCTTTTTAGGATGGCCCCACGATGGAAGCCAGCTAGGGTTCCGAGCGTTGTGCGTGGCGAGATCCCACTGAGCGACGATGACTCGGTATAGGGCCCTTTGACAGCTGAGGCACCGGCGGTACCTATACCCACCGAGCCACCGATGCTACCAGCCCCAACCGCTGACGATGCACGTCGCCTTAGTGCACTGCACGTGTTTCAGCGCCAGCGACCACCCAGTTTCCACAGGGAGACGAACCCTCAGGCCGCCGAGGACTGGCTAGAGGCAGTTGTACTGGTTTTCATGTTAGTGAGGACACCAGCAGACCTCATGGTGATCCTCGTAGCGAGCCTCCTACATGCGGCAGCAGGCAGATGGTGGAGCTTGATGCTCCAGGTGCCCTAGGAAGCTTCTCTCCTCTGGATGGAATTTGAGAGCATCTTCCTCTCGGAGTTCTTCCCAGCCACCCTCCGTGCGGTGCGCATCCAGGAGCTACTATAGCTGCGGCATGGCAGCATGACGGTTGCCCAGTACTCGGCGAGATTTACTGATCTCTTGCGCTACTCCACCGATATGGTACGCCATCCGTTCTTTCGGGCCCGTACCTTCGAGAAGGGACTGAGGCATGAGATCAGGGCCTCGATGATCTCCCTCAACATTATGACGCAGGCAGAGGTGTTGGAGAGAGCCCTTTTAGTGGAGAGTTTTCTCGCCGAGCAGGCACCAGTGGCAGGACCCTCCGCAGGGAGACCCGTAGCGGAGTCTTCTACAGCTAGAATTCGACTGGTGAAATAGAGGTCCAAGCAGGCCAGACCTTCAGATGGGAAATCTCAGGGTGATGATTCGGTTATGCGGGGAACACGAAGGAGAGCCAGCTACTCGAGGAGCAGTCAATGCTACGCATGCGGCGGGAAAGGTCACATGGCTCAAGACTGCCCGACTCGTCCTATTGATGAACAAAAGGTGGTAGAGGGACCTCCCAGGCAGAGGTTCGGCCATGACGGTACGTAGGGATCAGGAGGGCGAGGCAGAGGAGCTGGCCGAGCTGCAGGTGGTGGACGACGCTTTGAGGCCTTACCACCACCACCACCTGGGAGACCACCCCGACCGCAGGGAACATGTGGACAGGGAAGGGCTCAGCTTCAGGCAGCTGAGGCCTACGATCATGGAGCTCTGGGAGCAGATGGACAGGAGCAGGACTAGCTCCAGACCTAGAGACTTTGGTTCATGTTGCTTCTAGATCTGTTGACGTTTGTTTGATGTTGCTTTGTGACTTTGGACTTTGAGCTGCATTAATAAAAAGATACCTTTGTTTTGGCGTTTACCTTCCTGTCCTCTCTTTTTGTTGTTACTAAGAGGTTCCGGTTTAAAAACCGTTGACCTGACCCTCACTTTGAGAAACCTATTGGAGGAGACCTAGTGACCACACACTAATGCCGATAGTGTGACTCAACCCTTGGAGGTGAGAGTAACGGTTGGATCTCTTGGTAGTAGCATCGATGCCTTACGACGTCATCCTTGGTACGGGATTGTATCATCCATGACAGGATTGAATTTATTAGGTGAAGAACGTGGTTCATCCAGGGGATGAGACCAGATTTATCTTCTCGGAAAAGAAGAAATCTCAGCAGCTCGAGTAGGACCAGAAAGGTCGAAGTCATCAAAGAGCAGATGAGGACAGCTCAGAGCCGACAAAATTCTTGTGCTGACAGGAGGCATAGACCACTAGAGTTCGAGGATGGTGACCACGATTCCTTACGGGTCACACCTCGACGTGTGTTACAGAGATTTGGCCGAGGCGGAAAGTTGTCTCCACGCTTCATCAGACCATTCCAGGTCCCCAACAGGATTGGCGAGGTGGCTTATCACCTGGCTCTACCACCTCAGTTGCACCGGGGGCACAAAGTCTTCCACGTATCTCAGCTGAGGAGATACGTGCACGACCCGACGCATATCATTGACCATGGGGAGCTGGGCTTTGATCATGGTGCGACTTTTTAGGAGGTCCCGGTGGAGATCAAGGATCTATAGGAGCGGGTCCTACGTGGACGGTTGATTCCTCTTGTGCGCGTCAGATGGCAGCACAGGAACCTCCAGGAGAGCACTTGGGAGCGGGAGGCTCAGATGCGTGCTCAGTACCCGCTTTTGTTTCCCTAGTTTATGATGTATCTTTACAGGGACGTAAAGCCCTATGGTGGGAGTGATGTAAAGACCTGTAAATTTCAAGGAAATTTTTTTCTTAATTTTCTTTAGAATTTTAAAAGAACGCAGTTTCAGACGGAATGTGATTCTGAGGCCCGGTGTGCCCGGAATCATTTTCCGAAGTTTGTCTCGGGTAAGTTCAGTGAACGAACGAGCGAGTTTTTCTAACATTTGAAATGGTGCTCAGAATCGAATTCCGAGGGCACCGATGGAATCACAGCACCGATATTTGCTTAGAAATGCCTCTTCCAGAGTTGCGTTTTCTCGGGTGTGGTTTTTAATTTTTGGGGTTAAGTGAAGAAAATAAAATAAAGTAGTGTGACAACTTTATTTTATTTCACTTAAAGCCACTTAAATCCAATTAAAGCTGCTTAAGCTGAGTTGAAGCGGATAGGGTGGAACACAAAATATCCTACCCTCTTGGTAGAATATTTGTGATGTGGGCCCCGCACGAACACCACCGTTTTCTTTTCCTCTAAGTAACGCACCCGTGAAAACCCTCTTTAATGAAAGTCAATCGTGCGTTTTTCTAGTTAAGAAACGCCTCATTAATTGGGAGGTTAAATCATTACAATTAATTCATTGAATTAATTGTTCGTTTCTTTTCTTTTGATTTTCAAACATGTCATGTGCGTTAATAAAATAAGATAACTCTTATTTTATTTCTGTTGGAACTGGTGGCATGGAGAGGATTTGGAGGAAATCGTTATTCTTCGACGAAGAATGAAAAGAACGCGAAAAACACTCTGACCTTGGACAAAGAACGCCAAACCCTCGGAGATCAACGACGCGATGACGTGTACCACGACGTCAATGACGCTTCTTCCGCGACGCTCCTTCCGCGATGTTTCTTCCGTGACGATCCTCTTCTTCCACGATGGTTAATTCCGCGACGAGCTTGCATTCAACGATAACGCTTGAGGTAGGGGTTTTATTTGAGAATAATATTTATTCCCATGATTGTTTCCTTCTAAAACAAAGAACCCAGATCAACTCATCATCAAGTTGATCCGCATTTGTTTTTATATACAGGACATGAATTTTTATTTACGGGAGTTTCTTTTTGGGAACTAGGTTCAATTTTAATATTAAAATTGTTCCTTTTTATGTTTTATTGTGTTGAATATTATTTCCAATTGTTATCACCTAACGCGGAGGGTGCGGGCCAAACAAACATGGCCCGACAACCCTCCACAGTTTTTCGTTGATGCGTGGATTAACGACGTTTACGAAAATAGATTGGAATGGAGACTGGAGGCCTTCACAGCAAAGTTCGGATCCAGGGAGAGCCGTAGGCTCAAACCACAGGCAAAACGGACCACCGGAGCACGTCCGGTGGTCTGCGGAAGCCCCTGTCGGCCGCGAGGATGCGGCGGCGCCCGGCGCGCCGCCGGGTAGACCCGCCGCGGCTGAAGCTGCAGCGGCGTTGGCCGATCCCGTGGCCGCGCGAGACTACGGATGATGGACGCGGCTTAAGCCGCGTCCGGGTGTCACGGAGCGGACCCCGCGCAGGGGGGGGGAGGGGGGTGGGCTGCCTTGTGCGGCGCCTGGCCGGCGCCAGCACGCCGGCCGAGCCGCCCGGCCGGACCGCCAGGCCGGGCCGCGCCCAGCCAGGCCGGGCAGCACACCGTCGGGCCGGCCCGCACTAGTCGGTTCGGATCCGGACCCGGGTCAGGTCGAACCGGTTCGGGCCGACCCAGGGTGGGTTCGGCCGGGTCGGTCCGGGCCCATACCCCCCGTTTTCAGACCATTTTCGGTCATTTTCTCATAACTTGAGCTACGTGCCTCCGATCGACGCACTGTCAGCGGAGATTTGATCCTTGGATCGAGAAGGTCGTTTTAGTATATTAAACTCAAGGTTTCGGAATACTTTGGGTTCGGCCGGGTTGGTTCGTACACGAAACCAACCGGGCCCTCGGAGTAGAAACACTTATAACTTGTGCCCCGGACGTCCGATTGACATACCGTTGACTTTGATGGATTCCTCTAAGTGAGACGGATCTTTTGGCTTACTCCGCCTAAGGTTTGGATGCAGGTGGAGTACGGTCAGGTTGGTTTTGACTTAAAAATCAACCGGGCCCCTGGGACGAAAAAACCAATAACTCTCAGACCGGGCGTCCGATTGATGCGCCCTCTGCGACGTTGAGTTCCTGTTGACGATACGGAGATTTTGGATACATAAACACTGGACTATGTGTTAGTTGATGTATCAGCCTCTCGGCTCGTGGAGTGGACCCTCCCAAACGAGCTTTCTGTGTGTGGGAACCCTAGTGTTGGTTGCGACTACGACTGTGACGATGAAGACTATCGTACTGGAATCCTATGTGGGTTAGACGATGAAGACTATCATACTGGAATCCTATGTGGGTTAGATGATGAAGACTATCGTACTGGATCCTATGTGGGTTCGACGATGAAGACTACCATATTGGAATCCTATGTGGGTTCGACGATGAAGACTACCGTACTAGAATCCTATGTGGGTTCAACGATGAATACTATCGTACTGGAATCCTATGTGGGTTCGAGGATGAAGACTATCGTACTGGAATCCTATGTGGGTTGGACGATGAAGAATATCGTTATGGAATCCTATGTGGGTTCAACGATGAAGACTATCGTACTGAAATCCAATGTGGGTTCGACGATGAAGACTATCGTACTAAAATCCTATGTGGGTTCGATGATGAAGACTATCATACTGGAATCCTATGTGGGTTTATGTTTTGCTTTCCTGTGTGGACTGGGTTGTACTTGGGCTCGGATGTTTGAGTCTAACGATAATTGATGACTTAGGTATATGTATGGGAATATACCTAAGCAGTGTCTGATGTTTCTTTGTGATTGTATCTTTCTTTTGTGGATTATCCTTTGTGGATTCTGGGAGACCGTCGGGGGTCTCGGGGTCCCTACTGAGTAGCTTATACTCACCCCTACACGGGCTATGCCCGCACTACATTGTTTTGGTTGCAGACGACGGACAGAGCTGATCGTGGTTGAGGCTTGCGGAGCAGGACGGTACCTGGAGGTGAACCACTGGGCGGGACGTACTCAGAGTGGACGGTTGGACCCGAGGAGTTGTGGAGGCTATTTGTACTCATCCTTTAGGTGGGACTTCCAGTGGATGGCTTGACGTTGCGGCTTTAGTTTTTAGTTGCTGTTGTCCCTTTCAAGTTGTACTTTATGTTCAGTTTGGGTTTGTATTCTGGCCCACTTACCTTTCCGCACTTACTGTTGTACTCAGTTTTTGCTTAGTGTTTCTTCTGCTTGCTTTCTCTATGGTGTTTGTTTACTTTAAAAAGTCAATGCCTTCCCTTTTTACCGGGATTTACACCTTGGTTCTAGTCGCCAGCCCTTGGCCTATGGAAGGCGGACTTGGGGTAGTCAGGGCATGGGCCCCGAGGACGGGTCGTGATAGACATATTAACACATTTTTTTTTATTTTTTTTGAAAGAAAACATGATATCATTTTGAAAACAAGGCCTCTTTGATTTTTCATGAAATGTGAAAGGAATAATTGTTTTAAAATGTACACCTTAAAGAAAAAAAATCCCATCATGAACACTCCGTATTTTAAATAATATTTTACAAGATTTCTATGGTTATTATTCAGGAAAATTATTTTCCATTTTTAAATACAATTAAAAATTAAGAAAGTAATTTTACTAAAAAAATTAATAACCTTTTATGGTATTTTAATTCATAAATGAAATAAACCCATTATATTACTTATGATCCACTAGGGTTATGTTGTATTGATATCATCGTTTTTATTTATTTAAATTGATTATGATCATTATGAAAAAGGATATAAATTTTTATTCCCATTAACCATATCACTATTTCCGGTATATGAGTTTTTTTATTTTATTGGGTTATGTATTAGAATCTCATATATTAGTTTTTCCATACAAATGTTAATTTTGAAAATATTCCAATCCATTTAAATAAGAAATGCATAATACATAGTATGTGATGGGTAGGCTAGGTTATAGATATCCCTTTGATTCATCAGTAGGTATATTTATAAAAATCATTTATAAACTTCTATGGGTTTCCACCCATAGATATAAATTTTCTTTGTGGAACATATTGACAGTTCTAAATGTCCATCATTAAGCATTCTAGAATAAAGAGGTCAGTACTTCCATGTGATCATTGAATTAGTTAGAGTATCGAGGGATAATTTTTCAGTTTATATAGTTTTTTATATGGATTTGTCAATACATCATTTATTTATAACATATTACTTTCAATTTATTATTTAATTGAATGTGTTTCAGTTTTTAACAATTACATTTTGAGTATGATTACTTATTTATTATGACAACCACTATACTCTTCACCTTTCATATATTATGTTATCACAACTATCTTATGTTCTATTTTCCACAAGATATCTTGAAGTGTTATTAAAATGATATATAGGAATATAATTTGAGTAATATAGAAATCCTCAAAGAAAACAATTTTCCTATTTAATGTTTTCAAATGTATGTGAAATTCAAGTATATGTCTATTTTCTAAGATGACAAAACTATTTATTTATTTAGGAAGTGATACATTGTATCATGTTCCATCATAATAAATTATACATTAACTCTGGCTATTGGAATCAGGGTCCTTAGAATATTTATAATAGAATGGTTAGTTGAAATCCTGATTCTAAAAACATATATTAAATAACATAACCCTATTATATAATTTAATTATAAGTATATAATAAAATAAAAAATATTTTTAATGTATTATATAATATGTTTTTTATTAGAAATAAATCCTTTTCTATATACCAAAAGTGGAATTTCTTCTGGAAAAGGTATACAAATGGGTAACAACTTTTAAAATGAAACATTTGGACTTGACCTGATCATCACCTAGTGTACAAAAACGATACTTAATATTCACATAGTTTTAAACTCACTCAGGATATTCTTAGTATAATTTATATTTTATTTTCAAACCATTATAAAATATTATAAGATAAATATTTCCACAAAGAAACATTTTTTATGATTATAAAATTACCTATGAATAAATTTGTCAATTTTATGTTATTTTTTCACTTGGTATGGTATTACACATAATGTTTTCAAAATTAATGATATAATACAGTCTATTTCATTGTTAAGAAATGGTTCCTAACTGAAGAAATTATAATTGTATCAATTCATATATTGTGTGTGGGGATTTTTTTCCTGGATATGATAATGAAGCTGGAGTTAGGGTTGCAACTAGAACTGATCAAATCATAACCATAATGGGGTAGTTGTCTCAGGTTATGAGTAATAACCATTCCTGTATGGAGTATCCTAAATATCTAACATGTACTATAACAATGTTAGACCACATAATATGTTACATATCTACATCAATCAATGGTACTAAAATCTATTATTGATGAGTAATGGATATGTTCCTTAGAGAATATATTTATTTCTATATGTAGTACTAAAATACAAAATTGTTTTGTAGAAATCTGTCATATCTCAGGATATGTAGATAAATTCTGGTCATTTAATAAAAACACTAGGTGTGGATAAGAAATATAAATCACAAAAAGGAAGGGTTTCAAGGTACTCTTTTATGAAAAATAATTTCCTCATGAGAAATGAGTAGACATAAAAATAAATTTTTGAGTCAATGATATAATAATGTGGAGATTTTTCTATGAATTAATAAACTATACAAGTCTAGAAAGTCATTCTATACACTATATGTGTAATTCAGAGATCAAGCATTACAATTTAATTAGTGGGATTAAGAAAATTTTTCAAAGGGAACTGGCCTATGAAAAATTCCTATCATATGAGGATATATTAACATGAACTATCTGGAAAGATAAATAATTATCCATGTATTACTATTTCTAGGTGAAGTAGGAGAAGAAAAAATGAAAGAGTAAAAATGAATAAAGCGAAGAAGGGAAAGAAATTTTTTCCCACATGTGATATTTATTGAAAGAAACACCTTGGTACATTAAAAATGGAAAATCAGCTCTATTCATGTGTGGAGAAAATGTCAATCATTCTCATGAATACAAAACTAAGGTAAAATACCTGAAACTTTAGGGCTTTCTCTATATAGATATGGTGAACTATTCCAACCAATTACCCAAGCGTTATGGGAATACAAGTCAGATGCATCTAAGGGATCAAGATCAAGATTATATTGTTTCTATAGAAATTGTGGAATGATTAATTTTTTCTAATTCTATAATTATGTTATAGGATTATTTAATAAATAATATTCTAGTTATAAAAACCATGAATTGTACAAGGATTTAACTATAGTAATATTTCATGATGTATTTTGGAGAGTATATTTAATGTATTCGATTACTAATAAAAGTGAGTAAGTGATAGGTATAAATTCCTAGAAAACACATTATTAAGGGATCATACCCCTTAATATGATCATGATGTTGAGATAATAATGATGTTTTTGAGGTATAGTGTTACTAACCATGAAATTTGTTAGAGGTTTGATGGTTTATATCATATTTTCTAGAACATACAATAGGTATTGATTTAGGGAATTTATTCCACCACCTGAGATTTTATTTTTATATGAATATATGTTTTCATTAAATTTTTATATTGTGTAAGGTATATATATTTTTTAAATTTGATATTAAGATCCCCCTTATATTGTTTATTGAATTAAATGTTTATTTTAATAAACTTCAATAAAAAAATTTGAAATTGAATTTTGAAAGATATATTTGGATGATTCATAAGGTTAGATATATTTTTAAAGGATGAAGTTAAACATTGGATGTTATTAGATAATGTGTACTAACAATTTTGATTTTGTAAAATATATTGAGGAATGACATGGAATTTGTGTGATATATTAAATGGGCATCAGGAATAGAAATTAATTTGGTATATTCATTTATTATGGAAAGAAATTAAGTGTTAATTCATTGAAGATAAACTATATGATGAAATTATTCATGTGAAATAGAATGATATAATTTAAATATATTGTCACACATTCTTAGAATATATAGTAAATAAACTCCTCAACCCCTGAATAATGATATTGAGAAAACATTATCGCAGTGCCTTCCTTTTTAATTAATCAAATAGTCCCTTAAATCATTATAGATTATTATTTTTGAGGATTCTGATAATTTAAGGACCATTTATCTTATTGTGATCCCTTACCTCTATCACCCTTTTTCATTATTTGGGAATTACGCTTTTCATCAATGTCACCAACGTCACCTCCAACCTATGTTCTCCTCCATGAAAATCTAGTTATGTGATTATTAAATAAAACCTTAATTCATCCAATTTTATCTTACATATAATAATTTCTATTTAACTATATCATGATATGTAATTTAAATATGGTAAATTTCAACTATAAACCCTTGATTATTGATATCCATATTAAATTTTGAGGATATAACTTATTTAAAGGGTATAATTTAACACCATGATATTTTATAAAAAAATCATATTTGGTAGTATACATGACTTGTAAAAACATAATTATAAGAGAATATTACATCCCTATAAATTATAATATATTAATTATTAATCAAATACAATCACATTGATAGCTTGAAATGCGTGTAACACCGAGTTTGAACGAAATATGATGCTCTATTAAAATATTATCATTCCCAACCGACTATTATAACCTAGTATTTAATATGAAAAGTATAAATTTTAATTACTAAATTATTAAAATTATATATTTTAAAAATTTACGAAAGTTATTAGATGACTATAAATTTATTAGAAATAAAATAAGGACCATTTGAAAGATAAATAAATTCTTTCTAAAAAACTTAAATTTTCTAAAAGGTGGATTCTTTGGGATATGTTTGCATAATTTAAATTTAATATTTACCACATTTAGGAAAATTATTTTTTAATGTGAATATCATTTTTTAAAAATAAATATAAAAATTATAGTTGGGTGAATTTTTGGGCATTTAATGAAAATATTAACTTTTTATGAAATCTAAAAAATATTGATTTTTTTAAAACGAACTTTTTGTTTAAATTATTTAGAACATTAAATTATATTTTAATATTTTTTTTAAATTTAAAATTAGTTTATATATATTAAAATTTATCTAATTTATATCATTTTAATAAATTTAATTTTGATATTTTAAATTTAATAATTCTATATTTTTGAGAATTTTCTCTTTAGAAAATAGCTCTTTCATCACATTTTTGGTTTCATATTATAGTGAATTACTCTATTTATTGATTGTAATTTGTAAAATGGAATCCATATTTTGAATCTTTATAATTTATATTAGCTAATATGTATAATTTTTTTACCACAATTAATAGTGAAAGGAGTAAAAAATAATTATCACTGTTAAGGTGAAAATGGGTTTATAAGGGGTTAAAATATAAATTTATGGTCTAAAATGACATAGAAACAAATCCAATATCCTTATTAAATAAAAACATTTTCATACATTGACATATATAGTTTTATATTGAACTATTTTGGAGGATTTTTTGAATGAGTAAAAGTAGGTGTAACTGATTCTTTTCACACATAAAAAGAAAGCGTGTCCTCTTATCCACTAGTAAAAGGGAACCTCATCTCCAAAACCAATTTCAACAACCAAATCCCCTATTGTTAGAAAATAACTTAATTACATACCTCACCAAATTCTATATTCCTTGGTTATATGATATAGGAAATTTTTTAAGGATATACGTTTAAAACGAAGAGGTTGCTCGAAGAAGATGTAATGTTTTTAATTATAGGTTTTTAGTTTTGATATTTTCATATATCCTTTTGATATTTTTCAAATATAACCTATTAATAAAACAAATATATATTATATTATAATATTTTATTATTTTAATCAAATAACATATATTCATATCCACTTCCATTATATGGAAAATGAAACTGTCAATCGTGTGTATTGTAAACTATCACCTCACAGACTGATGTAGCCTATTTCTTCTCCCCACTATTAAAGGATAGTTGTAATGATATATTTAACTTATTTATATAATATTTATGATATTATTATTCATCTATAAATATCATATTACATTGAAATTTTTAAATTTTTTTCTATGAGGTATTTAATAATATCGCTTGTGTGTACGTCTAACTATCACCTCATAAGGTGATGTGATTCATTTTTTGATTAAACATTTCATGGAAGTTAGCAGTGATAAAAGTTAATAAAAAGGTGTGACGTTTACAATATCAAAAACATTCTAAATATAATATCACATATAATTTCTCACCTGCCAATCAATTAGAAAATAATAATGTCTCTCATACATACGTGTGGACTATCATCTCCACCAAGCTATGTGAAATGATTTTATATTTATTTTTACATGGATTGTAATAAATATAGATATTATTAATATAAATTATATATATATATATAATAATGATTATATATAGGGTAATTAATATTTATTTTCCTTTTGTTCCATCCATCGAGAAAAATGGAAATGACACTCAAGCATACACACGACCTACCATCTGCAGGAACTCTGTAATCCATATTCGTTATATAACATATATATTACACAAAATAAGTATAAAATTATTATATATTATATATACCATGGTAAAAATCAGGGAAATGATTTAACCATGATCTCATTAAAAGGGACAATGTTTCCAAACTAAAACATACACAGAAAAAACACTAATGTAAAGAAGACATACACCCAAGGTTTTACAAATACCATTTTTATAGGTCAACATTGTATGCACAGTTTTTGGAGAACTGTGGGTATAGGTTTCACAAGAAAAAAATTCACAGGAAAAACATATACACAAATTTTTCCTAAAACTTTGGGTATAGTTCACCCTTATACCAACAGTTTTCAAAGAACCATGGTTATATCTCTTAGGAGAAAGTATTTTTCATGGAAGATCTATACCCTATTTTTTTGAAAACTATGTGTATTTGTTGGGCTATACGCATTATTTTCTGAAAACTATGTCAACAGGTTTCATGAGGGAAAAAAATTCAACTATACCCATGGTTTGATTAAACCGTGGGTATAGGTGGACCATTTGTTTTTTCATGAAAATGAAAATGTAAAAAATATTTTAATATATATATTTAACAAAATATAATTTTATTTATTTTCAGTATATAATAATATAAAATGTGTAATAGAGTAGTGGTAATGTCATTGAACTATAAGGGGAAGGTGCTAGGATCAAATCATAGTGGTTATTTTTTTTAAAAAATGATTTATAGCCATGGTTTTTGAATGTATTTTAATAGGTATACACATACAAAATGACTATACCATTTTTTTAAAATCTATGGGTATATGACACCTATAACCACAAGTTTTGATCTATACCGATGGATTTGTTGTCGTCAGTTTATATAACCGTGGGTATAGCCTATACATCTAGTTTTTTCGGCTATACCCACTGTTCTGAATAGTGGGTATGGGTAAAAATTCCAGTAGTAAATAAAATCTTCACATAAAATAGTGATTTTAACATAGAGTTGTTAATAAATGAGTAATAAAAGACTATAATTAAATGATATATAGTTAAAATATTTGACTATGGTTCTGTAATAGATTTATAATTAGCTTATATTTATTATATATATGGTTTGCACATATATGACAGTAGATGAAAATAAGGTACGGGTTTCTCATCTCACTTTTACATATGTGATACATATACCATAATAACAACTTATTCCTTTTTGTGGTGTATCTATTGCCACTTTTGATATGTTATATCTTGATCCAATATCTCTTTATGGTATTTAATTATGGGTTTAATGTTATTTCATTCATTGGTCTTTGGATTCAAATGCTACCAATGTTGTAAGGTTTATTCCACAATATCATCTTTATTTGTGATTGTTTTTTATGTCTCACATGGGGATCTGTTTTGAATTTTATTTCCTAAAATAAATCCATTTTCATCTCTTCTGGTTATTCATAAACACCATCATCTAATTCTTCAATTTCCCCCACATTAGTACTTAAAATTATTGAGAAAATGTTTTTATGAAAATATAAAATTCACTATATATTCAGTTGAAATTTATATTTTATCGAAATCGATTTTTTAAAAGAAAAACTAATTTTTTAACCTTTTATAAAATATTAATAAAATAAATTTTTACTTGATTTACTTGAAAAAAATTGAAATGAATAATAATATACTTTTAAACGAGTATCCCATTTAGATTTTATAGAAAATTTGAAACGATTCATTGTTCTAATGTGTAAAGAAGAAAAATAATTTCTCTCTGTTATAAACTCAAATTATTTAAAATATTAGTTTACATGTTTACAAATGTTATTTTCAATGTAATTTTTTAGATTTTTTTCAAACATAAAAAACATCATTTATATAGATAATTTTATTCTCTTCAAAAATCATTTAATAAATTTATATTGTTTTTCCATTCATCATCAAATTATTGTCTTTATGATCCACTAGGGATATGTTTCATTGATATTATTCTTATTATATAATTGGAGGGTTTATGTTTAGTTTGATTGAGGATATACAATTTTATCACTATTTACCATATGAATCTGGATGGTATATGATTAGGCTTATTTGGTTGGTGAACGTATTAAGAAAATTTATGTTAATTTCTTAATAATAATATTTATATTTATTATATTTTACCCATTTCATAAGAGGAATGAATTTGAAATAGTATGTGATGGGTGCGTCATGATTATCGATATCCAATTATTGTATCAATATGTCTCATGTGAAAAATTATTTTGCTAAATCAAAAGAGTTTATACCAATATATTTAAACTTTTTTGAGGAAGGTCTTGAGAGTTTCATATGTTTAAATATATGAATCCCCTCATTATAAAATTACTTATTTACATTTTATTGTTGAATTTTTTTAATATCCATGGATAATGTTCATGTTTATAGCATTATTTATATGGATTTACTTATCAGTCTATATTTATACCATATAATTCTATGTTTATTTATTAAATTTTATATAGTTCAATTATTTATCTATCCATATTGATTATTATTATTTAATCATGAAAGCTTCTATTTTTTTACATAAACCTAATGAGAATATAATCATTCCACTTTCTAATTTTTTATTTTCCCAATGATATATGGAAGTTTTTAAGAATGATATGAAGGGATACACTATGAGTAAAAGTTATTTTCTTATATAATACAATTTTGGTATTTCATGTTTTCATATTTATGTGAACGTCAAGTGTGTATCTTGTTTTCTAAGACTAACATGCTATTTTTTCCCCAAAATATGATACCTTATATCTAGTGCCAATGTAATAAATTAAACAATAGATCCGGGTTACTGGAGTATGGGTTATTAAAATTCACCATTTAATCCTATCTTTTAAGGTGGTTAATGAAAAAAGAAACATTTTGTGTTGTGGACATGGTATTCTGTACAATCAATGAATGATGGATTCATTTAAATTATTAGAAAATTTAAGAGGTTATAAATGATTATTTCAATTGCATATTATTATTTATAATAAAACTAATAATTATTTATTTTAATAGTTATTTAATAATTAATATTAAAAATATAAAATATAAATGAATGAAGTTAATTAAAATTTATTAGTCACATTAATCAATAATTATATTTCCATAGATGATCTACTAAAAATGGATTCCATAAAATAGTCTCTTGTGTCTAGAATCTCAATAGACTGAAATATTATACTATGGGGATGAAAATTTTAAATTTTTTAGGTGGTCACCATGTTTTTGTGATTTCTTTGATGTGGTGGGGAGAGGCCACATTTATAAGTTCTTAGAATGCAACATTTATAATAATTTCAAAAAACTATTATGTAAGCACATTTTAAACAAGTAAAATAGCCTCAATAATGAGAAACATTTGACTGGGAATGATATATGGTTGATAAACACCTCAGCCACTCAATTCTTGACATTTTGTATCATCTTTCAACACTTTTTTGCAATGAATTATTATTATTTTAATCATTTTATCTATTACCAAGAAAACTAGTTTTTACCAAAGATGAAAGAATGTTTTTTAGAAGAAATCATGTCGTGATTTTTAGAGAATCTATACCTAATGACTCTAAATTTAAAATACATTTTTTCAAATTCAATAACTATAATCACTGAAATTTATTTTTAAAATAAAATATTAATAATGTAAAAAAAAATTATTTGAAAAATATATCTTAGTATCTAAAATGTCAAATATGTGTTTAAAAATTAAATCCAATATTTTAATAAAATATTAAGCCCATTATAAAATTTATATTTGGTCTTATAAAGTCATTTTATTATTTTAAAATTTATGATAATGTCATAATAATGTCATAAAAGTTATATTGTTTGTGAAAATGATAATTTTCATTTTTCATCTATAATTATATATTTTTTGGTAAATAATTAAAATTTATTAGAAGAAAATATAACTATGATTAATTTAATAATATTGTTAAATTTTATAAACATAAATTATGAATCTTTTAAATTTAACTTTTATAAAGGTGAGGTTTAATGAAAATCTATTTTTATATGAAAATTTCTCCTTCAGAATATTTACAACTCTCATTCATATTTCGTACATTTAACTGATTAAATTAGTATTAAAAAATTATTCATATCAAATATGATTAATCATCATTAACAACATTTTTCATGAAAAATATATTAATGTCCCATCAAAAAGAAATATTGAAAAAATCATTTCACTGTATAAAATGATAATAATTGATATTTTAGCTATACTAATACAATATTATTAAAATTAATAGTAATATACATATTTCACTCTGTAAATATTTCATAAACAAGATATTTTCATTAACTACAACAAATAGAATAGAAATTTTTTATAGGTATACATAATATTTATATAGTTTTGTAAATAAATTACCATTATTTTAGTTCGATGTTAGATGTGGGGAATGTTATCAAACATATTGTCTCATTTAAATGTAGTATTATAATAAAATATCAGGTTGTTATAATCCTCCCCTCATAAATAATTTGATTCCATGAAATTTGAATAATAAAATTATAATAATTCATATATTGAACTCACAATTAATGATACACTAATAGCTGATCGTGGGATTATTTTGGATGTGGAAATAAATTTTTCAATATGGAAAATTATTATAAATATTTTATAAAGACTGCTAACCAATTAAAAATATGACATATAATTATAGTAATGTAATAAGATCTATATCGATAATTAATAATTCTAAAAAATATATTTTAAATGTATATTATGTCGGATAGCTTTCTAAACACATAACACAATGATTTTATAGAATTGTGTTATGATATGAAAATATCATTATTTAAATGTGATATTTATAATCTAGAAATCAAATTATTCATTTGAATAAGAATAAGTACTCTATGAAAAATATGTTTGATGGGTATATATATTGAAAATATATTTATTAATACATAATAAATAATTATAAATATTTAGAAAATATATTGTATGGATCAAAAATATAATTTCATAGAATATAGTTATTATTAATTTACTTGAGTAAATATTTAACTAATTTTTAAAAAAAATTAAATTTTATTTTTATAAAAATTATATAATTTCTTATGTAATGATAACAATATTTTCGTATGGTAAAATTTCTGATTTTCATTTAAAATAATGATTTTCAGTGAATAGTGAAAATTAATGCTTTTATAGAAAATTTTATATTATTTTTAGGTATTTACAAAAGACTGTTTTTTAATTTGTAATGAAATTTCATTAATCAATTTTTTAATTCATTATGAAATTATTTTCATTAGAATCAACATCGTGTTTCTTTTTGGTAAGAAAAAAATTTATACCTAAAAATGAATTTTTCCAAAAACTAATGTTTCATTGGGTTTTACTTTTCTATATTAAAATAATTTCATCTATTTATAAAGGGTTCATCTTGAAAAATGGATCTGATTTTTGGAATCACTATTTTCAATTTTGGTAATCAATTCATATTATATATATAGTAACAATGGTAATTATTTCTCACCTCAATAAAGATAAATCGTTTATTTTGGGTTGAAAATAATAATTAAAGGCCAAAAATATATATATAAAAAGACATATTTATATTGTATGATATTAGCTTGATGATACTCATACAAAATTCAAAAATGTCACACTCATGTTTTTAACAACTATACCATTTTTCCCTATTAAAAAAGAGGATATGTTATGATACAAATGATTATTTTAAATATTAAATAATTTTTTATTATGGAAATTGATTTTAATTTCTAGTTATGGAATAATTAACCTAAATTCTTATGGAATGTTAACTTAGTGCTCGTGCATATAGTTGAAGAATAAGTAAAATGGTTTTCAAAACTCATAAAATAATATAAATTTGAAATTTTATGGAGTTTTATGAACTATTTAGATAAATATAAAAATATAGTTATGTGTTATAAGTTAATATTATAGAACAATTACTACCATTATTCAATTAAACTAACACAATTTGTAAAGTTATGAAAATGAAATTGAAGGTATATCATCTGAAATAATAATTTATCTAAGGATTGCAAATTCCTAAAAATATTATAATTTCCCATGTGTTTGGAAAATGGTTTATAGAAAAAAATCTAATTATGGAAAAACAATTATTGTAAATTTTATGAATTATTTAGACTAAGGAACATTGATATTTCAATAATTGCTAACGTGGTTAAACAGGGGATACAACTAAGTTATAAGGTTGGTTACATCACCTAATAATACCCATGTTTTATTTGATAAGATTATATAGAATAATTCACATACTATATTTGAAATATGTCAATTTTTTCTCATGAATGTGAAAATTAATTATTTTAGTTAAAAACCTTATGTAATTCCAGTAATGTCCCTTTATTCACTTTTAAAAGAGATTATCTTCTCATTCATGTATCACTTATTTTGAGATTTATACTTCATAAAACCCTTAAAAATATATTACACAAATACATACCATGTAATCTTGGTTTTTGTTTCTTCAAAATAAAATCCCTAGGATCCTTATGGAGTGGTCCAAAGGTGGTTTTATAAAGAGCAGGTAATCATAGAAACAGATCATTTTCATTTTACTTATTCTCATAACTCATATAATTATATCATTACCATTTCAATATAATAACATCATAAAACCATATATAATGAAATGTTATTATATTAATGTAATAAACTTCTAGATCACCATTTTTACCTTATGGGGAATGAAAACATCGTTTGTGCATACATGTTGACTACCACCTCTATGGAGTGATTTGTTTCATTTTTAATCACCACCACACAAGGACAATTATTTAGGTGAACATAATAAATTATTATGATTATTATGATATATTTATGATTTTTTAAAATATATTCTATTTCATACCATAAATCTTTCCACTCATTAAAAATTGATATCTTCATTCATGTGTACTGGTGGAATGCCAACTCCAAGAAGCGATTGGATTTGTTTTTCATGTCTTGATTTAATTGTTGATTATAAAATTTTATTTGATATATAAAAATATATTATTTATAATATTATGTATATTATTTAATAATTACCCATTTTCATATGGTTAACCTACAAAAGTCATTTTTTAGTTATGAACCAAAAATCCTCAAAACACCAGATGTGGAATTAACCAAATTTTGTAATAGAATAATTATTTCAATAAATTAAATAAAATGATTAATTATAAAATAATATACCTATAAATCTTTCAAAAACTTGGAAATAATTAATATATTTTTTATAAAGTATTTAAAGGAAAAATTATCATGGAGGGACTTGAGGTAAGGGGTTTCTAATCATAATTTCCATTAATTGGTTTATAAATCTACATCATTGACTATGTTATTCCATGATATGTTATATAAGAAATATGATACCATTATTTTATATTTTAAATTCTATTCTGTGGTTTTAATGTTTTTTCACATAATCGATTCATTTATTAAATTCTAAAATCAATGATATGATATATTTAAGGTTTATTAGTCCCAATAATGATTCTTTTACACATATATTTCATGTTTCAAATATTGTAAAACCCTATAATATTTGATAAATAATTTAAAACCTTTTATCTCCCTTAACTTATATTTTCTTAAGTCTAGACTAATTTTTATGGAGTCTGATTAGCTTAGAGAATCTCATGGATACGCTTATGTTGGTTCTGGAAACATTTTAGTCAAAAAAAGATTGCTAAATGGATTCCCGAGGCCCTGTATGAAATCGATGTTGGTGAGAAAAATAGAATGTTGATTTTTTTTACATCATATAATGATTCTTTTATATGGATATCTAAGAACACAATGACTTAAACCATAGAATGGTGTAATCCCTTTCAGTATCATGACTTTTGGGAAACACACAATTTATTGTAATTGGCCTACAAATCTTATCCATTTCCGGGAATAAAATCAGATCATTAATATGGGACTTAAATAAATTAATAACTATAATATAACCCCAATTAACAATGTAAAATCCATCAAATCATTGATTATAAATAGTTGGATGGTTTTTTATAAGAAAAAAAAATAATGTTTTGTTTTTTGTTTTTTTGTTTTTTTTTTGGTTTTTTTTTGTTTGAGTCAAGTTAATTCCTTTCATGTTTAGATTAATTTTATCCTCTATAGTAAAAATAAATGGATTTGGTTCTCTATCATTTTATGTTGAATATAAATATTTTGTTTTGGTTTAGTTTTTCATTTTGTCTTAATTTCTTCAATTTTAGCCAAATTCCCTTATTTCATCCTGAATAATTATTACTTTTATGTGGTTAGGGAATAAATATTTATGCTTTTTGTGATATTTTGTGGAAACTCATGCATTATTTGTTAAAAAATGGTTGTGGGGATTGCAAATTATCTTGAGTATTGATAATGATCATTTCATGTATTGAAATTATAGGATAAGTCTTTAGGGGTCGATCATTATAATACATTCTTTTTCTTAAATCCTATTTTTGAATTTATTTCATGATTATATATATATAATGAATCAATGATAATTGTATAATTTTGAGGTTTTGATTTATATTTTATGATTAATTGATGACCTATTCTTCGATTGAACATTGATCTGGAAAATTGGTGTCCCCCCTTTCTATATAACCATATACTGGTTTCATCGACAGTATCCCTATGGAATTTGATTATAGGGTAAAATTATATACATAATATACAAGAGTATCATTTTAAACCACTTCCATTATTAAATACAATCCATTTCACTCATCCATTATGTGGGATCTAGTCATTTGTGGGTGCATGATGTGATTTGATCACATACATCATTAATGAACATTAACATCGACATTGAAAACCATGATTTTGGAAACTACATACATTATGGGGTTCTCATATACACATAATTTCCTTGGTATAATTGTTATTTTCTAGAACACTTATGTCCATGCTTGATTATGATCACATGTGGGTTTGTTTTTATCATGTGAAACACATTTATGATTCTTTTTTTATGAGTATTATTTATATTTTATTTTATAATGTTTTATGTTAGTTATATATATATATATATATATCTGTTTTTGTGTGTGTGCACATAAGTGTCTGTGTGTTTATAATTTATTCTCATTATAATATTATTATCTTTTATGTTAAACCTTGTTATGTATGTTAACCAATCATTAGAGGTGTCATTCTTGGTTCAGATAAAAACTGGACCATTGTGACATGATTATCATATAACGGGGGAGTGAACATGACTTGTCATGCTAGAAATTATGCAAATGCATATATGGTTAATATATGATAATTCCATGAAATTCCATGTTGAGGATTCACTCGATGACAAATGTTATTCCATGTACCATAATATTTGATGCCTAGTGAATTTATAATTATAATGATTTTTTTCTTTTGTTGTGGAAAGTAACACTAAATAATTAATTTTTAATGAATTATGAGTTTCATTGGATCTTGTTTACATAGATATTCTAGGAGATAGATTCACTGTCCCCATTTATATTCTAGGATATTTCTGACACATTCTTGTTATAATTCCAGAATAGAGTTGAAGAGGATGTATATGGTGGTATATAGTTGCTTGGTTGTCACATGACCACTCTATATTTGATTACGTGACTATTAATATTACTTATTAATTTATTATTATCATGGAATATAAATGTTAACCATGTGATTAAAATTTATGGACACATTGGTGGTTTCATAATGGTTTTTATTACTCACACCCTTTATTGGAATGTTGATTCTTGAGCATACTTCATGTATAGGGATCCGAGTAAGAGAATAAGGCACATTGATGATATATGATAAGAGAAGCATGGATCTTATGTAAAATCAAGATGTACACCAGAGGAATCTATGGTAATTATTTATTTTGTATTATTATTTTTTCTCTATCAATAATTACTATACTTGGAGCCCATTTTATTTTCTTATATGATATTACATACATATTTATGTTTTTCTGTTTTTCTTGTGAGTATTTACAATATTATTGTTGTTATATTTTTTTGGTGATGACATGATGTTGACGGTATATTCTCTCCACTAAAATCATTTGGACCCTCATTTCTTATAAGAAGTCTCTTGTATATAGTGATGCATGCATGAGGTCATATGACACCCTGGTTCATACTCAGTGAATCAAGTGGGGTGTTAATAAATGGTAACACAACATATCTTTTCTTATTTTTATTTTTGAATATCTTACGACATGGTAGAAGGGATACTGAATTGTTGGACTTAGTTAGGGGGGTTACCAAGTCATAGACCAACTCAAGTGGAATGGACCTCCATGTTACCATTAAAGGGTTTGATGTTATGATTAAATAGGATTTTAGGTGCATTCATGCATCATGTGTTGTAAAAAAGGATCACATTACTTATCTATTTTTATTATTATATTATATAATAGTTCATATATTTAAGTCCTTGATGTATTCTATATATTTTGGGTAGAACTATATTATCTTTTGTCTGATATATCTTTCTACTTTCTATTATAACATATCTATGAAGGTTTTAATTTTTCCAACCTGAGTATGTTGTTATGTCTCTATACATGAATTTGATGAATGTGAGGGGATGAAAATCATTATTTAGTTTTAGGGGGTCCTTTCTTGGGCTGGGGTAATCCTCAATGGGATCCCTTTTTTATCGCATAGAAAAAAATGTACTTTTCTTAATTATTTTTATGTTTCTTTTATGATATAGAAGATTCCACCTCACAAAAGGCTGATGAGACTACTATCTGACATATGTTAGGATTCTCCATGAAATAACCTATGATTTAAAAATAATGAAATTGTTTTCAATATCATTTATGACATGAAAAACAAATATTAGAAGAAAATATAACACCTAAGAATTTATGAAATAATTTTTTTCAAATAAATTTAATCACATCGATATCATGTGGAACACGCATACCCAAGTTGAAATGAACGATAATATATTATTACATCATAACATAAAAATTATGTTAGAGGGTGTGAATATTATTAATTAAATTATTATTTTTTTAACTAGTGATTACAAATAAAAAATAATAATCATTCAAATGAAAAAAATGTATTTTGAAATAATGTATTTTCTAAAATATAGATTAATCATAATATTTCCAAATAATTTAAAATTATTTTTTTTAAATTTTTAGATTTAATTTGAAAAAATATACTTAATTTTTTGAATCAAGTTATTAAAATTATTATTTGATGAATTTTGGTTATTCCCCTAAAATATTTTGTTTTTTGATGACTAGGTAAAAATAATGAATTTTAATTTAAAACTACCTTTTTGTTTAATTTATTTATAAGTTAAAACAATTTTTTAAATTAGTTTTAATTAAAAATTAGTTAAATAATAAAATATTTAATCCCATTCAATTCATTTTAATAATTTAAATATTAAATTTTTATAAAAAAAACTTTTTAAACCTTTTAATATTTTCTCTTTAAAAATGTACTTTCTCATTACGTGTGTGGTATTACACTTAATTCATAATTTTCCAATTATTGTAATTGAACATGGAAAAATGGGTTTTATATTTTTTATCATAATAATTTATATTCTCTGACAGGGTCACCTTAATTTTAACCAAAATTAATTTTGAAAACACTAAAAATTAATTATCCTAGTTTTGTAAAAATATATTTACTTGGGGTGAAATTAAGAAGATAATGGTAAAAATAACATATCATCTTGTAAAAAACATTTATGGACATATAGAAAAAATATCTCATAAGATTTATATTTTTTTTAAGGCTTTTTCATGATAAGAATGTGGGTGTAATTGAATATGTTCAAAATATTACAAGCATTCCACTCATCTTACATATAAAAGCTCACCCCTCTCCTATAATATTCACACATTCACACTTATTTTTGTCCAATTTATACCCAAATAAACTCAAAATAGACATTCTAAATTACTTGACCATTTATTTTGGTGTAAATCTAATTTAAGAATGTTTTTGGTGCAATCCTAAGGAATAATCTTGAAGAAGAGAAAATGTTCTTCCATGAATGTTATGTAATTTAACTATTCACCTACTTAAATAATTATTAAAACATAATGATATAATAACATCATTGTATTACACATATAGTTATGTTTTTTATATCTTTATGATGTAAAACCACATACACTTATATAAAATGTATCACGAAATCATTGTTCATGTGTTTTTTGGACTATCGCCACGTGAACCGATTTCATTCATTCTTATATTACCTCCTTTTATAGTTCGGAATGATGATGGATATAGGTTATAAATATTATATTTATTAAATAATTATATTTCTATATTCATTATATCCAATATATATATATATATCACTTTTTTACTTTCCATTCCTTAGGGGATACGATAACATCACTCATGTGTGTGGCGGACTATCGCCTCGAAATGAGATCTGATTCATATTTAAATAATGCTTTAAAAGGAATACAATAAAGTTAATATAAATCCGTATATTTGATTTAAGTTAAAAAATAATTATATTATTGAATTATTTATCATTATGAATAGATAATATACTTTCTTACATTTTAAATCACTTAATGATGATAACATTGGTCGGGTATGTTTGGATTACCTACTTAAGGAAACAATGTGAGTATCCTTCCATAATCACCCCACAAAGATGATATATATATGTATATATATAAACAAATAATATTTTTTTACATTTTATTATTATAATTATGTAAAGATACGATTTTACTTACTTGTTTCATAATGATTGTAGAAAAACAGATATGTTACTCATGAGAATGTGTGGTCTACTATCTCCATGATTGTAACACAGTCCATTTTAATTAATTGACTTTATTTATTTTTTTAAAAGTATAATTGGTGTAATAATTATAAATTTATATCATTATTTTAATTTTATTAGGAATGAAATATTAAATATTCATACGAACCAAATCTTTCATGAGGAAAAATGCTTAAGAAAACAAGGAAATTAACACCCGAAAAATAAAAGTATTAAAATATTATTAACAAATAGGTGATATGTTGTTTTAAGTGAACATTTATGATACTATAAATATTAATATTTTTTTTATAATTTAATAACAAGTTTAAATTCACAATATATGAGTTTAAATCATGTAAAACCAAAAGTATTTGTGTGGTAAGGGATTTTTGTCTCATTATAATTTCATGGATGCATATTATAATGTTATGAACATTATTTCAATTATATGGTGTATGTACTACCCCAATAAAATTTAGAATAATTATTAATTAATAATTAATGGTATTTTATGTATCAATTTTGAGTTTCATTCATCTGGATTTTACTTCAAAATTATCAACTAGTAAAGAATCTAATAATTCAATTTCATCTCATTTGTTATATTAATTAATTATTCACATTAACATTATAAAATTATGTGTGTAATATATTTTTATTTTATTAATTTTTTCCAATTATTCTATTTGTATTTATAGTTGACATGCATAATAAATTCATTGATTCATTAAAAATTCAATGTTACAATCATTGTAAGGGTTTATTTTACAATCTCACTCTAATTGATATTGTTTATTCTTGAAATTTAGTTAAATAATAATAGTTTATCAATGTATAATAATTAAATTAAATATTATTCTGATATGATTATTAGAATTATTGTTATGTAATATTACCAATTCTGATATTTTTGGTACATAACCTTTTTTGAAAAAATATTATTAAGAAAATATAACTTCATTTATCTTTTGGTATGGAATATTTTTTTCAATAACCATGTTTTATTGAAATGTTTTAAAAAATTATTTTTCCCATTTCAGAATAATTTATTAAATATATTTTAACTGGATATTTATTTTTAAAAAGCGATATAAAAGGAATGGTCATGATGTTCTTTGAATATGGGACTTTTCTAAAAAATTTACAGTGTAAAATGAATGTTCTATTTAACTTGTATGAAATGTACATAATTACGTACTAACACAAATTTCATTTCATAGAATCGTCCTTTGATTTTATTCAGTGTTATTTTTTATGAAAAAGATTTTCCTAAAATTATGTAAATTCATTTTTTAAGTGATTTTGATGGAAAATGATTTTCAAGTTGTTTATATTTTAAAAATTAATTTTTAAATTGATAAAAATATTTTCCTAAATAATGTACTGAACAAAATTTTAATTTATTTACATTAATAAATGAAAATTATTAATTTTACATAAACTAAACTGGGTATATATTTTATTTATGGCATTCATATTCTCATTCCAGATAGTTTCTGATTAGTTTAACCAAAGATAGTATTGATATTAACTTCCTTGATTTATTTTTATAGTCAATAACATTCCCATGATATATTCACTTTACTCTGATCATTGAATATTAAATATATCCTATATATCAATACTATTTATCAAGTATATGTTTATTTTTTTAAGTATATTTTCATATCTATAAACAGATTCCTTTATTGAAAGTTATTTTTTTATCTAATAAAATATCAATAAATACTTATCATTTACTCAATAAAAATAATTAATGATAAAGAAAATTGTTTTTGAATGAAATAGATTACTCGATATATAATGAATGATTTGGAAATGTAGGACAATAGTGACTCCCTAAAAGTGTTATACCCTCAATTAATTGGTAGTCTCATGAGAAAAATTGGTAAACTAGCATGAAATTGATTGGCCAAACACAATATTTTTATACCTAGTATTTTTCAATTGTCTTTTTACAGGTCTTGATAGTGGACATATCATGATGCATGATATCATGGAATCCAATAATTAAACATTTCATTCATTAAAAATTCATTTATTATTATCCCTAAAATTTTCACAATGATATTATATCTAGATCCATTTTTTTCTCAGTTTATTGATTAAATGGAATTTGTCTTCAGTTATTTACCTTTTTATGTTGATTATTCCTTATCTCATCATAATATTTAGGTTATTTATGTGACATGCGTTTTTAGTTTTCAAACATTCAATTTTGATTATGATTATTGATTAATGATATATTCCACTATAAATAACCCTTACTGAGAATTTGAGTTTAGACTTATCTGTTTCATTTCCCCATAACTCCATGAAGTGTACCATTATTGATGTGTAAATATGTTCAATAGAGAGTAATTCTATTATAAAAAAAATTAATTTGTTTAATAACATTTATAGTAAGGATAATGTGTTAATCAAGTTTTCTAAGACTACTAAAATATTTAGTCAATCCAGATTCAATTCCTTTTATCTTATTCCAATTGAAAAAAGGAGGCACGGACTTCGGGCCACTGGGGTTAGGATCACTACAATTGGTATCAAAGGATGATTATTTGAAAACATGGGAACTTGATTTAGGAATATATATATTGGGGATCATAACCCTATTATTGACTTTTAGGATAAGTATATAAGTACATCCTAATGTTTTTATTGGGTAGATATTATGGGGTTTCCATGCAATACATCAATGTTAGGATAATGGAAGTGGATGTGGTTCTAGAAAATTGGTACTTATGTGTAATAACTCTATAATGTTTGAATTGGGATTAACCTTATCATAAAATAGTGCATTGAAAATGGGCCTTATAGCACAATTGGTTTCATACTCTTAGGGTATATTCTTAGTATAATCCAAATTTTGCTTAGAAACCATTATGACATATTTAAATAGATTATGAAAATGACTGGCCTAGTTCAAAAATAATGTTTCTTAGATTTAAAAAATAGTGTCTCAATGGAATAATAAATTTATTTATGTATTTAATGGACGATAACAAAGAAAATAATTTCCCAGGAAAATTTAATTGTATGGTGGATGTAAATTAATCTCATCATAGGAATATATCTATACTTCTTTGTCATAAATTTTTTGAACCTGTGAATTATCAATGTAAATTCTACCATCTAATGGTTATATCCTATAACATGTAAGGGTTTTTGTGGAAATAATGAAGATGAATTATTTATGTATCTGCAGTAAATAAATAAATTCTAGAGTCATTTTTACGAGTGGTATTTTGGTGTTAAGAATTATGAAATATCTACATAGTGTGTTAAATTTTAGAATCCAATTTTTATTCTTTAACATGGGAGTTATTGATACAATTATGGGTGATATTTTATATATGATAGTATTATTATGTCTTAAATAAACCCTTTTAGCTCTTATGGGATGGAATTTTACAACTATTAAGGGTAATTTTCGAAAATATTTATTTGAATATAACCCATTGGTTTAGTATATGTTTTAGTAAAGAAGTTAATTAATAAATATTGCCTTTAATTTTTTAGGCATAAGATTATGGTATTTGTAACCATTATGGACTATATTATCTTTGAAATTGATAAAATTATGGTTTTTCACACTTTGGGGAAGTATATATGTATTTAATTCATATGGTTTTAGAAAAAGGACCACCCATATATCGGGTGAGAATCCATCACGTCCATATATGATATAGAGTTTGCACCCAAGAATGGAGAATTATATGTGTTTAACACCTCCCACATTCCTACTAGATGTCCTGGTAAATATGTAATTTTTTTAGTTAAATTATTTAAAAAAATGAATAATAATTATGAACCGTGGTGTTACTTGTGAGGATTGGAGATTATTTAATTTTATTGGATAACATATGAAATAGATATTTATCTTGTAAGTATATATCATTATATTAATAGACAGTAAAACAATTCCACAATATTAGGAAACCGATATTGAAAGAGATGTTATACTATTACATTCTTATTTTATAATTTATATGCTATTTTAAATCATAATAAAATTATAGTTTCATGTCCATTGTCTTTTCGTTGATCATTATTTTTACTATGATCAATGACCCATATAACCATTTATAATTATTTACACATTTTTCCATGTAAATATTTTCACATGACACTAATGTTATCCTATATAGAAACCTAGTTGTGTTATATTCTTTATGTCCTCGATACTTTCCATTAACACTTATTAAGAGAATGTTTTTAACACGTTTTACTACAAGCAATTCCAACAATGGTATATCAAAAGATTAAACCATGAGTATCGAGATAATGTTTAAATTGTGAGAAAATAATATATTAATGGTAAATAGAATTACAAACAAATTATTTTAATAGAATAAAATTTATTAGATAGGGTTTATGACACACTACACCATAAAAATAATAAAATATAACACCTTATAACTTATTAAACATTTATTTTTTAAGTAAATTTAATCCCTTCAATAAGTTGTGAAAAATACAACCTTAGTCAAAATGAATAATATTATAGTATATCATAATAAATTAGATATTATATTTGTGGATATGAATATAAAAAATTAAATTTTGAAAATTATTTTTATCAATTTATTACAAATAAAATAAGAATCATTAAAAACAAAAATTATGGTTTCCTAGAAAACAATATTTTTATAAAAGATCGATTAGTAGCGATTTTCACACATATTTTAAAAATAATTATTAAACATTATATATAATTAATTTTAAAAAATAAAATTACTTTTTAAAATAATAAAATTACTGTTATCTTTTGGATGAATTTTTATGATCTATCTAAAATATTTTATTTTACAGTGAATAGTGAAACATATAGAATTTTAGTTGAAAATTGTATTTTATTAAAAAAAATTATTTATAATTATATATTTTTTTATTAATTGAGTTTTAAGTATAAATGGTTTAATTATATGACATATAATCCAATTTAGGTTATTTTAATTATTTTCATATTTAATGTTTACATAAAAACATGGTAAAATAATTAATATTTTCTCCTTAATAACAAGTATTGTCATTGCCTATGCGGGATTAATTTCAAAATAATATTTTCCACTTATATGAATTAAATTTGGATAAATGGATTCCAACATAGAAATAGGATTAATTTATATTTTATAATAAGTTAAACAAAATTTATGAACATAATGAATAGTGAAAACATAAAAAATTAATTAGCTCAGTTAAGGTAAAAATGGATTTTCCAAAGGTTAAACTAAGAAAAAATGTTTAAAAATGACATTAAAACATATAAAACACCAATTTAGTGGTAATATTTTGGACATAGATCTTTATTTTCTATAAATTTATATTTTTTATTCTTGTGGAATGGAAAAAGTATGGTTATCAATAAATGTCTTCAGAAAATTACATGTGTGACACGCACCTAACTTATAAGTGGCCACCCACTCTCCTCAATTTTAATCACCTTTACACCCATTTTTCAGCAAATAATGTATAAAATCACTTAAAAAATTCCCTCAACTCACCCTATAATCCTTATTTTGGTCAAAAATATAACCTAGAGACACTTTTGTTGCAAATCCAAATAGGATACTTAAAGAAGACGTAATGTTCTTCCAAGAGCCTTTTTATTTTATTTTTTTTCTCCACCTCATTTGATTATTATTAAATAATATTGATATAAAAACCTAAATATCATCACTAATATGGGATGTTTTTATATTAATCACATGACCCTCAACCATATCCATATTAATCAAAAGGGTTACAAAGTCACCATTCATGTGTATGGTGTGTTACCGACTTGTGAACTGTTATCATTCATTATTCCAGTACCACCATTCAAGGGTTCTAATGATTATAGATATAATATATATATATATATATGATATTTATAAAATAATTTTACTTAATGAGTCATTATATATATATATATATACATTCCATTTCACAAGGGATATGTCAACATCGCTCTGTGTACAGTTGACAATTGCCTCACGATGCGTGGTGATTCATGCTTCACTAATGCTTCACATGGAAAGTAATAAGGATAAATTTAATAATTATATGTGATATAAATTCCATAATTATGATATTAATTACATATTTATCATTATTAATGTATAATATTAATATTTACCTTTAAGACTCGCTTAATAATGATAACATTGTTGAGTTCGTGTGGACTTCCACCTTCACGGAGAGATGTAATTCACTTTTCACCACCACACAACATGGATGATACTTACAAGTATATTTAATTAGATAATATTGTTTATATGGTGTTACTATCTTTATTTAATGATGAAATATTACTTATCTTTTTTCTGTAATGATCATTACACAATTTAAACGTTGTTGAAGTATACGTAAGACCTACTGTCTCTTTGATTATAACATAATCCATTTTCATAAACATCATTCATGATTATTTTTTAATATAAATTAGTTAAAATGTATGAAAATTATGTCATTATTATTATTATAGATATGATATAACTATATATTATATTAAATAACCATATCTTTCAACACAAAAAATGCATGAGGAAATAAGGCAATTAAAACAAGAAATAATGAAAATAATTAAATGATTATTAATGTAAAGGTGATAAGTTGTTTTAAAAAGATAATATATTATAATTTAAATGTTAATATGGTTCTGGTTTAATTTTTTAATGTGTTTAAAACCATTATATACCATTTTGATGCATTTTCAACCAAAAGGAAGTGTGTGTAAATGGATTTCATCCCAATTTTCATTTTATTGATGAATATTTTAATATTATGCACCTAATTACTTTTATATGGTGCATATACTACCCCATTAACATGTAATATCATAATTCCATAGTAATTCATTATATTTAATGTTTATATTTGAATTAATTCATCCAAGATGATTTTAATTGAAAATTATCAACTTGTATTGAATTTCACTACTCAATTTATTCTCATTTGGTTTTATTACTTCATCATTATTATTGATTTTCTATGACATTTTTATAAATAATTTTGAAAATATTAAGCTGTATTTTCTCTTGTTTGATATTAATTTATAGTTGATACACATAATATATTTATTTCATAACTCTCACTTTATCACTATAGAAATTGTATAGTTTTACATCACAATCTCACTCAAATCGAGAGAGTTTATTCCTGAGTTACAATAGAAGGAAATTGTTTTATAATTGTCTAATTAAACCAATTAATTTTCATATGTACTATTTCTTAATGATATTTTTATGTAATAATACCATTTTCAACATATTTTTACTTAATAATTATTGATAATGTTTTTAAAATATAACATCATTTCTCTTTTTATCTTGAAATCTGTTGCCTTTCGAAACCATGTTTTCATAAAGTGTTTTAAATTTTTTTATAGTTTTAAAAATTATTTGTTAAATAAATTTTTTGCATTTTTTATTTTTATAAATTATTTTAAAATAATATCCAAGTCTTTCCTTGAACAATGAACTCTTTTTATACTTCTTATAGTGCAAAAGTAATGTTCTTTTTAAGATGTAAATCATATATTAAATAACCCATCAAAATAAAAATAATTTATTTAGATAATAGTTTTCGAGTATAAAAGGTAATTTTTAAAGAAATTTTTTAACAAAATATGTGTGATATTAATAGTTAGTAAAAGTGAGTTTCATTTAAATGGATTTTCAAAATATTTTATGTTTGGAAAGAGATTTTCAAAATGAAAATGGAATTTTACTCCATAAAGATTTTCAAAGTGATATTATGGTATTTAAATTCATAAATAAAAAACAATTCATTTTACACATAATAAATTGTGGATATGTTTGGTTGATACCGTAATTTTTCACCCATCTAATGGATTATTATTAATTTTTCTAAGTATTGTATTGACATTCACTTCCTTGATTATTGTTTTAGTCAATAACAATGCCATGAAAATTTTTACTTCCCTATGATCACTTGATATTTTATTTCCCCTAAATATCCATATTATTTTTCATAGATATGTTTATTTTTTGAACAATATACCATTTCTACACATAATTTTCTACATAGAAATTCATTTTTTATGTGGGTAAATATTTATAAATATTTATTATTTAATCAATATGAATATTTTATGATAATTCATGTTTTTAACTAAATTTATTATTCTATATAGAAGTAATTATTTTTAAATATAATACATGGCTGGGGCCATGATACTGATAACACCTCGATGCATCGATAGTGTCACGACCCGTCCTCGGGGCCCGTGCCTTGACTACCCCAAGCCCGCCTTCCATAGGCTAGGGGCTGGCGACTAGCACCAAAGGGGTAAATCCCGATAACTGGGAAGGCATTTACTTTAAAAAAGTAAACAAAACACCACAAAGTACAAGCGGAAGTAAAACACTAAGTACAAGAGAAGTGATGAAAGGTAAATGGGACAGAATACAAACCCAAAAGTAAGTACAACTACAAATGAACAAATTACAACATGAAAAGACAACAACTGGAAGGACGAAAGCGGCTCCTGGGTCGTCCTCCTCAGATCCTACCTAAAGGGTAGGTGTAGATGGCGCAGCTCCTGGATCCTCCACCACGGATCCTACCTGAAGGGTAGGTATAGATAGACTCCACAATGCTCTCGCCCATCAAACTCCTCTGAGTGTCGTATCGATGTGAAGTCCACCTCCGGATACTGACTCGTCGTGTAGTCCACCTCTGGGTACCGTCCAGTCCTCGAACACTCGGCCTCCGTCAGCACTGCCCATCATCTGCAACCAACACAACGAGGTGCGGGCATAGCCCGTGCAGGGGTGAGTATAACGATACTCAGTAGGGACCCCGAGACCCTCAAGGTCTCACTAAAACCAACAAGGATAACCACAAAGAAGATCTCAACAGATAACCTCTATATAGGTATATGCCCATACATATACCTAAGTTATCAAGTAACCTATATCAATCATGAGTAAACACAAGGATTATGAAATCAACGGATAACCACTACCCAGGTATATTCCCATACATATACCTAAGTTATCATGTAACCCATCTCAATCATGAGGAAACACAAAGGTCATAGACTCAGCTCAAACCAGGATTTTCATTATCGAAACCGTAACTGCTGAAGAGCCCCATCTCTGGAGTGTACAGTGGTCATGTCATGAATCTGAGGTACTGCTCACTAACCTAAGACTGCTGAGGTACTCCTCCTGTCGAGTACCGCGGGTCTGCGGCCAACTACCGGGTGCTCCATCCGCTGTGGGTCTATCGCCAAATACCGGGCGCTCCCCCTAATAGCCAACAGAGGTACTCCTCCTGTCGAGTACCACGAGTCTGCAACCAACTATCGGGCGCTCCATCCTCCGTGGGTCAGTCGCCAAATACCGGGCGCTCCGTCCACTGGGGTAGTCGACTCAATCCAAGTCGAGTTGGTCAAGAAGTCGTCAGGTCTCAGCCGTCTACACAGTCTCCGTACTCCGTACGCTCATCTCCAGGAGGGTCCGCTCCACAAGCTACAGGTAGATACTCCAAGTATCAAAAAGTCCCATGAAGAAGTATCACAAAGAACCACCTCGTCATAGGGGTCTCAACGCAACAGATAGCGCGTCAATCAGACGCATGGTCTGTGAGTTATTAGCCTTTTCGTCCCAGGGGCTCTGTTGGTTTCGTTAGCAAAACAACCTGATCGTATCTCAACTGTACCCCGAACTCTCCTAGGGTATACTCATAGGGACCTTTTCTCAATGTGATCTCCAACGCCGCTGACGGTTCGTCAAACGGACGTCCGGTCTGAAAGATATCAGCTTTTCCGTTCCAAGGGCTCGGTTGAATTTCGGGTGCCATCCAACCCGGCCACTATCCAACAGCAACCAAAACTCAGGCGAAGTATGCCAAAAGTTCCATCTCATTACGAGGAATTCAACGAGATAGACGACACGTCAATCGGACGCCCGGTCTGTGAGTTATTGGCTTTTTCATTCCCGGGGCTTGGTTGGTTTCGTGAGCGAACCAACCCATACACACTCCGACGACATATAAACCTCGAGCGGAGTAATTCAAAATATATGTCTCACTTAGAGGAATCCATCAAAGTCTACGGCACGTCAATCGGACGTCCGAAGCTCAAGATATGAGCATTTCCGCTTCGAGGGCCCGGTTGGTTTCGTGTACGAACCAACCCGGCCTAACTCAAAGTTTAAGAAACCTTGAGTGCGATATACCGAAACGACCGTCTCGATCCAAGTATCGCATCACAATTGACGGTGCATCGATCGGAGACACGTAGCACAAGTTATGGGCGTCCGACCAAAAAAAGTTCTGTATGAAGGGGTTCGGGCCCGGTCCGACCCGGTCCGACCCGACCCGATACCCCCGGGGTCAACCCGAACCGGGTCCGGGTCCGGCCCACTTGGACGCGGCTCGGTGCGGCCGGAGAGGCCTGGCCCGTCCTGGGCACAGCGCGCCCGGCCCGGAACCGGCCGCAATTATGGTTCGTCCAGCACGACGCGATGGCGCCACGTCCCTCCGCCGCGGCCCCGCTCCGGCCGCGGTGTCTTCGGTTCTCTCCGACGTGGCGTGACGGCGCCACGACTTGGTTTAACTTCACGGCGCGGCACGACGACGCCGCGCATCACTTTCCGCACCATTCCACGTGGTGCGACAGTACTGCGCCATTCCCCTTCCAACACTTTAGAATAAATATCAAGGATAAGGGATGAGGGTCGGCCGTGTTTGTGCGGTCCGGCCCCCACTCGTTAATCGAAAACATTTGGTCGTATATCCACAAAGAATGACAAAGTAGAATTCATGAACGAAATAAAATAAATAAAACCCTACCTCGTGCGAGATTGAACGGAGGTTCGTCGAATGAGGATTCGTTTCGGGAAGAGACGTGGCGAAAGAAGACGGCGCGGAAGAACCGTCGCGGGAAATGGCGTCGTGTAGTCGGTCTCCGAGGACTCGGCGTTCTTCGACGGAGTCGGATGCGTCCTTCGCGTTCTTAATGTTCTTCGACGAAGAAGATGAAGAACTCTAGATTTCCTTAGCTTTTCTCCCCAAATCTCTCAAGCAACAATGGTTCCAACCCCTAAATAAAATAATCCTACCTCTTATTTTATTAACATAACATAACATTTGAATTTCAAGAGTTTAAAATTCAAATAACCACACTTAACTCACTTAATTAATAACATAAGTTATTAATGTTTAAGTTACCAAAAGTTAAAGGTGAGTTGAGGGGGGTTGAAGAATATGAAGGGGTGAGTTCATGTGGGCCCCACCGCCCTCATAACCTCTTTTGGGAAGTTGGGTAGTTACCTAACTTCCACCCAAAGCCTTTAACCACTAAAAGAAAATAAAAATTGTAGTTAATTTATAATTTAATCATCCACAATTTGTATCATCTTCTCATGTGAAAAAACAACTCCGGAAATGGAATTCCTAAGCAATTACCGGCGCTACGGTTCCATCGGTGCCCTTGGAATTCGATTCCGATCACTGGTTCAAAAGATAGAAAAACCCTCTCATTCGTTCACTGAACATACCCAAGCTAAACTTCGGAAAATGATTCCGGGCACACCGGGCCTTGGAATCAGGCACCGTCAGAAACTGTGTTCTTGTAAAATTCCAAAGAAAATTAAGAAAAAATTTTCCTTGAAATTTCCGGTTCTTTAAATTAGTCCCACCTTCGGGCTTTACGTCCTCATAAAGCTTAAACACAAACTAGGGATACAAAATCAGTACTGAGCATGCATCTGAGCCTCCCGCTCTCATGTGCTTACCTGGAGATTCCGTACTGCCAAAGAAAGCACACCCGAGGAATCGACCATCCTCGTAGGATCTGCTCATGTCAATCCTCGATCCCTACTGGAACCTCCGTGGATGTAACCCCATCGCCATCATCCTGCTCCTCATGGTCGATGATATGCGAAGGGTCGAGCGCGTATCTCCTCAGTTGAGATACCTAGAAAACGTCGTGAACCTTGGGAAACTATGGTGGATGGGTGAAGTGGTAAACCAACTCGCCTACCCAACTGAGGACCTAGAAAGGTCCGTTGAACCTCGGAGATAACTTGCCACCCTGGCCACATCTCCGTAAACCTCGTCGAGGAGAGACCCATATAAGGACGTGATCATCATCCTCGAACTCTAGAGGTCTCCAAATCCTGTTAGAACTGAAACTCAAACGACTACTGCCATGAGGGTATGGTTGACCGTCTCAAGAGTGATCGGTCACACCCCCTTGTGAATGAGTTTATCCTGTGCTGCCTGGGGTTTCCTTTTCTCCGACCAAGGAAAACCCATCCCGACGTTTGCCTAAAACCGTCAATTTGAGTATGAATAGTGATTACCCATTCCATACTCAAACTAACATCATAAGGCCTCAACACTGCCACCAATATCTTCCAACCGAAACTCTCGCCTCCAGAGTCTGACCACACCATCGGCGTATGTGTGATTATCGAGTCTCCTCCCAAGGTATCTCCAGACGTGAGGATCAAGTCCACGGCTTCTGGAAACTCTAGGTCTAGAACAAGATTTTCGAAAGCAAGGAATGATTCATATCAACGTTCATTACTACATTAGCTAGTAGTGGACACAGACTGTCCCTTGAATCATTTTTAGAGCCATTGGGTCACACTCCTTAACTGCATGCAGCCGCACTCTTCCTCCGCCCTCCAGCTCCCTGAGCCTAGCGGGGATAACTAAGGCGGGTGGTTGTAGCATGTTAAGATGTACACCACCTCATGATACTCTCCTAGCTCTGCCTCCACATCTGCTGCTCCATAGACTCATCTCTCCTTAAAGCTTACTCTTCTTTAAACATTTAACACACTCGAGTCTCTAAGACTGGAGCCGGTTTCCTGTTTCTTACTGCACTGTGCAGTCTTCGTCCACTCCTGGATGATATGTACTTTCTTTGCATATGATCTGAAAGAGCTGCATAAATTTCTCCTTTTCCGAAATGAGAAACTCGGTCTCATCCCCTGGATGAACCACTCCCATTGCCTAATATAGTCAATCCTGACATGAATGACACATTCATGCCATGGATGACGTCATAAGGCCTCGAAGTAACTACTAAGATATCCAATTGTCACTCTCACCTCCAAGGGTCGAGTCACACTGTCGGCATCAGTGTGAGGTCACTAGGTCTCCTCCAGTAGAAATCTCGAAAGTGAGGGTCAATTCAACAGTTTTAACCGGGACCACTTAGTATCAACCAAACAAAAGGACAGGAAAACAAACAAAGATAAGTGTCTTTTTATTATTGCAGCTCATAGTACAAAGACACGAATAGAACAGATACATGGAACTAGAAGTACAACAGACATATCCACTAGTTCCTCTTCTGTGTACCTGCTCCCGGAGCTCTACTGCTTTGTGCACTGCTCGGCTGTTGCTCAAGCACCCGCCGCTGCTTCTGCCTCGGTGGATCCTCCAAAGCCTGCAGATCAGCTGTACGAGGAGTCAGACAGTCACGTGCCAGGTGAAACTTTCCGCCGCATGAGTAACACTGTCTGTTTCTAGCATGCCTAGCTCTGTCCCCACCCCGGGTGCCCCACACCACCGATCCTAAAACCCGAGATTGCCCAACTGCTGGTCCGGTCCTCTTGGACCTCTGCATCATCTGTCTACTGGCCACAGATGACTCGGCTACTGATCGAATAACACGCAGCAAAGGCAGTAGCTTCTGAACACGCCAGGGGTGTAGAGCTACTGGTACAAACTCCACCCTGAAGAAGGTTTCTAAGTCTTCCCATGTGAAGGTAATCCGGTCGCAAAACTGGAACAAGTGGCTCCACCACCTTCCTGCTGCTGCCTGAAGAAGGCTGGCATCAAAGATCACCATGAAGTTTGCAGGTGTCCCCAATAGCCTGAAGACTCTCACCACAGCCTCCAGCCAATCCTCAACCGCCTGCGGGGCCGTCTCTCCCTTGAACCTGGGTGGCCTCTGGTGTTGGAACTCGGGCAGTGCGCTCAAGTGGCGTGTATCGCCTACTACTAGGGCTGGTGGCATCAGTGGCCCAACGTATGGTAGTACCGCTGGTGCCTCCGCTAGTGCCTCAACTGCTAGAGGGCCCTGTACCGAAGCCTCATCGCTCGACAGGCTGTCAGTACGCACATCCCTCTGGGCTCTAGCTAGTCGTCTGAGAAAAGTCATCCTGAAAGAAACAACGTGACACGGTCAAACGATTATACATGGCGAGCTGACCTAGTTATAGCTGATATTTAAATAAAACTTCTACAAACACACATGAAATCATTGTTTTCGTGCACAAAGTCGGAATTCAGTAGTCATGGTCATGGTGTATGGATACGTCAGCCGCCCACACCAACACTGGACTCCCTGAACTGAAGACAACACTCGGTACCCTAAACACTATTGCTTCACAGAAAGAAAATATCAGAGTTATAAGATCTGCGGTAGAACCGACTCCTCTGATACAAATTTCTCACGACCCGTCCTCGGGGCCCATGACGTGACTACCCCAAGCCCGCCTTCCATAGGCCAGGGGATGGAGACTAGCACCAAAGGCGTAAATCCCGATAACTGGGAAGGCATTGCCTTTATAAAAGTAAACAAAACACCACAGAGTACAAGCGGAAGTAAAACACTATGTACAAGAGAAGTGCTGAAAGGTAAATCGGCCAGAATACAAACCCAAAATTACGTACAACTACAACTGAACAATTTACAATAGGAAAAGACAACAGCTGGAAGTACAGAAGTGTCTCCTGGGTCGTCCTCCTCGGATCCTACCTAAAGGGTAGGTATAGATGGCACATCTCCTGGATTGTCCACCACGGATCCTGCCTAAAGGGTAGGTATAGATAGCCTCCACAACGCTCTCGCCCGTAAACCTCCTCCGAGTGTCGTCCCGCCGTGAAGTCAACCTACGGATACTGACTCATCGTGTAGTCCACCTCCGGGTACCATCCAGTCCTCAAACACTCGGCCTCCGTCAGCACTGCCCGTCGTCTGCAACCAACACAACGAGGTGCGGTCATATCCCGTGCAGGGGTGAGTATAACCATACTTAGTAGGGACCCCGAGTCCCTCAAGGTCTAATTAAAACCAACAAGGATAACCACAATGAATATCTCAACAGATAACCTCTACTTAGGTATATGCCCATACATATACCTAAGTTATCAAGTAACCCATCTCTATCATGAGGAAACACAAGGATTATGAAATCAAAGGATAACCACTACCCAGGTATATGCCCATACATATACCTAAGTTATCATGTAACCCATCTCAATCATGAGGAAACACAAAGGTCATAGACTCAACTCAAACCAGGATTTTCATTATCGAAACCGTAACTGCTGAAGAGCCTCGTCTCTGGAGTGTACAGTGGTCATTTCACGACTCTGAGGTACTGCTCACTAACCTAAGACTGCTGAGGTACTCCTCCTATCGAGTACTGCGGGTCTGCGGCCAACTACCGGGCGCTCCGTCCGTTGTGGTTCTGTCGCCAAATACCGGGTGCTCCCCCTAATAGCCTACACAGGTACTCCTCCTGTTGAGTACTGCGGGTCTGCGGCCAACTACTGGGTGCTCCGTTCTCCGTGGGTCAGCCGCCAAATATCGGGCGCTCCGTCCACTTGGCTAGTCGACTCGCTCCAAGTCGAGTCGGTCAAGCAGTCGTCAGGTCTCAGACGGCTACACGGTCTCCGTACTCCGTACGCTCGTCTCCGGGAGGGTCCGCTCCACGAGTTACAGGTTGATACTCCAAGAATCAGAAATTCCGATGAAGAAGTATCACAAAGAACCACCTCATCACAGGGGTCTCAACGCAACAGACGGCGCGTCAATCGGACGCCCGGTCTGTAAGTCATTATCCTTTTCGTCCCAGGGGCCCGGTTGGTTTCGTGAGCGAACCAAACCAGCCATATCCCAACTGTACCCAGAGCTCTCATAGGGTATACTCATAGGGACCATTTCTCAATGTAATATCCAACGCTGCTGATGGTTCGTCAAACAGACATCCGGTCTGAAAGATATCAGCTTTTCCGTTCCAGGGGCCCGACTGAATTTTGGGTACGATCCAACCCGGCCACTATCCAACAGCAACCAAAACTTAGGATAAGTATGCAAAAAGTTCCGCCTCATCATGAGGAATTCAATGAGATAGACGGCGCGGCAATCAGACGCCCGATTTGTGAGTTATTGGCTTTTTTGTTCCAGGGGCCGGTTGGTTTCGTGAGCGAACCAACCCGACTGCACTCCGATGACATCTAAACCTCTATCGGAGTAAGCCAAAATATCTTTCTCAATTAGAGGAATCCATCAAAGTCGACGTCACGTCAATCGGACGTCCGGAGCTCAAGATATGAGCGTTTCCGCTCTGAGGGCCCGATTGGTTTCGTGTAAAAACAAACCCGGCCTAACTCAATGTATTCCGAAACCTTGAGTGCGATATATCGAAACGACCGTCTCGATCCAAGGATCGCATCGCAATTGACGGTGCGTCGATCGGAGACCCGTAGCACATGTTATGGGCATCCGACCGAAAAAGGTTCGGTATTGAGGGGTTCAGGCCCGGTCCGACACGACCTGATACCCCCGGAGTCGACCCGAACCCGGTCCAGGTCCGGCCCGCTTGGGCGCGGCCCGGCCCGGCCTGGCCCGGCCTGGGAATAGCGTGCCTAGCGCGCTTGCCAGGCGCTCGACCAACTGGCCGAGCGTTTGGCAGGGGGGGGGGCTGCCCCCTGGTGTAACCGCGACCTCCTTTAATGGGGTCCGTTTTGTTGGCCGACCGGGGGTTTGAACCCCTGGCTGTCCTCCTGTCCTGTCAGCCCGCCCCGGCCGGCCGGTTTCTGCCACCACGGGACCGGCGACGGCCGGTCCCCTCCCTGCTCCGACACCGGCGACCCGGAACCAGCCGCGGTTATGGTTCAGCCGGCACAGCGCGACGGCGCCGCGCCCCTCCGCCGCGGCCCTGCTCCCGCCGCGGTGTCTTCAGTTCTCTCCGACGCGGCGCGATGGTGCCGCGACTTGGTTTAACTTCACGGCGCCGCGCGACGGCGCCACGCATCACTTTCCCCACCATTCCGTGCGGTGCGACGGTACCGCGCCATTCCTGTTCCAACACTTTAGAATCAATATCAAGGATAAGGGATGAGGGTCGGCCGTGTATGTGCGGTCCAGCCCCCTCTCGTTAATCGAAAACATTTGGTCATATATCCACAAATAATGACAAAGTAGAATTTACGAACGAAATAAAATAAATAAAACCCTACCTCGTGCGATCTTGAACAGTGGTTCGTCGAATGAGGATTCGTCGCGGGAAGAGACTTCGCCGAAGAAGACGTCGCGGAAGAACCGTCGCGGGAAACGGCATCGCGTAGTCAGTCTCGGAGGACTCGACGTTCTTCGACGGAGTTCGATGCGTCCCTCGCGTTCTTCGCATTCTTCGACGAAGAAGATGAAGAACTCTAGCTTTCCTTATCTTTTCTCCCCAAATCTCTCAAGAAACAAAGGTTCCAACCCCAAAATAAAATAATCCTACCTCTTATTTTATTAACATAACATAACATTTGAATTTCAAGAGTTTAAAATTCAAATAACCACACTAAACTCACTTAATTAATAACATAAGTTATTAATGTTTAAGTTACCAAAAGTTAAAGGTGAGTTGAGGGGGGTTTAAGAATATGGAGGGGTGGGTTTGTGTGGGCCCCAACACCCTCATAACCTCTCTTGGGAAGTTGGGTAGTTACCCAACTTCCACCCAAAGCCTTTAACCACTAAAAGAAAATAAAAATTCTAGTTAATTTATAATTTAAACTTCAACAATTTTTATCATCTTCTCACGTGAAAACGCAACTCCGAAAATGGCATTCCTAAGCAATTACCGGTGCTACGGTTCCATAGGTGCCCTCGGAATTCGATTCCGAGCACTGGTTCAAAATATAGAAAAACCCGCTCGTTCGTTCACTGAACGTACCCGAGCTAAACTTCGGAAAATGATTCCGGGCACACCGGGCCTCGGAATCAGGCGCCGTCAGAAACTGCGTTCTTGTAAAATTCCAAAGAAAATTAAGAAAAAAAAGTTCCTTGAAATTTCCGGGTCTTTATAGATAGTCTCATGAGTCAAATTATCAAGCTAGCATAAAATCTATTGGCCAATCCAAATGGGGATGTACCTAATGGTTTTAATATATCTTATAAAAGGTCCTGATGGTAGAGGTATCATGATACCTTAGATCATGGAATCCAATAATTAATTATTTTCTTTATTATGAATTCTGTAAATATTTTACATGGTATTTTTAGATTGATCTTATAGAAAGATGCATTTCATTCATAGTATACTGATTAAATGGAATTTTGTTTCAATTATTTAACATTTAATATTGATTATTAATTATATTATCCAGATATTCAAGTTAAATAAATGTCTTGTCTACTAATTGTTTTCCTTGAAATGTTGATTATTCTTTTTTATTCATTATATCTTCTTTTTTAATTAACCATTATCTGTAATTTTATCTCACATTATCTTATATCATTTAACCAGGATTCCATGAAGGGATCTATGATTTATTAGTATGTATATCATAGAGGTGAAATTTTTTTCTCAAAAACATTATGTTGTAATTTTTTTAATATCATGTAATTTAATGATCAAGTAAGTTTCTAGTTTACCAGGACTAGTAAACCGTTCATCCATTCAGGATTAGATTCCTTGTATATTATGAGAATATAACAAAGAAATACCCATCTTAGATCAAATTAGGGTTAGGATCTCTACCATTAGTATCAGAAAAAGTTTAGTAGAAACCTATTGGAATAAGTTTAAAAAACAAGGATTACAGATCATAAACAATTGATATACGTTGATGAAAGGTATATAATTATTGACTAATGTTTTGGTAGGGTAGAGATTATGTAATTTTTCCATGAAATAATTCTCTTTCTATATATAAAAAGGGAACTTGGTTCTTGAAAATAGGTAACTAGGGTTAATAACTCGGAAAAGGGGGAATTGTGTTTGACAAGATCATCTTTTAGTATATGATAATAGGTCTTACTGGACACCTCGTTTGACAATAATATTGAATATTCTTAATATTATTCACATTTTCCTTACAAACCATTGTAAATGATATAAATAAATGATGAAAATAAATGATTTAGGATACACCTATAGTTCCTTTGATTAAAAATAATATTTTCCAGTGGGATGGTAATATGATTTTTTGTAAGGTAAAGATATAAATAAAATAATTTCCAAGTAAAAAATAATGAGTACACTAGAAGGGGATAAATCAAATCATATCGTTCCATTTATGGTTCATTATCATAAATTTGGGAAACTATAAATTATCTATGTGAATTCCCTCTTATAATGGTTACACCCTAGAACATGGAAAGACCTATTATGAAATAAAATGAACAAATTATTTATGTATTAGGAAAAAATATTTAAATTGTATAATGATTTTTACAAATGGTTTTCTTATTAGTACTACAAATCATCTATTTTTTTAAAATTTTTAGAAGCATATATTACTTCATTATGATAAGGTTTATATACAAAATATTAGGGTATGGGATTAAGGTTGATCATATAATGATTTCATAGACACCCCTTTTTAGGGTTCAGGTGATGGGAGTTAATAATGACGAATGATATATTTGGAAAACATTTGTTGGAATATAACCCATTGGTTTATTATATATTTTTAGTAAAAAAGTTATTTTAGAATGAATTCTATTACTATTTGTAGTCATATTTTTATAGGTGTTTTTATCCTTTAGGGTTTATATTATATTATAAAATGATTGAATTATGGTTTATTATAATTTAAGGAGTGTTATAAGATTTATATTATTATGGTTTAAGAAAACAGACCACCATCATACTAGATGACAACCCGTCACATTCGAAAAGGTCGTAGGGATTGAAACCATAACTAAAGTATTACAAGGATTTAACACCTAAAATAATCGTACACGATGTCCAAGTTAATAGGACATAAATTTTAGTTAGAAAATTTAGAAAATAAATAACAATGATGAACCAATAGTGATTACTTTCCGGATTAGAGATTAATTTTTTAAATTATATTACTTGTTTAAATCATATAATTTTTGGAAAACAGTTTCAGAAAAAAAGAAATATTGGTCACTAATATATTTATTTTACAATCTAATAAATGTTAATTATACTACATTTGTTATAGAAAATTAATTTTTTATATTCATTTTTCAGAGTAAGGGACGAATTGGAAATTGATCAAGATGAAACCAAATGATGAATTTGTTCTTATGAAATAGAAATGTAACTTGTAATTTTATTTCATTATATTCTTAAATAGTAAACTAATTCCTCAACATAAGAAAATTTATCTTGAAGAAAAATATTATCCTATTACAATCGTATATGATGAATCATGTGTTCTTTTAAAATATTAAATATTTATGGTTTTGGGCCCTTTAATATCCATTGATTATTCACTTTCTTATGATCAATGCCATCAATCACCCTGTATAATCATTTAAGTTTCTCTTCAATATACATATCTTCACTGGACACTATTATTATCCATTGAAAAAACCTTGTTATGTGTTCTTTCATATGACCTTATAATATAACTTTATCTATAATTATGTAGTATTATATTAACTATTTTTATAATGTGGTTTCTCAATAATGGTATTTCTAAATGCCAAATATTGTTTTTTATATCTTGTTTAATGTGAAACGAAGAAATTTATTTAATATAGGGAGAAGGTAACAACATGAAATTTTAAAATAAAATATTTTCTTAAAATATAATTTATGACACACAAAATTATGATTAGAAGAATATAAAACACGTGAGATATTATGAAATACTTCTTTTTAATTAAATTTAATCTCATTGATAGGTTATAGAACACGCAACCATAATTCCAAATGATACATAATATAGTATAAAATTATAATGTAAACCATAAGTTGGATGATATTAATAGTATGAACTAAATATTTAAAATTATGGATATCTATTGATAATAAGTAAAATAATAATGATTTAAAATAAATAAGAAATGTTTTTTGAAGAAATTTTTTTTATGAAGATGGATAAGTCACACATTGCACACCAAATTTATAATTATATTTTTAATGTTATAGAGAATTTATTTAAAAAATTCAACATAATTTTTTTAATCAAAATATCAAAATTAAAATTTTGTGATTTTGTGTAATTTTCAAAAATATTTCATTTTTCCATGAATAATAAAAAATACTTAATTTTAATTAAGAATTTCCTTCATCATTTAAATTATTTGTAAGGATAAATTATATATTGAATTGGATTTAAAATAAAATTACATATAATTTACATCAATTAATAAAATTTATTTCAATTGAAAAATATTCACATTGAATTTTGATATAAAAACCTTGTAAACTTCTGAACATTTTCTCTTTAAAACCCATGTTTATTTTTTTGTATGTGGGGTTTTTTAAAATTAAATTTTACCACCTCAACGAATTGAATTTGAAAAAATAGATTCCAAATTTTAAATCACAGTTATTTATATTATGTCACAAGGTCAAATTAATTTTTAACCATAAATAATAGCAAAATTGTAAAAATTGAATATTATGCTTAAAGTAAAAATACATTTTCTAGGTGGGTAAATATAAAACGATATTCTTTTAAAATATACTACAGACATGTAAAAGACTAATTTTATAGAAATAGTTCAAAATAATCTTACATATTTATCATAATGACCCATTTTGGAGGATTTTGGCATGATAAATGTTTCATTGCGATTGAATCATTACAAAAAATTACATTTTCTCACTCACCTCGCTTTTTAAAGGACACCCAATCTCCAATCTGCTTAAAAACATCACACCCTATTAGCTCAACCAAGACCTACCTATAACATACCAGATAATTATATAATAATACGTTTTTATATTTATTAATATTTATCAATTATATTGCAATTTTAATTAAAAATAGAGGATATGTTTGAAAGAATACCTAACATGATTTCTTCAAAATCTTACGTTGCACACAAGACTGAGTCATACCGAAAAATAATATATTATTAATATTATTATTTCATGTTGTATTTTTCTCATAGAAGTTAGAATGGTGAGAAAGAATTATATTTAATTAACTATAAACGTAAGGTTTAGAGATGTTTATATAATGATTTATTGGTTTGAAAATTAATTAGAAATAAAAATTAAAACTGATAGAATATAAAGAATGTGTTTAAATGTGAATATTTATATTTATAAAATAATAAAATCACACTTTTTAGATTATATTAATGAAATATAAATTAAATATTATGTTTTAAATTAATTTCATATGTATTTAAGACATTATATACAAACAAATAAAATTTTATGGATAAAATGAGTGATTTTCTAAAAAAAAATTTTACATCCTTTTGATGGAGAACCCATTTAAATATAGGTTTTTTGATTTTATAAGTTATATTCGAAAAAATATACTTATTATTTGAAATATAAGTATAAAATTTTATGTGGGATAAATATTTTGAATTTTCCTAATAATGTATATTTTTTTAATGAATAGTAAAATATACAACGTTTTAATTCAAAATTGTTTTTTATTTAAGTACTTTATAGAGTTATACTTTTATTTTAATTGGTTTTAAAGTAAATTTAAATTATTTTTTATCATTAAATACTATTTTGTTCATTTGAATCAATTTGACATTAAAATTAGATCTAAAAACTATTTGAACTTTTAAATTTTTTAATTCAAAAACCCATTTTCTTATTCCGTCAATGTGATTAATTTTTAATTAATTTCTACCAATTATATGTTTTTAATTTTGAAAAATTGACTTCATATTTTGAATCATAAGATAAAAATTATGTAAATAATTCCATTTTATTTTTGTACATTATGAAATGAAAACATTAGAAGTAAATTTTATTAGCATGGTTAAAGGTAAATAGGGTAATTATAAGAAAAAAATAATATTATAATAATACAACACTATGCTAACACGTGTCCTAATTTAATTAGAAGACTGTATAATAAAAACTGAAATAAATGGGGCTATTTTAGGACCACATAGATCCACATTGATGACTTTAATTTATTTATAATATAATATTCAATGAAAGGTAATTTTTGTTAAACTTTGGTTTTAAAAAATGTAATGTTTTTAATATGTAGAAATAAAGGGGATATCTTCAACTATAAATATTTTATATAATTATAAAACTATTACATACATCATGGTAATTTATTTTTAATTTTTATAAATTAAATAATGAAATTTAATTATGACAGAATGATGATATAGTAATAGATTTATTAAAGAAGGAATCAAATAAATGATATTAATAATAATAAAATAAATATTATTTGACATAATTTATGCAATCCACATACTTTAGGTATTTACATGACATATTGGTAATGATTTAATTTAGTTGGTGAGAAATTATATTGTTGTTATGATATTTTCTAAAAGTCAACTAATGAACTGTGTTCGAATTGACACTATTGGTATTTTAAAATATAAAATAGTATATAAAATGTTATAAAATTCAATAAAATATAATATTCATCCAAATGGTAATAATATGTCCTAATTTGTCATAAATAAATTTTTTAGTCTTTTTACATGTTATGATTATTACATTAACACACAAAATATAAATAACATCATTTCTCGATAATATTAATAAGGGTAAAATAAGGGTTAACCAAAAAATGATAAGGATTACAAAATATTCAAAACATGTATACATATAATTGGATGATGTTAATTAAACACAAAATTTTCATATCATTGAAATAAATTATTTTTTGTCCATTTGGAATTGAAACTGACTTTATATTAATTTAATACTTTTAATATTCCAAAGGTGCCCCTCCCCTCCCATTTAAAAAGTACCCACTCAACTCTAATACTAAAAATTAAAAAGATTTTTTTTCTCACATTCTACCGAAAACTATTAATATAATCCCTCTCCAAATTCTAGAGAACATAGATTTGTAATAGCACTCTTCTTATAGATGTTAAGGTGTTCTTTAAAGGTGATCCACCAAATAAGAGGTATCATTTTCCTTTAAGTATTTTTATTTTATTTATTCTTCCAATTAATTCAAATATCCTCCAACCATGATGAAATAATATCTAAATTATCCTCAATATACAGATGTTTTTTTAGGTTATTATCACCATCTAAAAAAATATCCACTTTTACTAAATGTGAATGTGATTAATTGTTCGGGTGTACATGTGTACTATCTCCTCCACGAACCGATATAATCTATTTTCCCTGATCATCTCTCGTGATTGGTTATAATAATGAAATTAATTTACATAAATTATATTAATGAAATAATAATCTTTATAAGATAATAATATATCAATTATTTTCTCACATTCCATGAACATAAAAATGATAACAACATTCGTGTGTACTTGTGAACTATCACCTTAACAAAGCGATGTGATTCATTTTTATTCACTATATCACTTACATGCTATATATAAGTATATATAATTATTTATATTATATTAATGATTTTATGATCGTTTTTGAGTCATACACCAGTACTCACCTTCTTTCCATAATGATGAATGAAAAATAAAGACATTAATCATGCGTACGTACAGCCTACCATCTCTATGATTATAACATTGTTCATTTTTTGAGACCATAAATAAATGGGTTGATTAAAAACTATAATTGATGTATAAAATTGATTATTATTTCCTTAATATTATTCAATATATTATAGAATTATGACTACATGGATGGTTAACATCATACCATGTTCATTTTTGACTCAAGTACCAAATATTGACTGAACGTCTAATATGAACATAGATAACTATGTTATTTTTATAACATGGTAGTAAGTGATATTATAAGAATAATTAAATTTTATAATTTTTTTAGGAATTTATAAATTAACCAATGTTTATTATTCAGGAATATAATGTTTTACGTGATGATTCAGACCCAATGTAAGGTACATTGTCTCATTCTCCATTCATTGAGGCATATTTTAATAATATACACCAAATTATTTTATATGTTGTATAATCAACCCCTTTACAATTTAATTTCAATAAATAGTTTTCAAAATTAATCATTTTATATGAAGTGTTTTAGTTTTTTTTAAACGATAAAGGGAATATTTTTAATGTACGTTGTGTCAATGACTTTTCTTCCATCGTGACCATTTCCATATTTGGATTCCTCTACAAGAAAAAATGTTTTTAAAAGAAAAATAGATAAATTATTCAATTTTTTTTGGTAATTTTTGTATATAAAATGGTTTTGAAAGTGTATTGACTATTTCAATATATTTAAATTATTTCTTGTGATTGAAAATGAAAATTTATGCATGAAATGTTCAGAATTACAATGTTTTATGTGTTATTATTATATAATGGAACTTGGAAATTTGATGGGTGGTTATGTGATAAAACAATGATAGGTGGTTATTTGATAAACCAATTATGGGTGGATTTATGATAAACCAACTATGAGTGGTTATGTTATAACCTCCAATGCATTGTGTATAAAAGTCAGTCGTTTGGCTATTCTATTTAGTGATATGTGTAGAAGTCAACGGTATGGTTATTTCATTTATGAATTATTTTGTACCAACTTAACATTATTTATTATTTGTGATTTTATGGGGTTTAAGTTAATATTTTGATTAGAAAATGGGTAACAAATGAGCTTATATTTAGTGAAGTGTATTTACAACTTATCAAATGTGAAAACAATTACATTATGATAGAGTATTCATGGATTACATGTTTTCACAAGACTAGAAATTTTCTATATTTGTATATCCCTTAAAAATAATTTTATTCTCATCCCATATTTTTAAATTTAATTCACAGTTTTTAATGAATAATAGAATCAAGGATAGGATTAAGGACAAGTTATGTTTTTTTAACATGAAACAAAACCATGTTTCTCTCTAAAAGTTTATATTTTATACAAGAAATGGATAATATTATAAGTTCTGCATCGTATTTATATGTTTTTGTTATGTTTATGTTATGGAATAATTATCTCAATATCTAAACATGAAAATATCCTTAATGTGAAATAATGTCAAATTATTGACTAAACTCAATATTATGTAATGTTTAAGGTTGGGGAAATATAGTTGGTATTAAAGGATGGTTTAGGCGTCTTTAGAAACTATGATATATTCTTATGAGACATGGATATCATCATGGGATTATAAGTTTAAGTTTTATCCAATGTTTAATTTCTTAAAAAACATTTTGGGGCTTATGTTATGAAATTTCTAGGTGATTAACATTTTTTCCGAAAAATTTATTTTTGAGGTAGTTATGGGTTATTAATTTTTGAGATGAAAAATTAAAGGTATATAATAAACATGAGGCTAAAAATGGTTATGGTTATTTAGAGTATTTTATCTAGTTTCGGGTAATTTTATATGAATTATACATTTATTGAAAAAGTACAACATGAAGAATGTGTGACAACCCGTCATGTCCAACATGGTTGTGGAAATCAAACACACAACTAAAGAGTGATAAGACTTTATCACCTACCACAAGTCTATGTGAATTCCTTGGTTAGTATTAATTCATTATTTTGTGTTAAATAATATGATATGTTGATTTTAGGAACTTATTTTTATCATATTTATATCCTTGGTAATGGAAAATTATTTGGGGATTAAGTGATAAATGTTATTTTGGAATATGTTCACCATTTTTGAAACCCTATATACCTATGAAAAATAGAATACTATGGGATTTTATTTGAGGAATAATGGTTGAATTTTATTTTGTAAGAATCTATGTTTTTTTATTGTGGAATTATTGAGTATTAGGTTATTTATGGAAATTATTAACCTATTACCGAGAATATGTGATTAGGAAATTAATTTTTGGTATGAGACATTGAGAGTGATTTACATTATTTGAAGATAAATGTTAGAACATATCCTAGAAGACTATGTGATCAAATCCTTGTGAATTTTGGATTTCAATCTTAGTTTGTTTTATTTTTAGTCATTTAATGAAAATTATCTATAATATTTTCTATGTTAGAATTTGTGTATTAATTTTGAATTATAGATATTAAAAGTAGGTTTCCAACATAAAATGATTTATTATTTTTGTAGAAGTTATCTGATATTATATTATCATTTTTAGTTTTTTTAATTTTAAAAGGTAAAAGAAATTGATAATTAATATTTTGTGGATGATTTGAGTTATTTTTAGTTTATTATAGTGAATGATGCATGAAAAAATCATCTTAAATACTAATTTTTAGAGGAAAAGATTAGTTTATGTTGTAAATTGACTAAAGCATGAATCTCTACTTTTCAAGTAAGTGTATTTCCTTATGTTTGTATCCTATATAAAATAAAATTTCCTAAGAATTATAAAAATTATCTTAAAATAAATACATTTTCAGATTAATTTTCTTAATATGAAATCAAAGATAATTTAACCCATCACAATTTTGTGGGTTTCTAATTGTTAAAATTCTCCTGACAATGTTTCCTATCACTCTCTATCAGAGCATAATGGTTCTTTTTTCTTCCATATCTATGTTTTTTCTTCATGAAATCATAGTATGTTTTTACTTGGGTGACCTTTTTTACTTCACATTATTTCTTTTGAATTGGATTACTTATTGACTCTTTTTCTAATTTGGGATATCATTGAAGTAATTTTTAAAGGTTAAACCTTAGTTACTGAGCACAATTTTAAAATGTTAAGGATGTAATTTCCAAAATGGGGGAATGATGTAACATTCCAGGTAATTATTGAATAATATTTTTTCATATTTATTAATATTTTTTAATTATATAGTAATTTTAGTTTAAAATGGCTACTATGTTTGATAGAGTACCTGACATGAAATAACAGGGTTCTTTGAAATATTATGTTTCACACAAGAGTAAGTTATACCGAAAAATAAAATATTATTAATATTATTAATTTATTTTTTAGTTATCGCATAACTGTTATAATGGATGTAATGAAAAATATTAAATTTATTTTGAAAATACGGTTTTCACATGTTTATATAATGATTCATTGGTTTCAAAAGTAATTAGAAATGAAAATAAAAACTAACTGAATATAATGGATGTGTTTATGTGGGAATAATTATGTTTATAAAATAATAAAATTATAATTTTTGGACTGTATTAATGAAATATAAATTAAATATGATGTTTAAAATTCATCATATACATTTTCTAGATACTATATATGAAAAAATACAATTTTACAGATAAAATCAGTGTTTTTATAAAAATGCAGTTTTACTGCCTTTTGTTGGTGAACCCATTTTAACTATTGTTTTTGATAATTTGATAAATTATATTTGAAAAAATAAAATCTCTTTCATAATTAGGGAATAAAATTTTACTTTGGATAAATTTTTGTATATTTTTATGATAATATTTATCTTTTAATGAATAGTAAAAGAACTGTATTTTAATTCAAAACTCATTTTTCCTCTAAGTTATTTATGTAGTTAGATTATCATTTTCATTTGTTTTAAAGTATATTTAGAATAGTTTTTTCATTTAATCTAATTATTGTTATTGGAATTAATTTCAAATGGAAATTGGATATAAACACTATGTAAACATTTGAATGTTTTACTTAAAAACCTCATTTTCTTATTTCTCCAATGGGATTAATTTTAAATTAATTTATGAAAATTCTGTGTTTCAAATTTTTAAAAATGGATATCATATTTTGATTCAAAATTTACAAATTATGTAAATAGGTCCAATTTATTTTTGAACATTATGAACAGTAACTTTAGTAATAAATTTCATTAAGATAGTTAAAGTTAAATTTGGTAAGTAAATGTAAAAAAAATATTATAATGATATAAAACATCCTTAACACTTTTCCTAATTTTTTTGGATTGTGTATCCTAATAATTAACATACTTTTCTCGATTTTAGGACCAATTGGAACCATTAGGACGCCTTTAATGCATTTATAATATTATATTAAATGAATAGTCATTTTTTGTTACACTTTTGTTAAAAAATTAAAGTATTTTGATATGAATTTATAAAATTTATCTCTTCATATATAACTAGTATTTATAAATATAAAAAAAATTACCTACACCATGGTAATTAATTTAAAAAATTTATAATTTAAATAATTATATTTAATAGTGACATAAAGATGATGCAATAATAGATTTATTAAAGAAGGATTCGAATAAATGATATTAAAATATTAAAGTAAATATTATATGACATAAATTTTCCCATCCACTAATTTCTTGATTTATTTGACATGTTTGTGATTATTTAAAGGAGTTTTTTTAACTTATCTTTCTATTATGACATTTTTTAAAAGTCAACTACTGAATAGTGTCAAAATTGACACTATTAGTTTTTTAAAATATAAAATAGTTTATAAAATGTTATAAAATTCCTAAAAAACTAAGATTCATAAAAATGGTTAGTTAATGTATTAATATTTCATTAATGGAAATTTTTGTTCTTTTTACATATCGTGGTAATTTCATTAACACACAAATTAAAGATGACATGTATTAATGATAAGATTAAAAAGTTTAAAATAAGCGTTAGACCAAAAAAGATAAGGATTAAAAATATTCATTACATGTATAATATTAATTTTATGATTTTTAGTCCACCCAAATTTAGATTATCTTATAAATAAATTATATTGGCACCATCTGTAACTGAAATTGAAATTAGATTAATCTAATACTTTTGATAATTTCAATGGTGCTCCTCCCCTATCTAATAAAAAAATACCCACTCTTATCTAATATGCATACATTCAAATCATTTTGATTCATCCCATGTCTAACTCAAATTCTTCCTGAAATTCCTCCCCACATTCTTCAGACGTTATATTATTCATAACACTCTTAATAGAGGTGTTAAGGTGTTCTTTAAAGGTGGTCAATCGAAAGAGATGTATCATTTTCTTTAAGTATTTTTATTTTATTTCTTATTTAGATTCCTTCAAATATACTCCAACCATGATGACATAACCACTCTAGTATACTAAATATACTGATATGTCATTATTTTATGATCATCACCTATATCTATCTCTACTTCCATTAAATGAGAAATAGATTAATCGTTCGTGCGTACGTGTGAAATATCACCTCCAAGAACCAATCTAATTTGTTTTCCATAACCACCTATGATTAATAGGTATAATAAAGGAATTAAAATTCATATGTGATATTCAATACATATTAATCATTATAATATAATAATATACCAATTATTTTCTTACTTTTTGTGTACATAAAAATTATAACGTCATCCGTGCGTATGTGTGAATTATCACCTCTAGGAAGCGATGTGATTCATTTTTATACACTACCTCACATGTATGATATATATATATATATAAATGATTAATAATATGTTAATTTTTATATGATCAATTTTGAATGATAAAACAGTACATACCTTTTTTCCATAATGATCAATGAAAAATGGAGTCCTTACACATGTGTACGTATGACATATCATCTCTATGATTATAACGGTATTAATTTTTTCCATACTGTAAATAAATGGTTTGATTTAAAAGTATAATTTATGTATAGAAGTTATTATTATGTCATTAATATTTTTTTGGAGATGAATTAATTATGACGATATGGACCATTGAATTCATACCATGTTCATTTTAGACTCAAGTACCGAATATCGACTGAACAACATATACGAAGACAATTAAATTATGTAATTTTTATAACCTGATTATAAGTGATATAAAATAAAAAATAAATATGAATAAGGTTATATGGAAATTATAAATAACATATTTTTATTACTCAGAAATATAACATTTATACCTGATGAGTCAGACTCAAGGTAAGGGACTTCATCTTAATCTCCTTTCATTGAGGAATATTTTGATAATATACAACAACTTATTTTATATGGTTTAAAATATACCAATTTGGATTTAAATTTCATTCAATGGTTTCCAAAAGAAATATTTTTATATGAAGTGTTTCAATTTCATTACAAAATGAAAAAAAATGAATGCTTATAATGTATAGGATGAAAACAACTTTTCTGCCATTGTGACCATTTTTTATTTGTCTTCCTATACAATCCAAGAATTTTTTAAAAGGAAAATAAATACCTTATTCCTTTTTAGGGTATTTTAGTATAGAAACTGGTTTTTAAAGTTTATTTACTAATTTATTATCTTGCGATGATTTCTGGTGATTATAAATGAAATTTTATGAGTGAAATGTGGATAATTGAAATCTTCTTTGTGTTATAATTATATATTTGTACATAGACATTTGGAAGTATGTTACATAATAAAACCAAAGATGGGAGGTTATGTGATAAACCAAATAAAATTTGTATTGTGGTAAACCAAGAACAAGTGGTTACGTTTTAACCTCGAATGCATTGAGAATGGAAGTCATCCGTATAGTTCTTCTATTTAGTTTTATGAGTAGAAGTTGACCATATGGTTATTCTATTTAAGTATTTTTATTTAAAATGTCACCTATATATGTTATATGTTATTTATATGTGGTTTAAGGTAATATTTTGGTTACCAAAAGGGAAATTAATGAGACTATATCCAATGATGTGTATTTACAACTTGTTAAAGGTGAAAAATATTACTTTATGATATAGTATTCATGGTGTAGATGTTTTCACAGGATTAAAATTTTTCCTTATTTTTGTATCCCATACTGAGGTTTTTATTTTAATCCCATGTTTTGAAATGTTATTAATATGATTTAAAGAATAATATAATCAAGGATATGATCATGGATAAGTCATGATGTTTAAACCTGAAATGAAATCATGTTTCTTTTAAAAAGTTTCTGTTTTATATAAGAAATGGTAGCTTTTGGAAGATTCTATATTGTATTTATATGGTTTTTTACGTTTTAGTAATATAATAATTCTCTATATATCTAAACATGAAAATATCATTAATGTGGAGTAATTTAAAATTATATACATAACTCAAGATTATCTAATGTTTAAGGTCGGGGCCTTATACTACCCAAATCACTTCCCAACATACCAACCAACATCCTAGATGATTTAGATTCAATAGAATGAAATTCTATGAAAGGATTTGTTTAAAAACTATGGATGATACCTGAAGAAGTATTAATGTTATTAAATGATAATTTTAATTTTCTTTATGTCTCCTCATCCTTCAATTTTTATTATCAAATGGGGTATGGTATCATTATTCGTTTGTATAGTGGACTACCACCTCAAAAACTATTTTTCATTCTATCTACCATTACCACCATTCACGGTTGGGTATGTTGATGGATATAAAGTATATATATGAAATCTATAACATAACTAAACTACATGATTCATTATATAATATATATATTTTTACCTTCTTTTCTATAGGGGATAAAATAATGTCAATCATGTGTATAGTGGACTATCACCATGTAATGTTATGTGATTTGTCTTTCACTAAATATTCACATGGAATTTTAAAAAAAAATTATGTTAATAAGTATGTGTGATATCTATGAAATAATAATGATATTCAAGAAATATTTATAATTATGAAAATATAAAATTATTTTTTACAGTTTCACTCACATAAATATGATAATTTTTTTGGGGAATATGTTATCGATGCCTTCACAAATCGATGTGACCATATTTTTATCACCACTTCATATTGATGATTTATATAAGTATTTTTAAATAATTTAAATGGTTTATATTATATTATTATAATTCCAGAAAAATAATACTTTCTTTACCCCTATCCATAATAATCATTGAAAAATGGAAAACATAATCAAGTGTGTGTATGACCTACTATGTCCATGATTGTAATATAGTCAATTTTTCATAATTGTATTTCATGAGTAGTTTTAAAAGTAAAATTAGTTTCCAAATATAGTAAATAAGTCATCATTATTAGTGTTTATATAATAAAACTAAATAATATTCACAATAAACAGACCTTTTAGTATGAAACATGCATGAGAAATGAAGGCAATTAAAAACCAAAGCAATGAAAATTATAAAATATTATTAATGACCGAGTGATAATATTTTATAAAATGATCATAAGTGATATTATAATTGATAATATGGTTCCTTAAAAAAGTGAATAAATTTTTAAAACCCGCTATATAGGTATTCAAATAATGTTCAACCAAAAATAATCATGAGGTAAGAGATTTCATCTTAATTTCTTTTCATTGAGAAATATTATAATGTAACAACATAATTTCATATATATGGTTTATAAACAACCTATTTCACATGTATATCATTAATCCTTAATAATAAATGGTATTTTATATTTCAATTTCAATTATTTCATCCTAGGGGGATTCACATGATGGTTTCCAATTGGTACAAGATTTCCAAAATCAATTTAATTTCATTTGATTATTTTACTTCTTTGTTGTTGTTGATTTTATATGTTTATTTGTATAATGTATTTTTGATAACATTTTTTTATATCAACATTTATATGTATCTTTATAGATGATACAGATAATAAATGTATTGACAAATTATCACTTCAATGTTATGATCATTTTAAGGGTTTATTTCATAGCCTCAATCTAATCAAGAGATTTATTCTGAAATCTTAGTGGAAGAAAATTATTTGAAATTTTTTTAAGAAAACCATTTTATTTTACTAGAAAATGGTTATTCATGATATTTTTATATATTAACTAAAATTTTCACTCTTTTGAACTTAATGTTTCTTGAGAAAATGTTTTTAAGAAAATCCGACTTCATTGCACTTCATGGTTAGAAATTTGGTTTCTTCCAAAATCATGTTTTTTGAAAAAAAAATAAACAATGTATTTATCCTTTAATAATGGTTTATTAAAGTCATATTTTCCAATTTTTAATTATTCCAAAAAAATGAAAGTAATATTCACATATTTTCCCAAATAAAATACTTTTTAATCTTTTAAAATGTTAGAAGGAATGTTATTTTTTACTTTAATGACATGTATGTAATTACCCACCGACATGAGCATTATTTCATTCAAGAATAATATTCATGATTACAATGATATTTTTAAAGAATATTTTTTTCATAATATTATTTAAATTATTTGTTTTTAAAAGTTTTTTAAAATTTATTTTCAAAATATATTTCATTTTAAAAAGTACTTTTGAAAATTAAAATTTTATTTTTCAGTATTTTTAACGATTTTCAATGATTTTTCATTTAATAATGGAAAAAACACTTATTTTTACATATACTACATGGGGGATATGTTTTATTTATACCATAAGGATTATACCTCTGGATAGATTATTTTTATTTTTTACAAACGATAATATTGATGTTCACTTTCTTGATTCATTTTTTTAATTCAATAACATTCCATTGAAATGTTTACATTCATATGATAATTGAAAACTGAGTTTTACATAAATATCCATAATATTTATCATTTATATTATTATTTTTTAAACTATATTTCATTTTTAAATATGGTTTTCTATATATAAATTAATTTCTTTATATGGTGAAATTTTAATTTACCCATATTCTTTACTCAATATGGATATGTGATTATAGGACCATTTAATTATTAATAAAATTAATTATTAGATATATGAGGACTCATCTGGACATGAAGATGATTGGTGGTTCCATATTTATGATTAACCATTGATGACACAATATTATTATGAGGAAAATTTTTAATCTAGAATAAAATTAGCTGCCCAAACCCATTGGGTTTGTACCCAGTAGTTTTAAAACATATTTGAAAGGTCTTGATTTTATAGGTGTCATGATGTATTAATCTATAGAATATAATAATTAATAATTCCATTACACAAGATTTCGGTTTGTATTATCCATGAGATATTTATAGTGATCTTATCTCTGGTTGCATTTCTTTCTATGTATATTAATTAAATGACATGTGTTTTCAGTTTTTTATTATGCCATTTGGATTATGCATTTTCTTATAATTATAGTCTACTTATTTTAATTCTTTATTTACATAGTTTTTTACCTTTCCATAATGATTATTCATATTGATTCATGATATCATCTTCTATACATAACCCCAACGGATAATTTGATCTCACCCTTATTTTGGTTCATTTCCCCTAGATTCCTTGAAGTGTAATATGATTTATGTGAAAGGATACGCTATAGTTAATAATTTTATTATAAAAAATATATTTTGTAATGGTTTTAATAAAATGTGATATAATTCCCATGTATGTATCTATTTTTCTAAAATTAATCAACTATTCATTCATCAATGATGTGATTCCTTGTATCATATGACAATGTAATATAGCATGAACTGGCTCTAGGCTACTGGTACCAGGGTTTTTATACTCATTATAGCGAGGATACCCTTACTCCAACTCTTATAGAATATGAGGTAGGATCAAAACAACCGAGATTCCGCCATCTTGATCCGTTATAAGGAATAAAGGAACAATGGTCCATAATTTACTATGCTAGAGACTAATAGATCCAAAACAATCCAACCATCCAGGGAATTGGAAGATCGAAATATATTGATTATTGGATATATATTATTGGTGGTGTCTTTGAACATGCTGAGACACTTGATTATTATATAGTGAATCTGGATTTTTCAATGAATATATGACCAACCATGAGGTGGTGAACTCGATAAAAAAATGGCCAATGTAAGGGTCTCACCTGGATGAATTTAAAGAACCTAATTTCTTTGGAGTTCATAGACAACATGCTGAATCATAACTAATCAAATGAATTTTCTGGATCTACATAATATCTCAATGATAATGTATCCATACCCAACTCATTGTTTTAGGATTGCTATACTTCAAAATTTTCTAACCATAAATAAGGTTTAGATGGATTGGATGTTTAATATCGGACCTCATCCCAACATTAATTTTAGGTTTGTTTATTTGATCTAGCATCATAGTCAGAGTTTCAATTGAAGTCTATAATATTTGAGTAGATCATGGAGTTAGATCGAAAAACTTATATTCTTTTTACCTCTCAAGGATCAGTTAGGTGGACCTATTACTACTTTAATGAGTTACACTTCTTATTGAACGAATCGGAATACTATGAATTCAAATAATAGTAGTAGTGTACATATAGATTAAAAATTTCATTCATCTTCCCCCTTAAGAGTATATTCATAAAGAATAAATTTTGTGATGTTTTTTCATTACTAGAGTGTCTAAAAAACAGTTCTAATATAGTATAAAATTGGGTAAATATATGGTATCACTAATTTCTCTATGCCATAGTTATGAGGAAATTATCCAATGGGGTATTGAGGAAGGCATGGCTAGGAATCTTAGGATCTGATATGAAACCGCAATTGTATTACTAGATGAGAAAAACATACCTAAGTCATGAACATGGAAACAATGATGTGGTAATTTGTGTTTATGTAATGGATTAGACAATAATTGATGGTGGAGAGGGGTCTACTATTATATTAGGTATAGCCCTTATCAATTTTCATTATCTACTATAATTTCTGATACAATTTCATTGAATTCCTTCATTTCTATAGAAATCCCTAGTAGACCAGACTTACTGGAAAATTTTTATCCCTACTTATATTCCTTCAATAAATTTCTGGGAAAGTATGTTAGTCATACACAATGATTACTATATTTCATTATAGAAATTTTTGATTATGGAAATCTATGTGACATCATTATTATAGAGATCACTAGTATTTAATTTCACCTTTATTTCTATTAGGGAAAGGTATCATTTACATTGCCTAAGGGATATATGTTCTTGATGACTGATAAATGGAAGTTGGTAGTAGGGTAGGATAGTCAATACAAGACTCTTGATAGGATAAACATGATTAATATTATAGTATAAGCTCTATTAGAAGGATCAGTAGTGGTCTCATCATCTTTTATTATATTATAAATCTCCATTAGTGAGTACTTCTAGATGAATTTATAGTATTCCCCAATATAAAGGATTCGAATTTGAGATATAGTTCATGATGGGTTCAAATCGCATTTAGATACCCCTTTATCATATGACACTAGCCGAGATGAAGGATCTCATGGATCACCTCGAGGTCTTAGAGTAGAATTGAAATATCCAGATGAGTAACTCACATTGGGGTGAAACCAGAATGTTCTCCCAAAAGATTGAATATATTATTCATCTTTATATCAATTACCAAATAATAAACCATGTGACAGTGAATAACATATATACTTTTACCAATATCAATGATATTTTTGAATTATTATAGAGATACCAATGGTTCTCCATAACCGATCTATAATAGTTATTTCATGAGTTTCATGTTACAATGGTGGAAATCTTGAAGAAGGTGTTTTGGAGTATGTGTGGGATATATAATATTTTTTTGATGTTGTTTAGTCTAAAAATTATTCTAAATATTTTTATGCATCTTATGGAAAAATAATTTCCAACTATTCATTTACTCATTCATCATATTGTTTGATGATGTCATCAATATATACTCATCTACCCCAATGCAGAATATCCATAATCATATGAAATTCGTGGCTACACATTGTGTGAAATATCATTATGCCAAGATTTCATTATGTAAAATATGGACTCAGGATGTGAAATTCATGGGACATTAAATTTCTAAGTCTAGCAAATCTATTGACATAGATAAATTGATACTGGTCATGTATTGGGCACATCCACAGAATATATTAGAGATCAATAACATTTCTTATTTATATAGATACTACTTTTTATATAGTAATTCTCCCCTTTATCAGCACCCATGTCTACACTGATAATGTAGGGGATGAAATTCTAGTAATTGGTCTAGTTCGAGGTGGTGTTTCTTGTTAAAAAGAGGAGGCTCACAATAGCTCTAGTGTTAATCTATCCTGACCCATGGATTTAATATATATTTTATAGATATTAATCATGATTTTTCCTTAGAGCAACATTGGTTTAGAGGGGGTTGGATATAACTTATTGTTCACATCTTTTATAACCACATGAGCATAAATATCCTACCCATGACTTGGATCAATCATTCATGGACTATAATCTAAAGTGGTAGAGACATTTTTAATTAAATTCAAGGATTTTTTAGAACATGTATTAAAATATCATTGATTATATCATCCTAATGTTTGGACTGAATATAAGGTAGAGGTTTAGGATTGAGTACCTGTAGTTTTTTGAAATTTATATGGCTTATATACCAGGTTTTTGTAACATCAATTTCCAATCTCTTAACCCCAATACATAGATGGAATAGGAGTTTGGTGAAAGGACTTTGAAGAAGAAGTGATACCTTTTTAACCAGTTAGCTGAGAAAAGGATGGATTCTTATAAGGATCAATTATTAATTACTTTTAAACCATTAATGATAAAAGTTTTCTTTTTTACTTGGGGAAGACTGAACATGAAAATAACCTTTATTGAGTTTTGACATGGAATTTACTCTTTGGTGGTGAATTCTTACATGTGTGTTTATTGAGTGCTACTGATGTGATCATTAAAAATTAGAGTTCATTAATCATTAATTCTATAATGTAATAACATATGAGTGACTTTTATACCTCTATACAGGTTTTAAATTGTGGGGTGATAAAGATGTATTATAAATTCTAGAAACTTTTATAGTATCCAAGAATAAGTATAGACATTAATAGTTTCATCACTCACTACCATACATTCCATGGTATAAAGGTCAAGAAACATAATAGTTTTTTGATTACTAAAACCACATCATTTTCAATCCTGTTTTCATGATGACATCATGATAGAATTTTTTGACAAGGTGTCATAGGACCTCTTGGTGTGATGAAGATGTCAAGGTTATTTTTGATCATTTGTTAATAGATATTCACTTGTACCAATATGTGATTATCACTCAATACATGAGCTCGAGAAACATTAGGTTCGTGGGATCCTACACATATATGGAGTTCCATTGGTAATTTTTATGATAGAAAAATATGTTTTATATAACAATTTTAATAGGGATTGTACAATTCCAAAGGGAATCAGCTAATATATTTCCTGATGTACCATCATCAGATAGATTGGTTATCATAGTGAATGATTCCATTAATAGAGGTTGTGACTTAATATTGAATTTTTTATTTTGGTAGAGCATGGTATTATAATATATCTTTATTTTATTCCTTTTAAAACATATGTTACAATGTTTGGATTCAGATGTAACTTTTGAAGATTTGTATGGGTGTCCATGTTATTGAATATTATGTAATAATAATGCTAGTGACATATTATTTTGGGGACTATTAAGTTTTAGGAGACCTATGAGATAGTGAATATACTTTAGAATAGGCTGATCATATCTCTGAGTATCCAGAAATATCATTATAATCATATGAGGATGAACCTTCTATTTCTTGTAAAGTACGAATTTCTCTTAATGGTGACTCCTCTGTTAAGATGAAATCATCTGAGAAAGAATGGAATTCTATTCAAATATTATTTTAGACAAATCAAGATAACTTTTTTTTATTTTATAGTGTAAAAACATATGGGTCACCCTATACACTAAAATTTCCTGATTGATGTTTTCATGGGTCTCAACTCTAGAGGTACTTGCTTGAATTAGTGCATGATATTGGATATGAGGTTATTGAACTAGACCATGAAAGATCGTAGGAGATTTCGTTAAATGTATAGATTTTACAATAGAAATAAAGTACTTCATGTGATTATGGTACTAATTTTCCAAATTATTTTGGGACATGGGTATATTTAAGAGAATAAAAGGGATTCGGAGGATAACATTTGAGCTCAGTATCCTGAGTTGTTTAAGAAATACCCCAATGAAAACTTATCATGGAATATAATTCCACAGAGGGGGATATTCTAAAAGACTAATAGTTGTGTTCCTCAGATTAAGGAGACTATTTAATATTTAAACATTATATATTTATATTTATGCTTGTTTGGGTAAAATTTCAAGAGCATATTGTATTCTATTGAGAGGCATAATGTTGTTTTTTGACCATAACTATCCAAAACCACATGAAATATTTATTAGTGTATCCATTTATTCCATCCATGTTGGAGATAAAATTTCTATGATTTTGAGACTATTTCTTATCAAATACATTTTTTTGTGGGCCCATAAACACCATTTCATTCACCATATCATTGGTTATGCCACTTCGCCATCTGCGTATTTTGGAAATGGCCATTTTAATGAAATTGACTTTGGGATCTTGTATGATACATAGATAAAACATGTTTTATCCTTAATGTTGAGTATTTATTTGATTATTAACATGGATATAACAATTATTAACCCTTTCAAGGCCTTTTATTCACTGATACCACACTTTTATATGATGACATCCTGGGATATTGTGAATATTTTATGTTAAATGAAATTAAGATTTTTGTGATTTTGCATTACAAAAAAAGATTAATTTTCCTTTTAGAAACACCGGAATCATTTGTTTGGAAATTTTTAAATGAAATACTATGTTTATATTGAGTTATAAAAATCTTCAATCTTAACAGGCATTACATATAACACTATGTTTAAACAAAATATGAACTATTATTAAAATATTAATATGGTTTGAACTTGAAGATAAAATGAAATATATGAAAATGATTAACTAAATTATTAAAATATTTTTTATTCATGCTTATAAGTTAATTGTTTTATCCAACTAATTAGATATAAATGTAAGAACTATTTTAATGTAATGAAATCACATTTCAAAAAAACTATTTTTCTATGCACAAATAATTTTTTATATCAATAATACAAACTGAACAATATTTATGATTTATTTTAATGGAATGTATCTATTATATATTCATTCAAATATTTAACATTCACCTCAGGTTTTTTCTTTGAAAGATATAAAAATAAATCAAATATCAAGCATAAAAATATGTTTTTCTCTAAAATATAGTTTTATCTCCCATTAAAGGTGAAATTACAATAAAAGAAATTTTTAGAGATTTTATAAATTATATTTTACAAAATAATATTCACTTTTTAATTATTAATTAGTAAATTATATTTAGTTTAACTTTTGGTATTTTTTCTAAAAATTTCCATATTTGATGAGTAGTTAAAATACTAACTTTTAAATCAAAACTACGTTTTTGATCGAATAATTTATATTGTTAAAGTATATTATAAATTGGTTTAAAAGTATTAATATTTTAAATATTTATATACTTATTTATTTTATGTCATTTGATTCAATTTCATATTGAAATTTGATTTAAAAAATTGTAAACATTTTACCATTTTCACATTAAAAACCTTGTTTCTCGACAAGTCTAAATGATTAAATTTAAATAAATTGTTTCCAATTTTTGGAATTGAATTTGGAAAAAAGTATTCCATATTTGGAATAAGAATAATTTTAAATTTTTAATAAGTCTAAATTAATTTTTTACAAATAGGATTAGTGAAAGAGGATAAAATTAATAACGATAGTTAATAGAAAAATGAAGTTACCATTGGACTACAAAATAAATGTATGTATAAAATGACAAATAACTAGGTCCAAAAACCATTGTATGACAATATTTATACCACATACATTTTTTATAGAATTTTTTAATCTATTTTAATCATTTAATATGAAAAAACATGTGTGTAATTCACTCTTTCAAAATTATAAGAGTTCCAATCACTCTGTTATAAAAGCCCACCCCAATTACATCCTATATTTACCCCATAAAAATAAATTGATTAAGAAAGTTAATTTTAAAATAAATCATTATTATACCTAATCTCATTATATTGGCCTTAAATTAGGCATAAATCAAACCATGGAAGTCCTTTGGTTAAAACAAAAAGTAGATGGTTGTAGAATAGGTAACATTCATCAATGAATGTTTTTGTTTTATATATTCTTAAAACACTTAAATTATTTATATATAATTATAATATAATAGCCTTAGTATATTCCATATACCTAAATGGATTTTCAGTTGTCTTTATGAAGTAAAACCACACATAATTTAATCCAATGGGATATGAAATCATCATCCCTTTGTATGGTAGACTACCACCTCGTGAAATGATGTTAGTCATTTTCCCATTACCACCACTCATAGTTGCGAATAATGAAGAAAGTAATATATATATATATGATATATATTATATTTATGATTTATTTATTCTTATTTATTTATTATATAACACATAATATCATGCCTTCAATTTTATGGGAATATGATAATGTTGTTCGTATTTACGGTGGAATACTGCCTCATGAAGCGATGTCATTCATTAAATATTTAGAAAAAATGTTGTAAGGATGGTTTAAATAAAACTATTTGACATATGTAAAATTAAAATTAATATATAATGATAATATTTCAATTACTTTTATTTCTTTCAAGTGGATAAAAAAATTAAAACCAACGGTCAGGTGTACGTACGACCTATTGTCTCCCTGAATACTGAATTCCATTTCCTATAAATAAATTTTATGGATTTGTATAAAGAAATTTAAAATGAATATACATGATATTTATATAATGTTTCAAATTCTTAATATTATTAAATCATTATCTAAATAATAGGATATAGAATAATAATTCAAAACATATATGAAAACAAAGCGGTTATTACCCGAAACATAAATTTAACACAGAATTTCTAATAAATGGTTATTATAAGGTAATAATAAAATAATATATGGTATTATATATAAAAATATTTTTATGTTATAAATATAATGTAAACATCAATTTATTATACAGGATGTTTTGAATGAGTATGATGGAAGTCAATATTTACGGTAATGGGATTTCTAGTCTCACTTTAATCTCTGATAGACTAATGGAATATTCAGAACTAATTCCCTTTTTATGGTATATATATTTACCTCTAAAATTATATATCATTAATTTAATTTATTTAATGAAATTTATTTTTTCCACTGATGTTATAATTTCACATGGGATTATGATTTAAAAGTTATGCCAACATTAAATAATTTTCATCTCACTTTTTACTTTTGTGAGGCACATGCTATATTCCCCACCTATTTTTCTATGTGGGGCATATAGTTCCCATGATTTTGAATTATAACTCTTAAACATAAATTTTCTCTATCTAAATATAAATTTTAGGACAGCTCCTTTTTGGGGTTATTATTTTAATGTTACTAAAGTGGTAGGGGAATTATGTCTCAATTTTCATTTTTTAAGATACATGTTATGTAATGCACCAATATTGTTTTTACGAGGTGTATATTATAACACCCAATCCCCGGTATCCTAGAGCCGGTACTATGGTTATGGTGTGTAATTTATTTCATACAAATGAAACAAATAAGTTACACACCATAACTCAGCAGGAGGAACATTATGGTTTAGATCCTGGAGAATCAGAGACAACAACTTTACTTCTTTATTGTTGAGATAAGAACAAAAATCCAATACTTGGAAAGACCCTATCAACATGTAAAAAAAATCATAAAAAATGTAGGCTGAGCATTGAAATACTCAGTAAGGGGTTTTTGAAAATACTTAAATACAGATTTTGAAAACGTCTTTGAAAATACTTTTCCATACATAAAATGTATTCTTAATGGAAAAGCATCAAGAAAAAACAAAGGTTGATATAACATAGTTAATGTAATTCATAATTATGAACTAGAACACTTAGCTGAAACCCACTTAATAGACAAGATAAGCATGCTAATAAAAATTCATGGGTTATACTAAGTCAAGTGTCCATAAACAAGAAAGGTGTGTATGAACAACAAGGTGTAAACATTATCAGAGTCGCGCACAAGCACATTATCTACACACAAAAAATTCACATCATGACAAGATAATTGTAATGTAACATTTGTAATAAAATTCTGGAAATGAAAACTGGTCATGCATCAACATTTCCATATCATATATCTTGTGTTTTTTTAATCTGATACTCATAGGTAAGGTTCTATAACCAAGGATATTCCTCTAGTCAGAGTAATCACTTGGTTGGTCATATACTAAGAAATGTATGCGGAAGGACTCATGGTCTCTGTGTCAAGGCCTTGTGCCATGACCTAGGGGTAATAACCCAATATGACTGTCTCGAGAACTATCGATGTATTGAGGAGCTTACTTTTACCGGTCTCCAACTCGGAGGGCTTACTTTAACCAGTCCCCAACCTGGAGGGTTTTATTTTTACCGGACCCCATCCCGGTAGTCCGATACATTTCTCACATGTTGATAAGGTCATATATTCAAGGTTTCCCATACCACTTTGAATATTTAATTTTCATTTCATATTACCCAAGGTGTCCCGTACCACTTTGGGTAATACCATTTTCATTTCTCATTACCCAAGGTGTACCAAACCACTTTGGGTAATTTAGTTCTTAGTTCATTATCATGTTGGGTCATATGCTTGAATAATAATATGAATAATGTGAAAATTATATAATTGGTTTACAAATACATGATACGACAGATAAAATTGAAAATATGGAATAAAACCAGGCATGGTTCAATAAGAATACTATGTTCACTGAACAATTATTTAATCACATAAAATGATGAATGTATGAGGTTTTCCCCAAGGGGTATTAAATGATGAGTCTCTACAATTCCAGTACATGGAAATGAACTACTTGTCATTAACTATTGTTCTTCATAGGTAACTGTACTTACAACAAATATACAACCACTAATAATCACTGCGGCATGCTTGGTATAAAAATAATAAACACTTGCAATATTTTAAATTCCAATACCTGGAAATAAACTACTTTAAAAAAAATACATGGCATTAATTATTGTTCTTCACAGGTCATAGAATTTGAAGTTAAACTCTGATCACTAATAATCACTGCAACGAGTTTGGTATAAAAATAATAGAGGATTTCTACATATTAAAATAACCCTTAAATCCCTATCCTTTTAATACAAGTATAAACAGGCATAAGCATATCATTTAAAAAACATAAAACATTTCGAGGGAAACATTTTTAATTATTCAAGTTAATTGGTGTACTATTAGACACAAAAATATAAAACAAAAAAGGCAAGCACTAAAATCCTAAATGCATAAAAATATTAATAATGATTTCTTGAAACTAGGGTTTCAGATATTATTCTTAAAAAACACATACATACATAGGGATATATACACAAAGTATATATATAGGTTTTCTCAAAAATTAAACATGGTTCACTTAAAATATGAAAACCTCTAACTACTTATCATTTATTCAGTTTAAAAATCAAAACCTTATAGGGGTTTAAATTTTCATGAAACTATAAATACATAAACATATAAAAACATTGTTTTTAACTATAACATAATTGTACTTAAACCAAAGACCAAGTTCGCATAAAAAATATTCTTCAAAGATAAGGATTCATATCTTAAAAATCAAAACAAATTTTTATTCCAATACATAAACTTATACAAATATATGGTTATATATATATATACGACTTACATAAAATCATACTTGTTAGGAATTTATTTTTAGAAAGACCCTTTTCAAAAGTATAATTCTTAGTATAAAAATACTGAATAATCTTTGATACCCAAAAAATAATTGGGTTTGAGTTATATATATATATATTTGTGTATATATATATATATATTCAAAACTGTATATACACTATACACTTAAACCTAAGTTTTAGGTTTGAAAAATAGGATCGTTAAAACTAACTTAAAAAGGTTATCCCTTTTGATGGAAACACCCTTGAAAATTATTCAAAACCGAAGGGTTTATGTTGTATATACATATATAAAATTATATCAATACACCTATTATATCACACTGGTTACAAAACAAAAGACTCAATAGAAAAAAAATATTATAATCATTTTATAGAAACACCCTTCCAAAACCACACACCCCGTTTTTGAAATAGAGTGAAATAATTATTATATTATATAAAATTTATATGTATATATATGTACATTGCATGTCACCGACTACACATAGGGGTTTTATACTATGTTTTCTATTATATAAAAAAACAGGAGTACCCCTCGAAGGCAAGAACCATTGGAGTCCTATGTTTAAAAGAATGGTTATCATGGAATATATATATACACTTTTGACTATATGTCATATATATACTCATGTATATATAAACATTAAACCAGGAGCATGGACGGATTTAAAAAAAATATGTAAATAGGAAACCCTTACCGCTTAAGGAAGAAGCTCGCTGCGGAGTGAGGCTTGCTGGGTGGCTAGAGAAACCAGAGGAACATGGGTGGCCGAAGGTTGTCCGGTGAGGTCGCGGCCACCTGGAGACGCTGCAAGGTGACAGTGTGGTGACCAGCGTTGTGGCGCCGACGCTGGTGTGTTCGTGCACGTGCAGCGTGGTGTGAAACCAGTGTTTGTTTGTGTGGTGGCGAGGCGACGACGAGGTAGGTGTCGCGACAGCGAGGGTTGCCTCTGGAGGTCCCCTCTTACACAGAGGTTTTAGTGTTCATAAAGGAAAATGATTCGGGGGTTAGGCCCATCCTATGATGTCCTAGGAAGGACAGTGTGCAAGCTTAAACAAAATCATGGAGAAGGTGGCGTCTTAGGAAAACCAGTGTGCCAGCTAGCGGCACCCCAATGTGAGTTAGAAGAAGACTGAGTTCGCGGAGGAAAAAAATGAACTTCGGCTGGGATCCATCTTGGAAAGATCAGATGGACGAGATGAAATGAGCATTTTAAAAAACATCAATGGTCGGGATCTGTCTTGGCGAGATCGGACGGGGGAGGACCATGCGAGGTCTGGATTAACCTCAGGAGGCCTGGGTCGCGTGATTGAAAAAAAAACAAAAAAAACAGCATAATAAATGTTAAAATTACGTTTCATTATTTTAAAAAAAACTATATTAAATCGGAACGTTATAATTTGAATTTTTATAAAATTTAAGAGTACTTTTAACTCAAAATTTTCAAATCCATGAATCCCAATTTAGTTTATAAAAAAACGATACTATTTGATATAATTTATTATTATTTTTTGAAGATATATACTTCATACTAAACTACTAGGATCTTATAACCTTTAAAAATCAAAAAATAATATTTATAACATACTTCACTTGTTGGTTTATAAAATTATTTTTAAAAGACATGTAGTTTTTTCTTAATTTAAAACACATAGTTTTAGATATCCAATAGGATACATTTTTTCCAATTATTACAGATACGCCCATTTAGACATGACGTTCTACATATTTAAAATACTATGTTTTCTGTAACACCCCAAGCATCTATGGTATGTTTCCCTTTGAATAATGCAATAGCGTGTGTTGTACGCAACATCGAGTTCTAACACACACCACAACTAATCAAACTAGCCGTTATGAATAGTAATACCTACTTTTTAAAATTTTCGAAATTTTATCTCTCAGAATGGACTTCATTTTTGGATTTGGAGTATTGAATTTAGCCAAAGGTGAAATTTTGGTACTTTTTGGATATCTTTTATAATTTGATGAATAGTGAAAATTACTAAATTTTAATTAAAAACAACTTTTTTAATCAAAATAATTAATAGTGATAAATTATGAATTTGAGTGGTTTTAAAGTATATTTAGAATATATTTTTACCATTTAATACAATTTTGGTCATTGGACATAACTTCACAATTAAACAGGACATAAACAAGTACCAATCTTTTGATAGTTATTATATCTTAAAAACACGCTTTTTGTTTTGAAAACAGGAATTAATTTTAAATTAATTTCTGCCACTTCTGTGTTTTGAATTTGGAAAAATATATTCCATATTTGGAATCAGTATGTCCAAATTGTGTAAATAGGTAACTTTTATTTTTAGACATTTTGAATAATTACTTCGGTAAATATTTTATTTACCACGGTTAAGGGGTAAATCCGGTAAATAAGGGTTAAGAAAATAATATTATAATAATACTAAATTACCCTAAAACATGTCATAACATTATTTGTGGATACATGTCCGACCATGGGCACCTTTGGGTCGATTTTGGGACCCCATGGAGCCACTTGTAGGTGATAGGGACACATTATTTTAAGTAAGTTAAAATAAATACAAAAATGAAAAAAGCATATATCTTTTAGAAAAACAATTTTTACAAAGTGTTATACATGTTGTATTTTCGACTATAAATATTCATTAGAAAGATAAAAAGATTTAATACATAATAATATTTTATTTATAATTTTTATACATTAAATAATTTAATTTATTTATGACACAATGACGATGTAGTAATTACTATAATAGTGAAAAATTAAAATAATTGATATTATAAATATCCAAATAAATATAATTTGAGACTTTTAATGAATTAAACTAATTTTATAGGATAATATGACATATTAAGATTGATTTAATTGACTTTTTTCGAATTAATCATTCTGTTATGATTTTCACAAAAATCACCTTTCCAAATAGTGTCGAACATGACATTAAAGAGTTTTTAAAACAAATATTATATTATTAATTGATATTAAATTCCTAAAAATGTAAGGTTCGGCCAAGATACATATATAATGATATTTTTATCATTAATGGACCACTTTTGGGTCTCTTGGATGTATATAGTATGTTTATTAACCATATAATATAAAAATACAAAGAGACATTGTAAAAGTGAAACTAATTAAATAAGAGTTATTACTTAATGATAAGGTTAATATAGAAACCCAAACCTGTATAAATCCTATTGGTTGAGTGGTTTTCGACATATCCCCACCTTAACCTTTAAATAATACACTTTGTATCCATTAGAAACTGAATATGAATTTATTATAAAAAAATATGACTTGCTTTTCTAAAGGTTCCCTCACCACTCTTATAAAAGTGAACTACCCCTTCTCATTAATTCACAACTTCAACGCATTTTGGTTCGGCCAAAAACTTCCCAAATACTCTCTAAACTTCCCTCAATTCATCCTAGAGGCCTTACTTTAGTCATAAATCTATCCTATAGAGCCCTTTTGATCAAATCAAAAGGAAGAACCCAAAAAAGAGGTAATAATTTCACCACCTTTTTTCAAGTTCCTTTTTCTTCCACTTCTTCTTTCTTTGTTATTACCGTTCTAAAATAATAACTCCAGTATCTTATATATACTGTGATGTTATTATAAATTTGGTACAACCATATTCAGTATTCTTTCCATCTTTTGAATAACATGTCACCATACGTGCGTACCTACGGCTTACCGTATCCACGTCGTGGTGTAATTGTTATTCAATAAATTATTATTTGGATGGGTATAATAATGATGTGTAATTCATGTAAATAATAAATATAACATGATAATTATTCTTTATATATGATATACCATCCAATTATACATTATTTTAATATAAAAATAATGATATTGTCGCTCGTGCGTACGTACGGACTACCGTCTCCACGAACGTGATGAGATTCATTCTCCATCATATCCATTCAAGTCTAATTATCATTTGATGATTAATAATAGTATATAAGGACTTGATATAATTCTGGATATTATTAATATACAATCTATCCATGACAAACATGGCTTATATAATAAAACATATAAAAGAAAATAAGTAAGTTAACACCTGAAACAATGATAATACTAAGATATTATTAACAAATCAATGTTAAAAGATCATATATGATATCATATTAATTCTTGTATAATATAATAACAATTATTTCACCATTATACATGAGGTTAACCTACCCCAAAAAAGGAAAAGTACAAGGTAAGGTTTTATTTCCCAATCTCTTCATTATCCGAGGTTTTTATACGTAGTAATCTACTAGGACTTCTTTATCATCCACATCTATGTTTCTTAAAAATGTATTTCAAAACATTCGTAAAATTTTAAAAAATATGGGTTAAAGTCATTTATACCCATGTTTGAATTTTTATAATAGGTTTATAAAGGAATCTCTCCATCATTTTCCAAACAAGGTCCTTTTTAACCTTTTTGACAGAATTAAGGTAAGAATATTTTTTTAACTTATACGGCAGGTGCAGCTATTTTCTGCCGTTATAAAATCATCAAAGCTTCCCTTACAATCTTATAATAATATTTTCAAAGAAAATGTTTTATTTTATAAATATACGACTCATAAATTATTTCAAAATAGAAAGAGATATTTCTCTAAAAAGAGTTTTGATTTCATCTATGTCAACATCCTTTGATGGATTTGACGCTTATTTGATGTTGATTTATTATGATACAAAACTTCTATATTGTATTGAATGTTTTGTGATATGTTTGACTATGGATGTGTTATTTTTATACCATTCATGGTTTATGGATAAAGTTTTTACGTTTTGTATGCTAGTTTTAATATGAATGTTTATGTTATGTTTAAACCTTTTCATATGGGAATGCATTGGACTTAATATGTGAAGGGTGGAACCCACTATAGATCCTCGATGTCTCGGTAGGTCTCATGAGACAAACTAGTGTCTTGGCACAATGCCTTGACGAAATATTATGTGTAGTCTTGGCACGAGGCCTTGGCTATGTGGTTATGATAGTCTGGCATTATGAAATCCATCATTATGAAAGTGGTTATTGATATTGCATGTGATTATTCGATTAGTAGAATATCCATGTGAATAATTAAATGGAATTATTTCATTTTATTTTTGCCATACTATGATGAAGTTCAAGTTCAAAAGGATTTTGTTTTATTTATACATTGCCTTAAATGTTTATTCTTATTTATGAAAGTTTCCGCTATATTGTTATCCTTACTGGGCATTTGAGCTCACCCCTTTTCTATGATTTATGTTTCCCAGGATGTGAAGAAGTAAATTATGAATGACCTTCAGGGATTGTATGAGGGGATATGAGTGTAGAATATCGAGACTATGTTGTTGTATTTTTCATTTTTATGATGTAATGTAAAACTCTATGAATATATCTAGTGTTTCCAAGGCTACTAAACTAATCGGTCTTTCAAGATTTGATCTTTCTTGTGATCATGCCAATGATATGTAATAATGCACTGACACTAGGTAACTGGGGTCGGGGCATTACAGTTTGTATCAGAAGAAGTTTAGTACAATCCTTGGAAGCTAGATTTAGATAAACTCTGATTAGATCACATAGACCTAAGATGTACTTTGAGGATTAGTATAGAAGAACTTCCAAGAATTTTGGTATTGTAGATATTTTGTGAGTTTTCCGAGAAATACATCTCGGTCCGGATACGAGTAGGTAGAGGTGGCTCTGGAACAGATGTACCTAGGGGTAAAACCCGAAAACACCGCTTTGAGCTAGACTGGAACGGGAACTGGTGCACGACAACGGGCCTTGCTGCACTCTTGGTTACGACACTCCCGGGGTATATGGTTAGGATAGCTCTCATTTTCTTTCAAAATCATTATGAAGGGTTTATGAGTATATATTTCATCAAAGAAAACATTTTTATGATTATGGATTATATCCATAAATAGTTCAATTTATGTTATGTGTTTTATATGTATGAAATTATGTATTTTGATTCATAAACTGATCTATTTTATGCCATTGTTTAGAAATGGCGTGTAACACCCCGAGATTTTATGAAAAATATTCTTTTTAATTTCATTAATGTCTTGTGTTGTATGCTACACCAAAAGGAGCTTGCACAACATGCATCCTTGACTTGCCTTGCATTACACGCAATCACGACCTTCCTTGATAACATGTGTAGTATGCAATAACAAGTTTCACTAAACAATAATATGCTATTAAAATATTATTAAAACTAGCCATTATGAATGGTAATAACCACTTTTTGAAATTTTTGAAATTTTAATTTTCTAAATGGACTTCATTTTTGGATTCAGAATATCGAAATTAGCTTAGGGTCAAATTTTGGTACTTTTTGGATAACTTTCATTTTCTGATGAATAGTGAAAATTACTAAATTTATAATTAAAACCAACCTTTTTAATAGAAATAATTAATAGTGGTAAATTATTAATTTGATTGGTTTTAAAGTATATTTAGAATATATTTTTACAATTTAATACAATGTTGGTTATTGGATGTAATTTCACATTTAAACCAGACATAAACAACTGTCAATCTTTTGATAGTTATTATCTCTTAAGAACACGCTATTTGTTTTGATGACAGGAATTAATTTTTAAATTAATTAATGCAACTGATATTTTTTGAATTTGGTAAAATAGAAATCATTTTTCAATTCATAATATCAAATATATCTTAGGCCTAATTTTTGGTATTTTTCCGGAAACTTTCATTTTTTGATGAATTGTGAAACCACTAAGTGGTAGTTAAAAAACTGAATTTTTCATAAAACGTAATTTTACTTCTTCTGTGAGTGGAATTTCAAAAATCCGATTTACATGGTTGATGTTAGTAAGTAAAATGTGGTTCAATGAGATGAAAATAATTTTTGGTGAATAGTAACTTTTTACTTTTATTTACCACGGTTAAAAGTAAATAGGGTAATTAAGGGTAAAAATGATATTATTAATAACCTAACACATGTAATAATTATATTGGATAAGTGTAATTCGACCAAAATCAACCTTAGGAATAACATATGACAATTTAGGCCCACTTGGATTAGATTAGGACATTTATTATTAATTTATTTAAAGAAGGGTTAAAATAGTTAAAATCAAAGTTTAATAAGTATATCATTTTTAATATAGGGTTATACATAAGATAAATTTGACTATAAATATTAATTAGAAACATAAAGAGATTTCCTACATAATGGTAGTTTATTTGTAATTTTTTGACATTAAATAATTTAATTTATTTATGACACGAAGATGATGGAGTAATTATCTTATTAATGAAATATTGACATAATTGATGTTATAAATACCAAAATAAATATAATTTGAAACTTTTTATGAATTACACTAATTTTATAGGTTAATATGACATGTTATTATTGATTTAATTAACTTTTTTAGAACTAATCATTCTGTTATGAGTTTCACAAAAATCAATTACTAAATAGTGTCAAAATTGACATAAAATAGTTTTTAAAACAAATATTATATTATTAATTGTTATTTTATTCCTAAAAATCTATGGTTCGGTAAAATGACTTGGATAATGTTATATATATTAATAATAAACAACTTGGGGTTCTTTTGGCTTGTTATAGTAAGTTTATTAACCTTATAGTATAGGAACACACGGAGACATGATAAAAGTAAAATTATTTAACTTAATGTTAAATCTAAATGATAAGGTTAAAATAGGAACCTAAACTTGTCTAAATTCTATTTGATGAGATTATTTCGACCCGTCCCCACCTTAGCTTCTAAATAAATCAATTTGGATCTATTTAAAACCGAATTTTACATTATAATAAAATAATAGTTTTAGTTATTCCAAAGGTGCCCCTCTCCTCCCTTATAAAAGGGCACCTCCTCCCTCTCTTCCTCACACCACATTGAGACTTCATGCTCGGCCAACCCCTTCCAAATTCTCTTATCCACTTCCCTAGAAACATCCTAGAGGTCCTGGTCTTCTTCAAAGACCAATTTTAGTGCCCTAAGAGGAGGACTCAAAGAGGCGCTTCAAAGAAGAGGTAATGTCTGTAACCGATTCTTTCAACATTATTTCTTCTTCCACTTCTTCTTCTTAGGGTGTTTCATTATGAAGTAATAACATTAGTATAATTAATATACTGATATGTTATTATATGTATGAAAAAAACCTATTTCACCATCTATCCATCCCACGGAAAACGAAATCACCGCGCGTGCGTACGTACCGAATACCGTGTCCATGCCGTGGTGTAATCTATTTTCCACCACCACCTTACTTGGATCGGTATAATGGTGTAAATAATAAAGATATATTATTATTTTAAAGTGATATTTATTCTGTAACATTATAAATACACTCCAATAAAATTCCATGATCATGGGAACGATATTATCGCTCGTGCGTACGTACGGAATACCGTCTCCACGATGCGATGAGATTCATTCTCAATGATTAACCATTAATATATGATTATAAAGTATATATAATAAGTAATCATGAATTATATGACATAATAATGATAATGGATTTATGTATATATATATATATATTTATGTCATCCAATTAATTCCATTCAATTCAATGAGGAAACAAAAACAACGTTCATGCGTACGTACGGCCTACCGTATCCATGAACGGTGTATTTCTTTACATTTATCGATATATTATATATGTATATTATTAATATATATTATATATAAATCATGTTTTATATTCTTGAATTAAGTAATCATGATCTATGTAATCATATGAATAATTACAAGTCAAAACACGGACGACAAATGAAACGATTTTACCCAAAACGCTCTTTAACATGGAATTTACAAAAGAACGGGTAATATAAAGTCATAAGTGGACCATATATGATATCATAAAAATAAATATGATTCTTTAATAATTCAATAACATTATTTAAATCATTATACAGGATGTTCGGACACTTACGAAGCAAATCAGACCTAAGGTAAGGGAAATATCACAATCTCATTTTTATCTGAGATTGTTTATACTTCAGAAATTACTGGGGTGTATTTTATCATCCACATCCATGTTTCCTAAATATGTAATATTATTTCCATCCACCTACAATTGTTTAATCCAATTTTACCCTTTGGGGAGTTTTTAATAAAATATATGAAAGTAATCTTTTGTCATTTATCATATGAGGTACTTTTTGACTTTTCCGACAAAAGTACGAGAAGAATCCTTTTTTAACTTATACGGCATGAAAGGATTTTTACGGTTTTATAAAGCATGATTTTAATGAAGATTACTCAAAAATATTTCATGACTATTTTAAAGAAAATCCTTTTCTTTTAAAAATGCATGACATTTTTTGAAACGAATATGATTTTAAAGAAGAATGAATATTTTCCTCAAGAATTTATTTCAAGTGTTTTATGAAAACCATTTTCCATCTAAAATGAAATTATTTCATATGTGTATGTTTTAAGTATAATGTATATTTTATTTACATGGTTTCACTTTTCTTATTATGAAATTATATCCATTTGTTTTATATGGATTATGAAATGATGGGATGATGTTTATGGAACCCATTTTATTCTTTGGGTTATGATGAATGTTTTAAGTTTATTTTGTGGCACAAGTAAGAATGATTTCACTATGAGATGGGTGGGACCTATATCTACCTCCAATTAATTGGGTAAAGATTTATATCTCATGATATAGACATGGATGGAATGGCAAGTTAAACCGGTTCAGTAATACAGGACTGGAACGAGGAGTGAACTCGATTCAGAAAGGGACTTTGTCCACTAAGATGGTCTTGGCAGCAATTCCTTGGCTACTATGGAAATCATATAATGTTATTAATGGTTTCCAAAATTACATGTTTTATTCCCATGATATTTTATCATTCTTAATGTTTCTTTATGATCTATGACTTACGTACTTCCATGTTTTGTGTCATTTCTCAAGCTTTTGATGTTTAAACATTATGTTCATGTTTTTATGTTCAAATGTATATGGTATGTTTTATTTTATCCATGCTTACCCTTACTGAGAATTTGAGCTCAACCTTTTGTATGTTTTATTTCCCCAGGTCAGGAAGAAGGTTATTAAGTAAGATATGCCAAAAAGGGACTCTAGATATGATGAAATAAATTGGAGGCAAAGTAGATGCTTTGTGAACCAGTTGTTTATGTTTCCCAGTTTCTAAAGACTCTATACATATACGGTCCTTTCCTGGTTTTGTTATATGTTGTAATAAGTGTGCTAAAATTATGAAGTAATGACAATGTATGTAAAATATGGGTCGTTACAGTTGGTATCATAGCAAAGGTTTAGTCAGCCTTTGGAAAATAGGATGCGGAAACGTTAGTGAGATCCCTAGAGATATTTCTAAGGTATGTCTAGGGATGTCCCTAAGGATAATTATACGTATAGGATATAGTCTTAGAACTAAGGTAAAAATCTTAGAATTTAAACTAATATGTTAGATATTGAGGGTACTCCCCCTTTACTATGTTGTTTTCCCTAGCATGATTTTTTCCTCTCACAGAATTCTTTTTGTGTTTTAGCGAATGGAGGGAACCAGAAGGAATTTGGTTAACATTGAATCCAATGGAAAAATTGGTGAATATGAGCAACAAAATTGTGTAATGCCTAGAGAGAAAGATATTGTGATTATTCCAAATCATTCATCGCGATATATGATTAACAAGGTGGAATTTAGTGGTATGCATAATTCATTAAATAAGTGGAAGATAGAATTTTATGCATGATCGCATGTTGAGGAGAATAAAGAATGGTAGATTGAGATTTCTAAAGAAGGAAAGAAGAACCTTGAGGAATACCTCAAATGGGGGGATAGATGTTATTTGTGTGGAGAAAAGGGACATAGAGTGACAGACTATTATGGAGTTCAATGTCTTATTTGTGTAGAACATGGGCATTACCCAACTCAATGCCCTGACCTAAAAAGTTACTTCTAAATCAAGGAAGGACTTATTCCAGGACAATCATTGAAGAGGATGGATTGAAGTTTTTATGTATTGGTATTCATGAATAATGTTGTTGAGGTACTTTTATGGTGTATTAGAATATTTTTGTATTTTTCTATTGTGGATTTCAATAATTTTATGGAACTGGTAACCATGAAAAGTGATTAAAATATTTTGGAACGTAGATGATATGCGCATAATGAAGGGATAAGAAGATAATGATATGTTTGATTGTATTCATGAGCTCATGATTTATATAAGGACTAAGTGATATCATGGTTTGATTATATAGAATTTTGAGGATTTTGGTATGTGGAAAGTGTTAACTTTTAACAGCATTCATGTTTTCAATAAGGTTCAATGCATATTAATTTTTCAAGAGAATACATTATTAAGTTATTCACATGATTGGAATGTGACCAACAAGATATATGAGGGATAAATGATAGTATTAAAATTCTTGTTTTATGACCTTTTTAGTAATCTTTCTCTTTATACTATGAGTTTTGAAAGAAGTATTTTGTATAAGCCTAAAGATTAGAATGGATTATGTTGGACAGAAGTTAGTATTGTTTAAGGATATACATTTTTTCGATATTATTGATGGGATGTTATAGTAATAAAAAAAGGACAACCTGCATAATGGGAGACAACCCATCACATCGGACAAGGCTGTGGGAATCGAACCCACAACCGAAGTGCGACTGGCCTTTATCGCCTACCACTAGCCTACAGGAAGTCCCTCGTTAGTAGAAACTAGTTTTATTTTATTAAGAGGAATGATATATGAAGTATAAGTTCATTTTTGAATCCATATACAATTAATCTAACCATAAGATGGACTTATAACTTTTGATAACCTTTTGTTTGAAAGAGATGGAATGACCCATCATTCTATCACATGATCTGCTAACACATCACGAATAACAAATTCAACTTTATTTCTTAAAGGGATGAAGTGGAAATTTTTCAATTCAAGAACAACAGTGAAATTGTACCAAAATCATGTAAGTATTTATTTTAATTCATCAACTTTAGGGAAATGATCTTGAAAACCAAAAATGTTGTCCTAGTTCCCTTATATCCGATGAATCAGATGGTACCTTAGATCATCACAAATTTATGGCTTTGTGATTGATGTCTTTTTCATAGCCATGTTCTCTACCACTCTCCATTAGAACTTGATGGTTAGATTTTTCTTCCATATCCATATTGTCACCTATGTTCTCCTATATGGAAACCTAGCGATGAGTTACTTTGGGTAACCGTTACATTTCATACTTTAGTTTTTAAAGCCATGTTTTGGTATTCCATTTTACGATGTGGGTTTCAATTAAACAACCTTTCCAGTGGTAAACCATTTATAACGCCGATGAATTTCGAGGGCGAAATTCATTTTAATGAGGGTAGAATATAACACCCCGAGATTTTATGAAAAATATTCTTTTTAATTTCATTAATGTATTGTGTTGTATGCTACAACAAAAGGAGCTTGCACAACATGCATCCTTGACTTTCCTTTCATTACACGCAATCACGACCTTCCTCGATAGCTTGTGTAGTACGCAATAATGAGTTTCACTAAACAACAATATGCTATTAAAATATTATTAAAACTAGAAGTTATGAATAGTAATAACCACTTTTTGAAATTTTGTAAATTTTATTTTTCAAAATGGACTTCATTTTTGGATTCGGAATATCGAAATTATCTTAGGGTAAAATTTTGGTGCTTTTTGGATAACTTTCATTTTCTGACGAATAGTGAAAATTAATAAATTTTAATTAAAAACATCCTTTTTAATAGAAATAATTAATAGTGATAAATTATTAATTTGAGTGGTTTTAAAGTATATTTAGAATATATTTTTACAATTTAATACAATTTTGGTTATTGGATGTAATTTCACATTTAAACCAGACATAAACAACTGTCAATCTTTTGATAGTTATTATCTCTTAAGAACACGCTATTTGTTTTGAGAATGGGAATTAATTTTTAAATTAATTAATGAAACTGATATGTTTTGAATTTGGTAAAATAGACATCATTTTTTAATTCATAATATCAAATATATCTCTGGCCTATTTTTTGGTATTATTCTGGAAACTTTCATTTTTTGATGAATAGTGAAACCACTAAGTGGTAGTTAAAAAACTGAATTTTTCATAAAAATTAATTTTACCACTTCTATGAGTGGAATTTCAAAAATCTGAGAGACATGGTTGATGTCAGTGAGTAAAATGTGGTTCAATGAGATGAAAATAATATTTTGGTGAATAGTAACTTTTTACTTTTATTTACCACGGTTAAAAGTAAATTGGGTCATTAAGGGTAAAAATGATATTATTATTACCCTAACACATGTACTAATTCTATTGGATAAATGTAATTCGACCAAAAACAACCTTAGAAATAAAATATGACCATTTAGGCCCACTTGGATTAGATTAGAAAATTTATTATTAATTTATTTAAAGAAGGGTTAAAATAGTTAAAATCAAAGTTTAATAAGTACATCATTTTTAATATAGGGTTATACATAAGATAAATTCGACTATAAATATTAATTAAAAAGACAACAAGATTTCATACATAATGGTATTTTATTTTTAATTTATAGACATTAAATAATTTAATTTATTTATGACATAAAGATGATGCAGTAATTATCTTATTAATGAAATATTGACATAATTGATGTTATAAATACCAAAATAAATATAATTTGAGAGTTTTTATGAATTAAACTAATTTTATAGGTTAATATGACATGTTATTATTGATTTAATTAAATGTTTTCGAACTAATCATTCTGTTATAATTTTCACAAAAATATATTACTAAATAGTGTAAAAATTGACATAAAATAGTTTTTAAAACAAATATTATATTATTAATTGCTCTTTTATTCCTAAAAATCTATGGTTCAGCCAAATGACTTAGATAAGGTTATATATATATTAATAATAAACAACTTGGGGTTCTTTTTCCTTGTTATAGTATGTTTATTAACCTTATAGTATAAGAACACAAGAAGACACGGTAAAAGTAAAATTATTTAACTTAATGTTAAATCTAAATGATAAGGTTAAAATAGGAACCTAAACTTGTCCAAATTATATTTTATGAGAGGCTATCGACCCATACCCACCTTTGCTTCGAAATATATCAATTTGGAGCTATTTCAAACTGAATTTAACTTTATAATAAAATAATAGTTTTTGTTATTCCAAAGGTGCCCCTCTCCTCCCTTATAAAAGGGCACCTCCTCCCTCTATTCCTCACACCACTTTGAGCCTTCATGCTCGGCCAAACCCTGAAAACTTCTCTTCTCCACTTCCCTATAAACATCCTAGAGGTCCTAGTCTTCTTCAAAGACCAAGTTTAGTGCCCTAAGAGGAGGACTCAAAGAGGCGCTTCAAAGAAGTGGTAATGTCCGTTAACGATTCTTTCAACTTTATTTCTTCATACAATTCTTATTCTTAGGTTGTTTCATTATGAAGTAATAAAATCAGTATCAATAATATACTTATATGTTATTATAATAATGAAACAAACCTATTTCACCATCTATCTATCCCACGGAAAACGAAATCACCGCACGTGCGTACGTACGGAATACCGTCTCCACACCGCGGTGTAATCTATTTTCCACCACCACCTTACATGGATGGGTATAATGGTGTAAATAATAACTATATATGATTATTATAATGTGATATTGATTCTTTTATAGTATAAATACACTCCAATAAAATTTCACGATCATGGGAACGATATCATCGCTCGTGCGTACGTACGGAATATCGTCTCCACGACACGATGAGATTCATTCTCAATGATTATCCATTCATAAATGATTATAAAGTATATATAATAAGTAATCATGAAATATATTACATAATAATGATACTGTATTTATTTATATATATATATATATGTATGTCATCCAATTAATTCCATTCAATTCAATGAGGAAACGAAAACAACGTTCATGCGTATGTATGGCCTACCGTCTCCATGAACGGTGTATTTCTTTCCATTTATCGATATATTATATATGTATATTCTTAATATATATTATATATAAATCATGTTTTATATTCTGGAATTAAGTAATCATTATCTAAGTAATCATATGAATAATTACAAGTCAAAACACGGATGAAAAATGAAACGATTTTACCCAAAACGCTCTTTAACATGGAATTCACAAAAGAACATGTAATATAAAGTCATAAGTGGACCATATATGATATCATAACAATGAATATGATTCTTTAATAAGTCAATAACATTATTTAAATCATTATACAAGAGGTTTGGACACTTACGACGCAAATCGGACCTAAGGTAAGGGAAATATCACAATCTCATTTTTATCCGAGATTGTTTATACATCAGAAATTACTGGGGTGTATTTTATCATCCAAATCAATGTTTCCTAAATATGTAATATTATTTCCATCAACCTAAAATCTTTTAAATCGAATTTCACCCTTTGGTGAGTTTTTAGTAAAAGATATGAAAGGAATCTTTTGTCATTTTTCGTATGAGGTACTTTTTGACTTTTCTGACAAAAGTACGAGAAGAATGTTTTTTTAACTTATACGGAATGAAAGGATTTTTACGGTTTTATAAAGCATGATTTTAATGAAGCTTCCTAAAAAAGATTTCATGACTATTATCATGAAAATACTTTTCTTTTAAAAATGCATGACATTTTGTGAAAAGAAAATGATTTTAAAGAAGAAAGGATATTTTCCTCAAGAATTCATTTCATGTGTTTTATCAAAACCATTTTCCATCTAAAATGAAATTATTTCATATGTGTATGTTTTAAGTATAATGTATCTTTTATTTACATGGTTTTACTTTTCTTATTATGAAATTATATCCATTTTTTTATATATATTATGAAATGATGGGATGATGTTTATGAACCCATTTTATTCTTTGGGTTATGATGAATGTTTTAAGTTTATTTTGTGGCACAAGTAATAATGATTTCACTATGAGATGGGTGGGACCTATATCACCCTCCAATGAATTGGGTAAAGATTTATATCTCATGAGATAGACATGGATGGAACGACAAGTTAAACTGGTTCAGTAATACAAGACTGGAACGAGGAATGAACTCGATTTGGAAAGAGACTTTTTCCACTAAGATGGTCTTGGCAGCAATGCCTTGGCTACTATGGAAATCATATCATGTGCTTAATGGTTTCCACAATTACATGTTTTATTCCCATGATATTTTAACATTCTTAATGTTTATTTATGATCTATTCCTTTCGTACTTCCATGTTTTGTGTCATTTCTGAAGCTTTTGAAGATCAAACATTATGTTCATGTTTTTAAGTTCAAATGTATATGGTATGTTTTATTTTATCCATGCTTACCCTGACTGAGCATTTGAGCTCACCCTTTTTATGTTTTCTTTTCCCCAGGATATAAAGAAAGGTTTTATGTAATAAAAAAAGGGAAGATCTTTATGGGAGATGTTGAAGATATTTCACCATGATTATAAGATTACGTTCCTAGTTTCTAAAGATACTAAACTATTACGGTCCTTGTGTGTCTATTTTTGTTATGTACTAAGTATTCCGCAAAAGTAATGTAATATCAATGTACGTCAAGCTTTGGGTCTCTACATGGCGCCTAGTGGAAGAAATGGAAACCGTATCAATGCACGCACTCCATGTAGGGATTTCCCTCCTGCTCAAGATAATTATAGTGGAGCTGGTTATGCAACTGGTGCTGATCAGCTAATCACCATACTGTGAAAACTCACTCAGGTTATGAATAATAACCTTACCCGTATATAGCACCCTAATCCACAGTGTGGAGGATCAATTTTAGATCGCTTCATGAAGAAACAACCACCAACGTTCAATGGGAGTAAAAATCCATTGGTATCTGAGCAATGGATAAGTTCCCTAGAGAAAATATTTCAGGCTTTGGAAAGTAGTGAAGGGGAAAAAGTTATCATGGCAGTTTACCGCCTCACTAGAGATGCTGATCAATGGTGGTCATTGATTCAAAACATGAAGGAATATGGTGAAGTATCAAATATGGAATGAAGGGAGTTCAAAGATCTATTATTAGAAAAATACTTTCCTCATGACCATTGAGAAGATATGGAAAGGCAATTTAGGATTCTGAGACAAAAGGAGGATGAGAATGTCGCAAAGTACGAGGCTAACTTTACAAGGTTAGCAAGGTATGCTGGAGATTATATACGTAACCCAAGAAGTAAGATTGATCGTTTTTTTAATGGTTAAAACCATTTCTCCGTCAAGCATTAGTCTCATAATCCTTCTCGTCGTAAGAAGACATTGTCTCATGTGCTATCAAGACAGAGAATGAATTATCTATGTCATATGACTTTAAATCAACGAAAGAGAAGAAGAGATATTCTGATCAATCTTGGAATGTAATTAAGGGGAAGAAGGGAAAGGTTTAACATCCATCCTGTGGTAAATGTGGGAAGAAACACCCCGGTACTTTCTTGAAGGGAATGGGTGTCTGTAAGAAGTTTGGTGAAAAAGGCCACCAAGCTCGTGATTGTAAGGGGAAGAAGGAAGCTACTGATTTCCAATGCTACAATTGTAGGGAGATGGGACATTATGGAAATGAATGTCCTAAGGTTCAGGGGAACTTACCTTAGAAAAGTCCAAGGGATCAAGGCCATGCTTATGCTATCACTACTGCTGAGGTAGAACCTCCGAAAGACATGGTGGAAGGTAATTTAATGGTTTCCTCATGTTTAGAAAATGCATTATTTGATTCTGGATCATCGCATTGTTTCATATCTTCCTATTTTTCTAAGAAAATTAGATATTTCCAATTTAATTTAACAAGGGAGTTGTCGGTTAAAACTCTTAAGGGAAATATCATTGCAACAATGTTTTGTGAATCAGTCCCCATTAGAGCACATAAATGTTCTTTATTTGCTGATCTCATCGTCATACCTATGATTGAGTTTGATATAATCCTCGGTATGGATTGGCTTTTGGACCATGATGCAAAGATTTATTGTAAGAATAAAGAGGTTATGATTTTTGATGATGATGATAAGGAACACCTTATCTTTAGAGCTGAATCGTCACCACCTAATTCTTATCTAGATCCACCCCCAATAGCTCAACTAAATTCAATTATTGGTCAGGAATAGGATGAAATTATAGTGGGTGGGGAAATGAATTTTCAAATAGAGGATGTACCTATTTTGAAAGAATATGTAGATGTGTTTCTGGAAGAATTACCTAGACATCCTCCAGAACAAGATGTTGAGTTTTCCATTGATTTAATTCCTACATCAAGGCCTATATCGAAGACCCCTTATAGAATGGCTACTGTAGAATTAATTGAACTAAAGAAACAACTAGAGGAAATGAGTAATGAGGGATTTATTAGCCCTAATGTTTCTCCATGGGGAGCCCTTGTTCTTTTTGTTAAAAAGAAATATGGATCTATGAGCTTATGTATCGATTACAGGGAGATCAATGATATAACAATAAAGAACAAGTATCCCCTACCTCACATTGATGATTTATTTGACCAGCTGCATGGAGATCAATACTTTTCAAAGATTGAACTTCGATCTGGATACCATCAGTTGTGTGTGAAGAATGAAGACATTCCGAAGACAGCATTTCGATCCAGGTACGGGAATTACAAGTTTAAAGTAATGCCTTTTGAATTGACCAATGCACCCTCTGTATTCATGGATCGGATGAATAGAGTTTTCAAGTAATATCTTGATGAATTTGTGGTGGTATTTTTGGATGATATCTTGTTATACTCTAAGAGCTACGAAGATCATGAAAATCACTTGCGCATTATCCTGAAGACTATGAGAAGACATGAATTATATGGGAAGTTTAGTAGGTGTGAATTTTGGATTCAGGAGATTTCTTTTCATGGCCATATTGTCTCTAAATATTGAATCTCTATTGATCTTTCAAAGACCAAGGCAATCCAAGAATGTCCAGAACCTACGAGTATAACTGAGGTACACAATTTTATTGATTTAGTCGGTTATTATCGACGTTTCGTCCAAAATTTTACCCGGTTGGCTAACCCATTAACAAATCTCACACGTAAAGGGGTTAAATTTGTTTGGACAAAAGGGTGTGAAGAATGTTTCGAAGAACTGATGAGAAGATTAGTCAATGCTCCTATATTGACTGTACCATCGAGGAATGATGGGTTCATTATTTATATTGATGCATCGAAGAAAGGACTTGGTTGTGTCCTTATACAGAATGATAGTGTTAATGCCTATGCCTCATGAAAGTCGAAATTCATGAACAAAACTATCCTACTCATGATCTCGAGATAGCAGCCGTGATCTTTTCTTTGAAGATACGAAGGCACTACCTCTATGGTAAAAATTGTGAGATTTATATTGATCACAAGAGTTGAAGTATATTTTCTCACAAAAAGAACTAAAAATGAAGCAAAGGAGATGACTTGAATTACTAAAGGATTATGATTGCACGATACACTACCACCCGGGGAAGGAAAAGAAGGTGGCATATTCTTTGAGCAGAAAAGATCATGGAGTTTTGAACAATATGAGAATTTAAAGGGATCCAATTTTCATGGATCTAGTGATGATGGACATGGGAATAACTAGGGATGGTGAAACATCAATGCTTTTTCAAATGGTTGCCAAACCATCTTTACGAGAAATGATTAAGAGTTCTTAGACCGATGCTGAAGAATTTAAAAAGAAGATTAAAGCTGTGAATGATTGGATATTGAGAGACTTTGTGTATGAAGATGGAATTTTGAAATTTGGGAAGACAATTTGTGTTCCCGCTATACCTGATCTAAAAACTGAATTGCTGGATGATGCTCATACTTCCAATTTCTCTATACACCATGGGAGCACCAAAATGTATAGATATTTGAAAGAACTTTTTTGGTAAGACAAAATGAAGAGGGAGATTGCTAATTTTTTTTCAATATGTATGGTTTGTCAACAAGTGAAAGCTGGAATAAAACAGCCTGGTGGAGTGTTGCAACCTCTTCCCATAACTGAGTGGAAATCGGATAATATCACGATGGACATTGTCATGGGACTACCAAATAATCCTAAATGGAATAATGCAATATGGGTCATTGTTGATCGTCTTACCAATTCAGCACATTTTCATGCTATAAGTGATGATTTAACACTTGAACGACTAGAAAGAATATATATTAATGAAGTTGTGAGACTTCATGGAGTACCCGTATCGATTGTTTCTAATCGTGATCCCCATTTTACTTCAAGATTCTGGAAAAGTCTTCAGAAAGGCTTGGATACTGAACTTCATTTGAGCACTGCCTACCACCCTCAAACAGATGGACAATCAGAACGAACTATTCAATCCTTAGAAGACATGTTGAGATCCTACTCACTTGACTTTCATGGTATGTGGGATCAATATTTACCTCTGGTAGAATTTTCCTATAATAATAGCTTCCATTCGAGTATTCTGATGGCACCATATGAAGCGTTATACGGAAAGAGATGTCACAAACCAACATGTTGGGATGATGTTGGTGAAAGAAAACTTATAGGCCCAGAATTGGTGGAGGAAACGATTGAAAAGGTTAAGTTAATCCAAAACCATATCAATGCAGTTCAAAGTAGGCAGAAGCGCTATGCCGATAATCGAAGAAAGGATTTGGAATTTCAAGTCGGTGATCATGTTTTCCTAAAGGTATCTCCATGTAAGGGAGTCATATGTTTTGGTAAGAAAGTTAAATTGAGTCCCAGGTACATATGACCTTTCAAAATTCTAGAACAAATTGGGGCTGTAGCTTACCATTTTGCAGTTCTGCCAAGTCTCTCCAATGTTCACAATGTGTTCCATGTATCGTTGTTGAGGAAATACATGTCTGACCCAAAACATGTACTCACCTATGAGGAATTAGAACTGGAACCCGATCTATATTATTGCGAAGAGCCCGTCAAGATTCTTGATATGGGAGAACAAGTACTGAGAAACAGGACGACTCGTCTGGTAAAAATCTTGTGGAGAAACCATAATATGGAAGATGCAACGTGGGAACCCGAGGAACTTATGATGAAGAACCACCGGAGTCTTTTAATGCGGTAGTATTCTAGAAATTTTGAGGATGAAATTATTTTATGGAGGGGAGAATGTAACACCCCAAGCTTCTACGGTAGGTTTCCCTTTGAATAATGCAATAACGTGTGTTATACGCAACATCGAGTTCTAACACACACCACAACCGATCAAACTAGCCGTTATGAATAGTAATACCTACTTTTTAAAATTTTATAAATTTTATCTCTCAAAATGGACTTCATTTTTGGATTCAGAGTATCAAATTTAGCCTAAGATGAAATTTTGGTACTTTTCGGATAACTTTAATATTTTGATGAATAGTGAAATTTACTAAATTTTAAATAAAAATAACTTTTTTAATCAAAATAATTAATATTGATAAATTACGAATTTTAGTGGTTTTAAAGTATATTTAAAATATAATTTTACCATTTAATACAATTTTGGTCATTGGACATAATTTCACAATTATACTTGACATAAACAAGTACCAATCTTTTGATAGTTATTATATCCTAAAAACACGCTTTTTGTTTTGACAGCGGGAGTTAATTTTAAATTAATTTCTACCACTTCTGTGTTTTGAATTTGGAAAAATAGATTCCATATTTGGAATTAGGATGTCCAAATTGTGTAAATAAGTAACTTTTATTTTTAGACATTTTGAATAATTACTTCGGTAAATATTTTATTTACCACGGTTAAAGGGTCAATCCGGTAAATAACTATTAAAAAATAATATTATAGTAATAATAAATTACCCTAACACTTGTCCTAACATTATTGGTGGATTCATGTCCGACAATGGGAATCTTTGGGTCGATTTTGGTACCCCATGGAGCCACTTGTAGGTGACAGGGACACATTATTTTAATTACGTTAAAATAAATACAAAAATGAAAAAAGCATATATCGTTTAGAAAAACAAATTTTAAAAAGGGTTATATATGTTTTATTTTTGACTATAAATATTCATTAGAAAGATAAAACTATTTACTAAATAATTATAGTTTATTTATAATTTTTAGTCATTAAATAAGTTAATTTTTGTATGACACAATGATGATGCAGTAATTACCATAATAGTGAAAAATTAAAATAATTGATATTATAAATACCCAAATAAATATAATTTTAGACTTTTAAGGAATTAAAATAATTTTATAGGATAATATGACATATTATTATTGATTTAATTGACTTTTTTCTAAGTAACCATTCTATTATGATTTTCACAAAAATCAATTTTCCAAATAGTGTCAAAATTGACATAAAAGAGTTTTTAAAACAAATATTATATTATTAATTGATATTCAATTCCTAAAAATATAAGTTTCGGAAAATATACTTATATCATGATATGTGTATTATTAATGGACCACTTGGGGGTTTCTTGGATGTATATAGTAAGTTTATTAACCATATAATATAAAAATACAAAGAGACATTGTAAAAGTGAAACTAATTAACTAAGAGTTAATACTTAAATATAAGGTTAATATAGTAATACAAACCTATATAAATAATATTGGTTGAGTGGTTTTAGATCTATACCCACCTTAACTTTTAAATAATCCACTTTTGATCCATTAGAAACCGAATATGAATTTATTATAAAATAATATTTCTAGCTTTTCCAAAGGTGCCCCCACCCCTCTTATAAAAGGGAACTCCCCCTTCTCATTAATTCACACCTTCAAATCCTTTGGGATCGGCCAAAACCTACCCAAATACTCTATCAAATTCCCTCACTTCATCCTAGAGGCCTTACATTAGTCATAAATCCAATCTAAAGAGCCCTTTTGATCAAATCAAAAGGAAGAACCCAAAGAAGAGGTAATAATTTCACTACCCTTTTTCAAGTTCCTTTCTTCTTCCACTTCTTCTTTCTTTGTAATTACCATTATAGAATAATAAATCCAGTATAATATATATTATTTGATGTTATTACAAATACGGTACAACCATATTCAGTATTCTATCCATCCTTTGAATAACATGTCACCATACGTGCGTACGTACGACTTACCATCTCCACGTCGTGGTGTAATTGTTATTAAATAAATTATTTTTTGGATGGGTATAATAATTATGTGTAAATCATGTAAATAATAAATATCACATGATAATGATTCTGTATATATGATATACGATACAATTATATATTATTTTAATATCCAAGTAATGATATTGTCGCTCGTGCGTACGTACGGACTACCATCTCCACGAACGCGATGAGATTCATTGTACATCGTATCCATTCAAGTGTAATTATTATTTGATGATTAATAATAGTATATAAGGACTTGATATCATTCTGGATATGATTAAGATACAACTTATCCATGAAAAACACAGCTTACATAACAAAACATATAAAAGAAAACGAGTAAGTTGACACCCAAAACAACGATAATACTATGATATTATTAACAAATCAATGTTAAAAGATCATATATGATATCATATTAATTATTTTATAATTTAATAACAATTATTTAACCTTTATACAGGAGGTTAACCTACCCCAACCAAGGAAAAGTACAAGGTAAGGGTTTATTTCGCAATCTCTTCATTATCTGAGGTAGTTTATACGTAATAATTTAATGGGACTTCTTTATCATCCACATCCATGTTTCATAAAAATTTATTTCAAAACATTCTTACAATTTTACAGAATATGGGTTAAAGTCATTTATACCCATGTTTGACTTTTTATAAGAGGTTTATAAAGGAATCTTTCCATCGTTTTCCAAACAAGGTCCTTTTTAACCTTTTCGACAGAATTAAGGTAAGAATGTTTTTTTTAACATATACGGAAGGTGCGGATATTTTCTACGGTTATAAAATTGTAGATGCTTCCCTTACAAGCTTATAAGAATATTTTCAAAGAAAATTTCTTATTTTATAAATATATGACACTTAAATTATTTCAAAATAGAAAGAGATATTTCTTTAAAAAGAGTTTTGATTTCATCTATGTTAACATCCTTTGATGGATTTTACGCTTATTTGAAGTTGATTTATTATGATACAAAACTTTTATATTGTATTGAAGGTTTTGTGATATGTCTGACTATGGATGTGCTATTTTTATACCATTCATGGTTTATGGATGAAGTTTTGACATTTTCTATGCTAGTTTTAATACGAATGTTTATGTTATGTTTAAAACTTTTCATATTGGAATGAATTAGACTTAATATATGACGGGTGGAGCCTGCTATAGCTTCTTGATGCATCGGTAGGTCTCATGAGACAAACTAGTGTCTTGGCACAAGGCCTTTACAAAATCTTATTTGTAGTCTTGGAACGAGGCCTTGGCTATGTGGTTATGATAGTCTGTCATTATGCATTCCATCATTATGAAAGTGGTTAATGATATTGAATGTGATTATTCGATTAGTAGAATATCCATCAGAATAATTAAATGGAATTATTTCATTTTATTTTTGCCATACTATGTTAAAGTTCTAGTTTAAAATGATTTTGTTTTAGTTATACATTGCTTTAAATGTTTATTCTTATTTATGAAAGTTTCCACTATATTGTTATCCTTACAGGGCATTTGATCTCACCCCTTTTCTATGTTTTATTTTTTCCAGGATGTGAAGAAGTAAATTATGAATGACTTGTAGGGATAGTATGAGGGGATTAGAGTGTATAATATTGAGACTATGTTGTTGTAGTTTTCATTTTTATGATGTAATGTAAAACTTTATGAATATATCTAGTGTTTCCAAGGCTAATAATGTAATCGATCTTTCGACATTTTTTATTTCTTTTGATCATGCCAATGTTATGTAATAATTCACCAACTCTAGGTAATTGGGGTCGGGGCGCTACATTTTCCACCATATAGATATCATCAAGATTTTGAAAAAAAAATCAAAATAGATTCATTTTCAAGAATAATATTTTATTTTAATACTCGAAGATATAAATTCTAATATTTTGTACATATTAAAAAATTGAAATACCATAATATTATAAGAGCGTTATAAAGACCAAATTTTTATAAAAATATGCACTTTATCTAGTGAATCCTAATGGTCATATAACGGTCATATTCCCTAAGAGGTCCATTATAAAATAAACAGGTAGGGTGTTTTACATTTTCAAAACACTTGACCCTAGACAGATGACTCTCATCATACCACTGGTGCTGAGTACGTGCGCGGTGGTTCTGGCTATTATATTTTTCACACTGATGGACCCTGAAGATGGCGACTATCCGATTACTCGAGTTGTGATTCTCAGTAGTCTTGTTGTGGCCATTTTAGGTCTTGTGCATGGTATTTTCAATTAATTGGGTCTTGTTGAAATGTAACTTTTAAATATATACCAGTTTACCATATTATTCATGTTTTATTTCATTTCAAATTCTTTATTAGCACAGAAAGCACAAAAGAAAAAATAAAACACGAGACATCATTAAAAGCATAACATTTTTCACTTGGATTAGTTCATAAAACCTGGGGCGTCACATTATCCCCCTCTTAAAAGAATTTCTTCCTCACAATTCGTTCGACGTACATACAATGACTTATTCACACGACTTCTCAGACACCCTTGGTGATGTCCCCTCTACCTCCACCGCCCATGGAAGAAGGTACTATTCAATTCTATCCTCAGGGCAGAACAAAGCTTTTGGGTCTCCTCTTCCCAAATACATTCTTGGAAAAGTGGACCGTGGTTAAAACAAAGCTCCCATTTGATAAAGGTGGTTTTCTAGAGATGGGCATGAGTGAAATCAAGCTTCGCGACATCCGCTTGGATTTGGTTCATAAAGATATCTCGAACCATGTCATATTTGAAGGATTTAATGAAAGACCTGAAATCGCAGAGCTCTCCAAGCATGCTAAAACACATGATTTGGTACATAAAAACTGCGCAGAAGTCCAACTCCTTTGCAGCTTCTCCGAAGGCCGTGAAGGCCAACCATTTATTATTCATGGTGAAACACAAGAAGAGTCCCTCGTAGTAAGTCCCTTTCTTTTTATAATTCTCGAACAGTGCATTGGCCATTTGGTTATACACAGCTTTCGACCCTCGGAAGATTCGAAGGACATTCGAGATTTTTGATATTTCATAGAGGGTTTTCCACGTGAGTCGTATGTTAAAAAAAGGTTGGTAACTTTTTTAGCAGGATTTTTCTACAATAGTCTCCATGATATCTGTTGGGAGAGTCAAGAGTCTAGGTGTGGTTCACTGTCTTGCCATCTGAGAAGTTTAAGAACAAACCCTACTTAGTAAAACATTATTAATGTTTTTGTGTTGTCTTAACTTTCCAGGGTTCCTTAAACCATTCCTCGGATACCAACTATAACACCAAGACCCCGGTTTCCCAGAGCCGATGCTATGGTTATGGTGTGTAATTTATTTCATACAAATGAAACAAATAAGTTACACATCATAACTAAATAGGAGGAACATTCTGGTTTAGATCCTGGAGAATCAGAGACAACAAATTTTCTTATTTATTGCTGATCTAAGAACAAAAATCCAAGACATGGAAAGAATCTATCAACCAGTAAAAATAAATTCATAAAAAATGTAGGGTGAGCATTGAAATACTTAGTAAGGGGTTTTTGAAAATACTTAAATACAGATTTTGAAAACTACTTTGAAAATACTTTTCCATACTTAAAATTTTTTCTTAAAGGAAAATCTTCATGACAAAACAAAGGTTGATACAACACAGTTAAAGCACTTCATACTTATGCACTAGAACACTTAGCTAAAACTCACTTAATAGACAAGATAAGCATGCTAATAAAAAGTCATGGGTTATACTAAGTAAAGTGTCCATAAACAAGATAGGTGTGTATGAACAACAAGGTGTTAACATCATCAGAGTCTCACACAAGCGCAGTATCTACACAAAAAAAATTCACATCATGACATGATAAATGTAATGCACCATTTGTAATAAAATTCTAGAAAACAAAACTGGTCATGCATCAACATTGCCATATCATATGTCTTGTGTTTTTTATAATCTGATACTCATAGGTAAGGTTCTATAACCAAGGATATTTCTCTAGTCAGAGTAATCACTTGGTTGGTCACATACTAAGAAATGTATGCTAAAGGACTCATGGTCTCTATTTCAAGGCCCCGTGCCATGACCTAGGGGTAATAACCTAATATGACTGTCTCGAGAACTATCGATGCATCGAGGAGCTTACTTTTACCGGTCTCCAACCCAGAGGGCTTACATTAACCAGTCCCCAACCTGGAGGGTTTTCTTTTTACCGGACCCCATCCCGGTAGTCCCAAACATTTCTCACTTGTTGATAAGGTCAGATATTCAAGGTGTCCCATACCACTTTGAATATTTAATTTTCATTTCATATTACCCAAGGTGTCCCATACCACTTTGGGTAATACCATTTTCATTTATAATTACCCATGGTGTCCCATACCACTTTGGGTAATTTAGTTCTTAGTTCATTATCATGTTGAGTCATATGCATGAATAATAATATGAATAAGGTAACAATTATATAATTGGTTTACAAATACATTATACGACAGATAAAATTGAAAATATGGAATAAAAGAAGGCATGGTTCAGTAAGAATTCTATGTGCGTAGAACAATTATTTAAGCACATAAAATGATGAATGTATGTGGTTTGACCCAAGAGGTATTAAATGATGAGTCTCTAAAATTCTAGTACATGGAAATGAACTACATGGCATTAAATATTGTTCTTCATAGGTCACTGTACTTCCAACAAATCTCCAACCACTAATAATCACTGCGGCATGCTTGGTATAAAAATAATAAACTCTTGCAATCTTTAAAATTCCAATACTTGGAAATAAACTACTTTGAATAAAATACATGGAATTAATTATTGTTCTTCACAGGTCATAGAATTTGCAGTTAATATCTGATCACTAAAAATCACTGCAGTGAGTTTGGTATAAAAATAATAGAGGATTTCTACCTATTAACATAACCCTTAAATCCCTATTCTTTTAATACAAGTATAAAACAGGAATAAGCATATCCTTTAAAAAACATAAAACATTTCGAGGGTGGATTTTTAATTAGTCAAGTTCATTGGTGTACTCTTAGACACAAAAATATAAAACAGTATAGGCAAGCACTAAAATCCTACATGCATAAAAATATTAATAACCATTTATTGAAACTAGGGTTTCAGATATTAATCTTAAAAACACATATATACATAGGGATATATAGACAAAGTATATATTTAGGTTTTCTCATAAATTAAACATGGTTAACCTAAAATCTGAAAACCTCTAACTACATATCATTTATTCAGTTTAAAAATCAAAACCATATGGGGGTTTAAATGTTCATGAAACTATAAATACATAAACATATAAAAACATTGTTTTTAACTATAACATATTTATTCTTAAACCAAAGACCAAGTTCGCATCAAAAATATTCTTCAAAGATAAGTATTCATCTTTAAAAAATCAAAACTGATTTCCATTCCAATAAATAACCTTATACAAATATATGGTTATATATATATATATATACGGCTTACATAAAATCATACTTGTTAGGAATTGATTTTTTGAAAGTCCCTTTTCAAAAATAAAATTCTTAGTATAGAAATACTTAATAATATTTGATATCCTAAAAATAATGGGGTTTGAGTTATATATATATATATATTTGTATATATATATATATTCCAAACCATATATACAGTATACACTTAAACCTGAGTTTTAGGTTTGTAAAATAAGATCGTTAAGACTAACTTAAAAAGGATATCCCTTTTGATGGAAACACCCTTGAAAATTCTTCAAAACCGAAGGGTTTGTGTTGTATATACATATATAAAATTATATCAATACACCTATTATATCACACCAGTTACAAAATAATTACTCAAAAGAAACAAAATATTTAAATCATTTTAGAGAAACACCCTTCCAAAACCACACACCCCGTTTTTTGAAACAAAGAGTGAAACAATTCTTATATTATATAAAATTTATATGTATGTATATATACATTGCATGTAACAGACTACACATAGGGGGTTTATACTAGGTTTTATATTATATAAAAAAACGGGAGTACCCCTCCAAGGCAAGTACCCTTGGAGTCCTCTATTTAAAAGAATGGTTAGCATGGAATATATATTTATATATATAGACTTTTGACTATAAGTCTTATATATAATCATGTATATATAAACATGAACTGAGGATCATGGGTGGGTTTAAAAAAACACATAAATAAGACTCCCTTACCGCTTAAGTAAGAAGCTCGCCACAGAGGGAGGCTTGTTGGGTGGCTGGAGAAACGAGGGGAACTTGGGTGGCCGGAGGTGGTCCGGTGAGGTCGCGACCACCTGAAGACGCTATAAGGTGACAATGTGGTGACCAGAAGCGTGGCGCCGGTGCTGGTGTGGTCAGGCACATGCAGCGTGGTGCGGAACCAGTGGTGGTTTGTGTGGTGGCGAGGCGACGACGAGGTAGGTGTCGCGGCGGCGTGGGTTTGCTCCGGAGGTCCCCGCTTACACAGAGGTTTCAGTGTTTATAAAGGAAAATGATCCAGGGGTTAGGCCGATCCTATGATGTCCTAGGAAGGTGGGTGCGCAAGGTCAAACAAAATAGTGGAGAAGGTGGTGTCTTGGGCAAACCAGTGTGCTGGCTAGCAGGACCCCAACGTGAGGTAGAAGATGACTGAGTTCACGGAGGAAAAAAAAGAACGACGATTGGGATCCATCTTGGAGATATCAGACGGATGCGGTGAAATGAGAATTTTAAAAAACATCAATGGACGGGATCTGTCTTGGTGAAATCAGAAGGGGGAGGACCGGGTGAGGTCTGGATTAACCGTAGGAGGCCTGGGTCACATGATTGGAAAAAATAAATAAATTAAATAGTATAATAAATGTTAAAATTACTTTGCATTTTTTTTAAAAAACTATATTAAATAGGAATGTTATAATTTGAATTTGTATATAATTTTATAAGAACTTTTAATTCATAATTTTCAAATCCAAGGATCCCAATTTAGTTTAAAAAAACGATACAATTTTATATAATTTATTATTATTATTTTTAAACGATATACACATCATACTAAACTACTGGGATCTTATAACCTTTAAAAATCTAAAAATCCAATTTATAGAATACATCAATTGTTGATTTATAAAATTATTTTTAAAAGACATATAGTTTTTCCCTAATTTAAAACACACAGTTTTAGAGATCCAATAAGATACATTTTTTTCAATTATTACAGATACCCCCTTTTAGACATGACGTTCGACATATTTAAAATACTATGTTTTCCACCATATAGATATCATCATGATTTTGAAAAAAAATCAAAATAGATTCATTTTCAAGAATAATATTTTATTTTAATACTCGAAGATATAATTCTAATATTTTTTACATATTAAATTATGGAAATACCATAAGATTATAAGAGCGTTATAAAGGCCAAATTTTTATAAAAATATGCACTTTATCCATTGAAACCCAATGGTCATATAACAGTCATATTCCCATAGAGGTCAATTATAAAAACAAGGGGTAGGGTGTTTTACATTTTCCAAACCCCTGACCCTAGGCGGATGGCTCTCCTCATACCACTAGTGCTGAGTACGTGCGCGGTGGTTCTGGCTGTTATATTTTTCACACTGATGGACCCTTAAGACGATGACTATCTGATTACTCGAGTTGTGATTCTGAGTAGTCTTGTTGTGGATGTGTTAGGTCTTGTGCATGGTATTTTCAATTAGTTGGGTCTTGTTGAAATGTAACATTTAAATATATACCAGTTTACCGTATTCTTCATGTTTTATTTCGTTTCAAATTCTTTATTAGCAAACAAAGCACAAAAGAAAAAATAAAACACGAGACATCATTAAAAGCGTAACATTGTTCACTTGGACCAGTTCATAAAACCTGGGGTGTCACATATATAATGGCCCATTTAAATGTTATATCATTAAAATATTTCCATACATTGTATTTTATTATTTATTCATTATTATTATATAATCGTAAATATGATTCAATGTTACCAATGTGGTTAGAGTGCATGGATACAATGTCATAGTTTATCAGGACTGCTTATTGTTATGCTTACATTGATGAAATATTATAACTCATATCTCAATAATTATCATAAACATTATTATAATCTACTTATTTATGATATATTCATGTACATTTATAATTTTTCGGTTCTTTGGTACTTTAGATATTTATGATTTTTTAAGAAAATCAGCCTTTATTTATATCTTCAGTTAAAAATATGTTTTCATATAAAACCATATTTTCTAAATATTTATTCATAGATGATTTTAATTATATTTCAAGAATATTTTAAATGAAAAGGATTTAAATATTTTTTATTTTTTAAAATAAATTTAAATTATTTTTAAAGCATCATTTATAAGATTCAAATTACATTTTCAATGAAAAAGATTTGGAAAATGTTATTTGTTTTTAAAAGTTATTTAAATTATTTTCAATTATTTATTTTTTAGTTTTCCAGGATATTTTAAAAGGAATATTTTTTCTAAATTATGATGTCTTTTAATTTTTTTTCTACTTATAAGTGATATTTTCGTCAGAAAATGATTTAAATGACCTTTTGAAATTATTTTCCATATAAGATTGAATCTATTATTGATAAATATGATTTATAAGGGATATAATAAAAGGATACCATTCTTATTAATTATTTGAATGGTTTATGTTTTAATGAAATTATGTTCATGAATCCCATTTTTCTTCCATGGGTCATTCAATGATAAAAATATAATGAAACTTTCAAATTTTCATTAGTTCTGATACGATGAAATGATTATGTAACATATCACTTTTACACATGATATGATTTGGTGAAATGTTTATAATACCCATAGAATTTAAAATATTATGATATGATGAATGTGTATGGTCATATGGAACACTTATAATATCTTTCAATATTAAATGTATGGGACCTATATCTCCCTAAAATGCAATGCATTATGTAAAATGTTCTTTGAGATTGTTGGTAACATGTGTGATTATCCCAAGCCCAAATATGTGGGTATAGAGGTGTCCATCCAAATCCAAAGGATGAGGGTATTCAATTGATTAGTATATGAAACAAATATGAGGGTTTACTGGTGGTCATCCCATTATAGAAATGAAGGGTAAACGATTCATCATCTGAAACCCAACATAAGTACATGGGTAGTTTACCCAAGATGAACATGTTATGAGAAACATGGTGGTTAGACTTGAAATTTTGTTTTATAATTTTATATGTATTCAACATATTCAATGTCTTATGCCCTCAAGGATGATGTCCTTTTATTCCATTGTGAACCTTATCTTATGACTTCCAGTATTTATTCCATGACACCTGATTATGGTCAAGGATATGCAAGGTAAGGTTTTCAAATTTTATGCTCATGTTCTCATAACCTTATGTTCATGTTATCCTTACATATCTTATTTATTTATCCTTATAGATAATTTGATCTTAGAAATTCATATGTTTGTTTTCCCTGGGTTATTAAGAATGGTTTTACATAGGATTACTATGTGGGAAGTACTTTTTGGGAAGAATTTAAGATCATTCACCAGTTTAGAAAACTTTGTTTAAAGTTTCCAAAACACTAAAATATTACTTTCCTCATGTCTGTGTTTAGGTAATGTAATTAATTTTCATAAAAAATGATGTAACATCCATGTATGTAAATTACGGGACACAGATGTTGTTATCAAAATAACTTCTTAATTAAAAAAATTAGGATGAGATAAAATTAATGATATCCATAGGGATATTTTTTAGGATGTATTTAGGGATGTCTCTAGGGATAAGTCTATGGATGAGTTAAATTATAAAATATGTATTGGATTTTTGGTATAATATAGAGTGATTGGATTCCTAGAAACACATCCATTTTTGTATAATAAAAGTAGATGTGGATGTTACATAGAAGTACCTTGGAGTAACAACCTTGAAACCACTTTATTGAGCTAGACTTGATATAGAATAGATGAATGATAATTTCCCTTGATTCACACATGGTTTTACACTCCTAAGGGATACGATTTGGAAATTATATACACATTATAAAAAAAATCCCAAAGGATTTAAATAGAAGATGACTATGAATAACCTTGTTTAAACTTAATGATCCATTGATTAAAGAATAACAAGTCATGATTTAGACTTATTATATGTTATTTTTCATGATTATATGGTTCTACGCTATTATTAGTGTTTCTCACAATAGGTTTTTGGTTTTAGTCAATGGATTGAAACTAAAGGAAAAAATATTAATGAAGAATGTAATGGAAAATGATTTTATTTTCCACTTTATTAGAAAAATATTATGAGAGGTACAATGAAAAAATATTATTTTTATTCTGACACAAAAATATTAGGATATAAATCATAATGAAGGTCAAAATAGGAAAAGTGGGAGGAATGATTTTTTGTTTTATTCATCATGTAGCTGCCAAATTATCTCAGGAGATCCATTGAATTTTTAGTTATGAGAAATGGATCAGTAGTATTTAAATAATATTTTATATCCTCTAGTGTTTATATCATAAAAATTCCACTTTAGTTGTATACTATCTAGAAGGTGAGGAGGTTCAACAGTGGAATCTTATCAATAATAATAGAAGACAATATTAAATTGACTCTATGGATTAAGATGAGTTATGGAACTTATTTTTCAATAATTATAATTCCCATATTCATAATACAATGTTAGAAAAGGATTCCCTACAGCTTAAGAATAATAATGATGAATCTATTGGTTAATATGGACGATCTTTTACAAGACGTATGAGGTTCTCTTCAAGAATTGTGATTAATTGTAAAAGTAAGATTGTCATATTATTCAGGTTTGTAAAACCAAATATTTATACGGAATAATCTATAAGGTAATTTTGTTTCTATTGTGATGTTTTTGAAGTGATATCAATGTGGAAATGAGTGTGGGAGTTATATATCTGTCTCATGGTTGTTATAAGAATATATAAATGTAAATAAATATAAAATTTAAGAACAATGGATGTTAGAAGATGTGATTTACTTTATTCTCAATGTGTGGGAGAAAATGGAGGGAACTATATTAATGGGACTATAAGTTTTTTTTAGTGTGGCAAGGAAGGTTATCGAGCACCTAAATGAAAATGTACTGTGAAAAAGTTAGTTAATGAGTTAAATAATGATAAATCATCAAAGAAGATACCTCCAATAATTTTGAATTTTAATTGTAATGAGTTTTAAAATTTATTGGGAAAAGTTCTCCAATCCAAATACTACTATGGATGAAAATACACAAATCCCTATGAATATGAAGAATAATGGGAAATAATATTCCATCATAATGGATGATGTGAACCATGATAATTTGAAAACACTTATCCTCTCTTACTTGGATGGGGATTTCATGTATTCCTTTATGAATGAGACCCCTATGGAAAATCATATTGTTCATCATTTAGTGAAATATCAAGTAATTGTCAACCTGGATTCTGAAATAATTAAATCACATATTATATATATATAAGTATGAAACTATTCTTCAAATGATAATGTTTTTGTATAAGATAAGATCATATATATGGAATAAAGGGTGAATTAAACTCTTTAATTGTATTTTCATCGAAGTAATATTGACTTAAGATTTATGGATTCTATTATGGGTTAATATGTTTATGTTTGAAAATATTTTTTACATATTAGAAAACCTATCTTAATAATTTAAATGATGGGATTTTATCATGAATAAGGATATTTTAAGATCCATTTAGCGTATTTTTTTTTATTACCATGCTTCATGATAATATATGACTGTGGTGTTCACATATACAGTATGTGAATGTTAAGAGATGTGTATTTATATTTGGATGATTAATGTTAGTTTGACTTTAAGAAATTAACTGACCTTCATTATAAATTTATAATTTTGGAAGAGTTATATGATTAACCATTTATGGAATGATTTATATTGAACTTCAAATTTGGTTTTATATGTCATTGTATTACTTCACCATATGGTTATTTTTTCATAAACTATCTTAAATATTTTGATATAAAGACATATAAAGACAGTATTAATTAAATTTCATTAAATATATGGGTATTATGATCATTATAACATTAGGCTTAACAATTTCACATTAATTTATTATAGTAAGGCATGAAGGATAAAGTGATCAAAGCTCAACAACTTGGTGAGGTTATTCTTATTAAATGGAATTAAATAAAGTAATTACACCATCTAATAAAGATTATTCAACATTAGTAAAGGGGTATTGAAATAAAATATCATATTTTTATCATAATTTATTATGATAAAAATTTCATTTTTAAATCCCCGTTGGTTTGTGTTTTGGGATCATTAACTTTCTCTTCAACATGTGTTTTATCAACCTCCATCTATATTTGGGAGTTAATTTTCTCTTATATGTCCATATTTCCACTTCCCTCCTATGATACCCTTTTTGGATGCCCTATATTATTTATTCTAGATGAACCCCACACATTATATTATCTTTTATAATAGTTTGTTTTATTAAAACTTTTTAAGATGTTATTTTTTGAAAGGAACGTTCAAGTATTAGATGTTTGATGACAATCATTAATTTCAAGGGAGGAATTAATTTTATGGAGTTGATTTTACCACCTTGATATTTTTGGTTTTTTTACTAAATGAATTTAATGCTTATATGATAAAAACTCACACAAAAAATTATTTCATATTGTGTTGAAAAAAACACTACATTTTTCTTTTGTTGCTTGAAATACTAATTTTTAATTATGATACATGAAACAAAATAATTAAACATAACATTAAATGTTATTAAAATATTTTTATAGTTATCACCTAGAAGTTATAATGGTAGGTATGAGAAGGATTAACTAAATAAAGAAAATATTTTTTTATTAATATATATATATATATATAATTCATAGGTAACAAATTAATTATAATTGAAATTAATAAATATTTTAAAATAAATAAGATCCTTTTCATGAAAAATATTTTTATTGTGAACAATAATGATTTTTCTCAATAAATTAAACAAATCATTTTTTATGAATGATTTTAATACAATTTATATATTATATATTATATAAATTATTTATCATTCATCCTATGTGTTTTCTCTATATGAGATTATAATAAATCCAATTTTATGAATAAAATTTTTTATTTTTCTAAATAAAAAATTTGTATCTTTTTAATTGTTTATTTATTTTCAAATAATTTTTTTAAAATTTTATAAATTATATTTAAAAATATATAATTCATTTTTAAAATTTAAATTTCAAAATTTCAATACAGTGAATTTTAATGATTTTTCTGAAAATATTCTTTTTCCTGAAGAATGGTCAAAAATTATAAATTTTAATTAAAGACTGAATTTTGGTTCAAATTATTTATTTAGATAAATTATATTATAATTTTTTAAAAAAATTATTTAAAGTATACTTATACTAATCCATTTTATCTCATTAGAATAAATTTCATATTGAAATTGGATATTTAATCTTGGTAAACTTTATAATAATTTCACATTAAAAATACTCTTTTTCGATACGTCTTTGAGATTAATTTAAAATTATTTTTTGCCAATTAAATGAATTGAATTACTAAAAATGGATTTTATATTAGTAATAATAGTAATTTTTAAATTATTTTAAATCTATAATATGTTTTTACAGTCATTATTAGTGAAATAAGATAAAATTAATCAGGGTGATTAAGAGAAAAATGAATTTACCAAGGGACTGGACATTTAAATGAAGTGATAAAATGACACAGAAACTTGTCCAACACCATTGTTTGGGAAATATATCGACATTTTACCCTATATTAAATATTTTTTACCAATATTTTATCATATAGAAATCTAAAAATCATTGGTTGGATTCACTCTTTCTTAAATTACATGAGTTCCACACACCACCCTTATAGATGGCCACCCCTCTCCCTCTCACATCACACCATAAAAACCAATTAGTTTAAAAAGTACCTGAAAAAATAATTTTTAAACTTCCAAACTCTCATAATAGAATAACTATATTGGGATTATAACAAACCAAGTAAGTAATTTGGTGCAAACCAAAAGGATATACGTGAAGAAGAGTTAACATTCATTAACAAATGTTTTTGTTTTATTTCTTCCTAAAAACAGTTAAAATATTTTTATACCATGATTTTGAAGTATCATAGGTTTCATAAATATTGTAATATGAATTTATTTTATGTTTAAAACCTACAACCACACACACTTTGATCAAATTGGCCACAAAATGATCATTCCTGTGTACAACATATCATCGGCTCTCAGACCGATGTCATTTGTTTTTTGAGTACAAATTATTGTCATTGTGAATAAGGATGGACATACACATTATATATTATATTTATTATAATTATTAAGTATTTATTTATTTTAATTAATATATAACTCCTACCATTGTGTTTTCGATTTTTTGGGAATACAATAACATAGTTTCTGTGCGCGGTGGACAACCGCCTCGCAAACTGATATAATCCGTTCACGTTACACATGGATTTTATTATGGATGAGTTTAATAAAAATATTTAATATTTATAAAATAAAATTAATTATATTATTATAATATTTCAATTAATTTTAATTCTTTAAAAAACATTAAAATGATTAAAATAATATTCATGCATACGTACGACTTACCATTTCTAGGAACAATACATTTCATTTCATATCACTAAATTTTATAGATTAATAAAAATACATATATTCATTATATATATGATATTAATATCATGTTTTATATAATTTATATAATGAAATTTGGATCTACGTAAGAGGAAAAATAATATGTCAAAATATATATGAAAAACAAATCACTTATTAGCTGAAACATTACATTTACATGGAATTATGAATAAATAGGTAATTTAATATACAAATAAAATGATATATAGAATTAAATATATATTAAAATGGTTATTTTATAGATTAATAAAAAAAATATATTTTCTATAAGGATTTATTTATGGAGTATAATGTCAGTCAATATTTTTGTGAAGGGGATTTTTAGTCTACCTTTTATTTTTTAGAGTCTAATTCCATAGTCAGTACTCGTTTCATCAATGTGGGGTATATATTTACCTATGGACTGATATATCATGAATATAACACATTTAATAGTAATTTATAATTCTAAAAATGTTATTCTTTTGTTTGGATTGTGATTCATAAGTTACTACAGCAATAAGTGATTTTAATCTCACTTTTTCCTTTTGTGAGACAGATGTTATATTCAACACCAATTTATTTTATGTATTTTATATAATAGACAAGAATTTAATTTATTAATATTATACATGATTTTTTATATATTTAATTATCCATTTCAATAAACTTATTTCTTGGGGTTTGTCACGACCCGTCCTCGGGGTCCGTGCCGTGACTACCCCAAGCCCACCTTCCATAGGCCAGGGGATGGCGACTAGCACCAAAGGCGTAAATCCCGATAAATGGGAAGGAATTTCCTTTATAAAAGTAAACAAACACGACAGAGTATAAGCGGAAGTAAACAGTAAGTACAAAGAGAAGTGAAAAAAGGAAAAATGGGCCAGAATACAAACCCAAAAGAAAGTACAAGTACAACTGAACAAAGTACAACATAAAAAGACAAAAGCTGGTGGGACGGAAGCGGCTCCTGGGTCATCCTCCTAGGATCCTACCTGAAGGGTAGGTACAGTTGGCGCAGCTCCTGGATCGTCCACCACGGATCCTACCTGAAGGGTAGGTACAGATAGTCTCCACAACGATCTCTCCCGCCAACCACCTCTGAGTGTCGTCTCGCCTTGAAGTCCACCTCCGGATACTGACTCGTCGAGTAGTCCACCTCCGGGTACCGTCCAGTCCTCGAACAGTCGGCCTCCGTCAGCACTTCCCGTCGTCTGTAACCAACACAACGAGGTGCGGGCATAGCCCGTGCACGGGTGAGTATAACGTTACTCAGTAGGGACCCTGAGACCCTCACGGTCTCACTAAAACCAACAAGGATAACAACAAATAAGATCTCAACAGATAACCTCTACTTAGGTATATGCCCATACATATACCTAAGTTATCAAGTAACCAATCTCAATCATGAGGAAACAAAAGGATCATGAAATCAACAGATAACCACTACCCAGGTATATGCCCATACATATACCTAAGTTATCAAGTGACCAATCTCAATCATGCAGTAAACACAAAGGTCAAAAGTCTCAGCTCAAACCAGGATTTTCATTATCGAAAGCGTAACTGCTGAAGAGCTCCGTCTCTGGAGTGTACAGTGGTCCTGTCACGACTCCGAGGGACTGCTCACTAACCTAAGACTGCTGAAGTACTCCTCCTGTCGAGTACCGCGGGTCAGCCACCCAGACACAGTAGTGCTTCCCGCCGAGGTATGTCACCCAAACACAGCAGTGCACACCCCCTAGAAGCCTGCTGAGGTACTCTCCAGATGAGTACCGCGGGTCTGCACTGTCACACAGGTAGTGCTCCGTTTGCCATGGGTCTGCACCTCAGAAAGTAGTGCTCCGTCCACTGAGCTAGTCGACTCACTCCAAGTCGAGTCGGTCAAGCAGTCGTCAGGTCTCAGTCAGTTACACGGTCTCCGTACTCCGCACGCTCGTCACTAGGAGGGTCCGCTCCACGAGCTACAGGTCGATACTCCATGTATCTCAAAGTCACACTAAGAAGTATCTCAAAGGACCGCCTCGTCATAGGGGTCTCAACACAACAGACGTTGCGTCAATCGGACGCCCGGTCTGTGAGTTATTAGCCTTTTCGTCCTAGGGGCCCGTTTGGTTTCGTGAGCGAACCAAACCCGGCCGTATCTCAACTGTACCCCGAACTCTCATAGGGTATACTCATAGGGACCTTTTCTCATCGAGATCACCAACACCGCTGACGGTTCGTCAAACGGAAATTCTGTCAGAAAGATATCATCTTTTCCGTTCCAGGGGCCCGGTTGGATTTCGGTGCGATCCAACCCGGCCATTATCCATCTGCATCCAATTCTCGAGCGGAGGATGCCAAAAGTTCCGTATGGTCAACAGGAACTCAACGCAATAGACGGCGCGTCAATCGGACGCTCGGTCTGAGAGTTATTGGCTTTTCTGTATCACACCCACCCTGGGAAACTTCCCAGGAGCTCACCCATCCTGATCACTACTCTAGGCCAAGCACGCTTAACTATGGAGTTTTAACCATGTAGGCTCCCGAAAAGGAAGGTGTACCTTGAATATAGTATACCGAAACGACCGTCTCGATCCAAGGATCACGTTACCGCTGACGGCGAGTCGTTTGGAGGCCCGTAACCCAAGATACATGCATTTGACCAAAAGTGGTCCGAAACAGGGGGTCTGGGCCCAGGTCGACCCGGCCCGACCCCCCCTGGGTCGGCCGTACCGGGTCGACCCGCCCCGGGCGGCGACCCGGCCCGATGACTCGGCCCGGCTCGAAAATCCCGGCCCGGCGCGGCGGCGCGGTCCGGCGCGGCGGCGCGTACCGGCACGACGCCGCGGACCGGCATGGCGGTGCGGCCTGGGCGCCGTTCGGGTGCCGCACGCGGGGGGAAAAGCCCCCCCCCCTGTTTGAGAACCGCGACCCCTTAATTGGGGCCGCTTTTGAGACCCGGTCGGGGGAAATTAATTCCCCCGGTCTCCACTGCGCGGCCGGCCCGCACTGGCCGGCCGGTATCGCCAGTAAGGACCGGCGACGGCCGGTCCTTCCTTCACCGACACCGGCGGCCCGGTGCCGGTCGCCGGTCATCTTGCTCCGCTGCGTCCCGGAACCGGCCGCGGCCTATGCCATTCGGCGCGATGCGACGACATCGCTTCCCTCCGCCGTGGCCCTGCTCCGGCAGCGGTGCCTTTGACTTTCTTCGACACGACGCGACAGCGTCGCGTTTATGGATTTCTTTCCACGGCCCGGCGCGATGGCGCCACGCGTATCATCTGCAATAAATCATGTGGTGCGACGACACCACGTTTTCTCGTATCATCCTCAAGAAACCATCATGAAAACAATGGAGGAGGGCCAGCCGTGTTTTTGTGGTCCGACCCCCTCACGTTATTCACTAACAAAAAGGGTTTTCATCCACGATCATCACCAAGTTTGTATTCACGAACAATTAAATAAATAAAAACCCTCAATCATCAACAGCTTGATCGGACGATCCGCGGATCAACCCGGTATTAGTTGGTCCGCGCTCGTCGTTCTTTTCTCAAAAGATAAGAGAATTCCAAAATAAATTCCCCTACCTCGGCTTCAAGAACGGATTTCTTCAACGACCCGCAGAAGACAAGCGTCGCGGAGGTCGGGCGTCGTTCCGTCTAGGTTGGTGGGAGAAGAGCTCGGTGAAGTCGAGCCGAGACGTCACCCTCTGTATACTTTGTAGGCGGCGGTGCTTCCCTTCCTTACTCCGGTTGAAGATGGTCGGAGGTGTTGCTTCACGTTCTTCGGAAACGTGGAACGTTCTTCCTCGAGAGGTTGGTGATCTTCCAAGAGTTCTTCTCATCTCCTTAGTTCTCCCCACAAGGTTTATGCCAACCCAAAAAGAAGAATATAATCTCTCTTTTTAATGTTGGAAAATGAATTCAAAAGAATTCAAACACTCAAAATGATTAATTAAGTTGGTTTAATTAATTAATTTCAATGTGTTGGCAAGAATTTCAAAAGATTGAAATTCAAATAAACCATACTTAACTCACCTCATTAATTAATCAAGATGTCAAATATTAAAGAATGTGAGTTAATGGGGAGTTGGAATGTGAGGGGTTAAGAGGGTTAGGGAGTTTAAGGAATTTGAAAAGGTGGGGGGGGGGGGGTTCGTGTGGGACCCACCCTTTCAAATATCCACACATGGTAAGTTGGATGGATGTGGGCCCGCCACCAACTTCCCATGGGAGAAGTTAACCACTTAACATTGTTAAAATTTGATTTAACAATTTTATTCACTTTTTTAATTAAACCCCAAAAATTAACTTCTCCTCCTGCACAAACACAACTACGGTAAAGGATCTCTTAAGCGATTACTGGCGTTGCGAGTTCATCGGTGCAATCGGATTTCAATTCTGAGCACCGGTTCAAAAGATAGAAATTCCCGCTCGTTCGTTCACTGAACGTACCCGAGCCAAACTTCGGAAATTAATTCCAAGCACACCGGGCCTCAGAATCAGGCTCCGTCAGAAACTGCGTTCTTGTAAAATTCAAAGAAAATTATGAAAAAATTTTCCTTGAAATTTCTGGGTCTTTACATTACTCCCACCTCAGGGATTTACATCCCCGTAAAGCTTCAACACAAACTAGTGTCACAAAAGCGGTACAGAGCACGCATCTGAGCCTTCCGATCACATGTGCTTACCTGGAGGTTCCGTACTACCAAAGAAAGTGCACACGAGGAATCAATCATCCTTGTAGGATCTGCTCCTGTCGATCCTCGATCCCCACTGGAATCTCTGTGAAAGACACCCCATCGCCATCGTCCAGCTCCTCATGGTCGATGGTATGCGAAGGGTCGAGCACGTATCTCCTCAGTTGAGATACGTGGAAGTCGTCGTGCACCTGGTGCAACTGCGGTTAATGGGTCAAGCGTTAAACCACCCCGCCTACCCAGCTGGGGACCTAATAAGGTCTGCTGAACCCCGGAGATAACTTGCCCCCTTGGACACATCTCCGTAAACCTCGTCGAGGTGAGACCCGTATAAGGACGTGATCGTCATCCTCGAACTCCAAAGGTCTCCATTTTCTGTTAGAACTAGAACTCGAAAGGCTGCTGCCATGAGGGTAAGGTTGACCGACTCAAGAGTGATCGGTTGCACCCTCCTGTGCAAGAGTTACCCTACGCTGCCTGGGTTTTCCTTTTCCTCCGACCAAGGAAAACCCATCCCTACGTTTTCCTAAAACTGTCAATTTGAGTATGAATAGTTATTGCCCATTCCATACTCAAAATAACGTCGTAAAGCCTCGACGCTGCCCCCAAGAGATTCCAATCGAAACTCTCGCCTCGAGGGTCTGACCACACCATCGGCGTAAGTGTGATTATCGAGTCTCCTCCCATGGTATCTCCAGACGTGAGGGTCAAGTCCACGGCTTACCGGAAACTCTAGGTCTGGAACAAGATTTGTGAAAGCGAGGAATGATTCATATCGACGTCTGTTACTACAGTAGCTAGTAGTGGACACAGACTGTCCCTTGAATCATTTCTAGAGCCATTGGGTCACACTCCTTGACCGCATGCAGCCGCATTCTTCCGCCGCCCTCCAGCTCCCTGAGCTTGGAGGGGATAACTAAGGCGGGTGGTTGTAGCATGTTACGATGTACAACACCTCATGCTTCTCTCCTAGCTCTTCCTCCACGTCTGCCGCTTCAAAGACTCATCTCTATTTAAAGATTCCTCTTCTTGAAACATTTAACACGCCCGAGTCTCTAAGACTGGCACCGGTTCCCTGTTTCTTACTGCACTGTGCAGTATTCATCCGCTCCTGGATGAACTGCACCTCCTATAGTCTCACAGGAGCTGCTATGATTTCTTCTTTACCGATAAGAGAAATCTGGTCTCATCCCATGGATGAACCACATTCGTTGCCTAATACAGTCAATCCTGACATGAATTATGCATTCATGCCATGGATGATGTCGTAAGGCCTCGACGTAACTACTAAGAGATCTAATTGTCACTCTCGCCTCCAAGGGTCGAGTCACACTGTCGGCATCAGTGTGAGGTCACTGGGTCCTCTCCAGTAGAAATCTCGAAAGTGAGGGTCAAGTCAACAGTTTAACCGGGACCACTCAGTATCAACCAAACAAAAGGACAGGAAAGAAAACATCTCAAAGATAAGTGTCTTTTTATTATTGCATCTCATAGTACAAGACACGAAAACAACAGCAAAAAGGAACTAGAAGTACAAGGGACGTATCCACTAGTTCCTCTCCTGTCCACTTGTTCCCGGAGCTCTACTGCCTTGTCCACTGCTCGGATGTTGCTCAACCACCAGCCGCTGCTTCTGTCTCGGTGGCTCCTCCAACACCCGCTGATCAACCATACGAGGAGTCAGACAATCACATGCTAGGTGACCCTTCCCGCCGTAGGAGTAACATTGTCCGTTTCTGGAACGCCTGGCTCTGACCCCACCTCGGGTGCCCCGAACCACCAGTCCTAAATCCCGAGATCGTACAACTGCTAGTCTGGTCCTCCTGGACCTCTGCATCATTTTTCTACTGCCCACAGATGACTCGGCTACTGATCGAAAAACACGCGGCGAAGGCAGAAGCTCCTGTACACGCTCGGGGTGTAGAGCTACTGGCACAAACTCCACCCTGAAGAATGTCTCGAAGTCTTCCCATGCGAAGATCATCCCGTCACAAAACTGAAACAAGTGGCTCCACCACCTTCCTGCTGCTGCCTGAAGGAGGCTGGTAGCAAAGATCACCATGAAATCTGTCGGCGTCCCCACTAGCCTGAAGACTCTCACCACAGCCTCCAGCCAAACCTCAGCTTCCTGCGGGTCCGTCTCTCCCCGGAACCTGGGTGGTCTCTGGCACTGGAACTCGTACAGCGCGCTCAAGCGTCATGCATCGCCTACTGCTGGGGCTGGTGGCATCGGTGGCCAAACGTATGGTAGTACCGCTGGTGCCTCCGCTGGTGCCTCAACTGCAAGAGGGCCCTGTACTGAAGCCTCGTAGCTCGACAGGCTGTAAGCACGCACATCCCTCTGGGATCTAGCTGGTCGTCCGTGAAAAGGCATCCGAAAAGAAACATCGTGACATGGTAAAACGTTTATACCTAGTGAGCTGACCTGGTTTGAGCTGTTTTAAGGGAAAACCTTTGAAAACACACACGCAATCAGTGTTTTCGTGCACAAAGTCGGAAATCAATTGTCAGGGTCCTGGTGTATGGATACGTCGGCTGCCCGCACCAACACTGGACTCCCTGAACTGAAATCCACACTCGGTACTCTTAACACTATTGCTTCAAAGAAAGAAAAAGTCAGAGTCATAAGTTCTGCGGTAGAACCGAACTCATTTGATACCAATTTGTCACGACCCGTCCTCGGGGCCCGTGCCGTGACTACCCAAGCCCGCCTTCCATAGGCCAGGGGCTGGCGACTAGCACCAAAGGCGTAAATCCGGATAACTGGGAAGGCATTGCCTTTATAAAAGTAAACAAACATGACAGAGTATAAGCGGAAGTAAACACTAAGTAAAAAAGAGAAGTGCAAAAAGGAAAAATGGGCCAGAATACAAACACAAAAGAAAATACAACTACAACTGAACAAAGTACAACAGAAAAAGACAACAGCTGGTGGGATGGAGGCGGCTCCTGGGTCGTCCTCCTCGGATCCTACCTGAAGGGTAGGTACAGTTGGCGCAACTCCTGGATCGTCCACCATTGATCCTACCTGAAGGGTAGGTACAGATAGCCTCCACAACGCTCTCTCCTGCCAACCAGCTCTGAGTGTCGTCTCGCCGTGAAGTCCACCTCCGGATACTGACTCGTCGAGTAGTCCACCTCCGGGTACCGTCCAATCCTCGAACACTCGGCGTCCGTCAGCACTACCCGTCGTCTGCAACCAACACAACGAGGTGCGGGCATAGCCCGTGTAGGGGTTAGAATAACTTTACTCAGTAGGGACCCTGAGACCCTCACGGTCCCTCTAAAACCAACAACGATAACCACAAATAAGATCTCAATAGAAAACCTCTACTTAGGTATATGCCCATACATATACCTAAGTTATCAAGTAACCCATCTCATTCATGAGGAAACACAAGGATCATGAAATCAACGGATAACCACTACCCAGGTATATGCCCATACATATACCTAAGTTATCAGTGACCCATATAAATCATGCAGTAAACACAAAGGTCAAAAGTCTCAGCTCAAACCAGGATTTTCATTATCGAAACCGTAACTGCTGAAAAGATCCATCTCTGGAGTGTACAGTGGTCCTGTCACGACTCCGAGGTACTGCTCACTAACCTAAGAATGCTGAAGTACTCCTCTTGTAGAGTACCGCGGGTCAGCCACCCAGACACAGTAGTGCTTCCCGCCGAGGTATGTCACCCAAACACAGTAGTGCACACCCCCTAGTAGCCTACTGAGGTACTCTCCGGACGAGTACCGTGGGTCTGCACTGTCACACAGGTAGTGCTCCTTCCGCCATGGGTCTGCACCTCAGAAAGTAGTGCTCCGTCCACTGGGCTAGTCGACTCACTCCAAGTCGAGTCGGTCAAGCATTCGTCAGGCCTCATCCAGTTACACGGTCTCTGTACTACGCACGCTCGTCACTGAGAGGGTCCGCTCCACGAGCTACAGGTTGATACTCCAGGTATCTCAAAGTCCCACGAAGAAGTATCTCAAAGGACCGCCTCGTCATAGGGGTCTCAACACAACAGACGGTGCGTCAATCGGACGCCCGGTCTGTGAGTTATTAGCCTTTTCGTCCCAGGGGCTCGGTTGGTTTCGTGAGCGAACCAAACCCGGCCGTATCTCAACTATACCCCGAACTCTCATAGGGTATACTCATAGGGACCGTTTCTCAACGAGATCACCAACGCCACTGACGGTTCGTCAAACGGACGTTCTGTCAGAAAGATATCAGCTTTTCCGTTCTAGGGGCCCGGTTGGATTTTGGTGCGATCCATCCCGGCCACTATCCATCTGCATCCAATTCTCGGACGGAGGATGCCAAAAGTTCCGTATCGTCAACAGGAACTCAACGCAACAGACGGCGCGTCAATCGGATGCCCGGTCTGAGAGTTATTGGCTTTTCCGTCTCACACCCACCCTGAGAAACTTCCCAGGAGGTCACTCATCCTGATCACTACACTAGGGCAAGCACGCTTAACTATGGAGGTTTAACCATGTAGGCTCTCGAAAAGGAAGGTGTACCTTGAGTATAGTATACCGAAACGACTGTCTCGATCCAAGGATCGTGTTGCCGCTGACGGCGAGTCGTTTGGAGGCCCGTAGCCCAAGATACATGTATTTGACCAAAAGTGGTCCGAAACTGGGGGTCTGGGCCCGGGCCGACCCCCCCCCCCCCCCCGTGTCGGCCGAACCGGGCCGACCCGCCCCGGGCGGCGACCCGACCCGGCCCGGCTCGGAAAACCCGACCCGGCCGGCGGCGCGGGCCGGCGCGGCGGCGCGGTCCGGCGCTGCGGCGCGGACCGACACGACGGCGCGGGGGGCAAAGCCCCCCCCCCCTTTTGAGAACCGCAACCCCTTAATTGGTGCCGCTTTTGAGACCCAGCCGGGGGAAATTAATTCCCCCGGTCTTCACTGCCCGGCTGGCCCGTACTGGCCAGCCGGTTTCGCTAGCAAGGACCGGTGACGGCCGGTCCTTCCTTCGTCGACACTGGCGGCCCGGTGCCGGCCGCCGGTCATCTTGCTCCGCCGCGGCCCGGAACCGGCCGCGGCCTATGCCGCTCGGCGCGCTGCGATGACATCGCTTCCCTCTGCCGCGACCCCACTCCGGCTGCGGAGCCTTTGACTTTCTTCGACGCGACGCGACGGCGTCGCGTTCTTGGATTTCTTTTGACGGCGCGGCGCGATGGCGCCACGCGTATCTTCCACAATAAATCGCGTGGTGCGACGGCACCACGTTTTCTTGTATCATCCTCAAGAAACCATCATGAAAACAAAGGAGGAGGCTCGGCCGTGTTTGTGCGGTCCAACTCCCTCGCGTTATTCGATAACAAAAAGGGTTTTAATCCACGATCATCACCAAGTTTGTATTCACGAACAATTAAATAAATAAAAACCCTCAATCATCAACCGCTTGATCAGACGATCCGCGGATCAACCCGGTATTGGTTGGTCCGCGCTCGTCGTTCTTTTCTCAAAAGATAACAGTGTTCCAAAATAAATTCCCCTACCTCGGCATCAAGAACGGAGTTCTTCAACGACCCGCGGAAGACAAGCGTCGCGGAGGTTGGGCGTCGTTCCGTCTAGGTTGGTGGGAGAAGAGCTCGGTGAAGTCGAGCTGAGACGTCACCCTCTGTATACTTTGTAGGCGGCGGTGCTTCCCTTCCTTACTCCGGTTGAAGATGGTCGGAGGTGTTTCTTCACGTTCTTCAGAAACATGGAACGTTCTTCCTCGAGAGGATGGTGATCTTCCAAGAGTTCTTCTCCTCTCCTTAGTTCTCCCCACAAGGTTTATGCCAACCCAAAAAGAAGAATATAATCTCTCTTTTTAATGTTGGCAAAATGAATTCAAAAGAATTCAAACACTGAAAATAATTAATTAAGTTGGTTTAATTAATTAATTGAAAAGTGTTGGAAAGAATTTCAAAAGATTGAAATTCAAATAAACCATACTTAACTCACCTCATTAATTAATCATGTTGTCAAATATTAAAGAATGTGAGTTAATGGGGAGTTGGAATGTGAGGGGTTAAAAGGGTTAGGGAGTTTAAAGAATTTGAAAAGGTGGGGGGGGGGGTTTGTGTGGGCCCCACCCTTTCAAATATCCACAAATGGGAAGTTGGATGGATGTGGGCCCACCACCAACTTTCCATGGGAGAAGTTAACCACTTAACATTGTTAAAATTTGATTTAACAATTTTATTCACTTTTTTAATTAAACCCCAAAAATTAACTTCTCCTCCCGCACAAACGCAACTACGGTAAAGGTTCACTTAAGCGATTACCGGCGTTGCGAGTTCATCGGTGCAATCAGATTTCAATTCCGAGCACCGGTTCAAAAGATAGAAATTCCCGCTTGCTCGTTCACTGAACGTACCCAAGCCAAACTTCGGAAATTAATTCCGGGCACACCGGGCCTCAGAATCAGGCGCCGTCAGAAACTACGTTCTTGTAAAATTCCAAAGAAAATTAAAAAAAAAATTCCTTGAAATTTCCAGGTCTTTACAGGGTTGACATTTAAATATAACTAATGTGGTAATGGAATTTTGTCTCAATTTTCCTTATTTGAGAAAAATGTTATGTTATGAACATCTATTATTTTAAGAGGTTTATATACTCTACCTCTGAGATTTTTCATAATGAATATATATATATTTATGATATTATATGTAAAACCCCATGTTTTTTAAAATAAATATAGAATTCAATTTTGTAATATAACCATTAAACACAACTTTTCCTCTTCAATTTTTTGAATTTCAAAAAATGGTCATCAAGATTTGTGTTTAGTAAGTCATTTGGAGTCTGATATAACAAAATTGATTTTTTGTGAGTAGTAACATACCCTTATTAATAGTAATATGACCTTTATGAATAGTAAATATTATTATTATTTTATTTTCTTAAGGAAGTAAGATAATGAGATCTTAATAAATTTTTCTATGTCACAGAAAACTAATTGCACTTCAAGATTATTATTTTTAGAATTAACTATAACCATGTTTAAAAATTAAATTAATAATATTTAGAAAATTATTTTTGAAAAATGGATTTCACTTTTTAATTCTATATGTCAAAAAATTGTATGTGTTAATTTTTTGAATTTTTCTAAAAAACATGAATTTTTCATGAATAGTAAAAATACAGTTTGGAGTTTTCGATTGTTTAATGACATCATAATGATGTAATAATGAAATATAAAAGTATGGTAGACTTGTGTATAGTACCTTATTAAATGGGGTGTCCCAATTGGATAAAACCATGGTCAAATACCATGTGCAAGCCCATGGTTTGGAAAAAAACACTAATGAGACGTCCCTTTGAAATTATTAAAAAATTACCTCTCTTTTTCTATAAATACCCTCTCATCCATTCATTTTATTTCATTCCAAATCCCTCATCCTAGAATCTCTGGTGGTTTTACCTCTATAAGAGTCCTCCCAAGGTGTCCATAATCCCCAAAGGTCCCATCCTTCAAGATCTAGGAGTTATTCTACAAGGTAAGGGAATCCTTCATTCTCTTCTTTAAGTCATCACTTCTTTTATGTTATCTATTTGAAATTCCTTTCTCATATGTTGAGCTTTTATTTAATTCATACTACTTACTGTAATTTTTATTTCAATATGATGAGATACCCTTTTGTTCTCATCATTTTATTTTATGAAATTTTATGTGACGCCGTTAGGCTGCCAAATTTTCATAAGGGATCTCTTAACTGTTCATTTTATTTTCAAGTTCTTATCTTTTCTTTTTCTCTCCTAAAATACTTTGTCCAAATGATCATGATAACTCCAGTAACATATATATACTTGATTTATGTCATTTTAATGGAAGAACCATCATAAATATTCATACTACATACCTTTTATTTTGATAAACGAAATCAACGTCCATGAGGTTCCAATTTATAGCCTTTGTGGACAACGAAGTTTAGTTCTAAAAATTATTCTTTATTAATGGTCATGAAACCATATTTATGGTTAAACCAGTCTATAATATATTTATTATAACATAATTAATATTCATGAACCATAATATGTACATATAATTAAGTTATATTATCAAACTAGTTCATAAAAATCCAAATACAGCCAAATAATCGAAGTGGTTCTCATCTAATGATTCATCCCCATTCCATATAACCAAATGATAGAAATGACCATTTAAAATTATTTATGTTCATAAATAATATATATTTCGAATCCTTGAGATTTATACTCATTCCACATGAACTACATTACTTAAAAACAAGTGAACTGATTATGAAGGAAATGAACACTCCAGAACGACGAAATTCAATACAATAACTTGTCAATAAATACATAAAAGAACTAACAAAAATTATGGTAAACTAAAGAAATTTATAATAGGTTATTATATAAGTTATTAAAAAGAATAATTTCATATTCCAAGAGCTTAAGTACAAGAGCGGAACATGTTTGGAGTTAAGGTAAGGTTTTTCCACCCGAACTTCCATTTTCATTCCGGTTACTTTTATTGCCTAATTTACTCGATGAAATTATTATGTATTGTAAGGTACTCCTCATAAATTCTGTGTGAGTATTCTATATATGTACACCAACCATAATTCTTTCCTATTTTCTGGATAGTTACATATTTTAAAAGGATATCTCAAAACCGTTTCCAAAAATGCGAACCCGATACAAGGGAATTTCTCAAATTCATATCTATTTTCAAGGAAAAGCTATAATATATTTTTGGAAACCATTATCTTTATAAAATCATTAATTTTATTATTAAAATAATATCTTACTTCACTTCTGGTTTTATACAAATATTTTTCCAAAATAACTCTTCTTTTTAAAATAAAAGGGTATTTAGCTGCAGAATTGCTTAACGATTTTATAAGAGTGTTTTCATCTAATTCAAAACTCTTGTTGATTACATGGTATTATTGGGTTTAATAATTTATGAATTCATCTACCATATTTTATTTAATGGTTTATTACTAACTCTATTGTGGATGATCTATCCTAAAACCATTCACCGTATTATTATGAATGGTTATTGTTTTATGATGGGGGAAAAATAGTTACCTTTCATATAATAGTTTCAATATTAATGTATTTGTTGTTTATGTTTATACCCACTCATATGAGGAATGAATTGGACTTATTATGTGATAGGTGGGGCCCTTTATAGCCCCTTTATGCATCGGTAGGTCTCATGAGACAAACTATGGTCTTGGAACGAGGCCTTGACAAAATGATTATTTTGTGGTCCTAGCTCGAGGCTTGGACGGTATGGTTATGATATCCGGCATATGCACGTCCCTCATTATGATGCTAGTATTTGAAGTTTATTTGGATATTTTACTAGTATAATACCCATGATTATGTTTTATTATGGCATTATTTATTCAGCTCATATTTCTTCCATAATGTGTTCATGTTCATTTTTAAAGGCATGTGTTTTCAATTATTCACCATGTCTAATGTTTATATTAAAATTTGTTGTATTTGTTAACATTAATGAGAATTTGAGCTCACCCCTTTCTTATGTTTCATTTTCTCAGGACATGAAGAAGAAATTTATGAATGAAGTGAAAGCATAATCTAGGAGACGTGATGTTTCTACTGGAATAAAATATTGTTTTGTTTCCCTTCATGTTGTAATGATAAACTTATGTATGTAACTTGTTTCCAATAATACTAAACTACTCGGTCTTTTGGGATTCGTATTCCTTGTATATGTTCCAATGTAATCAAATAAGGAACCGGCACTGGGAAAATGGGGTCGGGTCCTTATATTATATTCTTTTTTTATTGTTAGTATTTCTTGTGGATTATGATTAAATATTACAAAAGTGGTACGAGTATGGATACAATATCATTTTTTATCAATATTAATTATCATTATCTATACATTGATAAAATATTATGATACAGATATCATTAATTATCATGAATTTTATTTTCTTTTTATTATTTATGATATATTCATGTGATGTTACAATTTTTTAAATCTTTGGTACAAATTTTAACTAAAAAAATGTTTTCAATAAATCTGACTTTATCTTTCCTAGACCTTTAATTTTTTTGTTATTACAAAAAAATGTTTTCTAAAATTATTTTTGATCATGTTTTTAAATTATATTTTAAGAAAAGTTTTAAGGAAAATGATTTATAATTTTTTAATGTTTTAAAAACCTTATTAAATAATTCTCGAAGCTCTATTTATAAGTATCAGTGGTTATTTTCAAAGAAAATGATTTTGAAAATGGTTTCTATTTTAAAAAGTGATGTAATATATTTTAAATGATTCGTTATATTTTATCAAGGTTATATTGATTGGAATATTTTTTTATAATTTTTATTTTTTAAAAATTATTTCTCATTATAGATAGTATATTTTCTCCCTTAAATGTTTGTAATGATCATTCCAAAAAATTCACATCCAAGATTTCATCATTTGATGTTACACATACCTTACAAGGGAAAAGATCCAAGGATTATGTTCTTTTTATTTTTCTAAATGGAATATGTTTTGATAGAATAATTTTATCAAACCTATGTCTCATCCTTTAGTAATACCATTATAAAACACTTATGAAACCCACCTCTTTACATGGGTTATGTTATAATGAAAAGATTATGGAACCTTTATCTTTTCTATAGGGTATAATATTATGAAATAGTTAAGATACCCATTTCATTACATTGGTTATAATATGACGAATGTCTATGATATTGTGGCACACATATGTATGTTTTCATTATGTGAGATTTATGGCTGATATCTCTCTCCAATGTAATTTGTGATAAAACATTCCCTATGATATTAGTTGATTTATAGGTGATTAGATGAAGACCAATGATTTTGGTACATGGATGGTTATCCAAATAAAAATGTTGACGGTAAATTGGTGGTCAGACCATGCCAGAATTATGAGGGTGTAAGGGTGGTCAGCGCATTACATAAAAAGAGGGTACATGGGTCGTTAGCCCAAATTTAATATAGGTACCTGGGTGGTTATACCAAGACAAACAAGTCATTAACATCATGGTGGGAATCCTTGAAATAAGATTTTCTACACATATATGTATACCACAATTTTTATGTCTTATTCTCTTAGGGATCTATTCTTTTGATTTTACTTATGTCTCCTGTCTTATGAAGTAGTAATATTTATACCATGACATATTATTACAACAATTAATTTGGTGGGTATGATTTCTAAATTATTTGACCATGTTCTCATGCACATCTGTCCATGTTATGATCATTTATCTCATTAATTTACCATTTCTATGTATCTAATATTACCTATTCTTATATTAAATTTTCTAGGGTATTAAATAATGGTATTTAGTATGATTACTAAATGGGAAGATCTGTAAGGAATCATTGAAGTTCCTTCACAAGATTAGAATATTATGTTCCATGATTCCAAATACACTAAACAGTTATGGTCTTTAGGAAAGACTTTATATAATTCAATGAATATTCAACAAAACTGATATAATGTCCATGAATGATAAACGTATGAGGATATACATAATGTTTTATTCTAAAACACTACATCATTTGATTCATTTAATTTCTTTTCAAATAATAATGATTCCTTATAATTTTGGATTCATTTTTTCCTATGGTTTACTAATATAAATATTTGGGTTTCTGTCCTTAATATTTTATTCAAAATTTATAAATCTCAGTGATTTCATTATTTCAAATCAACTTATTATATTTTCTAGAAATTTACCTCATTCACATGAATTTCATATCTGTTTAATGTGCCTATGGGAAGGAAATTGATTCTTGGTTTTTCATTGCAAAAAAATTATATCATTGGAATATAGTTTAGGTTTATGTGTATTGATGATGTTCTTCACCATCAAAAATATTCTAATCAATAATTCATATTCCTGAGTAATCCTTTATCTTTTGATAATAATAAGAACATCATCTTTTTGAATCTCAAGTTGGATTTAATTTTCAGGCATTGATTAATGATGGATTGATGTCTGTTATCTATACCGAATGATTCCTTCATGAAATGATGATGAATTTCTGATCAATTCATCGGTCTAAGATAGATTTGGTGAATTAGATTCCCTTCAATAAACATTAATCAAAATTATTGCAGCTTGTGTTCTCTATAGAGTATGTAATTATAGGATAACATTCGTTACAATGAATCTCTTTGATTCATGTTATATTCCTCTTCCAAGATAACTAGAATAGAAGTAATCTTGTGTCTATGAGCTAGTCTTTTATCGTTTCATGATAATATTCAGTCATCATCATCCATGACAAAACAAGAAATAGTTGTTAAAAACAATCAAGTAAGATGATCCTTACATTTTGGTTCTCTAATATACAAATTTTTTACATGGTAACATTCTTATGATGGGAAACATTAATGATAATTCTATATTGTGAACTCTTGTGGTTCTGTATAGACCACGAATCTGGATTATAATGCATGTTTCCATGAATATTTTTGTGTTGCTTGTTCAACTTGTTTAGGTGTTGATACAATATATAAATTTTACTAAATTATTCTCATAATTAAAATATTTTCATTTTTACTATTCCTAGTTACATATGTTACCATTACAATGTTTTTTGCCATCTAGGTTATCAGAATAAGTGTGTCATCATGAAAAGATTATCCCATACAGGGGAGGTGTGCATGTATTCTGATGATGGGAAAATGTAACTGAGCACAAGGTTGAGGTTATATGATTCCATATTATTACATATTTAAGATACACTGAATTCATTATGTTAGAAAAAGTACCATGTTATTTGTTTCCTAGTGAATTACTAAAGAGTGTTCATTATGCCTAATGTTATACCGAATAATATACCATACATGATACCAAGGGACTATTTATCCACATATATAACTGATTCCATGAATATTTATAGTTATATTTTCAATATCCCTATGAATATTCATAACAAATTCAGACACTTTATAATTATACTTCATGGTGTGGAGAAGAAGATGGTACATTTTGGGGTATTTGGTTACTTGGATAGCACATATCATCTCAGTATATTATTTTTCGATTATTTTTCTAGGTAAATAATGTGTTATTATCATAGAATAAATTTTTTATACATGTTTAAATTTTTTTAAGTATCCATGGGGGGTTTCCTACTAGGTTTATTACACTGAAAATATATAGAAATTCCAATTCACGTGCAGAATTCATGTATAGGGATTAGAGTAAGGGAAATGGGCCCCTCTTTGATAGCAAAGCGGCGGATTAAGGAGAAGGTGTTGGAAAATTTCAAACAGTATAGGAATACATGTTTTTCATTTATTTTATATTATTACTTTTACTATGGTTGAAAATATCACATTTGTAAAATGGTTTATTTACTTCCATGACATGCATTTCATTTCATTGTTTTCCACATGTTACACAGATTATTTACTATAATTTTTTATATCATAATTATTATATACAACAATGATATGGTATTGAGGGAATAATCTCCCCACTAATAAAAATTGTGCTATCACTTTGAGTCATCAACCACTTGTATATAGGGAGGGGTTCATGAGTTTACGGGACCCGCCCGACTAGACCACGTGGTTTGGGTTGGGGCGTTACAACAATTTTTATTTATAAGGATTATAGAAACCCTATTGAGGTATCATATCATGATTGAAACTATTATCATGATATTTAATGATCCTTTGAATTTATATATTTCATTATATAATTATTCAAATGTTATAAAAGTTTAAAGTGTTTTCAAGGTCTTGATATCCATTCATTGAGTCAAGATTCATGTTATAAACCATGATTCATTTTATATGATGTACTTATCACACCATGAATATTTTTTAACATAATATTTCATGGAAATTTTTCTTTTTTTATAATCATGTTATGATCCTTCATTTTATCATTTTTTTGTTCAATTATTACCCATATTGCAATAGATTCTCATCTCAAACTTACTTCTTGTGAGATATGATTCAATTGATGTATCTATATTCATATACATGTGGTATATAGTAACCCTTGACATATAATATAATGAATCTTTATATACAAATCATGTTTTATATTTATCATTTTCTACTTTCTTTCAATTTATTTTTCGGGTTAAATGGTCATAAAGGGATTTTAGATAAAAACACTGTTTTAATGTTGTAATCCTTATTAAAAAAAATATTCATTGGAGTTCATTATATTATATTAGTAATATTATTTTCCAATATTAAATTATTTCATAATGTTATTTTCCTTAATATTTTACCCTCCTTGAAATGGTTTTAAAAGGATATTTCATAACATTTTCTACATAAGTCACTTTTAAATATCTCTAATAAAATAGAATAATGTTTTTTAATGATGACTAAATGTATTATTTTTCTCACTTTTATGACCATTATTTATAATGAATCATAGATTATAATTTTTCATGATGATTTTAAAATAAATTTTTTTTCAAAATATTCTGGATTTTTTTTAAATGTCATCAAAAGAAAATTAAATCTTTCTCCATTTACCATTAAAATTATTACGTATTATTTTAAATATTTTTAAAATATTTAGAAATATCATTTTTTGTTTAATTGTTCTTCAGTGATGATATGTTCCAATGACTAAATTTGTATTATTTTTTTTGGATGGATTATTATTGTTTTAATGATATTTTTAGGAAGACCTTCTCTTTTATATAGGTAAATCATACTTTGGTAGTTTTGAAGAAATGAAAAAACTATACATTTTTATTAATTCTATTGTACTTTTTAATTATTTATGAATATTGGATTGAGGATTAAATTCAAATCCTTAAGTGTTTATATAATATATGTGTTGGGTGGTTCTGTTATAACCCTTTAATGCATGGTGTAATGAGAGAGAGTTAACTGAATAAAAGTTACTCCAAAGAGACAATGGAGTTATGTCACTCCTAATACAAATTATATTTACAAGTTATAAGTTTCTCTATATAGATATGGGAATTATTTAATTATCTTATTTCCTGATGAATTAGTCATATTTTAAGATACCTACATAAGTTTCAATGATTTTTAAGAATTATATGACAAACTTTTTTCAAGGATTTTTTTAAAATTTTCAATAATTGATAAATTATATAGAAATTGTCTTATGTTTAATATGTATTCCATGTATCCTAATTTATTATCCCTATTTATATGGGTATTAATTCTCCGTTTTTATTTAAAATATATTTATTAATTCATTATAAATCTTCTATTCATATTAAAATCACTAAATAAATTCAATTATAAAATATTATTATTAACCTTATATAGAATCTGAGCTCACATTTATTATGTTTTCCATTTACCTAGGTTATAGAAAATTTTGTGAAATTAACTTGAAAGGTTTAATGTGTAATGGATTGTAATTCCAATTTACCTTTCTATTCGGTATGTTCTAATCATTTTTTTGGTTTCCATTATTCATTGGGTGAGTATTACCAACCATGAAATTGAAAAGATTCATGTAATGATGGTGTTATGATTTTTTCAGAACTTTTTGATACTTTTTGTAAGCCTACATGTTGTGTATTCAAATTATACGTCATGTAATGGTTATTGGAAAGAATCTGTGAAATGGGTATATGGATTGAATGGTTTAGTCTCTAACTAATAGGTACACAAAATATATATATATCGTATTTATAATTAATAATACATGGGTTTTTGGCATATATGGATCCCGGGGATTACACAACAAGTAAATGGGCTACACATCTCATATATTTCTTGGTGTTTGTTTTTAAGAAATCGTATGAGTGATATGTTTTATTCGTTCTTTTTAAATACTTCTTCTCTTAGCCTATAGAAATTATTTGGTGATAATGGGTGACTAATTTCCATTTTTATCAATTTTGTTTAGCGATTTACCACCACCGTGGTTTCATTAATTTGTTATAGGTATGTATTCCTTCAGGTTCTTCTTTGTATTTTGTTGTGTAAATGGTTTGGCTGAAATGTTTTGAATGGTTGGTGTTTTTCATCAATCCTATTTAGTTTCTTGGTGTCACATTCATATCATAGGAAGATCTTGTGGTTTTCAATCCTTACTTTCAATTGTATTAGGTTTTCTATGTCCGTGAAGTAAGGGGATCTATCCAACAATTATAATTTAATGAATTTTCTATGGTTATTTTATTTTCCATTACAGTTGAAATATAATTTCATGTTTTTAAATTGAAAAAGGAATAGGATCATGTTTCAAATTAGTATTAACATTGAAAAAATAATTTCATTGATTTGGAATGAAATCCATTTTCGATACATGGATAATATTCTTATAGAGTTGAAATGGTTTTATATAAATAAGATCATGGTTTTTAAAAAAGAATTTTCTAAAAACAATATGGTGGGAACTATTGGATAATCGAGAAAGGAACAAAAATAGACTTTGTTTTTATGACACCACTAGGAGGTAACCTCTTTTATATCGATGGTTTGTGGTAGGACTTGATATTAGTTGGATCTAACATTATTCCTTTTTAGTCTTGGTAATGTCTAATACATATTTCCTCATTGACTGGAGTTGACTGTAAGGTTCATTGTTGTTTCTATTTTCTCACTACATGATATATTTTTTCATTGATGTTGGATAACATGTATATTAATATTTGAATATATTTACCGTCAGATGTGGGTTCATTTGGCGGATCTGGTATTTAGGTTCATTTGAATGAATTGTATGAGAATTATATTTAAACAGAAAAATCTACTATGTTTGGGGACTTTGTTTATGTAAGTTAGTTTTAATAAACTACTTGGGGAGTGTATATTGTTGGTCATGTTACTTTCAAAAGGTGTTTAATTTGTGCTAAAATTTTTAATTTCTATAAATTTCAATCATTTTAAAGATATATTTAGGATTTTAGAAGATTTTTCAGTGGTTTTGTAGTTTTTCTTGATTGATAAGTTGTTTTATTTTTTTAATAGAAATTTTTTCCATGAATATAGTTTCTAAATAAAAGAGGGGAATCTGTGAGAAATGTTTTGAAGGATGATCTCAAATTGACCATTCATTGGTCGAAGCAGTCGATCGTTCCATTTGGACTCTTGGTTTAGTGATCCCTGTGAACCCTAAATGGGTAATGGATCGTGGATCAGAATTTACCAAGAAACATCCACCTATCTTATGTGATGAAAAATAATCCCAAATAAGTGTATTTAATGTATGGGATTTATATTTATCTTTTTAAATATTCCTTATGATTCTATGTTTTTTTCTACGTATATGCTCATGGGGTAGGAATAATATGGAAGGACTATATAGTGTGAGATATGTTTCCAAAGGATCATACCTGGGTTTATTTCAAGAAAATAATTTATAAGTAATTTTAACTTGTTATATTATGGTGTCAAAGTCCATGAAGTTTATGACCATTGATAAAGGGGAGTTTATTATTTTGGAGTAATCCAATGGTTTTTCTGAGTTCATACTATTGTAACCAAAGCATGCCGATAATGATTACACTAGGAATATGGAATTTGATATGGGGTAGAGGGATGATATTCATTCGACGACATTTCTTTTGGTTATTTTGACCTAGTGAGTTAGTAGATAACGAATCGTTGGCTGAGGAAGACACAGTAGGAAGGATATGTTTGAGTAGAGATCTATTTGGTGTATCGATTAACCAGGGCGCTTCTTCTGGTTAGAAAAGGAATTGTATGAACATTCAATTTTCTACAGGACAAGTTTCAGGTTGTTTCTTAGGGAATAAGACTTTTATCTACTACTAGTGTGGGGGACTGGGTCATACCAAGCCTCAATGTATCGAGGATCCAATGACTTGTTGAATTTATAGGAATTTGGCCAACTAGAATGTTTCTATGGCAGGAGTTTCGAAGGTATTAAGGCTTGATCAAATTTCCCCAATGGATTATAGGTTCACCTAGATGCTTCCTTGGGTAGTTATTCTTATTCCGAGGCCATTTAGGATGTCCAAGTGGCTATGTATGGATGTATTTATGTTACAGAGTGTGCCTTCGAAAAATCTGATACGGGAATAGCTACTATTAGTGGTACAATTTTTATTTTCTATTTTATAGTTCTACATTTTTTTGATATGGATGATACTAATTTTTTTATATCTTCAATTTTGGTTAACATGTTGGGTTTCCATTCAGATCTTATGTCATTATTTTTTGGTATTTCCACACCTTTTTTATGAGTTTGAACAAGGTTTCAATTGACCCGCATGTCGGGTGGTAGTAGTCGAATTTTATGTGCCTTGGGACTTCATAATTCATGATACTTTTATCTCTAACATGATTATTATCATGGATTATATTATCATAATGAATCCCCAAATAGAATATTATTGTTGTTGGGTTCATTGCATGGATTCACTAATGTTTTTTAGGGTGAGGGGGTTCTGGGATAGGAAGGGGGACATGTTTTTTTTATGTTGGTATAATCTCATGAAAGTTCTAAAAAATGTTTCATGATGTAGTTGACCCTCACTTGGGGGTGTCAGCGATATGATATTCTTTATGTGTACCTTGTGCTATTTCTAGATGATTTTTCTAGTGTAACACCACAAAGAGATGTTGAGATTACTATTTACCAAATTCTTGAAAGATTCCTAATTCTATACCATCCTATTGAATGGAACCTTTTTTTTGGTGGAACAAAAGGTCCAATGTGAGGAATAAGTGGAAGATTTATTGATTCATCCTAGCATATCATTATGGGTTTCACCTGTAATACTTTTTATGAAGATAAATAAAATTATAAGGCTCTTTCATAACTATCTGACGTTGAATCAGGTGACTATTAAGAGAAATTTTCCATTATAATGAAATGATGATCTCTTTGATCATCTTATTGGGGATTTTTTGTTTTTTAAGATTGACCTATGGTCATCATAGCATCAATTTAGAGTATAAGAGGAGTAAATACACATAAAATAATTTAATATTTGATATGATCATTTAAAGTTTCTTGTTATACTATTCGAGCTAAGTAATAATCTTGTAATATTTATGGATTTGATGAACCAGATCATTCATCAGCTCCTGCACTATTTTGAACCTTGAATAAACATCGTATACAAGGTAAAATTTCCAAATGTGAAATTTAGATTCAAGATTTTAATTTTCTAGGATATATGATATCTAATAGGGGTGTTTTAGTTGATCTCAAAGAGATAAGGGTAGTTATATCATGGGAGAATTATGGAAACATGTATGAGATCTGAAGATTTTGGGGGTTGTCTATATATTACAAACAGTTTTTTGGGACATTTACATATTTAAATATCTGATAAAATATTTGACCCTTACGAGTGTAATGCTTGAGTGAGATAACAAATTTTAGAGATATTTTGAGGATCTGAAAATGAGATTCACATCAGAACCAATATTTATTCTACTAGAACCAGGTTCGGGTTATGATGTTTTATGTGATTCCCTAGGTATTAGCTTAGGATTTACCATAATTCAAGGGAATCATGTGGCGTCGAGTGAATAATATAATTTAATCCTTCATGATACGTACTACACTACCCATGATATTTAGTTGGAAGAAGTTATTCATGCACTCAGGAAATGACATCATTATGTTTTTGGGGATCTATTTATAGTGTATTCTGGTAAAAAAATCCTAAAGTATTTTTTCACTTAGAGGTATCTAAACATGAAACAAATATTTTGGGTTGATTAACATCATATATTTTATATTGATATATTATATACCCCTAGGAATGGAAATATGGCTTCTGATGTGCTAAGAATAAGTGCATTGACCTAAGAAGTGAAGGAATCAGTTGATGAGTGGTCTGTGATTAGTTATTTGGATATGATCGTGGGGTGAAATAGGTTAGTGGATAGGTGTTCATGGAATCAATAATGGTTGAGTCATGTTTTGATGACTGGGTTTAAATTTAGTAGATGACATACAACAAGATCCAACACCTACTAGAAATACAAAATAGTGGGAAGACCTCGAGTGGGTAGTGTCGGTCTCCCGGTGGATATTTTTTCTTCTATAGTAGGATAGTTTTTTATTTTCCCCTAATATAAGAGTTTTAAGATAGTGGAAACTAGTCATATTGGTTCAAGAACCCTGAGGATACAATTATATGCCACTGTTTGAGATAAGTGTAATTGTGGCTAGCGATGAGGTGGTCGGTTATTGATTTTGTTTCATGGTGTCTCACTTTTCAAAGTGTAAAGTCTGATCACTAGACACCTATAGTTTTTTTAAAGACATTAATCATTCTATTATAGAAGTTGTATTAAATATCCATGGATTTCATTATTGTATTACCATGTAATCCTAATGGGAAAGATATTATTTGGGTGAATATAAATTGACTCAAAAAATTAGTCCATTTTTTTAATATAAAATGTAATAATTGAATATTCAAATCTCGGGTAATTGTATATTCAATATATTTTGAGGATTCATGGGGTTTTCTTTTCTAGTTGTTTTTTAAATGGAATCGATGTTAACTTTTATATTCTCGGATAGTTTAATGGTATATAATGGGTTCCAAGCTGAAATGGAAAATGAATTATCATGCACAGATGAATGGATATACAGAGTGGGTTATCTAGGTTCTAAAGGATATTCTATAGTCTTGAGTTCATGATTTAGGTAGATATTTGGATAAGAATTTCATTAATATTGAGATTTACGAAAACAATAGTTACCATGATTTGATCAAGATGGTATCATTTAAGTATTTGTATTGGATGGCCTTGTCTATCTCCCTTGTGATGGGAATAGTTTTGAGAGAGGTCCTTAGTTGGGTTAGGTCTAGTTTAGGATATGACTGAGATGGTTTAGTTAATCAAAAGGAATTTGATCATAGAATATAGTCATCAAATAACTTCTATGTATAGTCACCATCATTCAGTGGAGTTTTTAGATGGGGATTAGGTCATTATCAATGGTCCACATCACTTGGTACATATTGTTTTGTGTATATTGGGTATCAGGGATCTGTGATTTGGGTCCCCGTTGAGGTCATTGAGAGACAGGGGAGGGTGGCATACCAGTTGTAAATTCTATAGAGATTGAATTATATCCTGGATGTGTTTCATGTTTTTTAGTAGTGGTGGTATACAATAGATTCCTCCCTTGTTATTAGGTTATATGGTATTTTTCCTGAACCTGATACCACTTTTGATGAGTAGTAAGTTCATTTTTTGGATCTCTAGAATAAGGTGTTTTGCAGTTAAACAATCACCCTTGTTTGGGTACTATGGTTGTTTGGATAGTATCACCACATGATGTGGGATCAGAAATCATTGATAAGGTAGTTGTGACCTTCTATTTATGAAGATCTATGATCTTGAGAACTTTCTAGTAATAAAAATATTTTACGGGGGGATTGTAATTCCACATTACCTTTATATTAGGTATGTTTTAAGAATTGATTTTAGTTTATGTTTGTTTCATTAGCTGAGTACTACATACTATGAAAACGGGACGATACCATTAATATTGAAGTTATGGATTTGATGGAATTGTTTTCCTCTCTCTGAGAACTTACACATTGTGTATGTGAATTTACAATGTGTAATGGATGCTGAGAAAAATCCTTAAATGCATACTTGGAATGAATGTTTTATATACCTAATAATATATGCACACCATATATGTATAAAAATATAGGGTTTCATAAAAATAAGATACATTTTTTGGTGTATACATAACCTGAGTATTACACGATGTGTAAATGGGTTACAGTTTCAGTAAATGTCATGGTGATGGGATTTTATTCATCCCTATAAGTGATGTATTTTATTAATTCTATGTTCATCGTTCCATAATCACTATATAGATCTCCCAGTTCATTTTTGGGTGACTCATTTCTATCTCTATTGATTTTTTAGTGATTTATCCTCCTTGTGGTTGGTTTTCTCCTCTTCAGGCAGGTGTTCCTTCTAGTTATTCTATGGTTTTCATTATGTCTATTTTTTGCCTAAGATTTTTTGATTGTATAGGGTTTTATATAAAATCATTTTAGTTTCATGGTGTTCCTTGTCTATTGATTAAAAATCTTATGGTTTCTAATCAATGTTATCCAAGGAAGTTTTGTTTTCTTGTCCATTGAGGTACGTGGATCTATCTAAGTGTTCTAATTTCATTAATTTCTAGTCATTATAATTGATTCCATCATATTTTGTGTGTAATTTCATGTGTATAAATTGAAATTAGAATTGGTTTGTATCTTAAAATATTTTTTATTTGGATATAGAATTTCCTTCATTTGTAGAAAAAATTGATTTTTCTAAAAAAGAAGCATATTGGATTATCTTTGAAATAGTTTTATGTAAATGGGGAATAATTTTAAAATGTGAAATTCAAAGACATTGCAAAGTGGGAACCATGGGTGCATTGTGAAAGATACATAGGTTTCCTTAGTGTGTCTAACACAAATATGAGGTTAACTCTTGTGTATTAGTGGATAGTGGAAGGGATCAATATTATTTGGATCCAACTATATGCAATTTTAGAATGTTTAGTGTCTAGTATAGATAGTCCCATATTCTAGAGACCGACAAGAAGTTGAATTGTTGTTTCTCTTTGTTTATTGCATTATATATTATTTCAAGGATGTTAGATTACATGTATATTCATATTTTGGTATGTTTACCAGCATATTTTATAAATATAATGTTCATATATTTTGAAAACATGTTAATAAATTTTTAGGTAACCCAAGGATTGTTTTAGAAATCATTTCAAAAGGATTATTAGTAAAAATTCATGTAATTTTATCTGTTTTAAAACTAGAGAATATGAATTATTGACTATATAACATGTATAAATTCCTTGGGTTATTTACTATTGGGATATATACCTCACTCTCTAATTCTATATTTGGGTCGATGTGGACATTGTTTTTAAGGATAGATGTAATGGTAAAGGAATTCAACTGCATACAAGATTCTCTTAAAGTTGTTGTTTTCAGTTTGGGATTGTTTGGAGAAGGCAATTTCTCACACTGAGACCTATTTGCATGGACTTATTGTACTTTCTATTTTAGCTCATTTGGAATAGCGGTATATCATTTTGTTTCTTCATTTCACTCTGGTTATGTCTCTAGTTATTCTTATATTAATGACTATGTTTTTATTATTTTTAATACCTCACACCCTAATGTTCTAGCTATGGTGAATGGTCTTGTTGACCATACATGGTCTTTTACATTCATTTTAAGAAAGATTTTAAATAAATTTTGTGAAACAAGAAATACATGGTATAATATGGAAAATGATCACTTAAAAATATGGGTATTTTTATGTAAGTGTTGTCTTAATTATCTAAAACAGTAATCCTAATTGGTATGTGGGTATATTAGTGATCCCATATTTCTGTTTGACAATTATTTGTTTGTGTAGATAAAATTATTCCACATTTATTGGAATCAAATCCATAAATTTTAATGATTATATTTTTACCATTATATCAATGATTTTTACTTCAGGGTTATTAGGGTTCATTTTAGATATGATATTATATAATTATAGAGATTAATATGTTGTCACATGAGTATAACTTAATAGCTATGAATACTTTCATGAGTTTATAATATCAAGATTTTTCATAATTTCAAAAACATGGACACCAATTTTATATTTTTGGTGATGAAATATTATTGTGATCAATGATAATTTGAAAGACTTTTTATTTGGATGAGGTGTATTTAACCCCTAATATTAACATAAATGATTATTTTAGAATTATACTATTATAGTATTTCATATGTAAGCTGAATGGTATTGGAAATCCATTTTGGATAAATCATTATTTAATGTTGAGGTTATTGAAGTTATTTTGGATAAATGGTTTATTTTATTAATTATATAATTTGGACTATGGGTATTATTATTGAATTTTGTTGACTAATATATTATTTCATCACATGATGGTTTACTCCATTTGGGCATTACAAATCCTTATTCTCAGTATTTTGGGTTTTTAATTATAGAAAAGAAATAATTTCTTCTTAATCATTGTTACTTAGATGTTTATTTTTGTTCTTATTTCATTAAATACTCATAATCATAATTTGGTGTATGAGATGAAATAATGGTTGAAATTGATTAAAATACACAATAAAATGATGAAATTTTGTTTATGGATATGAAAAGAAATAGGTATGTATATTCCCATATTTATATATTAATGATGGTAAAGGAATTCCTAAAATCTAGGAAAATGATCTTGAAATAAATATTTAATCCTATTAACTTTATTTCTAATGAATTGATGATAATTTTCACACTAATTTGGTTTATGGTTTTGTGTTCATTGATATTCTCATGATAAAAATTCTATTTCACTCTCTATAATTATTTTGAAACTACTTTTTTCTTAAATTTATATATCCCTACTTCTTAATAATGTTACCATATTTCAAGACATAGTTTGTTATTATTCTAGACGGAAATCATATTTACCTTTCCCACAATATTAAATGGGCTTGTATTAACACATTTTGTGATGTTTGTTTTCGGAAAATAAATTTTCAAATACCACGCTCTTATTAAATAATTCTATACATAATAGATTTCTTAACACACAACAACGATCTTTAGACGAATTTTTATATACTCTAAATATATTATTATATAATTCTGATTGTTATAAATTATTTGTTAAATTTTAAATATGATGAAGAATAAAAACACAATAGAAATGTCTAAAAGTTTATATAAGGATGATGTGTCTATTAATTAATAATAAATAAGTACTCAGTTTTCTATAAAGTAAATTTATTCTTCATAAAATGTATTTTTTAAAAATTGGGTTTTATTTATTTTTATCATTGAATATTATAAATATTTTCTACTAAATATGGATCATTTTTAATAAAATGATATAACTTTTCAATGAAACATGTAAAACAATTTAAAATAAATTAATGGGATTTTTATTAAAATACTAATTTTTCATTATGTAAAATAATACCTTTTCATTAAATAGTGAAAAATAATATTTTCATACAAACTTATAATTTATTTTCATGTAATAAAATGTAAAAATTTTTAATTGATATTAAAATTTTATTAAATCTATTATTTTTTCACAATTCAATTAATTCAATTTTAATTGTTATTGTATATATATTTGGTATAAACTTTTTTATTAGTTAAAAATTCAAATTTTGGGTAACAGTTTTTCATTATGTTTTATGTTTTTTAAATTATATAAATTTATTAAATTGAATGATATTTACCATTAAGAATTTGTTTTGTTTTTATAATTAGGATGGTCAACTTTGGTGACTATTCCCAAGATATTACTGTTCACACTAAAAAACATTGACCACTATAGAAGTGGTTATATTAGACATTATAAGGGGTTATAACCCCATATAAACACATGAGATGAAGTTATGTGGAACTACCACTAATGTGCCCACCTACTTTTAGTAGAGGCAGTTTTGAGGAATCCCAAGTAAATTCGTGGTGAATTTAGTGGTAGTTACGTTAGAGGGGGTTAAAACCCCCTATAATGTTAACATAAATTTACAACAAATTTTTTACATTAGAGGTGGTTATAACCACTAACGACTCTAATATAGGGATTTAGAGGTGGTTTATACCGCCCCTAATGGGGATTTCTTTAGGAGCAGTTTTCACACAACCAACCCTAAAGCTTCTCTCTTTTCTTAATAAAATTTATAATAGTTGTCCCGCCACCTCTCTTGTTCCCTTGGTGACCCCAACACATCATTCCCCTCTAGTACCCCGTCATGTTCCCCCCAGTCTAACTCTCTTGTGTGTGACCCACATTCATGCCCCTTCCCTTCACGTTTGCGTGTCCCGCTATCCTTCCCCTTCCCTCCTATATGTGTCCCACTTCCGCCCCACCCCACCCCCTGGGTGAAGCCCTCCTGTGCGTGCATGTTCGACGACCACCCCTGGTTCATCCCTCTCTTATGCACAGTCCAGCATATTCTGAAGGGTTTTTAAAATTTCAACTTTAGCGGGATTCGAACCACTATTAGTTCTATATCCCTCATGCGCCTAAACCACTACCCCATATCTATTTTTGTCAATATTAAACATATATTATTATATTAATATATATTCATAAGATTATTAAAATATACATTATTTGAATAATATATTAAAATAGATGTAATATGTTTATTAAAATTTGCATATATATATTAATAATAATATCTATATGAACAATTTTACACATACAATTTTTATATTATTGTATTTATATATGTTAATAAACTTATTAAAATAAACATTATTAAAATAATATATTTAAATACATATAATAATATTATTAAAATAATCATATATATTAATAAAAATATATATTAACGAATTTAAACATATAATTTTTATAATATTGTATATATATATATTAATAAGTTTACTAAAATAAACATTATTAAAATAGTATATTTAAATACATATAAAAATATTGCCAAAATAAGAATATATATCAATAAAAACATATATATTAACAAATTTACACATATAATTTATAAATTATTGTATTTATGTATATTAATTAGTTTATTAAGAGAAATATTATTTGCATAAAATATTTAAATTAATTAAATAAATATCATATATATATATAAATATTTGTGTATATTTATATATATATTATACAAACCACTATAAATTATATATTTATATATATTTAAAAAAATTATTTATGTATGTATTTATAAATACATTTATATCAAACAAACACAAACACAAATTTGTATTTATATATTTATTTGTAATATTTTATATTTATTTATATAGACTTATATATTATATATATATATATTTATATTTTACCCAAATATAATATGATATTATATATTTATATATATTATTTATATGTATACAATAATTATATATATATATTACACATTTATATAAATATAATATATTATACGTTTTATAAATACATTCATATATGTATGCATTATATACTCTCTCTATTATGATTTTTTATGAAAAAATGGTGGTTCACAACCCCTGTGATGTCTTAAATTACTGGGTGTTTAAAAACCCCCTCTAAAGGAAGACATTAGTGGGGGTTCAAAAACCACTCTAATGTCTTGCAATAGAGGGGGTTTTGAACCCCAACTAGTGTATTATATTAGAGGGGTTTTCAAATCCCCTCTAATGTCATACATTATAAGGGTTTGTGAACCCCAACTACATTCTTAAAAAAAACAAATCTCGTATAACACACACACAGAGAGACATATAACAACACTAAAATCCATCTATATATATATATGTATGTACGTATATCTGTATGTGTGTATATATGTATATATATGTATATATATAAAACCTCTAACCGAATATATAGTGCCTCTAACTAAATATATATGGAACCAGTAGTTATTAAATTTGTGATGGTTTTAACATAATCGTCTCTAACATCCAACCACATATAAAAAAAGCTAAATTTTATTGAGGGGGTTGTGAACCCCCTCTAAATTGGATAATAAGAGAGGGTTTTTCATAACCCGCCTCTAATGTATACGTAAATGAATTTAGGGGGGGTTTTCATTACCCCATAAAAACTCCCTCTAATCATCATATTTTTTGTAGTGTCATTCAGAATGGTAACCATTGTAAATATTTGTCAACTCAGTTAGGATAAATTGAGTGATTATTGTTAAAATTAATGTTATATAGATTTAATAATATATATATATATATAACACCTATAATATTTATGTTTAATGTGTTTAGTTCACCCATATTTATACAATATTAGAGTACATTAAACCATGGGTCTAATTTTATTTTATAATGGCCGTAATATTATTTTGTTTAAATAATTAATCCAAAATTCCACTAACATTATTATAAAAACTATAATATTTTCTCAAGAGGTTAAATGAAGGATATGTTCCGTTATAAATTATTATTTTAAATAATAAATAATTTTTTTATTGCATTTATTTATTTTAACTTTTAGTGATTTAATAATTGACTTAAATGTTTACACAAGTCTGACTCAGTGCTTGTTTAAGTAATATGAGAAAAAATTAAATGATAAAAAAAAAACTAAGAGTAATATTATATTATTATGATATTTTTTTAATAAATTAATACCTAAATATGATAAATTAATAATGTTTTAAAATTATATATTTTGATTAAATTACTATTTTTATTTCTTTAATGTTAAACAACATGAATAATCCAAAAATTGACTTTAATGGTACATTATAGTAAATGATATTTCATATGATGATTTAAAATTATTATAAATATTATATTTGGGAATTTAAATGTAATATGGCATATAATATCATGAAATTTCCATAAATTTGTTACAATTCCTTTTATATCAACTTTCTATACACATATTGATTAAAAACAATGATTTTGTGTTAATCAGTACAATGGTTAATGGGGATTAAAATTGAAGGATAAAGATGAAAACAAAACATAACCTCTTATAAAAATTTTTCATTAGATTATTTTGATTAATAACCTTCCTGAACTATAAATATGTTAATTTTTTGTCACATAAAAATGATAATTAATTTAGATTAATTTAGAACATTAAGTAATTGTAAGGGTGCCCCTCTCCTCACTTATAAAATGACACGTCTTATCCTATCATTATCACAGATCTTGGAAAATATGTTCTGAAAACCCCTAAAACATAATATTTTCAACATAATTATATATGTTATATTGATTTTGGAATCTTAAAAATACCATTACTAAAATTATTTATAAGAAATCAAAATGATGTTATTCATGTAAGAGGTAATTGTCACAACATAACATTTACATTTTAAATATTCTCAAACATATATTAATTCATAATCAGCCATTAAAATATAATAACTTAATTATATAATGTGTTTTTATATGTTATTATATTAATTTCATAACATTATTCATCTCATTTTACATCAAATGATGAAACAAATCATCATTTTTGCGTATATGTGTATTACCGCAACAATGAATTGTTGTGTTTTGTTTTTCATAACCGCTTCAGAGGGATGAAAATTATTATTGATTTAATATATATATATATAAATATATTATTCATGATATTATAGTGATTTTGTAATTATGTTATTTTACTTACATTCCTACCCTTGAACCCACAAAAATTACAGTGTTTTTTGTGTATATGTGTGTAATACCATCTCCATGAAATTATATGATATGTTTTTCATTTATTCCATTAATGGGTGATTATATAATTATAATTTATTTGTCAAAATTATAATTATTTCATGTATTTTATTTTAGAATCTATTGAATAATTACACCTATGAAAATTTTAAAACTACAATTTTCATTTGAAAATTTGAACAAAACATCTTCAAACAACCGATGTGGGATAACTCATTATTTAAAAAAATCATTTGAAATAAATGGTTTGATTATAAATTAATAACCTAATAAATGGTTCTTAAAATATTAAATAATATATATTATATTATTATACCAGTGTTTAAAGATATACATATGGTGTTGAGACTAATATTGAGCAGATTTATAAATCAATTATTATTCATTAGATTATACTTCTACCCCATTAACTATGTCATTCCATAAATATGTAGGAAATAAATATGGATTGAATTATTGTTTTCTATAAAAAAATTTTGTGTAGTTTAAAATTTTTTCCACATAATATATTAATTTATTAAATTCTAACAATAAAGAAATAATATTTTTAATAATTATTCATTTTAATATTTTTTATTTATGTCTTGTCTAGTATTGTGAACATAGTTATTTTTAAAAGGTGTACAGCGATACTTATAAAATATTATATCATGAATAACATGTTTTTTATTATATTTAGTGATTTATTGAAGTTCCTTTAAAAAATGTCTTATTTATGTTCTTTTATTTAAGATTTATTGATTCAAATTTTATAAAAGGAGAAATAGTTTTTATGGTCTTTATTTCAATTATGGGATATATAATTAATGTTATGTACCATGATTTATATAATATGGTGTAGTTACTACACCATGATAATAATTTAACATATTAATTCATGAAAATTATGGGTATTACTGAATCATTACATGTTACATCAATAAGTGTATTTTTAATTAAATTATTTCACAAGAAACAAGGGTTTTTCATCTCGAACGTCATTCTTTATGACAGGTTTTGATTGAAACCGCTATTTATATTTATTTTTTCTATACACTAATATCAGTAAAATAATATCATGATTCTTTTTATACTTTTCTTTTTTATATACCTTCTTATGATAAATTATTCAAATGTGCGTCATCCCAACATGAACCAACGGGTATAAGATGGAATGTCATGTGACCTCATGTGAACCTCCCCATATTCAAGAGGATTCTAATTAGAATAGTGGGTCGGAATCCTCCAGCGGGGAGAATATAGCTACAATATAATGTCACAGTATCAATAATAAAAAATAATTTATAATAGAAATATTCAATATAATCATTCCAAAAGGTAGGGATGGAATACATGACCTGTAAATATAAGCATCTATCCAAGTGAAAATTCTGTTAAGGGTAAATAATGAAAATAAGTAAAAAAAATTATTAATTGAAATTCCTACCTATGTTTGTACTTACCCACCACCAGCTCTATACTCATTAGCTCAATAGTCTCCCACATGGCCCCTTCCCATCACTAGACGCAACATGAAATCTAAAATCACACTGAAATTTCCGAGTATAGTGTAAGTAAAAGACTTAGTAGGACACTACCATTAATTCAATAAATTTATTTTCTAACTTATACCATTTTATATCATAATAATGATAAATTCTTAAAAAAACATACAATCCAAATCCAAGAGGTTGTGTACTAACCAAGCCTCTAAAAACCCTGGAGTGTTCCCACTTTGAATCCATGGCAGAAAACATTGAAACAATCATTGGATAATCTCAACATTAAATAGAACCTCGATCTTTTCGATATCTGTAAAGGCTCTAAGCCTTTAGTTTATTCCACACTATATCATCATACCCCGAAGCTATCCTAGATCATGTCACATAGGCCATCATTCCTCAATGTTTCCACACTGTTCTGATCACGCATGATCACCATGCAAAAATATCATCACATTTGGGTCTAATCACTCATGATCATCATCCCCCCTTGTTAGGACACACCTGTAAATTATGACCCATCCTCCATCTCTATCTCGTTATCATTTCAAAAACAGCATCTTAACACGCTCCTCCACTCAGTCTACTAAGCCACGTTGGGTCCACATGTCTCATTGGTACTATACACAATCAACATCATCACAATATGTACCAAACATATCTCAAGGAAATAATGGAGTCTAATAAATTCTATATATAAAGGAACAAATTATAAGAAAATATAGGATTATAATAAGTACAATATGTCTATAAAACATCAAAAAGGAATCAAGATATAACAACCATGATCTTTATTAAACTCTTTAACATGATCTATTACATAAATTTATACTTAAGAAAACTATAAGGATCGATATGTCTAGTTTAATGGGAAATTATGAACATTACATAACAAATTAGAACATAAAATAAAACATCTTTATTGAAAAATTCTTTTACAAGACTGCAAAATTCTTTTATAATTATCATTGAATGGGATAACCTAAAGAAATTCATAAGAAAAGGGTGAGCTATAAGACCCAGTAAGCGAGTAAACAAAGAATAACATGAATAATACAGTACATGTTATGTAATTTGTATATCAATGGGCCACATGATATACATGAACATAATGGAACTATATAGCATGGTTATCATAACATGGGATTATGGAAATAACATTTAACATGATGTTAGCATGAGGAAAGGCTCATTGCACATGGATCAAGATTAAACAATAATTGCACTAGATTTTAATGAGTAACCCCTTATTTCACATGAAATAGCATGATTAAAATCTCATTGCACATGGCATATCATTATAATATTTTTCAGCCAATGCGTTGGAGCACTATCAGGGCGTATCCTTCTTAGTCATTTCATTTCATGCATAAGTTTTCCCCATGTATTATACAACATGGATTCATTAAACATCAAAAAATACCAAGAATAAGAGATGTGGAATACATAAATTTAGTTCCTAAATCAAGAAGTACATGTGAAAAAAAGACAAATAACCTTGACAGAAAAATGGGTATGGTATTCACTTACTTGATATTTTGGCATGAGAAATTTTGGTGTAATTTCAGCAGCAAAACGATGATAAATAGAAATCATAAAATGGTTTGATGAGAGATAAAAGGGTATCTCATCATTTATACATGAAATGGAATGTATTGGGGTCATGTAACAAAATATCCCAATATATTTAATGGAATGTAGATTCATAATATTAAATAATTACTTTAATGAAAAGGGGGAGAGAGAAATCCCTTACGGAATTTTGTCATGGTAACAGGTGTACACGGGAGGCATTAATGAGAGATAATGGGGTCTCTCATCATTAAAACATAATTATGGAAGTATAAGTGATTTGAGAAATCATACCCCAGAATTTTTAATTGAAAATAAAATTGAATAACAATACAAAGAAACTTGGAAATAAATAAGCATGGAAGGAATGTGAGGATCCCTTACATGGAACTGTGATCCCAAAGGCTTGGGAGAGGCTTGAGAGAAATGTATTTGGATCTTGGGGCACCATGGGAGGATTATAGAAAGTGGGGGTTAGGTTATGGTTGAGCTCTAAATGTTTTTAGTGAATATTAATTGGAGATTGAGTGCGTTTTTATAGGAATGGATAGTGATTTCTTTATTATTTAGGTTATGGACACAACACATTAAACTAATCAAAACCACAACCCATCCCATGGTTTTTTCCCATGGTTTCTCCCATTTTTATTTGCAAAGGAGAGTGGAAAAACTTATTTTATAATTTCAAATTCCTAATTTATTAAAAAAAATTTATTTCTTATGTGGAGGTGATTCCCACTCTCAATGAAATAATTTCAAAATTTTAAAATGTTTTATAAGTCATGGAGGGTCCACTAAGGCATTGTAAACTAAAAAAAAAATTCTAAAATATATTTATTTTAAATTTAAAACATATATTGGATGAATATACCATTTATAGTATTTTATTACATCACTATTGAGTCATTATGATTTCATAAAACTCAGTATATATTTAATTAGTATTTATTTTTTACAAAAAAATCGACTATCTTTGTAGACTATGAAAAATTAACTATTGTATAGTTTCAAAATCGTGATTCCAAAAATAATATTAATATTATCTAAATAATTTGCTAAATATCTTAATTTTAACTTTTAAAATAAAAAAAGACATTTATTGAAAATTCATGGGTTTTGAAAAAATATTTTTCAATCCTTAAAAGAAATTACAGTTGTATTAATAAAAATTATAAAATCATTTATATTTAATAAAAATTAATTTTTTTATAATATTATATTAAAATAATATTTAATTCAAAATTAATTAATTCATAAAAATATATTTCTTAATTAAATTTAAATATTACCGAAAAATACAATTTGTTCTTTAAAAAAATACAAAGTAACAATAATAAAATTAATGTATATTATTTATACAAAAATAATGCACAAAATCATAGTGATTGGGTATTTTTACATAACCCGTTATAATTCCCTTATAAGACCTAAGGGTATGGTGTGTGATTGTGAGAGACTATTGGGGTGTTTAATATCACATCAGTTGGGTGGTAATCTCTATTAACTTCCACTTCTCCCATACAAGATTCTGTTCAAGATTAACGTGTTGAAGATCGTCTTGGGCTTGGTCCAGAGCAAATCTCAGTGAAGTTACCTGCTTTCCAATCTTTGAAAAATGGGTTTCTTATAGAGATATTATACTAGATGAGGCCATCACATCCTTTATTTGAGTAAATTAGATTTGTTAAAGTCGTATATTTAAACTAATCGTGTAATTATTTTTCCACAACTGTATAAGAAATGGTAACAATTAATATCAATATTTTAAAACTTTAAAACATAAAACTAAGGAAGTGAATATATATTATATAACCATTTTACATAATAATACATTTAATTAGATCAAGAGGAATTTTCATTAATAAAATTTTGGGACATTACAGTCTCCCCCCTTAAGAAATTTCTCACTCGAAATTTCCCCTTATTAGACTAAAATAGAAGAGGGTAAATCTTCTTAATCAATTCCTCTAATTCCCACGTTGCCTCTTCAAACTTGTGTTTTCTCCACAACACATTATCATGGGGCATTTTCTAATTTAGTAGAAATTTTTCTCGACGATCTAAAATCTTCATCAGATTCTCATCATAGGAGTGTTCATTCTCAAATGGTACCAACTTTTTATTGAGTACATGCGATGGGAAATGTTTGTAAATCCTAAAGAGTGATACATGGAATAGATCATATACATTAGATAGGTTTGGTGGGAGTGCTAGTTGATAGGACACTACTCTAATGTGATCAAGGATCTCAAAAGGGATTATGTACCTTGGACTAAGCTTTCCCTTCTTCCCCAAATATAATGACACTCTTCAATAGTGATATGTGGATGAATACCATGTCTTAATCATCAAACTCTTGGTCTCGTTCATGATTATCAACATATATATTTTGTTGAATATGAGAAGCATTAATGTGTTGCTGGGTGGTCTTCATATTCTCTACCATTTCATTGGCCATTAGCAGACCTAAGTGTTTTTTCTCCCCAACATCACCACAACATTATAGTGTCCTATACATCATCCCATAAAGAGATTTATAAGGAGACATTGGGATTAATGAGGGGAAATGTTATTGTAAGAGAACTCAACCAGAGGAATATGCTGATTACATACTCCTTTTAAGTCCATTGAGCATGCTCACAACATTTCCTCAAGTTTTTGGATTGTATGTGTAGATTGGCCATCAGTCTGAAGATGATAAGTCATACTGAATTTCAGCTCAGTATTCAGAGCATGTTGTAGACTCTTTGAGAACATAGTGGTGAATTTTGGATCTCGATTGGATACAATATATAGTGGTACTCCATTTAGCCTTAACACTTCTCTGATGTATATATGTGCCATTTGATCCAATGATAAATCTTCTTGAATTTCAATGAAGTGTGCAGTATTTGTAAGATGATCCACAACCACCAAGATAGCATTGTTTCCTTTCGATTTCTTCAGATGTCTAGTGACATAGCCTAGGGTGATGTTCTCCTATTTCCATGTTGGTATGGGTAATGGTTTCATCATCCCATTAGATTTATGCCTCTCATCCTTTACTTATTGACCCACTGTGCACTTTTATGTATACCCAGTGATATCCTTCTTCATGATACCCTACAAAAAAAATCTCTCCGGGGTATCGATACATCCTTTTGTTTCCTAGATGGATGGAAAATTTATAAATATTTGCATCATCCAAATGTGCATTGTTTAATTCATAATTTTATGGAACACATAGTATTATCCCAAATATCAAAATTTATTATTCATTAACATTGAACTCTAAGGATTTCCCTTTTTTGATAGTTTCCACTTTCTTCTGAATTCCCACATCATCTTTTTGGTCATCCTTTAACCTTTACAAATGAGATGGTTGAGGAATAAATTGTGAAAGAGATGATGATGTTCTCTTATTTATGATTCCCCTGTCTATATTCATATAATCTATAAATATTGGATCCTTTTCAATTCTCATCAATGTTAGAATCGATGGGTCCTTTCTGCTTAGAGAATCTGCCACCTTGTTCACTATCCCAGGGTTGTAATGGATTTAGCAGTCATCATCTTTGATAAGATCTAACCATCTTCATTGGTGCATATTCAACCTTTTCTATGTGAATGTATACCTGTGGATTTTTTGATCCATATATATTTCACACTTCTCCCCTATGAGATAATGTCACCATATTTAAAAAGAGAGTATTACTACAGCCAACTCCATATCATGTGTTGCATAGTTGTTTCAAGAAAATTAAATTTCATTGAGGCATATGCAATGAATTTTTCATTTTGCATCAACACATATCCTAAGTCCATCTTCTAAGCATTACTGAACACCACAAAAATTTCACTACTTGTGGGTAGTGTGATTATAGTCACAGTGATAAGACTCCTTTTCAACTCCTTGAATCTGTCTTCGCATTAATAACTCTACAAAAACTTGGCTCCCTTCTTTGTTATCTTGGTAATAGTGTTTGAAAATCTTGATAAATTTATCACAAATCAGTGATAATATCCAGATAACCCTAGGACACTACCGATATCCATCATAGATGTTGACCTTAGCCAACCCTCAATTACAGCTATCTTAGAGGGATCCAAAGGTATCCCATTGTTTTTGATGATATGACCCATGACCTGTTTTTGTGCACTAGTTCTTGTTTGAGTTTATCTCAAAGTAGTATTTTTGGGTTTTACCCCAAGATACATTTGTTCCAGAGCCACCTCTACTTGTTCGTATCCATACAGGTATTTATATTTTTGATAACCCACGTAATGTATACTCACCAAAATATATGGATGTATTTCTTATACTTGTCTTATACTTATGCTTTTCACTACGTTTTTCTAATCATAATCCCAAAAATAACTAAACTTAACATTTGATACCAACTTTAACAACCCTTCACTTTATTACACACTTTAACGGAATTTATTACATAAACATGCACTTAAGACAACTTTGAGGATCCAGAGGTCTATTGTATTGGTGAATTATAAAAATTAAAAAACAATTTAGAACATAAAATAAAATAACTATATTGAAAACTTATTTTACATGACCACAATATTCCTTCATACATAGCACTAAATGGGATAACATGAGGACATGCATAAGAAAATGATGAGCTATAAATCCCAGTAAGGGGGTAAGAATGGAATAACATTAAGAATACAATACATGTTAGGAGCTAGGAATATAAATGGAGAAAAAGAGAAACATGAACATAAAGTCATGATATAGCATGATTATCATAACATGAGAATGTGGCAACAACATTTAACATGATATTAGCTTGATCCAAGGTTCATTGCACATGGAGTGTGGGTAAAACCTAATTGCACTTGAATTAGCATGATTAAATCCTCATTGAACTTTATTTATAATGATTAAACCCTAATTTCAAATGGAATATCATGATACCATTCATTACACAATTCATTGGAGCGCTATTAGGGCAAACCCTTCTTAGTAATTTCATTTCATGCATAAGTTTTCCACATGGATCATACAATGGGGATTCAATAAACATCATAATTTTTCCACGAAAAATATATGTGGAATAAATAAATAAAAGTCCCCAATAAACAAATGAATTTTCATAAAACTGAATACCCTTGATAGAAAAATAGGTATGGTATTCACTTACACGATGATTTTGGCATGAGAATATTTGGTGTAATTTCAGCAACATTATGATGTCAAATAGAAATTGTAAAATGGGTTGATGAGAGAGAAATGAGTCTATCATAATTTATAAATGAAATGGACAATAATGGGGTCATGTAACATTATATCCCAACATATTTAATGTAATTTAGACACATAATATAGAAGAATATATTGAATGTAAATGGGGAGAGAGAAATCCCTTATAGAATTTTGGCATGGTAATGGGTGTACACTAGAAGAAATAATGATAGAGAAAAGGGTATCTCATCATTAAAACATAAGTTTGTTAGTATATTCTAGTTTAAAAATCATACCTAAACATTTTTAATTGAAAATAAAATTTCATAACAATATGTTGAAACTTGGACATAAATAAGGAAGGAAGGAAGGTGAGGATCCCTTACTTGGAAGTGTGATACAATAGGATTCAGAGAGGCTTGATAGATTCTTATTGGGAGCTTGGGGCACCTTGGGATGATAATATAGATTTTAAGGAAGGGTTTGGTTGAGCACTAAATGGTTTTAGTGAAGATTAATTGGTTATTGAGTGGGATTATATATGAAAGGATAATAAATTCTTCATTATTTAGGTTTTGTATAGTACACATTAAACTAATCAAACCCACAAACCAACCCATGTTTTTTGCCCATGGTTTTTGAAAAAGGGGGTTGGAAAAAATTATTTTATAGGGAAATGGAAGAACATATTAAAATCTTAAACTTTATTATGTGGTCGTTAGTCACACTCTCAAGGAAATAATTTTAAAATGTAAAATGTTTTATAAGTTTTGGAGGGTCCACTAAGGAATTGTAAAATAAATAAAAAAAATCTAAAATCAAATTATTTTATAGGTAAAACTTATATTGGATGAATATCACATTTATAGTATTTTATTACATCACTATTGGGTCTTTATAATTAAATAAAACCGATTATATATTTTATAGGTTTTTAATTTTTACCTAAAAATTCGACTATCACGGAAAATTATGAAAAATTCACTGTTGGATAATTTTGATGTCCTGATTATGAAAATAATATTAATTTTACCTGTATAATTTTTTTAAATATGTTAATTTTAACTAATAAAAGAAAACCCCACATTTAATGAAAATTCATGGGTTTTCATAAAAATAGTTTTCAAACCTTAATAAAAATTATAGTTGTATTCAAAAATATTATAAAATAATTTATATTTAATAAAAATTAATTTAGTAAAAACATTTTATTAAAATATTGTTTAATTAAAAAATAAATTAATTCATCAAAATAGGTATCTTAATTGAATTTAAATATTAACTAAAAATACTATTTGAGCATTAAAAACAATTTACAATGTAACAATAATAAAATGAATGTATATTCTTCATACAAAAATAATTCATATAATAATAGTGCTAGGGTATTTTTAAATAACCCCTTATAACACCCACATAAGACCTAATGCTATGGTGTGCGATGTTGACATACTCTAGGGACAACTCCGATAACATCGCTTGGGTGGTAATATCGATTAACTTCCACTTCTCCTGTAGGTGATTCCGTTCAAATTTAACGAGTTGTAACTCAGCAGGTAATTGGTCCAAATCAATGACCAGTGACGCTAAAACTTTCTAAGATCTGACATATGGGCTTCGTATGGATCAATTACACAAGATGAGGTCATCACTTCCTTAGTCCGAGTAAAGTAGATTTGTTAATGCCCTATATTTAAACTAATCATGTGATCACTATTCAATGGCTATATTAGCAACGATAAAAATTAGTAATGGTGTTTTAAAATCCAAAAACATAAAAACATAGATGTGTATATGTTTTATATAACCATTTTATATAATAAAATGTTTAATTAGATCAAGAGAAATTTTCATTAATAAATGTTCAGGTAGTTACACTAGCTATTTCATCAATTCTCATGGATCATGGCCATATTGGGCCACAAGATACACACATACACACAATAAATCACAATCCAAGCATAGAAATCAGAAAATAAAACATAATAATCATAACATGGAAACATCTATAATGAGAGATCAATAATGAGAAGAACTTTATACCTCAAAAATGGTGATGTTAAAAGTAATGATAAAGGAGTCAAGAATAGCTCTGTGTGGTCTAATTATCGAAACGACAACACTCAATGTTAACTATGGGTCCCTAAAACATAAACCAACTATTTTATTTCAAAATTAAATAAAATATAATATGTGATGAAAATTTATATTTCCTAGATAATTTTCAAATTATCATTTAAAAATATCACAGGAGATCATTTTTTATCTCTCTTGGATGATTTTTTAATTATTATTTTTAAGTACTACATGTTTTAATATTTTATCTATCCTAGATAATTTTAAAATAATCATTTTAAAATATTACATGATATAATATTTTATATCTATTGGATAATTTTCAAATTATCTTTTAAATATATTACATGTGATACCATTTTATCTCTATAGTATAATTTTTAAATTATCATATAAAATATTACATGAGATAAAATATGTATATATCCTGAATTATTTTTAAAATTATGATTTTAAAATATTATATTTTATAATATTTTATCCCTCCTTGATAATTTTACAACAATCAATTTTAAAATATTATATGTGACAATATTTTATCTCTCTTAGATAAATTTAATTATCTTTGAAATTAAATGAATGTTTTTATAGTTATCATTCAATAATTTTACTTGATAATGTTGAAATTAACTTTTTATAATTATAAAAATTATTCATTTAAAATTCATGTTATTATACTTTGATAATTTCAATAATCTTATTCATGTGTTAATAATATTATAATTATCCTTTAATAATTTCTATGACATTGTCTTTAAAAAAATCATGAAATTATTCTTTAATAATTCACTATAATTATGGCATGTTATTTTTTATAAATATTTCATCAATAATTCTTCTAAATAATGTTTTGAAAATACTTATAATTGTGTGTTAATACTTTTTAAAAAATAGATCTTTCGGTAATTTTTATGAGTTATCTTTGATGAATGTGTTGATAATCCCTTGATAATAACTTTTTGTGTAAATTCAATAATTATATATTGATAATTAAAAGTAATTATCATTTTATTAATCTTTGAAATTTTACAGGAAAATTATTTTAAAAAACTATTCTGATGATTTAATTAAATTATCCCTAAAAAATTATTCCGTTATAATATTCCATAAAAATATAGTTCGATAATTCATTATTTTATGTTTTGATGATCGTGTCAATTAAGTTTTGAAAAGACTATGATTTTATCATAAAATGTTAAAATTCAATTTCTTTTATTTTTATCCATAATTTCCTGGGTGAGGGGAAAATAAAAAGAAAAAAGAAATAAAAAAATGAAACAAACTAATCCAAAACACACATTTTGTGCGTATAATGGAAGAACTACCACCATGACTGTTTCCAAATAGATCAAGGGTCTTCACTTATCATCACTAGGGTAGATATGGAGTCTATCAAAGTTCTTAATATCAATATACTCCCAAAAAATAGAATAATTCAGGTATATTAAACAAAAATCTCACCACACAAAAACCCAAATTACAACACATGTTTTTATCATCAATTCAATAAAAAATTCCTTATGGATTTAATAATTTTTCCACATTATATCATTATAACTGAAATGGGTCAAAACAGTATTATTTAGTGTTTGATGTAAATTTGAGCCTTCATCAATGTTAGTGTGCATTTGGGGTAACTATAATAAATAGAAAAAAATGTTTCTTACTATTAATAATTAAATTAAAAATAAAAACATTAAAATACTTAATATAATGATTGATCAGACAAAACACATGATGCATATAAATTTTATCTCTTTACTAGGGTAAACCATTCATTCTAAACCTAATAGTGGTATCAAATTTATCATATGGACCACTACTAGATAGATATTAATTATTTTTAATTTAAAAATAGGAATAATTATATAAATAAAAAGTGATTTATTATGTGTGATGATAACAAACATCCGATGTGCATAAATATTATATCCCATAGGGTAAAAACTCATTTTGTGAACCTAACAATGGCTTTATATTTCTCATAAAATGTGTCGATTGGGAGATATTAAACTATTTTAGAGAAATAAAAATTAACAACACTAAATTACATATCCCCATGTAAAACCTAACCAAACGCTCGATGATTTCAAATGTTATACTCTTCCTAGGGTAAAAAAATGTTACACAGACCTAATGGTGGTTTTAGATTTCTCATAGGATAAACAATTTGGGAATTATATAATTATTTTTGATAAATAATCCATTCATAATATAATCTATTATAAAATATTCATTTCTTCTATGCTAAGGTTCTACAGGATAATGAATCTTTCACTAACTCGGTTCCTATCTCTAAAAATATTCTATAGAGTATTCTGAGGTGCTAACTCAGATTTTACCTTAAGCAAGGTCTTCAAAACCATTCATAATTTATTTCTTTTTGAAAATTTTATTTTCCAATAAAAAAATTATAAATTGTTATCTAAGAGGGTTTTATTATATTTTAAATAAATAATGATATTATAATTATCCTTATATATCAAGTTCTCATCCTCATGAATTATCTCTAATGGTCTTGTTCAAAAAACTCAGTCCATTGAACTCCTAAATCAAGTCTTATTCCCACATTTCTTCTTAGATCTATCCATGAAACCACCAATGTTGTACTAATGGTAACATCTTTCCTTAAATCACCTTATTTACTTATTCTGCAATTTTCATGCGATGCTCCTCATTAATTGAAAAGTTGTCTAACTCTATGTACTCAAAATAAATAACATGAATAGGGTTGGGTATTTACCTCTAAATCTATGAAAGATGGAACATGTCATGCATACCTTAATACTGGTAAGGGAGGTCTAGACCATACGCCAATTCCCCAATCCACTCAGTGACCTCAAATGTTCCCTAAAAATAAGGTGCTACATTACCCTACATCCTTATACATCTCCTCCCCAACTGAGGAGACACTCAAAATAAAAGATGATCTCCATTTGCGAGTTATAAGGGTGGGCTCTTACAGTAATTATAATATATATGTTTCTTCTGAGTAGTAACAAACTGTTTCAAAATCTAATCAAATCTCTTGGATACCACCTAAAACAACACTGGCCCACAACCATTGTCTCACTGGTCTCATGTCAACATGTAGTGATAGACGTGTTCTCTTATAAAGATCCTTGTAAGGTGAAATATGAATATAGTCATGGTAAATTTTATCAAATGATAACTTATTATAGGCTACATGATCATTCCATGATCCATGAAAGTTTAAATAAATGCTATAAGAATATCCTACAAAATTAGTATAGTCCGCTCAGACTATCCATTAGTCTGAGGATGATACACTATGATAAATATTATCCAAGTCCCTATAGCATTATGCAATCCATATGAAATGCATGATGAAAAACATGAATCTCTACTTGAACCAATGATCATGGTAACTCCATGCGAGAGGAAAATCATTCAGAAACAGAGATTCCCCATCTCCTACATTTAGTGAGTCCCTTATCAGACTCTAATTAATGGATGCACAAACTACAACACTCTCATATAAATGGTTTTAATCTAATCATTCAATGAAAAATCAAAAAAAGGTATTTTAGAGAAATATAAGTCGAGAAGTAATTCAATTCCATAATACTACATAAATATAATAGAATAACCAGTATCGAATAAAGTATGAAATCAAAATTCATTTTCAAGATTGTACCTCGTACAATAATGAGTTCATTGTAACCATCTATTTTGTTTCGATTCACTTCATAGACTTCGTATTAATCATCTCCATGACCCTCTCCACAACTCACTAATTGCATGGAAAAAAACTTAGGGTCTCATTCTATCACATGAATCAGTGATTGAATATATCTCAATACTCTATGGGACCCTAATTTTGATTCCTCTATGAAAACCTCTGGCATATGTCCCATATTGCTGCATCAGTGGAACTTTCTCTCTAGTTTTGGGAAAGTATTGTGATAATTTCCCCACATCCCCTAGTTGTGACACAGACAACCTCCCTTCTCTTATGGTGGTGTTTTTGAGACTCTTCTTGAGTATGATTTCATGCCACTATGGTGACTTGTGTTGTTGGCCTTCCTCTTCCTACTATTAAGAGGTACTTTGGTATTGAAATATTGTTCAGTCACTATCCCACTATAGAATAAATGTAATCATTCTTCCCTATACTCCATGTTCCCCTTATCAATGTTTAGGGCCACATAATGCACATTAGAACATTCCATGAGGTCTAAGACCATAACTAGTTCTTTATACTCTGGTCATAAACCTATCTAAAGCATCCATGCTTTTGGTTCCCCATTCCCAGGTAATAATGGAGATTAGTGAAGGAACTCCATAAATAGTGTAGGGTGTTGATAAATAGTTAGAGAACCCAGTCATAACTCCATGAACTCTTGGGAATTTTCCTACTTCATCATGTTAACAATTTTATTTTTAATAAATAACTCATTGATGATCATCCATGTTAGAACTTATCATTTCATTGCTTGATTTATGTTAGTCCACCATCTCATGCAGGTTCCATCGAACATAAAGGTTTGAATAATAACTCTACCTTCCTCAGGGGTCTATAATATCTCAACAATTATCTTAATGAAGTCTTTACTATACTCAGCATCATGTGGTCCACTAGAACGCATTAATTCTTGAGGATGATGAAGATGGATATCTTAAGCATGGTTGGTCATGGTCCTCTGGAAAACTATGCCATGAAGGGGAATTAATTAAATGGGTCCCAACTGAATGACCTCTAAATCATGGATCATCTGTAACGGTACAAGAGCAAGTTGGGGAGCATTCTCATATACCATATATGGTGGATATAGGATATACTTGGCTGCCTCAGCTAGTATTTATGCCAATCATATCCTTGTCCAAATATCTACATCATGATGGACATTAAACACATAACAAGAACTACCCCTAATAATATATCAAACAGGGATTTCCTAGGAGTCTCCAATCATACCAAGGTGTACCCGTCCTAATACTAACTGTAGTTTCAATCCCTACTTGTTAGTCACAGTTCTCATATATATACAAACACAATATATTTATTTAGTTAACTAATTAATTCAAATAAATATATATCAAAAAATTATGTAAATATATATATCAAAAAAGGATAAACGATCCAAAATAGATTGCACAAATAATGGAATTTAATTAAAGAACTACTGTGAAGCATAACAATAATCATCTATATGGAAGGAGAACCTATGTACCTAGTCATGATGCATGAATGTATGTGAAATATAATATATCAACATCATGTGAATCAAACAATTTGATATTAATAAACATTAATATCAATCCCTAAATTCACTCACATTATGGAAACATAGATTTCATCTATGTAGTGTTGGCTAGACACTTTCATAGTTCTCAATTCCGAGTCCAAACTATCCTGTCTCATAATAATCTTGTGCAATCACAAGAAAAAGAGAAGAAAACAATAGTGAATCGTTTGGCCCTGATAACATTTTTCATGAAATGACCTTACTAGGGACATGACCTAATTCATATAACCACATGGGTCTCCTATAATACCTAGGTTTCCATTATAACTCACTACTAGCTATTACCCAATTAAGAAATATATCTGGAAAATTACCACCCCTATAGGCCAAAGTTTTTTATTTTAGTGTTTTTTCCTCACACACACACTCTAGGAAACATCCATGAAGGTCAGACATCCTGTTCACTACTCTTGGTCAAGCACTCATAAATTTGGTGTTCTAATCAAGTAGGCTTATAAAAATAAATGTGTGCCTTTTTGTCATGGGAAGTAAAATCAAGAAGTTTATGTATCACTTTTCTAGGGGTGGTATCTAATTTTTTGTGGCATTAAATTTATATAAATGATTACTCATTGAAATTTCCACTGATATTTTCCAAAATAATTTCAACCAAACTCAATCTCCATGTTAATTATCTAATTTCAAGAATTTGTTTCCAAACATAAATGAACACTGAATATTATTTTCAATGTTTTATTGCCATATATTTGTTTTTTTCTAAAATCATAATGGTTTCTACATGGTTCCATTTTGACATTCTTTATAAAAGTATATAAAAACATTATTTTTAAAATTTATACATGAATCTATTTTCTTGCACCCATGGACATTATTTTCATTGCCTCTTATTTTATATATTTGTGTCCATATTATTAAATAATATACTTTAAAAAAATTGGGAAGTTTTCATAAAATTATATCATATGAAGATGTTATTTTATATATTTTTAAATTAATGTCTTTTTAATAGACTTTTTCATATGTACAAATTTCATTTATTATTTTCCTATGCTTCATTTGGGATTTGATCCCATCATACCGTCCTAATTCATTATATGAATGGATTGTTATTTTTTAATGATATTTTTATGAAACACATTTGTATTTCTAGGGTAAATCAGGTTATTCCAATTTTAATGAATGTTGATAATCTATGTTATTTGATTCATGAGATTTTAGTTGGAAACTACTGAGAAAATTATTATGGGGTTATAAAATTAAACCTTACTGAAGTTGATTGACACATGAATGGTGGGTTTGTTATTTCCCTGTAATGAATTTGGTAAATAGACAAAATTAACTGCATGAAATTTGTAAAAAAATATTTTAAAGATATATTTTAACAATATGTGGTGATGGATTAAACTTCCAATAAGTTACTCATATGAGTTATGCTAATAATACAGTTAGGTGAATACATGATGAATTTCAAATGATCTAAGATACTAACATAGGGGTTATGATTGATGTCTTATTAGACTCTTGTTTTATTTAAATATTTATTTCATTCCTCATGGTCTGTGATCCATATTCTGATGGGTTTGACTTCTATAATGTTATGCTCATGTACTTTTTTTATACATTCATACATTAATGATCATTGATGTCATTCAATTACAAAAACATAAGATTACCCTTAAAGAGTGTTTGAGATCACACTTATTATGTTTTCAATTTAAATATCTTGATAAGAGTGATGTCAAATGAATTTTATCTAGAAGGGTTTTATATGTGAATACTTTTAAGGGAGATGTTGACCAATTTCTAGGAAATAACAAATAATGGGTATAATAGGAAAAATGATCCCATAAAAACATGTGTACTGTAATGTTAGAGTATATAATAATTCCTAAAAACGGTAGTACTACAAGTTATTTGGTTATGTAAGTGATGTAATATTTCTATTTGTTATTTCATGTTTTTCGGGATGAAATTGTGTCATGTTTATTGTTATCAATGTCACAAATTTAATGATTATGTTATTGGCACCGGATCCATGAGTGTAGGTTTCAGGATATTATAAATAACTCCCTAAAAATGGGAATTATTTATATTATAATAAAATTATGATGGTTTTTTATATATAAATATATATTGTATAGCTGGTGAAGACATAATTGACATATTAAACATGAAAATATAGAATGAAAAAAATCTACTACATTACAAGGATCCTCATAAGATTTTCCTTGTTCTAATGGTAGATGATTATTATTTCCCCCATTATAAAAAATATTTTGATATTGGGCCACAAAATTAATAAATATTGATGAATATAATAAATATATTTTATTATTAACATCCATATACACTTTTCATTCTGGTGACCTTCATATCCACACATATATAGTTTATATTTCCCCTTAAGGAAACAAATCCATTAGCTCCTCCCAATTTTTTCACATGTTGGAAATTTTATCTTCTCCCCTTCGTTATCTTTATCACATAAATTTCTATTATATTGAATAATTATGTTATATTGTGTGATTGTGTTTTACACTATGTTGACATTGTTAATCAGGATTCTTTATAGTCACTCTGGCTTAATAACATGATTTTTCACTCCAGCCCATATCCCATTAGGCAATTCATTAAAACAATTCCCACACTATCGATGTAATCTGTTATTAACATAGTTTCTTAATGAATTATCTATTACTAAAACCATAATAGTTAAAATGAGAAATGATCATTGTAGATAATTATGAAAAATAACAATAGGAAACTCTAACCTCAAGATGTGTCGCATTATGAAACTAACTCTTTACTGTATAGTTCATACAAATAAACACGTATCTGACCCTTTTAAACCTATAAACATCTCAATATATCCTATATCATTATTTGTTAATACTAGGTTACATTAATTTATGATCTCCCATACTTCATATCCTAATCCACAAAATAGAGATCCCAAATTATCATGAACTCATTAAATATTTTAATCCAAAAAATCAATGAAGTCTATTAATTTAAAATATAACATTTACTTAATTCTAAAAAGAAAAATCATTTAATATTTACATTGAATTGTTAATTTCTATATTTTGATCTATTTTATCCATGTAAACATATATTCTAGTTTATATATATTAAATGAATTGAAACCCCTCATAATGGTTCATAAAGAGAATGTGATTCACGAAATCATATCCCATGGTAGTTTGAAAGTAGAGTTTTAGTTATGACTCTTTATCATGCCCCATTTTATTATCTAGTTAATAAAAAATACAACATTTCCTTATTCATTTCCCCTAGTAATGTATGTTCAAGATCCTAAAACGCATGTATTATCAATATAAGCATTAAATTGTATGGGAAACAAGAGAATGTCTGCATTAATTTTGTAATGTTATCATATATATAGAATTAATTCATAGGAATATCCCGATGGTTTTCATGAAATTTATATTCTCATAATCCCCAAATATAATTTCCATCATTACCATTTTATTATATCATATACTATCATAATGGGTTATCTGTACACTTGATAATGTGATCATTATTAACATATCAGACCCAAAAGTATCATCAAGAAACATCATAATATCCAAAGTTATCTAAAACCTCCTCTGATTCCAACAATGATAACCCACACCCACAATCCCATATCTGATTACATAAATACATACATTATGTACAAACATTGATGTAATATATATAAGCTGATATATAACCATCCATAAAAAAAAATTAAAAATGCAATAAAATGTCTTATATCATAAGGATAAGGATGGGTTTAGTGCTTCTTATAATTTCAAAAAAACATCATAATCTAATAAATAACTTTTCGTTATCAACTATTGAATTTTATTTATAATATTACAAACAACTTAATCAAAAATAATTCGTCAACATATATACAAAATTCTCAACATATCTATCATATTATGAATATCATGTGAAATTACCATTTTCATAACTTGGGGATATAAAAACATAACAAGGCTTGAGATCAATTTATCAGTAATAGAAAAAATATATTTTAGTTAATAATGGTATAAAAATATAGTAAATATTATTGAAGTAATAAGTAAGAAAAATGATTCCATAATCAATTGAAACTAAGAGAATACAATATTCAATAAAATCAATGAAAAAAAGGAATAAATAATCTTGAATATCAAAATAATGTAATATATAAATTCAAACAACAAAAAAATTCCTTCAAGGCTTTTTTCCAAGACACTATACTGATATGGATTGTAATATAAAACAAAACCCAATTTTATTTTCCCATGATACATATCGATGCATCGATGGGAAGTAAAACATTATTCCCTATCATTAAATTGTTTAACTCAACTTAATTCACCATATGATTCAATGAGACATCTCATATCATTCCCTCTGGACCCTCTAAATAAATGAAAATATAGATATCTATATAATGAATGACATGAAATTTTAATACATAGTCAATATGATTTAGTAGTAAATAATAATCAAGAATGTTAATACATTTTAACATATAAATAAATTATATAACATGATCATAACCCATCTAAAGAAAAAAAATTATGGTAATAAAATTCAAAGTGAACATACCAATAATCATGCATATTTGAATAAAAAGTACGAAATAATAATAATTTTCCACATATTTATAGAATTACCTTTACTCCAAGTGTACATCATCTAATATGAATTACGTAAATTATGATGTTCATGAATTATAAATCCATAATCATATATCTAGGTTAATACTAGAATAACATGATTAAAGGTGATGTAGATAAGTAAGGTCAATGGATTTAAAAGAACATATCCCCATTATAAAAAATAAAACATAAAAGGTTTAAAACATACATGAGTATCCTCCTTAAAAAATAATTATTGATTGATACCACCCATGATGGGATTTAGAACTAGACTGTATTGTAATATGAGTTCATTCCCCTAATATAAGAATATATATTAGAGTAAATACAGTTAAATATAACCTATTTTATGGTAAATTTTTAAAAAATTAAAAATCGTAATTGATGTGAAAACATAAAATAGATTTTATAAAATATTTTTTAAATTTACGTAAAACATGACATTACTAGTGACATCCAAAAGTATTTATTTGCTAAGGTGATTCTAAAACTGTTTGAAAATGATCAATGTTATTATAAAAAATAATATTTAATAGTAGGAATTTGAATAATTTTTTTAATCTTTGATATATAGTTATTGAAAACAAAAATTAAGAAATTGAAATTAAAAACCCTTTTTAATATCTTCAAAAATAACCTCCTTCAAAAATCACATTATAGAAATGGTAGAAAAACATTTATTTATAAAAATTAATTTATATATTAGAGGTAGATAAAATAAAAATGTATTATGTCATGATAACCCATGAATGGAATAAAGAAGTTTATTATGAAAAAATATAAATCAAGTAATGAGGACTTTAGTCATTAATATCGCTTAGAGAAAACACAATCCTTGATTTATGAAACATTTAAGAATGGTTTTTATTTTTTGGTAATGTGAATAATTGAAATAACACATAATATAATCAACTATGGGAATTAATTAGAAATATATGAAAATTTTATAAGATAAACGATCTTACCTAAATGGATGAATAATGGGTTACTAAAAATCCATACAACTAGGGAGAAGTTGATTTAGAAGAAATTGGAGAAAAATGAATTTATTTGACAATATATTTTAAATAAATAGGAATTATGATAATTATAAATAAATGTGATGTGATTATACCATTCAAATAAAAACTTGGTTTATAACATAATCATGTCCCATAGAATTAAGGTTTGAGGCCAAAGTCCCTTTCATATTGAGAAAATTTTTAATCAATACTCATTAAAAGATAAGGATTTTACTTGAACATAAATAACATGATTGAAATCTAACTCATTATATGATGTATAAAATAAGAGTTATATAGACAACATAAGTTAATGTTTATGTATAATATAAAACATGTATCATTGATGGGTATTTGTGATGAATACCCTTACCTCAGCCCTAATTCACTCTTCACCAATAGAAATCATTATAAATAGTAAAATTTTAACATTCTATCCACACCAAATTTTTTTAATAAATATAATAATTTATAATCCTCATTTACAATATTTTTATGCATATAAATATTAATTAGATTTTATCAATTTTCAACACTTTCTTTATTAATCATTATCTCTTTGAACTTTATTCATTATAATAATGATATTATTTATTCTTGTTCTATGAAAATAACTATAAGATAACTAAATGTTATATAATATATGTTACATGGTAGTTATAGAGGTTACAATTTTATTTCATGGTATTTTTTGTTACATACTATGAAGATTTAATCAATTATAATCATGTTTCTGTGATTCGTAATGAATGAGAGGTATTTCTAAATTAATTATCTAAATATTTAAATAAAACTAAATTAAAAAAAGTAAACATTTATTATAATATGTATATCATATTATACAACATAATAAGTTCACATAGACATCCATGATTTAAATTTATATTATTGTAATAGTAGGTGCCTAGTTCGGAGGTTGTTTAGTTTTATTATCATTATACCCAAATCGTAATGATCTTATTTTTTTATTAGTTTGATATATAAGTCCTCAAAAATTAGTGTAAAGAAAACGCAATTTACGTAAAATAATTACATAGAATGAAATAATATTATACCCTTTCTTTTCTATTTTGAAATAATAGAATTAACTATAGTAATTTTTTTGTCATATTTTTAATAGTTAATAAAATATTACATAAAATAGTAATGATATAATAAACATCATATTTTTCTATTAATAAATCTCTAATAATATTCTATTTATAGGGAATTATGGAATGAAAAATCAAAATTTATATTCAATTTCATCAGGAGTACGCATATATGAATGAATGATGATTTAAATCTAACAGAACAAGAGTAAGGAGAAATATAGTTTATTATATCATAATTATATAATTATACATATAACAATGTTCATTACTAAATTCTACTTTTTTCCATGTCTTGTATGGTGGTGAAGGAAAATGAAATATTTTATGTTTGTGGATGAGGTAGTTCAGACGACACATGAATTATAGTTTCATTTTTATTAATAAACATTGAAGCAAGTTATTATCGATTAATCATAGAGAATAATAAAATTCATTATATAAAAAACACTTATTTGATAACAAAGGTAATTTAAAATAAGTATTTTATGATAATCCTTTAAATGAAAGAAGTTAATTAAAAATTAGCAGTCATGTTGAGAATATTGAAATTCTCAAGGAAGATCCCATGGATATGTATGTCATAAGATAATTCCTTGTGGATGTTATCCCAATATATTGGAAGAGTGTAATATTTGATGAAAAAATGAATGGATGTTATGTATAGTCCATAATTTTATAACTCATTAATATTACTTCATAAAATATGAATATCTATTATAAAACATAATGAACCATTCCGGAATCATTTAGTTATAGTTGTATTTCCAACATACAAACAGAAATAATGAGTCTGTAGGAGAGATACCTCATCTCCCACAATGTTCTTCATTGTTAAGACCCTTCTTAGACATAAAAAACATAATATCATTCATAATAACATTTGGAAAGAAAAAATAAAAAATTGTGAGCTCGTAAGCTCAATAAGGGTAAAAAAACTAGATATCAACATATCATGAGAATAAGGGTTTGAAAAAATTATAATGTTATTTTAAAATCATACCTTATATATCATATATCATAAACATGAGTCATTGAAAAAATATTGGAAAATTTGAAGATAAGAATTATAAAGGAATCATTGATCATATTCTATAAGAACCTGAAATTACCATGTATATAGAGTTGTGTCATACACATAATCATAAAAAATATAATTTCAAGGCTATTGATGAAGATGTTCAACACAATTTAGGCTTGGGAAACCACCCATGTAAACTATTTTATATTTAGATAACCACTCATGTACCATTGGTTTGGTCATGGGATAATCTCATGTTTACCCTTATTTGTCACACACATTAATCATTACCCAATGCGCAAGAAAGACTTATAGGTCCCACCAATTTCAAAATGAAAGTAATTCATTTTTGTACCACTAGATATAAAAAAGATTATCATATCAAAAATGATGAAAATAAATGGTATTCATAAAACATTTCATTATAAAATAACCCATGAAATAGAACTATGTTTCATAAAAATATTTTCTTTATAAATAAAAACCATTTAGATAATGAATAAATATGGTATCATTGGATAATATCCCTAGCAAAGATTAGGAATCATCAAAGTATTTCATCTTAATTATCCAAAATCTTGATTTTTAAATTACTAGTGAATTTGATGGTTTATGATATCACTTTTTTATGATAATTGATGAAAATGTGGTTATATAAAAATGCGACTCACTAATTTTTCAACCGAGTCACTGCAATACATGAGTCACCATTCATTTAAATGAGTCACCACCATAAATGACTCACTATTAGTTAAAATGAATCAATTACATGAATGAATCAAAATTTTTTAAAATTAGTAACCACTAGAATGACTCGCAACTAGACATGACTCACTGCCAGACCTTACTCACCACCAGATTGATTCACTATCAAAATAATGTCACTAAAAGAATGACTCACTACAAGAAATTAATCACTGTCATACTAACTCAGTTCTAGGTGGAACCACTACCATTCATGAGTCACTTTTTTATTGAGTCACTACTAAATATTAGTTTCTGACAAAAATGATTCACTGCTTGATTAGCTACCATCATGGTTCTTCTTAATTTTGAATCAAATGATTATAATGGCCATATCAGTACCATTAATGAAAAGGGTTATTTTATGTATATCTTCTTAGCTCTATAATGATTAATTCCATAAAAAATTATAATTCAATATGATCATTCTGAATATCTAAATTATTATTCTTCTAAGGATGCATGTTGTGCTTCATTTTCATACATGACTCCCTCTTGCGTTTAGAGTGAGTGAAATGAAGAAGTGAGCATGATTTTATGAATGCTGAAAGTATAATTAAACACAATAATATATTCTAAAAACCTATTGAACCTAAATGGTGAATTATTAGAATTCATTAAAGATCAACATCCATTCTTAAAAATAAAATAATGGGAACTTCATGATCCACTATTTTACTAAATCTTTTTTAGAATTAGTTAGAGCTCCTTAAAAACCACATCGGAGGACACTTGATCATACAAATCACTAAAGACAATGAAAAATAAAATACTCTATATATTATTTGTTGGTTTTTATGTCATCTTACTTTAATTTATATATGTTTTTTCTTTGATTATTAACACACCCTGAATCATATTATAGAACTGAGAATACTAGATATTCGATTCTATTTCCATTTATGTATTTAGACTCTATATTTTTGGAATAGGTCCTTATATGTCTTATATAGATTTAGTTACCATTTATAACATTGGATGAGGTTTCAAACCTAGACAACTCTACTTTTGATTGAATACACAATTGAGGCTGTGGATTAGATTATAGTTATTTAATATTCTTCATAGTGGATTATTTCCAAGTCGAGGGAGTTAGGTATCATCTTGATACTGAACACATTTCTTATTCCTTGTTATAAATTTTTTGGTTTTCTTCATTTCAAAAAATTTAAACTATTTTATATATAATTTTTAAAATACTTCCTACTTTGATAGTTAGTATTAACTAGTATTTATATAAGTATTTGTTTAAGTAAATTTTTTTCAAAAGATAATGTAATTTTATTATTATTTTAATAGATAATTAAAAATTATTGAGAAAAATTTTAAAAGATAAAAAATATATTTAGATACTAATTTCATTAACTGGGAAAAAAATTAATTTGGAGATTTTATTTGAACTCAATTTTAATAGAAAGTTTTATTCCAGAAAAAATTCACCCCCACTTAACTTACTCACTCTCACCAACACCAACCACATTTAAATTACCTAGAATAAGAAAATAAAATGTCCTAAAGGGTTTTCATTTTTATCTTAGATAGACTATCAGTTTGAGGATGATATGTAGTTCTGAAACTCATCTCTATATCAAGTAATTTATGAACACTTTTCAAAAAAAAATAGAAGTAATATTCAGATACCGATTTCATACAATTTAATTTAGTACACCATTCAACCATAAACCTTATATAATATATATTCTTTAAATTGGATATAGAGAGAAATATTCTTTGATATCAATAAAGTGTGCTAAATTTGTATACATATCGACAACAACCCATAATTACCTCTACATAAAAGAAAAGATAAACCATAAAGGTTACTATAACCTTAAATAAAAAGTCCACAATGTGTAGAGGAACACGTCCTTAAATAAAATTTCCACTAAAACATATACAAAATCAATGGGTTTTATTTACATAAATGCCTCTTAAAATATATTTAATCTTGATAAACACCCATCAATTAAATCCTAAAAAATGGGAGTCAATGAATTATAACTTATGACCATCCTTAGACCTATAAACCAATGAGGTTAGCCATAAATCTTAGGTAAATCATACATGAAGACGTATAAAATTATGAAATTTAGTTAATTATTATTTCTTTTATAAGGTATTATCTTATAAAAAACTTTTTAATTGGAATCTTGGATTCATCTTTGTACTAGTACTATTTACAATGTGATTTTATTATTCCAAAATCCATGTAGAGGGAGATAATAAAATGTAATTTCATTAAAGGATGAACAATAAGATTTTAATTATGATAATTAATACAAAATCAAACATGAATTTCAAAACTAAGGAGGGGTGAATTAGTTTTCATTAATTTTAATGAATTGCATTATCCATTACTATCTCATAATAATTTCATGTGTCATTTTTCAATAGTGGTTGTTGTTGATTATTATCTATTTAATCCATTTAATTCAAACATTTAGTCACAAAATTTGAAAATTTTGTTCACTTAAAACACTGGATTTTGGGTTGTGCATTTGTTAGAGTCTTATTACCTTTTATTTCATTAATCGTTCCATTAATCGTATTCCGATATTAATGGGAATTATTATAAGGGTACGACCAAAAAATATTGCATATTTTTGTGATTTTAAACCAGAATTTAGAGTATTATATTTATAATAAAATTTTTTGTTTTTAGTTTTAGATAATTATGAAAAAATCACACATTATAAACTCATTCATTACAAGTGGACACACATACTCGGTATCCATTCCATCAATAAAATAAAAGTCCAATAACCATTGTTTGTCATCATGAAAAATCATAACAATTTTCCTCCCAATATTATCCTTGTCCATAATCTTCTTTAAACCCAATGAAAAACCTATTAAGACATGGTATGATAAAAAAATATAGAAATATACATAAAATAATATAATCCATTCATCTATTTAAAACCATAAAACATTCTAAAAAAATAAATCTTCTTACCCTGGAAAAAAATCATCTTTTCAAAAAGATAATCACCATACATCATGAAAATATAGATATTTTCTGGATAACTCATAAATAATAATATATTATATATAATTATAACATTATACATAATTTTTTTACTTACATAATATATGACCCTCATGACTACTATATGATGTAACCCTCATGGATACCTTATGATGTAACTATCGCAATTATACATGGAATACCCATTACAATAAACTTCAAATGTACACAATTCATTTCAGGGATATCATGCACCCTACCATAATTGGTTTATAATTTAAATAAAAAACATCATTAACCATTCCCATTAACCATATCGTAGCCATAAACCATGAAGGCATGCCTCATGAAAACATTTCTTTACTAAAATCACTAATTTGAAAATGTTACTGGGCACAGAAAATGGAAAAAAGTTTCTATGAAAATATCCATGTAATATTTTATAGGAAAATTAAAATAATTATGTAATCATGAAATTAGGAAAATACTTCCATGAATTATTAATTAAAATAACATTCTGTTAGATTTTTCTAAAAAGAATCATTGAAATCTTAATATTTTAAAATAATAACTCTGACTATGAGTCTGACTCTTCAGGTAAAATATTTATCTTCCAGAATAATAAACATAAGTTAATATTGTTCTTGATTTAGAACCTTTTTAATGTTTAATTTTAATTTAATATCACATTTATCTTTTTTATATTAAATTTCTTATTCATTTAACTTCTTATCGGATGTTTTAATGATATTCTCTTTATAAGTCCAAAAAGAATTTAGTAGAATGACTATGGTAAAAGTGTTCATTATTAGATAATAACCATAATAATATTCATTAGAAAAATCATTTTTAACATAAATTAAACTTTTAAATCAAACCATCATATATGATGATGAAAAATGAGCTATGTTACAATCATGAAGATGGTAGGTCGTGCGTGTGCAACAGTAACATTTTCATTTTCAACGATCATTATGAAAAGAAGGAATGTATTATTTTATAATTTCAAAATGATAAAAATATAATTATTATGATATTAATCATATATATATATATATCATCTAAACCACATCACTTCATGGTGTTGATAATTCACACATACACATGAATGACATTATCATTATTTTGTCTATGGAATGGTAAGACTGTAATTGATATTTATCATTTCATAATGATCATTATTTCATAAATAAAATATATAATATTTAATTTATTCATTATATAAATTATTTGGATATGTTTAACGAAGATTAATTACATCGCTTCGCGTGTTTGTAGACTTTTATACAAACAAACGATTAATTATTTGTCATCTAAGGGAATTGGAGATGGATATAGGTAATTAAAATAACATAATAGCGTCTCATTTTTTGTGGAATAATAGATTAATTATTTTTTCATGGTTTAAAATTATTTTATGTATGTGTATAAGAAATGAAACAAAAATATTTGATTAAAAATAGTACTTATTCTTTGGACCATCTCCATTGGTTAACACATTATGACCTCTAAGGTTGGTGTTACACATAAACTAATTCCTTAAGAATGATTGGTGGAATTCTAGGAACATATTTTAATTGGAAATTGATGATCCAAAATTGTATTTATGATCTAATAAATGATTATAACATGTTCCATTTTATAATGGAGGGGAGAGGCATTCTTGGGATTTCTCAAAATATGAAATTAATATAAATTAATGTTTTATTAAAAAAGAACCAAACTAATTTATCTTTAATGTATGATGATTATTGTTCTAAATATATTCATCCATTTAAAATTATACATGTTTTAATTATTTTTTAATACTTATATCTTGGTTTTTACCCATATTTAACACCTTTAATTTTTACTATAGCACTACAGATTAGTATTCTTTTTAGGTTAAAATAGTTAGTATAAAATTCAAAAAAAAAAGAATGATAGGATCATGGATAAAATTTAAATCCTTTTACCAATAACAATATTTAATTTATTATTTTTATAAATCTATATCATTTAATAAAATATTATTTATTTTGAAATTTCATTATGGTCAATTTTTTGCAGTATTCATTGATTTGAGTTTTAAAAATATCAGAACAACAATATTACATTGAAAAAAAAATTAATACATCCCTAAAATTTAAAATTAATCTTTAAAATAAATTTATCATATTAATTATATGAACTTATATATTTTATTATTTTTAATAACATTTATTAGTTATTTCCATTAATAAAATAATTACTCCATCACCATTGTGTAAGCATTGAAGATAATTATTTATTCACCAAAAACTAAAAATATCTAGATGAAGATAAATATTTTTTGATAAAATATGAATATTTATAGTCAGATATATCTTCTGAGTAGCCCTATATCAAGAATGTTATAGTAATGGAAAACATGAGTATGGAAACTTTATCTTTTCTTAAAATAAAATATTATAAATATCATAATCTCATCCATGTGGATCTCGTAGGTTATAATTTATAACCTTAGATGGTTATGGTTATACCTAATCAGTCAAATAAAATTGGGGCATTTTTTAGGGTATTTTATAATGCCCCGACCTTAAACCTTACTTAATATTGAATTAAATGAATAATTCATGTTGATTATCTTTTCAGGTTTAGAGTTTTAGAGAATTAGAACATAACTATTACATCTCAAAAGATTAAAAAGTAGACACTTCCACTAAGTTTCCATAATAAAAAAAACTCTTAAAAATAAACATGTCTAGTTCCATGTTTTTTATAGCATCAAATTCCCTTGATCCCATCCTTGACCTTATTCCACATTAAGTCCTGTGAAAAACATTTCAAAAAACACTTGGGGTGAGCATAAAAAGCTCAGTAAGGGATACACAAAGAATGAAAACTGTTAGTTTTTCAAACATCAAGTAAACCATGTGTACTCTATCAAAGTAATACCTTCACCTTCATGAAGTAGTAAAAACTCTTCACTAAATAAAGTATCATTACTTACATTTTTTTAACCAAAGGATTACCATAAAACCCATATAAAGAACACATACCATTATAATGGTAACTTGGGACATAAACATACTTAAGTGGAATAACCATACGGTCGACTTCCACACATATCACTTAATGGAATAGCCATACGGCCAATTTCCATACGTACTTAATGTAATAGCCATACGGCCGACTTCCATACCAAATGCATTGGAGGTTATAATGTAACCACCCGTCCTGGTATTCACGGCCCCACCCGTCATATGGTTTATAACGTAACCACCCGCTAAAATGTCCAAGTACCAATATAAAATCATAAAACATAAAACCAATATAAAGGAATGATAACATTTCCACATTTCAATCACAATATATCATAAATATATTGACATAATATAATCCTTTATCAAAACCATTTTCAATACCAAAATACATAAAAGAGTATATGGTATTTATTTTATTTTAAAAACATTACGGCTTGTTGAGGAAGCCAAAGACCAAATAATACTCGCGACGGCGGAAAAGGTCGTTGTCACCGCGTTCGTTAAAAGAAACATTCCTTTTTATCGTTTTGTAAAACGCTTAATAGAAAAATATTCCTTTTGTATAAAATTAAAAGTCAAATGGGTTTATACACCATATAAAATAAAGTTGTGTATAAAACGAAATATGCCTCAATGAAAGGAGATTGAGACGAAGTCCCTTACCTTGGGTCCGACTTGACTCGATCATTCTTTAACGTCCTAAATAATAAACTTGAGTTAATTTATACATGATTAAGAACCTTTTTAAAGTTCATTATTCCTTTTATATCACTTATTGCCATGTTATAAACATTATGTAACCATTTAAGTTAATAATGTTTGTTTTGTCAATATTTTGTTCTTAAGTCAAAAGTGGACTTCTTACAATTTCATGTTGTTCGTGTGATCAAAGGTTCTTTATATAAAAAATGACATTCCTGATTTGGATATCATATATATCATATATATCCAGCATATACATGTATTTATAATATTACATAATCATTTAGAGGTAAGAAATGAAATGCACCGTTCATGGAGACGGTAAGCCGTACGTACGCATGAACGCTACTTTCATTTCTATTTCGTATTTTATAGAATGGAATCATAATTATATAAGAGTATATTATAGTTCCAGTATAATGACATATATAATATCATTAACTTTATCCTTTACACATCCCACATATGGTATTAACGAATCAAATCACTTTCAAAGGGCGGTAGTCCGCACTTCCTAAAATGAAGATATCATGTTTATCCATAATGGAAACAATAATGGTATACCATAAATTAAAAATACAGAAGCTTAAGGAAATAATAAACATATTATATATCATATATAAAAATAGTGACATCATTATGGCCACCTTTGAAGGTGTTAAATGAGTATTGAACAATCATCGTTTCGGGAGGTAGAATTTCGCCATCCACGGAAACCATATGTTCTTTAACTATTTGATGTAGTTGTGTGAGAGTTTAGCTCGAATAAATTTTATAACAACATCCTAGTATATTGAAGATACTGGTGTTTTTACAAAAGAAGTAAATAAAAAGAGTTTAGGGGGTTGGAGCAGCAAAATAAAACAAATGAACAAGAGAGAATGAATTACCTTTAAAAGTGTAACTCCATTTGATTTGAGCCTAAAGGCTTCCTTTGAAAGGATTGTTCCCAAAGGGAATCCTCTAGAATGAGGAGAGGGATTTGGAGAGAGTAAATGGGCAGGGGATGGCCGAGCCAAAGGCTTGAGGAGTGTGTGAAATGAGGTAGAGGTGGGGGCCTTTTATAAGAGGAGAGGAGGGGCATTTTTGGAAATCATGAAACTATTATTTTATTTTCAAAAGTGTTTCGAATTTATAAGGTCCCACATTGATATTTTTCGAAGATAAGTTGATAAGGCTTCTAAATATTCCCATAAAATAGGTTTTGGACATGTTTAGGTTTTAGATATTACATTATCTTTCCATTTTATTTAAATCGTTAAATAATGAAGTCATCGCTGCATCATCATGATGTCATAAATAATTTAATTTATTTAAAGTATAAAAATTATAAAAAAATACTATGATGTAGGAAATATTATTATATTTACAATGACTATTTATAATAAAAACTCTGATCTTTATAACCCCATGTAAAAATTGTTTTTGTAAAACATATTATGTTTGTGTCATTTTTACTTTTACATTAAATAAAAAGTTATTTATGTCATTTCCCAAACAATGTGGCTCCATGGGGTCCCCAAGTTGACCCATGTCTTGTCGTGGTCGGCCATGAAACATAAAATGAGGGTATGACATGTTTCAAGCTTATCTCATATTATTAAAACATTATTTTTACCTTAAACTACACTAATTACCACTAATCGTGATTAAAAACTTAATAAGTTGCAATTCACCAAAAAAATTATTTTAATCTCATTGAACCAAATTTTACTTCTTAATGACAACCATGTATGTCGGATTTTTGAAAATCAAAACACAATGATGGAAAAATTTCATTTAAACGGAAAATCAGTTTTTATAAGTACCACTTAGTGGTTTCACTATTCATCAAAAATTGAAGTTTTTCAGAAAATTACAAAAAATTCACTCGAAGATATATTTGATACTACGAATTCAAAAATGAAGTCTATTTTACAAAATTCAAAACCTATAAGTCACATTAATTAATTTAATAATTAATTCCCGCTGTCAGAGCAAATAACGTGTTTTTATGAAACAATAAGTATCAAAAGATTGACACTACTTTAAGTCCGATTTCAAAGTGAAATTAATTCCAACGACCACTATTGGATGTAATGGTAAAAATATTTTCTAATTTCACTTTAAAACCAATTAAAAAGATAATCTAATCATATAAATAAATTAGATTAAAAAGAGGTTTTGAATTAAAATACAACATTTTACACTATTCATTAAAAAATGAACTTTATCGGAAAGGTACCAAAAATTTACACAAAGTAAATTTTGATGTCCCGATTCTAAAGAAGAGTTATTTTTGGTCCAATAGAATTTATAAGATTGATCAAAACTATATTTAATGACGGTTCTCCGTCAAAAGGTGACAAGTGAACCCTTAGTGAAAATTAGGGTATAAATGCCTAAAACTGAACTCTTTCCGTATTTTAAGCCTTTATCTTTTATTGGGTAAATGTAAAAACATTTAAAAACATATATAATCATATTTTAATTATTTATATCCATTCCTGCCACTACAACGGCTACTTGTTATTTAAAATAATATTATTTTATTACTTGTGTGCAACATAAGCTTTCAAAGAAACTCATCGTTGCGTATCGAGTACGCTATCGAACGTAGACACCCCTTTTAATCAAAATTAATATTTAATTCGTAAATATTAATAAATATGAAAAAAATTTATTCTTTAATTACCTGGGATGTTACATCCTTCCCCCCTTTTGGGAATTCCTTCCTCGCAATTTTATTCACTTATCAAAATAAGTGGGGGTATTTATCCCTCATAGCATTTTCAGATTCCCACGTTGCCTCATCAATCACATGGTTTTTCCACAAAACCTTTACCTGATTAATCACCTTATTCCGTAACACCTGCTCCCTGTGGTCAAGAATCTGGACTGGTTGTTCTTTATAAGATATGTTCTCCTCCAACTGAACTACCTCTGGACTCAAAACATGAGATGGATCTGGCATATAATTCCTCAACATTGAAACATGAAAAACATTGTGTACCTGAGATAAACTCGGAGGTAAAGCCACTCGATAAGCAACTGATCCAACTTTGTCCATAATTTTATATGGTCCAATAAACCTTGGACACAACTTTCCTTTCTTACCAAATCTCATCACACTTTTCCAAGGAGAAACCTTGACAAAAACATGATCACCTACCTCGAAAGATAGATCCTTCCTCCGGTTATCCGCATAACTCTTATGCCTGCTCTGAGCTGTTCTCATTTGCTTCTGAATCAAATTAACTTTTTCTGCCATCTCTTCTACCAATTATGGTCCCATCAGCTTCCTTTATCCCACTTCATCCCAAAATGCTGGAGTTCGACACCGCTTCCCATATAATGCCTCAAATGGTGCCATCTGTATACTGGAATGAAAACTGTTATTATAAGAAAACGCAACCAAAGAAAGATGTTGGTCCCAACTTCCCTGATAATCCATCGAACAAGCTCGTAGCATAACTTCCAAGGTCTGAATTGTTCGTTCTGACTGCCCATCTCATTGAGGATGAAAAACTGTACTAAAATTTAATTCAGTACCCAATGAATTCTGAAGGCCTTTCCAAAAGATAGAAGTAAACCTGAGATCACGGTCAGATACAATGGAGAGAGGAACTCCATGTAACCTGACTATCTTTTTAAGATACAAACGGGAAAGTTAATCTACGGAAAAGGTATCTCGTATAGAAAGGAAATGAGAAGATCTAGTCAAGTGATCAACAATTACCCAGATTGCATTATTACCTCGAGATGTCCTCGATAATCCCACAACGAAGTCCATGGATATGTTTTCCCATTTCCACTCTGGCATTGGTAAAGGCTGAAGCATCCCTATAGGTAACTGCAGCTCTGCTTTAACCTGATGACAAGTCAAACATTTCATAGTAAAATCAGCAATATCTCTTTTCATTCCATCCCACCAGTAATACTCCCGAAGATCTCTATACATCTTAGTACTGCCTGGATGAACTGAAAATGGATAACTATGAGCTTCACATAACAACTCTCTCTTAAACCGTGAATCACAAGGCACACACAATCTCTTCCCAAATCTCAAATCACAATCATTATCAATGTTGAATTCAGGCAACTTACCTTTCTGAACCAGCTCTACCTTTTTCTGCAACTCGCTATCTTGCTTCTGTGCTTGCTTGATTCTGTCTGATAGAGAAGATTTCACTGATACCTGAAACAAAACAGAAGGACTTCCTGCACCAACAATTTCTATGCCACATTTCATCAAATCAAAAACCAAAGGATCTCGTTCCAAACGTATCATGGTTAATGAAGCATTACTTTTTCGACTAAAAGCATCAGCCACTTTATTTTCTTTTCCCGGATGGTAGTGAATTGTACAATCATAATCCATGATTAATTCCAGCCATCTCCTCTATCTCATGTTCAATTCTTTCTGAGTGAATATATACTTTAAACTTTTGTGATCAGTATATATTTCACACTTTACTCCATACAAATGATGCCTCCAAATTTTTAAAGCAAAGACAACAACAGCTAATTCCAAATAAGGTGTAGGGTAATTTACCTCATGAGTTTTCAACTGACAGGAAGCATAAGAAATTAACTGATCATTCTGCATAAGGACACAGCCAAGTCCCTTCAAGGAAGCATCACTGTATATAGCAAACTCACTATTCCTGGAAGGAAGTTCCAAAACTGGAGCATTCACCAATCTTCTCTTCAACTCTTGAAAACAATCATCACATTCTTTTGTCCATATGAACTTAACACCCTTACGAGTTAGCTTAGTCATTGGACTAGATAACTGTGAAAAAATTTCAACAAACCTTCGGTAGTAACCTTCCAAACCAAGAAAACTATGGATCTCGGTTACATTTGTGGGTCTTGGCCATTCTTAAACAACTTTTGTTATAGCAGGATCAACAGTTATGCCATCTTTTGAAACAATGCGACCCAGGAAAGAAATGTGTTGCATCTGAAACTCACACTTTCTGAATTTCCCATACAATTTATTTTCTTTTAAGGTTTTCAAAATAAACCTTAAATGTCTTTCATGCTCCACTTTACTTTTAGAAAACACCAAAATATCTTCAGTAAACACAACCCCGATTTATCACAAGAGTCAACTGATCCATCACTGCAACAAACTGTTTATTTCTGATTCTGACCATCTCAGGATGCCGATTTAGAAGTTCATTTCCATCTGTATACATTCCTAGAACAACTTCCTTGTTTTCTCTTTGAAAAACCATTCTGAACACTAAAATACCTTGGGTGAAGCAACATGGTATTCTTTAAATGCTATATCATTTCAGTCATACCATAAATTAACTTATAATTTAACGATTTTCTAACTCCTAAAGTTGTCTAAACCGACCTTTGATACCAACAATAAGGCCCCAGCCTTAAACCTTACTTAATATTGAATTAAATGAATAATTCACGTTGAGGATCTTTTCAGGATTAGAGTTTTATAGAATTAGAACATAACTATTACATCTCAAAAGATTAAAAAGTAGACACTTCTACTAAGTTTCCATAATAAAAAAACTCTTAAAAAGAAAAATGTCTAGTTCCATGTTTTATATAGCATGAAATTACCTTGATCCCATCCTTGACCTTATTCCACATTATGTCCTGTGAAAAAAATTTCAAAAAAAACTTGGGGTGAGCATAAAAAGCTCAGTAAGGGATACACAAAGAATGAAAACTGTTAGTTTTTCAAACATCAAGTAAACCATGTATACTCTATCAAAGTAATACCTTAACCTTCATGAAGTAGTAAAAACTCTTCACTAAATAAAGTATCATTACTTACCTTTTTGTAACCAAAGGATTACCATAAAACCCATATAAAGAACACATAACATATATAAAGGTAACTTGGGACAAAAACATACTTAAGTGGAATAACCATACGGTCGACTTCCACACATATCACTTAATGGAATAGCCATACGACCAATTTCCATACATACTTAATGGAATAGCCATACGTCCAAATTCCATACCCAATGCATTGGAGGTTATAAAGTAACCACCCGTCCTGGTATTCACGGCACCACCCGTAATATGGTTTATAACATAACCACCCGTTAAAATGTCCATGTACCAATATAAAATCATAAAACATAAAACCAATATAAAGGAATGATAACATTTCCACATTTTAATCACAATATATCATAAATATATTGACATAATAGAATCCTTTATCAAAACCATATTCAATACCAAAATACATAAAAGAGTATATGGTATTTATTTTATTTTAAAAACATTACGGCTTGTTGAGGAAGCCAAAGACCAAATAATACTCGCGATGGAGGAAAAGGTCGTTGTCACCACATTCGTTAAAAGAAACATTCCTTTTTATTGTTTTGTAAAGCGCTTCATAGAAAAAGATTCATTTTTTATAAAAGTAAAATTAAAAGGGTTTTATACACCGTATAAAATAAAGTTGTGTATAAAACGAAATATGCCTCAATGAAAGAAGATTGAGACGAAGTCCCTTACATCGGGTCCGACTTGACTCGATCATTCTTTAACGTCCTGAATAATAAACTTGAGTTAATTCATACTTGATTAAGAACCTTTTTAAAGTTCATTATTCCTTTTATATCACTTATTTCCATGTTATAAACATTATGTAACCATTTAAGTTAATAATGTTTGTTTTGTCAATATTTGGTTCTTAAGTCGAAAGTGGACTTCTTACAATTACATGTTGTTCGTGTGGTCAAAGGTTCTTTATATCCAGAATTAAATTCCTGATTTGGATATCATATATATCATATATATCCAGCATATACATGTATTTATAATATTACATAATCATTTAGAGGTAAGAAATGAAATGCACCGTTCATGGAGACGGTAAGCCGTACGTACGCATGAAGGCTACTTTCATTTCTATTTCGTATTTTATAGAATGGAATAATAATGATATAAGAGTATATTATAATTCCAGTATTATAACATATATAATATCATTAACTTTATCATTTACACATCCCACATATGGTATTAACGAATCAAATCACTTTCAGGGGGAGGTAGTCCGCACTTTCTAAAATGAAGATATCGTGTTTACCCATAACGGAAACAATAATGGTATGCCATAAATGAAAAATAAAGAAGCTTAAGGAAAGAATAAAAATATTATATATCATATAAAAAAATAGTGACATCATAATGTCCACCTTTGAAGGTGTTAAATGAGTATTGAACAATCATCATATCGGGAGGCAGAATTTCGCCATCCACGGAAACCGTATGTTCTTTAACCATTTGATGTAGTTGTGTGAGAGTGTAGCTCGAATAAATCTTATAACAACATCCTAGTATATTGAATATACTGGTTTTGTTACAAAAGAAGTTAATAAAAAGAGTTTAGGGGGTTGTAGAAGCAAAATAAAACAAATGAACAAGAGAGAATGAATTATCTTTAAAAGTGTAACTCCTTTTTATTTGAGCCTAAAGGCTTCCTTTGAAAGGATTATGCCCAAATGGAATCCTCTAGGATGAGGAGAGGGATGTGAAGAGAGTAAATGGGCAGTGGATGGCCGAGCCAAAGGCTTGAGGAGTGTGTGAAATGAGGCAGAGGTGGGGGCCTTTTATAAGAAGAGAGGAGGGGCACTTTTGGAAATCATGAAACTATTATTTTATTTTCAAAAGTGATTCGAATTTCTAAGGTCCCACATTGATATATTTAGAAGATAAGATGTTAAGGCTTCTAAAGATTCCCATCCAATAGGTTTTTTACATGTTTAGGTTTTAGATATTACATTATCTTTCCATTTTATTTAAATCGTTAAATAATGAAGTCATCGCTGCATCATCATGATGTCATAAATAATTTAATTTATTTAAGGTCTAAAAATTATAAAAAAAATATTATGATGTAGGAAATATTTTTATCTTTCCGATGAATATTTATAATAAAACATCTGATCTTTATATCCCCATGTAAAAATTGTTTTCGTCAAACATATTATGTTTGTGTCATTTTTACTTTTACATTAAATAAAAAGTTATTTATGTCATTTCCCAACCAATGTGGATCCATGGGGTCCCCAAGTTGACCCATGGATTTTCTTGGTCGGCCATGACACATACCATGAGGGTAGGACATGTGTAAATCTCATCTCATATTATTAAAACATTATTTTTACCTTAAACTACACTAATTACCACTAATCGCGATTAAAAACTTAATAAGTTACTATTCACCAAAAAATTATTTTAATCTAATTGAACCACATTTTACTTATTAATGACAACCATGTATGTTGGATTTTTGAAAATCAAAAGACAATGACGGAAAAATTTCATTTAAACGGAAAATCAGTTTTTATAAGTACCACTTAGTGGTTTCACTATTCATCAAAAATTGAAGTTTTTCAGAAAATTACCAAAAATTCACCCTAAGCTATATTTGATATTACGAATTCAAAAATGAAGCCTATTTTAAAAAATTAAAAACATATAAGTCAGATTAATTAATTTAATAATTTATTCCCGCTGTCAGAGCAAATAGCGTGTTTTTATGAAACAACAACTATCAAAAGATTGACACTAGTTTAAGTCTGATTTCAAAGTGAAATTAATTCCAACGACCACTATTGGATTTAATGGTAAAAATATTTTCTAATTTCACTTTAAAAACAATTCAAAAGATAATCTAATCATATAAATAAATTAGATTAAAAAGAGGTTTTGAATTAAAATACAACATTTTACACTATTCATTAAAAAATGAACTTTATCGGGAAGGTACCAAAAATTTACACAAGTAAATTTTGATGTCTTGATTCTGAAGAAGAGTTATATTTGGTCCAATAGAATTTATAAGATTGATAAAAACTATATTTAATGACGGTTCACCGTCAAAAGGTGATAAGTGAACCCTTAGTGAAAATTAGGGTATAAATGCCTAAAATTGAACTCTTTCCGTATTTTAAGCCTTTATCTTTTATTACGTAAATGTAAAAACATTTAAAAACATATATAATCATATTTTAGTAATTTATATCCATTCCCGCCAGTACAACGGCTACTTGTTATTTAAAATAATATTATTTTATTACTAGTGTGCAACGTAAGTTTTCAAAAAACTCATCGTTGCGTATCGAGTACGCTATGGAACGTAGAAACCCATTTTATTTAAAATTAATATTTAATTCGTAAATATTAATAAATATGAAAATTATTTATTCTTTAATTACCTGGGATGTTACATATTTTCTAGCCCTTATCATTTTATTTTTACCCTTAATTACATGATTTACCCTTATCGTGGAAATAAAAATTTCAAAAGGCACGATCATGTTGGCCAGAAATAAAATGTGCCTATTTACTAAATTTTGACCTTTTTATTCCATATATGAAATCCAATTTCCAAAATTCAAATAATAAAAGTTTTAAAATTTAATTTATTATTAAATTGAAAAAATGCAACATTTTTTTAGAAAAATGCAACTTCTAAGCATAAAATATTTTTATACTAAATTCATGTATTAAATCCACATAAAAAATAATATTTATATTATTTTAAATTAAATGTAACTCGTTAGAGTTTAAATATACTCTAAATCATTATTTTACATTTCAAATAAAATATAGTTTTCAATAAATACCTGTACTCTCATTGTTCATTGAAAAACAATATTTCCAAAATATTATAATAAATTCATTCTAATATTATTTTACCATGATAAATTTAAAATTTAAATTCATTTTGAAAAATTATAATTATAATATTTGGAAACTAATATTTAAAAAATTATAAGAAAACGATTTAGTAAAACTATTTCATTTTTAAATTAATATTTACATAATAATAATATAACTATTTAATTCATGAATACTAATAATTTTAGAAGAAATATATATTATCATTACCTAGTTTATAACATTATCTCCCCCCCACCTCCACCACTGCATCTTGAAATTATAGTCTTGTAATTTTATTCACTTACTAAACTAGTGGGGATAATTTTCTATTATAGAAATTTCATATTCCCATGTTACTATTACAACCATATGTATTATCCACAATACCATAACCTACTGACTTACCTTGTTTCTCTATTCTTTGTCTCTAAAATCAAAATTTTGAATATACCATTCCTTTTAAAAAAGTTTATCTTCCTGTAGAACTACTTCAGGGATCAAAACTGGAGTTGAATATGGAACATATATTCTTAACATCAAAACATGAATAATAATGTGTACCTAGAATGAACTCAAAGTAAAATCCAATCAGTAGGAAACTGATCCATCTTTCTCCATAATTTCATATCGTTTAATGAATCTTTGACTAAACATTCCCTTATTACCAAAAAAATTTATCCTTTTCATGGGGATATTTTATAAAAATCATGATCACCTACCACAAATTAAAGACATTTCCTCTAATTATCTGAATAGATTTCCTTCCTACTCTGAGCTGAATTCATCTGTTGTTTAATTATCTACATCTTATCAACCATTTACTCTACCAATTCTAGTCCTAACAAATTCATTTCTCCTACATTATTCCAAAATACAAGAATTGGACACCGCATTCCATCAAATTCCTCAGAAAGATCCATTTGTATACTAAAATTAAAAGTGTTTTTATAAGTGAAAAATACCAACGAAAAATGTTAATCCCAACTTCCTTGGTAATACATTGTTCCAGATCAAATCCTATCCCCCAATTTCTGAATTTCTTTCTCATTTTTTTTTCTTCCGATTGAGGACAAAAAAATTCTAATTTTTAATTCATTCCCCAGGGTTTTTTAGTCTTTAAAAAAAAATAAATGCAAATCTTGTATCTTGATCAGATACGATAGAGATAAGTACTCCATGTAATCTAACTATCTCTTTAATATAAAGTCAAGAACATTGATTTGAGTCATATATTCTTGAATATAAATGAATTATGAATATATAGTCAGTCGATAAATAAAATCCAATATCATCTATTATCCTCAAGATTTCATTGTAAATCCCACTATGAAATCCATGAATATTGTTTCCCATTTACACTTTGACACTATAAAAGGTTGAATCATTCCCTTCTATAATTTTCATTCTATTTTGACCTGTAGGTAATTCAAAAAAATTATGGTAATGTGACCAATTTATCTTTTAATTTCATCCCACCAATAATACTACCAATGGTGTTTTTAGATCTTAGTACTATCACCATGAATGGGAAATGGGGAACTATGAGCTGCATTCAACAACTTCATATTAAACATTGAATCAAAAGGAACATTTAATATATATAAAATTATCAAAACACATTTATTATCAATATTATCTTTTGGAAGCTTAATCTTCTTATCACATTCTACCTTTTTTGGTAACTCATAGCCTTCCTTATGATCTTGATTAATTCTTCATAATAGAGACAATTTTATAGACACCTGAAGAAAAAAGAGGAAGTCCTCACATCCACAACTTCAAATCTAAAATTAATCAAATCATTAAAAAAAGGTCATTTTTCCAAATATAACATGGGTAATTATACATGTTGTTTTTGACATAAGGATTAGTTCACTTTGATTTCTTTTTCTAGGATATTAACTGATAATGAAATCATAATTCTTAATGAGTTCAAATAAATCTTTAATATCTCAAGTTCAACTCAATTTAAAAAAATATATACTTCATACTCTGATGATCAGTATATATTTCATTCCAAGATCCATATAAATGATTCCTCCAAATTTTTAAATCGAAAAACACAACATCTAATTCCTAATCATGTGTAGAACAATTAAACTCAATAGGTTTTAGTTAATGTGAAGAATAAGAAATTACCTAGTAATTTTGAATTAAAATTCAACCAACTTCCTTTAATGAAGAATAATTATAGATGAAAAAAACATTATTTAATTATGGCATTGCAAAAACTAGATCTTTTACTAATATCATTTTAACTCGTGAAAACAATAATTATATTCTTTTTTTTTCAAGTCAATTTAAATCCTTTTCATATTAACTTATTTAGTGGGATAGATAACCATAAAAAATTTTCAAATAACAATAAGTAATACCTTAATAATACTATAAAACATTGAATATTAGGAAAATTTATTAGACTTTGAAATTCATTATCTACATTTTTTGGAGTTTAAATAGTAATTACATCTATAGAAATAATGTTCCCATGGAAATATATCTTATGCAACCAAAAATAAATTTTCTAAATTTCCCATATAACATATTTTCTGTAAGGGTTTTCATGAAAATAAATACATTTTTTTCATGACCGCATAAATTTTTGATTAAACTAATATATCATCATTAAATATAACAAAAACCATATCGAAATATTCATAGAATACTCTATTTATAAAATCCACAAATGTAGCATGATTAGTTTTCCAAAAAAAGCGAGTAACTACAGTATCATAACATCCACATCTAATAAAAAAATTTATTTTATGAATTTCATCCACCTTAACCTATAGAAGATGGTACCCTGATGTGAATTCAACTTAAAAAAATATTGTTAACCTTATATCTGATCAAACAAGTCATCGATATGAAACAAATGATATGTGTTAATAACATTGACTTTGTTCAAAGATCTATAAAAAATGAAAATCCTCATTGATGCGTTTTTATTTTAACAAATAAAAACAGGACCACCCCATGGTGAAGTACTCTCAAAAATGAGACCTCTATCTAAAAAACCATGCAATTTCTTTTTCATTTGAAGAAATTTTACATGATCAATTTGATATTGGAGTTTTAAAATATGATTAGTAGTAGGGATGAAGTAAATAGTAAACACAACCTCCAAATATAGAATAACAGTAGTAAAATCACTATAAAAAACATAAATATACTCATTTACCAATAGAATATAATTTATTTGAACTATTCCACTATTTTCCAAAAACAATTCTAGATACATTTTGTTTCTATATTATAACAGTTTCTCAGCTTCTTGATATGATATCAAAGTGATGGTTTCACATTTATATATAAAAAAACATTTATGAAAATAAACTTATTTACCAATATAATCTATCTTAGAACTGTAATCAATAAATCACTATATTCCCAAAATATCATTAAACTCCACTAGAGGCAAGATAATAAGTTTTACAAGTTAATTATTTCAATACACAAATAGTAAAATATTCTTATAATTACTTTTTTCCTTTTTTATTTCCCCCATGTGTTTTTATCATAAGTTCTAGATTTATTTCTTGAGTTGAAATTTCTAATTTACCAAAAACAATCTCATTAATGATTGAATGTGTGGACCTTGAATCAAATAGCACATTTGAATAATCTTAATAAAAAACAATGTACGTGAAACCAATTCATTTGATGGCCCAACATCTCATGATGTTCATTCAAATAACTTTACAAAACCTTTTATCCTATATTCTAGAAACTTTACATCATTTGAGTCCTTTTATAGGTATTAATGTTTATAATTCCCCATATTAGAACATTTAAAATGCATTATTTTTTTCTTCTCAAAATTTATCTCACCTCTACCAATATCTTTTTCATTTCAATCACAAGACAAATTCCAAAACTTACCACATCAGATACACTTCCCGAATTTCATAATTAGTTACCCAAGGTAATTTTTGAATCATTTGTCACAAATTAAAATTAAATTTTTCTCACCATCAGACTTTTTTTGATTAATTATTAATAATTTCCATTCATATGGATCTTTTCTTATGCATATTTTGAAAGTAAACTTGATCATCGAAATATTCCATTTCATCATTTTTAGCACATAGAAAACGTTTCTCATAACTTTTTAATTCATATTATTTTTATTCCCTTAGATATATTAGCCTAAATATTGAGTAAAAGCAGTTTATTTTACTATCACAATCCTAGATAAAATTTGCATCTTGCCATTCCAATCGAGTTAAATTCTCTTCATATGCAGCTACTAAATCATTATAATTTTTTTTCTAATTCTAGTAATTTATATTCCATTCAGAGTCAAACTAGATTAGGGAAATAATTTAAAAAAAAGGAATCTTAAAATCATAAAATTCCATAAAATCAAGGCCATCATTATCTATTGTATTATTATCTAAATTATACCATCGATCAACTTTATCATTAAAATGATACATTTCTGGGGTTACCTCTTGGTATTCCAAACATCACATGACTTTCAATATAATTTCTAGAGAATTGATTCATCCTTTGTCTACAACTGGATTTTTAATACCACCTCTAATCCAGAGGATGTTGCCTCATAAAATGCTCCACTATTATTATGTTCTTATGTGGAAGATTTTGATGATCTCTTACATAGATACCAAATACATTTGTATCCTACTTCATCTGATCTACTACTATCAAAAACAACTTAGTTTTAATTTAAAACCTTATAGGTTATTGATCTTGAAAATATATCCCCTTGGTGGCTTTTAACATATTAATCTCTCTTTCCTCTGTGGAAAACCATTTTTAACAGAGATTTTTTAGATGAAGAAACATGGTAACATTCAAATTAATTATCCTTTCAACATATACATAAATTAAAAAATCCTTTATGGGTATTCTATTAAAGTTCTCTTATACTCTATAGTAATCCAATATGTTCTTTGATACCAAATATGTGAATATAACCATAAACAGTACATATTCTAGTGATATTAAACTTGAATTCACATTATTACATTCCCAAGAATAGTTTCACTTTATAGTGTTATATAATTAGTAGTAACTCATTCATGGTAAACCCTTAAATTAAAATTGTAAAAATATACTCGGTATTTATTTCATCAATAAAACAAAGTAAAAAACATGGTTTTTCTTCATAAAAAATATTTACAATTTTTCTAATGATATCATTTGTGTCCTTAATCTAACATAAGGCCTGTGAAAAATTATTTTAAAACATTGGATGATCAAAAAATATCGATAAAGGTCTTAAAATAATGTATTTAATTAGACCAGTGAAATCCAAATATACTTTTTCTTAAAAAATTCATTTTCTTAGAAAATTAGCTTTTTACCCTAAAAAGGGAATCAAAATTTCAAGAATATAATTAGCTTAACTTATGAAAATAAAGTTATTATTATGATAACTCATATGAAATAATATATGATACAATTAATTAACTTTGGAAACCATTTTACTACTTACTTAATATATAACTCTAATGGCTACCATATGATTTAATCCTCACGGATCCCTTACAATGTAACTATCACAGTTATAGTTGGACTAACCATTATTGTCATCTTCCAAACTACCCAAATCATTGGAGTTATATCAAAGCCCCACCCATATTTGGTTTACAATAGAACAATACAACATCATAAATAATTCTCAATGACCATAGCATAATAATAATACCTGAACCCTTTCATCATGAAAACATTTTTTTAAGAAACTTATTTATTATAAAGGATTATTGTGCACATAAAAAGGAAGTAAATTCAATTTAAAATTTCCATGTATGATTGTAAATAAATTACAAAACCTTAAGGCTTTATTAAAGTGGTAAAATATTTTCCTTCAATATAATTTCAAAAAACATTCGTTTTGACTTTTGTAAAATAATCATTAAAAGGAGATTGTTTTAAAAAAAGAAGGCCTATTACCTTGAGTTTGAATAGTAACATACAATCTTCTTCATTTTAAATAATAAAATCAGGTTAATTTTATAATTTTCTGAGAACCCTGGTCATGTTTATTATTACCCTATTATCACTTATTACTATTTTATACACATTAACTTTATCACTTATGTTCCCATGAGATGTTTTTTTGATATTTAGTTCACAAGTCAAAAAATGAATTCAGCCTGTTTACTACGGTCAGAGAGTTCATTATTCCATAATATCTAGAATAATTTTCATTACACAGTTATTATTTTTGTAAAAAAAATAATACTTTTAAATCAAACCATCATGTATGGTTACAAAAAATTAACTACACTATAATCATGGAGGTCGTAGGTTGTATGTACGCATGAGTGACAATTTAATTTTTAAAATATCATAATGGAAAGAAGATAATTATTATTCTGTAATTATATAATGATAATAATATCATTATTATTATATCAATCACTTATACATATCATTCTAATCACATCTCTTTGTGGATGTGAGAATTAAATTGTATGCAAGAACAATGTTATCATTTTTTAGGGCATGGAATGGTGATAATGTAAATGATATATTGTATTTTAGGAATGATATATATATATCATGAATATAATATATTAACATTAATTCCATTATTATGACTAGTCTTGATAGTTGGTGATGGAAAAAAAATTACACCGGTTCGCAAGGTGGTAGTTCGTTGTACACACGAACGATTAATTCTTTTCCTATTTGAGGGAATTGGATATGGATTCAAGACATACAAATAATATAATAACATCATAGTATTTAGAGTATTCTTTTTATTAATTTATCCTGGTTTAATATGTTTTGTAATATTTGGAGAGAAAAATATATTGTAAATGCTTGATTAAAAACAATACCTATTTTTTTGAAAATCAACATTGGTTAACAACTTAATACATATAGGGTGGGTGTTCTGCCTAAAATAAGGCCTAACTGTTGATTTGAAAATCCAGGAAGTGATTTGGACTAGTCTTGGCTAAGATAAAATTGTTTTAAAGATTGAATATCTGATAAGGAGAGGTTCTTTTTTATAAGATAGGGTATGTGAACTCTCGAAATTTATCAAAATATTTAATTAATATAAATTATTTTATATTAAAAAAGGATAAAAACTAATTTATTTTAAACATTTATTGATTATGGGTCTAAATATATTCACACAATTAAAATTAGACATGTTTGACTATTTTTACCATTTTCTTCTGTTTTGGACCCCCTTAATTCTTACTATGGCAACATGGATTTTTATTTTTTAAGCGTTAATATATTTATTATAAAAAACCCAATAAATTATAATGAAATAAATTTTAAACCTTATTACCAAAATTTGGTCAAATATAAGTTTCTTCATATGTTTATATCGTTTAATAAAATAATATTTATTTTTAAATATAAATAATGTCAATTTTGACACAATTCATTACATTGGATTTTAATGACAAAGAAACTATATTACATAGACCCAAACATTTTTAATCATATAAAACATGAAACATAATATATAAAATTCATTTATCATAAAAACATATCAAATTATGTTTATTTTAATATTTTTAATAACATTTTTTTGATACATCTGTTAATAAAATAATTACTGCTTTAGTGTTGTGTTTGAAATCAAGTTAATTATTTATTCACTAAAAATTAAAAAAAATCATAATTAAGATAATTATTTTATATTTAAATTTAATATTTATAGCCAAATATATCTTCTGAATAACCCTATATTATAAATGTAGTAGTTATTTAAAACCTGAGTATGACATCATCGACTTTTTTTAAGAATTTCTTTTAAATGTCATAATTTCATCCAAGTTTCTACAAAAGGTTTTAATTTATAAAATTATATTATTATGGTAATAAATAATATATAAAAAATTAATATTGAAGTTTTAGGTTCATTTTATATCCATTATCATTTTAGATTTATCATCAATTACCTGATTTACCCATATAGTGGTAACAAAAATTACTAAAGTTACAGTTCATTTTAGCCAAAAATAAAATGTACATATTGTATAAATTTGGACATTATGATTCATAATTATGGTATCCATTTTAAAAAATTAAAATCATATATGTTTCATAATTCTTTTAAAAAATAAATCGAAAAAATGTAACAAAAACAGTTTTTCATGAAATTCACTTTTAATACAAAAAATGTTTTCATAATTAATTAAAGTATAAAATCTACATAAAAACTATAATTGGATTAATTTAAATAATAATTAACAAATTTTAATTTAAATATAATCCAAATAATTAATTTACATAGTAAATAAAATATTTTTTTCAATAAAAATCAATATTTTTCACTATTCATTGAAATATCAATATTTTCAGAAAATTATAAAAAAATAATTGTAATATTATTATGACATGATGAATTAAAAACTCAAATAAATTTCTTCAAATTTTAAATATCAAATTTCAAAATTAATATTTTAAATAATATATTATAATAAAATAGTTTAATTAAACTATTTCATTTTTCATTTAAGAAACACATAGTATAAATATAACTATTTAATTCAAGAATACCAATACATATTGAAAAAATTTATATTATCATTACTTGTATTGTAAAATTTATGACTAAAATTTATATATTTAAATCACCTCCCAATTCCATTCAATAAATTCCTTGATTCTTCTTCCCCCATTTTTTTCATACAGATGTCTAGATTTTCATTCCATTGTGAGTTTTCATGAAACTCGATCTTCATTTACTTATGAAAACCATATGAGTGGATTGAATATCCAAATTCTATTTCTACCATTATTTCATATCAAAATAATTCATTTTAAATACTATATTCACTTATGTTCAACAAATTTTAAAGGCATGGTTTTTGGACACCAATGAACTGGTCAATTTTTCTTTCAGTTATAATTGTTAAATAAGAAGCGTACCTTGAAAGTCTTGTAAAATTATCTTCATATGTACAAATATATTCACCTTAATTTTTCTTAAGATCTAGGAATTCATTATCCAACTTTTTTCATGGAATATGAGGGACTTTATTTCCCAAAAATATATCCTTGAAATTTTAATAATAAATATATTATTTTTCTTTACAATCCCTTGGTTTCTTTTTAAAATTATACCATAGATCTAATTCTCCTTCAAAACGATAACTCCAAAATGAACATTAATTGCTTCTAACACAAAATATTGGAAGATAAATTTGTATTAATACTGGTCTATTTCTCATAAACTAATTGATCATTGGAATAAATTAAAGAAGGTGAGCATTCTATAATGAAGAAATCAACATAACATTATTGGTAACTTTTCTTTTTTGGATGTTCAGAATGATTCATAACTTAATAATATTGGGTGAGAATTGAAACAATATGTCACATTATATCTATCATAACCTTTGGATGCTTCAAATGATAAGAATTAAATTTTTTGTTTCACTCATCATTAACAGAATTCCATTAGGTTCCATCAATTGAATAAAACTAGAATGAATAGCATGAGAAACACTAATCATAGTAGAAAACCACATAATCATAAAAATTATTTTATAGGATTTAAAAATCATGAAATATTATTTTAAATCTATGATACGTTAGTATTTACCATAGTCATTTATGGTTAGTATTTTAATCATTCATGATTGATTTTATAGATTTTGGGTATTTCTAATAAATATCCAGCGAGAGTTTCAAAAGAAGTTTAAAGAAAGGCTAATTTTCATTCACTAAGTGATGATAGAATCCTTACTAATGTTCCATTTTCAAAGTTGTTATCCCTAGTCACCTCTATTAAAAATCCATATCCACATGTAGTACCTAGATAGGTAGGTGATTTCATGGACACCCATTTATCTATCTACACCATAATTATAGTATATTTTTCTATTATTTGAATTGTCCTTATAATTTTCTATAGAGAAATCCTTAAGAATATCCCTATACATTTACTAAGGAATATACATATGGATATAACTAATGAATTTCTAATCATAATATTTAATGGTTAACTAAAAAAATCATCTAATACCAACTATATACACCTAGTATTTTATTGTATAGATATTACATATTTTTAGATAAACAATCAATACTTTATATAGACACATGCCTAAGGATTTTACAGTTATAGTGCATTTGGAAATATAGAAACCAAGACAAAAGGCTAATATGTGAACTACATCATCTCAGACAATTTTCTTCATAACAAGCACCATTATTAAATAATACATTTCATTATAACATACAGAAATATAAAAATATGAAATGGTTATCTCATATGATTAGTAAGGTTTAAAAAGGGAGATACATATGAATAACAACAGCATAAGGGTATAATAACAAGAGAATAACATTTGAAAACCATGATCTGCATATTAAAGATCTTAAGACTGATTAATGATAAAAATATTGGTAGCTATTATAACGTGAATCATAAGAAAATAAAAGAACATGATCCATGATATCATAACATTGACATAAGACATATAATTATGGAATACATGAAATCATAGAAAATAATATTAATTTCTGACAAGGTTTACTACAAAGGATATCATAGTGGAATGGTTTCAATCTCTAAACCATCATAGTAGCCATGGTTCACTCCCAAGACCATCATATTAGAAAAAATCCCTTAATTAATTGGGTTAACTCCCCTTCTATTCTTTTCAATCTCATGAGATATAAATATTTACCCAACAAATTTGAGGGAGATATAGGTCCCACCCACCACATAATGAAAATCATAAATATGTGTTCTATATGATCATAATAAATTAATTTTATTATAACACATGATAAAAAATGGGTTTCATAAACATTTCTTCATATTAGATATTATAGAAACGAGAAAGGTTTAATCATCATTTTATCATTTCATCACAGTATAACCCATGAGAAGAAGTGAGTTTTCAAAATGTATTCTTTATGTTATAGATTGTGTTAGAGAAATAAATTCCATAAAAATTAATCCATCGTAAACAAAAATCATTATGATAAAGATAAGAATGGTATCCTTGGTTGAAATCCCTAGTAAGGCATTGGTAACATCAATGTCTTTAATCTTAAATGGAAAATGATTTTGAATGTTCATTACAATATTTTATTGAGGAAAATAAATTTTAATTTAAAATAAATTCATAAAATTATAATTTCATAACTTATTTTTGAAATATATTTCACATAAAATAATATTTAAATTATATAATATAATTAATAAAAATAAATAAAAAATATTTTGATGAAAATATACTTTATGTATTGAAAAAATCATATAAAATCATAAAAAAATTAGAATAATTTTATATTAAAGTAACTTAGGAATATTATAAGTGAAGGTGAATCATGATGTAAGATATTTTTATTCATCCAGAATAAGATAAAATTAATATTCCTTTTATACTATCAATAAAATCTAAATAGGCAATGTTTGGAAAATAACATGGATTTTCCCAATAAAAATTTTATAAAAAGTTAAATATGGGTAAAATTATATTTACTAAATAATGTAGATAATGAAAAAAGTATTTTTGAAAAAAAAAAATGGTAGACATTTTTTTGGATGAAAAATTGGTTTTCAACTAACGAGAGAAATATATGTGATTTTTCAAAAAAAACATTTTTTTGAACTCATGAGTATATAAATAGGGAACAATTATGGAAAAAATTTATTATAATTAAATAACCATAGGAGAATAAATTTTATTATTATCATTGGAGATGGATCATAATATTTTATCATAAAAAATATAATCATATATAATCCCAATAAATGATGATATTGTGTGATAAAATAATTACCACATTATAATCATTGAACAGAAATACCTATGAAGGAATATCATTATATAGATATTAAAATGTCATAAGAATAAATAATTTAATGGTATTAAATATAAAATTGGTTGTATAATAACCTCATAAAATAATAAAGGAGAATAAAATAACATTTTTCTCAAGGACTTTTGAGAAAACATCCCATACAATAATTATCAACATTATTAATACACGTAAAAAACTCTTGTATAATAAAAATAATATTAATATAAAACTATTAAATAAAAATATTTTTATATATCATACAATATATTATTTTCTTGTGAACATTTATTACCATTTTATTAAGAATTTCATGTTAAAGTCACATTTTGGGTAATAACTTCTGTCTCTTTTGTGTATAATTTTATTTTTATTTTTCATAATATTAATTTTATCATGGTTTCATAATTTAAAATATTGTAAAAATTATATAAATGTCATATATATTCTTTATTTTTCTTTTTAGAGTAATGGATAATAATTATATATAGAAAATGAAATACATCATTTACAGAGATAGTATGTCGTATGTATGCATGAATATTGTTTCCATTTTCGCAGATGATTAAATTAATGAATAGTAAGTGATATATTAATATTATAAAAAAATGTTTATTTCATATATATAACATATTTTTATTTAATCTATCCTTATAACCTTTTATGTAATGTGTGAATGAAACTCATCGCTTCGCGGGGTGGTATTTTGGCGTACCAACGAGTGAAATTATCCAATTCCAACGGAATGGGAAGGATGTAGATATATATGATACTATAATTCAAAAAGTATAATAATATCATAAATATAATATATAAAATTTTAAATAATAATTACATATTGATGTTAGAGGAGGTGATGGAAAAGGAATAACTACGGCACACAAGGCAGAAGTCCGCCATATACACAAATGATGATTTTGTATATAATTTGATAGGGGAGGAGATAGTTGTAGGTCATTCCTTTATCATAAGAAAATATATGCATATGGATGATTTTATTTAATTATATAATAGTGTTTTAATACTTGTTTATGGATTTTGGTAATAAATATAATTGAATTCTCAGTTAGGGTTGTTACCTCTCCTTCAGACAACATATTTTGGTTTTCAACAATGGATTATTAGGATGGATCTATAATGAAAATAAATATTCTAGAATTTTATAAAGGATTTAATGAAATTATTTTTTAATGTAAATTCTGGACCCATGTATTTTTGAATTTTGAAGAGGAGAAAATAGGGGGTGACCTTTAAAAGTAAGGTAAGTTGTATACCGAACTTTTTTCAATAAAAGGTGTACCCATGTTTTTCACATTACAAAGGGAACCAAAATGGGTTATTATCTAACACATAAGAGATATTGTCGAAATATTTTTATCTAATGGGTGTTTAAAATTTTTTTGTGACATTTTTAAAACTTATCTTATTAGTTTAACCCCCGATAAACCCATTTTAACCATAACTATGGTAAATAATTTTTACTATTTTTACTATCAATTATTTTTTAAAATATCTCAATATTAGATAATATATAATATTCTAATTAAAAACAAGGAAACAATTTTTCTGAATTCCATTAATATAAGTTTAAAAATTGATTTCATATTATTCCCATATAAGCAACGAAAAGTTCTTTTCCAAAGAGAAAAATTTTCATGATTTTAAAAAGTTGTCATATAGAAAATCAATAAAATTTGATTCCAATGAATTAAATTTTATTAAAAGATATATAATGTAATCAATTTTACCTTTTTTAAAAAATAGCTATTTTATATTTTAAATTCTTTAAAAACAAATAATAATTATTAAGAAACAACTAATTTGAACTATTAATTTAAAAATTTAACTTATTATAAAATTACAAAAAATTCACCGTAAAAAATTATATTATTATTTAAAATTATAATTTATTTTCATAAAAAACATTATAATGTTGGTAAAAATTAATATTAATTTATGTGAATGAGTGGAAATAAAAATGCATTTTAAAAATAACTGTTTGAAGGGTAAGACTTGATTTATTCATATCTCTAATATTGAATAAAAATAATAAAAATGATAAACTTTTTATGGAATATAAAACATATAAATTCATTAAAATAATTTACCAAAACTAATTTATTTTATTTATTGAGATAAAACATATTTCTTTACTTAATGTTTTTAGAAAATTATTCCCTTTAGTTTCAACTGGTTTTTATTTTTACTACTAATTAATTAGTATAGAGGAATTCAATAATTAATTTTTTTTAATATTGTATGTTTTTAGAATTTATTTTATCATATTCATACCCACCATTTCATTGGATATGTTATAACTATAATTTTAAATAATAACATTTTATTAGTATTTTGTGTTTTTTTTATACTCGGTTTCACATTTAATATAGGCTAAACTCAATGTTTAATGTAATGAAAAATAACCTTGGTGCTATGTTTAAGACAAGATAATCATGGTGTTTTGTGAAAGACAAGATAAACATTATTTATATGTAATAGAAGCCAAATATAATGTCATTTGTAACAGAAGATATTGAAAAAATGAAATTTTTATCACAAATATATTTCATAAAATTTCGAGGTGTTAAAAAATCCCCTTGATATCTCTGTACATTTTTTCTCTTCCAGGGTAATTAGACAATGATGAGCTATGTGAATCATCTAAAAAATACTACATAAATTTTATTTTTAAGGGAGATAAAAAAATTTCCCAAATCATATTACTCTATCATTGTCAATGTTGAACTTTATAACACCACCTACCATCTTTTGTATCATTAAAAATTCATTTTATGCCCCATTGATCATTTAATATATGGTTGGTTGAAAAATATTATGAGAAACAAAATATTTTATCCCCTATTTTATGATTAAATTTTTTTTCAATTAAAATGCTTAAGTATTTTGTCTCGTTTAAACATAATTATTGATAAAGAAGTATGATCATTCTTACCTAGAGAACCAACCACAATTTTTGTCATCCCATTATTGTAATATTTTTGATACATTTTTATCAAATCTGGTCGTGTTTATTATATCATGTTCAAATCCTTCTCTGTAAATATATAATGTAAGATATTTTTGAAAGTATATATATCAATCTTATCCCATACAGATAATTAATTTATATCTTTTATGAAAAATTATTAATGCAGCTCATAATCTTTTATTATATAGATTATCTTATGTATATTTAATTGGAATGAGAAACGAACTATATCCTTATCATTTTACAGAATGTAAAATTGGAATCCCATATTTGTATTCATCATTGTATATCAAAAACCATTCTCTATAATAGTTTATTGTGAGTATATTTTTAATGACCAACCTTTTCATATGAACCTTAATGTTTTCTTCTCTTTCACCTTTCTATATTATAATTACTCAAATCTATGTAAATTTTCATAGTGGATTTAAAAATCATGAAGGATTTCCTATAAATCATTGATATTATCTATATTATCCATGAAAATTAAAATTCTCCACCAAATATGTTACTTTATAACATTATTTAATTGTATACTTCATTGAAGAATCTAAACATATACCTTCTCTAAAGATTAAATGAATCGGGGGTGATACATCTTAAATTCATAATTCATAATTTCTAAACATAGAAAATAATTTATGCCATCGTATAGTCTTTATCAAAATCAACAAATGAACTTCAAGCTCATCCTTTCTCTTGGAATTAATGAGAATATAATCTATAAAGATAAAAAATGATCAACTTATTCTATAAGGACATTATGTATTCGATATATCAAGATACCCGGTTAATTTATTTGTTCTAATGGAATCATAATTAATTCATAGTTTTCAAACCTTGTACATAATACTATTTAGTGTATAACATCCCTTAACACCATATAACGATATTACCCAAATTGAATATACACCTTATAGAAGCATGTAGCTCCTATAAACATACAAAATACATCATCAATGTGGGGTAGTTGATACTTATTCTTGATCATGATATTTGTATGGTCAATGTAATAAATGTAAAGACACATCAACCCACCCTTTTCATAATAATGATAACCACTTCATCCCATAGTGATGTACTTGTGTGTATAATACCATTATCGATATTTTATAGGTAATTTTTATTTGATTATTCCCATCAAATTAGTGTCATTTTTTAAGGGACCTTCAATATTAGAATAAAATCATGTATTTTTCAATTTAATACTAAAACACACATTTTAGATGAAAACTAGGTAGTTATTTATAAAATACATAAATATATTTATGTAAAATAAAAATATATTAAATATTGAGTTCTTCCATTATCATTTAATTTAATTATACCTTATTTTTAATAAATATGATCCATATATATAAATTTGTTTTTGAAGGGAATTAATTATTATACAGAATTCAACATGTAATTGTGTTATGATTTGGAAAATGAAAATTTTGCTTATTTATCTTAATAATTGATATGATATCCCTTCATAGAGATCTAATCTATTCCTACTATCATATTAAATTCTATCAAGGGAAATGAAATAGATTTATAGGAATATTATTCCAATAATACTTTACCAAAGAAGTGTTATGTATATTTGATGAAACCATTACACCACTAAGTTTTATTACCAATAATTCAATATATCTAGATTGAGGAGGTAAATTAGCACTATTTGAAAACATTCTTGATATGATGGAATGAGAAGAACTGGAATTAAATAATACATTCACATATATGGATTGGATAATCAGTTTACCATTAAATACAACATTATCATGATCGATTTCATATATAGTTATTGCATTATTTTTTCCTAATTTCATGGGTATCAGAAGATCCAATGGTCTATTATAATCATTATCCCTTAAATTATAGAAATTTTATATATTATAAACAAAAAAGTAATTGATATCGTTTATTTATTGGGGTTTCATTATGATAGACATTCCCCCCATAGTTCTATTGAACACCATCTCCACCTTTCATAGAAATAATAATGGTTTTTTTGAAAAACACTTCTTTAATTGAAATATTTTCTTATTTATTTTAGGTAATTTATGAAGTTCTTCCTCCAAATTTTTTTTCTGTGGGGATATAAATTTTATTTCCCTCGTAGGAGTTGTTTATAAAAATTCTATGATACTCTATTTTCCACTTATTATCACTAAATCAATAATTTTAGTCCCCATTTTTCATTTTAACCTTAATTGTACTTCATAAAAATTAATCATAGCTTAAATATGCACTTATAGTTAATTCATTTTAAATAGTGGGTTATATTCCAATAAAAAATTTATTATTCATACTATTAAGATAAATAATAAAATTAGTGGTGTCCCATAATAGTCTAGTGAATGTTTTTAATATTAGAAAATAGTTTAATCCTCTTATTTCTATATTTCATGGAATTATATCTCATTTTAAGCTTAAAAGTTCGTGGAAAATAAAATTGTATGACTGTTTTTATAAAATACTTTCATTTTATTGATTCAATATAATTATTTTTCCTATTATTATTTAAAAACATGTAAAATTATCATATTTCACCTTCCAACTAAAAAATATAAAATATTACTTTATCAAATTTTGATAATAAAGGAAATAGAAACATATTTTCTATCATGTTAATCTATTTCATAGTAATTAGTGTCATAAAAAATAAATTAAATGATGAAATTTGTTCACACACCAGAGACTTGATAAACAATTTCTAATTTTTTATGTTTGGAAGCCAAAAATGGTTTTAGTTATTTTTCATAAATTGAGATCGAATTTATATTAGATTTTTTACTCCATATCCCATCCCATTTGGGTTATCAATGGTAAAATGACTAAATTTCCCATCAAACCCATTTTTAACTCTAATACTCCATCTTCATATCATTTTCAAAATCTAGAAGTGTTAACATGAGTAATAAAATATAATATATTAAGATAATTATTGTAAAATACATATTAAAGGTAAAAATTATGATATGTTATAATGAATTCACTTAACCCTAGTCATTTTTAGGATGGTTTCTATTATAATTATTAATATTATCTTCCAAAAATATAAGAGACTCAGTTTGATAATAACTAATAAACCTCAAAAAATGTATATATTTTATATTGTTTTTATAATTTAAATATTGTTTCTAAATATTAAAAACACTCCAATAACCCAATGGTGTATTGTATCAGAAATTTATATATTTAAAGGCCTTATTGCATGTTATTTCTTCGTCATCTCCCATAAACATTTTTATACAGAACATGACCATAAATAAATTATCTAATATAGATTGTTCCTAAAATTAAAAATCATAAAATGAGTTACCTCATATTCTCAATAAGTGGAAACCCTATAAATGATTCATAATGATTTGAATGTAATCATCCCTTAAAAAATGATATTATTAGAAATAATAAATTAATTATAATATGGAACCATAAAGAATGATACAAAGGAAAGATAGAAATATATATAACCTTATAAGGATTATCATGAAATCATAACATAAACCATGGTACAAGGATTTGGAAATATTTGAAAATAATCATGAGCTAGAGACATAACATAGATATGTGGCACAAAAATTAGCATAAAAATCATAACGATGTGAACAAAGATGACCTTATATAGTTACGACCCTATCTTACTAAAATCATTCCCATATATAAATTTGGGAAAATAGATAACCATAATCATATCCACACATAATGTTCTAATCATATCAAACCACAGTCATGTACCTGTAAAATCATATGAACCTAGTTATCTAAAATCGTATCCCCCCATAATATCATTATCCCCTGATATATAAATCTTTAGAAAATGAAATAGTGGGTTATATCTAACACAAATATCCAATAATTATATAATATAAATATTTGTACCATATAAAGTCAATAATACTTTATTTTATAAGGACCTCATTGAATGGAAATTTAATATATAATTTTTTCAAATTGTATTGCATGAAATAAAATAAATAATTATATCATTATAAAATAATCATTCAAAAAATAAATATATAATGATAAAATGTATAGGGTCATTCATGAACAATAACTCTATAATAGATAAATAATTTTGACATTGAGAAAAAAATAGAAAAAATACGTAAAAAAATATTCTTAAGTATTTTTTGATGTTGTGTTAAAATAAAATAATTTAATTCACATTCAAAACAAATTCTCTAAATTAAATGGAAATAAAAAGTTTTTAACCATAACTTAACTAAAAATAATGTATTATTTAAATTAAATATTTGTATATAAGAGTATATATTTACTAGAAGACAAAACAATATCTGAAAAATAAAATAAATAAATTTTAACTTTATTTAAAAAATTTAAAGAAACCCATATAATGGTAAGAGTTATTAAATTAAAACTTTAATTGATAAATAAAATTATTAATGTTATAGGTGAAGATAAATATTTCAATTTTTTAAAAAATAAAACCTATTTTATATGAAATAATATTGACATATAATTGAATTATTAAATACATAGGATGAGAATCATTAATAATGTCATATTTTTATAAAGAATATGATTAATAAAAAATAAACATTTTGATATTTAAATGTAATTTTAATAGTGAAAAAATATCATAACATTTTAAATAATTAAATTTAATAATACAAAAAACATAGAAGAATATAGTAAAGGGGAAAATATTTTGTACCAATAAAATGAATAATAAGTTAGCAAAACCCCTTACATATGATTCCCACATGGTCAGATATGACCTAATGCATTTGGTAATAAATTTTGGTTAATTTTTCATATAGATAATATTTATATTTATATCTATTTTCATTTTATTTAATGCATATAATTTATAATTTATTATTATTTATTTATTAATAATAGACATTTAAATAAAATTATTGGGCGTTGATTGTCCAATTTTTTCTCTACTAGATTCAATAATTAATTTTTGATCCCTTGTCATGCATAGAGTATTCATCACATAATAAATTTATATGGATGAAACATATTTGAGTTTCGTATATTTATTGAGCACAATGGTCATTTTATGGATGTCATGGTTATATTTCATAAGGAGTGGTTAAAATATCCACTTTTTATTCTTATTCAATAATAATAATTGATTTTATTGGTGAATATATTCATAGATATTTATAATAAATAATTATGAAATAATCATAAATTACTCTTTATTAAATCATATTACTATTATTCATGTATTTTTAATCATTAAGGATATAAAAATTATAACATTATTGGTAGAGGTTATCGAACTCACCCAAAATATAAAGTGTTATAACTAATGAATGGAAACTAACAAGTTATAAAGATGTAGTATCACATTTATCAATGAATAATGGCTTAAATGTTAAGATATTATATTGATAAATCATATAAAATAGGTGGCTTATGAAATATATAATAAAAATGATAATGGGAGGATACCACTTACATTGAATACTTGAATACTCTCTAAGAGATAACCATATAAATGAATACTTTGGGAAACATTGGGAAAATGGTGATCAAACATGGGATTTGATTTTTTTAAAGAGGAATGTCTAAGTATTATTGAGTAAATTAAAGTAATTATTTTATTCTATATGGGTAAAGTATGGATTATTTTATTGATTATGTTGAGTGTAATTTTCCCAAATTCACATTCCTTAATGAATAAAGATTGTGATTTCTCAAGGAATATAGATTCAAAATGCAAAAAATATTGTATATAGGATAAAGGGAAGTAAAACAATTCCCTAATACATAAATTTATAGATAGTTTTTTTATATTTTATATCTTACCCATTGATTTTACCATTTTATCTCATTTTATCATTACTAGGGGAAATCAATTTTAACATCAGTAAATTTTTCCCTAATAATAAATTTTGGAAAATTGTATAATATCAAAATGATGACTCTAGATATAAAATATATTTTATTGAATTAAATTGTTAGTGGTACTTAAATTTAACATCCATGTAAGTATGTACATCTCATAATAAGGGAAATTTTTAAAATGTTTTTTTAATCAAAACAATAGTTTTTATTGTATGATAATTACAAATATTTAAATAATTGGTCATTTATTTATTTCTATATATTATCAATAAATTTCACTAAAATAATTCTTAAATTGTGTTTATTTTATTTATATTTGGAAAATATGTTTTATTCTTGAGAAATAATTATTCACAAATGTGTATTTGAAAAAAATTCTTTTAATTTGATTTCATTAAAATAAAATATTTATTTATTAAAAAATACTATATTTCTGTAAATTCATTTGAATTAAAATATTATTTCTCAATTTATTAAACCAATTACATAATGTAAATTTAATATAAATGATAAAAATAAAAATACATGTTTTAATATATATATATATATATATATATTCCAAAACATTTCATTTAATAAATCAATAATTTCATGTGTATATCATCATAACATCAATATAAAAATCATTACCATACCTACATATCAATCTTAAGGTTATGATAAGAATTTGTGGTAGTTGTTAGTAGTGATTCGGTAGACATGGATCTCTTAGTGAATTCCTTGAGATAGATCTTCTCCCATAAATGATTTTTCTTAAACCAAAAACATTAAAGTAATTAGAAAAACTAGAATATGGAACACCCTAGTGATGTTTCATCCCTTCTATGTAAAAAGTAGTGAACCTTATAAGGAATATTTCTACATATTGATGTTATTTTTTAACGTTTCAACATCAATTTTATAATGTGGTAACATCAATTTATACCTACTAATTCAAAGATTATTTAATAAAATTCAATTTTCATTTAATTCTTTATCAAATAATCTTATAAATTATTCCATTAAAATTTTTTATTTTTAGTAATCAGGAAAATTTTAATTTATACCCAATGACCACATAATCTCAATGATCATATAATCACAACTACCATATATATGACAGCCCTATTACATTCATATATATAACATTAAATGTCGGATGAAAATATTTCATCTCATAATCTTATTTATCTTTTAAATATACTTATGCACTTTTTTATTTTTGATATTATTAACATAGTTATTATCAATGGTATAATACTCAATAAATATTGGGATAAGAAATATTTCAATCTTTTTGTATTTTTATGTCCTTATTTTTTTATTACTTTTATAATTTTTCAAAAAAAAAATTCAGTTAGATATATTTTAAATAATTTTTTTTATTTTCTATCATAATAAAATAATATAATGTTCATTTTATTCTTTTGACACATGTAATAAAATCTGTGATGGATTTTAAAGAAGATTTTATAATATATGTTTGGGGTGTAAAAGAAAATGTGGTCCACGTGATTTCTATATTACTCTCATAATATCATCACCCCAATATATATAAATAGGGGAACTACTAAGTACTATTTAGTTGAATTTATGTTTCTCTCACTTAAATAAGACTCACTTACATTATGCTTCATAGATAAATTTCAATGAAAATTAACCACTCCATGAATGAATATCTCTATAGAGTTTAAACTGTAGTGGTAGAAGTATAATGTATATATAGTAATTTTCCTTCGGCAAAACACGCATGGGAATCTGACTAACCCATAAGATTTTTATGCTTCATAACCATTAAATTGTATCTATCAGAAAAAACTTTCAATGTTTTTTAATTGCAAAAAATCTCACATATTCTAAGATCTCATGTAAAATTTTTTCTTCCTCATTTGATAAATAACTATTAATAGACTACCCAATATTCCACTATGTGGTGAATAGAAATGATTAACAGTTTAAAATATTTTCAACACTAGTGAATCCTCATTAGTCATTTAATTCATTAAAATATAATGATACTTGGCCTATGAGACTATCCAGCGATATATAGTCTATATATTTATTGATTTCGGTTTTTGAGGGACTTAAATATTTCAAAACATCAACCCAATAAGAATTAGCTATATTTTAGATCAACCATCATTATAATATCTCTAGGGAAATTTCTTCTTGAGATATACATTTATCAATGAGTTAGATCATTCATACTTGTATGTTCCCAAATATACTCTCTTGACCTAGGAATAATAACCCCACAATATAGATCAATATCTCTATATCTACAAATTTATCTTACGATGATCCCCAATGGAAAATATAAGGGGATGGAACTCATGATGGGACGTATACCAATGAGGTATCTTCAATATGAACTAGGGACGAAAATTATTTTTGTATAAAAAATGATAATTCAAAACGAGAGTTGAAATAATTGGGGTTTTATGAATTAGTTTTGGTGTTAAATTCATTTTACTACCATAATAATATGGTCTTCCTATGAAAAATTAGTATGATGAGAGTATATCGTATTAATTTTGTTCTTAATAAAAAAAATTCAGGATTTATTGTAACAGCCAGAGATTTTATGAAAAATATTCTGTTTTATTTCACTAATGTCTTGTGTGATACGCTACACCAAAAGGAGCTTTCACAATACATATCTCTGAACTGGCTTGAATTATACGCAATCACGACCTTCCACGATAGCGTGTGTTGTACGCAACACCGAGTTTCGCTAAACAATGATATGCTATTAAGATGTTATTAAAACTAGCCGGTATGAATAGTAATAACCACTTTTTGAAATTTTGTAAATTTTATTTTTCAAAATGGAATTCATTTTTGGACTCGTAATATCGAAATTAGCTTAGGGTGAAATTTGGTACTTTTTGGATAACTTTCATATTTTGATGAATAGTGAAAATTACTAAATTATAATTAAAAAACAACTTTTTTTATCGAAATAATTAATAGTGATAAATTATTAATTTGAGTGGTTTTAAATTATATTTAGAATATATTTTTACAATTTAATACAATGTTGGTCATTGGATGTAATTTCACATTTAAACCCGACATAATCAAGTGTCAATCTTTTGATAGATATTGTTTCTTAAAAAAAACACGCTATTTGTTTTAACAGCGGGATTTATTTATAAAATTAATTAATGGAACTTCTATGTTATGAATTTGGTAAAATAGACTTCATTTTTGAATTTGGAATATGAAATATAGCTTAGGATGAAATTTTGGCATTGTTCTAAAAAACATCAATTTTTGATGAATAGTGAAACTACTAAGTGGTAGGTAAAAAACTGAATTTTGCATAAAACATAATTTTACCGCTTCTGTGAATGGAATTTCGAAAATCCTACAGACACGGTTAATATAAAGGACTAAAATGTGGTTCAATGAGATGAAAATAATTTTTGGTGAATAGTAACTTTTTACTTTTTTTACCACGGTTAATAGTAAATAGGGTAACTAAGGGTAAATATGATATTACTATTACCCTAAAACATGTCCTAATTCTATTAGATAAGTGTAATTCGACCAAAAACAACATTAGGAATATAATATGACCATTTAGGTCCACTTGAATTAGATTATGACATTTAATATTATTTTATTTAATGAATAGTTAAAATAGTAAAAATCAAAGTTTAATAACTAAAACATTTTTAATATGGGGATATAAATAAGAAAAATTCGACTATAAATATTCATTAGAAATATAAAAAGATTTCCTACATAATGATATTTTATTTATAATTTTTAGACTTTATATAAATTAATTTATTTATGACACAATGATGATGCAGTAATTACCCTTTTAAGGAAATATTAACATAATTGATGTTATAAATGCTCAAATGAATGTAATTTGAGACTTTTTATGAATTCCACTAATTTTATAGGTTACTATGATATATTAGTGTTGATTTAATCAACTTGGTTCGAACATATAATTCTGTTATGACTTTCACAAAAATCATATATCAAATAGTGTCAAAATTGACACAAAATAGTTTTTAAATCAAATATTATATTATTAATTGTAATTTTATTCCTAAAAATCTAAGGTTCGGCCAAATGACTTAGATAAGGATATATATATTAATAATAAACAATTTGGGGTTCGTTTGTCATGTTATAGTAAGTGTATTAACCATATAGTGAAAGAAAAAAAAAGACACGGTAAAAGTTAAATTATTTAACTTAGAGTTAAATCTAATTGATAAGGTTAAAATAATACCATAAACTTGTCTAAATCTTATTGATTGATAGGATTTCGACCCATCCCCACTTTAGCTTAGAAATAAGACCCTTTGGAACCATTATAAACCGATTTTGACTTTAATATAAAATAATATTTTGAGATATTCCTAAGGTGCCCCTCTCCTCCCTTATAAAAGGACACCTCCTCCCCCTCCTCCTCACACCAATTTGAGCACTCAAGCTCGGCCAAAACCTTCCAAAATCTCTTTTCCATTTCCCTAGAAACATCCTAGAGGTTCTGGTCTTCCTCAAAGACCAATTTTAGTGCCCTAATAGGAGGTCTCAAAGAGGCGCTTCAAAGAAGAGGTAATTACCATTACCAATTCTTTCATCTTTATTTCTTCTTCCACTTCTTCTTATTAGGTTGTTTCATTATGAAGTAATAACATCAGTATCACTCATATACTGATATGTTATTATAAGTATGAAACAACCCTATTTCACAATCTATCCATCCTACGGAAAAAGAAATCACCGCGCGTGCGTACGTACGGAATACCGTCTCCACGCCGTGGTGTAATCTATTTTCCACCACCACCTTACATGGATGGGTATAATGGTGTAAAGAATAACTATACATATTTATTACAACATCATATTGATTATGATATATTGTATAATCCACTCCAATTCAATTCAATATTTATGTAAATGATATCATCGCTCGTGCGTACGTACGGACTACCGTCTCCACGACGCGATGAGATTCATTCTCCATGTTAACCATTTAAGAATGATTATAAAGTATATATAAGAAATAATAATGAAATATATGAAATTATAAAGCTACTGGATTTATGTATATATGTATGTCATCTACTTACTTCCATTCAAGACAATAAGGAAAGGAAAACAGCGTTCATGCGTACGTACGGACTACCGTCTCCATGAACGGTGTTTTTCATTTCATTTATCTATCTATTATATATATATATATACTGAATATATATGATATATAAATCATATTTTATATTCTGGAAGTAAGTAAATCATGATATAATTAATAATAATATCAAGAACAACAAGTCAAAACACCTACGATAAATGAAACGATTTTACCTAAAACGCTTCTTTAACATGGAATTTACAAAAGAACGGGTAATATAATGTCATAAGTGAACCATATATGATATCATAACAATGAATATTATTCTTTAATAAGTCAATGACATTATTTAAATCATTATATAGGAGGTTCGGACACATACAAAGCAAATCGTACCTAAGGTAAGGGAAATATAACAATCTCATTTTTATCCGAGATTGTTTATACTTTAGTATTTACTGGGGTGTATTTTATCATCCACATCCATATTTCCTCAATATGTAATATTATTTCCATCCACCTACAATTGTTTAAATCCAATTTTACCCTTCGGTGAGTTTTTAGTAAAAGATATGAAAGGAATCTTTTGTCGTTTTTCGTACGAGGTACTTTTTTGACTTTTCCGACAAAAGTACGAGAAGAATGTTTTTTTAACTTAAACGGCATGAATGGATTTTTAAAACATTATTTTCAAGAAGCTTCCTTTACATGTTTTTAAGTTTATTTTTAATCATATTCTTTTATTTTAAATTCTCATGACATGTTATTAAAGGAAAAATGTTTTTGAAGTAGAAAGGATATTTTCCTCAAGAATAGAGTTCAAGTATTTTATCAAAATTATTTTCCATCTAAGATAATAAAAGGGTTCTATTTTTATCCCTATTATTACATGGATTTGATTATGTTGTGATGGAAATATTTTTATGAATTCCTTTATCTTATATGAATTGTTTTATGATGTCATGATGTTTCAAGAATCCCATTTTTATTACATGGGTTATGCAATGATGTATGATTTATGATTTTGTGGCACACATAAGAATGGTATCATTATGAGATTGGTGGGACCTATATCTCCCTCCAATGCATTGGGTAAAGATTTTATATCTCATGATATAGACAGGGCTGGAACGGTAGGTTATACCGGTTCAGTGAAACAGGACTGAAACGAGGGTTACTCGATTCAGAAAGGGACTTTGTCCACTAAGATAGTCTTGGCAATGAGTCTTGACTAACAAGAAATGATTCTCTATGATTATGTGTGTATGCCACAAAGTTTCATGTTTTAAGTTATGATTATTGGGATTTCATTTCACTACTATTATTTATCCCATGTTATGAAATTATGCTCTCTTTTGCAGGTTAAGATTTCCAAAAGTTATGTTCTTATGAATATGATGTGATTGATTTTTCTTTTGTATACCCTTACTGAGCATTTGAGCTCACCCTTTTATGTTTTCTTTTCCCCAGGATATAAAAAAGGGTTTTAGGTAAAAAAAGGGAAGATCTTTATGGGAGATATTGAAGATCTTTCACCACGATTAGAAGATTATGTTCCGAGTTTCCAAAGACACTAAACTATTACGATCCTTGTCTGTGTGTTTTTGTTATGTACCAAGTATTCCGCAAAAGTAATGTAATGTCCATGTACGTCAAGCTTCGGGTAACTACAGTTGGTATCAGAGGAAAGGTTTAGTCAACCTTTGGAAACTAGGATGTGAAAACGTTAGTGAGATCCCTAGAGATATTTCTAAGGTATGTCTAGGGATGTCCCTAAGGATAAGTATACGTATAAGATACAGTCCTAGAACTACGGTAACGATCATAGAATTTAACCTATGAAGTTAGATATTGAGGATACTTCCCCTTTATTATGTTGTGTTCTCAAGCATGATTTTTGCCTCTAACAAAATTATTTTTGTGTTTTAGTTAATGGAGGGAACCAAAAGGAATTCGGTTAACAGTAAATCCAATGGACAAATTGATGACTATGAGAAACAAAATTGTGTAATGCCTAGAGAGAAATATGTTGTGATTATGCCGAATCAGTCATCGCTATATATGATTAACAAGGTGAAATTTAGTGGTATGCCTAATTCATCAAAGAAGTGGAAGATAGACTATTATGCATGTTCGCATGTTGAGGAGCATAAAGAAAGGAAGATTGAGATTTCTAAAGAAGGGAAGAAGAACCTTGAGGAATACCTCAAATGGAGGGACCGATGTTATCTGTGTGGAGAAAAGGGTCATAGAGTGAAAGACTGTTTTGGAGTTCAATGTCTTATTTGTGGAGAACATGGGCATTACCCAACTCAATGCCCTGACCTAAAAAGTTACTTCTAAATCAAGGAAGGACTTCTTCTAGGACAATCATTGAAGTGGGTGGACTGAAGTGTTTATGTATTGGTATTCAGTAATAATGTTGTTGAGGTACTTTTATGGTGTATTGAAATATTTATGTATTGGTCTATTGTGGTTTTCAATAATATTAAGGTACCCGTAACCATGAAAAGTGATTCAAATATTTTGGAAAGTAGATAATATGCCCATAATGAAGGGATAAAGAGAAAATGAAATGTTTGACAGTATTCATGAGCTCATGATTGATATAAGGACTAAGTGATATCATGGTTTGAGTATATAGAATTTTGAGGATTTTGGTATGTGGAAAGTGTTAACTTTAAACTGCATTCATGTTTTCACTAAGGTATTCAAGAGAATACATGATTAAGGACATTGAATGTTTAGAATGTGACCAACAAGACATATCGTATGGGGATCAACAATGGTATTAAATCTCTGGTAATTGTTTTCACTATATTATGGGAGTGGACTGCAGTATTATGGATAAGCCTAAAGATTGAAATGGATTATGATGGACATAAGTGAGTATTGTTTAAGGATAGAAGTTTTTTTTCGATATTATTGATGGGATGTTATAGTAATGTAGTTTTAGAAAAAGGACAACCTGCAGGACGGGCGACAGCCCATCGCGTCGGACAAGGCTGTGGAAATTGAACCCACAACCGAAGTGCAACTGGCCTTTATCGCCTACCATTGGCCTACAGGAAGTCCCTGTTTAGTAGAAACTAGGTTTATTATATTAAGAAGTATGATATATGAAGTATAAGTCCATTTTAGGAACCATATATGATTAATCTCACTATAGATCGACTTATGTATATAATTTTTGCTAACCTTTTGTTTGAGACAGATGGAATGACCCGTCATTCTATCACATGATCTGCTAACACTTCACGAATAACAAATTCAACTTCATTTATTTAAGAGATGAAGTGGAAATTGTTCAAGGCATGAACAACAGTGAGATTGTACCAAAATAAAGAATGTATTTATTCTAATTCAAATTTTCAACTTTAGGGAAATGATCTTGAAAACCAAAAATGTTGTCCTAGTGATATTATACCTGATGAATCAGATGGTACCTTAGATCGTCGCAAATTTATGGATTTGTGATTACTGGATTTTCCATAGCCATGTTCTCTACCACTCTCCATCAGAACATGATGGTTAGATTTCTCTTCCATATCCATATTTTCACCTATGTGGAAACCCAGTGATTAGTTTATTTGGGTAATCGTTACATTTCATACTTTAGTTTTTAAAGCCAAGTTTTGGTATTCCTTTTTACGATGTGGGTTTCTATTAAAGAAACTTTCGAATAGTAAACCATCTATAACCCCGACGAATTTCGAGGGCGAAATTCATTTTAAGGGGGGTAGAATGTAACAGCCCGAGATTTTATGAAAAATATTCTTTTTATTTCACTAATGTCTTCTGTTATACGCTACACCAAAAGGAGCTTTCACAATACACATCTCTGACCTGGCTTGAATTATATGCAATCGCGACCTTCCACGATAGCGTGTGTTGTACGCAACACCGAGTTTCGCAAAACAACGATATGCTATTAAGATATTATTAAAACTAGCCGTTATGAATAGTAATAACCACTTTTTGAAATTTTGTAAATTTTATTTTTCAAAATGGAATTCATTTTTGGACTCGTAATATCGAAATTAGCTTAGGGTGAAAGTTTGGTACTTTTCGGATAACTTTCATATTTTGATGAATAGTGAAAATTACTAAATTATAATTAAAAAACAACTTTTTTAATCGAAATAATTTATAGTGATAAATTATTAATTTTAGTGGTTTTAAAGTATATTTATAATATATTTTTACAATTTAATACAATGTTGGTCATTGGATGTAATTTCACATTTAAACTAGACATAATCAAGTGTCAATCTTTTGATAGATATTGTTTCTTAAAAAAAACACGCTATTTGTTTTAACAGCGGGATTTAATTATAAAATTAATTAATTAAACTTCTATGTTATGAATTTGGTAAAATAGACTTCATTTTTAAATTCGGAATATGAAATATAGCTTAGGATGAAATTTTGGCATTGTTCTGAAAAACATCAATTTTTGATGAATAGTGAAACTACTAAGTGGTAGGTTAAAAACTGAATTTTGCATAAAACATAATTTTACCGCTTCTGTGAATGGAATTTCAAAAATCCGACAGACACGGTTAATATCAAGGACTAAAATGTGGTTCAATTAGATGAAAATAATTTTTGGTGAATAGTAACTTTTTACTTTTTTTTACCACGGTTAATAGTAAATAGGGCAACTAAGGGTAAATATGATATTACTATTACCCTAAAACATGTCCTAATTCTATTGGATAAGTGTAATTCGACTGAAAACAACCTTATGAATATAATATGACCATTTAGGTCCACTTGGATTAGATTATGACATTTAATATTATTTTATTTAATGAATAGTTAAAATAGTTAAAATCAAAGTTTAATAACTAAAACATTTTTAATATGGGGATATAAATAAGATAAATTCGACTATAAATATTCATTAGAAAGATAAAAAGATTTCCTACATAATGATATTTTATTTATAATTTTTATACTTTAAATAAATTAATTTAGTTATGACACAACGATGACGCAGTAATTACCCTTTTAAGGAAATATTAACATAATTGATGTTATAAATGATCAAATGAATGTAATTTGAGACTTTTTATGCATTCCACTAATTTTCTAGGTTACTATGATATATTAGTGTTGATTTAATCAACTTGGTTCGAAAATATAATTCTGTTATGACTTTCACAAAAATCATATATCAAATAGTGTCAAAATTGACACAAAATAGTTTTTAAATCAAATATTATATTATTAATTGTTATTTTATTCCTAAAAATCTAAGGTTCGGCCAAATGACTTAGATAAAGATATATATATTAATAATAAACAATTTGGGGTTCGTTTGGCATGTTATAGTAAGTGTATTAACCATATAGTGAAAGAAAACAAAAAGACACAGTAAAAGTTAAATTATTTAACTTAGAGTTAAATCTAATTGATAAGGTTAAAATAATACCCTAAGATTGTCTAAATCTTATTGGATGATAGTATTTCGACCCATCCCCACTTTATCTTCGAAATAAGACCCTTTGGAACCATTATAAACCGATTTTGACTTTAATATAAAATAATATTTTGAGATATTCTTAAGGTGCCCCTCTCCTCCCTTATAAAAGGACACCTCCTCCCCCTCCTCCTCACACCAATTTGAGCACTCAAGCTCGGCCAACCCCTGCCAAAATCTCTTTTCCACTTCCCTAGAAACATCCTAGAGGATCTGGTCTTCCTCAAAGACCAATTTTAATGCCCTAAGAGGAGGTCTCAAAGAGCCGCTTCAAAGAAGAGGTAATTACCGTTACCAATTCTTTCATCTTTATTTCTTCTTCCACTTCTTCTTCTTAGGTTGTTTCATTATGAAGTAATAACATCAGTATCACTCATATACGGATATGTTATTATAAGTATGAAACAACCCTATTTCACCATCTATCCATCCTACGGAAAAAGAAATCACCGCGCGTGCGTACGTACGGAATACCGTCTCCACGCCGTGGTGTAATCTATTTTCCACCACCACCTTACATGGATGAGTATAATGGTGTAAAGAATAACTATACATAGTTATTACAACATCATATTGATTATGATATATTGTATAATCCACTACAATTCAATTCAATATTTATGGAAATGATATCATCGCTCGTGCGTACGTACGGACTACCGTCTCCACGACGCGATGAGATTCATTCTCCATGTTAACCATTTAAGAATGATTATAAAGTATATATAAGAAATAATAATGAAATATATGAAATTATAAAGCTACTGGATTTATGTATATATGTATGTCATCTACTTACTTCCATTCAAGATAATAAGGAAAGGAAAACAGCGTTCATGTGTACTTACGGACTACCATCTCCATGAACGGTGTTTTTCATTTCATTTATCTATCTATTATATATATATATATATACTGAATATATATGATATATAAATCATATTTTATATTCTGGAAGTAAGTAAATCATGATATAAGTAATAATAATATCAAGAACAACAAGTCAAAACACCTACGATAAATGAAACGATTTTACCCAAAACGCTTCTTTAACATGGAATTTACAAAAGAACGGGTAATATAATGTCATAAGTGAACCATATATGATATCGTAACAATGAATATTATTCTGTAATAAGTCAATGACATTATTTAAATCATTATACAGGAGGTTCGGACACATACAAAGCAAATCGGACCTAAGGTAAGGGAAATATCACAATCTCATTTTTATCCAAGATTGTTTATACTTTAGTATTTACTAGGGTGTATTTTATCATCCAAATCCATATTTCCTCAATATGTAATATTATTTCCATCCACCTACAATTTTTTAAATCCAATTTTACCCTTCGGTGAGTTTTTAGTAAAAGATATGAAAGGAATCTTTTGTCGTTTTTCGTACGAGGTACTTTTTTGACTTTTCCGACAAAAGTACGAGAAGAATGTTTTTTTAACTTATACGGCATGAAAGGATTTTTAAAACATTATTTCCAAGAAGCTTCCTTTACAAGTTTTTAAGTTTATTTTTAATCATCTTCTTTTATTTTAAAGTCGCATGACATGTTATGAAAGGAAAAATGTTTTTGATGTAGAAAAGATATTTTCCTCAAGAATGGAGTTCAAGTATTTTATCAAAATTATTTTCCATCTAAGATAATAAAAGGGTTCTTTTTTTATCCCTATTATTACATGAATTTGATTATGTTGTGATGGAAATATTTTTATGAATTCCTTTATCTTATATGAATTGTTTTATGATGTCATGATGTTTCAAGAATCCCATTTTTATTACATGGGTTATGCAATGATGTATGATTTATGATTTTGTGGAACACATAAGAATGGTATCATTATGAGATGGGTGGGGCCTATATATCCCTCCAATGCATTGGGTAAAGATTTTATATCTCATGAGATAGACAGGGCTGGAGCGGTAGGTTATACTGGTTCAGTGAAACAGGACTGAAACGAGGGTTACTCGATTCAGAAAGGGACTTTGTCCACTAAGATAGTCTTGGCAATGAGTCTTGATTAACAAGAAATGATTCTCTATGATTATGTGTTTATGCCACAAAGTTTCATGTTTTAAGTTATGATAATTGGGATTTCATTTCACTACTATGATTTATCCCATGTTATGAAATTATGCTCTCTTTTGCAGGTTAAGATTTCCAAAAGTTATGTTCTTATGAATATGATGTGATTGATTTTTCTTTTGTATACCCTTACTGAGCATTTGAGCTCACCCTTTTATGTTTTCTTTTCCCCAGGATATAAAAAAGGGTTTTAGGTAAACAAAGGGAAGATCTTTATGGGAGATATTAAAGATCTTTCACCACGATTAGAAGATTATGTTCCAAATTTCCAAAGACACTAAACTATTACGATCCTTGTGTGTGTGTTTTTGTTATGTACCAAGTATTCCTCAAAATTAATGTAATGTCCATGTACGTCAAGCTTCGGGTCTCTACATTTATTCTTTATTATATTTATTTTTTATTTGGATTCATGATTTTATAATGTATTTGTGTCTTTAAGAATCATTTAGATCCTTAGAAGGGATTTTTATTTTTCTTCATTAAAAAGTATGAAATATCATTTATGTGGTGTAATATGTGGTGGCCATGATGGGCCCCTATGTAAAATATGAAAAAACAATTGGATGAGGGATACTGTGGCCAATAATATGTTATTATAGGGTTGGACCTGTAGGTCATGACCTTAGAAACCACATCATTTCTATTTTGGATATCATGGAGAGTGTTAATGGAATACCTTTAATAGAAATATCATATAACTTTTCATTTTTCTTTTTATATTCAAGAAAACCTTGATAATGGATTAGCCATGTTGGAGGGTCTGGTTATGACTGAGGTGGCTTTAAAACATCAAAAATAGTAGCTTTTATTCTCATATCGTGACCAAATTAATGGGGATACACATTTGGATTAAATATGGGATTATTAATATAGGTTTTAATTTTTCCCCACACATATTAATCAATTTTTCTTTGTATTTTTATTCCAATTTCTAAACTAACATCCAATATTATTAATGGAATGGAATCAGAAATGAATCCTTACTGTAGTTATGGCCTTGATTTAATCGCCTTGACACTCCTAACATAACCCCACTTACAGATAAAATCTTATGAGTTGAGGTGTGTTCTTAGTATTCCTCATTGATGGAGACCTAACTATTATATTCCCTTATCTCTATCCAAGATCAATAAAATTATCGTTTCATCAAAATGAAATGAATTATAGAGTTATTTGGTAATTGACATTGGGAAGGATTTATTCTACACCTTTTCTTGTTCATTCTCGAGTCCTGCCATATAAAACATATTATTTTATATAGAATAGGTTCTAGGAATTCATGGTGTGTGTTTGTGTATTGGTTTGTGTGTAATAGTGGTTTGGGAGAGAACACCCTTGAAGAAACAAGACCTTGATGTCAACAAAATTGAGGCAGTCAGTTCCTTACTATGTTTGGGATATGTATATGACTGTTAACATGAAATGAAATTGTGTGCTTATATTCTTTAGACCATGATTGAGTTCTATAACATGTGTGTGTGTTTTCCATGAGACCATGATTATGTTTTCTTCACATGTGTGAGTATAAAACTTGAAACTATCTTTTATAGTTGATCACATGTATGTTCATGTGTGGCCTATGGAACTCATGCTTGAATTTGATCAGTTGTGTTTTTTTTATACCTTTATAAAGAACTGACCACAGAACCCCAGAGCTAATGAATTAATTTATAAAATTGAAATTATTACAAGGAATAAAATCCCAAATGACCGATCAAATTGTGAATTTTGATAAACCATATTAAATACAAGATACCCATATTATATTAGGAAATAGAAAATGAAACATAATACATAACAAGGAAAAATAAACTACATTCTTGAAACACATTCAAATAATTTATCTTTATATTCTTGGGAAATGAAACAAAGTAAGGGTAATCTCCAATGATCATTAAGGGTTAAGTATTGAAGAAGTGTTAATTAATCAATGATAATAATAAAAATTTCAATGTAACTAAATTATCCCTCATTCCATTTATATAACTGGATAAGGAAAAATCAACATTGCAAGATCATAATGTAAAACATAAAAAATTTAAACAATAAATTGATAATTAAATAAATCCATAGATAATGTAAAAGAAAAAATCTCATTGATAAAAATAATAATTAAAATTTAATTCTAAAAAAATCAAATTCTTAATTATTGGATTCCATGTTTCCTAGGTACGTGGAAATGTTACTTTTAATATCTTTCATAGGATAGTTAAAAACTTACTGGTCTCAAACCAATTTAGATTTTCCAACCATAACTCTACTACCGAGGCAATCTACGTGATAATTAAAACATAATAGTTACAAACACAAAGGGATTTTCTTACTATATCATTCCCATGAGACTACTGATGCATCGATGGGTATACATTAAATGTTCTGCATCCCATATCTTTAATGTCCAAAGTATTCCTCATATATTGAATAATAGGTTAAATTATATAAAAATGATCCTCATAAAAAAAATCATCTTAAATAAAAATTATATATTTATAATTAATTATTCAGTGGAGGATAAGAAACAATTTTTTTGATGTTGATGAATGTAAATACCCTTGTAACATCATTAATGTTATTCTTGAAGAAAATAATCATTAAACATTCAAAAGTGTCCCATACCACATTGAAACATTTAAATCATAATCCTCATGAAGAAATAAAATTAACTGAAATTTTTAAGTAGCATATATATAATATAATCCATGATATAATAAATCAAAATATAAAGTTGATAAACAAAAAAAGAATTAGGTGCTGAAAATGGTATGAGCCTCACAGAATGAAAAGTCAGTTGGAAATCTCAAACCTAGAGTCATACTTGTCACGTGTGTATTTAACCTCCAGAACAATAAATTTATGTTAATTATTTACTTTAATTATATCCATTTTTTAGTTTATTATCAATTTTAAATCACTTATTACAATTTTTTATTCAACTACTTAAAAAATAATGTTTACGTCGGTTGTTTGGACCAATTTTAGTTCATATGTTAAAAACAACCTTGGTAGTTTGACTATGTTTGAAGGGGAAATTATATAAACATATCATGAAAAATAAACATAACATAATTATAATATTTATACATCAATTATACTTTTAAAAAAATCATAAAATATGTTTATGGAAAATTAATCACTGTTACAACCATGGAGGAGGTAGGCCATACGTACCCATGAGTAACATTCCCATTTATAAATGATCATTATAGAAATATGGAAAGTAAAATTATAACTTTATATAATGATCATAATATCTTGAATATAATTTTATTAAATCAGATATACTTATATATATATATATATATAATTCTTGTGATTCAAACTGAATCACATCCCGTCGAGGAGGCGGTCGTCCACACATCCACAAACCATGTTATCCATTTTTAGTGCGTGGAAAGGGTAATAGAGAAAATGATATATTATATTTATAGGAATGTAATTATGTCATGAATATAATATATTTTTCTTTCATTTCACATATTTTTAATTAAACCCATTGTTAATACATTCTATGTAATGTGTAAATGTATCACATCGCTTGGAGGGGGTGTTAGTCCATGTGTACACAAATGTAGTTATCGTAATTACACCAAATGAAAGACATAAAGGTATGTGTTATATAAAATTTTCATAAGAATAAATAAAAAATAAATATGATATTTATCATATAAAAATTAGGTGTACATCATAATTCCCACCAATATAGGTGGTAAAAGAAAAAATGAAGAATCATCTTTTTGTGAGGCGGTAGTTCACCGTACAAGAATAATAAATTCATTACCCATTTTATGGAGCTGTGTGTATTTTTAGGTTGAACAATTAACAAAAAATATCTAATTATATTAATTATATTATATTAATTAAATAATAATTTAATAATAAGAAATGAAGTGGTGGAGAAACAAATAAAACAAAATTTTACATTGAAGAAGGTTACCTCTTTTTCAGGTAACTCCATTTGGTTTGCACAAAAATGATTCATTGGATTAATCTTTGTCCAATGTTAGGATTATAAGATGAGTTGGAGTATTTTTTTTTTTGATTTATTAAATTTTGGGAATGAAAAAGGGATTGAGAGTTGTGAATAACTGGGAGGGGTGAGTGCCTTTTATAGTAAAAGAGAACTAATTTCTTGTAAATTTTTTAAAAAGGAATTTCAACCATGTTTTATCCAGGTCAATTAGATCTAATAATAAAACAAATTCTATAAAAGTGAGTATAGGTTTGATATATGGACATAAAATGCATTTTTACTAGTTTCTAGGTCATTTTTTCCCTTAATATTAATGTTTAGTCCCTTTTATGCTAATTTGTTTCTTAATCACTATACTTAATTTTAATTACTGTCACTAATTTTTTTTAAAAACTAAGTTAAAGTTATTAGAAATTATAAATTATGTTTAATCGAAATATAGAATCCAATTTTCAAAATTCCAATCACATAATTGGAGGAAAATAAATTAAATTTAATCCCGTATATGGGATTATAATAAAGGTTTTTAATGTAAAAATGCTTAAAATATTGAGTTGAATTTATATCCAATTTCTATATAAAATTGATTCCAAAAACCTAAATTATATTAAATGGTAAAAAAATTATCAAATTAAAATTTTAGAAAATTAAAATATATATGATTTAACCCTATAAATAAATTTGAAAAAAATGAGTTTTGAATTAAAATTCAATATTGTTCACTAGTCATCAAAAAATGAAACTTCTCAAAAAAAAGAAAAAAATCACCGTAAAATAATTTTGATGTTTATCATTAAAAAATGAAGTTTTTTTCTTATTATATTATTATAATTATGAATATTCCAATTTAAAATTTCTGTTCCATTAAAAGGTTTTAAAAATGATTTTATAAAAATATAGTTTTTTATAAGTAATACTGGATTTATTCTTATCTTATGTATATCATATCTATTGGATAAATGTAAAAAAAATTAAATTGAATATATAATACATAAAATTATTTAAAATCAACAATTAATATTTATTAATTTAACTAATTAAGATAATTAATATTTTTCACCTAAAAATAGTCTTTTCTAAAATGATTAACTTTTTATTCATTGGGTTTTTATATTAATTTATTATTAATAGGTAACCAATGAATTATAATATATATTTTCATTATTTAGTTTATCCAATTCATAAAAATCAAATTAATGTAATGTTTATATCTTATTATATTAAATAATTGTATTTTTAATAATATAGTATTGTGAGTAAAACTCGGTCTTCTATGTTCCGTAATCCCTTGAGGAATGTCATTTTTGTATATAATGAATGATAACCTAGTTGTATTGTATAGAACAATATAAATTTTATGTCTTGTGTAATATAATCTTATATTTTTATTTTTTATAAACAAATCTTTGAATACAATTAAATTTATTCTAAAAGGAAAATATTGTAAATTCTTGGGGTGTTACATTCTCCCCAACTTAATTAAATTCCATCCTCATAATTTAAACTATATCTTTGTAAAATAGGTTTTTATATTTTAAAATACAAGTATTTGAAAAAACACACATCACAAATATGATTATTGACACATATTATTAATAAGGGAGTTAAATAGATATGAAGGTTTCATAACTGGGGTACCAAGTGGGAGAAAATAGGTGGCATAATGAAACATTGATATTTTAGAAAAGTATAAATAACTATAGTTAATGGTCATAGAAAATTAAGTGATAAATAGAAAACTAAGGTCCCAAAAACTATAAATCATCGATGATTTAAAATATTATTTTATTCATCAGATATGAACGCAATATGATAACATTTTTATTTCAATACCCTTCTTCTATAGTAGGAGAATTCATTCACCGTCATGGAATATAAGTAAATATATTTTTCTATAAGCATAATATTTTCCTTTGATTATCCATGAACTATTTCTACTTGATATCATAGAAAAATATGTTTAATATTGTTAAGTAAAATAATAATATATAAAAACTCATTCAAATATAAACTTAAACCATTTCACAAATGGTTATAATTATGAACCATCCAAGTATTATGATCTAAGACATTATAATTAGATCCAATGTAGTTAGTAGTATCGAAATTAAATTATCCATTTCAACTGACTCTTTATCTAATCATCATTTCCACAATATCATTAACATATTAAGGGTTATATTTCTTTCAACCATGGGTTTTTTTAAATGCATAACTAGTTAATAAATCACTTTTCTTGGTAATATTAAACATATTATATGAAGTCCTTATTGAAATATAACTATTGTTGTATCTTTACATTTTTCATAATTATTATAACCATTACATCATAGATAAAATAAATTTAAAACATTACTCAAGGATTTAAATACATTGGTACATTAATTATTCCACTTTAGCAATATCAATAACATAAGCTTGACCTTAATCCCGTAGATTATTATAAGGTATATTGACTTGATGTTTAGGGAATTCATTTTAAAATTTCCCAATATATTTATAGTGAAATCATTTTTCATTTGAATTTTCCTTCAATCCATTTTAATAATGAACTTTGTGACATTTTTCTCCAAATTTATAACAAACTCACATTCCATTCAAGAAACGATCTAGGTGTTTCTTTCCATAATTATCAAATTCAAAAATATTATATTCTCTACTTTCCCTTATACATTTTCTAATGTAACCTTATCTTATTATCTATCATCCCATCAAATCCATAATACTTAGATAATTATTTTCGTATCCTGATATCTCCTAAAACTATTTGATCATATGATGAAAAAAATTGGTGACTAGTTTTCTTAAAATATTTGGATTATGCCCTTCAAAAAATGATCAATCGCACACTCTATGTTTGATATGTAATATATAGCATACCTGAATGGCCATGTAATACTATATTCATACACTTCAATATTTTATTCATCATTTTTAGTTAAGATATGGAACATTCTCTTCATCTCAGTTTATTTCTCAGGGGGGGGATATTTGACAAATAATGCCTCCTTAAAATATTTCCATTGCATGAGTTCTATTTATTAATCCACCATAGTATTCTGAATAAGAGACCACCATTTATCAACACCACCTTTGAGAAAATATAATGTAAGTTTAATCATTTCCTTTTTACTACATGTATAATCCATAAATATCTTTTACAAAGACTTAATTCAATGCTCAGATTCTATTGGATCGGTAAAACCACTAAAATATGGGGTCCTATCTTAAAAATGATCCCACATCAGAGACTCTCACTATGGAATAGATATCTATATCTTATCAAGGTTATGTGTCAAAACCATATTATGCTACCCTAATATATACAACACATTATGAGTTCCAATACAAGTTACATTGACTTTCTCCATAAGGAAAAATCCATGATTATTGATACATTACTTCCTTCTAGGTGTCATTCTTAAACAATGGAATATACTATATTTTATTATAAAATTATTATCTTTTTATAATTATAAATTTGGAATAAAACTTAAGAAAAATAGATAAATTTATTCATAGATAATCTCATAATCAGAAACCAGATTTCATTATAGATATCATTAATTTTAAATCCTTCATTATTATTTTTAAAAAATGTGATTTATCCTAAGTGTATCCCCCAAGAGTGTTAAAACAGGTGCAATGTAAGACCTATTTCAGGTAAAATGATACTCTCAAGTTAGGACCAACACACCTTTCCCAATTTGTTACCCCAAGTTACATCTTTTAAAGAACCTCATAATCTTTTTGTATCTAGATAGTGATGTATTTCTAAAAATACCCAGATAATATCCACCTTACCAAATTTTTAGGTTGTTTTTCTACATTTATCCTTAAATTATATGCTATGGTTATTTTCCATAATCTATGTTTTCTAAATCTACTTTCCAAGGTTTCTAATAAACTTTATTTGATGCCAACTATGACTCCCCAACCCTAAAATCCCAAATTCAGTGTATTACATTATTAAATTGGTAAGATTAAAAAGAATCAAATCCCAATGGACATACTAGTATACTTGTTTTGGAAGACTATATTATATACATAATTCCCATATTACAATGGGAAATAGAAATTAAACCATAATATATAAAAAAGACTAATAAATTTCATCCTCGAAACTCATTCTAAGAATTCATTTTCATATCCTCTGGAAAGGAGAAAAATAACAGTGAGATGAAAAGCTCATAAATGTTCAAGTAAAGCATAAAAAGTAATAATTCAATGAGTATAACTAACATTAAAAACTAAATTACTAAGAATGCATTCAGGTTTTATATATAGATAAGATATAATCAATATGGAAATATAAAAAACTGAAACATGTTCGATTTAATCAATAAACTGAGGATGAAATGAATCTATAGATAAATACGAATAAAATATCTCATAGATAATAATAATAATACAAAATGAATCATCAATAATTAAAATTATTAATTATTTGACGGCATGTTTCTGAGGTACATGTAACCATTACCATCAAGAGCTTTCACAAGATTGTTTAAAACAGACTAGTTAAAACCTAATTTTGGTTTATCCAACTATAAATATACAATCAATAAATTTCATAAGATTGCTTGAAACATACTGGTTACAAACATTAAGGGTTTTTTCAACTAAATTAATCCCATGAGACGGCTGATGCATCAAGGGTTATAAGTTAAACAGTCCCGAACCTTTGTTTTTCATGGCCAATGCATTCCTCGCATATCAAATAATTGATTAAAATTAATAAAAAATATGACTTATCATAAAATATCCATATTGAATATATAATATGTACTTATCAATAATTACATAGTCTATGTTATGTAAAAATAAGGGTTGTTTAAATTGCTGAATTAAAATACCATTGAATGATTATTAAAATTATTATTGTAGAAAATAATCATTAAAAATTCCAATGTGTCCCATACCACTTTGAAACATTTAAATAATAAGATTTAAGAAGGAATAATATTATATAAAAGTTTTAAATACCATGAAGATAAAATAATTCATGATATAATATATCAAAAGGGTCAGTAGACACTCCCCACCAAAGAAGTGGGTTTTGAAAATGGAGTATTCCTAATAGAAAGAAAAACAAGCCAAAAATATCTTACATTGAGTCTGAATTTTCACGTGTGACTTTATCTTCCATAATAATAAACTTATGTTAGTTATTTACAAGATTAGAAAAAATTTTAAGGTATAATATCACTTTTACTTTACTTATTACAATGTTTTATAAAACTACATAAACAATTATGTTTATATCAGGTGTTTTGACCAAATTTGTTTAATGTTTTAAAATGGAATTTTGTAGGTGAACTATGGTCAAAGGGGTCATTATATTAAAAAATATAGACTAATAATTAAATAATTATCATATTTGTACATCAATTATACTTTTAACACCAAACGTTAAATATGGTTATGAAAATTGATTGAATTAGGAAATCATGGAGGTGATATGTTGTACATATGCATGAGTAACTTTCTTATTTTCAATGACTGTTACAGAAAAATTGTATGTAAAAATATATATTTCCATAATGGTCATAATATCATTAATACAATTTTATTTAATTATATATAATTATACATATAATTCTTTTTATGTAAATATAATCACATTGCGTCGAGGAGGCGGTAGTCCACATGAATACAAAGGAAGTTATTAATTTTTTTGGTGTGTGAAAATGATAATAAATAAAATGATATGTATTATTTATATAAAGGCAATTTTTTCATTAATATAATATATATATTATTTATTTTACATGTTTTTAATTAAAACTATCCTTAAAAAATTACATGTAATGTGTAATGGCATCCCATTGCTTTGACGATGCAGTACTCCATACGTCAACAAAAAAAGTTATCATATTTACACCAAATAGAACACATAAAGGTTTGTTTTATTTAAAAATTTATGAATAATTAAAAAATCATAAAAATCATATATAAATATATAATTTAAAATAATGTTGTTCATCAAAATTTTCACCATGATAGGAGGTAAACGAAAAATTATCAATCATCATTTGGTGAGGTGGTAGTTCATCGTACATGAAAGGTAAATTCATTACCCATTTATTAGATTTGTATATTGTTGTTGGTAAAAAACATAACATAAAAACATATCAATATAATATAGTGGTATTATTAAATAATCAGTTAATAATATGAAATTAAGGTGTTGAGATACAGTTAAAAAAATATTCACATTGAAAATTGTCATCTCTTTTTCGGGTAACACCTTTTGGTTTTCACCAAAGAGATTCCATGGATTTTTTTCATACAAATTTTAGGATTCTAGAATGAGGGTATATGTTTTGGGAGATTATTTGATCATATTTTGTGCCGGAAAAAGTTTTGGGAGTGTTGAATAATTGGGAGGGGTGAAGGCCTTTTCATATTGGAGGAGTGGAATTCTTTTAATTTTTTTAAAAGGGAATTCCACCCATGTTTTTTTCATGTAATGTGGATCCAATAATATTAATAATTCAATAAAAGGTATGATATGTTCAATATATTTCCATCCAATGGAATATTTTCATTTTTCTAGGTCATTGTTTCCCTTAATTTTAATGTGTATTACCTTGTTAATCTAATTGTTCTCTTAATCACTTTAATCATTATCATAGTTCATTATATAAAATGGAGGGTAAAAAAGAACAAAATGAAAGAAAAGATATAGGGGGTCTTAAATAATGAAGTCCAAGGGTGTCCCATCTATCTAGATTAACTCCCTTTGGTGTCAACTGGTTTGGTTTGTAGAAACATGTCGTATCTGATCCATGAGACGCAAGATTTGCCAGATGACCGGCCACCTTGTTACCCTCTCTCCAGGTGTGTCTCAATCGAAAGTTGTTAGGTATGATAGCTCTGCACTTCATGATGGAGTATGAAATTGACCAGGGTCAATTACTAGTGTCGAGCAGAGATTTGAGAAGGACAAGAGAGTCATTTTCAGCTTCCGTGATGCAAATGTCCCTTCCAACAAAGGTAAATGCATGAAATAAATGCGAGAGATTATTCCTATAAATAAGAACCCATACCCAAGTAGACAGTGAAAGAAAACACAAAGGAGCCTCAGAGGCCTCGAACCACTCCTCCTTCCAACATAATGTCTGTGTTATAAGAACTGTCCATGTTTAATTTCAAACCTGAGGGAGGGGGTTTCCAGAAGACCTAATGGTAACAAAGAATACTATTATTAGGGATTGTCTAAATAGCAGGAAATAGAACCTGGAGATAAGGCACCTCACTACTGTTATCCAGATGCCTAGTCAGGTCGAGCAGCAGGCTACGAGTATGCGTGATAATGATTTTCCTGGAAGAACTGATTCCCTCAAATCTATCTTTGTTCCTAGCTTTCCAAATACACCATGCACCGACATGAAATATAATATACCTTGTTGTTCTTTCCAATACCCTATCCCCTGATCCATGAAACCAGCGAATGAATAAGGAAGGATCAAAAGATGGCTGGAGAGCAGTGGTGAAACCACTAAAGGCCGACCATACCACACGATCCCACTCTCCCTCAAGGAATAGATGTTTTATGTTTTCCTCCCTGTGCTTAACAAAACACATGAAACAAGAAGCCCACACAATTCTATATTTCATAACGTTCTCATCCGTAGAAAATGCAGTGTGTCTGATCCTCCAGGTGAGGAAGTTATAATTTTATGGAATCCCTATATACCAAAGGATTTTATTCAACTGATTCTCTTGTTGTTGAGGCATCATGGCATGGCGAAAGTCCATAGTGGAGAAACTGGTTGAGCTTGATGGGGAAACAGAAATTTATCAGGTTCCTCCATGATATAAATGAGGTGTAACATATCTAGTTTTTCCTTATTCAGAATAGCCTTAATAAAGTATAGAAATCTACTAGCCTCCTCATACGATATGTTGTAAGCAGGGAATCCAGGGAATCTAGGAAATCTAAGGATTACAGCTTCCTACATGTCATGCCAGAAATATACTTTCCCTTCCCCAATGACCCACCAAACATTGGGATGGATGGTAGAATAAAGGGGGAGAATCATGAAAAAAAAGAGACACAGGTCTTCCCTCCATCAAAGCACAATCCATTGAGGGACTTCCTATAGTCTTTCCCCACAATGTTCTACGTTCATCAAGCTCTCAGTCCAGTTTGGCATGTATGAAAAGGAGTGTATCAGCAAGGCTATGAACATTAATCCATCCTTCCAGAATGGGCCTTTCTATTCACCCCCAAGATAGCCAAATTAACTTTCCCTCCACCCGGGAATCCCAAATAAAGATAGTAAGTACCTTGTAAATCATTGAAATAACTCATTTAGGAGTTTTAATGCCAAAAAGTGCATGAACAAGAGTACTAATAAGAACACTGTTGACCAATTATATCTGTCCCCCAAATAAAAAGAATATATTTTCCCAGTTGTGAACTATCTCTGTGATCCTACAAACAATATAATCAATGTCTTGAATTTTGAGTAGACCTAGAGACAAAGGAGAACCCAAGTACATCATTGGCCAGTTTCCCTGGTGAATCTCCAGAAGGTTGCAAATAGAGGCTTCCCATGAGGGGGTACATTCCCTTGAGATGAATAAGTTACTCTTACTTTTTGTTAATAACTTTCCCACTCCAACAGTATTACTCCTCCAAAACATGGATAAGCCCGAAAATTGACCCCTTAGAGGCATTCAATAATATAAGAGTATCATCGCAAAACATGAGATGAGAAATTCAGTGGAATCTTCCATTCCTTCTATAGGAGTGTATCTTGCCAATAGTTGTGAATTTGAGGATAAGGCAGCTGAGAATCTCCTGGTAAAGAATAAAAAGACTCGGAGAGATAGGTCCCCCGTCCTTAGACACTGGAATGACTTGAAAAAATCATGGGATTTACACATAAAATGAACCAAAATCCAAGAAGAACTGAAGCAGTGAAAGAGAATATCAATCACCGAGGGAGTGAAAACCATACCTGAGAGGACCTTGTTGATAAATCCCTACACCACCTGATGATAATCCTTTCTCATATTGAGCTCGATTTCCATGTTGGAGCCATGAAACTTGGTATTAATATCATGGATCATCTCTTGCGCCAATACAATTGCTCCCTGGATTGAGCGACCATTAACAAAACCATGTTGCTCCATTGAAATCCATCGGGGAAGATGAGTCTATAATCTAGAATTAAGGATGCTTGCAAGGACTTGATAGGGGAAATTACAAAGGCTAACAGGGTGATAGTGGAGGATTGAGTAGGGGTTCTTAATTTTTGGAAGAAGTGCCAAGGCAGTAGCGCATGCAACTCTAGGCAGGCTACCACCCTGGAAAAAATATTGGATGACCTCAATGAGGTCGTCTTTCACCACTACCTAGGTATCCCTATAGAAGAAACTTGGGAATTTGTCCCAGCCCAGGGCACTGTCACCATTGAGGCATAAAATAGCTTTACAAATCTCTATTTCCTCTTGGATGGCCTCCATCTGCTTGTTATCCTGAAAAGAGACATGGGGCGCAATGGTCTTCATAAAATCTGCTTCACCCACCGGGTAACGATCAAGCATGCACAAATTCAGTCCCTCCAAGAGATCATTGAAATGAGAAAAACAAATCCTCCCCACCTCCTCTCTGTCATTCGAGAATGACCCATCCTCCATCTCAATGTTGGGTTGAACCAGGTGTATCCTTTCCTTTATTCAAGCATGAAAGAAAGCTGTATTTCTGTCCCCTTCCACCAGCCACCTAATCCTCTCATTCAACCTCGTCTTTCACTCCTGAAACAAAATCAAATTAGAAAAAAAAATGTTTTTCTTCAAAGAAATATCATCGATGGTCCGATCATTATATTGTTCCTCGTGGATGATTTCAAGATGCTGATTTTTCTACATGGTAGTGTCCAAGTATGTGGCACTTTGATGGGCCATATTAGCCCAATTTTTAAGATTTCCTTTAAGCCTTATGAGTATGTTGTGAATGGAAATCCAGCTACTCCCCTGGGTGGGTGCATTACACACCCCCTCAACAACATCATGAAATCCCGAAAGGCTAGACCAATGTTGGATGTATCTGAAGGAGTCTGGTATAGCCTACCCCACTGAGATATTGATAATAATTGGGGAGTTGTCCGAAATACCACGCACCATGTGACAGAATCTGATATCGGGAAACTTTGATATAGCCAGAAAGTTTTCCAAGCATATATCATGACGAATCAACGAGCGACAGGGACCGTGTTGATTATTGCACCATTTATAGCAATCCCCAAAAAACACAAGATCTAGGAGCCCATTTTCTGCCATGAAATGAAAAAAATCCATTCTAGCGTTTCTGGGGGAGGGACCTCTTCCCTTATTTTCCTCTAGGTCCGTAATGATGTTAAATTCCCCACGAAGAAACCAGGGGCAACTTCAAGGATCTAAAATTGAGTGTTCCTGCCATAAAACCTTATGTTGTTGGGAGTCTTAATTCCCATAGAAAAAGGAGATATAGAAAAAATCCTTATGATGAGATACCTTCATGGTAATATGTTGATAACCCAGCCTGACAATATCAACTAAGATGCTACGATGCCAGAAAATCTAGTTATGCTAGTTTTCTGGCTTCGCATGCAGGTTCTCATGCTTCGTGAACCTTCTAGAGAAGTTTGAAATTATAGAAAAATTTTGCTTATACTCAACAACAACCATGATACTGACCCTGTGTTTCAGGGAATTTGAAGCCATGAAGTCCGTTTTCCCCAAGCCCCGATCCCTCGAGCATTCCATATGATGATATGAATCATTGGACAGATTTTTTCCCCGCACTTGCCGTAGAATTATTGGCCTTTGAGGAGCAAGAGGGAGATAATTCCCTCAGCTTCTTAGATTTCTCCCACGTGATCCACCCCACATTAGAAGAATAAGGAAGAAGGGGATGAGGTGGGGATTTTAGGGAGCATGGATACCTTAATCCTTGTCCATGCCTCGAGGTCTGAGGAGGAGGCTTAAGCCAAGCTTCCTCCTAAGTTGAATGATCATGAATCAGAAGAAGGGGGAGATGATGGAGGGGTACAAGGAGTAAGAGAGGGAAGTCATGCCTAGTTGGCCGAAGAAGGGGGGCCTGTTTTTGATATGGGAATTCTCACGGGAAAGGAAGAGCTAAAAGGAGGAGGACACAAGGGGGAGGCAGGAGATCTGAGAAAGGGCCCTAACCCGAGGAACCTCTTCAGTTCATGATAAAAAAAATTATAGAAATTGTCTGAGAAGATAAACCTTGACTAATAAATGGGAACGTTGGACTTGTCTTCACATGAGATAACTATCAAGGGAGCATGAGAGGATTCTCCTTGAGAGAATGAATGTGAAGCCTCTTGGATAGGGACCTGCTCCCCATCCAAACTCAGGATTTGGGAAACTTTCGAATCATCACATAAATGTTTCTATGAGACACCATCCTATTCCTCCATTCTAAAGCCCTAATGACCACCCCAAAGATGCTTCCTGCAGACTTAAATAAAGTGTCCCTAGATACAACAATCATAGCAGTACCTCGGGTACACTGGATAGATGATGGGTTGCGACCAACTGAAGGAATCCTTTATGCACATGGAGATCCTGTCTGGGGGAGGACGCAAGATATCCATTTCCACACAGATACACCCTACCAAGGCATCTGAGAAACTCCAAGTATGATCATCTGAGCAGATAAAACCACCCAAGGCATCTCTAATGACCTTAAGTAGACCAATGTTCTTGAAGGGAAGGGGACTTCCTAGAAGACTAACCCAAACCGCAGCCACATAGCTTTCCTCCCCCTGGTAAAAATTTAGCAACCATCAAACCAGGTTGAAGAACCACTTTCCGAAGCAGAAGGGAGCCCTAAACAAGTCCTGAACAATGTGTGCTTCCAAGCCAAGGACAACATATAAGTCATTCTGATGAATTGGAGAGATTCGCACTGGAGATAACGAACCCCACGACCCAAAAAATTGATGAAAGGACGAGATATGAGGTTTCTCTGATCCAAAGTGTGCCACCAATGTCCACTTGATATAAGCTTCTGCTTTCGTAAACGCATCAGCTGAGACCTCTACCAAGAGCCGCTGGCCCTCCCTCGAGACCATCGACGGAGATGAAACCCCTTCCAGGAAGCATAAAAAATGAGATCCAAGGGCCGAAGAACATAGAACTCCTTTGAAATAATGACCATGATAGGGGGAACCACAAAAGGAGTTGGGATCAGATGGAGGCCACAGTGCTAGAGGAGAATCTACAAAACATCTAGGAGCAATGGGGTTTTTAAACTAAAAATGTTAATATGTTTGAGATATTTTTATATACAATTTAAATTTGAAATTGATTCCAATTAACTAAATTTTATTAATGGATATATAATTTATCTAGTTAAAATTTAAAACCAAACAAAAATATAATTTAACCTCATAAATAAATTATATTAATATGAAATTTGGAATTAAAATTAATTATTTTTCACTATTTATTAAAAAATGAAAATTCTAAGAGAAATACAAAAAAAATCACCCAAAAAGAATTTTTTTTATATTTAAAAAATGAAGTTTCTTTTTTTATTAGATCTATAAAAGGGTAAAAATTCAGATTTAAAATAGGAGGGAAATTAAATGGTGGTAAAACTTCTTTTATTAAAATATAGATTTTTATGTGTAATATAGGATTTTTTTTCTTATCATATCTATATAAAATCTATTTGATAAGTGTAAAAAATATTTTATTGAATATATAATATATAAATTTCATTAAAATCATACACTAATAGTAATTAATTTAACTTATTATGATAAATATCCTTTTCACATAAAATAGTCTTTTAAAAAATAATTCCCTTTATATTAATTTTGTTTCTATATTGATTTATAATTAAATTTTAACCAAGGAATTTAATTATATATTTTCATAATTTAGTTTATAATATTAATAAGCACCAATATAATATCTATGTTATATATTATTATATTAAATAATTAAATTTTCAACAATATATTATTATTCTGTAAAACTCAATCTCTTGTGTTATGCAAGTCATCGAGGGAAGACATTATTGCATGAAAAGAAATATAACCTCAGTGATTGTGTAGATAAATCTATAATTCAAGTCATATGTAAAACAATATTAACTTTGTGTTTTTTATAGATCAATCTAGGAAAAAAATTAAATTTATTCTAAAAGAAAAATATTGTAATGTATTTGGGTGTTGAATCCTTTACCTATGATTGTTTTGTTATACCTTGAGATATATGTGACTTTTATAAGGACATTTATTTCTTATTATGTATTTATTATATGTCCTATTTTTTATCTATAAGTTGTACCAAAGTGATAGGTGGACCCATTATTTCTTGTTCCCCTAGAGTGGTAGCATGTTCAATTTTTAAATGTGACATAAAGTAAGAATTGAGTTAGAAGAGAGGGTATAATTGTCGTGTGTCCTGAAATAGAGGTATGATCATATTAGTTGATATATCCAGAGAGTCAATGGTGGGGAATAATGGTTTTTAGGTACTAGACCTGAGACACTGTAAGAACCCGGATATTTGTTTCAGGTATTTTTTTCCATTTCCTGGAGTTTTTAAGAAAAATGAACTTTCTGGAAATTTTCAAAGTACACGCCGTGTACTTTCTGAGTACAGGCCGTGTACTCTTCTCCAGGTCAAAGTTGTGTGCTGGCCGTGCCAAGGCCACACACACGGTGTGTAGGAGTGACGTGGAGGCCGATTTTGGTAGAGTATGAAAAAGACCCAATACACACTGTGTACTCTAAAAGTACACGCCGTGTAATTTCATTTTTTCACTAAATGAACTTGGGTCATGCCTGACGCATAGAAGCATCTTATTTTAGGTATCGTTCATCCAAGAGCGACTTGTATAGCCAGATCTTCGACGAGCTCTCGTCTCTTCATTAGTTCTCCAATTCGAGCACAGTCGACTGCATTGGAATCGTTGTGGTGAGTTCTTCCTTCTTCTTGAGCTTTGTTTTCTGATTCCTCTCTGTTTTTGAGTTATCATGGGTTGAGCATTTTGTGCGTTTTCTCATATCTACGATGTTCTAAGGGGAATCAATCATCGTGGTTCATGTATATCGATCATCTAGGATCAAGGTAGGTGGTTTGTGCCTTTATATATAAAGTTGATGAGTATTTTGTGCAAATTCCACAAATACCCTTGAACGGGGTATTGAGTGTTCCTGTTTTCCCCCTATTGTAGTGCCTGATTTGCTTGATTTCTAGAGTAGATGTTTTTCCGGTGATTATGGTAGCTTTAATATACCTTGGATGTTTGGTATTCCTGTTCTACCTGTTTTTCATTTTCCAGTTTCTATGCCTAGTTGTAGGATAGTGGAATTGTTGCTTTGTATTGCTCTTGAGAATTAGACTGATAGTCAAGTAGTTCTTGAGGTTTACATGGATGATGTGCACGTACTGAGTATGTTTATTTCCACACAGTACTGTGAGAACCTAGTGTTGTCAACCAAAGGGATAATTGACGTAAGGGCTTCTCTAGAGTGTGTTTTAATATGATGCTAGACCACCGGGTTAATTTTCGATGAGTTCTCCCTCAGAGAGTCTGTAGTTCGTTGACTCGGGACATAGGGGGAATGAGACGTTGAGTGCTTCCCTAGAGAGACTTTATTACGATATGAGCCTATAGGGAGAATTGGTGGTGAGTTCTTCCTCAGAGAGTCTATTCATAGCTGAACCAGAGGGGTGGGACTGTGTGTGCCTCCTAGAGGGTTTCTAGTACTTATAGGTTGAACCATAGGGGTTAGTCTATTAGAGCTACCCATATGGTTACCTGTTTTCTTCCTGTTGTTGGTTTTCTACTTGTATACTTTATTTGTTAGAACTGTGGACTGTAGCTGGTTGTGCTTTCTTGTTTACTGCTTATTTTTTTTATTACTGCCATGTATTTATTGACTGTTAGGCACAAATCTTTGGGGTTTTCCTACTGGGATTGTATCTCACACCCTGTATGGGCCAAGATTTTGGGCCCAAACAGACAATGTTGTTGCGGGTGCAGATAAGGGCAATTTCCCTTCTACTTCATGTTCTTGATTGCACTGGTGCTGGAGAGCATGGGAACGAGCCGTGGCTCGCGATGCTGAGGAATTTATTTTATTTTCAATTTCACTTTGTTTTCCAGTTGTACTACATCATGTTGGTTTGTTTGCTGTTTTCTGTAGACATATGTACCATGTTGCATTATTATTATTTTATCCATTGCTTCTGATGTTCAGTTTAGTTGTTGTATGCTGTTTATTGATTCTGCTATTGTGTTTGGTTGTTTTTTTGCTGTATACACTACTAAATGAGGGCATAGTTTCCCCACTTACTCACCAAGGTCGTCGCTACTAGTCAGCAACCACTGGCATTTGAGGAAACGCGCTTGAGGTCATGTGGCGAACTGGGTACGGGGCACCAGTGGAGGGGCTCCGGATTCGGGTCATTACAAAGTGGTATCAAAGGAGTTCTTTTCTCTTTCTTTACTGTTTGGAGACTTTATCTAGGGATAGGATGGACTCGGTACATGGTATTAAGCTATGCTCGAGAGTATCTAACTCGTGTATAGGGAAAAGCCATACTACCTCGTTGATTTCAGTTTCTGGTTTTGAAATTTTATGGTTGATTTGATTTCACCTTGAGTGATTCACATGACTTGTGCTATTATTGTTTTGATATTTCGGTTCTATTTCTATCGCAACATGATGAGACGAGGGTATTCCATCTCATGCATCATGTAGGCACTTGTAGAAATCACATGCCATGCATTCTTTCCATGCCATCAAGGGTGAATTAGAAATTGCATGTTGTCATGATAGAATTTGTGTAGATTATGCATGCTTTTGTGATAGATGCTTGATAGATTCTCTGTTGTTATGTTAGTAAACTGTTTGTGTTTTTCTTTTCTTAAATGAATGCAAAATTTTTATTCTTGAGGTGTTATGGGCCCTCATTAATCGGATATTGGTGGATCATGTCCATGTTTTCTCCTGTATATGATTGTAGGATATGTCAAGCATTGATTCATGGGGAGTATGGGTCCTCAAATATCGGAATTTGGAACCTTTTTTCCTTGTTTTTAGTGTTTCAGGGAGTCTGTGTAGTTTCTGAGTTACTTCCCAGAAAAACCCAAAATAAACGGCGTGTACTTTTGGATACACGCCCTGTAGTTTTCAGGCTGTGTCATTGACCGTGTGAGCAAAAACACGGTGTTGTGAATGTAACTTCAGGAACATGTCATGTATGGTAGGTACACGCCGTGTAGTAATGAGCCGTGTACCTGGTCGTGTCTCTAACAACACGGGTTGGGGAAGCTCGAGTAGCACACACCGTGTTGTAAAGGAACTCGACGTGTAGTCCCTTCCAAGTACACGACCATGTCACGAACAACACGGGTCAGCGTGACCTTCTCTCAGACACGCCATGTTGCTTTTGGAGCATGTCGTGTAGTCTTTCTAGGTACCTGGTCGTGTCACGAACAACACAGGATGGTGTCACCTTTCCTATACACGCCATGTTTTTCGGAGAACGCCATATAAGTTTTAGCCGTGTAGATGGACGTGTGTTTAACAACACGGGTCACCGAAGCCTTGTCCACTACACGTCATGTCCTTAGGGAACATGCCGTGTAGTCTCAGTTTAAGAAAACTGCTTGGGTTAGCCATGTAAGGGACTCGGGCAGGGTAATAGTTTTCAAGTACATGCCGTGTGTGGGTTCAACACGCCGTGTAGTTTTAGGTGTACACGACTTGTAGGGAAAGAGTACACGCCCATGTCAGTGGCTTAAGAAGAAACTCCGTGTAGTTTCTATATAAGCCATGTAGTCATATTTTGTAAACTTATGTGTTTTCCTTCCCCTATTCCCATTTTGTACACTTGTGTTCCCTATCCTTGTTTTCCTGATCTAAGGTGTGGTTTTGAGATTTCAGAGATCTGCCTCTGAGACGTCCTCCGGTCGTACGTCTGTCGTCAGGCAGTGATCAGATGCCAGATATGGCTGATCAGGGACTCCTTGTCGATCCTCCAGTCAGGCCAGCCCTGGCACCGCCTTCTATACTAGTTTCAGGCACTGATGCACAGTTCAAGGAAGGTTTTATGAGGATGATGCAGACCTTCCCGGGAGCGTTGCCTCCTACCAAACTACGGAAGACTTGATGTGGGTTTTCCAGAAGCAACATCCTCCTACGTTTTTTGGGGGAAGGAGGACCACATGCTACAGAGTCACGGCTGGAAGCCATGCTGACTATCTTCGAGCATCTGGAGATGCCTCCAGAGAGGCGGGTCACGATTGCTACCTACATGTTACGAGACTCCGCCAAGAGGTGGTGGGACATGATCTCATAGGCGGGTCAACAGCAGGATATGGCTTGGGAGGGGTTCCAGCGTGGGTTCTATGACTACTTCTACCCGGAGACCCAGAGGGATGATCGAGCCTAGGAGTTCATAATATTTGAGCATGGTACTCTTTCTGTAATGGAGTGTTCCTCACTCTTCACTGTGCTTCAATGTTTCAGACCCCTACAGGATAGAAGTGGGGTGTTCTTAGCAAGGAAGTTTGAGGATGGTCTCAGGGGGGAGATCTGCTCGCAGGTGAACATCATCCAGCTAAATTCCATCACTTCAATCGTCAACCAGGCACTGATTTCAGAGCACAATATGAGGGACATTGGAGCTACGTGCCAGGGAGGTTCTGCTTCCAGAGCTTTTTTTCCTCCAGATGACAGCAAGACGCGCCATAGAGAGTCTACGCGCAGTGACCCGATTTAGCATGATGAATCGTCAGGCAGACAGGTGGTATGATACCACTGTGGTCGGTCAGGGAACACGAGGCCGCAGTGCCAGAGAGACCCCGTGGAGTACCGATCTTGCAGCAATATGGGTCACCTAAAACGTTTCTACCATGTTTTCTCACTAGCAGCTGGTGACCAGGGTTCTTCCATGACTCCTTGTTCAGGAGAAGCACCACCAGTTTCTCATCAGTCGGGGAACTGGAGTTCTTTTGGACATTCGGGCTGAGGTGGAGGTCGAGGTCATGGCAGTCAGCCACCAGTCCCTCAGCACCAGTAGGGAGGTTCAGCTCAGAGTGGTCAGCCATGGGTGCAAGGCCGCGATATAGGCCAGTCTATCGCCATGGAGCAGATTTATCAAGAGAAGGATCCTGAACCTTCTACAGTTCGAGGTACGATCTTAGTAGCCTCAGTTTTATCTTCATCCCTTTTCGATACTGGTGCTACACATAGCTTTATCTCTGTTGCTGGCATGGAGAGGCTTGGGCTCTGCATCTTTTCTTCTACCGACTCGTTGACACTAGACACACCTTTGGAGATGAGGACATCTAGTGTACGCCAGTGTAGAGAGTTCCCTGTCGAGGTTGCAGGGTATTGTTTCTTATGGTATCTCTATGTCCTAGAGATGACAGGCTATGATGTCATCCTCGGTATGGACTGGTTGGTTCCCTTCCAGGAAGTCGTCAACTATTATCACCATAGAGTGAGTTTCGTTTCACCAGAGGGTGATTCTTTTCTTCATAGAGGCCAGTGGGATGTTCAGGCGAGTCAAGCAGGACTCGAGCATCATGGGCTAGGAAAGGTGACGGCCTAGATTGCTAGTCTTTATCTGGATGATCTGGGGACTCCACAGTAGGACTTTCCCCTAGTGGTGGATCATTTCAGGGATGTCTTTCTTGAAGAATTTTTAGGTTTGTCTCCGGAATGTGGGGTAGACTTCTCTATTGTGCTCGTTCCAGGAGCAGCATCGGTGTATATTCCTCCTTATAGGATGGCTACACCTGAGTTACATGAGCTCAAGAAGTAGTTGGAGGAGTTGCAGGCAAATGGTTTCATCCTACCCATTAATTCTCTTTGGGGGTTTGGCTGTCCTGTTTGCGAAAAAGGCAGATGGTACCCTTCGTCTTTGTGTGAATTATCGGAAGCTGAACTAGTTGACGGTCAAAAACCTATATCCTTTGTTGAGGATTGATGAAATTTTTGACCAGCTTCGAGGAGCCCAGGTTTTCTTGATGTTTGATTTTAGGTTCGACTATCATCAGTTGCACGTTAGACCATCAGATAGACCTCTGACAGCCTTCAAGAGTAGGTATGATCTATACGAGTATATAGTCATGTCGTCCAGTCTCACGAATGCACCAGCAGTTTTCATGGCACTGATGAATCGAGAGTTCCATATTTACTTGGACTACTTCATCGTGGTCTCCGTGGAAGATATCATTGTGTACTCTCACACTCGAAACGATCATTCCACACATATTGAGATCGTTCTGAGTAGACCGAGTGAGTATTAGCTCTATGCCAAACCCTTGAAGTTCCACTTCTGGATGGATCAGATTCACTTATTGGGTCACGTAATCTTAGAGGCAAGAGTATATGTGGACACAGAGAAAGTGAGAGCTATAGTCTCCTAGGAGAAGAGGAAGAACTTCTTTGAGGTACAGAGTTTTCTTGGTCTGGCTGGATACTACATACACTTCATTGAAGACTTTTCACGTCTGGTAGCACCTTTGACAGGTCTAACCAAGAAGGGGGCAAAGTTCTTATGGTCAGATCATTGTGAGTCAGCCTTTCAGAAGCTGAAGGGGAGGTTGATGTTAGCACCGATACTATTATTGCCAGAGCCAGGCAAGAGCTACACTGTTTACTTTGATTATTCATGTATTAGGCTGGGAGCTGTGCTTATGCAGGGACATGGATTCGTTACATATGGGTCTCGGTAGTTGAGGCCACATGAGAGGAACTACCCTATGCACGATCTGTAGTTGGCAGCGGTTGTCCATGCCCTACTTTGTTGGAGACACTATCTGCTGGGAGAGCACTTTGTGGTCTTCACCGACCACAACAGTCTCAAGTATATCATCACTAAGAATGATCTGAATTTTAGACAACGCATATGGGTCGAGTATCTTCAGTCTTTTGATTTCGAGCTTGCATATGCGCCCTGAAAAGGCAATGCAGTGGCAGATGTGTTGATTAGGAGAACTCAGGTTTTGACGGTTCAGGAGGCCCGCAGTGGGTGGCAGCTGATGTCTCTATTCTCTGAGATGCATCTAGAGGTACAAGACAGACAGGGACAGACCTTCCTATCTTCTATAGTGGTTACCTCAACACTACATGATCTGGTACAGATGAGGAAGCTATCAGACTCAGAACGCTTAGTCATATGGGAGAGTGTGTTAGGGGAGGACCCTCTTCCTAGATGGACGGTGGGAGAGGATGAGATCTTTCATTTCCAGGGACGCGTATGGGTTCCAGAAGACATACGTGAGGAGCTGATGCAGATTTTCCTTCCTCTGTTTGGGAAGTTCATCCTGGAGTCACCAAGATGTATCGGGATCTTCATCGCTAGTACTGGTGGTCAGATATGAAGAAGGATGTTGCTGGTCTTATCATGAGATGTTCTACTTGTCAGCAGGTGAATGAAGAGAATCAGTGACCAGAAGGCCTTTTACAGGAGTTACCCATTCCAGAGTGGAAGTGGAATGATGTTGAGATGGACTTCGTGATCGGGTTGCCGAGATCACCTCAGGGAAACGATGTTGTTTGGGTTTTCGTCGACATGCTCACAAAGGTTTCCCACTTCTTTTCGATCAAGGATACATTTAGTATCGATGAACTGGGACAACTTTACATCTGTGAGATCTTTCGTCTACATGGAGTTCCCCACTCCATTGTTTTAGACTGGGATGTGAGCATTACCTCTCGGTTCTAGTAGGGACTTCAGAATGCCTTGGGTACAGAATTACTTTTGAGTACAACATACCATCCCCATACCGATGGCTAGTCCGAGTGCCCAATCCAGGTGCTTGAGGATATGCTCCGAGCCTGAATTCTAGACTTTGGTGGTTCTTAGGAGAAGCATATTCCTCTAGTGGAGTTCGCCTACAAAAACAGTTTTCAAGAAACCATTCAGATGGCACCATATGATTCTTTATACGGTAGGACATGCCGATCACCCTTATGCTGGCTGGAGGCAGGAGAGGCAGCTTTGCTGGGACCTTGTCTCGTTCAGGATACCTCAGAGCATATAGAGATGATTCGGAAGTGGATGGCTACAACACAATCTCGACAGAAGTCTTATGCTGATCAGCGGAGATGACCCCTGGAGTTCGAGGTCAGGGATTAGGTTTTCCTGCGTGTCGCACTGAGGTTGGAACACAAGAGGATTCAAAGACTGGGTAAGTTTTCACCGTGGTACGTCGGTCCGTTTGAAGTATTGGAGAGATTTGGGCTGGTTGCCTATCGGTTGCAGCTACCTCAGAGGTACCGGGATATGCATGACATCTTCCACGTCTCTCTGCTCCGACGTTACTTTTTAGACCCGTCTCATGCCTTTCAACCTGAGGACGTTGAGCTTGAAGTGGATGCTTCATTTGAGGAGCATCCTATCCGGATTGTCGATCATAGTATGAAGGTTCTATGTGGGTGGTCTGTACCTCATGTACAGGTTCTATGGCAGTATAGGCGAGTACAGGACGAGACCTGGGAGAGAGAGGCCGATGTACGATCGCAGTGGCTGGAGCTGTTTGGGGTTACTTCTTCTATGCCTCTCTAGGAAATTCGGGGACGAATTTATTTAAGCGGGGAAGTTTTTATGAACATGGATCTTTGTTTCAGGTATGTTTTTCCCTTTTCTGGAGTTTTTAAGAAAAATGATCTTTCTAGAAATTTTCTAAGTACAAGTCGTGTACTTTCTGAGTACACGCCGTGTACTCTTCTCTGGCTCGAAGCCGTGTGCTGACCATGCCCGGGCCACACACACGGTGTGTAGGGGTGACGTGGAGGCCGATTTTGGCAGAGTATGGAAAAGACCCAGTACATGTCGTGTACTCTAAAATTACACACCGTGTACTTTATTTTTTTCACTAAATGAACTGGGGTCATGCCTGACACACAAAAGCGTCTTCTTTTAGGTCATATTTGTCCGAGAGTGACCCGTACAGCCAGATCTTTGATGAGATCCCATCTCTTCGTCCGTTATCTGATTCGAGCATGGTCGATTCTGTTGGAATCACAGTGGTGAGTTCTTCCTTATTCTTGAGATTTTTTTTCTGATTCCTCTTCATTTTTTAGTTATCATGGGTTTATAGTTTTGTGCATTTTCTCAGATCTATGCAGTTCTAAGGGGAATCAATCATTATGGTTCACGTATATCGATCTCCTAGGATCGAGGTAGGTGGTTTGTTCCATTATATAGAAACTCGATGAGTATTTTGTGAAAATTTGACCAATACCCTTGAAAGGGGTTTTACCTGTTCCTCTTTTTCCCTTGTTGTATTGCATGTTTTGCTTGATTGCTAGAGTAGATGTTTTTCCTGTGATTATGGTAGCTTTACTGTACCTTGGATGTGTTCTATTCCTATTCTACATGTTTGGCATTTTCCAGTTTCCATTCCTAGTTGTAGGATAGTGGAACTATTGCTTTTTTTTTGTTTTTGAGCCTTATACTGATAGACATGTAGTTCTTGAGGTTTTCTTGGACAATGTACGCGCGCTGAGCATGTTTATTTCGACACAAGACTGTGATAACCTAGTGTAGTAGACCAAAGATAGAATTGACGTAAGGGATTCTGCAGAGTGTCTTTTAATACGAAGTGAGACCATAGGGGGAATGGACGATGAGTTCTTCCTCATAGAGTCTGTAGTTCTTTGATGCAGGACATATGGGGAATGAGACGTTGAGTGCTTCCCCAGAGAGCCTTTAGTACAATACGAGACTATAGGGGGAATTGAACGGGAGTGCTTCCTCATAGAGTCGATTCATAGATGAACCAGAGGGGTGAGACTATGTGTAACACCTAGAGGGTTTCTAGTACTTATAGGTTCAACCATAGGGGTTAGGCTATGAGAGCTACCCAAAGGGTTTCATGTTTTCTTCCTGTTGTTGGATGTCTACTTGTGTACTTTATTTCTTAGAACTGTGGACTGTAGTTGCTTGTGCTTTCCTATTTACTGCTTCTTGTTTTATTACTAACATGTATTCGTTTACTGTTAGGCACAAATCTTTGGGTGATTACCTACTGGGATTGTGTCTCACACCCTGTTTGGGCCATGCTTTTGGGCCCAAACAGACTATGTTGTTGCAGGTGCAGATAAGGGAAAGAACCCTTCTACTTCAGGTTCTTGATTGCCCTGGAGCTGGAGAGCATGGGACCGAGCCGTGGCTCACAATGCTGAGGAGTTTATTTTGTTTTCCTTTGAACTTTTTTTTTCAGTCTTACTTCATCATATTGGTTTGTTTGCGGTTTCTCGTAGACATATGTACCATGTTTCATTATTATTATTGTATCCATTGCTTCCGCTATTCAGTTCAGTTGTTGTATACTGTTTATTGATTATGCTATTGTGTCTGGTTGTTTTTCTATTTTATACACTACTGAATGAGGGCATAGTTTCCCCACTGATTCACCAAGGCCCTTGCTTCTAGTCAGCAACCTATGGCATTTGGGGAAACGCGCTTGAGGTCATGTGGAGAACCAGGTACGGGGCACCAGTGGAGAGGCTCCAGATTCAGGTCGTTACAGACACAATGTAAAAAATATGATGTTTGATTTTCCTAATATAAGATAGTATCGAAATACAATGGACCTGTTTATTGATCAATACTTGTTATGAATGTGGTGTATTTGTTGTACATGGGGTGACCTTGTGGTCAATTTAGTTCATGACTTCTATTATGAATACAATTTTAATCACTAAACCAATGAAGTTATGAATGAGGTTTTGATGTGTCTTTATTAGTGTATGACTGTTTAGTATGTGATTGTATATTGTCTCTTGGGTGTATTTTATATAGAAAAACACTCTTATAGATGATCACTCATGTGAAAGATTAATTTTTTGTTTTGAACTCGGTATATACTCACACAATTCATGGGAATCTAGATATACATGTAGACTTCAGGATTAGGGATATATAAAAGGTAAAGTCCCTTACGATAGAGAGATAATAGATGAATCATAGTTACTAGATGCCATACTGAGAATGACTTTTTTGTGATTCCCTTGTGTTTATTTAGTTATTTTTCTTAATCATGCTCTCATTTAACCTACTACATTTAGTGTCCTTATTTTATCTTCCTATATTACTTGAGAAACGTTTTATGCCATTTATTATTACATTTTTTATATTCCAATTTATTATTATTTACACGTTAGTTTATTAATATTGAGGTTATAATATCTCCAATAGAAGAATTTAAAACCTTAGTGTTAGTTATAACATTCTTTCATACAAGGAGGAATTTATGAGGCCATGTGGCACTCCATCTTGTATTTGGTGATTTGGTTGAGGTCATTACAAAGTGCTTTCAAAGGAGTTTTTCCATTTTTGCTACATAATTCCTATGTTTTCGGCTAAGGTAAAAGAGGTTAGGCTATGTGGGACTTAAGAAGGTGGTTTTTCACTATTTATATCATGTACATGTGTAATATATATTTGATTTATATTTTTTACGATTTCTATTATAATTATGATTTTATGGTTTCATATTGTTCCTGATTATATTTTTTTATTTTTTCAGCATTTTGTGGCCTTTCAAAATCAGGAAGAAATTTTTTGGATCCAATGAGATATATATACATGTTTTGTACGGTATAGAAGTTATTTAATTTAATTCATTGATTTATATATCTATTAGGGATAGACATATATTCCATGTTAACTGATATTTCATTATTATTTTCTATAGTGATATTTGAAAGGACCAAATCATATCACTAAGAGGGGGATTGGTGAATCAATGATATATTATTTTTATAATTTCATTATAATGAAATAGAATTTTTTTTCTAGTCAATAGTTTTGAATTTTCTAAAAACAAGCACACTGTCACACCACAGGAACTGAATATTTTACATAGATAAATATTCAGCATAAGTAGCCACCCAATATCATGGTAAGTAATAATTCTATCACAACGTGACCCAATCAGGGTTTGATCTGCAACTACCCCAATCCTTCCTCCATAGTCCAGGGGTTGGAAACAATTTCCAATGAGAAAAAACTATGGGATGCATTTTTTAATAACCGATACACACACATGTAGCCAACTCACCGAAAAATTGCACAAGAAAAGTATAAAATGTGTAAAATTATTTTACGTAAAATTATCTTGCAAGAACCTCTAAAGGATACAAGATTGAGATTTTGTAAACTAAAAGTAAATGGTAAAACACATGACCAAACCAAAAACCACTCTCAACCTGAAGGAAACTGAAAAAAAAGCATAATAGTTGATGGATACTTTCTTCTATATCCCATCTCTGACCACCATACATAGTCCAAACAACATGTTTCTCTAATATCTTATGAGATCACGATCAAACTATCCACTGTCTACAAAATACATGACACGTGTTGGGAAAATCCTATGCAGGGGTGAGTATGTACATACCTAGTAGAACACCTTGAAAAGGGTGAAGGGGAGATGTAAGAGATACCTTGAATAGGAAAGCAATAGAAAGAACAAGGTAAGGTAAAAGTGAATGGAAGTAGTACAGATCAACCCAAAAAGATAGTGAAATTATACTCATCCAAACACAAGGATCTTCAAATGGTGAGGAGATGAACTTCCCGTCGAGTCTTCACTGCCTATATCAGGAAAGTAGAGTCATCCAACCATGAGAAGTAGACACAGAAATCATGTGGTGTACCTCATGCGTCTTCGTCTCTCCTGGAATGAGATTATCATAAACCTAGGGTGGGTACTATAACATGATATATATATATACTAAGTATAAAGAAGCCTAAATGAGAGAGTAAGTGGATCTCCATCTCACATATCATCCTAAAAAAAGAGTCTCAAATAGTTCAAGATGTATCAATCAATGATTCCTAGCATCCCACATGTCTACCTAAACACACAATTCATAGGGGTTCAATCAAGACACCTTGATACTAGCCACTTGGGGTGGCACAAACTCGCCATTAGGTTTTAGGTAGTGTCATAAAGACGTTCCTCGGTTGGGAAATCATACCTCTCTATTATGTTTCCAAAGTCATGTCAAATTATGTTTCATCCCTTATCCACATAGTCAATAGATGATGTCTCAAGGTTGAGGATTAATGCCTTGACTGGCTAGAGGGTTCAACTATAGTGTTGTTGAGGACCCATTCCCAGCCCAACTAGAGGGTTTCAGTCACAATTGGTTGAGGATCCATGCCCAGCCTAGCTTGAGTGTGAAAATCTAGTGTCATCGAAGACCCATACACAGTATGGCTGGAGGTTTCCACTCGGAATAAGATGTGGACCCATGACCTGCCTAGAAGGTGGGTGCTACTCTAGTGTCATCAAGGACCCATGGCCAGCATAACTAGATGTTTCCACTCAAAATACATGAAGGAACGGCACTAGACATCCCTATTGGATGGTACATCAAAGAAAGTATCTAGGAACACCACTGCTCATCCCAGCTGGAGGATAAGCTCGGAAATCTATGATATGCCAGTTCATGGCCACTATATTCATCGAACATCCCTTAAGAATTCATCATGCTTGGAACATCTTGCATCATATCTCAAAACCCATCATGGAGGGAACCATTACGTTATATGTGGAAAAAAACTCATTGTAGGCATCTCATGGGAGAAATTATAAGTCCAAAATAAAAAGTTATGAGATAGGTAGAAGATTATTAATGTGGTACATGACACATGTGGGGCCCACAAAACATTTCACGCTACCCCTTAATCTGGCCATGTACCCTCACATACATGGATACTAACTATGTACTAGTACCCCAAGGCATGTCACTACACTCCCAAAGTACATGGAATATCTGGCCGAAAGGACGATGAGCATATGATTCTCATCAATTGACTGAAAGGGTGAAAATTTAACTTACTTAATTTCATCCTCAGATATCCCTAGATAACCAAATAGATCACACCATCACGATCCTTGTAGAAAAATGCATGGGATCAACTATTTATTTCCCTTAATTGGACACCCGATGAAAAGTTCTTATTTCATCGCATTACACTCTAGTGGAATCACATGGTGTCCACAATTATATTTTAATTTAAAATCCTGATATTGGTCTATAAAATTCCCCCTAAACATTAGGATCTCAATGCCTCTAATGGCATGCCATTTGGACATCATACACAGAAATTATGGTGGGTCAAAATTTCAATAATAATAATATATTATTATTATTTGGATGTTTTAGGAACCCAATATAGAATACCAAATAAGGCATCAAAATTTAGTCTAAAAAACACCACCTTCAAGATAGGTTCATGTTTCCACTGAAGACACATGAATTGGATGTCATATGCATGAGTTATGGTGGGCCAAATTTTAATAATAATAATATATTAATATTATATTAATGTTTCGTGGACCTGGTATGCGAATTAGAGAAAAATTTTCTAAATGGCCTTCAAATTACTATATTTTTAGTAAGATCATGTCACCACTAACCGTGCTCTAATCAGACTCCCCAAATAAGAATTATGAGGGTTTAAAAAAAAGAGTTAATAATATATTTATTTTATTTTTATTTTTTTTTCTTTTTTTATCTCTTTACCCTCCCTTATATAACCATATCCTCCAGCACCCTTTCCCTCGGGGACACCTTATTTGTCAGATCTTACAGGTATGGTATGTCTCACCTCCTTCGGTCGCCTGTTGTATTACTTTCCGCCTACCATCGTTGCCACCTATACCGCCTCCGGGCGCTGTACACCCTAGCCTGTTGCACTATCCCGATCGTGAACCTCTGCGCTGGTCACCAGCTCTATGGATTGTACCCCTCCACCACACCTACCCCTCTCTATCTTGCTTCCATAAACCATCAGACTATGGTGTTACGACGATCGTGCTCTATCAAACAACCTCTATTCACCTCTCCCCATTGTTGTGGGAAACCTCATCAGATCACACATCATCATCCTGGCCAACTCATGCCACTAACACCTTGCACACAACGTATCACCTCTAATCTAACTTAAATCCTTGAAAAAATATTTTATATACAATCCTTGGGTCTCTATCTACATAGATCCATCCTCCGTTGGTGATATTTTTACCATTCCATAAATCTATCTGAAATCTGGGCTCCCGATCGAGCTCAGGTCACCCGATAATTGTCGATCTGGGAATCACAGGGTTCCTCCATCGATGACCCTGATGATTTGATGGAGAAAATCACCATAATCAAGGGTTTGGATCATTTTCCAAGCATTCTTGGCCAACTTTTCAAGAACAGACATTCGGGTTAGGTGAACAATGTATTTTTATCAATCGGGAAGGTTAAAGGGTGTGCACATTGAAGAATTAATTGACAACATGCTCAATGTTTAATCTGATACATAAAAATACCAAATAAGATTCTTACATGGACTGTATCATTCTTTTTTATAATGATCACACTTGCGCAAAAATCGTTTCAAGCTGTTGTGTTTGTCACGCTTCGATCATCCTAGATCCAAGGCTTCGCTGTCATCCACCACCATCCGCCAGTGGGAAGGAGAGGTGAGATATTTATATAGATTTCATGAATTATGTGTTAACCATAGAAAAAATCATTTAGTGATATATTTATAATAATTTTTAATTAATTTAAATGAATTTAATTAAATAATTAAAAATTTTAAACACACCTTCAACGAGAAGGGAGTCCGAACGCCCCTATGCCAATTAATTATATCTCTCTTCTAGGGTAAAAAATGTGTTCTAGTCCCAAAACATGGTCTGAGATATCCAATCTAGTTGTCCTTTTAGAATGTATTGAAATATTTTTTAAAAAAACACATGCATGCAGTAAAAAATATTTAATATTTTTATTAAATTAATTCCAGGAACATCGAGTCTCAAAATCCCACACCGTATCATCATTTTGATGCTAAATTATCCCTAGGAATATTAGGAAGTATTAAATGGAAAAACTAGAGTCTCTACATTATTTCCTTGAAGTATTTTTGTTCCTTAAAAGATCAAACTCAGAAAATAGGTGGGGAAACTAAACATTCACCTAGTTCTACCCTACACTAGAATTTATCTAAAGGAGGAGTGTGGAAATACTACATCACTACTCCTCATAATGTGACTAGAATCACCATTATTCCTAGAATGGTGTGATTACCTTATTCAGAAGAATCCATTGGGTGGAACTCCTAAGGATATTTTTTCATGTTAGACATCATTGTTTATGTCTCCTAGTTGAGACTCTCTCAGACACTCGAGAATCGAAGGACCGAACACCATCGACTGAAGAAAAGTGTACCCTCCACCTCTACCTGTATATCAAGTATGACATTGAGCATGAAAGAGCACCAAAGAACAGTACAAGGAGGTAGTGTCATCCAACCATAAGAAGTTAGACACAAAAAACACATTAAATACCCTATGTGTCTTTTTTTCTCATGGAATGAGATTAACCAACCTAGAAACACCCACTAGAACTGAACACAAATGTATAACGAACTCATCGACCCAACCTTGATACAATCCACTGTGGTCAGCACATACTAGCCTGCATAGTTTTGAGTGCATCAAAAAACTTGTCTGTGTAGGGAAAGTGTTCCTTTTATTAGTGAATCCAAATCAATGTCATGGAGAAGGGGGTATTATCATCCATCCAAGAGAAGCTATACATGGAAATCCCATGGAATACTCTGTATATCATATCCCCTTATGGAAGGAGAGAAACCAAAACCAAAAAACTCTGCCACACTTACTAGTGGAATCACTAGAAAAAAAGGTCTAGAAAAAAAACTCCACTATCAATGTTAGGTCCTACACTTACACTCAATTTCAAAACCTCTCCCTAAATGTACAAGTCTGATGGACTCATCCACCACACCATGATACAATCTGATTCGGGCGGAACTGACGCACCCTCATGGTTTTGATCTCATAAAAAAATGCATCTTGGTGGGGGAAGAACACCTCTTCCTACTGTATTCGAATATATATCTAACAAAAACCCCATAGGGTTACACTGATGCCCTGTGTCACCCTATTTGAAAATTGATCAAGGAGTGGAATGAAAAGATTACCTCACAATAGTTTCTAAAAAATTATATTGTAGATAGTATAAAGGGCACAAATCATACCTCTTATCATCTTGTTCATTATGGGATCGTAGACATCCAATGCATGCAGAAATATGTGGCCCCGATTACCAACTCAATTAACTTGATGTGGATTGTCTAATGGTGGTGGTGGAAGAACCTCATAACGTCGTCCTCCCATATAATGCTCCTCTGACTCATCTTCCAACATCACCTCCTAGGGGACAACGTTTTCCCCACCTATGATATCCTTGATCACGAAATTGTCTCTACTGTGGCGGTCCATCTACTATCTCCCTGGGATGGTCATCAATCCTGGTCAAGCATTCCAATGCCATGTGACTGATCCCTTCACAATTATAACATCGTCCCTCTCCAGGTTTCCCCAGTGCTATGTACTTATCTTGCATGGTACGACCACACCCCATTGTCTACTCACAGAAGGGTCTCCTGGTCTGAGAACACTACCATATTTCTGATACTAAATATTACTCATCCCTGTCACACTTATTCCCAGATACAACTTTATAGCATCTCAACGATAAGATTCTCTCGATTACAAGTTCCTTCTCCATCACCCCATCGTAGGTGGGGGTGCCTAAGGGAACTACGATGGCTCAAATCTCTCTATGAAGTCCTTACTCAAACTTCCAGGATTTGAAGTAGTCATCTATGGTCATGTTAAGAGAGTACTATGTACGGTATTTGAACCACACCACATACTCTACCACACAAATAACTCCCTTTTGAAGCTCCAAAATCCCCTGAATCTAAATTGAACGTAAGTTGGAGGGGTAGAACCCCTCATTAAATAGCTAGTGGAAGTCATCCCATGAGAGTGTTGACTCATTTTTCATACGAGTAAATAATCTCCAACAATCCCTAGATGCTCAATGGAAAAGAATAGATTAAAAATCCAACGTCTAATTCATTGATGTATAAAAAATACTGAAGATGTTGATAACCAAATCTATCTAATCTTATATTTCTAAGAGATCTAGCTCACCGTGGAACCTCAACGGTCTCGGATGATGGAACTCGCGGAGTGTGTTCAGACTACGCACATCCTTAGTCTTCTCTACTAGGATTATCTACTGCTCAAAAAGTGACGGTGCTTCTACCTGTCCACCTAGATGTAGGACATCACATGATGAAACCTAAATTGATGCCTCGTCACTCATAGGCTCATCCTTGTGAACTGGAGCTGGTATCATGGTTGGCTATCGTCATGGAGGCATCCATAATGTTATCAATGAGTATTGTGGTCAGATGAACATATATATATACATATATGTATATAATGGAAATGGGGATCTGGATCAATAAGGATAGTCAAAGACAAAATCTTGTATGATTTATGTACCATTGTTCCCAACAACAAATTTCGAAGAGTGACGAGTCGAAATAAGGGTAATCAGGGTCCTGGTGAATGGATACCTCATTCTCCTATACCATTACTAGACTCTCTGGCATTAGATCTTATCTCAAGACACTATGATATTATTTACCTAACCCAACCAATATTTTTTTAAGGAAACATCTAAAACAACAACCGAAGGGTTGAACCACCTATGACACCACTCTGTCACTAACCAACCTAAGTTAGGGCTCGAGCTCCAACTACCCCAAGCTCGCCTATATATTCTAGAGGTTGGTGATAAGTGTTGAAGTCACAAAAAAACTTGGGGAGACCATTTACTAAGAACCTATACCCATGCATGTAGACATTTCAACGAAAAAGTGACGTGGAAAACTAGAAAAAGTGAAAACTGCTATAAAGTTAAATGATCATGCATAAAAATATAGATAATAAAATAGTATGGTAGTGTTAACTATAGATTAAAGGGAAAACACACAAGACCAAACCAAAAAATTGTCCCAATCAGAAGGAAACTAAAATATAGAAATAGTCAAGAGATCCCTGCTCCAATATCCCAACTCTGACCATCATGTGCGGTCCACATAACCCTTATCCCTAAGCTCCTCTGAGATCACGATCGACCAATCCACCATCAAAAAGATATATGACTTGTGTTGGGAAAATCCCATGAAGGGGTGAGTATATACAAATCTATTAGAATGCCTCGAAAAGGGTGAAGGGGGAGCAATAAGGGATACCCTGAAGTGGAAAGTAGTTGAGAGAACAAGGTATAGTAAAAGTGAAAGGAAAGAGTATAGATCAACCCAACAAGAGAATGAATGTAGTCTCATCCAAAAACAAGGAGATTGAAATAGTGTTTAGACAAACTCCACATCAATTCTTCACTACCTATTGATAGAGATTATACTCATCTAACCATGAGAATCCAGACACAGAAATCACATGTCCTATCACACACATATTTCCCTCTTCTCGAAGGAGAGTAACCAAGAAAAAAGAGTGGGTATTGTAACAGTATATAAATATATATATTCTTATTCAAAGAATCACAATTGTGAGAGAAATGGTATCTCCATCACACATTTCATCCTAAGAAAATATTCCCTTACATTTATAGAATTACCCATCAATGATGACCAGCATCCCATATGTATTTCTGAACACACAAGTAAAAGGGGTTTAATCAAAACATATTGATCATATCCACTTTGGGTGGCACTGACTCTCCCCGATGTCTTTAGGTCATGCCACAAGGAGCCTCTCAGTGGAAGAAGTGTACCTCTTTTTTGTGAGTCCAAATTCACATCAAATCTTATCTAGTCACTGATCTACATAGTCCATAGATCATGTCTCAATGTTGAGGACCCATACCCAACCCAGATGGAGGGTAACACTCTAGTTTCATCGAGGACCTATGTCTATCTTGGATGGAGGGTGCAACTTAGAATAGGTTGAGGACCCATGCTCAAAAATAGTAAAGGGTACCACTCTAGTGTCTTCGGTGATCCATTCCTAGACGAGCTGGAGCGTTCCCCACAGAATAAGGTGAGGACCAATGCCCTTCCCAGTAGGAGGGTTCCACTCTGGTCTCATCGAGGACCCATGTTACAACACATCTAGGGGTCCCACTAAAAAGGCGTCGAGGAACTACACTAGAAATAACCAGTGGATGGTACCTCTCAAAAAGAATCAAGGAAAACTAATACCAAACCCAGTTAGAGGGTAATATCGGAAATCTATGATATTCTAGTGCATGATCACAGTCATCATCGAACAACGCCTGAAATGGAATCACACCCCTAACATATAACCTTATATCTTAAAACCCACTATGGAGGTCACCATCATATTCTACTCAGAAAAACACTTAGGATAGGCTTCTCACAGACCAAAATACGAGTCTAAAAGAATGGGTAAGAGAGAGGCAAGAGATTTGTAATGCGGTACATGGTGCATGTGGGGCCCACATGACATGTGACCCCGACTCACCAGCTGTCCATGAACCCAACCAAACATGAATACGAACTATGCACTAATACACCTATCCATGTCACAACAATCCTAGAGTACATGGAACATCAGTCTGAAAGGTCGACGAGCACACATTGCTCGTCGTTGGTCCCAAAGGGACAAAACATAACTTACTAACTTGACTCCTTAGACGACCCTAGATAAATAAATGGATCACACCGTCAGGATCCTTGCATTAAAATGCATAGGATTATCTATTTATTTGCCTTAATTGGGAACCCGATAAAAAAGTTTTATTTCTCCGTATTACATTAGAGTGGCATCTCGTGGGGTCCACACCTCCATCGTGATTGAAATTTCTAATATGGGTCTGAAAAATACACTTAAACATTGTTATAAAACTTTTTCTGATAGTAAGTCGTTTGAATGTCACATATGGAAATTATTACGAGTAAATGTTTTAATAATAATAATATATTTTTATTATTTAGACATTTTAGGGACTCGATCTACAAATCCTAATATGGCATCAGAAGTCTACCTTAAAAAGGATTCCTTGAAAACTGGGTCATTCGATCATTGAAAAAATGTGAATTGGACATTGTATATAGAAGTTAGGTAGGTTAAAGTATGTTAATAATAATAATATATAATTATTGTTTGAGTGTTTCATGGACTTGAGATGAGGGTGGAAGAAATTTTATCCAAAATGGACTTAAAATTACTATATTGTAATTGGGGTCACAGTGCCACCGATGGCGCATTAATCGGACACCCCAAATGGTAGTTATAAGGTTTTAAAAAAAGTGTTAATAATATTTATATTTATTTTTATTTTATCTTTTTCTATCTCTTCCACCTCCCTTCTCTAACCCTAGTGGCCTTCCCCATTTTTCCTATACCTTCTATTTACACTAGATTTTCCACCTCCGGCTAGTCGATCCACCTTTAGTCACCTATAGTGCTACATCCGACATGTCGTTGTTCCAACCTAAAACGCCTTCGACCGTCGAACACCACGACCTATGTTATTGTTCTGGTCGCACAATGTTGCACTAGTAATCTACTTGATTGACTAGACAACCACCAATGTGTCAACCCCGCTGTGTCATGCTTCCTCAAATTGACTAACCACCATGATGATACGAAACATCTCCACTAGACAGCCTTTGTCCACATCATCTTGCTTTCGCGGGCCACCTCACCAGACCGCACAACACTTTCTCAGCCAACTCATGTCGTCGACACTGTTCACACACCACATCACCTCGGATCTGACTCAAAACCTTAAAATAAACATCAATCTATAATTCTATGGTCCCAATCTACACAGTTCCAGTCTCCTCTAGAAATTATGTCATCGTTCCTCCGATCTATCTCGAATCCAGGTGCTCGATCGAGCTCGAGTCCCTTGATAATTGTCGAGTTAGGAACCCTAGGGTTCTTCCAATGATGAATGAGAATATTTGAGGGAGAAAATCACCACCATCAAGGGTATGGATCATTTTCCAATCATTCTTGGTTGATTGATCAAGAATAGACATCCTGGTAATATGAAAAATTGATGAACAATATATTTTTAACAATCAGGTAGGTGTAAGGGGGAGTATATTGATGAATTATTTGAAAACTTGCTCAATGTTTTATCAGAGGTGTAAAAATACCAAAGGATGTTACTAATTGGATTTGATAGATTGGGGTCGATGAAGATATCACTTGCGCAATGATTAGAAGAAGCTGATGTGTTCTTCATTCTTTGATTTTCATTCATGTAGTAAAAACATATTTAACATTTTATAAAATTAATTCTGGGTACACTTTGCCTCAAAATCGCACACTGTCTCTGTTCCTGGCTAAGAAATTATTCTTAGGATTATTCCAAATTCTTACACAGAAAAAACCATGATCTCTACAAATCCCATTCTACACAATCAACATGAAAAAACTTATTTTATTTCTTATATATAAATCCAGGATCATCCATACCATTTGATTAAAAAACTATAGAAATAACAGTTATTGTGCATTCCACCGAAAAATAGATATTACAAAGATTCCATAAAATCGTGAGAAACTATCAAAAATAGGTTTAGTATGTTTTCATTATTCTTCTTGTTCTTCCAAATTATTTTGATTCTTAAAAAATCATTCATTTTCTAATTCTTTCCAGGTAAATAGAAGTAATTATCTCCATATTCTAACTATTCATATGGTACTTGTGGCTTATATATTCACTTGAATCACCTGTCGAAAAGGTTCATTCAGAGTGGGCATACAATTCCTTCTGATAATCGACACTACTTTAATAAAACACATTATACAATTTATCCCACTTAATAGAAGGGTGTCTGTTTTGACCAAAAAATATTTATTTCCACTAATAAAAAAACCATTTATTTCTATCAAATTATTCTTCGACCAAAACCGAAGTAATTCCTACATTCGAAACCTACTTCTCAAACATGTTCATAAAAAATTCATCTGGAATGTTTTTCTAAAACCAATTTTCATCACTTTATCTTTTAATGGGTGAATAATATTAGAAATTGTACTCCAACATTTTCCCTCTATATGCAACCATTTTTGGGAGCACAAGAGATAATTTCGTTATGATTTCCCACTCAATGAAAATATAAAATTAAAAACTCTTACTCAAAATAGTATTAAAATTTTATAAACAATTCAACAATATTTTTAAATGTATATGAGAAACTTTGGTAATTTCAATATAATTCAAATTTCTTATAAACTCTAAGAGTATAATGATTTTTTCCAATGGAAATTATAACATTAAAATACCATCTCATAATTTTAAATTTTTATATTTTTATAGAATCTATGTAAATTCATTTGATCTAATATAACATTATATAACTTAATTTTTTCCTATAAGACATTGTCAAAAATTATTCATATGGATAAAATATGTATGATTATTCTTTAAAAAATTGTAATAAAAACATGACATTCCTTCCAAAATCATTCTCTATCTGATGAATTTTCTTATTAATATATTTTTTTGTTTTAAAAAAACAGTAATCCTTTTCTAATGACCCTTATATAAAAAGTTAATCAAATCATATTTAAAAAGCGTAATCTTAAAAAAATTTGTAAATATTGTTCCTATAGACATTGAAAAAATATCAAAATTGACTTTGGTCACATAATTGTTCCAATTGAACTTTGTTTGATGAAATTATTCATTATCTCAATTTATACTTCAGAAAAATTCTTCTCTTCATAAAAATTGAGAAAAAACATCAAAATCTTAAAAAAGACTCATCTTTCAAAATTCATATACATAAAATGTAAACTATCATGAAATATATAAATTTAGATAATTTAAATAAATATAATTTTCTAAAACACTTTTATATCTCATCCAAAAAAACATTCTCAATTCTTCCTCTATCCAATTTTGTTTTTCCGGTGAATTCCTAATAAAATAATAATAAGAAATTTGTACACCTAAAAAAACATTTCACCTTTCTATGAAATTATTGGATCATGTGATCCTTGTAAATCATGATGTTAGAATATTTCATAACATAAAATTATCATCAAAATATATTCACTGATATTTTCACCAAATAGATTGTTTTCTGTATGATGTAATCGGTTTAAAAGACCTCTCATCCATCTCAATATGTTCGTATTCTTTCAACTGTTGGCTTATCTCCACCAAATGGACATTCTTTTTCTGATAACCTTTGTTGGAAGGCTCACCAATTTTGGCTGATTAATATATTTTGAATTTAAATTAAATATAATATGATACAGAAAACAAAAATCTATTAGAATCATTAAAAAGACATGTATCGTTTTAAATTTCTTCATTATCTTCCACAAATATCCATTATCTTGGACCCAAAAGTCTAACCCATTGGATTTTGTTGTCAAATTGGGAACATATAACACTGAAAATTTGTAACATATCCAATGGATTATTAATAAAATAATTCAAATCCTTTGGTTTAGAAAGTGTTTTAAGAAAATAAAATCATTTTATAATAATATCATGCATTCTAATAACAGTTACATAAGAAACAATGTCTATAAAACACTTATTCCAATTGAATCATTCATCACTTTACAAATTTTTCTCATAGAGAGAAACATTCATACTTCCACTCAAAGAATTTATTATAATAATTAACAAATAATGAAATCATAGTTTAAAACATTTATAAACTCACCAAAAATACATGCTTTCTTAAAAAGGTTAAACACATACTAGTGGAAACTTATGTTACAAACATTCCTCCCCCATGACAACACTATCGAAATACTATATGTATAAGGGATGAATATCAAATACCTTTTCATCAAATAGAGGGTGGTTGAACACCCATTATCATCCTCATCTAATTAAATGATTCCTTATACAGTGGTTTTTTAAATATATCAACAACTATCTCCATTTTAGGAATAAAATCCAGTTTCAGTTCACTCTTCTACCAATTCACTTTTATGAGGTGATATTTTAAATCAATTGTCTTAGAATAAGAATGTTACACTATATTTTTAGTGACATTTATCTAACTATAATTAACACAACCCAATATATGTTGAATCATTATATCAAATCAAATCCATCCAACTGTGAATAACTCGTCTTTTATTGTAGTGATAGTTACAAAATGGTGTTTCATTATATGTCCACAAACACATATTTCCCCCCAAAAAATACTCCACAAGATGTTTATTTTCATTCATCAACACTTCCTACCCAATCAAAATTTTTACTACTAAACAAATAAAACATTCATGTGTTCTTATATTTTAACCCAGTATCATTTTTTCCTTGGGAATTTCTAAGAATTAATTTTCCCTTCATAAGGTGGGTTTCATTAGGAGAACATTGATATCTAGAATAGATACTAACAACCAATACTATATTTGTACTTGAGGCCATTTGATATAATAAACATCCAACTAATATTCTTAACTCTTTAGGATCTATATTCTTTCCTTAAACGTATTTTGACAACATTTCTTCTATTGAAGTTGATATGGAAACTTATGTTTTCTATAACAAAAATCCTTAGAAATTCCTTAGTACACATTTCTTGATATTAAAAAAATATTTCCTCATGAGTGATATTTTAAAGACAATAATTTCATTCATTTATCCAATCATTTAAATCTCGAAAAGTATTATTATTTACATATAAAACATTTGAAAATATTCATTTTTATTCATAGTAAAGATATTATCATCATTATAAACATAAAAATGAGGTAAACCTTAAAATTTTAATTTATATACAGGTTAATATCAAATATTCATTTATTAATGTTTGTGTTCCTTAAAAATTATGAAATTTGGAATACAAAGATCATAGATCTTTCTTTATCCCATATAATTCATTCGCCAATTTACACATATGAATTTTGAATTTCCTAAACATGAGGCCACTGTGTTTTCCAATATAAACTTATTCATCAAGCTCTATATTTATAGAAGTTTACCTCACATCTATATTAAAATATATATATATTCCTTTAGTATATTTAGAAAGAATGATTCCAATTGTTTCTAATATTTTTACTGGATAAATTGTGTCATTAAAATCAATGTATTCAATTTGTGAGTAACATTTCCCAACCAACCATGATTTTTTTCTTATCACTTCACCATATTCATTATATAAAGACACTAAAATTTCAAGAAATTTTTTTTAAATAATTTGGAATTTTACGAGTCTGTGGTTTCTGATGGTACTTGATTCCAAGGCCTGGTGTTCCCAGAATCAATTTCTGAAGTTTTGTTCAGGTACGTTCAGTAAACATACATGCGGGTTTTTATATATTTTGAACCAGTGCACTGAATTGAAATCCAAGGACACCGTTGAACTCGCAGTGCTGGTATTCGCTTAAGGGGACCTTTAACACTGTTGCATTTGATGCGGGTTGAGAGTTAATATTTGGGGATTTAGAATGAAATAAATAAATTTATGGAACACAATTTTATTTATTGAAGTTGGTTATTTCCTCCCATGGGGAGTTAGAGGTGGGGCCCACACCCACATAACCTACCAGGCAAGGATATTTGTGAGGTGGGGGCCACACGATCCCTTACCTTTCATCTCCCCATAACTCCCCTCAACTCCCTTTAACATCCCCTTTAATTAATTTTTGACAACCTCTTAAAACCTTTGGACATCCGCTAAAATGTGGAGCCTCACCATCTCCCATCCATTAATGATTCCAACTCAATGCCTTAATTAATTCAATTTGCATTTTGAATTAGTTTGAAATTGTATGGAAATGTTATATTATGAGAGGGCCTTATTATTATTTTGGTTGGAAAATATTTGTGGGGGGATTTAGAAAGGTAGAGTTCTTCCATGAACAACATGAAGAACGCTCCCCGACTTGAAGGACGTGAAGTAACTTCTCTGACCTTCTTCTTCCCCCGTGACAAGGGAGGAGACACCGCCTCGGGGAACGTCGCCAACAAAGACGGTTCTTTCTCCGAAGTTGAAGGAGAAACATCATTTTCTGTGACTTTGACAAACAATACTTGATCGAGGTAGGGAAATTATGTTAAATTTTAATTTATTAAGATTGTTATTGTTCATGGTTAAAAATTATGGTTTAACTTTGGCCAACTCATACCACCTAATGCGGAGGGTACGGGCTGAACGAACATAGCCTGACGACCCTCCGTAGTATCATTTATTTGCGATGGAGATAATATTGGGAAGGTGGCGACGAATGAAGAAAGCGACTGTGCGCTGGCTGCATGCAAAAAAAACATATCCCGCAACCGTAGGGCCGCTCGACCGAAGAAGAACTAGTTGGCTAAAGCCGGCCGGGCAGAAGGAAGATTGCAGCACCACAAGGGGCGCCGCGTTGCGGAGCACCGCGGCCCGTGCTCCGCGGGCCGCTTCGACGGCAAACCGTCTGGCTTGTCGGCCGGACTGGTGAAGGAGTCGCGGCACATTAAGGTGTCGTGTAGCAGGACTGGGGCCCTCCCGAGTGGGCCGCTTGTGTGAGGAAGACCAGATGGCTTCGGGCGACCAGATTATAGGTTGGCACTACTCGACGCCGCTGGTTCGGGAAAGCGGGGGGCCTCCCCCACCCCCACCCCCCCATGAAACGCCCGGCCAGCCAGCCAGGCCACGGCTAGCTGGGCTGCGCCCCTCGGGCTGTGCCGCGCCCCTTGGGCCATGCCACACGATTCACCGAGCCAGTCCGACCCTCTACTGGGTTGGACCTGCCAGAACCGGATTGACCTGACCCACCAGCCCGCTGGGATTATCGGGCCAGGCCCGTTTTCACATAGAGGTGAATATCTTGAAGACCACAAATCTGATTGACGCACCGTCTGTAGTACTGGGACCCTTGTGTTGTGGTGGTTCTTTTTCGATACTCTAAGTGATTTTTGAAAAACATTAGAAAATGGCTGGGTTTTGAACGAGCATATTTCCAACCAGGCCCCCAGAGAAAAAATAATATTAACTCTCACACCGAGCATCTGATTGATGCGCCGTCTATTGCATTGGGTTCCTTTTGACGAGACGGAACTTCAGGATACATAAATTCTGAACTTCGTGATAGTTCATGTATGTACCCCGTTTCTTGAAAAGAGGACCCTCTTGGAATCAAGTTTGCTGTGGGCAGGTGCCCTAGAGCTGGTAGCAACTGCAACGACTACCATTCCAGAATCCTTCGTGGGTTCGACAACGACGACTACCATACTGGAATCATCCATGGGTTCAACAACGACGGTTACTCTTCCTGTGTCCTATGTGGGTGCGACAGTTTGACTTTTGTTCTATTATCCTACGTGGGTCCGACAGAGTAGCTGGTCTAGTATCCTACGTGGGTCTGATAGCTTAGCTAGTCTAGTATCCTACGTGGGTCCGACAGCTTTGATGAATCAGTGACTACATATGATCATCTTTATCAATTTATGAATGTTTTAAACCTGTGTGAGATGAGTCTTGACTTTCAATCATTATCATCGATGTGATTAAATTGCTTTCCTGTGTGGACTGGGTTGTTCTTAGGCTCGAGAGTTGGAGCTGAACTGTGATTGATAACTTTGGTATATGTATATCTATATACCTAAGTGGAGTTGGTTGATACTTCATGATTTTATCTTTATTCTGTGTGTTTATCCTTCGTGGAATCTGGGAGACCTTCGGGGGTCTCGGGGTACAAAATGTGTATCGTATACTCATCCCTGAATGGGCTTTGCCTGCAATTCATTGTGTTGGATGTAGACGACGGATAGTACTGATTGAGGTGGAGTCTTATAGAGTTGGATGGTACCCGGAGGTGGATACATGACTAAACATACACAAAGTAGACTACCAGACCCAAGGTTCTAAGGAGGACATCTTTACCCACCCTTCAGGTGGGATTCATGGAGGACATCTAAGTGGTTGCTGTTTTACGTTACTGTAGTTGTACTAGCTTTTCAGTTGTACTGTACTTTACAGTTGGGTTTGTATACTGGCCCATTTACTTTTCATCACATAAATTTGTACTCAGCTTTACTTAGTGCTTTATTCTGTTACGTACTATATATTTTTTACTTTATAAATGCAATACCTTCCCTTTTTATCATGATTTAAGCCTTTTGTTCTAGTCGCCAGCCCCTGGCCTATGGAAGGCGTGCTTGGGGTAGTCACAGCATGTGCCCTGAGGATGTTTCATGACAAATTGGTATTATAGGAGTTGGTTCTACAGTATAACTTAGGACTCTAATCATTCTTTTATGTGAAGAAATAGTGTTAAGAGTATTGAGTGCGGTTTTCAGTCCAGGGAGTCCAGTGTTGGTGCGGCGACCAACGTATCCATTCACCAGGACCCCAACCAATGATTTTCGACTCATTGCACGAAAACACTGATTGCATGTGTGTTTCCAAAGTTCTCATTGTGGTTACTTTGTGTCATCTCACCAGGTATACTGTTTCACCGTGGTGCACCGGTTTTTTTTTCAGGATGGCCCCACATAGGAAGCTAGCTGGGGTTCCGAGTTACGTATGTGATGGTAGCTTACCGAGTATGGGGCCTCGGTGCAGGGCCCCATCACAATGGAGGCACCAGTGGTACCACTACCCACTAGGCCACCGATACTACTATCCCTAGAAATAGAGAGTGCACGCCATCTAAGTGTGTTGCACGAGTTTCAGCAATAGAGGTCGCCCAGGTTCCGTGGAGAGACGGGCCATCAGGCAGCCGAGGATTGGCTGGAGGCTACCGTCAGAGTCTTCAGATTGGTAGGGACACCAGATGACCTTATGGTGATCTTTTCCTTGAGTCTCCTGCACGCAGAAACAGGTAGAATGTGGAGCTTGATGCTCCAGGTGCACGACGCGACATCACTACCTTGGATAGACTCCAAGAGTCTCTTCCAATCAGAGTTTGTTCAAACCACCCTTCGTGCGGTGTGGATTCAAGAGTTAATTCACATGCGGCAGGGTAGCATGACAGTAGCTCAGTACTCAGTGAGGTTTATTTATGTCTTGAGCTACTCCACGAACATGGTACGAGACCCATTCTTCAGGGCCTGGACCTTTGAGCAGGGAAAGAGGCACGATATCAGGGCTTAGAAGATCTCCCTCATCATTCCGACGCAGGTGGGAGTTCTGGAGCGAGCCCTTCTTGTGGAGATATTTCTCACTGAGTTGACACCAGTAGCAAGACCCACCACAGGGTGACACATAGTGGAGTCTTTTGCATCCGTAAGTAAACATATGTCACAGAGGTCCATGTGGACTAGGCCATCAGGAGAGTGACCTCAGGATACAGGTTCAGTTGTGTGGGGCACCCGAAATAGATCCATCTATACGAGGAGTAGGAATTTCTATGCATGCTGCTGGCATGGTCACATGGCTCGAGATTTCCCGAACCACCGTGCAGATGAGCACCAGACAATGGAGGGACCTCCTAAGAAGAGGAAGATGTTTGATCATGGTGGTCACCATGGAGCAGCCAGACGAGGCAGAGGAGCTAGCCGAGCAGTGGGTGGGGGACGACATTTTGAGGCTCTACCACCACCACCACCAGGAGGTCCACCCTGACAACTGGGAGCTAGTGAACAGAGGCAGGCTAAACTCCATGCTGTGGATGCTTATGATCATGACACACCTGAGATGATTCGAGGTACTATCTATGTCAACACCACCCTTTCTACAGTACATATAGACATAGGTGCGAGTCATTCTTTTATTGTCTCTGCCCTTGTTCGGAGCTCAGAGATTCCGACGGAGCTGTTGGCTCGATCCTTATGTTTAGAGACTCTTACGGGAGCAGACTTGATGATTACGCATTTTTTCCGGTAGTGTGAGCTTACTATAGGAGGCGAGAGCTTTGGCAGGGATCTTTTTGTAGCGGCGTCAAGGCCTAACGACATCATCCTAGGTATGGACTGGTTATCTACCGTCCATGCTCAGATCGACTGTATTAGGAAAACATTGCGGTGTGTCTGCATGGATAGGAGCTAGTTCACCTCCACTGAAGAAAAGGGAGCCTTTTCAGCACAGGATGGACTTTCACATAATAGAGGGCAGACGATCACACATTAGATGGCTAGTCTCATCCTTGGAGAAATTGATGTTGGGATTCCAAGTTTTCATGTTGTGGTGGATCAGTATGCAGATGTTTCCCCCGATGACGTTCCAGGACAAACTCCTCGCAGAGAGGTAGACTTCAATATTGTAGTACCCCAGGAAAACACCGATATCTACTCCAGCATATCAGATGGCTCTCTATGAGCTTCGTGAGCTGCGAGTACAGCTGGAGGACTTTCAGTGAAAGGGATTCTTCTGACCTAGTGCATCACCATGGGCTTCTCCAATTTTTTTCTCCAAGAAGGTGGATGGGAGCTTGCGACTGTGTGTCAAATAAGTTCGCCTGAATCAGGTGTCCGTAAAGAACAAGTACCCAATTATGAGGATTAACGACCTATTTGATCAGCTCAAGGGAGCACGACGGTTCTCGAAGATAGACCTCAGGTCAGGCTATCACCAGCTCAGAGTGCGAGACGAGGATGTGTAGAAGACAGCCTTTAGGTGTCGTTATGGCCACTACGAGTTCTTAGTTATTCCCTTTAGTATAACAAATGCTCCAGTAGTATTCACGAGTCTCATGAACCAGATCTTCCAGGCTTACCTCAATCATTTTTTCATTGTCTTCATCGACGACATACTGATTTACTCGACTACTGAGTAAGAGCACACCTACCACTTGTGGGATGAACTTGATACACTCCGAGAGCACCAGCTTTATGGTAATCTCTCAAAGTCTCAGTTCTAGATATGAGAGGTACACTTCTTGGGACATGTCATCTTAGAGGAGGGATTAGTAGTGAATCCAGCGATGATCAAGGCAGTGCTTGCTTAGGATCCAACCAAGAGCGTGACAGAGCTGCGGAGTTTCATAGGTTTGGTTGGATACTATCAAAGATTTTTTCCAGACTTCTCCAGAGTTGCAGAACCGCTTTTAGCCTTGATGAAGAAGGGGAAAACCATCCTGTGGTCAGATATATGTCAGCAGAGCTTTCAGGAGATGAGATTGAGGTCGACCGGTGCGCCCATCTTGAAGTTGCTGAAGGAGGGCGTAGGGTACGTATTTTAATATGACGTATAATGGACGAGAATTGGTTGTTTCCTGATGCAGGAATGATAAATGATCGTGTATGGTTCATGGAAGTTGAGAAAGAATGAGCAGAACGACGCTACCCATGACCTGGAGTTAAAGAGGTGGTCTTTCCCTTGAAGATGTGGCGGCACTATCTGATGGGTGAGTGCTTTATAGTTTATTCTGATCACCAGAGTCTCAGGTATTTCTTCTCGTAGAAGGTCCTAAAACTGAGACAGTGGTGATGGCTTGAGTTCCTCCAGGGCAATGACTTTTAGATGTTATATACTCCTGGGAATGGGAACGTTTTAGCTCATTCTCTCAGTAGGAGATCAGGCATTCAGCTACTAGGAGAGGCAACAGAATAGCTAGCCGCGTTGCAGATATCCTTTGTGTATATTGATGGATCATACTAAATTCTGTCTCTCACTGTCACTCCTCCACTTCTTCATCGAGTGAGAGAGGCACAACGAGGGGATAATAACTGCGAGACACGACGTGCTCAGATATACTCAGGGCTGGAACCCGATAGATTTTCTGAAGGAGGGGAGCACATCATCCTCTTCAGGGGACGTACTACGGTACCAGTTGTACTGCATGAGGAAGTGATAAGAGAGTCTCACATTTCCCCTCTAACGGTACATCCAGGAGTGGAAAAGATATACCAGGACCTCAGACAATAGCACTGGTGGTCGGGTACGAAGAAGGATGTAGTAGAGTTTGTTTCACGTTACCTCACATGTTAGAAAATGAAGGCAGAGCACCAGGTACCAACAGGCTTGGTACAACCCTTAGAGGTCCCAAAGTGGAAGTGGGATGAGATATCCATGGATTTTGTGATGGGGCTTCCACGTACATTCAGAGGACATGACTCTATTTGTATGATCGTTGACCGACTCACCAAGTAGGCCCACTTTCTACCGATCAGAGAGTCGGGATCAGTAGAGAGCTTAGGATGACTCTATGTTTGGAAGATCGTACAACTTCATGGTGTGCCATCGTCTATCATTTCCGATCGAGATGCTCGTTTCACTTCCCGGCTATAAAAGGGGTTACAGGAGGCTTTTGGGACATAACTATGTCTGAGCACCACCTTCCATCCTCAGACGGACGACCAGACTGAGAGGACCATTCAGACTCTCAAGGACATGATCCGAGCATGTGTCCTTGAATTTGGTCATAGCTGGGAGGATCACCTACCATTGGAAGAGTTTTCCTACCACAACAGCTATCACTCCACCATCGGAATGACACCTTATAAGGAACTGTATGACTAACCTTGTAGATTACCTATGTGCTGGATTGACCCTGGGTCGTCAACACTTGTAGGACAAGAGATGGTTCAAGCTAAGATGAAGAAGGTGAAGATCATCCAGGAGAAGATGAAGACTACACAGAGCAGACAAAATTCTGATGCTGGTAGGAGACATAGACCACTGTAGTTCGAGGATGGAGACTATATTTTCTTATGGGTCTCACCTTGATGAGGTCTATAGTGATTTTTCAGGGGCGGAAAGTTATCTCCGCATTTAATTGGACCTTTCCAGGTCCTCAAAAGAGTAGGCGAGGTGGCTTACCGCCTCTCTCTTCCACCTCAGTTGCATCAGGTACATGACGTCTTCAACGTATCCCAAATGAGGAGATACATGCACAACCCAACCCACAACATCGATCACAGGGAGATGGACATCGATGATGGGGCGCAATTCACAGAGGTCCCAATGAAGATCGTGGATCGATAGGAGCAGGTCCTACTTGGACAGTCGATTCCTCTAGTGCGCATTCGCTGGCAGCATGGGAACTTCTAGGAGAGAACTTGGGAGCGGGAGGCTAAGATGCATGTATAGTACCCCCATTTCATTCCCTAGTTTGTGTTTTATCTTTACACGGACGTAAATCCCAGAAGTGGGAGTATTGTAAAGTCCCCAAAATTTCAAGGAAATTTTTTTCTTAAATAATTTGGAATTTTACGAGTCTGCGGTTTCTGACGGCACTTGATTCTGAGGCCCAGTGTGCCCGAAATCAATTTCTGAAGTTTTGTTCAGGTACGTTTAGTAAACATACATGCGAGTTTTTCAATCTTTTGAAATGGTGCTCAGAATTGAAATCTGAGGACATCGATGAACTCACAACGCCTGTATTCGCTTAAGGGGACCTTTACTGCAGTTGTGTTTTATGCGGGTTGAGATTTAATATTTGGCGATTTAGAATGAAATAAATAAAATTTGTGGAACAGAATTTCATTTAAGTTGGTTATTTTCTCCCAAGGGGAGTTAGAGGTGGGGCCAACACCCACATAACCTCCTATGAGAGGATATTTTTGAGTTGGGTCCCACATGAGCCCTAACCTTTCATCTCCCCATAACTCCCCACAACTCCCTTTAACATCCCTTTTAATTAATTTTTTATAAACCTCTTAAAACCTTTGGACTTCCACTTAAATGTGGAGCCTCACCATCTCCCATCCATTAATGTTGCCAACTCAATGCCTTAATTAATTCATTTTTCACTTAGAATTAATGTGAAAATGCTTGGAAATGTTATATTATGGGAGGGCCTTATTATTATTTTGGTTGTAAAATATTTGTGGGGGGATTTAGAAAGGGAGAGTTCTTCCACGAAGAACGCGAAGAACGCTCCCTGACTTGAAGGACATGAAGTAAATTCTCTGACCTTCTTCCCCCTCCACGATAAGGGAGGAGACACTGCAATGGGGAACATCGCCAACAACAACGGTTATTTCTCCGACGTTGACGGAGCAACATCGTTTTCCGCGACTATGATGAACATTCCTTGATCTATGTAGGGGGATTATGTTCAATTTCAATTGATTAAAATTGGTCTTGTTCATCATTGAAAATTATGGTTTAACTTCGGCCAACTGCTACCGCCTAACGCAGAGGGTGCGGGATGAACGCACATGGCTTGAAGACCCTCTGTAGTATATTTTATTTGCGATGGAGGTCATCTTGGGAAGGTGGCGATGAACAAAGGTGGTGGCCTCGTGCTGGCCGCATGCAGAAGAAACACGACCCTAAACCGAGGGACGCTTGACCGAAGAAGAACCGGCTAGCTAAAGCCGTCCGGGCCGAAGGAAGACCGTGATGCTACAAGGGGCGCTGCGCTGTGGACCACCATGGCCTGCGCTCCCTGGGCCGCTTCTCGGGTGAACCGGCCGGCCCATCGGGCGGCTGTGTAAAGGAGCCGCAACACCTGAAGGTGTCGTGCATCAGGACCGCGGCCCGCCCGAGCTGGCCGCATGCGCTAGGAAGACCAACTGACATCAGCTGTCCGGATTGGAGGGCAGTGCCGCCGGTTCGGGAAAGCGAGCCTCCCCCCTCAGACCACTCAGCCACCCTGGCCGAGCCGCTCGACCCGCCGGGCAGCGCCCTCCCGGGCAGGGCCGGGCCACGCCCTCCAGGACTGGGCCGCACGATTCACATGGCCAGTCCTACCCTCTTCTAGTTCGGACCCACAAGAACCGAATTGACCCGACCCACCAGCCCACTGGGCTTAACGGGTCGGGCCTGTTTACACTTAAAGGTGAATATCTCAAGGACCGCATGTCCGATTGACGCGCCGTCTACCGCACTAGGACCCTTGTGACGTGACAGTCATTTTGAGATACACTAACTGATTTTTGGGAAAATTTGGAAAATTGCCGGGTTTGGAATGAGCATATTTCCAACTGGGCCCCAGGAGCAAAAATGATAATAACTCTCAGACCAGACGTCCGATTAATGCGCCATCTTTCACATTGGATTCTTTCTGACGAGACAAAACCTCGGGATAAATTCACTCTAGAATTCATGATAGTTGATGTTTCGACCCCTTGGATTGAGGAGCGGACCCTCCCAGAATCAAATGTGTTGTGTGCGGGAAACCTAGAGCTGGCTGCAACTACAACGACTACTATAATGGAATCCTCCGTGGGTTCAGTGATGACGACAACCATACTGGAATCCTCCATGAGTTTGACGGTGATGGTTACAGTTCTTGTATCCTACATGTGTTTGACAGTTTGAATTCTGTTCTAGTATCCTACGTAGGTCTGACAGAGTAACTAGTCTATTATCCTACGTGGGTCTGACAACTTAGCTGGTCTAGTATCCTACGTGGGTCTGACAACTTGGATTATTCAGTGACTACATTTGATCATCTATATCACATTGCGAAATATGTAAACCAATATGAGTTGAGTCTTGAATTTCAATCATTATCATCGATGTGATTGACTTTCTTTCCTGTCTGGACTGGGTTGTGCTTGGGCTCGAGAGTTGGAGTCGAACTGTGATTGATAACATAGGTATATGTATGGGTATATACATAAGTAGAGTTGGTTGATACTTTTTGATTGTATCTTTCTTCTGTGGATTACCCTTGGTGGATTCTAGGAGACCTTCAGGGGTCTGGGGGTGCCTACTGAGTATCATATACTCACCCCTGCATGGTTTATGACCGCACTACATTGTGTTGGATGCAGAAGACGGACAACACTGATCAAGGTGGAGGCTTGTGGAGCTGGACGGTACCTGGAGGTGGACCACTTGGAGAAAAGTACACAGAGTGGACAGCCAGCCCCGAGGTGCTGAGGAGGCCATCTGTACCCACCATTCAGGTGGGATTCCCGGAGGATGACTCAATGGTTTATGTTTTATTTTTACTGCAGTTGTACTAGATTTTCAGTTGTAATGTACTTTACAGTTGTGTTTGTATACTGGCCCTTTTACTTTTCAGCACATACTTTTGTACTCAGATTTACTTAGTGCTATCTTCTGTTGCGTACTCTGTTGTGTTTTTTTACTTTATAAAGGCAATGCCTTCCCTTTTTATCGGGATTTACGCCTTTGGTGCTAGTCTCCATCCCCTAGCCTGTGGAAGGCGGGCTTGGGGTAGTCATGGAACGGGCCCCGATGATGGGTTGTGACACATTAAACATGTTTTGGAACACCAAATTTATACTAATAATGCTCATATTTGTTTAGTTCATATATAGGTTCCAAAGTATCATTATTTTTAATTTAGTATAGATCTTCATTCATAGTATTAATCTACTCTTGATACTTTATGGTTTCATTACCATATATTAGTTATGATTCTCAAATAAAACCATCTTATCTTCCCCTTAATCCACATATTTATGTGTTTGTGAAACATATTTATCAGATTATTTAGGATTATTTAAATCAGTAGAATCGTCTATATTCCATGTTTCCTTAATGAGTTATTTTTATCATCTATTATTAGAAGAGTATCCAAGAATGATTCCATCAACACCTATCTAAACAAGAATCCCATTATTTACACCCTAAAATTTTATAATTTATGAAAATTGGAATAAACATAGGTTATTCGTACATGTTTTTTCATTTTAAATCATTCCTTAAGGATTTATAATAGTGTATGTCCTTTATAAATATTGATTCTAAATATAAAATAGTGTACTGATTTCCTACTTCCAAAAACAATGAGAACTATCTTGTTCGATCAACATTTTCAATCCATTTCACCAAGCCTATATTTCTTATTTCAAAAAAACCATTTTGATGTTGTGAATATGGTGTACTAAACTTGTGAATAATTCCATGTTTATAAAAATAATTTTAGGACTCCTATGTTTTGTATTCTACACTATTATCAAATTTTAACTTCATCAATGAATATTGATATTCTTTATATGTACTTATCCGAACATGATAATAATTTTTAGAGTCAATGATATATGTTAAAAAAAATAATACATGTAATGTGATTATAGAATCTATTAAATAAATAATGTAATTCTCAATATATGTTGACTATTTAATAATAACCACACAATCACCATAATTTATCAGTTCTAAGGGATGAGTTGAATGACTCTCAAAATTCTTATATACCAATTTTGTAATCATACCATTTTGAAAAATGGGACAATACTGGTCCATTTTTCTTTTCATGTCTTTAATATCATGAATACAATATTCGTAATGCCCTAAAATAGAATGTAGGAACATTATATTCGATAGTGTATATGGAACGAAACACCAAGCATGTAAAGGAATATAATATCCCAATAATTTATAATATATTTAATATTTAAAATAAATTCAATATATTTTATAGCTTGAAATTCACATGACACGAAGTTAGTGTACATTGCACGCAACGACGTGTTTCTTCAATTCCTTTCAGTACATTTGAAATCTTGTTCTATTGAAAAATAATATAATTTTAATATTTTATTAATTAACATAAAAATTTATAAACAAGGCAATCTGAATTTTATTAACTAAATTATAAAAATAAATGTTTTAAAAGAAATTAAAACTAATTAATTGGTTACAAATTAATTATAAATTAATATAACAACAAATTCAATATCGACTGAATTTTTTTATAGAAAACTATTTTTATTCTCACAATGTTGTTTTCTCTTTATAAATTAAATTAATAAAAATTAGTGAGTGATATTAATTATATATATATATATTATATTCAATAAAAAATTTATGAATCCAATTTATTTGATAAGAAAAAAATAAGAACAAATCGAATATTTTTCCTAAAAACCAATATTTTTATTAAGGCAATTTTAGAGCCTTTTATTGTATAACCTTTTATAAATCCAATATTGGAATGTTTATAAATATTATATGTCAAAATTAAAATAATATATGAAATAAAAACATAAAAAATAGTTTATATTCAATTTTGTTTGAATTTTTATGTGATGTTTCATAATTAAATGAATAGTGAAAAATACTATATTTTAATTCAATAATGGTTTATCATCTAAGTTATTTATAAGGATAAATAACATTTTAAATTTTTTTAATTATTAATTATATAAATTATTTATAAATTAATCCAATTTAATTCATTGGAATAAATTTCACCAAAAAATTGAATATAAAAACATAGAAAACTTTTGTATATTTTTACTTTGATGACATGAATTTATTTCCCATCTCAGAGATAAAATTTAAATTAATTTCATCCAATTATGTGTTTGGAATCTGAAAAAATTGATTCCATATTTTAATAAGAATAATTTATAATATATAATAATTTCAATGTCATTTTTTTACGAAAACTATTAGGGAAAGTAATTAAAATTAATTACAACGATTATAGTGAATTTAAGATTAACAAGGCACTAAACATTAAACATAATTTTGAAAATGACATATAATCTTGAAAAAAATCATTTTAATCAACATATTTAGACCATATAATCCCTTTTTATAGATTTTACTATTATTTGAGCCACATTTAATGGAAAAAACATGGGTGTAACTCCAATTTCGAAAATTTACAACAATGGAACTCCTCTAGTATAAAAATGACTCCTCTCCTCCCACTTCCTCACACCTCTCAAGATACTTTGTCTCAAACAATACATTCACAAATAGCTCATAAAAATCCCTATCCTAAACTTGTAAGCCTCACCTTGGTCATAATTCCATCCCAGGAATCCTGTTGGTGCAACCAAATGGAGTTACTCAAAAAAGATGTAACAAACCTCCTAAAATTATTTAGTTTTATTTCCATTATCCACACCCCTCAATGGTGGAGAGCTACTATCAGGATGCAAATGCTGGGGAGGGGTAGTTCATTGTAGATAGTCTGGTTGAATTCCCTAATACCTTCAGGTCATGTAATCTCTTAAGCCTACATGCCATGTAATCTTTGAGCCTACCGGACTTGTAAGGGATCCCCCTCATCCTTTGAAAGGGGGGTTATCAAAAATCAATAAAAATGAATGCCTTTGGGACATTCCGGCATGATTATATTATAACACCATTATCCTTAATATAATTTTATTTTTTTATTTCAATTTTTCTACCAACACTCACACACACTTCCATCTAAAGGCTAACGAACATACCATTTATTTATACAATGAACTACCGCCTCATGAAACAATGTTTTCCATTTTTATTTTACAAACTATCATTGTTAGAAATTATTATGGATAATATGTTTATATATGACATATAAGATATTTTTAATTTATTTATACTCCTTTAATTATTTAATAACACATAACATTATGCAGTCTGTTTTTTGGGAATATGATAACATCGTTTGTGGATATGTGGACAACCATCCCTCAAAGAGACATGATTCTTTCACACTATACATGGAATTTATAAAGTATTGTTCTAATAAACCTATGTAACATATATGAAATATATATGATACTGAAATTAAATTATACATGTATATAATATTCTTTTTATACTAAAATGAAATGAAAATACCTTTTACGCATACATAAGGCCTACCATCCCCATGAATTGTTAATTTCATTTATTATATCCAAATATTCGGTATTATTATAAATACATATATAATTAATATATAAGATATTTAAATCATGTTTTAAATTATTGATATGATGAAACCATAGTATAATTAATAAAAAAATAAGTAACATGTTAAAACATAATTGAAAAACAAGGAAATTGACGCCTTGAATGGTTAAAATAATGAATGATTATTATCAAATTGATTAAAAGATATTATAAAAATATAATATTTGATCTTATAAACAAAAATATGTTTTGGTAATAAGTTATTAAAACTTTTAAAACTATTATACATGAGTTTAAAGGATTTTCACCATAAATTAAATGTAGGGTAAGGTATTTCATCTCAACTTACATTCTATTAAGACTTATTTTTTATTATACACTAAATCATTTTTATATGAAGTATATACTACCCTTTGATAGGTTATATCATGAATATACTTATTATCATGATATTTTAAGATTAATTTAATTTTATTCCATCATGATGGTTATGATTCTAATATTTCAATGTGTTATGGGACACTTTGGAATGTTTAAATATTATTCTCATATATATCATTTTTAATGATTTTCTTTTTAATATCACTTATTTTTTGATTGCTAGATTTTTTTATAAAACCATAAATTTATTGTTTTTCACCTAATTTCTTATATATGGTGTACATAATTCCACATTATTATATAATATCATGATTTATTCATTCTTCTTAATATTTTCTATTTCAATTTGAATTTTTTCATTTAATGGATTTGATTTATTAGTTACCTAATATGAAATGGAATTAAATAACCAAATTTATTTTCATAGGGTTATATTACTTCCTTGTTTTCATTAATATTCAATGCTTATGTGTATAATGACTTAGATTATATTTTTCTGTATTCCCAATAGCCCTATGTTGATTTATAGTAGATACACATAAGTCTAAATGTTGATTGATTCTCACTTCAATGTTATGGTCCTTTTAAGGGTTTAATTCATGATAACATTATATTTGGGATATTTTACACATGACTTTCAATTATTGGAAATTATACAACCATTTTCTAAAAAAACCTTTCATTTTCTTCTCATATGACTATTTATGACCATTATCAAATAATATTTCCATTTTCCCACTCTTTGGTACACCAAATGTTTTGAAAAATATTTTTATGAAAAATTGATATCATATCTCTCCTTATTAAGAGAACTTGTTTTCTTATAAAAACTATGTTTTTTTAAAATATTTTCAAATGTGTTGTTGGCTTTTCAAAAACTAGTTATTAAATTAATTTTTACCCTTTTTCTTTTACCAAATTTTTCAAAGGAATATTTTTATCACTTTATTAACAATACCTTGAAAAAGGAATATGCTTTATACCTTATACTATATGAGTAAATTTACTTACAGTTATTTCTTTGAACGTTCCCTTAAATGTTTAAGAGGATAATTTTTAAAGAAAATGTTTTTAAAATATATTTTCAAAGAAAATGTTTTTAAAAAAAATTAAAATAAAATTGCTTTTTTCCTCAAGAATATATTTAAATAACATTTTATATTATTTATATTCATTAAAAAAACCCTAAAGGTTTAATCTATGTGTCAAATGTTGAATTGGTACCATATTTATACTTCCTCTAGATGGTTTTTGAATGATTTTTCTATGTAAGATATTCATGTAGAGACCCAAATCTTGGCGTACATGGACATTACATTACTTTTTTGGAATACATAATATATAACAAAAATAGACACCAAAGGACCGTAATAGTTTAGGGTCTTTGAAAACTCAGAACATAATCTTATAATCATGGTGAAATATCTTCCACATCTCCCATAAAGATCTTCTCTTTTTTACCTAAAACCTTTCTTTATATCCTGGGGAAAAACATATAAAGGGTCATCTCAAATTCTCAGTAAGGGTAAGCATGGAGAGAATAAAATAAACCATATACATTTGAACTTAAAAACATGAACATAATATTTAAACATCAATATATTGAGCAGTGACATAAAACATGGTAGTACATAATGCATAGATCATAATGGAACATCAATCATGATAAAATATCATAAGAATAAAACATTTAATTGTGTAAAACCATTAATCACATGATATGTTTTCCATAGTAGCCAAGGCATTACTGCCAAGACCAAATTAGTGGACAAAGTCCCTTACTGAACTGAGTTTGCTTCCCATTCCAACCCTATATTACTAAACTGAATTTACTTGTCGTTCCAGCCATGTATATCTCATGAGATATAAATCTTTACCCAATTAATTGGACGGAGATAGAGGTCGCACCCATCTCATAATGAAATCATTTTTACTTATGCCACAGAATAAACATAAAACATTTATCATAACCTAAAGAATAAAATGGGTTTCATAAACATCATCTCATCATTACATAATCCATATAAAAGAAATGAATATCATTTAATAATAAGAAAAGTGAAACCATGTTAAAAATAGAGACAATATACTTGAAACATAAACATATGAACTAATGTCATATTATATAGAAAAAGGTTTTTATAAAACACTTGAAATAAATTCTTGAGGAAAATTTCCTTTCCTATACAAAATCATTTTCTTTTCACAAAATGTCATGCAATTTTAAAAGAAGAGGATTTTGTTGAAAATAGTCATGAAATATTGTATTGTAAATATCATGTATATAAGGTGTTATGAAACTGTAAAAATCTGTTCATGCCGTATAAGTTAAAAAAACATTCTTCTTGTACTTTTTCTGAAAAAGTCAAAAAGTACCTCGTATGGTAAACAAAAGAAAGATTCCATCCATACGATGTGGTAAAAGTAAAAAAGAGGGTAAAAATGACATAAAACATACATGTAGGAAAAGTAAAAATTCTATGAAAACATTTTGAGAACATATGGACATGGATGATAAACATAACTCCAGTAAATACTTACGAATAAACAATCTCGGATAAGAATTAGATTGGAATAACTGTCCCTTACCTTAGGTAGGATATTCTTCGTATGTATCCGAACCTCCTGTATAATGATTTAAATAATGTAATTGAATTATTACATAATCATATTCATTTTTATAATATAATATATGTTTCACTTATGACTTTATATTACCCGTTCTTTTTTAAGTTCCATGTTAAAGAAGCGTTTTGGGTAAAATCGTTTTATTTATCGTACGTGTTTAGAATTGTTGTTCTTGATATTATTATTACTTATATCTTGATTTAATTACTTATATAATTTAAATCATGATCTATATATCATATATATATTCATTATATATATATATATATAATAGATATATAAATGAAATGAAATACACCGTTCATGGAGACTATAGGTCGTGCGTACGCATGAACACTGTTTTCGTTTCTGTATTTAATTAAATGGAATTAAGTAAATGAGACATATATGTACATAAATCCAATATCATTATTTTGTAATATATTTGATTATTATTTAATATATATAATTTATAATCATACTTGAATGGTTAATCATGGAAAATGAATCTCATCACATTCGTGGAGACGGTAGTCCGTACATATGCATGAGCGATGATATCATTCCCATGATCGTGGAATTTTATTGAATTGTATGTATAATATTTCAGATTCAATATCAATTTACAATAATCATATATATTTATTTATTTACACCATTATAACCATCCATGTAAGGTGGTGGTGGAAAACAGATTACACCACGGCTTGGAGATGGTATTCCGTACGTACGCACGCGCGGTGATTTCATTTCCGTACGATGGATAGAAGATGAAATTGGGTTGTTTCATATTTGTAATAAAATATCATTATATGATTTATACTAATGTTATTAATTTATGATGAGACAAATAAAGAAGAAGAAGTAGAAGAATAAATAAATTAGAAAGAATCGGTAAAAGATATTACCTCTTCTTTGACGCGCCTCTTCTTAACCTCCTCTTAAGGCACTAGGGTTGGTATTTTGAGGAAAAAAGAACCTATATAATGTTTCCAGGGAAGATGATAATGGAAATGGTCAGGATTTGGCTGAGCTTCAAGGCTCAAAAGGGTGTGAAGTGAAGAGGGAAGGGGTTCTCTTTTTATAAGGGAGGAGAGGGGCACTTTAGGAAAAACTTAAAGTATTATTTTATAATAAAGTAAAATTTGGTTTATAATAGCTACGAATTGATTTATTTGGAAGATAAGGTGAGGTTGGGTCTAAATAATGTCAATAAATAGGTTTTAGACAAGTTTATGTTACTATTGTAACCTTATCATTTAGATTTAACTCTATGTTAAGTAATTCAACCTTTACCACGTCTCCATGTTTTCTTACACTATATGGTTAATAAAATTACTATAACATGAGAAATGAAACCCAAGTGGTTAATTATTAATATATATAACTTTTTCTAAGTCATTTGGCTGACCCATAGATTTTTAGAAATAAAATAACAATTAATAATATTATATTTTTTTAAAAAACTATTTTATGTCAATTTTGACACTATTTGATACTTTATTTTTTTGAAAATAATAATAGCATGATTAGTTCTAAAAAAATTAATTAAATAAATAATAACATGTCATATTAACCTAAAAAATTAGTGGAATTCATAAAATGTCTCAAATTACATTTATTTTGGTATTTATAAAATAAATTATGTTAATATTTCATTAATATTGTAATTATTGCATTATAATTATGTCATAAATAAATTAAATTATTTAATGTCTAAAAAATAAAAATAAAATACCATTATGTAGGAAATATTTTTATATTTCTAATTAATATTTTTAGTCGAATTAATCTTATGTATAACCCTATATTATAAATGTTTTAGTTATTAAACTTTTATTTTAACCATTATAACTCTTCTTTAAATTAAATAATAATAAATTTCCTAATTTAATACAAATGGACCAAAAGGGAAATATTTTATTCCTAAGGTTTATTTTGGTCGAATTACAATTATCCAATAGAATTAAGACATGTGTTAAAGTAATAGTAATATCATTTTATCCTTAATTACCCTATTTACTTTTAACCGCGGTTAATAAAAGTAAAAAGTTACTATTCACCAAAAATATTTATCTTATTGAACCACATTTTACTCCTTGATATTAACCGTGTCTCTCGGATTTTCAAAATTCCACTCACAGAAGCTGTAAAATTTAGTTTTATGTAAATTTTCAAATTCTCTTAGGAGGTGGGTAAAAGACGGTGAAAAGTTCAATAACATTTTTATATATCTAATATTATTATAAAATGACTCCAATGAATTCCATTGAACTTATATAGGAATTATGTATCAATATTTACCTAAAATGAATTTAAATAAAATAAATAATTATTTAAATAAAAAGTCGGTTTTTAAATAGTAACCTAATGTTTTTCAGTATTCATCAAAAATTGAAAGTTTTCCGGAAAATTCCAAAAATTCACCCTAGGAAAATTTTGATATTCCGAATAAAAAAATTTGAAGTCCATTTCGAATGATAAAATTTATAAAATTTCAAAAAGTGGGTATTACTATTCATAACGGCTAGTTTATATAACATATCGTTGTTTAGTGAAACTTGGTATTGCGTACAACACACGCTATCGTGGAAGGTCGCGATTACGTATAATGCAGGCCAATTCAGGTATTCGTGTATTGAAAGATCCTTTTGGTGTAGCGTATAACATAAGACATCAATGAAATTAAAAATAATATTTTTCATAAAATCTCGGGGTGTTACATTCTACCCCCCTTAAAATGAATTTCTCCCTCGAAATTCCTCGGGGTTATAAATGGTTTACCACTCGAAATTTTCTTTAATAGAAATCCACATCGTAAAAAGGAATACCAAAACCTATATTTAAAAACTAAAGTATGAAATGTAATGATTACCCAAATTAACAAATCACTGGGTTTCCACATAAGAGAACATAGGTGAAAATATGGATATATAAGAGAAATATAACCATCATGTTCTGATGGAGAGTGGTAGAGAACATGGAAATGAAAAAGACAACAATCACAAAGCCATAGATTTGTGATGATCTAAGGTACCATCTGATTCATCTGATATAAGGGCACTAGGACAACATTTTTGGTTTTCAAGATCATTTCCCTAAAGTTGAAGAATTTGAATTAGAAGAAATACTTATTTATTTTTATACAATCTTACTGTTTCTCGTGCCTTGAACAATTTACACTTTATCTCTTAAAGAAATGAAGTTGAATTTTTCTTCCATGAAGTGTTAGCAGATCATGCGATAGAATGATTGGTCATTCCATCTGTCTCAAACATAAGTTTAGCAAAATTTATATACATAAGTCCATATATGGAGAGATTAATCATATATGGTTCCAAAAAAGGACTTATACATCATCTATCATACCGCTTAAAAAACAGAAATAGTCTATACTAACCAGGGATTTTTTTTAGGACAGTGGTATGTGATGAAGGCATGTCTCACTTCATTTGTGGGTTCGATTCCCACAGCCTTGTCCGACGTGACGGGTTGTCGCCCATCCTACGGGTTGTCACCCATCCTACGGGTTGTCCTTTTTCTAAAACTATACTATTATAATATTTCAAATATATTATCAAAAAGTTATAGCCTTAAAAAATACTATCTAATGTCTAACTTAATCTTTTTCAATCATTATTCTGACCCAAAATCACAGTATAAGGGAAAACATTGATAGAGAGGTCATCTACCAAGCATGTAAATACTGTCATTTATTCCCATATATCATAAGATATGTCTTGTTGGTCATATTCCAAACATTTGAATGCCTTAATCATGTATTCTCTTGAAAAATCAATACCCATTGAACCTTAGTGAAAACATGAATGCAGTAAAAAGTTAACACTTTCCGCATACCAAAATCCCAAATATTCTATATACTCAAACCATTATATCACTTAGTCCTTATATCAATCATGATCTCGTGAATACTATCAAAAATATTATTCTCTCTTTATCCATTCATTATTCACATATCTTCTGCTTTCCAAAATATTTGAATCACTTTTCATGGTTACCGGTATCATATAATTATTGAAAACCAATACATAGATATTCTGAAATTCCACGATACTATAAATGAGATTCCATGATACTATTTTGAAATTCCATTACATAAACACTTAATCATTACACAACATCATTTTCATACTCAAAATCACAAATTGTGATCGCATGTGACTTCCCTTTATCATTTTCCTTAAGAGGTTTCTCGTGTTGATTATTATTAACCCTTGGATTAAGGAATTGATTAGCATAATTCCCCATTTCGTTGCACTAGAAGCATTGATGTTTTGGTGGTGCGTTCTCTGCAGTCTTTTCTTTATTCACATCATTAGAAACCATTTTTCCATTTCTTCGACACTCAGCTACTCGATAACCTTCTTTTCCACACTTAAAAAATTTTCTAGTCCCTTTAATACAATCTCCACTAAGCTTCTTTCCACACTCTGATCATAAAGAAACATTCATCTTCTTTTCACCATTATTCTGAGATTTCTCCTTGAAATCCATCTTTAGTTTCTTGTAAAAACCATGAGATAGATATGTTACACCATCTTCCAGTTCTACCTTGATAGCACAATGCACAATTTATTCATAGATACTGATGTCTCTTATATCTAATGCCCTTCGAAGACTTGGTTTTATGCCATTGCAAAATTGATCAACTTTTACTTTCAGGTTGGATGATAAATCCAGATGCATACCTTGCAAGTCTTTCAAAATTCTCTTCGTATATACCAACAGATTCATCATCCTTCTGCTTAATCTCAAGAAACTCCTTTTCCATCTTTGTTCGAAGAATATGAGGGAAGTACTTACTAAAAAACAAGTTATTCAAATCGTCCAATTCCATTGATTCAATTTCATCTTGGGGCATTGTATTCTTAATTAGAGTCCAATACTAGTCTGCATCACATTCTAAATGGTAAATAGCTAAAATGACGTTTTCATTTTCTGAAAAGCAAGTATGGAAAATATCTTTTCAATGGTACTGATCTATTGTTCAGCAACAACTAGATCAGATGGCCCATTGAAAGATGGTGGGCATTGCCTCATGAAGGACTCAATAGAATATTGTTCCCTTCTCTGATCATTTGGAAATATGGAATGAATCATATCTTGTGTAAGTATAGCAATAAGATGTTTCACTCCATCTCCCATCAAATTTGCTTTCTCGGGAGGAAAATCATTGCATTGTCCATTACATTGATCAACATGGTACCTTCGGGTTCCAGCCATCATCTAAAACCCAAATAGAACAGTTTGAGAGGCAAAAATCATGCTAGGAAAATAACATAATAAAGGGGGAGAACCAACAATATCTAACATCTTATGTTTAATTCTATTATCATTACCATAATTCTAGGACTATTACCTATACTTATACATAACCTTAGGGACATCCCTAGACATACCTTAGAAATATTTCTAGGGCTCTCACTATAGTTTTGCATCATAGATTACAAGGTTAACTAAAACTCCCACTGATACCAAATGTAGAGACCCAAATCTTGGCATATATGAACATTACATTACTATTTTAGAATACATAATACATAACAAAAACAGACACTAAAGGACCGTAAAAGTTTTGTGTCTTTGGAAACTCAGAACATAATCTTCTAATCATTGTGAAAGATCTTCAACATCTCCCATAAATATCTTCCATTTTTTTTACAAAAAAACAATTCTTTATATCCTGGGGAAAAAACATATAAAGGGTGAGATCAAATTATCAGTATGGGTAAGCATGGAGAGAATAAAATAGACCATATAAATTTGAACTTAAAAACATGAACATAATATTTAAACATCAAAATCAGGAGTAATGACATAAAACGTGGCAGTACATAAGGCATCGATCATAATGGAACATAAATCATGATAAAATTGCATGGGAATAGAAAATGTAATTATGGAAAACCATTAATCACATAATATGATTTCCATAGTAGCCATGGCATTGCTTCCAAGACCATCTTAGATGATAAAGTCCCTTACTGAACCAGGTTTACTTGTCATTCCAACCCTGTATTACTGAACCCGATTTACTTGTCATTCCAACCATGTCTATATCATGAGATATAAATATTTACCCAATGCATTGGAGGGATATATAGGTCCCACCCATCTCATAATGAAATCATTTTTACTTGTGCCACAAAAAAAACATAAAACATTAATCATAACCCAAAGAATAAAATGTGTTTCATAAATATCATCCCATCATTACATAATACATATAAAAGAAATGGATATCATTTCATCATAAGAAAAGTGTAAACATTTAAATAATAGAGACATTATACTTGAAACATAAACATATGAAACAATGTCATATTATATGGAAAAATGTTTTGATAAAACACTTGAAATAAATTCTTGAGGAAAATATCCTTTCTTATACAAAATCATTTTCTTTTCACAAAATGCCATGCAATTTTAAAAGAAGATAATATTGTTGAAAATAGTCATGAAATCTTGTAGAATAGACTTCATGAAAATAATGTGTTATGAAACCATAACAATTCGTTCATACTGTATAATTTAAAAAAACATTCTTCTCGTACTTTTGCCGGAAAAGTCAAAAAGTACCTCGTATGGTAAAAAAAGATTCCTTCCATACGATGTTGTAAAAGTAAAAAAGAGGGTAAAAATGCCATTAAACATACATGGAAGAAAATTAATAATTTTATGAAAACATTTTGATAACATATGGACATGGATGATAAACATAACCCCAGTAAATAATTAAGAATAAACAATCTCGGATAAGAATTTTATTAGAATAATTATCCCTTACCTGAGGTCCGATATGCTTCATACGTATCCGAACCTCTTGTATAATGATTTAAATAATTTAATTGACTTATTATAGAATCATATTCATTGATATGATATCATATATGGTTCACTTATGACATTATACTACCCGTTATTTTGTAAGTTCCTTGTTAAAGCAGTGTTTTGGGTAAAATCGTTTTATTTATCGTACGTGTTTAGACTTGTTGTTCTTGATATTATTATTACTTATATCGTGATTTATATACTTACAGAATGTAAATCATTATTTATATGTCATATATATTCATTATATATATATAATAGATTTATAAATGAAATGAAATACACTGTTATTGGAGACGGTGGGTCGTGCATACGCAAGAACGCTGTTTTCATTTCTTTATTGAATTAAATGGAATTAAGTAAATGAAACATATATGTACATAAATCCAGTATCATTATTATGTAATATATTTCATGATTATTTATTATATATACTTTATAATCATACTTGAATGGTTAATCCTGGAAAATGAATATCATTGCGTTCGTGGAGATGGTATTCCGTACGTACGCACGAGCGATGATATCATTCCCATGATCATGGAATTTTATTGAATTGTATGTATAATTTTTCAGAATCAATATCACTTTACAATAATCATATATAGTTAGTTATTTACACCATTATTGTAACACCCTAAGATTTCATAGTGTGTTATTTCTTCAAAATAATTCAATAACTTTCACTACATGCAACACCGAGTTCAAGCGCACCATCACTTACCAAACAAGCCGTTAAAAAGAGTTAATGAATAGTATTAACTAAATTTTAAACTTTATATAATCCTTATAATTTTAGAATCCATATTATGAGTTTCATATACATAATGTAAGAACAAATTCATTTTCAGTATTTCACTTTTACCAACTTTTAATAGTGAACCCTTTTTAAAAACAATATTTTAAACTTTTTGACTAGATGGGGACATCAAAAATTTAAAATGAAACATCCCAAGCTTCCATGATACGCTTTGCTTTGAATAATACAGTAGCATGTGTTGTACCCAACTTCGAGTTCTAACACACACCATAACTAATTAAATTAGCCGTTATGAATAGTAATAACTACTTTTTGAAATTATATATATTTTATATTTAAAAATGGACTTCATTTTTGTATTTATAATATCTAATTTATCCTAAGGTGAAATTTTGGTATTTTTCGGATAACTTTAATATTTTGATGAATAGTGAAAATCACTAAATTTTAATTAAAAACATCTTTTTTAATCGAAATAATTTATATTAATTATTTCTGAATTTGAGTGGTTTTAAAGTATATTTAGAATATATTTTTACCATTTAATACAATGTTGATCATTGGACATAATTTCACAATTAAACCGAACATAAACAAGAATCAATCTTTTGATAGTTATTATATCTTAAAAACACGCTTTTTGTTTTGACAACAGGAATTAATTTTAAATTTATTTCTGCCACTTCTATGTTTTGAATCTTGAAAAATGGATTCCATATTTTTAATCAGGATGTTCAAATTGTGTAAATAGCTAACTTTTATTTTTAGACATTTTGAATAATTATTTCGGTAAATATTTTATTTACCATGGTTAAAGGGAAAATCCAGTAAATAAGGGTTAAAAATATATATTATAATAATAGAAAATTACCCAAAAACATGTCCTAACCTTATTTTTTGATACAGGTTTGACCATATCCATCTTTGGGTCGATTTTGGGACCCCATGGTGCCACTTGTAAGTGATAGGGACACTTTATTTTAATTAAGTTAAAATGAATACAAAAATGACACAGACATATATCTTTTAGAAAAACAATTTTTACATAGAGTTTTATATGTTGTATTTTCAACTGTAAATATTCATTAGAAATATAAAGATATTTACTACATAATGGTATTTTATTTATAATTTTTAGACATTAAATAATTGAATTTATTTATGACACAATGATGATGCAGTAATTACCATAATAGTAAAAAAATAAATTAATTGATATTATAAATACCCAAATAAATATAATTTGATACTTTTATTGAATTAAACTAATATGATAGTTAATATACCATATTAGGATTGATTTAATTTACTTTTTTCTAAGTAATCATTCTGTTATGAGTTTATCAAAAATCAATTATTGAATAATGTCAAAATTGACATAAAAGAGTTTTTAAAACAAATATTATATTATTAATTGATATTAAATTTATAAAAATCTGAGGATAGGGAAAGAGACTTATATCATGATATTTGTATCATTAATGGACCACTTGGGGGTCTCTTGGATGAATATAGTAAGTTTATTAACCATATAATATAAAAATACAAAGAGACATTGTAAAAGTAAAACTAATTAACATAGAGTTAATACTTAAAGATAAGGTTAATATAGTAACCCAAACCTGTATAAACTCTATTTGATGAATTTTTTTAGACCCATACCCACCTTAACATTAAAATAATCAACCTTGGATCCATTATAAACTGAATATGAATTTATTATAAATTTATATTTCTAGCTTTTCCAAAGGTTCCCCTCACCCCTCTTATAAAAGGGTACTCCCCCTTCTCATTACTTCACACCTTCAAAGCCTTTTGGTTTGGGAAAACTCTTCCCAAATACTCTCTAAACATCCCTCCAATCATCCTAGAGGCATTATTTTAGTCATAAAGCCAACATAAGGAGCCCTTTTGATCAAATCAAAGGGAAGAACCCAAAAAAGAAATAATGATTTCACCACCCTTTTTCAATTTCCTTTCTTCTTCCACTTCCTCTTCCTTTGTTGTTACCATTATAAAATAATAACTCCAGTATAATATATATACTGTGATGTTATTATAAATATGGTACAACCATATTCAGTATTCTATCCATCCTTTGAATAACATGTCACCATACGTGTGTACGTACGGGTTACCATCTCCACGTCGTGGTGTACTTGTTATTCAATAAATTATTATTTGGATGGGTATAATAATGATGTGTAATTCATGTAAATAATAAATGTCACATGATAATTATTCTTTATATATGATATACTATCCAATTATATATTATTTTAATATCAAAAGAATGATATTGTCGCTCGTGTGTACGTACAGACTACCGTCTCCACGAACGTGATGAGATTCATTCTCCATCGTATCCATTCATGAATAATTCTCATTTGATGATTAATAATAGTATCTAAGGACTTGATATCATTCTGGATATTATTATGATACAACCCATCCATTACAAACATGGCTTATGTAACAAAATATATAAAAGAAAACGAGTAAGTTAACACCTGAAACAATGATAATACTAAGATTTTATTAACAAATCGATGTTAAAAGATCATATATGATATCATATTAATGTATATAATTATTTTATAATTTAATAACAATTATTTCACCATTATACAGGATTTTAACCTACCCCAACCAAGGAAAAGTACAAGGTAAGGGGTTTTCATCTCACTCCTTATTCCCGTGAGATTCATGCCATATTTCCACTATTACCATTTGTGTGGTGTATGTACTGCCCATAATTATATTCTTTGTGTAATACACTTTAATTTATGTGTATTTACATATTCATTGTATGATACCTCTTTCATGGGTTCTATGTTTTGTATGCTACCAAACTGGTAAGGGTTTATTTCACAATCTCTTCATTATCTAAGGTTGTTTATACGTAATTATCTACTGGGATCTCTTTATCATCCACATCCATGTTCCTTAAAAATGTATTTAAAACATTTTTACAATTTACTAGACAATGTGTTAAAGTCATTTATACCCTTATGTGTTTTGAAATGAATGTTTCCTTCTATTTCCAAACAAGTCACTTTAAACCTTTTCGACAAATTTAAGGTAAGAATGTTTTTTAACTTATACGGCAGGTGCGGCTATTTACCGCCGTTATAAAAGTTTCAAAGCTTTTCTTACAATCTTATAAGATTATTTCCAAAATAAATGTTTTATTTTATAATTATGTGACTTTTAAATGATTTCAAAATGAATATTTTATGAATTTTTGAAAGGTACTCTTTTTCAAGATTGTAATTTTAAATGTTTTAAGGATTTATCTTTCTAAATCATTTAATTAATGTCCATGTTTTCAAATTGATTTTAAGGATTTATTTATATAGACATGAATGTTTTGAAATGATATTTCTTTTCAAAATATTCAAAGTGGTATGGGACATTATGATTCAAAAATCTCTTTTAAATTACTTTCTTTATAAATGTGTGACATTTCAATGATTTAGAGAAAAGAGATATTTCTCTGAAATTGTTTTGATTTCATCTATGTCAACATCCTTTGATGGATTTTAAGCTTATTTGAAATTGAGGTATTATGATACAAAACTTTTTTATTGTATTGAAGGTTTTGTGATATGTTTTACTGTGGATGTGTTATTTTTATTCCATTCATGGTTTATGGAGAAAGTATTGAAATTTCGTATGATATTTTTAATACGAATGTTTATGTTATGTTTAAACCTTTTCATATGAGAATGCATTGGACTTAGTAAGTGACGGGTGGAGCCCGCTATAGCTCCTCGATGCATCGGTAGGTATCATGTGACAAACTAGTGTCTTGGCACAAGGCCTTGGAAAAATCTTATTTGTAGTCTTGGAATGAGGCCTTGGCTATGTGGTTTTGATAGTCTGGCATTATGTATTCTATTATTATGAAAGTGGTTATTGATATTGCATGTGATTGTTCGACTAGTAAAACATCCATGTGAATAAGTAAATTGAATTATTTCATTTTATCTTTTCCATAATATGTTGAAGTTCAAGTTTAAAAGGCTTTTGTTTTAGTTATACATTGCCTTAAATGTTTATGCTTATTTATGAAAGTTTCCGCTGTATTTCTTACCCTTACGAAGCATTTGAGCTCACCCCTTTGATATGTTTTATTATTCCCAGGATTCCAAGAAGTATATTGTGATTGATAATAAGGGTTAAGACAAGGGAATAATGTCATTCATAAAGGATTATTTATATTGTTTTGAATGTTATGAAGTGTAATGTAACATTCATTTATGTAATATATTTTCCAAGACTACTTAAATAATCGGTCCTTTGGGACTTGATTCTTTGTAATCATGCCAATGTATTAAAATATTGCACCAACTCTGGGTAACTGGGGTCGGGGCATTATAGTTGTTATCAGAGGAAGTTTAGTAAAATCCTTGCAAGCTATATTTAGATAAACTCTGATTAGAGAACATAGATTTTAGATGGACATTGAGGTTTAGTATAGAAGAACTTCCTAGAATTTTGGTATTGTATATATTTTGTGAGTTTTTCAAGCAATACATCCCTGGCTGGATATGAGCAGGTAGAGGCGGCTCTGGCATAGATGTAACTAGGGATAAAACCCGAAAACATCGCTTTGAGATGGACTCGAACGGGAACTGGTGCATGACAACGGGCCTTGCTGCACTCTTGTTTACAACACTCCCGGGGGATATGCATAGGATAATTCTCATTTTATTTACAAACCATTATGAAGGGTTTATGAGTACATACTTCCTCAAAGGAGAAATTTTTATGATTATGGATTATATCCATAAACTATTTAATTTATGTTATGTGTCTTACAAGTTTGGGATTTGGTATTGCTATTCATAAACTAATCCAGTGTATGCCATTGTTTAGAAATTTCACCCAGTAGAAGGAATGAGAACTCCAGCAATGCACATGATCCAAAGAGAAAAAAGGATCATATCTTTCATGGTCTTAAGCCAGAATTTATAAGAGAAATAGTCTCCCATGTATTATCATCATATTAAGAAATAATATCATGTGTTGATAACATAAGTAAATATTTTACTCAGTACTATGGCTTTGAAGGGAAGAAAGAGAAGAAAAGGATGGAAGAGAGAAATAAGGATAAAGGGAAGAGGGAAAAGAAGAATTTTCCCATATGTGATAAATCTGGGAATAAACACCATGGAACTTTCCTGAAAGAAATGGGAGTTTTTTATAAGTGCGGAGGAAAAGGGAAAAAATTACGTGACTGCAAGAGTAAGAAAATGGTTTCAAATGTACAATGCTTCATTTGCAAGGAGTTTGGACACTACGCGAACCTATGTCCCAGTCATAAGACTATGCAGAAAATGATGCTATTGGATAATAATAAAGTTATGATATTATCACAGATGAAGAGGAATGATTAGAGTTCTTGTGTTAATTATGTCATTTTAGTGTTGTATCAACAATTTACTTGTTATAATAATTATGGAGTATATAAGGATTGTACTGCAGTACTATTTCATTAAGGACTTGAGATTGTGTGAAACAACGAAAAGTGACTCAATAGACGGATAAATTTTTGGAAAATATATGGTTGAGAGAATGATAAACCATAATATAGTTCTGATACTAAGGTAGTGATTTTGGAATAATACATGATTGATTTGGATAAATTATATTCGATATTTTTGACTACCTTGAAACTGATTAATGATTTGTATATTCCATCATTGTTGGGGTTTAAAAATTTTTTGGATTGAAGGAGTGTATCTATTATTCCTTAAGGAATAAGGGATCATGAATGTAATCAATAAGGCTTTATGGTAATTCAGGATGTTGCAGTGTTTAAAAAAAATACATGATGAAAGTGTTCACATGTTATTACGTAGAAAAAAAAATCTTTATTGTGTTTACCTTCCTTATAAATTTTGGACTGAATTATTTTGGATAGTTCTAGTTTGGATTATTTTGGATTGCCATAAAAGGACAACCCGGAGGTCGGGCGGCAACCAGTCGCGTCCGACAAGGCCGCGAGACTTGAACCCACAACCGAAGGGCGACAAGTGTGTATCACCTACCACTGACCCACGTGATGTCCGAGATTAAATAATGTAGTTTTTTTAAAAGATCTGGTAGATGAATTATAAATTCTTTTTTTGGAACCCTATACGAATAGGATAAAAGGAATATTTTTTTATGTTCTGTTATCTTTTAGAGTGAAAGATGAGTTTTTGGTTGAAATTAGTTAAAGGATGGAACTCTACTTGTTAAGAATCTATTTTTCTTCTTATCTTATTCTATGAATAAATTAATTCTTATACTTTATTTAAGGAATCCTAAAACCAAAAATGTGTTATCCTAATACCCTATGTTTTGTTGAACCGATGGTATTCAAATCATCATATATTGATGAATTCAAGGACCTCAATTTTACACTTGCTTGTGATTGATGTCCTCAATCACTACCTATAAATATTTAGGTTTTTACTCCAATTATATGTCTCCAATTTCCACCAATGTTCTCGTAATCGAGATCATAATTTGGTGGTGACCCTCTCATTTCTCTTTTCCTCATATTAAGACTAAATTTTAGTATCCAAATTTCCAATGTGGGTTTTCCCACAAAGATATTTTCTATTTTCAACCTTTTATTTTCAAAGAACAATTTCAAATTGTGAGGACATAATTTATTGAAGGAGGGGAGAATGTAAGACCCCAAGATTTCATAGTGTGTTATTTCTTCAAAATAATTCAATAACTTGCACTACACACAACACCGAGTTCAAGCGCACCATGACTTACCATACAAGCCGTTCAAAAGATGTAATGAATAGTATTAACTAAATTTTAAACTTTATATAATCCTTATAATTTTAGAATCCATATTATGAGTTTCTTAGACATAATGTAAGAAGAAATTCATTTTCAGTATTGCACTTTTACCAACTTTTAAAAGTGAAACATTTTTAAATACAATATTTTAAACTTTTTGACTAAATGGGGACATAAAAAATTTAAAATGAAACCTCCCAAGCTTCGACGATATGCTTTCCTTTGAATAATACAGTAGCGTGTGTTGTACGCAACTTCGAGTCATAACACACACCATAACTAATCAAACCTGCCGTTATGAATAGTAATACCTACTTTTTAAAATTATATATATTTTATATTTCAAAATGGACTTCATTTTTAGATTCGGAATATTTAATTTATCCTAAGGTGAAATTTTGGTACTTTTCAGATAACTTTAATATTTTGATGAATAGTGAAAATTAATAAATTTCAATTAAAAACAACTTTTTTAATCGAAATTATTTATATTAATAAATTATGAATTTGAGTGGTTTTAAAGTATATTTATAATATATTTTTACCATTTAATACAATTTTGGTCATTGGAAATAATTTCAAAGTTAAACCGAAAATAAACAAGTATCAATCTTTTGACAGTTATTATATATTAAAAACACGCTTTTTGTTTTGACAGCGGGAATTAATTTTAAATTAATTTCTGCCACTTCTGTGTTTTGAATTTGAAAAAATGGATTCCATATTTGGAATCATGATGTTCAAATTGTGTAAATAGGTAACTTTAATTTTTATACATTTGGAATAATTACTTCGATAAATATTTTATTTACCATGGTTAAAGGGTAAATCCGGTAAATAAGGGTTAAAAATATATATTATAATAATAAAAAATTACCATAAAACATATCCTAATATTATTCGTTGATACAAGTTCGAACATAGGCATCTTTGGGTCGATTTTGGGACCCCATGGTTCCACTTGTAAGTGATAGGGACACTTTATTTTAATTAAGTTAAAATGAATACAAAAATGACACAAGCATATATCTTTTAGAAAAAAATTTTTTACATAGGGTATATATGTTCGAATTTCGACTATAAATATTAATTAGAAATCTAAAAATATTTCCTACATAATGGTAGTTTATTTATAATTTTTAGACATTAAATAAGTTAATATATTTATGACACAATGATGATGTTGTAATTACCATAGTAGTGAAAAATTAAAATAATTGATATTATAAATACCCAAATAAATATAATTTGAGACTTTTATTGCATTACACTAATTTTATAGGTTAATATAACATATTAGTATTGATATAATTGACTTTTTTTAAGTAATCATTCTGTTATGACTTTCAAAAAAATCAATTATTGAATAGTGCCAAAAATGACATAAAAGAGTTTTTAAAACAAATATTATATTATTAATTGATATTAAGTTTCTAAAAATCTACGGTTCAGACAAGAGACTTATATCATGATATGTGTATAATTAATGGACCACTTGGGGGTGTCTTGGATGTATATAGTATGTTTATTATCCATATAATATAAAAATACAAAGTGACATTGTAAAAGTGAAACTAATTAACTTAGAGTTAATACTTAAAGATAAGGTTAATAGAGTAACCCAAACCTATCTAAATTCTATTGGATGAATGTTTTTCGACCCAGCAACACCTTAAAAGTTAAATAATCAACTTTTGAGCCATTAGAAACTGAATATGAATTTATTATAAATTAATATTTCTAGCTTTTCCAAAGGTGCCCCACACCCCTCTTATAAAAGGGCACTCCCCCTTCTCATTTCATCACACCTTCAAAGCCTTTTGGTTCAGCCAAAATCTTCCAAAATACTCTCTTAACTTCCCTAAATTCATCATAGAGGCCTTACTTTAGTCATAATTCCAACTTATGGAGCCATTTTCATCAAATCAAAAGGAAGAACCCAAAGAAGAGGTAATGATTTCAACACCCTTTTTCAAGTTCCTTTCTTCTTCCACTTCCTCTTCCTTTGTTGTTACCAATATAAAATAATAACTCCAGTATCATATATATATAATGTGATGATATTATAAATATTGTACAACCATATTCAGTATTCTATCCATCCTTTGAATAACATGTCACCATACGTGCGTACGTATGGCTTACCGTCTCCACGTCGTGGTGTAATTGTTATTCAATAAATTATTATTTGGATGGGTATAATAATGATGTCTAATTCATGTAAATAATAAATTTAACATGATAATGATTCTGAATATATGATATACCATCAAATTATATATTATTTTAATATCAAAAGAATGATATTGTCTCTCGTGCGTACGTACGGACTACCGTCTCCACGAACGCGATGAGATTCATTCTCCATCGTATCCATTCAAGTATAATTCTCATTTTATGATTAATAATTGTATCTAAGGACTTCATATAATTCTGTATATGATTATGATACAACCTATCCATTACATACATTTCTTAAGAAACAAAACATATAAAAGAAAACGAGTAAGTTAACACCCGAAACAACGATAATGCTAAGATATTATTAACAAATAGATGTTAAAAGATCATATATGATATCATATTAATGTATATTATTCTTGTATAATTTAGTAAAAATTATTTCACCATTATAGAGGAGGTTAAACTACCCCAACCAAGGAAAAGTACAAGGTAAGAGGTTTTCATCTCACTCCGTATTCCCGTTAGATTCATGCCATATTGCCACTATTACATTTTGTGTGGTGTATGTACTGCCCATAATTATATTCGTTGTGTAATACACTTTAATCTATGTTTATTTACATATTCATTGTATGATACCACTTTCATGGGTTGTATGTTTTGTAAGTTACCAAACTGGAAAGGGTTTATTTCACAATCTCTTTATTATCTGAGGTTGTTTATACGTAATTATCTACTGGGCTCTCTTTATCATCCACATCCATGTTCCATAAAAATGTATTTAAAACATTTTTACTATTTACTATTCTATGGGTTAAAGTCATTTATACCCTTATGTGTTTTGAAAGGAATATTTCCGTCGTTTTCCAAACAAGGCACTTTTAACCTTTTCGACAAATTTAAGGTAAGAATGTTTTTTTAACTTATACGGCGGGTGCGGCTATTTACCGCCGTAATAAAATTGTAAAATATTCCCATAAAAGCTTATAAGATTATTTTCAAAGTAAATGTTTTATTTTATAATAATGTGACTTTTAAATTATTTCAAAATGAATATTTTAAGAATTTTTGAAAGGTACTCTTTTTCAAGATTGTAATTTTAAATGTTTAAAAGAATTATCTTTCTAAATATTTTAATTAATGTCCATGTTTTCAAATTAATTTTAAGGATTTATTTATATGGACATGAATTTTTTGAAATGATATTTCTTTTCAAAAGTTTCAAAGTGCTATGGGACACTTTGATTCAAAAATCTCTTTTAAATTACTTCTTTTAGAAATGTGTGAATTTTCAATGATTTCAAGAAAAGAGATATTTCTCTCAAATTGTTTTGATTCCATCAATGTCAACATCTTTTGATGGATTTTAAGCTTATTTAAAGTTGATTTATTATGATAAAAAACTTTTTTATTGTATTGAAGGTTTTGTGATATGTTTTACTGTGGATGTGTTATTTTTATACCATTCATGGTTTATGGAGAAAGTATTAACATTTCATATGCTAGTTTTAATACAAATGTTTATATATGTTTAAAACTTTTCATATAGGAATGCATTGGACTTAGTAAGTGATGGGTGGAGCCCGCTATAGCTCATCGATGAATCAGTAGGTCTAATGAGACAAACTAGTGTCTTGGCACAAGGCCTTGGAAAAATCTTATTTGTAGTCTTGTCACGAGGCCTTGGCTATGTGGTTATGATAGTCTGGCATTATGCATTCCATTATTATGAAAGTGGTTATTGATATTGCATGTGACTGTTCAACTAGTAGAACATCCATGTGAATAATTAAATAGTATTATTTCATTTTATCTTTTCCATATTATGTTGAAGTTCATGTTTAAAAGGCTTTTGTTTTAGTTATACATTGCCATAAATGTTTATGCTTATTATGAAAGTTTCTGCTGTATTGCTTACCCTTAAGGAGCATTTGAGCTAACCGCTTTTCTATGTTTTATTTTTCCCAGTATTCCAAGAAGTATATTGTGATTGATAAGAAGGTTTAAGACATGGGAATAATTTCATTCATAAAGGATTATTTATGTTGTTTTGTATGCTATGAAGTGTAGTGTAACATTCATGTATGTAATCTATTTTACAAGACTGCTAAACTAATCGGTCCTTTGGGACATGATTCCTTGTAATAATGAAAATTTATTAAAATAATGCACTGACTCTGGGTAACTGGGGTCAGGGCGTTACAATTATACCCATCCAAGTAAGGTGGTGGTGGAAACCAAATTACACCACGGCATAGAGATGGTATTCTGTACGTACGCACGCGTAGTGATTTCATTTCTATAGGATGGATAGAAGATGAAATTGGGTTGTTTCATATTTATAATAACATATCAGTATATGAGTGATAGTGATGTTATTAATTTATGATGAAACAAATAAAGAAGAATAAGTATAAGAATAAATAAATTGGAATGAATCGGTAATGTATATTACCTATTCTTTGACGCGCATCTTCCTAACCTCTTCTTAAGGGACTAGGGTTGGTCTTTTGAGGAAAACATAACCTCTATAATATTTCTAGGGAATATGAGAATCGAAATGGGCAGGTTTTTTCTGAGCTTCAAGGCTCAAAAGGGTGTGAAAAAGAAGAAGGAAGGGGCACCCTTTTTATAAGGGAGGAGAGGGGCACTTTAGAAAAAACATAAAATATTATTTTATAATAAAGTCACATTCGATTTATAATAGATCCAAATTGATTTATTTAGAATCTAAAGTGGGTATGGGTAGAAATAAGCTCAACCAATAGGTTTTAGACATGTTTATGTTACTATTTTAACCTTACCATTTCAATTTATCTCTAAGCTAAATAATTTAACCTTTCCATGTCTTCTTGTTTTCTTACACTATATGGTTAATAAACATACTATAACAAGCCAAACGAACCCCAAGTGGTTGATTATAAATATATATAACCATATATATTAGTCTTTTGGATAGATCTTATATTTTTAGGAATAAAATAACAATTTATAATATAATATATCATTTAAAAATTATTTTATTTCAATTTTGACACTATTTGGTTCTTGAATTTTGTGAAACTCATAACAGCATTATTAGTTAAAAAAACATTAATTAAATCAATACTAACATTTCATGTTAACCTATAAAATTATTGGAATTCATAAAATGTCTTAAATTACATTTATTTGTTTATTTATAACATCAATTATGTTAATATTTCATTAATATGGTAATTATTGCATCATCATTATGTCATAAATAAATTAAATTATTTAATGTCTAAAAATTATTAATAAAATACCATTATGTAGTAAATATTTTTAGCTTTCTAATTAATATTTATAGTCGAATTGTTCTTATGTATAACCCTATATTAAAATTGTTTTAGTAATTAAACTTTGATTTTAACCATTTTAACTCTTCTTTAAATAAAATAATAATAATTGTCCTAATCCAATCCAAGTGGACCTAAAGGGTAATATTTTATTCCTAAGGTTGTTTTTGGTCGAATTAAATTTATCCAATAGAATTAGGACATTTGTTAGGGTAATAGTAATATCAATTTTATCCTTAATTAACCTATTAATTTTTAACCACGGTAAATAAAATTAAAAAAGTTACTATTCACCAAAAATTATTTTTATCTTATTGAACCACATTTCACTCCTTGATATTAACCGTGTCTCTTGGAATTTCGAAATTCCACTCATAGAAGTGGTAAAATTATGTTTTATTTAAATTTTCAAATTCTCCTCAGAGGTGGGTAAAAGACGGTGAAACGTTCAATAAAATTTTTATATATGTAAAATTATTATAAAATGACTCCAATGAATTACATTGAACTTATATAGGTATTATGTATCAATTTTTACCTAAAATTAATTTAAATAAAATAAATAATTATTTGAATAAAAAGTCAATTTTTAAATGGTAATCTACTGTTTTCACTATTTATCAAAAATTGAATGTTTTCATAAAAATACCAAAAATTCACCCTAGGCTAATTTCGATATTCCGAATCCAAAAATGAAGTCCATTTAAAATGATAAAATTTTTAATATTTTAAAATGAGGGTATTACTATTCATAACGGCCAGTTTATATAACATATCATTGTTTAGTGAAACTCAATATTTCGTACAAGACACGCTGTCGTGGAAGGTCGTGATTGCGTGTAATGCAAGCCAAGTCAGGGATGTGTGTAGTGCAAGCTATTTTTGGTGTAGTGTACAACACAACACATCAATGAAATTAAAAGGAATATTTTTCATAAAATCTAACGTTGTTGCAACTGATATTCACCTCCTTCTTTCATTTTTGTAGTCCCCTTGAAATATTCAGTTTCCTACAATCATTGAACATTGAATTTATCCAAATTATACATATCATTTACAATCAATATTACAATTTCCAAAACAATATATGATTTTATATACAGTGCCCACTTAAAAAGTTATTTTATAATTTGGAGAAATAGTTATAAATATGTAACTTCTATTTAATATGGATATTTGATAAGGCACATTAAAAATGAAATAAATAAATTATATGAAACATGAGAAACGATTCATATAGGTATTACATGGGTGGGACCCAATTATAGATATCCCCTTGATTCATTGGTAGTCTCATGGGACGATTCTGTTGGCTAGCCTATGATAATGGTTTTATCACCTAGTATGTTGTAAACTGCCTTGTAAAAGTTCTTAAAGGTAAACGTACAATGTTCTTAGGAATCATGGAATCCAATAAAAAATAGTTTCCTTTATTTTGAATCATTTATTATTCATTCATGACATTATTCACCAACATATATATGGATACGTTTCATTATTATTTTATTTATTAAATTTCAAGTGTTTCTGTTTCTTACAATGCCATATTTATTTTTCATTATCTAGTTATTTGAATGGATTATATTTTTAGATACATACCTTTCTATATTATTTACTCACTTAATTATTAGACATTTATCACATTAATTTTTTTTAGTTGTCTGAAATTCCATATTAATTTTTCTCATTTGTTCATTACTTCTTCTGTGATACATTAACCAAACTGAGAATTTGAGCTCAACCTTATTTTGTCTCCTTTCACCACGATTCCTTGAAGTGTAATAAGAAAGATATGAAATGATACACTAAAAGTAATAAGTTTATTACCCTCAAAAGACAGAAAAAATGTTGTAATTATTGTCGTCATTTGTAATAAAATACTCATGTATGTCTCTGGTATATCAACACTACTATTGTTTTTTTCCTTTGTGATGAGATTTATTAGTTTCTTATGCCAATGTAATTTATAGCAGACATCATCTCTGTGATTGATGGGTTTGTATTGATACAGTTGGTATTATAGAAATGTCTAATAGAATCCTTGTGAACTAGATTTATGAAAACCTGGATTAGAAAACATAACCATAAAGTATAATTTGAGGATACATATAGAAGAATATCCTAGAATTTTGGTAAGGTACAAATTATGGGGGTATTCTTAGAAATACATCCTCATTTGGATACTATAAGTGGACATGGTTCCTTAACATATGTAACTAGGAGTGAATACTCTAACAAGGTATATCGGGCCTATCTTGGTGTAACCTTGTACATGACAATAGTTCTTAAGGTACACCTAGTTAGAAACTCCGATGGGATATGTTTAAGATAATTCTATTTTTCATTACAATCCATTGTGAAGGATTTGAATAGAAAATGGAAATGAATGACCCAAGATAAACCTTAGGCCAAGGAATTTTTTATGTTTAAATAAAACGGATGATGTATTTATATATTAAGGTTGTATTGAAAACCTTATCTAAAAATGATATTTAGTTATTAACCTTATTTCAAGAATTTCCATTATACTTCTTTAGAAATTATATCAATATGGTTTTAGAAAAGGAAACCATGTATGTTGGGTGAAACCCATAAAATCAATAAATTCCTTGGGTCTTGTATCCATGAACATAGGATGATAGGGGTTTAACTCCAACCACAAACATATGCATTGTCCTAATTAAAATATAGATGTTTTTAGTTAAAAATTTTATGAATGAATATTTAGTGTGAACCAATTATATAAATTTTTATGTTTCTAGATTAATATGTTAACCATATTATCTTGGAATAATATATAGAGATAAATGTAAATACTTTTCACTCTTTTATGGTCCTTACGAGCCATTATAAGTGCATTTTAGTGCTTCAAACATCAATTTTAATTTTTTTATCCATTTCTTGAAGTAGTGAATGAATTGGAAATTAATCAAAAAACAAAATAGAATGATAATTTTGTAATAAAAATATGTCAAATATGTATATTTCCTTATATTTATGGTCTGTAAAATAATTACCCTTCATTTGGAAAATAAATTAGAAATAATATATTGTCATAATACCTTAATTTTTGTTGAACTGGTGGTCTTTTAGATCATAATAATTTTATGGATTTGAGGCCCTCAACTTTCAATTGATCATTAACATGTTTATTATCGATGACCTTGATCACTCCCTATAAATATTTATGCTTTCCCTCCAAGAATGTATCTCTACATTCCACTAATAATCTCCTACTTAGAGACCTAGTTATATGTTATTCTATGCGACCTTTTTACATCACATTCTCTCTATTCTAGAGTATTTCATACAAAGACTTATAATTATTGGGAATTTAAAAAATATTAAATAACAAACAATATGTCATGAAGATTAATTTTAAATTAGGAGGATGCAATTTAATTAAGGTTGGGAAAATGTAACAAATCTAAAATCTAAAGTATGAATAGTGTATTTGATAGTGTGTATTAAGCGCAACACAAAACACATAAGGTAATATAATATCCCCATTATTTGTAATATATTAAATATGTTAAATAAATAAAATATATTTTATAGATTTTAATTCAAGTGATACTGAGTTAGCGTATGTTGACGCTCCTTTCGTCACAGAATCTAAAAATCAGAAAAGGGGAATATCTGAGTCCAATTTGATTCATCCTTTGAAGAAACATCAAAAATCGACAAAGGGATGAACAAGGAGAACATTGCCCATAGGTCGCGCGAGTTCCCTCATGGTCGCGCAAGTACACTTGCGCGCCGCCTAGTGGTCGTGCAAGTACTTGCGCGATGCCTTATGGTCGTGCAAGTGACTTGCGCCACCTAAGTGATAACCGCCCGGTAACCGCCCGGTAACCGCCCATGGTCTTCTTTTGCCTATAAATAGACCCTGTGGGCCCCCCATTCGGGAGGATCTTTTTCCAGAAACTCGGATTGAAGCTCCCGACGCCCAAGTCCCTTCTCAAAGCTTCCGGAACACTTCTAAGGTAATTGCTTACCTAGAATGGAAGATCTAAAGAGAAGAAGGAAGGCCTAAGTGTTGAAACTTATCAAACACTTGCGCGCCGACTTATTTCCTTCAATATAACTTGAGCGTCCCTTTTCTGGAAGAACCTCAAGGGCATTCTAAAGGGTTTAAAAAAGAGTCGCTCAAGTATTTCATTATTGGTTGAAAATCGCGCAAGTACACTATGTGTCGCGCAGGTATACCTGCGCGACCAATACTTGCGCGCCCACGGAAGACTTGCGCGCCCCTATCTTTTTGGGTGCCCATCTTGCCCATTTTACCCCTCTTAAGCCATTTCACCTTTCCTTTTCAAGATTCAGTCTTCAAGACACTCTTCAAAGCCATTTATGGCATGATTTCTTGATTTGACTTTCTTATTTGAAAGGAATTCTGTGGAATCTCTCTCAAAGTCTAGTGATTTAAATATCTTTATGTCACTAAAATACGGAGAGTTCATTAATTCAACCTCATCCTTTAAAATGAGAGAATCTTAACATGGGTCTCCTTTTCAGGAATAATCCCCAGTTATAAAACCTTTAATTTGGGCATCTTCCTCAGGAGTAAGCCCCAAATTCTTAAAGTTCCCAATCTTGGGCATCCTCCTCAGGAGTAAGCCCCAATCATGTCCTTTAATCTTGGGAATCTTTCTTAAGAATAAGCCCCAACCTCAAATATGGGCATCCTGCTCAGGATCAAGCCCCAATCCTTAATCCCTAACCTGGGTCTCCTTTTCAGGAATAAGACTCAGTCATAACCTTGGGCTTCCTTTTCAGGAGTAAGCCCCATGTCCCTTAACCTGGGTCTCCTTTTTAGGAATAAGACTCAGTCATAACCTTGGGTCTCCTTTTCAGGAATAAGCCCCAAGTCCCCTTAAATTTCTCTTAACCAGTCATAATTTACCTTTGATTTGGGTTTCCTTTTCAGGAGTAAAACCCAATCATAAGTCCCCTCCTAACTTGGGCATCCTCCTTAGGAGTAAGCCCCAATATTAGAGTATTCAAATCTCCATGAAGCACATATAACTTTATGGACCCTGTTCATGGATTTTCTCCCTAAAAGTAGATCCTAAACATTCATCTATCTGGGTAGTCATCTATACATAAGCCCCAAACAAATTCTTATGATTTCATCTTTTATGGCACAATTGTCTAAATTTTATCAATACCTCTTGTTTCTCACACCGAGCATGACTCACGTGAGCTTAGAGTGTAAAAGTAATTATGAAATTCATCTTTGAGCCATCAATCATAAACATCATACCATATTCCTCGAACTACGTGGGTTCTGATTCCTTTTCCAAAAGAAAGGATACGTATGTAGCCCATTTATGGGTTCGATCCCAACTTTGAAATAATCTCTGTCCTTATGAATGACGATAAACTTCAAGTGCCCCACTGAGTGGCTTTAAAACCAGCCTGGTCATCATAATGACCAAGAGACTTTTATATAAATGTTTTGAAGGATACCATTGAACAAGAATCTCTAAACAGATATGGATGATTCTCCATTGATGAAGAACCTCAAATACATATAAAAGATTCTCTAAATTTCTTGCATATTTAATCATTGATTGTTAAAACTAAAGGAAAGCACATTTTTTACTTGGTAATGTAATAAGGATTCACGAACATAACTTAAATCTATAAAGAGAGTCCCGGAGTAGACAATAATTCCCCTCAAAAAGGTGTGATGAGTCCGACCTCCCATCCTCTCGACCAATGCAAATTCCTAAGCCTCATTAGTCCACAGGCTAATGAGCGCCTGCCTTTGGAAAGTAGGTCCAAACGGATATGGAATCATTGGATGTTTCCGGTTCTACGAACAAACCCGTTAGAAACCGATCGGAACGTTTGAATCTCCCGTCCAGGAGGTCATCCCCGGATTCCGCGCGAAACAAAAATGGTGAACCCGACGTGAATCCTTAACCAAGTGAAAGTGATGTTCTTCTTATTTGTTAGGCCCCTTGGGCCAACAAGGCAATCATTGACATATGCTCATCCAAAAGATGCAGTGGCTGGATTCAACTTGATTATGTATGTTACATGGAACATGCACTCTTTTCTCAAGATCTTCTGCAAAAATGGCTTTCCTTAAATTCACCCCTGTGAATACTACTGCTGTAAACACCTCTTCTGTGAGGTCTGCTGCTGTGAAAACCAATGCTGTTACTCCTGCTGGAACGTCATCCACTCTGAGGATGACTTCACCAACTCAGCGTCTTCAACACTGTGTTTCTAATTCACTGGTTAAGGAGTACCGTCACAACGGTACTATCCCAACTCTGGAGGCCGCTCGTCAAGCCCTCCAAGTTAACAACTCTACCTGGTCGTCCGGACAACGGTGGCCAGCAATCAAGAAGCAGGCGGTGCTGACTACCGTCTCCAACCGTTTCGGGTCGTTATCCCCGGAACGCAATTTTCATTCACTCCCTTACTCTGAGGAAGTGAATGAGTAGGTCCTGCAGGACCTTAATTCAAAAAGCCAGGAGTCCTTCTCAAGGGCTCCCATCAACAATCGCCGCCAGACTCATGCGGTAGTGCGCCCTCAACATGATGAGGGTACCGACTCCAGGCATTCATCTCAGGTTCCTCGAACCCGAGCAGGCAAGATGAACCGCCAGAGACGGAATCTGGTTATTAATAAGCAGGTTGTCATCCCTGCCATCTTCGGAGAAGTCCACCAACCTAACTTGGTGGCAAACAACGAGCAGGCATACACACCTGTCCGTTTTAATTCCGCTGTCCAGCAGACTCGTCTGGCAGCATCAAGCCGATCCCGCCAGGCAATTCCGGCGGAGTACCATAGGCAGGAACATACACCTTCTTATACGTCACCAGTTAGTCAGCGGGCTCGTCTGACTACATATGATGGATCTTGTCAACCGCGTTTGGCGAAGTGTAATCAGCAGGCACATACACCTGCTAATACTAATCAGGCCTACCAACAGTCTCGCTTGGTAGCACCCGGAGAAGTCAGTCGGAAAGTCCCGACGAAAAACAGGGGGCAGACTCAACTCTCTGCCTCCACACTTGAGTACTTTCAGGATTCACTGACAGGAAAAGGAGGACAGGAGCAGGCACATACACCTACTCCAAGCCCGGAATGGACGTATATCCCCGTTCCGGCGGCTGAAGTCACCAAACATATTTTGTCAATGGTGAAAGAGGAGAAGCAAATTCCTGCTCATATTCTGGATGCTTTCCAGAATATCATAACAGCTTCAGCATCATCTCAGGGATAGACACATAAATCTATCCCTACCAATGGAGTGACACATCAACGATTCACTCCGGAACAGACACACACATCTGTTCCAGTCCAAGAGGGTTATGGGGCATACTCCCCCATATCATACGGACAACCAAGTCAGGCACATACACCTGATTTGAGTAGAGATCGTCTGCCTAACCTGACCATCTTTCCTGATCAGGCACATACACCTTCTCAGAGCAATCACTTTCGTCATCAAGTGGTTTCTAAAGCGAGTAAGAAGGCATCTAAGAAAAAGATCCACCCAGCACAGTCAGGAGATCAAAGGCCAATCTGCAACAAGGCCTTTCTCGATGCTGGAGTTCTTGAAGCCCTCAGACATTTATCTGTCGGAATTCAAGATTCTACTCCCTCAGTTCCCAATAACTTGAACATTAATTCTGAAGGTCTTCAACAGACACTTCCTCATGAAGACTTTCTTCATGAAAATTCGGTCAATCTTGAAGTTTCTTCTTCAGATGATAGCCACAGGAACCCTCTGTGTGGTCAGAAGGCCAAGGAGCAAGAGATTTCATCTTTTGCTGTAACCCATCATGACGGTCCTCCTCATGGTGATGAACTTCGCTGTGAAAGTCTTCTCCGCAGTAGTGATTCACGTTGTCTCGAAAATTCTTCAGAAGGCAATGTAGTGACGAGAAAGCCCTCCTATCTCGAGGCACTTGCAAACGTAAAACCAGTCATGTCTGATGCTTTACTATCGGCAGGTGAAACTCTTTCTCCATCAGAAGATATCCTAGGGTTCAGGTTATTCTCCGAACCATCCCTGGGTCATTCATCTTCCAGCATAAATAGTGATTTCTCTACCAATCTTGTTGAATCCGATGAAGCAACAAGGAAACACCAACTCTGGTCCAAACAGGTAGAAGAATCTTCATTTAATGATAAAGAGGAAATGCTGAACATGAGGAAAAAACTGGCAAAAGGTGAAGGACCAGTCATGTTTTGGCCTTTGGCTGATTCCCAGTACGACATTCCAAAGATGTTGACGGATGATGGAATCCATGATATTCGTCTCAACATATGGAAAACTCTTTGTCAATTAAAGAAGAAGGTATTATCTTACGATGAATATGAAAATCATCTTAAGATAATAGAAGGGTTACAACGCCAGATTGATTTGGCATCTCTATCAGTCTCTCGGTATCCGAAGGCTGAAAAGCAACAGAGAACCCTTCAACGTTCATGCCTTGGCGCACTAAGAAGATTGCATCAGTTAATTGCCAATGCTCCATCTGATGTTCATATCAGAGGATGGGGTGTTCACGGAGCACTACATTTCACAGTGCTTTCCGGTCAGCAAAGCCCACCGAAAATGGTCTCATGCAATGTTATTGCCCATGGCCGGCCACAGTCAATGGGCTTTGTTCATAATCAAAAGCTTGCTCGAGAACAAGCTTCAACTAGTTCCTCTCAAAATCAAGTATATAGAGAACAGGTTGTTGAATTGCTCCTACATCAAGCAGGCGAGAATATTGCACAAGCCTCTCGTCTGGAGAAAACACGTCATCAAATGACAGAAGTTTCGGAAATCATCCAACGGTCTGTTGAACCAGGTGATAAAAGTGGATACAGGTTAATGCATCCAGCTGATTTCCGAACTAAGATTCGAAAGATCAAGAGAGATTTCAAGAAGATCTCAGACATAGCATGTCAAGAAACACCCCAGCTTTCCATACTGGGGAATTCTCTAACCCAACCCTCAGAATCAACGAATGGGATTCGAGGAGTTGAGCGGAAACAGTAGGAACATCCCCAGTCCACCGGACTGGGGACTTTTTCAAATCCTCAATCCCTCCCTCAGAGAAAGTCAGTATTATCTCGATTAGGGAATAAGCCTCAAGAGGAACGAAGAGCCAAACTGTCAGGAGATTCTCTCCAAGTGACGGTTCTCCAAGAAATTCCTGAGGGATCAAGTCAACGGAATTCCATGTCTCATCTTGGACATAGAAGGAGACAATATCACAGAAATGCTGATAGAAAGGATTCCATGCAATATGCATCCATTAATGTCATCAATGTCATTGCTGCTGATTCACCAGATGAGGCTCAATCAGAGGGATCAGATGAAGAGGTTCCTGCTCAAGAAGTCACACACACAAACCTAAATGAAGAAGGTGTGCGCACACGTAATCAAAGGCTTACCCAAAATCTGGGTATTCCTTCAAGTAACCGACTTCCCCCTCTCCGAAAAGGATCCAATAAGGGGAAAGGAAAGAATCAGGTTACTTCTCACCCTTCCTCTGAAGGAGGTCAATCGCTCTCATTAGAGCAAAGGTTTGCACAACAGGAGGAAGAAATGAAAGAATTAAGAAGGTTGAATGCAGAACTACTTCAGAGTAGTCTTCTTCTTAAGAATGCTGAAGTCCGACAGCCGAAGGAATTTGTTGTAACTACTGAGATGGATCAAGAATATCCTCATTTATCAGTACACCCATAGAGGTCTAATCCTACGGGTCAAACGCAACAACGGTTGGCAGCACTACCATCAGTTGCAACACCAACCACCACGTCTGTCCAAGCTCCATTCATTGCACCTACCCAAAACCAAGTTCAACCTGACATTTCTCAAAAGTTAATAACTACTATTGAGTCATTAACAGCTCGGTTAGAAACTATGGAAGGGAAACAGGCGCAAGTTCAACCTGAAAAGAAAGTTTACCCTGAATGGGTAGATTCAATTTCTCCTCCATCCAGTTTTGAAAACCCTATTTTCCCTACTTTCAATGGATCAGGCGACCCTGAACAATATTTGACGCATTACGTGTCTTTTTGTGATCCTATGATGGGAACTCCAGAGCAGCAAGAAGCAGTGAAACTCAGATGCTTCGTGCGAACCTTGCAAGGACCAGCTTTTGTCTGGTATACAAGCTTGAAATCCCGGTCAGTCATCGGATGGGAGGATCTTCGTCAAAAATTCCTTCTTCAGATTAGCTCAACTTTGCCAAAAATGACAGTTTTCGATCGTACAAACTGCAAGCAAAGGGAGAATGAAAGAGTCTCTGATTTCATTGCTCGTTGGAAGGGATTAACGTATTCCATGATTTTATCACTCCCTCAGGAGGAATTGTTGCCAATCTGTGTGGCAAATTTGCGTGACGAATTACGCACGCCATTGATCCCTGTGAAATACACAGGAGGGTTTCGAAACCTTACTTCAATCGCTCAACAGATTGAAGATTCCCTTATACAGGCTAAGGTTAAATCTCGTGTAATTCCATCAGCTCCAGGAAGAAGAATGGGTAAAGCAGAAACTGCTACAGTTATGCCTAAACAGGCACCTGTACCTATTTCTATTTCAAAACCTTCATCTTCTCGAAGGGCTCCACCTCCTGAACGCCAACAACAAAGGCTGTTTCGTCCAAATGATCAAAAAGATCAACGAAGAAAACAATTTGAGGATATGAAGAGTAAAACATACTCTTTCCGAAGTGAGCAAGTTCCTGGTTACTTCATTTCAGCTCTGGAAAATAATTTGGTTCAATTACCAGTGCCGAAGAGGCCAAACAAGGAAGGAGATGAAGACCATCCCAATTATTGTCCCTTTCATCAAATTTTGGGGCATCCCATCCAGGAGTGTTTTTTCTTTAAAGACCTCCTGCAAAAGATGGTCGACTTGGGACAAGTCAAATTGAAGGGTTCTTCAGCTCATGTAGCTTGTATTACCGCTACAGATCCAGAAGAAGGAGGCGAGTGGCAGGAAGTCAAAAGCAAAACTGCGAAAAAATATGATGATTGGATGGTCAGAAAGACAATCAATCGGACCCATTCCATTTTGCGAACACAATTGAAGAAGCCAATTGTTTCTCCTACAAAAGCTGCAGTAAAGCCTCCATCAAAAGACAAATCCTCAAAAGGTCAGCGCAATTCAAATAAGAAAGAGGAATCAGGAGAAGATGAGTATGTATCAAAGCCTAAATTGTCTTTGACTCTGGCAGATTTCATGCCATCTACTTCAAAGCCACGAGCACCGTCCCACCAAATGGCACAGCCTAAACAGGCTAACCAGGAAGAGTCTTTATCAGACGAAGAGTTAATCTTTGGTTCTGTTAATATGATTCAATTAACAGATTCATATTCCAGTCTTGATGAGCCTGAATTCCCTGTATCAAATAAGGGAACCCGAGGAAGTTCTAGAGGTTCAGGATACAGGGGAAGACGTGGATCTTTCCGAAGCCACTACTCTAATTCTACCCCTGGTAGCACTGTATATGCAGCAGAAACTCGTGGTAAAGCCCTTCAGCGAGCTCAAAAAGAACAAGCAAGTTCTTCTGCCAATGGCTAACTCAGTTTCGGCATAGTTATTTTGGAAGACCGATTAAAAGTTCCATCTTCTTTATCTCAGCAAGTAAATGGATCTAATCAGTCTAATTTTCCAAATTCAAGGATGTTGCCAACTTCAATACAAGATGCATCAGCTTCTAAAGAATCTGCTTCCCAAGTACCTGCTAAACCGCATATTCCTATTGGGAAATGCAGACCTCTAGATCAAAAGTATGATATATTGAAACACTTGGCCCAAGTACCAGCCAAGTTATCAATTTTGGATGCTTTGAATCTGTCAAGAGATCTTCGGGAAGCACTCATCGAAGCTTTGTCAAGTCCTCAGGAGTTTGAAACTGAAATTGCTGCAGCTGAAATCTATCACATAGAGAATAATCCTGCGGAATGCCATGCAGTGATATCTTTTACTGATAAAGATGAAGATCATGTTGTGCATGGGCACATAAAACCTTTGTACTTATCTGGAAAAGTCAATGGTATAGATGTTCGAAGATCTTTCATTGACAATGGTTCAGGGGTCAACCTCATGCCCATTCGCACACTTCGTCGATTAGGCCTCACAGAATCTGATTTATCTCCTTCTACCATGATGGTGCAAGGATATGATAAAAATGAACAAGAACCACTGGGAGAAGTTACGCTCAGAACTCAGTTTGGAGATCTTGTTTCCAATTCGGATTTCATGATTGTTGATCAAGACTCAGCTTTCAATATCTTTCTTGGAAGACCCTGGCTACATCAGCATGCAGCTATTCCTTCATCATACCATCAATGTCTCAAATACTGTTTCGATGGTCAAGTTGGAACATTGTATGGTGATAAGGCCCCGTTCAAGACATGTGAGTCTCAATACATTGAGGCGGAATTTTATCACATGAAGGGAAGAGAAAAATCTACAATGAAGGAAATTACCAAAGTTAATGCTCCGTATGGTTTGGAAAAAATTCCAATAAATCCATTTTTACATGTGAGTACAGATTATGTGTTACCTATCAGTCAAATTGACAAAATAGGCCCAAATCAAAATACTCTTATGGAAAGATCCATAATGTCAATCACGGCAATCGAGCCAGACAATATGGGAGAAATTGGTAACTTACCAAGCAGTGATGAAAGCATAAGTGGTGACGTTTTCATTTCGTCTGCTGAAATCCAACAAGTCTATACTTCGCTAATCAGGCCATAAGAAGTTATAGCAACACCAGAGGTGAATATTGATGTCGATTCTCAATCCATCATCTCCTCTTTATTTCCCAAATAAGACCCTTTTTCATCAATAGGGTCGGAAATGGAAGCTTCTTCTTCAAAATGTGAAAATTTTGACATCTCTGATGATCACGAGAATTTCATTTTTTCATCTACTTTGCAAGTAGAAATAGAAGAAATAACACATGATGAAGAGGAAGAGGAAGATCTTAGAGATGCTCCTCCAGCATTTGAAGAGGGTATCTCTACCACTGTGGATGAACTCAGAGAAGTAAATCTAGGTACAGAGAAAGATCCACGCCCCACTTTAATTAGTGCGGCCATGACCCTTGAAGAGAAAGAGATGTATATTTCTTTTTCAAAGCAAAATAAAGATATTTTTGCTTGGAATTATACAGAGATGCCTGACCTTGATCCTGATGTTGCCACCCATCATTTGGGTTTGCCAAAAGAACATCGAGGATTCAAGAAAGCCGCGAGAAGAACACACCCAACCTATGCTGCCAAAATCGAGGCTGAAGTGGATAAGCTTATCAAAGCTAACTTCGTCAGAGAAGTTCAATATCCCAAGTGGTTGGCTAATATTTTCCCTGTAAAGAAGAAGAACGGACAAATTAGGGTTTTCATCGATTTCAGAGATCTTAATCGGTATTGTCCTAAAGATGATTTCCCAGTTCCGATTACAGAACTCTTAATTGATGCGACACCTGGCTATGAAGTAATTTCTTTCATGGATGGATATTCTGGATATAATCAGATCCAAATGGCCCCAGAAGATGAGGAATATACAGCCTTCAGAGCTCCTCAAGGTGTGTTTTGTTACCGGGTGATGCCCTTTGGTTTAAAGAATGCAGGTGCAACATATCAACGCGCCATGCATCGTATCTTCAAACATTTTCTAGGGAAATTTGTTGAATGCTATGTAGATGATCTGGTGGTTAAATCCAAACAACGTTTTGATCACTTGGCTGATTTGGAAGTCGTATTCCACAAGCTTCGACAACATAATTTGAAGATGAACCCCTTAAAATGTGCTTTTGGGGTAACCTCAGGAAAATTCCTCGGCTTTTTTGTACGCCATCGTGGTATTGAAGTTGATCCTGAGAAGACCAAATCAATCCTTGGTATGTCACCTCCTCAGAATTTGAAAGAATTAAGAGGGCTTCAAGGACACTTAGCCTATATTCGGCGTTTCATCGCCAATTTGGCAGGCAAAAGTTTACCCTTTACCAAATTATTGAAGAAAGGAGTCACTTACCAGTGGACTGAAGAATGTCAAGAAGCATTTGATGTTCTCAAGAAATACCTCTTGAGTCCACCAGTACTCATGCCACCTGTTGAGGGTAGGCCTCTTATCCTCTATGTGACAGCTTTAGAGCGATCATTGGGTGCCTTTCTCGCTCAAAAGAATGATGTTGGGAATGAAAATAGTCTCTACTATCTCAGTAGAACTATGCTTGAAGCAGAAACCCGGTATTCGAGTATTGAAAAGTGCTGCCTAGCATTAATCTTTGCACTTCAGAAACTGAGACACTACCTGCAACATCACGAGGTCCAATTGGTATCTCGCAATAATCCGCTCAAATTCATCCTTAGTTGTCCAATGCTTACAGGACGCCTGGCAAGATGGGCGGTTATTCTACAGCAGTTCGACATCCAGTATGTGTCTCAAAAGGCAATTAAGGGCCAAGCTCTGGCTGATTTCCTGGCTGAACATCCTTCAGTGGAAGACACGTATTCAGAAATCGAACTCCCTGATGAGGAAGTTTTCTCTATTCAAGAGAGTCCTCAAACATGGGAAATTTATTTTGATGGTGCTTCTAGAAGTCCAACAGGGAAGAAAATCGAAAAATCCTAAATTCAACAAAGTTGGTTTAGGAATTGTGCTCATTTCTCCAGATAAGGCAGTGTTACCTTATTCCTTTTTGTTGTGGGAAGGTGGTATCAATAATGAAGCTGAATACCAAGCTCTCATTACAGGATTGTAGTTAGCGCTTCAAGCACAAGTGAATCACTTAAAGGTGAAAGGTGATTCAGACCTGGTAATCAAACAAGTCAATGGGGATTATGCCATCAGAAAAGAAGAATTAATCCCTTTGTATGATTACGTCATAGAATTAATGTCAGAATTCCCTTCAGAACCGACATTTTCTTATGTCCCAAGATCACAAAATGCTCAAGCTGATGCACTGGCTAATATAGCCACAGCTTTAGCAGATCCAAATCGAGACGAGACAACCATCTGTATTGCCCACCGTCGTGCAATTTCACCTTATGTTCAAGTCAGAACAGAGGAAATTAATGAAATTAGTCCCATTCCTGAACCGTATGGTCATACTACAGGATGGATGTCACCTATCAAGGAATACCTTCAAAATGGAACACTTCCACCTGATAGAGCCGAGAAAGAACAAATTCGGCGACGTGTGGTCAATTTTACTCTTTATGATGGTCCAAACCACCTCGAGAAAATTCTCTACAAACGTGGTTTTGATGGAGTTCTCTTCAGATGTATTGATGGTGAAGAGACAATGGCTGTCATAAAAGAAGTGCATGTAGGAGTCTGTGGTGCCCACCAGTCTGGACATAGACTGTCTGATCAAATTCGAAGGCTTGGATACTTCTGGCCTTCAATGATACAAGATTGTGTTAATTTCACAAAGAAGTGTCATTCATGCCATGTATATGCCAACTTCATTCATCAACCTCCAGAGTTCCTTCATACAGCTAAATACTCATGGCCATTTTCCACATGGGGAATGGATGTGGTGGGACCTTACCCTTCAGCTACGGCCAAGCAGTTTAAGTACATTCTTACTGCTACTGATTTCTTTTCCAAATGGGCAGAGGCAGTACCTCTCAAAGAAGTCAGTTCTAAATGCATTGTTAGCTTCATCAAGTCTAACATCATTACTAGATTTGGTGTCCCTCATACCATATTGACGGACAACAGCACCAACATCTGTTCTTCTGAGGTAAAGAAATTGTATCAAGAATACAACATTAAGTCCAACCATTCATATCGATATCATGCAGCGGCTAATGGCCAGATAGAGGCCTTCAACAAGACTCTTTCAAATATACTGCAAAAGATGGTGGATAAAGATAAGAGGTCATGGCCTGATAAACTCTTTCATGCTTTATGGGCTTATTGGACTACCACTCGCAATGCAACGCGGTCTACTCCGTATTCATTGGTATATGGAACAGAAGCAGTCTTGCCAATTGAAGTTCAATTGCCTTCACTCAGAATAGCAATTTGTGATCAGTTGTCAACAGATGAGCGATCCCAGAAGCGGTTGAATGAATTGGAACAGTTAGATGAGAAAAGATTGTGCACTTTGCACCACTTGGAAATCTATCAGAATCGGATTGCACGAGCTTTTAACAAAAAAGTTCGTCTTCGTTAATTCATTCAGGGAGAATTGGTATTGGTTCTCAGAGCACCAATGATACCAGGAAAGAAGCCTCCCAAGCTTGAACCAAAATGGGAAGGACCTTATTCAATACATAAAGTCTACTCCAATGGAGCGTATTCTCTGATCTCAATGGATGGAGAACACATCACGACTCCAACTAATGCCAGATTTCTGAAGAAGTATTTTTTATAAAAACAAAATATTGTTCCCAGAACCAAGACTCTTACAATTGGTTCATACAGCAGTGGTCCAGTATGACCTTAAACTGCAACTTCGTCCAACATGACGTTAAACTGTGTCACCTTCAATGTCCGAGATGACATTAAACTATAAATTTTCCGAGATGACATTAAACTATATTGTGTCCTAGAAACATGACATTAAACTGTGTGGCACTTTCATCGTCCAGCATGACGTTAAACTGTAAAAAGTCCCCAGAACTGATATCCTCATATTGGTTCACTTTAGTCCTAGCTACAAGACTTTAAACTGTACAGCACCAGTTCGTCCTTGCTATATGACGTTAAACTATACAGCAATGGTCCAGTATGACCTTAAACTGCAACTTCGTCCCACACCACATTAAACTGTGAAAAAGTTCCCTAAACCGTCCAGCATGACCTTAAATTGCATCATCCCTGGTCTATGTATATGACCATAAACTATTTGCAAATCCCTTATGTCCAGCAAGATGTTAAACTGTGACGTCCTAAAATTACATGACGCTAAACTGTATAAAATTCCCTCACGTCCGGAAAGACGTTAAACTATATAATCTCAAAAGTCCAGTATGACATTAAACTGCACCATTCACGGTCCATGCATATGACCTTAAACTATTCGCACCTTCGTCCGACATGACGTTAAAGTGGTACACTCTTTTGTCCTTACTGCATGACATTAAACTGCACAGTCCCCCTTTCGTCCAATATGATGTTAAACTATTTTATCCCCATCATCCTAACTACATGACGCTAAACTGTACAGAAAATCCTTGATATGTCCTACATGACATTAAACTATATTTTGTCCCTGCTACATGACACTAAACTGTGCAGCACCAATAGTCCTAACTGCATGACTTTAAACTGCATAGTCCCCTTTTTATGTCCTACATGACATTAAACTGTACATCGTTAAGGTTGTTATTACCTCTTGTTTCTCACACCGAGTATGACTCACGTGAGATTAGAGAGAACATCAACCATAACACTCCCTTTGGGCCACTAACCATGTGTAAGACCCAACAATATTTTTTATTAGATCATTGTCCACAAGAACAACTTGATCATTGATTCATTATTTAATTGAACTACACGGACTTTGATCCTCGCCCTCCAGGCTGGGTATGTAGGCAACCTCACCAGGTTCAAGGCCAAAAACAATCTCTTCACATTGGTTCACCACCTTCTCATATGATGTTGATTCGTGAAACCGCCCCTGGAATCAATATCTTTACATTGATTCACTTTCGTCCTTGTTATATGACATTAAACTATACAACACTTTTGTCCGGTACGACAATAAACTACAATATTCTTTGATTTCCTCATTTGAAAGAGAACTATTATTGACATTGATTTTTCAATCATGGTTTTCATTTTCAAAAGACTATGTGCATACATGGTAATGCCTGATATTTTTATCTTAGGTTAAACCATCATTGCACTAAAGTCCCCTTTCACCCTTCACATGTACGAACCAAATTTGTACTAAGGGTAATTCTAGAACTACGTGGACTTGATTCCCATCCTTATGGGATACGTAGGAACATTCGAGTGTCCCTCGAATACAGTCCCAAGTCTTTTGGGCCTAACCCCAAATTTCACTTTTAGTCCCTTGGCTGAAAAGTCCTCATGAAAACACACACTGTGTATTCATTATTATGGTCCAAATTCTATGACCCTAAACTAAGATCACTCATACTTTCGTCCTGCACGACGTTAAACTGCATTTCAAGAACTACGTATGGCTTGATTCTTATTCTTATGAGATACGTAGTGAAGTCCAAGTTTCAATTCAGGACCCAGCCACAACATGATTATGGTTTTCATTGACCTATGTATCTCTATATACATTTGACAATACCAATATTTATGTATTATAATCCTAACCTTAAATATTTTCATATCATTATAACCCTTTTCATGACTTCTAGTCACAAAAATGTCAAACTTATGAGAATTCTTTTGCCTGACTATGTAGCACGTGCCCATAGGTGGCCTTGCATAAACAGTCCACATAATAGACTTGTCAGCCAAAAGATGCTATTCATTTGACCATGCATCCAATGCCCATAGGTGGCCCTGCATATCTCAACCCCCTAATGGGTTTTGTTAAATAATAGTAACTTCATTCTTGGGAAGAATGCCTCTTTTGTCTTTATTTGTCTTAAATGACAGTATGTAGGGATCCGCAAAAAATAGCCATCCTTAACATATTTGTCCCATATCCTTTTTCATGATCTGAAAGTATTCAAGTCGATGGTTTATTTTTCTTCCCTACGTTTGGGTCAGACCTTCGTAGGAGTGATATTCATCCAGTTCTTCGATGTTCTTGTTCGGAAATATCTTCTCCATATTCAAGTACCTCTTTCCATACAACAAACTCTATACTTTAGAAAATTTGAATCTCCATAAACTTTCACTGGCTTTTATCACTAGGAAAGTAAAATTCTGGGAGTTCTTTTTCCTGACTATGCAGCATGTGCCCATAGGTGGCCTTGCATAAACAGTCCACATAACAGACTTGTCAGCCGAAAGATACTATTTATTTGACCATGCAGCCAATGCCCATAGGTGGCCCTGCATATTTCAACCCCCTAACGAGTTTTGTTAAATAATAGTAACTTCATTCTTGGAAACTACTTCTTCTAATGCCTTTTAGCTCTTTTTCATATCATTCCTCATATTCAAATATTCTTAAGCCATAGTTTACATATTTTCCCTCATACTTGAGTATGGTAATATGTTTTCAGATGAACTTTCAAGGAATTGTGTCAATTCTAATCCATTTTGGTCAAAGCTATTTCGACCTTAAACATTAGCCCCTTTATGTCCGGCATGCATGACTTTAAACTGCCCACAAAAGACAAAGGAACTCTGAATAAAATTCAAGTTCAAGCACACTTGCGCACTGCCCTCTGTGCCCTAAAGACTTGTGCACCCCCTTTTCCTTTGGATGGATTCAATTTCCTCAGAGTCAAATCCTCATTTCTCTCCGGATCCAACTCTGAGGGGGGACTTTTGTTGACGCTCCTTTCGTCACAGAATCTAAAAATCGGAAAAGGGGAATATCAGAGTCCAATTTGATTCATCCTTTGAAGAAACATCAAAAATAGACAAAGGGATGAACAAGGAGAACATTGCCCATAGGTCGCGCAAGTTCCCTCATGGTCGCGCAAGTACACTTGCGCGCCGCCTAGTGGTCGTGCAAGTACTTGCGCGATGCCTTATGGTCGTGCAAGTGACTTGCGCGACCTAAGTGATAACCGCCCGGTAACCGCCCGGTAACCGCCCAGGGTCTTCTTTTGCCTATAAATAGACCCTGTGGGCCCCCCATTTGGGAGGATCTTTTTCCAGAAACTCGGATTGAAGCTCCCGACGCCTAAGTCCCTTCTCAAAGCTTCCGGAACACTTCTAAGGTAATTTCTTACCTAGAACGGAAGATCTAAAGAGAAGAAAGAAGGCATAAGTGTTGAAACTTATCAAACACTTTCGCGTCGACTTATTTACGTCAATATAACTTGCGCGTCCCTTTTCTGGAAGAACCTCAAGGGCATTATAAAGGGTTTAAAAAAGAGTCGCTCAAGTATTTCATTATTGGTTGAAAATCGCGCAAGTACACTATGTGTCGCACAGGTATACCTGCGCGACCAATACTTGCGCGCCCACGGAAGACTTGCACGCCTTGCAAGACTTGCGCGCCCCTATCTTTTTGGGTGCCCATCTTGCCCATTTTACCCCTCTTAAGCCATTTCACCTTTCCTTTTCAAGATTCAGTCTTCAAGACACTCTTCAAAGCCATTTATGGCATGATTTCTTGATTTGACTTTCTTATTTGAAAGGAATTATGTGGAATCTCTCTCAAAGTCTAGTGATTTAAATATCTTTATATCACTAAAATACGGAGAGTTCATTCATTCAACCTCATCCTTTAAAATGAGAGAATCTTAACATGGGTCTCCTTTTCAGGAATAATCCCTAGTTATAAAACCTTTAATCTGGGCATCTTCCTCAGGAGTAAGCCCCAAATTCTTAAAGTTCCCAATCTTGGGCATCCTCCTCAGGAGTAAGCCCCAATCAAGTCCTTTAATCTTGGGCATCATTCTTAAGAATAAGCCCCAACCTCAAATATGGGCATCCTCCTCAGGAGTAAGCCCCAAACCTTAATCCCTAACCTGGGTCTCCTTTTCAGGAATAAGACTCAGTCATAACCTTGGGCTTCCTTTTCAGGAGTAAGCCCCAAGTCCCTTAACCTGGGTCTCCTTTTTAGGAATAAGACTCAGTCATAACCTTGGGTCTCCTTTTCAGGAATAAGCCCCAAGTCCCCTTAAATTTCTCTTAACCAGTCATAATTTACCTTTGATTTGGTTTTCCTTTTCAGGAGTAAAACCCAATCATAAGTCCCCTCCTAACTTGGGCATCCTCCTTAGGAGTAAGCCCCAAGATTAGAGTATTCAAATCTACATGAAGCACATATAACTTTATGGACCATGTTCATGGATTTTCTCCCTAAAAGTAGATCCTAAACCTTCATCTATCTGGGCAGTCATCTATACATAAGCCCCAAACAAATTCTTATGATTGCATCTTTTATGGCACAATTGTCTAAATTTTATCAATACCTCTTGTTTCTCACACCGAGCATGACTCACGTGAGCTTAGAGTGTAAAAGTAATTATGACATTCATCTTTGAGCCATCAATCATAAACATCATACCCCATTCCTCGAACTACGTGGGTTCTGATTCCTTTTCCAAAAGAAAGGATACGTAGGTAGCCCATTTATGGGTTCGATCCCAACTTTGAAATAATCTCTGTCCTTCTGAATGACGATAAACTTCAAGTGCCCCACTGAGTGGCTTTAAAACCAGCCTGGTCATCATAATGACCAAGAGACTTTTATATAAATGTTTTGAAGGATACCATTGACCAAGAATCTCTAAACAGATATAGATGATTCTCTATTGATGAATAACCTCGAATACATATAAAAGATTCTCTAAATTTCTTGCATATTTAATCATTGATTGTTAAAACTAAAGGAAAGCACATTTTTTACTTGGTAATGTAATAAGGATTCACGAACATAACTTTAATCTGTAAAGAGAGTCCCAGAGTAGACAATAATTCCCCTCAAAAAGGTGTGATGAGTCCGACCTCCCATCCTCTCGACCAATGCAAATTCCTAAGCCTCATTAGTCCACAGGCTAATGAGCGCCTGCCTTTGGAAAGTAGGTCCAAACGGATGTGGAATCGTTGGATGTTTCCGGTTCTACGAACAAACCCGTTAGAAACCGATCGGAACGTTTGAATCTCCCGTCCAGGAGGTCATCCCCGGATTCCGCGCGAAACAGCGTACATCACACCGAACAATGATTTTCTTCAATGGATTGTGTTACACGCAATACTGAGGTTTACGAAACAATAATATATTATTAGAAAATTATTATTTAACATAATGAGATATAAATTAATCATTTTGAATAGTATTAACTAACTTATTAAATTATATGGTTTGCACAAATATAAAAATAATTCATTGGTTACAAATTAATTAGAAATGAATATAAGAACCAATTGACCATATAAGAAATAATTTTATATAAAATTATTCTTATTATCACAATGATATATTATTTTAATAAAGTCAATTATTTATAATTAGTGATTTATATTAATTAAATTTATATATTTTATACTAAATCAAGTATTTTTCATATTAATAAAATATATTTGATAAGTACAAGAAAAGAAAAACCCCAATATTTTGTATAAAACCCAATATTTTTATTAAGGTACTTTTACCACCTATTAATGGAGACCCAATTAGAAATCCAATTTTTGTTTCTTTTGTAAATATTGTATGAAAAAATTAAATTAAAACTTGAAATATAAACAAAAAAATTTGGTTATAGGGAATTTATGGTATTTTTCAATGAAGTTTCATTTTTAATTAATAGTGAAAATGCTGAATTTTAATTCAAAATGTTTTTTCATCAAATTTATTTAGAATGAAAAAAATAATTTAAATTGTATATTAATTTTAATTAGATAAATATTTTATATTTTAGTTCAATTTAGTTCTTTTAAATCAATTTCACATTTAAATTGAATATAAAATCTTAAAAAACTTTGGAATGTTTTTACATTAAAAAACAATATTTGCGTCTCATATACGGGATTAAATTTAAAGTAAATTATATCACATATGTGTTTGAAATTTGGATTAATGGATTCGATGTTTGTAAGAATGGAGTACATATTTGGAATCTTCATAATTTAAAATTCTAAATAGGTTCAAAAATTTTTTTTTACCAAAAATAATACTGAAAATATTTAAAATTAATTACAACAATTAACGTGATATTAAGTTTGAAAAAGGACTAAACCTTAAAATTAAGGGCAAAATGACCAATATACATGTAAAAAATCTAGTATATGGAAATATCACTAACCTATACTCCATATAATTTCCCATGGATAATTAGTGGATCTACATTAAATTGGAAAATGTGGGTGAAATTCCCTTTTCAAAAATTTACAGGAGTGAAACTCCTCATCCATTATAAAAATTCACCATCTTCTCCCACATATTCACACCTCATAAGCAAGTTCAGATATAAAAATATCGGCCAAAATAGCACATAAAAATACCTCCTCTCAACATAGAAGAATCCACATTGTCAGAAATTCATTCAAGGAAGATCTTCGGTGCAAACCAAAAAGAGTTACACGAATTAGAGGTAACAAACATCCTCAAGATCTTTAGTTTTTTTCCATTATCCACCCCATAATCTCTTATTATTCAATTATTATATAATAAAACTACTATAATTTATAAAATGATTTTTTATATCAAGGTTTCAACCTACACTTATACACACTTCCATATAATGGTTGACAAACTTACCGTTTAAGTGTACGGTGAACAACCGCCTCACGAAACGAAGAGGTTTATTTTTCCTTTACCACCTCCTATGGTTATGAATTTAGATGGACACTATTTTTATATATTTTATATATGATATTAATAATAATATTATACTTGATTAATTATTTTATAACATGTAACTTTATGAAATCCATTTTTTGGGAATATGACAACATCGTTTGTGGAAGTGTAGACAATCGCCCCCTCAAAGTGATGTGATTCATTCACATTATTCATGAAATGTATAAAGGATGGTTTTAATAATACTATGTAACTTATATAAAATTAATATGATACTAGAATTATAATATACATATATATAATTTTATATTCATATGACAATGAAATAAAAGTAGCGTTCAAGCATACGTACGACCTACCGTCTCCATGAATGGTACATTTCATTTCTTATCTCCAAAAAATATGGATTATTATAAGTATATATATATAGAATAAATATTATGTTTATATATTATTTTTAACTTTTGATATTATTATACCACAATCTAATTGATAATAAAAACAAGTAAAAAAGTTAAAACATACTCAAAAAACATGGTAATTAACACATGGAATAGTGATAAAAATGAAAACTTTTCATCAAATGGGTAATTAAATATTATAATAAGATAATATATGATATTATATACATGAATATGGTTATTTAATAGGTTATTTACACTCTTAAAAACATTATACATGATATTAAATGATGGTAACCTAAAATTAAATGCATGGAAATTGATTTTGTCTCAATTTACATTCCATTGAGACTTATTTATTATTTTACAACAATTGACTTTTATATGGTACATATAATACCATTTTGAATTCTATATAATTACTATCCTTATTATCATGATATTATAAGATTTGTTTAATTGTAATCCTTCATGAGGATTATGATTCAAATGTTTCAATGTTTTTTGGGATACATTGTAATGTTTAAATATTATTCTCCACAAGAACATTTTTAAGGATTATAATTTTAGTCTCACATCCATTTATGATTGTTAATCTTATATTGAAACAATCACTTTATTTTTGTGAACCTAATTAATTATATATCATGTAAATACTACAAAATTGTCATATAATGTCATTATTCATTCATTCTTAATGATATTTTGAGTTTCAATTTGAATTATTTCATCTAAGGGGATTTGAGTTAAATGTTACCCAAGTGAAAATGTAATTCCATAACCCAATTCCATTTTATTGGTTAATATTACTTCCTTATTGTTGTTAATATTCTATAATTATGTTTATAATTACATCTACTAGATTTTTCTATATTACCAATTCCCCCAAGTAAATTTAGAGTAGATATATGTAAATCTATTTGTTGATTGATCCTCACTAAATCATTATGTTATTTTCAAGGGTTTACTTCACAATCTCAATTTATTCATTATTTTTTACACTTGAATTCCATTTTAGTAAATTATATGACCATTGTTTAATAAAACCTTTAATTTTCTTCTACTATAATTATTTATGTCCTTTAACAATTAATAGTACCATTTTCCCACTCTTTGGTAATCAAAATGATTTTATAAAAACCTGACCTCATTTCTCTCTTTAGTTAGATAACCTGTTTTCTTTTAAAAATACTATTTTATTAGGAAAAACTTCAAATATAATATTATCATTTCCAAAATTATATATTAAGAGAATTTTTAACCTTTTCCTTTTACAAAATTTTAAAAAACAATATTCTTATCACTTTTCAAATAAGGCACTTTTCTATCCTTTTTTACCTTTTAAAATGAATGTTCTTTTACCTCATACGACATGTATAAATTTACCCACTGTCATTTCCTTAAAACATAAATTGATTGCCTAAAGGTTAATTTTTAAAGAAAATTTTTTAAGAGTTATTTTCATAAGAAAATATTTTAAAAACAATTTTATAAATAGAAAGGATATTTTCCCCAATAATATTTTTAAAGGATATTTCTATAGTATTTTTATTCCTAAATGACAACAAAACTTTACTTTTACATCACTTCTGAAATGTTTTATTGGTACCATACTTATCCTTCTTCTATATGGGTTTTAATTGATTTTTCCAAGGATGGTTTTGACATTCACCTCCTTGATTCATTTTTGTAGTGCCTTGGAAAAATTCAATTTCCTATGATCATAGAACATTTAATTTCCCCTAATTATCCATATAATTTATCATATATATTACCATCTACTAAACCATATACCATTATCTAGAGGGTTTTTACTTTGATAGGTATTTTTTTATTTTGGGAAATATTGATAATTATGTATCTTATATTAAATATTTTTATTTGATAAGTCACATTGTTTATAAATTAAATAGCTTATTTGATATATGAGGAATGATTTAAACCGGAATGACATGGGTGGGTTTTTTTATAGATAAAGCCTTGATGCATCAGTATTATCATGGGATTAATTATTTGGATAGCCTAAAATAATGGGATTATCAACCAGTCTGTTTTAAACCATATTATGATATGTCCTTATGGTAAATATATCATGTACCAAGGAAACATGTCATTTGATGATTAATAATTGAATAATTTTTGACTTATTTAATATTTATCTATGAGATTCTATGTGTCGTATCTATGGATACATTTCATTCTCAGATTTTTGATTAAATGGAATGTGTTTTAGTATATATACTTCCATATTGATTTTTCCCATATCTATTTATTTGAATGGAATATGCCTTCATTTACTTATATTATCTTATTATTTACTTATTTCCTTTTAATATATTGACTACATGGAATTTTTTTTAGTTACATATCTTTTTATATTGATTATTCTCATTGAATCGTTATTTTATTAAAAATATATTACCCTTACTAAGAATTTGATCTCACCCTTACGATTTCTCTTTTCCTGTGGATTCCTTGAAGTTTTATAAGAAATATATGCAATGATACTCTATATGGAATAATGTTATTATCCTATAAAGAAAAAAATTATGTTGTAATTAGTGTATTCATTTGTAATACAGGACCCATGTATTTATTTAGTTTATCAAGAATATTAAACTATTCGGTCCTTTGGGACATGATTTACTTCTATCTTATACCAATGTAATTAATAGAAGACACCAGTTATGATCTTTACAGGGTCAGGTCACTACAATATACCTTTATTAATATTTTCATATTCCTCTATAATATATGACCCATCCTCTTATTCCATAGCTGATTTTCTGCCATCAATCTCAGATAGAATATAATTTCTGCACTACCAACTTAAAACGGGGTTCCCTTGGTATAATTTCATATGGAAATGACTTTATTATATTTAAATATCTTTACAAAATAACCATTATTTTTGAGAATATTTTTATTACCTTAATTAGATAATGATGGAAAAATTAAGAAACTGGGTTTCATACCATCAACAAAAGAGGATATTTTGTATTTCAAATTTCATTCCCCAATTATGGAATTTCCAATTATTATTTTTTTTGTGGCTCATAATTTCCAAAAGTCAATATATGTTCTTTGAAATAATTCACATTCTTCACTAGATTCAAATTTCCTATTATGTTTCAAGAAGATAAACTTTCCAAAATCCATCATTATTTTCCTCTGGTATCATTAAGATATGTTTCAAAAGGAATTGTTTTTTCCTTTAATTTCTCATTATTATAATAGTAATTTTGATATTTTTTGTGTAATTGTTTTTTTATATAAATATATTTCATATTTTTTCAAGATATCAAGGTTAATCACATCTTTTAGAAATAGATTCCAAATGTTTGAATGTATTTTCAATCTTCATAATATCATTATCAAGATGTCTCTTTTGAGTTGGTTAACTCTCTCTTAAATAATTCCTCTATGTATTTATAGATTCCCTATAATATTTATTATTAAACAAAAATATATTATATATTCTTTAATTAACCAAAATTAAAATAGTTTCTATATAAGGAATAGTTTCCTCTGTAACATCCATATTATTTTCTATTTTATTTTTGTTCATTGTCAACATTATTACCATACAATTCGATATTTAATTACAAACAAATGTTTTTGTTTTATATGGATATTTGGTACTTAATATTAAATATCTTCTTGTCCTTAACAGAATCACCTGGAATAGAAAATTTTATTTTATACAATGATAGTTTAGAATCTTTACATTTTTTTAACTCATTTGTTTTTGGATATATACATGGTTTATATAACATTAATATTATTTGAAATAGAATCATATTCCTTATAAACCTTTAAGGATGAAATTACATGATACTAAATAGTTTTACAGTTATCATAAGTTTCACTGAATTCAATAGTTGACGATTGAAATTTTTGAAATGATCGATCAGCTTTAACATGATTTTAATGGAAAATTTATAAATCATACTAAATCACCTTCAACTTTCTTTCATTCTCAATGTTAAGGTTATTTCAATCATTTACCAACCATATAATATTATCAATCACTATCAAAAATATTTATTTTTATTTAAGGAAATATTCTTGATGGTTTGAGTAAAATTCGTGATCTTTAACTTGTTATTATATATTTCATGTCTTTAAATATTTTGAAGACATTATTCCAAATCATAATTTCTCATCAAATCCATCTAAGACTCTTATTATTTAAAACTACTTTATTCTTCATTTGTGGAATTTTCATCATTCAATTTTTCAATAAATGTATTTTCAACAGCATTATCACTATGGTTATCACATTGTTCCTTACTATCATCATCTTCATAATATTTATAAAGATATGTTATCCTTTGGTATTTATATAACTTCTTATCCTTTCTCATATGGTAGAATTTAGATTTTTCATCCTTCATTTTAATGTTTATTCCCAAAATTCCATCATATTCATTTCTTTCTTCATTTTTTTTATACCTCTCATAATGTTTTCAGGAAAAAAATATCTATGTTTTCACAAACCTAGTTTTTTTCTAATATATACATAGACATAATCCTCATTGGGAACATTATTAGATTTTCCTTTCTTATAAACTTTGAAGGAAACTTTTCAATCATCTTTATCCTTAATATTAATGACTTTTTCTATTCTCAATTTACAAATTATGAGAGTTCTATGTAGATAATAAAATTATAGATTTTACATATATCTATATTTTAACGATGAATCTTTCTTATAAAAGGTATCATTAGTAATTTATAATTTATATTCAACAACAGTTTAATCTTCCAATTTCTTCACCATGACATCTAATGGTGATTACAATATAATTTACCCTTCTAAATAAGTCTCCAACATATTCAAAATAATTAATTGTCATATATTCATAATTCAGCCTAAATATTTTAAACATCTCCTTCATCATTTTGTATTTCATTCGTAGTTATTATTCAAAATCACCCAGTTGAATTAGGATTTTCAAATACATTAACTCTAATAAACTCACATTAAGATATTGAACAAAGTATATTATTTCTATCTCACCCACAATTTTTCAAATTCTTCTTATTGGTAACTACAAGGGGAACAATCTTAGCATAGAGACAAGATCCATTTGTATGAACTTATAGAACATAAAAAAAGTGACATTCAATATGGTAACATTATATATTTTTAAATACAATATAAATTTCCATCAAGATAAACAATCCCATTATTGTTCATGGAATTATGAACATCTATCACAACTTCTCTTTTATTAATCATTTAACAAGAAGTCAATTAAGGGAACCAGCCCTTTGATACCACTTGAAGGGTCCCAATTGGTTGCATAGAGGGGGAGGGGTGAATCAATGGTAATTTATTTTTTATAATTTTTTTATTATGAATCATCATATATATAGTTATAAATTTATAATTTTGATGAAGAAAGAATAGAAGATCATTCCTCCAGAATGCCATAATTTACAAGGTTCACTACGTAGTATGAGTTTATATTACATGGAATGGTTTTTAAATAATCAAATTCCACAAAATACACTAAAAACCCCCCTTTGAAGGGTTTTAATAATATATGCAGTATACATACAGTTTCATTTCAATATTTTTAGAACTATCATGTATGTCTATTCTATATAGATTAAGATGTAAAATGAATTTGTAACATCTTTAGAAGACTTAAAAAAATGTGATTATTACATTTTTCATAATTTTAAATTTTCATATTCATTTTTTCTTTTCATGCAAAAATAATATTATTCAATTGCTTTCCTAGTAACAGGAATGTAATTCCCTTATATGGTTACTATTTATAAGCTTTTTGGGTCCAAATTGTTCACCTAAAATTTCCATCTAAAATTATTGTACCAAAGATTCACTTGAAAACTTCTAATAATCAACACTATATTCTTACAAGAACATTTTACTTCTGATAAAAGGTGATATAAATGTATGTGTGATAACTAAGAAAAATCTATTCACTGATCATAAAACCAGAATCATTTTCGACATCTTCTTTTACCTCAACCAAGAGATTCCATGGTTGGATACATCATAATAAAATGTTTCCACTAAAAACTTCATTTCGTATCTATGTCTAAAACTAGTTTATTATCACTTCATATTTTTCATGAGTGAATAATACATGACATTTTACACTAACATTCACCCTTTAAATATAAATCTTTAATGTATAATATACAAGACTTCCATTTTATATTCTCATTAAACAAAACCCTGAAATTAAAAATTCCAACTCAAAAAAATCACAGAAATATTCCCATCAATTGTAAAATATTCTTGAACTCATATAAGATCATTCATTGAAATAACACATCTTAATTTTTTCATAAAACTTAATGAGTAACATTGGTTTTTTTTGGTGGTATATGGATCATTTAATTAATATCTCAACATCATAACATCTAACATGTTTAGAAAATATTTTCAAATACATCCCAAATAGTAAAACATTATATTTCGGAATGTTTATCTAGTAATAAATTATAAAAAATGTTTCTTCTAGAGAAAGATCATTTAATACTTCCATAATGACATTATAGAAAATTATTGAAAGACTTTCCAAATTAATTCTCAATTAGGTGAATTACATTAGTAATTTCTTATTGGTACCTCAATATGTGAACCTCAATATGATGATCTTTATACAAAAATATCAATGAATAATCCGTGAAAACCTCTTCTCAAAAAATATTTATAATATTTTTTTGATAGATATTTTATAAAATGTTTTTATGATGGACTTTTAATGAGGAAATTTTATGATTGGACTTCCTCTAATGACATTCAACAATATATTTATTTTTACTTTATAATATTTTTTCTATTCAGAAAAAACCATAAACATTCATCAAAATCATCATACATTATTATCTTTCAAACATCATATATTTCACATGTACCCTAAAATTGATTGTGTAAATTTGGAATATTTCCTTATATAGAATTCTGATCAAGTCTTTTATAGCATAACCAAACACTCTTATCAATAATTTCTACATTCAATTTTGTCTATACAGTGATTTTTACATAACATTGTAATATAAAATTTTTACCCTCAAAAAATATCTTCATATTATACTAATAAAATTATAAAATGGTTTATTTTTACATGATTATTTTTAAATATTTTAGAATATAAAATAATCTTCATTTGTTTCACAAAAAAAATCAGCTGATGAAACATTGTACTTTCGATGGAATCAGTTTGGAAAAAAACCTGACAATCTCCATATATTGGTCTATCATCATTCGATAAAATTTATCTATATAGTGGTATTACATCATCAAATAACCTTTATTAGAAATATCACCTATGGGAGATGATTTATGTACATAAAAAATTATGTGTATAACCATTGATGGATAAAACAAAACTTCTTCAGAAACAATCTTATATATAGAATATTTATTATCTTATTTGGTATATTCAACACATATATACTATTGTAGACACTAAAATATATTGATGATGTAATTTTTTAGTTGAAAATAATCATTTTTTATGATTTATATATATATTATTGTAGCTAAAATATAGGTGCAGAGAGAATTGATTATAACTAGAAAGGGTATTCCTTCCTGTTTTTGGGTGGCCTCCTAGGAAATAATTCTATAATAATACCTCATGTATGTCTTAAAAAATATTATAAAACTTATTAATGGTTTTCTAAACATTCATTTTTTAATTCATAAAACACTTCCACAATGATTTTTAACTCGACCACTTAGTAGAGTATGTGAGAGTTCTACCTCAAGGATAGAAGTTTTAGTTCAATAACTAATAATGCAAGAGAATTCAACAAAGAATGATCTTTCACCCACTCTAGTGGATTGTGATGAATGAACACTTCCATAAGAAGTTTCCTTCATAGTCTTGATACATGGAATTAGTGTTTTGATGATAATGGATGACTATTATTGATTCATTTAGCTCCAACATCTACCACTCTTCCATGAAATTAGATAATATGAGGATATTTATGATTGGATATATACCATTGTTAGATCTCTAAAATAGTGGAGAAATTTGAGGATCACTAAGAAAAGACTATGAATGTTATACATCAGTTCATTTCTTAATAATGTTGAGATTTTATACTTTAGTCAGGTAGGAATAAATTTCTAATTTGGATAGCCTTTATGGGAATTTTCTTTAAGGGTTTATTTCTGAGTATAATGAAGCCATATTGGAAACATGTGTTAATGGAGCATCATTTGGGGATGATGAAGGTGTCTTCTAACTCTACATGTTTGATGGTGTTACTTTTATTTTCTCATTTATTTGATGGGAATTAGGAATAAATGGATGAAACGATAGAGATTATTCATTAAATATATTTGAGATACCATATCAGGAACATTAACATGGTGTTATATGAGATGGTTCTTCATAAGGACCTGGAGATCGAGTAGATTCTGGAGGGGGATAGAGTTGTAGGTTTTCTTCCAACCTTCAATATACTATCTAGTTATAATTCTATGATTAGGAAGAATATGGTGGAGAATTTATTCCGGAGTGATAGAACAAATATATATTAGATAAGGGGTTATTAGAACCATCTACTGAAGAAGGATATCCTCACTGTTTCAACAATGGATAGAGAATGAATTATTAACAAAATTCAAAAAACAGAGATCATGTTTCATCATTACTTCAATACATGGTATTTGTATCATTTCCTATCTAATTAATAATTGATGTGGTGTCTTGGGTATTTTATTAATAGGAATAATCGATCCATGGGATTGTTCATGGTTCTCAACAAAAGCTTCAGTCCTCTTATATGATGATACCAAAATAAATTCATTAATATTAAGAAGAAATCCACTGAGTTGTGGATAGATGAGTGTATTTGATGGATCATGTTCCATAAAACAATAGATTTGAAATAATATCTATTCATATTATTTTCATGATCACCAAAATCAATTATACTAAAAAAATTAATATTGGTTCTTCACATTCATTTAAATATTTAACAATTGTTATTGGGATTGACATACTGGTCAAGTTTTCTTTTATTTTTTTGTCTCTTTATATAATCTTGGGGTGGAAAGTTACCCATATTTAGATATTATTAGGGTTCCCCATAGTAGTAATCCACTACGTACAACTATGGTAATTTATTATCCATCTTATAACTACCATAAATGTGATATTCAGCATGAACCGACCTACTAGTTTTTTTGTAGTCATTAATTGCTACCGAAGATATATATTAATTACTATGCCTAAAGGGGAAATTTTTTCAAGACTGGTTTGTTGAGTTTTAGGGAATGATTAGTGAGGATATAGTTTACATTTCTAGGTTCTATTGGAGAACATGTAGCTAGCATAGTTCTTTTGGTGGAGCTAGAAGTATCCTCTTCCATTTTAACTATTGTGTACCTCTAAAAAAATATCTTACCTAAATAATTTCATATGCATCCTATTGAGAGTGATGATATCATTGAGATCAAACACAACCTAATAGAAGAATATATATTAATCCCCTCATATCGTATGGTGAATTTTATGTTAAAGGAACAAAATTTATAGATAGAGTATTTTGATGTGAAGGGATTTATCAGAAAGAACACATCTCCTTTGGCTTCTCTACATTGGTTTAAAATATATATAAAATGGTATTATTTTTATTTTTGTGGAATATAGAAACATAAATCAGATAACTATGAAGAATGGGTATCCTTTACCCATAATGTTTTATCTCTTTGATCAGTTAGGGGGGATTCCGTTGGTTCTCTAAGAATTATATCCATGCATGTTACTGACATCATAAGGTTAGCTATTAGGATACTCCAGAGATAATTTTTAGAATTATATATAGACTTTATGAGTTTCATTACATTCCTTTCAGGTATAAAAAATCTTTTTTAGTGTTCACAGATGTCATGAAAAATATCAAGCATATGTACCTGAACTCCTTCATTATGGTGATTATTTTTATATTCTAATATACTAATAGACTTTAGATATGTATGTGAGGAATATTGAGATTTTACTAAGTAAACTTCATCCAAATAAACATTATGAAGAACATTCTATGTTTTACTTTTGGATTCATGATGTTTGGTGACTTGGGCGTGTGATATCTGATGTAGGAATTTCAATGGAACCTATGAAGGTTGAGTTGATTAATTCTTGGGAAAATTCAAGGAATTTTTTCATGACTACTAGATCCCATGGGTTTTCTAGATACTACAAATGGTTCATTCATGAATTCTCATAGTAGGTCATTCGAATGATATTGTGACTATGAAGAGAAAGATGTTGGGGTGGACTAATTAATGAGAAGATGTGTTCCTAGAGTTTAGGATAATATTGATGATATCATAGATTCTAAAAGTAAAATATATTTGTATTGGATATGTATATTAATATAATTTATCATGTGTTGGTTTGGGGTCTATTCTGATGTAGAATGAATGGGTGGTTTTTTATGGGTCTTGTTAGCTATGAAACCATGAGTTGAACAACCAAACACATTACTTGGAGTTAGATGATATGGACCATGATATAATCTGTTATAAAATTTATGTATTTGGTGAGAGGTTTTTTATTTAAACCTAATTTAATATTATCTGATATATTTTCACTCATAGGGATCATAACGTGAGGAAAATGTGTTTGGAAGAGTATCTATAGAAATTTGACAGTAATATGGTCAATGATCTCGGAAAGGTTAATGTTATTGTAGATTCCTAGAGCCGAAAAAATTTAAATATGTAAGATCCTAGAGGGGTGTCATAACTAGAGGACTAAAATATGATGATATTGATGGAATATTGGTATGTGGATGCATCAAAGGATCATTTTTTCATGAAATGTGATTATTGATAATTTCTTCCATGGTAGACCATGTGAAAGAGATCCATGAGGCATCCCCCAGGTGAGTAGTGATGGTTGAATTCTTGGTAGGAGAATATTTTATTTTGAGGTTGTACTTATTTTTTGTTGACATGTTCTACATCTATGTTAAGTAATTTTTGTCACCTTCCTCATGGAAGGATCTAATGAGAGACTCTAAAGATTTAATATGGGTAGGGTATCAAGGGTCAAATAATTTGTACCACGAAATATGATATTAATTTTTTTGGATATATATGAAGATATATATCATTAATTTTTTTCGTGGTTTTTTACCTTCGAAAGGATAATGTTTGATATTTATAATCATAGTGGTTTTAATTTTCCAAAACCATTTATTGTGTGGAAGTGTGATGATATAATTATTGACATAATGATGAGGTTTCCCATGAACCATATGATTCATGATGTTATTTATGTGATTATTTATCCGTTAATGAATGTATTTATTTTTTTTCTAATCAGATATACTCTTTATAAATATTAGTCTGAAAAGATGTATATCCATGATATTATATAATTACATAGAGTACCTTACAGTATCAAATCATATATATATTTGTGTATTATGTCATAGTTTTTTAGATTCCTAAAGAAGGTCTTAGGGAATCAGTTGAAGATGAGTTTGTTGTTTCATCCAAACACTAATAGATAGTCACATAGGATGATTCATATCCGTGAGGATATGCTTTGTGATTTTCTCCTATAATTTTATCTAGTGTGGGATAAAAACCTATCCATATTAATGTTAAATGTTTTTATAATTATACTAATATAGAAAAATTTAAGGATCTATATGGATATTTATATTGGTCACCATAGTATTAAAATGAGGTGCATGAGGTTAGAGTTTTTGGTCCTAGTATATTATTGGAGAATATAAAGATAGTAAAATTTATTAGGAATCATTTGGTTCCCACTAAAAGTACATAGTTTTCAAAAGTATTCTGGAAGATAGGTCTTTTGGAGTTATCTATATGTATATGGTTATTCTTCAGGGTTTCTCTTTAGTTGGGAATCACAGTTTCTAGAATTATGTGAAGCGTTCATCATGCTCTATGGGACCATTTGTGATTTATGAATGTGTTGGGGAAGTGGATTACTAATTAGAAATATCTCTATATTATCATGGAATTGATTATGTATTCCCCATTTCCCATCTTCAAATGTAAGTTCCTAATCATCTGCTAGTGATTTACTATGTAGATTTTGGGTTGTAACAAAAAATATTTTTGAGGAAGGCATATATTGGATTATTTACTAAAGTGGGAAAGTATTGAGGAGGAAGATATTACCAAATGATCAAGACTTTTGGTAGTATCATCAGATCAAGGATAAAATGTGGGAGTATGATTTAATTAATCAAGATCAGTGGCCTGATTTGTGAAAAATGAAACTCTAGTTATGCTTAATGAGAACAATAAGTCATTGGAGGGGGAGATTATAAATCATAAGAATTTTATTTATTGTTAGGACCTAGATTACAAGGAAGGTGATTATATTCAAGTGTTTTTTTATCGAAGAATTTTAAGAAGTAAAAAAAATAATATCTGTTTATATTTGGATAAATTCGGTCTTGGAATAATTTTAAGAGAATTGGGATAATTTTTTTTTGAAAAGTTCTATCATATTCAGGTGAAACTGGATGACTGATAAAGGTCATCAGATTCAATCTAAATTCATTATGGAATAAGTGATCAGAATAGTACAATCAGAGTTTGCGTGACTATGATAAATCAAATGTGATGATTCCTTTCTAATATTGGAGTACATTTAAATCATAAGTAAATTGTGAAACGTAAAATGCAAGATTGATGAAAGAAATGGGAGAGAAATATATGATGTCAGTCATATTTAGGTTAATCAAATCTAGATGGAATGAAACAAGTGTCTTGGATATCATATTCACCATTATATTATTTAGAGCAATTGTATTATAGACAATCAAATACAAGATGAAAAGGAAAGAAGAGTGTTGATAAAAGAATGGAATGTTACAATACATTCCTTGAAAAACCTAACGATGCTAAATCTAATCCTCAATATATTCAAATTCATGAAATAAGTTATGATACACGCTAAAATTTGTGAAATAATTGTAAAGACCCGTAAATTTCAAAGAAATTTTTTTTCTTAATTTTTTTTGGAATTTTACAACAATGCAGTTTCTGACGGAACCTGATTCCGAGGCCCGGTGTGCCCATAATCATTTTCCGAAGTTTAGCTCGGGTACGTTCAGTGAACAGACGAGCGGGTTTTTTCTAACTTTTGAACCGTTGCCCGGAATCGAATTCTGAGGGCACCGATGAAATCACAGCGGTGGTATTTGCTTAGAAACGCCTCTTCCAGAGTTGTGTTTGCTCGGGTGTGGTTTTTAATTTTTGGGCTTAAAGTTTAAAAATAAAATAATTTGTTCGACAACATTATTTTATTTCACTTAAGCCACTTGAAGCCACTTGAAAGGCAATTAAACTGAGTAAAAAAAGATATGGTACTATCCATAAATATCCTACCCCCTTGGTAGGATATTTGTGAGGTGGGGCCCGCACGAGCCCCGCCGTTTCTTTCCGCTAAGTAACGCACCCGCGAAAACCCGTCATTATGAAAGTCAACTGACGCGTTTTCTTAAATCCTTAACGCACCATTTAATTGGGCGGTTTATTTCGTGAATTAAATGGGCAGTTTCTTTCGTTGAATTAATTCAACGAATTGATGGGTCGTTACTTACCTTTTTCGTTTGTTGGCGTAATAATAAAATAAGACCAACAAGTCTTTTTGGAGAATTACTCATTGAGAGGTTTTGTTAGAGTTTTTGAGCCTTCATCCTCCTTCGCAAAGAACGCGATGAACGCGAAGAACATGAAAAACACCGGCCTCCGACGAAGAACGCCGAACCCGCGCAAGTCGACGACGCGACACCGTGTTCTGCGATGCCGACGTTCCCTTCCTGCAACGTTCTTCTGCGACGTCTCTTCCTCCGCAACGAAATCTTCGATCAGCTGTTTGAGGTAAGAGACTTCGGGATTCTCTTAAATCTCCCTTTTGTTTTTTTAACAAAACACGGATTTAATTTTATATAATTAAATTAAATCTGTTGTTTCTTGGTTTGTTTAGTTCACCGACTCAACTCCGGATTCCGCGATGATGCGACGCCCTTCTGCGACGACGCGACGATCCCCTCCTTCCACGACGAACAAATCCGCGAAGAACGTGTGTACGACCACGACTATGAGGTAGGGGTGGTTGTGAATAATTCTTTTTTCCTGTGATCTTTTTTTTAAAAGTGAAGAACCGGACAATAAGAACAATTTTAATCCATTAAAATTGTTGATTCATGTGTTGAATATATTTTTCCCGTTGTTTATCTCTAATGCGGAGGGTGCGGGCCAAAGTAACACAGCCCGACAACCTTCCGCCGTTCTTCGTTGTTGTTCGGATTTGACGGGCGACGACGGAACATGCTGCAACGGAAGTTTGATGGTTCCGCAGTGAAGAACGACTCCCGGGAGGAGCAGCGGCGCAGATGGGAATGGAATCGGACCACCAGAGCGACTTCGGTGGCCCGTAGAAGCCGGCGGCGGCGCCCCGGCGCGCCGCCGGAAGAACTGCCGTGGCTTCGGACGGAGGCGGCGGCGCCTGCTGACCCGCGACCGCGCGGGTCCGGTGCACGCGAGACGCGGCTGAAGCCACGTCCGGCTGTCCAGGGAGACACCCCGCGGGTGCCGCGGGGTTGTCACGCGGGGGCGGCAGCTCCCCCCCCCCCCCCCGCGTCGCTCTGGTCGTCCATGGCGACACCCCGCGGGTACTGCGGTGGTGTCACGCGGAGGCGGAGGCTACCCCCCCCACCTCACGCGTCGCCCGGCCGCGCGGCTGAGCCAGGTCGGGCTGGCCGGGTCCGGCCGGGTCGGGGAGACCCGGTTCGGCCGACCCAGGGGGGTCGGGCCGGGTCGGCCCGGGCCCGGACCCCCCGTCTTCGGACCGTTTCGGTCAAATGCCTGTAACATGAGCTACGAGCCTCCAAACGATGCGCTGTCGACGACAACACAATCCTTGGATTGAGATGGTCGTTTCGGTATATCGCACTCAAGGTTTTGGAATACTTTGAGTTCCGCCGGGTTGGTTCGTACACGAAACCAACCGGGCCCTTGGAGCGGAAATGCTAATATTTTGAGCTACGGACGTCCGATCGACGTTACGTCGACTTCGTTGAATTTCTCTAAGTGAGACGGATCTTTTGGCATACTCCGCCTGAGGTTTGGACGCATGTGGAGTATGGTCGGGTTGGTTTTTCCTTAAAAACCAACCGGGCCCCTAGAACGAAAAAGCCAATAACTTTCAGACCGGGCGTCCGATTGACGCGCCGTCTGCGACGTTGAGTTCCTGTTGACAATACGGAACTTTTGGATACATCAAATTCGGACTTTGTGTCAGTTGATGTATCAGCCTCTCCGCTCGTGAAGCGGACCCTCCCGAACGAGCTTGTTGTGTGCGGGAACCCTAGTGCTGGCTGCGACTGCTACTTCGACTGCGACGACCGTGCAGAGATCCACAGTGGACTGCGGCGACGACCGTGCAGAGATCCTCAGTGGACTGCGACGACGAATGTGCAGAGATCCTCAGTGGACTGCGACAACTACTGCACTCAGCGATCCTACGTGGATCAGTGCTACAGGTCCTGTGTGGGCCCGATCCTGTGTGGGTCAGCGCTCAGCGGTTCTGTGTGAGCCAGCACCTACAGATCATGTGTGGGCCCGATCCTGTGTTGGTCTTTGCGGGGGTTAGTACCTATCGATCCTTTGTGGGTCCGACGACTTAGATGGATCAGTGATCATCTTAATCATCATCCGAAGAAGTATACCTGTGTGAGCTGAATCCTGTTTACTCTCCTTTGTGGATTGTGTTGAGCTATCCTATGTGGATTACTGTTTACTCTCCTTTGTGGATTGTGTTGTGCTATCCTGTGTGGGTATACATTTGCTTTCCTGTGTGGACTGGTTTGTGCTTGGGCTCGGACGTTGGAGCCGAACGGGAATTGATGACTTAGGTATATGTATGGGCATATACATAAGCCATATCGGATGTTACTTCGTGATTGTATCTTCCCTTTGTGGATTATCCTTTGTGAACTTCGGGAGACCTTAGGGGGTCTCGGGGTCCCTACTGAGTAGCTTATACTCAACCCTGTACGGGCTATGCCCGCACTACGTTGTGTTGGTTGCAGACGACGGACAACGCTGATCGTGGTGGAGGCGTGTGGAGCAGGAGAGTACCAGGAGGTGGACCACTGGGCGGGACGTACTCGGAGCGGTTAGGTGGACCCGAGGAGCAGTGGAGGCTAACTGTACCCACCCTTCAGGTGGGACTTCCAGAGGATGGCTCAACGCTGTGGCTTTTCCTTTCAGTTTCTCTTTTCCCCTTTCAGTTGTACTTTACAGTTGGGCTTGTATTTCCGGCCCCCTTTACTTTCAGCACAACTTGTTACAGTTTTTAGTTAGTGTTTACTTTTCTGCTTGCTTACTCTGTGGTTTTTGTTTACTTTTCAAAGGCAATTCCTTCCCTCTCTCTGGGATTTACACCTTGGTGCTAGTCGCTAGCCCCTGGCCTATGGAAGGCGGGCTTGGGGTAGTCACGGCATGGGCCCCGAGGACAGGTTATAACAATAATGAAGTTGTTGAGATAAGATAACGAAACAACTAAATGGTATCATATTCAGAAGAAAATTAATCTGATGGTTGGATTCAATATTCTATATTATTCATGGAAATAATTGTTTAAAAATAATTTTATCAACAATGTAGTCAACCATTTCAAAGGGGTTGAATTTATTTTTTTATCAATCAGGTTGGTCAATAGAAGAAATGAAGAAGTAGAATATAGATGAAAGATATTGATAAATGTGTTGTCAAGGGGAATCATGAATTTCAAAGAAGTTGTGTTTCCTCTTCAATAGGGTCAAGAGATATCATATCTGATAGAATATTGATTCATCCTATTGATTGTATTCAGCAATCGTAATGGAGAAACAGAATCAGATTGATCTAATAGTATTGGGAAATCAAAATCGAACTGGTGTTTAAATAGAATATAAAAGAAGAGATAAAGATGATAAAATATTCGGGAAGGATTAAGAATATTTTAGAAGAGTTGATGAGTTCATGATTCACCCCAAATACGATGTATCATGAAATCTATTTTGAATTTGGTTGAGAGGGAAATTTTTTGGGTTTCATGTAAAAATATCTCATGGGTCACCTATAAATGTGGAATAATATAGTAAATTATCTAACGAATATATTTTTTGATAAATATAGACAAGATCTTATTTTATAATGAGAGAAATTTTTTTCCATATTGGGCCTTTGTTGAAAAAATCTCGATGGATCGAATTGAAAGCAGAATATACAAGACCACAACATTACTTAGTTGATCTTCTTATTTAGAAATCATCTTATTCAAATGGTTTCTGTATTATCCTTATCATCGTATTCGGCAGATCCCCATATCTAGTTGGATAATTACATTTGAGATTTCATTATTGGGATTTCCAGACTAAGGAAGTATGTAATTTTGAATTTTCATGATCATATTCTAACAAATTCATATCCATCAGATTGAGAAATTAGATTTGATGAATCGAATCTGAAGATTCAGAGTATATAGATCAGACTACGCAATAATATTGATTTCTATATAAAATTCCATGAAGTTATTACCATCTTATGGTAAAAAATTAAACATTTTATTTTTCAAATGAATAAATTTCTTAATGATGAAAATAATAATAGGTAACATGTGTTGTTACACAAACATTGTATTACCATATTTTTTGTAAGAGGGTGCACACACACTATTGGATCGTATTCAAAGTGATAAATGAGTGAAATGGAATATATTACTCATCGTATTACAAGGATTTATTTCTAGTGGATTGTGTGGTATTTGATTATTTCAAAACCATACCATAGATGTAGTTATTCTTGTTGAATAGTGGACCTTGTAAATTGTTAGGTTAATATGGATGTGTGTTTGAATTTTTTTCCCATGGTAATTGAAACAATTAATTTGATATGAAGTTTGTTTCTTTTTTAATGAATTTTAAAATGAAAAAGTATCGCAAATTATCCCCCTGCCCCTCTCAGTGATACAATCAGTCTAACTAGGCACTTATAACTAGTATCAAAGCCAAACTTTTCCTTTTCTTATTCTATGTTGATGGTGAATTAGAATTTTGTGAATAGTAAATGTATTCCAGTCTATGATGGAATGAATTATTATATATGGAATGATGGAATGTTCCCCAATATTATGTTTATTGGATATGATTTTCTTGTGCTATAATAGTTGGGTTTCCTCTTATTGATGATAATGTTACACTAACATCTTTTGATAAGATGAATTTTTAGAATTATGGAAGGTCCAAGAATGATTTACTGTATTCACTTTCTGAAAGTGAATTCCTTATGGTGAAAGGAAGTTTTATAGCCAATGGTATATGGGATAAATTAAAAAGAATATATGAAGGAAATATAAACGTGATGACAAAAAGGATACAAAATTAGAGATCGAAGTATAAAGATTTTAAGATGGGATAATTTGAATCTGTTGGGGGATTATTTACTATGTTAAATGAACTTTTCATCAATATCAGATGTCTTTGTGAAAAGTTAGATGGTTCTATAGTAGTTCAAAAGACATTAATAATCTTTTATAACAATTTTGATGTGAAAGTTTATTCATTATAAGACAGATATCCTAAAACATTATCTCTTGATGCTTTTCATAACACTCTCATCACTGATAAATTCATGAGGTAGAAATATATGAAAAGAAAAAAATGGTTTATAGAGAGAGGGATGAAAATCAAGAGAATTCAATGTATATTCTTATTGAAGATAGAGTCGGTGAATCTAATTCAGAAAATGAGGTCTGTAAAAATTTTGATTACATTTTACCCTTGTTTTCTAAAAATTTGAAAATAAGTATAGGTAAATACAATCTGAAATATCCATTTAAATGATTTTAATGTGTTGTTGTTGGTCACTTTATGGAAAACAATTCAATGAAATAAAGAAGAGGATAGTGATGAAGAAGAAAGAAATCCTATTAGATCATGGAAGTAACAGGGATATAAACGGCAATTGTTTTCCAAAAGGAGGGAAAAAATTAATGAAATATAAAAGAAAAAATTATTCATCTAAAGATGAATAAGATGAAGATAGTGTTTTTGAATCCAACAATTCTATTGAGTATGATATTGAAAATAATTTTATTGAAACAGTGAAAAACAAAATTAAAAAGCAGTATTTTTGAAGAAGAAGAAGAAACTGAACATGAATTTATATTAAATGATGAGTGGAAATAATATTTTGGAAATATTACTAGAATTTAAATGAAAAACAATAGGTTAAAAGATAAATTTTCCTTAATAAACAATCATGAATTTTTTTCTAATGAGAAGGTGATGCTGGTTAAAGATATTTATGATTTAAAGAAATATCATGAGGAGTAAAAGAATAATAATGAGTATCTGGAAGTTAATTTGAAAGAAAAAATGAAAAATAGTTGGAAATTTTTCAATAAAAGTTATCTAAAACTGAATTGAGGAATACATGTTTCAAGAACACTATTAGTGAAGTTTTAAAAATTTAACTAAATCAGAAACCTAGGGAGTTTCAACTAATATTACCTTTAAATGGTGATAAGAAATATATAAATGATTTTGGAAAAATTAAAATGGGAAAGATATGTATGTCTACCAGAACAAAAAGGTTGGAAATTTTGAAGTTACAAAATATCATGAGTCTAAAAAGTTTCCTAAACATTCTATATCCAAAAAGGTTTTTGATACCTCTATATCTGAAAAAGGTGAAAATAAAATTATGACATAAATTGATAATAGAAAGGTTATTGAATTAGAAAATAAATACCATATGTTTTCTGAGAAACACATTCACAATTACGGTCTTAATAGAAGTTTTAGAGGAAATATTCTTTTTATGGATATTTCTAGTATTGTAGGGTATTTGGACACATGGGAAATTTGTGTTGGATCGGAAAAACATTTCAAATATACCAAATTATATGAATGGAAAAAGATAAAGGTGATTAAATATTTTTAAATAAATAAATCCAAGAAGGATGTTTTGATGAAACCTGAAAATATTAGAGTAAAGATTGAAAATAGGTTCAAAACATTGGAAAAACATTTGTGGAAGATGTGAACAACATGGACACCTTAAAAAGTATTTCTTGTTTTTTTACTATCAAAAAAATGTTTATTAATAATTTTTAGAAGTTGGTGGTGAATAAAGATGAAAAGTCTCTCACAACTAGAAAAATGGATTTTTGAAATGGGCCATTTCTAATGGGGTCCCATCGAAAATAGACCATTGTGGAAAAGGGTGTCCCAACTATTACCATTCACGATCGACCATCTTAAAAAGTTTTTATTTTTGATAGCAGTGAATGTGTCCCAAATAGATTCGATGATATTTTAAAAAACTATTTGTGACGGGTCATCCACCCATCAAAAATTATTCTCCAAACTTTTTTAAAAACGTTTTTCGATGGACCATCACAATTAGTATTTTCGACGGACCCATAAAAAATAGCTTAAAAAATTAGAAAAGTGAATTAATAATAATATTATATTTTTATAAATAAAATCACAATATTAATATTAGTACAATAACATTATTTATAAAATAATATAATAAAATAATAATAATATAAATAAAATATTAATATTAATATTCATAAATTAAAATTAATTATAAAATAATTAAATAATATATTATTATTAATAGTAATATTAATGAAATAATAATATTAATATTATTAATATAATAAAATCCTTAGTAATCCCAAAAATATAAAAATATATTAATTAATAATATAATAAATATAATATAAAATTTAAATAAATAATAAAAGCTGTAATATTCGAGATAATATAAAAAACACTCTATTAAAAGCTATAAATTGTTAATATTACAAAAAATTGCTTTCAAATTTTTGATTATAAAATAAAAATACATCACTATGGTGGAGGGTTGCCTGGAGGAGCTGGAGGAGATATTGGAAGGAACTTCATCCCTAATATGTGAGTCAGATTTCGCATGTACTCCATCTTCTCCTTCTCCTGTTGATGCTACCATCAACGCATCTCATCCTACATCGCCAACTACAACTGCTACTATCATAGGAACTCTTCCTACTACTAATGATTCCACTGACGCATCTCCTCAGAATCCCTATGCGTAGTCTCTATAAGATCACTCTGAGCTCGCAGTTGATCTTCATACTGTCCATGGGATGATGATGACTGTCTACGAGCATCTCTCAATCTGGACACCGACATCGTAGAGGTTCCATAAAAATCCCCTGTGGTCAATTGAGAGCCTATAACAACAACTCATCCTTTCTCAAAGGCATTCTATGTCACTTGTATCTATGTTGCCTTATCAAATCAGGGGGCACTGTTTTGACCATCGGTCTCATCCTGACTCTAATCATGTGTCTGAGACGTTGTAGCCTTATATGAATCCATAAATTTCAATTTAAAATTAAAATAGTCGAAATATTATTTGTAGTTAAATTTAAAACTCAAAAATATTTTTTACTAACCACAATCATATGATGAGGAGCACCTCTAGTCTCTCTAGTGGGTGGATCACTATAAACCCCCCTTATAAATGTCGTATACCATAACATCGGGTAGTGTGACTTCCTATAGTAATATTAAATAAATTGTTTATATTTAAAGTTATATAAAATACTAATGAAAAATGTACTTACCATATGCTCTATATGCGTACTGAATGTATAACAACCAGCTCGATGTGTCACCTCATGTCTCCCCCGATTTTTTTGACCTATTGGTGATCTACTCTGAAACTGTCTACTCAACTATTTTGTACATAATCCATCCCAAACATGAGATGAAATAAAATCATTTCGGTGGATATGACATGTCTCATCAAACTCTGTTACTACTTCTTTATCCATTGCGTTCATTTTCAAATTGTGTAAAAATTGAGTACAATGCGGATGTATATCTCCCTGAAATTCCTTCCAGATAGCCTTATGCATAATCTCAATAGTGTGATACCATAAACGCTATAAATAATTTATTATATCAAGTTATTAAATAATTAATTTCAAAAAAATATTATTTATTTACGTACCAACCAATGCTCGAACATGCTATAACAACTTTTCTCTTATTACACACATAAACATGAATTATTACATAAAAAACATCACTTAATATAAACATATATGATTAAGAGTTATAGTGTATTTGGTTCTTAAGAACATCATATAACAACTTAGAACATAAAACACAACTTCATTACTGAAAAAGTCTTTTACACTACCACTACATTCCCTCGTACTTATCATTGCATGGGATAACCTAAGGACATGCATAAAAAGGTGATATATAAAGCCCAATAAGGGAGTAAAAATGGAATAACATGAAGAATAAAGTACATGTTAATCAATATTCATATCATTGGATTGTAAGAGATACATGAACATAAAGGCATGATACAACATGATTATCATAACATTGAAATGTGGCAACAAAATTTAACATGATATTAGCATGAGTTAAGGCTCATTGCACATAGAGCATGACTAAACCCTCATTGAACATGAATTAGAATTTTTAAATCCTAATTTCACTTGATATATCCTGATACTAATCTTTACCCAATGCATTTTAGTGTTATTAGGTTCCACCCATCTTAATCATTACATTTCATGCATAAATGTACCAAATGGATCATACACCATAGATTCATTAAACACCATAATTTATTCCATGAATAAAAGTTGTGTAATAAATAAATGCAACTTTATAATCAATATGTAAATGTGCATAAAGGTGAATATCCTTGATATAGAAATGGGCATGGTATTCACTACACACTGACTTTGGCTTGGAAAATCGCAGTGCAATTTCGACATCATAACAACGTGACATAAGAATTCATTAAAATGGATGATGAGAGAGAAAGGGGAGTCTCATAATATGTAAATGAAATTTATATTAAGGGGTAATATAGATACATTTCTCTATATATGTAATGGAATTTAAATTCATAATACAAAATAATTGCTTGAATAGAAATGAGGAGAGGGAAATCCCTTATGAAATTTCAGCATGATAACGGGTGTACATTGGAGGCATTAATGAGAGATAAGGGGTATATCATAATTCAGACATAAGGAGATATTTATGGGGTAGATTTTAAATAATTCCTCAAAATTTTTAATTGAAATTAAAAGGGTATAACAACAAAATAAATTATTGAAAAAATGCGAATGGATGAAATCCCTAACATGGATGTGGGATCCCAAAGGATTTGGTGAGGCTTGAGAGAGGCTTATTGGGATATTGGTGAACCTTGGGAGGATTATAGAGAGATAATGTTAGAGTTTGGTTGATCTCCAAAGTATTTGAGTGAAGAGGAAGTGGGAGCTTGTGTGGGATTATATAGGAAAATATAGGAAATTCATTATTATTTAGGTTTTGGCCACCACACATTAAAAAAATCAAAACAAAAAATAAACCCATGGTTTTTTTCTAATGGGGAGTGAAAAAAACTATTTTATATTTCCAATGGCCCAAATTCTTAAAATATAAGGCTTTATTATGTGGAGGTGATTCACACTCACAAGGAAAACATTTTAAAAGGCTAAAATATTTTATAAGCCTTGGAGGGTCCACTAAACCTTTTTAAAATAAATAAAACAACCATTAAATCACATTATTTTATTGTTAAAACATATATTTAATAAACATACCATTTATAGTATTTTATTACATGACTATTAGGTTATTATTATATCTTAAAATGCATTATATAATTAAACGGTATGTAATTTTTACCCTAAAAATCAACTATCTCAGAAAATTATAAAACATTCACCATTTGATAATTTCGACATCCTGATTCCAAAAATTATATTTATTTTATCTAAATAATTTTTTAAAATGTTCATTTTAACTTTTAAAATAAAAACATATATTTATTGAAAAATCATGAGTTTTGACAGAAACAGCTTTCAATATTTAATATAAATCACAATTGTATTCATAAAAATTATATGATAATTTATATTTAATAAAAAATGATATAGTAATAATATATTGTAAAAATATTATTTAATTAAAAAATCCATTAATACAAAAAAATAGATTTCTTAATTCAATATTAACTAAAAATAATACATTTTATTTTAAAAAAATTTACAAACTAATACTAATAAAATGAATGCATATTATTTATTCTATAAAAAATATTGGACATAATCATATTTCTAGGGTTTTGTTTCATATCCCCCTATAACACCCATAGATGACCTAAGGGTAAGTTGTGCGATGGTGACATACTCTTGGGGTGGCTGGGATAACATTTCTCGAGTGGTATTCTCTATCATCTTCCACATATCACGTAGGCGGTTCTGTTCAAGATTATCATGTTGAAGATTGGATTGATCGTGGTCAAGAGTGAAGCCCAATGATGCCACCTCCATTATAAGCTCCCACAAATGCAATTAATATGGAGAAATTCTACTGAATGAGACCATCACTTCCTTTTTCTGAGTAAATTGGATTCGTTAAAGCCCGATATTTATATTGATCATGTGATAATTATTCAACATCTACATTAGCGATGGTATCAATTATTAACGGTATTTTAAATTACAAAATCATAAATACAAAGAAGTTCATATGTTATATAACCATTTTACATATTAAAACATTTAATTAGATTAAGATAAATTTTCATTAATAAAAGTTTGGGTCCTTACAATCTTCCCCCCTTAAAAAATTTCCACCTCAAAATTTCATTTTCCCATACTAAATCATATGAGGGTAACTCTACTCCATCACTTCCACTGATTCCCACATTGCCTCTTCAAACTTGTGGTTTCTCTACAACACCTTTACAGGGGGCATTGTCTTATTTCGTAGACCTTTTTTCTAAAGATCTATGATCTTCACTAGCTTCTCTTCATAGGAGAGGTTATTATCCAATGGTACTACCTTTGTGTTTAGTACATTCGATGGGTCGGGTATGTACTTCCTCCAGAGTGATACATGGAATATATCATGTACTTGAGATAGGTTTGGTGGGATTTCTAGTCGATAGGCCACTGCTACAATGCGACCAAGGATCTCAAAATGGTGACGTACCATGGAATATGCTTTCCCTTATTACCCAATCTCATAACACTCTTCCATGGTGATATGTGGAGGAATACCATGTATATGACTTCAAACTATAGGTCTCATCGAAGATAATCATAATAGCTTTTCTGTTGTCTTTGAGAAACTTTAATGTGCTGCTGGATGGTCTTAACCTTTTCCACCATTTATTCAACTATTTATTGTCCTTGTATTTTTCATTCCCAAACTTCATCCCAACATGCTGGTGTTATGCACCTCCTTCCAAACAGGGATTCAAAAGGATCTGTTTGGATGTGTGAGTGGATACTCGTACTGTAATATAACTCAACCATTGGAAGATGTTGATATCATCCTCATTTGTAGACCATCAATCATGCTATCAACATATCCTCAATTTTTTTGATAGTACATTCAGATTGGAAACCATTTTTGGGGTGATAAGTCGTACTGATGTTCAGCACAGTATCCATAGCATGTTGAATACTCTTAAAAAACATATAGGAGAATCATTGATCTCTTTCGAATTCAATAGAAAGTGGTACTCCGTGCATCCTTACCATATCTCTTATAAATATCTGTGCTAGTTGATTTAATAAAAAATCCTCCTGAATTGCAATAAAGTGTTTAGTCTATTTAAGATGATCCACAACAACCCAAATAGCATTGTATCATTTGGATATATTCAGAATTCCAGTGATGAAGTCCATGGTGATGTTCTCTCATATTCATGCTGGTATGGGAAATGGTTGAATCATCCCCTTAGACTTCTTCCTCTCATACTTCACTTGCTGAAAAACCAGGAACATTGATGTATAATCAGCAATATCCTTCTTCATGTTTTCACACCAATAATGATCTTGGAGATCTCAATACATCTTTATCTTCCCTGGGTGAATGTAGAAATTAAAACTATGTGAATCATCCAAAAGTTCTTTCATCAACTCTATATTTTATGGAAAACATAGTCTTGACCCAAATCTCACAATTCCTTCTTCATTAACATTGAAATCTGAGGATTTCCCTTTTCTAATAGTTTCCACTTTCTTCTAAATTATCACATTATCCTTTTGAGAATCATTTATCATTTACAAAAGAGATGGTTAAGAAATAATTTGTGAAAGAATTGATGATGTTCCCTTCTTTATGTTTCCCACGTCTATCCTCGTCAAATCTATGAAGTTTAAATCATTTTCAATTTTCCTCAATGATAGAATCGTAGGGTCATTTCTACTTACAGCATCTCTAGCCTTGTTCGCTTTCCAAGGGTGGTAATGGATTGAGTAGTCAAAGTCTTTTATCATCTATAACCATCTTCATTGGCGCATATTAAAATCTTTCTGTGTGAATATATACATGAGGATTTTGTGATCCTTGTATATTTCACACTTCTCCCCAAAGAAGAAATTTCTATAAATATTCAAATCATAGATTACGACAGTCAATTCTATATCATGTGTTAGATATTTTTTCTCATTAACATTCAATTTCCTTGAAGCATATGCAAACAATTTTTCATTTTTCATCAACATACACCCCAGTCCCTTCTTTGAAGCCTCACTAAATACCACAAAAGTTCTCCACTTGTTGGTAGTGTGAGCATGAGCACTATGATAATCCTCATTTTCAACTCCTTGAATCTTTCTTTTCATTCATCACTCCTACCAAACTAGACGCCCATCTGATTTACCTTGGTAAGATGGTTTTACAATCATGATAAATTTCTCACAAATCAAGGATAATATCCAGCTAACCACAGGAAGCTATCTGTTATTGATGTTAGCATCATCCATCCATCAATTACAGTTGTCATAGAGGGATGTACAAATTTCCCATTTCTTGTGATTATATGAGCCACGAATGAGAACTCCTTCAACTAGAACTCACACTTTTTGTACTTTTCATAGAGCTTCTCCTTTCGCGAGATGTCTAGTACAGATCTTAGATATTCCTCATGATCCTCCTTATTTTGGAGTATATTAGAATATTGTCTATAAATACTACCATAAATATGTTGAGGAAAAATCTAAAGACTATATTCATCAATACCATGAACATTTCATGAGAATTAGTGAGTTTTAAAGGCATTACTGTGAATTCATAGTGCATGTATCTTGTATTAAAAGAAATCTTGGAGATATCCTCCTTCTTCACCCTAACATGGATATATTTCAACCAAAAATACACCTTAGATAAATATTGTGATATATGTAGATTATTGAAAAATTCATCAATTTAGGATAGAGGATAGTTGTTCTTTATCGTGATTTTTTTTGATCTCATGATAATCAATGCAAAGGTGCATTAACCCATCCTTTTTCTTGACAAAAAGGACGGATTCACCCCATGGTGAAGCACTTGGGAATTAAATTATTTTATCTAGATTATCCAGTAGTTGCTTCCTCATCTCCTCAAGCTCTACAAAACCCATTCTATATGGAGTCTTGGATATTGGCAATGCCTTAGGTATAATATTAATTGATAATTAAACATCTCTTCTATGAGTAAGACTATGAAATTCATCAGGAAACACTTCATTAAATTATCTCACAATAGGATTGTATTCAATGATGGTCGCTTCCTTGGACTCAATCATTTGAGTTAGATATGCGTTCCCATAGGGCAGTAATATCCACGCTTGAGATGATGGGGCTAAGGATGATTAATCCTCCTCCTTGCACTTGACAGAATTGGGGGTTGATTCTCCATATGAAGAGTGATTTCAATCTCACGAAAATTTATGTTGGATCTATATAATTAAATCCAATCCATGCTAATAATTGAATAAAATTCTTCCTGAGAGAGTATGATGAGGTTCACTAGGAAGTTCAATCCAAAAATTGTGATAGTGGAGGAGTTATATTCATGGTTTGCAATGATTTCCTCATTTTTCGTACTCACCAACATCTTTACTTCCATGATTTGTGGTGTAATTGGAATTGTTCTACTAAACATTCAGGATATAAAAGTATGCCTAGAACCAGAATCAAAAAATTACATTCACTATTCTTGAATGAATAACAATATTACATGTCCCCGCTTCATTTTCGGGGTTTACATCAGCAGTAGTGATGGAAATATCTCTCCATTGTTGCCTTATAGGTTGTTGGTTGCCTATGAAAACCCTTCTCTTAGGGAAGTGGTTTTCAAAGTTCCATGGTTATTTGTAGTTGAGGAAGTAAACAATGAATTGTGAGTAAAATGGAGTGTTCCTTTATTCTATCATTGCCGCAGATTTTTGTTTTTAATAATTAATATCCAGGTGCCCTTATCTTCCACACCTAAATCATTTCCTTGTCCCATTTAGGGAATTTTCAAGATGCTTCTTTCCACACCATTGGCAAGTGGGGTGCTATATTTTCTTAGCTCCATTGGATTTATCCATCATACTGCCAGAATTAAAGTCTACCTTATGCTTCTTATCCCCATTATACCCTTGAGATTATCTTATCTCCATTTCAACTTTTAGGGAACATCGAAAAATTTCTTCATAGCTCTTGAAGTCATGGATCACTGGGGATTTCCATATGCTAGATTTTATCCCACCAATGAAGTGGTAAACCTTGCATTTGGGGGTAACAAAATATCCAGAGGTGTATCGTGAAAGCCTTGTAAAGTCTTCCACGTACACTCCAATGGATTTGTCATCTTCTTTCTTGAGGAAATGGAAGTCCCTTTCAATATTAAGTCGGAGGGTGTGAGGAAAATATTTATCAAAAAACATTTTCAAAAAATCCTTCCATTCCAACACCTCGATCTCTTTCTCAAGCTTTGTATTTTTTATCAATGTCTACCATTGATCATATTCACCCTCTATACAATAAGAAATCATAATTACCTTATCTTTTTTAGAAAACTGAATGATAGAGAAGATATTCACAATGTAGTTGATCCATTGTTTGGTGATTGAGGGATCAGATGATCCATCCAAATTAGGAGGTCATTTTCTCATCAAACTCTCGATTATGACTTGTTATTTATTAGGGGGGTTGAATGTTCCTCTTGACCCGTGTTTCTTTTCAGAAACTTAATTAACTGAGAGTGTATCATGACAATGTTCACAATTACCGCTCCTATCGGATTAGGCATATCATTAGAATAGTCGTCACATTGATCTCTACATCATTTGTATTCTTGACTCCTCCTATTAATGACTATTATCTAGAATAAAAGAAAATTGATAGGTAACACATAAAGGGGAATCCACTGACAAAAAGAGATAACTTATAAATTACTTTTATTTCCTTACCTAATGAATTTATATTCTTCAATCTATGATATCCATTATCTACTTCCCAATATATATTCTTAGGGGCATTTTTTATTCCCTTAATAATAGTTTATACTAACCTTATGAATTTACCAAAGCATGTCCCATGAGAATGTCATAACCAAGATTGCAGTAAGTCCAATTATCATGCACCAATTTGAATTGGAGTCTAGCTCAAAGTGGTGTTTATGGGTTTTCCCACTAGGATACATCAATTCCAGAGCTTCCTTCACCTACTCGTATCTAGATAGGGATTTATTTGATCGATAAACCACTTACTCAATAATCACCACAATTTAGGAATGTTTTTATTATTCTTAGTATTATCCCTAAGGCTTTATCTAGGGTTTTCTAATTCTAATTCCAAAAATAAGTAAACCTCCCTTTGATACCAACTACAACCACCATGCTCATTATTACTCACTTAAACATGATTTATTACATAAAAACCTTAACATTATAAAACAATAAAGATCGAGAGGTATAGTGTATTTGGGTAACAACTTAGAACCTAAAACAAAATATCTTCATTGAAAACTTCCTTTACAATACCCCTATATTCTCTCGTACTTAGAATTGCATGGGATAACCTGAGGACGCGCATAAAAAATAGTGAGATATAAAGCAACACAAGGGATTAAAAAGGGTATAACATGAATAATAAATTACATGTTAGGAAATTGGAATATCAATGGATCCTGAGAGATACATGAACATAAAGGCATAATATAACATGATTACCATAACATAGAAATGTGGCAACAACATTTAGCATGATATAATCATGAGTTAAGGCTCAATGCACAGAGAACATGAGTAAACCCTTATTAAACTTGAAATAGAATGAGTAAACCCTAATTTCACTTGACTTATCATGTTACTAATATTTACCCAATGCATTGGAGTGCTATCAAGATTCACCCTTCTTAATCATTACATGTCATGCATAAATGTGTCACATGGATCATACAACATGGATTCATTAAAAATCCCTATTTATTCCAAAAATAAGAGGTTTTGAATAAATAAATGAAACTATATAATCAATAAGTAAATTTGAATAAATGTAAATACCTTTGATAGAGAAATGTGCATGGAATTCACCCCACAATGACTTTGGCTTGGATAATCAAGGTGCAATTTTGGCTGAATAACAGCATGGTTGATCAGAGAAAAAGGGGTGTCTTATCGTATGTACATGAAATTTATAGCAAGGAAGTAATATAAATACATGTACAAACATTTTTAATATAATTTATATTCAAAATACAAAATAATTTCTTGAATGTTAATTAGAAGAGAGAAATCCCTTATGGAATTTCGGCATAGTAATGGGTGTACATGGGAGGAATTAATGAGAGATAAAGGTGTATCTAATAATTAAAACACAAGTAGGAAATTATGGGGGATGTGAAAAAGCATACCACAATATTTTTAATCGAAATTAAAATGGAATAACAACATAATTAATTTTGGAAAAAATGCAAAATGAATAATCTTTTACTTGGAAGTGTGATACTAAAGTCTTGTTAGAGGCTTGAGAGATTATTATTAGGAGATTGGGGAACCTTGGGAGGATTATAGATTGAGTAGGGAATAGGTTGGTTGAGATCAAAAGGCTTCGAGTGAATAGTAAGTTGGATATTGGGTGAGTTTATATAGGAAAAGATAGAGAATTCTTTATTATTTTGGTTTTGGCCAGCACACATTCAACTAATAAAAACCAAAAACCAACACATAGTTTTTGAAAAAGGGGAGTGTAAAAAAATATTTTATATGTCCAATGGACCAACTTCTTATAATATAAGGCTTGATTATGTGGAGGTGAGTCACACCCTCAAGGAAAACATTTTAAAAGGTTAAAATATTTTATAAAGCATGGATGGTCCACTAAAGCTTTGTAAAATAAATGAAAAAAACATAAAATCACATTGTTTTAGTGGTAAAAAATATATTTGTTTAAAATCCCATTTATATTATTTTATTAACTCACTATTAAGTTATCATGATGTTATAAAACACATTATACAATTAAACGATGTTTAATTTTTACCCAAAAATTTGACTGTCTTAGAAAATTATGAAAAAATAACCTTTTGATAATTTTCACATCCTGATTCCAAAAATAATATTCATTTTATGAAAATAATTTTCTAAATATATGACTTTTTTACATTTAAAATAAAAACTGACATCTATAAAAAATTCATGAGTTTTGATAAAAATGACTTCTAACCCTAAATAAAATTCCCAATCGTATTCATAAAAATTATAAGATCATTTATATTCAATAATAATTAATTTAGTAATAATATTCTATTAAAATATTATTTAATTAAAAAATCATTTAATTCATCAAAATATATTTCTTAATTGAATATCAAATAAAAATTATTTTTTCATTAAAAACTATTTACAAAGTAATAATAAAAAAATGAATGCATATTATTTATTCTATACAAAAATAATCTACATAATTATAGTTCTAGGGTCTTGTTACATAACCCCTTATAACACCCACATATGACCTAAGGGTAAGGTTTGTGGTGGTGACAGACTCTTGGGGTGGATCAGATAACATCACTCAGGTGGTAATCTCTATCAACTTCCACTTCTCACATAGGCAGTTCCGTTCATGATTAATGTAAAGAAGCTCAGTTTGGGATCGGTCAAGAGAGAATCCCAATAATGACACCTCCTTTCTGAACTCCGACAATTGGGCTTCGTATGGAGAAAATTATACTGGATGAGGTCATCAATTCCTTTTTCTGAGTAAATTGGATTCGTTAAAGCCCTATATTTATAATAATCAAGTGATCACTGTTCAATAACTATATTAGAAACAACAATAATTATTAATAGTTTTTTGAAATACAAAATCATAAAACAAAATAATTCCTTATGTTTTATAACCATATTACATAATAATACATTTAATTCGATCAAGTGGAATTTTCATTAATAAAAGTTAGGTCATTAAAAATGAAGTGATGTACATCAATGGGAATCTGATCCCATGGAACGCATGCATCAGAAAAATAATTGTACAATATAGTGCTCACATGTCCAACAGTAATATGCGTAATGCTTTGAAAAAAAAACAATTAATCAAATAATAAGAATATAAATAAATTAATTGTAACTAACTAAAATACAGAGGTAAACATATCTCTGCGTGCATGGATTTAACCCAAGATGTTGACATTGCTTGGGGATAGGGTCTGCAATCATCGGTCGGGAAAGACCACACCCCCTCAAAGTTCCCCCTAAACCAACATCAGTCTGAGGGTCAGATGATCTGACATGTTAATCATCCAAAGGTATATCGGCATCCTACTACAGAAAATATAGGTCTAATCCCATCTGAAACATGAAATTATTTTTGTTAGAAAATAGTTCAAAACAAATAAAATATAACATATATATTATATATGATTATAACCATCATTTAACTGTGTCAATGTTCATCTTCATCCTCTATGACATAACTTCAGAAGTCAATGTCTTTATATTCCTCCTCAGCATCATCAATTTCCACATTCGTTTTAGTTGCATCATATCTTTTCATTTCAAATTTAGTTGTAACATCATTAACATCATCGTCACCATCGACACTAAACTGTGGGGTATCATCAATGATATTTGAATATCTTCGTGAAAAATATTTATTTGGAACCGTCTGTTGAAAAATTTCAATGCATTGTACTTTAGCAGAACCACATCCACTTTTAGTAAACTAATTCCCTCGAGATTTAATTTTTTTTATTCTCCACCAATCACCCAACTCCCTTTAAGTAGCACAATAATTTATATAATAAATTTTATGTTCCAGATTATCTAATAAAATTGGTACATTTATTGTAAAAATACTTTTATATTTAATATAAATGATTTCATGGATCGAATGAACACACACTTCTCTCTCGGTATCAAACCAATGAAATTTAAACATCGTTATAAAATGTTGTTCTAGATAACATAGTTCAATTATTTCTTCCAGCATACCATAAAAGTATACTTATTTTTCTCTATGATGACACCCTCTCATGCAAAAACAACTATTCATTGTTTTTTTCATTCCCCATATGCATGTGTATGAAATCAAAACAACCACATATTCATTATAAGATTTTACCATTTTAGATGGTGGGTTAGTCAATACACACAATCGATTATCAAATTTATCTACATGTTGAGATACAAAAAATTTTATAAAATAATTACCTCTATAAAAATATTAAATTTATTTTTCATGTGAAATAATAATAAATAATTCATGTTACCAGTTTATTAAACCAGTAGAAATTTGTTTTCACAATGTTATTTAAAAGTAAATTCTTTTATTTTTGGAAACTATTTCTTACTATGATAATCACATAACTTAAAAATAAAATAATATTAATGTACTATAAAAAAATTATAGAATAAGTGATAGGAGCACTCACAGTACAAATGGTTTCATTTCATCATAGATGAGCATAATATATATATGAGCTATGTGAAGTTCATCTTTTGAAATCCATCATTCATGAACTCCACATAATCAAAGTTTGGGCTAAATAAAAACTGATAATAGAATTCTAATGTCATTTTCAAAATTTTCCTCATTATGGATCATGTGTTTGTTCTTGGAGGGATATTAAGATTTAAATTAATGTGAGTATAAAAAAGAAATCTTCTCTTATAAATATGTTTCTATAATAGAGCCTTAAATGGATTCTTTTTTACATACTTTCTTTTCAATTTTTGTATGAATCTATCAAATCAGTACATCCATCATAACTGTACCGAACCTCCACATTTTTTCATTTAACAAATTTAATATCAAATATTCTATTGAGTCAAACAAACCATGCAGGATGATTTTTTTTGTTTACATAAAATTAAAACGGAATATTCTTGTTGTTTTCTTACTTCATCATAGTCTATTGTCAATATAAAAATGTCTCGAAAAAATATGAAATGTTTGTTAGAGCATCCGAAATCATAGGATTTAACAAACCTCTTAATCCAATCAGAATAAGTCTTTCCATTTTGTCATATCCTCCCAAATTGGATGTATAACCATATAGAAGTCCCAAATCTACAATCCAATAACAAAATAATGAGAGACTCTATTTGGATCTTGTATAAGATTCTTCTGGCTTCATTATCTTTTGTGATCTGATATTTTCAAATAGTTCAGGTTCCAGACTCTTGTAAATTTGGGAAAGATCTAATTGTGCCTTTATATTATCTTTGGTCTTACCATGTATATCCATAATTGTATGAAATAGATTAAGAAAATGCGTCTTCTCAATATGCATCACATCTATCATGAGATGGACTAGAAAATCAGACCAATATAGAAAATCCTAAAAAATGTTTTGTTTTATCCAATTGTAATCTTTTCCAAACCCATCAAATTGTTGTTGGTTGATTGTTGGTACAACTGTGATAGGTGGTAATAAAGAGACAATTTATTTTAACTATGTACCTGATATCATTGTGGGAGGCCCATATTTTTCAATTATTCCTTTTCTGAAATGATATTTTTTTTCTTTGAAAGGAATAATCTGTTGGAAGAAATATGAGATGATAGTAAAAAAACATGGTTTTTTTCTATTTACGAGCATAAAATATTTTTTTTCTCTCATACAGTATAGACATGATTTTGGACCATGTGTAATCTAACCAAAAAACATATCATATGATGGGATGTTCCTAATTATCCACATCAATGCAGCTTTCAGTACGAAGTTTTTTTTCCTAGAAACATTATATGTACTGACATCTTTACTCCATAGTGAATTTAACCCATCAATAAATGGATTAAATTAAACATAAATATTATTTTCCTGGTATTCTGAAATTAATAAGGTCAAAATGATATATGGCTACTTCATCAACATCCATGGAGTTAAATTTTATAGAGTTATAAAGATAGGCCAACATGAATACTGACTACCGTAAGAACGATGTTGATAAAAACTGCCAATATAAATACCTAATCACGCGTTTCAGGATTCAAAAAAAATACAGATGCACTTGGTCAAAAATATTTCAATGAATCACCATTAGAGGGATGATTTAATCTTTTACCTGTTGAAGTGTTGTTTTTATACCATGATATCAATGATGTTTTGTTCTAAGACATAAATAAACATTGTAATCTGGGTGTGAGTGGGATATATCTCAATTTTTTTTACCAGAATAAATCCATACTTTCCCAGTAGAGCTTCTTTATACCTTGATTATCCACATGTAGGAAAACTATCATTTGACTCATTTTCACCATAATATAAGATGCAATCATTATAAGATGAATCAATCTTCCAATAACCAATGCCATGATTATGACCCATGCTCTTTCTGTCATAAAAATTTGTAAGAAACACATTTCTTTTAGGCGAAAGTGTTTTTTAACAATTAGAATCTCTTATCAAAACAACAATTTGACATTCCATTATCTAATTTAAAATCCATAAATTTAGCAACAACATCAATTGTTCTTATCTTTCAACTATGATATAAAGAATCCTTATTAGACCTCAATAACTCATTTAAATGAGATGGTTCCAACTCAAGAGCTAAATCAATATCATCCTGAGTTTCAATTTGTTGAACAGACATACCTACCACCTAATGTACTAAATTTTGAAATCGTGATGGATTTGAAACCAAATTATTAAAAACTTCTCTTGAAGTGCATTCACCATATTGATACCAAAAAACATAATCTGGTTGATATCCAAAATTCAATAAATGACATCCAATGTTGATAATGTGTCATACGTCCTCAGAGAACATTTTTTATAAGGACACCTAATTTTCCTTTTTGAAATAGATTTTTGTTTCGATGATGTGAATTATAAGAAAGCTTGAACACCGTCAATATATATAGAATTTAAATCAGAACCATTTAGATTCTTGAATTTATTTATCCAAGCATAGTCATATAATAATGACTATTTCCGGCTTCCTTGTTCCATATTTTTCTAAAAAATTATGAAATAATAAGTTATTTTGTATAATTAAATATACGATAAAGACTATACAAAAAATAGAGGACGATTAAATTCCCTTTTCAAGAAATTCATAATAATTTATATTTGTTATAGTTATTTCTACAATTTTTTATGATTTTATACTAATCTACACTCATTTATAGAAATTTATACTATTTAGCACAAATTATTATTGATTTTTGGCATTTCTAATAACTATATTTAATTACTAAAGGTAAAATCTCCAACAGATTGGCGTCAACTCTTTTTCCCAACGAATCATCCCCTTTCTACTTTTTGCGACTCAAATCACTATGAAAAGTCTTCTCTGACATACGAATATCGATTTTCATATGCACAAGGATGGAGAGTAGGGAGGTCTCTCTCCACTGCTCTCCATGCTCATGTATATGATGATTGATATTCGTATGTGGAATCAGTCTTTTTCATAGTGATTTCAGTCATTGAATGTTGAAAGGGGATGAGTCGTCGAGCAAAAGAGTAACTTTTTTCCGACGGATCACCACCTTGAAATTTTCTCCAAATTAAATCACTATGAAAAATCTACTTCGACATATGACTGAACAAATTTTTTATACTGATTTCAGTGTAAGAATGATGTTAATATCTGAGGCGTCGATCAAAAGGGATGTCCTCATTCCACTGGAAATTGTGTCAGTGTATCAATGCAGTCGAAATTATTATGATGTGTTACTAATTATTACTAATTATTACTAATTATTACAAATTTCAACTTATTATTTCTAATATTTACTAATAATTACTAACTATTTCTAATTAATTTAAATTAATACAAATTATTTATAATTAATACAAATTATTACTAATTATTTATAATTAATTCTAATTATTACTAATTATTTATAATTAATCCAAATTATTTTAATAATTATTAATTATAACTAATTAATCCTACTTATTACTAATTAATCCTAATTATTACATATTATTAGTAATTATTTCAAATTATTAAAATTTACTTCTAATTATTACTAATTATCCATATTATAAATAATTAATACTAATTATTACTAATTAATACTATTTATTACTAATTATTATTAATTATTTCTATTTATTAAAATTTATTTATAATTATTACTAATTATTGATAATTATTACTAATTAATCATGATTATTACCAACTATTCCGAATTATTAACAATTATTACTAATTATTACTAATTATTACACATTTTTAATAATTATTGCAAATTATTGCAAAATATTTCTAATTATTATAAATTATTTCAAATTATAACTAATTATTATAAATCATTTTTAATTATTTACAATTATTTCTAATTAATACATATTATTTCTAATTATTACAAATTATTACTAATTGTTACAAATTATTACTAATTATTAAAAATTTCTAATAAATCTTAATTATTACAAATTATTAATAATTATTTCTAATTTATCATAATTATTACTAATTAATCCTAATTATTACTAATGAATCCTAATTATTACTAATTAATCCTATTTATTACTAATTAATCCTAATTATTACTAATTATTACTAATTATTACAAATTGTTACAATTTCATTCTATTTATTACAATTTATTTCTAATCATTACAAATTATTAGTAATTAATCCATATTATTACTAATAATTATTAATTATTACTAATTTTTAATAATTATCACTAATTATTGCTAATTATTACAAATTATTAATAATTATTTCTAATTATTTCTAATTATTAGTAATTATTGCTAATTATTTCTAATTATTACAAATTATTTCTAATTATTTTATAATTATTTATAATTATTTCAAATTATTTTTAATTAATTCTAATTATGAAAAATTATTACAAATTATTTCAAATTATTACAAATTATATATAATTAATATTAATTATTATTTTTATTACTAATTATTAAATTTTTTACTAATTATTAGTAATTATTAAAATTTATTACTAATTATTAATAATTATTTCTAATTGTTAATAATTATTGATAATTATTACAAATTAATATTATTACAAATTAATATTATTACAAATTATTACCAATTGTTAAAAATTATTTCTACTTATTCCTAATTATTACTAATTAATCATAATTATAAATAAATAATTCTAATTACTAACAATTATTCCTAGTTTTTAATAATTAATCTTAATTATTACTAATTATTACCAATTGTTATGGTTTTTTTACTAATTATTACTAGTTATTTCAATTTATTGTTAATTATTGATAATTATTACTAATTATTAAAAATTATTGATGATTATTACTAATTATTGGTAATTATTAATAATTAGTAATAATTATTGATAACTATTACTAATTAATCCTATTTATTACTAATTATTACATATTATTACTAATTGTTTCTAATTGTTACAATTTTTTTAATTATAACTACTTATTTATAATTATTACTAATTATTTCTGATTATTACAAACTATTACTATTTGTTACTATTTATTACTATTTATCACAAATTATTATAATTTATTACTAATTATTACACTTTATTAGTAATTATTACAATTTCTTACTAATTATTACTATTTATTACTGGTTATTGCAATTTATTAATAGTTATTACTAATAATTACTAATTATTATTAATTATTACTAATTATTACTAAATAATACTAAATAATACTATTTAAAAATAATTAATATCAGTTACTACTAATTATTACTAATTACTACTGATTATTACTAATTATTACTAATTAAGACTAATTACAACTATTTATTACTAATTTCTACTAATTATTAATAATTGATACTAATTTCTACTAATTATTATTTATTTATTTTAAATTATTACTAATTAATCCTAATTATTACTAATTATTGATGATTATTACTAATTAATCCTAATTATTACTAATTATTACAAATTATTACTAATTATTACTAATTATTACTAATTATTACTAATTATTACTAATTATTACTAATTATTACAAATTATTACTAATTATTACTAATTATTACTAATTATTACTAATTATTACTAATTATTACTATTTATTACTAATTATTACAATTTATTAATAATTATTACAAATTATTTCGATTTAATACAAATTATTTCAATTAATTTCTAATTAACACTTAGACATAATTATTCGTAAAAATAAATAATGAAAAAAAAAACAATTATTTAATTCTTATTTAATTAAATTACATCCAATTAACAAAAATATAAATATTTTAAAATAAAATAAATTAACTAAACAAAAAAAAATAGATAAATACCTTGAAACTGAAGATTTCAGAGTTGAAAAGTCCCAGATTATGCACAGATTTAAATGTTTAAACTATGAAAAAAATTAAAAGAAAATTTTCCAGAAGTGATAGAGAGAGAAGTTGATAAAGGAGTAGAATGAGAATAAAAATGAATAAGGGTATATATAGGTTAGATTATTTACGATGGGCCCCGTCGCAAATGCCCTCTCCACGCATTAATTATAGTGGGTCGTAAAAAGGTTATTTGCAACGGCTCTCATTGCAAATGGGTACCTACCGACAGATAATTTGCGACGGGACAAGTATCTCGTCGCAAATATTAAAAACCTATGTCAGGCATTTGTAGTAGGAATAAGAACTCGTTTCAAATTCCCATCCCATGGTTTGGTGCTTAATTCACGCCAAACCTTTTGCGATGGGTTCTTACCCCCCCCCCCCCATCACAAATAACCTGTCGCAAATGACCAATTTTATAATAGTGTCTTATTGTTGAAATTGTAGTGAAGTCTACAAAAGGAGAATGACATTGGATTCTTGATAGTGAGTGTTATTCTCATATGATAAGAGATTTTAAATTTTTGAATAATGTGAATGTTTTTAAAGAAGGAATAGTGTCATTTTGCAATGATGAATCCTTGAAAAAAAGGTTTTAGATAGGCAATCATTAGGAAGGAAAAGATGAAATCCAAGAAAACCTTGTATGTTGATGGGTTGAGACAAAAGTTTCTAAGTGTTTCACAATTGTGTAATGAGGGTAACAAGGTTATCTTAAAAAAATATGAGTTTTTGTGAAAAGTGAAGAAGATGGAAGGATTATTACAAGAGGATAACGTACAAAAAGAAATTTTTTTCAGGTTGGTGAAATAAGAAACTACTGTTACATGAGTATGGTGGAAGAGAATAAATTGTGTCATAAAAGTATGTGATACATGTGTCAAAGAAACATGAGCAAGTTTTCTAAAGGAGATGGTGTCTGAGGCATTCCTTATTTTCCAAGAAGAAGATATTAGTGTTGCACTATTTTCCAGAAAGGTAATATTACGAATTTAGTACATAAGAATGTTGAGATTTCTTCAAGAAAACCCCTAGAGCTAATTATATATATATATATGGGCCAATGATAAAAAAATGTTAAATTGGAGATAAATTCTTCATTAGTTTCATTGAGGATTTTAATCACATTAATTGTGTTACTTATATGAAACAAAAGTCAAATGCTCTGAAATTTTTTAAAAGTTTCAGAAGAAATGATGAGAAAGAATATGAGTATTTAGAAAAAAATTTGAGAACATAAAATGTTGGTGAATAAAGAAATGTAAAATTTCAAATCTATACTTAGAAACATGGAATTCTACTTGAGTATAGTTTTCCATACACTCCTCAACAAAATGGGGTTGCTGAAAGAAAGAATAAAAGATTGGTGCAAATGGAAATAACTATGTTACTTGAACATAGTCTTTATCATCACTATTGGAGGTAATCCATGAGTACCATTGTGTATATTCAAACCTGATGTTTCTACAAAACAAGTTTAAGTATGACTCCATACGAATATTTTTTTGGAAAAGAACCAAGTTTAAAACACTTAAGAGTTTTTTGGTGACCATGTATTATAAAGAAGAAAGGTTAAAACTTTGGAATGTTTGAGAAGAAATATGAAGATGGAATCACTCTTGGCCAACTTCGGAAGGAAGGGGATATAGATATTTCAACAAACAAATAAGAAGAACTGTGGATTCTATTAATGTGAAAGTAAATGAATGATCTATGTAAGAAAAACATACTAAGGAAGACATAGAAGGTTAACAAAATACAGAAAACAATTCCAATATGGAGAAAGAAAATTGTAATACTATTCAATAATAATGATAGGGATCAGATATTTTCAATAATGAGGTGAAAATAACATCCTAGGATGAGGTAGTAAGTAGAATCTCAGAATTTCATTGGTGGTCAACATCAGAAGGTTCAAACAAGATTAACAACAAATTATATTACACATACTTCTTTATAGTCAAAAAACGAGATGAATGGTGTAAAATAATTTTTTGAGTATCTTGAATGGGTTTAGGCCATGAATGAAGAATTTGATTAGATTGAGAATAATGATACATAGTAACTCATACCTAATCCAATCAACAAAAACATTTTTGGTACAAAATGGGTTTTCCAAAACAAGTTGAATGAATAAGGCGAAGTGATAAGAAACAAAGAAATATTAGTATTAAAATGGTATTCACAAATTAAAGGTATTTATATTGATGAAACCTTTTCTCTAGGGGAAATATTAGAAACATTTAGAATCATTATTTTTGTTGTTTCATAATGAAGATAAAATATCTTTCAAATAGATTTTAAATCTACATTCTCAAATGGTAATTTTAATGAGTAATTTTACATTGAAGATCCTTATGTATTTGTTGTTGGGAAAGATGAAGGTTTTGTGTGCAGATTGGAAAAGGCCATGTATGGTATAAAACAATCTCTAAGGGCATGGTATTCCAAATTTTATGAATTCTTAAGGATGATGGTTCTAGTAAATGAAGAGTGGAGAGTAGTATTTACATCAGGTAAAGTCTAGAGTATTCCCTCATCCTAATTGTTTATGTTGATGCCATTATTTTTGCTGGGAACGATGATGGATATTGTGAAATATTTACTGAAGATATGAAAATTTTATTTGAAATGCTCATGCAGATGGAAATGAAAAAATATCTTAGGTTAAAAATTTTGTAGAATGAGAAATACATTTTTCTTTCTCAAGAAAAAATATTCTTAGAAATGTATTAAGAGGTTCGTCATGGAAAACACAACACTTGTTTCCACATCGATTTCACTAGGAAAAAACTGTCTAAAGATGGAGAGGGAAAATAAGTTGATCAAAAATAATTTAGAAAGATACTTAGAAGTTTATGTTATTTAACTACCTTAATACCTGACATTTTTTATATTGTTACCTTATGTGAAATATTTCATATTCCTCCAAAAAAATCACATATAATTACTCAAAAAAATCTTATATACATGAAAGGCACAACTAATTTTGGAATTAGATATGACAGATCATAAATTATTTGTTTGTTTCGGTATTCATATGCTGATTGGGTAGGAAATGTTGATGATAGAAGATCCACATCTAGTGTGGTATTCTTTCTAGGAAATAATTGTGTTAGTTTCTATTAAATGAAATGGAATTTACTAACTCTCAATATGTATGAAGATGATTTTGTTACATCCACCCAATCCACTACTTAAATTATGTGCAAGAAAACTCAATTATAAGGCATACTTATTTAAGTGAAGTTACCCATGCTCTTGGTTTGTGACTATCAAATTAAAATCAATCTCACTGGGAATCTTATTCAACAATATCATTCAAAACATACTAATATCAAATATAATTTTATTAATGAGAATATAGATTATAAATAATTGAATCTATAGTATATTCCAACATCGGAACAAGTTTATGATATATTCAAAAAACCATTACCAAAGTAATCCTTTTTCTAAATTGAGGCTGAACATGGAAGTCAACCTATTTCTCATTAAGGTTTAGGTATGTTTTTATTTCCCCTCTCTCATCTTACCTTTGGATTGTGTTTTCAAGGGGAATAATTATTTCATAAATCTATCATTTTGAATACATGTAAAAAGAGGGAGTGTTGGTAAGATGAGAATGCAACATTTTATTTTGTGTGAACTATTTTAGCTATTTTTTTATATTGGTTTTAGGAAAAAATTGTTTTGTATTCCAGGAATGGTGAACAAGATGATAAATAATGGAAGAAATGATAATAACGTTTTCATAATCACTTCTTTTGGATGGTATGGTTTTATTTTCAATGATTCTTATTTCCTATAATGAGTTATCTCATGTAGTCTTAGAATTTTTGATAATTAATCCATTTATTACTGATACAAGTTTCAGTGATTTATGGAAATAGGTTTATTAAAAAATTTGAAGCGAGAGCTTCTTAGGACTAAGCTGATGATATAGGTGATTGTATTTGAGTGTTGTATTTATTTGTCAAAGAAGTTTAGTAATAAAGGGAAAATCACATCACTTTTTATTTGGTGAAATTTGGTCTGGAAATCATATTTTCAGAATCATACAAAAAATGTTTGAAAAGGTCTATCGTATTCAGTTGAAGCTGGATGGAAGAGAAGGGTCATCAAATTCACTCTGAATCTAGTATGGAAGAAGTTATCATAATGAGATAATCAGAGACTACATGACTACGATAAATCCAATTTGATGAAGCCTTACTGATCTTATTGTTCTCATAACTCATAATTAAATTTTAAAACTTATTATTCAATCTTGATGAAAGAAATATGGAGTGAAATATATAATGCTAAGTGAATTTAGATTTATTTTATTTTAATGGAAAGAAATGATTGCATTGGATATCATATTCATCCTGGTCATATTAAGAGAAATTATATTCTGTAAAATTGGATTTGAGTTGAGAAGGAAGGAAAAGGTTTTCTAAAAGAATTATAAGTTACTATACATTCCTTGGAAACCCTAAGAGGATAAAGTTTATCATCAATATATTAAAATTCATGAAATAATTCATGATAAAATCTGAATTTTGTGAAAGCATTATATTTATGATAAAGGAGACAAGAGCTTCTAAGAGTTATTATATTCAAAAGAAAAATAATCTGATGATCTGATTTATAATTCCATCATATTTAGTGAAACTTTGGTTTTAAAATAATGTGATAAACAATATAGTCAACTATTTTAAAGGGGTGGAATTACTTTTTTTATTAGTCAAGTGGGTGAAGATATGAAATGAAGAAGTCTAAGAGAGATGATGGAGATCTATGAATGTGATATAAAGGGGAAGTATTAAATTCCAAGAAAGTGTTTTTCCTCATCAATAGGGTCATGATTTATTGTATCTAATCGGATAGCGAATCATCCTACTGATCATATTTAACAACTAGATTGGAGAAACAAAATCAGACTGATCTAATTGAATTGGACCATCAGAATCGAACCAACGTTTAAATATAAAGATTAAAGAAGTGCTGAAGATGATAGATTATTTGAGAAGGATTGATAATATTAAATAAGAGTTGAAGAAGTCAATATTCATGATATTTTTTAGTTATCATGAAAATTTTGGTTAATTCGGTTAAGAATGATAATTTCGGGGATTCCTATCAAAATCTCTCACGAATCACCTATAAAAGGGGAAAAGTACTTTGTACATAATCTGAAGGATGTTTTGTTCACTAAAGAGAGAGAACCTCAAACTTTCTAGGGGGAGAAATAGCATTCTGTATTGAGCCATTGTTGTAAATGTTTTGACGGGTCTATGTAAATGAAGGAGAGACAAGATCACTATGTTACTCTACTGATCATCATAATCAGAAATCATCATATTCATGTTTTTACCATATTCTACCTGCCATTTTATTTGGATGATCACTATATCTAACAGGATAATCAAATTTAGGATTTCTATAGTGGTATTTCCGGACTAAGGAAGGATATATTCGTAATTATATTGATCATATTCTGAAAAAGTCATATCCATCATATTAAGAAATATAATTTGAATAACTGTATGTGAGGAATAAAAGTATGTATATCAGACTATGAAATCATATTCCTTTCAATATCAAATTCCTTTAAGTTCTTACCATATTCTGGATAAGAAATTAAAGAATATTTTCCAAAACAATACATTTGTGAAAGTTTAAAAGAAGCACAAGTAACATGTTTTGTTACAAAAAAATTGTATTACCCTATTTTTGATAAGAGGGTGCACACAAACTATTGTATTTTCATTAAAGTGATACATCAGTGAAAGTTAATGTCCTACTCATTTTATTCCGAGGATTTATTTTTAATGGATTGTGAGGTATTGGATCATTTCCAACCCATACCAAGGACTTATCTATTCTTATTGAATAGTGAACCTTATAAATTCTGGTGTTCATGTGGATGTGTGTTTGAATTGATTTCATTGGGGAATTGAAATCCTAAACTGGAGGTGAAGGATGTTTCTTTTTCAATAAAATATTAAAATAAAACATATCACGGATTCACCTCATCCCCTCTCAGTGATTCAATCAAATTGAATTTGAACTTACATTTCTAATTTTAATTGACATGTTTCCTTTGTTCTCCTTTATTTTTAGGTGAATCCATGCATGGTTAAAGTCTTGTGTTATTTTTTTATATTTTGGTAGATGAAAAGTGAAAGTTAGTTTTTTTCATTACAAAATTTGAAACATTAGGGCCTAGGGGAAGTCAAGGTATCACTTGTGTAGCTCGATGTAAAATATAAAATAAAAATGGGTAGGTTATGGCTGTGTCCATGGGAATAAAACACTATGGAAGGAGATATAGTCTATGGAATTAGAGACCTTAACATGGTCATTTGGAGAGTCTTATTTATAGAAAATGGATTATCTTTTAACAATGGTCCATCACACAAATTGTTTTCCCTTGTATATTCAAGAACACCACAACCAAGGTTATTCCATGGTGGTGGGTGTGGTGATGGTCAATATGGATTTTAAATAGTCAATATGGATATTTTTCTTCCTGGATATTTACCAAATGAATGTATAAAATCATTTAGATTATATGGGGTTCTTTAATGGGGTTTTAAATCATTTTCTACCATTTTTAATCAATTTAGACATCGTATTTTTATTTCCATAGTATTTATAAGTTTAATTCAATGTAATTTTAAAGCAAGTAGTTGGATGAACATCCTAATTTATGTTATATGTTTGGTAGATTCTCCCAGAATCTCCACGCATAACTATTATAGAAGATCAAACATTAGAAGTTGAGTTTAATTCATATTAATATATATTTATGAAGACTCATGTTTTCTAATCACTTGTTTCTCTCCAAGAGAAATAAACTGATCATTCATTCGACCAGAAATAATGTTTTCCATTTTCAATAATTCATTTTTGGAATGTTTTTTCTACCATTTTTCCTATTCTTTTTGTATCCTTCGTTAAGAGTCCTTTTTACTTTATTTGGAACCAGTTCTAGGAGTTATTCACATGTGATATTGTTTTGGTTAGCATGTGAACCATATTTGGGAGGTTATTCCCTTAAAAACATTAATTTTGAGGTTAAAAACATCAAGGTAGGATATTCCATAACCTGTATAGGTCATGTTTATGATTTACAATATGATATCACATTCTATTCTTATACAATTTAAACCATGATAGTGTTTTGTCAAATGTGTGTCCACGTATAGCCTATGATATCATTTTTCACTCATGATCACACGTGTATGTGTATCTCATGAGACCATATTTGATGATTAATCACACGTATATGAGTATATATCCAACGAGACCCAATATTGAGTATGATCACATGTGTAAGTTTGGTACTTTTACATATTCTTATAATGTTTTCCTTCTAGATATATGTGACTAATATGATGAATGTGTTTCCATAATATGTATTTGGTATATGATATGTTGTTGTTCTTGTAATGGTACCAATGTGACATGTTGACTCATCATGGCTCTATGGCCCTAGAGTGGGAATGTGTTTTGAAACTTCATATGACATGATGACATGCATGAGTCAGATGATGGGGCGTGATGGACTTATATCCTCACATAGGGTCAGGATGTCCATAGGTGATCTTACCTAAGAGGTTCCATGGGTAATGGTGGAATTGAATGACTATAGTGACCCAACTATTTCTTATATGTTAATTAAATTATTTTCAAAATAGAGACCATAATAGTGAACGATCTATGATACAAAGGCTTAGTTTCTTTGTTAAATTGTGATCATACATCAATTGTACATTAAAAACATAAATATTAATTAAATTATTATTATTTATCTTTATAAATATATTATGATTTCCATAGTATATATAGTCACTTGAGGATATACATCAAATAAATGGATCAGTTGAAAGCCAAGTACGGAGAGGAATAAGGAACATGAATTAGTATTACAGGGGTGAGCATAGTCAATATTATCTTATCAAAATCATAGAATCATTATAAACATCATGAAGGAAGAAATTTATAATATTGGTTAACGTGGAATATGGGTAATAATGACACATTATAACATATTTTCCAAATACCTCACATAGTTATGATTGAAGATTGCATCATGTTCATTCATAACATATGTTCATAATAGTAACATCATAAATGTGAACAAAGATAAAATCACTGTCACAAATAATATACATCTTCTCATGAAATATATTACATTACCCAATGAAATCTTGGGCTATATAATTCTGGATCCACCTGTCACACCATAAAATTCTCATAATCATGCATACCACATGGATGGATAACAATCGTAGTCATGAAATAAACCATGGAAATTAATAGTCTTCATAAAATATTTCACATATCATACTACCGGAAATGTACTTCATGATTACAAAATTTATAAGAGAGATTATACATTCCTATAGAAGATAATTTTTCTTTTTTTAAAGGTGGAATAACTCAAGAAAATTCAAGTGATGTTTAGGATAAATTAACTCCTTTTTGAAAAAGAATTTGAAATGGAATTAAAAGAATTTTCAATGGGTGGAAACATTTATATCACTAAAATGAAATATAAATAATATTGAATGGAAATATTATAGACATTATACGTATATTTATACTGAAATAAATTTGAAATAGAAGATAACCTAAAAGAAATATTTTTGGACTTGAGAATCCCCTTACTATAAATATTAATTTATTTCATTGATTTTACTCCTCCAAAATAATAAACATAGGTTTATTAAATTATTGAACAATAAAATCATTATTTTAATTTTTTCACTATTTTTAGACTATAATCAGTGGATTTTATTTCTTAATTCCCTTGGTAAAAGGGGAGTTATTTTTAAATCATGTTTTCCTTAAAAATATCATTCTTTTCATAGATTATTATTATTTTTTCAATTCCATTTGTACATTAGTAAAATTAATTAGATATGAATTAAAAAAATATATTTACACTTTTATATATCATAAATAATTTATTATAACCATCCATCAATTTGGTGTTATTAAAATAATTGACAATGTCCTCGTTGGTGGTTAACCAGCCTTTAATGAGACATTGTCTAAGGAGAAGGTACATACATTACAAGATATAACTAAAAGGGGGATATGATTTTTTAAGAATGATAAAATAATTAATATAATTTTCAAATTGTTATTAAGTAGAAATAAAATATATTATTTTTTAATGGATCGAGAAAATGAGAAAGATAAGAGGAAAGCACAAAGAAGAGTTGATTAAAACATGCTTTCTTATCAGTGTTTATTTTCCTACAAGACACTAAAATCACTTGATTACTAGAGATGGTTACTCTTGAATATCCATAATTATTAAAAATGGTCTTGATATAGAGTATTTTGGTAGAGTTTTGGAAAAATTATTTGAGGTAGGAGTGGTTTTCCAAGGGTAGAGAGAGGTGTTATTTATACTTGAGGGGAAGAGTATTTTTAAAATGACATATTGAATAAAATACTATATAAAATGAAAAACTTATATTAATGATTTTAATAACATTATGGATCCTATATAAATAAAATATAATCATTTTAGTACATTTATCCTCCTTACAGATCAAATTCAATAATTTATTAAAAAGGATGGTCGAAATTGAAGAATTGTTATACTAATGGAATAATTTAGATTTTAGACTTAAAAAAAAGTTGGTTGAGAAAAAATATATTTAAATGAACCATTTAAAAAATCAATTAAGTTATTGGTTCAAATAAATTTCGTATAGTTTATTATGTCATTATTACATCAAGAGTGATGAAATTTAGAATACATTGTTTATGAGAAAAATGTATTTTTAATACTCACAAAAATTTTATGTATTTCAAAAAAATACCAAAAAATTACAAATCAGAAAATATTACATAAATATATCAAAAATTAAATTAATTTTATCAGTATAATTTTTTACCGAGGTTATTTTATCTTTTAAAATAAAATTTTGATTTTTTGAAAATACTAGAAAATATAGTTTTTTAAAAATGTGCTTATATCTACTTTGAGTTTTTGATCATCGTATTTATTTTAAGGATATTTAATATTAATATTTACATGAATTAATCAAGATAAATATTATTAATATCAAATATTATTATTTTGGGTACAAATTATTATTCTAATGGATAGGTTACTATTCTCAATAATTAGGTTACAATTCCCATAATCTAGGTTACTATTTCTATGGCTACATTAATAATACAATATTCACATTAACACCTATAAATAATAATTAATTCCTTTTTAATTATTCACCTCAATTCCTCCCAGGCTTCTATATTGTCATTTTCTAAAATTCTCGTTTTTACTAACATTTGTTTTCATTTCTTTTATGTTGGCCATGTGGGTGATGATTCTAGTAGATTCAAAGGTTATGAATTTTCCTATATTAATTTAATTAATTTATATTTTTTACCTTCTAGTATTTTATGGATTTTTAATGGGTTTATATTTTTATTATTCTAAAAACATTTATTAATGAAAAAAATGGTTTTCAGTTTCATAATGTGTTGTATGTGTATAACAGTATATAATCTAGTATAACACAGAAGTTTATACATAAATAAATATCATTTATAAAATACTGGTAGTCATATTATTCTCCCCTTTAAAAATTTCCTCCCAAAAATTTAAACTCATATTCTTGTTTGATAATAGGTGGAGGTAATTCTATATCATTATTTACTTCATTTCCCATTTCAACTCTTCATATTTTTGGTTCTGCCACAACACTTTGACTTGGTGAATTGTATTGTTTTAAATTTCATTATATATTTTATCCATGATCTTCACCATATTCGCCTCATAGGAGAGTTCATTCTCTAGTTGCAACGCCTCCAGATTCAGCACATATGAGGAGTTGGGTATGTGCTTCCTTGAGAGATATATGTGTAACACATCATGAAATTGAGCCATATTTAGTGGTAGTGAAATCTGATAGAACACTTATATTATGTGATTAATGATCTCAAACGGTCTAATGCACCATGGTCTAAGATTCCATTTCCTTCCAAAGAACATGACTCTCTTCTAAGATGATATTCGAAGTAAAACATCATCTTCTACTTCAAATTAAATGTACCATATACCATTGTAAGAAATTTTCCTATTCCATATTAGGAAAGATTTTATATTTTTTTGGATAGACTAAACTATCTCAGTCATATCTTTCACAAGATTAGATTCATTTATATTTTATCCCCTAACATCATGTCAACATGTTGGAGTTATATGTCACTTCCCACAGAGTGATTCATATAGATCAATTTTAAAACATCAGTAGAAGTTGTTGTTATATAAGAAATTAACCAATGGGATATAATGATCAAATCCTCCATTAAATTCCCTTGATATATCTCTCAGTATGTCCTCAATTGATCGAATATCCCTTTCATATTAGAAATTATTTTTGGGGTTATAGGTCATATTGAAATTAGGTTCATTGATCATATCATGTGAATGAGTTCTCCAAAATTTATAAGTTAACCTTAGATCATGATTAAGGTTTATCAAAAGTGTCACCCAATATATCATCCCCACTAACATTATATAAATTTTGGATTTTTTCCATCTGAAAAAAATTCTTGAATAGTGATGATGTGGGATTTCATAGTGAGTCAATTCACCACCACCCATAGTTCATTATTTCCATTGGATATCATTGGGAGAATAGTACCAAAAAGTTATGTTCTACCATTTCAACATGGTTATAATAAATTGTTGAATCATACACTCACACTTATTTTACTATTATTTATCTTACTGACATACTGAGAACAACGATTTGTATTCAACGACCTCTCTCTTTATGGTGTCCTATCAGAAGTTCACTTAGTGATCAAGATATATATTATTGTTTCCTTGATGTATATAGAAATAAAAGATACATTTACTATGCAATATATCCATCTTCATATTAGGTAATTAAGGCAAAAAATCCTAGTTAAAAACTATATCACACCATCTTCATCGATATTGAATTCATGAATCTTTCCATCAATTATTGATTTCCACTATTGTAATGTTCCAAATCATCTCTTTGTGCCTCCTTTACCTTTATATGGATAGATGGTTGGGTAATTATTTTTGAAATTTTGGATGTATTCTATGGTAAAATGATATTCATATTGATCCTTTGTATATCTATAAAGATGTTCTCTCTATCAATCTATATAATGGATAGAGTGGCATGTTTTTTTTCTAAGTGCAACAATTACCTTTTTAACCTTTTCTATGTGGTATTGAATAAATAAATCATAGTAATTATATATATATAACCTTCTACATTGATTAATATTGACCTACTTTTGTGTTAATATATAATTTAGACTTATATGATCATTCTATATTTCACAATTCTCACCGTAGAGGTAGTGACAACAAATCTTCAGAGAAAATTTCAGATATTCTAACTCAAGATCATGTGTTCATTAGTTCTTCTCATGGATCTTCATATTTAGTGTGGTTTAGGCTATCACATTTTCATTCTTCATGAGTACACAACCTATACATTTATTTAATGAATAACAGTATATCAGAAATCATTCTCCACGTGATGGTAGTGAGATTAAAGGCATAGTGATTAACCATTTATTGAGTTTAATAAATATATTCTCACATTCTACCATCCATATATACATTACCCCTTTCGATGTTAATGATGTTCTCAGTATCTAAAATAAAGATAAATTTGTCACCAAACATCGGTAGTACCATACTAATAATTGAAAACTAACATTTCCTTGACACTGTTGAGACATGGAAATTCCTCAATTTATTTTTTCATTGAAGGGTATACAAATATTTCCTCACTTTTCATGACAGGACCTATGAATTTGGATTGATTCATCCAAATGTCACACTAATTAAAAATAGTATACATTTTCCCTTTTATTAATCTATCTATTAAAATCCTTAGATTATATTAAAATTCCTTCTTCTTATTAGAATAAATTAGAATATAATTGATAATTTATACCAAAAAAATCAAGGTAGTATCTAAATAATCAATTCATAAAATCCATGTAGATTTCAGATGATTTTGTAATTTTGAATGGAATAACTATGAACTCATAGTTATTATACTTTTTATGAAATGGTTTCACCTAAATATCACCCATCATCACCTTTATATGATAATATCAATAAGGATTATCCACCATTAAAAAGTACTAGTCTCCTTATAGTTGATCAAATAAGACATCAATCCTTGGAATCACATTCTTTTTATTTAATTTGACCTTTTTCATCTCATGGTAATCTATTAAAATATTCATTTTTTCAACCATTTTTATTACAAAGAGAATTGGATCACCCCCAAAGTGATTCAATAGGGTGTATAATCCCTTTTTACAAATGTTCTATTAGATATATCTTTGAATCATCCAGATTGATCGTGGCCATTCTATAGAAGAATTTGTTGAAAGATGTGCCTATATATATGATTTTAAAGATAAATATACCTCACAATATGGTGGATGTATGGGAAAATATTCTTGAAATACATCAATATATTCCTTTAACATGGCCATTTCATCATGAATGATACTTTCCATTTACACAACAATTTGGAAAAAGTATTCCTCTTTAAAGTGTATCAACACCCACACCGTTGAAAGATTTCCCAAATGAGAATCATGATCTTCATTTAATTTTTGTAGAAGCATTATATGTTTTAGAATATATAAAGAGATTTACATTTCCAAATATTTTTTTCTCTTTATATATATAGCCAATCCATGCCCAGCATAGAATAAAATTCCACCAGGGGAGGATTATGAGATTTGTTGGAAGAATCATCCCATAGATGCTAAAAAGAGAAGATTATAACACATTGGTTTAAATGATTACACCACATGGTGTTTTTATATTTATATCTAGTTCAAACTACCAAGAGGTCAATTATATTGTTATAGAAAAATTTCAAAATATAAAAAATTCATTGAATCATAATAAAACAAATATTTCTCTATCGTTGAGCGAGTATAATGTGTAACTTCTATAACATCATTTTTATGCTCCACTTTTACTATAGTAGTGGCATATTAATTAACATTATATTATGGATTTGGTGGTTATAGATTAAAATTACCCTTAAAGACCCTTTGTTTACTGCACTATATTGAATAGTACTCGTTCTCCCAATAGTTGAAGCATTAAACCATGAATGGTAAATTAGTAGGTGCCTCCCTTTTGACCATCATTTTTCTCAGCTTATTCATGTATCTTTAACAATCATGAGATTGGTGACCTTCTCTCTCACACTTAAATCATTTCCATATCCCTTGGAAATAATTTCCATGATACTTTTCAACATTTATAACATGTTTTTGGTTAGATATTCCTTAATCATTTTTATTATGATGTACTATTATGAAAAAACATCATTAATTTTATATCTCCAGAACCATGTTACTATTCACAAAAATCTTTCTCTACTTTGAGATTGCTGGTCGGAGTAGATGAATCAAGAAGAGGGTGAATTTAGTATCTATAAAAATTTCTATTAAAATTGGATCTTTAAAAATAACATCCCCTATTAAAATAAAATCAAATCAAGTTTGTAGTGAATATATATAAGTCCTAAAAGTTCAGTTAGTATCTCTAAAGATTGATTAGTTCTCAGTTTTATCATTCTAAAGATTAGTCAAACTTTTGAAACTAATATACTGATTCAAAACATATATAAACACATACAAAAATAAATATCAATGTCTAGTTTATCTCAATGAAATAAATACAAAATAGATAAGAATATAAGACAAACATCACAACGGTTAAAACAAGAGGTTCAGTCTCAAGATGAGACATAGTCTTCTTCACTTGGTGATCACCTGCCACCAAGATGTTTATATTAATTAACCTTTGATACACACCATGGATCGGGGTTGACAACAGCTCATAGGGCTATCCTGGTCTCACTTGACCTCTACCACAATTATTCCTGGGAAAAAATAATAAATAGATCACACAAGATCTCGTCCACAATTCCTCATCGGATAGAAGAGTAGAAAGGGATTGAGTGTGAGGATATTTTAGTATCCTTCAGTTACGCTGAGGAGACAGTGTGTGTGAATCAAAGAGATACACACATTTCTAGAAAAGTAAACACAAGAACACAACAGAGTTATCAATGTAAAACTAGTGTTTAGAAATCTCTGTGTGTCATGCAGTAAAGCTCTGGACTCTTTGAATGTAGAGAAATTGATATTCGAGTCCTCTTTTGGAAGTTGGCTTTGAAATAGAGTATCACATTCTCTGTAATATAGCTTCACATTGTGTAGAGGTTTATCTCTTCGATGTCAGGATGTTCGGAATGTTTTAGTAGGATGAAGCTTGTAAAATTAAACTTCTTGCATACTTAAGCTTCAAGTTCTCTATTTGCAATATCTTTCATTTTCGCACAGCCAGCCTTTTTATTTTTCTAGAGGTTTGAGAGAGCTACATTTTAGGTTGATCATGTAATCCTTTTATACTTCATGGTCTAGTAGGCATGAGGATCTTTTCACGTGCATATACCTCGTACTATCTACGGACTATCCAACAAACAACATTACATAATGTCGGAAGCATTAATTTGTCTATATATGACCGTTAGAAATAAATTTGACTTAATAAAAATGAAATAGATATTTATGAATATTGGTGATTCATTTGCATCGGTCTTCCATCTTCGGTTTGTTAGCACCCGTCTGTCATCTTCGGTGTGTCATATGATGTTCATCGAACATCGGTATGTCAACATCGGTGTGTCGAATATTGGTGTGTCGAACATCAGTGTGTTGAACATGAAATCAAAAAATCCTATGAAGATTCTGTCTTACACAAAACATTACACGACTCAATGATATCCAAAAATACATATAAAAAAACATGTAAACATATGGATTAAAAAATATAAGTTATTTCTTTATTAATGTATATTGTTTAGTATGATATAATTGATTTACTTAGAGATATTAAATGTAATGAAAGAGTAGAATATGTAGTTAGACATTATTTGTGATTATGAAAACTACCATATCATAGAGGGTCCAACAATCCCCCCTTTTGATAATAAAAAATTATGGTATACATACAAATATAAGGAATCAAAAAATAAGTTGGCATAACATACAACACTGAAGGAGATTATGCAATATAACTAATGCCTTCCCTTGTTTGAGTTTTGTAAAAAAATATCCCCTTCAATAAAAGGATTATGATGAGTATATACCATGTGTCCTATACAAAAAATTATCCCCCTTAGAATAATAATGTATGCCTCTTCCTAGATTAATAATGTATTCCTCTTATTTTTCCCCCTTATGGGATTAGCAAAAAAAAAGAATAAAAGAAGAGAATAAATATCATAAAAGAAACACACCATAAATATTTCCATGAAGATGCTGAAAAGTAAAGTCAAACAAAAATATCAAATCCCTATCGAAAAATACAATATACCACTAAGTGTTTGGCTGATTTAGGGCATTTCCATTATCTTAAGGATCCGGAATAGGATGAGATGGTTTGGTAGAGGCAGAGGAAAGAGGTGGTTGGAAGATAACACAATATAGTACAACACCTGTAAGTACATTTTCTGCAAGACTAGGACTTATTTCTGAAAACACAAAACTGGAAGTTTTCTCTATAATGATATTTCGAATCATGGAAAGAGCTTGAGAGATCATCATTAGAGTAGGAGACCAAGAGGTAGTACCAATGGAAGCTGCAGGAGGGACCATAATGGCTTCATCCTAGACATGCAGATATGGATTAAGGAGATTTATGAAATCATTAATGATTTCACCACCATACTTCATAGAATTTTCTAAGTCTTCTTTATTCACCAAGAATATATTTATCAAAGGGGTAAAATCCTTTAATTGAGTAACTTTCTTCTTGAAGGCCTCGGTGACAGGAGTTATTATAAGATTCTCTTCTAGACACTTGAAGCTATTTATGAGTTCATTCTTGGTATAGATCATGGTAAAGTACTTATCCACCTTTTCTCGAATCTCTTTCCGAGTAGTAGAGGCTTCATTGGTGAACTTCCTAACCATATTGAATAGAAGTTCTATATTTATGTTCACCTTTTCAATAGGTTCTTTTTCTAAAACACTCTGATGATTTTGTAGTTCCTCTCTCATCACAACTTTGAGAGACTCCAAATCAGCAACAACAACTTTTCCCATGTCTAGAACTGCATGGGCCAGTTATCATTTTGCCAAGATCCTCTTTCAACTTCTTCATGTCCACACTAAGTATATGAGTCACCAAGTTCCTAAGAACTTCTAGAACACCACTGAAAGAGGTATTGATGTAAGAGAATAGATAATTTAACTCATTTCACATCATTATTACTTCCTCTCTTAGAAAATTATTGTTCCTAAAAATGGTTTCTGTTGTGTTAATGAGATTTGGTTGAATCTCTTAGATCACTATTCATGAAATCTTCGCTGCATCAGTATCTGTAATACCTATTGAAGTGGAGGATTCACTTCTGGATCTGACTGAGGAATCAATTGACTCACATATATTACTTTTGAATTGTTTCAAATCATCCTTAGTCACATAGTCATTGGGAACGGTCTGTGCTACTGGCTATACTACTATAGGTGAAACTGGTGGAACAGGTGAAACAGGTTATCGTTTATCTTGGACTTGGAGAATAGGAGGAGGAGGCACCCTCTACTTATATGATTCCTACTCCAAACCAAAAAAATGTATCCTGGATCATTATTATAATATCTAGTATAGGTCTAATATTTTGACTCAATAGTATCAATTCTGATCCTTCTTCTTTGAGGCTCAGGAACAAAATTTTCTTCGTCAACTTATTCATTCAGTACTCCAACCATAACAACATTTCTAGGTACAAGATCCAACTAAACATCAGTTCTATATGATCTCAATACACTTCAATTTCTCTAGGAACTTCTTCAATTTGAGGCACTTGATCCTTAGCTTCTTTGTCAGGGCTACCCGCATAAGTTAATTCAATTACTGAATGATTTATTGATTTATAGAATTAAGATGGTGTGATCTGTCCTCATGTTCAACATCTCCATGATCAATAGCCTCTTGTTCAACATGCTAAACTTCATTACCTACTCCATGTACAGATTCCTCGTTGGATCTGTCCACTACATGTTGTCCCACATTTAAAGAATCACTTAAAACCTCATCACTTCCTCCTTCATCCTTATCATCATCATCATCATCATCATCATCATCATCATCATCATCATCATCATCATCAGACACCTCATCTGATTTACTCATATATCCTTCAACTCTAATAACCTCGGTCTCTTCTTCATCCTCATCACCTAACACATATTCTCTTGAGGGAATGTCCAATGGTGGACTAGCAGTTCTATAAGACATGTCCTTAGGGATTTCAGCAATATCAGGATCACTCCTATCATCAAAATGGGATCCTTATTATCATGGAACTTTAGTATCTTCTTCCTCATCAGAATAAACTGGTTCTTCTCCTAGTTTGATACCTGGATCAACTTAGTCCTTTGGTCTAGTAGGATAGTCAACAAGATTTAAATATTCATATAGCCTTTCCTCATCACCTACCCAAATTTTCTTCTAAGGGTTCCAGATGATCTTTATCATTTTACAAATGTATTTTTGAATACAGAACATCTACATGAACTTGTCACTTCATCTCCATCTTCCACATAGGCTAACCTTTTTAGCATGGAAGAGATCATCCTCGGATAGTACAAATATGTTTCTTTCTTGGTTGGGTTTATCAAATCATAGAGATGCACCATTATATATCTATATAGGTTTACTTTTATCCCATGTTTTTATAGATTGATCATGCATACATCTTGATACTTCACATCAGAGAAATATATCTTCCATGGGAAGATTTGATGTTATATAAACTTAAACAATAATTTTATTTCTCCTTCAAAATCACTTGTAATATTCCTCTAAGATTCTCCATTTATAGTAATCTCCTTCATAGCATATTCATAATAGAACAAATCAGAGGAAGGTGGAATATTACCTCGATAATCAACATAGAAACCTTCATGAGGCATCTCCAAGCACATAGCCCATTCCATAGATGAAAAATATACTTCATATCCATTTACTACGGACATCATTCTTGCTGCCTCAGCATCATCCAGAGATATCCTCAAATAATGATAGAATTAATGCACTATATGGGGATAGTATGGTCATTCATTGTTAGCAAACCAGATCATCCACCCTTGAGATTCCATTAATTTTAACAAAAACAACTTTCCTAACAGAAACCACTCAACATACACTTCTTTTTCAACCATAACCACTTGGATTTATAAGAATGGTTTTGCAGTCCCACTGTACTCACCTTCATTTCGCTTAGAAAAAGGTAATTTTATTGGATCTTACATAGCATGCTTGGTACTTTCCATGTCAAGGCTTCATATAAATTTTTTTTAGGATGATGGTCAAGAGGTAGAGTGAAAAAGTGTTGAAAGCTTTATAGTAGTGGGAAGGTGATAGGTCATGATGGATTGAACTTAATATATCATTTAGGTATTGTAAATCATATATCATAAAATTTAAACGTGGAAAAAATAATACCAAAACAATGTCGTTTTACGTAAAAAAGACATAATTATAAAAGAGTCCAAAAAAATTGGTGTTAATGAATCTTTTTCAGGAGATCCGTTTCAAAAGATTGGTTTCAGAAGATTAGTTTCAGAAGATCAGTTTCAGAAGATTGGTTTCAGGAGATCGGTTTCATAAGATCAGTTTCAAAAGATCTGTTTTAGAATATTGGTTTTAGAAGATCAATTTCAGAAGATCGGTTTTAGTAGATCAATTTCAGAAGATCGGTTTCATCGATTTCAAGGATTAGTTTGAAAATATCGATTTCAAGGAACGGTTTGACAGAATGAGTTTCAAGGATCAGTTTGACAAGATCCGTTTCAAGGACTTTAGAGATTTATCATTCCTAGTTCATGTATGATGTAGTTCATTCTCTCAGAGTATAAGGGTTTAGTGAATATATCAGCAAGCTGGTACTCTGTCCCAATAAACTCAAGAGTTATATCACTTTTTTTATAATGATCTCTCAAAATGTTATGTCTTACATAAATATTCTTTGTTCTAAAATGAGAAATTGGATTCTTAGAAATGTTAATATCCCTTGTGTTGTCAAAGTTTATGGGCATATGTCTGAATTGAAATCCTTAGTCTAATAATATGTGTTTCATCCACAAAATTTGTGCACAAAAACATCCAGCAGTAATTTATTATGCCTCAGCATTTGATAATGCAAATGAATTTTTCTTTTTTACTACACCATAATATTAGCAACATTCCCAAAATGTGACATTTTCTAGAGGTACTCTTTATATCTAACTTACATCTACCAAAATCAGCATCTGAATGGCCAACTAAATCAAAAGGATTCCCTTTAGGATAGAAAATTCCTAAGTTAGTTGTATATTTTATGTATTTGAAAATTCATTTAACAACATTTAAATGTGACTCTTTAGTATTTTCTTAAAATCTCTCACACATACACACACTGAACATAATATCTGGCTTACTAGTAGTTATGTATAAAAAACTCCAAATCCTTCCTTTGTAAGAAGTCTAATCAACTGATTTTTTATTTTCATCGAGATCTAACTTACATGTAAAACTCATAGGATTTTCACTACTCTTAATTATATCAAAGCCATATCTTTTAAAATGATCTTTAATGTACTTACATTGATTTAAAATAATACCTTATTTATTTTTAAATATTTTAAATTCAAGAAAATATTTATGTTCTCCCATTAAACTCATTTCAAACTCACTTTGAATTATGTTTGAAAAGTCATTACATAAAGAGTTTTTAGAAGATACAAAGATAATATCATCTATATATATTTGGGATATTAAAACATTTTTTGAAGTTATTTTTATAAATAATGTAGTGTATATGAGTCCATTTTTAAATCCTTTAGAAATAATAAAATTACACAACCTTTCATACCAAGATCTTGGAGCTTTTTTCAAACAATATAAAGCTTTCGATAATTTGAACACATGATTTGGAAAAAGTGGATTTGTAAAACCTAGTTGTTGTTCAACAAAAACATCCTCAATTATATAACGATTTATGAATTCACTTTTTATATCCATTAGATAATGTTTAAAATCCAAGTGTGATGCATAGGCTAGTAAGATTCTAATTTCCTAAATTCTAGTTACTAGTGAAAATGTCTCTTAATAATGAATTACTTCTTCTTGATTATATCCTTGTGCAACTAGTCTAGATTTATTTCTAATTATATTTCCAGCTTCATCTACTTTATTTCTAAACACCAATTTTGTTCGTAAGGTCAAATTATCCTTTATTCGATTTAGAAGTTTCAAAAATTTATTTCATTCAAATGGATTATGTTCTTCTTACATGTTCATTATGAAAAATTCATTATTGATTGAATCATTGATATTTTAGTTCAAAGCTATAACAAGAAATCTTGATGTTCCACCTGGTTTCTCAAGGAATATCTCGTTTGTGTTCCTCTATTTAAATCTCTAACATCAACATCTAAGGGATGATTCTTATGGGTCCTAGTTCGTCTAGAGAAGGTAGGACTTGATATTTCATATTGGTTAGGTTGATATAGTTCACTATGGTTAAGATCTATAGAATTTCCAGAACTGGAAGTTTTCACAGTTTCCTTCATATGATGATTTGGGGTTTTATCATTAATGTTAAGATTGGACATATCTTCTTAAATATTTTCTAGTGAGGTCTTGGGATTATATGGATCTGCTTCATCAGACTTGATGTGTATAGATTCATCCATGCATTTGGTTTTCTTATTAAATAATCTATAGGCTTTTGATGTAGAATATTCAAGAAATATTCCTTCATCACTTTTGGAGGAAAATTTATCTAAAATATCTTTAGTGTTCAGAATATAAACTTTACATCCAAAAACATTAAAATAACCCACTTTGGATTTTATATTATTCCATAACTCAAAAAAAATTTCTTAAGGATGGGTCAAATTAAGACTCTATTTTTTATGTAAGAATATATATTAACAGGTTCACCCTAGAAATAAATGAGTAGATCATATTCATTAAGCATAGTTTAATCAATTTCTTATAAGGTTTTATTTCTTCTTTCTACCACGCCATTCTATTAAGGTGTCCTAGGAGCATAGAAATTATTATTATAGCCATTTTTTGAGAAAAAGGATTCAAAATATTTATTTCCAAACTCACATCCATGATCACTTCTTAAGGATTTAATCTTAAAACCATTGAGATTTTCTACAGACCTAGCCTACTTTGTAAAATGTTAACAAGCTTCACTTTTATGAGCTAGGAAAAAGTTCCAGGTATACCTAGAGAAATTATCTAAATGAACATAAACATAGTGCTTCCCATTGAAACTTGAAACTCTATATGGTCCAAAAAGTCAAGGTAATCCAAATCGAGAGGTTGATAAGTAGTTACTTATTTCTTTGGTTTGAAAAAAATATTATGTTGCTTTCTGTTTTGACAAGGATTACATAACTTATTGTCAAGAAACACTAATTTGGGTAAGTATCTAACTAAGACTTTTCTAGTTTACTTTCTATGAGAGTTTATGTTGGAATGTTCTAGTCTTCTATGCCAAATCCACGACCCTTTGTGAAATACATTAAGAAAAGAGACATTCTGTGAGGCTAGTGTGTCTAGATTTATAGCATATATATTATCATTTCTAAGAGTGGTAAATACTAAATATTTCATGGCATCAAAAACATGGAATGCATCATTTTTGAATTTAACGTAAAATTCATCATCACAAAATTGAGATATGCGGATTAGGTTATACTTTAATCCATAAACATACTATAATTTAGAAATTGAAATAGAGTTAGGGTTACCAATCAGTCATAGGCCAATGATTTTTCCTTTTCAATTGTCAACAAATGTGACATTTCCCCTATAAATCTTGATAAGATATTTAAAGCATGAATAGTCTCCTGTCATATGTCTTGAACACCCACTATCCAAGTACAACAGCTTTTTATAGGATCTCTGTAGGCAGTTTACCTACAAAACAGTTTAACCAAGAAACGACTTTGGTACCTATATTTGTCTGGGTCTACAGACATTAGTAATATAAGATTTAGGTATCCACAACTGTCTTATGAGCATTATATATGAATAATATAGAGTTTTTGAAAAGTAAACTCTCTTTGTTCTTTAAGAATTAGATGCATTAAATTAATTTTTAGAACTTGATCTTGCAGTAAAATTCTGGTTTTTGAAAAAGGTAGCAGATTTTCCATATTTGGTTACAAAACATGATTTGGATAAATTTCTTTGTCCTAATTTATATCCTATCCCAGAAGTATACTTAGGAGCTATTTTTTACCAAGAATTTGAGTAATATTATCTTTCCCATTAGTATACTTTTCTAAGTCTTTTTTCAGTTTCTCATTATACATTTTTAACTCATTATTTTCCTTGAGCTATTGAGCATTTTTTTCTTTTTCCGTTATAAGTTCAGAATTATCGGTCACACTAAAAGCATGTTGTTTCTTCAATGATTTATAAGTATCTTTCAACTCATTACATGTTTCTTATAACCTTTTGAAATATTCAAATAATTCATCATTATTTATATTCTCACACTCACTTTCAAAATAATAAGAATTATGTACAAGAGAGTCTAAGGATGCCTCAGTTTTGTTTATCTTAAAACAAAAATTATTCATATCATCTTTACCATACTGAGAAGATCCAGATTAACTAGAGCTATCCTCATAGGTACTCCAAGAGGCCATAATTTATATCTTATACCTTTTATCCTTATTTTCATACTTTTCTTGTATTTCATCTTTGTACAGTCGGCCTTGACATGTCATTTCCTTTTACATTCATAGAAAATTACCTCTTCTGATTTATCAATTTTCATCCAATCCTTTTTCTAATTCCCCTTGTTATCATACTTCCCTTTGTAATTTAGCTTTCGGAAAACTTATTTTTCCTATAAAATTTCTTTAATCGTCTACCCAGTTGGTCCATTTCATCGTTACTGTCTCAAGATACTTCATCACGGCTTGAGATCTCAATTAAAGCTTGGACTTTATCCATGTCTTTATATTTAGAAGTAGTTGTCTTGAAGGCTATAGATTTTTATTTTGGTTCATCATCTTCTTGATTTACCTTTAATTCCACTTCATACATCATTTATTTTAATAATCAATTCCTTCACTAGAATCTTATCAATATCACGCAATTCTCTAATAGAAAAATATGTTCCACGCCATCGTTCTAGTAAGCATCGTATAATTATCATGATCTTCTCTTTGGTTGTTACTTCTATTCCCAAGGAAATCATAGTATTCAAAATTTCATTGAACCTGAGATATATATCATAAATTGACTCATCATGCTTTATTATAATGTTTTCATATTTAATATTATAAGTATTTAATTACATTTATTTAACATTATATGTTTCTTCATGAGAATCATACATAGTATCCCAAATTTCATGTGTAGTTTTACAAGTAGAGATACAGTTAAACTCTCCATCTCCTAGTGGACAGTACAAAGCATTCATTGCATTATAATTATTATTATAGTTAGTCTTGGTAAGTTCATCCCATGTGTTTCTAGCAGTTTCAAGAATTGTATATTTACTTTCAATAGCAGTCCATATTTCAAATCACATGCTTTTTAGATGTATTATCATCTTAAGATTTCACTAAGCATAATTTGTTCCATTAATGAAAGGAGGTTTATTAGTAGAATCTCGTTCTAATCTATTTTCCATGATAATTATTGTAGTAGAATATCAAAGAGATGAAAATTCAGATATAGTATAAATTTTGAGATCTTTGAAAAATAAATAAAATTACAATTGAAAAGATTTGAAAATTAATAAAAACTCTTAACCCTCTGATACCAAATGTTGGTCAAAGTAGATGACTCAAGTGGGGGGTGAATTGAGTATCTATAAAAAATTCGGTTAAAATTGGTTATTTAAAAATAATATCCCCCTATTAAAATAAAATCAAATTCATTATGTAGTGAATTTATATAAGTCCTAAAAGATCAATTAGTTTCTCTAATGATTGATCAGTTCTCAGTTTTACCAATCTAAAGATTAGTCGAACTTTATAAACTAATATACTAATTCAAAACAGATATAAACACTTTCTAAACTAACTATCAAATTTTGGTTTACCATAATGGAAGAAATACATAACAGATAAGAATATAAGAAAAATAGCACAACGGTTAAAAAAAGAGGTTCAGTCTCAAGTTGAGACTTGGTCCAATACACTTTGTGATCACCTACCACCATGCTATTTATTTTAATAAACTTTTGATCCACACCCTGGATTAGGGTTCAAAATAGTAAACAGGGCTGTCCATGTCACACTTGACCTCTACCACTGTTATTCTTGGGAAAAACTAATAAACAGATCAAATATTATCTCTTCCATAGTTCTCTGTGGGATACCAGAGTATAAATGGATTGAGTGTGATGATATTTTAGTACCCTTTAGTTATTATCAGGAGAAAATGTATGTGAAACAAACAGATGGAAACTCATCTTGAAATGTATACAGAAGACCAGAACAGAGTTATGAAATTAAAACTAGAGTTTATAAAACTTTTTGTGTTGTTCAATAAGTCATTGGACTCATTGGATGTTGAGAAAATTATATTCGAGTCTTCTTCTTGATGTTGGCTCCAAAACAAAGTATTATAGTGTCTGTAATCTAGCATCCAAGTGTGTAGAGTTTTATCTCTTCGATATTAGGATGTGAAGAAATCTTCATCAGGATGCGTCTTGTAATATTAAACATCTTTCATACTTAAGCTTCAATTTCTTCAATTTGACATATCTTTCATATTCTCATAGCTTGACTTTTTGTTTTTCTGGTGGCTTAAGAGAGATATGTTATACATTGATCTTGTAATCCTTTTATACCTAAAGGTCCAATGGGCGTGAAGATATCTCCACATGCATGTACCTATTAATATCTATAGATAGTCCTACAAACAATATTAAATTATGTCAGAAGAATTAATTTATATAAACATGACCATTAGAAATAAATTTTACTTTGTAAAAATGAAATTGTTATTTATGACTATCGGTGAGTCATTTGCATTGGTATGCCTTCTTCGGTCTCTTAGCATAGGTATGTCATCTTTAGTGTGTCATCTTTGGTGTGTCATATTCAGTGTGTCATATTTAGTGTTTCATCTTTAGTGTGTCATCTTCGGTGTGTTATCTTCAGTGTGTAGAACATTGGTGTGTCGAACATCGGTGTGTCAAACATTGGTGTGTCGAACAACGGTGTGTCAAACATCGGTATGTCGAACATCGGTATGTCAAACATCGGTGTGTGGAACATCAGTGTGTCGAACATCGGTGTGTCAAACATCGGTGTGTCGAACATCGGTGTGTCGAACATCGGTGTGTCGAGCATAGGTGTGTGGAACATCAGTGTGTCGAACATCGGTGTGTCGAACATTGGTGTGTCGAACATGAAATCAAAAAAGCCTCTGAAGAGTATATCTTACACAAAACATTACAAGACATAGTGACATCCAAAAATACATGTAAAAACTAACACTTGTAAACATATGGGTTTACAAATATAAGTTATTTCCTTATTAAATTATATTGTTTGGTATGATATAATTGATTTACATAGAGATATTAAATGGAATGAAAGAGTAGAATCTACATTTAAACATTATTTTGGATTATAAAAACAACCATATCACAGATGGTCTAATAGAGATAACTTCTAACAACTTTATATAAACAACCAAAGTCTATGATAGATAGATCCTTTCAAAAGTGTGGTTATAAACTGCTTTAAGAATCTATTTTTATTGTTATAATTGTTGATAATAATACTTGTGGTGTATCTTTAAAGCCTAGTTAATTTTTCCTTATAATACATTCTAAATCCAACAATTATTTTCTTAATTTCTATGATTTCTCTTAGTATATTTTTTCTAATAATTTGAGGTAACTACAAGTTAAGAAATTTTTTCTTAAATTCATCCCATTCAATCTCTTAAATTTCATCCTTTAGATTGGTATACATTATCAATACCCACTATTTATCAGCCTCTCAATCAAAATGATAGATTACTATAGTATTTTTATCATTCTTAGAATAGAGGATCACGGAAAATTTATTTTCTATTGAGATAATCCACTATAAAAAATAATTGGATCAGAATACCCACTTGATGATGGTGGTAATTACCTCATAAAAGGCATGATATCTAGTAACTTATTATTGGGAGATGGAATATGTTTGACAAGATTCTTCTTATTATTCATATTTAGAGACACAGTTTATTGGTCTGGTTCTCTAAATTCCCACCATTTTATAACATAGAAAAGTTATTTAACCAAAATAAATCCCCAAAATCATAAATATATATAATTTCTTATTATATAAACATTAATTCTTAAGTCATATTTTATGGGATCCACATGTTTGTTCATTTTCTAAAATAATTATTATAGGATTTTTACCTTTACATACACTTATATTTATTGTTTTCACAAACTTTTTCTAATCATAATCCCAAAATTAAATAAAATATTATCTGACACCAACCATAGATATCTGAATTTTTCATTACATGATTATTATATTATTATTTAAATACAAAATAATAATTGAATCACAATTCAAGATTTGAAGGTTTATTATTATTAGAAAATTAGGCTCATACATCAATTGTACATAATAAAACATATTAATTATTTAAATTATTCTTATTTATAATTCTAAATATCTCACTTTTTTTTAATATAAGTAGCAAGTAAGAGACATACATTAATGAAACAGGTAAGCTAAAATCCAAGTAAGGGGTGGAATAAGATAAATGAATCAAGAGTACATGGTTGATGATAATAAAAAACATCCAATAATAAGTATAATATAATCATCAAAATAATGAAAAATTATTTTCTTAACATCAGGGAATGAGGTATATGTATAATAATGAAACATCATAACATAGTTTCCAAATACCTAATATAGTTGTAAACATTGTTATCATCATGTTCCAGCAAACATATGTGAATAAGCGTCACATTATAAATGAGAAAATATATAACATCGTGTTGATTCATAATACACCAAATATCCTGAGATATATCACATTACCCAATTTATTTTTGGCAATATAATTCCAATTACACCCATCAAATCATTCAATGCTCATTACTATGAATTCCACATGGAAAGATAAAAGTAGTAGGCATTAAATAACCAATTAAAACAAATGGATTTCATAAAATATTTCACATTTAATATATAATTAAATGAACTTTATGATTTCGAAATATATAAGGGAGGTCATACTTTGGAATAAAAACCATTTTCTTCTTTTAAATGAGATACGACTCAAAATGATTGAAGGGGTGTTTTGAAAATTCATCTCTTTTTGTAAAAGCATTTTAAATGGAACATAAATACTTTTAGAAGGGTAAAAACATAAATATCTATGAAAAAATAGAAACAATAATAAAATTCTCCATTTTTTATAATATAGAGAAATATCATTCTCAAATAAATGTGAAACATGAGACAACTTAAAAGAAAGAGTGTGTATGACATCCCTGCTTTTTATTACAACTTAAACATGCTTTATTACATAAAACGTCACTTGATACAACAAAGAAGATCGAGAGGTTTAGTGTATTTGGGGCTTAGGATCATTACCTAAAAACATAAAACATGAAATACAACATCTTTATTGAAAACTTCCTTTACATGACCACTACATTCCCTTGTACTCAGCATTGCATTGGATAACCTGAGGACATGCATAAGAAATGTGTGAGCTATAAAGGCCAGTAAGGGAGTACATATGGAATAACATGAAGAGTAAAATAAATTTTAGGAAATAGGCATGTCAATAGAGGATAAGACAAACATGAACATAAAGGAATGATAAAGGATGATAATTATAACATCTAAATGTGGCAACAACACTTCACATTGAATTAGCATGAGCCAAGGCTCATTGCACATTGAGCATGAGTAAACCCGCATTGCACATGAAGCACGAGTAAACCCTCGTTGCACTTGAATTATCATGATTCAAAACTCATTTCACTTGATCTATCATGATACTATACTTTACCCAATGCATTGGAGCGCTATAAGGGTGCACCCTTCTTAAACATTTCATTTCATGCATAAGTGTGCCACATGGATCATAAAACATGGATTCATAAAACATAATCATTTATTCCACGATAAAGGAAAGTAAAATTCATACATGAAACATTATAATCATTAAGTAAATGTGCATAAAAGGTGAATACCCTTGATGGAGAAATGGGCTCGATATTCACTACACAATGACATTGGCTTAGAAAATCGGTGCGATTTCGGCAGCGTAACGGCGTGACATAAGAATTCATAAAAATGGTTGATGAGAGAGAAAGGGGTTCCTCATCATATTTACATGTAATGGACAGTAATGAGGTCATATAGATACATGTCCCAACAATTGAAAAGGAATTTAGATTCATGATACAAAAGTATTGCTTGAATGTAAAAGAAGAGAGATAAGTTCCTTTCGAAATTTCGTCATAGTAACGGGTGTACATGGGAGGCATTTAATGAGAGAGAAAGGGATCTACAATATATCAAACAATAATAGGGAAGTATGGGGGAGGTGAGAAACCATACCCCAACATTCATAATTGAAATTAAAAGGGCAATACCAATTAAAGAAAATTGACAAAAATGAGAAAGGAAGAAAAAACCGTTACTTGGAAGTGTGCTTCCAAAGGCTAGAGAGAGGCTTGTGAGTGGATTCTTGGGATCTTGGGGCACATTGGGAGGATTATAGAGAGATTAGGGCAGATTATGGACGAACACAAAAGGATTTTAGTTAGAAGGAAGTGGGAGCTTGGGTGGGTTTATATAGGAAAGGTGAGAGAATTCTTTATTATTTCTGTTTGGGACCCCTTAATTTAAAATAATCCAAACCACAAACCATCCCATGGTATTTTCCCATGTATTATGGAAAAGGAAAGAGGAAAACAATATTTTACAAGGCCATGGTCCAAACTTATTAAAAAATTACGGTTTCTTATGTGGAGGTGAGTCACACTCCAATGGAAATTAATTTAAAAAGGCAAAGTGTTGAATAAGTCTTGAGGGGTTCATTAATGCTTTGAAAAGTAAGTCAAACAAACCCAAAATCACATTATTTTAATGATAAAAAAATATATTGGCCGAAAATAAGGATTATTGTATTTTATTACATCACCATTGGGTCATTATGATGTCATAAAACACATTATATAATTAAATGGTATTTAATTTTTACCCAAAAATTTGACTGTCTCAGAAAATTATGAAAAATTCACCCCTGGATAACTTCGATGTCCTGATTCCATAAATGACATTTATTTTATCTAAAAAAAATACTACATATGTTAATTTTCACTTTTAAAATAAAAACCAACATTTATCGAAAATTCACGGGTTTTGACAGAAATGGCTTTCAAAACTTAATAAAAATTTTAATTGCATTCATAAATTTATATAATAATTTATATTTAATAAAAATTAATTTAATATTAATAATAATATTTTATTAAAATATAATTTTATTCAAAATTTCCTTAATTTAATAAAATAGATTTCTTAATTAAATAATAATTAAATACACCGTTTGTACTTTAAAAACTATTTACAAAGTATCAAAATGACTAGAAATTATATTCATTATTATATAAAAAAATAATGTACATGAACATAGTACTACTTATTTGTTACATAACCCCTTAAAATAGCCGCATAGAACCTAAGGGTAAGGTGTGCAATGGTGACAGACTCTTGGGGCGGCTCGGATAACATCGCTCGAGTGGTAATTTCAATCAACATCCGATTTTCCCGTCGATGGTCATGTTCGAGCTTGACATAATGAAGCTCAGCTTGGGCCTAGGCAAGGGTGAAGCCCAAAGACGCCACCTCTTTTCCAAGATCCAACAAATGGGCTTCGTATGGGGGAATTCTACTGGATGAGGACATCGCTTCCTTTGTCTGAGTAAAAATTGGGTTCGTTAAAGCCTTACATTTATACTAATCATGTGATCACTGTTCAACGGCTATATAAACAATGTTACAAATTCATAACATGAAACCAAAGAAGTTGACACCTTATAAAAACATTTTTCATAAAGAGACATTTAACTGGATAAAGAGTGATTTTCCATTAATGAAACTTTGGGTCGTTACAATATTCCCCCCTTAAGAAATTTCGCCCTCGAAATTTTCCTTTTCCCACACTAAAACAAATGTGGGTAACTTAGCTTCATCATTTCCTCTGACTCCCAAGTCGCTTCTTCAAACTTGTGGTTTCTCCAAAACACCTTGACGAGGGGCATTGTCTTATTTCGTAGAACTTTTTCCCTATGATCTAAGATCTTCAATCGTTGCTCCTCATAAGAAAGATCATCTTCCAATTGTACCACCTCGGAAGAGAGTACATGTGAAGGGTCTGATATGTACTTCCTTTAGAGGGATACATGAAAGACATCATGCACCTTTCCCATAGTAGGTGGAAGTTCTAGTCGATAGGCCACAACCCCAACACGATCAAGAATCTTGAAGGGGCCGATGTACCATGGACTTAACTTCCCTTTTTTTTCCAAACCTCATCACCTTCTTCCACAGAGATATGCGTAAAAACACCATGTCTCAAAATATAAACTCAAGGTCTCCCCGACGATTATCTATATAACTCTTCTATCGACTCTGGGATGTCTTGATATGCTGCTGAATGGTTTTCACCTTCTCCACCATTTCATTGACCATTTCTGGTCCAAGAAGCTTACGTTCACCGACCTCATCCCAACATGCCGGTGTTCTACACATTTTCCCATAAAGGGCTTCATATGGTGCCATTTGGATGCTCAAGTGGAAACTATTATTATAAGAGAACTGAACCAGAGGAAGATGTTGATTCCATCCTCCTTTAAAGTCCATTGATCATGCTATCAACATATCCTCAGGTGTTTGGATAGTCCTCTCTGATTGGCCATCAGTTTTAGGATGATATGCCGTAATAATGTTCAGTTAAGTATTCAGAGCATGTTGAAGACTCTTCCAAAACTTAGAGGTGAATCTTGGATCTCGGTCAGACACAATAGATATTGGTACTCCATGAAACCTTACCACTTCCTTAATATATATCTGTGCTAGTTGATCCAATGATAAATCCTCTCGAATAGCAATGAAGTGTGCATTCTTTGTAAGACGATCCACAAAAACCCAGATTGCATTGTTGCCTTTGGATGACCTTGGATGTCCGGTGACAAAGTCCATGGTGATGTTCTCCCATTTCCATTCTGGTATGGGTAATGGTTGCATCATACCCTTCGACTTCTGGCTCTCTTCCTTCACTTGCTGACACACCAGGCACATTGATGTATATTCGGCGATCTCCTTCTTCATATTATCCCACCAAAATTTTTCTCGGAGATCTGGATACATCTTTGTGCTCCCTGGGCAAATAGAGAAATTTGAACTATTTTCATCATCCAAAATTTCCTTCTTAAGCTCCTAACATGATGGAACACATAGTATTTTCCCAAACCGCACAATTCCTTCTTCATTAAGATTAAACTCTTAGGATTTCCCCTTTTTGATAGCTTCCACTTTTTATTGAATTCCCAAATCATCCTTTTGAGCATCCTTTAACCTTTCCAAAAGAGATGGTTGAGCAATAATTTGTGAATGGATTGATGATGTTCCCTTCTTTATGTTCCCACGTCCATCTTCATCAAGTATAAGAAGATTGGATCCTTCTCAATTCTTATCATTGATAGAATCGTTGGATCCTTTCTACTTAGGGCATCCACCACCTTGTTCGCTTTCCCAGGGTGGTAATGTATTGAACAGTCATAATCCTTGATGAGCTCTATCCATCTTCTCGGGCGCATATTAAGCTCTTTTTGTGTGAATATATATTTAAGACTCATGTGGTCAGTATATATCTCACATTTCTCTCCATGGAGATAATGCCTCTATATTTTCAAGGCAAAGATCACCGCCGCCGACTCCAGATCATGCGTTGGATAGTTTCTATCATGGATTTTCAACCGCATTGAGGCATAGGATATCACTTTATCATTCTGCATCAGCACACATCCTAAGCCCTTCTTTGAGGCATCACTGAATACCACAAACAGTTACCCACTTGTGGGTAAAGTGAGCACGAGCGCAGTGATAAGCCTCCTTTTCAAATCCTCGAAGCTTTCTTCGCATTCATCACTCCAAGAAAACTTTACTCCCTTTCGAGTTAGCTTAGTAATAGGGTTGTAAAATCATGATAAATTTCTCACAAATTGTCGATAATATCCAGCTAACCCTAAGATGCTATGGATATCCGTTACCGATGTTGGCCTCGGCCATCCCTCAATTGCATCTGTTTTGGAGGGGTCCATAGATATCCCATTGCTTATGATGATATGGCCCAAGAATGAGACTTCCTTCAACCAGAACTCACACTTGTTGTACATTGTATAGAGCTTCTCCTTGCGCAAAGTCTCTAGGACAGTTCTTAAATGCTCCTAATGGTCCTCCTTGGTTTTGGATTATATTAGAATATCATCTATAAAGACTACCACAAATTTTTCAAGGTAATCTCTAAAGACTCTATTCATCAAGTCCATGAATATTTCTAGAGCATTGGTGAGTCTGAAAGGCATTACTACGAACTCATAGTTCCCTTGTCTTGTACGAAAAGCTTTCTTGGGGATATCTTCCTTCTTCACCCTTACATGATAATATCCCGACCGCAAGTCCACCTTGGAGAAGTATTGTGCTCCACGCAACTGATCAAACAAGTCATCGATTCTTGGGATAGGATACTTGTTCTTTATTGTGATTTTTTAAGATCACAATAATCGATGCAGAGATGCATTGACCCATCCTTCTTCTTGACGAAGAGGACTGGTGCACCCCATGGTGAAGCACTTGGGCGTATAAACCCTTTATCCATATTCTCCTGTAGTTGTTTCGTCAGCTCTTCAAGCTCAACAACAACCATTCTATATGGAGTCTTGGATATTGGTAACACCCAGGTATAAGTTCAATTGAGAACTCAATATCTCTTCTAGGAGGAAGACCAGGAAGTTCCTCGGGAACACTTCCGCGAATTACCTCACAATAGGCATTTCTTCAAGGATGGTTTCTTCTTTGGACTCAATCATCTGAGCCAGATACGCATGATCATAGGGCAGTAATATCCATGCTTGAGATGATGGAGCTAAAGGAGATTCATCTTCTTCTTGACACTTGTAAAGAATCAGTGGTCGATTCTCCATATGGAGTGTGGTTTCCCTCTCCCGACAATTGATGTTGGCTCTATATAAGGAAAGCCATTCCACGCCTAGAATTGCATCAAATTCCACCATAGGGAGTATGACGAGGTTCGCTGGGAAATTCAATCCACAGATTATAACAGGGGAGGACTTATATTCATGGGATGCAATGATTGCCCCATTTATCGTACTCACCGACATATTTACTTCCATGATTTCTGGTGGTGCTGGGATTGTTCTACTAAACTTTCGAGATATAAAAGAATGAATATAACCTTAATCAAAAAGTACTTTCACTATTATTGAATGAATAACTAGCGTACTTGTCACCACTTCATTGTCGGGGTTCACTTCGGCAGAAGTGATGGAAAAAGCTCTACTTTGCTGTCTTGGAGGTTGTTGGTTATAGAGACGCGACCTTTTCTTACCTTACTATTACATCATTTCAAAGATAAACAACATAATAGTATTACACATGGAGGATCCAGAGGTTTAGTGTCTTGGGAAAACTAGGACAGTACTTAACAAATACAACATCAAGCATAAACTTTTATTTAATTTCTTCTTCACTAGCTTCCCAGAGGCACTTGTCCTCTCCTTAGTACATGTATCCACCTGAGGATATACATCAAAATGGGTGAGCTAAAAGACCATAAAGAGGATAGATATGAATAATACATCATGGGGTGAGCATAATCATAACATAGGAAAAAGATCATGATCATGAGAGGAGCATAAGTAAAAGACTTGAAATGTGTCAATGCATAAAAATGAAACATCATGTCTTAGTGGTTAACTACCACACATACTTGTGAACAAAGCTAGCATCATTTTCACACATCATTTCACATTTACTCATGAGATTAATCACTTTACCCAATGCATTGGAGTGCTATATAATTCTGGTCGCACCCGTCACATTTAATCATTCCTATTGCGCTATATAATTCCGGGCGTAGCCGTCACATCATAACATTATCATTATCATGATTGCCACATAGAACACATATCAAAAATGTACAAAAATAACCCATGGAAAGGAATGGGTTTCATATCATAATAACACATTCATAATATTTGGGTTCCCAAAAGAAAGAGGGAACAACATACTTGATATAAGAACCATCAACCTTGAATGAGAGGTAAAAGTTGAGATCTTGAAAGAAGAGTTCTTTTAGAAAACATTTTGATGGACATAAAAACCAGTGACAATCATGTATATCCCAGAAAAGTAAAGGAAATGATTAACACATGATATTTCAGGAGTAACCATATCAAAAATGGAGTGAAAGAGGGAGAACCCGAAGGAAGAAAATTGGGTTTGATATTTCCCCTTACCTTGTACTCGAATGCCTTCTTCTCTTTAATGTCCTGTATAGTGACATTATATTCATTAATTAGAAATTCCATAACCTTTTATACATTAATAGGGTTCATTATGGTTTCATTATTTCATATTATGTTCCTTTGGATGACTTATAAAATTTAAAAACATTGTTCGAGGATGTTCGTTTTTATGGTTTTCCTGAGCGGTCCACTTGTATTCTTAAATTGATGTTTGGGTAAATCATGGGTAAACATATAGAAATGACGTTACATGTAATTAATGATATTACAGAAGCATGAATTATTTTATAATGAGTTATATTAGATCCATGTGGACGAATCATTAGATAAGAATTGAATGAAGATTATTTGGGTTAATTTGTGCGGTTTTTGGATCACAACGAACTCGTTTTAACATTTATCTTAGTAATATGGCCATAGGTTATTTCAAGAACATAAAATAGAACATAATACAAATAAAATATTCTGGTTCAACCATAAAAATGGATTCATGACCAGATTTGAAGGTAGAAATGGAAAAAGAGAGCATGTCGTTTTTGAAGGTGATAAATTATCACCACATGAACAATGTTCTCTTTAATAAAATAAAAGGAAGGGGGAAAGGGTGTGGGGTGATATAATATAACATTTGAATCATAATATTACATTATATATATAATACTGGATTTACAGAACAATTTGGATGAATATAGGTAGGGATAGATCAAGAAAGGAACTTGAACTTGAAAAGAAATTAAAAGAGAAGAGAGAGAGAAATTACCTTTAGAATCCTTCTATTGAGATCCTCTTTAAGGAAGCTAGGCTTGGTATTTTGATGAGACCATCAGCTTTTGGACGTGGGGGATGAGCTAAGGAAGGTGTTTTGAGCAGAGTTTAGAGACGGCTTGGAGCTTGAGATGTGTGAGGAAAAGAGTGAGTGAAGGGTGGCTTTTATAGTGGAGGGGAGAGGGGTTTCCTTAATATAAAATTGATTAGTTTATTAATTTCACCAAAGACAAGGAATAGTAAGTCTTGGATGACCAATAATAGTAATTTTATAATGTAATCCTGAACTAAGTGGGCTTACATCAGCAGAACATCATCGATGACACAATTAATAAATTATTTAGCTTTTATTGTGAATTATCGGATTCCAATATTCATAAAAAATTCAAGTATCTCAGAAAAATCCCAACAATTTACCCCAACAATTTTTCAACATGTAGAATCAAAAAATGAAGTCCATTTTTCAAAAATAATTTTCTAAATATTATTAATTTAATATTTAAATAAAATCATAATTTACTTAAAAAACAGTTTTTAAGAATAAAACTGATTTTATAGTTCTTTCAAAAATTACTTAGGGTCTTATAAAATTATCTAAAAACTATTAGAAATTGATTCAATACTTTATGAATACATTCCAAGGGAATAAATATTCTTTTAAATTAATTAATTAATTATAATTAATTATTTATGACTTATAAAATACCAAAAACGTTTACTAAGGTCAAATTATCACTTTCTATGATGTATAAATTTTATTTTATTATTCATAGGTAAGTTTACTATTATTTACTATTCATAAGGGTCATATTACTATTTATAAGGGTAGGTTACTATTCAACAAAAATTATTTTTGTTTCATTAGACACCAAAAACTATCTTGAGCACAACCGTGTATGTCAGATTTTTAAAATCCCAAACATAGGGGTGAAAAAATTATGTTTAAAGGTCTCTTATCACTTAGTCATTCATTATTTTGTGTTTTTATGAAATAGATATAAGAAGGGAATTTTCTATTGAAATACATTGGGTCGTTACATTCTTCCCCCCTTAAGAAATTTCTCCCCTGAAATTTTACATTACACAAACAGGTGTGGGTATTTCTCCTTCATTGCCTCTTCTGGTTCCCAAGTTGCTTCCTCAAACTTATGGTTCCTCCATAACACTTTGACAAGGCGGTTTGTCTTGTTGCGTAGAACCTTGTCACTTCGGTCCAAAATTTTTACCGGCTGCTCCTCATAGGAGAGATCATCCACCAGGTGCACCACCTCTGAGTTTAGTACATGTGAGGGGTCTGGTATGTACTTCCTCAGTAGTGATACGTGAAACACATCCTGAACTTGAGCCATATTCGGTGGAAGTTCCAGACGATAGGCCACGGCTCCTATACGATCAAGGATCTCAAAGGGTCCAATGTACCTTGGGGTTAGCTTCCCTTTCTTCCAAAATCTCATGACTCTCTTCCATGTAGATATTCGAAGGAAGACTTTATCTCCAACGTCGAACTCCAAGTCCCTTCGACGATTGTCAGCATACCTCTTTTTCCGACTTTGAGCAGTGTTGATGTGTTTCTGGATGACTTGAACCTTCTCTGTCATCTCTTGAACAAGATCGGGACCAAGTAGCATTCATTCTCCAACTTCATCCCAAAAGGTTGGAGTTCTACATCGCTTTCCATAAATAGATTCATATGGAGCCATATGAATACTCGAGTGGAAGCCATTATTGTATGAGAATTCAACAAATGGGAGATGCTGATCCCAACCAACTTTGAATTCAAGAGAGCAGGCTCTTAGCATATCTTCAAGCGTCTGAATAGTCCTTTCAGATTGGCCATCAGTTTGAGGGTGATAGGCCGTGCTGAAATTTAATTCAGTACTCAAAGCATGTTGAAGGCTCCTCCAGAATTTAGATGTGAACCTTGGATCACGGTCAGAGATAATCGAGAGTGGAACACCATGTAGTCTCACCACTTCCTTCACATATATCCTTGAAAGCTGTTCAAGTGAGAGGTCTTCTCGAATAGCGATAAAATTGTCAGTCTTGGTGAGTCTATCAACCACAACCCATATCACATTATTTCCTCTTGAAATTTTCGGGAGACCCATGACAAAGTCCATAGTAACATTTTCCCATTTCCACATGGGTATAGGAAATGGCTGCATCATACCTTTGGACTTTTGCCACTCAGCTTTAACTTACTGATATACCAAGCACCATGATATATATTCTGCAATCTCCTTCTTCATGTTATCCCACCAGAAGTGTTCTCGGAGACCACGATACATCTTGGTACTTCCAGGATAAATAGAGAAAGTTGAGCTATGTGCATTATCCAATAGCTCCTTCTTTATTCCGGGTGATTAAGGCACACAAAGCCGCATTCCAAACCGAATCACACCATCATTGTCAATATGGAACTCTTGCAGCATCCCTTCCTTTACTGCATTCACCCTCTTTTGTATCTCAACATCATCCCATTGTTCTTCCTTAATCTTCTATTGGATGGATGGTTGCGCAATCATTTGGGCAAGGTAGGATGTATCCCCTGCCCTTACGATTCCCAAATCCATCCTTTTCATATCCAAGAAGATAGGGTCTTTCTCAATCCTCAACATGGATAGAGTAGCAGGTTCTTTCCTTCTTAGAGCATCAGCTACCTTGTTCGAATTTCCAGGATGATAGTGAATAGAGGAATCATAATCCTTGATTAGCTATAACCATCTCCTTTGATGCATGTTGAGCTCCTTTTGTGTAAATATATAATTTAGGCTCTTGTGGTCGGTGTATATGTCACACTTCTCGCCATAAAGGTAGTGCCGCCAGATTTTGAAGGAAAAAATCACAGCTGCCAGCTCTAGATCATGCGTCGGGTAGTTCTCCTCATGGATCTTCAACTGTCGTGATGCGTAGGATATCACGTTATCATTTTGCATGAGTACACAACCCAAGCCATTCTTTTAAGAATCACTGTATATCACAAAACTTTCTCCACTTTTCAGTAGTGTGAGTACAGATGCAGTGATCAGCCTTCTCTTTAGCTCCTTGAAGCATCCCTCACATTCTTCCATCCATACATACTTTACCTCTTTCCTTGTTATCTTAGTTAGTGGGATTGACAATCGTGAGAAGTTTCTCACAAAACGTCGATAGTACCCAGCTAATCCAAGAAAACTACGGATTTTTGTGACACTAGAGGGCCTGGGCCATTCCTCAATCGCCTTTGTCTTTGAAGGGTCCACAAAAATTCCCTCTCTTGTGATCACATGTCCCAAGAACGTGACTTGATTCATCCAAAAGTCACACTTGCTGAACATGGCGTACAACTTCTCCTTTCTCAATGTCGCCAACACAAGTCTTAGATGTTCTTCATGTTCCTGCTTACTCTTGGAGTAAATGAGAATATCATAAATAAACACTACCACAAATTTGTCGAGGTAATGTCTAAAGACTCCATTCATCAAATCCGTGAAGATTGCAGGGGCATTAGTAATTCCGAAGGGCATCACCAAAATCTCATAGTGCCCATACCTTGTACGGAAGGCAGTCTTCTGAATATCTTCCTTCTTCACCTTTACTTGATGATATCCAGAACGAAGATCCACCTTTTAGAAGTATTGAGCTCCTCTTAACTGATCGAACAACTCATCAATCCTTGGGAGAGGATACTTGTTCTTTATGGTGATCTTGTTGAGTTCCCGATAATCGATACACATCCGCATGGTTCCATCCTTCTTCTTCACAAAGAGCACTGGCGCACCCCAAGGTGATGCACTAGGGCGTATAAATCCTTTGTCCAGATGCTCTTGCAGATGCTTCTTTAACTCCTCCAGTTCGATAGGAGCCATCCTATAGGGGCACTTCGAGATAGGAGTAGCTCCGGCTATTACTTCAATTGAGAACTCTACCTCACGATCCGGGGGAATTTCGGGTAACTCTTTGGGAAATACATCACTGTATTCCCTGACGATGGGCATTTACTCAAGGTTGGCACTTTCCTTCGAGTCAACCATTTGGGCGAGGTATGCTTCTTCATAGGGAATCAACACCCACAACATTGATGTATTTTTCAAAGGATATTCATGATCTTCCTTGCATTTGTAGAGGAGCATGGGATGGTTCGGAATATGAAAATATATTTCTTTTTCCCGACAGTTGATATGTGCCCTATATAACAAGAGCCAATCCATTCCCATTATAGCATCGAATTCCACCAAGGGAAGTATTACAAGATTTTCCGGAAGAATTTTCCTACATACGTCAACAGGAGAAGAGTAAAGCACTTGGGTTTCAATTATTACACCACTTGGTGTTTTTACAGATATCTCTACTTCAATATTTCGGGGCTTCGATTCTATAGTTCTAGCAAACATGCAAGATATAAATGAATGCGTAGAACCAGAATCAAATCAGACTTTTTCCATTTTTGATTGAATAGGAAGTGTACCTTGTACAACATCATTATCATGTTCCACCTCCGTAGTAGTGATGGCATAAGCCTTCCCATGTTTCTTTGGCATTGGTTGTTGTTGGCGCTGATTACCCTCGAGAGCTCGAGGTTTAGTGCACTGGTTTGAATAGTGCCATAGCTCCCTATAGTTGTAGCATTGAACCACGAGTGGTTCTCTACTTTAATAGACTACAATATCCTTCCTTTTCATGTCCTTTCAACACTCGTGAGCTTGGTGACCTTCCTTCCCACACTTAAAGCATTTCACCATACATTTGAGGCAGTTCCCATGGTGCAACTTCCCACATATTTGGCATGTGGGTCGTTGTGTTTTCTTCCAACCTTTTTCATTATATCCACCAGCTTGAAACTCCATATTTCTTTTCTTATCACCATAGCCATGGGACCATTCTCCAAACTCCATCTCCACTTTGAGAGCACACCGAACAACTTCTTCATAACTCCCAAAGTCTCTAATTGCAAGAGCCTTTCGAAGATGTGGTTTTAATCTACTAATGAATCTATCAATTTTGCTATAATTGTTGATAACACAACCTGAAGCATACCTTGCGAGCCTTGTACAATTTTCATTATAGGTTGTGACAGATTCTCCTTCTTTTTTCTTGATCTCTATGAATTATCTCTCCATCTTAATGCGAAGAGTTCATGGGAAGTACTTATTAAGAAACGTTATCTTAATGTCTTCCCATTCCATCTATTCAATTTCATCCCTTGGCATAGTGTTCTTAATCAAAGCCCACCATTGATTAGCTTCTCCATCTAGATGATAAACGGCTAGAGTCACTTTCTCCGTCTCGGAACAGTGAAGAATATAAAAGATCTTCTCCATGGAGTTGACCCACTGTTCCGCAACTAGTGGATCGGAAGATCCACAAAATGTCGGTGGTCGTTGCCGCATAAAACATTCGATAGCTAGTTTCTCCCTCTTTGGTGAAGGAGGACGTTCCCCATTATTATGGTTATTATTCATAACCTGAGATAATTGGGTAATCATCGCCATGAATTTTTGAACTCCACCACAAATATCATTGGGGATGTCTTTTGGGAAATCGTTGCATTGGCCTTCGCAAGAGTTGTTGGCCTGATTTCTCCTGGTTCCCACCATTTTCTAAAATAGAAAAGGTTAGAACAAAACATAAGTAAAAAAGTCTTGAATAAATTATTCATTTAAACAATTACACCAAAAAGATAACATATGGGATCCCTAGGTAAATATCCTTGTGTGCATATTTGTACTTAGTCTCATGCTAGAGGTTTTCTTTAGGGTTCACTAATCCTAATTCCCAAATTTACTAAACCTTTCCTCTGATACCAACTATCGTGACCCAGCCTTTTCTTAATTTACTATTACATCATTTCAAAGATAAACAACATAATATTATTACACATAGAGGATCCAGAGGTTTAGTGTCTTTGGAAAACTAGGACAGTACTTAACAAATACAACATCAAGCATAAACATTTATTTAATTTATTCTTCACTAGATTCCCAGTGGCACTTGTCCTCTCCTTAGTACATGTATCCACCTAAGGATATACATCAAAAAGGGTGATCTAAAAGCCCAGTAAGAGGATAGATAAGAATAATACATCATGGGGTGAGCATAATCATAACATTGGCAAAAGATCATGATCATGAGAGGAGAATAAGTAAAAGACATGAAATGTGGCAATGCATAAAAATGAAACATCATGTATTAGTGGTTAACTACCACACATACTTGTGAACAAAGCTAGAATCATGTTCACACATCATTTCACATTTACTCATGAGATTCATCACATTATCCAATGCATTGGAGCACTATATAATTCCGGGCGCACCCGTCACATTTAAACATTCATATTGCGCTATATAATTCTGGGCGCACCCGTCACATCATAACATTATCATTATCATGATTGCCACATAGAACACATATCAAACATGTACAAAAATAACCCATGTAAAGGAATGGGTTTCATCTCATAATATCACATTCATAATCTTTGGGTTCCCAAAATAAAGAGGGAACAACATACTTGATATAAGAACCATCAACCTTGAATGAGAGGTAAAAGGTGAGATCTTGAATGAAGAGTTCTTTTGGAAAACATTTTGATGGACATAAAAACCAGTAAAAATCATGTATATCCCATAAAATTAAAGGAAATGATGAACACATGATCTTTGGGGAGTAACCATATCAAAAATGGAGTGAAAGAGGGAGAACCCGAAGGAAGAAAATTGGGTTCGATATTTCCCCTTACCTTGTACTCGAATGCCTCCTTCTCTTTAATGTCCTGTATAATGAAATTATATTCATTAATTAGAAATTCCAGAACCTTTTATACACTAATAGGGTTCATTCTGTTTTCATTATATCATATTATGTTCCTTTGGATGACTTATAGAGTTTAAAAACATTGTTCGGGGATGTTCGTTTTTATGGTTTTCTTGAGCGGTCCACTTGTATTCTTAAATTGATGTTTGGGTAGATCATGGGTAAAAATCTAGAACTGATATTACATGTTATTAATGATATTACAGAAGCATGAATGATTTTATAATGACTTATATTATATCCATGTGGAGGAATCATTAGATAAGAATTAAATGATGATTATTTGGGTTAATTTGTGCGGTTTTTGGATCACAACGAACTCGTTTTAATATTTAACTTAGTAATATGGCCATAGGTTATTTCCAGAACATAAAATAGAACATAATACATATAAAATATTTTGGTTCAACCATAAAAATGGTTTCATGACCACATTTGAAGGTAGAAATAGAAAAAGAGAGCATGTCATTTTTGAAGGTGATAAATTATCACCACATGAACAACGTTCTCTTTAATAAAATAAAAGGAAGGGGGAAAATGTGTGGGGTGATATAATATAACATTAGAATCATAATATTAAATTATATATATAATAATGTATTTACAGAACAATTTGGATGAATATAGGTAGGGAGAGATCAAGAAATGAAGTTGAACTTGAAAGGAAATTAAAGGAGAAGAGAGAGATAAATTACCTTTAGAATCCTTCTCTTGAGAGCCTCTTTAAGGAAGCTAGGATTTGTATTTTGATGAGACCAGCAGCTTTTGGACTTGGGGGATGATCTAGGGAAGGTGTTTTGGGCAGAGTTTAGAGAAGTCTTGGAGCTTGAGAGGTGTGAGGAAAAGAGGGAGTGAAGGGTGGCTTTTATAGTGGAGGGGAGAGGGGTTTCCTTAATATAAAAATGATTAGTTTATTAATTTCACCAAAGACAAGGAATAGTAAGTCTTGGATGACCAATAATAGTAATTCTATAATGTCATCCCGAACCAAGTGGGCCTATATTAGCAGAACATCATCGATGACTCAATTAATACATTATTTAGCTTTTATTGTGAATTATCGGATTCCACTATTCATAAAAAATTCAAGTATCTCAGAAAAATACCAAAAATTTACCCCAACCATTTTTCGATGTGTAGAATCCAAATATGAAGTCCATTTTTCAAAAATAAGTTTCTAAATATCATTTATTTAATATTTAAATAAAATCATAATTTACTTAAAAAATAGTTTTTAAGATTAAAACTGATTTTATAGTTCTTTCAAAAATTACGTACGGTCTTATAAAATTATCTAAAAAATATTAGAAATTGATTCAATACTTTATGAATACATTCCAGGGGAATAAATATTCTTTTAAATTAATTAATTAATTATAATTAATTATTTATGACTTATAAAATACCAAAAACATTTACAAAGTTCAAATTGTCACTTTCTATGATGTCTAAAATTTATTTTATTATTCCTAGGTAATTTTAATCTTATTTACTATTAATAAGGGTCATATTACTATTCATAAGGGTAGGTTACTATTCATAAGGGTAGGTTACTATTCACCAAAAATTATTTTTGTTTCATTAGACACCAAAAACTATCTTGAGCACAACCGTGTATGTCGGATTTTTAAAATTCCAAACATAGGGGTGACAAAATTATGTTTAAAGGTCACTTATCACTTAGTCGTTCATTTTTTTTTTTATGAAATAAATACAAGAAGGAAATTTTCTATTGAAATACTTTAGGTCGTTACATTGGTTGCCTCTGATAACCCTTGGATTAGGGCACTGATTTGCAAAATGACCCGGTTCATTGCATTTATAGCATTGAACAACACGTTGAGGTTCGAACAGAGCGTTCCTCTCCTCTGTCGCAGCCGCGGGTCCTTCTTGCCAACAGTTAATAGCTATGTGCCCTTCTCTTCTACACCTGAAGAATTTTCTCATCCCCTTAAGGTAGTTTCCAGGGTTCTTCTTTCCTCACTTTTGGAAAGTGGGGTGCTGGAACTTCTTAGCGCCATTGGACTTATCCATCAGACCACCAGCATTGAAGTCCACCTTACACTTCTTGTCCCCATGATACCCCTGTGATTCTCCGTTCTCCATTTCGACATTGAGGGAACATCAGAAAATTTCCTCATAGCTGTCAAAGTCACAGATCGCTAATGCTTTCCGCAAGCTAGGATTCATCCCACCAAAGAAGCGGTCAACCTTGCATTCGGGGGTAACAAAAAAGTCGGAAGCGAATCGTGCAAGCCTTGTGAAGTTTTCCTTGTACGATCCCACAGATTCTTCATCTTTTTTCTTGAGGGAAAGTAAGTCCCTTTCCATCTTAAGATGGAGGGTGCACGGAAAATATTTATCGAAAAACATCTTCCGGAATTCCTTCCATTCCAAAGCCTCGATCTCCTCCTCAGGCTTCGTATTTTTTATCAATGTCCACCATTGATCAGGTTCACCAACCATACGATATGCCACCAGGAGAACCTTCTCTTGTTCAGAAGATTGGAGGATGTAGAATATATGTTCAATGGAGTTGATCCACTGTTCAGCGATTGTGGGATCAGATGATCCACTAAAAGTAGGAGGCCTTTGTCTCATGAAGCTCTCGATAGTGACTTGTTTTTTCTTAGGGGGTTTTGGAAGTTCCTCTTGACCCATGTTTCTATAAAAAACTTGAGTTAGCTGAGAGAGAAGAGTGATAAAGTTTGCGATTCTCGCTCCCATTGGATTGGGCATCTCATTAGTACAATCATCACACTGATCTTCACAATGGTTGTTAGCCCGAGTCCTCCTATTACCGGCCATTGACTGGAATAAAAGTAAAGTTCGGGGTAACACATAAAGGGTAATCCAAAGAAAAAAGTTGATGACTTATAAATAAACTTTTATTTCCTTAACTCATGAGTCTATAGGATTCAATCTAGGCTTTTCATGATCTACTTTCTAACATATATTCTTAGGGGAATTTTTCCCTTAATAAGGTTTCATACCAAGATTGTGAATTTATCAAAACATATCCCACGAGATTGTCGTAAAAAAGAGTACAGAAAGGACCGTTGTCATGCACCAGTTCTTATTCGAGTCTTGCTCAAAGCGGTGTTTTCGGGTTTTACCCCTAGGATACATCTGTGCCAGAGCCGCCTCTACCTGCTCGTATCCAGAAAGTGATGTATTTGTTTGATAAACAACTTACATAGTATTTACCATAACTTAGGGATGTTTTTATTATACTTATTCTTATATCCAAGGATTTACTAGGGTTTCTAAATCCCAAAAATAACTAAACCTATCCTTTAATACCAATTATGACAATCCTGCTTTTTATTACAACTTAAGCATGCTTTATTAAATAAAACTTCACTTGATACAACAAAGAAGATTGAGAGGTTTAGTGTCTTTGTGGCTTAGGATAATTACATAAAAACTGAAAACATGAAATACAACATCTTTATTGAAAAATTCCTTTACATGACCACTACATTCCCTCGTACTTAGCATTGCATGGGATAACCTGAGGACATGCATAAGAAATGGGTGATCTATAAAGCCTAGTAAGGAGGTACACATGGAATAACATGAGGAGTAAAATACATGTTAGGAAATAGGCATGTCAATAGAGCATAAGATAAACATGAACATAAAGGTATGATAAAGCATGATAATCATAACATGGAAATGTGGCAACAACACTTAACATTGAATTAGCATGATCCAAGGCTCATTGCACATTGTGCATGAGTATACCCTCATTGCACTTGAAGTATGAGTAAACCCTCTTTGAACTTGAATTAGCATGAGTCAACACTCATTGCACTTTACGTATCATGATACTATACTTTACCCAATGCATTGGAGCTCTATAAGGGCGCACCCTTCTTAAACATTTCATTTCATGCATAAGTGTGCCACATGGATCATAAAACATGGGTTCAAAAAACATAATAATTTATTCCATGATAAAGGAATGTGGAATTCATACATGAATCTTTATAATCAATAATTAAATGTGCATAAAGGTGAATACCCTTGATGGAGAAATGGGCATGGTATTCACTACACAATGACATTGGCTTAGAGAATCAGTGCGATTTCGGCAGCGTACCGATGTGACATAAGAATTCATAAAAATGGTTGATGAGAGATAAAGGGGTTACTCATCATATTTACATGTAATTGAAAGTATGGAGGTCATATAGATACATGTCCCAACAATTGAAAAGGAATTTAGATTCATGATAAAAAAGTATTGCTTGAATGTAAACGAAGAGAGAGAAGTTCCTTTCAGAATTTCGGTATAGTAACGGGTGTACATGGGAGGAATTTAATGAGAGATAAAGGGACCTCCCATCATTCAAACAATAAGAGTGAAGTATGGGGTAGTTGCGACACCATACCCCGACATTCATAATTGAAATTAAAAGTGCAATACAACTTAAATTTTTTTGACAAAAATAAGAAAGGAAGAAAAAACCCTTACATGGAAGTGTGCTTCCAAAGGCTAGAGAGAGGCTTGTGAGAGGCTTATTAGGAGCTTGGGGCACCTTGGGAGGATTCTAGAGAGAGTAGGGTAGAGGTTGGACGAACTCCAAAGTATTTTAGTGAGGATGAACTGGGAGATTGGGTGGGTTTATATCGGAAAGGTGAGAGAATTCTTTATTATTTATGTTTGGGACCCCTTAATTTAAAATAATCCAAACCACAAACCATCCCATGGTATTTTCCCATAGTTTCTGGAAAAGGAAATTGGAAAACAATATTTTACAAGGAAAAGGTCCGAACTTATTAAAAAATTAGGGTTTATTATGTGGAGGTGAGTCACACTCCCATGGAAATTAATTTAAAAAGGGAAAGTGTTGAATAAGTCTTGAGGGGTTCATTAATGCTTTGAAAAGTAAGTCAAACAAACCCAAAATCACATTATTTTAATGATAAAACATATATTGGCAGAACATAAGGATTATGGTATTTTATTACATCACCATAGGGTCATTATGATGTCATAAAACACATTATATAATTAAATGGTATTTAATTTTTACCCAAAAATTTGATTGTCTCAGAAAATTATGAAAAATTCACTGTTGGATAATTTCGTCATCCTGAATCCAGAAATAACATTTATTTTATCTAAAAAAATTATAAATATGTTAATTTTCACTTTTAAAATAAAAACCATCTTTTATCGAAAATTCACGGGTTTTGATAGAAATGGCTTTCAAACCTTAATAAAAAATTTAATTGCATTCATAAATTTATATGATCATTTATATTTAATAAAAATTAATTTAATAATAATAATAATATTTTATTAAAATATTATTTAATTCAAAATTCCCTTAATTTAAAAAAATATATTTCTTAATTAAATAATAATTAAAAACACCATTTGTACTTTAAAAACTATTTACAAAGTATAAGAAATGACTAGAAATTATATTCATTATTATATACAAAAATAATGTACATGAACATAGTACTACTTATTTGTTACATAACCCCTTAAAATCGCCTTATAAGACCTAAGGGTAAGGTGTGCAATGGTGACAGACTGTTGGGGCGGCTCAGATAACATCGCTCGAGTGGTAATTTCAATCAACTTCCACTTTTCCCATAGACGGTCACGTTCGAGCTTGACATAATGAAGCTCAACTTGAGCTTGGTCAAGGGCGAAGCCCAAAGACGCCACCTCTTTTCCAAGCTCCGACAAATGGGCTTCATATGGGGAAATTCTACTGGATGAGGTCATCGCTTCCTTTGTCTAAGTAAAAATTGGGTCCGTTAAAGCCTTACATTTATACTAATCATGTGATCACTGTTCAACAGCTATATTAACATCGGTCAAAGTTATTAACATGAAACCAAATAATTTGACACCTTATAATAACATTTTTCATAAATAGACATTTAACTAGATCAGGAGGGATTTTCCATTAATGAAACTTTGGGTCGTTACAGTGTGGCTTTTAGAGTCCCCTTACCCTTGATCCTACTTTATTTCATCATTTTTTTCCTTTTTGAATAATAAACATTGATTTATTAAAAGATTGACATAAAAGTTATTTATTGAAATTATTTCACAATTTATAAATTTTAATAATTTTATTATAATTATTTATTTTCTTGGTTAAAATAAAAATGTTTTTATATGATGATTTCCTAAAAAATAACTTTTTTTTCCTTTGATTTTGGTATTTATGTTCATGATAATTTTTACATTAGTATAATTTATTCTTTTAGAATAAGATATATATATATATAAATATATATTTACAAATTTCATTATCATAAATAATTTATTACAACAATCCATAATGTTGGTGATAAGAAATGAATTGAAAACACCCTCATTATAGGTTAGTTGACCTTTAACGGGACATTATCCAAGGATGATGTACGAGAATTATGAGATATAATTACATAGTAGATATTAAAATTTGTGTATTATAACACAATTAATATAATTTTGAGATTATAACAAATTAATATTAAAATATTTGAGTTTGTATGGGAAAAAAGATAAAAAGGGACGAGGAAAATGGAAAGAATAGTTGATGAAAACATACCCTCATCTCGATTTGGATTCTCTTATACAAAAGTGAACTCCATTGATTAATGGATTTAGTTACTGTAGAATTCCCTTAAGAATTATAAGGTTTTTTAGAGAAATTATTTTGTTATATTTTGTTATATTTTATGTGAGGGAGGGGTGGTTTTCCAAGATGGGGAAGGGATGTTATTTATACTATAAGAGGCGGGTATTTTTACAATAAGATATGGAATAAAAAATTATATTAAAGTTAAACCATGTTATAGTGAAATTAATGACCATATGAAATATATATGAATAAAATATGTTTTTTTAGAGATTTAAAACACATTAAAATTATAATTCAATAGTTTAATATAATCTAATGGGAAAATGAAAAAAAATTAATTGAATATATTAGATTTCAGACTTTGGAAGAAAACAAGTTTATTTTATTTAAATGAAATATTTTGCAAATTTAATATTTTCATGGTTTATTAATCTTTTCTATAATTTATTATTTTATTATAACATCATTAATTATATAATTTGAAATTAACTGTTAAAGAAAAAACTATATTTTACTATTCATCTAAGAACTGATGTTTTCATAAAATTAAAAGAAAATCACCAATGAAAATATAGACATGATAAATTTGAAATTAAAAATCATTCTATAGAAATAGTTTTCTAACATTGGTTATTTTATTTTTTTAATATATAAATTATGAGTTTTAAAAAACAACTTAAAATACAGTTTAATAAAAATGTTCATATACCTTTATTGAGTATTTAATGATGATATTTATTTTATGGACGTAAAATATTTATATTTACATTAATTACTCATGATAAATATTATTAATATTAAATTTTATTATTTTGAGGTCAAATTACTATTAAAAAATCGGGTAACAAGTCCAAAAGTTTAGGTTACTATTACAATGGTCACATTATTATTCTAATAGTTAAGTACCTACAATAATTACTAATACATTCCTATATTAATTATTCTTCTCAATTCCCTATAAGGCTATATATTTTCATTTTAGATTATATTTATTAGTTTTATATTATTTTGTTTCATTTATGTAGTGTTGGATGTAGGGGTGATGATTATACCATATTGGAAGGGTCTCAACTTCCCATTATTCATTTATAAATTTAATTATTTTCACCATTTAAATTTTTGGAACCCTAATATGTTTAGTTTATGATTAATATAATGATCATTATTAATGAAATAAATTGTTTTTAGTTTTTTTAGTGTTTTATTTGTGTAATACTATATAATATAATATAAAAAAGAGTATTTCATGAAAAAAATAACATTTATATACTCTAGGTTGTTATAGAGACTTGTCATGAGATAAATATTAACGATATGATGTCCTTGTGTCTTGACCCAATGAAGTGTCACAATTCGATGGCCTTGTGGCAAGACTCAAGACTCATTATCCTTATGGTGGTTGAGTAGATGTGTTTACCTTATGGAAAAATTAATCCACAACTTAGATTAATACTATATTTCTATATTGATCAATATTATGTATGGTCGGGGGTTTTAAGAGGCTTGGTTAGTGTATGACTTCTTAGTACGTGATTGTGTGTTTTTTCTTTCATTTTAATTTATTTTCATGACATACACTCTTATACATGAGTACTCATGTTAAAACACAATGGTGGTGTCCTACTTTGTTAATAATCATACTATACATGGTCATCTTGATGAATGTTGATACATCATGGTTAGGGATATTGGAATGGGAAGGGCCCCAACAATTCAGAGCTAGCATATAGAGCAAGGTTATTAGAGGAGTTACCAGGATAGACTTTTGAGTGATGCCACAATATTTATGTATTTATGTATCTTACATGTGCTCTATTTTGACCTCCCACATTAAGGTTCCATTGATTATATTTATATATTAAAAAAGAAAATTTATATAACTTTCATTTTAGAAATTTTTATCTATTTATTATATAAAATTATTTATGTATATCCTTATTGATATGGAGGTAGATCATTTCCAATGATTGAGTCCTGATCCTAAAAGATATTATGAAACCTATTTCATATGGGGAGGTTTATATGAGGCCATGTGGCACTCTAGATTTGATTCGATGATTTGGTTATAGGTGTTTCAAAGATCCTATATTCAAATATATTCCCATTGAAACACTAATAGGTTAGTTTAATACTTTAGGATATACACGTAAATAGAGGGTATTTGATTTTAAAAGATATTTAATTTTTCATCTTGAACCATATCACATGGTATGCTATGAAAAAGAATATTATTATCACAAATTAACAATTTCAATTGGTGAGGAACACTATAAAAGATGATATTACCCCAAAATTTTACATCCCCTTGAGAATATGGGTAGAAAACTTCCTCATGCTCAAAAGCAAATTTTCATAGACAAGGGGGCCCTAGAGTATTGAAACCATCAAGACAAATAAGATTTATAATTCATATTAGCTTACTCCATGAGAGGGTTTTCACATCAGGTGGGGAGGCAAGATCACTCTAATATATTTTCATGACTTAGCCTTCCCAATTTCATGGCCCTAATCATCTAAACCCATGGGTATCCTATAATACCTTAGATTTATTTCGAACACACCACATGTTATCACCAACTAGGTCCCCTTATCAAACTAATGATTGTCTCCACTAGCCAACACATGTTCTTTAAGTGTGTTATTTCCTCACTCACACACACTGTTGGAAACTTCCTATAAGGTCACCTATCATGATCACTACTCTATTTCTAATCATGCTTAACTATAGATTTCAAATCAGGTATTATCAAGAAAATAAAGGTGTACCTTGTTGAAATATATAGTAACCCTTTTCCTTTTAAGACTCACTTTTACAGGGGTGTTATACTCTCCACCCCATTTAATGCACATCACCCTCATTGTGGACCCCATACATCAATCTCAGATAGTTCCTCTACACTTCCATCTGGGTATTGTCTCTGATACCATTTTTCATGAAATGGACTTCCCAGGTCCATGGACCCGATAATCTAACCCCATGGGTCTCCTATAATACCATGGTTTCCTTTCAAACACACCATAGGTTATTACAATGTGTTTTTCCCACTCAAACACTCCCTGGGAAACATCCCATAAAGACACCCATAATGATAACTACTCCATGTCAAGTATGCTTAACTATGGAGTTCAAACTTGGTATTCTACCAAAAATAAAGTTTCATCTTATTGACATAGGTTGTAACATTTTATATTTTAAAAATCACATTTACTTGTGTGTGTGTGTTACACTCTCCACCCCCTTTAATGAACAACACCCTCATTGTGGACCCCATGCATTAATCTCAAGCAGTGCCTTTACACATCTACCAATTTATTGTCTTTGATACTATTTTTCATAAAATGGCCTTCCCAAGGACATGGACCTAATAATCTAACCTCATGGGTCTCCAATAATACCTTGATTTTCATTTCGACCTCACCATAGTTTATTACACCCCCAGGGTCACTTATATTACTAATGATTATCCCCACATGCCAACATATGTTCTTTTAGTGTATTCTTCTCTCACTCACACACACCATGGGAAACTTCCCAAAAGGTAAACCATCTTTATCACGACTTCTATAAAATTATTATCAACTATAGAGTTCTAATCATATAAGATATTTAAATAAAAGGTACACATTGTTGACAAACATAGTTACTTTTATCCTTTTATATCTCACATATTCAAGGGTGTTACAGAATCGGTTTTTTGGCCAATAAATAATCATTTCATTCATTGTTCATAAGTGATTACCTATGTCTAATGAATGAGGAACCTAGAATAGTCTAATGAATCATGTGTATTTTACCATCTAACTACATTATATAAATAAAAAATCATTTCAATACATTCCTAATTCATTTTTGGTTTATATTTTTAGAATATTATGAAAAACCATTAACCAATAAAACATTTTTTCCATGTATCAATTGTATATTTTTAAATTATATAAAAACATACTGAATACATATTTATTCTAAAGAATCTCCCATAAATTGTAATCATTTTAAACATTCATATTAATTTTATAATTTACCTATTTTAAAAACATGGAGAGAATAAAACATAACAAAAGGGTTGAGGTCAGGTTCTTAGTAAGGGTAAACATGTGTGGTAAAAATCAGATGTCAATTGTGAGAAAAATATTATTATATGGGTATAATCAAGATATATATGATAGTTATACAAAAAATATCAAGATTTATAAATTATTTATTATGGTTTGGAATAACATAATACATTAATCACTCAATAATCGCAATCCATGAGAGTATAACATAAGAATGGGATTAAGTTTAAAATAATGAATAAATGTTAAAATAAAGAACTTACATTAGTATTGGGAATATAAAATTCATAATCAAAACCATTAGTTCCCATGATTATGGGAAACTAAAATATAATCATGACTAATAATATCATGAGATAAAAACTCCTAACCAATGCATTGTAGAAAGAAATATGAACCTACCCATCATCATCTATAATTATGATTTCTACTTGAAAATCATTTACTTCTCACATAATAAATAACCTATAGAAGGAAAATGGGGTTCATATTATTTTCAAATGGATTAATGTAGGCAAATAATCTTCATGATAAATAAATGGTAAATAAATGGGTACCTAAATAATTTCTATAAAAGTATTTGTGAATACCACTCAATCAGTGTAATATATCATATTTCATTTATACTATCTTGATAAATTTTATATGACTATGAAAATAATCTCTCTAATAAATAAATTAATGAAATCTAGTTGAACAAATTTTATTGAAAGGAATGAAATATAAATCGTTTCCTATGAAAAGGAATTGGAATAATATTTTTATATATTTAGAGGGGATGGTTGGGAAATAGAAAGGCATTTATGGAATGTATATTTGATAGAAAATAATATTAAAAAAATATATCAATATAAATATGTTTTTTGATTGCATATAAATATATCCCCAACGTAATAAAGGAAACTCAGAATTATGTTTAAATATATGAAAAAAACCTTGTGAAAAAAATATTTGAATTTTATCACCCAGGAAGGGTTCATGAAGTGAATTATTTTAAATTATTAGTTCAAACCCATAAATTATAAATTCATATATTTATAATAGAATAAATCATGTAAAATAAATCTCATCAGTGTAAATCCTTTTCAATATGAAAAGTAAAATAGTTGTTAAAACATAAAAGTATTTTTATAAAATATTTTTAATATTGATATAAATATGAATTGATTATCATAATAAATAGTTATTTTTGAAATGGTGAAGTAAAATATTTTGAATTCATTTTTTCCAAAAATAGAATATAAAATAATTAATCCTTGAAAATGAAATAATTTTATCTATAAGAAATTCGTAGCTAAATATAAATCATTTGATAATGACAGTAATGTAACCTTTTTAATATTTTAAATTAACATTATTGAAAAATATCATTATAAAAATAAAATAAAATAATTCTTCTAAATTGGGGTAAAGAGATGTGTGGAAATAATGGTAAATAATCCAAATTATATTTCCAAATATAGTTATGACAAAATTTTATTAGTGACCCTAACTTTTCTTACCGGACTACTACATCATTTTAAATATAAAAAAGTAATAGAGTTACAAAACCATGATCAAATAGTTTAGTGTCTTGGTAAAATTTGGCTCGTAAATTACTTTTACATAATAAAACATAAAAATTATTTAAATACATTTTCCCTACCTTTTTACTATCCCCTGAGATCTCCATAGAACATGTAATCATCAAAGTATTAACATTAACGAAAGGGGTGATCTAAAATCTCAGTAAGAGGATAGATTAGAGAAAAATCAATATAACATGGCTGATAATAATAATCGTCTTCCTAACAAAATCATTAGCTCTTAATCACAATCATGAGAGAAATAATTATACAAGTAATTGAAATGTGTAAATTCATAAACATGAAACATCATGAATTAGTAGTCAAATACCACACATAGTTGTGAACAAGATAGCATCATATTCATGTATAAAATTCATGCATAATAAAAAAATCATCATTGAAAAAAAATATAAAATAAATTTTTCACGTATTCTACATCATCTCATGAGATATATTATATTACCTAATTAATTTTAGTGCTATATAATTTTGTGTTCATCAGTCAAATCATAACATTTTCATAACCATTCTTGCAACTTAGAACATATACCAATCATAGAAATAAAATAACCTATATAATTGAATGGGTTTCACTTCATAAATAATAATTAAATTAATAAAATATAGGTATCCCAAATGAGAAAGTAAGAAAACATATTTTTTATATGAATCATCACTCCTGAGTGAAGAAAAAATAATCTTAAGAAGACTCAAGATGTGTTTTGTAAAGAAGATTTATTTCGGAAAATCAGTCTATTTGTCATCAAATAAGATTGGAATAAGGTATATCACTATAATTAGAATTTAAGAACTATGATTTTATGTTATAGTAATAATAAAATAATCCCAATATTAAAATTTGATAAGATAAAGTAATAACCCAATGAAAAGTAGTTGGTTTCAGGAAATCCCCTTACTATAATTCCATCTTAATTATTTCTACTTTGCACATCTTGAATAAAAAATTTATATATATTAAAATATAGATATATATGTGAATTATGGCCATTTATACAAATATTTATCAATTAAAATAATTTTATTATATTTTTAAATTCTTTTGATGAAATTGAAGTGTTTTGATATCATGTTTTTTGAAAAATGTCTTATTTTGAATCAATTTCACTATTTTGTAATATACATATTAGTATAAATAATTATAGAGGACTATAATACATTTAATATCATATTTAAATGTTATATTTAATCCATAATTTCCATCCATAAATTTTTTTATAATAACTGTTTTGGTAATGTTTCTATACGTGGTTAATCGACCTCTAATAAAAACTTCTCGAAAGAGAGATAAATGGGTTATGAAATTTATATATGTCATATATATGAAATATGAAATAGGTTAAAATCATTTATTTCAAGTTAATATTATAAATTATAAATTTTATATTATATGGTTTTGAAATTTATTAGTAAAATAAGAAGGAGATTAAGAAAAGATCAAATAGTTAATGGGGACTTCCTATTTCCTCGGTGTGGCTTCTCTTGCATGACATTATAAATCCCTTATTTATTGGATTTTGTTGTATCCATAACATCCCTATGTTTTATAAGAGTATTTATAGGGAATACTTGAGAAGTTATTTGAATTTTTAATTGGTGGGATGACTGGTTTCCCAAGGGAAGAAAGAGGGTTTATTTAAACTTGAGGACATGGGTATTTTTAGAATAAACTATTATATAAAATAATATATAAAATGTGAGATTATTATTAGAAAATTTTTTAAAATATAAATCATATATTCATATAATATAATAGGTTTAAAACAATGAAAAACCTTTAAAATTATATTTAATTAGTTTATTATAATGGAAGCTGGGAAAAAAGAAAATTTTCTATTTTAAGGAATTAGTTTTGACTTTAGGTTTTTGAAATTAATTTTTAATTTTGGAAATTGAGTTTATTGTACTTGAATAAATAAATTTAAAAATTAAATATACAATACCTGAATGATAATTACTACAAATAATTATTTCAATAATACATCATGAATGGCGTACTTTAAGTTATATTGGTTATGTGAAAACATTATTTTTACTATTCATCAAAAAATTGACGTATTTCATAAAATTACTAGAAAAACATCATTGGAAAATATCAATGTTATGATTTCAAAGATGATATTGATTTTAAAACAAAAATATAACATAGTAAAATTTTAATTGTTAATATAAAAATTATGATTTGTACAAAATAATCTAAAATACAATTTATTAGAAATGTACTTATAAGTATGTGTTTTATACCATATAAATTAATTATTAGACGAGAAATTTTGGTTGATAAATGTTTGGGGTCATTACATTACTCCTCCCATTTTGAAATTTCTCCATTGAAATTTTGTTTCATATAAACAGGTGAGGGTGTTTCTCGATCATGGTTTCCTCTAGTTCTCTAGTCGGTTCGTCAAACTTATGATTCCTCTACAAAACTTTGACAAGGTGAGTTGTCTTGTTGAATAGGAATTTGTCTCTTTAGTCTAAAATCCTAAACAGATGCTCTTTATATGAGAGGTCATTCTTTAGTTGTACCAACTCTAAATTTAGTACATGTGGGGATCAATTATGTACTTCCTCATGAGAGATACATGGAACACGTTAAGAAATTGAGCCATATTTGGTGGAAGTGAAAGCTTATAGGAATCTCCTCCAAAGAAGTCAAGGATCTCAAAGGGGAAAATGTACCTTGGTCTAAGATTCCATTTCATTACAAACTGCATGTCTCTTTTTCATTGTGATACTTGAATGAATAATTTTTCTCTAACATCAAACTCCAAGTCCTTTCTATAGTTGTTAGGATAACAATTTATCGAACCCTGAACAGATTTGATACGGTATTGGATATCTTGAACCTTTTCTATCATTTCTTGTACAAGATCATGTCCTGATATCTTTTTTTCACCAAATTCATTCTAATAGGATGGACTTCTACACTTCTTACTATAGTGATCTTCATATGAAGATATCTGAATACTTGTGTGGAATCTATTGTTGCATGATAACTCAAGGAATGGGATATGAAGATCTCGTCCTCCTTTTAATTATATTAAGAAGACTCTTAGAATCTCCTTGAGTGTCTAAATTGACCTTTCAGATTGTCCATCAGTTTGGTGGTGATATACATGATAAAATTCAATTAAATACTCAAAGAATGTTGAATACTTATCCATAATATATATGATAACCTTGGATCATGATAATATAAAATCAATAGTGGAACCCCATAAAACCTCACCACTTCGTTCACATATATATTTTAGAGTTTTTCAAGTGAAAGATACTCCTGAATAGAGATAAAGTTGGTAGTCTGGGTGAGTTGATCCACCAGAACCCATATATCATTGTTTCAATTGGATTTTTTAAGAGATCAGTGACAGATTCCATAGTGAAGTCCTCTCATTTCAATGTGGGTATTGGAAACAATAGCATCATCACTTTGGAATTATATCTTTCTACTTTAACATTCTAACATACAAGACACCATAATATATATTATGAAATCTTATTCTTTATGTTATCCCACCAAAAGTGTTCTTATTGATCACAATACATATTTATACTTACAGGATGGATGGATAAATGTAAGATATCAAAATTATCCAACAAACCCTTCTTTATCATGGGTGATGAAGAAAACAATCATTGTTACAAATAGAATCAAACCATCCTCATTGATATGAAACTCTTATTGCTTCTCTTCCATAACTTATTTCACATTCTTTTGTAGTTCCAGGCTATCCCTTCTCGATTCCTTGATCTTCTCTTGGATAGATGGTTAGGTAATTAGTCAGTAAAGGTAGGATATATTCCACGTTGTTATTATTTTAAAATCCATAGTTGGTATATCTATGAAGATATGGTCATTCTCAATATGCATCATGGATAGATTACATTGGTTCTTTTCTACTAAGTTCATTAGATACCTTGTCTCCCTTCCCAATATGATAGTGAATAGAGAAATAATGTTCCATTATTATTTTTAACCACCTCCTTTGATTCATGTTAAATTCCTTATTCTTTAATATATACTTTAGACTCTTATTATTGGTATATATGGTACACTTATCTCTGTAGATATAGTGCCACCAAATTTTTAGAGAGAAGATCATAACTACTAACTCCATGAAATGAATCATGTAGTTCTTATCATGGATATTCAATAGTCGTAAGTCATAGGATATAACTTTTTAATTCTTCATGAGTACACAACCCAAGCCTTTCTTTTATGTATCAATTTATATCATAAAACATTCTCCACTCATTAGAAACATTACTATAGGTGTAGTGACCAGCCTCTTATTTTGATCCATGATGAATCTCTCACATTCATCCATCCAAACATAATTTAACTCCTTCCTTGTTAACTTAGTTAATAGCCTATTAAATCATGAAAAAGTTCTCACAAAATATTTTTAGTACACTGATAATCCAAGAAAACTATTTATTTTTGTGTCACTAGTGGGCCTGGTCCATTTGTTAATTTCCATTTTTAAGGGTTAATAAAAATTCATTCACTTGTGATCATGTGTCCAAATAATGTTACTTGTTACATCCCAAAATAACAGTCACTGAACTTGGAGTAAAATTTAATCTTCCTTAATGTATAAAAAAATAATCTTTAGATATTCTTCATGTTCCTACTTGATCTTATAGTAGATGAGGATATCCTCGATAAACACTACAAAAAATCTTTCAAGGTTGTTTCTAATGACTCAATTCATTAAATCCATAAATATTATAGGTTAATTAGTAAGTCCAATGGTAATCTCTAAAAACTCATAGTGCCCATAACTTGTACAATAAGGATTATTTTTAATATATTCCCATTTCAAATTATTTTGATGATATCCATAACAAAGATCTACATTTTAGAAGTATTTATCTCCACATAGTTGATCAAAAATTTCATTCATCCTTGGAATAGGATACTTATTCTTTATAGTGATCTTATTGAGATCTTGGTAATCGATTCCCAACTAAATTGATTCATCCTCCTTGTTGAAAATGATCACCAGTTCACCCCAAGGTGATTCACTAGGGCATATGAACCATTTTTCAAAATGATATTGCATCTTCTTGTTTAACTCCTCCTGTTTGGTCGAATCTATCCAGTAGGGAGATTTTTAGATTGGAGTAGCTCTGGGTTTGAGTTCTATCGATTACCCTACCTCATGATTAGGGATGTTCCATGAAACTCTTTTGGAAATACATCACTTTATTCCCTCACAATGGGAATTTTCTCCAGGTTTGAGCTTTTATTCGACACAACCATTTGGGACATGTATGATTCTTTACAAGGCATCAACACCCACACTGTTTTGGTATTTTATCTACGATAATCATGATTTTACTTGAATTTTTATTTGATCATTTGATGGTTCAGAATATGAAAAAATATTTACTTTTTCCCAAAAGTTGATGTATGATCTATATAACAAGATTTAATCCTTTCCTAGTAGCATGTTTAATTATACCAATGGAGGGTTCATGAGATTTTATAGAAGAATCTTTTCACATACGCCAAAAGAATAAGAGTCCAACACTTGGGTGGAAATGATTGCAAAACTATTTTTTTATAGATATCATTACATAAAGGTTTTGAGGGTTCAATTTAATAGTTCTAGAAAACATGTAAGAGATAAATGAATGCATATATCAACAATCAAATAAAAGTTTTTCCCATTATTGATTTAATAGGAACATTACATTTTAATAATTATTTTTATTGATCCACATCAATAGTAGTGATGGAATATGATTTCACTTTCTTTTTTGGAATTGGTGGATGATGACAATGATTACCCTTGAGGACTCACGGTTTAGTGCATAGGCTAGAATATTTCTCTTTCCCCCTACATTTGATGCATCGAGGAATGGGTGGTGCTCCCATTTATTCTATCCAATAGGCTAGATTCTTCCTATCTCTTTGACATTCATTAGCTTGGTGACCTTATATTCCACACTTGAAGAATTTCTCCATTCCTTTGATGAAATTAACATGATTCTTCTTCCCATATTTTTGACATATGAGTGGTTTTTTGTTATTTCCACCATTTTAATTAGATCATATAGATTGAAACTCTATCTTTAATTACTTATATCTATATACATGGTATCTTTTTTCAAAATCCATCTCCACTTTTAGACCACATCAAAATACTTATTCATTACTCACAATTTCATGAATAAATATAGACTTGAGAAGTTGTGGTTTTATACAACTAAATAATATTTTAATTTTTTTATCATTATATATAACAAAATTAGAGGAATGACTTAAAATCCTTATAAAATTTGATTCATAAGTCATGATAGATCCACCTACTTTTTTCATCAGCTTAATTAATTCTTACTCCATCATCGTAAAAAAAGTTCAAGTTAAATTGTAACACCCCCGGTAAATAAACAATATTACATTTTTATATTTATCTATATTTGTGAAAATAATATTAATATTACTTTAAAGGGAACTCTATGCTCGATGGCGTACCCAATACGCAACAACGAGTTCCTTTGAAATCTTACGTTGCACTCTAATAATAAAATAATATTATTTTAAATGGTAGTTAACGCCTAGCCATTGTAATGGAGGGAAAGAACAGAACTAACTAAAAAATGATTATGTATGTTTTTCAAATATTTTTATTCTTTACAATAAATGTTAGAGTATTGAAAATGCGAATGAATCCAATTTTTAAGCATAAACATTCTAATATTCTTTTAAAGGTCGATTTACCACCTTTTGATGGCGAACCACTTTTAAATACACTTTTGACAATTTTATGTGTTATATTTGAAAAAATAAAATTCTTCTTTAGAATTGGGACATCAACATTTACATTTTGTAAATTTTTGGTATTTTTCTGATAAAGTTCATTTTTTAATGAGCAATGAAAAATGTTGTATTTTAATTCAAAAACCTCTTTTTAATATAATTTAATTATATGATTAGATTATCATATTAATTTGTTTTAAAGTTAAATTAGAATATATTTTTACCATTTAATCCAATATTGGTCGTTGGAATTAATTTCATCTTGAAATTGGACTTAAACTAGAGTCAATCTTTTGATATTTATTGTTTCTTAAAAACACACTATTTGTTTTGACAGCAGGAATTAATTATTAAATTAATTACTAAAACTTATATATTTTGAATTTTGTAAAATAGACTTCATTTTTGAATTCGTAATATCAAATATATCTTAGGGTGAATATTTGGTATTTTTCTGAAAAAGTTCAATTTTTTATGAATAGTGAAACCACTAAGTGGTAGTTAAAGAAACTGATTTTTCATTTAAATGAAACTTTTCCACCTCTGTTTTTTGAATTTCAAAAATCCGACATACATGGTTGTCATTAGGAAGTAAAATTTTGTTCAATGGGATTAAAATATTTTTTTGGTGAATAGTAACTTATATGTTCTTAATCGCGATTAGAGGTAATTAGTGTATTTTAAGGTGAAAATAATATTTTAATAATATGAGATGAGTTTGACACATGTCCTACCCTTATTGTATGTGTCATGGCCGACCAAGAAAATCCATGGGTCAACTTGGGGACCCCATGGAGCCACTTTTGTTGGGAAATGACATAAATAACTTTTTAGTTAATGTAAAATTAAAAATGACACAAACATGAGTTGTTTTAATAAAACAATTTTTAAATGGGGTTATTCAAGTCATATTTTTGACTATAAATATTCATTGGAAAGATAAAAGGATTTACTACATCATGATAGTTTTTTTTATAATTTTTAGATATTAAAAAAATAAAATTATTTATGACATCATAATGATGCAGCGATTACCTCATTAATAAAGGATTTAAATAAAATTAAAAGATAACGTAAAATATATGACCTACACATGTCCAAAACCTATTGGATGATTATATTTCGACCCCTTACAACCTTATCCTCGAAATACATCAATGTGGGACCTTTGAAATCCGAAACGCATTCTAAAATAAAGTAACCTTTTTTTACTTTCCATGAGTGCCCCTCCTCTCCTTTTATAAAAGGCCCCCACCTCTACCTCCGTACCCACACCTCTCAAGCCTTTGGCTCAGAAAAAACCTTCCAATTTTGTCTCTACAAATCCCTCTATTACTCCTATAAGCCTCACATTGGGCATAAGTCTTCCCAAGGAAGCCTTTGAGCTCAAATCACAAAGAGTTACCCGATTTAAAGGTAATGTCTTCTCTTGTGTTCTTTTGTTTTATTTTGCTTCTCCAACCCCCTAAAATATTTTTATTCTTTTATTGTGTAACAACTCCAGTATATTCAATATACTATAATGTTTTTATAAGAAGCATTCTAGCTACACTTACACACACCTACATCTAATTGTTAAAGAACATATTGTTTTTGTGGATGGCGAATTTCCGCCTCACGAAATGATGATTGTTCAACACTCATATAACACCTTCAAAGGTGGCAATTAAGATGTCACTATATTTATATATGATATATAATATTTTTATGTTTTACTTAAGCTTATGTATTTTTCTTTTGTGGAATACCTTTATGGTTTACATTGAGGGTAAACACGATAATTTCATTTTAGGAAGTGCAGACTACCGCCCCCTCAAACTGATTTGATTCGTTATTGCCATATGTGGGATGTATAAAGGATGGATTTAAAGTTATTATATATTATTTATGTTAAATATGAATAATTAATATAAATTTGTAATTAAAATATACATACCTCTCATTTGGTTTTAATTCAATTAATACAACATAGAAATGAAAGTAGCGTTCATGCGTACGTACGGCTTACCGTCTCCATGAACGGTGCATTTCAATTCTTACCTCTAAATGATTATTTAATATTATAAATACTTGTATATTATGGATATATATGATATATATTATATAAAAATTATGAATATCATTCTGGATATAATGAACCTTTGACCACACGAAATACATGTAATTGTAAGAAGTCCACTTTCGACTTAAGAACCAAATATCGACAAAACAAACATTATTTACGTAAATGATTACATAATGTTTATAACATGGAAATAAGTGATATAGAAGGAATAATTAACTTGAAAAAAATATCTTAAGCAAGTAGAAATCAACTCAAGTTTATTATTCAGGACTTTAAAGAACGATCGAGTGAAGTCGGACCCGAGGTGAGGGATCCTACCCCTCTCTTTCTTTTTAAGTACACTCTTTTATGTCATTATTTTTAAGCTCATATTTCTTATGATTGGGATGTTATTTTATATTAATACTACTTTAATGTTTATGTTCATATTATGAGAGAACCTATTTTTTCTCACCAATCCATTTTGGATGTTTTGAGTGGCGCCGTTAGGCTGCCGAATTTTTGTAAGGGATCCAACCTCTCTCTTTCTTTTTAAGTACTCTCTTTTATGTCATTTCTTTTAAGATCATCTTTATTATGTTTGGGGATGTTCTTTTATATTCATCATACTGTAATTTTTAATGTTCATATTATGAGTGACGCTATTTGATCTCATAAATCCATTTTTGGATGTTTTAAGTGGCGCCGTTAGGCGGCCGAGTGATCATAAGGGATTTTTCATCTCACTTTTATTCCCGTGACATTTATGATATGTTTGCCACTATTTCATTTGAGTGGTTTATGTACTGAAAATTATTATACACTTTTTGTAGTATAATTTCATTTATGGGTATTTACATCTTCATTGTATGACCGTTCTTCCATGGGGTGTACGTTTCGAATGTTACCCAACTCGGTACGGCGACCTTTCACCCTCCTCATTTTAAAAGACTTGTTTTGTTAGGTCATTTAATTTACATATTATTATGTTGGGATATGTTCTTCTATATCCTTATGGATATAATGTTTATTTCCATGTGATGAGATACCATTCACTCTCTCATCAACTAATTTTTTGAATTTTGATGTGACGTCGTTAGGATGTCGAATTTTTACAAGGGAACGTGTTAACCCAATTTCGATTTCTTTGGGTTCAACTTGTACTTCTTGAACATGTCATCCTATGAATATGTGTGAATGAACTCTGATTGTTTCACACTTAATATCCACTTATATTGGGTGTATTTATATTTCCCACATATAATTATCTGATAAATTTATCCTTAAATTAAGGATACCATCTTTATAATGGATTTCATCTCAATTTACATTTCCATTGAGACTTCATTGTTGTTATGCACCAATTCACTCTTATATGGTGTGTATACTATCCTTTGACATATTATATCATGAATCCCTTAATTCTAATGATATTATAATGTTTGGATTAAATGTTATTCCACAATTATTTGTATTCAAGAGTCTCTCATTTTGTTAAAAACTCTTTAACAAAAATATCGTTTTAAATGTTTTAATGATTTATTATTCTAAATATTTATCTTTAATGTCCATGTAATCAAAGTGGTTTTCAGTATTTATTTATATGTAAATTAATGTTTTATAATTTTAATTCCATTAAAGCTTCAAAGTGGTATAAGACACTTTGATTCAAAAATCACTTTTAATGGTTTTTGAAAATGGATTGATTAATTCAATATCTTGGAATTACTTATTATGATTGAAAAAGAAATGTTGTTATTGAAATGTTTATATTTTCAATATTTTCTGTGTAATGATGGTACTTGGACATATTACGGGTGGTTACTTGATAAACCATATGACGGGTGGTGTCGTGAATACTAGGATGGTTGGTTACGTTATAACCTCCAATGCATTGGGTATGGAAGTCGGCCGTATGGCTATTCCATTAAGTATGTGTGGAAGTCGACCGTATGGTTATTCCATTTAAGTATGTTTATGTCCCAAGATACCTTTATATGTTATGTGTTCTTTATATGGGTTTTATGGTAATCTTTTGGTTTCAAAAGGTTATGTAATGATATTTTATTTAGTGAAGAGTTTTTACTACTTCCTAAAGGTGAAAGGTATTACTTTGATAAAGTATACATGGTTTACATGTTTCATTAAAAAACTAACAGTTTTCATTCTTTGTGTATCCCTTGCTGAGCCTGTTATGCTCACCCCAAGTTTTTTTTTGAAATGTTTTTCACAGGACTTAATATGGAATAGGGTCAAGGATGGGATCAAGGGAAAGTCATGCTATCTAAAACATGGAACTAGACATGTTTCTTTTAAAGAGTTTATATTTTATGGAAACTTAGTAGAAGTGTCTACTTTGTAATATTTTGAGATGTAATAGTTATGACCTAATTCTATAGAACTCTAAACCTGAAAAGATCTTCAATGTGAATTATTCATTTAATTCAATATTAAGTAAGGTTTAAGGGTGGGGCCTTATAGTTGGTATCAAATGTCAGTTTAGATAAATTTAGAGGTTAGGGTATCCTCTAAGAATAAGTGACATTACTATAATGGTTAGGATTTTAGAAAGAGTCCAAGTTTTAGATAAAGCTAGTGAGTAAGTATATCATAGTGTTTATCTTCCTCCTTAGTACATGATGGTTTTGTTGATATACTCACACTGACCTTTTTGGTTTTAGTAAATGGATAGCTCTAGCAGGCACCAAAGTAACAGTGGATGTGATGGAAACTGTGACAGTTTTTTGAGTGAGCAACTAAATGATATGGGAGCTACAATGAGAACTCTTGTGTTTATCCTCAACCAACTATCTGGAGTCATGATTGACCACCTAATCCTTGGTGATTTCTATAAGGAATCATATAAGCGAGAAAAAAATCCCTACGGAACTACAAGTAATAATCATAAAGGTAAGTGTCTTTAAAAACCTATGTGTAAAATATGTGGAAAGAAACACCTAGGAAAATGTTTCAAAGGGACATAAATATGCTATAGATGTGGTAATTAAGGTCATAAAGCAAGAACCTGCCATGGAAAAAGAAGCATCTAGTTGACTCGAGGAAAGGGAAAGAAGTTCTTTCTGAGGGATCAATTGAATGTTTTAAATGTGGTTTGCATGGTCATTATTCAAACACATGTCCTATGAAGAAGTTTCGGGAATGGTATCACCAAGATCGTACAAATATTCCTTTACCAATACCTAACGCCATTCCGATTGAGGATGAAGAAACTGACAATGACCAATCAAAGGTATGGATTATTTCATAACTTTTGTTTTCGTATTATGGAATCTTAGGATATGATTCATGATTTTTTTTGTAGGAAAGAAGTATTTCAGAATAAGTTGGAATGTAATGGCTAATAGATCATGAAGAATGTTGAATGAGTAATAAGTCAATATATAAAGGCTTGAAGAGTTATGGTGAAATTATTAAGAGTATTAAGTCTCTTTTGATGATGGGGTTACATTAGAAGACTTTTTGTAGTATGTGTAACCCTTATGCTTGATATATGAAAATTTTATTCAAGGAATAGTTATCTGTTATTTTGTGGACATAGTTATAAAGAACCATTTGGGTTTATATGGTCCCTACTTTTGAGGTAATTATGGGTTACTATATGTTATGATGGAATGTGAAAGGCATGAGATAAAATTGAGCTTAAAATATGTTATGATTATTTTTGAATATTTTAACTCATTTTGGGGGATGTTTTAAGAATTATATAGTTTTGTAAAAAGGACAACACGTAGACCATGTGACAACCCATCGTGTCGGACAAAGCTGCGGGAATCGAACCCACAACCAAAGTGCGACTGGTATTTATCGACTACCACTGGACTACGTGAAGTCCCTAGTTAGTTTGACTAATTATTTTTAATTATATGATTTTAGGAATCATGAGTATGTTTATTTTTGATTATCTATGTAAATGATTAACCTATCATCAAGGATATGTGATTAGGTTAATTACTTTTCAATATGAGAATTTAAGAGCAAATGATGTTATTTGGAGATAAAAGTTAATTTGTACCTTGGAAGACTATCTCATTAAATCTTTCAAATATTTGGGTTTCAATCTTAGTTTAGTTTACTTTGAAGGATTTTTTTGAAAAATTGTTTATCGAATGGTCCTCGTTGAACTTTGGGTTTTGTTGGACAAATTTTGGAGATTAAGAATAGATTTTCTTTTTATAAAGGGTTATCCCTTTCTGGATTATATGATCTTGTACTAACCTTTTTGGTTTTGGTTAAAGTCTAAATAATGGGAAGTATATAGTTCTCTTTTTTGGGTTAGGTGATTCTCTACAAGTTGATTTTATCTCTCTTAATGTAAACAAGTCATCCTAAATACTCATCTTTTGGTGAAAATATGAGTTCGTGTAAGAAATCTAGTAAAATTTGAAAGTAAACATGACAAGTAAGTATGTTTACTTATGTTTTAGTTAGGCTCAAAAATAAATTCCTCAATGAAAAGTAACAAAAAAAATGTTTTCCAATAACTTTTCCTATTGGGTAATCCAATACCGTTTAACCCATCAGAAGTTTGCGATTTTCTTATGGTTAACTTTCTCCTAGACATGTTTACTATCACTCTCCATCAGAACATGACCCATTGTTTTTTTACTCCATGTCCATATTTTCATACATGGAATCCTATTATGGGTTAACTCGGGTGACCTTTGTACTTCCCTTTCTTTCTTTTAAAGTGATAGTTTAATTTACTCCTTTTCCGATGCGGTACTTACAAAGGATTTTTCAAGCCCAATTTTAAAATTGTGAGGACACAATTATCAAAAGGGGGGAAGGATTTAACACCCCAGGTAAATAAATAATATGAAATTTTTATATTTATCCCTATTTGTTAAAAAAATATTAATATTACTTTAAAGGGAACGCTATGCTCGATGGCGTACCCAATACGTGACAACGAGTTCCTTTGAAATCTTACGTTGCACTCTAATAATAAAATAATATTATTTTAAATGGTAGTTAACGCCTAGACATTGTAATGGAGGGAATGAATGGAACTAACTAAAAAATGATTATGTATGTTTGTCAAATATTTTTACTCTTTACAATAAATGTTAGAGGATTGAAAATGCGAATGAATCCAATTTTTAAGCATAAACATTCTAATATTCTTTAAAAGGTCGATTAACTACCTTTTGATGGAGAACCTCTTTTAAATCCAATTTTTGACAATTTTATGTGTTATATTTGACAAAATAAAATTCTTCTTTTGAATCAGGACATCAAAATTTACATTGTGTAAATTTTTGGTATTTTTCCGATAAAGTTCATTTTTTAATGAATAGTGATAAATGATGTATTTTAATTCAAAACCTCTTTTTAATCTAATTTATTTATATGATTATATTATATTATGAATTGGTTTTAAATTTCAATTAGAATATATTTTTACCATTTAATCCAATAGTTGTCGTTGGAATTAATTTCATCTTGAAATTGGACTTAAACTAGAGTCAATCTTTTGATACTTATTGTTTCTTAAAAACACACTATTTGTTTTGACAACGGGAATTAACTATTAAATTAATTAATTCAAATTATATGTTTTGAATTTTTTAAAATATAATTCATTTTTGAATTCATAATATCAAATATAGCTTTGGGTGAATTTTTGGTATTTTTCTGAAAAAGCTCAATTTTTGATGAATACTGAAACCACTAAGTGGTAGTTAAAGAAACTGATTTTTCATTTAAATGAAACTTTGCCACCTCTGTATTTTGAATTTAAAAAATACGACATAAATGGTTGTCATTATGAAGTAAAATGTTGTTCAATGGGATTAAAATAATTTTTTGGTGAATAGTAACTTTTATGTTCTTAATCGCGATTAGAGGTAATTAGTGTAGTTTAAGGTAAAAATAATGTTTTAATAATATGAGATGAGCTTGAAACATGTCCTACCCTTACATGATGTGTCATGGCCGACAAATACAATCCATGGGTCAACTTGGGGACCCCATGGAGCCACTTTGGTTGGGAAATGACATAAATAACTTTTTATTTAATGTAAAATTAAAAATGACACAAACATGAGTTGTTTTACTAAAATATGTTTTACATGGGGTTATACAAGTCATATATTTGACTAGAAATATTCATTGGAAAGATAAAAATATTTCCTACATCATTTTATTTTTTTATAATTTTTAGACACTAAAAAAATAAAATTATTTATGACATCATAATGATGTAGCGATTACCTCATTAATAAAGGATTTAAATAAAATGAAAAGATAATGTAAACTATATGACCTAAACATGTAAAAAACCTATTGGATGATTATATTTCGAACCCTTACCACCTTATCATAGAAATACATCAATTTGGGACCTTTAAAATCCGAAACGCATTCTAAAATAAAGTAACATTTCCTTACTTTCCAAGAGTGCCCCTCCTCTCCTCTTATAAAAGGCCCCCACCTCTACCTCCTTACCCACACCGATCAAGCCTTTGGCTCGGCCAAACCCTGCCCATTTTGTCTCTCCAAATCCCTCTATTATTCCTAGAAGCCTCACTTTGGTCATAAGTCTACCCAAGGAAGCCTTTGAGCTCAAATCACAAAGAGTTACCCGATTTAAAGGTAGTGTCTTCTCTTGTGTTTTTTTGTTTTATTTTGCTTCTCCAACCACCAAAACTATTTTTATTCTTTTATTTTGTAACAAATAAAATATCTTAAATATACTAGGATGTCTTTATAAGAATAATTCGAGCTACACTTACACACACCTACATCTAATGGTTAAAGAACATACTATTTCTGTGGATGGTGAATTTCTGCCTCACGAAACGATGATTGTTCAACACTCATATAACACTTTCAAAGGTGGCCATTAAGATGTAACTATATTTATATATGATATATAATATGCTTATGTTTTACTTAAGCTTCTGTATTTTTCTTTTGTGGAATACCTTTATGGTTTCCATTGTGGGTAAACACGATAATTCCATTTTAGGAAGTGCAGACTACCGCCCCCTCAAAGTGATTTGATTCGTTATTGCCATATGTGGGATGTATAAAGGATGGATTTAAAGTTATTATATATGATTTATTTTACATATAAATTATGAATATAATTCTGGAATTAAAATATGCATACCTCTCATTTGGTTTTAATTCCATTAATATGACATAGAAATGAAAGTAGCGTTCATGCGTACGTACGGCTTACTGTCTCCATGAACGGTGCATTTCATTTCTTACCTATAAATGATTATGTAATATTATAAATAATTGTATATTATGGATATATATGATATATATTATATCCAAATCATGAATATCATTCTGGATATAATGAACCTTTGACCACACGAACTACATGTAATTGTAAGAAGTCCACTTTCGACTTAAGAACCAAATATCGACAAAACAAACATTATTAACGTAAATGATTACATAATGTTTATAACATGGAAATAAGTGATATAAAATGAATAATGAACTTGAAAAAAGGTTCTTAATTAAGTAGAAATTAACTCAATTTTATTATTCAGGACTTTAATGAATGATTGAGTCAAGTCAGACCCGAGGTAAGGGATCCTACCCGTCTCTTTCTTTTTAAGTACACTATTTTATGTCATTACCTTTAAACTCATGTTTCATATGATTGGGATGTTCTTTTATATTAATCATACTGTAATTTTTATGTTCATATGATGAGAGACCCTATTTTTCTCACCAATCCATTTTGGAATTTTTGAGTGGCGTCGTCAGGCTGCCGAATTTTCGTAAGGGATCCAAATCTCTCTTTCTTTTTAAGTTCTCTCTTTTATTTCATTTTTTAAGCTCATATTTCTTTTGTCTGGGGATGTTCTTTTATATTTCTCATACTTTCATTTTTATTTTAATATTATTAGAGACAATATTTGATCTCATAAATCCATTTTTGGAAGTTTGAAGTGGCGCCGTTAGGCTGCCGAGTTTTCATAAGGTATTTTTCATCTCACTTTTATTCCCATGACATTTATGATATGTTTGCCACTATTTCCTCTGAGTGGTGTATGTACTGCCCATTATTATACAGTTTGTGTAGTATAATTTCATTTATGTGTATTTACATCTTCATTGTATGACCCTTCATCCATGGGGTGTACGTTTCGAAAGTTACCCAACTCGGTACGGGGACCTTTCACCCTCCTCATTTTAAAAGACTTCTTTTGTTATGCCTTTTAATTTACATATTATTATGTTGGGATATGTTCTTATATATCCTTATTGATGTAATGTTTATGTCCATGTGATGATATACCATTCACTCTCTTATCAACTAGTTTTTTCAATTTTGAATTGACGTCGTTAGGCTGTCGAATTTTTACAAGGGAACGTCTTAACCCAATTTCGCTTTCTTTGGGATCAACTTGTACTTCGTGAACATGTCATCTTATGAATATGTTTTAATGACCTATGATTGTTTCACACTTAATATCCACTTATATTGGGTGTATTTATATTTCTCACACATTATTATGTGATAGATTTATCCTTAATTTAATGATACCATCTTTATAATGGATTTCATCTCAATTTACATTTCCATTAAGACTTCATTGTTGTTATGCACCAATTCACTCTTATATGGTGTGTATACTGTCCTTTGACATATTATATCACGAATCCCTTAATTATCATGATATTATAATGTTTTGATTAAATGTTATTCTGCAATTATTTGTATTCAAGAGTCTCCCATTTTGTTAAAAACTCTTTAACAAAAATATCATTTTAATTGATTTAATGATTTATTATTCTAAATATTTATCTTTAATATCCATGTTTTCAAAGAGGTTTTCAGTATTTATTTAAATGGATATTAATGTTTTAAAATTATAATTCCATTAAAATATTCAAAGTGGTATGGGACACTTTGATTCAAAAATCTCTTTTAAATGGTTTTTGAAAATGGATTGATTAATTCAATATCATAGAATTACTAATTGTGATTGAAAAAGAAATGTTGTTATTGAAATGTTTATATTTTCGATATTTTCTGTGTAATAATGGTACTTGGACATTTTATGGGTGGTTACGTGATAAACCATATGACGGGTGGTACCGTGAATAACAGGACGAGTGGTTACGTTATAACCTCCAATGCATTGGGTATGGAAGTCAGCTGTATGGCTATTCCATTAAGTATGTGTGGAAGTCGACTGTATGGTTATTCCATTTAAGTATGTTTATGTCCCAAGTTACCTTTATATGTTATGTGTTATTTATATGGGTTTTATGGTAATCTTTTGGTTACAAAAGGGTAAGTAATGATATTTTATTCAGTGAAGAGTTTTTACTACTTCCTAAAGTTGAAAGGTATTACTTTGATAAAGTATACATGGTTTACATGTTGCATTAAAAAACTAACAGTTTTCATTCTTTGTGTATCCCTTGTTGAGCCTGTTATGCTCACCCCATGTTTTTTTTTGAAATGTTTTTCACAGGACTTAATACGGAATAGGGTCAAGGATGGGATCAAGGGAAAGTCATGATATCTAAAACATGGAACTAGACATGTTTCTTTTAAAGAGTTTATATTTTATGGAAACTTAGTAGAAGTGTCTACTTTGTAATATTTTGAGATGTAATAGTTATGACCTAATTCTATAGAACTCTAAACCTGAAAAGATCCTAAATGTGAATTATTTATTTAATTCAATATTAATTAAGGTTAATGGCTGGGGCCTTATATAAATACTTGTTAATAAATATTTTCATATAGTATTCCCACTCCATACCTTTGATTTTTTTATCGGCTTGGTGTTCATAATCAAGACCCACAATTGACTAAACTCTCCATCTGAATGATAAATTGCCAGATTCCCCTTCTCCATCATATAACATTAATGTATAGAAAATATCTTCTCCATTGAGTTGACGCACTATTCCATGAATAGTGGATCAGATAATCTACTAAACGTCGGTGGTCATTTCTGCATAAAAGACTTGTTATCCAGGTGCTTCCTCTTAGGAGAAGGAGGAAGGTCCACCTTATTCATGTTATTGTTTAAATCCCAAGATATCTATGAATGCATCACATTGAAATTTTGAACTCCACCTCCCAACGAATAGGTAATTTCATTTGGGCAATCATTGTATTATCCCTCAAGTGATTTTTTGATCTGTTGTCTCCTGGATCCCACCATTTTCAAAAAGAGAATTTTTTTAATAAAATTATAATTGAACAAGTCCTGAATAAATAATTTATTCCAATTTGAAATTATCTCTAAAGGATTATCTTGTTGGATCATTGTGTTTATAATTTTCTATAACAAATATTCTTAGGTGATCACATATATTTAGTCTCATACGATGGGTTTTCACTAATTTTATATAATCTTAATTCCAAAAATAACTATTTTGTGTCCTAATACCAACTATAGTGCTCTAGAATTTTTTCTAGTTCACTATAATTGATACCTTTAAATGTAATCCATGGGTGGCTACCGCTTCAGGGGGGGTTACACCACCATCCTCAGTGGAAACTCTTTCCTAATGAGGCCCTTGGGTAGAGATCCAGGCTCTGTCTAACACTCCCATATGAAATTTCCCAAGGATTGGATTCCTTACTTTTCTCTAGTACCAACTATAGTGACCCTACATTTTATTACATTAATATTACATAATTTTAAATATAAATAACATAATAGAATTAAAAATAAATGATCAAATAGTTTAGTGTGTTGGGTAAATTCAGTTCATACAAAACGTTTATATAATATAACATAATAATTAGTTATTTACTTATTATATATCTTCTTAGTGTTCCTTTCATTATCCATAGAATAGGTAATCACTGGATGATATTCATCAAAGAATGGAGTGATTTAAAATTCTAGTAAAGGGAAAGATAAGAGCATGAATCAATATATTAAGGGTGAGAATAATCATCATCATCATAATATACTAAAAGGATCATCATAATAATACTAAGAAGAGACCTTTGGTAAATAATTGAAATGTGGTGATGAATAAAAATGCAACATCATGTTGTAGTGTCCAAATACCATGCATTGTTGTCAACAAATCTAGCATCAGGTTCAAGCATAACATATGTCCATAATCATAACATCATGATTTTGAACAAAGATAGGATCATGTTCATGCATATTTTACACCATCTCATTAGATTCATGGCATTAACCAATGCATTGGAGTTCTATATACTTATATTCACACTCGTCACATCATAACATTTACATAGTCATGCTTTCTACATAGAACATATATCAATCATATACATAAAATAACCCATAGAAAATAATGTGTTTAATTAAATTAAGCATATATTAATTAATAATATTTGAGGTTCAAAAATGAAAAATGGAAAAATATTTTTTATGTATCATCACACTATTATAAAGAATAAACAATCTTAAGAGGAGTCAATATGCATTATCGAAAGAAGAGTTATTTTGGAAAATCTTTGTATTTCTCATAAATTAATATTGGGAACGTTTTTATCCTCGAAAATATATTCGAAGGAAAATTAAGTTAATTTTTAGGAATACTGAAAGAACACATACACTAAAATTTGGAATGAAAAAGGATATCCTAAATAAAATGAGTTGGGTTCAAGAAATCTCCCCACCTTAATTCCCTCTTAATTATGTCACTTTTTCACCTCATGAATAATAAAATTATATTTATTGAAACACTAATCCATAAGTTAATTATAGTAATTTATAAAAATATTTATCAATTATAATCACTGGATTATATTTATTATTTTTTATTGATGAAATTGAAGCTTTTTGATATCATGATTTTCTTAAAATTTGAAATTTTCCCTTGATTTCTCTATTTTTAAAATTATACAATAATATAATTAAGTCCAAAAGTATTGAATACATGTAATTAAGTATTTATATATTATATATAATCTATAATATTTATACATGAAGTTGGTTATAATAATTATTTTGGTAATGTCTCTATAGGTGGTTAACCGACCTTCAACAGGACGTTATTGAAAGAGAGGGAAAAAGAATTACAAAATATATATATGTCATATATATGATACTTATAGAAGGTTAAAATCATTAATAAAATTTTAAATTTCAAAATAATTAATTTTATAGTATACGATTTTGAAATGGATTTGTAAAATAATGAAGTGAAGAAGAAAAGTAGAAAAGATAATCGAAACATACTCTTTCCTCGGTGTGGCTTCTCTAACACGACACTATAACTCCCTTAGTTATTGGAATTTTATGGATCAAGAACATACCTAGGTTTTATAATAGGATTAAGAGGGAGTATTTTTCAAATATAATTGTCTTTTTATATGGTGGGATGAGTGGTTTATCAAGGGATGGAAGAGGGGTTATTTATACATGAGAAGGGGGACATTTTTAGAAAAAAATATTAAAAAATATATTATATCAATAATGAGACTTTTAATAGTAAATTTTTGACAATAAAAACATATGTTAATATAATATAATGGGTTTATGAATTTATAATAACTTTATTTTTATAATTAATTAATTTCATAAAAAGGAATGTGGTAAAAAAATTTGGAATTACTTTTGACTTGATATTTTGGAAAACCATTTTTAGGATTGAAAATCGAGTTTACTCTATGTTAATGAATAGTTATTAAAATTAAATATAAAATTTCAGAACTTGATGTTCTAGAAATTAGTATGTAACTAATACATCAATAATGATTTCATTTAGGTTACACCAATTCTGTAAAACTGTATTTTTTCTATTCGTCAAAAAAATAAATTATTTTAGAAAATTACCAAAAAATAACCCTTTTATAATTTCAATGTTATTATTTCAAAAATGATATTAATTTAATCAAAATAAATTTTTGATATAGGAATGTTTTATTATTTAATTTAAAAATTATGATTTGTATAAAGTAACTCAAAATACAGATTATTACAAATGTGCTTATATTTTCTTTTTGTTTTTTGAATAATTTTTGTTTTATAAAATTCATCTTTACTTATATTATTCATGATAAATATTATATTTATTAATTTTACAATTTTGAGGTTATATTACTATTCCAACTATCATGTTACTATTCTCAATGATATAGATTTATAAATTTCTATATATATCATTCATTTCATTCTTCATTTATGAGAATGATGTTTTTACTAGGATCTATTTACTATATATATATTATTCCATAAAACATAATTATAAAAGTTAAAATTCCATTGATAAAATTTTTGGTCATTACATTGTATTTAAGGAAATTATAAACATGGAAGAAGAGATTTATATATTAGAATCCGAGTTATTCATACCCATGTTACACATTTAGTTTAGAAAATATTTAGCAAAGTAGTTATTGATGATTAGAAACAATTTACCAAGATAATAAAATGAAATACCATATAATATAGGGTAATGGTAGGATAAATTATTGTTTTAATGAAATGTTCAAGTAAAAATGTAAATGAACAAATGAATGTAAATTTGAGTTGATGAAACTCTTAGTGAATTATAAGGTAAGAATCAAATTATATTTAGGGGGAATAAAAAAATTATAATTTCAAATATATTTAAATAGAAATTATATTCATATGTGAATGAAATTTTTTAGTTAATACAACATATAAAATAAATTATCATAAATCATTTTAAACATATCCAATTGATTTTAAAATTATATAATGAAATCCCAGCCTTGATTCCAAGTATTGTGCAATGAACTCTATGATCCAACATAAAAAATCTAAATATCATAATCCAATATTTAAAACCTTTTTAATCTCCAAAACCTTTTGTATCATCATTTATATTTATTATCTTCATTTATATTAATCAGTTTATATTCTATTTTCAATGTTGAGTGTAAGTAATTCTGATAATTTGAAACTAGTTTTGAAATAGATGTGTTTTAATTCATTATTATCCCAAAGATTATCTTTCACAGATATTTGGTTTTACTATTAAATATTCTTATTAAAATTTTATTATTTTTTAAATAACTATCTTGATTTTTTACGCATTAACCATGAATATGGAATCTATAACAACAATGGTTTAGTGATTCATGAAGAAAAATAGGTTTTGTGTTTCTTAATGATTATAATAATATTGTTAAAATTCCATAACCAAAAAAATAATTAATTATATAATTTTTAAAATAAAACCCATAATTATGTTCCCATATTAGTCAATATTATAAATTCATAACATTATTCAAGTAGTTAGTTAAACTGGACCAAAGGTGAACATGTCATGATTAATGGATGATTATATTTTGGTTTAGTCATAATATAATTATATTAGAATAATAATGATAATAGTTAATGTTTATTAGTTATTTATACCATAGTATTGGTCATTTATTAAAATATTATAACCTTTGAGATTTTATTTAATAATAAAAATAACGTTTTGTTTTCTCTTACAACTCTCATTTTGAGCATTGATTTTAGTATAGTTTTTTATCACTTATAGTTTTAATAGGATAATAAAATAATAGTTCTATAACCATAAAAATTTCATTAAATTTATATTTATACATTAATCTCTTTATTTTTCCCATCCATGTAAGGTGGTAATGAAAAGGAAAACCGAATTTGATAGTTATAGTAGAGGTAGTAGTACACACGTATCCATGGATTGGGATTTAATTTTCAATAGAACAAGGAAAAGGAGTAAAATAGTTTATCATTTTAAAATATAAAATATATCATAAATATCATATTTTTATGTTAAATTTATAATTATTACCATACTTTTTATATGTTTAAGAAAAATAAATCATATTATGTTGTGGATGTGGTAGTTCATACAACACTCTAATGCCAGTTTCATTTTTTAATAGAAATTTATAGTTAGTTAATGTGTCTACCATCATTATAATAACATATTAATAAACTGAGAACATTTATATTATTATTTTATTTTGGTTTATTTTAATTTGGGGTATAATCGGTTCATATAAAGATATCGAAATGAGAAAATAAGGGGATATAATTTTATTCCTCACTAGGTGGATAACATCCTTTATAAAAGATGTTAACCAAAAAAGGGATATACTTTTTAAAAGGCCAAAACATCTTTATGGTGTCTAGGAATGTGGTGGAGAGTGTCTGGTAGTGTTTTATATAAACTATATAGGTTTTTTGGTGATTGAAATTGAGGATATGAGTAACCCTTTTATAAGTGTGAAGGTGTTGTATTTTTGTAAATACCCATAACATTTCAATAATGGGATGTCACTCTCCAGATAGGTGGATATAAAATTGATATATAATGGATTATAGAAGTTATAAGGTCAATGATTTCCTCAACAACATATTCCAACCCATGTTTTAAACATACCCAAGTCTTTTTACTATTAAAATCATTACATTTACCATGTTAGATTTAAATATGGTAACTAGTTTTAACATAAGGTAACAAATACTTTATGGAAGTAACCAAAATGACCCTTATTAAATAATTTTTTCTACTAATTTCTAATGATTGACTCATTTTATTTTATTCAATTCTAAAATGTGGTAAAAAAATAATTTTAAAATACTAAATTCCTAATGTATTAAAAACAATTATTTGAAAAAAATAAGTGATGTAATAAAATGAAAAATATGGGTTTGTAAATTAAAAGTTGAATTTTTTGAATTATAATATAACATACAATTTATAAAATATTACTAAACGGTTTCAAGAATTTATAATACCTACCTATATAATAATTATTTCAAAAAATCTATGTTATTTTTGAAAATAGTATTACTCACCATTCTCCAAAAAATAAATCATTTTAGCCTCCAATATCATTTTTTATTTCGAAACACTTTTAATGGGAAGTGAGAAACCTTATAGTAGTGCAGATCAAGCGCCAAAAGATATGAATTTTTTGTTGAAGAACAATTTGAGATGATTAGAATCAAACTCCCTAAACATTATCTAGGGAATATAGCTTACCAGAGTGCCAGTATCGACCCCAAATATGTCTTCATAATGTTCCACCAAGATGTCCCAAGACTGCATATATTCCTCCAAGTTATGCTTCACCATTTTGAAGCCTCTAATCAAGATGCATTTTTTCCTATTGATACATTTACCTTTCCATTTGTCGTTTCAAAACTAAGAATTTTCCCCAATATTTGGTTGATGACTTTATGTGGAGCCTTGATATCGATGACATGATCCACCATTTCTTTATCTTAGTGATGAAGAACATCCATGTGATTCATCACCGAAGCAATCTGTTTCTGAGATTCAAAAAGAGTATATGCCTCACGTTGATGTCCAGGAGGGTGAGCAGGTCACACATCCTCAATCTGCAGCCCAGGAGGGAGTGCAACCTCTGAGAGGTAAAGGTCATGCACAAAGTGCACCTGACCAACCACTTCATAAGAGACAGAAGCCCTTAATGGCATGCCTGCACCTATATATATTTTCGAAGGAGGTTTACCTTTTCTTATGGACCAAGTTACTAGATTACTTGGAAAGTTAGAATAGACTTTCCATGGGCATGTTCTCCGAGTATTCTTGATAAAGCTTTCTGGATCTTTACTGGTGTTCTTTCCCTTCCTTGAAGAGGATCTAAAATAATCCTCTACAATCCCCACTTCTTTGGACTCACTAGGGGATTCTGAATTTGAATCCATAACATAGAAGACATCCCGTCCCTTAAAAAAATCCTCAAAAGTACTATCCTCCATCACAATACCTTCACCAGGAGCATGACCCCCACCTTATCCAAATATAGCAATGTAGTTTTAAGGAATATTGAAACTCCCTTCAGATTTTTTCTTCTCAGCATAGGAATGTTTTTCCTTCATGGCATGAATAGATATGGTTGGACTGCTTGGTTGTACAAAGCCATGACCCATTTATTGAAAATGAATTGGAGTTTCATCCAATACCCTGTTTTAGGGATACTCACCCATGGTTGTTTCCGCATCAATTGCCTCATTCATGGAATCTTCTATGAATGGATGTACCTACATACCCATACCAACATCCAAGTTAACCTCCATCTCCTTGTTCCCATCCACTTTCTGAACCAAACCTTCCTCCTCACTGACCCCATCCCTTCTTTCAAGATCTCTAAATAAACATAGAGGACCCATGTCCTTTTTCAGGTGGTTGAAAATATCAGAAACTTTTGGGTTCAGTTGAGAATCCATTGGATCCTTCTAGGAAACCTCCATATCTGCAACCCTTGGATAAAAACTCATTGGTGCATTCCCTCTCTGGATCAGGTGATTAGACACTTCTTCCACATTCAAGGTAACACCCTTGGTCCTATTAAGAAATCCAGACTCACTCCGAGTAGCAGGAATGCCCCCCCCCCATGATGAGAATGGCTACAATGGTATACATATTGTGAATTCCCCAAGCGTTGACATGAAGAACAATAGTCTGACCATGATTCAAAAATATCTGGTTGTTTACACCAAAACTCCTCCCCCACTATGATCCATATCCAATCTACTCGAGGCTTAGAATCATCCACATCCACACATATCCTTGAGGATATATGGTGACCCACTGAGTTGGTAAGGCTATCCAAACATAAGAAATGCCCAACCAAATTTCCTAGCATTCGAATGATGGAGGGGTTTTGAAAAGGAAAGAGAAGACCAGGAAAACTTACCCAAATTTTCATTGTTGTAGTATCTTGTTTGATATGGAAGTTGTCGGACCATCGGAATAGGTAGAACAAAGATTCATTATAGGTGCAAGGGGCTCTGGCCTAAGCTTGAATCAGGTCCTCCTCTGAAGAGTAGCGAACCATAAAATGGTAGTTATCGAGAAGCCCAACGATAGCACGATCCTATAAGCCCCAGGCACCAAACACAAACCTATCGAAACCATCGACCGATGGGCGGCTATTCCTGGAATGGGCCACCAAAGTTTTGTTGAAGAGCGTCGAAGATTCCGAGAACTCCGAGAGTGAATGAGAAATATCTATATATTACCTATTATATTAAACATTTGGTTTTAATAAATTAAATTTATTATGATAAAATGAAATGATTTTAAAATATTATTTAAAATCTATCCTTAATAAAATATTAACTAATGTAGATAATAAGAATATGTAAATATTTTATTTTATTATTACCATTTTATCCTCAAAAGATTATATTGGTAATGTAATTATATTAAATCGTAAATATTTTCTGTTGGGTGTTTCATTTGATATATGATATTGAATAAAGTATTGATTTAATGGTCCACAATCTCAAGTTGTTACATTTTACCCACTTAAAAATTACATCCTCATTATTTTAAATGTTTCTCATTGAAGAATGTAGGTGAGGGTATTGATTATATATTTAGAGATTAGGGTATGATATCTTATTTAAAAAATTACTTACTATGTAAGGCTATATCATGTTACTTATATTTCATCAAAAAATGTTATTGATTCGTATAGTAATATACCCTAGGTAAGTATATACACTAATTATATATTCTCTATAGCATGCCTCTCACAAACCTATTAGAATCACAAAGACATTAAAACACTGTGAGATTATATATTCCTCTAAAACATAACACCATTTTTAGTCGTTTAAGTTATTAATTAGTAGTTAATAAATTCTGAAACAAATAAATATGTATATCATAATCCCAATAATTAGATAAATATTTCCAAAAAAATCATGGATCACATTTTCATTAAATTAATAATCTATTCCAAGGCTATCAATAATATCTACCTCAATTGTTTTAAATAATAAACCCTATATTACCACAAGATGAAGTATATTTTAAACCAAATATTCATTCATTCAATAATCACATGTTCCCCAATAGTCAGCCCAAAAATAGAACCATGTCATAAAATAAAATTTCATAGTTATTGAATCAATTTAAATTATGTTTTTCTCCATTTATTGATAACATATTTGAGATAAATACCTAAATATCATCCTTAATTATAAAAAAAATGAATTTACACAAATATAATCAAAAAAATAATTATATAATAAACATTTTTATGTGCTCTAAGAATAAATTTATATAAATATATCAACCTCACTACCTTTAAAAAGACTAAGAAACTCAGATTTTCTATCATAATAAGCATATACTATGATTCTCAATAAATTATGTATAATCCTTTATAGTGTTATAATACATAGTGGTTTTTAGATACATACCATTATTCACTTAATTATCATAATTATTTTTCAACAAAATACTTATTCTATAATAGATATTTATATTAACAGAATAAATGGTCATATGAATATGAAAAATAAATCCTAATATTTCTTCTCTAATTACACTATCAATTCATCCTATGATAATTTCAATTCAATTTTTTCACATATGGTTCAACATGTAACTCTCTTATCTCTACCTATGATATATTGTCTTATCTTATACTCCTTAACCTAATCCATTAAATTAATTAGGAAATAAATCACTCTTACTTTCTTGTAAAAAAAATTATTAACCCAAGAATATCCACCATAAATGTCCAACCAATTGTGTGCATAGTCCTCTTTTTCAGGAATCGGTTGATGATTACGTTAATACACAATACAATTTTTTTAGGGTTAACACCCATGGGCACATCAATTCTATATCCAGCATCCATTTATAGTGTCCTATGAGGAATTTTATTTCTATAGGAACTAAAAAATCTATACAATATGAAATCATTATGTTTTTATCATATAACTATAATTTTTCCCTGGGTTTCCTCTAAATATATCTTATTATAAGTCCTAGAATATTACCTTACCATCCCTAAAGTGTTTTCTATACCATGAAAATTACAATAAACCTTATATTATCTACCATTGAATATATTTTTAACTCCAAATATCTACGGAACTAATATCATCATAATCTTCAATGTTATCTATACCATTCTCTATTACCAACTATTGTTTCATATGGATATTCCCAGATAATTAAATGACATAAAAAATCATTATAATATATTCTGAACAACTTTTAGTTTTAATATTTTTGATGATTTTGAATAGACACTAATTTACAAAACATATATTATTTGTATCAATTGAAAATATTTTCCACAATAAACGAATCTATTTAACACATTTGAGTCTTCAATATGCCCCAAAATTTCTTCACATAAGAAACTATTCTATACATTTAATGTTTTTATAATCTTTATAATGCAGTGAAAAGTAAACATAAAAAATGGTTGATCATAGATACTTAGAAAATAAAAAATTGTTATAATAATCAAATATAATTAGTGATCATAAGATGAACATATGGGTATAATAAAGATACCTATAGAACATAAACCCAAAAATAGTGGTTCATAAATCATCAAATAAGGCATTTCATAATATAATACATGAATGAGTTGATAAAAATGGGATATAAGATCCCAACATAAGTATGAGAATAATTAGAAAACTATTGATAAACATTCAAATATTCCACACATATTAGTATTTAGAGAATAACTTTCATGAGAAACAACATTTGTACCCTTGATTAGGGTAAACTAAAACATTCTCATGAAAACCTATCTCATGATATATAAACACTTAACAAAGGAATTAAATATTGATATAGTACACCACACAACATAAACCGTACTTTTGAGTTCTTTCTGGAAATCATTCTCTTATGACATCACAATGAACCCATATAATGAAAATGGTATTCATTTCATTTTCAAATGGATTCACATATGCAAATAATTAACATCATAAAACCATGGAAAACAAATTGGTATCAATAAATATGAAATAATTTTATAGTTAAATACCATTCAGTTGATATATTAAATCATATGGTATTTACAATTTATAGATAATGAGTATACTACTAAGAAATTTATTTACCCTGTCATTTGAAGAATTTAATATAGGTGAAATCTATCAATAAACAGACATATAGAACTTCTTCATAGAAAAGTAATTTGAAGAATATTTATGCCTTTTGCGGTGGAAGGTTTCACTAAAAAAGGTACAGATATATAATACCTTTGATATAAAAGAACATTATATAAGAATATATAGAAAAAAGTTTTATGATTTAAAAATAAAATAAACCTAGGGAAAAAAATCATAATTATGTCGACATAAGAGAAAACATCCTTGAAAAGGAAATCATTGAACAGTATAAAATAATATGTAATCAATAATCAAATTTTTTATACCATTAATAAAATACCCCAAATTATAAATATAAATACATTATAACTTAATAAAAAGTTTATCTTAAAAAACATGAGTGTAAATCTATTTTAATTTCAAAAGTAAAATGGAGGTAAAAACTTATAACACTTTTCAGAAAACATTTTTAACATTTACATAAAATAAAAATTTACATATTACATTCAAAATTAACTTTTAAATTGGTGAAGTGATGTATTTTGAAAAAATATATATTCTTTTACAAGTTTAATATTCAATAATTAATCCTTTAAAATGATATATTTTTTTCTACAGGAAATGTGGCGAAGACATTAAAATATTTTATAATGAACGGAATATAACCTTTGTTGTGATTTAAAAATATGTATCCTGAAAACCCACATTATTGATAGAGTATTAAATTTTAATTTTGAAAATGGATAAATATAAATATGAAAAGAATAAAAAAAATAAATATTACCTTTCACAAAAATAGAGGCAAACACTGGAAGGAAGGATGATGTGGATATCTGAGAAAATATTCATTAGAATTAATTGGAGTTATTCTAACGAATGTTACACATTTAAATCAAATTTTTGTAAACTATGATGTGGTATTGATAATGAGAAGTTTTTTTCCAAGGGGAAAAAAATAAATCCCACATATAATAGGGTAATTATAGGATGAATTAATGTTTGAATTTTATATTCATTCAATAAGGACTATGAAACATAAAATCATAAATTTATTCAATGAAACTCTCATGGAATTAGTCACATAAAAATAATATTATATTGAGAGGAAAATAATTAAATGGAAATTTTTTAATATCATAAAATAGATATATATTCATATTTAAATGAAATTGTTCTACGAAAACAACATACAAAAAATTATGGTGCATAATATCAAACATGTCCCATGGAGTTTAAAAGGTGACAAAGAAACTCTTACCTCGATTCTCTGCTTAGTTGAATGCACTCTAAGCTCTTGTATAACAAACATAAATATCATAAACACCTATTTTATATCCTTTAAATATACATAACATGTTTCTAACTTAATTTATAATTATTCTCTTCGTGTATAAAAATTATTTTAAAATATATTTTCAAAATTACGTGTGAGAAATCTCAATATTTTTGGACTAGTTTCATATTAGTTGTGTTTTTTCTCTATTATAAAAAAATTCATCATCCATATATCATTAATGTTATATTTATTTATGAAAAATAATAATTTTTTTTAATTTCATTTTATTGTATTTTACTATTTATCCTTGACGATTAAATCAATAACATGTATGTTTTGGTGATTCTGGGTGAACACATGTTATTTCAAAATAAATGATTTTAGTAATAATTTTACAAATCTAAAACCAACTAAAATAATTATTAATATATTTTTATCATATTTGTTTAGTAATTAATATTTCAAAGTCATCTAGGATATAAATCCATAATATTGTTCATATAGTTGGTTAAATCAAGATAAACATAAACATGCCATTATTAATGGATTATTATTTGGTGTATTTGTTTTAATAGCATTATAATATAAACATCAGTGTATTATTTAGTGTTTTAAAGCTTTATATTTTATTTTTATGTAATTTTAAGGAGAATATAATCAATTTGAATTTATATCATAGTACAAAGAAGTAATTTTTTCTCTTAGAATGCTCTTTTGGATGGTTGAATTTACAAAAGTTTTTTATTGATAGTATTTTTAATATGTTTTATGATTAATATTTCAATAAACATAATATTTAAATAAATAAATTATTCATATAAAAAATTTATTCGCATTAAATTCAATATATTTACATGATCCAAATAAAAATTGAAATCCGTCATTCTATGGAGGTAATACTCCTAACGTATTAATAGATGATGATTTCATTTTTTATAGAATGATGAAAATAATTAATATTGTTTTTCATTTTAGATTATGAAATATTTCATAAATAAATCACTTATATATTAAATTTCATATTATTTCCATTGTTTTTAAGTGATGAAGGAAAATGAAACATGTTTCTTTAAGGCTGTGATAGTTCACACAACACATAAACGAAGGTTTTTATTTTTCTTAATAAAAATACAGAAGTGGTTAATTCTTGTACCATTATTATAATAACAGAATAATATACTAATTATACTAGTTTTTTATCTTAAATTTGGTAAAAATATTATTTGGATGAATAAGTGAATGTAAATAAATAAAAAAGATAAAGGATCAGTTATAAATTTACAACTCACTACTAGTATTATCTACTTTACAAATGGGGTTAAGTCTTTGTGGGTTGGATTTTTGAGAAGAAAAAAACTCATCAATTTTTTTAAGAAAGTTTAAGATACATTTTTCCTGTGTTGTGTTATAGAAAACTGGGTATTGGTGTGATGTAATACAAGGAGAGTAGTTCCCCTTTTAAAATGATAAGGAATTGAGTTTTTTAAAATACCCATAATTTTAAATAATCTGAAGTCACACTCAAGTAAAGTGGATCTAAAATTAAGAAATAAAGTATATTTGAAGTGAGAAGCCAAATAATTTAATCAAACATACATTCATTCACAATTTTTAAACAAGTTTGGGATATTTTATTCTTAGATTCTTTAATTTTTTCATTTTATCTCTTACTACAGTAACAAGTTTTTACCGAAGCTAACTTGTCCATTATGCCTAAAAATAAAATGGATGTTATTATATAATTAAAAGCTACAAATTATAAATTTTAAATAATTTCATTTCACTAAATTTCTAAATGTGATATAAATTAATTCTAAAATATTAAAAGTACAATGTATTAAATACAATTTTATGAAAAACAACATATTACATAAGTTCTTCAATGTCAAAAATGGGGTTTTAAATTAAAAAATATATTTTCAGAGTATGAAATAACTTATAATATATATATCTTTTCTTAGAAAATATTTTTTTAAATTTCTAATTCATACATGTAATGTAATATTTGTCATAAATGTCATGTTATTTATAAAAATGTATTTTCACTATTCACCAAAAAATAATTCCTTTTAGAAAAATCCAATAAAAAATCATACTAATATTATACTGTCATGTTAAATAAAAAAATATTTATATTTTAAAATTTATATTATAAAATTAAAAAAAATTTCTTCTAAATGAAAATAGAATATATACAAAATACTTCTTTTATTAAAAAAATGATCTTTTTAAACATCATGTTTTTTATTCTTATATCATATATGTTTCTAAATAATTTAATAATGACATATTTACTTATAAATATAAATTTTAACTATTATAATAGTGATTAATATATGATAGATTGAATTTATCATAGTAAATTATAAATCATTTTTTATTGGTACATGTAAAGGCCTCTTTTAAAATATTAATCAAAGGAAAAAATTTTGACACTATATTAGTTGATTGTTATATTTTTATCTACTAATGATTTATTAAATATATAATTTTAATATTTCATTTTTCATTTCAGTGAGGTGTTTCATGTGACATAATCTATTCAATATTTTCTTAATTTAGAGGGTCCAAAACCATGGGTCATTGTAGGGCCAGGATCAAGAAATTATTGATTGAGGCATCATTTGAATATATGAAGATGGATCAACCTATAATTTTATATTCTTTAAATGTTACATCACTATAAAGGGAATATATATTATTTAACTCTTTATTCAGACTTGTGAGGAATTCTATGAACAATGGGGATGTATTTCAGTAAACATATGATGTTTTGAATTCATAAATGAAAAGATATTCATAAATGATTAATGTATTATCTATATTTTGAGTATTGGTGTGGTTATGTTTTTCTTACATATAGATAAGGATGTTTGAAACATGATGAACATCCATAATTGACTTATCTTTATACTATATCTGACCCCAATCAGTATGATCATCAAGAATATGATTAGAACCCATGAAAACTTAATTTTTTTCTTTGATAGAGATATTATAATAATATATGGAATTAATAAGGAACCAATTTGTGAGGTGTATTCCCCAAAATTATTAGTTGAGAGTTCCACTACATAAAAAATATCAGAACACCTTCCTCAAAGAAGTTATTCCCAATGATACCCTATTATTCAATTATGATTATAGATGATACACACATGAGAGGAAACATAACTAGAAGTTTTGTTACCACTATAAAACACTAAAATTTGGTTGTTAATTGGAAGGATGAATACTGAGAAAAAATCTTATCATGTCGAACAAATGGTAAATATCACTTACCAAGAACAATTTATATATAAAATAGATTGAAATAGGTAACCATAGTATATTCTTGAGGTTGTGATACAAAAAAAGAGCCATGTTCTTAGGAATAATATGAATTATTATATTCCCATTAACCCACTATGAATCCTTGACCCTTATCCCTTAATAGGTGGAGTGGTTCTCATACCACTCATAGCTAGTGATGCCTAATTCCCAGAAGCCTATATAGTGTGGGTATCCGTGAGAATTAATTTTTCTAAAATAGATATTTGAGATTCCTTATAAATGGGAAATGTTGTTCAAATATAGTTTTGGGAAGGTCACAACACCCTTATACATCTCCTATGAGAAATAGAAAAATGATTTCAAAGCACATATTATGAAGGTTCAAACTATATTCATCTCACTAAAAGGTCAAATTCCTCACTAAAAATTCGTACTGGATAAGATGTAACATGATTTAGGTAGTAATTATGATGGTATTGATTATGGAGATGGTAATGGGATAGTTTATGTGGAGGTTCCTCCATAAGTAATGGGCAGGAATGGTAAGGAAATTCCTAGCCAGGGATCTCCCTATAAATATATAAAGTGTGTCCATATCTTCATATAATATATTGTTGACGATGTCATTCATTAATTTATTATTTATCCTTTATAGGTGTATAAATAATATCAAACACTCATAATGTCTTCATAATATTTGGTTGGAATAACATTGATCATCTATATTGTTTACTCTTATAATAGGGTTGAAGGAAATTAATCCCTTACACAGATGCAAGATCTCTAAGTGGTTGTCTGGGACATAGTACTACTAACTCAAGTTCCAATTTTAGTGGATCTAATAATAAAAAAATCTTTTTAATGAGTATTTCTATTATAACAGTTAATTTTGTTAGAGCACCGTCTCTAAATAAAGATAGAATGTAAATTATATGAATAAAATAAATTTCCCATGTCACCCTTACAACTTTTCACTGATCTGTCATATTGTTTTAATATTTGAGAAAAGATTAATGGGTTAAAGAACATTTAATACCCACAAAAAAATGACTATGGAACAATATGAAAATACATTAATTTTAATAGGAATTGTAAAATAATATGAGAGACTATATTCATATCATGAAATTACTATTCCAACTACCATTTTATTTCATTTAGGTATCGTAAATGGCTCATTCATAATGAAGTCCTAGCTAACCATCTAAAACCAAAGGTCACAAAATATTTTGTATTGTTGATGGATGTGATTTAATCTCAAACATTTATTTTCATTGTTAATTATACTAATCAATATTTATTTTTATGTACATATCTTCACAATATTTTACAAGATACATTAGGCTGGAGATACCCTCTTGGTCTAGAACTCAAATAATGGGTGTAGTTATCACAACGGATGAGCCTATATCCCAAATACCATTTCCCAAACAACCTTTAGAATACCATTATGTTTCACATTAAGATGAAGAAACAATTTATTAAATATTTAATTATGAATTGAGTGGATCAATCCTAGAGCTATTTGGTTCTATTAAATGTGACAATTCCTTCTATGGTCTCTAACTCAAAAATTGAGTATACCTCACTTCAGTAGAAAATGTAGTAAATGTTATCAATAAATAGCTAAAGATAGGTACATGATACCCACTTATATGATCTAAACATCCAAATATATCACTGTCAACATATGTTCCTCATTATAAGCTATGGAGGGTATGAAAATTGTAAAAGTCATAACATTTTGATATAGGTTATTATTGTTAAAGAGTGTTTAAGGTTGATCCATTTGATGCTCTCAATTATATTCTCTATGAACCATTATATGAATCTAATAACTATTGTAAAACACGAATCATATCAACAAGGAGAAGTGAAAAAATATTTCAAGTATCATTTCATGGAAGGAATTTCCTTAGAGGACCATATTTTCCTACATATTCCCACCACCAAGAAAGAGGTAGTGGAACAGATGACCCCATTTGAGGATGTTGAAATAGTATAGATGGATTATTTTACAAGGATGTAGAAACATCAACATGATTAAGATATATATATTGAAATTCTGTCTAATTGTAATTAATATATAAATTACATATGGAATGAAATTGTAACACATGATCTTCAATTATAGTAATATTCTATTTCAATAGAATCAATATGACAATGCACATAACTTTATACAAGAATATCCTTAAAAGATAATTTGTGAATATATTTAAACAAAATTTTCAGAATGAATTTAATTTTTGAATTCATCTCTTTAAAATTATATATGGTAAATTTTTTATATTTTTTCTCAAATAGTAAATTATTGGTTCAATAGTGAATAATACTTATTTTATGAAAAATATCAATTTTATAACAATATAATTATATAAGAATAACATGACTGGTCATGAAACAATTTTTCTAGAAATAATATATATTTAATAGGTAATAAAATTCATATTAATATTTTTTTTAAACTTACAAATATATGCTTATCATTTTTGAAATCAATGTAATGTTTTTTCCAAAATAATTGTTTTCTTTATTTTATCTTGGTCAAAATATTTTCATTGGTTTTATTTTTTTTGTTTTAATAAAAATAATGCTCATTTTATTTAAAATATTTCAATTATTTCCTTTGGTATCAATATTATAATTTTTTTGAAAGCATTTTTTGGCTTTAAACATACATTTTTTTATAAAGGATGTTTTTGCATTTTGAAAACATATATTAAATTTATTTTTTCCACTTCATGGAGTCCAAAAATATAAAATTTTTTACATATTTTGAATCATGACAATTAATATTCAGTTATGATTTCAAATTAATGTATTTTCATAATTAATAGTAACCATGGGGAATATTTATTACTTTGATTATGTGTGAAAAGGGTTATAATGGTTAAAAATAAAGGGTTAAGGATTCATGATAACACAAAACACTTTAATAAAAATAACTGGTAGAATAAATTTACAACTTACACTTAAAATAATACAATCGATTAAATTTTCTTCCCATATTCATATTAAAAAGAGTTAATATTTTTAAACTCATGCAATTAATTCAAAGTGTTTAATTTCCCTATCTTTTAAATTCTTGACACATATACTCTATTATTCACACCTCACAATCAAAATATATTTTATGGGACCAACAAAAATACCTTCCCCACCTTCTTTCCCCCGATGTAGATGCTAATTTCTCTTCAATTGACCATCCTATAATGCTTAATTTTCACTAAAAGGGTGGTTTTCTAAAGAAGAGCTATAACTCTTACCATGGGTGTCTTTATTTTATTTTCTCTTATAAATCCATTTAATTTTATAAAAAAATTATAATATAATTACACATGTATATTAAATAATCTATAATATAAATATTCTTTCAGAACCACACTTATACATTTTCTTTCCATTTGATGGAAAATGAAAGCATCACTTGTGCGTATGTACGCCATACCATGTCCACAAAGCAGTTGATTTTTTTCTTAATCGCCACCTTACCTATATGGTTATAAAGATTGATATGACTAAAATTTATGATATTTATGAAATAATTAAGAATATGGAAATATAGGATATCATTTACCTTTTAACCCTTACACTCATTTAAAAAAGGTATGGTCAGTTGTGTGTGTGTGTGGACAACAGCCACCCTAAAGGGATGTGATTAATTTTTTATGTACACTATAAAACATTGATTTTAAATGTTTATATATATAATTAGTATATATTTAATTTATATCATTATTAACATTCTGAATATGATGGAACCATGAACAAGATACAGGTACCAAAACTACCAAACCAAAACTAACACGAAAAAAAAAGAAAACATTTAGTACTTGAAAATGATGATTTTAATAAATAATTGTTAAAAAATTGGTGTTGAAATATTACAAATGGATCATATATTATATAATAAGTATATATATACTTCTATTAAGGAATTATAATAAATTTAAATTCATTATACAATAGGTTAAAAGAACATATGAATCAATTAAGACATGAGTTAAGTGTAAATTTAAAACTCTCATCCTTATTCGGGATTATTTATATATATGTTTATATTTTGTGAATTATATAATAATTTTATCTTAAAACCAATTATTTTATTATATTTTGTTCATTTATTGAAATTTCATGTTTACCTATCATCTTTCTCTCTTTATTTACATTAACGTAAGAAATAATGATTTTATGAATAACTAAGATTGTTTAAATTGGTTTTAAAAAAATATCTTAGGTGTCTATAAAATTTATAAAATATTTTAAACAATATTTTTTAAAATTTTAAAAGAATCAATTAAATTCATTTTAACCCGCTTTATCATTTTCTATAAATTTTTTAAAAATAAATATTCTTCTTATTTTTCAAATGAGTCACTTTTTATCGATGATGTGAACATATTATTTGTCTTAAAAATTAAATAAGGAATGTTTTTTTCTACCATCATATATACTATTTTCCTTTAATACACCTTTATAAAATTCCATGGTTCGATTAAAAGAATTTTTTTCCCACTGCTCCAGAATTCTATTGATTTTAAATAAGCAATTTAAAATTTAAAATTTTATTTTGATCAAGAAATATTTTGGAGATCTTTGGAAATTAATATCATATATTTCAATATAATTTTATTATTATTATGATTTAATATCAATATAAACTAATGAATCCATCCCCCATATTTATCTAGAAGTCATATAATAATTTTTACTAGGGAATATATTGACATTATATATAAATTTTCTTCTCACACTAATTGTTATTGATTATAATAGAATATTGATATATGTTGTTTATTAATATATGGAATTAATTAGATATATTAAGTGAATAATGTTGAATGGAATTATATATCCCATCGATACGTTAGTAGGTATTATGGTAAAATATACGTAATGTATTTGGAATATACCTTACCAATATATATATTAAATCTTACAAGGAGGCCTTAAAAGTACTTTTAAGATGTCACATATTATGTGCTCTATAATTTAGAAGTTAGTTATTGATTTACATGTAATTATTCAAATTTTTATGTTATCCATGTATATGATTAAATATTAAATTTTAATTTATATGTAATTATTTTATAATTAATTACTCTTTCTATATTATTAATGAATTATTTATTCAATGATAGCTTCTGATATACACATTACATTAATGAGTATATTTTCTCACCACTTTATTTTGATTATTCTTCCTATTATTCCATGAATTTTACTCTGATTTGTATTCTTGAATATTCTTTATGGAACAATTATTTTCATGAAAGAATACTTTGTTACATTTTATGTTTAAAAATATAACGTGATATTAATTCTATTATCATGTCTTATAAGACTGCTAAATCATCTTATCCCTCAGGATAAAGCCACATGTTTCTAGTTTCAATGTAATAAATTAACCTATGGATCTGATATACTATTTTGGGGGATGTTTCCATTGTTATTATAGTATGTTTAGTATAAAAAATGGGATCCGGATTTATGAAAACTTAGATTAGATAACAAAATCATATGAAAAATCCTGAGGATGACTCTATGTATTGGATAATATCTTGATGTTTTTTTAAGGTAGATAATTATTTATATCAATGATAATATATCCCTATAAAGATAATAAAAAGTGATTTCAGGTATGGAATAGATTGACCTAAGCATAAAATATATGACGTATATGGATAGGTTATTAACATGACCATTAATGATTCATGATGAGTGGTCTTAAGAATTAAAACCAATATAGAAACTCTAGGGTAAAATTATTTAGTCAATTCACATAGTGATTAAAACACATTATAAAATATTCGTAAATATTTTTATTATTTAATTATATTCCCAATAATACTAATATTTTAATTCTATGGTGACTTGTGTATCAATTTTCAATTTATGTTATATAGTTCTCCATCTTTTTAGTTATACATTATCATTTACAATTACCAATATTATGATAAAATCATGTGTATTCCATTGTTTAGATATATTTCATTGATAAAGGAATGAAAACTATATAAATTAATTTAATCTATATAGGAATTTCCCTTCTGGGAATCAAAATGAATATGAATCTAGAGATGAAATTTTATAACTATATTAGAGAAACAATCTCAGTTTATGACCAATAACCTAGCCAATATGAAGAAACATATTGATCTACAACACCTTTTTAAATATTATAAAGTTTCATGTTACAACATCCTCCATCATTCTATGGAAACAAAAAAACATTAGTATTTTTGAAATGGTAAATTTACGTATAAAATATATTTATTGCTTTGGGACATAATGAAATGGTGAAGGATTTAATGAAATTATAACATCTCATGCATGATATAGATTAATGGATGTCATTGATCCAAAAGAATATAGATATTTAATAAATAGTAAGAATGGTATAGAAGGATTTTATGTAACTCTTATTTAGAAAATATTTTCCTCTGGCATAACAGTGGATATGGGGAGAAAATTCATTAGTCTAAGTCAATAAGAATAATAATGTCATTCTAAGTATGAATTGAACTACCCAAGGATAATAAGACCGTAGGTTATCTACAAACGTAATCCAAAGAGTAAAATTTGTCATTTCATTAATGGCCTAAAGAAAAATCCTCAAATGGAACTAGTATCCAAAACATTATCTTCATATGAGGATATAGTATCATGAACTATGAACATTGAGAAAAACATTTCGTTGTATTACGACATTGAAGGAATGAAAGAGAAGAAGGGGATGACTATAATCCTCATGGAGAAAAAAATTATATTGAAAGAAGAGAAGGGGAATTTAAATCAATTGATACTCATGGAAGAAAAAAAATAAAACATTATTTAAGGTAACATGAGTCTACATCAAGATATAATATGAAGGCCATAATTATCATGAATGCAAGCGTATGGGAGAGGGAATAAATGTACAGTTCTTTAAAAACAAGGATATGAGGCACTATTAAATCTAATACCATAAATTTCATGGAATCTTACAACAAAAAAGGAAGAATAGTGACATATTAGGTTATATTATTATTATTGAAGATGATTATATTCCTAGGTGTGTAGTATTTGGTAAATTGGTTATAAAATCAATGTGAGATAATGTAATAATTGATTTTATATCCTCACAGACTTTTATATTATCCATGTTTTCTTATAGAATAAATATTTCTCTAAATTTATAAGAATGTAGCTTTCAATAAATAAAATTCGAGAAAATATTATTTCAAAAACAATACATGCTTGTTAATCCACATTTATATGCATGGACATACCCTATTCAAAATCTTTATTATGATACTTATGGAAGACTTTGATATAATCCCTAGTATAGATTAGATTTAATTGTATAATTGAAAAAAATATATTTTTCCAAGTGAAGTATATTATCATTTATGATGAAGATGTTGAAATAATTTTAGAATATAGAATTTATCAAGTAAATCATTCATGGATCCACTTATAGTAGTCTTACTTAATTAAATTCTAGGAGGAGAAGAGAAGGAACAACCTATGGATAGGAAATTTAACCCTAGGATTGAATATTATCTTATTATGAATGAATAGATTGATGTGATTCATAAATAAATACCCAAACACAAATTCGACAATGATGTTGAGTTTTCTATCAAACTCTTCAGTAATGTCAAAAATATATTTAATACTTAGTATTAAATAGACCCAGAGAATCTAGTATTGTTTATCAAACAACAAAAAGAGTTTTCTTTCAATGGATTAATGAATCCAAGTATTTTTCCTTATATAGATACTACTATAAATATGAAAACTAAGGAGGGTACTCTAAGGATTTTTATATATTATAAGAAAATAAATCTCATTATTGGGAAGAACAAGTATCCCCAGACTCATATTGAGGACTTTTTTGATCAACATCAGGAATCACTATGCTTTTCTATGATTAATTATCATTCTGGGTATCATGAATTGTGGGTATATAAGTAACATTTTTTAAATACAACATTTCATTTTTGGTATAGATATTTTGAGTTTATACTAATTCCATTTTGATATGATAATGCACCTTATTTTTTTATGGTTCTAATGAACATAGTGTTAACATTATATATTGATAACATAATTTTTTTTTAATGAAATATTGGTATAATGAAAATGTTTTGAAAAATATAAGAGTAACTTAGGAATGATTATTACTATCATTAAAGAAAGGGTGCTCGATGGGAAATTTATCAACTGTGATTTTTTTCTTCAAGTATTACCTTTTCATTTTACATATTGTTTCTAAGGATAAAATATAAATTGATCCTTCAGTGAAAATGGTAGAAAAATAAAAACCTATTTAGAATAACATAACTAAGGTATATATCTTCCATTCATTTGCAGGTTAATATCATATATTTGTTTATATTTTTTCTTGATTAGAAAACTCATTAACCAAGTTGACATGTAATGGTGTTAAGTTCTTATAGAAATTAAAATATAAAGTATGTATTTAAGAGTAAAATGGTTGATTATTAATGTGTCACTGTTGACATTATCATTGGGAGGGGATGGATTAGTTATATATAGTGACAAATTAAATAAAGGGAATGTATGTGTCCTAATACATAAATATAACATTACTGACACACATTAAGGTAGTTTTAGATCCACTAATAGAACAACAAATCCCATGGTCATCAGTTGGAAACTATATTTTTCTTATTGACTTGTGAATGCATTATCTCTATAGGAAAAATTTAACATATATAAGAATCAAATGATCTTTAAATGAATATTTTCAAAGAAATAGATTAAAATGAGTAAAACTGCATGGCTACAGATACTCTAGGATTATGATTTCATAATAAATTACCACCCATAGAATTTTAATAAGGTAAATTATTTTCAAAGTTAGAAATAACATGGAGTTATAAATAAGATTATTATTGGAAGTGATTCTATATTCAAGGACATTATAAGTTGGGTAATTAAATTTTTTGGGAAGGGGAAACATCACTATATAGACAAATTATTTTCATATTATCCTTATTGGAGAAGATAAAAATTTTATAACAATATGATAACATATTAGAAAATAAAATTTCAATAATTAATTATAGGAAATTGTTGGATTTTATTATGAAGTTGTTCTGTTGAAAATTATAGAGAGCATATCTGTTCCATTAATAACTATGATTAAGTGAGAACTATTATATAAATCCCATAGTTGTAATTTATCTATACCCCATAGAAGTACCAAAATATATCTAGATGTGAAGTAACTTTTTTTCAAGATAATATGAAATTGGAAATTCAATACTATGTATTAATATTATTTTATTATCAATGGATAAAGGATTATAGACAACAAAATAATGGAAACATGTAACCTTTATCTATTCTTATGTGTAAACATGACGATATTAATATGGACTTTTCACTATATTCCTAAAGTATACTAGAAATAATGAATTTAATATATAAATAGAATTAATTCATGAATTAAATAGGATACATCCAAATCATAATGTGTAAATTGATTTCATAAAACAACTTTTTGGGATGAAGTTGGGGAATGAAATGTTTTAAGCCTATATATTATTGAGGAGTCTATTCAAAATCATATTAAGGTAACTAAATGAAGATGAAAATTTTATTACAATAAAAAAATTAAGGATTTAGAATTTCAAGTTGGAGATCATGTTTTATTGAAGGTATCTCCATGTAAAGGTGTTATAATATACGAAATGAAATTGAAACAAAGTTCTTGGTACATATAGACATTTGAAATTCAGAAGAATTGGAACAGTGGCTCATAGTTTGGAAATGTCACATAGACTCTTTAAAGTTCATGATTTATTCCATATATCATTATTAAGGAAGTTGATTCTAGAACCCACACATGTTATTAAATTTTCATAAATAAAATATGATCTCGATTTATCATACTATGAAGATCTTATCATGATCCTTGATACTAGAAAACTAGTGTTGAGAAATCACTTTACTCTACTGGTAAAGTTACTTTTGTAAAATAAAAAGATATAAAGGGGGAAATGAGAAGAAGAATAAGTTGTGATGAAGAAATACCCAATTATGTTCATGGTTTTACATTATATAAATTTTTATTAAAAAATCATTTAGAAAATATTGTAACCTCTGAGATTCAATTTTAGAATGTAGTTCTTTCAAGAGAATCAATAATATAGTGCTCGATGATTTATCTAAGAACATGAATAAACCCTAAATTAAAAATAATTATTAATTTAAGATGATTAAATTAATTTTATTTTTGAAATTATAATGTGAAACCTATAAGAGGTTGAAGTTTTTTATATTTTTCATAATTATATGATTTTCTATTGAATAGTAAAAAATTGAAATTTTAGAAAAACAATAACTTTTATGACTTTTTAATGATATAATAATAACATGACTTATTAAAAAACCTTTTTTATAATATTTTATGTTTAATATTTAGTATAATGTATATATAAATATAATTATGAACATTGATTTACATTCCTAACATTTTATCAATCTATATAATATTGTTGTGAAAATAAAAAATATTTTTTAATTCATTTCTTTTATTCAATGTATTACATTGGATACTTTCAGTATCAGTTTGATCTTGAAGATAAATAAAGATTTAATTGTGTAATGTAATTTAATTATTTTTAATGGGATAAAAAATTATTCATTATTTTTATATAAAATTATTTATATTCTTAAAAAATTTATTTTCCAAAAACAGTTTTTTTTGCATTTTCCAAAAAAAATATTAAAGGTTATTTCTACAATTTATATGTGTTGTATCATGTTAAAAAGTATCCATATTTTGAATCAGAGTTATTAATATTACTTAATAATTCTATATTAAATTTTGTTCATTAAAAATAGTAACTATGATAAATAATTATCAACTCGATTAAGGTTTAAATTAGTTAAAAGGGTTAAAAACAAAGGGACAAGATTTAAGATAACACAAAACTGATGGGTCGGAGAAATAAATAGAAGGTGGGTGATAATTATCTTTTTTAAAAATAATGTGATAAAAACTATTCTATAAAATATAAAATAATATAAATTAGGAAGACAATATTATCAGACTAAATCATAATGGAAATTAAAATAATGAAATTATCTGAAAGTGTTGCTTAAATTAAAATTAAGAATGTAAATAAAAAATGAATAATTTTATAACTGATATTATAAATTGCACACAATGTAACCCCTATATATTATCCACTTACAATACATTAAAGGGTGTATAACCTCTTGATTTTAATGGAAATGAAGAACCAAACAAGTACCTTTATTTTGAAAACAATTAAATAAATCAAAATAACTTCTCTTTTGAATGGATAAATTAAGAAAATAGTGATGAGAATGAGGGATGAAGGATATGGTGAAAATTTTTGGAAGACACATTAAAAATCACTGCTATTCTCACTAAATGATAAGAATATGAATAGAGGTGAGGGTTAGAGAAGTAACAATATAGAGTTAAGGGGTTATATAAGAAAGTATAATTGATAAAAAAGAAATAGAGTGAGGGAATGATTAAAGACTATAACAAAAAATATTGAAGGAGCATGATGAAATTCAATAAATATCAAAAAATTTAAAGATCCCCATTTATGATTTTAAATTCCGATATATGATGTTCTTTTATATTTTGTTTGGGAATGAATTATAATGGAGCAAAAAAAATATTTTTTTGAGGATAGAGTAGTTTATATAGATTAAAGAGTGTTTCTCTTCATAAATACTACAGTTGGGAGATGTTCTATGAGTCCATTGTAACATTTTTATACATTCATAGTATTCATGGGTGGTTCAAGGTTGATTTAATCATTAATGAGTATAATTAATACATTTTTTAACATTATTAGTGCTTCCTTGATTGATCTACCTCAATTCCACCAGATACCTTATAGCCACCAACAAGTAGTTGGTGATGCTCTTGGAAACTGATGCACACTAACTACAAGAAATTGGAGCTATCCCATATACCTATACTAATGGTTTATATATACATTTATATAAGGATATTATATAAATATATTTGTAAAATAAATTGGTATTGAAATATTATAAATGCAATATACCAATGGTTTTAGAAAGGCTATTGGTACATATTGCTTATAAATACCCTATACCAATAATTTTTCCAAAAACATTAGTATAATTGTCACCTATTATAAGAGTTATCCAAAAACATTGTTATATTTCACTTATACAAACCCAATAAAAACATATTTTTCAAAATGTTTTGTATAGTTTTTGTTTTTCTATAAACGCTGGTATTGGTGACACATTTACCAGTATTTCTTCAAAAGACATTGATAAAGGTTCCCAAATATTTTATGAATTATACTCTAATATAACATTAAATACATCAATATTTAACATTTTTTAAATATATACATACATATATATCAAATAACTTTCAAAAAGGGCATTATAGATTAGTGGTTAGTTTTTTAGAATATAACTATAGAGTGTTGGTTTCAAATCCTGAATAACTTTTTTTAAAATTTACCTATACCACTAGTTCAATAAAACATTATTCGGGGTCTACACCAATGGTTTTTAGAACCATTGGTATACATAATTTAATTTTTTGACCCTTTACCAATAGTTTTTTAATAGTTTCTATCGCCCACCTACACCAATGGTTTTCCCAAACCCGTATGTATAGGTCTATATAGATGTCAAAAGCACCAAAATCCCTCAAAACCATTAGTATATGCTATACCAATGTCTTGGGGTACAACACCAATACTTCCAAACCATTTTATAGGATTTTCTTCCAATACTAAGTATATTCTCCCATCATATGGGAGGTGATTTCCTCCGGCAAGCTAGTGAGATAGCATATATTATGGAGGTTCCACCTCATTCCACTAATTATCTAGTGTGGCCTACTATATCTCAAACTGAAAAATGTCCTTTAATCCAAGTTTCAATCTAACATATAGTCTGATGTATTCCGTAAAATATATTTTAATGCAAATATATGACATATACAAGAAACAAATTAAGAGAATTTAGAAACATATTAATTACATTCTCATCATTAAAACAATTACACTATACGATACAAAAATCTCCACATTTTTAATGGTCACGAATACATGATTTAAAAATCCAAAAAAAGGAAGAGATAGAAGATTAAAATTAAGGAGATAATTTTTTTAAAAGAAACAATGTATCCCCCTTTGTGAAATTTTTAAACAACATTTTTCTTACTTTATGAAACACAATTGAAATAAAACATTCTTTAATATTTTACATATATAAAAATGTTCTCCCCATTTAGATTATATACAAGGAATATTCCAAGTAATAGGGGTGGGTATGTATTATATTATTATAGAAATAAAATATAATTTCAAAACAACCTTATAACAAGATTCACAAAAAAAACTAACTCACCGTTATGAAATGTACAACATATTAAAGCATGGGGATATAAAAACTATCCTAATTTAATATATAAAAATATAATGAACTAATCCTTTTAATTCATATGTATATTAAAAAAATAAGTGCATTCTTAAGAAGAAACTAGATAAGAAATATATATGAACAAAAATACTTTTAAAGAATATAAGCTTTTTAAAAATGTGATCTTTAAGCATCTATACATATATTAGGGTAATTATAAAAAATTTACAATGATTTATAATAAAATCATGGAAAGAAATAAAAAACTAAAACATTATTTTAACAAATTATTTTAATGATAGAATAAGATAAATCATTTAAAATGACTTTGATAAGATGGAGAATAAAATAAAAATATTATTAAAATAATTCCCCCAAAATGAAAAATATGGCATATGAAGATAATATACTTCCTATATTATTCAGTACTTTTATATCCATGGATTTTCATTTTATAAACAACCTTATTAAGTAAACTCATTCTTTAATGATTACTTTTTTTGAATATTCACTGTTTTTATGTCATTGACATTCATTAGTAATGTTCTAAAATATATTAATAATTTTTTCTATTTGGTATAATTGATGATATGAAAATATTATAACAATATGATTTCGGAATGAAAATAATTTTTTTCTAAATATATTGGTAAGAACATACTTTGGAAGGAAAACTAGTTTATATTTTTTTAGAATACCAGAATAATGATGGATAAACGTAGTGATCCATATAAATTATTTTTCAATCACATTCAATAATTATATTAATATAACTTTGAAAATATTTTATGAATTTATTTTGTGAAACTTATTTCAAAAAATTATGTTTTTTATACAACATTCATTATAATTTCAACATTCAAAACCATTATTATTTCTATTAACATGTAGAGAACCAAGGAACATATTATGATTTTATTTACCATTGATTAATTTAGAATGATATAATTTTTATCCTTAATTTCCATTTTGAAAACTTCAATATCTGGTAGACTTTTATATTGTAAAATAAAATCATATTTTTCCATTAAAGGAAAAAAAATTTCATATAAAATTTATTTATGTTTCTTAATAAGATTTAATAAATTAGAATGATGATAAAATAAAACTCTTCATGTTTATAAATATTCATTTTCATGATACTCGTATGTAAGGGTACATTAAGAATAAAAATACGATGATTATTGAGATGGATAGTGGAACATTGAATTTCATAACTTGTTACATTCCTGTTATGTTCCCAAAAGGAATTTTAGACTATCATCGCTTTATGGTGACAAGTCACTCCCTGTCAAAACATTAAAATCATTATTACCTTACCTTTTTTTATTTTCGGAATTTCTCTCTTATATTCCTCAATTTATTTCATTCATAACATGTCACTTTATAAATTCAATTAGTTATTTCATTTTGACGCATCAAAATGATTTATGTTTTTTTATTTCATTCAATCACACATTCAAAATATTTAATCTATGATTCCTCATCGAATGAATCTTTATCATATATAATTTTGATAGAAATTATTCTTTTTGTAACTACGAATTACTTTTTTTAGTTTATTTCTCATATTTAATCTTCATGATGATTTCATACATCGTGAGAGTTTAGATAATATCTTCAACTACAATTTTTTCGATGTCTTTTTCATCTTGGATCACTGTCATTTTGGGTTATAAAAAACTACGTAAAACCCAAAATATTTTCTATATATAAATTTATGTATAGATTTAATCAGTAAAATATTTTCATCCATTTTAAATTTTTGTGAAATGAGCTAACATTCTATCAATATATTCATTTTCATGAATTGAGAATAATTCAAAAAAATGATGATGAATATCCAAATTAGTATCCTTAATTTTATTATTTTCTTCATGAGTAACTTGTGATATCTTTAAAATTTCATTAATAGTTTTAAAATTATATATTCTATTGAATTCATTTTTGTCTAAACCATAGTGTAAGGAATCCATATATTTTTTATTTAGTTTGAACATAATCATGATTTAATATTATAAAAATAGGATAACTACTATTACCATGAATATTATATATATAATTATTCCAATATGATTAATTTTTACTATCAACAATGGATAATGCATATAATTATTTGATGCCCCTTTAAAATAAATAATTAAAAATCAGTTATGATTTGAAAATAAAAATATGAAAAAAAGAGTTAGATATAATTAGTGAGTTCCCCATTTATACCAATTGTTTGTATCATAGAAACAAGATTTTTAAAAATATATTTTTAAATAAATTCAATGACAAACTTTGATACCAAATGATGGTTCATAGAAATAGAATGAAGGGGGATTAACTATATTTTTTAACAACAAAGTGATAAAAAACATTCATATAAAAGATATAAAGTTATAAATTAATAAAAAAATATTATCAAAGTAAATCATAACATAAATAAAACTATTAAATTATCATAAATCATTAAAAAAATTATAATCTCAAAATTAGATATAAAAGGGACACTTTGACAATGAATTTGGGAAATATAACACAAATATTCTTCTATGTATCCTCCCCTCAGTAAGGCATGAGAGGTTATAAAACCCATTGGATTTAATGGGAACCAGGAACCAAAAATATATTTTTTTTGATAGAAAAATAATGAAACTAAGAAAACCTTATTTTTATAGAAACTAATAAAAAACAATTAATCCCAATATTTTGATAGGAAAATAAAGAAACCATATAAACTATTTCTGTTGAAAAGATAATGTATAACATAAATAATGAGAAATATGGAATAAATATAAATTTTTCTTTTTTGGTAAACCCATTATAATGTTTTATCTACTCTTAATAAAATATAAGAATATGAATGGATGTGAGAGAGAGTGAAATTATAGTAACGATCCAAGGAGTTATAAAAGAATGTAAAAAGGTTCAAGAAGAAATAGAAAGAGGGATAAATAATTAATACACCATGGAATCAATAATTATCTTGGTGAATATTGATGAAGGTCATATATTTTTAAGAATACATTTAAAGATGTTCAGTTATCAAGGATATGTTCTTCTATTTTTCATTGAGAGTATATGATAAAGTATGGAAATTTTGTACTCTATGATTATTGAGAAGTTTTTTAAGAATAAATATTATTTCACTAGTTGCATATTATAGTTGTATAAATTATAATCCTCATTTTTCCTCATTTTGTATATTTCTTGGATGTTCATGTGGTCCAAGGTCATTATAGGAATTAGAGAGTCAAAATAGATCATTTTATTCAATAAATAATTCTTCCTAGGATAATATTTCATGACCCAGCCCATGAAAGGGCTCAAGTCGCACCTACCACAAGCCCACCTCCATAGTCCAGGTGGTGAAGAAAATTTCTGAGGGAATAAAAAACTTGAGGAGGAATTTTCCTTTGAACTTATATGCACACACACAACCAACTCAATGAAAAAGTGTATAGGGAAATAATAAAAGATTGAACATAGCTATAAAATAAACCAATCATGCATGAACATCTAGACAGTACTATGATACAGTAATTTAAACTGAAAATTAAAGGGAAAAATACATTCCCAAAAAGAAATGTTTCCTAACCTGATAGAAAACTAGAAAAAGTAAATATATGAGAGATCTAAACTTATGAGTCTCAAACTATGACCACCCTACATTGTCCAAGCCCCTCATATCCCAATGCTATTCTATATTCACAGTCAAACTATATGTTGTATTCATATTAAATAACATTTGTGGTAAAATATCATGTAGAGGTGAGTATAAACATACCCATTAGGATGCTCTAAAAGCTAAGGGGGAGAAATAAGAGATACAATTGAAGAGAAAGATAGCAGATTCATAGGGTATAGTGAAAGAGTACATCTTAAACCATCTAGAGAGAAATTAAGATCACAAAATAATAAGAGGATAAACATGGTGATTAGATGAACTACCCATCAAGACTTCTCCACCTATAGTAGGGTATTAGACTCATCCAACACCGAGAATCTTAAAACAAAAATCATGTGTCATACTCTTCATGTATTCTTCTATCTTTTATAGAGAGTAACCAAATCCAAGGATTTCATTATATATATATATATATTCTCAGTGAAAATAATCCCAAAAGATAGAGTAAGGGGACCTTCATCTCACAACTCATACTAAGAAGAAGAGTATCCAAGATTTCCAAAAGTCCATAAATAATTCCCAATATTCCAAGCATCTATCCTGAACAAAAAAGTCTAAATAAATCATTTTCTACACCTTGATACTATTCAATTTGTGTGGCGCTGACTCTCTTACATGGTCTAGGTTGAATCACAAAAAAGTGTTTCAGTGGAGAAAGTGTCCCTCTTCCTCGTGAGTCTAAAGCTACATCAAACCATGTACCATCACTATGTTGCACCATTGAGGGGATAATAATTATAGATATAGGTATCATTCCCTTGTATAATAGTAGGGTTCCACTTTGATAGTCGATGGAGGACTCATTCCCTTCCCAACACGAGGCTTCCACTCTGATGGTCGAGCTCCAATGGCTATCCCAACTAGATAGTTCCACTCTAATTCATTGAATACCCATGGCCAACCCAGTTGGAGGGTTACACTATAAGTCATCTAGGACCCATGTCATGATACAAAGAGAGGGTTCCACTAAAGAAGTCGAGGACCCATGCCTAGTCTAGCTAGAGGATTCCAGTATAATAGTCTTCAAGGAAACATGCTCAGCCTAGCTAGAGGGTTCGACTCAAGAGTCTGTAGATTGCTCATTCTAATAATGACTAGAGGGTTCCACTCTAGAATCCATCAAGGAACCATTCCAAGCCCAGCTGGAGGGTTTGGCTCAAGAATAAACATCTGTTGATCTTTTATAATAACTTCCATCATTTGGTTTGCCACAAGAGGTGCCCTTCTAAGAACATTTCACATCATATCTCAAAATATACAACTAACGGAACCATCTAGTTCTATGAAGAAAAACACTCATGATAGGCTACTCATGGGCTATAATCCTAGTTCAAATGAAGTATATACATAAGGTTAAAGTTTTCTTAGAATAGATCAAGGGTTATATGACATGTGAGGGGGTCCATACTGTGTATATCCCCACTTACTACCCCGGTCATATATTCGAATGGAAAACAACTTCATCCATTGTAATTGTACATTCCATGTCGGTGGAATATAGGGAATTTCCTAGCTGATTGGAACTAGGGCCATGTATGTTATCCGTTTTTGTGTACATTAGTACACGACATTCTCTAGGTCGTGTACTTCCACATGGCTTCACATCTCTATGACCCGTCACATGGATTGTCCAATTAGGTAAGGGTAAATGTAATTTTAGGGAGTATTACACAATATTCCCCACTTATATTTTCCAAAAACCGAGCGTTGTTGTTGAGGGAGCTACATGACATGTGTTCTTCAAACTACACAGCGTGTAATCGAGAGTTTTTTTTACAAAACTCATATCTCATCATTGGGAATGAATATTCTCCAACCACTATAGATATAACCTATAATCAACCTAATTTTTTTTGGTAATACTGGATCTCACGCTTACTTGATTTCATTCCCAAAAAACCAGCTTTAGTGAGGATTATGTGAACCAACGTTCATTTCAAAGGCCATCACACCTCTGATCTACACTTATTTAATAAAAAATTACTAAAATGTTCACCCTGGACTCACAATGATTGGATTTCTATGTTGTATTCATCAAATCATTGTCATTTCATCAATTCTCCATGAATCTAGTGGTCTGATCAAGCTTGGTACCTCTCAAAAAAGTCTATATGGGACTGTGGGGATCCAATCGGGGAATAATGTAAAGAATATAGGTATAGAAAAACCATAAAACAAATTTTAATAATCATTTTCTATGTTTTATTATACAATGATCAATAATAAGTATTTTTTATTAGAAAACAACTGACAAAAAGTGGTATTTCAATACTTAGGTGTATGTAGTTGCTGAAACAGAGGTGTAAATTGAAGAACAACTAACAATCAACTCAATAATTTAATCAAGGGTGTAAAAACACCAAATGATGTGTCATACATCATCTTGGATTGATATCTTGTGATTAATGCATCTGTAAATAATTATAAGGAAGGTGATGTATTCTTTGCATCCTGATATGCTTGATTCTGGAGTTTCGTGTTTGTTTGACAAAGGGAGGAGGGATGATATCTCACCAAAAAATTATAGAAATTTTGAGACCACCATGGAAAGGTTTACCAGGATGATATACAAATAATCTTAGGAATTTAACTAAAAACACAACTATTTTATTAAATATTTTATTCCTCCATTCATTAAATGTACTTCTAATGAGCGAGGGGTCTGAATGTCCCACACCGACTCATTGTTTTCATGGTTAGTGTAAAAACCATGTTCCAAAACTAACCATGATCTCATATTTCTGATCTAATCAACCATTTAATATTTATCTAATTTTATCTAAGGTATTGTTCATGTTCAATATAAAATATTTTTAATATTATCATAAAATTAATTATGGTCACACCGGGCCTCAGAACTGCATTTTGTCTCAGCATATCGCTTTGTAAATACATATAGAAATATTTCAAAGTCTTACAAGGAAAAAACCAGGTATCTTAAAAATTCCCTCCTCCATGATTTTCATCCGTGAAAGGAATAAATTTGGGGAAAAACTCAAGATACTAAGCTCGTATGTGGATAACTCACTTCCAGGAACTATCATTCCTGTATTCTTGCAGCTATAGTATGTTAACCAAATGGATAGTCCATCTATATAGGGTCTACTTCTACTAATCCTTGATCACCACCAGATTCTCTACAATGGTGGATCCATCCTCAACATTCATCTCACCCCATTGGATGACTTGCATGGGGCCATGCATTTATATCCTCTTGTGTGACATCTGGAAAATATTGTTCACTTGCTCTAGTTGTGGGGGTAGGGTGAGATGGTAGGAAACATCTCAAACCCTCTGCATGATCTTAAATGGACCGATGAATCTATGGGATAGCTTGCGTCCCTGATTGAACCTCTGAAATCCACATCAGGGTGTGACTCAAAAGAAAATGTAGAATCCCTACTCGAACTCCCATAGTATATGATGAATATTTGTGTAATATTTCTATCTTGTTTTGGTCATCCTCATATGCTCACAGATTACCTAGAATTTCTATTTTGTCGCATGCACTATGTTTGGGCCTACTATAGATGACTCGTCAATCTCTATCCAGTATAATGGTGACCTATAGGGTCTTCCATACAAGGCCTTAAAAAGATTAATACAAATGGAAGAGTGGTATCTATTGTTTTATGAAAACTCGGAAAAGGGAAGGTGATCCTTAGAGCTCCAGTTGAAGTCCAACATGAAAGCCCTCAACATATCCTCTAGCACCTGCATTGTATGATCGATCTTCCCATCAGATTGGGGTGAAAGGTTGTACTCATCCCCAATTAGGTCTTGAATGATTTTTATAGTCCTATCCATAACCATACTGTAAACCATGGGTCACAATCTAATTCAATTGTCGAGGGAACCACATGAAGGTGAATTATCAATCGTTCATACTGATTCTGTAAATGCTACACCAAACACTTATCCCTAATATAAAGTAAGTGTGCCAAAATTTTGAGTCGATAAACTACCACCGAGATGGAATCATATACCTTCTCTATTCGAGGAAGAATTGTGAGAAATTCCATGTATATACCATCCCACTTCCACTCTGGTATCTTAAGAGGTTGCAAGAAACCTGTCAGAACTTGGTGATCATCCTTTACCTGCTAATAAGAAATGAATTGATAGATAAACTCAGTAACTCTTCCTGTCATGAAAAAACACCAAAATTGATGCTAAATATCTCTATAAATATTTCCCACATAGGGATGTAAGGCTAAGGGAGAAGTGTGGAACTCTCACATCACCTCCTCCTACAACTTGATTGGAACTACCATTTTTTTCTAAAACAAGATGATGCGACTCCCTCCTTCATAATATTCATCAGGTGAATCACCAATGTATTTATGATCACATAAGACCTCATAGTCTATGTCTCCTAGGTGTGACTCTCTTACATGCTCTAGAATAAAAGTATTAAACCCCATTGACTAATGAAAAGTTGTACCCTCTTGATCCACTAGAGTCAACTGTAAAGAATCCAACTTCTCTAAGGCTTCTGGCGCTAGGAGAGTTTAGAACATACTACTAAGAGAATATTATAGTTTATCTTTCTTGAATTACAAACTATCTATAATTTTTAGTCCTATAGTAATTCAATATAGTGTCATTGTCTCAGGTTCTGGTCTCTTTGAGTGAAGACGTACCTAAGACTCGTGTTGTCTGAGTAAAACACAAAGCACTCCCCTTAGAAGGTAGTGTCTTCATATCCTTAAGGAAAAGACTATCAATTCCAGCTCTATGTCATGAGTCATATTGTTATTCTTGTGGGGTCTCAACTTCCTCAACCCATATTCAATAAATAATTTTTTCTGCATCACCACACAATTGAGCTGACCTCTCGAGGCATCGAAATACACTATGACCACCACATCATCCTTTGGAAGTCTCAACACTGGAGCACTCTTCATCCTTTATATAAACTCTTCAAAGGACCTCTAGCACTACACAAGACAGGGAAACAACTACAATTTTCATGTCAAGGAGGTCAATGGGGCTTCTATTTTGAAGATTTATTCCATATATCCCTTGTAGTACCCCACCAAGCCCAGGAAGCATTGCCCCTCGGACATGTTTTTAGGTGTCTCCCAAGAAAGAACCTCTTTGATCTTGATTGGATCCATAGATAAACCTTTTTCAAAAATGACATGCCCGGGAATGTAAACCTCAATAATCTAGAACCAGCCCTTTTCGTGGGATTTTTGTAAAACCAGTGCTCTCAATGAATGTCAAGACTCATTCTTAGGTGCCCTACATAGTCCTCATATGATGCAGAGTAAAAGAGTATTTATTGGATAATGAAAAAAATGGACTGGTCCAAGTATGGATAGAAGACATGGTTTATAAAATCTATAAATATGGTAGGGTAATTATTCACACCAAATTTCATCACTAGGAACTTATAGTGTCTATAGAAACATCGGAATTCCAACTTTGGAATATCATCATTGAAATCCCTCAACTGTTGGTAGTCATAACTGAGATCGGTCTTCTAGAACCATCTCACACCTCACAACTAATCAAAGAGGACATCAATACTCTAAAATTGGTATTTTTTCTTTATCATGGAATGGTTCAGATGATGATAATGGACACAAAGCCATAATCTCACACCTACATTTTCATGAACAAGACTAGAGCATCCCAGGGGGACACACTAGGTTTAATGAAACCATCCTTATGAAGTTCCTCCAACTGGAACCAAAGCTCCCATAGCTCGGAAGGTGAAATATGGTGTGTTAAAAATTATATCGAGGTTGTATAAGGATGAAATTCAATGAGAAACTCCATATCCATCCTTAGAGGTAGTCTTCCAATGTCTTCCAGGAAGACATCCACATAATCATTCACAATTGAAGAAACCTAGATGCCTAAATATCTTACTTCACTAAGGATACACTCAACAGATGATGGTTGATAGGCTGAAACCTTATTTTTGTAGCATCAAACAATCCATCTATGAGACCTATCTTGCCAAAAAAGATGAATCTCATCCCATTAGTGTATAGGCATCTAACTTTTATGCGGTGAAAATAAATCTTCGAGTGGACCATAGAAAGTCAATTCAGGCCCATGATGACATCATAGTGTCCGATCATGATGACCAAAAGGTACCATGTGAACATATCCCCACCAAAATATATCTCACACTACTTGAGAATGAAATATATAGAATAAGTGTTCCCTATATAAACCTTAAGATGATGCTATTTTGCTAGCATCTCAACTGGGAGCTCTAACTCTCACACCAAGAGTTAAGAGAAAAAGGAATGACTGGAACCTATGGCTACTAATATTGGGTAAATAGTATAATAATCATAGACCATACCTCAAATCATCTCGTGCATCTTTGGATCGTAGATATCCAAAGCATGTAACTGTCTCTGGCATCATCCGCTAGATCCCTGAGCAGGACATGGGATTCCTAGGGGTGGTGTTGGAGGGGAATAATAATAGATCCCAACACCCATAACTCCTCATTCTACTTTTCCATTTCCACATACCTATGGACCAACATATCCACACATAGGAGATCCTTGATCATGGTGTTGCCTCTTCCATAGAGGTTCATCAGCTATCTATCCGGGATACTCTGTGCACATGGTTAGGCAGTCTCATTCCATGTGACCTCGATCATCACAAGTAAGTCATCAGCCCTCTACGGGATTCCCTAATTATCTATGCTACATTTGACCATGTGCTTGCGTCTAATCATGAAATGATCTCCTACATCGAGATCCTGACATATGGCATCTTTTAGCTACTAAAAATGACTAAACTATGTGACCTCCACAACCAACTCCACCTTCCTAGGGTTCTTATGACAGAAATATATCTGTTACAGGTTTCTTCTACAGCACCCCCACATATGTGGGGATGTACAAGGGTAAAATGTTGGATCAGATCTCTCTATGGAGTCCCTACACAAACATTAATTCTTAGAAGTGGTCATCGTAGATCATGTCAAAAGAGTATTATGTAAGGTCTGTGAAAATCATTGTTTAGTTTTCCACCATCATCCCTCTTTTCTCCATCTCTAGAATATCATGGATCTAGGCTGAGCATAGGTTAGAGGGATAGTACTCCTCACAATATAGTTTCCAGAAGACATCCCACGAGAGTTCCCACTCATCATGTATCCACATAACAAGGCCCCATCAATGGCCAACTGCACCATGGAAAACGATGGATTCTAGTGACAATGCCTTATCCTTTAGTGTCATGACAAGCCTAAAGGTATGGAACACCAACTTTATTCAATCCTCTACTGCTTAATGATCTCGCTCACCACAAAACTTCAGCGATCTCTAATGGTGGAACTCATGGAGTATGCTAACCATGTGCATGTACTCAACCTAATCATCTAGGATGGTATGATTCTAAATAGGTGTAGGTGATTCTGTTTTCCCACCTAGATAAAGGGGATCAAATGATATACCATAAAATGAGGCCTTGTCCCTCGTAGTATTGATCTCTCGAACCAAAGCTACAATCCTAGATGGATGGCCTCGCAGAGGCATCATGAATGTTTTCAAGGAATATTGTGGTCAGATCAGCATATATATATATCAAGAAACATGGGTAGAATTATCAATAAGGACATTTAAATTATCAATACTTTATAATTCATGTTTCATTAACCCTAAAACAAATATCTTGCAATTCTGAGTCGATAATAAGGTAGAAAAGGTACTCGTGAATGGCTACGACATTCGTTGCACCATCACTAGATTCCCTGTCTTGAGTGCCACACTCAAAACACTTTGAAAATATTTCCCTAAACCCGACCAGTTCTATTTAATGAGAATACATCCAAACAATGTATCAAGGAATGAAGTTAATCTAATACCAATCTATCATGACTGACCCATTTCAGGGGTCGAGCCGCAACAACCCCATGTTCGCCTCTATAGGACAGGGGGTGGTGACAAGTGTTGAAGGCATAACTATATCAGGGAGACCTTTTCCTAATTACCTATTTATAGACACATAACCAACTTAATGAAAATTTAAAGATGGAAATAATAAAAGATTCAATACTTGTATAAAATTAATTAGGCATGAATGAACCTATAGATTTTACAAAGGTATAGTAATGTAAAATGAAAAGTAATTGGGAAAAATAAATGCCCAACCAGAAATGTGTCCCAACCTGATAGAAAACAGGAAAAAAAATTAAATAGTTGAGAGAGACTAGCTCATAAATCCCAATCTATGATTACCATATGTGGAACAACTACCTATTATCCCTATGATCCTCTTTAGTTATTGTTATCTTGTCTATCGTCTGTATAAGACACAACATGTGTGGGAAAAACCCATGTAGGGGTGAGAATAAAAAACCCAATAGGATGCCCCGAAAGATGATGATGGAGTAGTAAGAGATATAATTGAATATAAAGATTGTATATGAATAAGGTATAGTGAAAGGGTATAGCTCAACCCAGTAAAAGTGAATGTAATCTCATACAAACACAAGGGGAAAACATAGTGAGTAGCTGAACTACTCTTTGAGATTTAACCACCTATATCAGGAGAGTAGAATCATCCAACCTTGAGAAGCTAGACATGGAAAAAATGCGACATACACAACATGTCTTTGTCTCTCCTAGAAGGAGAGTAACCAAATTAAAGGAGTAGATACTGTAAAAGAATATGTGTGTGTGTGTGTCTATATAGACTCAGTTGAAAGAATCCCAAACGAGAGAGTAAGGGGATCTCTATCTCACATCTCAGCCCATGAAAAGAGTAGCCAATAGTTATAAAAGTCAATCAATGATTCCCACCATCCAATGAATCTTCCCTAGACATATAAGTCTAATGAAATTTTTCAGCACACCTTCATAGTATTTTATTTTGGTGGTACTAACTCGCCCACACATTTTTGGTCACATCACAAAAACACATCTCGATGGGGAAAGTGTATGTCTTACTAGTGAGTCTAAATCTTCGTCTAACCAAATCTTGTCTCTATGACACATAGTTAAGTAGCCAAAAATTCTAGATAGATGAACCATGCCCTCATACAATAGGAGGGTTTAAATCTTATATTTAATGGAGGACCCATGCATTGCCCAGGTAGAGGGTTCCACTCTATATAATCAAGGACCCATGCCCTAAAACCACATGTGGGTTCCACATGGAATGTTCAGGACCCATGCCTGACCCATCTATTAGATTCCAATCTAATTTTCATTGAGGACCCATGTGCATTCCCACATGAGGGTTCTACTTAAGAGTCAATAGAGGAACCGTTTGAAACCTAGATAGAGGGTTCCACTCTACAAGCTAATGAGGGCCCACATCCAGCCTAGCTAAAGGGTTCTTCTTAAGAATAAGCATCTCATGATCCCACTTGTTCACTTCTGTCATTAAGGTCACCTCAGAACATGTCTTTATTGGGACATTTCACATCATTTTTTCAAAATCCACAATTAAGGGATCCATTTCATTCTACATATAAAAACACTAAGGATAGGTCGCTCATGGGCTATAATTCGAGTACAAATTAAAGAGATATGTAAGGTCGATGTTTATGGAAAATATCTCAAGGGGTACAGGACATATGAGGGGGCATGCATCATATATCCCCAAATCATAGAATGGTCGTTTTCCTAGATAGAACATGTCTTCATCCCATGCAACAGTACACACTATGTAGGCTTACTACCTGACATTTCTAGATAAATGGGACTAGGGTCGTGTCTGTTGGAAGGGTCTATGTACTTTAGTACACGGTGGGCTCTAGACCATGTACTTACACACAAATTCCCATCCATGTAACATATCACACAGTTTTTCCAACTGGGGATGGGTATATGATGTGTTAGTTATGGTTACATTCCATTCCCCTCTAAATTTTCCCAAGACCTAACATCTCTGCTAATGAAGATACATGTCATGTGTTCTTCATGAAACACAATGTGTAATCAAGATTTTTTCAGAAAACCCAGATATGATCCTCATGCACGAATATTCTCCATCCACTATAGATATTACATAGAATCAGCCAAAATCCATCACATCTAACTATATCTCACACTTTCTAGTTTTCGTTCATCATAAATCGACATTGGTGAAGATTTGGTGAACCATCATTCTTTTTGCACGACACCATCTCTCCGATATGTGATTCCTTAATCTCAAATCACCACAATTTTCATCCTCACTTCCCAATGATCTTGGATATGTGCATGGTTTGTTAAATTTCTATCCTTTTAGCGATTCACCTTGAATTTGGGGGTCTGATCGAGCTTGGTAGATCCCGAAAAAGTTGATCCAGGATACGGGGATCAAACCAGAAAAGAACATGATGAATTAATGGATAAAATAACCATAAACTAAGTTTAAATTTCATTATACAATTGTTCTTGGAAAATGAACAAGAACATGGATTTTAGATTTTAAAACAACTGAAAAATTAGGATTTCATTACATAGGCGCATGTTTAGTCTGTAAGAGAGGTGTAGATCAAGAACAACTAACAATTTACACAATCATATAGTCACTGGAATAAAATGCCAATTGAATAGTCCTAACTAAATTTTGGATCAATCTCTAGTTAAGATCACATCTGTCAATGTTTAGAAGAAATTTGATTCATTCATTACATCTATATGTTATGGATTCTATAATATCATCATCATTCACCAAAGAGAGGAAGAGGGATCTCTCACGGGTTAATTCTAGAAATTATGAGCCAACCCTAGAATGTTTTTCCAAGACTATATACTTATAATATTATCTATTGTGAAGAAAATTCAAATAATTAATTAAATAAATATTTCATTAATTCATTTAACGCGCCACTAATGGGAGAGGGGTTCGAACATCCTGTGCCAACTCATTTTATGTCCCACCTAGGGTAAGCACCGCATTATGGACCTAACTTAGGTCTCAGATTCCAGATCTAATCTACCATTCAAGAGTTATTTAATTTTATTTAAGGTATAGTTCATGTTCAATATAAATATATTTATTATTTTTATCAAATATTGAGCACATCAGGACTCATAATTGCATGCCATCTCAGAACCTAGATCTATATATATATATATATATCAAAGTATTACAAGGAAAAAACAGTTCTCTAAGTGATCTTCCATGATACCATATGAAAAATTATTACCAATATTAGGGGGATGGTGGTTCTACTATAAATTGGTTCATAATATCAACTCCCATTAGTAGGTGGGTGGGATCCACCTACCAGTTGGTTGTCCTTCAGGATTTCTAGAGGCTGCTCCTCTTGGCACTAACATGCTAGTGCATCTTGATACACCTCACTTTCAAAAAATTACATTGAACCTTATTTAATATTTTCATAAGTATAGCTGGCTTCTTGCAATTATTATTTATTATAAATATAATAAAAACACATAAAAAAAGAAAAACATGTTATAAACCTAATAAATATTTTCTGATCATCTGAAAAAATACACAACAATGGATAACAAAACACTAAATTAATCCTTATTGGTTGTCTATATTTCAAAATCATCCTTATCATCATCGATGTGATACGAAGTTGGATCTTATAAAACATTGATATTTTGTGAAATATTTAATTTTTAAATAAATTTAATTTCCTTCATGTCTTATGTTATACACAATACCGAGAAAAGACGAATCACAATATACTATAAAAATATTATTTCTTAAAGGTAATAATTATCATATAGCTATTGGATTAGTAGGTATGAATAGAATAAAATAAATAATGAAAAATATATATTTACATATAGATAAAATTAATTCATTAGTTATAAATTTAGATAAAATTCATCTGAAATAAAAATAACTTTTTCTCTGGAAAGCTTTTTTTTCACACAATATATTTTAATCTGAAAAAAAATTAATTAATCACTATTTGTGAATGATTTTAATGAATTTGATATATTATATATTAAATAAACAAATTTTATTCTTTTTATATTTTTTTCTATGTCTTGGATAAGAATAAGTAATGTTTTGTTCTTAAAAATATATTTATAAAAAAGGTTTTTATCATGTGCACTTATTTTAAAATTAATTTTTTATAATTATATAAATTGAATTTTAGAAATTTTGTCATATATTTATAATTATGATATTCCAATTTTTTTATGATTTCTCATTTGTTTTTGGTCAATATATGTACTAATTGTGGTAACATTTATCTCCTCGGTAATGGGTTAATTAATGTAATTTGGGTTAAACTAAGACATAAGGCCATAACATTTCATCTTAATTATTAATTGATGAACTTAAATTTGCCTTATTTATTTTAGGATTGGAATTTATTTTTTTAATGGATTAATTTACATTAATATGAAATTTGTAAATTTAAAAAAAGTAATGTTACAAAGCGGCACTCCCTTAGTTTTAAATATATTTTTTGTATCAACATAGGGAGAAAAACTAGTTATGGTTGAATTTTGAGAGTAATTTTGATATTAATGACATTATTTGCAGGTTATAAATTTACTTATAATTTCTAGTAATTATATAATGAACCTAAATTCTCAATAAATTTGGATACAATATTTCTCCATTTAATAAAAAAAATGAAATAAAAATGATATTATAAGTATTAAAAGTATAAACAAAATATAATTTGAGTAAAATAATTTGATCCATGAATTTTTTAGAATAATATGATATATTTCTGTTATTTTAAATAATTATTTTTGAATTTAATCCTCTTCATTATATATTTTGAGTCAAATTAAATGAATATAATCAAAATTGACTTTAATCGTAATTTTTTAAGATAATAAATAATTTAATTACATAAAAATAATTAAATTTTTAAAAGAGGAAATGGGGGATAATATATCATCTACTATTACATCCCATATAAATTTATAGCAAATTTTTACCCTTTTAGATTGAGAATTACTTTATATATTTTAATATTTTAAGAAATTCAATGTTTGTCCTCTCCCTTCATTATAAAAGGAAATCCCTTTCTTTTTATTCTTCACACCAAAGTGAGCCAACATGATTGACTATCCACTAAGAAAATTTATTCTAAAAAATATTTTCCATGTTTTGACATGTAGATATCCCCAAAATAACTACAAAAATTTCCTGGAGAAATATCTAAATGTGTTCTCTAGAAAGAGAGGTAATTTTCTTACTCAACCTCTTTCAATTAATTTCTTAGTTTACATTATATAAAAATACGTTATTTATCATAAAATATTAAATTATATATAATGGATATTATAGAATGTTTTTATGATTATGAAAGTACCATTATCCACATTCATTCCTTCAAATTGGAATAGAATGCATCGTGCATGCGTACATACGACATACCATCACCATGTAACATTACATTTAATTTTCCATAAAAGTATTTCATAAAAGATTAATATGATGGGATTAATTTTTATATATGATATTTATGACATAATTATCCTTTTTTAATGATAATATCATATCTACCTTCTTACCATCCAAGCTGATGGAAAATGATAATGTTCGTCATGTGTAAGTGTGGACAACCACCTATATGAAGCGATGTTATTCATTTTTTATTTCTATTCTATACATATAGAAAATAAGATGGATCTTATGAAGTTATAAGATGTATATGATATAATTATTTTTTAATGGTTAATTATTATTTACATTTCTTTATATCCATTAATCAAAATAGTAAAAATAACATTCATGCATATATATGGCCTACCATCTCCAAGAATGGTGTCACTTATTTTATATCTTTACCATTATGGATTACTATCAATATATGTGTATAAGGAATATATATTATATAATTATCATTTATATTTTTATTTTATAGTAGTATATTAAATTAAAATTTATTATAAATGAGTTTAGAATGATTTCAAAGAAAGTGGAACTCAATGTATGAGATTTTCATCTCTCTTTTATTTCTATGGGACACATGAAATATACAACACATGTTTCTCTTATATGGTTTATAAATTTTCCATTAATGAAATTAAATATAATGCCCATGAAAATTATTTTATATACCTATCAAAATAATTATATTGCTTTCACGGGTCTTACAATTCCTTTAATACCAAAATGGTAAGGGTTTTACGTTACAATCTAATTATATTTTGGTATTGTTTATGATTATGTTCCCAATGATGAAAACATATATTCTACCTTTTAAAAAAACTAATGAATTTTAGTATCCTCTATTTATTTATTTTAAACAAATTTTTACCTTTCATTTTATTCAATTTAATATCTCAAGAGATAGAAACATGTATTCAAGGAAAATCCACTTCATTTATCAATTTGGTTAAAAGAACATTTTCATCGATATCTATATTTTATAAAATGGTTCTAAAAGGTTTTTAATTTTATAATATTAATTTTTATGTTCAATTTTACCCATTTTTTTATTTTTAAAAAATGGTTGAAATGGAATATTCTTATCATTTTCTAAACAAAGCACTCTTTATATTTTTTGACAAATGTTTGGAAAGATTGTTTTTTAACTTATATGAATTTAGTGGAATTTATCAATATCATGTAAACTCAATGTTTATAAGATTTAGTTACATGATCCCATTATTATTTTCAAAGATAATTTTTTCCATAATATTTTAGATTTTTTTAATTTTTTAAAGAATTGATTTGAAACTCGAAAGGTAGTTTAACTCAATAAATTTTTAATGGTATTTTGATTCATCAATGACAAAAAAATTCAATATTTCTTGTCTTATATTGGTAGTATTATATATGAAGACTAAAATTACTCTTATTATGTATGGTTTATATTATATGGTTTTAATGAAACTCGTTCCATTTTAATGGGTTATACTATGATTAAATGATGAAATATTTATGGATGTAATTTCCTTTCATGAGTTATGATATTATATGATTTTATGGAACAAATATGTATGATTATAGTTATGTGAATGGTAGGTCCTATATCTCTATAAAATTAATTAGTTAATTATTGTTATATTACAAATATCATAGGTAAAAAGGTCATATATGACCTAAAAAGGGTACATGGGAGGTTATTACAAGTTTAAAGTAGGTACGTAGGTGGCTAGACCAAGTCTAAAAAGTTATGAATGCCTTATTGGTAGTCTTGATATATGGTTTTCTATTATTATGTGTATTCCAAAATTCCATGTATTATTCTAATTGTATGCCCTCATGGATCATGTTCTTTTATTCCATTATAAATTATGTGTTATGAACTTATAATATTTATTTGGGACTCAATATTATGGTTTATTATGTGTATGTCATGGAATTCAAATGTTAAACTCAGGTTCTCAAACCGTCATGATCATTTTTTTCCAATGTGATCATAGATATCTCCCTTTTATACACTTACTAAGAATTATATCTCACACTGTATTAGGTTTCCTTTTACCTGGTTATGAAGAAAGATATTATGTATGATATATCTAATATATAATCTAGTTATAATGATCTATTTTGGGGGAAATATAGTTCACTTTTGAACTATTTTTTTATGTATCCACATTTCAAAAGAAACTAGACCTACATCATTCTAGCATGGATAATCATGTTATATTAAGAATATATATCTAATAACATATATATTTATTCACTAAATGTATATGATTATAAAGTTGGTATAATAAGAATTTTTATTTAACCATTGTAAACTATGATTAGAAATTTTTATTGTGAACCCTAGGGATAATTCATTGTATTGGAAAAAAATACTATTTTTTTGTAATGATCATGAATGGCATATGTTAAACCTAATTTTTAATATATTCAATATAAGGGGTCATAATTTATACAAATAATTAATTATTTTCCATTATTATGTGGTTTCCCTCTATGATTAATGTTACTCACACTATGATTTTCGGTTTTATTATAAGATTGGAACTAAAAGGAATTGTGTTAATGTAGAATAAAATGGACAATATAATTATTTTCCCCCTGATCAATAAAATGTAATGGGATATGGATAGAAAAATATAATTTTTGTGTTTTAAAAAATTAAAAACCAATGAAGCATATTGAGCTTCCAAACGTGGAATGGAGGGAACAAAATTTTATTGATTCCTTCATGATACATCATATACCTTTATTTAGAGGGTCTACTAATCCACTAATTTCTGAGTAATTAATTAATACCATATAAAAAATAATGTTTATTCCCCTTTGTTCTAATCTTGAAACAAAAATTGATTTTTTAATCATTTTGAATGCATATATGATCAATGTTTGACACTTATCAAGAACATAATGGAGATGTATGGAATTTAATCCATGGAGTGGGATAAAATTATGATATTATTTCTCAACAATTTCTTTCCTAGTACTCTTTGTATAAAATAGAAAAACAGTTCATTTAGATAACTCATAAGTATGGTAAATGTTTTGGTACATATGAGGACACTTTTACAAGACATGTGTGGTATGCTTTTTGTATTATCAAAAAACAAGAATGTAATGTTGATCGATTCATCAGTGGAATGAAACTAAGTCATTGATGGGTGTAGTCAATAAAGATATTCAGTATCTATGAATAATTTTTTTGATGTTCTCTCAAGGGTAATATATATATTTGAGTTACCTATAAATCTCATGGGTTTTAAAAGAAAAGGATAACAGAATTCAAAGGAAATTTTAAATACCATGAAGTGAGGAAGTTGGGTATTCTATTATGCTTAATATGTAGAAGGAAAAAGGGTGGAAATATTTTTAAGTGGATTAATAAAAAAATTATAATGTACGGTCATCAAGAGAATTAATACTTATGTTATGGGAAGAACTTATCTAATTTTACGAATAAATAAAAGTCTCTATAGAAATAACCACATAAAATCTAGTGTTTCAAATTACAGGGATATAGTCCATATTCTAACGGGTTCCCAAATATGAATTTTAATGATGATAACTATCATCAACAACCTCGTACTCCTAGAGACAGTGAAAAATATCTTTTAGACACTCTTTCAAATGAATGGTGTGATGGTGACATGCTGAAAGCTATTCTTATCATCCAATTTAGAGTACTAATGTCTAAATTAATTCAGGATCTACCTAATATATTATTTTTGTAAAATTTCCTAATAGTATTATCGAACCACCTAAAAGATTATATGTTGAAATTTCATTGAAACCCCATAATGTAAAAATGATATCATCTCAAGAATAAAATTATTATTTTGTTGATTTTTGTTGGAAGGTTCTTCCCGCAAATTTTGTTATCCTCCCTCAAGTTGAGTTGAATGTTATTTTGATCATTTATTGTATTTATTTACACAAATCCCACATAAATTTAAAAGGAATATATGTCATGATTAATATTCAGAATATTCATATATTCTTATATTAGTGTGATGATAAATATGAACCTCACATGGAAATAACATACATTTTATGGGACTTGATTTCTATTCTAATGGGCCATTTATCTTAGATGGATAGGGGAAACTCACATCAAATAAAGTCCTAGATAATAATTAAAAGGGATTCATTAAACAATCTGTGTCTACATATGGTGCACCTATTAATTTTTTAATAATAAATTTTTATCAATGTGACTCTACATTAACTATTGATAACATAACGACATTACATGCAATAATGTAACACCTTGAAAATTGTAAATGAGTAAATTTATTTGAAATCATATATCCTATAAAGACATTATGGTATATTTATAATTTTAATTAAATTTAATATATGATATATATTTCAATACATGAAATACCGAAATAGTATGCATCACACAAAACAAAAAGTTTCTTTGATATCTTATGTTATATGTAATACTAAGCTTTACTCTACAACATTATATTATTAAAACATTATTATTTAATATAATATGATATAACATAACTAATATATTTGAATTTATGGATATTATTAAATTAATTATGAAAAAATATGGTTTATAAAAATATAAAATGATTCTTTTGGTTGCCAACTAATTAAAAAAGTATATAAAAACCAATGGAATATACAGAAAATGTTTATATGCTCCAATGGTGTTTTATTTTAATAAATTAATTTAATTAAAACTGGTGAGTTTTATTTTTGATATATATATATATATATATTCAATATTCAATAAAATATTCTTGACATTTATAAAAAATATTTTATTTAAATAAGATAAGAACAATCCCACTTTTATGCATAAAAACCTATATTTTTTTAAATATAGTTTTACCACCTTTTAGCAAATAACATATTTTAAAAACGTTTTTTGGAAATTTAATAAAGTTAATTTATAAAAAAAACTTTATTTTTTAAATAGGGTCATAAATAATATCTTTGGGTGAATTTTTTGTATTTTTCTATGATGCTTCATTTTTTAATGAACAATGAAAAATAATTAATTTTAATTCAAAATTGTTTTTTTATTTAATTTATTTTTAAGGTTATGTTATAATTTTTTTTAGGTTTTTATGTTTAATTAGATATTTTATATATCTATTATTCTAATTTATGTTATTTTAAAAAAATTAACTTTTAAATTGAATATAAAAACATATAATACTTTTGAATATTTTACATTAAAATCCACTTTGACATCCCATATATGGGTTTAAATATAAATTAATTTCATCCACTTATGTGATTTTAAATTGAAAAAATATATTCCATATTTGTAATAATAAAATTTAATTTATAATAATTTAAAATTATTTATTTATCAAAATTATTAATGAAAGTGATTAAAATTAATTATAATGACTAGGAGAAAAATTATCTTCATAAAGGACTAAACCTTAAACATAAGGGCCAAAAATAACCTATAAAATTTTCCAAAAACCGTTTTTAGACATATTTTTAACTTATTCTTTCTTTTATTGAATTTGGACAACTATTTGATCCAATTTACATGGTAAAAACATGGGTGTAATTCCATTTTAAAAAGTCTACAAGAATTCCACTCCTCCTCAACTATAATATGTCACTCACCCCTCCTACTTCTTCACACATATGAAGCCATTTTTCTCATCTAAAATCTACCCCAATAAGCTCCCGCATTTGATTAACTCATCCTATAATCCTCCCTTTTTTCAGAAATATAAGCAAGTAATTATTTTGGTATAAACTAAAAGGAGTTACTGGAATAAGAGGTAACCTTCATCAACAATCACTATTGATTCATTTACCTCTCTACCAATTCAATTATTTTTATATCATTATTAAATAATAACATATGTATCCTAAATATACTAATATTTTTTAAGGTTTATACCTAATTTTATACACAGTTCCATCAAAATGGTATTGAATATACCATTTTTGTATGCAGAACTACCACCTCACAAAATTATGTCTCTATTTTTTCTTTTACCACCTCTCATGGTTGGAAATTGTGATCGAAAAACTATTTTTGAACAAAATTTATGATATTAATGATTTATTAATAATTATAGAATTATTATAGGACACATACATTCAAGATTTCCATATTTTTTAAATATTATAACATAATTTTGGGATGTGTGGACTACTGCCTCCTCAAAGAACTGTGACTCATTCAAACTATATATGAAACATATAAAAGGTATTTTTAATGATTCTATGTAAAAAATATGAAAAAATAAATTCCATGGTTAAAATATAAATTTATATTTTAATTTTCATTATTTTAAATATGAAAAAGAAATAGAAGTAGCGGTCATCCTTACGTATGACCTATCATCTCGATGAATGGGGAATTTCATTTCATATCTCCAAATATTATGGATTAATAAAAATACATATATTCTCAATATATGTGAAATTTAAATATTTTTTAAATTTTTTGATATGTTTAAATAATAATCTATGTAATATTAACAAGGTTAACAAGTTAAAACATACTCAAAATACTAGAAAATTAACATCTAAATAGTGAAAATATAGAATTGTCAAGAAAAGGGTGATAAGATGTTATAATATGATCATTTTTGATATTATAAATATTATTATTTCACTGTTATATATTATTGACATGTTTCAAACTAATATATAGTGTTTTAAATAACCTTCACCTTAAAGGAAATATATGTTAAGGGATTTTTACCTCACAATTTACATCTGTTAGATATTTGTCATAGTCACCGCTTATTCTATGCAGTTTATCTACTACCCATTTTGATATATTATATCATGCATTATTTTATGTTCATGATATTTTTAGATTCAATTTGAATTATTTCTTCTAAGGGAATTATAATTAGAAGTTAACATGTGGTAAGAATTTCATAACCTGATTCCCTCTCATTGGGTTATATTACTTCCTCGTTGATGTTAACATTGTACGATTATATGTGTATTCAATTTTTAATATATATATATATATATATATTATATTTCCACTTTTTTATGTGGACGTATTTCATTCTTAGTTCATTTTTTAAATGCTATGTGTTTTGGATATTTTCTTTTCCATATTTATTATTCCTAATATAGTTTTTTGAATGGTATGTTTTTCTAGTTATTACCTTTCCATATTGTTTATACACTTCCTTATCAGCTTATTTATTACATGGAATTTGAATTTAGTTGTTACCTTACCATTTTGACTAATCTCATTTATTCTTTATTTCTTTATTTATATATAACTCTTACAGAGCTTCTAAAATCAACCTTATATTGTTTCCTTTATCCAAGAATTCAATAAGTGTACTATGAATGATATAAAATTATATTATAGAAGAAATAAAGTTATTATAAAAAAATATCTTGTAATTTTTTTATTAATTTATAAAACAAGGCTCATATATGTATCTAGTTTATGAAGAATTTTATACTTTTTGATACTTAGGGATTTTATTCCTTGTAATCATTGAGATTTAATTGTTGTAGACACCAGCTCAAGGCTTACTGGGGTCAGGTCTCTATAATTGCTATCAAATTAAGTTTACTAGAAACAATGGGAACTAGATTTAGGAAAACAAAGGTTACAAAACATAACCCTAAGGAATAATTTTAGGATAATTATAGAAGAATATCATAAATTTTTAGTTTGATAGAGATGATTTGGTTTTCCTAAGAATACATCTATGTATAGATACACCAAGTGGACATGGTTCTTGAATATATGTACCTAGGCGTAAAAACTCTGATGTGGTGTGTAGGGCCTGACTCGAGCGTAACCTGGTTGATGAAAAATGGCCTTACTATGCACCTGGTTTGACACTCCATGAGATATTATTAAGATAATTCATCTTTTATTTATAAACCATTATAAAGTACCTAGGTTAATCCTCAAACCAAGGAACATCTTATGTTGAAATATGAATTGTTTACAATTTTATAATCACAAATGTCTTCATTAAATTGAGAGTGATGCATTTGAGTAATAATGTATTTACAATTTATAGACATAAATTTAAATGTATTGATAAAATTTAGATCTGAAATACAAATAATGTAATTAAACATTTTCAAAAAAAGTTTTTGTTTAAAAACATATTAAAAACTAAATTTAATTATTATTTATAAGGATTTACAGTAATTTTTTTGAAAAGTTATTAGAATTATATTAATAAGGTTTTATGAAAGTGTAACATGTATATTGTAAAAACCCATGAAATATGATTAGGACATGGTAATTGAACCCATTACTAAAGGAATATAAGTGTTTAATTTAAAGCACTGACCTTCATGATATATTGGTTAATGTGTAATTATTTTTAGTTAAACTAGTTAATATATAAATGGAAATGGTAAACGAGTGGTAGAACTTTTATGTTTTATAAATTAATGTATTTAACAAATTTGATTTGGAAAATTGTTAGAGACAAATGTAAAGGAATTTTTATATATCATAAAATCTAATAAATGTGATTTTTTATGCTTCAGATATCAATGTTGATTTTTGGATATCCATTTCTTGAAGTAAGGTATACATTACAATTTAATCAATAACAACCAAAATATGAAATTGTTCATATGAAATTAAAATTTATTGATAAATTCAATTTCCTTATATCCTTGGTCAAAAAATAATTCCTCAACCATAGAAAATAAATCTTAAATAAAAAATGTTATCATAATACCTTCATTTTTGTAGAATTTATGGTCTTTTAAGTCATCATTAACTTATGGATTTGGGCCCCTAAACATTACATTGATCAATCACTTGATTTTGATTGATGACATTAATTGTTCGCTATATTTATTTATGCATTCACTTGAATTTCATATCTTCACATTCTACTAACGTTCTCCTACATAAAATCATAGTTATATTTTATTTCATGTGACCCTTATACTTATCATTATATCTTATAATGATTATATTTTATTAACTCTTATAACAATATCGGATTTAAACAAATGAATTTTTAAATATAAAACCTTCGATTTTGATGAATTAGTTTAAATTTAGTGGACACATTTTTTTAGGGTTGGGAGAATCTTACACCCTAAATATTATAAATGAGTAAATTTTATTACATAGAGTATAACCTCTCAAGACTTTATGTTCTATTTATTATTTCAAATAAATTTAATATATTATATATCTTTCAATGCATGATATACAAAGATATCTTGATTTTCACACAATGATGCATTTCGTTTATTGCTTATGTTACACACAAGACCGAGCTTTACCAAATAACAATAAATTATCAAACATTATTATTTAATATAATAAGATATATACTAGCTATTAAATTAGAGGTTATGAATAATATTTAATATCTTTTAAATTTATCTTATTTATAATAATTTCAAATTAATTCATAGTTTATCAATTAATAAAAATGAATATAATAAACCAACTGAATATATTTGAAATTTTTATATGCGCACAAGGGTGTTTAATTTTAATAAATTAAATTAATTAAAATTAATGAGTATTATTAATTTAATATATATTAAATATTAAATAAATTATTTTCTAAATTCATCCAATATATTTTATAGGGATAAGATAAGAACAAACCCTATTTTTCTCATAAAAATATATATTTTTCTGAATATAGTTTTGACACCTTTTAATAAATAACCAATTTTAAATCCAATTTATGAAGCATATATAAATTTTATATGTCAAAATGAAATCCATTTTTTAAATAGGAATATAAAAAATATATTAGGTTGACTTATTTGTATTTTTCTATAAGGTTTCATTTTTTTGATGAATAGTGAAAAATATTGAATTTTAATTAAAAACAAGTTTTTCATTTAATTTTTTTTGAAGGTAAATTATATTTTTGATTGGTTTAAAGTATATCAAGATATATTAAAAATTAATTAATATATTTTATTTCACTGAAATAAATTTAATTTTGAAATTTTTTATACAAACATATTAAACTTATGAAGCATTTTACTTGAAAAACACTCTTTGTTGTCCCATATATGGGAATAAATTTAAATTAATTTCTGACACTTCTGTGATTTAAATTTAGAAAAATGGATTTTATATTTTAGTTCAAAATAATTTATAATATCTAATAATTTAAACTTAGTTTTTTATGATAAATATTATTGAAAGTGAATAAAATTAATTATAGCGATTGGGAAACAAATTAGCTTAAAAAATACTATACCTTAAATTTAAAGGATAAAATGCCTAGAAACTCATCCAAAAGCCATTTTATTGAAATATTTTAAAATTATCCTCCCTTGTAAATACTTTTCACTATTATTGTATCAACATTAAAAGGGAAAAATGTGGGTGTAATTCCCTTTTCAAAAATCTTCAAGAATTCCACTCCCCCTCCACTATAAAAAGGCACTCAACCCTCTCACTTATTCAAACCACTAAATTCATTTGGATCGCCCAAAACCTACCCAAATAAGCTCATATATTACATTAAATAATCTTATAATACATAAGTTTGGTATAAATCCAACCAATAATGACTTTTGGTTTAAACCATAAGGAGTTTCCAGAATAAAAGGTTGCCTTATTCAATGATAACTTTTGTTTCATTTACCTCTCCAACCTATAAAATATCTTTAAATAATTATTATATAATAACATTATAGTCATTAATATAGTGATATTTTTTTTATTTTGAGGTTTACATATACACACATTCATACTTCCATCAAATGGTTAAAGAACTTATCAATCATGTACAGAGAACTACTGACTCGCGAAACGATGTCATTGGTTTTTCATTTAGCACATCTCATGGTTAGGTGTTATGAAGGAAACAATATTTTTATATGATATTTATTATATTTATGTTTTATTCATATTTATTTAATTATTATACAACACATAACCTCATTCGTTTCATATTTTGTAAATATGATAACATATTTTGTGGAAGTGTGGGATATTGCCTCCTCAAAGCGAAGTGACCCGTTCATAATATACATGGAATGTATAAAATATTGTATTAATATTAATATGTGAAATATATTACATGAAAATTGTACAATAATTTTAATATAATTATATATCATTCACTTTTCATTGATTTAAATATGAAAAAATGGAAGTAGTGTTCATGCGTACGTACAACCTACCGTCTCCATGAACGGTACATTTCTTTTCCTATATCTGAATATTATGGAGTAATATAAATACATATATACTGAATATATATATAAATTTTAAATAATTTTTTACATTCTTTAAATGATGAGATCATGATTTATGTAATAGTATGAACAATTAAATGTTACAATATACTCTAAGAACTAGGCCATTAACACTTGAAGTAGTGAAAATAATGAATGGCTGTTAACAAATGGGTAATTAGATTTGATTATAAGATAGTATATGATATTATAAATATTATTATGGTTCTATTATATTTTATTTACAATTTTAAAACCATTATACAAGATTTTAATGTACATTTACCTGGAAAGAAATGCATGTAAATGTATTTTCATCTCACTTTGTACATCTTGAAGATAAATATTTTATTCAATAATAAATTCATTTGTGTGGTGTATTTACTACAAATTTTTATGTATTATATGATGAATTAATTTATATTAATTTTATTCTTAGTTTAATTTTTTATTATTTCTTATAATATGATTTCAATGAAATGTTACTAAGTTGAAAATAATGTCATAACATGATTCATTTTCATTATATTATATTACATCCTCTTTATTATTAATACTAGAAGATTATGTCTGTAAAAAATCTACTATATTTTATTTTATTTTTAATTTTTTAATTTGGATTTCCATTTTACACACATAATTTATTCATTGATTGATTCTCATATCAACATTGTGGTCTTTTCAAGGTTTTACATCACAATATCATTTTGTTCAGGATTTTTTACACATGAATTTATATTAGAAGAATATATTGGATAATTATTTAAATAATTATTTAATTTTCTTCCCCACTATTTATTTTTGACCTTTTTCAATTAATAGTTAATTTTTTTCACTCTTGGGTACTCAAAATGTTTTAGAATTATTTTTAAGAAAATATTACATCATTTCTCTCTTTAGTAGGAGAACCTTATTTATTATAAAAACCATGCCTTATAAAAATGTTTTATAAAATGTTTTTACACTTTAGAAAAATATTTATTAAATTCATTTTTAAACTTTTTATCATCACAGATATTTTAAAAGTAATGTTCTTGTAACTTTACAAACATGTCTCTTTTATAACCTCTTACCTTCAGAAGGAATGTTATTTTTTTCCTTGTACGACATGTATGAAATTACCTACTTTCATTTATTTGAATAAAAAAAATTTACTTTAAAAGTTTAATTATTTAAAAATTTGTTTTTCAAAAATTCATTTTTAAATACAATGATTTTTAAAATGAAAAGGATTTTTTACTCAATTTTTTTTAAAATTTTTTTTATAGTACATTCATTCATTAAAAAAACAACCCTTTAATTTACTCCAAATGAGTTACGTTGTATTGATACCATCCTTTTTCTTCCTCTAGATGGTTTATGATTCCTTTAACCAAGGATACTATTAGCATTCACTGCGTTGATTCCTTTTTTAGTCACCTTAAAATATTTAATTTTTTATGATCCTAGAACATTGAATTTCCCCAAATTATCTATATCATTTATAATGGATATTTTTATTTCCTAAACCATATATCATTTTTACATATGGTTTTTTATTTGATTTTTTTTATATTTACAAGGGAAATATTGATAAATCTGTATGCTTTGCTGAATATGGATATTTGATAAGACACATTTTTTAAATTGAATTGATTATTTAATATATGATGTTTGCTTTAGATAGGAAATACATTTGATGGGGACTATTTAAAATAATCCCCTTGATGCATCGTTAGTCTTATGAGATGAAATTAGTTGAATGAAACCCTTTAAGTCTGTTTAAAAGTAGAATAGATAGGTTTCTTCCAATATATTTAAACTGTCTTGTGAATGTTCATGATAGTAGTTTGTTAAAATATCTTGTTAAAGGTCATAGTTCTAATGATATCATGTTCTAAGGAAACATGACGTCTGATAATTTTGAAATGAATGTATTCAGTATTCATTTATTATGATCTATGAGATTTTTTATTTGACGCTATATGTGGACACATTTTATTCTAAGTTCATTGGTTAAATGGAATGTGTTTTGGTTATTTTATTTTACAATATTAATTATTCTTAATCAAGTTATTTTAATTTGATGTGTTTACACTTATTACCTTTACATATTTTTCACATAATTCCTTCTTAGTTTATTTATGACAGGGATTATGCCTTCAGTATTTACCTTACAATATTGACTATTCTCATTGATTCATTATCACTTCCTCTATACATAACACATATAGAGCATCTGATATCACCTTTATTTTGTTTCTTTTACCAATTAATCTATGAATTATACTATGAATTATATACAAGGATAGTCTATAAGTAATAAAGTTGTTATAAAAAAATTATATTGTATTTTTTTTGTTCATTTATAGAACAAGACTCGTATATGTATATAGTTTACCAAGACTAATAAACTCTTCGATCCTTTAGGATTTTATTCATTTTAATCATGTAAATGTAATGGTATTGGACACTAGATATGGACTTACTGGGTTTGGGTCACAATAATTTGTATTAGAGTAAGTTTAATAGAAATAATGGGAACTAGATTTCAGAAAACATAGAATAGATAACATAACCCTAAGGAGGAATTTGAGGATAAGTATAGAATAAATTCATAATGTTTTGGTTGGATATATAAGATTTGGTTTTCCAAGGAATAAATATATGTCTATAAACAACAAGTAGACATTGTTCTGGAACAAATGTACCTAGGGGTAACAACTTTCAAAAGGTGTGTGTGGCCTGACTCTATCATTAGATGGAACATGACAACATGTCTTACTGTACACCTGGTTTGACACTCCTATGGTAGATGATTAAGATAACTCATATTTTATTTAAAAACCATTATGAAGTACCTAGGTTAATCCTTAGACCAAGGAACAACTTATGTTGAAATATAATGGTTACAGTATTTACTGGGATTCAGGAATCTAATTATATAAGTATGTTTACAAAATGAATTTTTGTTATAATAATCATGAATCATCTAAGTATTGTTTAAAATTTTAGAATAACATATTTCTTCATTATGTTAAGAGTGATGGATACCATTATGGGATTATAAGAATATAGTTGACCATAAGTCCTAAGTCTTAAATATATCTTTAGGTTTTATGTGATTAATTATATTTTGGAGAAATTTATAGAAATTATACATTTTAGTGGAAAAATTATTTGAGGAAAAATTCTTTTTAATTTTTTATACATAAGTGTAAAGGTATTGAAAAAATTTAGGGTTAACACACAAATAATATAACTAAACATTTTCAAAAAATGTTTGTATTGAAAAACATAATAAAAATTATATTCTGTGATTAATTTCAATGACTTGAATCAAAAATTTTAAACTATTATTGTAATTATTTTAATATGGTATTAAAAAAGGAAAACATGTATGAATGGAAACAACCCATAAAAGTTGGCATGTATTTGAGACTAGAACTCATGACTCAAAGATGATGAGGGTTTAATGCCAACCAATGACATACGTGATGTCATAGTTAATGTGTAATTATATTTAGTTAAACAATTTAATAAAAAATGGTGATGGTAAACTAGTGGTATAACTTTATAGGTTTATATATTGGTTTATTATTCATATTTTATTTGGTAAATAATTAGAGATAAATTTAATGACTTGTTTTATATATCATAAAATCTATTAAAATTTAATTTTAGTGCTCCATGTATCAATATTGATTTTTGGATTTACATTTCATTAATTAATGGATGAATTATAATTTTATCAAATCACAACCAAAATACTAAATTAATCATATGAAATTAAAATGTATCTATTAAGTAAATTTCTTTATATCCTTGGTAAATAAAATAATTCCCAACATTATGGAAAGGATCTTAAAACAAAAATATTATCTTAATACCTTAATTTTTGTTGAACTAATGGTATTTTAAATCATCATAGATTCATGGATTTTATACCCTCAATTTTACATTGACAAATCAATTTTTTATGATTTATGACCTCAATCTTTCCCTATATTTATTTAAACATTTACTCCAAGTTCATATCTTTATTTTCCACTAATGTTCTCCTACGTAGACACGTAGTTATATTTTATTCCATGTGACCCTTTTACTTCTCATTGCATCTTATAAAGATGATAATTTATTCACTATTCTCCATATATGGGATTAAAAAAATTAATTGTTAAATATATAACCTTATATTATTATGACCAAGTTTAAATTTAGAGGACATAATTTATTTAGTGTTGGGAGAATGTGACACACTAAAATTTTTTAATCAGTACGTTTTATTTGATAGAGTATAACCGATCAAAAATATATGGTTCATTTATTATTTTATATAAATTTATATATAATATATCTTTCAATGCATGAAATAATGATATATCTTTCATCACACGCGACAATGAGATTCTTCGATAGCATACATTACATACATGATCTAGCTTTACCAAACAATAATATATTATTAAAAATTATTATTTAATATAATAAGATATAAAATATATCTTAAATTAGAGGTTATTAATATTATTAACTATATATTTAAGTTATATGATTTATAATAATATAAAATGAATTTATAGGTACTTATTTAATTCCAAATGAATATAAAAAAAATTGAATATAAAAAATATATTTTTATGCTCACAAGTGTGTTTTATTATAATAAATTAAATTAAGTAATGTTAGTGTGTGATATTAATATAATATATATTAATGATTCAATAAAATATTTTATGTATTCAACCAATATATTTTAGAGTCATAAGATAAGAACAAACCCAATTTTACTTATAAAAATTTATATTTTTATAAATATAGTTTTAATGCCTTCAAATAGAGAACCTATTTTAAATATGTTTTTTTAACTTTTATAAATTTTATATATAAAAATGAACTTTATTTTTTAAATCATAATATAAAATATATTTTAGTATGAATTATTTATATTATCTATGAAGTTTTATTTTTTTAATAGAAAAATATACTGAATTTTAATTCAAAACTACTTTTTTATCTAATTTATTAATAAAGATAAATTATATTTTTAATATTTTTAATGTTTATTTATATAAATTATAAATCAATTTATCCAATTTGGTTTTTTGGAATCATTTTCACTTTTAAATTAAATATAAAAACATAGTAAACTTTTGAAACATTTTAATTTAAAAACACGTTATATCCTCCTAACTGTGGAAATGAATTTAAATTATTTTCTGAAACATCTTCGATTGTAATTTTAAAAATGGAATCCATATTAATAATAAAAATATTTTATAGTATCTGATAATTTCAACTTAGTTTCTGACCAAAAATATTTTTTAATCTAATTAAATTAATTATAGTGATTGAGATAAAAATTAGCTTATCAAATGACTAAACCTTGAACTTAAGGAACAAAATGACCTAGAAATATTTTCCAAAAACCATTGTATAGACATATTTAATAATTATCCACCCATGGATGTAATTTTTACCCTTATTTTATCCAAATTACTTTGAAAAATTTGGGTTTAATTCCCTTTTAAAAAATCTACAAGAATGTCACTCCTCCTCCATTACAAAAAGTCACTCAACCCTCCCAATTATTCAGACAACTAAATCCATTTTCTCTCTGAGAATATACCCAAATAAGCTCAAAAATTCCCTTTCATAATCTTATAATAATTAATTTGTAAATAAATCCAACTAATTATTTTTTTGTATAAACCAAAAGGAGTTACCTGAATAAGAGGTTGACTTATTACACGATAACATTTGTTTCATTTACCTATCCACCCCTTAAAATATTTTTAAATAATGAATATATAAAAACAATTTATCCTAAATATAGTTATATGTTGTTATGTTACGGTATCTGACTACAAATATGTACACTTTCATCAAATGGTTAAGATACTTATCACTCGTGAATGGGGAACTACCACCTCGCAAAACGATGTAGTTCATTTTTCCTTTACCGCCTATTGCGGTTGACTGTTATGATAGACACACTATTTTTATATGATATATATGATATTTTTATTGTATTAATACTTTTTAAATTTTTATTTAACACATAAATTTATGCTTTCTATATTGTGTAAATATGATAACATTGTTTGCGGAGGTGTGGACTACCGCCTCCTCAAAGTGATATGACATGTTCATAATATACATGAAAATTATAAAGAATGGTATAAATAATAATAAGTAAAATATATGAAATGAAAATTATACGATAGTTATAGCATATAAATATCATTTATTTTTTATTTTTTTAATACAAAAAAGAAATAGAGGTAGCATTTAAGTGTACGTACAACCTATTGTCTCCAGGAACGGTTCATTTTATTTCCTATCTCCAAATATTATGGATTAATATAAATACATATATACTAAATAAATATATAATTTAAATCATTTTTTACATTTTTATATGATTAAATCATGATCTATTTAATATTATTAATTATAAAAAAGTTGAAACAAACTCTAAAAACAATGAAAATAACAACTAAACTAGTGAAAATTATGAATAGTTGTTAAAAATTGGGTTTTTAGATTTTATAATAATATATTATGTCATATTATAAATATGAGTATGGTTTTGGTTTTGGTATAACTTATTGACATGTTTAAAACCATTATATAGTATGTTAAAGTATATTCACTTGAAAAGAAACTCAAGGAAAGGTATTTTCATCTCAATTTTATCATCTTTGAGATAAATGTCATATTAACCACTTAATTTATTTTTGTGGTGTATCTATGACCCATTTTGATATATTATATCATGAATTATCTTATCATCATGTTATTTGGTGTCGTAATTTTAATTATTTCTTCTAATATTATTGGAATTAATTTTTTTCAATTGGTAAAGAATGTTATAACCTGATTCCTTTGAATTGGGTTATATTCCATCCTCTTACTCGTTAATATTACAAGATTATGTTTGTAATAAATTTTTAATATATGTTTTTTTAATTGTTTAATTTGGATTTCTATTTTACACACATAATAGATTCGTTGATTGATTCTCACATAAATGTTATGGTCATTTCAGGGGTTTACATCAAAATGTCATTTTTTTCAAGATTTATTACACTTGAATTTAAATTAGAGGAAATTATTGGATAATTGTTTAATAAATTATTTAAATTTATTCCCCAGTAGTTATTAATGTCCTTTTTCATTTAATATTGTAATTTTTATACTCTTCAGAACTCAAAGTTTTTTAAAATTGTTTTTAATAAAACCCAACATCATTTCTCTCTTTAGTCAGAGAACCTAATTTCGTCTAAACACATTGTCTTATAAAAAGTTTGTAAAAAAAATTAACTTTTATAAAATGATTTATTAATGTCATTTTTTTACTTTTATCTTTAAAGATATTTGAAAAGGAATGTTCTTTATACTTTTGAAAAAATACACTTTTATAACATTTTTCATTACAAAATGAAACTTCTTTTTTCCTTGTATAGTATTTACATAATTACCAGATTTCATTTATTTGAATATTATTTTTTAAGTTTAATATGGTGGTTTTTAATTAATTTTATTTAAAAAGTCATTTTAAAATAAAAGGATTAAAAAAAACAAAATGAAAAGGTTATTTTACTAATGAATGTTTTTAAAATGTATTTTTATTGCATTTTTATTAATTAATTACAAAAACAGTTTATTTTAATCCACATGGGATATATGGTATTTTTACCATCTAGATTATTCCTCTGGATGGTTTTTTATTCATTTTAAAAATGATATTATTGGCATTCAGTACCGTGATTCTTTTGTAAGTCCCCTTAAAATATTAAATTTCCTTTGATCATTAAACCATAAATTTCCAATAATTATTCATATCATTTATCATGGATATATTAATTTCCTAAACCATATTTCATTTTTTAAATATGGTTTTTACTTTGAATTTTATTGGATTTATTGGGGAAAAATTGATAAATATTCATCCTTTACTCAATACAAATATTTGAAAAGACATATTTTTTTGAATCAAAAAGATTATTCAATATATGAGTAATGACATGGACATGAAAGGAATGGGTAGGGTAACATTTAAATTAATCTCCTAGATTCATCATTAGACTCATGAGATTAAATTGGTTAGTGAAAAAACCGATAGAGTTTGTTTCCAAGCATAATGGATGGGTTTCTACCGATCGATTTAAATTGTCTTATGAATGGACTTGAAAGTATTATGCTAAAACTTCTTGTGAAAGGTCTTGATGGTAATGTAATCATGTGCCTAGAAAATATGTTGTTAAATAATTAATCATTTCATTCATTTAGTATTCAGTTATTATTATCCATGATATTTTTTCTCTGACATTATATATTAATGCATTTCATTCTCAGTTCACTAGTTAAATAGAATGTGTTTCAATTGTTTGCATCACCGTGTTGATTATTCAATATCGAGTTATTTGAATTGAATGTGTTTATAGTTATTACATTTCCAAATTTGATGGACACTTACTTTTTAGTTTATTTATTACATTTCATGGGTATTCAGTTATTACCTTACCATGTTGACTATTATCATTGATTCATTATTTCTTCATCTATACATAACCCTTACTGAGCATCTGAGACCACCATTATTTTTTCAATTTCCCCAAGAATCCAATAATTGTACTATATAAAAAATACAAGGATATTCTTAATTTAATAATTTTATTATAAAAAACAATTATGTTTTAATTTGTGTATTCATTAGTAAAAAATACTCATGTAAATATCTGGTTTACCAAGACAAAAAAATTCTTCATCCATTTGGGAATTGATTTAATTGTATATTATTCCAATGTAATGGTATAATGACACCTTCTTCGAGATTTCTGGGGAAGGTCGCTACAAATAAAAAGTATCTTTCACCCTATATTTATGACTTTTTTTATAAATTGTGCATATATCAACACTTCTCCAAGATTTTCCATCATTTTGGAAATCATCAATTGAGTATCAATGTGGAGGATATACCCATGAAAGCATTATAAATTGGAGAATGGTCCTAATGAATATATATTAGTACCTTTTGGAATTTTTAACTCCCATTTTACCATCATTGAATTAATGAATATAATATTTATAAACTAGAATTGTTAGTTTCTTTAAGTCATTAAATATAATAATATTACCAATTCATAGAGAAAAAATAAAATAAATATTAGTTAAGAATTTTACTAAATACCCTAAGGAAGGAATATTTTTATAAAAAAATTAAAAACTGTGAATTTTGGCTTCATAAAGATTTATTTTTAGGTTATTTAATTTCAATATAAGGTATATTGATAAATCCATCAAAAATGGATGTTATTAAAAAAAATTCCAGACCAACTATGATTTGTTTGATCCCGAATTTCCTTGGTTTTACTTGATATTATGAAGATTTTTTGGAGAATTTTTCATGGATATACATTCCACTTCCCAAGTTAACAAATAAGGGAAAAACTACCATTATAATAATTGATGTGTGAATTGTTTTAATGAACTGAATTGAGAGAGAGTCACCACACATTACATATTTTTCCCTATAGTGGTGAAGATTTTTTAATCTATAGTGATGCATAAATGAAGGGATTGGGATGTTTCATTTTTCAAAATGATATTTTTATTCTTAATGCCTCATAAAAATTGATGGTTCATGAATAAAATTGACCAAATCATTCTTTAGATTTAGGTAAGTTTATTTTTCATCAAATATATGGAGGAATTATCTTTATGGTGAAAGGTGTGAGATATAAAATGATGAAAAAATATAAAGGTATATATTCACTCAAAAAGGGTTGAATATACACTAGGTAAGATAGCTAGATCAGAATAATGATTATGACTACACAATACATTACCACCCTAGGAAAGAACAAAATTTGGCTGATGATTTCAGTCGAGAGGATCATGCTAGCATATTTATGATGAAGATAGAATGATATCCAATATTCTTTTATTCTGAAATGATGGAGAAATAAATATTAATGCAATAAGGGAAATCTTATACGGCTTAAATGAGTGTTCAACCATGTATCTCTATAAGGATTAAAGAGGAACAAAAGGAAGATTTCGTGCTGCAGAAGGGGATGAGAAATGTTCTTAAGTTCAACCTTTATTATGATAGAGTGATAATGTTTAGAAACCATATTTGGTTTTCATGCATACCTTTTAAAAAAAATGAGTTATTGGATGAAGCTTATAGTTCATCATTTTCTATGCATCCCATAATTATAGAAATGTATATAGATTTTCAAGACTATTTATGGTGTGACGGTATGATGAGATATGTTTTTGATTTTTTATCTTAGTTCCCATTATGTTTTCAAGTGAAAAATAATTCAAAAATAAATAATAGTATGCTACGATAATTACCCATACTGTAGTTGAAATGGTAAAATATCACTATGTATTTTTCATTGAAATTCCTAAAATGAGTAAGGAAAACAATTTCATAAGGGTTATAATTAGTATTCCTATAAATTTGGCACACTTCATTCCATTAAATAATTTTTATTCTAGAAATTATTTCTTGGATATATAATAATTAAGTTTTAAGGTTTAATGGGGAACCACATTACATTCTATATTATCGGGATCTGATGTTTACCTTAATGTTCTAGTGAAGTATTTAATAGGCTGTAGATACAAAATTGAGTTTTCAATATTAGGTACCATCCTTAGACCGATGTATAGTCCAATAGAACAATTTAAACACTATAATACATGTTGGTATTTTTCTATATGGAATTAAAAGGTGTTTAGGATCAACACCTTCCTTTGGTAGAATTATTTTACAATAATAGATTCCACTACAGCATTCAGATGGATAATTATAATGACCACATTAGTAGAACATTTAAAATAACAATGTGTTTAAATAAAGTTAAAAAAAGATAACTATTGGTACCTTAACTATAATAAAAAATATAAAAGAATGTTATAACCATTCAGTATCTTATAAGGGTAAGTCAAATTCGACTAAAGAGTTATACTAAAAATCATCATAAATATTTCTAGTTTTAAGTATGTGAAAGGGTGTTCCTATTAATAAATCCATTAAATAGGGTGATGATATTTGGAAACAAAGAAGAGTTAAGAAATATTTATATTGATCCATTCATAATTATTAACTGTGTTGGTATAGTATCCTATCAATTGGCACTTTCACAGAATCTCTCTCAAGCTGATGCTGTGTTATGTATTTCTCTTCAGAGGAAGTGCATATCTGATCCCTTGCATGTACTAAACTAATAGGTCATACCATATAATTAACATCCCTCTTAATAATAATAGTTGTTTTAGATTTAGGATAACAGATATATAAAGTTATATGAAACAAAACCACTCCAATGTTTAATGATTTTTTGTGAACCCACTAATTTTAAAAAGCGATGTGGGTACCCGATGACATAATAAAACAATAATATCCTCATTTTTTTGTATTATGGTGATGAATTTTGAGGGTGAAATTAATTTTATAAGATTTAGAATGTGACACCAATATATTTCATGGAATATATTTTTTTTAAAATAAATTTAATTTCATTAATAGATTTATTTACATGAAACACCATGTTAAGACAAACCATGATATACTCTTAAAATATAAATAATTATTGTGGGAATTATAATATATATTTTTGAATTGTAGTTATGAATATAATTAACGAAATTATGAATAATTTCTGATAACTTATGTATAAAATTAAATAATATATTATCAATTGATTATAAGTTAAATGAAAAATCATTTGAAAGAAAAATGAATATTTTACTAAAAAATGTTTTTAAGTGCACATTGTATTTTTATAATAATAAATTAAATTAATCAATATAGGTGAATTAGTTTTATCATATTTATACAATATATATTCATTATCACATTTTAAAATTAATTCAATATTTTTTTCATAAGCATTGGATAAGAATAAACAATGTTTCATTCTTACAAATATATTTTTCTGGAAAACAAAATTGATCGCTTATTGCGCACTAATATTAAAATTAATTTATGACACTTTTATAAATTTATTATTATAAAATAGATTATATATTTTTCATATATTGGTTTGAATTTGGTAAAAATATTCTTTTTATTATTTTTCAAATTTGAACATTAACCTTGATAAAAATTATCACCATGGTGAATTATAAATCCGGTTAATCAAAGTTATAACTAATTAATAAGGAAATAATATTTAATATGAATTCTTATTGGATGAATTAAATTAGAAAATTTTCACCATATTGTCTTAATTTATTTTTTTAATTTTAATTTTTCCTTGAAAATTACATTTATATTATCTAAAAAGAAAAAGTTATGAAATGTCACACTATTAGTTTTAAATATCCACTATGTATTCAAATTATGATGAAAAATAGTTATAAATAAAATATTGATATTAATTTTGATCTTAATAAAATTATATTCATGATATAAATTGTTTTCTAATTTTTTTAATTATATAACTATAGTAAATGATCGTAAAACACTAATTCATTATTCCTCCAATTAATAAAAATATATAATAAATGATTTCAAGAACATTAAAAGTAATATATTTTGAGTGATTTAATTTTTTAAAATAATTTTAAATATTATTTTAGTATATTTATTTTATAAAAATAATTATATTAAAATGCAAACTTTATATTTATGAATTTTGGTCAAATTAAATGAATAGTTTCAATATTGATATTAATGATCTTTTATTAAAATAATATTTTACTAAATTACTAAAAAATCATAAAAAAATTAAAATATGAAAAAGGTTAAAATATATGGTATCAATAATTATACCCTATAAATTTATAGACCATTTTGATCCATTTTTATTTTTAATGAATTTATTATAATTTAATCCTTTATAAAATCCCAATTATGCCCTCTCTCTCCCTTATAAAAGGACACCCCTTATTTTTATTCTCCAATCCTCCATGAACCATCTATGTTGACCATCCCCTAAAATATTTTCTACCCAAAAAATATATACATGTTTATTAGGTTCTCATATCCCAAAATACCAAACCTATTTTCACTAATTAAGGATATGAATGAGGTCTCCTAAGAGAGAGGTAGTTGTCTAACCTAACCACCTTCTATATATTTCTTCATCTACATCCGCTAATTTTTTTCATAAAATAATAAATTCATTAACATAAATATTCCAAAAAATTTATTATGATTATGATAATACACATATCCACGCTCTTTCCCTGAAATAGTAAGTAATTATATTGATCATGCATACGTATATCTTAACGTATCCATATAGCGGTACAATTAATTTTTCCTCACCATATTTTATGTATGGTTATTATGATGTGTTTTAAGATTATATATGATAATTATGTAATAATTATTTTTTAAAAATTATAATATTATACCTTCTTTCTTACCTTCTAAACTGGAGGAAATGAAAACGTCTCTTGTGAATACATGTGAACTACCACCTACACAAAGCGATGTGATTTGTTTTTCTTTTATAATTTATATGGATTCTATGAATGATAGATATGATGTATCTATATGATATATATGATATAATAATTTTTTTTAAATGTGAATAATTATTTACCTTTCATTTATTCAATCCATCAAAAAACTGAAAATAATATTCATGCAAATATACAGCCTATAGTCTCTAAGAACCGTGTAATTTATTTTCTATATATACGTTTATGTAAGAATATAAAAATATATATATAATAAATATATATGATATAATATTCATGTTTATGATTATTCTATAGAATTTTATTAAATTTAAATATATTGTACCAGAGGTTTGAATGCTTTCGATACAAGTGGAACTCAAGGCAATAGGTTTCCATTTATTTTTATTTCTATGGGAGACATGAATTAAAAACCAATGGTATCTTTTGTATGGTTAATATAAATCCCATGAATGAATTTTTTTTACTCTTATAATAAAAATTATGTTATATAAATATCCAAACAAGGTTATTTATTTCATGGTGCTTTCAATTCAAAGTATATCAAAGTGGAATGGGTTTTCTATTACAATATAATTATTTATCAAGATTGTTTTTCATTTTGTTTTCAATGATGAAAACACATATCAATATTTCAATAAACTCATTAATTATATTCTAATAGTTTTATTTATTGAAAATAAATTTTTTCTTTTTACTTTACTCATCTTATGTACTCAAGAAAATGAAAATATATGTTTAAATAAAATCAACATCATTTCTCCCTTTGGTCAAAATACATTTTTTCTTATATATCCATGTTTTCTTAAAATGAGTATGAAAATGATTATACTATTTTTCTATGATTTTTTAAAGTAATGTTTAACCGTGGTATATTTTTTTTTAAAATGGTTTTAAATGAATCTTCTTATGATTTTCCAAATGATATACTTTTTAGAATTCTTTGAAAAATTATGGAATATTTTTTTAATTAAACAACATAAATAGAATTTCTTTATTTCATAGACACTAAAGTATTTGAAGAATCCTCTATATCCTCCAATTTTTATTTTAAAATAATTTATTTTTCATGATATTTATAATGTTTGAATTTTTAAATAAGTTATTTAAAAATTGAAATTTTATTTTCATAAAAAAATAATGATATTTTGATTCATAATTTAAAATGACCATCAATGTTTCATGTGATTTATAGAGAATATGATCCAAGGATACCATCATTACTCTTCCTATGGATGGTTTGTTATATAATGATTCTTATTAAATACATTGTTTTAGCATAGTATATTCTATGAGGAAATAATTAAATTATTATGAAATATATTTCTTTCCATGGGTTAAGATATGATATGATCATGTGGTGCATATATATATGATTAACATTATGTAATGATTGCGACCTGTATCTCCCTCTAATGCATTGGGTAATCATTAATGATATTTGAGATCAATATTTACATTAGAGTTTATCCCAATACAAAAATAGGGCATATGGGTGGTTATCCCAAGCCCAAAGAAGGTACATATATGGTTATCCCAAGCCTAACATGTTATGAATGTATTAGTGGTATCCTTGACAAATGGTGTTCTATGATTAGGGGTATTGCATAATTCAAGGGATTATGAAGATTTTATGCTATCATGGATCATGATCATTGATTACTTTATGAACCATGTATTACAAACATCCAAAAAATATTCCATGACTTAAGATTATGATGTATGATATGCAGAGCATGGATTTTAAACATTAAACTCATGTTTTCATTCCCTTATAATAATATTATGCTTGTATGATCATAGAAATATACCTTGATTACCCTTACCATGAATTATAGAACACCATTTCTTATTTTCCCTTTTAACAGTTTAGGATTTATGTTACTATGTATGATATGTAAAATAAGGGTTTTAGTTTTTAATAACATAGTGGGAGTTGATGTAGTTGATTTATAGACCATTTGTTTATGTATCCAAGTGTCTAAATTCAATAGACCTATACGATTATGGAATGGATACTATGTTATATAAAGTATATTCATATAATAATATTTGATATTTATTTATGATTTTATGTGTCACCAAATATCCACATGTACTGGAAAACACCTTAATATTATTAATGTTTTATTAGTGATTCCAACTTTATCCTTTTCCTCACTACTAAGAGGAACCACTTATCCTCTTCTATTCACACCTCTTGAGGAACATATATTTTTCAATTCTAGCAAAAATTCCACCATAATCTTCTTTCCCATGTCCTATAGGATCTATTATCATCATATTTACAATCTATAAGGCTGACGGTATAATTCAATGGTGGTTTTTTGAATAATTAATGTAACACTTAACCGATTGTTTTCATTTTATTTCTTCTTCATCATAATATATATATTATATAATAATGGTCATATAATAACATTAGTATATTATATATACATAAATGTTATTATAATTATTGAACTTACCTTATTCATTTATTTTCATTTTTATATAAATCGAACACATCACTCATGCGTACGTACGACCTACTCCTTCTACGTATTAGTGTCGTTATTTTTTCATCAACACTTTATTTGGATAATTATAAGTATTGAAATAATGAATATATATATATATATAATATAATTATGAAATAATTACATTTTTGGAAATATTATAAATCATTTACCTTTTTAACCTTGCATGTGTTTTAAAATTATAACTTTATTTGCATGTACGTGTGGAATACCACCCCCATGAAGAGAAGTGATTAATTTTTCATCTAAACCACTCAATAATGATTAAAAAATTGCATATAATGAATATATATGATATTTGTTTTATTATTTAAATTATAATGATGATATAACCCAAAGAAAGAGGAAATGACCAATACTATCAAATTGAAACGTACATGGAAAATGAATCTGTTAACACACAGAATTGACAATTTTATTAAATATAATTATTATTAAATAGGTGTCAAACTGGTATATGTGGATAATATATGATATTTTATGTATGTATATTGTTCATATATAAAATTATAATAAATTTTAATTTATTATACATGAGGTCAAAAGAACTTATGAAATAAGAAATACTTTAGGTAAGGTTTTATTTCATAATCTTATCCTTATTCAGGATTTTTTATGTTTACATTTCCATTGGAATAATTATATAATATTTTTATCATAAGGTCCATATTTTCTTCTGTCATAGTTTTTTATAAAATTTATAATTCTTTTCTTTTATTTTCCCCTCTCTATATACTCAAAAATATGAAATAATATTTTTAAGGAAAATTGGAATTGTTTTTTTATTTTCATGTGGGAATATATTATCCCATGTTTATACTTTCACTAAAATGTTTTAAAGGATAATTTTAATATTTTCCTATTATTGCATAAAAAAATTTACACATGTTTTAATTTACATAAATTGGTTCAAATCAAGCATCTCTTTTTTAATGAGTCTTTTTATACAAAATTTGTGAATGAAATATTTGTTTTATTTCATTACTCGTAAATAGATTTTATCACTGTAAAAAATTCCAAATATACTATAACTTCTAAATTTTTTTAATAAGATATTTCAAATTGAAATGATATTTTTCCCATTAAATATAGTGGTTTTCTTTTAAAAGTATTTTCATCTATATAAACAATGTTGTATAAAAATTATTACTTAATGGGGTTATAATCTAATGATACCATCCACTATATTTATTTGGATGTCTTATTATCTTTTCGTCTTGATAATGTATTGGAATTTTATATTATAGTTCTTCAGATATTGACATATACTTATTATTATGTAATTTTAATTATGTTTTATTATATATTCACAAGATGAATTCATTGGACATATTTAGTGATTTTGGTGTATCAATATTACATAGACCCTTTATGAATTGGAATCTTATGAGACAAAAATAGGTTTGGTATTTGGAATATTCCTTTCTAATATATATATGATGCCTTAAAACAATGCATCAAATTTATGTTTATGATATTTGGAATTATACATTCCATCATTATGAAATAAATTATTGATGTCCATATGATTATTAAAATTTTATTATTAACAATGTATAGGTTTTAAGATCAAGTCCTTATTTATATTGAATTATTTAATCATCACTTATTCCAAACATATTATTCATGCCTCTTATGTTCTATGATTTCGTTGGTTTTATACGTTCACATACTATAGATCTGCTCTCACCATTTAATTTTTATTACTTTAACCATGATTATAGGAAGATTATTATGATTGATATAAAACAATATTATACATGGAATATGATGCTCTCAAAAAAATATGTTGTATTTTAGGTTTTTGAATTTAATGAGATATTGAAAAATGTGTCGTGATTTCTAAGACTAATAAACAATTCAATCCACCAGTATGTGATCCCTCGTATATAGTTCCAATGTAAAAACATAACCAATGGATATTAGATACTAGGTTTAGGGTTTTTATTGAATTGACCAAACATATATATCTCATCAATAATTCCATGTAATGTTATTCAAATTCATTCTTCTTCTTGTACATGGATAAAGATTGACTATAGATTATAGATTCACATATCTTTTTTATTGAAATGACATTATATCTCAAACTTCTATCAATTTCAAGATACGCTTTATTTATTCAACATTTATTTCATTAAAATCCATGAAACTCAATAATGGTAAATCAGAAGAATTTAATACATCATAAAATTTTGTGGAAATGAATTGAGTTAATATTAATTTCTTAAAACGTAAGTAAATAAATAAATATATTAACCAGTCTATTATATTCAAGGAATAGACACAATTATTAATATATTCGAGCTGGATATTTATAAAATATTCCTTAACTATATGGTAGAAAAATTCTATGAGATAAAAAAATAAAAAGTTTGATTTCTTCTTAGACCTGCACTCGTAGATTGATATATATGATCTAGATATGTGGTATATTTACCAATACTATAGTCAATTATTAGTTTATTATGTTTTACCTAATGAAATTAGGATGGGTAGTTTTCTATGGTGACCTCAATGCCTACAAAATATCAATGTACCATAAAATGATACCTTTGTATTCTTTTTAATGAATCATTTAAACCAACATATGTAATTAATAGTAGAGTGCTCCAAAATATTCCTAAGTTGAAATATCAGGTGGAAATTTATTTTATTTTTATAGGTTTGATTGGTGGCCCTAATAATTATAGATCTTTTCAGTTCACACTAAAATATTTTCAAATACATTTAAGGGGAGGTTCCTTATATGAAATAAGTTCTATTTTTTCTGGGTCCCCATTATAAGTTTTATACCATGCCATATTTTTTCGTTTTCAAATTTCAATCTCTTAAATTTTACCTAGACTATATGAGGTGCATGCCTAATGAGAAGAGACTCATCTTTCTCCATCGATTCCCATTGATGGTTTTCAAATTGTGGAGAACAATGCCCCATTCCTTTATAGTTTAAGGTCTTGAAAACCAAATCATTAAATCTAATGATTATGTTATAGAATAAATTTTAAAATTATGAAATGTTCTATACAATAATTAGGGAAAGTTAAACCTGATTTGTATTGAGATCCAGATGCTTAAAATAGAAAATATCAAGGACTAATGTACACAATTTAAGGTCATAGAATTTGGGGTAATAAATCATGAGGACTATGGTCATAATGATTTAAAAAAACAAGTTGTGGGGTTACACATTTGGAAAAGTGTGGAAAATTACCCCAAAATTAATTATGATTCCTCATGATAGAACAAAAAACTTCTAAAAGGAGAAGAGGAAATTAGTTTAACATCACAATGCTCAAATAATTTAAATGTTAGTAAATCCATTTAGTTGAAAGGGAATGGTGATAATCCAATAAGAATTTGTATAGGACTATAATATTATAGATGACATAAGGGGGTGGTTATTTTAGTTTTAGTTCTTAGTTCATGTAGAAATTTTAGGTGGGATGTGACTACTAAAATTGAGGCCAAGATCAATAGTGGATTCAACCCCTTTATATAAGGTATGCTAATAATATGAATCATAACTTCAGTTATAATGAATCTATAGGTGATGAAGTGATCCAAGTATTTGTGAGGATGACCACTGACCTAATTAAAATTCAGGGTTCCACCATTCTATAGTTGGGGATATATGGGGTTATTGAATCTTCTAAATAGTAAAAGGTAGATATTTTGTTGGATACAAGTAGGTCATATATGTCAAAGATATGTTTTCTATAATAATAAAGGTCATATTAGAACTATATACATTCCTTATCGATGACCATTAATGGTTTATTGATATCAAAACACAGAAGGCAAAATTTGTGTTATATGATAAAAGGATTTTCGTACAATGATTGGAATAATATAATCTTATACTAACAACTTATGGGATTTTATGGAATAATGGGGTGAGTGTAAGTTTATGATGATTCATGGATAATACTATTCTAGATGGTTCATAGGTCACAACATGAAACAAAAAAATTAGAATCAATCCAATTATACTTTTTATGAATGATCTTTTTATATATATATCACATGTATAGTAGAGGTGATAATGACTTCATCCTAATAAAGGGTCATTACCTAACAAGAATGGGAAGGCAAAAACCCTATAATAGAGAAGATGATTGATGTTTAAGATATTTTTTTATCCTAAATACTTTCAATGAGGTAAAACATGACTTTTTTTGGAGAATTGAGTTATGGGGAAAAGGGTAAAATTTTACCTAAATTGAATTTGTAGTTGTGTCCATGTTCAAAGACCTATATTATACTATGAATCATAAAAAAAATCATAACACTTGTATTTTTATAAATTCTCTAAATATATCTAACTCATGGGTGGGTTAAATTATAGTTTAATATATAATCCTAATAATTCAAGAAGGATGGAAACAAGGAATGAATTTTTAAAGGTCTCAATACTAATTTTAATGTGAAAATGATGTATTATGATTGGAAACAACACATTTGAATCATTTCAAAGTCCCACACTTAACATTATAAGGAATCTATCACCTAATCATCCTAACCATATGATGTTAACTTGTACATAGAGGTCTTTATCACATGACCTTAGAAGTATTGACTTTTTTCATTATGGGGAACCAAAATATATTTTCTCTAATACGTATTACAATGATACATAGGATAACCTTATTTCATGCATGAACCAAACACTATAAAAACCTACCACATTCCTAGAAAGTGGTAAACTAATTAGTATTAAACTATGTGTCATTAAACCAATGTCCCTCAAAAATTATGAATCTATACATAGTAAATAAAAATATGGATAACCTATGATATAAAAAATTTTATCATCGATTTATATTAAAAACCACATATATCCATAGGGTTAACAATCCCACTATGGGACTTGTGAAGGATTCAAAAAAATGAATTAAATTTAGAATTGATTCTAAAATTAGTCATGAATCCCCTCATCATATGTTTGATAACCATTAACTTTAACTATATCAACCAACTTGAATTCTAAAGCTACATTAGTAAGAATCCTTGGAGATTGTATAGTTTTGTGAAGAATGTCCTCAATTACATCTACTACTATGGATATGATTGTTGTTGGAAATTTATAATTCAATTATGATTTCCTTATTGAAACCTACTAAAAAAATAGTGAACCAAATAGGAATATTAAATTATTATATCCATTCATAATTAAACTTCATCTCATTTTTCTCATATTCCATTGAAGAAAAAGGTGATACCAACATGAATCCTATAATGGGTGTTGATATTGATCGGCCATGTATTTTTAGTTATAGATATGTATTGATCGGTATTCTTATTTTAGTTATTAGATATTTTTAGGGAATAATAAGAACTATATTAAATCTAATTTGATGGAATCACCTTAATGAAATAGATATACCTCAACTCCTATCAATGTTGGGGCCTCATAAAATAGGATACTAGTGTTACTATATAGTATCTCTAATTATAAGTAAAAACTTATTAGTGAGAGAATACCACATGAATGGCACTATCCTGATATTGGAGGCCATGCATGAATCTATATTCTATATGATAACCCACAAAATATATTTCCAAAGATGATGGTAGGAAAAACTAAGTGGAACGTATCTCTATTTCAACCCACTTTAAGAGCATCTCCCTGTTGAGTCAATAAGGTTTTCCTTATGACATTTCTATTCCTTCTGGTTTTGAAAATCACAAACATCGTACCATTAGGAAAATTGCTTTTATAAGGAAAATTGATTTCTTAAAGAAAATTTCTTTTATAAGCAAAATCTCTTTTATAAGAAAAATTATCCTTATCTTATTTTCATCCATATTTTTCTTAAGTATGAGATTCAGATTCATTTCTCGGAATCGTTGAAACTTTGATATGAATCATTCTGTTTTAGGATTCGGATTCTGGATAAGAACTATAAGGAAGTTTCATTCCGAATTCCGGATATGAACTCTGACTAAGTTCTATTCCAGATTCAGGATACGAATTCTTATGAAGCTCGATAACGAATTCTCAATACGAATTCTGATGAAGAATCATCATTACGAATTCTGATGACGAATTCTCATTACGAATTTTGAAGAATAATTCTCATTACGAATTCCAATGAAGAATTATTAATACGAATTCTAATGATTAATTCTCATTACGAATTCTGATGAAGAATTCTCATTACGAATTCTGATGATGAATTCTCATTACGAATTCTAAAGAATAATTCTCATTACGAATTCCAATGAAGAATTCTCAATACGAATTCTAATGATTAATTCTCATTACAAATTCTGATGAAGAATTCTCATTACGAATTCTGATGACGAATTCTCATTATGAATTCTGATGACAAATTCCCATTCCGAATTCTCATTCCGAATTCACTTATTAAACAGAATCTGATTATCTTTGTTTTATACACTCTGATTTAATTCAGACTCTGAAAAATATTTTGGTTAGACTCTGAACTTTTATTCTGCTTACACTTCTATAATTTTTCTACTCTTTATTATTTTCATTACACTCTGATCCTTCACTCCGAATCATTCATTCCGAACTTTTGAGTTAGATTTTAAAACGATTTTATACATTCTGTTACACTTGTTTTGTTATAAAAAGATGTCGTCTATTTTGTTATAAACTAACCATTGTCTAAGTGACACGTGTACAGGTCCCTCCGATCTTTAAGGAAAATATGACCGTTGGAGAAGGAGCCGACCTTACCTATAAATAGGAGCTCATTTGAAAGAGCTCAGTGCTGCTGAAAAGTTGAAGTGCTGAATGGATGACTAATCTGCTTGAAGTGATTTCTAGAGAGAGAGGATCTTATTAACTCTCAATGCTTCGTGCGACTCTGAATGTTGGTGATTACATTCGAGGGATTCCGGGGATAGGAAGAAAGAGGTGCCGACTACCTTGATGTTCGAGGGCTTCCTTGCTGAGGAAGACAGAGGTTGCCAACTACCTTGAAGTTGAGGGCTTGTGGGGATAGCAAGACAGAGACTCCGATCTTCGTATCGAGGGCTTACCCTTGTGTGGGTAAAACAGACTTGCTTGAAAGTATAAATCAAGGGACCTTTATCAAAGGTTATTGGATACCCTTCTCTTTGGGTTAAAAGACTTATATCTTGTTACTTGTAGTTTAACTACTTGTTTATATTCCGCTGCATTTTGTATTATAAGGAAAGTATAACTTTCTTATACTTCCTTACTTGTACTCTGTTTCATTTAGATTCTATACGCTTTAATGTAGAATCTCATATTGTAACTTTTGTTAAGGTCCAATTTCCGGAACCCTATTTCCGGAACCAATGTTCGGAATCTCTTTCCATGTTTTCATTTGGTATTAGAGGTGTTGTGAATTAGCTTAAATTTAACTTTCTTAAACTTAGCCTTTTCCTTTACTCGAGGAAAACATAGTTATTTGTAACTAACTTTAAAGGTTCCAAAGGAATTTTTGAAGTAAACAATTCACCCCCCTCTTGTATATTGAGCATCTACATCATTATTTCGATCCTACAATTGGTATCAGAGCAGGTCTCTGAAATACTTATACTTACGAATAAGTTTTTCTTGCTCATTTTCTCATTCTGAACTTTTCTAATCCGAAAATTTCCAATCAGAACTTTTTTATTACGAATCTTTTTCTACTAACAAGTTTGTGTGTCGAAGGTTTCTAGTATGGCAGGAGTTAATGCTGGTTTGATTGATAATCTAAATCCTACAAGACCACCAATCTTTGATGGTAATGACTATGAGTACTGGAGAGATCGCATGAAGAATTTTGTTATCAACACTGGAGTAGATAATTTTGTTATGCTTACTAGTGATTATAAAATTTCTGACAAGGAAGTTAGAACTTTTACTAACCAGGAAAAGCAGGAATATAAACTCAACTATAAGGTACGCAATACTCTATTATGTTCAATGAATAGAAATATATATAGCCATATTTCTTATTGTGAAGCAGCTAATTGTATCTAGAAGAAGTTATAGGTTACACACTTTGGGACTTCTAAAGTGATTTATACTAGAAGAGCTATGCTTAGAGATGAGTATCATGGATTAAATTTTCCTTATGGTGAACCAATCTGTAAAGTTCAACAGAGATTCATGACTATAGTCAACAGTCTACAGTCTATGGGAGAGAAAGGTCTAGATGACGAAGCTCTTGTGGACAAGATAATTGATATTATGCCCAATGAGTGGGAATCCAAAAGAATAGCTATAGATGAGAACAGGAAGGTCACTCAGATCTCTCATGATGAGATTTTTGGAAGACTTCTAAAACATGAAACCAGAATGAAGAGAGATGCAGACAACGTCAAGAAGAAGAATGGAAATGGTACTGTTGCTTTTACTACAACTTCAAATCAGATGAAAGCTAAGACTCCTGAGAGAGTAACCAGATCCAAGTCTAAGAAAGTTATTTTCCAATCCGAATCTAGTGAGAGTGAAGTCTCTGAAAATGAACTACCAAATCTTGCTCGAAGGATGAACATGATAGCTGGCCAGAGAAATTTCCAATCCAAGTATAAGAAAAAGGAAAAGAAAGATAAGAAAGATAGAGAAGTTACTTGTTATGAATGTAAGAGAGCTGGACATATTAGACCAGATTGCCCCATGCTCAAAATGAAATAAAGGAAAGAAAGGCATTCAGATAGGAACATAAAGAAGTATTATAAAGCTAAAGCTAAGAATGTTCTGAAAGCAAATGATAACTGGAGTGCCAGTGGTGGTGACTCTTTAGATGAATCTTCTGATTATGAATCTTCTGGATAGAAGAATATTGGTCTTATAGCCAGATTACCTGTTGATAATCATTGTTTTATGGCTAAGGTATGAAATGGTGAATCATTGACCAATGTTTCCTTAAATTCTAATGATATTAAGTATTATACCTCTTCTGATGAAGAATCATCTTCTGATGAGGAAAATACTTTACCTACTTATGAAGAAGTCTCTAGGTTTGCTGAAGTTCTTGAGATTGAGAATTCCAAACTCAATAAGAAACTTGATAAGGAAAACTCTAGGAATTATATTCTTACAAAAGAGATATCAGATCTTTCTAAAGAGCATAATAAGAAAAATGCTGATTTTGAAAATATTTCAAAAAATCTTGAGGAAGTAAGTTCTGAGAAGAACAAACTTTCTGAAGAGTTATAAAAAGTAATTTCTAATAAAAATGTATTCGATCCTAACTCTAGTTCAAAAACTAATGATTTTTAGGATAAAAACTTGGTTGTAAAACTCAAGTCCTAAATTTTTTCCTTAATGAAGTGTTTATCAAACTTTACCCATGGTAAGGAAAATTTTGATAAGATGTATTCCCAAATACGACCTTTAAGAAATAAATCCAGATTTGGTTATACCCATGCAAATCCTATTTTCAGTAACAATTATTTTGTTCCTCAAAGTGCCCCATTTTGTACCAAGTGTCAATGTGGTGGTCACTGGGTAAAGAATTGTTCCTTAAACAAAACCCAATCTATAGGATTTCACAAAGCTTACTTTTCTAAGAATATGTGGGTTCCTAAAATTTTATTGTCTGGAAATCTCGGATCCAAACAAGTTTGGATTCCGAAAGTCTAATTTTCTTCTTGATTTCAGGAAAATAAAGAGAGTACCAGCAACAATACATGGTACATGGATAGTGGATGTTCCCGGCACATGACTCGTAACAAAATCTTTTTTGAAAAGATTATCAAAACGAAAGGAGGAAAGGTAACTTTCGGAGATAATGCTAAGGGAGAGATTGTTGGTATTGGTAATATTGTTCTTCTTGGTAAAACCTTGATTTCAAATGTTCTTTTTGTTAAAGGTCTTAATCACAACCTTATTAGCATAATTCAGTTATGTGATGAAGGTTACCTTGTGAATTTTAGGAATGATAAGTGCTTAGTTCACAATTCCAAGGAAGAATTTATTCTCTCAGCCAACAGGTAAGAGAATGTTTACACTCTGAATTTAGAAGACCTCAGAAGCCAAGATTTACCTTGCCTAAGTGAAATGGAAGATCATTCTTGGTTATGGCATAGAAGACTAGGTCATTGTAACCTTAGGAACCTATGTAAACTCTCTAAGAAGAAACAAGTTAAGGATCTACCGGAGCTTATATTTGATTCTTCCAAAGTTTGTGATCCTTGTTAATATGGAAAGCAACAAAAATCTAGTTTTAAATCAATCGGTGAAGTCTAAACAACTGATGAATTACAGTTAGTGCACATGGATCTTTTTGGTCCAACACAAACTGGAAGTATTGGAGGAAAATACTATGTGTTTGTTCTAGTTGATGATTACACTAGATTTACTTGGGTCTATTTTCTAGCAAAGAAATATGAAGCTTTTTCTTATTTCAAAAGTTTTAGAGCTCAAGTTAAAAATGAGAAAAACCTTCCATTGAAAACTATTCATAGTGATCATGGAGGAGAATTTCAAAATTCATATTTTGAAATTTTTTGTAGTAAGAAAGGTATTACTCACAATTTTTCAGCACCTAGAACTCCTCAACAGAATGGTGTAGTTGAAAGAAGAAATAGAATTCTTCAAGAGATAAATAGAACCATGTTGAGTGAATATTATATTGCCAGACATTTATGGGCTGAAGTTGTAAGTACTTCTTGCTATACTATAAATCGAGTGTTAATTAGACCTTTTCTTAATAAAACTCCTTATGAGTTATGGAATGGTAGAAAACCTAGACTATCCTACTTCATGGTTTTTGGTTGAAAAGTATTCATTTTTAATACAAAAGATAATTTACATAAATTCGCACCAAAATCTGATGAAGGGATTTTCTTAGGATATTCCACAACCTCTAAGGCTTATAGAGTTTTTAATAAAAATATGTGTACTGTTGAAGAAACAATACATGTAAGATTTGATGAGTCAGATCCTTTTGTTTTTAAACCATCCCTACCTACATCCTTGGATGTGTTTTCAAAAACTGATTGTCAACCTTTGATAGAAGAATCTTCTGATAAGGAAATTGTTCAAGAAGATACTTCTGAAACATTTACCCCAGAAGACTTTCTACCCTATGTTGATGAAGAGATTTTACAAAACCTAAATCATGTGTTTCTTAAGAATCATCCCAATGATAGTATCATTGGTGATGTAAATAAACCTGTAAGGACTAGAAGTTCCTTAAGAAATGAAGTAGAACATCTAGCATTTCTTTCCCAATTAGAACCTAAAAGCACTGATGAAGCTTTAGGTGATGATGATTGGATTAAAGCCATGCAAGATGAACTAAATGAATTTGAAAGGAATAAAGACTGGATCTTGGTTGAAAGACCTAAGGAAACATCTGTTATTGGAGTAAAATGGGTTTTCAGAAATAAATGTGATGAAAATGGAGTCATAGTAAGAAATAAATCTAGACTAGTTGCTAAAGGCTATAATCAGCAAGAGGGAATAGACTATGAAGAAACCTATGCTCTAGTAGCTAGACTTGAATCTATCCGTATTCTACTTACTTTTGAAGCATTCTTTAATTTCAAACTTTTCCAAATGGATGTGAAATGTGCTTTTCTTAACGGTTATGTTCAAGAGGAAGTCTTTGTTGAACCACCGCCTGGCTTTGAAGATACAAAACATCCTGATCATGTTTTTAGACTTACCAAAGCTTCGTATGGCCTTAAACAAGCCCCACGAGCATGGTATGATAGACTCAATGGATTTTTGCTTCAAAATAACTAAGTTAAGGAAAATGCAGATCCAACTCTTTTTATAAAAAAAGATAAGAAAAATGTTTTTATTGTTCAAATTTATGTTGATGACATCATATTTGGTTCAACTCGGCAATCTTTGACTGACTCTTTTGCAAGTTTAGTGAAATATGAGTTTGAAATGAGTATGATGGGTGAGTTAACATTTTTACTTGGTTTTCAAATTTCTCAAAAACCAGAAGGATCTTACATATCTCAACATAATTATATTAAAGATCTTCTTAGAATGTATGGTTATGACAACACTAAGAGTATAAGTACTCCCATTGGTACCTCAAACTCTTTAGATCTTGATGAAGCTGGGAAACCAGTAGATCAAACATCTTTTAGAGGTATGATAGGAAGTCTACTATACTTAACATCTTGTCTACCAGACATAATGTTCTCAGTATGCTTATGTGCAAGATATCAATCCAATCCTATGGAATCTCACCTAAAGGCAGTAAAAGGAATTTTTCGCTACCATAAGGGAACCATGGATCTAGGGTTATTCTATACTTATGGAAATGATTTTGTTCTAAAAAGCTTTTCTGATGCTGACTTTGGTGGATGTAGAATGGATAGAAAGAGTACATTAGGAACTTTTCATTTCATAGGAGATTCATTATTTTCTTGGTCCTGCAAGAAGCAACATTCTGTAGCACTCTCCACTGCTGAAGATGAATATGTAGCAGCTGGAAGTTGTTGTGCTCATGTGTTGTGGATGCAACACACACTCACAGACTATGGCCTGAGTTTTACTAAAACTCAAATTTTGTGTGATAACACAAGTGCCATTTCCCTCAGTAAGAACCCTGCACATCACTCCCGTGCAAAACACATAGATATTAGGCATCACTTTCTTAGAGATCACACACTTAAAGGAGATATTATTCTTCAGTTTATCGGAACGCAAGATCAACTTGCTGATATTTTCACAAAATCTTTGCCTTCTGATAGATTTGAATATATTAAACAGAAGTTAAGAATGATAACCGTAAGGTAATCCTCCTAAATTAACTTTCTGTTAAAATAATCTCCTTACAGCAATAAACTTCTTTTCGTAGGGGGAGTACATCTGATTGTTAGATTAACAAAGTTTTCCAAAATTTGTTTTCAAACTTTTCGGAACTACAATTCCGGAATGGAATTCCTGGAACTAAAATTTTCCAGAATGGACATTTCTGTACAAAATACTTCTGGAATGGAAGTGTTCGTATGAAAAATTTCCGGAATGGAAAATTTCGTACTGGTATTTTCATAACGGGATTTTCGTACCGAATCTTTTAGTTTTTTGTTTTCATTTTTTTTCAAAATTTTCGTACTGAGTTTGCCGTAATGAGTGTTTCGTAATGATTTTTTCGTACTAAGCTTATTTTCCATAGCAATTTTTTTGCGAATTCTGTCTTCTCATAATAAAGTTTTTTTAGTCATTTTTTATATTACCCATTACGAATAATCCATCTAAGCCAATCCGAAAGGTATGATTTCCTTACTTCAGTTTTCGTAGTCATATTTTACTTGCTGGCATTTTCTTGTATTATGTTTTCAGATTATACTTTTCTTAATTCTCTATTTTAATAAAAAAAAACCCTAAAAAAGATCGGATTCAAGTTTTCTAGAGAATTGGTTTTCAACCGGTAGATCTGATCTCAACTTATCACAACCGTTAGATCAACCGAGGATGTTGGACCGTCATCTCATTGCCTATATAAAGGGGACCCGAATACTCGTCCCACATCGGTTCTCAAGCTCTGGTGTCCTGAATCTCTGCCTCTCTGTTTTAAGGCCATTCCGAACTGCATTTGTCTCTGTTCCGATCTTCTCAAAGGTTTTCAAATCCGAATGTCTGTGGAAGTAGCTTCTCAAGATATGTCTTCATCTAAGCCGATCTCGAAGTGGTTAGTTTATAGAGAGAGGATGGATCATCCGGATTTCTTCAACAAGTATGATTCTCTTATTTCTAAGAATATCAATCTTAATGGTTGGGAAGATGTTGCAGTGTCAAAACCCGGGAACCAAGATGAAGTGTATTCAGACTTACTTGTTGAATTCTATGAGGCAGTCTCTTTTCTTCAGGAAGATAGAAAGGACAAATTGTCTTTTAAGTCTTATGGGAAGACTTATAAAATTTCATATGCTAAGGCAGCCAGCTTGGTAGGGAAAAAGAATGAAGCTGAAGCTGAGTTTGTTTCTCATGTGCTGCCGGATTCTAAAAGTAGTTTCGATAAGGAAAAATCTTTAGAAACTCTCGGACTGGCTGATGACAAGGCTCCGAAGATTTCTAGTTTATCTAAAAATTTCTGGATTCTAGATCTATGGGTACAAGGTCTTATCGTACCAAGAAAAGGCGACGAAGATAGCTTGAAGAAGAGTGAGATCTACATCCTAGATTTTCTGATAAATCTGAGGAAGTTTAACTTGATGAAGCACATTCTTATCACTCTTGAGAATTTGAAGAAAGGAAATCTGAGAAATCGGATTATTATGTATCCAGCAATCCTCTCGAAGTTGATAGTTCGGTGCCTTGAGTCTTTCAAGGAGGCTTGCAAATCTAAGCCAAGAGTTTTCAAGATTATGCTGGTGAGCGATGGTACTCTTAAGAGAATGGATGTAGCTTTTGACAAGGAGTCTGGACAGTTTATTGATCTACCTACTCAAGGAGAAGCAGTTCCGAATGTTGCTGATCCGGAATCCTCTAAGACAGCAAGGAAGAGAAAGCTGAATGAAGTGGAAGTAGAAGCAGAGAATCCTAAGACTAAGTAAGTCCATTCCGCAGCTCCAAAACCAAAGAAGAAGAAAGCCTATCCTAATGAAGTTGTTGCGAAGTGGAGAGCAGATAGAGGGATAAGGAAAGAAGGGGATCCGTAGTTCGGATTGGATCCTATAGAGGCTAAGGCCTTGAAGGAAAGAACTACTGATGATCTTGAAAAACATGTAAAGGAAAATAAGATTAAGAAGAAGATGTCTGAGGCTGAGGTAGCTCAGACTTTTTTGAAATCCAATGAGATGGTTTCAGCACCGATTCCTGTTCCGAGATCTTTCACCTTGGAATCTCTACCTGAGACTCCAGGAAGAAATTTCGATGCTACGGAAGAAGCTGTTGCTAAGAATACTGAGGAAGTAGAGCAAGTTGAGCAAGTGGAACAAGAAGAAGATGGTTCTGAAGGAAGTGGTGAAACCGGAGATGTGCTGAAACAAGTAGATGATTACAAGGGGACACCTTCGGAACACTTATCACTCCGAACTTCAGAAGCTGAATCTTCGAAGCTAGTTACTCTAGCAATGAGAGAAGAGAAAGGAGAAGAGGAAGTTACTTATCATGGAGAAGAAGAACATATTTTACTTGATGTTGTTCAGAAGGAAATCGTAAGGGTTCAGGAAGTCACTAATGAGGAAGATAATGTTTTTCAAGTATCTGATAGTGAGAAGAGAACTCCAGAACAGGATTCAATTCCGAAAAAAGACAAGGGAAAGAAAATTCTTGCTGATACTCCGAGCTCAGAAGTGAGAAAGAGGAAGGAAGTTAGTAGTTCTTCAAAAAGAAAGCTTGACCTTATTGAAGAATAAAATTCTCCAAGCAAAGTTTCAGATTCAGAGTCATCTTCGGTGGGGCATGACTTTGTTGTTCAGTCTTTGAAGAAGTTGGTGGGAACCATTCCGACCTTCTCAAGTATTGATTCAAGATGCCAGATGATCCAACATACTTTGAATCAGAAAACGGACTCCGTGTCTATGATCATGGACAAGTGCGTTGAGATTGAGTCTCAGTTCAAAACCTTCTTTGTTGGCTACGAAGCTCATAGAAAATCTTGCAGGAAGATGACAAACTGGTCGAAGAAGACTGTTGAAGAGATGAGGTTATTTGATGAGTTTCAAGACAATGTTAAGGATGCCTTTGAGACTGAGGACAAGAAGATAAATGACCTGACTTCATCCTTTGAAGAGAAGCTGACAGATGAAAAGAACTTCCGGATTCAACAAGTCAGAGATCTGAATGGGAAGTTAAATTCTGTTTCTCAAAACTGGAAATTTGAAAGAGATCATCGGATTGAGTTTGAAGAGAAGATGAAGGCCCAGGAAGAAAAGATCAAAGATCAGGAAGAAAAACTTCAGGCCCAGGAAGAAAGAATTGAAGCTCAATGTGCATGAATAGTGGTCTTAGAGAAGCAAGCTGAAGAAGATCATAAAGACCTAAAGAAGATCAAGACTATTCTTAAAGGGCTCATGTCGAAGGAAAAAGATACAAAATAACCAAATCCGATCTTTTTGTTGTAATATTTTCTTTGTTGTCGAGATTTCAAACCTAATAAAAATTGTGCCTATCGTTTCTTTTGTTATCATTACTAATGTTTCAGGTACATTGTTATTTTTTCCATTCCCTCAATTTCTTTTTGAAAATCACAAAGGGGGAGAAGGAAAAAATCCTTAAGAAAAAGAAGAAAGTCTATCTAAGGGGGAGTTTTTCATCAAAGAAGACTTTATTTTTCGTAATGAAATGTCACTCCGAAAATCTAGAATATGATCCTTAGTGTTTCAAAGCCTAAGGGGGAGTTAGTCGTATTCATAAATTTCCATAAAGCCAAGGGAGATAAGCCTTGATGTTTTTCTTTCTTCTTAGAATTTATTTTTCGTAAGGATGTTTGTGATTTCCAAAAAGGGGGAGATTGTTGAGTCAATAAGGTTTTCCTTATGACTTTTCCATTCCTTCTGGTTTTGAAAATCACAAACACCTTACCTTTAGGAAAATTTATTTTATAAGGAAAATTGCTTTCTTAAGGAAAATTGCTTTTATAAGCAAGATCACTTTTATAAGAAAAATTATCCTTATCTTATTTTCATCCATATTTTTCTTAAGTATGAGATTTGGATTCATTTCTCGGAATCATTGAAACTTTGATATGAAGCATTCTGTTTTAGGATTCAGATTCTGGATAAGAACTATAAGGAAGTTTCATTCCGAATTCCGGATATGAACTCTGACTAAGTTCTATTCCAGATTCAGGATACGAATTCTTATTAAGCTCGATAACGAATTCTCAATACGAATTTTGATGAAGAATTCTCATTACGAATTCTGATGATGAATTCTCATTACGAATTCTGAAGAATAATTCTCATTACGAATTCCAATGAAGAATTCTCAATACGAAATCTAATGATTAATTCTCATTACAAATTCTGATGAAGAATTCTCATTACGAATTCTGACGACAAATTCTCATTACGAATTCTGAAGAAGAATTCTCAATACGAATTCCAATGAAGAATTCTAAATACGAATTCTAATGATTAATTATCATTACGAATTCTGATGAAGAATTCTCATTACGAATTCTGATGATGAATTCTCATTACGAATTATGATGAAGAATTCCCTTTCTAAATTCTCATTCCGAATTCACTTATTAAACCGAATCTGATTATCTTTGTTTTATACACTCTGAATTATTTCAGACTCCGAAAAATATTTTGGTTAGACTCCAAACATTTATTTTTCTTACACTTCTATAATTTGTCTACTCTTTATTATTTTCATTACACTCCGAACCTTCACTCCGAATCATTCATTCCGAAGTTTTGAGTTAGATTTTAAAACGATGTCGTAAATTCTGTTACACTTGTTTTGTTATAAAACGATGTCGTCTATTTTCTTATAAACTAACAATTGTCTAAGTGACACGTGTACAGGTCCCTCCGATCTTTAAGGAAAATACGACCGTTGGAGAAGGATCCGACCTTACCTATAAATAGGAGCTCATTTGAAAGAGCTCAGTGCTGCTGAAAAGTTAAAGTGTTGAAAGGCTGACTAATCTGCTTGAAGTGATTTCTAGAAAGAGAGGCTCTTATTAACTCTCAAAGTTTCGTGCGACTCCGAATGTTGGTGATTACATTCGAGGGCTTCCGGGGATAGGAATACAGAGGTGCCGACTACCTTGAAGTTCGAGGGATTCCTTGCTGAGGAAGACAGAGGTTTCCAACTACCTTGAAGTTGAGGGCTTGCGGGGATAGCAAGACAGAGACTCCGATCTTCGTATCGAGGGATTACCCTAGTGTGGGTAAGAAAGACATGCTTGAAAGTATAAATCAAGGGGCCTTTATCCATGGTTGTTGGATACCCTTCTCTTTGGGATAACAGATTATATCTTGTTACTTGTAGTTTAACTACTTGTTTATATTCCGCTGCATTTTGTATTATAAGGAAAGTATAACTTTCTTATACTTCATTACTTGTACTCTGTTTCATTTTGATTCTATACGCTTTAAGGTAGAATCTCATATTGTAACTTTTGTTAAGGTTCAATTTCTGGAACCATATTTCCGGAACCCACATTCGGAATCTCTTTTCAAGTTTTCATTTGGTATCAGAGGTGTTTTGAATTCTCTTAAGTTTAACTTTGTTAAACTTAGCCCTTTCCTTTACTCCAGGAAAACATAGTTATTTGTAACTAACTATAAAGGTTCCAAAGGAACTTTTAAAGTATACAATTCACCCCTATTGTATATTGAGCATCTACATCATTATTTCGATCCTACACTCCCCAGATCGATAAAACTAAAACATCTCAAATATTATTTGGATGATTAATATGTGGGCATTGGCTTTTCCCAATTTTTTTATTCCCCTTGGGGGTACCTCTCATAAAAAACCATCGAAATCATGTAACATAAACCAATCAATAATCTATTGAGGATTCCACTTAGGATACCCCAGCATTGATCACCAAGAATCAAGAATAATGGAGTGACCTTTTGGGGTGGATACCTTCCAATCATGAGTAGTGGGATCATATCCCTACTTCCACTGATGTCTCCCACTAGAATAAATTTTCAAAAACTAGATAAAATACCTATACTAATGTTCACACCTATTATTACTACTATTATATCATGGAATCACTGAGGGAACCATGTCCGGATTTCCCAGAATCCCATAAGGTGTATGAATATATTCTCTCAATAATTAATAAATATTTCAAATGTACTCTATAAAAAACTAAAGAAGTGTTATGGATTAGAATTATTGAAACTAAGGGCAGGCACATATTCCCACTCCCAAACATGAAGACCATTAGCACATCCTAATGGAATTTAGAGGAAAATAGTAGGCTTATATACATGTTCCCATCATGGAATGGAAACAGATTCTCATTCCAAATATAGAATACCATCAAAATATCTTATTGGAAATGGACGGGAAGAAATATATCCTAGATCACATCAAACAAAATTGTAATTGTATATTGACTCTGTAATATGTTTTTTATCATATCCCAACAACCATCAAGAGGAAGGCAGACATTCTGTCCCACACTAATATAGTGCCTGGTCAAAATATTTCAAGATATCCTCATGAGGTGAAACATATTCCTTATATCATTAATAGAATTTCAACAAAACATCCAAAAAAATTATAAAATTGTTTCAAGAATATATTCCAATTCAAACAAGAGATCATTGTACAATTGAAAACTATTTTAGGGTTGGAAAATTTTTATAAAAAATCTATAAGTTCTTTTTAACTTAGCATGCTAGTCACTCACATGTTGGAAAATATTTCAGATTTATCTTAACATGAATAATCATTTTAGGATATTCTACTAGAAATATATGAGTCTCTCAAGATATATCCTATGTGTGAATGTCATTATTCACAACACACTACTTTGGACACTCAATGTATAACATATAATTGGAAGTCTTACTCAGGTAAGAAAATAGTTTTGTATCAAGAATATATCCCTTCCCTACTCAATGTTTGAATTATTTCATCCCTAAAACATCTTTCAATATTTTCATAAGGACCTGTTTAATCTTTATTAAGATGGGGAATTAGTTTTAGTTTTTAAAACCTACTGTGTAATATTGCAACAATTGTCTCTATTGGTTCTCACTAGTGAAATTATCATGAAGTTTCCCCCAATGGAGATATAATAATTGATCATTTGAACCATTATCATTGTGAGCGATTTGATAATTCTCCCCACATCCAAGAAGATCAATTGGAATAGAGTTACTCAATTTTCCTTTATCCACCTGATTTTTCTCCACATGTAATATATCATAAGAATCCTCTATGTCTTTGAACATCAAGATATAGTAGTAATCCACACTATATTGGTTTATTTTTTGAAGGTCCTCCCAGTAGTGAGATCTCATATCAATATGAGGGTCCACCCCTTAAAAAAGAAACTCTGAGAAATCCTACATGTCATAAGGAACTCAAGAGATATTGTATAATTACATGAAGTTCCCAATATAAGATATAGGAAATTATTTATCAATTAGGTGATAGTGCTAAGTAGTGGTATCTATTCATACATCCTCAATATCCAATATCTTTTAATACAATTGACAATATTCAAATTGATCACGCTCCCCTTAGTACAGAAGATGGGAAATGAAAACTCTATTCGAATCTGGTAGAATATAATCTCACCGAAGGTGAAGATGATTTCATAATTATGAGGGAATAACATATAAAATACCACATATTGGTTATATTCTATCCTAAATCCATGTCTTTGTATAATATTACTGAATCATTGGGAAATGAATTCATACATAATATTTTTTTGAATCTATGGATGAATGTATGAAATTTGAAGGAAATATTTCTACCTTATATATAATATTAAAACCAATTCATAGAAAGAAAAGAAATTAGCCACCAAGTTGACATGGACACACATTTAGTGGAATTAATCTTGAAATTTGGAATGCTTCACTGAGATCTCTAATATTAACGCAATGAAAATTATTGCACGTAATTCAAAAATATATGCGAATTTCCTATGTGTGAAACTATGGATAACCTTGGACCATATCTTAAGGAGTAACTAACTTTAAAAAGACTAATTTCCTTGTAAAAAAGTAATTGAAAGCAGGTAAAACAAGGATAAAATATAGGGGATTTGTTGAGAAATTTTTGAACAAAAAAGAGAAGAAATCAATTACCCAACAACTTTTAAAATACCAATATTATTAGATGTAATTTATCTAAAGTATCCACTTACCATTCAATTATCATTTTCTAATGTGATCAAAATCTATTTAATTGTGATCCACTAATAGTAATAACCCAAAAAACCTATATAAATTAGTATGAACATGAAAATTAGATGAAATGAACCCTAGGTTAACTTATGCATTTCCTATCGTATCATCATACTTTAATTGTGGTCCCAAGTAGAACATATGGTCAATGAACAATTAAAGTATCATAAACTCCCTAGAAACTAGAATTATTATTTTTTGAGTATTATACTTAAACCCTATAATTACATCCTATTTTTATTATATTTTGGGATTAAAGTTTCTCATTTTTTATTAGCATAATTCAGACCTCACAGTCACATAAAAATCGATTGAGATCCTTTAAAATTAAAAATCATTTAATTGATCAAAATTTTTATATTATATTTTTTCATTAATAAAAAACCAATACATCAATGGAGTAGTTTTAGGTCAATTATAAATGGAAACTGTACTTCCATCGGTTGATTTGTCAATGTGGAGACGATTTTCATAAGAAGTCAATTAAAATGGAAATGCCCAATATCACCACAATAATTATATTCTAGCACCAAATTTTCAAATAATGTATGTAACATAGAACCAATAAAAAATTTTATTTATTATAATATATATTTTACATGAAAAATAAAAAATGAACATAAATTTGAAATAAGAGAGTGACTTCATGGAAGAGATCATTTCACACAGTTTTCCTTCTTTAAAATGGTTATTGAGTTAAATGTATATAGGCCAATATTCAGAAACATTACCAAGATTATAAAAACCATCATAATAAGTGAAAAGAGAATTTAAATGGAGTGTTTGAGGGCTTGGTATTTAAATGAAAAAAAGGTTACATGCTCAATTTTTCTTCCAAATGTTACTCCATTTTGTTCTCCATTTTCAGCCACCATCCCATATGAACCATGTTTCACTACCTGTGAACTAAATTCTATAAATCTATTTCATTATCAGCTATAAAAATTACATTCAAATTAATGATTTAATAGAGAAATTATTATCAAATTATTTTATTTGAGTCCATGATATTGAATTTAATGGAGCTCTACATTGATATCCATATTCATCCATACAAATATGTAATTCATCTTGAATGTTATCAATGGAAAATTTTAAAAAAATTATAATCATTATAGAATAAAATGTCAATAGAAAATTTACCACACATAAATTGTTGTGAAAATATTTCATAGGTGATATTAAAATAGAAAAACAAAAAAAAATAAATCAATTTCCAAATTCACTCTCAAAACACATATTTTCATTAAATTATTAATTAATCCCCAATGTAGGTATATTATATAAAATATTATCAAAAAATATTAACCAGAAATGGGAATTTTTAAATCTTCACTTCATATAGTTTTTCTCTCTCGTGAAAAATCGCATGTCATTTAATTTAGAAATATAATACAGGCTGATATTTCATAATCAATTGTGTAATGTGATAGTTGAATCTATCAAGAAAAATAATCCAGACATAATAAATCATGAATTAAATGCCTCATAAGATCTATCAAAACATAATTTAGTGAGATGAATGTCACTAATCAGGTGGAAACATATTATAAATCACTCTTTCAATTAACCCCTCTTGTGTATGTGCCAAAAAATTCAATAATCCCTCTCTAAACATTATCCAGTATATTTAGTTTATGTAAAAAATCTTACATGGTTTTATTGACTAAAAATGTTCAAAATCCACTGAAATAAAATTCCAAAACCCATTAATTTATGAATTCATAAAATTCAAACCTTAAACTCCTGGCCTAGATACCCCCACATGTTGTACATTTTATTACTCACTCTTTATGGATGTTTTTTACGGTTTTTAGGTTATACAATAGTGGAATATCAAGTACACAAGTATATGTAATTATAGCTAAATAATGGAATTGATTGAAAGTGAAACGAACATATATAATGATCATATTATGAGATAAAAATGATTACAAAACATGGATATAAATTCAATTGGGTCAGAGTAACTCATGAGTCTTGATTGATTGTGAAGTATGTGGAAAAATTAAATGACATAACTTGATCATAACGTCTCCATAATGTATGAGATCAAAATATAAAAGGGTTTGTATATACACAATCAAACATATAATTATAAAACATTGATTTTCATAAAAATATACCACACATGATGACAACATTCCCAACATTTACATTCTTCCCATGAGGTTGGTAAAATAACTCATGCATTATCAATACAATCCAATGAAGCAATAGTCATTTAATGTGATTTCCTTTTTTCAATTTATGGATTTTTTTCATTTATTTATATTTTTTATTTTAGAAAAGAAAAAATTTTAGAAGAAACACGTAAAAAAACATAAATAATATACCCAAATTCACATCCCATAGAATTAAATGAAATTAATCATATGAGGTAATGAAAACATAGTAAATGTATGAAAGGAATAAAATAATTTGAAATAATACCTATTATTTTTTCATCTTGTGGATCTAAGTTAAGATCATAATTGTAACCTTCTACATAAAAAATTAAAATAAACAAATTACTGAAAATTAAATAAATATGTAAATTTGATAAAGTAAAGAAAATCTTGGGTTTTCCTCTAAGAGGTGTTTTGTTTATACTTTATACAACCAAAATGTTATAGTTGGTCATCCATAGTCCATAAGTGGATTTTTTTAATAGAAGGAACCACCATATTTTATTTCTCTTAATATAAATAACTAGGTAAAAAGATAGGATACCCCTATAGAAAGAGAGAATTGAACCCAATTTATAATTGTAAAATGAAATAAATATGCACTAGCGGTGGTAGATGTAAGGGTTAATCCATGTCCAAATTTATGGTTTCCTCCTCTAGAAGATGTATATGTATATGTAGAGGTGTAAATCACATCACCCTGGGCTTCTACAACTCTTCTTATTAAACTATCACCTCTTGTGTGGTTTCTATGAAAATCTCAAGGATTTATATCAAAATAGTTTATTCTGAATTAAAATCATGTAGAAATCATTTAATAATTCAATTTGATAAATTTTAAAATAGGAGGAATTCAAATCATCATCATCCCCCACATTGTTATTGATCTTCATGAACTATTTCAAAAAACTAAGAATTCATCATCATCAAAGTATATCATCATCTTCTACCCGATGGTGGTCAATCCATCTTCAGCATTATTAAATACCATGGTAAGAATATGAGATGATTCTATGAATTATAAATGTCGATAGTAAATTGTATTTGACAATAATGAAAAATTCAAAACAATTAAAAAAAATGTTTTCCACTCCCTTTAGTTGATCAATATCATTTCCTTACTCATACTGGAGGACTATTTTTAGAATGTTTGGTAGTTCTAGGAGGGGCGTATTTTTCAATATATTTTCCACCTCCCTAATCTCTCTATCAAATCTAAGTATATATTTATGATCATTGGCATCTTAATATTATAATTCAAAAAAAGTTTGTTATAAAATAGAGATTTCATTATAAAATAATCCCATATATTAATACTTAAGAAATTATTTGAGTTCTCTTGTTAAACCAATAAACATATTATCCCCAAAATAGGACTTATAAAAATAAGAAATTTATTTTTTGATAATATTTTTAATTTTTCACTCAATGAAGGTTTTTCAAAAATGAATTCCAATTTTTATATGTTTTTTATGATATTTATATTAAAATAATATCCTAAAAGTGGTTGATGAAAACACTTTCCTCCCACAAAATATCACTAATTTGATGAGAAATATTATAGATGATCTAAATATATTTTTAATTTATATTTGTAAATCACATAGCTAGCGTAATTAAATGTCTAATAGATAAATTTAATTAAGAAATCATAATAGTTATGATAAATTACAATTATAATAAGTGAAAAATATGAATAAAATATTTGGGGGGTTTAGTTGAGAAATTCATTAACAAAAAAAATAGAATTAATGATGGAGAAAACTACTTTAAAAACTAATATGAGATGACATAATCAATATAATATAATAATTAACCATTCATTTTTCATTATACAATGTGATTTAAATCCATTTTATTGTTACCCCCTAATATTTTTAACCCTTTAACACTATTGAAATTTATAGGACCATAATTGTTGGAAGAAATGAATGTTGAATTAACTTTGGGGATTAGAATCCCACTTTTATTCTGATCCCAAACCCATCTTTTGTTCAACTAAATATTAGTTCAACTTGTACACCTTCTAAATGAGTTATGTATTTTTATTATACTTGAACCATTCATTTCTATAAAAATTTTATTATATGTGGGGATTAAAGTTTCTCTCTCATGAATCACACAAGTCTGACATCACATTCAAGTGAAAATAGATGATGTTTATTTTAAATTAAAACATAATTAACTGATAAAATTTTATTAATTACAATTTTTTGAAGGATTTTAAAATAAATAAAGGAGTTGTATTATGTCTATTATGAATTTAAACTAATTATATATAGTTATAGTTCTCATCATTGAGATTATTTGAATAACAAATATATTGAAATGAAGCCCCGAATATCATCTCCAAAAAAATATTCATGAACCAAAAAGTAATTTAAAAATAGTAAGACATAATAAATCAACATTTTCCAGAAAACAAAGTGATGTTAGAGAACAAATTTAAAAGAAACAAAATGTATAAATGAGAGAGGAGTGCCTCTTAGGAAGATATCCTTACAGAAAGTCTTCATTATTAAAATTTATTAGGAAATGAAATTTAACAAACCCATTTAGAAAAATCATCCCCGGGTTTTGAAAAAACTCTCTTAATGAATGATAAATATCATTTATATAGACTGTGGTAGGGATAATGTTTCAAATTCCAAAAAGGATACGTGTGTAAATATGCTTTAAAAAACTAATCCATTATGGTCTGCATTTTTTACCACCATACTATGAGAAAAATACTTCAATAAAGTTGGATAAAATTATCAAAACCATCATATACATCACCTATTATATATTTATTATATTAAATTTAATAATCATGACATTATGGGTGAATTTTTAAGGTTCTTCCACTCTGTTGAATTCATTTCATCCTTATATTAATTTGTTTTTGTAGACCATTAAATTTTTTTATAAATATTGAATATTCAAAATGAAAAAATATTAAAACTATTGAAGAATACATCCATAAAATTTACAGAAAACAAAAAATATAAAAATTTAATAACAAAATTACTAAGGTGATGTTAAAATTGTGAAAAAATCACGTAATTTCCAAATTCAATCTCAAAACACATATTTTTATTAAATATTTAAATAAGTCACAATATAAGAGAATTACATAATTTATTTTCAATATAATTTTTAAAAAAGCATGTCTTGATATAATTAATTGGTCTTTTTAGAAACCTAAATAAATTAATCACTAATGCTCTATCAAATATCCATATTTAGGGATGAGGTGAGAATAGAGCATTGAATTTCACTCCCCTACCCAGTCATTATGGTAAAAAAATATTAGTTCATTAAATGATATATAATATATCCATTCCTTGTACCTTATATATTCACATTATATATGTACCATTAAATTGGGTCTTCGGATCTCTAAATCTCAAAAATGGAAAACTGAATGGAATGAGCTATCAAAGGACTCTTGAATCAATACCATTAGAAGGATGAGTGGATTCTCATTAGCGAAAATTATATTATTCAAAGGAATAGATTCCCAGATTAGTGAGTGTATGTCATTAGTAATATTCACTAAATTTGTCTGAAGTTGAAAAATTCCCTCAATAACAAAGGTGACAAAATAATAGTCATAGCTGATGTAATATGAGGGAAATCCCACCCCTATGAGTTAGGTGAATTTATACCACCATTTCCTCCAAGAGGACTATGAAATCCCTATTTATTTTATGATATCAAAATGTAGGAACTATATAATACCTATTACATAGGTTTGGGGGAATTTTGATCACAACCTCCTATTCTCCATGATAGTCAGTCTTTTCCAGGTTTAGAAACATGCCACAAAATAGGCCTCTATAGTTTCTCTCATCATGTTTCCTATATTTATATTTGGGTATGTTCTCAAAATGGTTATCTAATGAATCTATCAATTTCACCCTTTATAATTATGTTGTTGGGGAGCATTGGAAAGAGACGATAAATCATCATAAGGGTCAGAAGCCAAAATAGTCTTCTAATAATGGGAAAATCAATTAGGGTTATAACATGACTATTGATATATATTTGAGATATTATTAATCCACATTACCTTATGATGAGGATATCAGTCCCATAGAATAATAAAAATTAGATAAATTCATCATTATCAACCTCATTCATGATCCAAATCATGACTTCAATGAAGAAGACAATAATTATAACACCCTGAGATTTTGTGAGATGTTTTTTCATATAAATTTAGTTTTGTCAATATTTTTTTAAATGAGACACTGTGTTTATATTGGGTTAAAAAAATCTATTTGTTTGTCATACCTTACATAGAACATATATTTTATATTGTGTTACACACAATAATGAGTTTTTCTTGTGTTACATACAACAGTGAGCTTAAAGGAAATGTGACATAATATAAGAATATTATCATAGTTATACCTTAGCAGTTGGAATTGAACGAATGGATATGATTAACTAAGTTTTTAAAAAATATGTTTTACACATTTATATATTTTTAATTGTTTATTTACCAATTAATTATAAATAAAAATAAAAACTATTATTAAATAGCACAAATTATTTTTTCAAAAACTATTTTTATACATAAAAACGTGTCTTACCTCAATAAATTGAAAAAAAAAATTATTGAATTATTTTAGTTATATATATTTATATTATATATTCAATAAAATGGTTTTCATTCATATTAGATATTTTATAAACAATAGATAATTATAATTCATATTTTACATTAAAAACTATATTTTTCAAAAAAACAATATTATCACATGGAATGCACTTATTTTAAATTAAATTTTTTAAAAATTTAAAAACATTATTGAAAAAATCTACTTAGTTTTAGAAAATATCATTTCAAAATTATCTAAGAGTTAATTTTTGAAAATTTTATATAAAGTTGAATTTTTCAACAAATATTGAAAAATAATGGTTTTTATTAATAATTTTCATTTTAAAGCCATTAAAGACATCTGATTTATTTTAATATTTTTTTTAAAAATAAAATTGGTTTAATTATACATCTTCAAATCCAATTTATCAAATTTTAATAATTTTTATGTTACTATTGGGTATAAAAAAATTTTAAGGTTTTGAAACATTTCTCTTTGGAAAGAATAATTTTCATTGCAATTTGTGGGGTTAATTTAAAATTAAATTTTTTCAACAATATTATGATTATTAGGTGAAATGGATTCCATATTTGGAATAAAAATAATTTATATTATATTACATGGTAAAATTATTTTTTGAGAATAATTAATAGTAAAAACAATAAAAATAATATTATGGTTATGGTTACAATGAGTTCACTAGGGGTTAAACTAAAAATATAAGGGGAAAATGACATCGAAAATTGTATAAGACTCATTTTATATACATATATAAAACATATAACCTATAAAGTTTTATAATGATACCTTTTGGATTATTTTTCTCTCGTGAGAAAGAGATGATGCCCCATTCTACATGCCTCTCCCACTCTTAACTCCTCCCTAGAGTTTCTTAGACCCTCTTGGCATGATGGATCTTCCCATATCCTCCTTCTTTAGATTTCCTAATTTCTAATTTACTTCTTATTTTTCATAATCCCCTTTTTTTCTTTCTTCCTTATTTTTCCTGCTTATTTTCTTGGGTTCTCGCTTCCACTAGTTTTCCCCTCTGTTTAAGGTGGTGTTTTTCATATTTCATTGGCCGCTCTAATCATACTCTAGCCTCACAGTTATCTACACCTCCCATAGTTGGTGCTGGATTAGAGTATTCACAAAGGATTTAGGTTTTGTCGTTCAGTGGATGATGGGTTTTAATGTGCTACTAAAGTCAGTTTCCTTTTGTTTGGATAGCTTCTAGGCATGTGCCTCTTCAACATAAATGTTGTTCAGATCCCTCTGGCACTCAAAGCCCTGCTCTGACCTCAATTTTATATGTACCTATTCCAGTAGGATCTAGTGAAGGGGTAACTATGATGTTTTGGGATTTTCAGTTTAGTGGCCTTTGGTGCTCCATGCGCAGGATGAGTCAATATTCTAAAGTGAAGACAGTTTCCAGTTTTTCAGATCTACATGTTTATACTCATTGAAATATATTAGTAAACGTTTTTGGGTATTTTCTGCAATTTATTGATCTTTTTAATGTTCTCTCGGTGAAAAAGATGATTTGGTATCTGTTTATGTTGATATTTTTTTCTGTTGTAGTGTTGGATGTAGGCAAGGATGTTTATGAAGGGAATATGGTGTGGATGTTGGGTGTGACTCCATGATGTGATGTTTACGGCAGCACCGACGGTTTGTAATGGTCTTTGGTGTCTACGTAGGTGGTAATATTGTGATGAGGACATGGTGATGGATGGTGATGACAAAATAGGTACTCATGTTGATGATGACTGTTAATGGAAATTGTGGTACTCGTGATGATCATGCTGGTGTTTCATATCGTGATATCATTGGGTATTGTAGATTTGTTTTTTAATTTTGAAATGTGTACTGAAAAAAAACATTTTTTGGTTCGTTCTCATCCTTAAATTTGTAATTCAAAATCCAACAAAAATGAATTTTCAGTCAGTCAGTCTCATGTGATAATTATGGATACACCTTTTTCTTTTCAAAAATTACAACTATTTCATTCACATGACCTTTAAAAGGAAACCCACTCTCCTCTACAAATCACCCTTCCCAAACCATTTAGTTCAAAAGAATAACTAAAAAATTGATTTCTTTCCTTCCTTCCAACTAACTAGATTCATTTACAACTATACTAAAATAATTACACTAGTATGTACTATATAATGAGATTTTAGTATTTTATTATAATAACATATATCATTCTCTATTTATTTCAAATAAGATATGACATTATCATTCGTGTGTACGGTGGACTTCTACCTCATGAAACGATTTTATTTGTTTTCCATCACCACCTATTAGGAGGGGACATAATGACGTATTTTAAATTTATATGAGATATTTATGATATTATTATACTTATTTGTTGATAATTTCATATATTACTTATTACCTTCCAACTTATTGGAATAAAACATTTCTCTTGTGTGTGTGGAGGACTATCCCCTCACGAACTGATGTGATGTATTTTTATCATTTCTATTTGACTTGGATGGTCATAAAGATATATTAAATGAATAAATATTATATTTTTAACATTAATATTATTCTAAAATTTATATAACCTATAAAAATTCTTATATTCCATTTTTATGGAGTTACGATAATGTTGTTCAGGTGTACAAAGGACTACCACCTTTCAAAGCGATGTAATTTTTTTCAATAACAATATTCATGGAAGATTATTAAGGTAATATTTAAGGAATATATGTTATATATGTTATATAAAAATTATTATTTAAAGTTAATAAATTATTTAACTTTGTTTCTATTCATCCATTGAATGTTATATAATTAATGTATATTTTATTTATATCATGGATAAAAAAACTATTTTATGTAACCATTATCAACGTAATATGACCATAAATAATTAATCAAAACATACATGAAAAAAAAGTTGTTATTTCTCGTAACATGATTTTAATAAGGAATTTCTAATAAATGAGTAATAAAAGTTCATAAGTAAATAATATATGTTATGATGTACATAATTATAGTTTATGAAAATATTTATAATAAAACTATATTTATTATATATGATTTTCAATTGTGTATAATTGAATTTGATACTTAAGGTAAGGGATTCTTTCCTCAAATTTATTTTCTATGAGAAAAAAGAAATAATCACCATGTGTTTCTTTTATTTGGTGTATATTATTCAAAATATTCAATTTTATTATTCTTATACTAAAAAATATGGGTATTTAAATATTCATTTTATGATCTATTTTTCATGGGATTTATAGTATCAATGTTACCAATGTGGTAAGGTATTTTACTCTCAATTTTTCTTCTTTAGGACATATGTTATGTCATTCACCTATATTATTTTATTATATATATATACATTACATATTAAATTTAAAATCATGAATTTATTTATAATAATGATAAATTAATTTTCATTTAATTGGAATCCTTTTTTGGGATTACAATGTAATGTTACCAAAGTGTTAAGGGTGTTGTGATAAAACCTTATTATTTACCAGGATTGTTTATGTCTATACTTATGATGAAGAAATATTATGAACTCTGACTCAAGAGGCTTGTGAGTTTTCTTATCATCAAGTTATTTTGAAAAAAATAAATTGTTTCCTTTCATTTCCCTCTCTTTTTTCAATCAGGATTCCAAAGTAATTTTTTTAAGAAATCCAACTTTATTTCTCTCTTCAGTCAAAACCGATTTTTCTACAATATCCACGTTATCAAAGCATGTTTTAAAAAATGTTTTAACATTATAAAAATGATTTATTAAATACAATTTCAGATATTTTTATTATTAACATTATTTTTAAAAATAATATTTATGTCTTTTATATTAAAGGATTGTTTAACTTTTACTAAAAATGTGAAATTCATCATTGTTTTTCAACATGTACAACATGAAAAATGATTTCTACCACATTTACCACTCATTTTTATAAATTTTCATTTATATTTTACCATTTGTATTTTAAATGAAATGAAATTTTATAATATTTTATATCTGAAAAAGTTTTTTCCAAATAGAAAAGTTATTTTAATTAATAAATGTTTTAACTAATTTTTAAATAATCTTTTATAAGTAAAAAAATTATTTCCAAATAAAAGGATGTGAAAAGAAATTATTTTTTTAAAAAATAAAATTTGAAATTATATTTTTTTCAAGAAATGTTTTAAATGATTTATAAATCATTCTTTATATTTTTTGAAGGTTCTTTAAATTTAAAATGATTTTGAGAGTGTTTTGTGTTTTAAAATATGTTTTTCAAAGTCAAAATGATATTTTACTCATGAAATGTTTAAATGTAATTTTTCAAATTACATTATAATTTTTCTATATTTTTTTCAAATAAAAATATTTCATTAATGATTTTAAAATTTCTAATTTCAAAAATCAATTTTCAAATAAATTTTTTATTTCTTAGGAAATGTATAAAGCGATTTTTCATTCAAAATAATTTTTCATCTAAGATGACATCCTTTTATGTCACATAATCATTATAGGGGATATGATCCAATGATATGAACCTTATTATTTATTTGTCTATTCTATTTTTATATTTAATGGATGTTTATGAAACTCAATACTTTTTCATGGGTTATACCATGATGAATTGTTGAGATGATTATGAGAACTATTTATTTTCTATGTGTTATTCAATGATAAATTTTTTTATGAAACCCATTTAATATAATGTATTAATATGTTCTAAATGTTTTATTTTTATGGGCACAAATATGTATAATTTTCATTATGTGATGGTAGTGATATTATAAAAAATATTTTTTTCACATTATATCCAAATACAGTTGTAACATATATATACCTCCAATTAATTGGGTAATGATTAATGTTATATGAGCTCAAAATATACACGTGATGATATACCAAGCTAGAAATAGAGTACACAGGTGGTTATAACATACATGAATGAAGGTACACGAGTGGTTATCCCAATCCCGAAGCAGGTACACGGGTGGTTATCCCATGACTAACATGTTATGAATGTCTTAATGGATATCATAGGAATAAAAGTTTCTATGGTTATGTGTATCCATAAATATATATCTTATCGGAATGTTATGTTCTTGTGGATCATTTTCTATTATTTAATTATGATTCGCGTCTTATTATGTACCATTATTTATGTGAGTACTCATGTTAATGATCTATGATATGTAATATATAGTTTTCAAATGTAATTCTCATGTTCTCATACCCTTACACTCATGTAATGTTGTAATCTTCCATGTTTACACTTTCTAAGAAAATGACCTAACCCTTTCCTATGTTTCACTTCACATAGGATATGATATATTGTATTATAAATGATATGTATATTAAGGGTTTTTGGGCATGTATTTTCTAAAAAATACTCAATAAATTTTATTTATTTTGTTGCTTACAAATACCCTTATTTTTTTTACTAATGATATTAAGTAAAATTCAAGAAATTAATATTCATTTCCATATTTATTCTTTAATTTTTTCATGTTATTAGTCCACAAGTAATATTCATCAAATAATTTGAAATTCATTTTAGTGTTTTCTAGAAACACTTTACATTCCCTATATTGGTAAGCATTGCATAATGAATGAACCCTACCTTCAGAACAGTGTGTAAGGAATAAACCCTACATTTAGAACAACTCGTAATGAATAAATCCCATGTTTTAGAGTAGAAAATTTGGATAATAAAACCTAAAGAATAAATGAAACATACATTTTAAAGAATGGAAATTATATTTAAATAACCCAATATAATAAATAAATGTTACATTTGTAAGAAGAGAATGTGTGGTTAAAGAACCCTATAAATGTAAGGAACCTACTTTTAGTGAAACAAACGTATGGTACATCAATCCTACTTTTATTATCAACCCTACATTTTGAATTTTTTCAATTTATAAAGTAACCCTACATTTTACTATTAAATAACAGATATTTTAATCATGTGATTTTATCTGAGATTTCTAAAATGGTCTTGAAAAAAATAATGACTGATTAAAATGTATTCAATGACCAATTCAAAGGATCGTTATTATCGATTAAAAGAACCATATTTAATAGAGTAAATCACCCCAAATCCTAAGGAAATTTAATAATCTCCTAAAACATTTGAATTTGAAATGTTTATGGTCTATCAGGCGATATTTATGTATCTCCTCTACTGAATGAAAAGCCTTTTGTACTAAATATATGATCATATAATTTTCGTGTAAAACACACAAGTAAAATATATTTTAGAGTGATACATTTCTAATATAAAAATTTCATACTTTATATGAATATATTTTTATAGATATGCTATAAAGAATTATCATCTCCATTATTTTCTAAAGGTGGCTGCACTTTGAAGATATAATTTTCAACCTCGTACTTCTATGAAATTATTACTGACTATTTTTTTCTATATAATTGAAGATCATTTGCATCTAGGGTATCTTAAAATATTTTCTTAAAAGAAGACATTCAACGTTAAAGAATAATATCATTATTATATCAATTGTTTCTACAACTATAAAGTTTAACTAGAACCATAAAAAACACTTTTTATTTATTTGAGTTTCAACTAATCATAATCATTTGTAGTGAACTGTATGCTTCTTTATCTATGTTGTGGATAATGGGTTCCCTATAAAAGAACTAAAAGTATATTTTTAACCATGTTTTTAAGGTTTCAACTTCCTACACTCAGTTCTGGATTTGATGGTCTTGTGATAAGAGGACCCTTTCAAGTGAATGTCCCCATGCTCATTGAGAGAGTGATATTTGAGTGTACTAGGGTATCATTGGTCCCCTAACCACTATATAAATTGTTGTGTTCCCATTTTTTGTTTATCATCTTCTTGTATTTAATACAGAATAGAACAATGCATATCTACAAAAATCACATTGAGTTAAATTCCAGATTCTTTCAAGATTATTAAAAATACACAATTCACCCCTTTCTTGTGTATATTTGTATTATTACAACCTAGAAATTGGTATAAATGGTAAAATTTTGTGATGAAGCTATAAAAAACTCAAAAAAAATAAGGTCTCTACAGAGAGTATGGCATTGGCTGATTCAAAATAATGTTTGTCTATAATTCATGGTATATATTTTAATGGAAAAATTATGGATTCAAAAATCTCAAATGATCATCTACCTAAAAAATTTGGGATTCAAATTTTATTCAAAGATCATCACTCTTAATGAAATTCTTGAGAAACCAAAGAGTTGAGATGATGTAATAGAAGCTAAATACGAAATCAACTCAAATTCAATGAATTCTATAATCTATGGAATTGATCCTCATGAATTTAATCATGTATCAAAGTGATCTATTTCTTGTGAAATTTGGAATATAATAGTTGTCATTTATAAAAGAATATATGACATCATACAAATGGGGGATACTACTTCACAACTAATATTTGAAAATTTTAGAATGCTTGATGGTGAAATCATTACCCAAATGAATGGATGATTAACATAAATTTTCAACAATATTACTACCATTGGAGATCCAATTCACAATTATATCATGCACTAAAATTACATTGAGTTCTTCTCTCTAAATAGAATGACATATCTACTACTATTCGACAATCATCAACTATAAAAAATTTAAATATGAAAGAACTAATATGAACATTAATGATGTATGAAGAAGAAATTAAAAATGATTATTAATATCAAAAGATAATGGAAATAGAAAATACTTCTCTCAAAATATCATCTCAAATGGATGATAGAAAATCAAAATAAGACATAAAAATGCATATTCATATTCCTCACACCTTGAAATAAAACTAGTTCAGTTATCCAGATGGTTTCGAAAATTCCTCAAGAAGAATAGAGGCTTTAGTAAATCCTTTAAGAATGATAAAATTGATCCTAGAGAAGTAATATGTAACGAATATAAAAATATAGGTCATGTCAGGCCTGATTTCCCCAATTGAAAGATTAAAAAAGACAGAAAAGAATTATCAAAAGAATGAAGATTATGAACATAAAGAAAAGAGATATATGAAATTCATATGAAGTATATCTGAAGACTCCATTAGTTGTTCAAGATCAGATTCAGAGAAAGATCCACAAAATATCAAAGCCAATATATGATTTATGGTAAGGAGGAGGAAGATGTATAATCCTATTACTCTTCTTCCTATGACTCTAATAGCTGCTCAAATAATAAATTATCTACTTACTATTCAATTCTATAAGATAAATATGATTCATGGTTAAATAATAATATATCCTTAAAAAATATTCATATTGTTGTTTTAGGGGAAAGATACACAATTCTAAAACCACATCAAGTACAAATTGAAAAATTCAATTCATCTAAATGAAAATGTATTGATCCTAAAAGAGGATAAAAGTATTATAGTATAAAGTAAAATATTTTAAAATTATTGCTAGTATTTTAACAAAATGATATAAAATTCTGAATGAAATTATTGGAATGAATGTTATTAAAAAAATTTTCAGAATAGGATGAAAGGATGAATAAACAAAATTATACAAAAAATATTTTTGTCCCCAATTCAAAAAATACTACACGTTATTACTGTCTAATAAAAGGAAATTAATTAAAAAAAATTATTTAAAAAATCATAAAATAAATGGTATTAAAAATGAATTTATTTCCAAAAAACATGGCTGAATATGGTAATATGATTTTTTGTAAAATAAGTAAAATCTTGATTCCCATATCATTGTTTGATGACATATCTATAGCCAAGAAAATTAGTGTACAAAAAAACGTGTGTTTAAATATATTTGCATGTAATGGGCTATAAGGAGAAAATTTATGGTAGATGGATAGCGGCTACTCCAGACTCACGAGGGGAGATTATAAAAATTTCTATACACTAACACAAATAGATGGAGGTATTGTCACCTTTGGAGACAATGAAAAAGTAAAAATAGTTATATTTGGAACTATTAGAGATCCAAAGACAATTTCATTCAACAAAATATTGTATCTACAAGGTAAAAATCACAACCTGATAAGTATTTCTCAACTTTGTGATGATGGATTTTGTGTTTATTTTTCCAAAAATTCCTTCTCAATTTTCAAATATATATTTCTTAAATTTAGAGCACCTAGAACTAAAAATGATTATACTTTATATCTAAATTCATTCTTTAAATAGAAAGTTAATTGTATAAATACCAACAAAAATGAGTCCTTGATCTTTCATTGAAGACTTGGACATTTAAATATATATTAATTACATAACTTATCTAAGAAGCAATTAATTTCTTACATTTTTAGTCATAAATTTGATTATGGTAGATTTTATGATGCATGAAAAATTGGCAAACATCATAAATCTTCATTCAAATCTATTATCAAAATTGCTACATCTAAACCATTAAAACATATCAACATGGACGTATTTGGACCATCTAGGGTAGAAATTCTAGCAATAAAATTATATGTTTATGTTTTAGATGATGATTTTTTAATATTTACTTCAGTTCATTTTCTAAATCTCAAAATTGAGGCATTTACTTTTTTTTAATGATTTTGAAAGATTGTTAAAAATTAAAATTTTTTAATGTAATTTCATTGATAATTGATCATAATAAAGTTTTTGAGAATCAAGAATTTAGTTCTTTTTATTAAATATAGGTATTAAACAAACTTTTTATGCACCAATAACACCTTAAAAAAGGATTGTTGAAAGAACAAATATAAATATTCAATAAATGGAATGGACATTGCTAAATGAATAAATCATTACTGTTTATCATTGGGTAGAAGATGTAAGAACAAATTTTTATATCATGAATAGAGTTTTAATATTACCAATTATTAAAAATACACCCAATGAACATTGGAATAATAAATGGCCTAAACTAAATTACTAAGTATTTGGATTTAATGTTTATATCTTGAATACTATTGAAAACCTTATTAAATTTGATCCAAAAGCTGATGATGGAATATTTATAGGACATTCTGCTACTTTTAATTCCTAAAGAGTGTTTAATAAAATTTCAAAGAATGTTGATGTATCATTTCATGGGAAGTTTTATGAAACTTACCCTTTCATTAAATATAAAGATCAAACATATGATAAAACTATGTATTTTAACAACATGATAATTGATTCCCCTAAGAATAATTTTGAAAATAATATAAATGAAATTTAGTCTAGTCTAAAATAACCAGAAAGTGTTTTACATAGATATTCTAGAATGTTTAAGGATAATCCTATAAAAACTAATATATGAATCCTATACACATGAGTTAGTACTAGATGAAATGTAGGAAACATAGTTGAATTTTATGCCTTTCTATCTCAGTTAGAATCAAAGTCTAATGAAAATCTTTAGAATATGATATTTGGTTATTAGCCATGTAAGTAGATCTAAATCAATTCAGTGGAAATAATGTCTGGTAATTAGTATAAATACCATCATATTGTCAAGTGATTGGAACTAAATAATCATTTATAATTAAACATTATGATTAAGGGATCATAACCATAAATAAAGATTGATTAGTACTGAAATGATATAATTAGAAAGAAGGAATAGATTATGGTGAAACCTATGCACCTGTAGCTATATTAGAATCCATCAGAATCATTTTAGCTACTGCATATCATATTAATTTTAAATTATATTAGATGGATATAAAATCTTCCTTTTTAAATGGATATTTAATTGAGGAATTTTATGTTGAACAACCACTAGTTTTGAATACCCTCATAAAACAAATTCTATTTTTAAATTATAAAAAGCTTTTTATGGTCTTAAAATAACACCTAGAGATTGTTATAAAATATTTATATTCTGTTGGTTATAAAATGATTTATTCTGTGGGATTGGTATATCCTACTCTTTTTAAGAAAACTATTTATTATAATATTTTATTAGTGCAAATTTAGGTTGATGATCTTATTTGTAGTTCAACAAATAAAAATATTTATAATGATATTTCAAATATAATGAAAAAAATAATTTTAAATGAGTATGATGGGAGAAATTAATTTCTTTTTAGGATTTCGGATTTACCAAAACAAATATGGAAATTTTTTAAATCAAGGTAAATATATTATTGATTTATTGAAAACATTTGGACTGGAAAATAGTAAGACTTACACATCTCTCATGTTTACAAATGTAAAATTTTATTTGGATGACACTATAAAACCCACTGATAACAAGATATATAGAGGTATGACAGAAGTTTACTATGTCTTACTACTGGAAAACCAAAAATAATGTTTTTTGTATGTTTATGTGCTAGATTTTAGTCAAATCCAAACCAATCTCGTCTTACTGATGTTAAAATTATTTTTAGATATTTTAAATAAACTATTTTCCAATCTTTTCTTTATCGAAAAACTTCTGATTTTAATTTAATTTTATATTTAGGTACTAGTTTTGGAGGTTGTAGATTAGATAGAAAAAGTTCTTCAGGAACCTGTCACTTTTTTTAGAAATACTTAGTGTTATGTTCAAGTAAGAAATATCATTTATTTGCTCTGTTAATATCCAAGGATGAATACTTGTCTACTGGATGTTATTTTGAAAATCTTTTTGGATGAAACACACTCTACTGGATTTTGGAATAAATTTTAATAATTTATCTTTTTTATGTGATAATACTAGTGAGATTAATATTTATAAAAATTATATATTTCTCTATAGGACTATTCATATTGTTATATGTCATAATTTACTAAGATATCATGTCCTTAAAAAGGATATATCTTTAGAATTTATAAATACAAAGTATCAGTTAGTTTGTATTTTTACTAAATCACTTCCCACTGTATGTTTTTATTTTATTAAGGGGTATTAGTTATATTTAAATATAAAATAATTTTTAATAATTTATTTTAATTTATCAATACCTATTTTGTTAATTTATATGTCAATAATATTTTTATTTATTTAGTAATTGTTCGTTTATTTGATTAAATGATTGTTTCAGTTTTTTTTTAAACCACATATTTTCAAAATTAAAATTTAATGATTACCTTATGTAATCAGCATGAGGAATCAGACCATGTCACCAATCTATAAAAAACACTTCAACTTTCCATACCCATTAATTTCAATCATTTTTGACTTCCAGAGTCATCATCTTTCTTCCAAACATTATATTTTAAATGCCTTCAACCTTTCAATTCTATGAAATAATGAAGATAAAGAGAACATATGAAGTTGAACCAAGTGATCTGAAGTATCAAATTGTCCAATTAAGGATTATTATTCAAGGAAAATTTTTTTATTTTGAATGGTTTTGTTGGAATAATATTATACTCAAGAAAGATCTTCCATTTCCAGGTTTTCAATTTCTGTTTATTGAAGAAAATACATATTACAATTTTGTAATAGAAATGAAGTAGTTTTATATAAATGTTCAGTTTTGTTTTGGAAAAACAGATGATATAAAGACTTTTTGAGTATATAATAAATAGTTTTAAATATCTTAAGTAGAAATTTATTAAATTTTAAAATTCCCTCATGAAGGTGTTTTCAATTATGATATTCGATCAAATAAAAATTAGGATAAAAAATTAGAATAAATCATATCTTTTATTTTTGGTTCCAAAAATATTAGGAAAATGTTTATAAACTATCATGAGGCTAACTAGAAATATTTTGTAATGTTTATTCATACATTCTTCTTTCCAAGGACTAATGAGTTGAAAACGATTTTGTACCCAGATATGTATATCTTGATTTTGTTTATCAGTGATATTAAGTTGAACTTCCCCAGATATATGCTATAATATATGATTCATTTCTTGCAATCATAGGTTAGAATTTTATTGTGTCCCTACAGTTTTATCATTTATCTTCTTCTATACAGAAAGAATAAGATTTAACATATTGATGCTCAAACTAAATGTCACCACAACAATGTTCTGAATGCTAGTACGTTAATAAAATTATGATTCTTTTTTAGTACAGTGAAATGTCAATTTTTTTAGTAAGTGTGATTAATTAACAAGAATCCAGTCCGATTTCTCCAAGGGAGAAAGGAAATCTCAAATATGTAGGATCACTTCATTTAATAAATGACGAAATTAGAGAATCTGGAATAGAATGTATTGCTCATCCTACTAAAATAATGCTTCGTTATGACACAAATAATCTTATTGAGGAAAATTTGAAGAAGAATCCTTTGAGGAACTTGTTACAAGGCCTGGGATCATAGAATATCCTTAAAATGAGGATCTAGAGAGATAAAGTCTTGGACCAAGTGATAAGACTCCATCAGTGCATTTGTGAGAAATAGATCATTATGAGGAAAAGTAGGTTTAAATTCAAGTTCAAGAACATCATGTTTCTCATCATTCAAATCAAAAAATAGAAAATTCACAATAATTAGGGCAGTTTTAGAAATTATTAAATGAAACTACTAAAATTATTGAGCTTCATGTTGTCTCTGCTATTGGAAAATCCATGTAAAGAACATCATCTGTTTTTATAGAAAGGATAGAGGTCCTTAATGATATTAATTGTTCAATTGATAAGAATTCGATTAAGTATTTATCTATTGTGGATGTAGCTACTCAGTCCAACAATCCAAATGAAGGAACATTAAATTCTCTAAAAAATTAAATGGAATGATTGGTTATCAAATTCAACAAGGTATAAACAGAGAACTCTATTCTTCTGGATGAACTGGAATATTTAGGAAAATATTTTGATGATTTGAGAAAATCATATATTTCTAGTATGTAATTATAGAATTTTTAGACTCATCTTCAATAATTCACATAAAATTCTATTTCAAAAATATATTTTTATGTATTCAAGAGACAAATGTTATATCAGTTTGGAAAAGATGAAATGTGAATCTATTCCAAAGACGATTTTTTATATTCAAAATAGTATTTGGGAAGCCAGTTTGAATTAATAATATGAAGTATCAATCCGTCCAGAGATTATACTTTTGCACAACCAACATCCCTAATATTGATTAGTATATTTAAATAATTCAATTTGATAATGTCATATATTAATTAAATACAATAGTTTTTTTGGTTTAATAGTTCCCCACTACTTGTGTAGTGGATAATCAAAAAAATAATATCAAAAATTTTAATTCAAGTGAAACTGCCATCATATATCTTCTCAATCAGATCAGTGAAAATATTTCTTAGTTTCTTAAAATTGAGATAACTTTGAATGAATTTATCGAAGTCAATCTGATTGAACATTTAAAAGTGTGTCAATATTTATGAATTTTGATAAATTGGAAGGATGAAAATATTTTAGAAAAGTTAAAATGTCATATAGCTGAGTTGAAAGATGTTTATTTGGTTGCTCAAGATTTTGTTGAACTAGAAACCACTCTTGATCAAAACCATCCACTATCTACCAGTCCTCTTGTTTAAACCTTTTCCTCAAGAAAAAATAACTTGTCCATTTATAAACTCTTTCTAATATATATAGTATTTTTGATATTATATGAATAATTTATATATTTTACTCTATGGTTATCTCAAATTCCAGAACATGTGTATTTTTTTCTAAATAGTACACTATAACATTTATTTATTATTCTATAAAAAAATTAATGTGTTATAATCCAATTCCACGTACATTCTTTTTTATATCAAAAATAGGTGGTAAAATTTGGGTAAACACAACATTTTCAAATTAAGAGTAACTATTTTAAAAAAACATAGTACTATGAGAACTAAATAATACTGTTAAATTTAAATTTTCAAAACATCATGTATTTTCTTTAAAAATATTATTTCTTTAGTGTTTGCAAAATACTATATTTTCTGTAAATTATTTTTTTGGGTTTCTTGATCACCAAAAGGAGGATATTTTTGAGAATGTATTATCTCAACAATACTCTACAAATATTATTGATTTTGATGCTCATAAATATCCTTGTTTGTTTTACTAATGATATTACTTTATGTGAATTCCAAAAAAAATATATTCATTTTCATATTTATTTTGGAATTATTTTTGAGTTACTAATTGTAACACCCCGCCCCTACCTCATTGGCTTGAGGTGGCTGTGAGGGTTACTTGGCCTTGAGCGACATCCCCAAGATGCCAATGGATGGAAAAAAATTCCTAAGGGTTTCAAATAAAAGGTGGGGGAAGATTTTCCCTTTAAAAAATAACCTATAAACCAACAAACCAATATAACCAAACATTCACTATATGATGCATGAAAAAAAGAATGAAAACTAAACAACTTCAATTATGTTAAACCACATCAAGTACACAACTGCGAAATACCAAACTAAACGTCAAATTACATAGAGGAAGAACAACTCAAGACTCTCAAAAGACATCAAAACTCCATGCTCCACAAGCTCCAAGCTTCACAACATCTCCCAAGCATCACCATGAGCCACTAATAATAAGATGCTTCGCCTTTATCTATATCCTGGAACACAACATCTCCAAAAGCACCAAATTTCCAAAGCATGTTTGAATATAAAACTCATTAGGTTTCCACAATGACTTCCATACTCATGCCACTTGGATAGAAGAGTTAGAAACATTTATATAAAAATAGGTTATATAAAAAAATTTCTCAAAATCATTGTATAACTAAATATAAAAAAATTTCCCAAAACCACGTACAACCAAAACCATTTCAATGCAACAGAAACAAATTTTTCAGCGAGTTATTTTTTAAGAAAATTAACCAAACAAACATTAAAACCATTTCAAAAAATACCTTTTTAGCACACCCAACCATTACACAAACCCATGCAACCAATCATGCATGATACATGGAAGAGGGGGGGAGACCTAACCATTATCCATCCCATAATGATGGGGGATACGTCTAACCCTTATCCGACCCCAAATACGCATGAATGTTTGATGGGGGAGAGCCCTAATGTAAGAACCCAGTTTTTATTTTTGAGTTACGAGTTTGTCTTTTTTTCTTTTCCTTAAGTGTTTTTGAAAAAATATGGAAAATGGGGAAAATTCCAAAATTTTGGGAAAGTACACGCCGTGTACTTTTCCACACACTGTGTATTTTTGTCTGTGTGGGATGAGTACACAGGGTGTGTGGTCGTGTCGGCGATGAAGGGTGTAGGTACCAAATACACGTTGTGTAGTGGTCCCTTACATGCCATGTAGTCAGTCAACAGGCGAATAGTAAGGCAGTGGCCAGCTGTGGGGAAGCACACACCGTGTACTCATAAAGACATGTCGTGTAGTCATGTCAGCAGGTGAACACTGTCGTGCTGGTGGGAAGCCGTCATAGGAACAATTTAATAATGGTAAGTACACACCTTTTACATGGAAACACATTCCGTGTAGTTTGTTTTTTTCACTTAAAATGGGTGGTAGAATCCCATGTTCATAGGGAATGATTAGAACGGTAAGAGAGCTCGAGAGGGGAAGGCCAGATATTTGGAGATCCGCCGAGCACATGTCTGGAATCCGTTTCCACCTCAGACAATCTCGTTGGAACCTCACGGGTAATCCCTCTACTCTTCTTTAATCGTTCTTGCCAATTCTTCCCCTAATGGGATTTATTTTCATATAATAGATTTTTCTTCTTCGTCAGATCTACGTCATTCTTGGGCGTTTCGGGAATCAACGTTCACGTATATTGTTCTTTGGTGTTTAAGGTAGGTGTTTGGGTGTTTATTTTCCAACTGTTATGCATTTTGTGTTTTTTTTGTGCTATGAACCCATGTTGGGGTGTCGTGAGGCTAAGGTCATGGCTATTTTAACTACCCAGAATTGTATAGGTAATTAAATGTGATAATAAACTGTTGTTGGGATCACTACTTAGATCCAGGTCCATCCCATCAGTGCGTTCTTCTGTTTAGCCGTTTGGCCAGCATACCCGAGGGTATTCCATGTTTACATAATGAATTACTTTTTCCATGAGAAGAATTGTAAATAATTGAATGTTTAAATGTTGGGCAAGGCCCGGTTACATATGCCTGAGGGTAGTGTTTTACTATATCCATAGGGCGTGACTGTATTAGCCTGTGGGAAACGTTCTATTCCACCTGAGGGAAGGATTCTAATTACCCGAGGGTTTTGATTCAGTTTGGACTGAGGGAAAGTGTAACGCCCCGACCCCAGTTGCCCAGAGTCAGTGCATTATTTCATTACATTGACATGATCACAAATGATCAAGTCTCTAAAGACCGATTAGTTTAGTAGCCTTAGAAACACTAGATACATTCATAAGTCTTTCATTACATCATAAAGTAAAAAAACTACAATAACATGGTCTTCATAGCCACACTCATATCCCTTTCTGTCTATCCCTGTAGGTCATCCATAAAATACTTCTTCACATCCTGGAAAATATTAAAACATTGAAAGGGGTGAGCTCAGATGCTCAGTAAGGATAACAATATTGCAGAAGCTTTCGAAAATAAACATTAACATTTAAGGAAAAGTATTACTAAAACAAAATCCTTTTTAAACATTAACTTCAGCATAATATGGAAAAAATAAAATTAAATAATCCCATTTATTTACTCACATGGATATTCTACTAGTCGAATAATCACATACAATATCAATAACCACTTTCATAATGATGGAATGCATAATTCCAGACTATCATAACCACATAGCCAAGGCCTCGTGCCAAGACCACAAATATGATTTTTTCAAGGCCTCGTTCCAAAACACTAGTTTGTCTCATGATACCTACCGATGAATCGAGGTGCTATAGCGGGCTCCACCAGTCACTTATTAAGTCCAATGCATTCCTCATATGAACAGGTTTAAACATATCATAAACCATAACATAATCGTATCACATAAAATATGCATAAAGGAAACATAACATTTCCACAATTCAATCACAATATATCAATAAAACACATTGATATAATAAAAACATTATCAAAACCATTTTCAATACCAAAAAAAAAGAAAATTAAAACTTGTTATTAATTTTCATTTAAAAAAAGTTATTGCTTGTAGAGGAAGCCAAAACTCAAATAATGGTCACAGTGGTGGAGAAGTCGTTGTCGCAGCATACGTACGACAAGAAAAACATTTCTTTTTGTCATTTAGTAAAATGCTTCGTATAAAAAAATTCATTTTCAATAAACGTAAAAGTGAAAGGAGTTTATACACCGTATAAAAGAAATTTGTGTATAAAACAAAATATGCCTCATTGAATGGAGATTGAGTCGAAATCCCTTAAAAAGATAATTTTTATATAGAATATATCTATTATGTGTATTCACAATATTTACACATAAAGAAAGTATAAATACAAGATAAGACGTAATAATATCATGACATAATTTGAAAGTAGGAGACTAACCTAAATAATGGAAATCGGGTTAAGAAGTTCCCTTACCTCGTGTCTGAATTCACTTGACCGTTCATCGATCTCCTGAATAATAAACTAGAGTAAATCTATACCTTCTTAAGAACCTTTTTCTAGTTCATTATTCCTTTTATATCACTTATTACCATGTCATGAACATTATCTAATTATTTATGTTTATAACGGCCGTTTTGTCGATCTTAGGTACTTGAGTCAAAAATAAACATCTTATAATTACACTTGTTCATGTGGTAAAATATCCATTATATCCATACTTATATTCATGATGTATATATCATATACATCATATATATCCAGTATATACATTAATTTATAATATTACATAACATTTAGAGGTATGAAATGAAATGCACCGTTCATGGAGACGGTAAGCCGTACGTACGCATGAAAGCTACTTTCATTTCCATTTCATATTTAATGGAATGAAGTTATAATTATATAAAGTTATAATATAATTCCAGTATAATATAATGTATAATACCATTTACTCCATCCTTTATACATCCCACATATGGAATTAACGATTCAAATCACTTTGAGGGGGCGGTAGTCCGCACTTCCTAAAATGAAAATATCGTGTTTACCCATAATGCAAACCATAAAGGTATGACATAAATGAAAAATACAGAAGCATAAAGAAAAAATAAACATAATATATATATCATATATGAAAATAGTGTCATCAAAATGGCCACCATTAGAGGTGTTAAATGAATATTGAACAATCATCATTTCGTGAGGCAGTATTTCACCAACCACAGAAACAGTATGTTCTTTAACCATTAGAAAAAGGTGTGTGTAACTGTAAATCATATAATTATCATAACAAAATCCTAGTATATTTTAGATACCTTTTTTTCACAAAATAAAAGAATAAAAAGGGTTTAAGGGGTTGGAGAAGCAAAATAAAACAAAACAACATTAGAGAAGACATTACCTTAAAATCGGGTAACTCTTTTTTGATTTGAGCCAAAGGCTTCCTTGGGAAGAATTATGCCCAAAGTGAGTCTTCTAGGAGAAAGGGAGGGAAGTTGGGAGAGTATTTGTGGAGAGGTTGGCTGAGACAAAAGGCTTTGAAAGTGTGAGTACGGTGGTAGTGGTGGGGGCCTTTTACAAGTGGAGAGGAGGGGCACTCTTGGAAGGTAATAAAATGATACTTTATTATACAATGCTTTTGGGATTCTAAAGGTCCCACACTTATATAATTCGAGGATAAGGTGATAAGGGTTCGAAATATTCTCATAAAATAGGCTTTGGACAAGTGTAATTCTTAGATTTTACATTATCCTTCCATTTTATTAAAATTGTTAATTAATGAGGTAATCGCTGCATCATCATGGTGTCATAAATAATTTAATTTATTTAATGTCTACAAATTATAAAAAAATATCATTATGTATGAAATATTTTTATCTTTCTAATGAATATTTATAGTAGAAAATATGACTTGTATAACCCCATTTAAATTTTCTTTTAGTAAAACAACTCTTGTTTGTGACATTTTTATTTTAACATTAAATAAAAAGTTATTTATGTCATTTTCCTACCAAACTGGATCCATGGGGTCCCCAAGCTGACCCATGGATTTTATTGGTCTTCCATGACACATCCAATAGGGGTAGGTAAAATGTAAAGGTCATTTATTATTTTTATAATACCATTTCTACCTTAAATTTCACTAATTACCTTTAATCGCGAATAATTAAACTTAAAAGTTACTATTCAACAAAAAAATTATTTTAATCCCATTGAACCAAATTTTACTTCCTAATGACAACCATGTATGTCGGATTTTTTAAAATCAAATCACTGAAGTGATAATGATTCATTTAAATGAAAAATCAGTTTTTAACTACCACTTAGTGGTTTTACTATTCATAAAAAATTGATGTTTTTCAAAACAATGCCAAAATTTTACCCTATGTTATAATTGATATTCCGAATTCAAAAATGATGTCTATTTTAAAAAAATTCCAAACATATAAGTTGCATTAATTTATTTTATAATTAATTCCCGCTATCACAATAAATAGCATGTTTTTAAGAAACAATATATATCAAAAGATTGACAATTGTTTATGTCCAATTTCAAAGTAAAATTAATCATAATGACCACCATTGGATAAAATGGTAAAAATATATTCTAATTATACTTTAAAACCAATAAATAGTATAATTTATCACTATAAATTATTTTGATTAAAAAAGATATTTTATGTATTTTTCACTATTCATAAAAAAATTGGAAGTTCTCAAAAAATTACAAAAAATTCAAATTAGGATAATTTAGATATTACAAATACAAAAATTAAGTCCATTTTGAAATATAAAATTTCTATAATTTTAAAAAGTGGGTATTACTATTCATAGCAGCTACTTTGATTAGTTGCGGTGTGTTAGAACTCGAACTTGTGTACAATGCAATCTATTGCATTATTGAAAGAGAAGCGTATCATGGAAGCTCGGGATGTTACATTCTCCCCTCCTTCAATAAATTGCGTCCTCGCAATTTGAAATTTTTCATTGAAAATAAAAGGTTGAAAATAGAAAATACCTTTGTGGAAAACCCACATCGTAAATAGGGTTAATAAAAATATAACATTAAAAGAAAGAAAGAGAGGTACAAAAGTCACCCGAGATAGCCCATACTAAGATTATATGAAAATATGGATATGGAGGAGAAACAAACCATTAAGGTCTGAGGGAGATTTTTAGAAATCAGGATTAGGAGAAAGTTAACCCTAAGAAAATAACAAACTTGTGATTGGTTAAACGGTCATTGAATCCACAGTTGGAAAAGTTAACCGACAACATTTTTGTTTTAAGTTACCTTTCATAAAGTTGAGGAATTTATTTAAGATATTTACTAAGAACATAAGTAAATATACTTACTAGTCATGTAGGATTTCATTCTTTAAAATTTTTTTACCACGAACCCATCTTTCACTTCAAATGGTAACAGAACTCAAAAATATTCTATTTATCCTAATTGTATAAGGTTCCAAATATTACCACATACAATTTAGATTAGGAAAACTATTTTTAAATAACCAGGGACCTCCTATAGGCTAGTGGTAGGTAATAAAGGCATGTCGCACTATGGTTGTGGGTTCGATTCCTGCAGCTTTTTCTGACGCGACGGGTTATGCCCCACCCTGCAGGTTGTCCTTTTTGTTAAACTATAGTATTATAATATTACAAAAATAATCTTCAGAAATTTTATAACCTTAAACAATACAATCCAAATATCAACTTAATCCATTCCAACCATTATAGTTATCCAAAATACCTCTGTCCATACATTCTCTAAAAGGCCTCTAAATTCTAAAATCAATTGTAACATCAGATTCCCCAAACAAAGTAAAGTTTCTATTATTGTCACATACGAAAATTATGATTTCCTTCATCATATTAAAACCTTAATGATAACAAGAAGTACTGTAGTACAATCCTTATATATATCACATTATTTTTATAACCACAATATAATCCTTGAGTCCAAAAGCACTAATACATTAATTATTCCTCTTCAACTGTAGTAACATCATAAGATTGTCCTTGATCCCTTGGCCTTTTCTGAGGTATGTTTCCCTGACACATAGGATATTCATTTGAATAATTACCCATTTCCCTACAATTTTATCATTCAACATTGATAGCCTGTTTCTTTCCCTTGCAGTCACAAGCCTGGTGACCTTTTTATCCACATTTGTAACAAACTCACATTCCTTTCAGGGAATTACCGGGGTGATTATTCCCACAATTATCGCATAATGGAAAATCCTTCATTCCCTTATTCCGTTTATCTATCTCTTCTTCCACCGTTCTCTTTTTTTCTTGATTTACTTTATTGTCATAAGATTTAGTGAATTCCTTTCCTATCTTGATAGCACATGAGACAATATCTTCATACGACGAGAAATATTGTGAGACTAAGGATCGATAGAGAAACGGTTTTAACCCATCAATGAAACGATAAATCTTACTTGTTGGTTTACATATATAATCTACAACATGTCTTGCTAACCTTGTAAAGTAAGCCTCATACTTTGCGACATTCTCATCCTCCTTCTGCCTCAGACTCAGAAATTTCCTTTCCATTTCTGCTCGATGGTCATGTGGAAAGTATTTTTCTAAGAAAATATCTTTGAACTCTCTCCATTCCATATTTTAAACTTCATCATCTTCCTTTGTGTTTTGAATCAGCGACCACCATTGATCGGCATCTCCAGTGAGGCGGTAGACTGCCATGAAAACCTTCTCCCTTTCACTACTCCCCAAGGAATGGAATATTTTTTCTTAGGAGTTTATCCATTTCTCAGTTACTAATGGATTTGTACCCTCATTAAATGTTGGTCGTTGTTTCCTCATGAAGAGGTCTAACATTGATCCTCCACGTTGCGGATCAGGGTGATCCATACGAGTAAGGTTATTATTCATAACCTGAGTGATATGTCCCAATATGGTAATAAGTTGATCAGCACCAGTTGTATCTCCAGATCCACAATAATTATCTTGAGTAGGAGGGAAATCCCTACACGGAGTGCATGCATTGATTCAATTTCAAGTCCTTCCACTAGGCACCATTTCTAAACAACGGCATAAACTAGAATAGTTTATGAATCAAAATAAATAATTCCATACTTGTAAAATACATAACATAAATTGAACTATTTATGGATATAATCCACAAAAATTATTTCTTTGAGGAAGTATATACTCATAACCCTTCATAGTGGTTTGTAAAGAAAATGAGAATTATCCAAAGGATATCCCCTAGGAGTGTCGTTACCAATAGTGCAGCAAGGCCCGTTTTCATGCACCAGTTCCCGTTCGAGTCTAGCTCAAAGTGGTGCTTTCGGGATTTACCCCTAGGTACATCTGTGCTAGAGCCGCCTCTACCTGCTCATATCCAGACAGGGATGTATTTCTCGGAAAACTCACAAAATCTCTATAATACCAAAATTCTAAGAAGTTCTTCTATACTAATCCTCAAAGTTTATCTTCGGGCTATGTGCTCTAATCAGAGTTTATCTAAATCTAGCTTCCAAGGCTAGTACTAAACTACCTCTGATACCAACTGTATCGCCCCAACCCCAGTTGCCCAGAGTCGGTGCATTATTTCGTAACATTGGCATGATAACAAATGATCAAGTCTCGAAGACCGATTAGTTTAGTAGCCTTGGAAACACTAGATACATTCATAAGTCTTTCATTACATCATAAGGTAAAAAAACTACAATAACATGGTCTTCATAGCCACAATCATATCCCTTTCTGACTATCCCTGCAGGTCATTCATAAAATACTTCTTCACATCCTGGAAAATATTAAAACATTGAAAGGGGTGAGCTCAGAAGCTCAGTAAGGATAACAATATTGCGGAAGCTTTCGAAAATAAACATTAACATTTAAGGAAAAGTATAACTAAAAAAAATGCTTTTTAAACATTAACATTATCATAATATGGCAAAAATAAAATTAAATAATTCCATTTACTTACTCACATGGATATTCTAATAGTCGAATAATCACACGCAATATCAATAACCACTTTCATAATGATTGAATGCATAATGCCAGACTATCATAACCACGTAGCCAGGGCCTCGTGCCAAGAACACAAATAAGATTTTTTCAAGTCCTCGTGCCAAGACACTAGTTTGTCTCATGAGACCTACCGATGCATCGAGGAGCTATAGCGGTCTCCACCCTTCACTTATTAAGTCTAATGCATTCCTCATATGAACAGGTTTAAACATATCATAAACCATAACATAATCATATCACATAAAATGTGCATAAAGGAAACATAAAATTTCCACATTTCAATCATAAGATATCAATAAAACACATTGATATAATAAAAACCTTATCAAAACCATTTTCAATACCATAATAAAAGAAAATTAAAACATGGTATTTATTTTTCATTTAAAAAAAGTTATGGCATGTAGAGGAAGCTGAAACTCAAACAATGGTCACGGTGGTGGAGAAGTTGTTTTCGCCACATACGTACAACAAGAAAAAAAATCAATTTTTTCATTTAGTAAACCGCTTCGTATAAAAAGATTCCTTTTGAATAAACGTAAAAGTCAAAGGGGTTTATGCACCGTATAAAAGAAATTTGTGTATAAAACAAAATATGCCTCATTGAATGGAGATTGAGACGAAATCCATTAAAAAGATAATTTTTAAATAAAATATATCTATTATGTGTATTCACTATATGTACACATAAGGAAAGTATAAATACAAGATAGGATGTAATAATATCATGACATAATTTGAAAGTAGGAGATTAACCCAAAGAATGGAAATCGGGTTAAGAAGTTCCCTTAACTCGTGTCCGAATTCACTCGACCGTTCTTTGATCTCCTGAATAAAAAACTAGAGTTAATCTCTACCTTCTTAATAACCTTTTTCAAGTTCATTATTCCTTTTATATCACTTATTACCATGTCATGAACATTATGTAATTATTTAATTTTATAACGGTCATTTTGTCGATCTTAGGTACTTGAGTCAAAAATAAACTTCTTATAATTACATTTGTTCATGTGGTAAAATATCCATTATATCCATAATTATATTCATGATGTATATATCATATACATCATATATTTCAAGTATATAAATTCATTTATAATATTACATAACATTTAGAGTTAAGAAATGAAATGCACCGTTCATGGAGACGGTAAGCCGTACGTACGTATGAACGCTACTTTCATTTCCATTTCATATTTAATGGAATGAAGTTATAATTATATAAAGGTATAATATAATTCTAGTATTATATAATGTATAATACCATTTACTCCATCCTTTATTCATCTCATATATGGCATTAACGATTCAAATCACTTTGAGGGGGCGGTTGTCCACACTTCCTAAACTGAAAATATCTTGTTTAACCATAATGGAAACCATAAAGGTATGCAATAATTGATAAATACATAAGAATAAGGAAAACATAAAAATAATATATATATCATATATGAAAATATTTTCATCAAAATGGCCACCATTAGAGGTGTTAAAAAATATTGAACAATCATCGTTTCGTGAGGCAGTATTTCGCTAACCACAGAAACAGTATGTTATTTAACCATTAGACAAATGTGTGTGTAAGTGTAAATCAAATACATATCATAACAACATCCTAGTATATTGAAGATACTGGTTTTGTAAAAAAAATAAAGGAATAAAACGAGTTTAAGGGGTTGGAGAAGCAAAATAAAACAAAACAACATTAGAAAAGACACTACCTTAAAATCGGGTAACTCTTTTTGATTTGAGCCAAAGGCTTCCTTGGAAAGAATTATCCCTAAAGTAAGTCTTCTATGAGTAATGGAGGGATGTTGGGAGATTATTTGGGCAGAGGGTGGCTGAGCCAAAAGGCTTTGAAAGTGTGAGTAAGGTGGTAGTGGTGGGGGCCTTTTATAAGGGGAGAGGAGGGGCACTCTTGGAAAGTAATAAAATGTTACATTATTATACAATGCTTTTCGGATTCTAAAGGTCCCACACATATATAATTCGAGTCTAAGGTGATAAGGGTCTGAAATATTCTCATCCAATAGGATTTGGACAAGTGTAATGCTTAGATTGTACATTATCCTTCCATTTTATTAAAATTGATAGTTAACGGGGTAATCGCTGCATCATCCTGGTGTCATAAATAATTTAATTTATTTAATGTCTAAAAATTATAAAAAAAATATCATTATGTATGAAATCGTTTTAGATTTCTAATGAATATTTATAGTCAAAAATGTGACTTGTATAACCCCATTTAATTTTTTTTAGTAAAACAACTCTTGTTTGTGACTTTTTTATTTTAACATTAAATAAAAAGTTATTTATGTCATTTTCCTACCAATGTGGCACCATGGGGTCCCCAAGATGACCCATGGATTTTCTTGGTCGGCCATGACACATCCAATAGGGGTATGACAAATGTAAAGGTCATTTCATATTTTTATAATACCATTTTTACCTTAAATTTAACTAATTACCTTTAATTGTGATTAATTAAACTTAAAAGTTACTATTCACCAAAAAATCATTTTAATTCCATTGAACCACATTTTACTTCCTAATCACAACCATGTATGTCGGATTTTTAAAAATCAAATCACAGAAGTAGTAATTTTTCATTTAAATGAAAAATTAGTTTTTTAACTACCACTTAGTGGTTTCACTATTCATCAAAAATTGAAGTTTTTCAGAACAATGCCAAAATTTCACCCTAAGCAATAATTGATATTCCAAATTCAAAAATGATGCCTATTTTAAATAAATTCAAAACATATAAGTTTCACTAATTAATTTTATAATTAATTCCCGCTGTCACAACAAATAGCGTGTTTTTAAGAAACAATATATATCAAAAGATTGACAAATGTTTATGTCCAATTTCAAAGTAAAATTAATCATAATGACCACCATTGGATAAAATGGTAAAAATATATTCTAATTATACTTTAAAACCTCTAAATAGTATAATTTATCACTATAAATTATTTGGATTAAAAAAGTTGTTTTAAGTATTTTTCACTATTCAGAAAAAAATTGGATGTTCTCAGAAAATTACAAAAAAATCAACTTAGGATAATTTCGATATTACGAATACAAAAAATGAAGTCCATTTTGAAATATAAAATTTCTATAATATTAAAAAGTATGTATTACTATTCATAACGACTACTTTTATTAGTCGCGGTGTATTAGAACTCGAACTTGCGTACAATGCAAGCTATTGCATTATTGAAAGAGAAACGTATCATGGAAGATCGGGGTGTTACAGCATGATTTTAATTCTCCTGAGGGAAATGCCTGAGGGAAAGGTACTGTATATCCTGAGGGCAAGCCTGAGAGCATGATTTTACTATATTAGCCTGAGGGCATGATTCTGGTTGGCCTGAGGGCTTGGTTTTGTTGAGCACAGAATGTTATTAAATTAAATGGTTAAAATGAATAATAAAATGGCAATATAACTGGTAAAGTTAGTTACTTTGAGTACTTATTAGTTTATTGCATTTACTTTTGCACACTGTTGTTTCACGTTTAGACACAATTGTCCACATGCCTTTGGTGGGTGCCTACTAAGACTTATTTCTCACACACTATTTGGGTTATGCTATTCAGCCCAAAAAAATTACATTTCTGCAGGTATAGATAAGGGAAAGGGTCCTTATACAGGTACATGAGTGCTGATGATCAGTAGGGGAGTATGGGACCGGGCATAGGCTTGCGATGCTACCAGTTGTTTTGTGATATCTTTGTTGTATTTTGTATTGTATTATACAGCTATGTAACATGTTCTAGCTATTTTATTAGAACTTTATACATGTTGCATCATATATATATATCTGGATGGTTATCTTTTACTGCAGTTTTCATTTCAGATGTGTATGGTTTACTGCTTCTGTTGTTGATGTATGTTTTATTAAATTCCATTGCCCTACACTTGACTAATGAGGGCATAGTTTCCCCACTATCAGACCTGGGCCCTCGCTGCTAGTCAGAAACCTCTGGCATTTGGGGAAATGCGCTTGAGGTCACGTGGCGAATCGGGTTCGGGGCACCCGTTGAGTGGCACTCGGAACCGGGACGTTACAAAGTGGTATTAGAGGGGTTCTTTTCTTTGACTTACTATTTGGAGCCTTAGTCAGGGATAAGACGGAATGATAGTTGGTAATAAGTTGTGCCCAGGTATAGCTAACCCATGTATAGGGAAAATCCAATTTACCTCATATTGTAATTTTATTGATTTTTCTATTTTACAGTAGATTTGTTTTCACCAAAGGGTGACACACTTGGTATTGTGCTGTTATATTTTATCATTGGGTTCTATTTAGTTACAACCCGATGAGATGAGGGTATGCCATCTCATGCATCAGTTAGTCACATACAAGAAATCACATGCCATGCATAGTTTCATGCCATATAGGTGCATTAGAAATTGCATTTTGTTGTGATAGTTATTGTGCTCGAAAGGAATGCTATAGAGATAGCTGCTTGATAAATACCTGCTATGTGATAGGGTATATCTGTATATGTTGTTGATATAATGGATGCCAAACTTTGGTTTTTGGGGACTATGGGCCACCATTAACCGGAATTTGGTGGATCATTGACTGTTTAATTTGTTACAACACGGATAAGATGTCATACTTTGATTCGTGGGGATTATGGTCCCGCACATGTCGGAATTTGGCACTTGGGTGTTGTTTTTCAGTATTTTCTATGCTCCGGAGTGGTTTCTGAGGCATACTGTCCGGAAAACCCAGTATACATGCCATGTTGTTCTTTACACACGTCGTGTGTGTTCTTTTGTTCGGGGAGAAAAAGTAAACTTTTTGAGTACACACCGTGTACCCTGGGTACACGGCGTGTAGTCTCTTCATGTGTCACAAACAGTGTAGGTGGATACATGGGGAAGGGAAGTGCTTGGGGAAAACACATCGTGTAGCATTTGTCCATGCCGTGTAGTGTTGACCGAGAGACCCTGTCGTGTAACTAACAGACACGGGCCGGTGTAATCGTTACTTGAACACGCCATGTCAATGAAGAACACGCCGTGTAATGTGACCTGGGGACCCGGCCGTGTAACTAACAACACGGGTTGGTGATATCCTCTCGTGTACATGCCATGTGTATATAGAACACACTGTGTAGGTTGAGCCACGTAACCGGCCATGTAACTAACAACACGGGTTGTGGAAGCTCATCTAGAACATTCCATGTACCTGTGGGAACATGTCGTGTAGTCTTGTCTGAGGAGAGACCATGTGGAGTTAGACGAGTGTCTAGGAAACAGGGTGGTGTACATGTCGTGTGCCGATGTAACACGTCGTGTAGTGTCAATCCGAGTAGTCAGCCGAGTCACAAGTGACGCGGTCAGTTGGAAATAACACCATACACGCCGTGTAGATGATATACATGCCGTGTAGTTTCATTCCAACAGATGCTGTATGGTTTATCCATGTTGAAGGACCCAGGAAGGGGAAGGGAAGTCAAGTACAGGATGTGTAGTTATTATACACTCCGTGTATTCTTGTTTTGAAAATCATGAAATGCCTTCTTCCTCTTGTTCCATTTGTGGTTTCTTTGTTTTTAGTCTTGTTAACCTTGAATCTAAGGCATGTTTTTGACCTTGTAGATTCATGCTGCTTAGATGACCGTGCTTTGTTCTCCAGGAGAGCGGCAATGAGTATACTCCTGAGAGGGTCAGCCATGGGATACCAGTGGATCCGCCTGTAGAGCCAGATGCGACACCAGCTATTATACCGGACACAGGTGCAGAGGCGCAGTTTTGTGAAGGCTTTATGCGGTTGATGCAGACCTTTAGGGAGCACTGTAGGCCACCACATCTATGGATGACCTGACTCATATCTTCCAGCAGTAGCATCCACCTACGTTTTCTGGGGATGGCAGACCATTGGCTGTGGAGTCTTGGCTAGGATCGATGCAGACTATTTTCGAGCATCTTGAAGCACCTCTAGGGCAGAGAGTCAAGATCACGACATACATGCTGCATGATTCCTCCAAGAGGTGGTGGGATGTTACCACCCAGTTAGAGCATCATAGGGAAATGGCGTGGGAAGATTTTCATGTAGTTTTCTATGAATTCTTCTTCTTAGAGATGCTAAGGGCAGATAGAGCTCGAGAGTTCATGAATCTGTAGCAGGGAACTATGTCATTGATGGACTATTCGGATCATTTCACCGAGCTTCAGCATTTTTCACCCATTCTGGTGGGTGATGAGACACTGAGAGCCAGACGCTTCAAGGATGGTCTTCGTTATGACATCCGAGCACTGGTGAATGTTTTCAGGTTTCCTATTTTACAAGATATTGTGAACCAGACACTGATTACAAAGATGAACCTATGGAAAGCTAGTGGTGTGGTCCAGGGAGGTTCAACACCAGTTTATGGTACTATTTATACTATTAAGAGGAAGAGATAGATGGTTTTCTCTCAGGGTGGCAGTACCAGCCAGATAGTTTCTTCTGGTGGCCTGATCAGATGCTACCAGTGAGGTAAAGAGGGGCACAAGAGACCACAGTGCCCACCTAATCGAGTGGAGTGTCGAGATTGCAGAAATATGGGTCATCTACATCGATTTTGTAGGGTGTTTCCACCAATGCCTAGTGAGAGGGGTTCTGTGCAGACTCTGTATGCGGGAGTAGGAGCAGTGGCTTCTTACCAGTCGGGGAACTGGAATACGTCAGGGTGTGTAGGTAGAGATGGTGGTCGTGGCCGTGGTAGCCAGACACCAGGTTCTCAGACGCATCAGGGCGGGATAGCTCAGGGTATCTAGGATATGTCGTAGGGCCGCAGCACTGTGCAGACATATGCAGTGCAACAGACCCAGTAGGAGCATGATCTTGGACCTTCTACAGTCAGAGGTACTATTTTAGTAGCTTCTATTTTATCTTCAGTACTTTTTAATACCAGTTCTACACATAGATTCATATCTGTACCCGTAGTGGAGAGCTGTGGGATCTGTGTTTCTACTTCTTCTGATATCATGATGCTAGACACTCTGTTGGGGACTAGAACAGATAGTGTGGATCTGAGAAAGGAGTGCCCCCCTTGAGGTTGGTGGGTGTCAGTTCCCTTGGGACCCCTATGTCTTAGAGAAGACAGCTTATGACGTCATTCTCGGGATGGACTGGTTGGTTCTCTTTCGTGACATTGTATACTTCTATCATCGTAGGGTGAGTTTCACATCACCATAGGGCAGAGAGTTTCTATACAATGGTGAATGGGATATTCAGGCGAGTCGAGCTGGACTAGTGTATCGTGGGCGAGGAGGAGTCACAGACCAGATTGTGAGTTTATATCTGGATGACCAGGGGACTTGTCATACGGATTTCCCTCCAGTGGTTCATATTTTCAGGGACGTTTACCTGGATGACTTTTTAGGTCTACCTCTGGAGGAAGAGGTGGATTTCTCTATTGATCTTGTTCCAGGAGCATCACTGGTGTCCATTCCTCCTTATAGGATGGTTGTGCTTGAGATGCAGTAGCTCAAGAGGCAGTTAGAGGAGTTACAGTCAACGGTTTTTATCCGACCCAATACTCCTCCTCGGGGATCTCTGGTCCTTTTTGGTAAGAAGGAGAATGGTAATCTTATACTCTATGTGGATTATCATAAGCTTAACTGGTTGACGTTTTAGAACCGATAACCTTTATCGAGGATAGATGATCTTTTTGATCAACTTAGTGGAGCACGAGTGTTCTCAAAGATTGACTTGAGATCAGGATATCCTCAGCTATATGTTAAACCATCTGATATACCTCTCACAGCTTTCAGGATCAGGTATGGTCTATACGAGTATACGGTTATGTCGTTCGGACTCACAAAAATGCCAACAGTTTTCATGGCTCTAATGAATCTTGTGTTCCATCCTTATCTATATTTTTTTGTGGTAGTATTCATGGACGACATCTTGGTGTAATCTCACACTCGACACGACCATGCCACCCATCTAGAGATCGTATTGAGTACACTGAGAGAGCATCGACTATATGTTAAGCTCTCAAAGTTCCACTTTTGGATGGACCAGATTCACTTCCTGGCTCATATCATCTTGGAGGTAAGAGATTTGGTAGACCCATAGAAGGTGAGAGTAGTAGTTTCCTGGGAGAATCCTATGAACATGTTTGAGATACAGAGTTTCTTAGGGCTGGCTAGTTACTATAGACATTTTATACAGGACTTCTCCCACTTAGCAGCACTGTTGAAGGGTCTGACTAAGAAGGGTGTGATGTTCGTTTGGTCGGAAGCTTGCGAGATAGCCCTTCAGGACCTGAAAGGAAGGTTGACATCAACACCAATCCTGATACTCCCATAGCAGGGGAAGAACTATACAGTTTACTGTGATGCATCATGTATTGGGTTGGGAGCAGTGTTGATGCAGGGCGATCGAGTTGTTGCGTATGGGTCTCGACAGTTTAGGCCACATGATAGGAATTACCTGATGCATGATCTCGAGCTGGCTGCAGTTGTGCATTTGTTGCGCTGTTGGAGACATTATCTGTTGGGAGATTGTTTTGTGGTTTTCACTGACCACAAGAGTATCAAGTATATCTTTACACAATGTTACATGAATTTGAGACAGTGAAGGTGGGTTGAATACATACAGTCCTTCTACTTCGAGCTTTCCTATACACCTGGTAAAGGTAATGCAGTCGCTGATGCACTGAGCAAGAAGACTCAGATACAGGCAGTGCAGGAGTCTAGTGGTGAGTGGAAGCTTATGGATTTTTTTTTCTGAGATTCATATGGAGGTGCACGATAGTCAGGGACAGTCTTATCTTTCATCTATAGCTGTGAATTCTACTCTCCTGGATAGAGTGAGGATGAGACCGCTATCTAATCCAGAAGGCCTACTCCTATGGGAGTCGGGGGAAAGTGAGGACCCTCCTCCTGGTTGGATGATAAGTGATTACGAGGTACTGCGTTTCCATGGACGAGTATGGGTTCCAGGGGATATACTCAAGGTGCTGATGTGAGAGTTTCATGCATCAGCTTCGGCAGTTCATCCTGGGGTTACCAAGATGTACCGAGACTTTAGATGTTAGTACTGGTGTCCGGGTATGAAGTGAGATGTTGCTGGTTTTGTTACAAGGTGTTCCACCTGTCAGCGGATGAAGGTGGAGCATTAGAGGCCAGCCAGACTGTTACAGCATCTACCTATCCTAGAGTGGAAATGGGATGATGTCGTGATGGACTTCGTGATTAGTTTTCCAAGATCACCACGAGGCAATGATGTCATGTGGGTTTTTGTGGAAATACTCACGAAGGTATATCACTTTTTGCTGATCGAGGAGACATTTGGTGTTGACGAGCTCAGGAAGATGTATATACAAGAGATCATACGTCTTCATGGGGTCCCTCGTTCTATTGTTTCATATAGGGAAACCCATTTTACATCTCGTTTCTGGCAGGTTTTTCAGAGGGCACTGGGTACATAGGTGCTCTTGAGCACAACATACCACCCTCAGACAGATGGCCAGTCAGAGCGTATGATTCAGGTTGTAGAGGACATGTTGAAGGCATGCGTCCTAGACATTGGGGGCTTGTGGGAGAAGCATATACCCCTAGCCGAGTTTGCCTATAAAAATAGTTTTCAGGCGACTATTGAGATGGAATCATATGAGGATTTCTATGGTAGGTCATGCTGATCACCTTTGTGTCGTTAGAGGCAGGTGAGGCAGCTTTACTAGGACCACGTCTCATGCAGGAGACTTCTGAGCAGGTCCAGTTGATTCAGACGCAGATGGCTACCACGCAGTCTCGTCAGATGTCTTATGCTGATCACCGCAGATGACCTTTGGTGTTCTTGGTCGGGGATCAAGTTTTCTTGTGTGTTTTGCCGAGGCTGGGACACAGGTAGATCAATAGATAGGGTAAACTATCACGAATATGTTGGGCCATTTCAGATTCTGGAGAGAGTCAGGATGGTTGCCTATCGGTTGCAGTTACCACAGTGGTTCAAGGACATGTATGACATCTTCCATTATCTCAGTTGCGTCGCTATCATTCAAACCAGTCTCACACCTTTCAGCCAGAAGAGGTTGAGTTTCAGATGGATGCGTCCTTTAGGAGGATCTGATTCGTATCGTTGACATGAGCATGATGTTTCTCTGAGGCCAGTCAGTTCCTCTCGTACGACTACTATGGGAGCATGGCTGAGTGCAGGATGAGAACTGGGAGCGGGTGACCGATGTACGTGCTCAGTGGCCGGAGCTGTTCTGAGATATATCTTCGCCACCCTTGGAAGAGAAATTCTGGGACAAATTTCTTTAAGGGGGGAAGTTTGTAAGAACCCGATTCTTATTTTTGAGGTAATGATTTCACCTTTTCTCTTTTCCTTATGTGTTTTTGTGAAAATATTGAAAATGGGGAAAAATACAAAATTTTGGAATGTACATGCCGTGTAATTTTCAACACACCGTGTTATTTTTTCCATGTGGGATGAGTACATAGGGCGTGTGGCTGTGTCGGCGATGAAGGGTGTAGGAACCAAATATATTCCTTGTAGTGGTCCCTTACACGCCATGTAGTTAGTCGGAAGGGGAATAATAAGTTGGTGGCCAGCTATGGGGCAGCAAACACCGTGTACTCATGAAGACACGCCATGTATTCATGTCGGCAGGTGAAAAGTGTCGTTCTTGTAGGAATCCGTCAGAGGAACAGTTTAAAAATGGGATGTACACGTCGTGTACATGGAAATACATGTCTTTCACTTTGTTTGTTTCGCTTAAAATGGGAAGTAGCCTCCCCTATTCATAGGGAAGTCTTAGAACGGGAAAAGAGCTTGGGAGAGGAAGGTCAGAGCTTTGGAGATCATCTGAACGCACGTCTAAAATCTGTTTCTACCTCGGACGATCTCATTGGAACCATACGGGTAATCCCACCACTCATCGTTAATTGTTGTTTCCAATTATTCCCCTAATGAGGGTTATTTGTGTCTAAGTGAGTTTTATTCTTCATCAGATCTATGCCGTTCTTGGGCATTTCTAGAATGACGTTCATGTATATTGTTCGTTGGTGTTTCAGGTAGGTGTCTTGATGTTTATTTTCCAAATCCTGTGTGTTTTTTGTTTTTGTAGTGATATGAACCCATGTTAGGGTGTCGTGATGCTGAGGTCGTGGCTATTTTAACTACATATAATTGTATAGGTAATTTAATGTGATAATAATATCTTGTTTGGGATCACTGCTTGGATCCAGGACCATCCCGGGGGTGCATTATTTTGTTTATCCGTTTGGCTAGGATACCCGAGGGTATGTCATGTTTACATAATTCATTACTATTGCCTTGAGAGGAATTGTAAATAATTGCATGTTTAAATATTGGTAATGGCCCGATTACTTATGCCTGAGGGCGAAGTTTTACTATAGCCTGAGGGCGTGACTGTATTAGCCTATGGGCAATGTTCTATTCCTCCTAAGGGAAAGATTCTGATTACCTGAGGGTTTCGTTTCAGTTTGGCCTGAGGGAAAGATTCTAATTCGCCTGAGGGAAATTCCTGACAGAAAGGTACTGTATAGCCTGAGGGAAAGCCTAAGGTCGTGGTTTTACTATATTAGCCTGAGGGAAAGATTTTGGTTGTCCTGAGGTCTTGGTTCTGTTGAGAACAAAATATTATTAAATTAAATGATTAGAATGAATTAAAAAATGGAGATATAACTGGTAAAGTTAGTTAAATTGAGTACTGCTTTGTTTATTTCATTTACTTTTGTACACCGTTGTTGCATGTCTACACACAGTTGAGCATGGGCCTTTGGTGGGTGCCTACTGAGAATTATTTCTCACACCCAGTTTGTGTCCTGCTTTTCGGCCCAAAGAGATTACGTTTCTGCAGGTATAGATAATGGAAAGGGTCTTTATACAGGTACATGAGTGCTTCTGAGGAGTAGGGGAGCATGGGACCAGGCTTAGGTTCGTGATGCTACCGGCTGTTTTGTGCTTTATTTGTTATATTCTGCATTTTATTGTACATCAATGTAAAATATTATGGCTATTTTCATAGAACATGAGACATGTTGCATCATATCTGTATATCTGTTTGGTTATCTTTTACTACAGTTGTCATTTCAGTTGTGTATGGTTAACTGCTTCCGCTGTTGATGTATGTTTTATTAAATTTCTTTGCGCTGCACTTTGACAAATGAGTGCATAGTTTTCCCACTATCATACCTGGGCCCTCGCTACTAGTCGGTAGCCTCCGGCATTTGGGGAAATGCGCGTGAGGTCATGTGGAGAACCGGGTTCGGGGAACCCGTTGAGTGGCACTCAGAACCGGGATGTTACACCTAACCCTAATCCATCCTAGAATGATGGGGGAGACCCCTAACCCTTATCTATCCCGAGTGAAATTGGAATGATTTATGGGGGAGAGCCATAACCCTAATCCATCCCAGAATGATGGGGGAGACTCCTAACCCTTATCTGTCTTGATTTCAATATGAATGTTTGACAGGGGATATCCCTAACCCTTATCCATCCTAGAATGATAATGGAGACAAATAACCCTTATCCGTCCTGTGTGAAATATGAATGTTCACAACCATATATTCCCAAAAATCATTCCAAAATAGCCGTTTCAATAAAAACCCCTTTTATTGAAAACCATTTTATGTCAAAACCATTTAAATTCCAAACCATTTCAATAAAACACCGTTTTTATTGAAAACCAATTCCTCCAAAGTCATTTCAATACCAAAACATTAAAATAAAACCCCATTTTTATGGAAACCCCATTTTTTATCAAACCAATTACAATTCCATCTAATCAATAATTCAAAGTCATCATTTTAAATTGAATAATCCAAATCACTTTCCACAACAATTCACCAAGATTTAACAATTTCACTAAAACCATAAATCGTCACTGAAGAAATTTTATTCTATGATTTTCACAATCATTTCCACTCAAATAAACAAATTTGAAACTAAGGCAAACAATTATATCAAGAGTACTGGAGAAAGAAGAATCCAACATCAAAGGTATTGGCAAAAACCACAATGTACGAAGAACGCTCAAGAAAACTGGGCCGATTCTCCCAGGATCCTCTTTAGATATCTTCTCCTCGCACAATCAAAACCAAATATCATCACATTTGGCATCCACACACTTAGGTATACCCATAATAGGCATATACCTATGAAACCGAGAGAAGAGGATAATTAAGTCTAAGTAGATCTAAGAAGTCGATCACGAACGAAGAGGAACGATCACATATCTCAAGAATCCGGCTTCGATTCACCAAGATAAGCATTTATATCTCCTCTAGGATGATGGGAGAAAATTTATTGACCTTAGGAGAAGTAAAATCACAAATTAGGGCTGCTTAGGAGGAAAAATGATCCACTTAGAGGCAAAAACGCGTGAGATCCACCTTTATAGGATCTCGTTTAAGTGGTCGAACGGTTTACTCGCATGGTTAGACAAACTGTGCGCTAACCGTGTGTTAGCCACATCCTCGGTGGACCCACCACGCATGGTTTTCCCACACAGTTAGTCAAACTGTGCATCACCTGTGCGGAGGATACTGCCTCTAAGACCAACTACGCACAGTTTTTCCGCACAGTTTAGAAAACTGTGCGCTGTCCGTGCAACTTACCCTTTTCCTCAAATCGTCATTCCAAGTTCTCCCAACTCTCCCAGTCATCACCCTTATATTTTTAAAATCTAAGAGCATTATGTAAGTGTTACATTTTAGAAACTGGGGTTACTTCATTCTCCCCACCATTGGCCTTTCTGTCCTCGAAAAGTAGAAAACCTTCACCCAACAGAAAGAGTTCCAGCCACTGCTCTTTCATTTCTTTTTCGCGTTCCCAAGTCTCTTCCTGAATCTGACCATGCTTCCATAAAACCCGCACTATATCGATACTTTTTCCATGAAATAATTTTTCCTGCCTATCCACAATTCATACTGGAATATGTATCAATGAAGCATCCGGCTCTAGGTCAACATGATTCAATTTGATCACATGGTCAGGATCAGGCTCATACTTTTACAACTGCGATACATGGAACACATTATGAACCAAACTGAATCGTTGTGGTAATTCCAACTTATATTACACCTCTACAACTTTTTCTAGTATCTCAAAATGGCCAATTTATCTAGGATATAACTTGCCCTGCTGTAACACCCCGACCCCAGCTACCCAGAGTCGATGCATTACTTCGTAACATTGGCATGATCAAAAAAGATCAAGTCTCGAAAGACCGGTTAGTTTAGTAGCCTTGGAAACACTAGATACATTCATAATTCTTTCATTACATCAAAAAGTAAACAAACTACAATAACATGGTCTTTATAGTCCACACTCATATCCTCACTGACTATTCTTGCATGTCAGTCATAATACACTTCTTCACATCCTGGAAAATATTAAAACATTGAAAGGGGTGAGCTCAGATTCTCAGTAAGGATAACAATATTGCAGAAGCTTTTATAAGAAAACATAAGAATTTAAGGCAATGTATAACTAAAATAAAAGCCTTATTGAACTTGAACTTCAGCATAATATGGAAAAAGTAAAATAAAATAATTCCATTACGTGCTCACATGGATATTCTACTAGACGAATAATCACATGAAATATCAATAACCACTTTCATAATGAGGGAATGTATAATGCCGGACATTCTAAAACATTTTTTCAAGGCCTCGACCAAGACGTCTAAAATGATTAAGGCCTCGGCCAAAACCATAAATCAAATTGGGAAAGGGCCTCGGCCAATTTCACATCTAGTTGTCTCATGAGACCTACCGATGCATCGAGGAGCTATAGCGGGATCCACCCGTCACTTATTAAGTCCAATACATTCCTCATATGAATAGGTTTAAACATATCATAAACCATAACATAATCGTATCACATAAAACATGCATAAAGGAAACATAACATTTCCACATTTCAATCAAAAGATATCAATACAACACATTGATATAATAAAAACGCTTTCAAAACCATTTTCAATACCAAAATAAAAGAACGTTAAAACTTTGTATTTATTTTTCATTAAAAAAAATGATGGCTTGTAGAGGAAGCCGAAACTCAAATAATGGTCACGGCGGCGGAGAAGTCGTTGTCGCCGCATAAGTACGGAAAGAAAAACATTCCCTTTTTTCGTTTAGCAAAACGCTTCGTATAAAAAATATTCCTTTTGAATAAATGTAAAAGTCAAAGGGTTTTATACACCGTATAAAAGAAAGTTGTGTATAAAACCAAATAAGCCTCAATGAAAGGGGATTGAGACGAAGTCCTTAAAAAGATCATTTTTAAAATAAAATAGATCTATTATGTGTATTAACTATAGGTACACATAAAGAAAGTAAAAATACAAAATAGGATATAATAATATCATGACATCATTTGAAAGTAGGATATTAACCCAAAGAATGGAAATTGGGTTAAGAAGTTCCCTTACCTTGCGTCTTGTCCTGACTCGACCGTTCTTTAACCTCCTGAATAATAAACAAGAGTTAATTTCTATTTACATAAGAACCTTTTTCATGTTCATTATTCCATTTATATCACTTATTACCATGTTATGAACATTATTTAATTATTTAAGTTAATAATGGTCGTTTTGTCGATCTTTGGTACTTGAGTCAAAAATAAACTTCTTATAATTACAAGTTGTTCTTGTGGTGAAATATCCATTATATCCAGAATTATATTCATGATATAGATATCATATATATCATATATATACAGTATATACATTCATTCATAATGTCACGTAACATTTAGAGGTAAGAAATGAAATGCACCGTTCATGGAGACGGTAAGCCGTACGTACGCATGAACGCTACTTTCATTTCTATTTCGTATTTAATGGAATGAAATCATAATGATATAAATTTATAATATAATTACAGTATAATATAGTGTATAATACCATTTAATCCATCCTTTATACATCCCACATATGGCATTAACGATTCAAATCACTTTGAGGGGGTGGTAGTCCACACTTCCTAAAATGAAATTATCGCGTTTTACCCATAATGGAAATCATAAAGTATGACATAAATGAGAAATACAGAAGCATAAGTAAAACATAAACATATTTTATATCATATATAAATATAGTTACATCTTAATGGCCACCTTGGAAGGTGTTATATGAGTGTTGAACAATCATCGTTTCGTGAGGCAGAAATTCGCCATCCACAGAAACCGTATGTTCTTTAACCATTAGATGTAGGTGTGGGTAAGTGTAGCTCGAATACTTCTTATAACAACATCCTAGTATATTGAGGATACTGTTGTTGTTACAAAAGAAATGAATAAAAAGAGTTTAGGGGGTTGGAGAAGAAAAATAAAACAAAACAACATTACAGAAGACATTACCTCAAAACCGGGTAACTCTTTTTGATTTGAGCCAAAGGCTTCCTTGGGAAGAGTTCTGCCCAAAGTGAGGCTTCTAGGAGTAAGAGGGGGAAGTTGGGAGAGTATTTGGGCAGAGGTTGGCCGAGCCAAATGGCTTGAAAGTGTAAATGAGGTGGGAGAGGTGGGGGCCTTTTATAAGAGGATAGGAGGGGCTCTTTTGGAAAGATTGAAATGTTACATTATTAAACAATGGTTTTCGGATTCTAAAGGTCCCACACTTATATAATTCGAGGATAAGGTGATAAGGGTTCTAAATCTCCTCATCCAATTGACTTTGGACAAGTTTAAGCCTTGCATTTTGCATTATCTTCCCATTTTATTTAAATCATTAAATAATGAGGTCATCGCTGCATCATCATGATGTCATAAATGATTTAATTTATTTAATGTCTAAAAATTATAAAAAAAACACTATGATGTAGGAAATAGTTTTAGCTTTCTAATGAATATTTATAATCAAAATTTGGACCTATGTAACCCCACTTAAAAACTGTTTTAGTAAAACAACTCATGTTTGTGTCAATTTAATTTTAACATTAAATAAATATATATTAATGTCATTTTCCTACTAAAGTGGCTCCATGGGGTCCCCATGTTGACCCATGGGTTTTCTTGGTCGGCCATGACTCATCCAATATGAGTAGGACAAGTGTCAAGCTCATCTCATATTATTAAAACATTATTTTTAGCTTAAACTACACTAATCACCTCTAATCGCGATTAAGAACTTAAAAGTTACTATTCACCAAAAAATTATTTTAATCTCATTGAACCACATTTTACTTCTTAATGAAAACCATGTATGTCGGATTTTTGAAAATCAAATCACATAAGTGGTAATATTTTATTTTAATGAAAAATCAGTTTTTAACAACCACTTAGTGGTTTCACTATTCATCAAAAATTGAAGTTTTTCAGAATAAGGCCAAAATTTCACCCTAAGCTATAATTGATATTCCGAATTCAAAAATGATGTCTATTTTAAAAAATTCCAAACATATAAGTTGTATTAATTAATTTTATAATTAATTCCCGCTGTTACAACAAATAGCGTGTTTTTAAGAAACAATTTATATCAAAAGATTGACAATTGTTTATGTCCAATTTCAATGTTAAATTAATTCTAATGACCACCATTGGATAAAATGGTAAAAATATATTCTAATTATACTTTAAAACCACTAAATAGTATAATTTATCACTATAAATTATTTTGATTAAAAAATTTGTTTCTAAGTAATTTTCACTATTCATAAAAAATTAGAAGTTCTCAGAAAAATACAAAAAATTCAACATAGGCTAATTTCGATATTCCGAATCCAAAAATGAAGTCCATTTTGAAATATAAAATTTCTATAATTTTAAAAAGTGGTTATTACTATTCATAACGGCTACTTTGATTAGTCGCGGTGTTATAGAACTCGAAGTTGCGTACAATGCAAGCTATTACATTATTCAATGAGAAGTGTATCATGGAAGCTCGGGGTGTTACATTCTCCCCTCCTTCAATAAATTGCGTCCTCGCAATTTGAAAATTTTCTTTTAAAATAAAAGGTTGAAAATAGAAAATACCTTTGTGGAAAACCCACATCGGAAATAAGGTTAATAAATATATAACATTAAAAGAAAGCAAGATAAGTACAAAGGTCACCCGATATAGCCCATTCTAGGATTCTATGAAAATATGGATATGGAGGAGAAACAAACCATCAAGGTCTGATGGAGAGTTATAGAAAATAGGATTATAAGAATGTTTAACTACAAGAAAATCACAAACTTGTGATTGGTTAAACGGTCATTGAATCCCCAGTTGGAAAAGTTAACCGACAACATTTTTGTTTTAAGTTACCTTTTATAATGTTGAGGAATTTATTTAGGAGATTTACTAAGAATGTAAGGGAATATACATACTTGTTATGTATACTTTCATTCGTTAATAAATGTTTACCACAAACCCAACTTTTACTCCAAATGGTAACGGAACTCAAAAATATTTTATTTATCCTAATTGTATAAGGTTCCAAATATTAACACATACCATTTAGATTAATAAAACTATTTTGTAATAACCAGGGACTTCTTGTAGGCTAGTGGTAGGAAATAGAGGCTTGTCACACTATGGTTGTGGGTACGATTCCTGCAGCTTTTTCTGACGCGACGGGTTATTCCCCACCCTGCAGGTTGTCCTTTTCCTAAAACTATAGTATTATAATATTCCAAAAATAATCTTCAGAAATGCTTTAACCTTAAACAATACTATCCATGGTTCAACTTAATCCATTCCAACATTAATAGTTATCCAAAATTCCTCCATCTAGACTTACTCTAAAAGGTCTCTAAATTCCAAAATCAATTGTAACATCAGATTCCCCAAAAAAAGAAAAGTTTCTATTATTGTCACATACTAAAAATATGATTACCTTAATCATATTAAAACCTTACTGAAATCAAAAAGCACTGTAGTAAAATCTTTATATATATATCACATTATTCTTATAACCAGACTATAATCCTTGAGTCCAAAAGCACCAATACATTAATTATTCCGCTTCAACTGTAGTCACAGCATAAGATTGGCCTTGATCCCTTGGCCTTTTCTGAGGTAAGATTCCTTGACGCTTAGGACATTCATTTGCATAATGCCCCATTTCCCTACAATTGTAGCATTCAACTTTGACAGCCTCTTTCTTTCCCTTGCAATCACGAGCCTGGTGGCCCTTTTCTCCACATTTATAACAAACTCCCATTCCTTTTAGGCAAGTACAATGGTGATTCTTCCCACAATTATCACAGGGTGGAAATTCATTTCTACCCTTCTTCCATGTTTCCTTATTTCCTTTCCCAGAGTTTTCAGCTGATCTCTTCTTATCTTGCTTTGATTTAAATTCATAAGACTTAGAGAATTCCTTTTCCGTCTTGATAGCGCACAAGACAATACCTTCGTATGAAGAGAAGGTTTGTGATACTAAAGCTCGATGGAGAAATGGTTTCAACCCATCAAAGAAACGATCAGTCTTACTTCTTGGGTTATGTATGTAATCTGCAGCATACCTTGCTAAACTTGTAAAGTTAGCCTCATACTTTGTGACATTCTCATCCTCCTTCTGCCTCAGACTCAGAAATTGCCTTTCCATATCCGCTCGATGGTCTCGAGGAAAGTATTTTTCTATGAACAGCTCTTTGAACTCCTGCCATTCCATGTTTGTTAATTCATCATCTTTCTTTGTGTTTTGAATTAGTGACCACCATTGATCGGCATCACCAGTGAGGCGGTAAACTGCCATGACAACATTCTCCCTTTCACTACTCCCCAAGGCATTGAATATTTTCTCTAAGGAATTTATCCATTGCTCAGCTACTATAGGATTTTTACTCCCATTGAAGGTTGGCGGTTGTTGCCTCATGAAACGGTCTAGCATTGATCCTCCACGTTGCGGATCAGGGTGCTCCATACGAGTAAGGTAGTTATTCATAACCTGCGTGAGTTGTCCCAGTAGGGTGAGAAGCTGATCAGCACCAGTTGTATCACTAGCTCCACCATAATTATCCTGAGCAGAAGGGAAATCCCTACACGGAGTGCGTGCATTGATACAGTTTCCATTCCTTCCACTAGGCGCCATTTCTAAATAATGGCATAAACTAGATTAGTTCATGAATCAAAATACATAATTCCATACTTGTAAAACACTTTACATAAATTGAACTATTTATGTATATAATCCATAATCATAAAAAGAAATGTTTTCTTTGAGGAAGTATATACTCATAACCCTTCATAGTGGTTTGTAAATAAAATGAGAATTATCATAAGCATATCCCCCGGGAGTGTCGTAACCAAGAGTGCAGCAAGGCCCGTTGTCGTGCACCAGTTCCCGTTCGAGTCTAGCTCAAAGCTGTGTTTTCGGGTTTTACCCCTAGGTACATCTGTGCCAGAGCCGCCTCTACCTGCTCGTATCCAGACAGGGATGTATTGCTCGGAAAACTCATAACATCTCTATAATACCAAAATTCTAGGAAGTTCTTCTATACTAATCCTCAAAGTCTATCTTTGGGCTATGTGCTCTAATCAGAATTTATCTAAATCTAGCTTCCAAGGTTAGTACTAAACTGCCTCTGATACCAACTGTAACGCCCCGACCCCAGCTACCCAGAGTCGGTGCATTACTTCGTAACATTGGAATGATCAAAAAAGATCAAGTCTCGAAAGACCGATTAGTTTAGTAGCCTTGGAAACACTAGATACATTCATAATTCTTTCATTACATCAAAAAGTAAACAAACTACAATAACATGGTCTTCATAGTCCACACTCATATCCTCACTGACTATTCTTGCAAGTCTGTCATAATACACTTCTTCACATCATGGAAAATATTAAAACATTGAAAGGGGTGAGCTCAGATGCTCAGTAAGGATAACAATATTGTGGAAGCTTTTATAAGAAAACATAAGCATTTAAGGCAATGTATAACTAAAATAAAAGCCTTATTGAACTTGAACTTCAGCATAATATGGCAAAAGTAAAATAAAATAATGTCATTACTTTCTCACATGGATATTCTACTAGACGAATAATCACATGAAATATCAATAACCACATTCATAATGAGGGAATGTATAATGCCGGACATTCTGAAACATTTTGTCAAGGCCTCGGCCAAGACGTCTAAAATGATTAAGGCCTCGGCCAAAACCATAAATCAAATTGGGAAAGGGCCTCGGCCAATTCCACGTCTAGTTGTCTCATGAGACCTACCGATTCATCGAGGAGCTATAGCGGGATCCACCCATCACTTATTAAGTCCAATACATTCTTCATATGAATAGGTTTAAACATATCATAAACCATAACATAATCGTATCACATAAAACATGCATAAAGGAAACATAACATTTCCACATTTCAATCACAAGATATCAATACAACACATTGATATAATAAAAATGCTTTCAAAACCATTTTCAATAACAAAATAAAAGAAAGTTAAAACTTTGTATTTATTTTTCATTAAAAAAAATGATGGCTTGTAGAGGAAGCCGAAACTCAAATAATGGTCACGGCGGCGGAGAAGTCGTTGTCGCCGCATAAGTACGGAAAGAAAAACATTCCCTTTTGCCATTTAGCAAAACGCTTCGTATAAAAAAGATTCCTTTTGAATAAATGTAAAAGTCAAAGGGGTTTATACACCGTATAAAAGAAAGTTGTGTATAAAACCAAATATGCCTCAATGAAAAGGGATTGAGACGAAGTCCTTAAAAAGATCATTTTTAAAATAAAATAGATCTATTATGTGTATTAACTATAGGTACAAATAAAGAAAGTAAAAATACAAATTAGGATATAATAATATCATGACATCATTTGAAAGTAGGATATTAACCCAAAGAATGAAAATTGGGTTAAGAAGTTCCCTTACCTTGCGTCTTGTCCTGACTCGACCGTTCTTTAACCTCCTGAATAATAAACTAGAGTTAATTTCTATTTACATAAGAACCTTTTTCATGTTCATTATTCCATTTATATCACTTATTACCATGTTATGAACATTATTTAATTATTTAAGTTAATAACGGTCGTTTTGTCGATCTTTGGTACTTGAGTCAAAAATAAACTTCTTATAATTAAAAGTTGTTCATGTGGTGAAATATCCATTATATCCAGAATTATATTCATGATGTAGATATCATATATATCATATTTATATAGTATATACATTCATTCATAATGTCACGTAACATTTAGAGGTAAGAAATGAAATGCACCGTTCATGGAGACGGTAAGCCGTACGTACGCATGAACGCTACTTTCATTTCTATTTCGTATTTAATGGAATGAAATCATAATGATATAAATTTATAATATAATTACAGTACAATGTAGTGTATAATACCATTTAATCCATCCTTTATACATCCCACATATGGCATTAACGATTCAAATCACTTTGAGGGGGCGGTAGTCCGCAATTCCTAAAATGAAATTATCGCGTTTTACCCATAATGGAAATCATAAAGTATGCCATAAATGAGAAATACAGAAGCATAATTAAAACATAAACATTTTATATATCATATATAAAAATAGTGACATCTTAATGGCCACCTTTTAAGGTGTTATATGAGTGTTGAACAATCATCGTTTCGTGTGGCAGAAATTCGCCATCCACAGAAACCGTATGTTCTTTAACCATTAGATGTAGGTGTGTGTAAGTGTAGCTCTAATACTTCTTATAACAAAATCCTAGTATATTGAGGATAATGGTGTTGTTACAAAAGAAATGAGTAAAAAGAGTTTAGGGGGTTGGAGAAGAAAAATAAAACAAAACAACATTAGAGAAGACATTACCTCAAAATCGGGTAACTCTTTTTGATTTGAGCCAAAGGCTTCCTTGGAAAGAGTTTTGCCCAAAGTCAGGCTTCTAGGAGTAAGAGGGGGAAGTTGGGAGAGTATTTAGGCAGAGGTTGGCCGAGCCAAATGGCTTGAAAGTGTAAATGAGGTGGGAGAGGTGGGGGCCTTTTATAAGAGGAGAGGAGGGGCTCTTTTGGAAAGATTGAAATGTTACATTATTACACAATGGTTTTCTGATTCTAAAGGTCCCACACTTATATAATTAGAGGCTAAGGTGATAAGGGTTAGAAATCTCCTCATCCAATTGGCTTTGGACAAGTTTAAGCCTTGGATTTTGCATTATCTTCCCATTTTATTTAAATCATTAAATAATGAGGTCATCGCTGCATCATCATGATGTCATAAATGATTTAATTTATTTAATGTCTAAAAATTATAAAAAAACTACTATGATGTAGGAAAGGTTTTTAGATTTCTAATGAATATTTATAATCAAACTTTGGACCTGTGTAACCCCACTTAAAAACTGTTTTAGTAAAACAACTCATGTTTGTGTCAATTTAATTTTAACATTAAATAAATATATATTAATGTCATTTTCCAACTAAAGTGGCTCCATGGGGTACCCAAGTTGACCCATGGGTTGTCATGGTCGTCCATGACTCATCCAATAGGAGTAGGACAAGTGTCAATCTCATCTAATATTATTAAAACATTATTTTTACCTTAAACTACACTAATCACCTCTAATCGCGATTAAGAACTTAAAAGTTACTATTCACCAAAAAATTATTTTAATCTCATTGAACCAAATTTTACTTCTTAATGACAACCATGTATGTAGGATTTTTGAAAATAAAATCACATAAGTGGTAATATTTCATTTTAACGAAAAATCAGTTTTTAACAACCACTTAGTGGTTTCACTATTCATCAAAAATTGAAGTTTTTCAGAATAAGGCCAAAATTTCACCCTAAGCTATAATTGATTTTCCGAATTCAAAAATGATGTCTATTTTACAAAATTCCAAACATATAAGTTGTATTAATTAATTTTATAATTAATTCTCGCTGTTACAACAAATAGCGTGTTTTTAAGAAACAATTTATATCAAAAGATTGGCAATTGATTATGTCCAATTTCAATGTTAAATTAATTCTAATGACCACCATTGGATAAAATGGTAAAAATATATTCGAATTATACTTTAAAACCACTAAATAGTATAATTTATCACTATAAATTATTTTGATTAAAAAATATGTTTCTAAGTAATTTTCACTATTCATAAAAAATTAGAAGTTCTCAGAAAAATACCAAAAATTCAACATAGGCTAATTTCAATATTCCGAATCCAAAAATGAAGTCCATTTTGAAATATAAAATTTCTATAATTTTAAAAAGTGGTTATTACTATTCATAACGACTACTTTGATTAGTCGCGGTGTTATAGAACTCGAAGTTGCATACAATGCAAGCTATTACATTATTTAATGAGAAGCGTATCATGGAAGCTCGGGGTGTTACACCTGCTTCCTGAAACGATGATGTCCAAGCCTTGGAGAGATCCTCAAGAATACATGATCACCCACAACGAACAACAACAGTCTTCGACGGTGATCTGCATAAAATTTCTGATAACTTTGTGTCGTATCCATCCTCTTTCTAATCAACTTGATCTTCTCTATTTTCTGTTGGATAAGGCTTGGCCCGACTAGTGAAATTTCACAAGTTTCCACCCAGTATAGTGGAGAATGAAAAGGACACCCATACAATGCTTCAAAAAGATCCATGTGTATTAGGGCTTGATAACTATTATTATATAAGAACTCCACTAAGGATATATGCTCCTCCCATGAGATACCAAAATCCATTACCCAATCCCACAACTTGTCATCTAATGCTTGTATCATATTATTGGATTTCCCATCCATCTGAGGATGATATTTCATGCTCATTGTCAACTGATTTCCAAGGGCTTGTTGTAATGATTTCCAGAAACGAGTTGGGAATTGTGGATCTATATCTAATACTATAGAAACTGGTACACCATGACTCTTTACCACTTCTCAGATATTAATTTTTAATGATCATCTGCCATATGAGTTTCACGAATAGGTATGATATGGGCCGACTTGGTTAGACGGTCCACTATCACCCAAATGGAATTGTGTTTCCAGGCCATTCTTGGAATACCTATAAAAAAATACATTTCTATCTAATCCCATTTCCATACTAGGATGGGAAAATATTATAACATACTAGTTGGTCTCTGATATTCTTCTTTAACCTACTGAAAAGTTAAGCACCGTGAGACAGACTCAGCCACCTTCCTTTTCATGCAGCTCCACCAAAACTATGTCTTCAATGCCTTATATGTCTTCTATATACCTAGATGTACATACCATCTTGAATAGAGGTAAGCATGAATGAGTTTTTCCTGAAAAACTATAGTTATAACCATTAGATATCTCAAAAAAAAACTGAACCCCCATCAAGCTTCCAGCCCTCAATGGTCTCCCCACCAATGAGTTTTGAACATACAACCAAACATTCTGCATCATATTTTTGTGCTTCTTTGATCATTTTTACTAGATCAGGAACAAGAATAACTGAACGGAAAACTGCAACATCACTTCGATCTTCACATTCCAAATGCATGTTGGCTAAGACCAACATCAACTGCCACTCGTCCGAAGATTCTTTCGCCAACTGAGAATATGAATTTCTACTCAATGCATCCTTCACAGAATTTCATTTCCCTGGTGTGTACATCAAGTCAAAGTCAAACATTTTGAGATACTCCATCCACATCCTTTTCCTCAGATTCAAATGTTGTAGTGAGAAAATGTGTTTTACGCTTTTCTGATTCGTAAACACAATAAATTTGTCACCAAAGAGATAATGTATTCGCGTTTTCAAAGTATGGATGACTACAACTAACTCTAAATCATGTTTTGGGTAATTATTCTCATGCACCCTCAACTATCTTGAACCATAAACAACCACATGGTCTCCTTTCATGAGAACAGAGTGCAACCCTGATCTCGATGTATCACAATACACCACGTACCCTTGTCCTGATTCTGGTAAAATCAAGATGGGTGTTGATATATGCCAAGCTTTCAGTTCCTGGAAGAACTCATGACATTTTTTTGTCCATAGAAATGTAGCATTCTTATTTGTAAGAGCTGTCATTGGTGAAGCTAGTCATGAGAAATCACGCACAAAGAGTTGGTAGTAACCAGCTAGACCAAGAAAACTTTGTATCTCAAACACATTATTCAGTGTTTTCCATGATATAATGGATTCTATATATTCTGGATCCACTGAAACATTCCTTTTAAGAATCGCATGGCCCAAAAAATGGACTTTATGTATCCAAAATTCACACTTTGACCATTTGGCATACACTCGATTATCTCTCAAGATTTGTAACACTATTTCCAAGTGCACCTCATGATCACCCATTGTTTTTGAATAGACAAAAATGTCATCCAAAAAGACCACAAAAAAAGAATCCATATATTTTCAAAATATCAGATTCATCAATGCCATGAAGACTGCTGGTGCATTTGTTAGACCGAAAGTCATGAATACATATTCGTAATGGCCATATCTACTTCTGAAAGATGTCTTTAGAATATCCTCCTCTAGAAATAACAATTGGTGATAACCTAATCCCAATTCAATCTTAGAGAACCACTGAGATCCCCTTAATTGATCGAAGAGATCATCAATGCGTGGAAGTGTATATCTATTCTTTATCAGAACTTTGATAAGATTACGATAATAAACACACAGCCGAAGAGTTCCATATGCTTTCTTCACACAAAAACCAGTGTTGCCTATGGACATGTACATGGTCGAATAAAACTTTTACATTCCATCTCCTCTAAATACACATTCAATTCCCAAAACTCTATTGGTTCAATCCTATAATATAGAAGATAAATATGGCTGGTCCCCAGAAGGAGATCTATCGTAAAATCTGCTTTCCTTAGAGGTGGTGACCCTGTGAAGTTGTTGGGAAATACATCAGGAAATCAATCCACAATAGCTTGAAAACTATGTTCCTAAATCTCTTCAATTGATTCCAAAGTCAAAAATACCAATTGGTAGGAGATCGTTCTGAACATTCGTTCTCAGAATCTCTTTACACCATTCTTTACAATTCTATCTCCTCTAAAGAGATGCTCGATGTCATCCTTATTCATGAAACTAACTATTCTCTTATACAGTTGATCCAATCTTTGACCGTTATCATCCAATCCATACCCATTTTTACATTAAAGACATCCATTTCCAATATTGAGATGTCCTATTTTTACTCAACTCCAACAACAGTTATAGCACATGCTCTACACACAATGGCTTGACATTCTCTCTCACCAAGATGAGTATTCAATTTCAAAACAGAAGGCATCATTTCTAGTTTTAAAAATAGAAAATCAACAGAATGAGAAGCAATGAAAGAATGAGATTCACTAGTATTAAACAACACTTTCACAAAGGTAGAATTCTAATGAATCGTACCTCTTACTGTAGATGGTCAAGCCTGATCATCATCCCTCATATGCTCAACTCCATACAATATCTTCTTCACTATACTATTCACCTTGTTTTCTTGGTGAGGTTTCACTGGTTAAGGAGTCATGGTATTTCTAGAATCACTATGGCTAGCTCTATTATGCTAGCGAGACTGACTCTGCTGCCCTTGTCTTGTTGAAGCATACGATGCTTGTGACGCCTGGGAAGTGTCATGCACACCCGACCTCAGAGCATTTCCACAATAGCGTTGTATATACCCCATTTTCCTGAAATTGTGAAATGATCGAGGTTGTGCCGGACAGTCTCTCTTTATGTGGTCTTGCGAACCACATTGAAAACAACCTACTTTGCTCTGGTGTTGTGGAGGAAAGTTCACTGATCCCACTGTCTGGTTCTGATTTCTACTTGCACCATAGAAATAGGTGTCCCTTTTCCTCTTGTTCCCAGTGGTAGAGTTCCCACTATTTCCTGTAGGTATCATCATTGCACCTCCAATTTATCCCGAGATATCATGCTCAGCAACAGTCGCTATGTTCACCATTTCTGTATAATCCATAATACATAGCACCACAATCTTCGATCGAATCTCCTTCCTTAGCCCCGATTCGAATATGTGTTCATTCGAGGACACACTTGCCGCAAACTCTGGTGCAAAACGTACTAAATTCACGAACATAGAAGCATACTCTGTGACAGAGAGGCTCTCCTTCTTCAAGTTGAAGAAGTCTGTTGTTCTCTAGATTTTGAACGTGTGAGGATTGAATTGTTTGTTGAACAATTCTTCAAAATCCTCCCATGAAAGGCCTTCATCCAATTTATCATGCACCAATAAATCCCACCATTGATTTTCAAGATCATCAATAATATACATCGCCAAATTTACATTAAGATCTGATTGTGTGATAATGAAATCAGAGATACGATTCATCCTACTTTTCCACACCTCCGCCTTTTCGGGTCAGCATCACCCCGAAAGTTTGGTGGATTCTGCTTCATGAACTGGATGGTATGATCCACATGCCTTGGTTCATTCTTCTGATTCCCCATATCCACAACATGAAAATCCTAGACAATACTCTGAACCAGTTCTTGTTTCACCTATGGTTCAGGTGAAACCACATTCTCCACAGCTTCTTTGGGTTTGTTTCGACGACGCATATCAGGTGCCATTTTCTAAACCAACAACTTCCTCTGTCAATCTCACAATCTAGAAACGGATGGCTTATCATTTCAAATACTATCACATCAAATATCACAACACTGTTTTCCAAAACGTCTTTTCTTCCATGGTCAAATATTTTTTAAAACATCCAACATGATTTTTTGAAAATCAACCCATTTTCAAAATACCCCAAATATCCTGTTTTCAAATTCATTCAGTTAAAAAAATTTCTACATTTTCAAAAAATTTCACCTTGTAGAAAATCATAAGTTATTACTCACAATAAGATATGCAATACTAGTGGAAAAATCATTCCTCTACAATGAATTCCATGCTCATCTTATTGGCTAAACCCATGACGATGATATTTTCAACATTCTAGATGTGTATCCAAAACACTTATGTACCCAACAACCATGTAACTTGAAGTTAAGAATAAACAGGTTAGATACTTACTTTTATGCTATACATTTATATTTCAAACAATCCTACTCATGTATAATATTTTGACCCAAGGAATAGACAAGAATAAATTTCAACTCCAAGACTAGGAACATCGATGACAACTTGTTAGGCTGGGATCGAACAAGATGATACCATTTGTAACATCCAGCCCCTACCTCATTGGCTTGAAGAGGCAGTGAGGGTTACATGGCCTTAAGAGACATCCCCAAGACGCCAAAGGCTGGCAATGAATGTCGAAGGGTTTAAAATTCAAGTTGGGGGATGATTTTTCCTTTAATAAATAACCCATAAACCAACCAACCAACATAACCAAACATTCACTATATGATGAATGATCAAAATAATTAAAACTAAACAACTTCAATTATGTCAAACAACATCAAGTACACAACAGCGGAAGACCAAACCAAGCATCAAAGTACACAGCGAAAGAACACCTCATGACTCTCAGAAGACCCCAAAACTCCATGCTCCACAAGCTTCAAGATTCACAACATCTCCTAACCATAACCACGAGCCACTAACAATAAGATTCTTTACCTTTACCTATATCCTAGAAAATGACATCTGAAAAATCCCCAAAGTACCAATGAAGTGGTGAGTATAAAACTGAGTAGGTTTCCCCAATGACTTCCTTACTCACACAACTAGGATAAGAGACTTGGCACCATTTATATGAAAATATTTTATATAAAACGTTTTCTCTAAAGGAGTTTAAAACTAAATATAAAAAATATTCCCAAAACAACTTATAACCAAAAGAATTTAAATGCAAAAGAAACCAATTTTTCAGCAAGTCATTTTTCCAGAAAAATAACCAAAAAAGATTTAAAACCATTTCACAAAATCCCTTTTTGGCACAACCAACCATTCCAAAACCCATGCAACCAACCATGCATGCTACCTGGAAGAGAGGGAAACCCTAACCCTTATCCATCCCAGAATGATAGGGGAGACTTATTACTCTTATCCGACCACAAATTCACATGAATGTTTGACGGGGGAGATCCCCAATCCTTATCCATCCCACAATGATGGGGGAGTCCCCTAAACCATATCCATCCTAAGTGCAATATGAATGATTGACTGGGGAGAGCCTTAAGCCTTATGCATCCCAGAATGATGGGGGAGACTCCTATCCCTTGTCCGTCCTGAGTTAAATTTGAACTTTTGACGGGGGAGATCCCAAACCCTTATCCATCCCAGACTGATGGGGGAGACTTCTAACCCTTATCCGTCCTGAGTGAAATATGAATGTTCACAACCATATATTCCCCCAAATCATGCCAAAACAAACCATTAAATTAAAACACCTTTTTATTGAAAACCATTTTCCGTCAAAACCATTTAAATTCCAAACGATTTCAATTCCAAATTATGTCATTAAAACATCCTTTTTATTGAAAACCAATTACATCAAAGTCATTTCAATACCAATCCATTTCAATAAAACAACCTTTTTATGGAAAACTGATTTTTCATAAAACAAATTACAATTCCATCCAATCAATAATTTAAAATCATCATTTTAAATTCATAAATCCAAATACCCTTGCACAACAATTCACCAAGATTTTACAATTTCACTAAAACCATAAATCATCACTAAAGAAGATTTATTATAATCTTATCACAATCAATTCCATTCAAATAAACCAATTTAAAACTAATACAAACAATTGTATCAAGAGGAGTCGAGAAAGAAGCCTCCTACCTCAAAGGTTTTGATGAAAACATAAACGAATGAAGAACGCTCAAGAAAACAGGGTTGATTCTCCAAGGATCCTCCATAGATCTCTAATACTAACTCAACCAAGACCAAATATCATCACATTTTTCATCCACACACTTAGTAATACTAATAAAGGGTGTGAATCTAAGAAAAATATAGAAGATGAGTAGTATATTTAAGTAGATATAAGAAACATATCAAGTATGAAGAGGAATGATCACATACCTCAATAATCTGGCATTGATTCACCAAGATAAGTTTTCGGATCTCCTCTGGGATGATTGGATAGCCTTGTTTGACCTTATGAGAAGCAAATTACCCATTTAGGGTTGATTATGGGGAAAAATGAGCCACTTAGAGGCAAAAACACTTGATATCCACCTTTATAGGATCTCGTTTATGTGGTCGCACGGTTTTCTCGCACGGTTAGACAAACGATGTGCTAACTGTGTGTTAGCCACTGCCTCGGTGGACCCTCCATGCACGGTTTGGCCACATGGTTTGACAAAATGTGAATCACCCGTGCGGAAGCTACTTCCTCTAAGACCAACTATACACGGTTTTTTCACATGGTTTAGACAAATCATGCACTGTCCGTGCAAATTCCCCTTTGCCACAAAATTTCATTCCAAGTTCTCCCGACTCTTCCAGTCATTACCCTTAACATTTTAAACACTAAAAGCATTAAGTGAGGGTTACATACATGAAATCGTGGGTACTAAATTAATCCTCAAGGAATTTTTTTCAAACTGCTTGGAATGAATTGTAGTGATTTTTAGAAACACTATTCATACCATACATTGGTAAGAATAGCATAAGGAATGAACCCTACAATTAGAACAATGTATATGGAATGAACACTAAGTTCAGAACATCATGTAATGAATGAACCCTACATTTCATAGCAATATGTATGGATAATAAACCCTATATAAAAAAGTATACTTATTTTTGTAATAAAGGAGAGTATGGTTGAGGAACCCTACATAAGAAAATAACCTTACTTTTGTAATACGAGAAGGTATGGTTAAAAACCCTACATATTTACGGAACCCTAAGTTTGTTGAATGAAACACTTGGTAAATCAACCCTACATTCATGATCAACCTTACGTATAAATATCATACTTTATTACATTACATAATATTGAATTTTAGTCAAGAAAGCACTTCCTCTAATATTTATTATCCTTATAGGGTTATATATTTATTAAATTGGGATATAATATATTCATAACATTTCAAATTAATATTGATGGAATACCATAAAAACAGTACTCATTTATTCTGAAAAAATAAAATTTTTCAAGTAAAACATGATTTCTTTGAAAAATAATCATAACATTTAACATGTATTCCTTATTTTTCTTACACATCCTTATAACCTGTGAAACCCATTTAAAAACATGGGATTAGAACAAAAAACACAATAATGGATATAAAAAAATAATGATTAGTCCCTAAATAATTGTAAACGCATGAATTCCTTTTAAAAAAACATAGTTGTCACCCATATATACTTACTTTAGAAACACAATATTCCCAAAAAACATAATGAACATATATATAACCTTAAAGGATTCTTGGGAAATTACTTACATAATCTTGTAACCCTCTTGGCTACCATATTATTTGTAACCCTCACGGCTACCTTACAATTTTTGTAACCATCATAGTTACACATGGTGTATCCATATAGATGACCTCAAACATACACATACCAAATGCATTTAAGGGAAATATAAATCCCAATATTCATCATAGAAATTGCACAAGAACTATAACACTATCATACAACATTAATAATTTCATATAAACATTGCTTTTGAATTTCATAAAACAAAATTTTAAAAGAGGTTTTTAAAAGATTAGTACCTTGTAAATATCATATAATTGAATAGAGACTTAATTGAGTGGATTTAATATGTATAAACACTATACATAAACAAATTTAATCATAATATAATGAATTTAAATCACACAAACCATTTTAATACCACATTAATAATTATGTAGAAGGTTAATCCAAAGAATGGAAATTGCGTTAATAATTCTCTTACCTTAGGATCATCTTACTTAAAATTTGTTTAAACCTCATCTATAATAGTTAAAATAGTGTTATTAGTTTTTTAAAGAAATTTTTTTATATTTATAACATATTATATTATCATTTTATAACTTCATTTCACCCTTTAATTGTTAGTATTTTTTCCTTCCATTGTTCCGGGTGCGTTCTTTAAATGATTTCCATGGCCGGATTGTGGTTGATTTTCTCTCCCTATGGAAGTGAAACTACAAAAGTGTAATGAAATGGAATTCATATGTTTCCATATTATATAACTATACCATAAATAATTTTTTTATCATACATTACGATGGATCATTAGATAAAACATTAATGATGTTTGTTTAGATCCTTTTTGGCAGTTCCTCGATAATCATGAACTTGTTTCATTATGTAATATTATGTCAAGCATTAAAGTTAATTATAGAACATAAAATATATTAAAACATAATCTTACATTATTTTTCAACCATTTAAATTGTTTTATGATAATATTTGAAAAATGTAATTTATATTGTAAACACATTGTCCACAATTTTGGAAAATTGGTATATCGAAGAAGATATTTTTATTTTTATAATATGTGGGAGAGAGAAAAAGAGAGATGATGATGATATATTAAATTATCATAATAAAATTATATTTCATGTAATTTTTTGTAATTCTCATAGAATTTGGATGAGGGGATATGAGGAATAAAAAATAAAATATAGGAAAAGTTGAGAAATCCCTTACGAAAATTCGGCAGCCTAAAGGCATCACTTAAAAATTCAAAAAATAATTTGATGAGATAAAAATGGTTCTCATCATTATTAAATAATATGTATAGTAAGGGGTTTATAGAACCACATATTCTAAGATAATCTATTTTAAAAGAAAAGATAATAATATATTAAGACTTCTTTAAAAAGTGAGTGATTTTGAGATGAAAATTCTACTAGATAACGACTATGCAACATAGTTTTAGAAAACATTAAAAAAGATAGGTAACAATGGTCACCCATTCATAAAAGAATAATAAAATAGTATAGGGATATAATAATATGTAAAATAAGAACATGGTATGAAAATATGACATACATACCACATAAAAGATAACATGAATGAAAAAGAGAAGTTGAGAATTCTATTACCTTGTAGAGTAGATCCTAAGACTTGAATGTTGGGTCATTGGGTGCTTGGAGACACCATGGGGGAATAATATTGAAGTAAAAACACCATATATTTAATGAGGAGGAATTTGGAATGAATGGAATGAAGGAATGGGTTGGTATTTATAGCAAAAGTGAAAGAATATTTTATTAATTTTCAAGGGACACCTCATTTGTGGTATTTGAAAAACCATGGGCTTTACCATGGTATTTTCCACATGGGACACCTCATAGCTTATTTTACTGTACAAAATTTCACCAGAATTTTAATTTCATTATTAAATCATTATGATGTCATTAAACATACTGAAAACTCAAAGCTGTATTTTTACTATTCATGAAAAATTCAAGTATTTTAGAAAGATAACAAAAATTAACACTAACCATTTTGGACATTTAGAATTAAAAAATGAAATCTATTTTTTGAAATTAATTCTTTAAATATTATTAATTTTATTTTCAAATAGAATCATAATTTGTTCAAAAAATAACAATTTTAAATCTATAACTCATTTTTTAACATGTTGAAAAATTAATCAAAATATCATTCGCTTAAAGCCTTGATAAAATAAAATAATAATAAAATTTTATATTCATTAGGGACATATTAATATTCATATTACTATTCATAAGGGTGTATTAATATTCACCAAAAATTATGTTGGTTCTATTAAACTATAAGTAAAATATTGTTCACAATTTTAGATTGTTGTTATTGAAAATTCAAAACATAGAAGTAATAATAATATGATACAGGATAGCTGTAAATATATTATCAAAAAAAGTTTCATGAATTTAAATTCATTTATAAAACTTGGGGGTGTAAAATTTTCCTCACCTATTGGAAATTGTGTCCTCTCAATTTTATATAATTATAAAACAAGTGAGGGTAACTTTACCTCATTGTATTTTTAGACTCCCATGTGGTTTCTTAAATCATGTGGTTTCTGCACAAAATTGTTACATAGTGAATTACCATATTGCGAAACACTTGATCCCTTTGATCAATAATTTTAACTGGTTTCTATTCATAAGAATGGTTTTATTCTAACAGAACTGCTTTTGGGCTCAAGAAATGAGATGAATCTGGAACATACTTTCTCAACATCCAAACATGAAAGACATTATGTATTGGAGATAAAATCAGAGGAAAATCTACTTAGTAGGAAACTGTTCCAAACATCTCCAAGATTTCATAAGGTCTAATTAATTGTGGAATTTTCTTTCCTTTCTTACCGAAATGGATAACACTCTTCCTTGGTGAGATTATAAGAAAACCATGATCACCTACCTCAAAAGAAAAGTCTTTCCTTTTATTGGCTGCATAAATTTTCTATTTGATCTGACATGTCCTCATGTTTTGTTGGATCATCTTCACTTTCTTATCCACTTCCCATATTAATTATTATCCCATCAACTTACTTTAACTAACTTAATCCCAAAAAAGTTAGAGTTCAACACCACTTCCCCTACAACGCCTTAAAAGGATCATATGTATACTGGATTGAGAACTATTATTATACAAAAAGTCAACTAAAGAAAAATGTAAATCCCAACTTCCCAAGTAGTCCATTGAAAAAGCTCAATGCATATCCTCCAAAGTCTATGCAATTCATTCTGACTTCCCATATGATTGAGGATGAGAAGTTGTACTGAAATTAAATTTTGTGCCCAATGACTTTTGAAGGCCCTTAAAAAATTTAGAAGTGAACCTGGGGTCCTGGTCAGAGTATATAGAAATAGGAAATCCTTGTAACCAAAAAATATCTTTGAGGTACAGTTGAGAAAGCTAATCCAAAGGCATTGTATCTTGAATAGAAAGAAAATGTGCAGATTTTTTCGGTCGATCAAAAACAGCCCAAATCACATTGTTACCTCATGAATTCTTAGGTAGTCCCACAATGAAGTCCATAGATATATTCTCTCGTTTTCACACTAGTACTATAAAAGGATTAAGCATCCCCTTTGGTGAATCCTACTCTTCTTTAACTTGTTGACATGTCAAACATTTAATGGTAAATTATGCAATATCCATTTGCATTCCATCCCACCAGAAATAATCTTGATGTTCTATGTATATCTTAGTACTGCAAGGATGAACTGAAAATGGAGATCTATGAGCTTCACACTACAATTATTTTATAAATTGGGTATCACGAGGCACACACAACCATTTAACAAATCATCAAACACTATATTTATCAAGGTTAAATTTTGGAAGCTTTCCCATTTTAATGAATTCTACCTTTTTCTGTATCTCATGGTCTTCCTTCTGTGCTTGTTTAATTCTATCTGATAACAATGACTGCACTAAAACATGAAACAAAGCATAGATATTTCATGCACTATTAACTTCTAATCCAAAATTAATCAAATCATTAATCAAGGGGTCATGTTATAAACATAACATGGTTATTGATGCGTGATGTTTTCAACTCAAGGGATCCAACACGTTGATTGATTTTCCAAAATAGTAATTGCTAATTAAATTTTAATCATTTATCAATTTAATATATCTTATCTAATTAATTTTTATTTCCTTCTTAGTGAATATATAATTAATCCTTTTATGGTAAATATATATTTTACATTTTTCTCCATATAAATGATGCCTCCATATTTTCAAAAGAAAAACCATAGTTTCCAATTCCAAATCATGTGTGGGATAATTTAATTCATGAGGTTTCAGTTATATTAATCAATAAGAAATTACCTGATCATTCAGTATATTAACACAACCAAGTCCCTTGAATGAAGCATCACGTTAGATAACAAACTCACCATTTTGGGAAGGAAAGGCTAAAACTAAAGCATTAACCAATCTCTTCTTCAGTTCATAAAAACAAAAAACAAATTATTCTATCCAAAGAAATTTAAACCCATTTAGTATTAACATAGTTAGTGGGATATATAAGCATGCATAATTTTTGAAAAACTATCGGTAATATTCAGTTAATCCAATAAAACTATGAATCTATGTACAATTTTTAGGATTTTTACATTCATCAACCACTTTTGTTTTCATAGTATCAATTTTTATTCCATCCTTATTTACAATGATCCCAAGAAAAGAAATTTTTTGCAACCAAAAAACACACTTTCTGAATTTTCCATAATGTTTATTTTCAATTATGTTTTTCAAAGAAACACTTATATGGTTTTCATGCTTATCTTTACTCATAGAAAGTACCGGAATGACATCAGTAAACACAACCAAAAAATTATCCATGAACTCATGTAATATTCTATTCATAAAATCCATGAATATATTAGTTGAATAAATTAACCTGATCAACATAATAAAAAATTCATAATTCCCATAAGTAGTACGAAAAGCTATTTTTGGGATGTCATCCTTCTTCACCGTCAACTGATGGTATCCAGATATAAAGTCAATCTTGGAAAAGTACTGAGCTCTATTAAGCTGACCGAACAAGTCATTGATATGAGGAAAATGATACATGTTTTTAAAAGTGATGTTATTGAAGGATCTATATTCTATGAAAATTCTCATGGAACCATCTTTATTCTTAATGAACAAAATAGGAGCACCCCATGGTGAAGTGCTAGGATGAATAAAACCTTTATCAAAAAAACCATACAACTATGTTTTTAATTCAAGAAGTTCTATTTGATCCATTATATAGGGGGGTTTTAAATTGGCATAACATCCATAACTAAGTCAATTGTGAATTCAATATTCTGATTAGGTATGAAACTCGGTAACTAATCAAGAAAAATCAAGGTATTGATTTACCATTGGCACAACATTAATCTGAACAGTTCCCTTCTATTCAATAATATGAGCAATATAACATTCCTTTCCATATTTCAATAGTTTCTTATCTTCCTGATATGTTATCAGTTGTATGGGGGTTTTCTTAAATAAAAACTATAATTCTTTCAGAAAAAACAACTTATATAGATCTATTGTTAATATTATCATTATAAATAGAAATCCAATCCATTACTAGAATGACAACAAACTCTATTAAGGAAAAACAACAAGGTATTCAGGAAAAGTATATCCAAATATCACAATTGAAATATTCTTATAATTCCTCTTTCATATAATATTTCCCCCTTGTGTTTTGACAATAAGATCTTGTCTCATTTGTTGAGGTGATATTTTCAATTTACTATAAAATTCCATAAAAATAAAGGAATTGGTAGACCTAGTGTCAATACAAACTCTAGAAAAATAAGATTAAATAATCAAGGTTCCTAATTTAACTTCATTGGATGGTCTGACATCTGATATCAGAGTTACAATAGATCTCACTACACCTTTTTGCTTAAATTTTGGTTTCTTCTCATCATTAGGATCTCTCTTTGGGTATGATTTTTCATATTGACCCATATCTCCACATTTAAAACACTTTATAGTTTTCTTATAAGGATTAGTCTTAGAATAATTTTCATTACAATATCATTCTATATTTCCAAACTTACCACATTGAAATCACTTCCCAGTGTTTATAAGGCATTCCCCAGGATGCTTTTTGACACACTTTTCACAAACTGGAAACTAGAATTTCATACCATTATATTTCTTAGGTTGATTCATAGACACCATTTTCTATCTAAGAATGTTGTTATATTTATTTTTTGAGAACACATGATCTTAAAAAAATCCATTTTTACCCCATCAGCAAATCAGACAAGTTTCTCATAACTTTTGAATTCACGGGAGGCCAATTTCCTTATATATCTTGGCATTAAGCTTGAGTAAAAGCAGTTGATTTTTCTATCAAGATCCAAAATAAGATATAGAGTATACCACACCAGTCTGGTGAAGTTTTATTCATACAAAGAAACTTAATATTTTTCCTTTTTCTTCAATTCAAGTAATTTCTTCTCCATCCAAAGTCACACCATCTTAGAAAAATATTTTTCAAGGAATAGACTTTTAAATTCATCCCACTCTAAGGAATAAATTTCATCTCTATACCCTAATATTTTTTACCATTAACCAACACTGATCATCTTCCCCATCAAAATGATAAATGGAAATACTTACCTTTTGATTATCAGAATATTCGATAACATCAAAAATATTTTCAAGGGCCTTAATCCATCCTTCAACTGCTACTGGGTAAAAATATCCATTGAAAGCAGGAGGGTGTTACCTCATAAAATGTTTCACTATCATCATGGTTCTTTATGGGACCTCTGGTTGTTCTCTTGCTTGGATGACACCACCATTTATTTCTTGCTTTAGGTGAGCCATTACAATTTGAAACTGATCGATTCCAATCCCAACCATTCTCGGCTGTAGAGTCAGAAGGATATCGTTCTGTCATTACCTCTCATCTTCATATTCAATATTTATTATACAAATATCCATTCCGAACAAAACATATATTAGTCGAAGAGACATGGTAATATTTGATTTCTATATCATTTCAACATATATATAGGTAAAAATAATTTATTGTAAAAATAATTTATGGTATTCTATTAAAATCATCCTAACTCCTAAATTTATCTAAACCATCCTCTAGTACCAACTATAAACACACATCCTTATTACATTACATAATATTGAATTTTAGTAAAGTACTCAATTACTTTAATATTGAGGATCTTTTTAGGTTCATAGTTTTATATAATTTGGATATAATATATTCATAACATTCCACATTAATACAGATTGGATACAATAAAAACATTACTCATTTCTTCTAAAAAATTAATCTTTTCCAATAAAACATGATTTCTTTGACAAATATTCATAACATTTAACATGGATTAATTATTTTTCTTAATAAAAATTATAACCTAGGAAAATCATTTAAAAATATGGTATGAGAACAAAAATATCAGAAAGGGATATAAAAAAAAGAAAACATTAGTCCATGAATACTTGTAAACGCATGAATTAATTTTAAAAAAACATATTTGTCACCCATATATACTTACATTGGAAACAAAAGATTCCAAAAAAAATATAATGAACATAAATAAAACCATAAAGGTATATTGAGTCATTAGATACATAATATTGTAACCCTCTTAGCAACTTTATAATTTTTAACCCTCACAACTACCTTACAATTTGTGTAATCATAGCAGTTACAATTGGAGTAACCATACAGACCACCTCCAAAATAGACATACACAATGCATTAGAGGTAGATATAAGTTACACCATTCATCATAAACAATTACCATGAACCATAACACAGTCATACAACATGAGTAATTACATAAAAACATTGCTTTTGAATTTCGTAAAACAAAATTTTTAAAGAGGTTTTTAAACAAAAGGTCCCTTATAAATATCATATAATTAAAGAGAGACGTGATATAGTGGATGAAATTTTTATATACACTATAAATAAACATAATTAGTCATAATATATAAAATTTTATAACACAAATATTTTAATACCACATAAATAATGAAGTAAAAGGTTAATCCAAAGAATGGGAATCGGGTTAAGAATTCCCTTACGTCAGGTTTTTCTTAATTCAAATATTGTTTAAAACTCATGTATAATGATTAAAATAGTGTTATTAGTATATTAAAAAAACATGTTAATTTTTATAATATCTTATATGATCACTTTATAACATCATTTCACCATTAAATTGATAGTATTTTGTTCCTTCCATTGTTTCGGGTGCGTTCTTTACATGATATCCATGGCCAGTTTGTGTTTGATTTTCTTTCAGTATGGAAATGAAATTCTAGAATTGGAATGAAATTGTATTAATATTTTTCTAGATTATATAATGATACCATAAAGAATTTTTTTATCATATATTAAGTTGGATCATTCGATAAAACATTAATGATTTTTGTTTAGATCATTTTTTGGCGATTCCTCGATAATCATGAACTTGTTTCATTATGTAATTTAATTTAATGCACAAAATTTCAAAAAAAAGAAAATAAAATAGGTTAAAAATAAGCATTACAATCTGTTCTAACCATTAAAAGGGTTTTATGGTTATCTATTAAGGATGTAATTAATATTACAAACACATCATCCACGATTTTCGTAAATCAGCACATCGAGGATGATATTTTTTATTTTTAGAATAAGTGGGAAAGGGAAAAATATAGATGATGAATAAATATTCCATTAGGATAATAAAATTATAGTTAATATAAGGTATTTTAATGAGTGGATATGAAGAATGAAAAATAAAACAAAGGAAAAGTTGAGAAATCCCTTATGAAAATTCGGCAGCATAACAATGTCACTTAAAAATTCATAAAATATTGTGATGAAATGAAATTGGTATCTCATAATTCATAAATAATATGGATATTAAGTGTTTTATGGAATAACATATCTTAACATAAAAAAATTTAAATTAAAAGATAATAACATATTAATAGTTTGTAAAAACAGAGGTATTTTGATATGAAAATTATGCAGGATAACAGCTATGCAACATGGTTTTAGAAAACATTAAAAAGAAGGTAAATAGGGGTAGAACGTTCATAAAAGACTAATAAAATAGTATAGGTATGTAATAATGTGGAATTAGGAACATGATAGGAAAACATGAAATACATACAACATAAAAGAGAACTTGAATGAAAAGGAGAAGTTGTGAATTCTCTTAGCTTGTATAGTAACTCTAAATACATGAAGTTTGGGACCTTAGGGGAACACCTTGGGAGTACTAATAGGTATACTAAAGGACCTGAGATTCCTTAATGGGTAATTTGTAGTGAATGGAATGAAGGAGTAGATTGGTATTTATATCAAAAGTGGATGAATATTTTATTAATTTCCTAGGGACACCTCATTAGTGGTATTTTCAAAACCATGGGATTTACCATGGTTTTTTCCAGTGGTTTTTTCCACCAGGTACACCTCATAACATATTTTATTGTTCAAAAGTGGACCAGGATTTTATTTTAATTATTACATCATTGTGATGTAATTAAACATACTGAAAACTCAAAACTATATTTTTACTATTTACAAAAAAATCATATATTTTAGAAAAATCCCTAAAATTTACTCTAACCATTTTTCGACATGTATACTTAAAAAATGAACTCAATTTTTTGTAAAAAAAGTAAATATTAATAATTTAATTTTTAAATAAAATCATAATTTATTCCAAAATAACAATTTTAAATCTATAATTCATTTTTTAACATGATGAAATATTAATGAACATCTCATTATCTTAAAGACTTAAGAAAATATGATAATAATACACTTTAATATTCATTAAGGTCATATTATTATTCATAAAAAAATTCATAAGGGTATGTTACAAGTCACCAAAAAATTAGTTGGTTCCATTAGACTCCAAATAACATACTTATCACAGTTATAGATAACAATTATTTGAAGTTTAAAACATAGAAGAAAAAAGATTATGTTAAATGGTAGTTATAACTATCTAATTAAAAAGAGTTTCATGAATTTCAATTAATTTTTAAAACCATGGGGTGATACGTTATCCCCACCTTCTAGAAATTTCATCCTCACAATTTTATTTACTTATTAAACAAATGAGGGTACCTTTCCCTCATAGAATTTTTAGATTCTCATGTTACTTTTTCAACCATGTCGTTTCTCCAAAAAAACCTTTACCTAGTGGATTAGCTTATTCCTCAATACTTGTTCCCTTCGATCACGAATATGAACTGGTCTATCTTCACAATAAAGGTTCTCTTCAATCTGAAATGCTTCTAGTCTCAAGACATGAGATGAATCTTGCACATACACTCTCAACATTGAAACATTAAAAAAATTATATACCAGAGATAAACTCAGAGGCAAAGCCACTCGGAAGGTAAATGGTCTAACCTTCTCCATGCTTTCCTAAGGTCCAATTAACCATGGAAATTACTTTCCTTTATTATCAAAACACATAACACTCTTCCATGATGAAATTATAAGAAAAACATGATCACCTACCTCAAAAGAAAAGTATTTCTTCCTATTGTCTGCATAACCTTTTTGTTTTCTCTGAGTTCTCCTCATTTGTTGATGAATCATCTTCAATTTATCAGCCACATAATCTACTAAATCTAGTCTCATCAACATCCATTCCCTATAATAATCCCAAAAAGTTGGAGTTTGACACCACTTCCCATACAATACCTCAAAAGGTGTCATTTGTATATTGGAAAAAAATAGATATTATAAGAAAACTATGCTAAAGAAAGATGTTGATCCCAAATTCCTTGGTAGTAAATTGAACAAGCTCAAATAATATCCTCCAAAGTCTGAATCATTCATTCTGACTACCCATCTAATTGAGGATGGAAAGTTGTACTCAATTTTAATTTTGTGTCCAACGACTTCTGAAGGAACATCCAAAAGATAGAAGTGAACCTGGGATCCCAGTCAACAACAATAGAAAGAGGAACTCCACGTAACATGAAACACTCTTTGAGGTACAATGGACAAAGTTGATCTAAAGACAGTGTATCTCGAATAAAAATAAAATGTGTTAATTTTTTCAGTCGATCAACAACAACCAAAATCGCATTGTTACATAAATAAGTCTTAGGTAGTCCCACAAATAATTTCATCGATATATTCCCTTATCTCCAATATCACACAAGAAAATTATGTAGCATCCCCTTTGGTAGCTTCTCCTCTACTTTGACCAGTTGACATGGTAAAATTTTCACAATAAATTCTACAATATCCCTTTTCATTCCATCCAACCAGTAATACTTCCAAAGGTATCTATACATCGTAGTACTTCCATGATGAACTAAAAATGGAGAACTGTGAGCTTTACACAATAATTAGTTCTTCAATTGGGAATCAAGAGGCATGAACAACCTTTTACCAATTCTTAAAACACAATATTTTCAAGGTTAAATTTAGTCAGCTTTCCGATTTTAACTAATTCTACATTTTCTGTAGCTCATGTTTTCCTTCTGCAATTGCTTAATTATATATGATAATGATGAGTGCACTGAAACATGAAAAAAAATAGAGCTATTTCTTACACCAAAAAATTTTAATGCCAAAACCATCAAATCATTAATCAAGGGATCATGTTCCAAATGAAACGAGGTAAATGATGTATGATGTTTTCAACTCAAATCATCGACTAGTTTGTTTTCTTTTACCAGATGGTAATTGATCATGCAATAATAATCTTTTATCAGTTCAATTAAACTTCTCTGCCTCATGTTTAATTCCTTCTGAGTGAATATATACTTTATACTTTTATGGTCAGTATATATTTTACATTTGGCTCTGTATAAATGATGCCTCAAAATTTTCAAATTAAAAAACCACAGTTGTGAATTCTAAATCCTGTGTCGGATAATTTAACTCATGAAGTTTTTCTTATATTGCAGCATAAGATATTATCTAATCATTCTTCTTCAGAACACAACCAATTTCGTTCAAAGAAACATCACTGTAGATGAAAAACTCCCCATTTCGTAATGGAAAGGCCAAAACTGGAGCTTCACCAATATCTTTTTTAGTTCCTAAAAAAACATCCCATTCTTCTATCCAAAAAATTTAAACCCATTTCCATGTTAATTTAGTTAGTGGGCTAGATAACCATGAAATGTTTTTAACAAAACATCATTAGTAACCTGTTAATATATTAAAACTATTCTTATCTATAGCATTTTTAGGTCTTGGATCTTCATCAACAACATTTTTTGTACGATCAACTATTATTCCATCCTTATATACAATGTTACCAATAAAAGAAATTTTGTGTAACCACAAATCACACTTGCTGAATTTTTCATATAGTTAATTTTCCTTTAAGGTTTTCAAAACAAGTCTTAGATGTTTTTTGTGCTCCACATTACTGTTATAAAATACCAGAATGTCATCAATAAGAACAACCACATACTTATCCAAGATCTCATGAAATATTATATTCATATGATACATGAATACATCAGAAGCATTAGTTAACCGGAATGGCATAACAACAAATTCATAATTCACATATTTTCTATGAAAAGATATTTTTGGGATTTCATCCTCATTAACCTTCAGGAAATGGTATTCGGATCTAAAGTCAATCTTGGAAAAGTACTGATCTCCTTGGAGATGATCAAACAAGTCATATATATTAGTCAAAGGATACTTTTTTTAATAGTGATGTTATTCAAGGCTCTATAATGAATTAAAAGTCTCATGAAATCCTATTTCTTCTTAATGGATAAAATAGGATCACCCAATGGTGAAGTGATTAGATGAATGAAGCCAATATCATGAAAATCTTGAAAACAATTTTTCAATTCAAGAAATTCCCATTGATGCATTCGATATGGGGGTTTTAAAATTTTCATATCATCAGGAACTAAGTAAATAGTGAATTCAACATTTTGATTAGGTATGAAACCAAGAAACTATTCATGAAAAACATCAATGTATTCATTTACCAATGGGACATCATTAATCTTAATAGTTCCCTTGTTTTCAATAATATTAGTAAGATAAATTTTATTTCCATCTTTAAAAAGTTTATTAACTTCATGATATGTTATAAATTGTATGGGTTTGTTCTTAAATACAAACTGAAACTCTTTTTGAAAAACAACTTCTTTAACTCTACAATTAATCTTGGCATGATAAACAGAATTGAAATCCATTCCCAGAATGAAAAAAAACTATATAATGTAAAAAACAACAAGGTTTTTAGGAAAAGTCTTTCTACATACCACAATAGAAATATTCTTATAATTAATCTTTACTATAATATTTCCTCCTAGTGTTTTGACAATAATTCTGGGTCTCGTTTATTTAGGTGATATTTCCAATTTACCATTAAATTACTTAGAAATAAAGGAATTTTTAGACCCAAGGTCTGACAAATATTTAGTAAAATATAAGTAAACAAACAAGGTACCTGATACAACTTCATTGGATAACCTAAAGTCTAATTACATAGTCACAAAGGATCTCACTACACCTTTTTGCTTATGTTCTTTCTTCATTGCATCATTCATATCTCTCTTTGGGAATGCATTTTCATAATGATCCATCTCTCCAAATTTAAAACACTTTACACATTTCTTATTAGGATTTGTATTAGGATCATTTTCATTACAATATTAGGAAATATTTCCAAACTTACCACATCAAAACACTGTCCATTTATACTAAGGAATTCCCTAGGGAGATTTTTTCCACACATTTCATAAACTGAAAACTGGAATTTCTTACCATTGGATTTATATGGTTGATTCTTACCCTTATCTTTCCATATATAACTCTTTTTCTCCTTATTTCCAATGTTCATGTGATCATCAGCAAACTCCTCTCTACCCAATCAACACCTCAGAAAACTTTCACATTACTTTCGAATTCACGAGAGGCCCATTACCTTTGATATCATGGATTTAATACTGAGTAAAAGAGTTTCATTTTTCTATTAAGATCCAGAATAAGATTTGGAGCATACCTCACCAGACGGGGGAAATTTCCTTCATAAACAGCCACTGAATCATTTGACTTTTTCTTCAATTCACGAAATTTCTTCTCCATCCTAATTCGCAGCACCTTAGGAATATATTTTTCAAGGAAAATAATTTTAATTTCATCCCACTCTAATGCATAAATTTCCTCTCTCTCCATAATATTTTTTAACATTGACCACCACTAATCAAATTCAACTTCAAAATGATAAATTGAAAGACATACCTATTGATTATCTAAATATCTTGTAACATCAAATGTCTTTTCAAAGTCCTTAATCCAATATTTAGCTACTACTGGGTTAGAAGATCCATTGAAAGTAGGAGGGTGTTTTCTCATAAAATATTCCACAATCGTCGTATTCCTTTGTGGTAAATTTAGTTGTTCTCTTGCATGGATTTCACTGAAATTTATTTCCTACCTTAGGTGATCCATTACTATCACAAATTGGTTGGTTCCAATCCCATCCATTCGGGAGCTATAAATTCAAAAGGATATCGTTCTATCAGTGCCTCTCCTCTTCAACTTATATGTTTCTTCTGTAGAAAATCATTCTGAAAAAAAAACATATCTTAGTCTAAGAAACATGGTAACATTTAAATTCTATAGGATTTCAACATATACATAAGGTAAAAATAATTTATATTAATTTTTTTTATTCTTTTAAAATCATCCTAACCCTTAATGTTATCTAAATCATCCTCTGATACCAACTATAAGAACATGGTCTTTTTAAATTACATAATATTGAATTCTGGTAGAGAACTCACATTATTTCATATCGACGATATTTTTAGGTTTATAGTTTTATAGAGTTGGTATATAATATATTCATAACATTCCACAATAATACAGTGTGGATACAATAAAACAGTACTCATTTCATCCAAAAAATTAATCTTTTTAAATAAAACATGGTTTATTTTACAAATCTTTACTACATTTAACTTGGATTTTTAATTTTAATCACACATCTTTATAACATGTTAAAATCATTTAAAAACTTACTATGAGCACAAAAATCTTAGTAAGGGATATAAAAAAAAGAAAACATTAGTCCATGAATACTTGTAAATGCATGAATTCATTTTCAAAAAAATACTTTTCACCCATATATACTTACTTTGGAAACATGAGATTCCCAAAAAACCTAATGAATATAAATAAAACCATAAAGGTATCATGTGGAATTAACTACATAATCTTGTTACCCTCTCGGCTACCTTATAATTTGAAACCCCCACGGTTACCTTACAAATTGTGTAACCGTAGCAGTTACACTTAGAGTAACCATATAGATGACCTCCAACATACACTTAACCAATAAATTAGAGCGAGATATAGGTCCCAGAATTTATCATGAAAAATCCCAAGTACCATAACAAAATCATACAACATGAATAATTATATAAAAACATATCATTTGAATTTCGTAAGACAAAATTTGAAGAGGTTTTTAATTGAAAAGTACCTTATAAATACCATATAATTAAAGATAGATTTAATATATTTTATGAAATATGTATATAAAATAAAAATAAAATTAATGAATCATAATATTAACAATTTTCATCATGAAAAAAATTTTAATACCACAAAAATAATGAAGTATAAGGTTAACCCAAAGAATGGAAATTAGGTAAAGAATTCACTTACCTCGCATTTGTCTTACTGAAAAATTGTTTAAAACTATAATATAATGGATAAAATAGTTTTATTAGTATTTTAATAAAACCTTTTCATGTTTATATCATCTTATATGATAATTTTATAACATTATTTCACCCTTTAATTATTAGTATTTTTTTTCCATTGTTTCGGGTGCGTTCTTACCATGATTTCTTTGGTCGGTTTGTGTTTGATTTTTTTTGTATGGAAATTAAATTTTGGAAGTGGAATTAAATGGTATTAATATGTTTCCATAATATATAATGATACCATAAATAATTTTATTATCATATATGATTATGTATCATTAGAAAAAACATTAATGATGTTTGTTTAGATCATTTTTTGCAGTTCCTCGATAATCATGAACATGTTTCATTATATAATTTAATGTAACGCATAGAATTTCATTATATAACATAAAATAGGATAAAACATAAAATTGAAATTATTTTTCAACTATTAATAGGGTTTTATTATCATATTTTAATGATGAAATAGATCTTCCAAACACATCGTCCACGATTTGTTTAAATTTGTACATCAAGGACAATATTTTTATTATTAGAATAAGTGGGAGAGGGAAAAAAAGAGTTGTTGATGAAATATTCTATTATAATAGTAAAATTATTTTTCATTTAATGTACTATAATTATTATATAATTTATATGAGGTTATATGATAAAGAAAAGGAAAATAAAGGAAAAGTTTAGAAATCCCGTAAGAAAATCCAGAAGCCTAACAACGTCACTTTTAAATTCATAAAATATTTTGACGAGAGAAAAAGGGTATATTGTCATTATTAAATAATATGGAAAGTAAGGGTGTTATGGAAACACATATCCTAACATAATAAACTTATAATTAAAATATAATATCATATTAATAGTGCTTAAAAAAGAGAGAGATTTTGAGATGAAAATTCTGCAGCATAACAGCTATGCAACATGGTTTTAGATAAAAATAAAAATAGTGGGATCATGGGTAAACCATTGATAAAAGAATCATAAAATTGTATAGGTATATAATAATATTTAAATAATAACATGTTATGGAAACATAAATTACATACCACATAAAAGAGAACATGAATGAAAAAGAAAAGTTTAGAATTCTCTTACCTTGTAGAGTAACTCCTAAGACTTGATGGTTGGGACCTTGGGGGATTGAGGACACCTTGGGAGGACTAATAGTGATTTAAAAACAACATAACTTTGTTTAGTAGGAATTTTTAAAGAATGTAATGAAGGAATGGATTGGTATTTATAGAAAAAGTGAAGGAATATATTATTAATTTGTAAGGGACACCTCATTAGTTGTATTTGAAAATCCATGGGCATTAACATGGTATTTTCCATTGGTATTTTCTGCTTGGGACACATAATAACATATTTTTCTGTAAAGAATTTGATCATCATTTTATTTTAAATATTACATCATTATGATGTCATTAAACATACAGAAAACTCAAAACTGTGTTTTTACTATTCATGAAAAATTCTAGTATTTTAGAAAAATTCCAAAAATTCACCCTAACAATTTTTTAATGAATTGAATTCTAAAATGAACTCCATTTTTTGAAAAAAATTTATAAATACAATTATTTTAATTTGAAAATAAAATCATAATTTTTTCAAAAATACAAATTTTAAATCTATAACTACTTTTTTAAAACGTTCAAAAATTAATCAACATCTCGTTTTTTAAAGTATTACAAAAATAATATAATAATACAATTTTATATTCATTATGGTCATATTACTTTTCATATGTGTATGTTAATATTCACAAAAATCAAATTGGTTCCATGAGACTCTAAATAACTTATTTATCGCAATTGTAAATGACTATTATTTGAAATTCATAACATAGAAGTGGAAATATTACGTTTAAGTATAGTTATAAATATCTAATTAAAAAAATTTCCTGACTTTCAAATAATTTTTGAAACCATGGGGTTTTACATTATCCCCATATTCTGGAAATTTCAATAAGTGAGGGTTCCTTTCCCTCATTGAATTTTTAGACTCCCATATTGCTTATTCAACCATGTGGTTTCTCCACAAAAACTTTACCTAGTGGATCACCTTATTTATCAATAATTTGTGCATTAGATAAATAATATATATTGGTTTCCATTCATAAGAAAGGTTCTCTTCCAGATGAACTGCTTCTGGGATCAAGACATGAGATAAATCTAGCACATACATTCTCAACATCAAAACATGAAAAACATTATATTCCAGAGATAAAATCGGAGGCAAAGCTACTCCGTAGGCAACTGGTCCAACCATCTATAAGATTTTATAAGGTCTAATGAACCATGGAATTTTCTATCCTTTCTTACCAGAATACATAAAAATCATCCATGGTGAGATTCAACGAAAAACATGATCACCTAGCTGAAAATAAATGAATTTCCTCCTATTGTTTTCAAAACTTTTTGGTATACTCTGTGTTATCCTCATGTGTTTCCAGATCATCTTCACTTTATCATCAATTTCCTATACTAATTTTGGTCCCATTAACGTCCTTTTCTAGATATAATCCCAAACGGCTGGAGTTTGACACCACTTCCCATTCAATTCCACAAAATGTGTCATCTATATACTGGAATAAAAACTGTTATTATAAGAAAACTCAACTGAAGAAAGATATCTATCCCAACTTACTAGGTAGTCCATTGAAAAACCTTGAAGCATATCCTCCAAATTCTAAATCATTCATTTTGATTTCCCATCTGATTGAGGATGAAAATCTATAATGAATTTTAATTCAGTGCCCAATGACTTCTGAAGGCCCTTCCAAAATTTGGAAGTGAACATGCAATACCGATCAGATACTATAGAAATAGAACATCATGTAACCTGAAAATATCTTTGGGGTACAGTTGATAAAACCAATCCAAAGATATTGTATCTCGAATAGAAAGAAATTGAGCAAATTTTTTTAGCGGATCAACAACAAACCAAATCGCATTTTTACCTCAAGAATTATTAGGTAGTCCTATACTGAAGTCCATGGAAATATTCTTTCATTTCCATTGTGGCACTCGGAAAGGCTGAAGCATCCCATTCAGTAACTTACACTATTCATTAACCTCTTCACATGTCAAGCATTTCATATTAAATTATACAATATCCCTTTTCATTGCAACCCACCAGTAATACTCTCGACGGTCTCTGTATATATTAGTAGTGCCATGATGAATTAATAATGGAGAACTAAAAGCTTCACAAAATAATTATTTCGTCAATTGGGAATCATAAGTCACACACACCCTTTTACAAAATCTTAAAACACAATCTTTATCAAGGTTAAATTTTAGAAGCTTACCCATTTTAACAAATTCTACATTTTAATGTAGCTCACAGTCTTCCACTTTCTCTTGCTTAATTCTGTCTGATAAAGACGACTGCATTGAAACCTAAAACAAAATAGAGGTATTTCCAGCACCAATAACTTCTAATCCAAAATTTATCAAATCATTAATCAGGGGATCAGGTTTCAAACGTAACATGGTTATTGATGCATGATATTTTCGACTCAATTCATCCACCGATTTGTTTGATTTTCCTATATGTTAATTGATCATGTAATCATAATTCTTTATTAGTTCAATCCATCATCTATGCCTCATGTTTAATTCCTTCTTGATTTAATATATACTTCATACTTTTATAGTCACTATATATTTTACATTCGGCACCGTATTAAGGATGGCTCAAAATTTTCAATTCAAAAAACAAAGATTCCAATTCAAAAAAAATGTATGGGAGAATTTAACTCATGAGGTTGTAGTTGTATTGAATAATAAGAATTTACATGATCATTTTGTATTAATATACAACCAAGTCCCTTCGATGATTCATCACTCTAGATGTCAAACTCACCATTTTGGGAAGGCACTTCCTAAGTTGTAGCATTCACCGATCTCTTCTTTAGTTTCTGAAAACAAACATCACATTCTTCTATCCAAACAAATGTAACCCCTTTATATATTAACTTAGTTAGTGGTCTAGATAACCATGTATTGTCATTATCAAATTGTCGGTAATAAACTGCTAATCCAATAAAACTGTGAATATTTGTAACATTTGTAGGTCTTGGAAATTCCTCAACCATTTTTTTTGGAAGGATCAACTTTTATTCCATCCTTATTTATAATTTTCCCAAGAAAAGATATTTTTTTCAACCAAAAATCACACTTGATGAATTTTTATACAGTTTATTTTCCATTATGGTTTTAAAAAAAACCAAATATGTTTTTCATGATCCTATTTACACATATAAAATACCAGAATTTCATCCATAAACACAACCAAAAACATATCCCGGAACTCATGAAATATTATATTCATAAGATACATGAATACAAAAGGTGAATTAGTTAACCTAAAGGGAATAAAAACAAATTCATAATGCCCATATCTAGTAAAAAAAGATGTTTTTGGGATGTCATCCTTTTTCACCTTCAGATGATGGTATCCGGATTTGAATTCAATCTCAAAAAAGTACTAATCCCCCAAGAGTTGGTCAAAAAAGTCATTGGTATGAGGCAAATGATACATGTTTTTATTAATTATGTTGTTCAAGGCTCTATAATCAATTAAAAGTCTCATGGGACCATTTTTATTCTTAATGAACAAAACATGAGCACCCCATGGTTAATTCCTAGGATGAATGAAACGTTTATCAAAGAAAATCCTCTAATAGATTTTTCAATTCAAGAAGTTCCATTTGGCCATTCGATATGGGGGTTTTGAAATTGGTTTAGCCTTAGGAACTAATTAAATTGTGAATTCAAAATTCCGGCCTGGTATTAAACTGGGTAACATGTTAGTAAAAACATCAGGGTATTCATTTACCACTGGCACGTCAATAATTTGAATAGTTCCCTCATTTGAACTATATGATAAAGATAACATTCATTATATCTTTCAACGGTTTCTCAGCTTCATGATATGTCAACAATTTTATGGGTTTATTCTTAAATAAAAACTAAAAATATTTCTGAAAAACAAAATATTTAGCACAAAATTTAATCTTAACATGATAAACAAAAAAAATCCATTCCAAGAATGACAAAAAAATCAAATATGGGAAAAGAAGAAGTTTTTTAGTAATAGTATTTCCACAAACCGTGATAGAAAAATTCTTATAATTTCTCTTTTCTATAATATTTCCCCATGGTATTTTGAAAAGAATTTACAGTCTCATTTGTTGAGGTGATATTTCCAATTTACCAAGAAAATTACTAAAAAACAAAGGAATATGTAGACCTAATGTCAAAAAAAACTTTTAAAAAATATGAGTAAACAAAAAATCTACCTTATACAACTTTGGATAGCTCGGTGTCTACTGACGTAGTCACAAAGGATCTTACTTCACCTTTCTACTTATATTTTTGGCTTCTTTGTATCATTAAGATCTCCCTTTATTTAGGCATTTTCACAATGAATCATCTCTCCACATTTAATATACATTATTGTTTAATTTATCAAGGTTCGTCTTAGGATCATTTTCATTACAATCTTAGGCCATATGTCTAAACCTTACACATCAAAAAACACTTCCCAGCTTTTTCCACACTTTTTTAAAACTCAAAATTGGAATTTCTTACCATCAGATTTATTTGGTTGATTCTTACCCATCGCTTGCCATATATAGCAATTATTATACTTATTTTCAAAGTGTACATGATCATTATAACCCTCCATCTCTACCCTCTTAGAACATTGGATAAGTATCTCATGACTTTTGAATTCACGGGAGGCCAATGCCCTACAATATCAGGGATTTAATCTTGATTAAAAGCAGTTGATTGTGCTATCAAGATCTAGAATGATATTTAAAGCATACCTCACAAGTCGAATGAATTTTTATTCATATAAAGCCACTTAACCATTCTACTTTTACTTTAAATCAAGTAATTGATTCTCCATCCTAAGTCACACCACAGTAGGAAAATATTTTTCAAGGAAAATACTTTTAAATTCATCCCACTCTAAGGCATAAATTTCCTCTCTATCCCTGATATTTTTGACCATTGAACACCACTAATCATCTTAAGCATAAAAATTATAAATGGATAGAATTAACTTTTTATTATATGAATATCCTATAACATCAAATATCTTTTGACCATTGACCACCATTGTTACTGTGTCAGAAGATCCATTGAAAGTAGGCGGGTGTTATCTCATAAAATGTTCCACTATCAGCGTGTTCCTTGGTGGTACCTCTAGTTATTCTCTTGAATGGATTCCAATGCCATTTATTTATTACGTTAGGAAATCCATTTCTGTTAAAAACTTCTTGGTTCGAATCTCATCCATTCTAGGATATAAATTCATAAGGATATCATTCTTTCAATGGCCCTCCTCTTTAACTTCCCTGTTTCTTCTATATAAAACCATTCTGAAAAAACATATCTTAGTCAAAGAAACATGGTAATATTTAAATTCTATATAATTTTAATATATACATATGGTAAAAATAATTTATTTTAAATATCAAATATGTTATTCTGTTAAAATCATCATAACCCTTAAAGTTATCTAAATCATCCTCTGATACCAACTATAAGGACTTAGTCTTATTACATTAGATAATATTGAATTTTAGTAAGCAAATCACATCCTTTAATAATGAGTATCTTTTCAGGTTTAGAGTTTCATATAATTAGGATATAATATATTCATAAAATTCCACATTAAGACAGATTTGATAACATAAAAACATTAATAAATGTCATCCAAAAAAATTAAGCTTTCCAAATAAAACATTATTTCTTTGAAAAATCATAATAAAATTAATCATGGCTTCCATATTTGTATTAAAAATACTTATAACCTATGAAAATAATTTTAAAACATGGGATGAGAAAAAAATATCAGTAAGGGATATAATAAATAGAAAACATTAGTCCATGAGTACTTGTAAATGCATGAATTCATTATCAAAAAAAACATTGTTGTCACCAATATATACTTTGGAAACAAAGGATTCTAAAAAAATAATAAAAATAAATAAAACCATAAAGGTATGTTGTTTCATTACATACATAATCTTATAACTCTCTCGGATAGCTTATAATTTGTATCACTCGTGGATACCTTAAAATTTGTGTAACCATCGCAGTTACACTTAGATTAACCATACGATCGACCTCCAACATTCACATACCCAATTAATTGGAGGGATATATAGGTCTCAAAATTCATCATAAATAATTCCCAATAACTATAACACAATCATACAAAATTAATAATTTCATAAAAATGGTTCTTTTAAATTTTGTAAAAAAAATTTTTAATGATGTTTTTAATCAAAAAGACCATTATAAATATCGTATAATTGAAGAGATACTTAATAGAGTGGATGGAATATTTATATAAATTCTAAATACACAAAATTAATCAGAACATAAACAATGTTAATTTCACAAAAAAATTTAATACCACATAAATAATGAAGTAGAAGGTTAACCCAAAGAATGGAAATTGAGTTAAGAATTCTCTTACCTCGGGTTCGTCTTACTTAAAAATCATTTAAACCTAATTTATAATGGTTAAAAAAGTGTTATTAGTATTTTAAAGAACAAATATCATATTTATAACATCTTATATGATAATTTTGTAACATCATTTCACCCTTTAATTGTTAGTATCTTGTTCCCTCCATTGTTTTGGGTGTGTTTTCTGCATGATTTTCATTGCCAGTTTGTGTTTGATTTTCGTTCCATATGGAAATAAAATTCTATAATAGGAGTGAAATGGTATTCATATTTTTTAATAATAATTAATTATTCCATAATTCATTTTTTATAATATATGATAATGGTTCATTAGATAAAACAATAATGACGTTCGTTTAGATCATTTTTGGCGGTTCTTCGATAATCATGAACTTGTTTCATTATGTAATTTAATTTAAGGAATAGAAGTTCATTATAGAATATAAAATATGATAAATAATATACATTAAATTATGTTTTAACCATTAAAAGGGTTTTATGACCATATTTGAAGGATTTAATGGATATTGCAAACACATCCTCCATGATTTGGGTAAATCTGAACATTAAGGGTGATATTTTTTTATTTAGAATATGTGGGGGGAAGAGTTATGATTATGAGATATTCCATTATAATAATAAAATTTTATTTTATTTTATATAATATAATTATAATATAATTTTGATGAGGGGATATGAAGAAGGAAAATGAAACGAAAGGAAAAGTTGAGAAATCCATTATGAAAATTCGGAAGCCTAACAACGTCACTTAAAAATTCATAAAATATTTTGAATAGAGAAAATAGTAATATAATAATTAATAAATAATATGTAAATTAAGGGGTTTATGGAATAATATAACCTAATATAAACCAATTTAAATTAAAGGATAAATATAATTTAATAGTTCTTAAGAAAGAGAGAGATTTTGAGATGAAAATTCTGCACCATAATGGCTATGCAACATGCTTTTAGAAAACATTAAAAAGTGAGGGAAAAAGGTAAATAATTCATAAAAGACTCATAAATATTATATGGATAGAATAATATGGAAAAAATAACATGGTATGAAAACATGAAATAGATACCACATAAAATAAAACTTTAATAAAAAAGAGAAGATGAGAATTATCTAACCTTATAGAGTAACTCCTAAGCCTTGAAGGTTGAGACCTTGGGGGATTGAGGACACCTTGGGGGTAATAATAGAGATGTAAAAAGACCATATATTATTATATGAGGAATTAAGAATTAATGGAATGAAATAATGTATTGGTATTTATAGGAAAAGTGACTTAATATTTTATTCATTTCCCAGGGACACCTCATTAGTCGTATTTGAAAAACCATGGGCATTCCCATGGTATATTCCCATGGTATTTTCCACTTGGGAAACCTCATAACCTATTTTAGTGTAAATAAGTCTACCAGGATTTTATTATAATTATTACATCATTAATATTTCATTAAACATACTGAAAACTCAAAACTATATTTTTACTATTCATGAAAATTTCCAAAAATTCACCCTAAATATTTTTTGAGGTGTAGAATTAAAAAATGAAATCTATTTTTTAAATATAAATTTATAAATATTATAAATTTAATTTTTAAATAAAATCATAATTTATTCAAATATAATAATTTTAAATCTATAATTAATTTTTTATCTTGTTGAAAATTTAATCAACATTTCATTATCTTAAAACCTTAAGAATATAAAATAATAACCCAATATTTTATTAATTAGGGTCGTATTACTATTTATAAGGTTATGTTACTATTCAACAAAAAATAAAGTTGGTTACATTAGACTCCTAATAACTTACTGACCACAACTGTAAATGATCATTATTTAAAATTCAAAATAAAGAAGTGTAAATATTATGTTAAATGATAGTCATTATTAGCTAATTAAAACAAAGTGTCATGCATTTAAATTAATTTTTAAAACCATGGGGTGTTACATTATGTGTGGACTTTTTTCATTTTATGAAGGAACCCTAAATTTTACTATTCAATGATGAATATTTCAAATCCATGATTTTATCCAATATTTGTGTAATAGTATTTCTAGAAATAAATATCAATTAAAATCTATTACACGAATTATTAAAATGTTCATTATGATTGATTCCAAGAACATTATTCAATAGATTAAATAACTACTACTCACAATGAAAGTTATGACTCTCCTAAACAAATTCAATTAAAACTTTTTCTGATCTATCATATGGAAATTTTGGATCTTCCCAACTAAAAGAAAATCATTTTTTTCTATATATATGATCAGATCATTTTTAGGTAAAAAAATATAGATATACGATGTTCGAGAGTGATGTGTTTACAATATAAAAACTGAATACTTTATTTGAATATATTTTTAGATATCTACTACAAAGAATGATCATCTATATTATTTTATGAAAGAGGATACACTTTTAAGATACACTTTTCAACATTGTAATTGTGTGGGATTACTACTACTTGTTTTTTGCTATAAAATTGAAGATCATTTGCAACTAGGACTTCATCAATGATTTTATTTCTTAAATACATTCATCTTTTAATAATAGGATATTTATTCTATTTTTTGTTGTTCCAATTATGATGTTCAACCAAAACCATAAAAAAATAAAAATCTTTTGATTTATTGGGGTTTCAACTACTCGTACTCTATTGTGGTTAAATAAAAGCTTATTTATCTAATATGTGGATAATCACTTCCCTATAAAAAACCATACAAAACAATTTAGACTTTTCATAATGGTGTCAACTGCCCGCACTAAGTTGTGTTTTTTGAAGTCTTGTGATAAAAGGACCTTTTCGAGTGAAACTCTCCAGGATCATTGAGAGAGTGTTGGTGTAGTAGACTAGGGGATATTTGTTCCCCAAACCACTATAAAAATTTTGTGTTCTTATTTTCTATTTATCAACTTCTCATATTTCATAGATAATAAAACGCTACATATCTGCATAAATCACAATTTGATTTAAATTTCAACATCTATCAAGATTATCAAAATGAAATAATCCCCCCCTCTTATGTGTCTTTGTGTTACTATGACCTAAAAAGGTTATAGTTATGATGAACATAGTGAGATATAACATAGATAACTTGTTGACCAGTTTTTCAAGCTTACATGTTTCCATAGGCACTAGACTAAACAATTATGGGATTGATTATTATGTTATAAAATGAATATTAATCAATTAAGATGTAACATTTATGTATAAGATGTTTGGGTATTTATAGTTAGTATAAAATAAAATACTAGTTAACCATTGAAAAATAAGATGATAAAACATTAGTGATATACATAAGGATATCTCTAAGGATAAATTGTTAGAAAATACTAAGTATATAAAAATTTATAGGAATTTTGGCGAAGGATAGAGTGATTGAATATAAATTAATTACATACCTATTTGGATACTACAAGTGGATATGACTATAGAACACTTATTCCTAGGTGTAGTAGCCCTAAAAAGGGAAAATTGAGTTAGACACTGTCATCACCTATTGCATTAAAATTGTTCTTACTGCACACATATTTCAAAATTATCAAGGGATATTCGTTTAAAATTCACAAACTATTTACCAACCATAAAAAAGGATTTCAATAATGATAATTAATTACCTATATTAATCTTAAGGTGTCATATATTTAAAATAAGGATTCATGACTTTGACAATATATTAGTTGTTTTTCATGATTATGTTATTTTCCACTATAATTAGTGTTTCTCCCACTATTATATGTTGCTTTTAGTCAATGGTTGGAACAAAAACAAATCAGTTTAACACTAAATGTGATGGAAAATTCAGTGACTATAAAAAAAATTGGATTATTATTGGAGAGAAATTTATTTTGAAAAATCATATCAGTTATCCATATATATGATTAACAATGTGATCTTTGGTTAGATTCCAAAATTTTCAAATAATAGGATGATGATATTTTAGCAAAGTTTGCATGGTAATGAATACAAAGGAAAGAAGATTAGTCTTCTTAGATGTTAGGAAGGTTGGAAGAAACACCAAGAAGAATTATAAAAATGTATGGAAATATATTTTTTATATATAATAACGTCATAGAGTGGAAAATTATCACAGAGTTTAATGCCTTTTTCGTGGGAAATAGGAGCGTTATCTAATTTAGTTCCCGAACCAAAGAATTATCTTCTAAACCAAGGAATTAATAATCTATTTCAATCGTTGAAGTGGATGGATTGAAATATTTATATATTGCGATTCAAGTATTATATTTTAATGGTGTCTTTACCAATCATATTTTTATTATATGAATCATAAAACATCTATATATTGTATTGATTTTGGAATAATAAATATGTCCATGCAATATTAACATATTATTTATGGATACCATCATTGGTTTATGAGTTTATAAATTATCATAAGATCAAATACATAGTCAAATATTTTAAGGAATTATGTGATTGGATTTTATCAATATTAAAGATATTTTGGAAATCATTTATAGAACTAAAATTGTTTGGTTTTCTATATGTATTAGTGGGAAAAAATTATTTTTGGAGGAATGGGTTTATATTTTTGTAAGAATATAACTAAGGCTTTTGGTATCCTTTTTGATTTATCAAATATTTTATATTAAGTTAGTTATGGGTTATTTCATTTTTGGAATTTTTTTATCAATATACTTTTATAAAAATGATAACCCACAATTCAAGTGACTACCTATTACATCTGACAAGGTCCTGGACCTTGAACCCAAAACTGAAGTGTGACATAGGTATAATTCCAACCACTCACCTAAATTAATGATTATTTATAGTAGTAAAAAATAATGACTGATATTATTGAGTGTGTATATTGATGCTTAGTATGTTAGAAAGTCCAGGCTATGAGATAATGTTCGAAAAGTATGTTATGACCATTAACCATACTAGAAAGAAAAATGGGATGCGATCGCTGTAGTATTTTTCACCACACTCCCAAAAATATCTAAAGGGAATAAAGGTACATGAGTTGTAGTCCATTTCATTATTAATTCATTAAACATTTTCACTATTAGAGAATATTTATCCTGGGATATGTTTTCTATAATATACATTAATTAAGTGTTATAGTTTTATGGTCTAAAATATTTTATTGTATTAAATCAGGATATAAGGTTTACCATGATGTTTTGGGAATTCTTCAACATGCCCTAGATATGAAGCTATTTTTCAGTACTATGTATTCTCCCTATATATATGGTCATTTTTATAAAATAATTCATACTTTAGAGTACATAATAAGATGTTATTATATTTATTTAAAAGTGGTTAGAATGAAAATCATTCATATAGTAATGTTTATATAAAATAGTATCTTTAACTCAAGCACTCAGATGACTCCATATGAATATATTTATAGAATGATGTGTGGAAGTCCAATGTAGTAGAATGATGTTGTATAAATAATGTTAATGGGACAAGATATTTCTGATGAAATGATAGAGAATGTTAAATACATTCAGAAATAAAAAAGGAAAAAACTAATTTGATAGAAATTTTATGCTGATAATAATCAATAATATCTACAATATTATGATAGTGAAATGGTGTTTCTATGAATTTTTCCATGAAATATTGAAGGGAAAACTAATCCATGTGTATATCGTTTCATTTGAAATTCTTGATCATAGTAGGGAAATATATTATCATTTCACACTTCCAAAAAACACTATCATTTCACATTATGTTCCTTGTATCTCTGTGAATAATTACATACCTGATCCATCACATGTATATAACTCATAGGTTTTACTTTTGAATCATGATATATCTTATGAAGAACAACTGGTGGAGATTCTAGATCCTAAATAGAAATTTGTATAAAAAAATACCACCCAACTAGTCGAAGTATTATGGAAAAACACTAGATTGAAGAGGTTATGTGGGATCATAGAGATGTATTAAGGAAGATAAATCCTCAATTGTTAGTACCAATGTGATGAATTTATAGGGAGATATTCATTTTAAGGGGGTTGTACTATAACACCCAGATAGTTTTTGAAATATTTTTTCAAATATTTTTTTATTATTTTATGTTTAACTCAACATCGAATTTATATTTTGTCACATGAAAAATAGATTTTATAATGTATTATAAATAACACTGATTTTATCTTGTGTTACTGGAAACATTAATTTTACCTTTCATTACAAGAAACACCATGTTTAAACTAAATGTGACTTACTACTAAAATATTATTATAGTTTTCACCCATCCATTGGAATGTAATGTAATAATAGTATTAATAAAATAATGAAGATATATTTTTTATATATGTATATAAAATTAATTATTTGGTGACAAAATAATTATAAATCAAAATAAAAACTATTTAAAAAGAAATGAAATATTTTTTTAAAAACAATTTTTTTCAAACAAACATGTTTTTTAAAATCATATAAAAAATAAATTTTTGTGATAGTTTTTAAAAACTTTTATATATTATATATTCAAAAAAAATTTAAAATTAATCTTATGTTTTTTCTATATAATAGATAATAAAAAATAAAATTATTTCCCAACAATTTATTTTTATTAAAAGTATTTTTGTCTTTTATTTACACTTATATTAAAATAGTTTTTTATGCTTTTAGAAAATCTATTTATCAAAATAAAGTTAATTATTTATTTTTTTATGTCAAAATTGTCATTGAATTATTATTTTTTAATTTTTTGAAAGGTTTGATTTTTTAAAAAATTGTAAAAAATATAGGTTTTTATTTAGAATTTTCATTTATTTTAAAGCATATTAAAATTTAAAAATTATATTAATATTATTTTATAATTTAAAATTTTCAAATTATATATCTTCTTATACAATTTAACTCGTTGGAATCAAATTCGTATTAAATATTTATTTAAAAAATGATCTGTTGGAAATTTTCTCTTTGGAAAACCACTTTTTTATTGTGTCATTAAATTAAATATAACCTCTTCTCAAAATGGAATTTTGAAAAATATATTCCATATTTCAAATTAGACTAATTTATATATTTTATTGCAGTCAACTTAATTTTTACCATAATGAATAGTAAAAAAGTAAAAAAATTCATTATCATGGTTAATGTTAAAATAAGATTTCGAGGGGTTGAACTAAAAAAAATAGTTCAAATGAATAAAAAAATTTTCCGAAACCCATTGGGTGATCATATATAGAAATAGTAACCCATAATTTTCAATAATGGACCATTTTTTAGCCTTTAATAATGTGAAACACATGGGTAAACCTTTTAAATTTCAAACATCACATGTGTAGAACTCACCTCATTTATAAAAATTCGCACCCTCTACTCTCTTCTTCAAACTACTAAAAAAAATTTGTTTTTCCCATTCCTTCCCAATTGTATTCCTTAATTACCAAGACAAATCATAGATTCCTTGGTGACTCAATAAATCTAATCTATAAATGATTTAGGTTAAAACTAAAATGGGTTTTCAAAGAAGAGGTAATGTTTTACCTATATATTTTTATTTTATTTCTTCTTATAAATAATTATATTGTATTCCATATGTGATAAAATAATAAAACTAATATCTATTATATGCTTATATTTTAGAATGTTAATTTAATAACCAATATAAATCTCTCAATCAATCAAATAGGATAAGAAATAATCATTCATGTCTACAATGGAATCTTGCCTCTTGAACCAATGTTAATCATTTTCCATCACTACCTCTTGATGTGGGTTGTAATGATAGATTTTATTTTTACATTATATATTTATTATATTATTATACATATTTAATTATTACATTACATTTACATTATTAACTTACACCCATTGGAAAACCATAATGCCACTCGGATGTACGGTAGACTACCGCCTCACAAACCGAAGTGTTTAGATTTTCACATTTCAATTTTACTTGGATGGAAATAATGTTATATTAAATTATTAAATTTTATATTTTTAACATAAATCTATATAAATAATTATTATATCACATATACTTTCTTAAATTTAATTCCATGGGGGATATTATATTGCCATTCGTGTGTATGGAAGACCACCGCCTCGAGATGTGATGGGATTGTTTTTTTACCAATGATTTTCAAGGATGTTAATTAGGATAAATTTAATGAATATATGTTATATATATTAATTAAAATTTATTTTTTAATGTAAATTTATTATTTTATTTTATTTTATTTCATCTGTCAAGAAAATTTAAATTGTATTCATGCGTACGTATAATATACTATCTACCTGAATGGTGTATTTAATTATCTATCTATATCTTTAATGGATTATGCTAAATAAATATATAATTAATATATATATGATTTTTATGTCATGGTTAAAATTATTTAAATTATTGAAACATGGTCCTTTTAAGAGTACAAAATATAATAAATCAAAACATACAGGGGAAACAAAGAAGTAATTTCCCAAAAATTGATTTTAACAAAGAATTATTAATAAATAGGTAATAAAAGGTAATAAGTAAATCATAAATGGTATGATATACATATTTATGGTAATTTAGTATATTTATAATAACACTATACTTTTATTGGATGATTGAATGTGCATGGAGGATGTTGAGACTTAAGGTATTTTATTTCCATCTCACATTTATTTTCATTGAGACAAATTCCATAATTAACACACATTTATTTTATGCAGTGTATATAATTTGAATGAATGAATTTTATGTTTGATATCGTAGAAATTATGTGGAATTAAATTTTTATTTTATGATATTTATTTTATGGGGTTTTAGTTTCAAAGATACCAATGCGTTATGGTATTTTTATCTCCATTCGTCTTCTTTGGGACATTTATTATATTATTGAGTAATATTCTTTTATGATGTTTATATATACCCCATTTGACATTTAATATCATAAATTCATTTATTATTATGATTTTTTTAATTTAATTATAATCCATCATGTTACTTATGATTCAATGTTAGGAATGTGGTAATTTTTTTATGATACAATGTCATCGTTTATCTGGATTGTTTTTTCTTATGCTCTTGATGATGAATAATTTTCATCTATATCCCATGAAAAAAAATATTTTATTCACATATGGTTACTTAATGAAAATTAAAGTTTCTATTTCATTTTCCCCACTTTAAGAACTCAAAATTCTAAAGAATAATGTTTTTCAATTAAACCACTGTTATTTATCTCTTCAGTCAGAAACCATTTTTCTTCCATATCAATTTTTCTAAAAATGTTATAAAATTTTTATTAAAATTATCCAATGTATTTATTAAATTCATTATTGACCATGTTTTTTTTATTTTTTTTAAAAAATTAATCTTCATATTGTTTCCAAATAAGTCCTATATGGATTTTACCAAAAATGTGAAAAAAAACATTATTTAGAATCATGTGTGGCAAGAACAAAAAATTTCATTGTCATGACCACTCAATGTTTTCAATATTCATTTATTATATTCCTATATTATTTTAAAATAATCAGAATTTAAAAAAAAATTATTTTTTAAATATATTTTTTCAATTTCAATAGGTTATTTGTCACCATAAATGTTTTAATGTATTTTAAAATATTTCTTTATAAGATTAAAAGGTTATATTAAATATAAGGATTATTAAAACGTTTTCTTTTTTATGAAATTATTTGTCAATTTGGAAACTATATTTTCATCATTAAATTTACTAAATGATTTTAAAATCTTACTTTATATGTTTTCATGGTTATTATCAATGAAATGGATTTTGAAAATGGTTTATACTTTAAAAACTGTTTTTCAAACTTATAAGGAAATATTCCTCATTAAATGTTTAAATTATTTTATACCATCCTTTATATGTTTTGTTGTTTAATTTAAAAGAAATGTAATTCTGAAATATTATGTTAATTTATAGTTTTTAAAATGTGATTATCAAATAAATTTTATTTTACTCAAGAAATGCCCCGTATTATTTTTTTCTTCAAAATGATTTTCCATCTAAGATGACAAACATTGATGATACGTAGATTTTTTTGGGGATATTATCCAATGTTAGCATCTTTATTATTTCTATGGATAGTTAATTTCTATAATTAAGAGATGACGTTGAAACCGATTCTTTCTCAATGGGTTACGATATATTGAATTGATGAGATGATTATGAGACCCATTTCTATTTTATGGGTTATTCTAGGATGTATTGTTTTATGAAACCAATTTCCTTTCATTGGTTATGAAGCAATTAAAGTTTTATTTTATTTTCATTCACCTATGTATGGTTTCTATTATGTGAGGGTGGTGAGATTATAACCAATGATTGTGTTCATGTTATGATGAAATATGGCTGGTACCTATACCCTTCTCTACTGTGTTGGGTAATGATTATTGATATATGATCTCAAAGGGAACACGAGAGGTTACCCCAAGATTAAAATAGCATACATGGTTAGTAATAATAATCTCAAAATAGGGTACATGGGATGGTATACCAATCCCTAAGTTGGTACATAATTGGTTATCATAAATTTATGATGTTATTAATGTCTTCATTTATAGAATTTATATAGGATTTTTTATGCTTATTTGTATTCCCTGAATCATTGTCTTATGAAAAGGATATATTATCATGGCTTGTGATATTTTTTCCAATATGATTAATGTATTATAAACTACCATGTTTAAGACCATGAGTCATATTTATGATCTAGGATGTTCAAGGTATGGTTTTTAAATGTTATTATCAAGTTCTTCAACACTTATTCTCATGTTATGTTGATATCTCACTTGTTTACCATTAATAGGCATCTAAGATCACACTTTAATAATTTTAACTTCCCCCATATTATGAATAAATGTATTATTTATGAAATATCTAAGAAGGGTGTTGTTTATAAAGAACACAGTGGAAGATAAAATAGCACAATAATGGACTATTTTTTTATATTTCCAATAATCCAAAGGAATATAACTAACTGATTCTAGTGAGGGTCATTATGATATGTGATGAATATTTATCACTTAAGATTTAATATTTATGTGTGATAATTTTGGGTCTTTACAATAATGAGTGGTTCATTATCCGAAATATGGTCTATGTTGAGATAATTGATAAAGGAAAGCATACTCTTCAATAAATGAAGACAAAAAATATTAGGGATTCATTTATTTCCATATTAATATCTTTTGGTTGATATTAAACCAAAGAAATGGGGCATGGTTTAGATATATCACACCAATATTATGAATTGGTTAAATCTCTTATCATCGTTGAGATATTTTCTCAATATATTGTGAATATAAAGGATTTATATAGACTCAATGTTTAGTTAATAAAGGGAATAATTGCTGTTGAATATAACTCCTAAGTAGAGATTAATGATTCTAGATCAAATAATATCCATTAGCATGAAGAGGATAATCTACTAATGATGGTATATTATAATTATTCAACCAATTAATCATTCAAATTGATAGTCTAATTGGACATGATTACCAAATAATATCAAGAGTTTCTTAAACTAGGGAGTAATCCAGAACCATATCATATAAGCTACCAAAGGAAAACAAATAGTAGTTTTCATAAATATACACAGGAAAGATGAAAATATAAGGCAATACCCAATTCCTCTTCCAAAATATGTAGTCATGCATTTCTTTTTCCAAAACTCCGTAACTCTATTGAATCACTCACATCATGGATAGTGGGTGTAGAATGATAATTTTTTACTAGTAAAAATGGAAATGAAACTATATAGTGATTGGGTAGATGTGAATCATCCTATATCTAACTTTTAAAATCCCACATTCCCAACCATAAGAGGTTCGAGGGACCTTAAGATACATTTAGTTCATTATATATACTGATGTAGTCCCATAAAGGGAACCCTCATGAGGAAAAGATGGATAATCTCAAATTATTCATATAGAAAGGCTAGTATTTTTTAGGAGTAAAAATATACCAGTTAGAATAGTATAAGGATATAAAACCCTCCACTATAAGAGTCTGGAATATTATTTCATTGTGTAAGGTTTTGTTATTCCTCAAGCATGAAAATTAATTAATATTAATTATTAGAATCTCCATATAAAATAATTATGATATGTTTCAAACATCACCCATTCTATTAAAATACCTACATATTTTTTATGAATTAACTAAAATTGCATAGATGATAGAATATTTCACTTGGAATACCCATCCCAACCCTCATCCAATACCAATAACTTGAGGGATGATTATTGGTATTGTATAAATAATGGCTCTTATGCTTTAGAAAACATCAATTCCTACTCCAGAACTAAAAAATGTGGAATATCATGTGGTAAATCCTCCTAAAATAAATAAAAAGAAGCGGTTCCCCAATCATATGGGGAGAAAGGATCACATGTGTTCACCATATGATGACTCAAAAAATAAAGTCTAATATTTTTAAAATGAAAAAATAATTCATCACAACTATCAAGAAGAACATTCTATAGATTATATAGCCTTGGAATTATGAACAAGTTAGTCATTGTGACTTTTTAAATTATTTACACTTTCACAAAATGTTAGGATACACCATCCAAGAGTAATTGATCATTAATTATATCATCTAAAATATAGTATATTCATGGTATTTTAAGATAGAAAACCTGTATTTAGATGTGTCATGCATTTCTACTACCTTGTCACATGATGAAAGGGAATATAAGAATATTATGAACAAGTGTTCACTAAAATTTTATTATTAGGTGACTAGAATGATGGTCAACTAAGTGAAAAACATCCTTACAGTACAGTCAAATCAACCATTCATGATCCTAGATCCCGCTTCCATGGATGAGTTGATTTTGTCAATACCACATCCCTCAGTGTGTCGATCTTCTAAGAATTGGTGTAATAATAATAATAAGAAAAAGGAATGAGAATATGAATTCTTATTGATTCTTAATAAAATTCAAACACACATAGACTTTAGGAATCTTTCATTTGGAGTATATGAACTATCTCTCAAAATGGTCCATTTGGGTGTTGTCACATAAGGTAGAATATTCATTAGATAAAGATTATTTATATGGATCTATCAATGTAATTAAATTGGTGGATCCATTACGTAATGAATAAGACATATATAATTATGAATTATCTTATCAAAATAAGAGCAAGGAGAAAGATGCCGCAGATGCCTATGGGGTAAAAGAAGATGAGGTCGACATATACCTTATATATCTTTCTAAACCCTTGATGAGAATATATATTCTATATGAACCTAAATATAGTCAATTAAACAATGTTAACATGATAACCATTACAATATGGAGTCTAATAAGTCTTTTTTGAGAACTATCGTGCTGTAGAACTTATTGTAAAATCATCGTATGTCTATTCTGCATCAAAACATAATTATGTTCAACTTATCCTTAAACAATGTCAACAAAAATGAAATTGAGTTTCAGTCTAGGAAAATATCCAACAACATAGATAACCATATCTCCGAGTCCTTATACTAAAGAGAAGACTTGTACTAGGGAGTGAAAATAATTTTCTAAAAAGTATGATATCTTAAAGTATCTCTTTATTTTTATAGCCATGAACCCAATTATATATTCCCTTCATATTTTAAAGGATCTTAAGTGAAGACCTGTTTAGGATTTATTATGTCCTAAATAGTATTAAGCTGATGACACTTTTGTTTATATATATAATTTGAAAACTACACATTTTGTGTTCAATGACATTATATCCTTCATAGTTAAAGATAGAGATACTATCGTAAAAGGGAACATTATGAAATTGTACATATTTGGTATGTTTGATGTTGATAATGGACATTGATCACTCATTTATAATGGATCCAATATCAATCTCATCATGACCAAAACACTTCAATACCTACATCATAGTGTGGATGATTTTTCTCCCTCCACTTTAAAAAACTTATCATAACAAAACATAGAAAATCCACTAGAAAAAGTAAAGATCATATCCTAGTTCAGGGACCTCATATCTGATTCTTAATTAATGTTTCTTCATCAGGAGATGGATTTTAATGTCATAATTAGAATTCCATGGCTTCATTCCCTTGTAGTAATACTATCATCATACCACCAGTGCCTTAGGTACAATATTAATGGTTAAAACGGAGTTCTGTATGATGATAATTCCCCTTATCAATGCCAAAAAACTCAATACAAAGATATGTGATTCATTCAAATATTGAGAAAACACCTGCATACATGTGATGTTATCTTAATCCTTGATCCACAGGTTTTGAAGATATCCTCTTTCAATCCATTCAGTGAACTCAATGAATATTATGTATTTTATATCATTCAAATTATAGAAATAACTCTAAATCTTAGGAGACATTGACCAATACTAATACCATATATATAGATTCGTAATTTGATCATATTTTATCATATGATATCATGGATAATTTTTCCCTTGAAAAAACACCAATGTGGGCGGGAAAGAATGACATACAATCTATGAAAATAAATAACATTTAGTAGTGTCTCTAAAAAAGGATTGATTGAATTATCTTCTACCATAGTATGTACAACCATGAATGTTTGAAAAGGAAGATATGAATACGAAGAGTCTATAGATGGACTATGGTTTATGGACATTTACCACTATCTTCAACATATTATTTGAATTTAATAAATCTAGTCTCACTGAAGAGGGGCATAATATCAACCATGGAAATGATAACCTGGAGAATGATACACCCAAATTGTCTCTAAAATATATAGATACCCCTTTATCATTGTCTTGATTAGAAAATTCCCCCACATGACTAGAATGAAATAAATTCTTTTTATTCATATTCTTAGTCTCATAATGTCATCAGTTATTTTTTTATTGGTTCTAAAATATAATGATGAGAGTATATCATAAATGTTCCCATTGATAATATATATAACTTGAAAATGTTTTCATATATTGAATCCTCTTCATCATCCATAGAAGAAATAAATTTCAACTAATTTCCTTATTTCCACAAAAGTGTGCCTTTACCGCCTAATTTTACAAAACATTATTCTAATAAATAAGAGGGGGGTCATGTCTAGAATTACTGTAATATTAATGCTTCTATATCTACACTATCCAGACCTCAATTCATCTTCTTATAATTCTAAAAAGATAAAAATTAACCACCGTTGTATCCCAATTATAAGGTAATCCATTCATCACCCACATAAACTAAAAATCAAATAGAGTAATAATAGGGATAATAATAGGAAAGTATAATAGGTTCTCCTCCATCATTTGAGTAATGAATCTACAACACCATTCATAAGATAATACATGTGAATCTATATGTAGATGAATACTCTTAGAATACGTTAATAATTTATTATCTGTCCCATAAAGAATAGATGAAATATATCTCATTGTTAAATAACCATTGAGATATATTTGAATTGAAATATATAAAAAATATTAGACTCAATCCTAATGTTGTCACCCATAATTTAAGTTTTTCTGATTATCATCATGTTTAAAAAATGTTTTCTAAAATAATTCCTCTAACTCCTGCTATTAAAGAAAATGTTGAAGTTAATAATCTAATCAAATCAAACACAATTTTTTGTGATCAATAATTTAAATAGTTTTTCAAACTTGTCAATGTTAAGAAGAAGAATAGAAAATTCATAATTTTTATTAAATTTTTGGATCTCAATTATAATTTCCAAAAGGATCAGATCCTAGTTCCAATCATGAAATTTTAAATTGATACACTATCCAATTTCTAGGCCATATCCTTCATGGATGGATACTCATGCAACAAATAGATTTATATGTCCCTTGATGATGTGACAACCACCAGAATTAAGGTTACCCAAGGAATGTAATACTCTAAATTAATTCTCTATAGCATGATGATTTTGGTGTCACATATCAACATTTCATCTGCTATATCTTTAATAAATTTCTTGGGATAACCATGGAACTATATGTCGCTGGTTTGGTGTGAAAATTTCAATAGTGTTGAAATCATATTTCTACAATCAAAATTGTTTTAAAAAAGTTTAAATAGTATACCCTAAAGGTAAACCCATTGAAACTTTCTTTCAATGTGACATCAGGAAGGTTTATTGAATTCATGGTACACAATCATAGCATTGAGGTCTACCCTATGAAAATCAAGGTGTTCATTAATACAACACCTCTTTGAAATATCTATAAGTTAAGAGGGATTCATGGATTTATTGTATACATCAATAATATCATAGTGAACCATACAAGAAACTCCATTCCCTTCACCATGCTCATAATGAATGGAGTCGCCTATGCTGAGGATGAATATTTTCAAGAATCTTTCAAAAATGTCAGGAAATATATCTTGATCCCACTAATATCATTGTATCATATAAAAGGAAATCCATTATTTCATGACAGTGTAGCTTTATAGAGACCACTAAATGAATTTATTATATAGAATAATGATCATTGAAAATTAAATGGTCTCTACTATCTCAAAAAAAATATCTATTCCCCTAAAACAAGATATTATGAAATAGATAAGAATTACCTTACACTGAACTTAGTGGTTCATTAATTGAGACACAACATATAGTATCATGAGGTACCCATTGTCTCATATATTACACCATTTATATATATCCTAAGTCATTTTATATTGAATGGATTAATGGACTATTTGGTTTTCATTCTACTATAGTTTTAAATACAATTCATACCACATAATGTTGTAAAAGGGTAGGAATTATTATACCTTCATGAAGTATATACCACCCTATAATTTCTTCAAGTGGAAAAATATTACCCAAGGAATGGGTTTTCTCAATTCATGTAACTACCCATACATGGGAGATATAGTTAGATGGAACTTCCAAGAGTCCAGTGGGTAGAAGGATATAAACATGAAACAAGAAATATTTTACTTTGTAATCATCCTCATCTCACTAGGAAATGTGTTATTTCAAATTTTCTTTCTTGTTTTCAGAGGGATAAACCATAAATGAATTAGAATATTGAGTGCTTGTTATAGTTGTGTAATATACCCTATATATAAATTTCTCTACAAAATGAAAAGGTTGACTCATTGTTTGTAATCATGCATATTGATGGAAAATATATTTTGTTAATAAAATGGAATAAATTCCCCTTATAAATTACAGACAAGGTTATTTCCATAATTATCCTTTGACACAACACTATATCATGTACAAAATTGGTAAAATTCCCTTTATGGTTCATTTTGTAATATAGCCAATGCACAAGAGGGTCGAGATTGTGACAAAACAAACATCAATATTCATCATAGTAGGGTGTTATGCTCCATTGTTGGTAGAAATTCAGATAAGATCAATGAGATAAACCCCACTCTTGAACAATGAATGTTGATAACCTCGCAAATTTATAACACTACTTGATAGATGTCCCCTATATTATAATATATCTAAACAAAATTCTTTGATCAAAAAGTGATATAATGTAAAATATTTGATAAAGAGCAGTAAAAAAATTTCTTTATAACGTAAAAAATCATAGAAAGTCCTTTAAATATGAGGCTTTGATGGTGTTCTCCCTAGATGAATTGAAAGAGAAAATAACATCATTGTTTTTTAATATATCAATAGGAGATATTGTGGTGATCCTCAAATAGGGACCATTATCTTACACAAAATTAAGATATATGTTTATTTCATTCCATTGATGACACATGATTTGTTATAATTCACTTCGAAGTGTCATTCCTGATAGATACATGCCAAATTCATCCATATACTCATATAGTTTCTCCATATTAATAAATATTCATATTTTTCTTCAATCTGAGGAATATATTTCATGAGGGGATATCTTCCAATAATATCTTAAAATTTTAACAACATCATTATTTCAAAAAACATATTATATAAATGGGTTGAGGCTATATCCAACAAATATGTTAGCAAGAAATTTATTATTAACATTTTAAAGTCAAATATAATTACTAGATTTGGTGAACCTCACATAGTATTGATAGAGATGGAACCAATTTCCACACTTTGTGGTAGAAAGGTTATATCGACAAAATGGAACTTAGTCCAACCACTCATCATCCTACCATATAGTATAAAATTTGTTAATAAAGGCCTCCAATATGAATTTTTATAATATTTTCTATAAAATTGTGGAAATGGGAAAGAATTACTTTATATAAAAACTTCTTCATGCTTTGTGGAAATATCATACCTCAACTAATATGACCATTTGGGGTCTTCTATATCCATTCATATACTATAAAATGGAAGTCCAATCTATCTATGTTCAGCTACCCTATCTTTTTAATTCCATTTACAACCAACTATAATATGTATACTAGTGTCTGGAGTGATTGGATGATCTTTAACAACATGAAGAGAATAGGTTTTGAACTCTACACAACATTTAATTCCATAAAAAATGTGTCTTATGAGATTTCAATAAGAATATTTCCCTTAATTAAATCATACACGGGGAGATGGTATTATTTATCAATATGTATATGATAAAATTTCCTTGAATGATTGATCCAATGTAGGAAGTACCATATTTCATATATATTTTTTAATCAAATGGAAAATTTTCCTTGGTAAAAATGGATAGATAACTCATCACACCACCCATTAATGAATGATTTATAAAGAATATCGCTTCATAATTTTCTAGTCAATTCATTCTTATCCTAGCCACATGATGTTAAATTGAAAATATCAAGTCATAGTAGCAATAACATAAAATAAAAATAAAATTGTCCTAGTTGTATTATGTATAACTGCAAAACAACATCCTTACTCTTTCAAATTAAAAAAATTGGTCACTAACCTCTCTATCAGATGAAAAAATGCATAGTAAACATGTAATTCGTGTGATATTAAACTGCAAGAAAATATCAACATCACAAATTTCAAAGCGTATGATAATTTATTAGAATTTCCTTTTCATGTACACTGGTATGGTATGAAAAATCCATCCTTTTTTGTTTGATTTCAACATATACATGAATCATATGAGTGTTGGGTTCATGGCTGATAATTCCACTGAACACAGGTAGGATAAATATGAGTAAAAATAGGGAATGATATTGTTTATTCTACATGTCCTTAAAATTTTTAAAATGGTTTATTTTGCACGACCTAACTTCATTATAAAAAAGAAAAATCTTTATATTATTCCAAGGAGTGTAATATATCTATTCCCAAGTATATCAATGCCCCTTTCCTTGCATATGAGCTCAATATATTTTTGGAGTTTCCCTTTGAGAACTATGTGTGACATTATTTGTATTATATATGGATATATAGTTACACTTGGATCATTTATAATTGGTTAATCATGAATAAAAAAAATCCCACACCTCATGTGTAAGAGCTTGATTTAAACAAGGGTTATTGGTCTATTTCATGGAGATTAAATGGGAAACACTAAAGTCATTTTTTAATGATTTTATTCTAAAATATTCTCATTAACTCATATATTATCTCATTTTGTGAGGTATGATTTGCTCAAATAAATATATGTGGCCTGATTTCTATTATTTATGAATATATAGTGGTGATTGGATCTCAAATCCTATTCCTATTCATGGATTATAAGTATGAAAATTCCATAATTAAATCTAGTGTTTGGGTCTCATTGAAAATATTTAGTGTTGGATATTAAACTACACTGATGTGAGGTTTTATTTTCTTCCCTTTTATATTATTTTGGTCTATTAAATAGAAACGTCATAAGAACTATGAATGGATCGATAAAAATTCTCTACCTAGTATAAATGCAAGATTTAAATAGAGACACTAATATAGTTTCAACATTGAAATTTAATAGAAAATCTAAACTTTTAGATATTATTTAGATATATAAATAATACATAATCATATATTTCTTCATCAATGAACTCAAGTAAAAAAATATCAACCTATGACTGATCCTGACAATGTAGGGTAACAATACAAGAACTATGAATGTCTTGATTCTTATACTTACTATATATGTAGTGATGCATGGATCCTTAGTTCTAGTCCTACCCACAAATTCCAATAAAAACATCTTCCTCATTATTTTTGTAACCCGTTATTTACCTTAGGTTTCCCCTCCATGGTTTTGGAAGTATGAAAAATCCGCATCATTTTGAATATGAACCAAATCAATAGAAATCTCCAATATAACGTTCCTTGTCATATGAGCTTAAAATTAAAACTGTATAAGTCATTTTCATATGATGTAAAAATAAAAAACACTCCTTCCATTTAATATAAACTTAAAATAATTATAATAACATATTTATAATAACCAATTTCTCTATATGAGAACCAAATGCCCATAATGGTACCTGGTGCATGGCTGTTCACCAAACAAACATCACAAATAAAAAAATCAATACCCCTATTTCTCATTATTATATACAAATTTTTAGACCTTCTAATATAATATAATATTTTTTTATGGATTGGTTAAAGATAATTGAAGATTTTTAGTGACATTCAAATCATACTTTCAAGACCAATCTGCAACATATCATACATCTCATATAATTTTAATAATGTCCAGTAAACGTGATCATGGAATGCTCAAATATAAAATACCTCTGTCACCCTTCCTGAACACACCCCTTTATAAAACACACATAACATATAATGTAACATATATCTCCAAAAAACCCAATATATTTATCATTATATTTCTTATTCTACCCAAAATTACTCCTTTTATTACTATGCATACAATACCCCTAGTATGGATGAGAATGAGGACCCAAAATATATCATTTAAACTAGTGACATCTTCAACATAAAGTGTAAGATCCTATAATCTATTTATACCCTCCAAAAATTACAACCAAACATGAAATTTCAATGTGTTTAGTGTCCATACAATGCATACCTAGTCCATGCAATTATTTCTAATCTAGAAACCTTGGGTTGTGATTTAAAACACCAATAATTTTGTTTTTGAATTTATTTTTGGACATTCTTTTTATTTGATCAGAATTTTTATTGTTATCATTAACTCCATATGTCCAAGAATCTTGAAATCAAGCTTTTTTAACTTTCTCTGACATAGTCTATAGTGGAATTTTATTATGCATTCATGTTGATTTTTTCTATATCCCCGCTATCTAAATTATCTCATTTTTCAGTCAAATTTGAATGACCTTAATCCCAACACTATTTAGTAAAATCATAAAAACCATAAAATTAAAACCTCATTACTTCATACCTCAGGACACTAAAGATTATTTTAAAATGAAATATAATTTATCAAGATAAATATGCATAAATAGAATATTTAGAAAAATTTAATTCCTTGCTCGTTAATAATCCCACTTTCAATTCTTATAAGAAAGGTAGGGAAAAAAATAAATATTTTATGGTCGGTTATATGCCATTAGAAATAGATAATCCATTTTTGGTAATCCTTCAAATTCAAGAAAAAATAGAGTGTTGAAATATCATATCTCTTTAATCAAAATGTGTGTTCGATTCATAGTGGAATAACCTTTAGGGTTCCAGAACCCTTATTGAATATTATTTCCTTTCATAAATAAAATTTATTTAGTATCTTTTTAAATCCTCATAAATCATCCTCGCTATTGGTGTCAAGAATATTGAACATTAAAATAAACTTATCCATTGTTATGAATATATTCCCAAAGTATTGATCTATATATACACCCCATATATGGAATGCCGTCCATTGACATTGAGTCCTAAGAATGAGGATCCACTAATTTCCATATACCCATACACTGTTATAATGAATATCATGATTCGAATGTGTTTTATGGTCATCCCTGACAAAAGTGACTCATCCCATCATCCTTGATTGAAATTTAATGAGTTATTAATTATATATTCCATACTATAACTATTTAATGGTATTCACTACCCTTAATGTTACACACACAGGTGCCATGCTTATTTCAATGAAGAGATTCAATATCTCACCCGAAAATTTTTTTTTGGTCCACATCATGTGACTCTAAGACACATGACCTGATGGAATTATATTTTTTTAGAAATAAAATGATTACCCCCTTTCGTAGAACGTTGAAAATTCCACTGAAACCCTATTCATATAAGGAAGAGTGGAATACCTTTTCATCATCTTCTCCATAAATAATTTCAAAATCAACTATGTTTCTTAAGATCGCACAATCAAGCCTGGGTATGATCTTAGAAATTGTTTGGACACCATTTATAATAATAATAGTCACTATAATTAGTACAATTTAAAAAACTAACACTTATGTTGTCAATGATTGTCACTCTAATAGGGTTAATCGAGATCACTAATACCAATTCTGACAGTAATGATCACTCCAGTTAGGTTGATTTATATTAGTTACCCCAATGCTGATAATGATGGTCACACTGATTAGGTATATTAATGTGTACCTATTTGTAAATTTTACATTAATAGTAATAATAGGAATTTCCAACTAACATGTAGTCTATCTTACACATGATACAGGATGGGAAAACACAAAATAAATGGTCAAAGCTATTCTACCTAAAACACCTATGAATTTTCGTCCAAAAATTAAGACCTTAAAACCCCATTAACTTATATAGATCCATGATATCACTATGAAATCATTCACATAAATTATTACATTATCAAAATACTATAAATATTTCTCCACTACATGGTCATTGTTGATTGACCATAATATTTATCTATATTGGTTTGACATGCATGAACTAAAAATTCTTACATAAAAAGCCGAATATGTAATCCTAGATAAAATTTTTGTCTATACTCATTGGATAAAAAAATCACAAAATCTAAGAAAAATTGGGCATGTGAAACTAAAAGGCTGAAAAAATGAGGTAGAAGGTAATTAAATGGATATTTGAGGAAAATATGAGGCCTTACCCACTTGTTCCCCTCCAATATTAGAATTAGTAAAATGTTAGGGAAATAAAATAAATATATAATATATTTTTAGGTTCACAATATGACCTCATCAATATTATTTTTTTCATCACATGGTCTCTTAGACTAGAAAATACATAGAGCATTCATCCTTTCCTTCTTACCTATCATATCATCTGATACGCTCCATGTTGAGTGGGTTAAGGAATCACATAAAGGTAATCAAACCCTTTTTAACATTAGAAGGCTCAATCCGGAATTTTTCATCATGATACTCATCAAATAAAGTCAAATAATTCATCATAATAGACCAACTATAGTTTTATTATGATTATAAATATTCCAATACCCTTCTAGGATTCCTAGCTAAGATGAAATCTCTGATCTAAATGGAAAAAATAAACCATTAAGGTGATGATAGTTATGCATGTACCCATCCATGATTTAATAAAAAAATAATTCATAAAAATGGACCGAATTTAGTGTTACAGTTATGGTAGTTATCACTATACTCATATATGAACTACAAATATGAGGAAATGAATCTATCACAATTGTTTTGGGACATTAATTTTATTTTTTTCATTAAAAATTAAATATTCAAAATGAATTCAGGATATATTGATGTTGACTTTAAATATTTCATAGGTAATTATTCAATTGAATTAGAAGTAGAAAAATGTAAAGTTGAGAACAATTTTAGTTTTTAGTAATTGATTGAATAATGAGAGGATAATCCTTAGATTTCAGTCTCACTTCATGATGAAAATTAATCACAAAATTCCGTATATGTAATTCTATATTTCACTAATAAAATTTGGTCCAATATTGATTTCATTGTGAATTTTTTTAATCTTTGTAGTTCTGATCTCTTACAAAAGGTAAAGATGCACTAACTCAATAGTTACAATTCTCCCATAAACATAATCTTCCTTTAGGGGCTTCTAGTGATGCTATGGCTCCCTCTTATTGGAATCAAACTCATACTCAAAAAATAATATATAGGTATCCTTTTAATCATCCAGGAATTGTTGATATGAAGCTTACTCCACACATTTATATTCACATAGATGTATCGTGTCTCAATTTATTGTGGAGAAATCATTTGACTCTACGTCCAAAAGTGAATCTCTTACCCCCTATTCTGAATCATGTGAAAAAGGGATCATATTTTTATTATAAATTTTTTTTCAATAATGGAATGCACTAGTTCATAGGAAGATGAATTGATGATGTTGTCACTACAATTGCCAATATAGATTAGTTTTAAGGGTATCATAAATTATCTTCCATATGATTTCTTAATAATAGTTTTGAGAATTGTGATATATGTTCAATGATCCTTTGTTCAATTAAGTTTCACTATCCTAATATGGGATTCATTTCTGGATGAAGTTTCTTAGGGAATTGTTATCATGGTAAAATTTCAATCTAATTCATTCCAATTCATTGATATTGGGTTATAATTAACCTCTGTATTCTCTGACTATTGATATACGAATGTAGGAACTTCCAAGGATTTATTTATTGCATGTACCGATGGTACTATGAAAATAACACTTCGGTCATAAAGTGTCAATTTTACCAAAAAATAACACAGATACTCACCCAACCCTATTTACATCCTAGGATCTATGGCTAGTTCCACTCTTTTTGGAAAAAACATATTCATTAACCTACTAAGTATTTCTTAATTGGTGAAACCAGGAGTGTTATCCATTTACAAATCCCCATCTATGGTTTCCAAGAGAGTATTCTATAATCTCATCACATATTAATTATCAACATGTCTTTAATTGAACAACACAGTGGATGTATAATCAATATAGTTTTTAAGAGTCTCTAGATAGAGATTATCATTGGGAGAGGATCGTGGATCGATTTAGTAAAACCCAACTTTTTTTCTTCTTCGTCCAAGATGTTTGATGGTTTGGTGGAATATGTGGCCAGCACATCATACAAATAGGATTCTTGTCAACTCCATCAAATATGTTTTATATATCAGTAGAATATATGGCCTCTAGGAGACCATCCAATCAATTAAGTGGAAGTATAAGTGTAATGAGTACCTCTATAAGAAAATGAGTTATTAGTTATTATATGAAATTAAAATTGTGATTCGTTTCCATAATTGAAACTTATACTAATATTTCTTTGATAGGAGTAGGTAAGGTTATTACTACTGTTATGTTTCTCATCATAGAAATTGTCTCAACATCATGGATTTGAGAAACACCTGAGGAATCCCTCACATTGTTCAATAATCATTGCTTATATCCATTAATGGAAGAGATAGAGGAAAATTGTGTATTTGATAAACCTATAACATCTATATCTAACTATCCATGTATATTCAATTAAGATATCAATGACTATTTTGAAAACTAACACATATGAAAGATGCATTTAGCTTGAAAATTGTATCTCTATTGATGATTGACTTCGGATGATAGAAGTCTAATTTGTGCCTTACAAAACACAAGTATGGGAGGGATAAGTGATAATGACCTCCCTCCATATATTTCAATAAAAATAATTTACCTGAGGATCATTACCCTTCCTCTAGAGAATATTTTCTCTCTACATCGATGGTAATACAAAATGTTGTATACTTTGGTGATTTATTCGACAACAACTCAATTTTTGTAAGCCACAATCTTTTAGGAGCAATTAGTTTTTTCCCAATAATTATAAATAATTTTCTCTATTTATTCAAAATAATTAATTATAAATTATATATTGGACAAAAAAATATATTAAAAAGATAATAAAAATTTATTCAAGTACAATGAAATATTACAATGGTTCATGAAACTATGTATCACATATAATGGATTGTTACAAATAATTGTTTTTTACATACATTAATAGTAAAAAAAATTAAATTGGGATAATAAAATAAGAAGAATGTTGTCTATAAAACCAAAAAATCCCCCCTGAACATTATTTCTATTTAGAATCGCCACTATAATAATAAAACCTACACTGTGAAATAATACCAGGAAAAGAGAAACCATGATATAATATCTAAAATAAAAACATTAAAAGTTGAAAACGTAGTTGTAATATGTTTAGTAATGTTATATATATAGTAAAAAAATATGGTAATTAAAAATATTTTCATTAGAAATATGGTCATCTCAAAAATATTCATTGGTCATATGTCCCATAATTATTCTAAAATAGTGTATTTTTAAATAGTATGTTTAAGATAATATAACTCACAATGAAATAAAAATATATTAAAATGTTATATATATATATACATTATGTATAAATAATAATAATAATATAATAATATAATATTATGTATATATTTTTTAAATAATTATTTTAATATCAATGGTGTAGTAAAATTAAATTTAATAATTCAAATATTTATATTTAATGGAATTTATTAAAGTAAATATAATATTTATTTTTTACAAAGATCTGTATTTGTTATGTATTTTATATTTTATCTTGATAGATTAAATTTAACACTTTTAATATATTATTATTTATGAACTAATATATTAAAAATATAAATTGATATTAAATATTATTAAGCGCACACAAAAAAATTTATACGTCATTTTTCAGTAGAAGTTGTTATCTTTATATTATGTATTTCCATTTAAAAAGATTATAAATTTCTGAATTTTAAAAAGATAAAAATTTCATTATTGTATTTATAGTGCTAAAATTATAATAGAATTTATTTTTTATATTTCTAAATTTATTTTTAGATGAATATTTTAATATATGGATACATTGATTTTTATAGAATTATTAGTAAATAAGTATAAATTATAAATTTATGATTACTTCTTAAAAAATATCCTATTTTATAATTGAAATTATTGAATATAAAATTTTTATTATAGATTTAAAACCTGATTTTTATATTTTAAAACTAAATTATTATTCTTTTGAAAAATATTAATACAGAAAACATTTATTATATTAAATTTTTTTTAATCTTTGTGAATTTAAATTTGAATAAATTAATTTCTAATTTATAATCTATTTGTCCAAATAATATAATAATTACCAATTTATTTTTATTCTAAAATTTTATGATACCATAGGTAAAAACTAGTTATCATGGTAAAATATTAAATGAAAAAAAAGTAAAAATTATGGTGATAAAGGAACTAAAAATGTTTAAAAAAATATTCTAATTAAATTTTTTAGAGATGATCGAACTAACATCACCCTCAAAAATGTATTTCTTATTTTTTGTTCCACTTTACTTGTTTAACATGTGATCAATTTATATTAAGTTGAAATATTTCCAAAAATGTCATTATCACCACTTATAAATGGGACCCCTCACCACCCCTTCATGGAACTCCAAAAAATTAGGTTTACACCAGAAAACATTCCACATTTTCATCCCCTCATATTCATATTCAATATAATAAGATATTGGTTACAATATATTAGGATAGTCTTTTCCTTTCCAATGAATCCTCAAAGAGAAACCCAAAGTTCTCAATAGTTGTTCAATATTTTCTCCCACGTCATTTCCTTTTATCTTTCCATATAGAAATCACTTTTTCAAATATTAAATTATACCATAATTTTTTATAGAATAAATTATTTTGATATATTATTCGAATAGAAATTAACCACCCTTCCTTTTTTCCCTTAATAAATGAATAAATTGTATTTGTGTGTGTGTGAGGGATACCGCCCCACAAAAAAAAAATAGGTTTCATTTCCCTTACCACCTTAAATGGATAGTCCTAATGTTCAGTTGAATGAATTAAAATTATATTTATAAAATATTTTTGATTATAAAATTTCAAAACATATTAGGCATTTACCTTATTTTATGGATTTTGAAATCCTCAACCTTTCATATATGTTGACTATTACATCCATGGAATAAACGATTTCTATTTTTTTCATCACCATCATACATATATTTCCATGAAAATGGGTTTAATGGAAATATATGATTTTTATGATATCATTGTAGTTCTTTTATAAAAAATTGAAGAATATGTTAATGATATGATCAATAAATGGTCATCATTAATACAAAAATTTAAAATAATCATACTAGGGGAAAAATATTTTATACAAATTCTATAATCTTTTTAAGTCCATTATTTCATCTTATTCATCCATTCAAATTATTATATATCACACTGATAAAAATTAAATTATGTCACTGTGTTATTTTTCTAAGGATGTCGTAACTAAATCAATTCATAATAATATATTAATCATGGTATAATCATGGTTGGGTTGGTTTGACCACCTACATGAACAATGTTATTAAATTATATTATCGATGACTATAAAAATATAGTTATTTATTAAGATATAAATATTTAAAAAAATTGAAAGGATAAATCATTATTTAACTCAATAATTATGAAAACACCCATTGTTGGTTAAGAATCACTAAAATAAACATATTATTAATTTCATCTTTTATGATAATGGATGAAACATGAATGAAAAGAAAATTGAAACAAAAAATATCATCATAAATAATCACATATGGTGACATTAATGTTTTTGTAATGATGAACTTTCAAATAAAAATGAATACAAAAACTGATCTTATGAAACTATTATAGACAATTCATGTTATAAAACAACCAATGTTGGAAAATAGGTAAAAACCAGCTAATATGTACATGTATGGAATGAATATAAATGAAGAGTATAAATTATAATATATATGAATAAGGTTAATTGGTATGTAATTAGTATAAATAAATTAAATATTCCATACATTTGTCGAAAGTGAATAATGAATTACGAACAATGTAATGTTTTTCATCACAAAGTTCCCCTATTTGAGACGTGTTTTCTATAATATTCACATAATATAAATAATTTTTTGTTCATAGTAACTATTTGACATATTAAATCATGAAATACATTTCATTAATGTAATTGAAAGTCTAATGAAAATATCTCCATTTAAATATGTTTTTATTTAAATTCTCTTTATATTATAAGGGGTTTTCAAGACTCAAATCATTTTTATTGGTCATAATGACTCATATTTAACTCTAATGCTTAAAAATTGATCACTTTAAACCTATTATAATTTTTTTATGTATTTTAAAATTATTTTCTGGGAGAATAATGTTTCATAATGAATTATACTTCCTTTACTAATATATTTTTTCATTTAAAAAATTAAAAATAGTTTCTATATATTTTAAAGGATTTTGGCTCCATAAACTTGTTTTTTAATTCTATAAAATCTTCTAATTTTTAATTGGAATCCAAAATATTGTGTTATTTAGTTTGAAATTCATATTTACCTATTACACATTTTAAAAGGATGTTTTGGTTTCTCATTTATGAGGTTGGTTTTTAACAAGGTAGTTACAAAATGTTCATAAGGTTTTATCCACAGTTTCAAAATCAAAAGTATTATATTATACTCTATGTTCCATTTTGATTCCCCTTATGTATTATAAAAGATCTATTATTTTTCAATATTTTTAAAAGTAAAATATTTCATGGTGTTTTCACTTAATATTTTTGTAAACTTTTTGTCATTATAAATGCTCCAATTTTAACGATTCATTTGAAAATAAATGTTTTCATGATGTTTTCATGTAACCTTTTTTTAAAAATTATGTATTTTTTATGGATACGCTATTGGAAGTTACTTTTAAAAAGGAATTATTTTTCAAAAATTTTCACTTCAATTCTCAAAAATACTATTCAATATGATAGAAACGTCTTCTTTTACACAAAATATAAAATCTTTTTCTAAAAACTCTTATTTGATTTCACCAAAAAATTTCTATTTATCTATAATTGATTTATTTATATGGAAATTATTTTTGATGAATCACCTTCAAAATATTCATATAAAATACATTATTGGGGTAATTGATGTTTGGGTATCAACTATTTACATTCTTGAGGTCAATTATAGCGATACCACAATAAAGTGTTTTGAAACCCATTTTTCCTTTTTATTGATACTTTATTATATGATGAATGGTGATAATTTTTATTTATTTCAATATTTATGATATGTTGAAAAAATTTAATCTTATGGAACACATATATATTTTTGAGGAATTGAGGATTACTATATATCCCTTCATTGCATTTGGTTATTATTTTATATCTCATTACATAAATATGGGAATTGAGTAAGGAATATTTACACCACTATTATAATTGAGTTAAAAATGCATACTACACTATGGTAATTAGGTAGTGATTCATACTCCATTATGGGAATGAGGTATTGATTCCTTCTATAATATGGGAATTAAGTCTTGATGTCTGCTCCATTATATTATGGGATTTAAATGGTCAATGTTACTTCACTATGTTTTGATTATCGATGCCTATGTTTGTGCCACTTAATTTATGTAATCAATGTTTAATTTACATGTTATTATTATAGTTTATTATATTCCATGTTAAAAATTTATTTTCATTCTTATGTTATTATTTCATGTTTTTTATTATTTTTATATGCTTAGAAACCATGTTTTTATGACTTTTATTAGGAATTTTGTTACTATTCTAGGATTTATAGAGATAAATCACGTTTTACGATTGAAACGTATCATTTCATGATCTCTCTATCTGTTATATCTCCCTTAATCATGTTTTCCATCATGTTTATTATCTAATGGTTATGACAAGTTTATGAGATTTCATAACCATGAATTCAATCTCACTACTTTTCTTATTTTTCCATTCCTAGACTTTTTAAGATTATTATGTCTTATGAGTTTTCTAGAATAGGGTTAACATGATAATGATTATACATAAATGTAAAAAGTGTTGTAAAATGAGATGTTTATGAAGCAATCCGACATGACACTAAAACTTTGGGTAAATACTTGGATTCTCCTTGTTAGTTTTTTATTTATATGAAATTATTAAGAGTCTATGAAAATTGACGGCGCATGATTTTGAAGTTTGGTGTGACCTGAATGAATTTTTGAACATTTTTTATGGTGTGTTCAATAAATGTGAGAACTGCATTTTCTAACTTTTGAACTGGTGCTCAGATTAAAAATCTGAGAACAGCGTTGTATCCACAGTGCCAGGATTCTCTTAAGTAAGGCTTTAATTAGACCACATTAGGTCGTGAGATAAAATAGTTTTTGGACATTTAAAAGAATGATAAAATAAAAAATTTATTTTATTTTATTTCTTTTCTTTTCCTCCACTAGACAAGCAGCTGTTGTAAGACCAACGAAATGTTAATCCATTAAATGTCTTGACTCCTCAATCATTGTAACAGCCCTGTTGGAATTAATAAGGTTCATTATTAAATGAACCTCATAAATTTCCAATGGTGTTACCCACCTCTTCCCCCTATTATTTATATGGAGCTTGGGGAGAGGTATTGGCATGGATTCACCAAGCAATGAAGTTCTGGAAAAGTACTAAGATACCAACCACTTAGAGGAAAGAACCGATTCCAGCAAGTAGTGACAAGCACCACTGAATCATGAACTGAGGAACACTGACTCTTCGTCAAACCCGTACGTTCTCCAATGATCATGAGGTAGGGTTTATTTTCATTTCAAATTTCAAGAGCTGTTGAATCATTATACTACCCTCTTTTTACCATGCTATTGCTGAGGGCGTAGGCCAAACAAACAAAGCCCGAACCCTCCATCGTTTGTTGAAATTTGACGTGTTCTTCGCGAGCGATTTATTCCGGTTTGACGAAACCCAGGACGGTGGATTTTGCGATGAAGAGGGCATCCCATGGAGTTTTTTGGTTCCCTCAGATGGAAAAACGGGCCACCTGATCTCCCCCGATGACCCGTGGAAGACATTTCGCATGGCATCGGCGACCGGAAAATGTAAGTGACAGTGGCGGCGAGATGTCACACACCATTGGAAAAAGGGGACCAAGGTATATATCCATGGCTCACAGCAGTGTCCAGCAGCGGCCGACCACTGGCAGAGGTGCGTTTCACATCGTCACGCACTACTGATGATGGACGCGGCGGAGGGCCGAGACCCACTCCTTGTGGGTCCTTCGGATGACCAGGCGACGCCCCGTGGCACCACCGCTCCAATTTCAGAATGAGGACCCCCTCCCCACAACCCATTCTATCTAGGGCAAGTCACGCCCATCTACAGGTCGGCCCACGCCCTCCGTGGGTCGGGCCGCAAGAGCCCAGTGGGCCACGCCCCTACGTGCACCGGGTCGCGCTAGCGGAGCAGGCCCCCATGCCTAGGTGGGCTGGGCCGGTCTGCAGCCCAGGGGACTGAGCCCACTACGGCCCAACCCAGATTGGTTTGGGATGCACTAATTTAGACCCAAATAGGTTCGGGCTGATCCGAATTGGGTCAGGCTGGGTCGGACCAGATTTGGACCGTTTCAGGCCCAGTTTCGCTAAAAGAGTCATAACTTGTGAACCAAGCATCCGTTTGATGAAACGTCTATAGCTCTGGGATCCTTGGACCGAGAAGATCCTTTTTTAATACTCCAATTGAGTTTTTGAGAAATTTGGAGCATGGATGGGTCAGATCGAACCCAAATCCAACCTGGTCCTCGGTACTAAAATGATTCTATGTCACAGACCGGGTGTCTGATAGACACGTTGTATATCATGGTTGAACACTTACTACATGGAAGTCCTTTATAATACTTCTTCATGAAACTTCGTGGTGTTTGAGGTATGATCGATGGATTGAGTAGTGGATCCTCCTAGAATCATGTGTGCTTAGTGCGGGAATCTCATGGCAGACTATAACGTGAAGAAATAACATTGATCCTATGTGGGTGAGCATCTATCGATCCAGTGTCGGTCATTGCTTATTGATCCTCTGTGGGTCAAGATCTATCGATCCTGTGTGGGTTATAGCATAGCGGTTGTAACGCCCCGACCCCAGCTACCCAGAGTCGGTGCATTACTTCGTAACTTTGGCATGATCACAAAAGATCAAGTCCTGAAAGACCGATTAGTTTAGTAGCCTTGGAAACACTAGATACATTCGTAAACGTTACATTACATCATAAAGTGAAAAACTACAATAACAAAGTCTCCATAGTCCACACTCATATCCACTTCTGACTATCCCTGCAGGTCATTCATAAAATACTTCCTCACATCCTGGAAAATATTAAAACATTGAAAGGGGTGAGCTCAGATTCTCAGTAAGGATACCAATAATGCGGAAGCTTTCATAATTAAACATTAACATTTAAGGCAATGTATAACTAAAACAAAATCCTTTTAAACATGAACTTCAACATAATATGGAAAAAGTAAAATGAGATAATGCCATTTACATGGATATTCTACTGGTCGAATAATCACATGCGATATCAATAACCACTTTCATAATGATGGAATGCATAATGCCACACTATCATAACCACGTAGCCAAGGCCTCGTGCCAAGACCACAAATATGATTTTGTCAAGGCCTCATGCCAAGACACTAGTTTGTCTCATGATACCTGCCGATGCATCGAGGAGCTATAGCGGGCTACACCCGTCACTTATTAAGTCCAATGCATTCCTCATATGAATAGGTTTAAACATATCATAAACCATAACATAATCGTATCACATAAAACATGCATAAAGGAAACATAACAGTTCTACATTTCAATCACAATATATCAATACAACTCATTGATATAATAAAAACGTTTTCAAAACCATTTTCAAAACCAAAATAAAAGAAAGTTAAAACTTTGTATTTATTTTTCATTAAAAAAGTGATGGCTTGTAGAGGAAGCCGAAACTCAAATAATGGTCACGGCGGTGGAGAAGTCATTGTCGCCACATAAGTACGGAAATAAAAACATTCCCTTTTTGTCGTTTAGTAAAACGCTTCATATAAAAAAGATTCATTTTGAATAAACGTAAAAGTCAAAGGGGTTTATACACCGTATAAAAGAAAGTTTTGTATAAAACCAAATATGCCTCAATGAAAGGGGATTGAGACGAAGTCCTTAAAAAGATCATTTTTTTAATAAAGTACATCTATAATGTGTATTCACTATAAGTACACATAAATAATGTACAAATACAATATAGGACATAATAATATCATGACATAATTTGAAAGTAGGAGATTAACCCAAAGAATGGAAGTTGGGTTAAGAAGTTCCCTTACCTCATGTCCGACTTGACTCAACCGTTCTTTAACCTCATGAATAATAAACTAGAGTTAATATCTACCTTATTAAGAACCATTTTCAATTTCCTTGTCCTTTTATTATCACTTATTACAATGTTATGAACGTTATGTAATTATTTAAGTTAATAACGGTCGTTTTGTCGATCTTTGGTACTTGTGTCAACAATAAACTTCTTATAATTACAAGTTGTTCATGTGGTGAAATATCCATTATATCCAGAATTATATTCATGATGTAGATATCATATATATCATATATATCCCGTATATACATTCATTCGTAATATTACGTAACATTTAGAGGTAAGAAATGAAATGCACCATTCAAGGGGACGGTAAGCCGTACGTACGCATGAACGCTACTTTCATTTCTATTTCGTATTTAATGTAATGAAATCATAATTATATAAAGGTATAATATAGTTCCAGTATAATATCATATATAATATCATTTACTCCATCCTTTATACATCCCATATATGGCATTAACGATTCACATCACTTTGAGGGGGCGGTAGTCCGCACTTCCTAAAATGAGATTATCGCGTTTTACCCATAATGGAAATCATAAAGTATTCCATAAATGAGAAATACAGAAGAATAATTAAAACATAAACATATTATATATCATATATAAAAATAGTGACATCTTAATGGCCACCTTTGAAGGTGTTATATGAGTGTTGAACAATCATCGTTTCGTGAGGCAGGAATTCTCCATCCACAGAAACCGTATGTTCATTAACCATTAGATGTATGTGTGTGGAAGTGTAGCTCGAATACTTATTATAAAAACATCCTAGTATATTGAGTATACTGGTGTTGTTACAAAAGAAATTAATAAAAAGATTTTAGGGGGTTTGAGAAGAAAAATAAAACAAAACAACATTAGAGAAGACATTACCTCAAAATCGGGTAACTCTTTTTGATTTGAGCCTAAAGGCTTCCTTGAGAATAGTTCTGCCCAAAGTGAGGCTTCTAAGAGTAAGAGGGGGAAGTTGGGAGAGTATTTGGGCAGAGTTTGGCCGAGACAAATGGCTTGAAGGTGTGAATAAGGTGGTAGAGGTGGGGGCCTTTTATAAGTGCAGAGGAGGGGCTCTTTTGGAAAGATTGAAATGTTACATTATTATACCATGATTTTCGGATTCTAAAGGTCCCACACTTATATAATTAGTTGATAAGTTGATAAGGGTTCGAAATATCCTCATACAATAGGCTTTGGACAAGTGTAAGCCTTGGATTTTGCATTATCTTCTCATTTTATTTAAATCGTTAAATAATGAGGTCATCGCTGCATCATAATGATGTCATAATTAATTTAATTTATTTAATGTCTAAAAATTATAAAAAAAAATACTATGATCTAGGAAATCTATTTATCTTTCTAATGAATATTTATAATCAAGATTTGGACTTGCGTAACCCCACTTAAAAAACTGTTTTAGTAAGACAACTCATGTTTGTGTCAATTTACTTTTAACATTAAATAAATATATATTAATGTCATTTTCCAACTAAAGTGGCTCCATGGGGTCCCCAAGTTTACCCATGGGTTGTCTTGGTCGGCCATGACTCATCCAATAGGAGTAGGAAAAGTTTCATGCTCATCTCATATTATTAAAACATTATTTGTACCTTAAACTACAATAATTACCTCTAATCGCGATTAAGAACTTAAAAGTTACTATTCACCAAAAATTTATTTTAATCTCATTGAACCACATTTTACTTCTTAATAACAACCATGTATGTCGGATTTTTGAAAATCAAATCACAGAATTCATTTAAATGAAAAATCAGTTATTTAACTACCACTTAGTAGTTTCACTATTCATCAAAAATTGATGTTTTTCAGAACAAAGCCAAAATTTCACCCTAAGCTATAATTGATATTCCGAATTCAAAAATGATGTCTATTTTACAAAATTCCAAACATATAAGTTGCATTAATTAATTTTATAATTAATTCCCGCTGTTATAACAAATAGCGTGTTTTTAATAAACAATTTATATCAAAAGATTGGCAATTGTTTATGTCCAATTTCAATGTTAAATTAATTCTAATGACCACCATTGGATAAAACGGTAAAAATATATTCTAATTATACATTAAACCCACTAAATAGTATAATTTATCACTATAAATTATTTTTATTAAAAAAAAATTTTAAGTATTTTTCACTATTCATAAAAAATTGGAAGTTCTCAGAAAGTTACAAAAAATTCAACTTAGGCTAATTTCGATATTACGAATACAAAAATGAAGTCCATTTAGAAATATAAAATTTCTATAATTTTAAAAAGTGGTTATTACTATTCATAACGGCTACTTTGATTAGTCGCGGTGTTTTAGAACTCGAAGTTGCGTACAATGCAAGCTATTGCATTATTGAATGAGAAGCGTATCATGGAAGCTCGGGGTGTTACATTCTCCCCACCTTCAATAAATTGTGTCCTCGCAATTTGAAATTTTTCTTTGAAAGTAAAAGGTTGAAAAGAGAAAATACCTTTGAGGAAAACCCACATCATAAATAAGATTAATAAAATTTAGCCTTAAGAAGAGGGAAAGGGAAATGAAAAAGTCACCACCCAATTATGATCTCGATTAGGAGAACATTGGTGGCAATTAGAGACATATAATTGGAGGAAAAACGTAAATATTTGAAGGGAGTGATTGAGGTCATCAATCACAATCAACTGTCAAATTGAGGGCCTCAAAGCATTCAATCTATGTTGATTTAAAATATCATCAGTTCAACAAGACATAAGGTATTAGGATAACACATTTTTTTGATTTAATATCCCTTTACTAATGTTTAGGAATTAATTTATTCATTGAATAAGAGATAGGTATATATATATTTATGCTTGAAAATTAGAGTTTCAACCTCTAACTCATCTTTCACTCAAAAAGATAATAGAACTCAAAAATATTATACTTATCCTAATTGTATAAGGTTCCAAATTTTAACACATACCATTTAGATTAGAAAAACTATTTTGTAAAAACCAGGGACTTCATGTAGTCCAGTGGTAGACGATTAATCCCAATCGCTCTATGGTTGTGGGTTCGATTCCCACAGCTGTATCCGACGCGATGGGTTGTCACTCGGTCTGCGTGTTTTCCTTTTTATAAATATCCAAAAATAACCTTAACAATAGTATCCAATGTAAAATATAATCCATTCCAACCTTTATAGTTATCCAAAATACTTCTGTCCAGACTTTCTCTGAAAGGTCTCTAAATTCCAAAATCAATTGTAACATCAGATTCCCCAAACAAATTAAAGTTTCTCTTTTGTCACATACTAAAAATATGATTACCTTCATCATATTAAAACCTTACTGAAATCAACATGTACTGCAGTACAATCCTTATATATATATCACATTATTCTAATAACCAAAATATAATCCATGAGTCCAAAAGCACCAATACATTAGTTATTCTTATTCAACTGTAGTAACAGCATAATATTGTCCTTGATCCCTTGGCCTTTTCGGAGGTAAGTTTCCCCGACGCTTAGGACATTCATTTGCATAATGCCCAATTTCCCTACAATTGTAGCATTCAACTTTGACAGCCTCTTTTTTTCCCTTGCAATCACGAGCCTGGTGACCCTTTTCTCCACATTTATAACAAACTCCCATTCCTTTTAGGCACGTACCAGGGTGATTCTTCCCACAATTATCACATAATGGAAAATCCTTCTTTCCCTTTTTCCCTTTATCTGTCTCTTGTTCCACCGTTCTCTTCTTCTCTTTCTTTACTTTGTTGTCATAAGACTTAGAGAATTCCTTTTCTGTCTTGATAGCACACGAGACAATATCTTCGTATGATGAGAAGGATTGTGATACTAAAGATCGACGGAGAAATGGTTTTATCCCATCAATGAAACGATCAATCTTACTCCTTGGGTTACGTATATAATTGGCAGCATGCCTCGCTAACCTTGTAAAGTTAGCCTCATACTTTGCGACATTCTCATCCTCCTTCTGCCTCAAACTCAGAAATTTCCTTTCCATATCTGCTCGATGGTCACGAGGAAAGTATTTTTCTAAGAAAAGCTCTTTGAACTCCCTCCATTCCATATTCGATACGTCATCATCTTCCTTTGTGTTTTGAATCAGCGACCACCACTGATCGGCATCTCCAGTGAGGCGGTAAACTGCCATGACAACCTTCTCCCTTTCGTTACTCCCCAAGGCATGGAATATTTTCTCTAAGGAGTTTATCCATTTCTCATTTACTAACGGATTTGTACCCCCATTGAAGGTTGGTGGTTGTTTCCTCATGAAACGGTCTAGCATTGATCCTCCACGTTGCGGATCAGGGTGCTCCATACGAGTAAGGTTATTATTCATAACCTGAGTAAGTTGTCCCAGTATGGTGATTAGCTGATCGGCACCAGTTGCATCACCAGCCCCACTATAATTATCTTGAGCACGAGGGCAATCCCTACATGGAGTGCGCGCATTGATACGGTTTCCATTTCTTCCACTAGGCGCCATTTCTAAACAATTGCATAAACTAGATCAGTTTATGAATCAAAATACATAATCCCATACTTATAAAACACATAACATAAATTGAACTATTTATGGATATAATCCATAATCATAAAAAGAAATGTTTCCTTTGAGAAAGTATATACTCATAACCCTTCATAGTGGTTTGTAAAGAAAATGAGAATTATCCTAAGCATATCCCCCGGGAGTGTCGTAACCAAGAGTGCAGCAAGGCCCGTTGTCGTGCACCAGTTCCCGTTCGAGTTTAGCTCAAAGCGGGGTTTTCGGGTTTTACCCCTAAGTACATCTGTGCCAGAGCCGCCTCTACCTGCTCGTATCCAGACAGGGATGTATTGCTCGGAAAACTCACAAAATCTCTATAATACCATAATTCTAGGAAGTTCTTCTATACTAATCCTCAAAGTTCATCTTAGGTCTATGTGCTCTAATCAGAGTTTATCTAAATCTAGCTTCCAAGGTTTGTACTAAACTTCCTAGGATACCAACTGTAACGCCCCGACCCCAGCTACCCAGAGTCGGTGCATTACTTCGTAACATTGGCAAGATCACAAAAGATCAAGTCCCGAAAGACCGATTAGTTTAGTAGCCTTGAAAACACTAGATACATTCGTAAACGTTACATTACATCATAAAGTGAAAAACTACAATAAAAAAGTCTCCATAGTCCACACTCATATCCACTTCTGACTATCCCTGCAGGTCATTCATAAAATACTTCTTCACATCCTGGAAAATATTAAAACATTGAAAGGGGTGAGCTCAGATGCTCAGTAAGGATAAAAATAATGTGGAAGCTTTCATAAATAAACATTAACATTTAAGGCAATGTATAACTAAAACAAATGCCTTTTAAACATGAACTTCAACATAATATGGAAAAAGTAAAATGAGATAATGCCATTTACATGGATATTCTACTGGTCGAATAATCACATGCAATATCAATAACCACTTTCATAATGATGGAATGAATAATGCCAGACTATCATAACCACGTAGCCAAGGCCTCGTGCCAAGACCACAAATAAGATTTTGTCAAGGCCTCATGCCAAGACACTAGTTTGTCTCATGAGACCTGCCGATGCATCGAGGAGCTATAGCGGGCTCCACCCGTCACTTATTAAGTCCAATGGATTCCTCATATGAATAGGTTTAAACATATCATAAACCATAACATAATCGTATCACATAAAACATGCATAAAGGAAACATAACATTTCCACATTTCAATCACAAGATATCAATACAACTCATTGATATAATAAAAACGTTTTCAAAACCATTTTCAAAACCAAAATAAAAGAAAGTTAAAACATTGTATTTATTTTTCATTGAAAAAGTGATGGCTTGTAGAGGAAGCCGAAACTCAAATAATGGTCACGGCGGTGGAGAAGTCGTTGTCGCCGCATAAGTACGGAAATAAAAATATTCCCTTTTTGTCGTTTAGTAAAACGCTTCGTATAAAAAATATTCCTTTTGAATAAACGTAAAAGTCAAAGGGGTTTATACACCGTATAAAAGAAAGTTTTGTATAAAACCGAATATGCCTCAATGAAAGGGGATAGAGACGAAGTCCTTAAAAAGATCATTTTTTTAAATAAAGTACATCTATAATGTGTATTCACTATAAGTACACATAAATAATGTACAAATACTATATAGGACATAATAATATCATGACATAATTTGAAAGTAGGAGATTAACCCAAAAATGGAAGTTGGGTTAAGAAGTTCCCTTACCTCATGTCCGACTTGACTCAACCGTTCTTTAACCTCCTGAATAATAAACTAGAGTTAATATATACCTTATTAAGAACCATTTTCAATTTCATTATCCTTTTTATATCACTTATTACAATGTTATGAACGTTATGTAATTATTTAAGTTAATAATGGTCGTTTTGTCGATCTTTGGTACTTGTGTCAACAATAACCTTCTTATAATTACAAGTTGTTCATGTGGTGAAATATCCATTATATCCAGAATTATATTCATGATGTAGATATCATATATATCATATATATCCCGTATATACATTCATTCATAATATTACGTAACATTTAGAGGTAAGAAATGAAATGCACTGTTCATGGAGACGGTAAGTCGTACGTACGCATGAACGCTACTTTCATTTCTATTTCGTATTTAATGTAATGAAATCATAATTATATAAAGGTATAATATAGTTCCAGTATAATATCATATATAATATCATTTACTCCATCCTTTATACATCCCACATATGGAATTAACGATTCACATCACTTTGAGGGGGCGGTAGTCCGCACTTCCTAAAATGAGATTATCGCGTTTTACCCATAATGGAAATCATAAAGTATTCCATAAATGAGAAATACAGAAGAATAATTTAAACATAAACATATTATATATCATATATAAAAATAGTGACATCTTAATGTCCACCTTTGAAGGTGTTATATGAGTGTTGAACAATCATCGTTTCGTGAGACAGAAATTCGCCATCCACAGAAACCGTATGTTCATTAACCATTAGATGTATGTGTGTGTAAGTGTAGCTCTAATCCTTTTTATAAAAACATCATAGTATTTTGAGGATACTGGTGTTGTTACAAAATAAATGAATAAAAACATTTTAGGGGGTTTGAGAAGAAAAATAAAACAAAAAAACATTAGAGAAGACATTACCTCAAAATCGGGTAACTCTTTTTGATTTGAGCCTAAAGGCTTCCTTGAGAAGAGTTATCCCCAAATTGAGGCTTCTAGGAGTAAGAGGGGGAATTTGGGAGAGTATTTGGTCAGAGGTTGGCCGAGCCAAATGGCTTGAAGGTGTGAATAAGGTGGGAGAGGTGGGGGCCTTTTATAAGTGGAGAGGAGGGGCTCTTTTGGAAAGATTGAAATGTTACATTATTATACCATGCTTTTCGGATTCTAAAGGTCCCACACTTATATAATTCGTGGATAAGGTGATAAGGGTTCGAAATATCCTCATCCAATATGCTTTGGACAAGTGTAAGCCTTGGATTTTTCATTATCTTCTCATTTTATTTAAATCGTTAAATAATGAGGTCATCGCTGCATCATAATGATGTCATAATTAATTTAATTTATTTAATGTCTAAAAATTATAACAAAAATACTATGATGTAGGAAATCTATTTATCTTTATAATGAATATTTATAATCAAAATTTGGACTTCTTTAACCCCACTTAAAAAACTTTTTTAGTAAGACAACTCATGTTTGTGTCAATTTACTTTTAACATTAAATAAATATATATTAATGTCATTTTCCAACTATAGTGGCTCCATGGGGTCCCCAAGTTGACCCATGGGTTGTCTTGGTCGACCATGACTCATCCAATAGGAGTAGGACAAGTGTCATGCTCATCTCATATTATTAAAACATTATTTGTACCTTAAACTACACTAATTACCTCTAATCGCGATTAAGAACTTAAAAGTTACTATTCACCAAAAATTTATTTTAATCTCATTGAACCACATTTTACTTCTTAATGAAAACCATGTATGTCGGGTTTTTGAAAATCAAATCACAGAAGTGGTAATATTTCATTTAAATGAAAAATCAGTTATTTAACTACCACTTAGTGGTTTCACTATTCATCAAAAATTGAAGTTTTTCAGAACAAATCCAAAATTTCACCCTAAGCTATAATTGATATTCCGAATTCAAAAATGATGTCTATTTTACAAAATTCCAAACATATAAGTTGAATTAATTAATTTTATAATTAATTCCCGCTGTTACAACAAATAGCATGTTTTTAAGAAACAATTTATATCAAAAGATTGGCAATTGTTTATGTCCAATTTCAATGTTAAATTAATTCTAATGACCACCATTGGATAAAACGGTAAAAATATATTCTAATTATACATTAAACCCACTAAATAGTATAATTTATCACTATAAATTATTTTTATTAAAAAAGTTGTTTTAAGCATTTTTCACTATTCATAAAAAAATTGGAAGTTCTCAGAAAGTTACAAAAAATTCAACTTAGGCTAATTTTGATATAACGAATACAAAAATGAAGTCCTTTTTGAAATATAAAATTTCTATAATTTTAAAAAGTGGTTATTACTATTCATAACGGCTACTTTGATTAGTCGCGGTGTTTTAAAACTCGAAGTTGCATACAATGCAAGCTATTGCATTATTGAATGAGAAGCGTATCATGGAAGCTCGGGGTGTTATAGCGGTCCTATGTGGGTTAGCATTTATTAATCTAGTGTGGTTCAGTAGAACAACCTTTCGATAGAATAAGATGATTTAGTTTTTTGAATAATAATATGTAGTTATCTACTTAATTTATAGACTTGGTTTGAGTTGAGTCTTTTACCTTCGTGGTGTTACCTTCATGGTATTAACTTTGTGGTATTGTTTCCTTCATGGTGTTACCTTATTGGTACTCTTACCTTCATGGTGTTACCTTCGTAGTGTTACCTTTTTGGTACTTTAACCTTCATGGTGTTACCTTCGTGGTGTTACCTTTGTGATATTCTTCCCTCGTGGATCAGTTGTGAAAATGGATTAAAATTTGGAGTCGTATGTTTCCTCATGTATAAGGTGAGTATATTTTGATAACTTTGGTATATTTATGGGAATATACCTAAGTAGAGTTGATGACTGCTTCGGGCTTTGTGATTGTGGTCATTATTTGTGGGTTTTTAATTTGTGGAAATATGGGCGACCTTTGAGGGTCTTGGGGTCCCTACTGAGTACTGTTATTCTCACCCCTGCACGAAAAATGCCCAAACCTTGTTGTGTCTTGGGAAGAAGACAGATAGCGTTGATCGAGGTTAAGTGAGCCAGGCTGGACGATGCTCAAAGGTGGACTATTTAACGGGATGTGATGCAAGGACTACTGATCTTTATCTGTACCTACCCTTCATGTAGGATCCTTGACTGAAGATATAGGATCTGTTTTCTCGTTCATTTGTACATGTACTTTTCATTTGGGCTTTTATTCTTCCCACTTACTTTTAGTAAACTTTTTACTACAACAATTTACTTTGTGGTTTCTTTTTTAGTGTTCTTGGATTGTATGTTTATAAACGTATAAAGGAAATGCCTTCCCATTATAGGAATATTCCCTGCCAGTGCTAGTCGCCGGCCCCTGGCCTATGGAAGGTGGGATTGGGGTAGTCAGAGCCCAGGCCCTGGGGGACGGGTCGTGACAAAGTGGTATCAGAGGATTCAGTTCTATCGAGGAACTATGACTCTGATATTTTCAACGTGGCATACTAAAAGTGTGGTTTTTAGTTCTGTAAATCTAGTATTGTTGCGGCAGTCGATGTATCCATACATCAGGACCCTGAATTCTAATTTTTGACTTAGCACACAAAAATACTGATTACATGTGTTTTGAAAATATTTTCTTATATATTTGTTGAGTTAGGTCACCAGGTATAACTTGTTGACCGTGGCGCACCATTTTTCTTTTAGGATGCCACCATATAAACATCCAGATAGGATTCTCAAGAGATTATATGATGATGAACCACCGTGAAATGAGGCCTCGGTGTAGGACCTTCATATGGTGTTAGCACCTTCATGTGGTGAACCAGCAACACCACTACCCGTTGGGCCACTGTTGCCACCAGCCCCACCAGCAGAGGGTTCACATTGACTGAGCGCGTGACATGAGTTTTAGCGGTGGAGGCCTCTGAGGTTCTGAGGAATGAATGATCTACAAGAAACTGAGGACTAGTTGGAGGTTGTGTCTATAGATTTTTTTCTTATTTGAGACACTAGTTGATCTGATGGTGATCTTAACTACTAGTCTCTTCTAGGGAGAATTTGGGAGATGGTGGAGTCTGACACATCAAATACACGTTGAAGCAATCCTCACCTGGGTGTACTTAGAGGTCATTTTCAGGGAATATCTCTTCCCAGCGACCCTATTCTCAGTGCATATATAGGAGTTGTTGTACTTACAATAGGGCAGCATGACCATGGTCCAGTACTCAGCGATTTTCATTGATCTCTCCCTCTACTCCACCGATATGGTACGTGACCCTTTCATCAGGGCACAGACCTTTGAGTAGGGTATCTGATTAGAGATTATAGCATTGATGATATCACTCAGCATTCCGATGTAGTTTAGGGTGCTATAGTGAGCACTTTTGGTGGAGAGATTTCTAAATGAGAAAGCACCGATAGCGAGAGCCACCACCAGATATTAGGTAACAGAGTCATCTACAGTAGGTAGTATACGGATGATGTAGTGGCCTAAGCGGGCAAGAACTTCTGGCGGAAGACCTCAAGATACATGTTTGGTGGTGAGGGGCTCACGGGATAGCGGAGGATAGATGAGGAGTAGGTAGTGCTACTCGTGCGACGGGCATGGTCACATGGCACAGGACTACCCGACCCACCGTACGGACGACCAACCGACAGTCGACGGACCACCAAGGAAGAGGCATAGGTTTGAACGATGAGGACTGAAGGATGACAGATGTGGTAGAGGATTTTGATGTTCAGTAGGTAGTGGGTGGAGATTCGAGGTTCTACCGCCACCACATCCAGGTGGTCCACCCCGACCACAGGGAACTGGAGGACAGGGATGAGCTCAGCTCCAGGCAACTGAGGCCTATGACCACTATGCTCCATAGATTATTAGAGGTATGATATATATCTAATCCACCCTAGATATATTACTTATAGACACAGGTTCCAGTCACTCTTTTATTGCCACAACACACGTTTAGATCTCTAAGATTCTGATGGAGTCGTTGGCTCGATCCATAAGCATACAGAATCTTGCGGGATAGGATTCGACGATTACACATTGGTTCTGGCAGTTTGAGCTTACTTTAGGTGGAAAGAGCTTCAGTTGGGATCTTCTAGTAGCATCATTGAGGCCTTACGATGTCATATTGGGTTTGGATTGGTTATCCATAGTCCATGCTAAGATCGACTATATTAGGCGAAAAATGTGGTGTGTCAATGAAGATGGGAGAAAGTTTTCCTTCACCGGTGAGAAGAGAACCTTTGTAGTATATGATATACTTTCCCGAAGGAGGGTGCAACCGATCACACATCAGTTGGATAGACTTACCCTTGTAGAAGTTGGTGTTTAGAGTCCGAGATATCCTATAATTGTGGACCAGTATGCTGATATCTTTCTTGATGATGTTTTGGGAATAACTCCTCGTAGAGAGGTGGAATTTTACATTGACCTGTACCCCGGGACAACACAAATATCACATCAGCATATATAATGGCTCCCACAGAGCTTCTTGAGTTACGGGTATAGCTTGAGGACTTGTAGAGGAAGGGGTTCATATGGCCTAGTAATTGTCCATGGGCATCCCTGATTTTGTTTTCCAAGAAATAAGATGGGAGTTTGAGACTCTATCTGGACTATCGGTTCCTGAACTAGGTGACAGTGAAGAATAATTATCCATTTCTGAGGATTGATGATAATTTGGATCAGCTGAAGGGAGCTCGATGGTTTTCCAAGATGGACCTTAGATCAGGCTATCGTCAGCTTAGGGTAGAAGATGAGGATGTGCAGATGATGACCTTCAGATGTCGTCATGGAAACAATGAGTTGTTGGTTATTTCATTTAGCATGAATAATTCCCCAATGGTGTTCATGGGACTCATGAATAGAATCTTCAATCCATACCTTGAAAGCTTTTTGGTGGTCTTCATTGATGATATCATGGTGTACTCAGTGACGGTGGAGGAGAAGGCCTATCAGCTGCAAATAGTTCTGGATACACTCTGAGAGCACCATCATTAAGGTAAGCTCTCAAAGATCCAGTTCTGGATATAATAGGTCCTATTTCTAGGACACATTATCTCAGAGGCTTGAGTTGCATTATATTCGGTGAAGATAGAGTTTGTTCTTTCTTGGGAGCCACCCAAGAATATGATCGAGGTGAGGAGTTTCCTTGGGTTGGCTAGGTACTACCAATGATTTGTAGCCGACTTTTCCAAAGTTGTGGAACCCTTTTCAGCAATGAAAAAAAGGGATAGCCCTTTATGTGGACAGGGAGATGCCAGCATAGTTTTCAGGAGCTGAGGAAGAGCCAGACGAGTGCACCCATCTTGAGGCTACTAGAAGAGGGCATTGGGTTTGTAGTTTACTATGATGCGTTAGGGACCAGACTTGGATGTGACCAGATGTAGGAGTGAGAAGTGATCTCTTATGGTTCACGACAGCTGAGGCATCATGAGGAGAACTACACTACTCATGACCTCGAGTTAGAAGTAGTGGTCTTCCCCTTGAAGATGTGGCAACACTACTTGATGGGTGAATGGTCTACTATTTACCCTGATCATAAGAGACTCAGATATATCTTCTCACAGAAACACCTAAACCTGATACAATGACATTGGCTAGAGTTCCTCCAGGACTATGACATAGAGATAGTTTACACTCCTGAGAAGGGGAATGTAGTAGTAAATGCACTCAACATGAGGTTAGGTCTACAGTTTCTGAGTGAGGAGATAGAGCAGCTGGCCACATTGCACATATCCTTTGTGGATAGAGATGGAGAAGCATACCTCTAGTCTCTGACTATCACTCTCCCACTTATTCTACAAGTTTGGGAGGCACATCTTGGGGACATTGTCTGCAAGGATCAACGTGCTTATATATCCTAAGGACATGCACCTGATGGATTTTCTGATGGTGGGGAGTAAGTCAGCCACTTCATAGGATGCACCATGGTACCAGTGGTGTTGCAGAGGAGGTGTTGATTGAGTTTTATACATCCCCTCTAGTGGTAAATAATAGTATGGTGAAGATATTCCAAGACCTATAGTGTCAGCACTGGTGGATAGGGACGAAGACAGAAGTGGCAGAGATTGTTTCATGATGGCTCAATTTTTAGCAAGTGAAGGTCGAGCATCAGGTTCCAACAGGCTTAGAGCAGCCAATAGAGGTGTCGGAGTGGAAGTGGGATGGTATCTCCATAGACTTTATGACAAGGCTTCCACGTACGTCTAGGGGACATGATTCCATCGGGGTGATCGTTGACTGACTCACCAAGTCAGGCCACTTCCTACCCATCTGAGAGAGGGCATTAGTAGAGGTATTGGGATGATTATACGTATAGGATATTATACAACTTCATGGGGTTCCATCAACAATCATCTCTGACCATGATGCATGTTTTACATCCAATTTGTGGAATTGACTATAGGAGGTGTTTGGGACTCAGCTATGTTTGAGCACTGTCTTTTATCTACAGATGGATGGTCAGACAAAGAGGACCATTCAGACACTGTAGGACATGCTTCATGCTTGCATCCTAGATTTTGGCTACAATTGGGAAGATCACCTACCCTTGTTGGAGTTCGCACACAACAAAATTTATAACTCCACCATCGGTATGGTTCCATTTGAGGCCTTGTACGATCGACCATGGAGATCACCTCTATGTTGGACAGACCGAGGGGAGTCAGCCCTTATGGGTCTAAAGTTGGTACGGGCTACCACTGAGAAGGTGCAGAACATCTGGGATCAGATGAAGACTATACAAAGAAGACATAAGTTTTATACTGACAGGAGACAGATACCTATGGAGTTCTAGGAGGGGGACCACATATTCTTGCAAGTATCCCCTCGATGGGGACTACAGTGATTTGACTGAGGCGGAAAACACTCACTGAGGTTTATTGGACCATTTCTGATACTTAGGAGGATTTTCGAGGTGGCATACCACTTATAACTACCACCATAGTTGGAGAGGATGAATGATGTTTTCCATGTGTCGTAGCTGAAGATGTACATGCATGATCCATTGCACATTATCGACCGCGGTGAGATGGACATCGATGATGGGGCGATGTTTATTGAGGTTCTAGTGGAGATTAAGGATTGATAGGATTAGGTCCTTCCTGGATGATTGATACCTCTGGTGCGCATTTTTTGGCCACATGGGGACCTCCAGGAAATCACATGGGAGAGGGAGGCTCAAAATAATGCTCAGTACCCCCATTTGTTTCCTTACACTATGTTGTGGCTTTTGGGGAAAAAATCCCTAAGGTGGGGAAAATTTAAAGACCCATATTTTCCATATAATTTTATTTATTTATATGGAATTGTTATGAGACTTAGAAAATAAACAGTGCATGATTTCGAGGCTCGGTATGACCAAAAAAAAATTTGAACTTTTTTTAAGATGCGTTATTTAAATTGGAGAGCGGAATTTTCTAACTTTTGAACCGGTGCTTGGATTAAAAAACTGAGAGCACCGTTGAATCCGTAGCACTGGGATTCGCTTAAGGGAGGTTACACATTGACCGTGGTAGGTCAGGATAAAAAGATAGTATTTTAAAATTTAAATGAATAGTAAAATAACAAAGTTGTTTTATTTGTTTTTTTTCATTTCCTCCAACGGACATGTGGAGATGGTGTGACCAACAACATGTCAAGACATTAATTGTCTTGAATCCTCAATATTTTTAACAGCACTGTTGGAATTAAAAAGTTTCATTATTAAATTAACCTCATAAATTCTCAATGGAATTACACACCTCTTCCCCCTTATATTTATATAGAGATTGTGGAGGGGTATTAGCATAGCTTCACCAAGTGACGAATCTCTGGAAAGGTACCACGACGCCAACCACTTGGAGGACATAACTGGTTCCAGCGAGCAGTAACAAGTTCCACCAAATCATGAACTAATGAACACTAAATCTTCCTCAAACGCGGACATGCCACAATAATCTTTATGTAGGGTTTATTTTCTTTTATAATTTCAAGAGTTTTTGAATCATTATACTAACCTCTTTCTGTCAAGCTAACACAGAGGGCGAGGCCAAACGAACAAGACCCAGACCATCCACATTTTGTTGAAATTTGATGTGTTCTTCATGAGTAATTTATTCAGGTTGAAAGAAACCTAGAATTGTAGGTTTAGCAATGAAGAGGATTTCCTGGGAGTCTGTTGGTATATTCTAATTGAAAAAATGGGTGACCAGAGCTCACCCGGTGACCCGTGGAAGACCGCTGGTGTGGCACCGGCACGACATCACCAGAAACTGGTGGTGGCAGTTGGCAGTAGTAGTCTACTATAGATGGACACAAAGGAGGTGGTGGCACAATGTCATGTGCCGCTAGAAAAAGGGAGTTGCTACGGACAACAACAGCTGGCACCGGCCGGCCGCAGGCAAAGGGGAGCGGCGCGCCTTCGCGCGCCGCTAAAGATGGCCACGGCTCGGAAGCTGCAACAGAGGGCCATGACCTGCTCCCTATATGCCCCATGGAACTGCTGCCCCAATTTCCGAATGGAGAACCCCCCCCCCCAACCCCCCCACACCCCCCCCCCCACCCCTCGTGCAAGCTAGGGCGGGCCGCGCCATTCTGTGGGCTGGGACGCGCCTGACCAGCGGGTCGCACCGCTCAGGCGAGCCAGGATGGTCTGCAGCCGAGCGTGCAGAGCCTGCCATGGCCCATCCCAACCGGGCTAGCCCAATCTATTTTAGGCCAGGCCAGGTCGGGTCAGCCCAGACTAGGTCGATCCAACTGGGTTTGACTAGACCCGGACCCTTTTTGGCACAATTTTTCCAAAAGAGCCATAACATGTGAACCAGGCGTCCATTTGACAAACTATATGCAGTGTTGGGATACTTCAAGCGATATGGTCCTTTTGGTATACTCCACTTGAGTTTTTGAGATAGTGGGAGTATGTCCAGGTTAGGTCAAACTCGAATCCAACTAGGCCCTTGGTACTAAAACGCTTATAAGTCACAGACCGGGCATCCGATTGACTAGTTGTTTATCACGTTGGAACCCTTTTTATATGGTGGTCCTTTGGGATACTTCATGGTGGAACTTTTTGGAAATTGAGTTATGACAAATTTCGTGTGGAGAAGATCATCCTGGAATCAAGCGTGCTTATTGAGGGAATCTCATGACTAGATATAATATGAAGAAAGAACATTGATCCTATATGGGTCAGCATCTATCGATCATGTGTAGGTCAGTGCTTAGTGATCCTGTGGGGGATAGTATCTATCAATTCTATGTGGGTCAGCACCTATCGATTCTGCGTGGGTCAACATCTATCGATCCTGTGTGGGTCCGCAGCAGAGCCCCTCGACAAAATAAGACGATGTAATTTTACAACTAATCATTTGTACTTCTATATTTATGTTATATACTTGGTGTGAGATGAATATTTTACCTTCATGGTTTTACCTTCATGGTGTTAACTATGTGGTGATTTTACCTTCATGGTGTTATATTTTTTGTATTCTTACCTTCATGGTGTTACCTTCGTGGTGTTAACTTTGTGGTACTTTTACCTTAGTGGTGTTACCTTTGTGATATTTTTTCCTTGTGGATCAGTTATGAAAATGGTTTAAAAGATGGAGCCTTATGCTTCCTCATGTTTGAGAGGAGTATATTTTGATAACATTGGTACATGTATGGGAATATACCTATGTAGATTTTATGACTACTTTGTTCATTATGATTGAGGTCTTGCTTTGTGGTTTTTCTTTTGTGGAATTAAGGGAGACCTTCAGGGGTCTCGGGGTCCCTACTGAGTATTGTTATACTAACCACTACATGGGCTACACCCGTACCTTTCTATGTCTTATGAATACGATGGACATCGTTGATCGAGGCTGAGGGATCTAGGCTGGGCGGTGCTCAAAGGTGGACTATTTGACGTGACATGATGTAGTGACTACTGATTGTGAGTTATACCTACCCTTCAGGTAAGATCCTTGGTGGACGTTCTAGGAGTTGTTTTCTCTTTTATTTGTACTTGTGCTTTCCATTTGGGCTTATATTCCAGCCGGTTTACATTCAGTACACTTTTTACTACAGCATTTTACTTCATGGTTTCTTCTTATTGTGTTATTGGATTGTGTGTTTGTACATGTTTAAAGGTAGTGCCTTCCTATTATAGGGATACGTATTTCTGGTGCTAGTCGCTAGCCCCTGGCCTATGGAAGGCATGCTTGGGGTAGTTATATCACAGGCCCCGAGGGATGGGTTGTGACACTTTTGGTGCTTTGGTTTTGAAAATATTTTTTTTAGATGTATTAATTAATCCATGGAATCAATGTATTGATTTTATAGATTATATTTATGTTTCGATGGTTGGTATCAGGGAAAAGTATAGTTTTTTTTGGTATTTCTTTTTAGATCATTAGTGAAAATAATAAATATGAGTCTATGTATAATATGATATCCAAAATATTAATAAATTATTAAGTAGATGGTTTTCTAATAAAAACTAACCTATATTGATGCTGGAATATTTATGTGGGATTTGATATATTCTCTTAGGGGTAAAATCCATGAAATGGGATAGTTGTGAACTGATTCAATTGTATCTCTAATAAATAATGAGTTGGTTTAAGACTTTATACATGGATACACACTCTTGGGGATATTCTTTGTTTGATTATGTGATATTTATAAACGAAAATGAATTATTTATTTTTTAGTTACAGTATGGGATTGGGTTTAAACTTATAAGATTAGAAAACTTATGTAAAACCATGTTAAACAATGATTTATATAGATTAAACTAATGCAATTACAAGATATTTTAATTATTAAAATTTTTAAATGTTTTAAGATAGTATCACTTTTATGTTATTTATTATGATATTTATAAAATATTTTTAATTTTGTCACTAATGTCATCCATTTTGGTTCTAGTAATGGATTTATTAAGGAGGAACCAAGTTAATAATCAAAGTGTTGGACAATGCAGTAGTTTTACTGATGGGAAACCAAATGAGATATAAGTTAGTATTAAAATTATTCTTGTTATGATCAAGAAACTATATCTGGTTATGATTAAAAAATTGATCCTTGTTGGATATTTAATCCCACTAGTGAAAATAAGGATGGGATGTCCTTGAATATCGGGAAATTTTGATGAAGAAGGAAAGAAGATTTGATTTCCTTTGTTTCAAAAATATGAGAAGAGACACCAAGGGGAATGTCGTAAATGAACTTGTATATGTTTTATATATGGTAAATGAGGACATCAAGAAACAAGATGGAGAGGCGAAGGGAAGAGTATGGTTAATATGATGGGGTAAAATAATGTTCCTCTAAAGGATCCACTAGCAGTTTGATATTTTAAATGTGTAAAATTGGGACACAAAAAAACCTTAGATCAAACCCAAGGGATAAAGATGAAAATCAACACCATAAACCTCCTAGACAATTAGATCATGTAAATTTGAATGAAAATACTATTATTTATATTGATATAGATAATTATGTCATTTGAGGTAAACTTATTCACCACTCAATATTTTCTAATGTCTTCAGCGATGTAAGATTTTACCAACTACTAGTTGTTGAAATAAAAACACCTGAGTATCATTAGTGTATCCAATGCATATGAATCAACTTCAATGTTTTTTGGATTATGACTTATATGGGTTTATTACCCTCCAATTATGAGCATTTAACATGATTATAGGAATTGAATTTTCAATCGATTTAGATTATTTTTTGAATAATTGAATCATACTTCATAACAATCTACGATATTTTATTAAGGTGAGGATGACTAGTAATAAATTTTTTTCTCAAATGGTTGGCGAAAATATCAATATAATGTAAAAACTAATTAACGTAAAAAATATATATTCAGTATATTTGTAAGGTAGAAATATATCCATAAATTATAACATGAGTCTAAAATATCTTTTATATATACTTAGATTTTATTCATTAGTATATGATAATTAAATTTTGACAATACAACTTATTTAGTAGGATGAATGGAATACCCTAGTTTTTATGATCTATTAATGTTTTTCCTATCATTTCAAATAAGCTTTCTCTATTATAAAAATGGAATTAATACTTATTAGTGATTGTATCCTAAAATATTTTAACAAGACTAATTACACTTTATTAAATTATATTGGAACACAACAATGTTATATGAAACTATATATCATATATGATGGTTTATTAGACATCCTTAGGGATTACATCCATTAAAAAATTAAAAATTAAATGGGAAAATAAATTGAAATTGATAATATCATTATAACTATCAACACCCCTTGATCAGCATAACCTTTAATAATAACCTACAGTATAACAAAACCTACAATGAGATTGAATACCATGAAAGGAAAAATCATGCTGTGGGATCCAAAATCAAAACTGTGAAAATGTTACGTGTGAATGGATTTTTTTAATGTTATGTGTATATAAAAGAAATATTGTCAATGAATATATGGTTCTAGTATATATAGTCATTGGTCATAAATCTGATAGCTATACTAATTTCATGTAATATTAGTTGGTAAATTTAAAATAATAAAACCCATAATAAAATATAATTTTGATAAAATGTTATAAATATATAAATATTTATATGATTCACATATAAATATTAATATTATTTTTAAAATTTAATATGTTGTATATATATATTTCAAATAAATATGTTAATATCAATGCAGCAGAAAAATCGAATTTTTTAATATAAATATTTAATTAAAATGGTATTTGTTAAAGCATGAATTTAATATTCCTTTTTTAATGAATCATTTTTGTTATTTATTGTATCTTTTATCCAAATAGATTAAATTTAGATCATTTGAAATATTTTTAAATATAAGCTGATATATTAAAATTAGAAACTGATATGAAATAATATTAAAATCACTTAATGTTTAAAAACATCAATTTTCAATAAATGTTCTTTTATATATATTTTGTATTTAAATTAATAAAAATAAATTTATACAATTTTGAATCTAAATTAGATAAAATGAAATTCATTTTTTCACTAAGAATGTCAAAATTAACATACCATGAATTTTGGCAAATTTTATAGATAATTTTATTTTTAGGTAGATAGTAAAAAATACCGATACTGAAAGTTCAATGTCATTATTAGTATATAATTATTAGTTAGAAATATATAAAACCATTTTATTGATAAAATATTTATTTTAGAATAGAAATTATAGATTCTTAAATTTTAATACTAGTTTACTAACCTATATTTGATATTTCAATACTTAAGTAATATTCTCCCAAAAATTGTTTTAATACAATATACATTTATTATATTAAATTTTTTTTGAAACACAATATTATATTTAATTAGAATAAATTAATGTTAAATTTATAATCATTAAGTATAAATTAACTAAAATTTCCTACATTACGTTTTTTAACAAATATTATCTCACCTCATCTAAAAATTAGTTATCACAGGAAAAGCATAAATGAAAAAACTAATAATTTAGGGGATACATGGCCTGATATTTGATAAAAACATGTATCAAATTGATTGTATAATATATTCTCAAACATACAACACCCTAAACTCAATTATTTTTTATTCTTTATGCCACGTGACATTAATAACATGTGTTCTCTTAATATTATGTTGAAATATTTACAAAAAAATGTCATTCTCAACACTTATAAAAGTGGAATTCACCACCCATCAAGACACTTCTATAAATTTTTTTCATAATAAAACTCTATCATAATTAATTCAAAAATAATCCCATTTTATATTAATATAATTCTCATCATAGGACATTATCCTATGCCCTTTATTTTCAGTTAACCCCCTAAGAGAATCCTAAAATTCTCAACATAAGTCCAATATTTTTCTAATATCATTTACTTTAATCATTAAATTTAAAAATTATTTTTATAAATAATATATGATTAATTATTTATTTATTGAATAATTAATATTTTACACCATGGAAATAAAAATTAACCACCCTTCCCTTTTTTCCTTAAGAAATGAGAAAACAATATTTTTGTGTGTGCAGACAACCACCTCCACAAACCGTTAGGTTTCGTTTTCTATAATAACCTCAAATATAATTTCCTAATGTTAATATTAATAAATTAGTATAGGATTTTAAAAAAATTCATTAAATTTTAGAACATATTACATATTTCTCCAATTTTATTGAAAATAAAATCATTTTCAATGTGTAACTGTGGTTATCACTTCCATGGAATGACTAATTTTCATTTTTCTTTTCATAGTCATCTTACAAGAATGGATATGGGAATGGGTTTGATGAAAAAAAAATTATTTTTATGTTATCATTAGGATTTTTTATGAAAAATTGGATAACTTATTAATGATTTGATAAATAAATAATCATCATTAATTCAACCATTTAATACAAGAATACTTAAACTAAAATATTTTATTCAAATTATGAAATATTATCAAATTAATCACTTATAATTATAATTCCATGATGATTATGCTTTATCACACAAATAAAAATTATATGAAATAATTTTTCAACTGTTTTATTTATATTGTAACTAAATCACTTCATAATAATCAATTAATCATTAAATTTTCTTTTTAGGGTCGGTTTGACCACATACCTAAATAATTATATGAAATTGTATTATGTATCACATAGAAATTATAAATAATGATGTTAGTATCATATAATTATTTAAATGATAATTTATTTCTTTTTGAAGTTATTGATCAATATTTTACCCAATAATAAATAAAACACCCTCCATTGGTTAAGAATCACTAAACTATACTTGTTATCAATTACATAATCTTGGATAAATAATTGAACACTCATAAAATAAAATTTAAACCTAAAATATCATAATAAGTCACCCCTTATAGTAACATTAATGATTTTGGAAAGTTGAACTATAAAAAAATATTGAATACTAACATCGCTCCAATGAAACTATTATAAACTATTATAGTTATAAGACACTCGTTGTGGAAAAATAGGTAAAAACTAACTAATATATATATATATATGGAATGATTATTAATTATGATTATAATTTTTTGAATTCATGATTATGGTTCTTTTTTTAATTAATAAACATAATTTAATTTATGTGGATTGATTGTGTAAGTGTAGAATAAATCAGGACCAATGTCAGTGTATTTTTTATCTAAAAATTCCGTTCTTTAAGAAATTTTTCTCATATTATGCACCTAATTTCATTCTTGTGGTTCATATAATGTAGGATCAGTTCCATTCCACTTATAGTTTATTATGTTTTGGTAATTTCAATTCTTATAATAATTACAACATCTCAAAATTATATTTTTTGAGGTAATTATAATTTTATTGTTTATTGAATTTATTTGAAAATAATTTTATTGAATTTAATAATTATTTATTTATTGTATATTTTTTATATTTTTATTAGTGTCTTTAATTATTTTTTAAATTTTTTTTAAAATTTATTCCTAGTGTTTTTCTTTTCCTTAATGTTTCTTATGTTAATTTATATTTACCCTAACGGGGGTTCCTATATACCTCTATTAAACGTGAATATAAACGTACATAGAATACATAAATTTTATTAAACCTTTAAAAATCATATTTATTTTTAAATTTACCTTCATAAAAAACAGGTTTTACCTTTATACAGTGCACATAATTCATTAGTTACCTTTACATATGTATCTTTTTACCCTTACACAACACATCAAATATGAATTTACACTTACACAACATGTTTAAATTATGTTTTAACATAACAAATTCATGAACATTCATGCTACCTTTAGTAATTTGTAAAAAAATCCATGTTACCCATATACATGCATATAATAAGACCTTTACATAGATCTAAAAATCTTGAATATCTAGATATACTCTATTTTATATTTTTCTTAAAATTATAAATCAAAACATGCTTATGATAATTTTTTAAATTTTTTTAATGATCCTAAAAATTATTATAACATTGAATAATATATGTTATATTTTTATAGTGTTAAACAGAGTTAAATGATAATTATTATTGTTCTAATTTTTTTATGATTATACAATAGAAGTTTTAAATTTTTTAAATTTTTATAATGATTTAGTTTATTTTATTTTATTGCCTCTATTTTCATGTTATTCAAAAAAAATATAGTTTTTAATGCAAAATATTTTACATTAGATATTATCACATATATTTTCTAAAGTAAATTTGAATTAGTTCTTTGGAATTTTTTATTTTGAAATTATGTGATATTTTTTAGATATATTTGAACTATTATTATCAATATGTTTTGATGTTTTAATTGATTGAATTAAAAATAGTTTAAATTGTTCAAATGGTTTTAAATTAAAAACAAAAATCTTATTCTATCCCTCAGTCTCTCCTAAATAATTATATATTATTATTATTATTCCTTGAATTTAAATAGAATAATGATTTTAGGGGTGTGTTGAGTTATTTATATTTAAATAGATCTTGAATGATTGAATAGTGGTAATGATACACAATTGTGAACATGAACAACAATTCAATAATGTTATAAAAGGAGCAATGCATTTATTATACAACATATTGATGTGTTGAAAGAAACTTTCAAATGTGATGATATTTTTTATTCATCATTGCTTGTTGAAATACATTTCTAGTATTCCTAAAAATCATAATTCAAATACATTTTTTGGTCCAGAATGAATTTTTTTATACTATAATTTAGACATAAAATTATCCAATGGTTATCCAATTATTTTATATATTTATTTTGGATTGGGTTGAGTTTTTTTCATATAATATTTTAACATAATAGGTTCTACATCCTTTAAAAAGGTATTACATGGTTATGATCACCTAGAAAAAGAAAAAAACCTAGATTGGGGATGATCCTTATATAAAATAATATGATTTTTGTTCTGTACAAAATGGAAAGTTAGGTTTATATCTTTTCTTGTATAAAATTTCTGGGTTGGGATTCATCAAATTATAAAATACTAGGTTTAAATTTATCTTTTCATAAATGTATTTATATTTCTCATAGTGGGATCCATACTCTATTGCATTGGTTTTAAAGATTATATTAGGGTTATTTATATTCACACAAAAATAATTTTTATTGTATTTATCTCTTTTATTTTATATCCACACTCTTCACACATCCACTATTCTTAATCCATTAGTAGAGAATTGTGTGATTTTTTTCATCCACCAAATTCAAAAAATATTTTTAGTAACTGTGAAATATTTTTTGAAAATAAAATACACCCCCTCTTATCTACTAAAATTTATACTTTATTCCTTAACACATGGTATGAAATCCAATAATGTTTAGATATGTTCTCTTACAGTTGTTATCTAATAAAAAACATTTGGTATCAAGTCATTGCTATTATCAGAGAATTTTTTATTCATTCCCTATTTTTATAATAACATATATTTTATTCCTCTATAATTTTGAGAGAAATATATATTTAATTGTTTAAAATTCACGATATTTAATTCATGAATCAATTGAGAGCATTAAATTTCAATAGAAGTTATTATGGAAATTTGAAAGATAGAATGGATGTATTTTAAAAAAATGTAGGTATCTAATAAAGGACTATAATAATAATAACTTGAAATATACATGAGTTATATTTTTAATCATTAAGTAAAAATGATGGCACAACATGTATTTTGTTTTAAAATGTTACAAATTATCATTATTTATCTCTTAGTGAAAGTTTTTATAGTAATATATATATATGTAAATCTAATAAAATTTAGTAGACATTAAATTTCACTCATCAAGGAACTAATAAATTGTGGTTAATTGAGGTTTGAATTCATAGGGATGAATTTAAAGACTTTATAATATATGTTAATGAAATTACAAATGGGATGTTCATAAAATTCTCTAATATAATTAACATCATGCATTCACTTGATGAAACTATAAAGAATGAAGTCTTTATTGGAAGAATACTTAAAGTATTACTAAATATGTGGAATTAAATGAATGTATCTATTGAAGAAATAAATTATTTTACATAATAATCTTTAGATGAGTTGATTGGATCTGTTTTTCAATATGATCTTGAATTGGACAACAATGAGCCTGATTCCACTGAAAAAATAGGAGTAAATTATAAATCTATTTTTTTAAACCTCTGGTGACTCTACATATTCTACTATTTCAGATAAGGAATATTATCTACATCATGTTTTAAATTTAATTCAATTATGTATAAAAAAAATAATGCTACCAAATAGGTTTAAGGAAAAAATAAGATATATAATTATTAACTCAAAATAAAACTCTAAATGTAAATATTCTATTATTTTATATGAATATAGGAAATTATGACATACTAAATTTGAGTGTCTAATATTGAATGATCAAAGAAAAAATCAAAATATGGAAAAAAGAAAAAAAAATAAAGTGTAATGTATTGTGGTTGGTGTTTCATTGATGAATCAGTCTCAAGTGAAGAATATAGAAGTGAAAATGATACTGCTAATGTTACTCTGGTGGGAAAATATCCCCTGGTAAGAGATATCTTTGATGATATAATAATCCAAATTGGTTTGTTCTTATTGGATACAAAAATAAATGATAGTATTACCTATAATATTGATTCTGATTCTGATTCCTCAACTAGTAGTTATTATGATACGTCTAAAATTAAATAATTAATTTGTTTATATAATTAATTTCAAGAGTACATGGAAATTAATATTATAAATTATGAACAATTTAATAAATATCATAATGAGTTTTCTATAGAGAAGAAAAATATATTTTTGGAAAATTAGAATATGAAAAAAATATATTTCTGAATTTGGAAAAGAAAAAGGAAACATAATGATTTCTCTAATTGGTTTATCTAAACTATAAAAGGATAACCGTATTTTCAAATTTCATTTTTTAGTACTAAAGATAATTTTTTTAATGATTTTGAAATTATGTAAAAGTAAAAAAATGAATCTCAAGAAATAGATTTTAATTTCGAATTAAATTTTATCTAAATTTACTATTAGAAGATAATAATTGGAATAATTTATGAAGTTGAAAAATTTTTATAAATAAAAAACAACTATAAATTATCTTGGATAGAATTATAGATAATATAAAATGTATAAAAATAGTTTTGATAAAGGAAAAACGTATGGTATCTCATATATTTCTTTCATTATATCTGAATTATTTCGATATTATAGTTCTAATTGTTTATTAAAATATGTTTAATTATTTTTTTCATTTGAATGCTTATATTTCTATATCTTATTTTAAAATTACGAGGACTAACCCTTTTACATCATGGGTTCCAAGAATAATTTTTTGAAATACTATTGGACCAAAACTAGTAGATATTCCCATGTATATATTTTTATTAATTTATATACATCATGAAAATTTATATTGCTTTATCATATGGTATATTGGGATGTATATTAAAATTTATTTAATTTTTTCTAGTGATAATTTATTCTAGGAATTGAATTTATATTTACCGATATGCAATAAATTTTGGTTGTTAAAAAAAATTAATTACATATCTTTTAAAATTTAGTGAATATCATATTATTTGTTTTTAGGATCCAGTTAGATATTTTATAGAGAATCATTAAATTCATTTGAGCTGACAATCAGTTTTTATATATTTATATAATTTATGGGGTTTATTTATATAATGAATATTTTTATTTTTTTGTACAAAATGTGTTTAGTAATTTTATAATTTTTCCTTTTTTATTTCAAAAGGTGGAAAAATTAATTTTTTCATCAATTCCAAAAGGGAAGAAATTTTTAAATTGATATATTTTTAAATTATCAAAATGGGGGAGATGGTTTGAGTAACTACTTTACACTTTAATTATTCATTGTTTTGATAGTTACAATTTCTTTGATATTTAAAATTATAATTTTCATATTTATTGAACATTATATAAAATAATATTATAGAACTTGATTCTTCTTTAGTTATTCATCATTTAATTTTATCATTCATTTTTTTATTTATAAATATATTCTTTAAATTTTGTGGAAATTTTTTTTGCTAAATATTATCCTTACCTTAATGAATCGAGTGTTAATATCTCATTACCCTTATGTGAGTTCCTATATATCATTACGCAAATTCATTATACCCTTACACAATGTATAGAATTTGTGTTGTACCTTTACATATGCTACATTATTTATTTTACCTTCACAAAAAAATTAGTTTTACCATTATTCATCTCATGTAATTTATTATCTACCTTTACATATATATCTACTTACCCTTAAAAAATACAAGAAATATGCACTAACAATAATTTATCTTGTTTAAAATAATTTTTCCCTTTCTGTAGTGCATGAAATTTTCTGTTACCATAATGATTGTTTGAAAATTTATTTTTCCCTTACACATGCAAATAATAATGACTTTATATAGATATGTTAATCTATAGTTTCCATATATGTTATATTTCAAGTTTATCATAATATTAATAAAAAATGTATATTTATAATAAGTGTTCAAATTGTATTAATAATTATTTAATTTATAATAAATGATATAGGATTTATGTGCAGTGTTTTTAGAGTGTGTTAAAAGTATTTAAATGAATATTAATGTTGTTCTTCATTTTTCATGATTATGGAATAATTGTTTCAAATATATCGAGTTGATAATTATGAGTTATTTTTGTATTCTAAAATGAAATTATTGAAACTTTTTATATATATTAATTCAATAATTTTAATATTTCTATAACTATATATATTTTGGGAATGAAATTTGAATTTCTGATTTTGAATCTTATAGTTTAAAACTATTTTGTATTTTTTATATTAATTTAACTATTATGATGGTAAATTTTTAAACTATTTAATGAGTGATGTGAAAATAGTTTTAATTTTTTAAATGTTTTTAAATTCAAAATGATAATATTATTCCTTCTCCCTCCTTGATAATTATGGAATATTATTTTTTATTTTCTTGCATTTAAATTGATTTATGATTTCCTTAGAGAAGTTGAGTTATTTATATTTAATGCAATAAATAATGATTAAATGATGGTTATGATATAATATTATGAATATAAATTGTAATATGGTTAAATATGAAAAGGAACAATACATGAATTATGAAACCTAATAAAGTGATCCATGAAAATTTTAGAAGATAGAAGCCTATTCATTCTTCTTTTCTTATTGACGTACATTGCTTGTATTCTTGGATATAGTTATTCTAATCCATTGTGAAAAAAAATAATAACTATTCTATATAATAATTTCTATCAAAAACTCTATAGTTGTTATTTAATTATTTTATTTATTTCTTCTTGTCTAGGTAGATTCTCTACACATATTCTTTTCACACAATAGGTTACACCACCTATAAAATGTATTCATTTGTTATGGTCGTCTGATCAAGAAGAAAAAAACATATTTTGGGGAAAATAATTATAGAAATGCCATGATTTTAAATGCTCTCACAAAAGCCTAGTTAGGATTGGGGATGATCCCCTATTAAATTCCTAGGTTGGGATTCAAACCATTGTAAAATTCTAGATTTAGATTTTTCCAATTATAAAAGTCTCTCTCTAACTCTCCCTCTCTCATATTTTATGAGATACTCCATCATTTGTGGTGTGAATATTAGATTAGAACGGTTTAGCTCTGAAATATTATAAAAATTTAGTTGTTCATCTCTTTAAATTTTTCCAAAAAAAATCAAAATTTAACTATTTTGAATCTTTTAGAAAAGAAATTTTTAATCTTTTTAATCCACAATATTCAGAAAATATTTTTAATTACAGTCATATGTATTATGAAAAGAAAATTCTCCCCCCTCTTTTCTATTTCCTTCAACTATGTAGGGACTAACATGTAATTCCTATTTTAGATATTTTATCATGAAATAACATTTATTTACGGTAATTGAATCCCAATTTTAAGTTCTCTCTTCCAATAGTTTATTATTTAAATGTTTTTTGACTAGTATGGGGGTTTCATCACTAAAACGTTTCCCAAGGTCATAATCACTCCTCTTTCACTATTGTCAAATTTAATGAAATTTATTTTTTTAATGATTTTCTCTTAATATTTAACAGAATGCATTGATGTATGTTTTAGATTTATAGTTCGCGGAAGCGTAGAGGATCATAATAATTCTTCTTCTACTGATAAAAATGATAAGTAGAGTCACTTCTAGAAAATATAGAAAAATAGTGGATGAAACCAACTAATATCAATCCAAGATCTCAAACTTACTTAAAACATATTGGGAAAAATTTGACTAAAAACAAGAATATATTTACAACTTCAAACACTTGAATGGAAATATAAACTACATCATCACATACAACAGTTTCCTCTAATTGAGAAAAAGAGTATGTGAAACTCTATTCTTCTAGTGTTTTCAAGATAACCTGGCTCAAGATTCACTATAAATAAAATAAATATTCACAAGTTTCACTTCAAAATACTAAGAATATCGAAACTATATACTCTATGATTTCTCATTTTTGTTTATTTATTTTTTACATATTGAGAAGTGTGTGATATACTCTGTTTTTTCATATGTACACTTACTCTAATACTAAACTAAAAGATACCTAGATATCTTCTCAAATTTTCTTACACGTGTACTCCCACTGATAATAGTGGTAGAGGTCCTTCTGTGTCCTGTTCATTTTTTACCCCCATGTATAAATGTGGAAGAGTTCGTGTGTGACCTAGAAAGTTGTAAACTATTATAGAACCCAATCCATGTTATGGATCATATTTTTTATTTATATAAACTACATGGTGGTAGTTGATTACTAAGTGGACAGGACTAATTCTGGACTATAGACTGAACCTCTTGTGTTTAATATTTCTATTGTGTGATATAATTTTGTTTTACTTTATTTCCACATTAAAACTATAAAATTCTATTACTGTAAAAAATATATATACTTTGATAGTTTATCTCAATTTGTTTTTATATAGTATTTTGATTAAGTAAATTAATTTCGATGGATCTAATAATATTATATATTTTTCATCCAAGACCTAATGAATCTTTAGATAAATCTTTAGAAAGATTTTGATCTCTACCAGACTACATATTTTGACAAACTGGATTGTATTTAAATATTTGGGGATTTAAAAGTAATATATTTTAAATATAAATTTTTTTGGGGTAGTCAATTCATCCCCCCTCTTCCAATACTCACTCTGACCAATATTTCGTATCAAATGATTTATTTCTTTGGTATTAACTTTTTTCAAATAATTTTCAACTATTATTTTAGTTTTACTATAAAGATCATTAATTTATATTATTTATAAATTTAGTTCCTTAAATTTACTCTAAACCCTGATTGCCCCAAGAACTTCATTTTTATTGATTTTTGATAACCCCCATTTCAAGGGATAAGGGGGAACACATACAAGGCAGTTAGGCTCAGAGATTACATGGCCCGTAGGCTTAGGATCCTTCATGACCTGATGGTCTTAGAGAATTCAACCAGACTACCCACATGGAACTACCCCTCCCCAGCATCTGCATCATGATAGTATATCACCACATTCATATGGCTGTTTTTCTAGGCTTCCCATGCAAGAATAGGCTGGTCTCCATGGCATAGCCATACCCTCTCATTTTGAAAAATCCATTTGGCTCTACTCTGGAGCGTTCACCTGCTCTGAATCCTCTTCTGGGGTTGTTCCTTTTTTATACTGTCTGGGGCAACTGCATGTGGCCCGAAGGCCTTAAGGTGGCCTGAAGGCCTTAAGTTTTCCCGAAAACCCTACTGACTCGAAGGCCTAGGAGGCCCGAAATCCTTAAGGACCCTAAGCCCAAACCGGTGGCCTAAGGTGAATAGTTCCAGCTGCTACAATACCAAACAGTAGCTGCAATAGTAACTGCTATAGTGCCTGCTACAGTCTCACACAGTGTATAGTTCTGCACAGTACCTGTACAGTGTACAGTTCTGCTACAGTACCACAGAGTGTACAGTTCTACTATAGTATTGCTATATTACCAACTATAGTACCCTATAAATATTACTCTACATGGTTTTGTACCTGGATCATGTAGATGCACTTAAGGATTCCTCAACAACTAGGCTGAGGCACTTGTGCATTAAATGGATTCTAGACAAGAAGGTTCTACTACAAACAGATGTCCTTTCTTTTATGGTAACAATTAATCGCAATGTAAAATGAACATGATAACACATATATAAAGCATGGGTTTTGACATTTTGTATGATATTTATGATCTATATATTATTACTGATACTACTATAAGTACTTGGGATGATGTAAAAAAATTATATTACAATAATAATTATAAAGCCATGAATGTACATTACTGTGAACAAGGAGATAAAGAGTTTAACATAATTTCTGTATGTAAATCTTCTTATGATATTTTGGACACTTTTTCTGTTTCCCATGAGGGAACTGATAATGCTAAAGAGATTAGGCTTATCATTTATACTATTAATTATGATAAATTTATGATGAAGCATTATGATTCTATTTCTAACATGTACATTAGGTTTATTTAAATTTTCAACACAGTTATCGTGCCTAGAAACCATTTTTATGCCAAGTATTAGGTCATGTGACTATTAAGATGCCTATAGGAAAGATGGAGAGGCACTTCAGTGCCAATGAGTGAATCTTGTGGCATGATAAAGTTGTCGTTCAAGGAGACCGCCGGTAAGCTTACGATGTATGAAGAGGAGATAAAGTTAAATCATGATGAACATTAATATCCTATGTTAAAGTTAGTATCTTTTAATATTAACTCATCCAGACAACAAAAACAAAAAGAGATAGAAATTCCAAGCTGTAATTTTAACTGACAGTGAATCTCCTTATGAAAATGATAAGGATATAGCTCACATAGAAAAAATATTTAAGTAGTTTTATTAGAAGAAACATTTTTTATAAAATAAAACTATAAATGAAATTATGAAAACATGGGAAATGGAAAGAAAAATTGTAAGAAGGATTATGATTCAAAAGAAGTTGTCTACTATGAATGTAAGAGGAAAGGACATATAAAATCAGATTGTATAAATATGAAGTATAAAAATAAATATGAGGAAGTGGTATAAGATACAAATAGTATATGTAGGACACTTAGAGTGCTTAAAAATATAGTTCCAGTTATTCAAATTCTTCACCTAAAGATAATCCATACAGAGCAAATATGTGTTTTATGACTAAATTTTGTGAGGTATCTTCTTAATCTATTGTTTCTAATATTCTACATGTGCATAATATTGATAATTCTAAAAATGAACAACATGGTGATGATAATATGTCAAATTGAGAATTATTTGAATACTTCAACATGTTATAAGACACCATTAATGAGATAAAGGATAAATACAATGTTTTAAAAAGACAACATGCTCTAACAACATATAAAAAAATTTAACTGTATGTAGAAAAAAAGAAAATTTATCAACTGATCAATGATAAAACTAAACATAAACTATGTAACGAGTAGTTAAATAAATATCTATAAGTTTTTAAAATAGTAGAGGGACACTCACAAAAAATCTGTATAATCATGTTTCACCAAATTATGTTTGTGGAATCGGATATCAACCTGTATAAAAGAAAATAAAAACGATTGCTTATGTTCATAAATCCAAAGCAGGGAGTTTCTCTTCAAACTATTTTTCTTAGGAACCTAACTGGATATTTATTTCAAAAATTATTCAATATATTTATAAGAAACACATTAGGAAATATGGTTTTAAAAATCTTTGATTATTGAAATTTCTAAACACAGACATATTTGGGTACTAAAATCATTTCTTATTTAAAACATGAGTTATTAAAAAATAATTGAAGACATAAAATATAAGTCAATAGTAATTAGATAGTTGTTTTTCAAGAAATATGATATGTGATCATTCATTCTTTAAGAGCATTATTATGGGTGATTGTGGTCATTTCACATTCAATAATATTTATAAAGGGAGAATCATCATCTTATGCCCAATCAGTAATAATAATTCAGTTTTAATTTATAATTTTTTGTTTTTTTATGCTTTAAAATATATCGTTCTTAGTATTTATTAGTTATATGATAGTGGTCTTTATGTTATGTTTTCAAATTATGCATGAAATGATTATGATTCTAAAAATGTTTTATTTTTTACTACCTTGAGAAATAATAATATCTATACTATGGATTTAAATTATTTAGTTTCACGAAATGTTTCATACTTAAGTACCTTTCACAAAGAATCTTGGATTTGGCATACGAGACTAGTCCATTGCAGTATTCACTCTCTTAGGAAGCTAACTAAAAATTATTAGTTAGGGATCTACCTAAGCTTTAGTTCCCAACTGATAAAGTATGTAACCCCTTTCAAAAAGGTAAAAAGAACAATGTTTCATTAAAATTAAAGAATGAAGTGTCAACTTAAAAACCTCTATAATTGGTTCATATATATTTGTTTAGACCTTATTGAATTTATAGACTTAATGGGAAGTAGTATGTTTATGTTCTTGTTGATGATTTCTCATGGTATATATGGATATATTTTCAAGCTCATAAAATTAAAGTTTTCTCAAACTTTACCAAGTATTCTAAGTTTGTAGAAAATATTAGTGGACTTATAATTAAGAACATAAGGAGTGACCATGGATGTGAGATTGAGAATGAATATTTTGAATCTTTTTATATCAAGAAATGGGTACACTCATAACTTTACTACTCCAAGGATCCTCATCAGAATCGAGTTGTAAGAAGGAGAAATATAACATTACAAGAGATAGAACAGGCCATACTGAATGAGTATGAACTACATATTTTATTTTTTTAAAATGTTGTCAATAAAGCCTACTATATTATTAAGACTCTTGATATGACCTATAATTAAAAATAACCCTTATGAGATATGTAACAATAAGAAAACATAAAGTTAATTAATTTAGAAAATTTGGTTACAAAGTCTTTATTCTTAACACTATGAATATTTAGGAAAACATCTTCCAAAAGTGATTAAGGAATATTATTTGGTTATTAAATCATTAGAAAATATTATAGAGAATTTAATTAGATGAAAAATATATAAGAATTAGTTCATTTGAAGTTTCATGAGACTAATCCACATGTGCCTAAGACCTCCTTAAAAACATGAGTATGATCTATCTTCACAAAACATAAATTCTAATCTTTTAGGCTCTACTATAAACAAGTAGAAAAATAAACTAGTTGGGAAGAATTTCTATAACTTCTTAAACCAAAGTCTGTGGAACCTGATGTTACCAATCCATATTTTTCTAGATCTAATAAAACCATTACCTACCATCCATTATATTTTTTTAAGGAGACCTAAATAGTGTTACTCATACTAGAGATTCTCTAAGAAATTAGGTTGAACATGAAATATTTCTTGCCTCATTTTGAACCTAAGAACATTGATGCAAAAATTAATTATGAATTTTGGGTAATATCCATGCAAGAAGAACTGAATCAGTTTGAAAAAAAAACAATGTCTAGGAACTTGTAGATAGATCCAAGGAAAAATTTACTACTGTAACTAAATTTGTTTTTAGAAACAAGGTTGATGATTTGGGAACTATAGTTAGAAATAGAGATTGACTTATTGCACGAGGTTATATTCAAGAGGATGGAATCGAGTATGAGGAAACCATTTCACCAGTATACAAACTTGAGTTAATAAGAATCCTTGTTTTTTATGCAAATCATCCAGATTTAAATTGTTATCAAATGGATTTCAATAGCTCATTCTTAATTTGTTTTATAATTGAAGGTTCTTTCAAGAACAACCCCTTGGTTTTCAAAATCCTCAATTTCCAAATCATGTTTTTAAATTAACAAAATATTTATATGATTTAAAACAGGATCCTAGAGATTAGTATAATAGGCTTAGCAAATTTTTATTTCAAAAGGATTTTCAAAAGGCATAGATGGACCTACTCTTTTTTTTAAAAATAATTTCCAAAGATGTTTTAGTATTACAAATATTGGCAGATGATGTTATTTTGGGATATTTATGATATTTTTTATGTATAGATTTTTCTAAAATGATGCAAAATGAGTTTTAAATGTGTTTAATGGGTGAAATAAATTTATTTATTGGATTTCAAATATTTATAAACAAATAATAAATTATTTTAAATAAAATTAAATATAAAAAAGAAATTTTAAATTTTTTAACTTGGATAGAACTAAGAGTAGTAAAACATCTTTGAATACTGCCTGTAAATTGGATCTTGATTAAGCTAGGAAACCAGTGGATCAGACCAGTTAAATAGGTATAATCGAAATTATTATCTATTTTAATGTTAGTAGACTAGATATTCTTTTTAGTGTGTGTATGTGTGTTCCTTTTCAAGAAACCCCTAAAGAGAAACATTTAAATACTGTTAAAATAATTTTCAAATTCCTCATGTATACAACCAATTTTGGATTGTTTTACCCTAGAGGAAAAGAATTTGATTTAGTGAGTTATTATGATGTTGATTTTGGTGGATCAAATTTAGATAGAAAATAACCTATAGAACATGACACTTTTTGGGAAAGTATCCAGTGTCATGGTGTAGTAAGAAGCAAGATTTTGTAGTATTAACATCTACTAAGGTTGAATACATTGTTGTTGGTAGTTTATATTCAAAAATTTTGTTGATTAAACACACTCTACTTGACTATGGATATCAATTCCAACATTTCCCCATAAACGGTGACAACACAATTGCGAAAAAAATATCCAAGAATCTTAATTCAAATTCTATGACAAAGCACATTGATAAAAGACATAAATATTTACTAATTGTTTTCAAAATAGGCGATATCACTCTTGATTTTATTGGAACAAAACATCAGTTAGATGATATATTTACTAAGACATTGAATTATGAGAGAATTAACTATATCAAACATGAATTATAGATGATTAATTTTGATTAAGTTCAATTTTATAGTAATAAACAACATAGGGTGACACATCAATGGGTGAGACACTATTGCGTGACACACCATTAGGTGGCATAACATTGGGTAACATACCATTGGGTGAAACACCGTTGGGTGACACAACATTGGGTGACACACCATTGGGTGACACACCATTGGGTGACACACTGTTGGGTGACACACTATGGGTTGACACTATCAAGACCCATACAAGTGAGGTTATGTCGTGACTAGCCCAATCCCACCTCCAAATGGCCAGAGGATAGTGACTAGAACTGAGTAGGTATATCTTACAAATAAGAGGAATTATCCTAAAGTATATGTACACACACACAAATCTCCAAGTCAAAAATGTAGAAATGTAAAAAACACTAAGTTAAAAGATGCATGCATACCACTGAGCCCCCACAATAGAGTGCGATAGTAAAAGTACAGGAAAGTAAACAGGTTCAAATACAATCCCACCATAAATAGTTAGTAACACAAGCCCAAACATAAAGTAAAGTTACTAGGACTACTATCTGAAAGTCATAGGAACACACATCATTCTGTCTATTCTCACTCTGCACTTCCTGGTCATGGTATGCCTAGTAATCCATCAAAAGGTGAATCGTATGCACAAGACACGACACATGCGAGCAAATAACGTGCATGGGTGATTATAACAATACTCTATAAGACACCCCGAAACCGAAAATAAATAAAAAAAAGGAAAGTAAAGTTATCTCTACACAGGTATATGTCTATAGAACGTATAAAAAGAATATCCAGATATACTCAGGAGAGACACCACACCATCAGGTGGTTATAACCAACTATTAGCCATAGTATTCTGCTCAAAACATGCTCGTTCTAGGAGGACATACTCCTCGATCCATGATATCATCAGAGACAATCACGAATAGGTTGAGCTCTTTTGGGTCCCTCCCAAATGAGAACACATTGGTCAAGGAAGACTATGATACACATAGAGGGGGGCACATCCCGAACTGACAGAGGGATACTACAGATCACACCCAGGCTCACTGGGGGATACCACGTACACACCATGTCATCTGAGAAGGGTCACACAACATATAATAGGGGTCACATGTAAGTTTATCCTTTACTCTAGCCAAACCCTATAGTCAACACCAGGGGGCCCACACGCCATGTAATCATTGATTACACACTATTTTCTTTTGGATTCTCCAGATCCATAGTTCTTCCTCTGTGCATCCTAGATGGTTCTCCTCCTTTTATCAGTTGATAAATTTTCCATGAAATCAAATATCTGTGGTCTCTCATGCATCTCCAATATTGAACAATGTGGTTTGTCCCTAGATAGTCTTGGGAATTGAATCAAACTGTCCTTTTTCTTTTCCCGTCGAAGAATGAAAATTCAGGAATCATATATTATCTGATTCGCTCCATTTTCATCATCTCACTTCCGTCATACAGTGATAATCCCATATCTAGGATATTGGACCATTGTTCCATGGAATGGATGTGAAATGATCGATTGATGGGGAATAGTTGTGTCACCATCCAAATGAAGAACGCCTATGATGAAGGATAAATTGGGGGATAAAGGCACATCAAAATGAGAGGAATGAATCTCGATCAATGTTTGTGTCAATATAGATTCATTTACATAATATGATCAATGAAGATATTTAGAAATAATTCTCCCAATTTACCCCATAATAAACCCATCCTGCAAGGCAATCAATATGAAAACCAATCAATTCATCAGCTGATTTATGATTTTTTCATAAATTATGAATGGGGAATCAAAAAATTGAAATATACGTCCCACCTAGAGTTTTGGTTGATCATTGATGTTGAATAGTTGTGTTGTCACTATTGACGAGATCCACCAAATTCACTGGCGTGATGATCCACGATCTAATCCTGATCTGATGTCATCTGTTAAGAACATTATTCTCCAACGACATATAGGTTTCCAGGGTTTAGCGGCCAACCATGAGACAGTTGACATAGTCATAAACTTATAGAGGAAACATGTCACTCTGGTGAAGGACAATAAAATAAAATATATTTTTTAATTTATTTTACCTCTTTCATATCACCAAAATCTTTTTCACCAAAGACCCACAAAGAAAATTTTTATGTCGTAGCTAAGAAAAACACCACATTACATACTCAATGGTGGTTTCAGATTTTCAATATGAGTCCATGTTTATGAGTTATTATGATTTTAAAAATAATAATTTTATTTAATTATTTTATTTAAGGTTTCCTCCTTTTTGACTTTTTTTATTGATGTCCTGCGCTGATAAAATTTAAGTAGTGCCTAGGGTAAAGCCACTATTTGGAATTCAATAGTGATTTCAGATTTCCGATCTGGACACCCACTTGGAAGTTATTCGATTTTTTTGGAAAAATTCATGCACATGCTATTAAATGTTTTAAAAAAATTCATAAATTTGTTTCTGGACAACCGAGACTCAGAATCATACATTTTTTCAGTGCCTGGTCTTGAAATAAATTCATATAATATCCAAAAATAATAAACAAAAAATTTGAGATATTATATTCTCCCCGCCTTGGGGACTTACATCCCCCAAAAGCCAAAAAAAGGGATATGAAAATAGATGAGGGTATTGAGTATGAATCTAAGCCTCTCGCTCCCATGTACCCTCCTGGAGAGTCTTGTGCTACCACCAAAAAAACACTAAAGGAATCAATCACCCACAAAGGATATTCTCTTACCGATCCTTGGACTCTATTAGGTACTCAACAAAGGTCGCTCTATCCTTGATGTCCATCTTGCCCCCGTCGATGATGTGTGATGGGTCATTCACATACCTCCTCAGCTACAATACATGGAAGACATCGTGTGCCCAATCTTACTGCACTGATATATCCAAGCATTACACCACCTCGCCAACTCTATGTAATATCTGGAAAGGACATATAAACCTTATAGATAGCATGTCACCCTATCTATATCTTTTTGATCCCTATTGATTTTGACTCTCCTGGGTTAGTCCAGAACTGAACAGGGGACACCACTAATCACACCCAAACATATTGGGGGATACCACATAACCAATTTGGATCAACCCAATATAGAGGGAATCACATTCAATACCAACTAAGGGATTCCACAAGCCATACTGGGCCTACTAGATGGAGGATCAGCTCTCTACTCAAGGAGGTCATGCGATTCCATAGACTCCATTATATGTGATAGAAGATCGCACTTTAGTCTCGGGGAGGGATTCCAAACTCTATATGAGACTCTACCTCTATATGGGATTACAATATGGTGATGTGGAGGTAATACCATACTAAAACATTGTGGAAAGTACAAAGGGATCACTATCAACCTACACTAGTCCAAACTAGGAAAATGGAGATCCTCAAGCACTATTGATGGGAGTACACTACATGTGCCATGGGGTTCATGGTGTTTCCAGCTATCCCAAGTCTTGCCTGTGTGGAAGAATCTCACACAACATGTAGTCTTCATATACATGGCATGTAGATTGAGTACACAGAATGTAGAGATACATATTTCACTACCTTTGTCTCCTAGCCATGTATGTGTACCGAATGTGTTTCTGTGTACTTATCTGTTTATAATAAGTTATGTCTATGTGGGAGAGCATGGTGTGTTAGTGATTGTGGACTCCAAACCATGTATGCTTACTTCCTAAGTACATGTTGAGTCATCTAGGGAGGTTCACATGCTATGTGGTAGGGTTCACACGCAGTGTGATCCTTAACGTCATCCAAACTCTATCATTGCATCCAGGGGCCCACACATTGTATAATATCGAATAATACGTCGTGTTCTTTAGGATTTTCAAGAACCATCATTCTTCCTCCACACATCCCAGCCAGTGCTCTTCCATTGATCCAGTGATTGATTCACCAAAAAATCCATGATCCAAGGACACCCATGGCTCGCCATCACAGAACAATGTGTTCCATCTCCAGATCATCTTTGGAATTGTATCAAACCACCTTTCTTCATTTCCAACTGAAGAATTCCAAATTGTGGATCATCCTTCCTCTGATTCGCTCCATCTCCGTCGTTTCACCTATGTCGTGTCATGCCAATCCCAGATCTATGATAACATATCTTTGCACCATGAATTGGGTGATCAAAGATTGATTGATAGGAATTAACTAATTCAAGGTCCAAATGAAGAATGTCTGTGACGAACGATGAATCGAGGGAGAAAAGCACGAAAAAAACAACAGGAATCAACCTAGATCAATGTTTGAATCGATCTCAATTTGTTTTAGTAAGATTATAAATGAAGATATTTAGAAATATTTCTCTCAATTTACCCCATAATAAACCCATCTTGCAAGGTGATCGATTTTCAAAACAATCCGTTCATCGACTGATTTGTGATTGTCATAGAAATTAAGAATGGGGAATCAAAAAATTGAATCATACGCGCTAAATGGATTTTGGATTGATTGTTGACAAGGAATGGTTGCATTGCTATCATTGATGAGATCCTCCATCTCTATTGGCATGATGATCCATGATCTAATCCTGATCTGATGTCATCTACCAAGAACATTCACCTCCAACAACGTCTAGGTCTCTAGGGTTTAGTGGTAAACCCTTATATAATTTCCATAGCCATAAAATTATAGAGGAAACATGTTTTTGTGCGAAAGAAAAATAAATTTAATTTAATATTAATTTATTTTACCTATTTTGTGGCCTCAACATCTTTTTCACAAATGACCCACTCTGAAAAATGTTATGTCACACCTAATAAAAACACTACATTACAAACTCAATGGTGGTCTCAAATTTCCAATCTGAGTCCCCATTCATGAGTTATTATTATTTAAAAATAAAATAATTTTATTTAATTATTTTATTTATGGTTTTTCCCATGGTATCTTTTTCTATAGATTACCTGCACCAAAAAATTTAGGTCACTCCAAGGCTATATCCATTGTTATGAATTCAATGGAACATTCAGATTTATGTTCTAAGAACCCATTTGGGAGTTGTTACATTTTTTCCAGTTAAAATGTATGTTTTCTATTAAATGTTTTAATATTTTTCTGACATTTTTACTAGTACACTGGGTCTCAGAATCTCACATCGTCTCATCACCTGATCTCTAAATCAACCCCTAAAATATCCAAAAATGATACATGAAAAATAAAAGATGTTTTATACACACCATCATGTTTATCTCACCATTTTAGTTATCTCGCCCTTGTGATCAACAAACCGTTGTGATTTACATACTATCGGTTGTCTCATGCCTTTGTGAATTTTTTAATTATATGTTTTCTCAACTGCCAATTTTCTATTTTTACGGTTTATTTTTATAACCGGATACACATTTTTTCTCAGATTTAAATTTTTATTTTTTCGTATTATTTCAAATTTTCATATACCTAAATCCAAAATGATACAAAAAAGAATCTACATCTATTTCTAGCACACATTGAGACCAAAATGTTACTCTCGAGCCCCGATCTACCGCTCTTCACCCAACCTTGAAACCTGTAACATTTATTTTAGCCTTTGACTGATCAAACTAAACTGATATACATGCCAAGGATAAATCTCCCTTCTAATTCTTCTCCAAGAGAGTCTAAATCAGCTAAAAAACATAATAAAGAAATAATTGTTCATGCTCCAGTTGCACCAGTTAATCATGGTCTTTCCAATGGAGTTGTTGTAGCTAAAAGGGGAGTTTAATTGATGTGGTTGTTGTCCCAGAAGACTCTATTACTCAAATAACTCCATAACCAAGGATGGTTAGTGATCAATATGTAGAATTTTTTAATCAATATGGTGATGATTGGGTAAGAAGTCGTGTCAAAGGATACTTAATAAGTTTTTTGTCAAAGAAATGGTCTAAATGTTTAGATATACCCCATGAAGGAATATATGAGGATTTAAAAGGAACCATTATTGAATATAGTGAGTTGTTTTTTGTATTAAAAGGCTTTTTTAGAACTAACATGAGATTTCATAACTAGAAGATCAGTTTCCTTAGAGATTTATGGGGAATATTGGTTGGTCATTATGTGTTTACAACACATGTTATTCCCATGAAAGGTCAATTTCATAACTATAAGAGTCAATTATAGACTGTGGTGGTTTCTATATTTCAAGAGATACTTGTTCAAGGATTATGATTAGCTGGAACTCCTGGAAGAGACAATGGGTTGGAGATTATGGTAAGCTATACATTGAGTTTAACTCGGATGATCATCCTACCATGTCGAGGGATATTACAGATCCAAGTCTTAAGCCTGATGAAATAGTTGAATAATCTGATGGTGATAAATAATAAGAAGAAAATGAGCCTTTTTTGATGAAATGAGTGATTCTAACTTTTCTCCCAAATCTTCTACCATTAAATTTGGAGCTCCTATTCCACCTATAAGACTTCCAAAAGGGAAAATCTTGTTAAATGTGATGAAGAGAAAACAAATGTTTCAGGATAAGATTAATTATAAATTATTTCCAAAATTGATGATGAAGATGAGAATGGTGATGGGGAAGAGAAAGAAGAAAATAGTAAAAATGGTAATGAAAATGAAACGGATGAAGATGATGGAAGTGATGATTATTATTATTATGACTCTGAACCTAATGGTGCAAGTGTCCGAATTATGAGGAAGGATGTGGAGATTTATGCATAACTTCTTGCTTCACCTGGAAAATCTTTAGAAAAATCATATTTTACTGGATTTTTGGGCCCAAATATAAAAGAAAAATATACACTTTTTGCGGGGGGTCATTTTTTATCTATGGAGATCATTCAGGAAAGTCAAGTGGTTGATGGAGTTGAGGCTATATCTATTTCCAATGGTCATGAAGTCTATGATTCTTCCTCGGTTGAGTATATGAGTGTTATCCTTTCTGTGGAACAACATGTGGATAATAATGAAAAAAATGAGGTGCTTTCTTCTGACTGAGGAAGTGGTGAACATATTTTTGTTTTGGCTCGTAATAAGGCTCTAGTTGGAAGGTGTGTGGAAGTAGAATCTATTATTGTTGGAAAAAGGGATTATTATTAGATGATTATGGCACCTCCTATAAATAAACAAATAGAAGATAAACCATCCAATGTTGAACACACCTCGGTTTCACTAACATTAGATAGACATAGATGTCTTAATGTGTCAGATATATCTACTGGTGTAGTACCTACTACCACTACATTTGTCTGAAATCTCATTCTATATCAATGGATTGATCCTATGGATGAAAAATGGGGAAATTACTCTAGTGTTGAAAGGAGTAAGCCAATGAATGTTGGACCTGAGGTTTGAAATGAGGGAGATCCTAATGGATCTATGATTGATCAATTAGACTTTAACGGTTTATTAGAAAAGTTTGATTTTGTTAGAAATCCTACACCTATTGCTCCAGCTTCTCCTATTATACCAGTTGAATTAGTCACAAGGAGTGACTTGCATGTCTTTGTTGAAAATTAAATTTCAGACTTCAATGAGATGTTGGTATGTTAGTATCCTCTTATGACCAAACATAGTGAAAAGGATTCATGATATCTTTTTTGAAGGACCATAGAACACCCTGAGAGAGGAGGGAAAATTAGGGTGTCAATTTTTTTTCTAAACTGATAGATCTTGCTACCACATTGGTAAGAACCTGTTAAATCTATCAAATGAGAAAGTACATAAAACAAACAATCACATGCGAAGAAAAGACACATAAATTTTGATTGGTTAACCACTAAGGGATACATCCAAGAATCATATTCCAAAAGTTTTTCCGTCATAGCAATGTCTCTAATATTCAATAGTTGTGTTGTAATTTTTCATCATAATCACTCTATGCCTGGCACATTGTCATTACAAGGAATTAGGGATAGCACACTGCTTCCCTCAGATCACTTCCATTGAATCCCCCTTTCTCATTTCATTGAGAATAATCTAAACTCAGTTTATCAACTTGATGGACGCTTCAATGGGTTGGAATTAAATCACGCTTCCTCAATTTTATTTGGATGCTCTGTTGAAGTAATGTGTTCACTTATAGATGTATTTCACTTTTCTATGCACTATTAGTTCGCAAATTGTTCATCTTTGTAATGACCTCCTTCCTCCGTAAACCGTTCTACACCACGTACCACAAGTGCTTCCCCCACAAACAATACTAATCCACTATATACTGCACTACTTTCAATACATACTAACTTGCACTACATACTACGAGGCTTCCTCCATGTACATCCCTACTATGTGTACTATGAGGCTTCCTCTGCATACCTCCTCTTCAAATTGTGACTGTTTACTGCCTTCAAAAACCGCATTCACATACTGCTTATTCTCTATAGACCATACTCTTCCTCTGAGAACTGTATTCAGCAAATTGGCCTTCTTCCTCAATGTACAATATTTTGTGAACAATAATGGACTTCACTAATTACTTGTGATACATTAAATTAATGTCATTGTGAGTTTGTATTCCCATGAACTACTTCTATATTTTCTCAAATTCATCTCTAATTTCTTAATCTCAGAGCTGCTACCTAATGAAGTGGTTAGTGCTCCTTATATAAGAAAATAGATCCACATAATATACCATGATATGAATTACCAAATATTTGACATCAAACTTCCTTTACCAAGTACCGTACATCTCCCACAAACCATATTCCCTACACGGTCCATGTACCATCATTCTCCCTACGTGACGACACAAATCAAAATCTCATTTTTACAAATGAAACCTTTCACAGATTCTCAAAACATTGCCTCTTTTTCATGAATGACACATCATCTCGTGAATCGTTTGCCTTCTACGAACCGTAGGCCTTCCCGTGAACCCCCTTCACTCCAAAAACTGGTCCTCCTACATGATCTATGTACTGTTTTATGCTCCACAAACCATTCTCTCTATGTGGTTTGTGGTTCTCCATTTCATGTATCGTATTTATTAATCTTTGAAATGTTCAAAGAAATTTCATTCCATGTACTAACTTTTTGGAAAAACTTCCTTTTACAAAAAAAACCCCTGATTTCGAGGCCCCAAAATTTGGCAAACACTAGGAAACTATGCCACCTAAAACACATGGTTCAGCCTATACTGTAAGATCACATGACATGAAAACATCTTGTTCAACCCAAAGTAGATTGACAAAAAAACAAATCATACTCCATTTCTAGAAAAGAATAGCCTTGGTTCCAACAATCCCACCCTTTGGGTTTGATGGAAATTTGCAGATAAATACAATGAAGCACCAGCCAAAAACTAAAAAAAGAGAAACAGATCAGCCAATGATATAAGTATACATGAGAAATTATCAGTGTAGAAAACAAGATGTGAAGTATAAATTGTGTCCCTTTGATACCAAACACTAAATTTTTTTCTCCATTCTCATTATTTTCTCCATTCACATTATCCCCTATTACAACTCATTGAATTTCACCTATAACCAGAAATAAATTCAATAAAAACATTTCATTATCCTCTTTACTTAATCCATTATCCGTACCATTGAATTTATCTATTATCCCACATTGGAAATAAACCCAAAGAATCAAATTTTGACTTGTAATGCTTAAAGAATGCTCCCCCTGGATCGTTTCTCCCCTATAAACTTGCAACACTTTTACTATTAGATTAAAATAGGAAATACAACTTTGTATATGGGAGCAACTGAAACCTCCTCATGAACAGAGAGGTGGTTGAACACTGAGGTGGAACTGATTTCTCTCAAATGCATGTGTTAATAGTAGTTGGGTTAGTATTTCATTCACTTGATCAACAGTTCCAACATGATCCATTTTAATCATGTCATGATCAACTTTTTCCTTGATGAAGTGATATCTAATTTCAATGTGTTTTTTAAAAGAATTTAGTATATGATTCTTTGTAAGATAAATTTCATCCTTATTATCAATGTGAATTACCATTGGTTGTTTAAACCATCACCAATATTTGTCAATTATTGATTCATCCATAGTAGTTGAGTAAAATCCCTTGTAGTAGAGATATATTCACCTTCAGTAGTACTGAGAGAAGTTATTTCATGTTTTGTACCAAACCATCCCACACATTTCTTTCTGATAAATAATGTTCCCTAACATGTGGAATTTCTATCAATAACATAACTATCCCACTCAGCATCAAAAAATGATGATAGTTCACTGTCTCTTCCTGCATAAAGTAAAATCCATAATTCTAAGTACCATGAATGTACCTCGTGATTTTTTTAAGTTCCGCCATATGTTCCTCCTTCGGATTACTTTGAAAGTTTGCCACTAATAATATTGTTAAGACAATATTTGGCCTCATTGTAGTTATGTATAGTAAGCTTCTGATGATTATCCTATACATGGTGGGATCTAAAAAATTCTTATCCTCAGGATTTTCATGTTTATATCTAACTGATATCAGAGTTGAAATTGGTTTAGACTCATGCATATTGAATTTCTTCAATAATTAACTTGCATAATTATCCAAAGAAATGAAAGTGTATTCTTTCTTCTGAATCACTTACAACCCCAAGAAGTATGTGAGTTCCCCAATCATAGATATTTCAAATTGTGATTTCACGTGATTGGTATGTTCATCCACCGATCCCTAACTTCTTCCTCAAAATATAATATAATCTATTTACACCAGAACCATGAAATGATCATTCTGAGAATTATTCACATAAAGGTTCTGATCCACTCCTCTTCTTTCAAATTTGAGCTTCTTCAGATAAGAATCCAGACGAGATTTCCATGCATGTGATTCCTGTTTCAGACCATATAGTTCCCTCTTTAATTTTAAATCCTTCATTTCATCATTTCCAGGAAGAAATTCCACTGGTTGTTCAATATATAATTCTTATTCAATAAATCTATTTAATAAAAATGTCTTGACATCCATTTTATATACTTTTTATCCCATTTTAATTTCCATGGAATGAAATATTCTAATTAACTCCAGTTTAGTCAACAGGGAAACTTTTTCTTCAACATAAACACCATTAATATGTAAATAGCCTTTAAACAATAGTCTTTCCTTATTTATGATCACATTTCCATACTCATCAAATTTATTTTTGAAAATCCACTTCATACTGATCACATTGTAGGTTCTGGGTCTCTTAATTAGATCTTGTGTTTGGTTATTATCTATTTAATTCAATTCATCAATCATGGACTTAACCCATGATTTATATTTTATAGATTCATTAAATGAGGATGGTTCCACAATTGAGAGGAATTCATATTGTGCGTTATTTCTCATTCTCCTTGTCTATATGGGAGTAGTCCAATCCACAATGATGTTGGATCGATGAATTTATGCTCTTTAATTTCTCCTGTGATGTTCAGAAGAATTTTCTTCAGCCATGGTTTCTTCTTATAATTCTTCTTCTGATTCAATATCATTATGTGATTTTTAGATTTTTTTTATGCTTTCTTCTACTTCTATATTTGGATTTGTTCTATGTCCACATTCTTCCTCATATTCAATCACATCAGCAGACGAATTCCGTGATCTGTTTGTGATTTTATCTTCAATGATCTTCACATCACTATTTTCAATAATTTTTACAATAAATTTATGAAACCATTTTTAGGATTTTCTATTCCTTGAATATCTGAGGAAAATCCCATCATCCAAAAGATCACCATACTTTCCCTGATTTCCTTCTGTGTTTTAGATAAAACATTTACATTCAAAAACACAAAAATACTTCAAAGAGGGATTCGTTCCATGCCATAACTCATAAGGATTCTTGGTTTCCACGATATCAATCCATTTTTAAATTTGAATATAAACTAAAACATGAACAACCTATTTTTAGTAAAGTTCATAAATACAACTCTCAATCAGCATAGTTCTGGACATACTATTCACCTGTCAATTTCAGTTTTCAACAACTCCATGTTGTTGTGGATTTTTCACAGCAGCCACCTCATGTTGTATCCCATAATTCTTCAGATAGTTTTCAAACTCAATGGATGTATATTCTCTATCATTATTAGACCACATAACTTTGATTTTTCGTCCAGTTTCATTCTCAACTATTCATTGATATGTTTTCATGCACTCAAGCACTTCTCATTTTCAGTGATAAACATCACACAATCTATTATATTATAATTATCAGTGAAAAGAACAAATCACGTTTCTCCCTGAGTTTCAGAAATATTTATCAGACCATATACATCTGTATGAATGAGATCAAGAAGATTTGGTGCCCTTTTCTTTTTTGGATGATATGAACTATAGAACAACTTACCTCGAATGCATGTATGACGGGTCTTTTCCCATTCACGATTCAGATTGGGGATATCCACAACTATCTTCAGTTTAGATAACTTTTACTTGTTTTCTTGATTGATGTCACCCAATCTACGGGGCCACAAAATATTTTCTTCTTCAATAGTAGTGTATCAAATGTTCTCTCTACTATCAACTTGATATAGGTTGTCATCTATTCTGGAAACTTTCATGAAAGAATACCATGTTCTTCCTTTTATAGTGCACCCCATTTGATTGAATTTCACTATAACTCTTGAGTCATAGAGTTTTATCACACTCAGAAGATTGTGATACAAACCATCCACAAAAAGAACTTCAGCCTTCTTCAGCTCTCCATTGGCCAGTTTAGGACTTCCACTTCCTTTGATCTTCAAAGCACCATTATTACCAAATCACATTATTCCATTGAATATTTTCTACAAATTATTTAATAGGTCTTCATTTACTATTATATGGTATGAGCATCCACTATTAAGAATTCATGTGTTGATATTCTTGGTAGCTTTGAGAGCTACTTTTATAAGGTTGGATTTTTCAATTTTCTTTTTTTCCTTCGATGAAAATTTTTCTGAGTGAAGGATAAAGATGGATTTTCAAATCTTTTCTCCCATGTGCATATATACATTATACTCACAAAATTATTCCATATGAGAGAACTTTTTTTAAGAACCACACCATCTGGTTGGCATGTATTGACTTGTCTCTGAGTTCTATGTGAATTGTTCATGGAATTCCTCTTCCTGCAATAAACAGCTTTATGAACAAAGTTAGAATAATGAAAATAATAACTATAGAAAGAATTTATTCTATATGAATTGTGATATTAATTAATAATCCTTTGTTGACTTCCTATCTCTTTCTTATTCAAATAGCTCCATGCCTCTTCACATTATGACATTCTATGGCCCAAATAGCCACAGAATTAACATTTCATTGTGGAAATTTCTTTAAAAATTTATTCATCCACATTTCAAAATTATTATAAGGATTGTTTTACTATCTATCATCTTAGGAAACTTGAGGATAGTTTTTATTCCTCCTTTCAACCTGATTAGAGACTTTCTTTGTTTAGACTTCCAGTGTCTTTGTGATATGTAAAACTTTCAGATTGCCTTTATTTTAGAACATTTTACAGCCACCATTCAATGTTTCATCATTTCAACCAATTCCTATGGTTTCCATGCATGAGGTTCTTTGATCATTTAGAGCCTTTTCACTTCCATTATAACCATTATTAACACTCTCTAGCTGCTCAGTATCTGAGAATTTTCTAATCTGAATTTTATTCTTTGTTTCTTTTGGACTTGATTCACTTTAATGTTTACTCCTAAGAGTAACAACTTCTTCTTCAAGTACCTTAATGGGTTTTTACTTCTCCTATACTATAGATGTAATGTCATTAATTATCATTCCCTCTTCTTCATTTATAAGATTTTGTTACACTATATCTTATGATATTTCAGAAGTTGTTGAATGTTCCTTTACTACTTCATCAATTCAATCAATTTCAGGTTCTAGAATATCAACATATTCTGATGACTCTTCCATAATTTCCTTCCACTTTTTTCATCTCTTGCATTGATTCTCAAGATTACCAAAAGAATTATTAAGTTTCAACTTGAGATCGACATCAGTGGTCAACTTATTATTTATAGTTTCATCTCTTAATGGTTCTGATTTTTCTATGGTATATATTATTGACGCATGGGTTCCATATTTAAACATCGATTCTTATTCCTCAATGAATTCACTACCATCATCTTCTTCTTCATAGAGAAAACCCATTCTCTATAGTTTCTTACCATACATGAAATTTTATTTTTTGAAAAACCTTTTTCTCAGGATTCTGTATATCTCTAGCGTCACATTTTTCATCATTGAAATTTCTTGTGCATCAAGAGGAAACTTTCCATCTATACCATAGAAAAAATAGGCCAGAGGTAACTTTCTTTCAAATTTCACATTACCCTTCTTGAATTTCTTGGAAATGAGGGAAATGATTTTTTTCCTCATTATCTTCGTCAATACTATCTCTTTAAATTTCAGGTTTTCCATTGATTTGAATGAAATTCCCTTTATTACTCGAGCCGTTTCATCTTCTAGTTTGACTCTCATCTCACATGCCATCAGGATACTCAAGAGATCATCCAAAGAATGTTTGGAAAGCTCAATTTCATCAAGGGATGATGCCTTTGTATTGTAAAGTGGTGGAAGTCTCCAAAAATATTTTCTTTACAATATCAATGTATTTGATTTCTTCACCAAGTCATATTATTGCTCCAAAAAATTTATTAATTCAATTGAAAATGGTATTTTTATTTTCATTAAGGTGTATCTTTATATCATCAAACCTATTGTGAAAAACTTAGAGTTTCTGCTCTTTAACTTTGATATCACCTTCATAAATATTTTTCATTTTTTCCCACATATAATTTGTTGACATATTTCTCATCAACTTTAGATATATCTAATCAGAAAGGGCTGTAGTGAGGGATTTCTATGCTTTCACATCTAAATCAAGAATTTTCTTGTATCTATCAGTAATATACATCCTAGTTGGATTGGTGACATGTATTCCATGTATAGTGGAGAATATGACTTGCATTCTAAGATATCTTAGATGATATATCATCATATTTTTCGAGATCCAAATCTTACTTCCATCAAATAGGGGTACTCCCCTAACATTTATTGTATTCAATATTGTATAAATGAAGGGTAGATTAAATACCAATAACATTTACACTCAGATACCATTCGAAGGACCCCGGAACACCCTGAGAGGGGAGGGGTTAATCAGGTTGACAACTTTTTATTCTAAACTAATGGATATTATTCCCATGTTGGTAGGAACCTGTTAGACATGTCTAATGAGAAAGAGAAGAAAAAAAACACATGAAAAGTGAAGATACAACAATTTTACTTGGTTCACCACCAAGGGATGCTTACAAGGAGCATACATTGATACGTTTTTTGTCATTCCAAATTCCAATAACATTTACTAGTTATGGAGTACAAAATTTTAGCATAGTCACTTGGTGCTTGGCGCACTTCCTTTATAAGGTTTTAGGGATATCACATTGCATCCCTTGGATCACTTCCATTGATTCCCCCTTTTTCACTGCGTTGTGTATTATCTGAACTCAATTTATTTACATGAAGGTTTCTTCAATGGGTTGACATTAAATCATGAATCCTTAACTATATATGTATTCTTTGCCAAAGTCATGTTTTCACCTATAAATGTATTTAAATTTAAGTTCAATTTTAGTTCATGACCTATTCCTATGTGTACTGACCTCTTTCATCCATGAACTATAATGCATCGCATACTGCAGGTTCTTACTCCACGAACTTCTCCTACTCCACTATATACTACACTACTTCCACTGCATACTTCTTTGCTCCGAATACTACAAGGCTTCCTCTACATTCTTCCCTTCTTGGTGTATAGAGAGGCTTCCTCAGAATACTTCCTCTGCAAACCTGACTACATATTGTCTTCACAAACCGTGTCTATATACTGATTCTTCTCTATAGACCAAATTCCTCCTTCATGAACTATCTTCTATGAATTGGCCTTCTTCCTACACATACCATCATTTGTGAACCATTCCGAACTTCACCTAATTCATTTCATGTATTTAATTAAATTCATTGCGAGGTTTTATTCCCATGAACTACTTCTAGATTTTTTTCAAATTCCTCTCTAATTTTTCAATCTCTGAGTCACTCCCTAATGAAGGAGTTAGTGCTCCTTATATAGGAAAATATATCCACATAATATGTTAAACTGAGATTTACCAAATCTTTGATATGTCACTGCCTTTACCACGTATTGTGAATCTCCCACAAACCATATTTCCTACACGGCCCACATACCACCATTCTCCCAATGCAGCAACACAAATCACAGTATCATTTTTGAAAACCAAACCACTCATGAATTCTTAAAACTTTGCCACATTTTTGTGAATGACATGCCATCCCATGAACTGTTTACCTTTTGTGAATGGTAAACCATCACACGAACCTCCTTCACTCTATGAACCATTCCTTCTACACGGTCCATGTACCGTTTTCTACTATGTGAACCACTCCCTCTATGTAGTTCACGGTTCTCTATTCTGCGTACCATATTTATTGATCCATGAACCATTTATAAAAATTCCATTCCACATACTACCTTTGTGTAGAACCTTCATTTTCCAAAAACAAACTCCTGATTTTGAGGTCCAAAAAATTGGAAAGCACTGGAAAATTGTGCTACCTAAAACACATGGTTCAGCATGTACTGTAAGATCTATTGACTTTCAAACCCCTTGTTCAACCCAAGGTGGATTGACAACAAACACAAATCATACTCCGTTTCCAACAAAGAACGACATTGGATCCAAAAATTTTGAGTTGGTGATCCAACATATCCAACCAAAGATGATATATCACATAAAAGCCAAAGAGATTGAGAATAAAATGATTGGAAGTAAATTAAAATATGTCAATGCTATTCTTGAAGACCTAAATTCAACCTTTTATACCTCCATGGATGGAATCCTATAATATCTTGAGGATAAAATTTTATATTCTTATACTCCTTTTTCTCTAGAAATGGATGTTGATCAGTTTAGAAAATTTGTTAGAGAGGAGGTTACAGCTACCTCTAGTGGACCCCTAACTGGAGAACATGTGATCCCTTTAGGGAAATTTTGAGGAATTTTCAGAAAGGTACATAGCATAACCATGTGATGATCAGATCTTTTTCAAAGGATATGGATGTTTCTTAAGAAATAGTTACCAATGCTATCAAGTATTATCTTTCAAGGATCTACACGAAACATGATATAGAAGAAAATTTCAAGTTATTAACTGAAAATTTAAGGATGGCTCCAGTTTCATAGGCTTTTAAAGGGAAGCTAAGGAAATTGACAGAGATTACTGTAGTGTTGAGCCAATTTATGGAAAAGATGGCTGATTTTTTAGTGTAGTGGAAAGTGGTGGCTAGATTATAATATATTTTATAAATCTGATGATGTTGTTTCTTCATGTTCAGGGAACTGCAGTTGTGGCTCAAGAATCCATTCCTATTAATCCATAGGCCTCTCTCAAACCAGGTATTAGAAAGGATCCCAAAGCACCTTTTCAAACCCACTTCCATCATTTTCCCTTTAATCCTATGAATTCTATCTGAAATATTATCCATGTCATTATTCTAAATCCTAGACCTCCTCGAGCACTACCTGGACTTCCAACTAGTGCTCCAATAACCCTTCATCAAGATCCATCTAAATTGGATAACCCTTCTACCTAAGATCTGGTGAAATCCAAGGCTAAGGAAAAATCACCAGTGGAACCCTTTGAAACATCTTGAACCATTTTTGTTGTTGGTTTAGACTGTATGTATTTGATGGGACTTGGTTTGTAATACCTTTTTTATGATAATTTTTACTGTCTTTCCTAACTATTAGTCTATTTATTCATACTACATTTCATTTCCTTAATCCGCCTAATATTAACCTTTTTGATAATCACAAAAGGGGGAGAATTCTTATGGCATATTTTTTGGTTTATTTCGGAAAACATTATGGTTTATGGAATTTTTAATTTATTATAGTGATGTTTCTATGCTATCTTTGATACTATCTATTTTTTAATCTCTATATCTTTGATATGTGACAGATACCTTTGATACTTACCATTTGCGTATTTTTTTCTTCAATACCATCTACACATACTATGAGTTCTATGTCCTAATTTATACTACCTTTGATGACTAGTTTTTTCATTTATAATATTCATTGATGCCATGATTTTTTATCATAAAAAATTGGGATATTTTTGACCTCCTTGTTTTAATGATCACAAAATCATGATTTTAGTGATATTAATTAATCTCATGTTTTATTTATATAGTCCACTAAATTTGAGACAGGTGATGAATTGATCAATGTATAAGTCACTGACAATTATAGCTAAGCCCGATACATTGTTGAGACTTAAACTGCTAACTCGAGTCACCATTGTCCATGACTCATCGTCAGCATGGACATATCGCTATGTCTGAGACACCATCCGATGACACACTATCAGGATGTCATGCTGCCAGAATGTAAATTTTAATAATTAAAAGTTTCCTTCAGATGAGGCATCACTAATGTCATACTACCAACACAGAATTTTGTCCATGTATAAGACACTGTGAGATCAAAAAACACTAGTTGAGACACCGCTAGAGAAGTGAAATTTTGGAAAAGTATAAGACAATTCCAGTGTTATACCGCTAGAAAAACATACCACTAGACTTCAAGACACTTCTAGACTAAGCCACCACCACTGTTTCCTTATACATATTTTGAATAATTTTATTCTAACAGCTACATTATCGAATTTAATTCAATTTATTATTTTAATTATTGTATCTTAAATTTGTGACAAAATTAATTTATGTAAGTGTCGAACGTGAAGTATGAGGAAGTGGAGAGGATCTAGATATTCATGTTGCTTATAATAAAAAAAGAGAAGTAGTCTCACTCATGAAAAATAGGGTTACAATAGTGGATTAATCCGACTGATTGAAAGAGAAGATCTTGAAATTACTAAAAACATATAGATCTAAAATGAATTTCAAATAAGAATAAATCATCTACTACAAACACTCGATTAGAAAAAAAACTACATCATTACATCCAGTGCTTTACTCCAGTCAATAAAAAGTGTCTGTAACACTCTATTCAACGGAATTTCTCATGAGAACCCTACTCAATATTTACTGAAAATAGAATCAAGAGTCACAAGTTGCACTTCAATAGACTGGGCATCTCTAAACTCTATACACAAATATTTCTTATTTCTATTTATTTATTTATTACATACTGAGAAGTGTGTGTTATACTCTTTTTTATCACATGCACACTGACTCTTTTTCTGAACTGTAAGATACCTAGATATCTAGTCATATTTTCTTACACCTGTAATCCCACAGATTATAGTGGTAGAGGTCCTTTTGAGGCCTATTAATTTTGTACTCCCACGAATAACTTTGGAAGATTTCATGGGTGACCTTGATCGTTATAAACTATTATAGAACCCAATCTAGGTTGTGGATCAACTTGTTAATTTATATAAACTACTTGGTGGAAGGTGATCACCGAGTAGAGAGGACAAAGTTTTAACATGAGACCGCTCATCTTGTGTTCAATATTTTTGTTCTCTTCATTAAATTTTTTTTACATTATTTCTTCTTTAAAATTAATTTTTTTTACTGTAATAAAAATATATACTTTGATAGTTTATCCCCTTTTGTGTTCATATAGTATTTTGATCAACTAAATTGATTTCAAAGGATCTAATAATATTATATATTATTCATCCTATACCTAATCAATATTCACAGAAATTTTTAGAAAGATTGATATCTATATCATTCAATATATTTTGATTAACTAGGATGTATTTAAATATTTGGGGGATTTCAAACTAATCCCTTTTAACCAGAAATTTTTATTGGGTACACAATTCATTCCCACCCATTATATATTCGCTCCGACCAACACCAATTTGTTTATTATATGATTTTATGAAATTTTTTTATGTCCTTTATTTGGTATTATGTTACTTTACCATTATCCATAATGATAAATGTAGTTTTATTATTGTCACATCTGATGTAGTGATCACATTATCAGAAACATCTCCCTTAATAATTTTTTCCCTTATATTGATAGTCTAACAGTTATGTTTAGTTAATAAGATTCCCAAGAAAAGAATTCGATATCACACAATTCATATGATTCTATAAAATAGGCTATAAGGATTTTTATATCATATTATTTGTATATAAACATATATAGAGGATAATGTTTATGGATAAATGTCTTCAATTTTTTTAAAATATAATGTTTATATAGCTTGTCCCTAAGACACTAAACGATTATTCCCTAGAGTTACTGGACTGTTTGTGAGATGTATTAATTAAATCATGAAATCCATGTATAAATTTTGTTTTTTTAGGTTTGGATGCCATAACTTCCACCCTCTATAAATTGAAATGATGTTTTTTATATGTGGATTCCAATAAAGAAAAGGTATTTAGTTATGAGAGTTATATCATTGAGATCCAAAATTTCCTCCCACTCACTAGAAGATAGGTAAACCACCCCTTCATCAGTGCCCCATTACACTATATCATTCATGGTCCTTGTGTTAAGGATATTTCTATATGTAGTGTAAAAATGAATTTATAACTCTATAATGTATTATAAAACCTCTTCAGGTTGGGTGTTGTAATTATTATCTACAGATTCCTGTATATCCTCAGGTTGAGTAATGTGAATACCAACCTATAGGATCATCCATAAATACTTTCTGTTAGAGGACCCATTCTACTAAAACTGGACTACCTCAGGGCATTCATATTCTAAGGATTCCATGGTCATTTTTTAAGAAGAAACATGATCCTTAAAATTAATTACATGTTTGGACCGTCCTAACTCTATCAAATACTTGATTATTGGAACTCAGGTCTCTTCCATACAATGATGAATGTATCATCTCATCCCTCCTTTAGGTTTTGTCGTATCCTAGACTCAATTCAACCATTCATATCATGGATGAGGATAATTTGTTGACTATTTAACTTCATCATTATCCTCAACTTAGAGGGGACCTTCGATTCACATTACCCATCTAGGAGTCACTACTTCATAATACCCTAGGACACAACCCACTCATATTCCATGATGTTATGAAGAAATCAATGATTTGGAATATCCATCAGTTAACTCGAGAAATGGAATGATTATAGTATATTTAATATTTGTTTTATTATATTCCTATGCCATCATTACCCAAAGTTAATGTGTGACCATTGGATGTTTCTCTTTCACAACATCCATTAGCGGTGATAAAGTCAAGTGTCGTATGCACGAAACATTTCATGAAAACTTATAAGGAACATAACCCTAACATATGAATTCTCTTTTTACTCATGTCTTCAAGACATAATCTCAAATATCCACCTTTTACGATTTATCTTCAAACCCACTCTGGAAATTATAAAAAATTGTCCATGAAATATGGGATTCATAGTGAAATAAGGTGAATTAGGTAGATAAACTCATCATTTGTGAAGTTGATCCATACATTAAAAATCCCCGGTACCATATATGTCTTTGATAATAGGTTGAAATCATAACTCATGAATTTTAAATTCCTAGAGGAGTGAATAAGAATTGTAATGTGCGTCCTCCCATCCCTATAAGACCTCATGTATCCCTAAAATATATGAATTGGCCTTCCATATTTTGACGTGAAGTGATCACTGATGGTTATTTTAAAAAATTAGTACTGATAACCCCAAATTCTCTCTGTTATTTCTTAGCCACCTTTAAAAATGATCATATCCTAGTGTTTCTATAGAAATTGTGGATTGGAAGAAAGTAAGTGCTCTTCTGTATCACTAAAAATCCCTTGAGTTAGGTATGGTTAATTATTTTGATATTAACACTGTAAACCCACTCTTCATAGTGGCCCTATTCCTGCATAGGAAAAATAATTTCCTAGGATTCCTTACATTTCCATCGTAGGAAATCCTATGGGGAACTTGCATTTTGAATCTTTACCAGGGGAGGGGGCTCCAAGATATCCTTCATCCATAATTGCAAATTGAGGTTAGTGTGTGGATGGGGATCCATCTTCATAATTTCTAAATTCATATTCACCGGAACATATGCCAGTATGTTCATCCACTTAGTATCCCTTTATGTAAGCTTTGGGTGGATAAATTCATCATACATATCCCCATGGATGGGTTCCCCTACGATTTTGTAGGTATCCCACAAACTAATTCCCAATTATCCATGTCCCATGTAGAAGGAGTTCATCTTTGGACTCCATCATCGGAGAGAATCTAGAACCAAATTAGATTTCTTGTATACAAATGTTTGGGATAAGAAAACTACCTCCTAAATGGATACTTCATCAAGATCATCAACGAATTTAGCACATTCCTTGCATAAGCAGTGCGCCAAAATCCATTTGGGCCAGCCATCGACACCCTATACAAAGATCCCATTCTTCGTTCCTTCATTTTAATTCACTAACAACATAGAGATGGAAAATGGAGGGGAAACAATGTTTTTTATGCTCAAAAATACGAAGTTGTTCGTCTGGAGCGGCTATTCAATGATGCATCCAGTGCATTGGGATAATTCTACCTTCATTGATATAATAACTCTTAACAAAAAGGTTGGCTCCGGTTTCATTAGGGTACTCTGTGAAGTATGAGCACGAAGTGAAACTTTTTGGTCTCATGATATGCTTTTCTGTCAATATCCCATGTCCACACGGTTGATGGATCTCAGATACAGGAAACGTCTAATGATTTTTCTTCTCTATACATTCCTAAAGCAGAAAGTGACTACACCAAATTATATAATTCTCAAGTCCAACTATCTTAGAAATCTACATGATGTGACCATTGACCTCAAAATCCAAAATAGTTATTATTATATGGGAAGTTATTTCCATATGAAACAAATAAATGTTTGTTAAAAGTGAACCAAGAATGTAAGAAAAGATGCATTGGAAAATATTGGAAATGTCAAAACTACTAGGGATAAATTTGGCTATGTTAAATGTAATTCATCCAAGTCATTCACCCATGTTTGTTTTCCCATGTACTACATGAGAGAAAATTTACATATCATTCGCTCATGTTGTTTACCCTTGTGATTCATGTAAGAATTTCTCTCATCCTTTGTACCTACCAGTAATGTGATAAATGAAAGATGGAACTCACATACATCTACGTATATTAATGAAATGTAAACATAAATGCACACAAATGTTGATATATAACTACTTCTATTAAGAAAAGGTAAAGATAGATTCCCCCTCACTTACTGAATATACGTGATAGAAGGGGGGCATACACACACTACCTGTGCGAAAAACCAATGTTCCAAACTTGCGTTCAACCCTTTCATATTAAACCAACACGATCCTTCCCAACATAAATAAGAAGGAAAAATCTATCTTCATTAAAAATCATTTTCACCAGTTTCACATTGACTGAAGGATTAAATCATTCCAATTCCAATTGCATCTAATCCTAACTGGTGTAATATTTCACAACTCTACTTCTCGAAAAGGATGAATACATTAATGAAACATAAGAGAATGACGATTGGAGACCAAAACTGACCCCCTAATGTTTTTTCCACTATTCACATATCTATGGAGATCCTTAACTTGCATTAGGGCCAGTTTTGGTCCTTTAGTTTCATTCTCCCATGAAACATTAAGGAAAATCCCACTATGTTTGTTTATATTTTAGTAAAAGAAATTTAATTATTTGATAGTTTATAAAAGAAAATATATGAAATGATATGATATTTATTTCTCTCCTTGTGTTTGGATCCATAACTTAACAAAATAAAGGAAATGATTTGGATTTCTCTCTATCATGTTTGGTGAAAAAATTTAAAAGAAAAAAAAGAAACGGTTTTGGTACAAATGACACAAATAACCTTTGTTTAAAAATAACACATACACATGGGATTAAAAGGCATACTTGCTCAATAGAAAAAACCAATATCGATTAGATCCGCATGGACACCACACCTACCACCATATATTAATACAAATTATAAAATTTAAAAAAATTAAGTTAATTTAATCAAAATTATTTATATAATTTATTAATTCAAAATTAGTTATTCAAGGTAATCAAAATTATACAATCAAAATTATTAATTTAAAAATTTATAATTCAAAAAATTATTAATTCAAAATAATTATTAATTAAAAATAATTACTAATTCAAAATAGTAATTAATTCAAAATTATTAATTCAAAATATTTATTAATTGAAAATTATTTATAAATTATTTATATATACTATTAATTCAAGATAATCAAAATTATTTATATTCAAAATTTTCTATAATCGGAATTATTTATAAATTATTTATGATTATTTATATACACATAATTAGTTGTAATAAAAATTATTTATATACACATTATCAAAATTATTTATATTTGATTGTTATTATTATTTATAAAATAAGTTGAACATTGAAAAATCATTATTTATAAATTACATCGAACAAAATATTTAGATACCCATGAAAATATTGTTTGTTGTTATTATTAATAATGAAAAGTATATTCATTTATATAAATATTAATTTAATAAAATAATATATGTATGAATAAGACAAACATTTATCTTTTTTATGAAATTTAATGCACCGGAAAATTGAATTTATCAAAAAAATATATTTAATTTTTCATTACAATGAGCATGTATAAATTATCAAGGAAAATATTATTACCATGCATGTACTCCACAAGTTATTTCATTAGTACCTCAAACATTTTTGAAAATTAATCATGAATAAAGAAATAATTCAAGATGGTCGTATATTATGCTACACCAGCGGAAGAACGAGACAATGGAGATAGAGTGGTATTGTGAGATGGGACGGTAGTACGAGGTCTAGATGGTTATATGGAGATTAAAGGGAAATATGGGAAATATATGAAATAATTGAATGGGATTGACTATTTCTCTCTGAATCGTCCAGATTTTGGGACGATTCGAAACCCTCTGAAATCGCCTCCGGGAGAGCAATCGATTTCTCTCCCTTCCCAAACCCTCGTGTTTCACTCCTTCAACATTGGATATCAAAATGACTGATACAGATTTCTGTCTTTCCATATCTTCTCTTTTTCTTCTGTTTCTCCCCTGCCAAATGATCACTAAAAGAACTAAAAAGTGTATCTCTCAGCTATCCCCTGGAGCACACCCCACGTTCCCGAGAAGATTCAATTTTTCCCGACCACTGGCCAGTGTTTCCCTCTCCGGCGTTGGGAGAGCCTTTTGCTACATCATCCTACGGCTCCCTTCCTCCTATGCTCTATCACTCTTCAGTTGTTCTCTTTCCATGTCTGGGTGGGTTCCTCCCATGGTGAGCCTGTTTGTTATCCCCTAGATGAAATACATCCTTATTGGTGTGCATCATATGTCTTCCAATCCGAAGATCCCTAAAATTCCGATGTCGATTCCTCGACAGTTCTCTATGTAAGGCTCTCCCACGGTTTCCTTTCCAGCTGAAACCATCGAATCAATGGTCAATCTCTACTGGTGGATGGTGGTGGATCATTTTTGGGTTGGATCGCCCCTCTTTCCTGGTGTTTCAGTCGTTATTCAGCTCCTGGGGATTATCCTCTCTGGCTCGGGTGTCTAACCTCCACCGGAAGGCTTTTTGTGTGGTTCTTGGTTCTAGGGATGATTTCATGCAAGCTGGGTCCTACTACCCTTCTGTGCTTGGCAAGCGGAGTCTTTACCTCTCCAGGTGGTATTTGGCCAATCACTCTCACCAAGAATCTCCTCAGGTGCCACTCTGGCTTACTCTACCAGGACACCCTCTTCTGTTTCTCAATCTCTCCTTGTGGGTTATAGGTGATGCGTTGGGTTCATTCATGTGTGCTGAAGAAGGTTCTCTCACTCTTCTACATTTCTCAGTAGCATAGATTTGCGTTGGGGAACAACGAAGGTGTGTGGTACCTCAAACACACAAAAACAAAAATGAACGGATAAACACACAATTTACGTGGTTCGTTCGTATGACCTATGTCCACAGGAGAAGGGGCCATTATCTATTCACTCTCTCTGAATCTCGTCAGAGGTATCACAACACACAGATTACACAAATACATTTTCTATCGTTTATGACATTCAAATCCAGTTTAAATAGAGGAAGGAAAAATAGCTTTCTCCCGGTTGTCAGAGGGTAGCTCATCTACCCTTGAACATCCTCCAACCTCCGACTTTCAACCTTGACGCCCACCATAGGAGAGGTCTCCTTACCGACAAAGGAGGTTTCTTCTGCTGCAACATCTCCCGCTGAAAAATGCCACCCCATATTGGGAGTGGACCCTTAAAATCTCCCCCTCACAACCAATTAGGGGTAGAAGCTTGACCTGCAGTCTCCTTGTAGGTTTCAAAAACATCATCAACAAATCGAACATGATTCATCTCGCCAGATGACATAGAACTTCCACCATCTTCACTTGATCTCGGGCTGACTGTGGTCTCTATAAAATGATACAACCCTTGGGACTCCTTCCCAGAAAACATCAATACATCCCCACATGATACTTCCAACTCTCCACCTGCTATGGAAATGTTGAACCCTTTCGCATCGATCCTACTTAATGATATCATTTCCATCTCATCCTCGGAACAAATTTCACATCATCCAGTTTACAAACTCCTCCAACGGGTGTCTTCAATTTCACTGTCCCGACTCCTCGAACCTCGCATGTTGACCCATCACCAAGTCTCACCAAGTCTCGCACCTGCTGAAAAGTATCAAATGTACCTCTCGTTGTACATATGTGTGTTGAGCTCCATGATTCCAGAACCCATCTGTCTTCCTTTGTATTTTTAGTTCGCTCGTTATTCCTCTTTAGAAATCGGAATTCCTGTTTCATGGGTCCGTATCATTTGTAGTAATGACACTACACTTCTCCACATTCAACTCACTTATCTGAGTGAATGCTTCCCACTGTCACGTATATTTCATCATCTGCTGATAAACCTGTGATGTTCGCATCCTCCTCTTCAACTTTCTTCTTCCTAGCAACGTACCGTTTGCGCTCTCCATAGTCACTTTTATAGTGACTCTTCTTCTCGCACCAGAAACACGTGATTTTTCTAGGATCACATCCCCTGGATTTTGGTCACCATTCTTTACTTCTTGATTGTCGATGTCGGCTCCTCCCACACTGATTATCTCGCATCACCAAGATTTTCTCGTCTGAATGCGTCATAGGTCTTCGAAATGCCTCTGAATCTTGAAGTGATTCCATCACATCATCCATCTTCAATGTCTCCTTCCCCAAGATTATTGCAGTCACAAGCCCATCAAATGAGCTTGGTAGGTATGATAAAAGAAAAAGCGCTTTATCTACCTCTCCAACCTTCACACCGAGCCACAATAAATGCATCAGTATCTTATTGAATTCATTGGTATGATCCAACAATTTCTCACCCTCGTCCATGCGCAATTGGTACAGTTTCTTCTTCAGGAACAACTTGTTGGTGAGAGACTTCGCCATATATCGCTTCTCCAAATTCTTCCAAATCTCTTTCGGTGATGTCTCATCCAGCACCGAATACTTTACCTCATTTTCTAGACATAGTCTAATTATGATGACGACCCGCATCTCGAGTTCTTCCCAATCATCAGAACTAGTTGTCTCAGGCTTTTCTCCGATCAATTGTCTGATCATGCCCTACTGCACCAAAATATCCTTCACCGTGCTTTGCCACAATCTTAAATTTTTTCGACCATCAAACTTCTCGATATCAAATCCTGGTAGTGCTTCGCCTCCCGTCATCATCGTTGTCGCAAAACGCGATCACCAACGTCAATATAGCACATCTTAATAACCACCTGATAGAGTGATAATTTTCAACAACTAACCATACGGATGCGTCTGTAACGGTCGAAATAGTCGGAATCGACTCCTGGATCGCCCAAATCGAACACCAATTGACCGAGATATTGTCAAAATACATTCAACGGTCCAGATCACCCGCTGACGTGGTGCTGACGTGGAACGCTGGAATTCCCGCTGGAATCTCACCGGAATTGTCTCCCGTGGCATGAACAGTATTGTCTTCTCTGGCACGGTGGTACTGTTCACCCATGGGTTTGACCGAAATTTGACTGAGCCTACCAGGCTCGTTTCAACTCTGTTTTTATCACCGTTTACGCCGTTGGAATCGTCTCGCCACCCTATTCATAGATCTGGCCTCAGAAAATTGTTTCAACCACTTTTAACCGTACAACCACTAGAAAATTCACCTTCTCCTTGCCGTCTCACCTCTGTTCGCTCCGACTCGCCTTTTATACCCCTTGTTGGGGCGCAACGGAGGTGTGTAGTACCTCAAACACACAAAAAAAGAAATGAATGGAGAAACACACAATTTACGTGGTTTGGTTGTATGACCTACGTCCACAGGAGAAGGGGTCATTCTCTATTCACTCTCTCTGAATCTCATCAGAGTTATCACAACACAAATATTAGAAAAATACCTCTTATATCGTTTATGGGGTTCAAATCCCATTTAAATAGAGGAATGAAAAACAACTTTCTCCCGGTTGATGCAGGGTAGCTCATCTACCCTTGAACATCCTCCTGCCACCTTCTGTCAACCTTGACGCCCACCAAAGGAGAGGTATCCTTTCTGACAAAGGAGACTTCTTCTACTTAAACATATCCCATAGAAAAATTCCACCCCATATTGGGAGTGGACCCTACAATTTGTATAGATATGTATTTTTTCAAGAATCTTCCACCCCAAATCTTTCTCAGCGTGGGCGACTCATTGTCCTGGTGGTAGTGTATTTTCAATGCATCTCTAGCTCATTTTTTCTTAATGTGCCACCTCCAAGGGCACACCCTCTCAGTCTAAATGAGGGATAGGTTTGTCTTCAAGGCTCTACCTATGGGGTTATTTCTTGTCAATGATCTTGGGATGTCAGTGTTAGAGAAAGGCTTGCAGGTTTCCTCAAGTGTGATTGCTTTGTCTCCTACTGCTCTAGTAGGTACCTCTACTTCGTCTTTTCCCTCTCCCCCCATTGTTCTTCATTCTCATCCAACTATCCCCTCTTCCAGTCCTTCTTTTAGGTGTGGAAAGGTGTTGGTTCTCTCGATGCTTCCTATGACAGGACCCAAGCCTTTGCACCGAGGTTCTTCTCAGAGCTATCTCCTCCCCCACTGAAATTCTTTTGAGGTGTTATAAGGTTTTCAGCCTCTCGTTGTGGATTCATACGCTCCTCTAGTGATAGTAAGTGCTATATGCTCATCCCCCAGGTGGGTTTGCATTCATTCTCATCTCAGGAAAAGTTTTTCTGGTTTTCAGTCCCCAGCTCGTGGTTCTTCAGACCCAGGCTCCTCCACTCAACATCATCATGTTTAATGACATCTTTCATCTTTTGGAATTTCCAATGCTTGGGTACTTGGGTGCCTGGGTGAATACATGTTTCCTTGCCTCTGAGTTTCATTGCTGTCACATTCTTCTTGTGGCGGGATTGGAGCCAAAAAAAGAAACCTTGATGATCTCTGAGTTTTCCAGTAGGATGGGTGTTTAGGATTGCATGCATAGAGCCGTGTTTAATCATCACTTTTGGATTTTTTGGAAGATTAATTTATCTGTGGATTTGGTTGTGGCTTCTGATCAGTTTATTAGCATCAAGGTCAGATCCAGTTCCATTTCTAGTCTATTTTATTCTGTCTATGCAAAGTGTGAGGATTCAGAAAGAGAGAGGTTATGGTTGGAGCTTGGATCCTTAGACACAGGTTATTCTCCATGGTTCTTAGAAGTTGATTTCAATTCTGGTTTAGATGTCTCGGAAAATAAGGGTGATACCTATTCAAGGAATGATATGATAGAATTTTCCATCTTTTTCTCTCGAGTTGGCCTTGCGTACTTGGGCTACATAGGTCATCCCTTCACCTGGTGTAATAATCCAAAGGGGAATAGGCGTATGTTGTGCCACATGGATAGGTGTTTTGATAACCTTCATGCTATTTCTAGGTTTTATAATTCTTTTGTCCATCAAATGGTTTTGTACCTCTATAATTGCTTGCCACTTCCTATCAACCTAGAAGATAAATGAGATGTGTTCCAACACTTCTTCTTCTGCAGCCATTGGAATGTTGACCCTGGTCTCCTTCCAGAGGTGAGGGCTTCATGGGATCATCACATACAGTGTAGCTCATGGGTTCAGTTTCGCAACAGACGTCAATGCTTGAAAGGTGACGTGCAATAGGGTCATAATATAAAACCATCTTGTTGACATAACCTGGAGTATAACTCGAGGTAAATTACTCTCCTCGAGTGTCAGTATGAAGAAGGCTGGGATGATTTCCTATCTGAATATACAGTGAAAAAGAGGCCGGACTTTCATATTTTTCAATGGAACAAGAGAGGGAGGTGCGGACACAGTCCAAATCCATGTGGCTTAATGGGGTAGATCACAATATAGATTACTTCCAAGCATGCATCAAGTAGAAGTTTGGCACCATATGTCAGATTATCCACCTAGATGATGGATAGTATATTAACAATCCTACAATCATAGGAGGTATGGCTACGAACTTTTTTAGTTCTCTTCTTGTTGATTTTAATCCATGCATGCAAAGTTGATATCTAAGTGGGCATGCCAATGTTTTTGATACCATTCCCCGTGTGGTGTCTGGTCTCAATAATTATATACATGGTGGTGTACAACATGAAAGCTAGATAATGATATGCATGGTGGTGTACCCCATGAAAGCTTGATTTGGGATGTTGTTAAATCTCTTAAACCAGAGATCTATCTTGGGCCAAATATATTCCATTGTTTTTTCTATGTGGTTTGGGTGTGATTTGGTAAAGAAGGATCTCATCGAGTCTATCCAGGATTTCATTCATGGAGATAGCCTCCCACCATACTGTCTGCGCCACCACCTTAGTCTTTATACAGAAGGTTATGGATCCATTGTCTCTCAATCAATTTGAGAAAATTGGTTTGTGAAACTCCACCAACATTTTCTTGGCTAGAATTCTTAGCAGAAGGTTATCTTCTCGTCTTCCCATGTGGATATCTAGGAAGAAACACTGTATTATCAAGGGTTGATACATCCAGGGTTCCTTTGTTATAACTCATGAAAGGGTTGGGTACATTAACATGAAGTGTATGGATTCCAAAATTGTCATAAAAATGAATACGTATGAAGTGTACGAGAGTCTTGAATATAATTCCATCCTCAATGTCAGGAGTTGTATAGGATTCTCCCATTATGTTTTTGATATCCTCTTTAGGTACTTTAGCTCAACATGGTCAGCCTTCTATTTTAAGGGTAGGAAATACTACTTCATGAAGATGGTTATTGGGTTGAGGTTTGGGGACACACATTCCCCTAGTCTTTTCAATTTCCTTCATTCTGCCTTCAGTAAGTACTTAAATCAGAGCACACTTACTGGTAATATTCATCCTTTTTAGAAAAGGGGTGTTCATAATGGTATTTTTCATCTACTTTTCACAGAGGATATGGTGTTTTTTGTGAATGTTAATTGGATATCCATCATGGGATTCAACAAGGGTATTCAAGAGTATTGCAAATAGAGTGACCATCTGATTGACTATGATAACATCAGTATTTAACACCCACATTATTTCTCCTCAAGGTGTGCTATATTGATTAATGATTGGTTGGGTATCTATAGGACACATTTTTTATGGATTATCTTGGAGCCCCGCTCACTTATTGGAGGATACACATCCAACACTTTGAGGGGTTTGGTCAACAAAATTACCAAGCACATTAATAACCGGAAGAACCTATTTCTTTCTTTTGGTTAGAGCATGAATTTGGTTAACCATGTTCTGCCTTATATTTATATGCATGTTCTGTCAACAAGAAAGTTACCCTATGTTAGATCAAGGATATTTAAACCAATATGTTGTCATTCATCTTGGATGCCCACTCTGATGGAAGGTGTTATTGGGCATCATGGGGCAGGTTGGCCATGTCCTGGGATGAATATGGTAATAAAAACTTGAGTATGATGCATAGAATACATGCCAAGTTAGATTGGGATCTTGTTGAATGTTGGACTCTTTATTGAAATTTCTCAACACAAAACACATGAAAAATTTTATAATGACCCAAGCATTTCATATATTGATATTAAATCATTCTAGATGAATAAAAATATGATCCACACAATATAAATAAAGGTATAGAGTCTGTAGAAATTATATATACAATTTTCTTATTTTATGAAGGATCTTCAACATCTCCCACAAAGATCTTCTCTCATAGTTATTCTCAAAGGAAAAATTTACCTAAACCTTTCATCATCACCTTGGAAAGGAAACATAAAAAAAGGGTGAACTCAAGTGCTCAATAATGGTATATAAAGGAGATATAAATCCATGATCATATTAAAGCATCAGATAAGAATATGGTTATGTGATCATAACATATGTAAGATTTCGACCTTTTCTAGAGTTGTATCTGTCTTGATTTCAGAAACCCTTTTTTCCTTATCTGAGTATTTTTATTTTGGTTATGACATGAGGTGTGTTTGGGTGAATTTTGAGAAAAAATGGAAATTATACAGTTGTGCACAGTTGGCACATGATTTTCCCTAACCATGCACCCCAAACCAACTAACCATGTGAACCCAGGCAGTGGGGATTCAGATGGATGACACATTGTTTCATAAACCGTGTTCCCTTTTAGGAGTAACCATGCACCCCAACCCAACTAACCGTGCATGAGGATTAAATTCTCTCGAAAATTAATTTTAGAAATTTTTAAGCCCCCTAATTAATCCCAAATCAACTCCCATTCGACCATAGGTGGTTTTTCATGATTTTAGAGCTCTCTGGATGAATTCCAAGGCCACTCGACCCCTTTTCATCGCGACTCAATTCCCAGATCGAAGATCTTCTCCTCTCCCAGTAAGTGGATCATATCTCGTTTCTTTCCCATTCATCCTCCTTTGTTCTCTTATTCTTTTTGTGGGATGTTTTCTCTTGTTTTTCTAGATCTAGTTCTAGATTTAGTAAATCTATATCTATGCATGTGGATCTAGTACTAGAATTAAGGGATCTTGTTTCGGTTAATCTTATTAATAGTTTTAGATCCGGACCCCAAACTAACTCGTTGTGCTGCTCAATTTTTGGGTATTTTCGTTGGGTGATCGTTCATCAACGAATTGAGGTAGGTGGTCTATTATTCAATTCCCAAAGTCATTATATTTATTTTGTGTATGCAATTGTAGAAATTTTTAGGGTTCGTTTAGCAATTGGTATTCCTAAATTGAATTAATTAATATGGTTAATTAATAAATATGGTAAATTGGGGTTTTAATTGAGTAATGAAATTGCATAACTAAGATAATTAATTGATGAATTAATTATCGGAGTATATAATTGTTGAATTGTGGATAGTTAATTGTTGGGTTAATTATTCAAATGTTGAATATTGAATTTAGGGAAATTAATTATTGAATTTTAAATGGAGAATAATTAATTGGTGAATTCATTATTAGATCTGAAGTTTGTGAAATGGTTAATTAATTATTGAATTGATTAATTGAAGAGTTGTGATTTATTAATTAGGGAATTAATTAATGGGAAAGATGTGGTTAATTAATTATTTAATTAATTAAAGGAAATTGATATTATTAATTAATTGTCAAATTAATTAATGATTTTGGATTATTTAATTTATTAATTAATTAATGTAAGTTATGGTGGTTAATTGTGATAAGAGGAATAATGTGGTTTAATCTTGGTTGACCTGAAAATGTGAAAACATGTGACAATGAGATACATGTGATATTTTGATGTGTTATGATATATATGCATGGTTGTTAAATGAGGTGCTAGACATGATGATCTACACCAATGATATATATGCATAATTGATAAATGAGGTGCTAGATATGACGATCTACGCCAATGATATATATATATATATATGAATAGTTGATATATGGGGTGCTAGACATGATGATCTACGCCAATGATATGTATCCATCATTGATAAATGGGGTGCTAGACATGATGATCTACACCGATGAAATATATGCATGTTTGAGAATCGGGGTTCTAGACATGACATTCTATGCCCGTGATATATATGCATGATTGATAAATGGGGTACTAGACATGGAGTTCTATACCAAAAACATCAGCATTGGACTATGGTTCCAAGTAACTATAATAACGAAATTGAAGTGACAAGGATAATGTAATCCCATGTGCCATAATCGAATGTGAATTGAATATGTAACATAGTTCAAACTAAGGGTGGGTCGAAGTAGGTATTGTGGTATATTTGTCCTAGAGAACCCGATAGTCTATGTGGTTTCATAAAGATTAATTGATAATGTGATAAATTTTTATTATGGATTGAAATTATTTATTTATACAACTATTGGTGTTGAAAATCATGTTATGAAAGACATGGATAATGTCATGGTTGGTTCGAATCCAATTTGATATCAAACGAACCCAAAATCATTAATGGAGTCTATTTCCTGAAGCTCCTCCATGGAGAACCTTCGCCACAATTACCACAAGCGTCTTTAACAATACCTTCATGAGTTTGATGAGATCCGTGGTCACGCAAATTTATTTGGTTCACGACACCCCTTTTTTGCTTCACAACATGCTTATAAGAATCATGGTTTGTGGATCTCCCTCCATCACCGCACAAACGTATTTGCTTCGCGGTGAGCCCCAAGATCATCGCAAAATCCCATTGGCTATAAATAGTCGGGTCACACCCCCTCATACACATCGTTACCTCGAACATTTTCCTTTTGATCTACCATTTCGTGAAGCTCCCGAGCCCTGTGAACCCTAAGAAAAAAAAATGGATCACCCAAGGTACATGAGCATCACTAAATGTGTTTCCTTTGTTCTTAATGGACCCTATTTATTTGTAGGGATTTCCTTGGAAAAGGCATCTGCCCTTTGTGAAGGAGGGAGCCTCAGTGGGTTATTTGAGGCTCTGCAAAGCATTAAGCATTCATGGAGCACTCTCCTAATAATGAGCTCTATGCTAAAGTGAGGCCATTCTCCATGAGAGTCTTTCCTTCGAGAAGCACCATTCCTTCATGATGAACATTTCCTTCATGAAGAACCTTTCATTTGCAAAGATCCCTTGCTTCGTGAATCCCCTCATGGCAAGACCTCTAGCTTCGTGAACCCCTTTCCTGCGTGACCCTCTAGGATTGTGCAAAGTGACTTCATGGTTCCTCGTGTGGTGTCTCATGACGTGTTTCTCTACCTATTGCTTCTTCACATAGCTACACTAATATTAAATGCTTCTTTTCATAGCTATACTAACGTGGACCCCTATAGTGACCACTCCTCCACTGCATTGTATCATGGCATTGCTGGTTCCATCCATTCACCAAGGGTTGAAGGGCGCCAGTTATGTAAGTCCTAGGGGTGAGGAGTGAGTCATCAGTGTCCGAGCTGCAGGACGTTAAACTTCCAAACTCCAACATCCTTAGCACATGATGTTAAACTACCCGAGAAGATCAGAAAGTGGATGGGAAAAAGAGCCATCTCACCCCCTCGATCCTTTTGGGCTTTGTCACCATGTGTGCCTCAGGAAGTCTCTATTTAAGCCATGACATACCTTGATTGGGAGCTCTGTGTATGACTGACACGGAATGAGATCTTCCTCATACAGAATGTGATCCTTCTCATATAGTAGGACATCCTCCTCAGCCTTCCATCCTAGAGTAAGCCCTAATATCCATCTCCTTAGGTCGCTAATCATGCGTAAGACCCGCATCATTCCTCGCTGATGCATCTTTCACGACCCAAACGTATGGTTTACTGATTCTTATTGTTTCTCACACTGAGCATTACTGACATGGTCGTATATGTTAATAACAATCATAACACTTTTCACCCAAACAGTTATCCAGGCATAAGCCTTGTACTGCTGAACTATGCGGATTTTGATCCCTGTCTTCTAAACAGGGTACATAGGACGCCTCTCTAAGTTTCAATACCAACCAATGTTAAACTCTAATGATCTCTCCCGAGGATGTACCCTCGTGATATGAAATCTTCCCTTTATGGGACGCATCCCCCAGATCCACCTACCTGAGGCGTCATAATCAATTCACCTGGGCAGCTTCAACACATAACCTCCACACGACATGCTTGGTCCCCCTTTTCAGGCGTAAGCCCCAATACACCTATCAAAACTACATGGATTTTGATTCCCAACCAACTGGGATGTATAGAAAGCCTCTTTGTGGTTTAAGACTAACACCATTACCTTCACGTCGGTTTTATATCATCTATTCCATTCCACTTCAATACATCCTCCATTTCCACCCCGATTCTTACCCAGGCCGCCACATCCCAGTGATATCATGTCATCCACATGCATCTAACCATGAAAAAGCCCCATAAAATTCATATTCATCCAACCAAGAGTGTCCCTCTAGTGACGGGCAACTAGCCACGTGTAAACCCCAAATCCCCACCTCGAACTACATGAGTTTTGATCCCTATATTCAATATAGGATACGTAGGACACCTCTCCAAGGTTCAATCCTGGCCAATGGTAAACCTTGGTGTCCCCCCTCGTTGGGGTCCACCTTCTCTGATCCACCTTTAGTGGTGTCTAGATCAGCCTTCACAATGTGAAATCTTTCCATTTTTTGGGATGCACCATCCTGGGTCCGTCCTCATTGGGCGTACTGATCCATATATTTGGTAAACATTCCAGGAGATCCATCCCAGGGATACGCTCATCTGATCCACCTTCATAAGTGTTCTCATCAGTATAATCTATCTTCGCAGGACGTTAAACTCACGACATCCCCCAAGTTAAACAAGATAAGTTGTGGAAAACATCAGATACATGCCTCTGGAATAAGATGCCCCATGATCCATGCGGGGTGCCTCGGGTTTCTGCGCCCTCAAAAATCCCTCTAGCGAGGAATAATACATGTGATCCAATGTTTTAGAATCCAAACATGCTCAGTGATACCCAATGTGACCACTCTCCTGACTGATGGTTGCATCCCTGACTTGATTCTTTGAAATTTACTTGAAAAAGTGGTGTAATTAACCAGCATCCACAAAGAGATGGCACCCAGAATGAGTTTTATGAACAACGTATTAATTTGTAAGGGATACCTGACTTGGTGACAAATCCTGAGGATGAATCCACAGAAGGAGGGACCAGCATGCCATCACCTCGTTTCGATCATGGAGAAAACATCTCTGAAGAAGTGAGGAATGTTGTCCGCCTGTGAAAAGAGGGAATGCGGGGCAACGGCCAGCATGTCGCCAAAAGATGATGTGCGCCCCAACGGAAAGCATCAGAAACAGAAATGGTGAACCCGACGTGAGACAATTCTCCTTAAACCATGAGAACTGGTTATATTTGTCATTAGATCAAGGATTTTACTCTGACGATGCTAGGATTAGGCCACCAACAGAAATGGTGAACCCAATGTGTAATAGTTCTCCTTCAACCATGGAAACTATTAATGTAGGTTATCAGTTTAGGGATTGTAATCTGGTGCTTCTAGCGTCGAGTCACCAATTGAAATGGTGAACCTGACCCGAAATAGGTCTCCTTCAACTATAGGGATTAGTAGAACTCGATACATTGAAATATGAGTACGTCATCAGATCTAGCTATCCGGCATCAGGTCCCACTATGATAATAGTGGGTCTGACATGAAGCTCGCTGGAATTCAGGGTAGTTAATCATTGGGCATTTCAATTTATGGCATTGTCAACATGGTTCTCTCTTTCCAACCATGGAAGACTGAATGACATTGGGGAATTGGTAATTTCTTTCCTATTATCCATATTTAAGGATGAATCGTCATGCTTTGTAGGACCCAAGCTATAAGAAAACAATCACCCCCACCCATAGACGATGGGGCTGGAGGAATATCAATGTGATAATTCCACATGACTCCACTACTGCCACAACTTCATCTGCAACCATGACTACCGAGTTCCCACTACCTATCTCACCCTCTAAAATCATCCAGAGAAGGATGACAAACACCCTTATTCGTCGATATGAATAAGAGGGGGTCATTCCCACGAGGGATATGACCCGCCAAGATTTGTAGGCTTTTGTGCCTCATCATCACTGCCACCCCAAAGGGTCGTGTAGGGAGTCGCACCTCACCACACCAATATTCAACTACATCAGGGTTCTCTCCTTGGAATGCTCATATGACTCGCTCCCCGATGCCGATGAGGTACGGGACGTCCAAGTCATCCCAATGATGACAACTGCTAGAGAGACACCAAGGATGGCTCCCACCAGGCCACATCAACATCATGAACCAGTCCATTAGGACAATGAATAGGTTGTTTTTTACCCGACTTTGCCGTTGTAACACCCCATGAACTTATGATTCATGTAATGCTAATTTCTATGTTTTATTGTTTCCTTTTCCCCAAAAAAAACTTACCTCTTATGGAAAAATAATAATATGATTCAATTGAATGAGCACACGAAATGTTTGCAAAGAGATTTATTCAAATAAGAACACCGTAGTGGTTACAATAAACTGAGATTAAGAGGGAAATCAAACTAACTAAATATACCTATTAAAAATCCTATCAGAATTACAGGGAGATAACATACAACAACGAGAACCCAGATAAGGTAATAAGGGTCCTTTGTATCCATCATAATGAACATGATAATGGATGATGCCACCGTGGCCACTCTAAGCACCAAAGGTATGACGTGGACCATCTTCTTCAATCAGCTTCAGTGTAAGGACACACTAAGTCTTGGATTTATAAGACACTATTTAGACTATTGCCCTATTTGACCATGGAATCTAAATGACTATATATATATCCATTGGACATTTCAGTTTAAATAATTGAAAACACATGGGTATATTTTAGTTATCCAAATAATTAGGTTATGAAATAAAAATTATGAAACTACTCCTAACCAAGAGCTTTAAGAGGTCATAATGAAATGTTTTGAATTATACAATGGAGTTTTTTATGTAATAAGGAGATCAAAACAAGCTGTAATTAATTCAAATGTATTGTAAAGATTTTCATTCATTTTCTTAAACTAGGTTTAATTTCTTTTAATTAATCAATAATTCTAATTATATTATGTTTTGACCATTATAATGCTAGTATAAGGATTATTATTTGAATTGTATCTTTTATGTTATAGGTTTAATGGTTTTATAAAACCATGGAAAATACTTTTGAGACAAGGTCCAACTTGTGAACATTAATATCCTAATTCTTAATAAAAGCTATATTTAAAAAGATAAAAAAATATAGTATAATTTCTTTTTCCTTTAAACTTCTTATATTTTTTTCATTTTAGTTTTATAAAAAAATATAGGCCCCGCTAGGGCCGACCATTTTATGATTGGGTTGAGGGAGGCAACACACACAGGGTGGATGAGCCTATCCCTCATCCCAAGCCTAGGCCAACCTGAGCTTGGGCATAGGTCCCCCCCGAGGGGGGATAAGGAGCGTGTGGGTGAGCGCGCGACCGCGTAGTGCGGGCGCAAGGGCGCGTTGAGCATGGGTAGGCTGAAGCCTGCGTGGGGGAGTTGGAGCCCATGTATAAGGGCCCCTTGGTGTGTGCTATGTGATTTTTGGGTATTGTTTTGAATACTTAAGCATATAAGAATGCTCGACGCACCACCCCATTTCGACGTGGGAAGAAAAATTTCGGGCGAAATGAGATCTTGGCTGTCAGATCACGCCACACACTATTTGAGCCGCTGATCGTGTTTCTGCGTTCGATCTTCAGCAACCACGGATTCCCCTAGCCCTAGGATCAATGACAAATGCGATCCAAACCGAAATTTTCTCCTACCGGTTTTCTCTAGCAACATGATCCTCTTCCTCCCGCGGAATGCGCTGCACCAATTCCCTACATTTTGTTTTTACACCATTTTTCTTCAATCCTACAGTCGCCAGACCCTCCTCTTAAACCGTTTCCATAGAAATCTATTTCCCCGGTATTTTTTTAAGTCACATGGCCTAATATCCCTTTCTTCATGAATTAATATAGACGTTATAGGTACAATTTATAAAACCTCATTTGAGGCATCCGACAGACCTCCTTACTTCTTGCACCCAAGAAACCTGCGGACCTCAACATTCCTCTGAGAATTACAGTGCCTTCCCGAGCTCCTCTTCCTCCTCAAGCGGATGTAAGGGTTTAGTCTTTGTATTGTTTGGTTATAAGTTATATGAATATATATATATATATATATTTACTTGTAAAACTAGTAAACATCATCATATGGTTTGAGATTATATTCCTTAAAAGTTGCAGGATTTTGAGTTATAATGTATTAACAATCCTAAGAATGGACACCCCATGCAAATCTATTTCATGCCTTAAAATCATAATATGATATATACATATATGTTTTTATTAAAATATATATGAATAATATACAAAACCCTCACATTTTCATAACCTTCATATACCCAAGGTAAATATTTCTTTGTTTAAGAGTCATGTTAATGATGAACTAAAACACATGGATACAATTTGTGTATGAATGTTATATATCTAATCCTGTATGCGTGTATATTTGAATACACTTAACAAGAATTCTATTTTGAAACAACTCAATAATTGTTCCCTAATAGTTAGATCCATGTTTTGATAAATTTACAAGTTTGAAAATTAACTTAAAATGAGAACATTTCATATACATGATGATTATAATCGGGTTTGGGGTATGTGTATATGAATTAAAACTTTATCCATTTTTATATTTATGAAATTTCTATAGTTTGCAAAGAAAGTATTAATCCTGGGTAATCAAATGTTTTTGGCATGACTAAACACTACTTTCATGCACGCCCCGTTGAAAGAATATTTTACATGTAACTCTAATCATGGTTTTCCGAATGCTGTCATTCAATATGCCTAGTTCATGAACATATATATTGGGATCTTGCGACTCATTTTAATATTTACTCTTTATTCTTCACTCTTTAAGGAAGATGATAATGTTTAAGGTCGAGTCTTATAATTTTGAGTTTAAATATTTACTGATGTATTAAAAGATTAATTATAGAAAATGTTTAAGAAAATGTGATTTTAGTACCCTGCATGAAATGTTAATTTTACCTATTTAATTATTACATTGAGATTACATCTTCATTTATTATGTTAAGTCTACCACTGTTTTTAATCGTGAATGTTTTTGATCAATATGGTTATAGATTTTTTTCATTTTATGTGATCATGTTTGTATTCCTTTTTTGTTAATTAACATCACAAGTACTGTTAACTTATGTATCAATTAATAACTTGACCACATAATTGATAGTCTTGAGCCAGACTCACTATATATTCATAAATGTGGATGATGGTAACATTAAACTTTTATACCCATTCATGGGTTTATGGATTTAATTATTTGGAGTGGTATGGGACACCACAAATAATAAAAGACATGATATTAGGTATTTAAAGTTGTATGTGACACTTTGGATACAAGACCTTTTGAAACATATGAGGAATGTATAGACACGGTATAATGGGTTGGGGACCGGTTAATGTAAGCCCCTCGATGCATCGATAGTTCTCATGAGACATTCAGTTCATGTCACAATGCCATTGACACATCAGGTCATGGCACAAAGCCATTGAAATTCCAGAGTCTTGTCACGAGGTCTTGAGGGAGTCATAACTTATATGTTCCCTCATTATGTGAAAGATAATTAATTCACCAAATGTATATTCTATAAGTAGAATATCCATGGTTATGATCCAGTACTAATGAGTATCAGAAATGTATATGTTTATGGCATGACATATTCTCCCAGTTAATTAATATTCAGTATATAAAATAGAAGTTATTACCGTTATACAAAACACTGATTGAACATTTTAATTTGAGCTTACATAATCTTATGTCATACATGTTTACAATTTCTTTTATTCATCATGCCTATATTCGAATCATGTACCCTTGTAATTCTACTAGCAATTTTTAATTATGCACTTTTATTATGACATGTTACATGTGTTACAGCTTTTCTATAAGAAGTTTTTTTATGAAGTTGTTTAAATATTGTTTTCAAATAATATAACGGTTTATTTTAAAACCCCTTACTCAACATTCGTATGCTCACCCAGTGTTGTAAATGAAAATTTTTCATGAATCAGTCACGTCTTCAATAAGTTTCAGAATGCAACTGGTTACCCAGAACCTGAACTCACGATCCTCTGTAGCATGGGACATGATGTGATATTTGTAAATGAATGTAATGTCAAAATTATGGTACATCATGTCTAATGGGAACCGGCTCTGGGCACTCAGGGGGGACGAGTCCTCATAGTTGGTATGAGAGGATAGGTTCAGAAAATTCTGGAAAACCAGGTAATAGAAATATATAGCAATGACTAAACCATACTAAGTGATTTTATTGTAACTTTCGCCTGGAAGATGAAAATGTGACTACCAATCTACTATCACACCACTCTGAGGCCCTAGAGACCATTTTGTCTTTAGCTAGCCGAGATAATTTTCATAACTATGCCTATATCTGCATGACATGAAAACACCTGCATGATGTGTCGAACTCACCACGGGTGCTTCGGCTACACCGAGGGTTAGGATTGCATTACCTTCTTATGATGATTACCCAATTCCTCTCTTATGTATGTCGGGGAAGGTACCATGAAGGAATTTTACAAGTGTTCAAGGTAGTTGAGGACTTTGGCTCTGTGGCCCTCGACACTTTTCAAGAAGCTACTACTGTCGGTGACTTCTGAGCGGCCAATCATTGTCAAATCATGAACAATAGTTTCTGGGGCCAGTTGATGGACATTAGAATGTTAGAAGATGAGTCCACCCGACTGTCTTACAGGAAAAAAGTTTATTTTGACTTCTCTCAACTTCATACCCCTCATGCTACACTCATGAGGGGTCATAAGTTACCCCATGAGTTTAACCCTGAATGCTCACCCTGTGTTTGGTTTGAGGAGATGGGGATTTTTGCTTCTCTATGTTGAGTTTGGGTAGTAGGCCATTAGGGTAACTCAGGCGTTGATGTTTAGTAATAAACTTTTGTTTTATTGAAATTTTATCTTTCAAATTCTTTTCTTTTCTTTATCTGATCTTTCAATGTGAATTCTCATGAATATGTTTTCAGATGACTAGACAAACAAATATCTCATCTCTATCCGATAAGATATTGGAGGATATCTTAATCAGAACTTACACTGTGGACTAACCTTATTTCCCCAACCTACGAGGATCATGTCAACGCATGTTTGTCTTGTCTAATAGCCCTTATATCTTTTTTTCTGTCAAGGGAATGACCATGTCTTCCACTTCATCACTGTTACCCAACTTCCTTGTTATAGGAGAAGGGGGAGGTACTTCTAGGGTCTTTTTCATTGTTTCACTCTGGCACAAATATTTTCTGGCAGAGCATGTTTCCTAGTGGCTTCCCATGATTGGAAACTCATAGCAGCCTTTATGTTCTAGATTCTAAACGTCATTCTATTTAACCACATCATAGAAATTGAATATCTCGAGCAAGATGTAGTCCAGCAGGGCATAATAGAAAATTTCCATTCAGACATCTCCAAACATTTTACTACTCGAGCCTCCCTATGGAAGCCTGAGTGTAGAATTCATGATCCAGAGTTCAAAACATGCTTCTCGAGGTGTATCTGGGCCAGAGAAGCAGAGGAACTGAATACCAACCTGGGTATTCCATTGACTGAGCTAAATATCTCATTTTGGTGATGATAATCATATGGGAATTTCTTTTCCAGGTTGTGAATAGAATTGTGAGGACACAATTATTTGTAGGAGGGAATAATGTAACACCCCAAGAACTTATGTTTCATGTAATGGTAATTTCTATGTTTTATTGTTTCCCTTTTCCCAAACAAAAATTATCTCTTATGGAAAAATAATAATATGATGCAACAGAATAAGCACACGAAATGGACGCAATGAGTTTTATTGAAATAAGAACACCGAAGTGGTTAAAATAAACCGTGATTAAGAGAGAAATAAAACTAACCAAATATACCTATTAAAAACCCTATCAGAATTACAAGGAGATAACTTAAATCAACAAGAACCCCGAGAAGGTAATAAGGGTCCTTTGTATTCATCATAATGAACACGAGAATGGTCGAAGCCACCGTGGCCACAATAAGCACCAATGGTATGACACGAACCATCTTCTTCAATCAGCTTGAGCATAAGGACACACTAAGTCTTGGATTTATAAGACACTGTTTAGAACATTGCACGGTTTGTCCCTCGAATTCCAAAGGCTATAAACATAGCCTTTGAACATGTCGGTTTAAATAAATTGAAACACATGGGTATATTTTAGTTCTCCAAATAATTATGTTATAAATTGAAAATTATGAAACTACTCCTAACGAAGAGCTTTAAGATGCCATAATGAAATGTTTTGAATTATACAATGTTGTTTTTTTATGTAATAAGGACATCAAAACTTGCTATAATTAATTCAAATGTATTGTAAAAATTTTCATTTAGTATCTTAAACTAGGTTTAATTTCTTTTAATTAATTTAAAATTCTAATTAAACAAAGTTTTGACCATTATAACGCTAGTATAATGATTATTATTTTAATTATAACTTTTATGTTATAGGTTTAATGGATGTAGAAAACCATTGAAAATAATTTTGAGATAAGGTCCAAATTGTGAACATTAATCTCCTAATGCTTAATAAAATCTATGTTTAAAAAAAGAAAAGGTTTCTATATAGTATAATTTCTTTTTTGTTTAAACTTAAAATATTTTTTTCATTTTAGTTTTATAAAATAATATTGGCCCCGCATGGTCGAATCATTTTATGATTGGGATGAGGGAGGCAGCACACACAGGGTGGCTAAGCCAAGCCCTCAGCCCAGGCCTATTCTAGTCTGATCTCGAGCATAGGTCATCCGGAGGGGTGCTCAAGAGCCTGTGGGCGAGCGCGCGACCTCGCATTGCGGGCATAAGGGCACGGTGAGCATGGGTAGGTCGAAGCATACACGGGGGAGCAGGAGCCCATGTATAAGGCCCCCTTGGTGTGAGCTATGTGATTTCTAAGTGTTGATTTAGAGACATTTGCTTATAAGAAATCTCGGCGCTCCATCCTGTTTGGATGTGGGTAGCAAAATTTCGAGTGAAATGAGATCCTGGATGTCGGATTGCGCCGTGTGCGATCAGAGCTGCTGATCTTGTTTCCACGTTCGATCTTCTGCAGTCGCGGATTCCCCCCACCCGAACCCTAGGATCAAAAATAGATGCGATCTGTACCGCCCTTTTTCCTCTCATTTTTCTCCAGTCGTTCTGTCCTCGTCCTCCCACGGCATATGCTGCACTAGTTCCCTACATTCTGTTTTTACACCATTTTTCTTCACTCCTACAGTGTTCGGACCCTCCTCTTACATGGTTTACACAGACATCTCGTTCACCGGTATTTTTTTATGTCAAGTGGCCTCATATCCCTTTCTTCATGGATTAATATAGAAATTATAGTTATAGTTTATAAAACCTCATCTGAGGCATCCGACGGACCTCCCGGCTCCTTGCACCCAAGCTTCCTTCAGACCTCAATGTGCCTCCGAGAATTCCAGTGCCTTCCTGAGCTCCATTTCCTCCTCAAGCGAATGTAAGGTTTTTGTATTTCTCTTGCTTGGTTTTAAGTTGTATGAAAATACACACACACACACACACACACACACATATATATATATATATTTACTTGTAAAACATGTAAAAATCATCATATGGTTTGAGATTATATTCCTTAAAAGTTGCAGGATTTTTAGTTATAATGTATTAACAACCCTAAGATAGGACACCCCATGAAAATCTATTTTATGCCTTAAAATAATAATCAAATATATACATATACATGTTAATGAAAATATATAAGAATACTATACACAAACCTCGCATTTTCATAACCTTCATATACCCAGGTTAAATATTTGTATGTTTGAGAGTCAAGTTAATGAACAACTAAAACACATGGATTCACATTGCATATGAATGTTTTATATCTAATCATGTATGCGTGTATATTTGAATACACTTAACATGAACGATGTTTTTAAACAATTCAATAATTTTACCCTAATAGTTATATCCATGTTTCGATAAATTTACAAGTGTCAAAATTAACTTAAAATAATAACATTGCGTATACATGTTGGGTATAATCGGGTATGGGGTATGTGTATATGAATGCCAACTTGATCCCTTTTTATATTGATTAAATTTCTATACTTTGAGATGAAAGTATTAAACATGTGTAATCAAATGGTTTTTTCTTTACTAAACACTACTTTCATGCGCACCCTGTTGAAAGAATATCTGACACGAAACTCTAATCATGGTTTTCCAAATGCTTTCTTTAAATACGCCATGTTCATTAACATAGATATTGGGAGCTTGTGACTCATTTTAATATGTACTCTTTATTTTTCACTCTTTATGGAATAAGATAATGTATAAGGTCGATTCTTATAATTTTGAGTTTAAACTTTTAATGTTGTATTAAGATATAAATTATATGAAATGTTTGAGAAAATGTGAGTTTAGTACCCCGCATGAAATGTTATGTTTACCTCTTTAATTATTATTTTGAGATTACTTCATCATTTATTAGGTTAATCCTACCTCTCTTTTTAATCGTGAATGTTCTTGATTAATATGGCTCTAGACTTTGTCATTTTATGTTATCATGTTTGTATTCCTTTTGTGTTAATTAACATCACAAGTACTGTTAACTTATGTTCGAATTGTTTACATAAACACATAATTGATAGTCTTGATCCAGACTCACTACATATGCATAAATGTGAATGATGGTAACATTAAACTTTTATACCCTCTCCTGGGTTTATGGATTTAGTTATTTGGAGTGGTATAAGACACCCCAAATAATAAAATAAATGAAATTAGGTATTCAAATTAGTATGGGACACTTTGGATATAAGACCTTATTAAACATATGAGGAATGTGTAGACATGGTATAACGGGTTGGGGACCGGTTAATGTAATCCCCTCGATGCATTGATAGTTCTCATGAGACATTCAGGTCATGTCACGATGTCATTGACACATCAGGTCATGGAATAAGTCCATTAACATTTCAGAGTCTTGACATGATGTCTTGAAGGAGTCATATAGTATACAATCCCTCATTATGTGAAAGATATTTAATTAACCAAATGGATATTCGGCTAGTATAATATCCATGGTTAAGATCCAGTACTTATGAGTATCAGAAAAGTAGAAGTTTATGGCATGACATATGCTCCCAGTGAATTAATATTCAGTATATGAAATTGATGTTATTACCTTTATGCGCAAATATAATTGATCATTTTAATTTGTGCTTACATATTCTTATGTCAGACATCTTTAGAATTTCATTTATTCAGCATACCTATATTCGAATCATGTATTCCTGTAATTATGCTATCATTTTTCTAATTAAGCACTTTTATTATAACATGTTACATGTGTTACAGCTTTTCTTTAAGAAGTTTGTTTTATGTAATGGTTTAAAGAATGTTTTCAAATACTATATTGTTTTATTTTAAAACCCTTTACAGGGCATTCTTATGCTCACACTATGTTTTAACTGAAAAATTTTCAGGTGTCATTCACGTCTTCAATAAGCTTCAGAATGCAACTAGTTACCCAGAACCTGAACCTCACGATCCTCTGTAGCATGTGACATGATGTTATATTTGTAAATGAATTTAATGCAAAAATTATGGTACATCATGCCTCATGGGCACTGGCTTCGGGCACTTGGGGGTCGAGTCCTCACAGCCGGCCTCGATCCAGATAATCAGACACTAGTGTCAGACCCAAGCTCAGAAGGATACCCATCAAGGGGAATCATCTTCTAAAACATCAGTGACTCATGACACCCCTATAATATAGTACCATTTCCCCACTAATACAGTGTAGGGACACTCCAATTCTTGATTTATATTGAGACCTCAACCACCCCATGAGAAGGTTGGGATAACTCTTCTGATTGTCGACACAGTTAACAACCATAGCGGGCCGACCCGTGATGATGAGATCTACTTCGCAGGTCCTCCCTATATCATCACTCGCCAGAGTGGTGGTCCTACCCACTCTTGAACTCAACATGGAGGTCCTCCCCATTTCATTAGCATCAGTCCAAGCAGAAGTCCTCCCCACAGTAGCACCAACCAAAACAATGTCCATCCTCGCTCTGACACCCTTTGTCAAGGAGGTCCTCCCCATGTTATAACTAGCTCCAGCGGATGTCCTCCCCACTCGAACACCCATCCAAATCAGAGGTCATGCCCACTTCATCATTGGTGAACAAAGAGGTCCTCCTCGTGTCTAGTTCAATAAATACAAAATCCCTCCTCATTCTACCACTTCCAATCAGTGCGGAGGTCCTCCCCGTGCCACCAACATTAGACATGGAGGTCCTACCCATGTTCTCACCAAATCAAGTGGAGGTCCTCCCCACTCCATCATTTCCAACTATGGAGGTCATCCACATACTCAAGCTCATCAACATCGAGGTCCTCCCCGTACTCAAGATCATTGACATAGAGGTCCTCCCTGTGTTCTATTTGGCATATTCCTGAGTTCTCCTCACTCCTCAGCTCACCAAAGAGAAGGTCCTCCCCACTCTAGTGAAAATCGATATGATGGTCATCCTCGTGTCACAACTAGCTCAATAGGAGGTCCTCACCGCTCCAGTACCAACCCGCATGGAGGTCCTCCCTGTGTCAAAGATCTACCTTGCCTTGAAGTACCGTCTTGGGGAAGAAGGGAGAACTGTAACTTCCGAAGGAAGAACTTAAAGAAGTTTCATATTGTCATGTATCTTATCCGATTTTCTAATTATGAAGCTGAGTAGGACCCACTGATGGATACATTACTCTGATCCTATGCATTGGAGTCCAGGGTAGTAACCTGATGTGTGAGTTTTCTCATTCCAGAAAGTGAGATGTGCCAAATCTCTGAAACCGTCCATCGGTACATGCATGAGGGGGAAGATTTGGCTACCTTATAGGGTATTTTCATGCTTTCCTATCTACCCACAGCAGATTCATTCTCTACCTTTACACGAGATCATGGATATTTATTCTGGGGTTTGGTAGATAATGAGAACCATCCTAATTTCTTGCTAACGACCACCACCCTATTTCATGAAGCAGTTACTGACACTTCGTCCTATAGTGACATGATGATGCGGCTGGTACTGCCCCTGAGAGATGACCCAGTAAGCAGTGGCCTATTATCTTGTGTGGTATTCTCTCCCCAAGCAATTACACCACTGCAATGGTCTGCATCATTTTCGTTTCCAGTTCCTTAGCCACCCCCAGTTGAATAATGGGGCAACCAAGAGTTGGATCCCACATTTGAATGGAGAAGTCTGTGGGAAACTCTTGTGGTCAACCGGTTATCTGAAGTGTTATGTCTGACTGCTACTCTAGATTTCAATATTTCGGAGTCTCTTACTCGGTATGAAGTTGTGTGCTTCTTTCGAACCATATGGGAGAGGCATTTCCTCCTCCAGAACAGTCAGTTTTCTTATCTGAATAGATGAGATCACTTCAATGACATAGAACAACCTTGTCGAATGGTTGACCTAGAAGTGCTTCCCATGGCTCAGTACCTTTCATCACCTGGTTGTCACCGTTCTCTATAGCAGAGATGTGTCCGGAGCTTTCCTATTCTTAGTAGAATTATCAAATATGCATCTCGTCACATGCATATCCGGGGGTGGGGTAAATTTGCTAATCTCCATTTTAGTCTGATCCCGTGACAGCCATACCTACTCGGTAACATTGAGGATATGCCTCTTGGAATCGTTATGATGAACATGGTTTTCCTAGAGACATATAAGGAATGAGGTGCCGGTGCAAGGTCTGGAGAGAACGACTCACCCCTTGGGGAAGCACAACATCTACTAGACCCCCCCCCTGAAGCGTTGTCACTCACCAGCAAAGGCATGTGCCTGGACTTGCAGAGCCCTTCGAATCATTTCCTCAAGGTTGAGACCCCAACAAGGGTAAAAGACCAACCAAGAATTCCAATCCTTTTGAATCGTCTGGTTCAGTGCAAAACATGGGGGTTGATCTCACTACAGTCACCTTTCTTCAGTAGCTTATCGAACAAAAAAGAATAATTGATGATTTTCATGTTGATCACCTTGTAGGATGGTGTCCAGACTATGGTGATCCTTAGTACAATCACATCCCTCCTCCACTGGGGTAGTAGGGGTAGCCAAAGGTCCTCCACGGCCAAAAGAATCTAGTTAATATCAATAGTCATGTGCATCCAGATAAGGTATATATCAGAGCTTATGACAAGAGACCACAATATGAATCATCAAATTCACCTGAGTTTCATGAGAATCATCCTTGGGACCCAGCTTAGGTTGTTCATCTGTCAGCAGCTTGAGTTTTTCCTCCGACAACGGCTCAAGTTGTTCCTCCGTCCACAGATCCTTATGTTATTCCCCCAGTATCCCCTTAGGCCATTCATCCAGCAGTTATACCAGTTGGTCAATGAGCCGTTGAACCTCCCTACCATGTTGATGAGCCTGAAAATGCATTGGTGGTCAGAGATCCTCAATCAGAAAGGAATCCTCTCAAGGAGGACCTAATGGCCACCCTCATCACCCGCCTCAAGGCCCTTGAGACACGATAGGTGGAAATCACACATGGTATAATGCCATATTTGATATAGGTGGATGATATTCCAGCACCCTCGAGTTTTGAGAATCCCACATTCTCCCCCTTCAATGGGATGGATGATCCACTACAACATATTTCCCACATTATTTCAAGGTGTGGGCCCATGATCAGAACTCCAACATAGAAGGAGGCCGTCGTGGTCCAGTGATTCATATAGAAATTATAATGGAATATGTTCATTTGGTACAACCAGTTATTCATCGGGTCTACATCTAGTTGGGAAGATCTCTGTAGACACTTTCTTTATTAGTTCAACGCCACCACTCGTAGGACTAGTATTAATGACCTCTTCAAGTGAAAACAATGAATAGATGAGAGAGTAATAATTTTTTGCCAGGTGGAAAGGACTAACATATTCACTTGATATGTCACTGGCTCAAGAACACCTATAGATGATGTGCATACGGAATGTTATGACTGAATTGGTTCCCTCCCTCATCACTCAGAATTTCCCGGCTGGCTTTCGGGATTTCTTTGACAGGGCTCACCGCCTAGAGGAAGCCTTGTAGTAGGCCAAGAAGGTTCCCGTGTTGTCTCCAGTTTATTAAATAAGAGTCGATAAGGCCAATAATTCCATGGTTGCGTAGATATATGCTCCATGCCTCTAGATTTGTTACTAGTATAGCCTCCTCCACCACCTAACTAAGGGAATCAGCTTTAGGTCCAGCCTCATGTTCAATATCTCCCAGGAAAGAACTGATAGGCACTACCACCCAATACACTAACACCACCTAGGATAGAAAATCAGGTTCTATCCCCTCATCAAACTCCAACCCCTCGTTTGGTACATGCTCCCAGAGTCCCCTAATCGGGCAGGAGAAATTACGCCTAATCATTTAATGAGAATCAAGTTACTGGTTATTTCTGCAGCACCTTGGGTTAAGGGATTTTGAAGAATCAAGAATAACAACACTGCTTTTTTATTTCACACATAAACATAATTTATTACATAGAATCATCACTTGAGACAAGATAGAAGATCGAGAGGTCTACTGTCATTATGGATTAAGAACATTAAATAACAAATTAGAATATAAAACATAACATCTTTATTGAAAACTTCTTTTACAAGACCACAACATTCCTTCATACTTAGCATTGCATGAGATAACCTGAGGACTTGCCTAAGAAAAGGGTGAGCTATAAAGCTCAGTAAGAGAGTAAAATAGGCATAAAATGAAGAATATATTACATGTTATGCAATTCACATATCAATAAAGCATAAGAGAAATATAAATATTAAGACATGATATAACATGATTATCATGGCATGGAAATGTGAAAACAACATTTAACATGATATTAGCATGAGCCAAATCTAATTGAACATGAAGCATGAGTAAAACCTCATTGGACTTGAATTTTCATGCTTAAACACTCATTTTACTTGATTTATCATGATACTAGGCTTTACCCAATGCATTGGAGTGGTATCAGGGCACACCCTTCTTAATCATTTCATTTCATGCATAAGTGTTCCACATGGAACATATAACATGGATTCATTAAACAACATCATTTATTCCACGATAATGGAATGTGGAATTCATACATGAAACTCTATAATCAATAAGTAAATGTTCATAAATGTGAATACCCTGGACAAAGAAATGGGCATGGTATTCACTGCACAATGACTTTGGCATGGAAAATCACGGTGCAATTTTGACAACATAACGATGTGACATAAGAATTCATAAAAATGGTTCATGAGAGAGAAAGGGGTGTATAATCATATTTACATGAAATGGACATTAAGGGGGTCATATAGATACATGTCCCAACATTTCTAATGGAGTTTCGATTCATAATACAAAATAATTCCTTGAATGAAAATGAGAAGAGATAAATTCCCATCGAATCTTCGTCATGGTAATGGGTGCACACGGGAGGCATTAATTTGAGATAAAGGTGTATCTCATCATTCAAAAATAAGGAGGGAAGTATGGGGGATTTTTGAAATCATAACCCAAAATTTTTAATTTAAAAAATTTTTTATAATAACATAATAAAATTTGGACAAAAATGAGAAAGGAAGAAATCCATTACTTGGAAGTGTGATCCCAAAGGCTTGGGAGAGGCTTGAGAGAGGCTTCCTGGAAGCCTGGTGCACCATGGTAGGATTATAGAGAGAGGAGGGACAATGTTGGTCAAGATATAAATGCTTTGAGTGAAGAGGATGTGAGAGTTTTGGTGGATTTATATATGAAAAGAGAGGGAATTATTTATTATTTCAGTTTTGGACACCACACATTAAACTAATCAGAACCAAAAACCAACCCATGGATTTTGAAAACGGTTTTTTTCAAAGGGGAGTGTGAGAAATTATTTTATATGCACAATAACTGAACTTCTTAAAATATTAGGATTTCTTATGTGGAGGTCAGTCACACTCTCAAGGAAATCAATTTAAAAAGTTACAATGTTTTATAAGACATGGAAGGTCCACAAAAACATTTTAAAATAAATAAAATAAACATAAAATCACATTATTTTAATGTTAAAACATATATTTATGGAACAAACCATTTATTGTTTTTATTACATCACTACTAGGTCATTATGATGTCATAAAACACATTATATATGGAAACGATATTTAATTTTTAGCAAAAAAATCGATTGTCTCAGAAAATTATAAAAAATTAACCAATGGATAATTTTGATTTCCCGATTCAAAAAATAATATTAATTTTATCTAAATAATTTCCTAAATATTTAAATTTTTACTTTTAAAATAAAAACTAACATTTATAAAAAAATTCATGGGTTTTGACAAAAACGAAATTCAAACCTTAATAAAAATTACAATTGTATTCCTAAAAATTATATAATATTTATATTTAATAATAAGTAATTTAGTAATAATATTTTATTAAAATATTATATAATTCAAAAATACATTCATTCATCAAAATATATTTCTTAATTGAATATTAATAAAAAATACTATATGTTCTTTAAAAAACATTTACAAGGTAACAATAATAAAATTACGGTATACTCTTTATTATATACAAAAATAATGCACATAATCGTAGTGCTAAGGTTGTGTTACATAAACCCTTATAACACCCACATATGATCTAATGGTAAGGTGTGCGATAGTGACAGACTCTTGGGGTGGCTCAGATAGTATCGCTCGAGTGGTAATATCTATGAACTTCCACTTCTCCTGTAGGCGAGTCCGTTCACGCTTAATGTGTTGAATCATAGCTTGAGCTAGGTCAAGAGTGAAGACCAATGATGCTAAATCCTTCCCAATCTCCAACAAATGAGATTCATATAGAGAAATTCTACTGGATGAGGCCATCACTTATTTTGTCTGAGTAAATTGGATTTGTTGAAATCCTATATTTATACTAATCATGTGATCTCTATTCAACAACTATATTATCAATGGTAACAATTCATAACAGTATTTTGAAATCCAAAATCATAAAAGCAAAGAAGTAAATATGTTATATAACCATTTTACAAAATAAGAAATTAAATTAGATCAAGAGGAATTTTCATTAATAAAATTTTGGGACGTTACAATCTTATCCCCTTAAGAAATTTCATCCTCGAAATTTCTTTTTCCCAGACTAAAATAGATGCGGGTAACTCTGCTTCATCACTTCCTCTGATTCTCGCGTTTCTTTTTTCAATCTTGTGGTTTCTAAAAAACACTTTCATGGTGGATATTGTCTATTTTTTAGAACTTTTTCCCTTTGATCTAAGATCTTCACCAGCTTCTCTATATAAGAGAGGTCATTCTCTAATGGTACCACCTCTAGATAGAGTAAATGTGATGGTCCAGATATGTACTTCATCAAGAGTGATACATGGAATACATCGTGTACTTGAGATAGGTTCGCTGGGAGTGCTAGTCGATAGGCCACAACTCCAATTGGATCAAGGTTCTCAAAACGGCCGATGTACCTTGGACTATGCTTTCCCTTCTTCTCAAATATCATAACCCCCTTCCACGATGATATATGGAGGAATACCATGTATCCAACATCAAACTCTAGGTCTTGTCAATGATTATTAGAATAACTCTTTTGTCGACTCTGAGAAGCTTTAATGTGTTGTTGGATGTTCTTAACCTTCTCCTCCATTTATTCTACTATTTATAGACCTATGAGTTTTCTCTCCCCAACACCATCACAACATGCTAATGTTCTGCACCTCTTCACATAAAGGGCATCATAAGGACCCATTTGGATTCTTGAGTGGAAACTGTTGTTGTAAGAGAACTCAACTAGAGGAAAATGTTGATCATATTCTCCTTTGAAGTGCATTGAGTATTCTCTCAACATGTCTTCATGTGTTTGGATAGTCTGCTCAGATTGGACATCAGTTTGAAGACGATAAGCCGTACTGAAGTTCAACTCAGTATCCAGAGCATGTTAAAGACTCTTCTAAAACATATAGGTCAATCTTGGATCTCGATTGGATACAATCAATAGTGGTACTCCATGAAGCCTTTCCACTTCTCTGATATATATCTATGTCACTTGATCCAATGAGAAATCCTCTCAGATTGCAATTAAGTATGCAGTCTTTCTAAGATGATCAACAACAACCCATATTACATAGTTTCCTTTCGATGTCTTCGGATGTTCTATGACAATGTCCATGATGATGTTCTCCCATTTCCATGATGTTATGGGTAATTTTTGCATCATACCCTTAGACTTATACCTCTCAGCCTTCACTTGTTGACATACCAGGCACTTTTATGTATACTCAGTGATCTTCGTTTTATGTTATCCCACTAATAAAGCTCTTAGTTATCTCGATACGTCTTTTTGTTTCTTGGGTGAAGAGAGAAATTTGAACTATGTGCATCATCCAAAATATCTTTCTTTAACTCTAGATTTGGTGGAACATGTAGTCTTGTCCCAAATCTCACAATTCCTTTTTCAGTAACATTGAACTCCAATGATTTCCCTTTTTTAATAATTTCCACTTTCTTCCGAATTCCCACATCATCCTTTTGAGCATCCATTAACCCTACCAAAAGAAACGGTTGAACAATCATTTGTGAAACGATTGATGATGTTCTCTTCTTTATGATTCCCTTGTCCATATTTTACAAATATAAGAAGATTAGATTCTTTTCAATTCTCATCAATGATAGAATTTCTGGGACCTTTCTACATAGAGCATCTGCCACCTTTTTCGTATTCCCAGGGTGGTAATGGATTGAGCAGTCATTGTATTTGATTAGCTATATCCATCTTATTTGGCTCATATTCAACTCTTTTTTGTGTGAATAAATACTTGAGAATTTTATGATATGTATATATTTCACACTTCTCCCCAAAGAGGTAATGTCACTAAATTTTTAAATTGAAGATTACTACAACCAATTCCAGATCATGTGTTTGTAGTTTATTTCATGAACATTCAATTGTATTAAAGCATAGGCAATGACTTTGTCATTTTGAATCAATACAAAACATATGACCTTTTGTAGGAATCACTAAATACCACAAAATGTTCTCCACTTGTGGGTAGTGTGAGCACAAGCATAGTGATAAACTTCATTTTCAACTCCTTGATGCTCTCTTCACATTCATCACTCCAAGAAAACTTAACTCCCTTTTGTGTTATCTTGGTAAGAGGGTTTGAAAATCCTAAACAATTTCTCACAAATCGGTGATAATATCCAACTAACCCCAAGAAGCTACGAATATCTGTTACCAATGCAGGCCTCAACCATCCATCAATTGCAGCAGTCTTGGATGGATCTATAGATATCCCATTGTGAGTGATGATGTGACCCAAGAATGAGAATTCTTTCAACAAAAACTCACACTTGTTGTACTTTTCATAGAGATTCTCCTTTAGTAAGGTCTTTAGTACATTTATAAAATGATCCTCATGATCCTCCTTGGTTTCTGAGTGTATTAGAATATCGTCTATAAATACTACCATAAATTTATCGAGGTAATATCTAAAAACTCTATTCATCAAGTCCATGAAGATTTATGGAGCATTAGTGAGTTCAAAAGACATTACTATGAATTCATATAGCATGTATCTTTTACGAAAAGTAGTCTTGGGGATATCCTCATTCTTCACACTTACATGGTAATATCTAGACTGTTAAATCAATCATGGGGAAGTATTGACCTCAGAATAGCTGATAGAACAAGACACCAATTGGTGGAAGAGGATACTTGTTCGTTATTGTGATTTTGTTGATCTCATGATAATCAATTAAAAGGCCCATTGACCCATCATTCTTCTTGACCAAGAGGACTGGTTCACCACATGGTGAAGCACAAGGGCATATAAATCCTTTATCTAGATTCTCCTATAGTTTTTTTATTAAAATCCTCGAGCTCCACAAGAACCACTCTATACAAAGTCTTGGATATTGGAAAAAACCCATTTAGAAGACCAATTGAGAATTAGACAATTCTTATAGGAGGAAGACCAGCCAATTCCTCAAGAAACACATCAGCGAATTCCCTCTTAATTGGAATGTATTCAAGGATGGTTTCTTTCTTAGACACAATAATCTGATCCAGATACGAATTCTCATAGGGCATTAATATCCACGCTTAAGATGATGGTGCTAAAGAAGATTCATCCTCCTCCTTTCACTAGTATAGAATCAGGGGTCGATTTTCCACATGGAGAGTGATTTCCCTCTCATGATAATTTATGTTGGATCTATATAAGGAATGTCAATCCATGCCAAGAATTGCATCAAATTCTACCAAATGGAGTATGAAAAGGTTCCCTACGAAGTTTAATCTACAAATTATGACAGAGGAGGAGTATTATTCATGGGTTGAAATTATTCCCCATTTTCCGTTCTCATCGAAATCTTTACTTTCATAACGTGTGGTGGTGTTGGGATTTTTCTACTAAACATTTGGGATATAAAATAATGAGTAGAAGAAAAATCAAAAAGTATTTTTGCTGTTATTGAATGAATAACTAGCGTACCTATCATCATTTCATTGTCGGGGTTCACTTCAGTGGTAGTAATGGAAAAAGCCCACCCTTTCTGCCTTGGAGGTTGTTGGTTGCCTCCAAAAACCCTTGGCTCAGGGCATGGGTTTGAAAAGTGCCCCAATTATTTGTAATTGAAGCAATGAACAACACGCTGAAGGTCAAACAGAGCGTTCTTATCCTCTATCATAGCCATGATTTTTTCTTGTTGACAGGTAAAGGCGAGGCTCCCTTCTCTTTCACACCTAATGAATTTCCTCACCCCCTTTAGGCAATTTCTGGTGTGATTATTTCTTCACCTTTAGAAAGTGGGGTGCTGGATTTTCTTAACACCGTTGGATTTATACATCAAACCACAAGAATTAAAGTCCAACATAAGCATCTTATCCCCATGATACCCCTGATATTCACAGATCTCTATTTCGACTTTGAGGGCACATCGAACAATTTCCTCATAACTCATGAAGTGACAAATCTCTAGGGCTTTCCATAGGCTAGGTTTTAGCACAAAAAATAAGTGGTTAACCATGAATTTGGGGGTAATGACAAATACAATGGAATATCATGCAATCCTTGTAAATATTTCCTCATATACTCTAATGGATTCATCATATTTTTACTTGAGGGAAAGGAAGTACCTTTCCATTATAAGTCAGAGGGTGCAAGGAAAGTATTTTTCTAAAAACATTTTCTAGAAATCCTTCCATTCCAACACTTAAATATCCTCCTCAGGCTTCATATTTTTGATCATCGTCAACCATTGATCAGGTTCACCCTCCATACGATAAGAATCCAGAATAAATTCTCTTGTTAAGAACATTGAAGGATGGAGAAGATCTTCTCAATGGAGTTGATCCATTGTTCTGTGACTGTGGGATCAAGTGATCCATTAAAAGTAGGAGGCCTTTTTCTCATGAAGCTCTCGATTGCGACTTGTTATTTCATATAGGGGTTTGAATGTTCCCCTTGACCCATGTTTCTATTCAAAACCTGAGTTAACTGAGAGAGTATCATGACAAAGTTCACGATTCATGCTCCAATTGGATTGGGAATCTCATTAGAACAGTCATCACATTGATCTTTACATCGGTTGTTAGCCTGAGTTCTATGACCAGCCATTTGCTAGAATAAAATTAAAGTAAGGAGTAACACATAAAGGGTAATCCAAAGACAAAAACCAATGACTTATAAATTACTTATATTTATTTAACTTTTGAATGTATAGGCTTCAATTTATGTTATACATGATCTACTTACCAACATATATTCCTAGGGGCATTTTTTATTCCATTAATAACAGTTCGTACTAAGTTTATGAGTTCAACAAAGCATATCCTTGGTCAGTTTCATAACCAAGAGTGTATCAAGGCCCGTTTTCATGCACCAGTTACTGTTCGAGTCTAGCTGAAAGTGGTGTTTTAGGGTTTTACCCCTAGATACATCAGTTCCAGAGCCACCTCTACCTGCTCGTATCCATAAAGGGATGTATTTTCTTGACAAACCACTTACTCAATACTCACCTTTCTGGATGTTTTTTATACTTATTATTATCCCTATGGCTTTTACTAGTGTTTTCTAATCCTAACCCCAAAAATAACATAACATATCCTTTGATACAAACAGTAACAACCCTGATATTTATTTCACACTTTAACATAATTTATTACAGTGAATATTCAATTGATACAAGGTAGAATATTGGTAGGTCTAGTGTCTTTGGGGCTTAGGAATATTACATTACAACATAGAAAAAAACACAATATCTTTATCGAACAATTCTTTTACATGACCACAACATTTTTCATACATAGCATTGCATCGGATAACCTGAAGACATGCATGAGAAAATGGTGAGCTATAAAGCCCAGTAATAGGGTAAAAAATACATAACATGAGGAATATAGTACATGTTAGAAAATATAAATATTAATTGAGCAGAAGAAAAATGTGAACATAAATTCATGATATAGCATGATTATCATAACATAGAAATGTGGCAATAACATTTAACAAGATATTAGCATGATCCAAGACTCATTGCACATGGAGCATGAGTAAACCCTAATTTCAATTGAATTAACATCAGTAAACCCTAATTTCATTTAACATATCATGATACTATTCTTTACTCTATGCATTGGAGTGCGATCAAGGTGCACCCTTCTTAATCATTTCATTTCATGCATAAGTGTGCGACATTGATCATCTAACTTGGATTCATTAAACATCATCATTTATTCCACGATAAAGGAATGTGTAATTAATAAATGAAACTCTATAATCAATAAGTAAAAGTGCATAATGGTAAATATCCTTGATAGAGAAATGGTCATGGTATTCACTGCACAATGGCTTTGGTTTGGAAAATCACGGTGCAATTTTGGCAGCATAACAACGTGATATAAGATTTTATAAAAATGGTTGATGAGAGAAAAAGGTGTGTCTCATCATATATATATTAAATGGATAGTAAGGGGGTAATATATATACATGTCCTATCATATATAATGAAATTTATATTCATAATATAAATGAATTCCTTGAATGTAAATGTGAAGATAGAAATTCCCTACGAAATTTCGGCATGGTAACATGTGTTCACGAGAATCATTAATGAAATAGAAAGGGTATCTAATCATTCAAAAATAATTAGGGAAGTATAGGGGAGGTGTGAAATCATACCCTAACATTTTTAATTGAAAAAAAATGTTAAATTTGGACAAAAATGATAAAGGAGGAAATCCTTTACTTGGAAGTGTGATCCCAAAGGCTTGAGAAAGGATTGAGAGAGGATTATTTGGAGCTTGGGGAACCTTGAGAAGATTCTTGATAGGGGAATGAAGAGTTTGGTAAACCTATAAAGTCTTTGAGTGATGAGGAAGTGGGATCTTGGGTGCGTTTATATTAGAAAAAAGAGGGAATTATTTGTTATTTAGGTTTTGGACACCACACATTAAACTAATCAAAAACAAAATCCAACGCATGGTTTTTGCTCATAGTTTTTTCCAAAGGGGAGTGGAAAATATTGTTTTATAAGTTCAATGGACCAACATATTAAAATATTAGGCTTTCTTATGTGGAGGTGAGTCACACTCTCAAGGAAAATAATTTAAAAAGTAAAAATGTTTTATAAGTCTTTGAGGGTCCACTAATGATTTGTAAAATAAATCAAACCTAAAATCACATTATTTTAATTTTAAAACATATATTGGCCAAACATACCATTTATAGTATTTTATTACATAACTATTAGGTCATATGATGTCATAAAACACATTATATTTGAACGATATTTAATTTTTACCCAACAATCCGACTGTCTCAGAAAATTATGAAAAATTCACCGTTGGATAATTTTGACATCCTGAATCCAAAAATAATTTTCATTTTATCTAAATAATTTTATAAATATGTTAATTTTTAATTTTATAATAAAATCTTGAATTAATTTAAAATTCATGGGTTTTGACAAAAATAACTTTCATACCTTAATAAAAATTTCAATTGTATTTCTCAAAATTATACGACAATTTATATTTGATAAAAATAATTTATTAATAAAATCATATTAGAATCTTTTTTAATTCATCAATCAATTAATTCATTAAAATAGATTTCTTAATTGAATATTAACTAAAAATACTATATGTTCTTTAAAAAACATTTAGAATGTAACAATAATAAAATGAATGCATATTCATTATTATATAAAAAGATAATTCACATAATCATTGTGCTATGGCCTTGTTACATAAGCCCTTATAACACCCGCATATGACCTAAAGGAAAGGTTTGTGGTGGTGAAAAACTCATGGGGTGACTTGGATTACATCGCTTGGGTGGTAATCTCTATCAACTTCCCCTTCTCTTGTAGGAGGTTTCGTTCGAGCTTAACGTGTTTAATCTCAGCTTGAGCTTGGTCAATAGAGAAGCCCAATGACACCACCTTCTTTCTGAGCTCCGATAAATGGGCTTCGTACAACGAAATTATACTGGATGAGGCCATCTCTTCCTTTGTCTAAGTAAATTGGATTTGTTAAAGCCCTATATTTATAATAATCATGTGATCACTTTTCAATGACTATATTAGAAACGCTAACAAATCTTAACGCTATTTTGAAATCCAAAATCATAAAACCAAAGAAGTGAATATTTTATATAACCATTTTACACAATAAGGAATTTAATTATATCAAGAGGAATTTTCATTAATAAAATTTTGGGTTGTTACAGCCAAAATGCAGGAAATCCAAGGAGGATGATCTCGTTGATCATCCTGACTACTTCCCCTATCACTTGTTCTATGGGAACACCATCAAGTAATGTTATATATTCAAGGACTAACTCCAAGACTATATTGATAAAAATATCATCTAGTTGGGACCTATACAAGAACATGTAGCATGAATTTCTGAAAATCCTAACAGTGGAAGTGGAGTTGAGTGGCCATAGGTCTCCAACCGCAGGTCGTGAAAGTATGGCGATTGGATTTCACATAGGGCAGTGGCTTGCACCCATGGTATCAACTGTTCTTGATTGAATTAGATCGAACCCCATGATGTTTCCATATCTCCTTCAACTATTGCTTTTGTATCCACCTATTATCGTTCTATATCTCAGAAGACTAGGTGTCGACTACATAAGGGAATGAAAACCCCCCAGTGCTAAACTTATCTCACAATCAGTGATTTCAAGCCCCCAGAAATGGGAATCACCCCAAAAAATTAACCCAATGATGGAAGATTTCTAAGGTGATGATTTGGAGTATGCCTCCATGAATACCGTTGAGATAGTAAACCCTTACATGGTTCTCGACAATGAGGAGTGTCAGGAAGATCCTCCCAATGTTCCCAGTCGACGCCATCACCGATAAAGCTATGATATGTGGATCATTGGGATACTATAGTCAGCGCTTTTAGCCAAGCCATACGTTCTACTGAGACAAGATAATAGTTTTAGAATAGAACCTGGCAGGTACAAGCCTCTCAATCTGTCTTGTCAAATTTGTAGCCACCACCATTCATGCTACTCAACCAGGCAGAGCCACCATGATCGCATAATGATTAGACACATCCAGCTGTGGCCATACTTAAGCCAACTGATAGTTAGCTAGAAGTAATATTTTGTGGTTCTTCTAGGGAGCAATGAGATATTCCCAGCACTAGCCAGAATCCACCGGTTTCAGCAATAACATGTGTCATACCTTCTTATAAAGATAAACCTCATCCTAGAAGAAATGTGTGTTTAACACGGAAGTATGGAATCCTCAAGAATCTTGCCAACATTTCTATAAGGATCTTGATTCTCAAAGCCCTCTACTTGTAAGAATAAATGCATGAAGCCCTCATAGAGGCATTGAGAAGCCTCGTACAGTTGGAAACAAAGGTAGAAGTCACGGATGCCTTCCATGCTGGAGAAGTCATGTGAGCAGAATTTCAAGCCATTATCTCATTCTTAGGATAAGATTAAGGTTCTCTTGTGCGTGGGCACATTTGGTCGTTGTACGTCACATGCCAGCTCAATGGAGTGGAGGTCTGTCATTGTCTCATCAACACATGTTCCATGATTAATCTCATCCCAACCAAGATGCTACACAATCTAGGAATATATGAAGAAAATCAGAGTCCCTTTGACTGGATGATTTGGGGTTATAATAGGACTGAACAGAGGGCATGTGGCAAGATCCTCCTGAAGACCCAGTTTGGTGGCCTGATTGCCAGCATTGAGTTCATGGTTATCTCATAGGACACCACCTACAATGAGCTGATGGGTAGACCTTCTCTCTATATGCATGTAGTGGTTCCCACCTTATATTACCAATGCCTCAAATACTCCCTTAATGTTCAAGTGGGTATGCTCCACAGTGAAAAATGTCCTTTTTCCACTTTGGAATCCCTCTACTCGGACGTCGACTATTATAATACCAAAGACAAGAGGGTTTAAAGCAATGAGTTTAAGCATACTACTATTTTAGATGACCCTTTGATAGACTTGGACAATGCTTTCATCCTCCCAATTCACTGGTTGGGGCCACAACCCCCGACTTGGGGAATTGCATCATTGTCTCTCAGATAAGGGGTGACATGTTCCCAGGTATAGGGAATGCCAAAAGATTAACTCATGCTCTTATACATGTTATACTTGGGTAATAACAAAACCCCTTACCTCTATAAGGTATTAGGATATTCACCTCATGGCTACAACAGTACACCATACCTACTTTTTTCACCGGTTTGGACTACGTCGACACAAACCGATGCACCTCCATTACTTGGACATCATCATTCATGGGCCACTCAACTAAAGGCTTTATGGAATCAGTTCGACCGATTTTGTTTCAATGGTTTCAATGGTGTAGGAGTCTCCTGATAAATATTCCACCATCGTTCAAGATGGCACCAATATTCTTTCTGGGTCAGTAAAGCCAAAAGAATTTTCTCTTCCTAATGATCATCTCACATCGGGCGATGAAGAGGATTTGTATTATGCTCCTCCATCATTCAAAAAGTGTATCTCCACTACTATCAATGAGTTGGTATATGTGAATCTTGTCACTAAGATATATCTGAGGCCGATGCTAATCAGTGAAACCATTACTGTTGTAGAACAAAAACAATATGTGGATTTATTAATGAAACATCATGATGTATTTTCTTGGATATATGATGAGATGTTAGGACATTATCCTCAGGTCACCATCCATCATCTTGGTCTCTTGATGAGTCATCACATGTTCAAGTAGCCTCCCAGGAAGATGCACCTGTCTAATGGTGTTATAGTCAAGGTTGAGGTTGATAAGATCATCAAGGAAAACTTCATAAAATAAATTTAGTACCCTAGGTGTTCAGTGAACATCATTCCTATTAGGAAGAATAATGGGTTGATTAGATTCTACATCGACTTCCGAGATCTCAACCGCCACTATTTGAAGGACGGTTTTACCCTTCTTATGACAGATCTGCTGATCGATGCTACTACAAGATTCCATGATCTCTCCTTCATAGATGGGTATTCTGTGTATAATAACATCTAGATGGATCTTGAAGAAAAGGATTCTACCACCTTCAAGAAATTTTAGGGTACCTTATTTTATTAGGTTATGACTTTCAGTTTGAAGAATGTGTGATATAACTATCAGTGTGCTATGCACCGCATATTCAAACTAATCCTCAAAACGTTAGTGGAATTCTATGTAGATGATTTGGTGGTAAAATCCCGACAGCATCAGAACCATCTCAAAGGCATTGAGAAATTGTTTGGATTCATCCACTTCCGTCATCTGAAGATGAACCCCTTAAATTGTTCCTTAGGGGATACTTATGAGATGTTTCTCAGCTTCGTCATCAGATATAGAGGCATTGAGATCGACTTGGAGAAGATAAAGGCTATCAGTCAGATGCCTCATCTGAGTAACCTTTGAGAGATCCAAGGCTTCCAAAGAAACTTATCCTATATATGTCGATTCATCTTGAATCAGTATGGAAGGTGTAATACATTTTACAGACCCATGAAGATTGATTCCATCTACTAATGGGATGAAGAGTTTCATATTTCATTTGAAGAGATCAAACAGTATTTGTTGCATCCTTCAGTCCAGATGCCACCCATTTTTGTAAATTCGCGGGTCCAATATGTGCCCTCCCTAGAATGATCCCTTCGCGCCCTTCTCACCTATAATAACAGAGAAGGGATATAGAAAAATTTGTACTATCTTAGTTGTATTCTCCTCTACATAGAGACCATATATTCTTACATCAAGAAGAGTTTCCTCACACTAGTTTTTATAGTGCTGGAGTTACAGCATTATCTGCAAAATTATGAGATACAATTGGTGTCCCATATGGATTTGATATATTATATTATGAACCTCCATATATTTACTATCCATCTAGCTCATTGGGCAGTGATACTTTAACAATTCTATATCAGGTTCATCCCATAGAAGGATGTTAAGGATAAGGTGCTAGAAGAATTTCATGACGCTCATCCAACACCTAAAGAGCATTCCCTTGATATTGATTTTCTAGATGAGGAAATTTTATCTGTATATCAGGCTACACCATGTTGGCATATTCAATTTGTTAGTGTCTTCTAATTCCCAACTGATTGGATTATTAATTACCCCCTACTCAATAGTATAAGCTTGAGAATTGTCTTCATCACTCCTATACAAGTTTTAATTCTCTATTCGTTCTTACTATCAAAAGGTTGTATCAAGAATGAGGAGGAGTATCAGACTCTCATTATTGGTCTTGAGATGGATTGTGCGATTGATGTTCCACACCTGCATGTGATTGGAGACTTCGAACTAGTGATCAAGCTGATCAACAATGACTATATCGTCAGGAATACCAAGATCATGCCCCTGATAAATCATGCAAGCAAGATAATGCCCCAATTAACTTATAAACTAGTGGTGACTTATGTTACTCGGTCATAGAGTAGTCAATATGATGCTCTTGACAGTTTATCCTCTTCTCTCATAGAGCCTGAACAGGGAGATCTATTCATTCAGGTGTCGCATCGAAGGGTCATTTTTCATATCATTACGGATGACAACGACAATCAGCAGGTAAACCACCTTAACGCCAATGCTTCCACATCAGATCTGATGGATCCCCCTGCCATAGTAAAATAATCCTCTTATTGGAAAAATCCTTTCATTCAGTATCTCCATTATGAAAATATACCAACAAACTGAGCTAAGCATGACTGAATCTATTGTCGTGATGTTCAATTCACCCTCCAGATCAGTCCTTTCCTTGAAAAGATCCTCTATAAATGTTGGTTTTGTGAAATCATCCTCTCCTACATTCAGGAAGAAGAGATTCCCAAGGCCATGTAAGAAGTTCATGCCAGTTCCTATAGTGGCCATCAGGTAGGGTCGAAATTCTCTCACTATATTCTAAGGTTGGGCTACTTTTAGCCCATCATGGTCCATGAATGTATTGAGTTTTCCAAGAGGTTCCACGCATGTCATATCCACACCAACTTTTTTCATAGAACGCTAAAAACTCTCCACACAACTATGTATTTTTGGACCTTTGCGATCTGGGGACTCGATGTCATGGGACCATATCTGCCAGCAACAGCTCGCTAGTGCAGTTTCATTATGACCGCGACAAATTTATTTTCTAAGTAGACAATGGTGATTTTTCTCAAGGAGGTCAAGTCCCATTCCATTTTTGAGTTCATGATCGTCAATATCATTCATTAACTCATATCCAATCATGTCGTTCTCATTAGTAATTGTACCAAGTTCCGAGTAGTTCAGCTGAAGATATTGTACACCATGTACATTATCCAGTCCAACCACACATCTCATTACCATCTGTAGAAAAATGGACAGATCGAGGAATTCAATAAGACTATATCCATCATTTTACATAAGATGGTGAGTTAAAATTGGACAAGTTGGTAGAGCAAGATCCCAAATTCTCTCTAGGATTATCTAATGACAACTCATTATTCCACCTAGGTGACCACCTATTCCCTAGTGTATGGAAAAATAGTAGTCCTACCCATCAAGATTCAGTTCCCATCACTCCGTAAAGATGTCAATGATATGAAGATGTCAGAAAGAGTAACAAGAGTCCATCTGGATGAGATGGAATACCTCGATGAGAACTGGATCCGGGCCTGGTGAAACGTGGAGTGGCATTAAATCATGATAGATAGATCTTTGAACAAGAAATTTTATCTCCTCTCCTTCATTAAATGTATATGGTATTGGCTCTGAGGACGCCGATGATACCTGGCAGGAAGCCACCAAAGTTAGAGCCCAAATGGGAAGGATTGTACATTATCCACAAGTTTTACCCTAAAGACACATACTCATTGGTCACCATGGATGGTTAATGAGTCACTCCTCCCACTAATGCCAAGTTTCTCAAGAAGTACATTGCATGAGACACTTCTTTATAATGTCATGCATGATGTTAAACTTCACATAACCCATTTTTTCATCCCAAATGATCTTAAACTACATATAATTTTCCTCGAAGATGATAAAATGCACAACCATCTCATGGTCAGAGCTCTACAACAATAAACTAAGATCCCCATTTTTTTAATCGCATGACAATAATCTGTGTGACACTTTCATCCTTATTACATGATGTTAAACAACATAAAATTTCATGAAATATGTGTGGATTGATTCCCATTCTAATGGTATATATTGGAATGTCCAGACAGTTCGTCTTTGGGCCCATCTGCAAATCAAACATTTCCGCCCCATGGCCTAAGTGGTGTGGGTTGCTGTATAGTGTTGAGACCTCTCTGGTCCTCATCCAAGTTAGTTTGCTTCATGCCACCACACTACACATATCCATGTTAGGAGCTTTATACTGCGGTCTGAGCTCTATGACCTTAAAATAATATTTCTTCCATCCAAACAATATGACAATAACCTGTGTTGTTGATTGAATCACGATTCATTATGTCATTTTCACCCTTACACCATTGTATTAAACTGAATTTTATTGTAAATTACAAAAATAATAACAAATTTAATTCCATTTTTTAATCATTTATTATGTGTTTATTGATATTAAAATGTCCAATGTTACTTGTCTTGAAAATTTCATTAAAGGTGATGGTGATTTTGAGGGCCCATGATGATGTCCAATATAAATGGGCCAAACTGTGCAGGATCAAAGTACACCTGTGGGTTAATCCGAACACTGCGACTAGACCATGCTTCCAATTGGGCTTCAATTTAGTGGGTTGGTCCGAAATGCATTGGGATACATTCCCAATGAAGAAACACAAGACTCATTCATCCATCTGTTGTCCCTGCCAACCTGATTTTTCTTAAACACCAAATTTGCACGGATTCCAAAGTGGTTTGTTGGGATATGACCATATCTCAGGCTATAGGTGTCCAAATTGTGCCAAACCATTGGTGGAGACAACCCATATGAGGGGCTACAACTTTTTTATTTTCTCAAAATCGAGATATTGCTGTCTGGAGGTCAAAACACCAGTGAAAAATGGTTTTAATAATTCTGTGTGCTCAAAACCACCTTCCCATTTTCCTATAAAATGGATCCTTGGGCTCCTCATTTGCAAGTTCGGCCAAGAGGAAAAGCTCTGATATTGTTGAGACCCAAAGGATTTCTCTCCTAATACTTGATGTTATGGATTCCCTTATCATCATTGGGGGATTATCAATGAATAAGGAGTTCCACCCGAGCCTTCTCCTCCTCTCGATGGCGAGCTAAACGGTGGATGATCATTTTGAGGGAGCTACAAATACTTGTGAGGGAGTTCCGACACTTGATACTCTACTGTTTTTGTTTAATTTGTGTGTTTACTATTTCACTTATGTTTTATCTAATAATGCTTCTCTTCCGAGTTCATTTCTTGGGTTTAATTAAGTGAACTTCTTTTCATTTCAACACCGATTGGGTTGAAATTTCAGGTTGGAAACTTGAGTGGGTTTGATTGGGAAAAAAGGATCATCTTTCCCTCACACATACAAAATATATTAGTATAATTTGGTATCCTTTAATCTTTTCTTGAATTCTAAACATGGACAACACAATTGTTGTGTAAAGGGTTGGTACTTTGAGAAATGTTTAGAGAGGCAAGAGGGGAATCAAGATCTTGACAACCCTCAACCAAAGAATTAAACAAAACCATGTAGAATTTTCAGAACAATGAACTATCCAATATTTTTAGTGAACTTGAACTGATCTCCTTATCTCATAATTCTCAATCCTCTACCTTATTCTATCAACTATTAAACTCTTTATGTTAACTTATTTTCTTAAAACTGTTATCAAAATCACCCCCTCTTTTAGTAATATTTATTAAAAATACACAATATATGCCACCAATGCTCCTTGAGAGATGACCTAGGTTCTACCCTAGACTATAAATCAATCTTTAAATAATAATCAATTTGATGTGTCATGACAACGCGGTCAAATTTTGGCACCGTTTCTGGGGTGCGCTTTGATTTTTAGTGTGTGTTTTAAAAAAAACTTTGGTGAGTATTTATCTATTTTATACCTCTACCTATCATTTTTTATTCTGATCTATTTTTTGTGCAAGTTTGGTGCATGATGCATTCTACACCATGATATTTACAACCTTTCGAACCCGAACTGGAGAGGACCCTACATCAATGACACCGAGACACACAAGACAACACTTTGAAGGAGGATGCACAAACAATCAACCCTAATCTTGATCCTTCTTATTCTTCTTCGTGAACCCACATAAAAAATGAAATTAATGTGAATAAAATGGATGAAAACAATCATAATCTAAAAGAACTAACCTCACTTGATGTTGATATTCAGCCGACATATATTCAATTACAAGGCGAGGCTCCCAATTTTGAACTAAAATCTAGTTTAATTCATTTATTACAAACATTCCATGGACTTCTTGGAGAGGATCCACACAAGCACATGAAAGAACTTCATTCTATTTTTTCAACATTAAAACCTAAAAATGTGGATGAGGAACAAGTAAAGCTTATTGAATTTCCATTTTCCTTGGAAGACACTGTGAAAGATTGGTTATATTATGTTAATTCACCAATAAGTGGCTGGGCGGACATGAAACGGCTTTTTCTTGAAAAATATTTCCCAACCTCTCGAACTGCAACAATAAGGAAAGAAATTGTTGGGATAAGACAATATCAAGGGGAAACACTTCATGAATATTGGTAAAACATTAAAAGATTATGTTCATGTTTCCAACACCACCAAATAAGTGACCAACTTTTAATAAAATATTTTTATGATTGTTTAATATCATCTGATAGAAATATGATTGATGATGTTGTAGGTGGTGCACCGGTATATAAGACCCCAATTACCTCAAGGACCTTAATCAATAACATGGCACGAAACACTCAACAATTCGGTACAAGGTCTAGAATACCCATTCGAGGTTTTCATGAGGTAGAAAGTACTGAATTTGAGAAGGAGGTGGACACAAAGTTCGAGGAGGTAAGTACCATTCTTCGACAACTTGCTCTTTCCCAAGGGAAATCCCAATCTCCTCCTCTTATCCATTGTGGTATATGTTCTCTTGACCCCCACTACTCTAACCAATGTCCTCAATTGAGGTAAACATATGAGAGTTGTGAGGAAATATTTCCATGCCGCCCCTATAACCAATCCATTAGGCAAGAACCTTACTATCCATCCTACCCGGGGTGTAAGGAGAACTAATCCTATAGGGAAGAGGGTTATTGAACCCATCCTCAACAACAATGGAACCAACTATGGAATATTAGTCATAAACCACCACCACCTAGAAACCTCAACCACCACAAAGGACTTTCCAACAAACCGCTCCAAAAACCTGGGTGTAGCCTAGAAGATATGATGAAATAAATGGCTGTCAATAATTTTCAATTCCAAAAAACCACTCAGGATGCCACAACGTCGATTGAACACCAGAGGGAGTATAAACAAGCTTTAGGGTGGACACATGCTAACATTCCTGGTATTAGCCCATCAATTTGTACACATCATATTTTTTAAAATGATGAGGCTAAACCAGTGAGGTAGCCACAACATCCACTAAACCCAAACATCCTAGAAGTTGTGAAAAAAATGAGGTAACAAAATTATTGGCTGCTGGAATCATTTACCCCATATCTAACAGAAAATGGGTTAGTCCCATTGATGTGGTTCCTAAAAAGACTGGTCTTACAGTAATTAAAAATGAAAACAATGAATTACTTCCAACTCATGTGAAGAATAGTTGTCATGTCTATATAGACTATTTCCGACTAAACCAACACACGAGGAAGGACCATTTCCCTTTTTCATTCATTGACCAAATGCTAGAGAGGCTACCAGGTAAGTCCCACTGCTATTTCCTTTATGGGTATTCTGGATAATTTTAGATCCATATTGCCCCCGAGGATCATGTAAAGATAACCTTCACATGCCCCTTTGGCACATTTACCTATAGGAGGATTCCATTTGGTCTATGCAATGCTCCAGGTACCTTCCAACGATGAATGGTTAGTATTTTTTCGGATTACCTAGAGAATTGCATGGAAGTATTCATGTATGATTTCACTGTTTATGGATATTCATTTGATGAATGTTTGAGTAGTATTGGTATAGTCCCACATCGCTGTATTGAAAAGAATCTTGTATTAAATTATGAGAAATTCCATTTCATTGTGAGACAAGGTATTGTTTTAGGGCATGTCATTTTGGGGGATGATATCCAAGCAGATAAATCATAATTTTATGTCATTTATTCCTTTCCATTCCCCAAAAATAATTAGGATGTACGATATTTCCTAGGTAATGCTTGATTTTACCGTGGTTTCATTTGTGACTTTAGTAAAATTGAACTCCCCATCCCCCGATAACTCCAAAAAGAAAAATAATTTGTTTTTAATAAAGAATGTGAAGAATATTTTAATAAGTTAAAATGGAGCCCCACCTCACCCCTGATAATCCAACCGCCTCGGTGGGATTTACCATTTGATCTCATGTGTGACGCCTCTAACTATTCAGTTGGGACAGTTTTGTCACAAAGGGTCAACCGAGCTCCACATGTCATAGCTTATGCCTCATGTACTTTGGACCCTTCCCAAGAAAACGATACCACAATAGAAAAATAATTCTTTTCCATTGTGTTTGCCTTGGAAAAATTCCGATCATACCTTTTGGGGTCCAAATTCATTGTGTTCTCAAACCATGCAGCCCTCTGATATCTCATTAAGAAACCAGAAGCCATGAAACGTCTAATTCACTGGATTCTCCTCCTTCAGAAATTTAACATAGAAATTAGAGATAAAAAAGGAGCAGAGAATGTGGTGTCTGACCATATCTGTAGGATTCCCCCATCCTTGGTAGTTGAATCATCCCCATGTATTCCCATTAATGAAATGTTTTCTTATGAGCAATTATACCGAGTGCATGATGTTATTCCTTGGTATGTCAAAATTTTAAATTATTTGGTAGAATCTTTCATTCCTACTAATTTCAACAAAAACCAAGTCAGTCGTCTAAAACACGAGTCTCGTTGGTACATTTGAGATGACCCCTATCTTTGTCGCACATGTAGTGATCAAGTACTTAGGGGTTGTGTTCCTGATAGTGAGTTTTAGTCAATCCTTAGATTTTTCCATACTATTGCTTGTGGGGGCCACTTTTGTCCCCAATGGACTGCTCATAAGGCCCTTGATTTTGGTCTCTGTTGGCCAACACTTTTTCGGAATGCCCATGATTTTTGAAAATCTTGTACTCATTGTCAAAGAATGGGGAATTTATCTAATAGAAATAAAATTCCACAACAACTGTTTCTTTTTCATGACATTTTTGATGTTTGGTGTATTGACATTATGGGGCCATTTCCCAATTCCTTTCGAAACATGTACATTCTTCTGGTAGTTGATTATGTTTCAAAATGGGTCAAGGTACGATCTACAAAGACTGATGATTCTAAGGTATTTTTAGAATATTTGAGAACCCAAATATTCTGTAGCTTTGGCTTACCTAGGTTCATCATTAGTGACCAGGGTTCTCATTTCTGCAACCAAAAATGTTATCACTATTGCGTAGGTATGGGGTTGGTCATTGAGTTTCTATTGCATATCATCTACAAACAAATGGTCAAGATGAGGTTTCAAATAGAGAGGTAAAACAAATTCTTGAAAAAATGATTCAACCCAATAGAAAATATTAGAGTCTTCGACTTGATGATTCATTATGGTCTTACCGTACTACTTTCAAAACTCCCAATGTAATTTCACCCTATCGTATTGTGTTTGGAAATAGTTGTCACCTCCCTATTGAGATTGAGCACCGGGCCTACTAGGCCATCAAACAATGAAATTCTAATCATTATGGTGCAGGTGCTCAAAGGAATTTGCAGATTCAAGAGCTAGAGGAAATGAGAAGAGATGCATATGAAAACTTAAGGATTTATAAGGAGAGAACCAATGCTTCCCATGACCATCTTATCCTTCATCGTCAGTTCCACATTGGGAAGAAGGTCCTCTTTAATAATGCAAGGCTGAAGTTATATCCAGGTAAGCTTCGTTCCCGCTGGTTTGGCCCATACACTGTTACTAACTTCTCTCCATTTGGTGTTTTCCATGTTCAAAATAAAGAAACCAAGCAAACATTCACGGTCAATGGGCAGCGGCTGATGCACTTCCATGAATCCATTCCTGAGTCCCCGAGGGAAGAACTCCATGTTCAAGAAGTAATCTATGAATGAAACTCACATGTTTTATCCTTCCTTTCAGCATCCTCTTTTCTTATGGTGAGGACACTACACATTCTAGGTGTGGGGGGATGGGTATATTCATGGGTTAGATAGTAATTTTCATCATTTTCATTTTTTTCACATTCTTTATAGTATTTTCACTTTTCCCTGCCTTGTGGAGTTCATTGGGATTTCCATTGTTTTTTTCTCTTTTTGGCCTTCATTATGGTATATTCATTATTCCCCATAAACAATATCAAAGTTCCATGATTTAGAGACCATAAAGGTGGGAAAGTAAAAATACTATAATGAAGGTCAAAATGAATATTTGTATGAATTTAGCATTAGGGAGTGATTTTCAGTGAATTGGTTTTCTTTCAATGATATAAATGGTTGTCTCACTGTGAAATATTTGAGAAGATTGATGCCCCTTGTGTGAGAAGTTTTAGGAAAACTCTGTCACTAATATCTCCATAACTTTCTGCACCAAACCACAAAGTATGAATATTTCTTACTTAATATATGGTAAATATATGTCAGGTTAATATTTTTTATCTTTAAATGATATTTTCAGATGTTCATTCCTTATCTGATCTGTTTCATTACTATACCAGATTGACCTATTCATGTGTACCTAATGTACGAATTTTGTACGCCCTCAAAAAAATAGAATTATATATTGGGAAAGTCAAAAACCACTCCTCCTCAACCTTTGATCTTATTATAACTATTCCAACTAGTGTCGTGAGGGGATCAAACAAGGGTTGAGAGATGAGTGGGAGATTTTTTCCAAATGAAACTACAAAAAAATATAATAAATGAGGGGAGTGATGAAATGTGAAACATATGGGGATATCTAGGTTTGGATATTATAGTTTGACTTCTAGGAATACTTATGTAAGTGGGTCTTGAAATATTATTGCATAGGATGTAGGGCGGGTTTGGTGAAAAATCATTTAAAGGTGAATAATATTAAAATGACCTATATTTATTTGATGGAAAATAGAAAGAATAGCATGGAATGGTTTTCACACACACACATGGAGAGTTAGTGGAATGGGTGACTTTTGAATTCTTTTCTCATATTGGGGTCATGAATCTCTTTGAAGTTTATTGTGATATGATTTATGAGACATCTTTTTCCATTTTCACTAGGAAGAACTCCTTGGTGTGGTTCGTGCATTGATCACATTATTTAGTGAATTAAAATTTCCTCAAATGTTAAATTTTCATGATTTTGGGAATATATATATATAGATGCGTCATATTTGGATATGTGACTTTTCCTAGGAGTGAAAATATTTAGGTGTGGGGTGTGATCGTACCACGATTCACTGTGTCATTTTCACCATTACACCATTGTATTAAACTGAATTTGTATTGTAAATTAAAAAAATAAAAAAACATTAATTCCATGTTTGAATCATTTATTTTGTGTTTAATGATATTCAAAAGTCCAATGTTACTTGTCATGAAAATTTCATTGATGGTGAAGGTGGTTTGAATGGTCCATGATGATGTCCAATAAAAATGGACCATACATCATAGAATCCAAGCACACTAGTGGGTTAATCCACACACTTCTACTAGATCGGGAATCCAATTGGGATTAAATTTTGTGGGATAGTCCGAAATGCATTGGAATGCATTTCATATGAAGAAACCCAAGACTCATTTGGTCATCTGATGGCCTTGCCTGCCTGATCTGTCCAGTACACCAAATCAGAAAGGATTCAAAAGTGGGGTGATGTGATCTATCTATATCTCGGGTTATAAATGTCCAAATTGTGCCAAACATTCGGTGGAGACAGCCCAAATGTGGGGATACATCTTTGTTATTTTTTCCAAATCGAGATAATGCTGTCTGGAGGTTGAAATTCCAATGACAAGTGGTTTTAATTATTCTATGTGCCCAAAATCACCTTCCCATTTTCCTATAAAATGGCACCTTGGGCTTCTCATTTTCATGTTTGACCAGGAGGAAAAAATCTGGTATTTTGGAGACCCAAAAGAGTTCTCTCCTCATTCTTGAGGTTCTGGAGGCCCCTATCATCATTGGGGGATCATCAATGAAAAATAAGTTCCACACGAGCCTTCTCCTCCTCTCGATGGTGAGCTAAAAAGTGGACAATCATTTCGAGGGAGCTACACATACTTGGGAGGGAGTTACAGAACATAATACTCTACTAGTTTTGTGTAATTTTTGTGTGGATTATTTCACTTATGTTTTATCTAATCATGCTTCTCTTCTGAGTTCATTTCTTGGGTATAATTTAGTGAATGACTTTTCATTTCATCACCGATTAGGTTGAAATTTCAAGTGGGAAACTTGAGTTTTTCCGATTGGGAAACACAAGGATCCTCTTTATCTTACACATAAAAAATATATTAGTATGATTTGGTATCCCTTAATCTGTTCTTGAATTCCAAACCGTGACAACATGATTGTTGTTTTAAGGGTTGGCACTTTGAGCAACGTTTAGAGAGGCAATAGGGGAATCATGATCTGGACAACACTCAACCAAAGAATTAAAAAAACCATGTGAAATTTTCAGAACAATGAACTATACAAGATGTGTAGTGAACATGAAGTGATATAATTATCTCATAATTCTCAATCCTCCACATTATTCAATCAACTATTAAACTCTTTATGTTTAGTTATTTTCTTAAAACTGTTATCAAAATCACCCCCTCTTTTAGTAATATTTTTTAAAATTATACTCTATAAACCACCAACGCTCCATGAGAGACGACCTAGGGTCTTCCCTAAACTATAATTCAATCTTTAAATCATAATCAATTTGACGTGTCACGACAACATGGCCAGTTGCCTCATCCTAAATGACATTAAACTATGCCACACTTTCATCCTTACCGAATGACATTAAACTGCATGGGTTTCCATAACTACATGTTGATTAATTCCCATTCTAATGGGATACATAGGAACACCTATACATTTTGTCTATTGTCTATCTAAAATCTCCTCTAACTTCTTGGAATAGGTTTCTTCTAGGAGTACATACATTGGTATGGACTTTCTTAGACCTCATTCATGTCGGGATACAATAGCTACCCCATATACCTCCCTCAGAAATATTCTATCACGCCTTCATCATTACCACATCACGTTAAACTGCACAGGATCCCAGAACTATTATGGCTTGATTCCCATCCTTATGGGATATATAGGAGCACCAAGATATTCAGTATTTGGGCCAAGACGCAATTTCTCTATTTCTCCCCCTTAGCCCAAGTTCTCTCTTGGGAATGTGTGGAGTGGTTTTGATTTCCACAGTACTCATTCACATCGGGTTTATTTTTCCACACTATTCCAAACACCTTTGAGATACCTTTTTCCCCCATAGACACACGATAATAAACTATGTCAAAACATTCATCCTTAACACATGATGTTAAACAATATGAGTTTCCAGAACTATATGTGGCTTGATTGACATACTTAGGTGATACACAATAATTACCATACATTTTTTCTTTGAGTCCATCCCCTTGTTTATAAACCCTCTTTTATCCCTTGTCCTCAACATTAGTCCCTTACCAAACCGTGTCCTGGAGCTCTCTCGAGGCTTCTTCCCTCAAGAAGGGGTATGGATCCCACTATCTTTTTTTCCTCATTAGCATGCTTAGATTTGTAATGGCACAGGACCCAGAGTGTTGGATCCTATATGTACATTCTACCATTTCATCACCATACTTCATATATCCTTTTTTTGGGTCCAAGTCACCTTCTACATCCAAAAGTACCCCATGAAGGAATGGTCTCATGCCTCTTTGGATCACCTACCATTATGGGCCAATTCCCTAGAGGATTTTGGATAACATTTTGAGACTCGTCCCATGTTTCGAATATGGTCTATGGTCAACCCTAATTTGTCTTCCCCCATTTCTAGAAATAATTTATGGATGCTTGCACGCTCGTGCGTTATTGGGCATGGGAGAAAAAATAAAATTTATTCCTACTTATTACTTAGGACAGTGGAAGAGTGGTTCGAAACACACAGAGGCATGTTGTTGTGTTTGGTGTTCTAAAAATAAAATACTAAACAAAAACACACATGAAAAAACAAACAAAAACACTCAGTGGAGGTGATGTGAAGTGAATGAGATTTAGTGTGTGAATAAGTGAGGGAGATCTAGTGGGTGAAAAGGAAGTAGACAGAGTAGCAAGAGAATTCAGGGTGAAAACAACCAATAGATGGATAGGGGAAAAATTCCACTAGCTGATTTGATGTTGCTTAGCTGTATTCATGCACTGCGATTTAGAAAAATATGGATCTGACTAAAAGTAGTTGGGAAAATTTTTCGTCTGGTCAGTTTGTGATGAAGTAGCTCTTACATCCATTCGACTGTAAGATTCATTCCATCCAACGGTGAAAATAAGTCAGAATTCACCGATCTCAACTTGTTAATTGTGTTCGGTGTGTCTCTCTCATTGGACTATAATTCACTTGTCAGTGAATTACTCAATTTGAAACAGTTTTAATTATGGTACAAAAAAGATCGGTTTTCACACGATCTTGTGGTTTTGAAAATAAACTTGCCTGTAAAAAATGAGAGTGGTGATCCGAAGCAAAAGGATGCATCGCATGAATAAGACTAAACAACCCTAATCAACCAACTTATTCACCCAGAAGGAAATTAGCCGGACATAGTGGTTGGTTTTAACGCATCAATAGGGTAATAAATAATGAGGTTCATGTTCAATTGAGTTGTAGAAAAACACAGTAGAAGAAAAATAATAATGTTCGTCTCCCTGCTCGAGCTCTCGGAAACACTAAATCTTACAGTTTGGTGGTGGATGAAATGTTGGAGCACACTTGATGTCCTACCCTGGGGATCGAGGTCTGAAAATGCACTAGTCTGTTGCTCTCTGTACATGAATTTCTCCAAGGGAGATGGTGTCAGTTCCTCCTGCTCTACTCCCCCGGTCTAGATCCAAAGTCATGGTGTTTGTCTCTCCTCTTCCTTTGTTCCCTCACTACATTTTGCCTCCGCTCTTACTTAGCTTGGTTGATCTCGTGCATTCATCACAAACCGACGTCTCTCGAATCTCTCTCGATAAGTTCTTGGGCCTCCATGTGGCGCTTTCACTATGATACTCCTCCCGCGCTTATCACCCGAGAAGGTTCTCCTAACAGAATGAAATCGTGCTCCCGCGGCTACCCACAATCCACTGCAAAAACCCAAGTGAGTCAGATTATGTAAATATACATATATAACTACTTAAAAGTACATATTAATGTATATATATATATATATTAATTAAAAATACTTATAATAATATATATTTTATAAAACCTAATACTATTATTAATACAATAAGTATTCTTTTTAATTAATAACAAATACTATTATATAAGAAATTATTTATATATATATATAAGATTATATTCTTTTATTAGTATACAAATTGTTATTAAATTTTATATGATATATAATATATAAAACAATGTACGTAATTATATATTATTAATGCTATACTAATTATATTTACTATGTATGTAAATATCAATATTATTATCTATTATATATAATTATATTTATTAATATGATATACTAATATTATATATATAATCTTATATATAATTAATATAACTTTAATTATTATTGTATAGTTTATGAAATATATATATATATATATATTGTATATTGTGTTATATTATATGTTATATATATATAATGTATTATATATTTTATGATTATTATAAAAATCTAATTAAAAGAAAAGAAAAAAAGAAAAAAAGAAAAAGAAGATGAAGAGAGGTGGGGTGCGTCATGGAAAAGAAAAACGGGGGGGGACAGGGGAGGTCTCGGATCTGTTTGGAACAGGGGAGAAGCGGCTGGTCAAGGTGAAAGGGAGTAGAGAGAGGGCTTTGACTGATGCAGGTTTGGGCCGCGGTAGTAGGCAGCGGCTACGGCTCAGGGAGTGGAGGCGCAGACCAGTGGATAAGGTTGAGGATCAGTTTCTGTGCACTTTAGAGGGTAGTAGCGTGGAAGAGAGGGTTCCGAGGTGCACGGAAGGCATCATGCAGAGGCGAGGTGAGGCGGCTTCGGGTGTTTCAGTGGCGGGTTGCAGCGTTGGCGCAAGAAGAAAGGGCCGAGAGGGGGTTTGAAACCGCAGCGGGGGGTGTTGTGCATGTATGGAAAAGGGGCGCGGAAAGGCGGAGAAATGATGGTCGAGGTGAGGCAAGGGGCTTGACGAGAAGAGGATGTGTGGCGCAGCTTCAGTAGGGTATTGTAGCGAGAGTTCTGTTCGTGTAGCATGGTGGAAGCTCTAGTGCGGCGAGGAAGGTGGTACGAGGATTCGGGTGGCTCTTCGGCGAGTAGGGGGTGCGGCATGGATCGACTAGGGTTCAGAAGCCGACTAGAATTGGTTTGGGATTACGTTTATTGCTGTGGAATTCATTTTCATGCTGATGGATTTGTGTTGCTGGGTTCGATTGCTACCTGAATGAGGGGTGAAGAATAGGATTAATGGTGAGGAAATGAGAGCGAGACGTATCAGTGGGAAAATAACAGGGCTAACAGTGAGGAGTGGAGGGGTGTATCAGTGAGGTGGGTATAATGGTAGACTTAAGAGGGCTGTATCGGTGAGGTAATAAAAAAATGGGAAGCGGTGAGGAGTGTATCAGTGAGGTTTGGTATATCAGTGAGGATTGGAAAAAATGGGAAAATATGGTTGTAACGGTGAGGTGGGAACTGTATTGGTACGAATTTGTGGTAACGGTGAGGAAGTGGAGTAGCGGTGATGAAATAAATACTGGTAGAGGGGTATGGTAACGGTGAGGATTGAAAATAAGGTAACAGTGAGGTAAAAGGGGGCTAACAGAAGGAGTGGTAACAGTGAGGTGGTAAAGGAAAGATGTAACGGTGAGGTTTGGCAAGCTATGTAATGGTGAGGTTTTGTGTAACTGTTAGGAAGGTCACCGCTAAGGGCAGGATCGTGGGACCACAACACCTGTGAACAACCAAAACAAAGAAAATTAAATTAATAAAATAATTTACTGAAACTAAAAAATTCATAAATCAATTAATAAATTAAAATAAATAGAATGGAATTAAAAAAACTAAAAACAAAAAGTTAAGTAATAAAATTTATGAAACATTATTTAAAAAAATGAATTAATTTGGGTTGAAAAAATAAACAAACTTTATTAAAGAACAAATAAAAATATTTACAATTACTTGCAAAAAATAATTAACCAATTAATTAAAGAATTAATTAAATTTAAGAATAAAAATTATTAAACGAATAAAATTAAATTATTAAAACTAATAAAATTATTAAAAGACTAAAAATAAAAGAGTTATTTATTTACAATTTAAAGAATAAGGCATTAATAAATTTAATAAATGAATTAGTAACTTACTAGAATGAAAAATTAAAAAAAATTAAAGACTAAATAAATAAAAGTTTAATTCGCACGACTCATTTAATTTAATAATTATTTAAAATGACACTAAAGAACATTAAAACACATGTTTTAAACTAAAATTGAATATTTTACACAGAAAGTACAAAAAAACACCACTTTAACAATTATTTTATAAAAAAACTACATTTTAATATAAAAAAGTCAATCGAAAATACAAAAATGATGTGGAAAATAGTGTAAAAACACTACCACATGAAACTCCCCCACACTTAATGATTTTTTTGTCCTCAACAAATAAATTCCTTAGACCTTAAAATAGAAATATAATTTGTGAATTTCAGATCAAAAAGTGCGTGACTAAACTTTAATAACCAGAGGACCAAGACCAATAGTAGGTCAGGTTTTTCAAAGTGTTCAAAAATTTTGTCCTACATAGCTTCAAGAGCCCACTGGAAGTCAAGAGATTCACAAACTCATACACTGTCAAGTGTGTCATGCCTCCTATGTGAAATCATTAACCATCCTACTTCACCGTCCAATTCATGTTCTAATTCTAGGAGTGTTGACAGGTTAGCTGAAGTGGAACTCAAAACTTAACCAAGTGAACCTTCCATTCTCACCTTCCTCCAGGTTCCAGAAATTAAAGTCCATTAAATTGATCACACTATTGATTCAAATCAAATGAAAATTAACCAAGTCAATTGCTCCCTTATTCATCTGGGTTCAAAATTCCCCTCACTTTAATGAGTTCATTTTTGAAAAGGGCACTTTATTTCTATTTTCCCCAGCCATATTACATGTGTAGATCACTGTGCATAGCACTTATTAAGATTTAAATAGGCTTTATTTATTCACAAAAACGCACCCAATGCACCTTTTCTCAGATACTCACTGTGGGATCCCATTTTCCCATTTTACTCCTGTTTCAAATGACTTAATTAATAATCTTCTGAATTGACTTCCTAAAGAGATTGAATATTATTATATAAAAAACTGAGTCTCCTGGGTTCCAATGAGAACTTCAAGTTACTCCATGACATGATCCTTACTCCAGAAAACCTATCCTATCAAACTCCCATTTCTAGTTCCTAAACATATAGATCCATAGATATAGTGAACAATTGCACTCAGTAATCATTCATACCTAACAGTTTCTAACTCAGTTCTACTCTCAACATCCAACAAATAGTTATCCACTAAATAGGACATAAATGAAGTACCAGTGAACCTCCAATAACAATCATGGAATGAATAAATTTTAAAAAAATTAGAATTAATTTTGAACCTTTTTTTTTTGAAAAAAAGAACCATTTTTTTTGAAAAAAGTTGACCATGTTTTTAAAAAACTAAGGTTCAAGAAGGGGGAATTCGACATGAAACTAAAATTACACATCTCCCCCACACTTAATACCCAACATTGTCCCCAATGTTGACTATCATGGTGGGAGACAGTTTAACTACAATACATATGGAAATTTCAGCAGAAAAAATGATGTGGAGGGGTATCAATGATGTTAAAAAAAATTCATTGCCACAGAAAAAGTGAAAGAAAATAAAATCAAAAACAAAAGAAAAATAGAAAAAACCAACCCAACCATCCTCACCAAGAACCATGTACATTTATGTTCCTAAAAAGTTCATACTTTGAATCATTGTGAGCAGACAGAAGATTTTAACAATTTACTTCAAAAAGTAGCATGTTTAGCAATGATGTGCAGTAGTAGCATAATGATAATAACATCAATGGGTGCAAGCAGGTTCTACAAATCAGATCAAAATAATTCGAAACTCTCTTGATACTAGCAGCTAACAGCCAATCAAGAAGCACACTATACTGTTCACAAAAAAAAAATCAGGGGACTCCCCCGCACATAGTTCACAGGGAAGTGTAAGCAAGTAAATGAACGTGAAAAAGGAAGAAGAAAACTTCCCCGAATTATTAGACCTTTAATAGTGGACTTCATCAACAAATCCTCTTCAGCATCACTAGGTTGTTACTACTCTTCATTATCCTGCATGTGCAAGTAAGTAAAATAAGATTTCAGATTTTAAATTGCAAGATATGTATCCCAAGAGAGTGAGTAGAGAGAAATGTTATCCATATGATGCAGTGGATTTCTCCCTTGGGGTTTCTTGGCAATGTTTCTAGCAGCAAAAAATCTCTCTAAAACAACAACAGTTCATGAGACACCATCAGCAGTTAAGTAATTGAACCCAAGAACAAGCAGCAGAGATGAACATTAATGAAAAACATAAGATAAAAGAGAAACTACAAAGTAACCATGGGTTAGTTCCCATGATACACTGATTTTATAGTCCTCGGTTAGACTTGAATTAGATCATTCTTCCAACAGAGATATGGAAGCCAAGCCCTCTGGCTTCCCTTCAAATAAGTGCTTTATTCTTTGACCATTAACTATGAAAGGCATATTATCTTCTCCAACAATATCAACAGCACCATTAACCAAAACACTGACAATTGTAATGGGTCCTGACCATTTGGACTTCAAATTTCCTATAAAAAGAGTCAATCTTGAATTGAAAAGTAGGACCCTCTCACCATCCTTGAAATTTCTATTTTGAATGACTGATTCATGAAAAGCCTTTGTTCTTTCTTTTTAAAATTCAGCATTCTCATAGGACTCTCTTCTAATATCATCCATCTCACTCAGCTCTAACAGTCTCCTCTCACCAGTAGACATAAAATCAAAGATATGTTCCTTCACTACCCAATATTATCTCTATTGTAACTCAATAGGTAGATGGATTGCTTTCCCAAAGAGTAGCCTATATGGTGACATCCCTATAGGAGTCTTATAAGAATTTTTGTAGGCCCAAAGTGCCTCATCCAATTTCCATGACCAGTCGTTCCTCGAGCTAGACACTGTTTTCTCTAATTTTTTTTGAGCTCTCTGTTTGAAAGTTCTACTTATCCACTAGAATGTGGATGGTAAGTCATGCATTTCCTATGTGATAACCCATACTTCTCCATCTAACCTATGAACTTAAAATTGTTGAAATGAGTTCCATTATCAGTTATGAAATCTTTAGGCACACCAAATCTGGAATAGATGTTTTTATTAATGAATTTCACAACACTAGCAGCTGAATTTTCGGGCAGAGCTACTGCCTAAACCCACTTGGACACGTTGTCCACAAAAACTTAAATGTACTCATTCCCATAAGAGTATGTAAATGGTCCCATGAAGTCCAATCCCCACACATCAAAGATTAAAACCTCAAAGATACATTTTTGGGGTAGTTCCCACCTTCTTCCAATGTTTCCCAACACTTGAAATTTTGCACAACTAATAACCAGACTCCTAGAATATTTAAACAGTGTTGGCCAGTAAAAACCAGCCTGTAGGACCTTCTGAGCAGTTTTCTCTCCTCCATGGTGGCCACCCCAAGGTGAAGAATGGAAGCTCTCATGTATGGGAAAAATATCATCCTCAACCACACATCTTCTCAGAATCACATCTGCACACATCCTAAAGAGAAGAGGGTCATCACAAATATAATATTTCAGTTCAGATGTAAACCTCTTCCTCTAGTTGTGTGAAAGATCATTGGGCATGACTCCAGCTGCAAGAAAGTTAGCATAGTCTGTAATCCAAGCAGATTGCTACACAGAAGCAGCAAACAGTTGTTCATCAGGGAAGGAAGTGATGATGTCTTTTTTTCCCTTACTAGTGGAATTGGTCAATTTGGACAAGTGATCTGCAACTACATTCTCATCCCTTTTATTATCTTTAATTACTAAATCAAACTCCTATAACTGCAAGGTCCACCTCCTGAGTCTGGGCTATGAGTCCTTTTTAGCTAGCAAATACTTAAGGTCTGAATGATATGTGAAAATTATGATCCTTGATCCTATCAAATATTTCCTGAGATTTTCCAAACCAAACACGACAACTGCCAACTTTTTTTCATTGGTAGAATAATTCTTCTGGGCATCATCCAGCAGCATGATTTCATAGTAAATAACATGAAGTTTCATATCCTTTCATTGCCCTAACACAGCTCCTACTGCAAATTCACTAGCATCGCACATAACTTGAAAAGGAAGTAGCCAGTCAGGAGCAGTGATTACAGATGAAGTAGTTAATTTCTCCTTGAGAATATTAAAGGCCTCTAGACTTGTGTCATCTAAGACAAAGGGTGTGTCCTTAAGGGAGCATAGGGGTCTAGTAATCTTAGAAAAGTCTTTAATGAACCTCCTATAGAACCCAGCATGACCCAAACAACTTCTAATTCCCCTGACATTTTCTGGTGGGGGAAATTTTTGTATGACCTCAATTTTAGCATTATCGACCTCTATCCCCTTCATAGAAACCTTATGTCTCAAAAATATGACTTTAGTGGCCTTGAGTTGACACTTTTCCCATTTTAAGACTATGTTGGTTTCTTTGCACCTTTCTAACAGTAGTTCTAGATTTTTCAGACAGTTCTCAAAGGTATCTCCCACTACAGAAAGATCATTCATGAACACTTCAATAATCCTCTCTATCATGTCTTAAAAAATGTCCATCATACATCTCTGAAAAGTGGCAGGAGCTCCACATATTCCAAAGGGCATTCGCCTGTAGGAAAATGTACCAAATGGATAGGTGAAAGTGGTTTTCTCTTGGTCCTCAGGTACAATGGAAATCTGGTTGTAACCAGAATAACCATCAAGAAAGAAGAAGAATTCATTACCTTCCATCCCTTCTAACATTTGATCCAAAAATGGAATAGGGAAGTGATCCTTTCTTGTGGAAGAATTCAATTTACTATAGTCTTTAAAAACTCTCCATTTGTTCACTGCTCTTTTCTGGATTTTTTCATTCCTTTCATTAGTGACCACTATCACTCCACTCTTTTTGGGAACCACATGGAAAGGACTGACCCAAGGGCTATCCAAAATTGGATAAACTATTCCAGAATCCAGCAACCTAATCACTTCTTCTCTCAAAAATTTCTTCATGTTGGGGTTGAGTCCTATTTGGGCTTCTACTCTAGGCTTACACTCAGGTTCCATTGGAATTTTATGCATATAGAATGCTGGACTTATTCCTTTGATATCAGCAATTGACCAGCCTATGACAGTCTTGTACTTCCGAAAAATAGTAAGCAGATTTCTCTCTTGAATCACCATTAGATTTGATGAAATGATCACAGGAAGGGTGAAATTACTCCCAAAAAAGGAATATTTGAGATGGGAAGGGAGGGGCTTATGTTCAAGGATGGGTGGTGACTGGCTTGAGGGAAGACACTTGGGCCTGGGTGGCCCAAGGTCTTCATGCTGCCTCTTGAAGAAGGCAGTAGATAAGGCATTTTCCTCAGTGAAAGAGCTTCCAAAAGATATCTCCTCAAACTCAGACTCCTCTCTTGGAGTAATAATGTGATCTAAAACAAACTCATCTATGTTCTCCAATAATTCTCCCTCATACTCATCAAAAATTTCTCTCTCCTTACTAGAGCTGATCCCCATGAAAGAGACAGCAGGGATTTCAGGTTCACTGTTGATTTCAGCTATCATTCTCAGAAACTTTTCTTCCTCCTTATCAACACTACTATCAGCAACTAACATCTCATATTTTGGGAAAATTGGGTGGGTGGGTTCTTGTATTTTCATAAACACATTGAATTCTTCTTTCTGTTCACCCAAATTGAAAATCGTTTTTCCCTTAGACACATCTATCACAGCTCCCCGTGTGGCCAAGAAGGGCCTCCCAAGAATGATAGGAACCTCCTGGTCACACTCCATGTCATGGATAATAAAGTCAGCAAGAATAAAGATTTTTCCTACTCCCACTAACAGATCATCGACCCTACCCACTGGATGAGTGATGGACCTATCAGCAAGTTGTAACACAATAGTGATGGGTTGGGGAACTCCTAATCTCAAGTGCTGAAAAAGGGAAAGTGGAATCAGATTAATACTAGCACCCAGATCACACAAAAAATTGAACTTACCACCTCTATCCCCAAATGTGCAAGGGATGATAAAGATTCTAGGGTCCTGAAGCTTAAGTGGTATCCTATTCGACAAGACTGCACTACACTCCTCGGTAAAGATATAGTATCGATAGATTTATCCCTAGTTAGAAATGGTCAGCTAAACGCAGGGGTTCAGAAAAATTTATTCCCAAGGATTACCATCCCTCATGGGATTATTGACCCTGAGGAGTCTGGACTCACTGAGGTAGCACAAGGAGTGGCGCAGTGAGCCGACGTGAGGATAGTCGGATCGACCGGTTGTTGGGCTTAAACCTCAGGGAGACTTCCTCCATACCTTGTCTAAGAGGCAGGGATCAATGTCCATGTAGTTCGCATTGGCTTCGGACTTACGCTCTGAGGTAGCCCGGAATGATTGATTGGGGCTTACACTCTGAGGAGGCCCATAAGAGGATGTCATGGTCGATGATTACTCTAAGCCCACGTGAGTCATGCTCAGTGTGAGAAACAAGAGGCAGTAGGGACCAATGGATCACGTCGCTAGAGGTTCGTCCGTGAGGAATAGAGTGGGGCTTACGTATGAGGGTGGCCCATGATGATAGATTGGGGATTACACTCTGAGAAGGCCCATGGTGTCTTCCTCATGTCTGGACATGAGGGAATCCCAACCCATTGGTGGGTTGAAGAATATAATGGGGGATAGCACCTATGCACAAGTGCACAAGAGGGATAACGCCAAGGGCATTGGAATCAGTCCAAAGAAAGGGAGATGAAAAGTGAGAATTACATGCCCGACATTCAGAACACAATGAGGGTGGCATGGTGATGGAGAAAACTGTTGACCATGTTCGAAACACAGCATTCATATCACGTTAGCCTGAAATGGGGATGAACAAATGAGGGTTTACTGCTAACCTTATTCAAAACACAGGTCCTATCTCAAAGTGTAGTCCAAAGTCTTCCGGGGTGTTGGCCCAGGATGGTAGGTTAGCCGAGGTGGCATGAGACCAGGACATTAGGGGGTCCCTTTAGACATGAAAGAGGATGAGGATCCAAATGAAGGACATGCAATTCATGAGGCAGTGTGATGGAATGTTTGAATGGATTCCAGCGCTCTTGAAATTATGCCACTGTAAACATGGAATGATGCATCTTATGGTTGGAGCATAAGGCATCTCTTTCATGGAGCATGAGACATCCAATTATTGAATGATGGGGAATGCTATAGTTTATAGTCATTTAGAGAGGACTGTTTCCATATAGTTTAACGTCATATGGATAGGACTAGGGCCATATAGTTTAACATCATTTGGTCAGGACGAAATGGTTGGTGTGGGACATACGCAAGGGTGACCCTTTCTGGATGAACCTAGAAAAAGGAGCTAGGAAATGGGGTTATAGGAGAGTCATGAGGAGTAGCTCGAATCATGGAATGTATAGGATGGATGTTGGAGTGGCAAAAGGGTGCAATAGAAAATATTGGTGACCGGACCCGAAAAATTTGCGGTGCGACTCTCCATTTTTCATGGGGTGGGGGCGCAGCCCCCACGATATGGACCAGTAAGTGCATGGGGTTTCCCGCATGGGCTGGCCGCAAAGGAGTTGGCCGCGAGGTGTCGGCTGCGAGGGACTGGCCACAGAGGAGCTGCATGCGGTTCGCGGTTTGGTTGTCCTAGAAGGGTGTCTGAGGAGGAGTAGGCAGCGAGGGAGAAGGCCGCAAGGAGATTTCCACAAAGGAGACTCTCCATGAAAGATGATTTTCGTGGAGGAGCCTGTCCGCAAAGGATGGCCACGAAGGAGACTGCCCACGAAGGAAGATGTCCGCAGATGAGATGGCCATCTGCAAAGGGTGTCTGCAAAGGGGCTGGCACCCGTCCTATTTCACGCCCGTGGAGGGGTTCCGCCTCCATTTCGCAAACTACACTGGTACGCGGAAGGGGTGGCCATGGAGGGACTATCCATGAAGGAAATATCCACTATGGGCGGGACACATGTGGTTTGCGGACTAGTTTCTCCTCTCCACGGAGGAGTTCATCCGTGGACGATATGGGGCCCACGGATGGCCACGGAACACCACTGGGAGCGATTCCTCCAGCGTCTCCCCACGAGTTTTCACCTGTCCTTCCTATCTTCTCTTGGTTCCCATCGGTGATTATTTATAGAGTCATGAAGAGGAAGTATTAATGGGAACATGACATGATTTGCGGAAGCCCATGAGGGAACTCCCACCCACAGATGACTCGGTCAACCAATATTTGATGAGTCGCAGAGGGGTTGCTTCGTGGCGGCAAACCAATCCGCTTCTATCCCACGAACGATAGTAGTCCACGGAGGGGGAAGCTCGCAGCGTTAGACCGGCCTGATGTCCGTCCCGCTTCATTGCTGCAGAGGGGATTCCACCTCTATTTAGCAAACGACGACATCTGCGGGACGGTGGTTCACCAAACCGGCCACGTGCTTTTGCTGGGAGCCGGTGTGCGGACCGGTTCAGTCCTTTCCCAAGTATTGGGGTAATTTGATTTCCCATTTGCAGAATTTTCAGGACCCTACAATCAGTAAATATTATAATTGATGAATTATATTTAATGGTAAAGTCCTGAAAAGACTTGGTATCACTATATTAAAATCTATAGGGCACTGAATTTTACTTTTTCAATGCTGCATAGGCACTACATCATCACAAATAAATGATATTTATGTTTATAATGAACTAATTTATAATTTATATGTTCTATGTGATTATTTAATATATTTGTATTATATTATTATACATGAGGAATTAGATTATTTTAATAAATTTTTATATAATATTCATTTTTTGATGATACCGCAAAAGATACCATGTTTAAAAAAACTGTATTTTTTTATTATTCCCAAAAATTTTACTTTTTCAAAAAATTATAAAAATATTACTATAGAGAATTTTTGATATACTAATTTCAAAATTGATATTTATCTTATAAAATAAAATGTCTAAAACTTACAAAAATTATTTTTCACAAAACAACGGATAAAAAAACCATTTAAAAAATGATTTTTTTGAAGAATAAAACATCTTTACTAATTTTTTTATTATTTTCTAAGAGCATAATAATAAATTAATATTGAGTTTAAAATGTATATTTATTTCATAAATTAGTTATTACTATTCATTAACACTAGATTAACGGCTATTTTATTGTAAACATATAATATTTTAATAATATTTATCCATTCATATAACTTTTTATTGCATGAAACACAAGATATAATAGAAAATAAATTATTTAAAAATATATAAAAATATCATGCTACTACATTCTCCCCATATAAAATTTATTTCACCCTCTAAATTTTTCTCGGTCATCAAAGGTCTGAAATTTGATGATTCATTCATAGAAAACCACATCATAAAATTGAATAATAAAACTTCCCTTAGAAAGGGAAAGTTAGAAACATAAAGGTTACCTGAAGCAACACATAACATTGTTTCCAAATTGGAATAACATGAAAAATGCGTTTGGAAGGGAAAACTAATGCCCAAGAACTAATAAAGTGTCATATAGAACATGGTCAAGATATGGTTAATGACTAAAAAACCATAGACCCTATAGTTAAAAAAAAGACAATTGATATCATAAAAAATCACAATAATAGGATAACTTATATTTGAATTTCCTTTAAGAATACATAATTACATCATTTCATTTTATAAGTACAATATCACTCTTTGTTTTTTCCATGATCATTTTCTATTTCATATCTTACTGCAATAAATGAAGATGAAATTGTAATGCCTAACAAGATAGTGGGTCATAAGATCCATAATGGTATACTAAGACATTCCTTCTGTCTCTAGTAATCATCATAACTTAATGGTTTTTACAGGTTATCTAATATGCATAAATCTTCATATGGTGAAGAAATACATTAATATCTAAAACCTCATCCAAAATTCAACTAAAAACTTTCATAAATGGTTACCCTTATGAACCATCCAAAAGATTAAAATCCACTATTTTTAAAGAAGGTCACTTAATTTTTAAAATCAAATTATCATTAATCCCCCCCCCCAATGTTGCCGCTCTTATTTATTATACACCAGATATGTGAACATCATTATCATGTATTCTCTTAAAACATGGTAATAACCTGAATTACCATAAAAACCTTGTGAAAAAATTCATGATTTATAAAATTATCTCTTTCCCGGTACCATAATTCAAAAACTTCTATAACCTCAATCACTGATATCATAAAACACCTTTTCATCATATTACTAATTACTTTTATGATCAGTAATATTATCCCATTTATTTTATCAAAATCAAAGATCAATTTATCTCACTATCCCAATACCATGAACATATTAAGGATTATCTTTCCCTTAATCATGTGTTTAAAAAAATATATCCTTACCACCTTAGTCTATTTTCATGGTTACCAATACCATTCAATATATTATTTCAAATCCTTAAGGGAAATATAATGTATACCAATCCTTAGATGTTTCATTATTCTATATTACCATAAATGTACTTCTAAAAAATTATTCATGAATTAAAATACATAAACACTCAATCATTCCACTACTTTTTTAAACCATTAACCATGATTCTTCATTCTAATACTTAACACATCTCTCATCCCATATGTCATTTGAAGTCTCCTCACCATCAACAATACAACCACTACTCATACAACCTTGCTGACTCCATTCACGATCATCCCCATAGATAATTTATTTGAATAATTACTATACATTCTACATTTAAAACAATTAACTATAGATGATTTCTTTGGAATACCATTATCCTCATCTATTACATCAACTGAACCATTAACCTTTCCTTTGAAATTACCTATATTGTTTCCTTCTTTTCCACACCCAAAGAATCTTCTAGTTCCTTTGAAACATTCTCTCTAGCGCATCATCCAACATTCATTACATGAGGAAAATTGAATATTCTTTTCTCAATACTAACCACAAAAATTCATATTTATCTTATTATATGGGCCATGGAACTCAACCATGTTTAGATTTTTGATCACATTATGAGATTTCTAATTAGTTATAATAACAAGGTTTTTCATTTTGACTTCTATTTCATTTCGTTTCTCATGAGGAAGATCATTCCATTGTCCATCATATTCACCATTATCATGAATCCTCCTGGGTCCAACCATACTCTAAAACCCAAAATGTATAGTGTGAGAAAAAATAATCATAGTGGGAATCCAAATAATCACAAGAGATGATGTCTAAATAATGGAACGATATTTTAAATAAATGAATCCTTAGGTTTATCCTAGGCCATTCACGATTATTATCAAATCGTTAGGATTTTATCCTATACATAGTATTATACCTATGATTTTCATTAAAGTTTTCTTACCCTAATCTCCATTGATTATGTAAACCCTATTTCAATACCAAATATAATGGACCAAGCTTTTATACATAGCTATTACATATTTTCATATTAATATCAATATAATACAAACTAGAACTATAAAGGTTTAGAGTCCTTTGATATTAGATATAAAATATTTTTAATTTGTGAATGATCTTCAACATCCCCTATAATGATCCTCTCTTATAGTGCCCCTCTTAGGCATACCCTACATAAATCATTCTTCATGACCTGGTGAAGGAAACATAGAAAACATTGAGATTAGATTATCAGTATTGGTAAAAATAGAAGATATCAATCCACGATCATATAAAATAATTAGATAAGAATAAGTTTATGTGATCATAACATATGAAAATAATATCCAACCCAGAATAGATCATAAACATTATTCATGGAAAAACATTATTATTTTAAAAAACATGATTCATAAGAGTGAGAAATCATCATAAATAAATCATGAACATAAGATCTTGTCATAGAAGTGTGGTATCATCATAAATATAGAAATTCATTTCATATTTCAAGGTTAAATACCAATACTATTATCATAGTAGATTATGACACACTTCTTTTCCATAGTAGATCAAGGCACACCTATTTTCTATTATGGATCATGCCAATAGACATGTTTCCTATTGTTATCTCACGAAATATTAATCTTTAACCAATGCATTGAAGGGAAATATAGGTCCCAACCATCACATAATCCATCCAACATCAAATATTTGTTCAAAATAATGTCAAGGAGACAAGTATTAAGAAACAAGAAACAAAACAAAACACGCACACCAGAAACAGCAATAAGAACAAGGGTTATCAAGACCTAGGGAGGAATGAAGTAGTTGAGACCTAGGGCATCACCTCTTGTTAATTTAACCCCCTCCAGCTTCATGAGGTTGATCGAAGAGAGGAAAGTGACGTTGGAGCCCAACTGTTCCTTAGAACCGAGGTGATCTGCAAATTTGTTCCCCTCACGCCAAGTGTGCATCACACTAAAATTGTAAAATAGGGAGTGATATTTTCTAACCGTGTAGTATATTGACCATGAAACATGTCCTTTACCATGAAAAGATTCATCAAGGATAAAAGAATCAGTATAAGCTTGAAAAATAGAGATATTCCTCTGATGGAAAATAAATAACCCTACAAGAATTTCCCTCGCCTCACCCTGAAGCAAGGTTCCATAACCAAAATATTCAGTAAATGCCAGCACCACACTTCCACTCCAGTACCAAACCACACACCATCCGATCATTCCTCCCAGCACATATGAAAAATCCAGATTGAGATTGTAACCGGAAGATGGAGGCTGCCAACAGATCCATTGCCCCTGAATTTGTGTACTGAAAGGATTCATAGGATGGCAACAAACCTGTAGTAGCCTGAGCGAAGGATCCTCATGCATGTTGGGGATGAACGTGACCAGATCCACTAGCAGGTTCCGCATGCACACACCAATAGACCACACCATAGAAAGAGTTCCTTGAAACCGGGCTCGGTTACTGGCCTGGCACAAGAACCAACACCTCTCGCTTAGGAAAACTGACCTCTCCATCCTTTATGTGCCCATGTTAGATGTTCCCTAGAACCATCTATCCATAATGGATGCATCACGATGTATACCATAGGGGAAATCTATACATCCCCTGAAAAAGGACCATATCACTTGGGCCCAATCGTTCAAAAAAATCATGTGTGTGGTACTCTCTGCCTGTTGTCGATCACAACAATGACATTTTGATACCATACTGATAATCAATTTCTTGATATGCTCATCCGTGTCCACTTCATGGTTCCTAATCATCCACGTTAAAAAATTATATTTTGAGGGAACTTCCTTACATGAAACCACATCATCCCAGTTATCAGGAGAGCCTTGAAACGCTAGGAGCCTATGGTAATCCTTGGAAGGGAATTTTCATGAGGATGAGACATTGAATACGTATCAATCCAGGTCCAAGTTTATGACAATAGATTCCCATATCCCTTGATATTCAGTGTCCAAAACTTCTTTGATAAACATGAGGTGGTGGATGGCTTCCTTGGACGAGATCCAAGGAGCTAGGAAACCAGGGAATTCGAGAACCAAGCTTGACCAGTTGTGGTACCAAAAAATAATTTTTCCTTCCCCAAATATCCAACGAGAATTATGTTTGAGGGAGTTGATAAGAAGGAGGATTTTTGAACAAAAAGCGGACAAATGACCATCATCCGCCACTTCATTACCCACCTAATTTCAGGACATAGCTTTCCCCCAAATATTTTTTCATTAGAGCGCTTCCCAATGCATCTTGGCATGAATGCAGTGAAGCATAGAAATAAGGCTCCTCACATTAACACCCCTCCTGTATAGGCTTCACCATTTTCTCCCATGAGACCCAATATTTTTTCCCTTCTGAATTAGAATACCACATGAAACATGCTAGAATCTTATCGATATCACTCATAACACCTTTGGGCACATTTGTGGATGCCAAAGCATGGATGGGTTTGGCCGAAAAGACACTATTCCGAAAAGAAATCCTCCCCCCAAAAGAGAGGTAGTGGTTCATTCAGTTGAGAACTCGACCTGTGATTTTTCTCATAAATTATTCATCATATCATAACCCATGAAAATAAATTTGTTTCATAAACATTTCATCATAACATTACTCATGAAAATGAAACATAATTACTAAAAATCATGCCATCATAATCATAAACCATTCATAGAATGAATATGAATGTTATCCTTAGATAATATACCTAATCAAACATAAGAAACATCTAATTTTTTTTTCTTAGATGGAAATTATTTTGAATGATCACATGAAATATTTCTTTTGTAATATATGGTATTATTTTTTAAAAAATTATTTTTATAGTATCTCAATTAAAAAGGAAATAATTTTATTTGAAGAGAACATTATAATATTGTAAATTATGCTTCATGATAATAAGGTATCATGAAAGTCATAAAATCCAATCATGCCGTATAAGTAAAATAAAATTCCTAATTTTTTCAAAAAATTCACAAAATATCTAGTTTGGAAAATGAAAAAAAATTTCAATTCAAACCATTTTGAAAAAACTAAAACATTTTAAAAATTGAATATAAACATTCATATAATAATAATATTATTTTTTTAATTTTTTTTAGAAAACATGTACATAGAAGAGAAATATTTCCCTGTGGTTATTTAAAGATAAACAATCTCTAATAATAATGATATTTTGAAATACACTCATACCAATTTGTTATCAGTCAATTCGTATAACCCATGAAATAAATAAAATAATATGGATATTTATATACCATATTTTCATGATAATACTCATTAAATAAATTCCTTGGAGGTATATACACCACATAAAAAAACAAGTACTGCATAAGGTATATGCCCCACAGAAATAATTTTTAGATGGGAAACACATACCTTATGTTCGAATTACTTAAAATGTGTTCAATCATCCTATAAAATTGTTTTCAAAATTATATTAATTTATTATAGAACCATATTCAGATTTATAATATCTTATATGATACTTTTATATCATCTTACCACCCGTTCATTAATAATGTTTCATTATTTTCCTTGTATCAGGTGTTATTTTCCTTGATTTCTCTTAATTTCATTTTTCAAAAATGACCCAATTATTTTTTATAAAATATAATTACACCCTTTATGGAGTTATATTAATGTTATAAATATCAAATTTAATCATTTAATGCAATTTTTGACTGTTATTTAATTTTTAAATATAGGTAATTAATTGCATCTCATCATGGAGATGGTAGGCCGTACGTACACTCAAGCGATGATTTCATTACCTTAACGAGTGAAAGGGTAAGGGAGTTCATGATATATTAAATTTTTATAATTTATATAATTACATAATTATAAAATATATATTATTTTAATAATTATATTCATCAATTTAAAGTGGTGATGAAAAACAAATTAAACCACACTGTGAAGATAATAAGTCGGACTTACGTGCATGTAGTGATTTTGTTTTTCTTAAGATGGATAAAAGATGTAATATGGTTGTCCTATAATCATAATAACATCTCATAAAATATATTATACTAGTGTTTTTTCATTGCCATGTAAAAAACACAAGAAGAGGAAATAGAAGAAGAAATAAACTTGAAAGAGTGGGTAAATACTATTACCTTCTTTTAAATCCTCTTTTAGATCTCCTCTTAGGGACACTTGAGTTAGTATTTTTAGAAGAAAAGGACTTCCTGATCATGGATAATGATATTTGGGAGAGAAATGGTCAGGTATTTTTTGATCTACATGGCTCAATGTGGTGTAATGATATGATGTAGGAGGTTCCCTTTTATAATTGATGTGACGGGCACCTTCAAATTTTTTGAAAATATTAAAATATAATAATACTATTCTAGAGATAAATGTCTTAAAATAGCCAATAAATGCATAGGGTAAGAATTTTAGACTATATATTATCCTTTTATTCTTATTTAATATTTTTATGATTTTTAAATAATTTAATAAAATGTTAATTCCATAAAATATTATTATTATCAAATTTGACACTATTCATTTTATTTCAATTTAAATACATCATGACAAAGGTGGAATTCTAGTATAATGAATTAAAACTCTATAATATGTACTGTAGATCTAATAGATTCACTGTGAACATTAAATATTTCAATTTATATAGGAAAATATTTTCTAAAACATTTATAATATTTTTATCAAAATTAAATTAAAAATATGTTAGTGTTGTGTTAACATTTTAGGTAATTATTTCTTCACTAAAAATTAAAAATAAATTAATAATATGTAGATAAATAATTTAAAATTTCAAATAATATTTACAGTTGAAAATTGTTTCTAGATAACACCATTTTAGAAATATTATAATTATTAAATAAAGGGTATTACATGTTTTACTTTTAATTAAATAATATACTATATTGGTCATAACCAATTTATAATAGAAACAAATGGTCATAAATTTGATCCTAGAATTATAAAGGATAAAGAGTACTCATATGATAAAATTTATTCACAATTTTACATAATTTAATGGTTTTTATCATTTTAATTAAAACCATTTTATTGATTTTTCCATTAATTAAATAATTATTGCATCGTCATTGTGCATTCATTTGAGATATTTATTTCTTAACTAAAAATTAAAAATTAATTTCCACATAAAAGATAAATCATTTATATATAAAATTTAATATTTATTGTAAAATATTACTTCAAGAAAGCCATATATTAATAATTTTATACTAACTATGAACCATAGTGTGAACAATTTTACATTCTTTTAAATAAAATAACCCTAGGTATTTAATGTCAACCACATGGATTAAAAATTATATAAATTAAATCCAATTATAATTTTGTTCCAAAATAAGTCATCTAATAAGTTTTAGTCAAAATTCTGGTTCATTTCATGATTTTTATAAATATAATAAAAATGATTTTATTAATTTTTTTCTGCTTAAACAAGCACTGTATTAGTTTTACATATGTATTAAAGGTAATAATATCATATATAAAAATTAAGAATTAGAATTATAACAAAAAAAAACTAAGCATGTTAAATTTAGACCTTTAGTTTCATTCATTATTTATATTTAATCATATCCATGTCAAGATAACATATTTAATTTCTTAATTTGACTTTTTTAGCCTTGTGTAAGCATTAAAAAAGAATTCGGATGCGATTCATATTATATAAGTCAAAAATCTGAAAATATTTATCATAATAATAATTTATGAATGATATTTAATAATAAATTAATGAAAATATATGTTACCTCTAAATTAATAACTATAAGGCATACAATTTGACCTTTTCAATGTTGTGCAGGTACTGCGTAGGCATTGGAAATTATTTTTATATTTATTTTTAAATAATTTATAACTTACATTTTATTTATTATTTTTATAATATATTTGTATCATATTATCATAAATGAGTCTTTACAAAAGATTAATAAATTTTTATATTATAGTTATGTTTTAAAGATATAAAAAATGATACAATTGTAAAAAAACTATATTTTTTCTTTTCACCAAGAAGATATATTTTTAAAAAATTTATCTAAATATAATCATAGAATAATTTTGATATATTTATTTAAAAAATTAATTTGATTTTGTCAAATAATTTTTTTTGAAACATCTAGAAATTATTTTTCACTCATAAATAGAAAAAATATATTTTTAAAGAAAATATATTTTTTGAAGAATAAAACTACATTTATAAAAATTGTGTGATTATTTTATAAGAAAATAAATATATGTTAATATTGAGTTGAAACATTATATATATTTCAGAAATTATTTATTCTTATTTATTCCATCAAATTTAACAAATAGGTTACAAAATACATATAGTATTATAATAATAATATACAATTATTCTGAACATGCTATTGTATGTAACAGAATATATCAAAGAAATAAAATTATTTAAAAATATATAAAAATACATGGGTGTTATAGATTTGAGGCACCCAAGGGGTCAGTTATATAGCTCCTATATGTCTCTTTAGGGTCACATCCTAGTTATTTTAGCTAACTCTTGGAAGATCATTGGTCCAGGGTAGACTCGCTTAGATTTTCAAGGTTCTCAATTCCAGATGTTTCATTTAAGAAATACAACATATACCATTCTTTTAAAATTTTTGTTATGAACTACCAACATCATGAATTTTTTTCAAAGTATCAACATGAATGATGAACGTGATGTATATGTGTTCAGAAGATCCCATTTTGGTTTTTTTCTGCTAAAGCATACCATAGTGCTTTTCATTGAAACGTTGCTCACGATGCATGGGGATCTATGATTTCGTGTAAATAAATTCCTCCCATTTTTAATTTTCTTGTGTGGTGGATTCATAATTTTATCCTCACATGGACGATCATAGTAAGCGCATGGGTGTCCAGCTCATCTCAATAGGATCTTGTGGTAGGAACCCCATGAGGAATTAGTTTATCATATACTTTTTGAAGATGACTGGGTATCTTTAGTGTTCCATGCTTTTGGTGGTTTCACTTTTATTGATCACCTCAACCATATCATTGCTTATTTCCTCCATATATTGTTTAATGGGACTACTAGTGACAATACAGAAAGGATTTCATGGGTCCTTCCCTTTGTGGATGGCTTTAAGATTATATGGGATGCTAGGAACAAATCTCAACATGAGGGTTCAATTTTTCAAGATGGTACCTAGTTTCAAGAATGCGATACCTATTTATTGATACAATTGAATTACTCATGAAGTAGTATAATGATCCACCCCCCATGACTATAATGCAGGTTGTCAATCCCTTTTCCCTAGGTAGTCTACATCTCCATGGGGAAATTGGTTCTGTTGGGTCCCTCCTTCTAGTGGATTCAAACATAATATCGATTAGTATTGTTGTTCTAGGTTTATGTGTGGAGGTGGTATTGTCAATGATATTTGTGGCTTTATCATCTTCAGCTTCAATGCCTCATATGGTTCTGGTGATTCACTTATGGTGTTGGATTTTCTGATGTGAGATGGGATGTAAATGTGTAGCAATGAAAACAACTTATTATCATATGTGGATATTGAATTAGTGACCATTCTATAATCACTACGAGGTTGGATCACAATGATTTGGTGTATTACCTATCAATTTGTAGATATAAGTACCTTATTAATGACAATACCATCCAACTACACACATGATGCGAAGGGAACCAAGGAAAGATTTTTTGGATTCATCGGTAAGATTAGAGAGTTATTATTATTTTTACTAGATTTCTCTCTCTACTACAAGTTTTTATAGAAATTGTGAGGGGTGATTCCATCAAGAATCACCAGTCTAGGAAACCTTGATCATATTTCATATTTCTATTCCTTAATTAATAGAAAGAATAATTTCATGTCCAAAAACAAAAATAAACAAAATAGGAACTATTATTTTCTTCCAAAACCCTTGATATACATGAAACTCCACTTTACAACCATAACCAATGAACCCAAGTTTCATGGGTATGTAAAACATGTGTGAACATAATTACATACAAAATAACAACATTAATAATAACAAATTTTTCTACCAAAATGGACTATTAGTCTCAAATTTTTTACCTTTTATAATATAAGGTGATGGCCTGATTCTCATCTCAGCCTAGTATTACAAAAAAAACTTCAAATACATTTATGTTGCATATTTTACCCCAAAAACAAGGGGAATTAACCAAAATATACAGTAATTGTGTTTATAAAATGTTTGAAACACTATAATCCATTTTAAAAAACCACATCCACCCAATTTCATTAACACTAGGGATAATGACCATTCAATGGAAATAAAATTGAATGCCACTCATCAAAAAGAATCTCTAGAGACACCCAAAAACCTACATAATCATTCTTATGTTCGACCACCTAGAATATCATTTCACCTATATACCACCAAGGTTCCAGATCTCTCAAATATTAGATGGAATAATCATTTTTTTATACTCAATGAAGATAACTACTTTGTTTCCTTCACATTGAAAAACCATATTTCTTTCCCTCACTTGGGGATAACACTTCATTATACCCTAGGATTATATGTATATATCCTTCTTTAATTCCTTCTCTTGGGATAAACATTCTATTATGACCCTATAGGCCAGAGTATGATAAAATTTAATGAGGGTAGTAAATGTACCTTAAATAAAGAAGCAGTTAATATCTTAAAGCCTAAAAAACATTTTAAAATTATTATGATAAATAAAAAAATTATAATAATTTAAAAAGAATAACGGATATAAGTAAAATAGAATATAAAGAAAAAATATATAACTATATATTTTTATCAAAGTAAATATTTATAAAAACGAGGAATTTATAAATTTCACAATTTATCTTATGAATATATGAACATATAATCCCAACATTGAAAAAATGATAAATCATAAAGTGACAAAGTAAGAAAAATTATTTGATAAAGGAGTTTAGTTAATGTTCTTTGAAGAGATACTACATAACCTACCCCAATTGGTGGAGGGTTTATTGTGTTGGGGATTTTCTGTTAAGGATATCCAAGATACCAACACTTCCTTTCATTTTAATTGGTCATAATATGAAACTGGAATATAATTGACCTTATCCTTTTAACAATTATAGATAGAAAACTTAAAGAAATATAATTTGTTTCCTCTTAGTTGTTTTTACAAAAAACTTGAGTCCCTCTCTTTAAATGGTAGTGATAAAAAAATTGAAGAAATATAGAAATAGGGAGAGGATTTATAGAAACAATACCATTTTAGCGTATAAATATTATCATATATATAAGAATATCTAGTATGAGAGATTGAGAATGATGGAGGATTGAGAAGAATTTTACAATATAATCACAATCCTAATTTAAAGAAGATAGATATTTGGAGAAATGAGAGATATTTTTAGATCATAACACATTGGAATAATGAATTGGATAACAAGGAAAGGGGTCTATCTATTACCTCCAAATGTCCAAGGAACCTATTGTAAATTAATCATGGAGTTGAATCCCAAGAATACCAAAATTATGACCTTTTTAGTGATTTCAAATTATGTCTTAAACTAACTATCCCAATGAAACCAACTACCCAATGAGCCACACCAGCTATCCAGTGGATTTCATAGAACATTTTGGAACTGAAAAACTTCACTAATGAGCTGCTGCTAACCAAAAACTAGTCAGTGGTCCTCTGGTAAAAAAAACATTTATTCCTTGAACTATCACCAGTTAGTTGATGGACCTCCACTAGCTGGATGGTGGAATCTTGAAGGATGGTATTGTTAATGTCTTTACCATCAAATGGATAGTGATAATTCACTAACTATATGGTTTATATTTCTCCCTTGATTACTCCATTATGACCTATCAACCATCATGGAATGGATTAGATGGATCCGAGAACAACACTCCATTAGTTCAACCGACCCATAAAAACATTAATGAGGATTATAATATATTCTAAAAAGAATCCATCCTGATCATTTAACAAAAAAAATTAAATCATTATTTAAATAATAGAGGGTGTGTGATCATTAAAAAAAATAAGGTTATAAGCAAAACAATCTCCCCATTTTGATGATCAAAAATATCTTGGATAAAAAGATAATATACCACAAATATACCATGCTAATTAATGTAGATTCATTTTTATATAGTAAAACAACATCATTTCATTCCACATAAGACTATTAATTTCTCACCCATAATAAACAAGTAATCACATAACCCTAGAGATAAACATAATTCCAGATATTTTAATAATTACCTATTATCAAGTGATTTTTATAAATAGTTAGATTTATCCTCCTTTGATTTTATCCCAAATTATTCATAGGTAGATTTAGTGTAAATAATAGAAATAAAATTTAAAACTAGATTTATCATCATTAATGATCTTTTTAAAGGGATATAAGAAATGTTTTAAAATTTTAACAAAATAAAAATATAGAAAGTGATATTTTTAGTAAAGATCAAGAAAAAAACACATTTTACCTTAATTATAACTATATTAAAGAGATAAATAAATAATTTTAGGGAAGTTTTCAAAAAATATAATGAGTTAAATAAAATTTTGGCATTTAATTTCTAAAATTTATATCTCTTCTATGATCATTTTGATATTGAAAATATTACCCCTCTCCAGTATTGCAATAAAAATATGAGGAGAAATTAAACAACATGAAATAAGAAAATAACATAGCAAATAAGAAAATTTATTCAATGATTTAGGTTTAAAAAACAATTTCTTGAGAAACTATAGAAAATTCCCCAAGAGTGTAAAATCAGAGGTGTAGTAAAGTCCCGCTACTTATGTCTGGTGTTAAGATTGTATTAGGAATTTATCCATCTCTTTTCGAGGTAATAACCTTTAGGTGCATCAATGACATAACCACATAATTTTTTTTATCTTTATAGGTATTATACTTATTAGAGTATTATAGGCACTTGAATTTACCAATATTATCAAAATATTGAAATTATTTCTTTAGGGAAAGAAAATATTTCATTCTGAATAAAAATTTAAATTCGAAAAATTGAAAAATTCTCTAGATTGTCAATGTTATCATACAATTACCTCAAACTAAACATAATCAACTCACCAATTATGAAGTCAAAGAAATATATAGGTAGTAATTTAGTGAATATATCATCATGTTTACTTTATTTTAATAAAATTCAAGAATGACATCACCTTTTCAAAAGTGATCTTGCAGAAAGTAGTGTCTCATATAAATTTTCATTATAAAGTAGTGTTTGATAGGTTTTATATAGATAATAATAACATTATTGTTATCACACTTCAAAAGTAAATGATCATATGTTAGCCCAAATGTATAATAGATTATGTTTCATCCATTTAATTTTGGTACAAAAATCCTAGTAAATATGTATTCCATTTCACTTTTTTAAATTGGAAAACATTTTTTCTTCATACTACTCGATGAGATAAGTGGTTTTCTTAGAAGGTGGATACTCCCACCACTATATGTCATAACTAGTAGGTTTCCTATAATATCAGAATCTAAAACAAAGTAAATTCAAAATAATTTCCTTTTGGATAAAATAATCCAAGGTTCTTAGTTACTTTTATATATTAAAAAGTTATTTTTAATGATTTTAAATGCCATTAAATTGGATTTGAATGAAATTGAGCACAAAGGAATATAATAAACATTATTTATAGTAGGGTCATCATATTATAATGTTGAACTCCAATCATACTTCAACAAATCTTATAATCAACTATTTTATCAACATCATCCAATATTATCTTACATGTTGTAATCATGGGTTTTCTAATTTCCTTAGATTGATCAATGAAAAAATTATTTAAAATTTATATCGTGTATTTAATTTTATGTAAAAAATTCCATTATGTTTTCTAGAATTATGAAAACCAACGAATAATATTATTTCTCCCATAAAACTCATCTCCAAATCAGTATTCATTAAATTAGAAAAATCATTAAATTTATTTTATTTTTTTGATATTAAAATAGCACCATAGACATAATTTTAAAAAATTAATAAATCATTTGAAAACTTTTTTCTAAAAAACTTGGAATTACATTTTTCCAATTTTAAATAATTTGATAAAAGTAATTTAGTTTACCTATCATATAAAGACCGAGGGTCTTATCTTAACCATAAAGATAATTAAATAACATGAATACCATATTTGGAAATTCAGGATTTTCAAAAACCATGTGGTCGATTAATAAATATTTTTTCAGATATAAAACTAATTAGAAAATAATTTTTAACATCCATTTGAAATGGTTTATGATTAAAATGATAAGTGAAGATTCCAAGATTCTAATGTATTATATAAATATAGATTTTCAAAATGTTTCACCAAATTCAATTCCTTCTTCTTGATTAAATCCTTTAGGAATATCTTAATCCCTGTAAGGTTGATATTCTCTTGATCATTAAGCTTGATTCAAAAAAACAAAATTGGTTTATATTACTGGATGATTATTGGGTTTTCCAATGATATTGAAAATTTTGTTAATTTCAAATTAGTTAAACTCATCTTACATGGAAATCATGCAATCATCACAATTAATAGCATAATCAAGGGAATGGGTTTATTGTGAGAGGTAAAATCTAGAAGTTTAAACTCATTTCATTCTAACTGTCTCTTACATATTCAAACTTGTAATTTCGAACTGACATTCTTATGTGGGTGATCATTGGACTCAACCCATGATTTTAGTAATGTACTATAAGGTGGTTCTAGAACATATTTAATTTAATTAAAAGACATAGGTTATGATAAGGTCAAAATATCTTTGTCAACATCACCATCATTTTTAGGATGTGGTTTCGAAAAATTCTCCTCAAATTTGATGTGAATTAATACTTTAACAACATTGTACTCTTTTTAAAAAATCAGTTGGCTTTAACTATGTTTGAGTACCCAATAAAGATAAATTCATCGAATTTTTGGTGAAAAGTTCCTAAATTATCCTTGGGGTTAAGGATAAAACTTTTATGATTGAAAACATAAAAGAAGAAAACATTATGAATTTCCCATTTCCTAAGTTCATATGGGGTTTTTCCAAATATGGGTCTTATAAGAATATGACTAAGGATATATAAAGAATAATTGACCACCTCAGTCCACAAGAAATGAGGACACTTAATCCCGTATAATTGATTAGTTTATATTTATTTTAGGGAAGTATTTTTTTCTTTCAATGACCCCATTTTTTCATGTTTTCCATTAATGTAGAAAGAATGTTGATAACCTTGATATGAAAAAATCTCATAATAATATTTGATGTCAAATTCTCTACCATGGTCACTTCAGTGTGAAAATAGTTTATAGCATTTTTCTTTTTAAAAATTCCTTAAAATATTGATAAATTATTTTAAAGCCTAATTTTTATGAGATAAAATGAATACCCATGTAAATCTAGTGTAATCATCTATACAATGATATAAGATTTAACATTGATACTAGAAAATTTAGTTGGTCCAAAAATTTCAATGTGATCTAGTTCTAAATTTTTAGAGGAGGAATATTATTTTTTATATTTAAAGATAGATTTGAGTTTCATTATATTTTAGCATAGCTCATGTCACAAAACAGCCTAGGTACCTTGATAAAATGATAAACGGGCCAATCCTTACAAATACTGAAGGGCATTCTCAATCCACATTGGTCGATGACTAGCACCTAGAATCATACAAAATTAATGTGGGAACAATTTTTCCACCAACATTGCATAAGTAAAAGAAATAAGGCAGTATGTTTATCAAAAGATACTCCACTGGGAGTAATGTACATGATTTCAAATTGGAAATAAATCCCAATGTACTACAACCAAAGTACCAAAAGACGTAAAACAACCTAAGTACCAACTCATATGAAACTCACCATGTCCAAGGTTCAATAGTTATACCACCTCCAAGGGATACTTTATCCTTGTTCAAACCTAGTAAGAGATAATTTACAAACACCCAAATGGACAAGTAGGTTGTGAGCCAAATACCAGTAGGATTTCACCGAAATATTCCGTAACAAGATTCCATTATCATATTAACCATATATTTTCTTTAATTTTTTAAATAATTAGGTTTTTCATATCAAAATCATATTTAAAAAAATCATTATTTATAATTTAAAATATGGAAACACTTTGTCAATTCATGATTCACATTTCAAATGAAGGAAAATAAATTTCAAAGATGGAATTTACCTTTTAAAAAAGGGTTCCTTATGCAAATGGAACTTCTTGCAAAATGGATTAATATAAAATTTTATATAAAATAGGTTATATAAATTCTCAAGAGATGTAAAATAGTTTACAAATACGAAATATATATACATCTAAAACAACAATAAGAGAGAAAAATGGTCTTGTTACAAAAGGTACGATAGTTCTAGGTTATAGGGACTCAAAAAAGTGAAATTTAAAGTATATACATGATCCCCTTTGGGATTATGGAAAAGGGGACTTATCACCATCACCTAAGGAATTATGATATGTTGATATGATGTTTTAGAATGTTATAAGTCATAAAGTGACTCCCAAGATAACTCACTAACTACCTAAGGTTTACATATTCTCTATTACAAAAAATTATGGGCAATTTATTTCAAGACAACTTATAATAAAATTTAAACCCATTTTCTAATTCAAATACTCCAATTTTCTCTTTAAAAAAACAAAGGGTTTTTAATAAAAGCATACCTTTTCACCAAGATGAAAACCTAAGGTTTCCATAAAAGTATTTTTAATCCATTTTTTCACAATATAAGTACTTTAAACCAATTCATGAAATTTCAAAATACATTTCACAATTAAATACTATCAAACAATTCCACATATTTCATTACAAACCACCAATTCACTTGAATGGGGGGTTTTCACAATTTTCCCTCAAATCCATTTTCCACAACTAAATTAAAAAAATAAAATGAAACTGAGTTCCCATCAACCCAGAATTTAAATTAACAAATCTAAATTTCTCAAATTCCTATAATCACACACCCCAATTAAATGGAATTATGGTTTTTTTCTTTTTTTAGGCCAAAACCCATTTTTCTAAAAAAACTACCAATTCAATTGAATTGGGTTTTTATCCAAAAAATTGAAAACCATTCAATCCAAATCAAGTGATTTAATTTAATTCAAAATAGTTTAAATTAAATAAAGTAATTTGAGGTTAATGAAAATTGGGCATCATAACAGAATCACATACCAAAATCAACGGATCTCACAATGCCAAACAAAAAATGGGATTTGTTCATGAAGAAAGACACCAACACAAATGGAAATAAAAACCAGGTTTAAGATCCAAAAATTGAGGGTATTATATCCATAAATGACAAAAAAGATCCATGGAACCCTATAAAGAAAAAAGAGAGACTATGGGATGATGGGATTAGGATAAGGAAACTAACTGTAAAGAGATTTATGGGAATTTCACTAGCTTCACATCACATCTGGGAGGAATTTGTGGGGACAATAATCATTTTAGAGAGATATGAGGAAGGGAGAAATGAGTTTGTGTCAAAGGCGATATATCCAAGACAAAGAACAATGGTTCATTTTTTTTCTAAAATAGGATCTCTTAAAATCCCACATACATAGTTTTATGGGAAAAGGTGCACTGTTTAAACAAACCATTCACATTCTGTGTGCCAATTATTAAATGGTTCATATAGTTTCTACTAATATGGTGCATATGTTGGCTAACCACACACTAAGAGTGTTAAATACCATTGCCTCAAGATGAAGAGTTTTCTTAAGAGGGCGAAAGGATTGGGAAAATCGTGCTTCAACCATCTGACAACTATACAACAACCCAGAAATATCCAAAAACCATAAAATTTAACCTGAAGAAACCCAAAGAAACCCAAAATTAAACCCAAACATATCTAATTAAAAATAAGGGTTTAGGAATACCTAAAAATTGTAACAGGACATTACAACCTCCCCACCATAGAAACATACTTTCCCCAGAAAGCCTAAAAAGAAGCTACCATGCCAAAAAAATGAAGCCACTGATTAATTATTAGTGCCTCTCTCTCCCATATATCATGACTATCAAAATATTTATTATATATTACTCTAACAAAATGTATCAGCTCCCCATGATGCACCTTGGTTTAAGAATCAACTATCCTGATTGGCCGTTCAATCACTGATAAATTTGTGGCAACTTCAAGATCACACCAACTCAAAATATGAGATTGTTTAGATAGATACCTTCATCGTTGAGATACATGGAACAAGTTATGTATTGAAATAATCTATGGTGGAAGTGATAAATAATAAGGAACTTTTCCCACATGATCAACAACCTATAAAGGTCCCAAAAAATAAGGAGTAAACTTTCCTTTACTCCCAAGCCATAAACAACCCAATTGGGTGAAAATTTCAAGAGCACCTGATTAGTAACTAAAAAATCCAATGGATTGCGATGATGATCAGAATAAGACTTATATATCAGATCTGGGATGTCAACTTTATTTGATGAATCAAATTAATATTTTCTATCATCTTTTGTACCAATCATGGTCCAACTAAGAAACATTCACCAATATCTGACCGACACACACAACTTTACAAGGAAGACCATACAAGTCCCCAAAAAGATCCATTATAATAGTTTAATGATAACTATTGTTATAAGAAAACTCACCTATCCCCAAGTTATCATCCCAATACCCACCAATTTCGAGAACAAAAGCACAATGAATATCCTCATGAATCTTTATATCTTTTCGGTATGGCCATCCAACTATTGATGCTATACTGTACTCAAATAGACATTAGATATTAGTTCCTCCTGAAGGCCTCTCCAAAAATGAGAAGTGAACCACTGATCCCAATCAGAGAATATAGCATATGTGTCTCCATTCAAACAAACTTCTTCTTTAACATAGATATTTCCCAACTCCTCAACTTTGAATGTATCCTGAATTGGTTAAAGTGACCCAACTTATTCAGAGGATCGATCAAAACCCATATTAAATTATCCATTCTCTGGGTACATGGAAAACCAAACAAAAAGTCCGTAGAGATCTCTTACCACTTCCAAGTAGGGACCAAAAGTGGATGAAGAAAATCAGAAATATTGTTGTGCTCAACCTTCACTTAATGGCACATATAACAATGAGAAACAAACTCATAAATGCCTCATCTCATACCTAAACCCCAGAACTGCCACTTCATGTCATAGAACATATTTATGGTTCCTGGGTCCACTTCCCACTGGGAACTATGACAATCCCCCATCACAACTTCTCGTACCAAAGTTGGTACCATGAAATGGTTCCTAAATCATAGAATACCCACTTTGGATAATGAATAATCAAGCATGGTATCCCGAATATTAAGAGAGTATCAAATACTATATAACTCCTCATCAAGATGTTGACCAAAAAGAATCAAATTGAGAAGATATGATTTCAACTGAACATTGGTCAAGAAAACCTTGAAACCTTTTTCATGAACTATAATATGCAACTGTTCCAAGAGATCCATAAAGTTATATTCTTCCAAAGATTCATTCATTTCTTGTGTCAGAAACATATTACTCAAAGAATATAGGTTGAAATTATCTTTCCCTAGGGTATAGGCTTTGTCAAAATAAAAATATTTTAGGTATACCACCCAATGAATTTGGAGGAGAATAAAGTATTATTGATAGAAGATATAACTCAAGATCTTGTGGTCAGAAAACATAGTAATCCTTTTTCTATAAAGGTAATGATTCCCAATCTTAACCACATACATCAGAAATACATGTTCAAATTCATGTGTTGGGTAATTCTTCTCATGTGGACCAATATGAAGTGATATATAAGAAACAACATAATTTACTTATATAAGAATACAACCCAAACTTGAACCTGATCCATCACAAAAGACCACATAGCCCTTCCTGGACACTGGAAGAGTCAACATCAGTGAAGTCCTCAAAATATGCTTCGAATTGAAAATTGAACATTTAAATATTTCATTCCAAGTAATATTTACTCCATTCCGAGTTAGACCTGTCATTAGAGAAGCCAACATTGAGAATTCCTTAATGAACTGACGATAATATCTGGAAAAGCACAATAAGCATTGAATCTCAAAGAATTGACGTGGTTATTCCCATATCATAAAAACCTTCACCTTCTCCAGATAAAATGATATCCCATGTTTAGAAACCACGTGTCCAAATAATTTCACCTCCAAAATAATGAAATCTTATTTTAAAATCTTCGCATAAAGTCAGTTATTTCTTAGAAAACCAATAACTGTTCTCTGATGATGAACATGATTATCCTTGGAATTTGAGTAAATGAGGATGTCATCCACAAAAACTACCACAAAGGTATCCATATACTCATGTAAAATTATGTTCATAAAATCCAAGAAAAATTCAGGAGATTTGGTTATACCAAAGGGAATGATAAGGTAATTATAATTTATATACCTTCTCTAAAAGGTAGTTTTTTTCATGTCAGATTCTTTTATCCTCAAATGATGGTAACAAGAGAAGCGATTAATCTTCAAGAACTACATTTCCCCATTCAAATGATCAGAAAAATCATCAATCCATGGAAACAAATTCTTTTTCATTAACTTAACTCAAGTGAGTTTTTGATAATCAACACATAGACGTAATAAACCACCGGATTTCTTTGCAAATGGAACTGGTGCCGCCCTAGGTGACACACTCAGGCATATAGAGCCTTTCTCTAGAAGATCATATAACTAGGACTTCAAATATATTAGTTTAGCTAGTTCCATCTGGTAACAAGGAATATAAACTGGTTGAGTAAAAAGAATTAACTCAATAGAAAACTCAACCTCCCTTATCAGTGGAAAACTAGAGAAGTCAGAAGGAAACACACCATCAAACTCAACAAAAATAGAAGGGAGATCATCACTCATTGATTCCTACTCAAGATCAAATTAAAAGGCTGATATTAATTTCCCCAACTCTAGATAATAAGTTCTAGTTCTACTCGACCTTGGTCCCTATTATCCTTTAAAGAAATTACATACACCACTAGGTGTAGTGAAGGAGACCTTTCAAAGATAGCAATCAATTCAGGCTTTATTGGGAATGATCAAATCCATCCTAAAAATTATGTCATGATATTTCAAGTTGAGAATTAGAAAATTCCAATATGGATCAACATCTGAAAGAGATAAAGTACTTGTAGGACTACAGAGACCCTCTTCTCTCTTTATACTAAGGGGATTAGTAATATCCTTCTCAAAAGATAAAATCTCCACATGAATATTTAGAAAATTAACAATATCGGTTGAATTAAATGAATGCAATGCACCATTATCAAATAGAGTAGTCACTAATGATGAAGCTATAATAATGGAACCTATCACAGTCACTGGACATGTATCCACTTCCTTTGGAGACTCTTTCACTACATGAAGAAATTATTGTGTTTAGAACCCTATTGAACGTGAATTATTTTATTACCTCATTGTTTTAGGAGGATATTATGATACCATTTCAATACAAAAAGTATAATAGATATGAAAGAATCTCTCTAAGTGCCCTGAATATCCTCAGGATCCACAGTTATTGGGTGTCTAAGTGAAAACATTATTTGAATTTCCTGGCTTACCACACTGTTAACAAACCAAAGGACCTCTTCTAGAAACTGTAGGATGTTTAGAACGACCCTAATGTCAAGAACTACCTCAAGGACCATCATGCTTCTGTTTTCTCTTGAAGGAACTCATGCTACTATTAGGAGAAAAAGAAGCTTCTGATAACCTTTACTTTCTATCCAGGTCTATCTTAACATTTAACACTCTATCCATCACATAAACATAAAAAGTTTTTTTTATCGAGAAAAACTAACAATGAATATCCTAATGAAGTCCCAACTAGAACCTTCGATCATTCATCTTCTCACTCGACACAATCTCAGGAACTAAATTCTTGCACTGAACAAAAAAGTTTCTACATTCAATCACGGTCCTATCAACCTTATCAAACTAAAAAAAATCTGTATACTTGGACAAAAACATTGATTCTATATATAATTGGTCATTGAAAATAATTTTAAAGTCTTTCCACTCTAATTCTTCATGGTTTATTTCTGTTATTATCATGTACCACCATCTCCTTCTCTATCCTTCCAACATAAATGCAACACACTTTACATTGATTTTATTGGGTGTGTCCAAGAACTCAAACAAATGATCAATTCCACTCATCCAATCCTCAAAATCTTGAGGACCATTTGAGCCTTTTAATGGTGAGGGGTTCTGATTAAGAAACTCTTGAGGACTAATCTTGAGAACATCCTTATAGGGTTCAACCACTAGAGCTTGAATGTGAACTAGAGTTGGTACCTATCCCAGAGATTAGACAACATGGACAATCACCTCTACAAGGTTCGGGTCCAAAACCGGATTAGATCACTAAGGTTATCAACAAATTTCTCTTGGATCTGATTCACAAGTCTTCTAGGAGTCATGATGCTACAAAACATCAGAAGACAACAAAAAAGTCTTAAAAATTACACTCAAACAGAGAAACATGAAAATTAATTCCAAAATATAGGACAAATAGGATTTTTATTTCAATCTAACCAATTCAAAATTGGGAAAATACTATAACAAATCTATAAGAATTATCTCCCTAACCACCCTTGATGACTTAAGGTTCATTATGGTGAGATCATTCCAGGAACTCAATCATAAATACCTCCTATATCCTGAAGAGATTTCACAAATTAATACTGATTTCAAAATATGATTCTCAACCTAAACCTATGATACCACTTTTTCATGAAACATCATGGGTAACCAATTAAAATAATAACCAAGATGATCTTTAAATAGCTCTAAGGGTGTTACTAATCCCCATGGGTCGATGACTAGCACTTGGCATCATAATAAATGAATGTGGGAATGATTTTTCCACCTTCATTATGTAAGTAAATGAAAAAAGTCAATATAAATATCAAAATAAACTCCAATGAGAGTAATGTACTGGAATCAAAATAGGAAATAAACCATAAAGTACTATAACCAAAGTACCAAAATAGGGAAAAAAAACCCCAAGTCCCAACTCAGATGCAACTCACCAAGTCCAAGGTTCAACAGCTAGATCCACCTCTAAAGGGTCTTTTACCCTTACTCAAACACGGAAGGATATAATATAATAAAAACAAGAGGAAAAATTAGGGTGTGAGACAGATCTCAGCTTTATTTCACCCAAATATTCTATAATAAGTTGCCAATTTCATATTGACTGAGAATGCACTATCAATTTTAAAATAATCAAGGCTGGCATATCAAAATAATTTTTAATAAAATCATAATTTATAATTGATAAATTAAAATACATTAGAAATTATTACCTCACATTTAAAATGATGGAAAATTAAATTCAATGATGGAATTTTCCTTTAAACAAATGATTGTTTACAAAAATGAAACTCCTCTCAAAATGGACTGATAAATACCTTTATATAAAATAGTTTATATAAATTCAAAAGGCATGTAAAATACATTACAACTATAGAATATATATATATAAAAAAAATAACAAATGAGCAACATGGTATTGTGCCAAATAGGTATGATAGTTCCAGTTTAATGGGAATCATCACCGTGAAATAAAAAGTATGTATATACGCCCCATTGGTCTTAAGTTAAAGGGACTCATCACCGTCTCCTAAGTAATGATTATGCTATGATATGATGTTTTAGAATGTTGTATGTCCTAAAGTGTCACCCAAGATCACTCACTGACTACCTAAGGCTTGCATGTGCTCTAGTAAAAAAAATTATGATAAATTTATTTCACGACATCTTAAAATGAAATTTAAACCCATTATCCATTTCAAATCTTCATATTTTATTTTTAAAAACCACAATGGGGTTTTTTATTAAAAAAATTTCCTTTTCACCAAGATGAAACCCTATGGTTTCCATCAAAATAATTTTATGAAATTTTTCACAAAATAAGGATTTAAATAAATTATTCAATTTCACAATCCATTTCACAATTAAATCCAATAATTTAATTTTAAAACAATTCCATCAATTTCATCACAAACCCCCAATTCATTGTAATTTGTTATTTTAAAAAATTTACCTGAAATTAATTTCCCCAAATTAAATTCCAAAACATAATTGAAACAGAGATTCCATCAATCCAAATTTTAAATTAAAAAATATTAATTTCTCAAATTCCAATACGCACATGCCCCAATTGAGTGGAATTGGGTTTTTTTCATTTCTAGACCAAAACAAATTTTTTAATAAAAGACCTTAATTAAATGGAATTGTATTTTAATCAATAATAATAATTGAAATCCATTCCATATAAATTAATCTATTTTATTTAATTCAAAATAGTATAAATTAAATAATGAAATATAAGGTTAATGAAAATCGAGATTGTGATAGAACCACCTACTAAAATAAACATATCTCACAACACCCAACCCAAAATCGGATATGACCATGAAGAAAGATGGTCAAGAAAATAGAAATAAAACATAGATTTAATATCCTAAAAATAGGGTATTAGATCCATAAATAAAAACAAATATCCATGTAACTCTATAGATAAGAAGAGAGACTGTGGGAGAATGAGATCATGACAAAGGAAACTGACCATGAAGAGATATAAGGGTATTCTTCTAGATTTAGAACACATTCGGGAGGGATCTAAATGTCCAACAATCATCCCTGTGAGATTTTAGTAAGGGAGAAATGAGTCAGGTTTGACGGAGTTTTGTTCGGGACCTAAAATAAGGGTTTGGAATATTTTAATTAAAATTCAGATATCCTAAAATCATGATTGCATGGTTTCATGGGTAGAGGCCCATGGTTTTGACAAACCATACGCAAGCCATTCACCAATTATAAATGGGTCTCATGGTTTCTACTAAGAAGAAGTATGGATTGACTAACCATGTTCAAACTATGTGAATTCCCACTACCTTAAGTTTCAAATGTTTCTGGAGAGAGTTCACAGTTTGGGCATGCCATGCTCTAACTAGGTGAAAACCATGAAACAACATAAAAAAATTAAAATTTCACCTGAAGAAACCTAAAGAATCCCCAATAAACCCAACCAAATCTCAATAAAAATGATGTTTTATAAATGCCTAAAAATAGGAATATGATGTTACAGCTCACAATCTATGTAACATTTAATTTTTTTTACAAATCTCATGCTTGCCAGTTATGATTGAGATTTAAAATGGAGTGAATGTTATAAAGACCCAGAAGCCAATTAAATTCCCAGATTAATTTTCTTATTAACATAATAATTATTTTTTTTACTTCCATGATATTTTAAATCTATAATATTTTTTTGAAAAAAATATGTGGTAAATTAAAATTTTCCATTATAATGAAAAATTTAAAATTCCATTTTGAAAAGTAATGTTGAAACTGCTATCACATAATTGAATAATACATAGTAAATTATGGTTTAGTCATTTAAAAAATAGAATATATTCAATTAATGTTAGGTTTGTGAAACTAATCATACCAATACCATTTATTTACATTTTTGAGTCATCTATAAACATGACATGTCCTCCATGAAAGTCTTCGAGATGATTGAATTGAAAATAATCAAGAAATATATGACTTAAGAGATCATTATCCCTATAATAAGTATCTATAAAGTTATTATATTGAGATAGATTTTCCATAAAACTATTAACAGACTAAATTCATGGTACCCATATATTGGGTCCATAAAAGTTCACTAATAAAGGATTTGGAATCCACTTATTTTTTGATTTTTTTAATTAGAAATATGGGGGGGAGGAAAATTATCTTTGGAATACTATATCTAGAATTTTCATATCTATTCATGAATATGATATAAAAATATCTTAAAACAATTAAAAAAAATTAATTTGGGAAGTTCACATTAAGAAAGTTGACTTGGTTGTTTTTTTGGAAAAAATAGATTATTATGAAAAACCAATCCAAAATTACTTTTAAACCCATGTTGAGATCCCAAAATCATATATAGATATTGATACCTATGATTGAATTATGAAACAGAGTTTTTCTGATATTTCATTTTATATTTTAAGTTACAGACATTGGCTTTTTCTTTTAGTTTTAAAACTAAATAATATTTTTCTTCTAAAATTTGATGGTAACATCTTAGACCCTTTTCGCTCATAAATAACTGAACCTAGTTAGCCACATATCCTTAAGAATTAATCCATATATGACAAAGATTACCAAATAGTGGCAAGGGCCTATAATGTTATTGTTGGGAGAGTGTACCCCCTTTATCACAGTGAAGCACCATGGAGATAATAAAATATAAAGCATCAAAAATAATATAATAAAATAGTGGAATACAATAGGGAATATAAAATAATGATCTTGATAATAATAAATTGTCAAAATACATTAGAATAATTATATACAAATAATTTCATCGCTATATAAAAAATAAATAGGAATACATGGTAGATAGAATACAAAAAATACATGTATAATTAAATATATCAAAAATACCAAAATATAGCCCAATGAGCATTTAGAGAATTGGATCACTCATTTGCTACAATGCATCCATATAAAAAATTCTAGAATTCATTAAATGGAACTTCCCTTTATCCGTACCTGCATCCAAGTATTCTATAAGGGAACCAATCAATGGCCTATATAGGGTGTGAGTAAAACAAAATAGGCTACCAACAATGGTTTCTAATAAATATTCAGATTGTGAATATAATATGGAATAATGTAAAATTTTAATATAAAATAAGTGAAATAGTAATCACATTGAACTTAGGGTCTATGTGGAGCACTTGGTCAACCCTACCTGCTTCATCCTATTTAGATATCTCTAAAAATAAAAACATTTATGTTTATCCTCAAAACCAAGGAACATAGTAATCATGTCCAAATAATATAATCATACAGAATCCAAGGTGAAACCAAGGCATCCTAGACCATAAGACATTTAACCAACTCATAACGACAACAATAAACTTGGCTATTGGGGGTCCAAGTTAAATATAAGGGATGGACCATTGGCATTCAACTATGTATATTTGTAACTGCCCAGTACAGCCCACGACCATGATATTGTCCGCATTGGGCCTATCCCGCATAGTTTCACTTTTCCCTGGGTTTTGGCCCCCAAGCACCCCCCAAAAAATGCCTCATGATGGGAGAGGTATATACACCACCATATAAAGGGGTGCTTCGTGCTCCTCCTCCTTTAATGTGTGATTACCATAACCCACCCTGCGAGAAGGGCCCAACATCCTTGCTGGAACATCAAATGGACAGCAACTCTGATACCATTTCTAATAGCCCAGTCCAGCCCATGATTATGATATTTTCCGCTTTGGGACTAGGCTGCACGATTTTTTTTCCATGGGTTCTGGACCTTAGTAACCCCCCAGAAAAATGCCTCATAATGGGAGAGTTATCCACACCACCTTATAAAGGGGTTCTTCGGGCTCCTCATTCTTCGACGTGGGATTTTAATAACAGGCCCAAACAGATTATATTGTTTCTGGTATTGATAAGGGAAAGCACCCTTCTACATTATGTTCTTGATTGACTGTGGAGCTGGAGAGAATGGGACGTAGCTATGTCTTGCAATGCTGAGGAATTTTTTACCTTCTTTTTTTTTATTTGGATTTTTACTATTGTATTCCAACATTGTGTTTTGTTTGGATTCTTTCCTAGACATATGTATCATTCATCATTCATATATATTTATATATGTGTGTGTTCACCAGTTTATTATTTTCTAGTCTTCCGCTATATACTTTTGTATGTATTATCACTGCTTCCGCTATTACTATTGTTTTTCTTCTATAGTGTTACTCTGCCAATGTGGGCATTGTTTCCCCACTATTACACCTAAGGCCCTTGCTGCTAGTCAGCAAACTTTGACATTTGTGGAAATTCGCTTGAGGGCATGTGACCAACATGGTACAAGGTGCCTTTGGGTGGCTTCCTGAACCGGGATGTTACAAAGTGGTATCAGGGGGATTATTTTTTCTTGACATGTTGTTTGGAGCCTTTAGCTAGGGATAATACAGAATAGGTTCTTGGTAATAAGCTGTGCTAGGGAGTATCTAATCCATACACATGGAAAATCCAATCTACCTCATTTAATGCAATTTTTCTAGTTTTGAAATTTTACGGTTGATTTGATTTTCACCATTGGGAAACTCATATATTTTTTACTATTATTATTGACGTTATTGAGGTTCTATTTCTGTCGCAACTAGATGATATGAGGGTATACCATATCATGCATCATATATGCACTTGTTAGAAATCACATGTCATGCATTTTTTCCATGACATTTAGGGTGCATTAGTGATTTCATGTTGTTGTGATAGGTGTTATGTAGAATAATCATGTTGTTGTGAGAAATGTCGTGATAGAATACCTTCCTTTTGTTAAAGCATTTATTGTTTAAGGGTTTGCTTGAATAAATTGCATGCTTTTGTTCATGAGGACATAAGGCCCTCATGGACCTGAATTTGGTGAATCATTGCACTGTTATCCATGTTTATTGCATGTATAAGATTCCAAGATTTGGTTCATGAGGTGTTATGGGACCTCATGGGACAGAATTTGTTGAATCATTACACTGTTATCCTTGTTTATAACATGTATAAGATGCCATGATTTGATTAGTGGGGATTATGGTCCCTCACAGATCAGAATTTGGAACTTATGAAACCGTTTCAGTGTTTTCCTGGGCTCCAGTGTAGTTTCTGAGGCTCAAAATCCATAAAAACCCAGAATACACAGCGTGTAATTATGACCACACGCTATGTGTTCTTCTGTTCGGGATGAAATTTTTTTTTCTTAATTACGCGTCGTGTACCGTATATACATGTCGTGTAGTCTCTAACCGTGTTATAGGCCATGTGGGTAGAGACACGAGATATGGAATTTCTCGTGGGAATATTCCATGTACTAGATATACACGCCATGTGTCTATAACCTATGTTCATCCGTGTGACTAATGACATGAAGGGATAAAAATATTAGGTTTTACACAACGTGTCAGTATTTCACACACCGTGTAGTGTGTTCCTGTAGTCAGACCGTGTAATTAACAACACGGGTCAGTGAAATCATCAAAGTACACGCCGTGTCCATCTAGAACATGTCGTGTCCATCTGGAACACACCGTGTAGTGTGAACTGTGTAACCGACCGTGTAGCTAACAACATGGGTTGGTGATGTTCGTCTAGTACACGCCATGTACAAAACAAACATGAAGTGCAGTTTTGTTCTAGGATAAATAGTGTGGTTTAGCCGTGTAAGGGAACTTGGGTAGAGAAAAAGGATTCAAGTACACGCCGTGTAGTGTACATACACGCCGTGTATCCGTGTTTTGTAAAACGTGAAGGTTTTATCTCTCTTGTTCCCTTCTTGTGCTTCTAACTTCTAGTCCTTGATAATATTGTTCTAAGGTGTGCGCTATAGAGTTATTACACTGATACGTCCTCCAATTATATGCCAGTTTCCAGGTGGTGATCAGGCACCGAACATAGATGATCAGAGAGTTCCAGAAGATCCTCCAGTTCTTCCAACCTTGGCACCAGCCGTTTTACCTGATGCAGGTGCTAATGCAAAGATCAAAGAGGGTTTCATGAGGATGATGAATACCTTTTAGGGATAGTCGTATCATGCCCTGTCGATGGAAGAATTGATGTGGGTCCTTCAATAGTATCATCCTCCCACTTTTTTAGGGGATGGAGGACCCCAGGCTGCAGAGTCATGGCTAGATGCCATTCTGGGTATCATCAAACATATAGATATATCTATAGAGAGGAGAGTGGATCTCACTATGTACATTCTTCGAGACTCCGCCAAGATGTGGTGGGATGTGGTCTCATAGGTAAGATCCCAACATAATATGGATTGGGATGAGTTTCAGCGCATCTTCTATTACTACTTCTATCCGATGACCTTGAGGGCCGATCGTGCCCAATAGTTCATGAGTCTAGAGCGGGGTACTTTTTATATTGTGGATTATTCCTCTCGCTTCACCGAGCTAAAACACTATACACCCTTTCTAGGGGGAGATGAGTTGTTCTGGCATGGAAGTTTGAGGATGGACTCTTGCAGGATATTCGATCTTAGGTGAAAATCTTCAGGTTGACTTCGATATCTTTTATAGTCAACCAGGCGCTGATCACAAAGCGTAATCTGATGGATTATGGAGCCGTGGGCCAGGTTGGTTCAGCATCCAGGTTCAGTGCTTCACTAGCCGATAGAAGGAAGCACTGTATGGAGTATGCACAAGGAGATCAAAGAAGGCGTTATATCTCTTCTGGTAACCAGGTGGTGTTCTAATAGTGCAAGAAGAGCGGCCATACGAGGCAACATTTCCTGAGAGACCCAGTAGAGTGCCGATCTTGCAGAAAGGCGAGTCATCTTCAGCACTTCTATTAGATCTTTTAACTAGCAGCTGGTGATAGGGGTTATTCTATGAATCCCCATTCAGGAGAAGTACCTCCAGTTTCTCACCAGTTTTGGAATTGGAGTTCTTCCAGCCGTTCAGGCCAAGGTGGATGTCGTGGACGAGGTAGCCAGCCGCTAGGTTTTCAGTGACATGAGGGTGGATCAGCTCTGGGTGGACAAGTAGGGTCGCAAGGCCCTTGAGCCAGCCATACTTTTGCAGTGGAGCATACCTAATAGAAGCAGGATCCCAGACCTTCTACAGCTTGAGGTATGATCTTGGTAGCCATAGATTTAGCTTCTGCTTTTTTCAATACACGGGCTTCCCATAGCTTTATATTTTTTGCTATTGTGGAGATCCTTAGTCTCTATATCTTTTCTGCTACTAATATCATAATGTTAGACCCTCCATTGGGGACTAGAATGACCAGTGTGCGACAGTTCAAGGAGTGTCCTCTAGAGGTTGTTGGGTGTCACTTTTTATGGGACCTCTATGTTATAGAGTTGACATGCTATGATGTAATTCTCAGAATGGACTGATTAGTTCATTTCCAGGCATTCATCAAAAGTTACCATCATAGGGTGAGTTTCACATCACCAGAGGCCGTATTGTTTCTTCATAAGGGCGAATGGGATTTCCAGGTGAACAGAGCGGGACCTGAGCATCATGGGCTGGGAGGAGTTACACCCCAGATTTCTAGTCTTTATCTAGATGACAAAGGGACTTCATTGTTAGACTTTACTCAAGTGGTGGATTGTTTCATAGATGTCTTTTCAGAAGACTTTTCAGGTATTACTCCAGAGTGAGAGGTGGAATTTTTCATTGTTCTAGTGACAGGAGTGGAACTGGTGTCCATTCTTCCTTATAGGATTGTTACACTAGAGTTACAGGATCTCAAGAAGAAGTTGGAGGAGTTGCAGGCAAAGGGTTTCATCCGACCCAGTACTTCTCCTTGGGGATCATCTGTCCTATTTGCAATGAAGGTAGGCAGTACCCTCAGGCATTGCATGGATTATTGGAAGCTGAACCGGTTGACAGTCAAGAATCGATATCCCTTAACAAGGATTAACAATCTCTTTGATCTTCTTTGAGGTGCTCGGGTGTTCTCGAAGATTGACTTGTGGTTTAGTTACCATCAGTTTCACGTGAGACCATCTGATATACCATTCACAGCCTTTCAAAGAAGATATGGTCTATACAAGTATATGGTTAGGTCGTTCGGTCTCACGAACACGCCTGTAGTTTTCATGGAACTAATGAACCAAATGTTCCATCCACACTTGGATTCCTTCGTGTTGATTTTGTGGATGATATCGTGGTGTACTCTCACACTCGACACGACGATTCCACCCATCTTGAGATCATTTTGTGAACACTAAGAGAGCATTAGTTATGTTCTAAGCTCTCAAAATTCCACTTCTGGATGGATAAAATTCACTTCTTGGGTCATGTTATCTCATAGAAAGGAGTATTAGTAAACCCAAATAATGTGAGAGAAAAAGTTTCCTATGAGCATCCAAAGAACGTATTTTAGGTGTGGAGTTTCCTAGGGCTAGCTGGATACTACATACGTTTAATACCAGGATTTTCATGCAAAGAAGTACCACTCACGGGTTTGACTATGAAGGGTGCAATGTTATTGTGGTCAGATTCTTGTGAGTTAGCCTTTCAGAAGCTAAAAGAGAGATTGACTTCAACACTGATACTAGTCTTTCCATAGCCAGGAAAGTTCTATACTATTTATTTTGATGCATCTGGTATCAGTCTAGGAGTTGTTCTGATGTAGAGATAATGAGTCATTGTGTACAGGTCTTGGAAATTGAGGCCACATGAGAATAATTACCTGATGCACAATTTGGAGTTCGCTGCAGTTGTTCACAACATATTCTATTGGAGACATTATATTCCGGGAAAGCATTTTCTGGTTTTCACCAACCACAAGAGTCTCAAGTACATCTTCACTCAGCGTGATCTGAATTTGAGACAGCGAAGGCATGTTGATTACCTTAAGTATTTTGACATTAAGCATGCCTATATGCCTAGGAAAGTAAACACAATGGATGCTGTGCAGAGCTGGAGGACTCAGATACAAGCAGTTCAGGATTCCAGCACAGAGTGGCAGCATATATATCTGTTCTCTGAGATGCATTTGGAGGTTCAAGACAGACATTGGTGGCTATTTCTTTCTTCTGTATCGGTTACCTCTACCATTCTTGATCGAGTGTGAATGAGGCATCTATCAGACTCAGAAGTCCTAGTACTATGGGAGTGGGTGTCAGGAGAAGACCCATTTCCTGGATGGACTATAGGATAGGATGAGATTTTAAGTATCTAGGGGCGTTTATGGGTGCCAGAATACATACACGAGAAAATGATGTGGGACTTTTATTCCTCAGTTTGGGAAGTTTATCCTAGTGTCACCAAAATGTATCATGATCTACAACATCAGTATTGGTAGTGAGGAATTAAGAGAGATGTTGTTGGTTTTTTCATGAAGTGTTTCATGAATCAGAAGGTGAAGGTAGAGCATCAGCGACCAATATAAATTTTTCAGTAGTTAATCATGCCCGAGTGGAAGTGGAACGATGTCGTGATGGATTTTGTGACAGGGTTTTTCAGGTCGCCTTGAGGGAATGATGCAGCTTGTGTTGACATTGACAGACTCACGAAGGTTTCCCACTTCTTGCGCATCAAGGAGACCTTCAGTGTTGATGATCTGGGATGGATGTATATCCGTGGGATTTTACGTCTACATGGAGTCCCAAACTCCATTGTTTCAGATATGGATACCCATTTTACTTCTCGGGTCTCGCAGGGGCTTCAGAAGGATTTGGGTACATAGGTACTTTTGAGTACATCTTACCACCAACAGATTGATGGCCAGTTCGAACGTACGATTCAAGTGCTTGAGGACATGCTTCGAGCATGCATCATGGATTTTAGAGGTTCTTGGGAGAAGCACATACCTCTTGTGGAGTTTTCCTACAACAATAGTTTTAAAACAACTATTCAAATGGAACCTTATGAGGCTTTGTAAGGTAGGCCACACCGATCACCCTTATGTTTGCTAGAGGCAAGAGAGACAGATTTATTGGGACCTCATCTTGTCCAGGAGACCACATAGTAGATTGAGTTAATTCATAAAAGGATGGCTACTGCACAGTCTCAACATAAGTCTTATGAAAATCAGCGGAGATGACCTCTAGAGTTTGAGGTTTGGGATCAGGTTTTCCTATGTGTCACATCGAGGCTGGGGAACAAAAGAATTAGGAGATGGGGTACTCTTTCACTGAGGTAAGTCGGGCCATTTGAGGTTGTGGAGAGAGTTTGGCCGGTTGCATATTGGTTGCAGTTACCCAAGAGGTAACATGATATTAACGAAGTGTTTCACGTTTCTCAAATCCGACGTTACATTTCAGACACATCGCATTTCTTTCAACCTGAGGAGGTTGAACTCGAAGTGGATGCATCTTTGGAGGAGCATACAATCTAGATTGTAGATTATAGTTTTAAGGTTCTTAGTGACTGGTCTGTTCCTCTGGTATGGGTGTTGTGGCAGCGTGGGTGAGTATAGGACGATACATGGCAGAGCGAGGTCGATGTATGAGCATAGTGTCTGGAGCTATTTGTGGTTTCTTCTTCAACCCCACGCTAGTGAATTCTGGGACAAATTTCATTAAGGGGGGATATTGTAAGAACTCGGACCTTTTTTTAGGTATTTGTTTCCATTTATGGTCGTTTTTGAGAAAAAGTGGAATTTCGGGAAATTTCCAAAGTACATGTCGTTTACTTTATGATTATAAGCCGTGTACTGAGTTACCAGAGGTAGCCATGTGCTGGCAGTGTAGTGGCCACACACACAGACATGTGGTGGTGACTTGGCGGCCACCTAAAGTAGAGTACAAAATGGAAATTAAACGTCATGTACTTCAAAAGTACATGCTGTGTATTTTCTTTTTTTCATTAAACGGACCGGGGTCGTGTCTAATTGATAAAACACCCTTCATCTAGGTTTTATTCGTCTGAGAGAACCTGTATTGCTGCGATCCTATTTCGAGGCCCCGAGCCTCCATCCAATCTCTGATTCTACTGCCGTCGATTGTGTTGGGATCACCTCAGTAAGATTGTCCTTCTTATAGAGCATCGTTTCATGATTCATTCTTTTTATCATGTTATCCTCTATTGAACATTTTAGTCGTTTTTGTAGATATTCAGCGTTCTAAGGTGATCCAATCCCCGAGACTCAAGTATAGAGATCTCCCAATGCGGAGGTAGGTGGTTTGTGCCTTTTCGTTGAATGAATTTTAGTAATATGTGCAATTTTTTAAAATACCAATGAATGGGGAATTGAGGATTTACCGTTTACCCTTGTTAATTACTTTCCATTATTGAATTCTTGTGTAGAGGTTAATTGGATATGAATAGAGTTGATTGCTTTATCTTGGATTTGTTTTCCCATGATTTTTTATGTGTACGACCATTGGTCCTGTTTATCCTGTTAGGCCGCCTTGCCATTCTTTTCCATGCCTAGTTGTAGGATGATGAGATTATTGTTATCTGACATGCTTGATATGCTATAGACTATATAGCCAAGTAGTTCAAGAGGTTTACTTTGGTCGTATTGAACTACTATGATTTTTTGACTTACACAGGACCGTGGGAACCTGGTGTAGTAGACTATAAGATGGATTTACCATGTGAGAATCCTTAGTGAGTCTTTTATTACTTTAGACTATAAGGGGATTTGACCATGTGAGCTTCCTTGGAGAGTATTGATTGCATAGACTATAAGGGTAATTGACCATGTGAGCTTCTTCAGAGAGTCTTTAAACCACTTTTGGCTATAAGTGGAATTGACCATGTGATCTTACTTAGAGAGTCATTGAACACACTTGGCTTTAAGGTGAATTGACCATGTGAGCCTCCTTAGAGAGTAATTTATCAATTTTGACTATAAGGTTAATTGACTTTGAGTGCTTCCTCAGAGAGTCTTTGTATATTCTTATATATGTACTAGAGGGGATAGGCTGTGTGTATTTCATATAGGGTTACATGCATTGATTATCTTCTTATTTGGTATGTGAAATTTAATGCTTGAAACTGTGGAATTTTTTACTACTCTGTTACTTATTCCTACCGTATTTATTCACTGACTATTAGGCACAAATCATTGGGTGGTTGCCTATAGGGATTTTGTCTCACACCATGTTTGGGTCATGTTTTTGGTCCCAAATAGATTATATTGTTCCAGGTATAGATTATGGAAGACGCCCTTCTACTTCATGTTCTTGATTGACTGTGGAGCTGTAGAGCATTGGACCAAGATATCGCTTGAAATGCCGAGGAGTTGTTTACTTTATTTATTTTGTATTTGGTTTTGTACTATTGTATTACAGAATTGTGATTTTTTGACTACTTTCCTAGACATATGTATCATACATCATTCATATATATATATATATATATATATGTGATCTAGTTGATTATTTTCCAGTCTTCTTCTGTTTGATTTTGTATGGATTATCATTGCTTCTGCTATTGCTATTGTTTTTCTTCTGCCATGTTACTCTGCCAATGAGGGCATAGTTTCCCCACAATCACACCCAAGGCCCTCACTACTAGTCGGAAGCCTCGGGCATTCGAGGAAATAGGCTTGAGGCCTTGTGACCAACGGGGTATGGGGTTCCTCTATGTGGCTTCTAGAACTGGGATGTTATAATATTTTTATCTGAATCTACGGAATATGTCTAACGTTTGAAAAAGAAAGTCTTAATTAGGAGCCCAAAGAGATAATATATAGTATTGTATGTTTGAGAAAATAAATTTAAATCAAAGAGATACTCTTAGAATTAAATTTCCCCGATATGTGGTGAATCATTAGTGATATAATGAGGAATTCACTAATAATAGACATTGACTGAACCTAAGTGTAGTATCTCACATAATAGTTTCATCAATGAATCAACTGCTATCCTCGTATTTCACCCACAATATTTCATGTCGGTAATCAATGTCTTACTCAAGGAAGACTATGAATTTTAATGTGATCGAGGACCGTAATAAAAATTCATCTTAAATTTAATAATTATTTATTGGTCTCGATAAATATCCATTCCAATTATCAATTCATCAATTATTCAATTCTATTAAAATTTTCATTTATAAATAGAAAATTCCAAATAGGGTATTCGTACTGCTTGACAACATTTCATATAATTAGATATTGAACATAATAGCGATTAAGTGTTGACTGTTATATGCATTCTATTTAATAAATCAAATAATTTATTTAAATCTTCCACTAGAAAGTTGAAATCTCAATAAGAAAAAGTGGTTTCTTTGTCAAAAGGAATGAATGATTTTCATTGAAAATTAATCAAACCCAAATCGAGGGGGTTGTTCGGGTGGAGATCTTCAACCTCCAATGATGAAATATGAGCTTTGTAACATCTAGATTTTGGTGAATACAATTATTTTATAGTATTAAATTTTTTAACATAAATGTGAGACAAGTATGGCATGTAGAAAAACATGGATCAGTTATAAAAAAATTTATGTTTAGGTAAAAGAATTGAAACAACAACCTTAACTCAATAGTAGACACCTTGTATTGTATCTACCATATTTTTGGGTTTCAATAAAAAATATAAATCCAAAAAAATAACAGAAAATAATGTGTATTGGGTCACATATATAGAAATCATAATATGGAAAAGAATACTAATAAAGGAATAAAGATGAATGATATACCTTTAATGGGTCATCTAATGTGACAAAAAGGTTTATTCAGATCTTGAATGAAGGATATACCTAAAATCTAAAGACGATAAGTAGAGGTAGAACTCTCTTTTATGAGGAGATATTGTACGTTTGAGGGAGAAGAAATGGATAAGAAGAGTTAATGTCTTGGATGAAGGAACAATAATTACAATATTGTTAAAGGGGTGAACGGTTGCGACACTTGGTTTCAAAAACCATGAACTAACTATCATCACAAACTATCTTGGTGCACACCCCTCACACAGTTCATTCGCATGGTAAGAAAAATAGTGTGTTTCTATCTATCTTGAATCCCATTCTCCGTATGTTCTAGGAAAATGGTTAGACAAACCACGAAAAAATTTGTTGTGGTACCTCATAAGATTATTTCAAGATCCTCATGTAAATGTGGCCTTCATTTCACAATTCTAGAAACCAAGCTTCCCTCATTTAGGCAAACATGGTTACTACTAACAACTCAGTCACTGTACAACTCTACCTTTCATTCCAAAAACCATAACTCTTGGCACCGAACCATGCCTGAAAACTCATAAAACCTATATGATTCCTTTTGGAACATTCATTTAGATAATAAATAGTTTTATATAGATATTAGTTATTATTCCCACCTCTATAGAAAACTTGGATCTTACATTGGTCTTTTTCATAATCATCAATATTTATATAATTTTTATGAGCTTTGAATTTTGAAACTAGTTCACAAAAAAATATTTAAAGTTCATATCTAGCATAAATAATTTCTTAATAACATAATTAATTGGTCAAAGAATTATGAGACTAAGGGTTAGAACATGTTTAATTTACTTTATTACATACCTCGATATAATCGACAAGGCACCCATTACTTTTGTCTCATGATTCATATGTTGAAAGTGAATCACCTCTATCACTTCAGGTTTAAATTTTCCATACCTTATTACTTATCTTATTGTATTTAGACTATTTTTGGTTCAAGGGATAAACCTTATTGACATAACCTTTTTTACGAAAAAATAACATAACGTCCATTTCTTGATTTTCTTTTTGGAGGAATTGAGATGATTTTCTATTTTTCAAGTATTTGTTCAACTTATTTGAAATATGATCAATCTCAATTTATCTTCTAGATGTGTCTTTATTGATATTATTAAAATAAAAATTATATTTAGTTTTTTTGAATTACTATCCATCTATTCAATTTTTTCTTTTAATAATTATCCCATATGTCACGATATATTTAATGGGCTCCTCAACCTCCATGTTCTCTATGAATTTGTATTCTTGTATCATGGTGAATTTGGGAGCTCAATTTCTTGAAAAAACCTAAAGTAGATTTATTACTAATGTCTCCGTATAAATAATATCATAAATATCCTATTGACTATTAGAAATTTCAATAAATCGACTGAACATTTCAGAAAATGAGACATTATGATTCATATAAAACTCTCAATATCATGTGTAGAAATATATAATATAGTATGTTATAAAATATTCAATCAATTATGAGTATATTGAAGTATTTTCCATATTTCATGAGTTTTTATTTATTTATAAATTTGATTAAAATCATTTTGTTCTGAACAACAATCCAATACATTCATTTCTTTACAAACTAATTCAAAAGAAAAAATACAATATGGAGTCCATGATTCTTATTTTTCAATTTTTGGAGTATAATGATACAAAAAATATTGCAACACATTGAGATTTTAATATTTTAATTCCTTTAATGTAGTCAATCTATTTGATATATTCCGCCAAATGCAACACTGAACAAAAATTGATGCCCTGGTACATTAAAATAAAAATATAATTATTAATTGTTAAAGTTTAATACTTTATGTTTAATTCTAAGGAATAAATATTAGTAAAAAATTTATGAATTATAATTATAAATTTTATAAAGTATACATTAAATATTAATTAAATTATATTAGTTTACTAAAATAAATAATAAAATCATTTATTTTTTTTTAAAGTATTTTTCCTGAAATTTGATTATTGTGTGATATGGATTTATATTTCATGTTGAATAAGATTAATGATGAAAAATTATGTTTTATTTTAAAACTTTTTTAACATAAATTAAGATGGTTGATTATATAAAATAAAATAAGAATCAATAATATTTAAAAATGTCTTTTTCCAATAAAACCGAGTTTTCATTATATTTTATGATTTTATAAAAAAATTAAATTTATAAATTTTAGAATTAGAATTTGAAAATTATCAATATTTTTGGATTTATGATAATAATATTTATTAATACTTATGTTTGTTAATTTTTTATTTTTTTTATGTGAATAGTAAAAAAATAATGATTTCTCCAAATACTATCACTATTATAATACTAGAATGTATTTAATGTTTCTGAATCATTTCTATAAAAAAAAATTAATAAATAAAATAATTAATTTAGAATAACTAGTTTCTTTATAAAACCCATGATTATTGTTGGAGAAACATATGTAATATTTTATTCTAAAAATTGTTTTTATTCATTTGCAGTAAAAATTAATTTTTATCACTTGTAAAAATTTAATATATAAAAAATGATTTCATATTTTATATCCAAATTATCATATTATATAATAAGTTTAATTTTATTTTTTGGTTAAAATTTATGATTAGTTATATTAGAGTTAATGACCTTGATAATGGTAAAACTGTTATTATCAAAGAATTATTTATTTAATATTTTTTAATTTTTATCTTATAAAAAAACTAATATATTTTAAATTAAGTCTCTAATTTTATTATTAGTCACATATATAATTATATTAAAACATATTTAATTACTAACCAATATTAAATAATACTATGTACACAAAATGTTTAAAACACATTTTTTCTTCAAAAAACCTTTTTCTATATATTAAATAATTTAATTTAAAAAGTAATATTTTCATATTTGAAAAATTAATTTTATTAACTTGTGGTTAAATAAAAATTTAAAATACTCAAATTTAGTAATCATGGTTAATTTTTATTTCTATTAATCCATAAATTACTTAGTTAAAAAACTAAAAAGCTATATAAAAACAAAAAAGGGGAAAGTAATAATATAAGAACAAATAAAATTCAAAATTGTTTAAAAAATGTTTATAAATACATGTTTTTATATTTCATGGCTATATATAACCCCAAAATACATTATTTAAAAATGTTGTAGTCTATAAGACTTGAATAGTGTAATAATTTCATTGATAATTAAAGGGTATTCTCAAAAGTGGTCGTACATTCAATTATAAAAGGGGAAAATCCATCACCTTCATTCTATAACAATTCCATAGAATTACTTAATGAAACAATTAATTTTTTATACTAATACATGTATATATCATATTTATAAGCCTCTGGCCTCAATTATTTATCCCAATGCCTTCATGTCCAAGTATATCTCTATGAAAATGTCAAGTCTTCAATGTAAGTCTTACCTATATTTCAATATTTTGTTTGTAATCATCCACTTCAAAAATTATTATATCTATAATAATATAATTATATTAGTACCATTATTATAATTATATGTCATTATAATAATTAAAAAACCATTATTTAAACACCTCTTTCCATTATGGAAGATATAAGCATTGTTAATGAGTGTATACTGACTACCACCACCACAAAGTAATGTCAAATGTTTTTCATAAATAACTATCATGGTTGGTTGTAATGATTGAAATTATTAATAAAAATATTAACTATAATATAAATATTATTCTTAAAAGTCAAATTATCTTATATTTTACTTCCCACTGGTTTATTTATAAATGGAAACATTAATTATGCATATGTGCAGACTAATTCCACCATAAGTAAAGAGATTAATTTGTAATCACTGCCAATTATATTTATATTTAAAAATATATTTAATATTAAAAAATTAATTGTATAAAATATTTAATATTTTTCATAATTCTAATCACTTTTATGAATCTTTCTATTTTTATCAACATATATAATGAATTATGGAAATATTGAATGAAAACCCTCTGGTAACTTTTGTTGGAAAATTAAATTATAACAAATAAATAGAATATGATAATAAATGGTTCATATTTAATATAATATATATTAATAAGGATAATAATAATAATCCCTATAAAAACATAATTATATTATTCATGATGTTAAGAACATGTGCAGAATAAATCGGAAACTAGGTAAGTGTTTTCATCTTGAATTCCCCTCATTGAGGTAAGTTTTTTATTATAAACCCAATTTATGTTCTGTAATATATATTCTATCGGTTTGTGATATCATATATTGAATTATCATTTTATCATCTTATTTTATGTTTAATTACAATCACACTTTTTCAATTGGTTTTAATTAAATTATTTTCAAGATATAAGGGTTATTTATCTCAAACATTATTTTTTAAAGAAATTCTACACGTTATAAATTGTGTTTCCTTTTTATATTGTTCTATTGATTTACTATGCCAAGAATGATATATAATTTTTTTATTTATTATTAATTGTTTATATGAGCTAAAAATAGTTATTTTCTTCAAATATATTTTTACTCATGTGTTACCTCGGTTGTAAGAGTTTTTGGTAACTCAAATATAATACATTGAGTTATGATCATTCAATTGAAATTATTTCATATGTTTTGGGAATTTTATTCCATTTATTTCATTATTTTTACTATATAATTGTTTACATAATTACCTTATAAACCAATTTTAAAATGTTTCATGCTTTTTGGAGTATGTTTCCTATAATGGACATTGACTCTAATATAAATTCTCTGAGTTATAATGTTTCATCTTGATGTTTTTCCATGATGGTGTTATCCCACCCTCAAATTTTATTATACAGTATTTTTTAATCATATTGTGGAAAATTAATTTTTAATATATATGAATTATTTTTTACTCCTTTTACGTTGTGTGTTTTAAAGAATTATATTTTGAAAATAAAAAAAGGTTTTTTCCTTTTCACATTAATATGTTATTCCATAATCTCCCCATTTATCCAACATAATCCTTTTTTATTTAAAGGATCCATTATTTTTAGATTATTTTTAAAGATAATTTTTTTTCAAAAGATTTTATGTCACCTTTTAAAAAGATAAAATTTATGTGATAGATAAATTAGTATTTTTTTATACATTAAAAATTTTTCTATGATATATTTAATGATTTCACTTCAATTTACCTTTCATTTCAAAATTTATTTACCCTAATATGGTTTATGTTTCTCAATTTATACTCTAATATATATTTTATTTTTTTGGGAATGAACTTTCTAAACCAAAATATCTAATTCATGTTAACTTCTAGAGTGGTATCATTCAATTATTATTTTATAATCATATTCTACATCTGTATTAAAATCCTTCTAGGTATCCTTTTTTACACTAAGGATATGTTTTTAAAACCATTCTCCACCATTCTCCTGATGACTTATGATCTTATTTTTCTAGTATTGAAATAGTATTATACTCACTATTCTATATGGAGTGAACAATAAATATTACATAATTCAGATTAGATTATGTGAACTAATAAATAATATTGTTATATTGACATGGGGAAAACTTTTGGTGTTTCGTATGTCTACATTCCAATAAAGATAATGATTGGAATTTTATAATGGGATTTTTAACAATCTACAATCTTCCTCCATATGGGTTATGCTCCTGTTATTCCTTTTATTAACATGGGGAAAAGTATTTAAAAAATGTATATTGCTATTCAAATAGTGATGATTATTAGATCATTTGACTATAGATTATTTGACCATCCACTTTCTTTTTATTGATCAGTTATAATCATTCTATAAAATTTACTGACATGGGGAAATGTGTTGATATTCATAAGGATTATTTACTTTTAATATATGTTTGAAATATTTTGAAATTTCTTATTCTTCATTATATTGATAGCCATGTTTTTCTCAACCATAGTCTACTTATGGAATGATATGAAAAGAAATTTTAACTCATGTTCTAAAAGATTTTGAATAAAAAAGTAATTACTGGGGACCCACATTTATAGCCTTCTAATGCATCGATAAGTATCATGAGAAAAAACAACTTTGGTTTTGGTGTATACCTCTCCCAAGATAAGTATAATGTAATAGAACAAGGCCTTGACCATATGTGTATTATACCCATAATTATACATTCCATTAGTATATGATCAGTATTATTGATATCCATTATTTCATTTATATTCATGGATATATAATACTCTATGTTTCAATTTATTGTGGAATTATTTATGTTCTTTATTCCATCTATATTATGTATTCCATGCTTATATTTTGTACAAATTTAGTTATATGTTTCCCTTATATAGTCTTTGAGGTGAAACCTTTCATACATATCCATTCCCTAAGTTTAAAAAAAATTATTATGCATTCCATGGTTATAAAGAGAGAACATGTGATATAATTTATTATATATGTAGAATACTCCTTATAAATTAAGTAGTTTCAAATCTAATGAAAAAAACATATATTTTGTAAAAAGAACATGGTTTTCACTTCTTGTTGTTTCTTCATAATTCTCTAAATCTATAAACCTTAAAATGTACCTATGTTATATCAGATTTGATAATATTTATTTATTTTTTAATTAATGATGGATATATCTATAATTTTATATCTCGTATCAATGTGAGTATGTAAAGTATGTTTTTATGGAACCAGATCTGGGATTGTGGGTCCAAGGCTTCCCAACATTCTTCCATATTGGTTAACCAACATGTTAGATAAAAGTGGATATATATTTCTTCCAATATAAATAAATAGAAAAATAAAAAAGGTAGAATGAATCATATAGTGACCTTAATTAGAATTATGGTGGATTAAATAATAAATTTATAAAATGAACATTTCTTGAACAAACTGGGAAAAGATTTTGACAAAAATAATCTTTGAAAGAGTTAAAAATAGAGAACCTAACATACTAGAAGTTGGGTTACCTGGAACTTTTTGGAACTAGAAAACCTCCACTGGGATGACACAACTGGAAAATGGTTGTTCAGTGTCCCCTATTAAGATATATTGAGCCTTATAACTTTGTCTAGTTTACTAATCTCCCCCTCTGGCTGGACGGTGGAATCCTAGAGGATGGTTGTGTTTTTGTGTTTACCATCAGCTGGCTATTGTCTTAGCACAACACAACTTGAACTACATGAAACTTTACGGACTGTATTATGGATTACACACCTTTAAGAAGTTCCTTATAGATAACTGGTAAATGAAACCCATGGCATATAACAATATACTAAAAATTCAATATGGATTCTTCAAGATAGTTTTAATATATACCTTTCATAGGATTTATCAAATTCAATTAATTTATTTTACTACTATAACACAATTACTAACTAGGGTTGTCTCAATAAAAGAGAATTTTCAGACTCTTTATTCCCAATTCAATAACATTTTTTTAAAATAAGAAACGATTATGTTGAGGTTGAGAAAATGGATTCATGTTAAGAAAGAAAAATATGAATTGCAGAATGAAAATATAATGAATGTTGTCCCAATAAATAAATACTACCAATAAAATAAACCAAGGTGAACCCTCATTGAATTAATAATAGATTTTTAGTTATCTAAATAACATAATCTATAGTATGTGTGGTCACCCTCCTCTTCCATGGTTGTGAACATATGATGCACTCAATGATTTCAATGTTATCACATATCCACCTCCTCGATCGAGTGAGAAATATATAGAATAATTAGTTAATCCTTGGATAATTGTAGTGAGTATTACACTCACCCTAGATCATATATAGATTAATTTTATGAAAATATTAAATATAGAAAATTAGTGTGTGATGATTTGGGATGAACATAGATTCATCTCTGAAAGATATTCGTTGGTTTTTTTGCTCATGATCATGAAAATTAGAGTTCACATTATAGAGGAATAGGGTGAAAACCCAAAGTATAAATATAATAGACAATAATAAATAAGATGATAAAATATAATATGTATTAGAAATGTAGAAAAATACTACATCGATAAAACATAAAAATATATACTACCGAATTTTAAAAAAAATTCAAAATCATTGAATCGAGGTGGAGTACAAATGAATAAGAAAGAGAAGTAATAAATTTATTTACAAATATATAATGTGATATCTCTTGCTTGATATACACATAAAATATAATAATTTTGGTATGTGTTATTCTTGAAAGTTATTTATTATTCCTCCTATGTCAACCAAATAATATTTCACTTCATTTAATTTTTTTACTAAAAATTATCATAGATTTCCCTTGGAATATATTTTTACCCTATAAAATATTTGTATTCCAATGATCTGGTTTCCTTACCTTGAAAGAGATTGAATCATAATTTTTTAGGGTTATAAAAAAATTTCTCTATCATTATATATACCAGAGTTCAACTTTTCATCGTATATGGGTGTCCCATGTGTGATATGTGGGTTAATCATAAAAATTCATCCAATATGTGCATAAATTACATAGACTACTTTTTAAGATTTTTTTGACAATAATTTTTTTACTAAAATATTGGTCATAGTGAATGAAATGTGTCCCAATAAGTATTTTATAATTAAAAAATAAGTTTGAAATTTTCTATTAGTATAGAAAAATTTATTTTTGAATTTAAAAAATAAATTAAAATATTCAATATGAAAAAAATAAAGTGATGTTTACAATTAATCGATGACTATACTTAAAACCTAAAAATATAATAATTACCCATGAAATATAAAATTAGAGTAATTAAAACATTTATATAAAATAAATATTATCTCTGTCCTTTATCCTATACTTAAACATTGCACTCCTTGGTAATCAAGTATACTAAAGAAAAAACAAGCATCCCAATGCATAAATAACAATACTACTCAATTATCATATATAATTAAAATTTCATTTCCCCTATATGGATAAAACTTTCCTAACTCATACTAAATCATAAAATCCATTAAATATCATTTTTACCCTCATGTGTATGTCATATCTACCTTCATGAAGAAAAATTTCTCTCTTTACATAATATTTTTGATATATTGAGATTTTCTCTTTCTCATAAGTATGCGTGATCATGATAGGCCTCTATTATCTTAGTATATCCACTTCACAATGTTAAATATGTGCAAATAATTAGGTATTCTACATTGGTTTCTCTAAATTTAATGGTACTAAGGTTAATGTTAATAATCAATGGGTGAATAAGGAGAAAGAGTCTCTAATGTGATGTAAATTCATGGAAATAGTTTTCCACGAGAATGGTTCTCTCCCCACTCAATTCATAAATAAATCACCTCCAAAAAATTATTTCTTTTAAAGGGTAATAAAAAAGGGATTTTTAGAATCGATGATATGTTTATTCCTTCCAATCCCTCATTTATTTATATTTTTTATATTTAATTCATATTTATAACTTCTCATCAAAATACTATATTTGAGGAAAATGTAGAAGGATTTTATTCATCCATTATCTAAGAACTCTAAGAAAATAATTTAATTCATATTTGGGGCACCCATACATCAATGCATCATAAATATTCATCCAAAAAAGTAGTAATAAAATTTTCAGCACTTTCTTTTCATTTTAAATCAGGGAGATTAATTGAGAATGAGAAAAAACTAATCTTCTACCTCCCCCACACTAAAGATAAACAATTATCATTGAATTTAGCTATATTGAATTCTAGTATGGGGTAAATGTATTTTAATTTGGTTTCCTCACAATGCATTTCTTTACTAATTGTGGATAAATAAAGATCAGATGTATTGGAAGGTTGAAATAAGATTTGAATGTAAAATGAGCCATTAAATATGTTACCTCAATCATAATTGATACAAACTATGAACTCTATATACCTTATTTAATAGGAATATAAATTATTTTGGACCACACAACATGTCTCAAGACTCTTAATAAAAATATAAATATAAAACAAATGTCAAAAAGTTTTAGAAACTACCAGGGTTGGAATGATTTGAAATTTGAAAAGTACTATTCTACATGAGTTTCTAAATAGATAAAATATCCTTAAATGAATAAATTGGTAATCGGGAAACAAAATCCATTCAGAAATAATTTATATCATTAACCCTTAAAATAAATAAATGTTCCAAAGAATACCAGATTTTTTTGGATTTTATTATTGGTTCGATTCATCTCCCGATTATATAAAACTGAAGAAAAATAAAAAAACTAGAAATAAAAACATAAATAATTTAGAAAAAATAATATGAAAAACAAAATTTATGTATACATTAAAAATTCATAAATACATGTTTAAATCCCAGAAGATAGATATTTTATTTACTAACCTATTTTTAGTTCAAATTCGATCATAAAATCTTTTCAAGTGGAATTTAAATTGGATAGAGAAAAAAGTATTACAAATTAGATATTAAACCTCATATAATTCTTCAGTGGAAGCCATAAGTTAACCATTTGATGCTACCACTATAAAAATAAAATAAATTTAGAAACAAAATATAACATAATAATGTTAATTAAATTAAATAAAATTTAAAAAAATAGTTTGGTAAAATAATATAGAAATTTTTTTGACCACCCATGTGGGTGATAGGTTTTCACAATCCTTGGTCGGGAGGATCTCAGTGATTAACCCTAATCGAAAGGTGGGTGTGGTTTCATTCTACTAAACCATCAAAAACATTATTTCTATTTATATTATATTCAAATTAGTTATATATAAACCCATAGATAAAGTGAATTAGATCCATCCAATTAGTAATATAATTTTTCTTTTATATTAGGGTAAGGAAAATTAATGGGTACTCATCCTCTTTAGACTCAATTTCTTTTGTGTATTCAACATTAAAATCATATGGGGAGTACTCATTTAAAGCTACTATATTCATATTTTTTCAAATAGATTATTAGGAAATTAAATTTTCTGAGAATTAATGGGAATTTAGTCATTATTAAAATCATTCCTTATATATAAAGAATCATGGGATTTTCGTTCGTCATGAAAATACATTGGGATTTTCTCATATACATTCTAAAATAAAATTTCATTTATTTTTATAATCTCTATGTTTTCCTCTTCAAAATAAATTATAATTTTTTCGTTTTACTCCATAGTAAACAATGAGATGGACGATTATGAAAAATTTAAACCGGTTTTATGAATGATCAATTCTATTTAAATAAATTCAATGGAAAATGTGTTCATGAAATAATTGAATCTATGTGTTTTTTAATCTTAAATTCTATCTTCACCAAAACTGTATCTTGTAGTTCAGTTTTCATTGATAGAAAAAGGTAGTGTGTAACCTCCCCATTTTATTTAAATCCAACAAATTTAATGGAGTCTTATTCCAATTACATGGTAAGATAGATTGTTTTTTATTCTTCTTTTTTAGAGATATGAAGATCACTATTCAGGTTACCTTTCACAGTTTAATTCTATTATTATTCCCCCAAAAAAAATCTCTAATATGTGAATAATATTACATGTGTCCTTTAAGGATCTCATCTATCTATGTATTGGTGTAGGTAAATGTTCGTGATTATATCAATAACTATCTCTTTTCTATCTCCTGTTCCATAATATAAAAATATTTAATGAAATCACATCCAATACTAATTTTTTTAGGATGTGGTTCTCTTTCTGACATCTGATTCTCCTAAGATGGGTGGATACATTTATCTATTTGGATCTTCATCTTTCTATAATCTTCTATATTTTATTATAGGTGATATTTTCATTTAATTTATTATTATTTTTCTTTTTTACCTTGGGAGTAGTTATTACATGCATACTAATGATAATTTGAATACATCCTGGAAATATACATATATGTTTTTAAAAAAAAATTAAAGTCAAGAAAGTATTTACAATGTTTTGAATAAAAATATTGACTGAATACCACTTGGATATTTAAAAAAATTTCATGTGTTGATATAAAAGTATATAGGGGTGTAAAAAAATAAATTAATTAATTTTAATTATATAACAAAGTGGTTAACCTAAATCATCTCACTTCACAATCTATTGTGGTCAAGTACACAATACTATTAATTCAATTATTTTTCTTTTGGCGATTTAAAATTTTATAGGAATAGTAAAATTTTGGGGTTGATAAAATGGATTCAAGATGTAAATGTAATTATGTATTACAAAACATAGAAAATATTAATGAAGACATAAATAAAAGAAACAATTTCAATAAAATAACCAATAGTGAACCTTTATTGTATTATAATTAGTTTATAATTAACATAACAAACAAATTCCATTATATGTACACTCACATTCCTCTTCTATGTTTTTTAATAGGTGGTGCTCTCAATAATCTCCATGTACATCGCACATCCACCTCCTCGATTGAGGTAGAAATGTATTTAAAATATAGAAAATCACTAGATAATTACAAAGAAGATTACACTCACTACAGAACAGCCTTATACTAACTCAATGAAAACTAGAAGAAAAAAATATGAATACGTGAATACTATTTTCCAACACTAATTTAACCATCCATGATATTTCTCGTGTTAGTTACTCATGATCTTGAGTATTCGAGATCACAGTGAAAGGAGAATGGGGTAGAAATAAAAAAGAGAAATATAAGAGATAATGAGAACAAATATAGAAAAAATATGATAATTTTTATTTGTAGTGTAGAAATAAATAATAGAATAAAAACACAAACATATCTACTACAATATTATAAATAATGTGGCTTACTCTTTCAAAGGTGGTGGAGTAAAAATTTATAATAAAGATAAGTGAACAGTTTTTCTCAAAATCTATATTTTAAAATATCATGCACTGTAGGAAAACTAAAATATTAATAATGTGGATGTGGTATTATTTAATGTTGTTCTGACATGTATCCTACATCCGCAAAAAAAAATCAACTTAATTTAACATGTTCATCTAGAGTTATGACAGAATTAATATGGAACGTATTTCTAAAATGGAAATTATTTGAATTCTATTATTACGATTTTATATGATTTTTTTACAATTATAGATATGGAATCTAGATGTCCCAAAATCAGAAAAATTGATCCTTGAATATTTATATTTATTAATTAAAATTCTAAACTATTTTGGGCCTTCCATGTGTGATATGTATGCTCATCATCAAAATAAATATAATCTGGGCATAAATTCCAAGACCATATTTGTGCACATATTTTGGGTCAAAATTTGTTTTATTTATTTCTTGTTTCTATATAATGAAATGTATCTGATTATGTGTTTTATACGAAGAAAACTAATTAAAAATGTTTTACCTATATAGATATTTTTTTTCAAATTACATAGTATATTTAAAATATTTAAATTGGAAATCTTATGCCATTATTTAAATTAAAAAAATTAAGCATAAATGGTAAATGTAATAATTACCCTTAAAATATAAAATTGGTGGTATTAAAAAATTTAAATTAAATGTAAAATTAGTGAAAATATTTTATCTTTCAATCATCATGATCATTAATAAATCAAATTAAATCATTAGATAATTCAAAGTGTGTTTGTGATCATCAAGGCATAAGAAGGTGGAATGAATAATATCACCCACAGAAAGGTACCATTATACACTCTTCCTTTGTAGGGGGAGTATCAATTTTTTCAATTCTCCTGATTTTCTTCAAATCATACATGTTTCCAGTTATTCCATTGATTTTTCATCATCTGGTTTCTTGAACTTCCAAAGTGCCCCTTATGTAATCATGAATTCCGTTAATAAAAATGGTCTCCTTCTTTTCCCCTTATTTGATAGGGAAATAAATGAATTTTAAATTTTCCATTACATTTATGACCCAGATCCTTATCATGAAAAGATAAGTGGGAGGACCCCTATGACATTCATTCTTATCTGGATGAAAACATCCTGAGTTCTATTCGCCTGAGGGCTTAGTAGGCTCATGAGTCCACACAATAGGAGAGGAATACATAGATGGATTAACCCCTATGTATACCATTTTAATACACAAATTGGTAATTTTAATTCTTAATTTTTATACTCTGACTAATAAGTAAGAATACGCGAGGATGGACTTCCTCCATGATATATGCCCACATTGATTTTCAGATAAATCATGGTTTTATTCTATATTCAATGACCCCAAATATCATCCAATGGTGAATTTCAATGCATAATCCCAATTTAAAACTAATTTTTAACTCTCATTTAATTTTCATTATTGTATATTATATCATTTTTATAACACTGAGTGAAATCCATATAGGATTTGTTATGTAATTTAATCATAAAACTAGAAAAACTAAAATGCCAGTAATTCAATCCTCCACCCAGGTGTATGACCCAACTCTCCACGCCTTTATATATACCTCCTACTGAGATAATAATATTTGAAAAGACTTATATACATAACAATCAAAAAATATTCTATTGTATTACCTTTTATAACATAAATTTTCCCATAGAATAATGTTAATTTGTGTGGAAAACAACACTAGAATATGAAATTAAACTATGTATCCAAAAATCTAGTTACAGTGTGTAAACTACACAACAACAGCCTCAAAGAATGATGTTAAATTGAAAAACATAGTCCCATCACATGAACATAAACATGAATATTTAACTATGTTCTATTTTATTCTCATTAGTAAGAAACATATGACACTTCACGGAGGTTGAATTCCAACATCAAGGTAGTTTATGTCTTGGTGGAGTTCCATACCTTGAACCAAATTTAATGTATATTATGATAAATTGTATTCACTATTTTCAATATTAATTAACTATTTATTATGTCATGATTGTTCTATTGTGTGGCATGGTATGTGAGAATGCCCTAATAGTACCTATTTAACTAAATTTTCAAATTAATTTCCTACTATTATTAGAACTGAAAAGTTTAATGATTGTATTCTTAATTATATTTTACATAGTCAGATGATAATATTTGGGGGACAAAAATGATATAGTATATCACGCATGGAGACTTACAGGGCATAGAGGCACCTTATCAATATGTATACTTTGTTAGTTTCTAGTTCATGAGATTATAAGAACAAGACCCTCGAGTAAGAAATCCAAATTCACATGTTTCATTTGATGTTAATTTCTAAAAAAGTGTATTTTGATCCATATAATTTTTATTATTATTAATGAATATTATTAGTTGTGTATGTTTATTTATTGATGAAAATTATGACATCATATGTTTAGCATGAGGTAGGATATAGATGTGTTTTAATTAATATTGAATTAATTAATAATCTGAGAAAGGGTGTGTCCATTCCATAAATAAATATGATATCTTACACTCTTTTATGGGAATGAAATAACCTATATAAATCCAAATAAATGGTGTTCTGTGAGAAAGTTTATTTTTTTAATGATAATGAAAGTGATATCATGCTTATAAGTTTATGAAACCAAATTACATCGTTCCGGATTAGAGATATAATGATAAAGGAATTATATTACATTTTATGCATCTGTTTGAGGCTGTATATTATTGAAATATTTTCTTCAATCTATATGGGTTCCATGAAATATTTCTAGAATCCAATTGTGGACATGGTTTGGCACTACCTAATGCTTCTAAGAAATAGGCCTATAGTGTCAGAAACTAATTGCATCCAGAACATCAGTTAAATAAAAATATAATTTATTATTTAAGGTATTTATAAAAAAATTATTATCATACATGGTTTAATAATTATTCTTGTTTACAATATCACATATATTACATCACTAGTTATTTGAGAAAATATTTTGTGAGTATAATATTTATAAAATATTTATTTTTTCTTTTATAAATGTAATAATTATTTATTTATTATAATATAATTCATTTAAATTTATTTATTAAATAAATAGTCATTATTCAAGGATAGTTAAATATTTTGGAGGAATGGAGAACTAATTTTAATGGTATAGTGAAAAATATTATATAATAAATATTAATTAAATAAATAATATTTGATAAATTTATTGGTTTTCTACATGTTTAGAAACAATATTAGTATTAGTATTATAATAATAGGCATGTTCAAAGAATTTAATCTTTACAAGTTAAAAATTTCATTTTGGAATTTGAGATTTTATTTATTGGACTTTCTATTTTTAGGGTTGGCTCTCAAACATTGGGTTTTACCATTATGATGTCAAAAAGTGGAGTATTGTAGTGGGACATAAGGCCTAGGTGTTTACCTAAGGATTTAGGAGAATCAATGGAGGTATAAAAACCTTTTTAGAATACTAAAGCTACCAAAATCTAGATAGTGAAGGCCATAGGCTCACCGATATTCTAACCAATAACCAGATCCCGCTTAGAGGGTCAACTAGCTAGCCAGTGGGTCTATTGGATGTGTTTTTTAATTATGGAAAATTTGGTATTTTGTTGTATCATGTTATTTACCCCTCGTATCTTCTCCCCTGACCCTTAATCACACCATGAGATGATGGGACTCACTCTGTGGAAATTTTACCTCCACTAAGCTCATCTCTTGGATGCTTTAAGTATTGTACATTTATGTTAATTCCTATGATATTTCAAACTCCATCTCACCCTTAAAAAAATCCACTTAATATCTCTTTGGAAGAACCCAAATTTGGTTAATTAAGGATTAAACCATGGAATGGATCCATCATTATAAATTAAATATGTGATTCTTGGTGTTTCATTTTTTCCATGATCAAGGTTGTAAGTCCATACCATCCATTGATAATTTGTAAAATTTTATGCCTTGGATATCTTGTGTGTGTAGCCATTCATGACCACTTATTTTGATGTTAGGGTTATAGGGTGAGGTATTTATTAAGGAAGCATGCTCCTTATAGAGATATATTTCTGGTTGTGTTCCTGGAAAGGGTTAAAAATAATACATTTAATGGAAATTATTGTAGAATTTGCTTCATAGTATTTCGGGCTGAGAATTGGTTTTTAGTTTTTAGTTGAGTCTAGGATGGACCTGCAAGATGCAATAGGGGTTTTGGTAGTGAATCCCTATCAGATAATGATTTTTAAATCAACGAAAAATACCAAGATCTGATATAAATTATATGTATGTATGATTTAGAAAACAACTTCATAAGGATTTTTTTTGTTTGTAATGGGTTTGGATGACATGGATAATTAGTATGGGGGTGGGGCGGTAAATTACATTAGATATGTGTCTTCAATAGGCGATAAATAATTTTGTACCGAGTTATAGGGGATGGGTTTTTTCCTTGATTAAACAAGGTTACAAAGTTCTATTTAGGCTTGAGATAAGTTAGTATGACTTGGGAATGTGATGTATGGTCATTTAAAGTGAACTATCCCACATGATAAACATATTATTTTTGATGTTATAAAAAATAATATATTAGAAATCAAGATATTTGTTCCTTATAAATCTCATGAATTTGTAATAAAAATTAATTTTGGATATTTTTATAATATATATGCAAGTGGAATGAGAAATGGTTTATTTAAAAATATACATTTTTATTTTGGGGAAATAAACCTATGTTTCCGAATTTATTCATATATCCATTATATATAGCACCAAGTTTATAAAAATCTAAAATTAATACCCTATTTGATGAGTTTTTATTGGGAAAATAATGGAATGACTTTGGGGCCATGAATAATAGTATGGGGTTATGAAATTAACCGATGAATACATAATTAGATATAGTGATTTAAAAATCCCTCATGTGGTTCCCATATAGATTCTTAAAAATAGGCACATAGTTTTTTAAACATGATGGGGTTTGTCCCCATTTGTTTCACATCCTTATAATAGTCTTAAAAATGGGAGGTATTAAGGAAATTTATGGATGTGTAACTAGTTATGATGACTTATAAATTTATATTAAACCATTAGGTATAACACTTATATGTTTCGATATAGAGGTGTGAATATGTAAGGGTGTGTTACATAGAGGGAATGAATTATAACAGGGTTTTTAATAAAAAATTGATAAGGAAGAGGATGTTAAATATGAAACCTTCATGATATGCATAATGTTATAAATTTTTGAAATTTAAAATTATATGGCAAAAGTTTTTTATGGATATATTAGAAGAAGTGTTTATAATAATTCATATTTAATTATGTTTCATATCATTATTTTATTAATGATATAATTTGGTTATGAATTGAATTGTGTTTCACTTATTTTATTTATGTGAACAAAAATTTTGAGGATTTAAATTGATATTATGGTGCTATAAATGGATGTTTCATATTAAGTGTATGATGTGGTATGAAGGGATGTTTTTTTTCAAGGAGGGGTGGTGAATTCCCATAGAATTATGTGGTTTAAATGATTTTTAAATTAATATAAGGATATTATACCTATAATATAGGTAGGGTATTTATTATTATTGTAGTTTTTTTCATACCACTGTACAATTATTTTTATTATAGGTATTTAATTTCAGAATGTACTTGTTTTTTTTGGTGGATCTAATTGTGGGTGGTAGTTTTAGTTATAGATATTTTTTATTAGATTTATAGATAATGAGTGGATTATGATAATGGAATGTTATTTTGGTTATGTTAATAGTGATGTAGGTACTTATACATATTTAGTTATATGTATAATATAATGTACATGATAGTGATGTGAATGATAGTGATTAGTGAATAGGATGGAAAGGGATAATGAAAAGCATTGTAGTTTTTATTGAATTAAATGCTCCTATTTATTATTATGGAATATAATTGATTAATATATATATATATATATATATTCTAGTCACAGATACAATAATATTTGATATTAACATAAACATGTGATATTTTTAAGGGTGGAACTATATAATTATATTAATATTCTCTCTCATGTATTTATAAAATTTTAGACTTATCGGATTGAGTTTAATGTGTTTTCAGTTGATGTTAGCTTAGACACATGGTGATCCTACTATGAGTAGTCAGTTTCATGTGAATGTGTTATTATTTATATTTGTATATTAATTTTTATTTATCAACCAAGAGTATTTAGTTATTAATATATATATAAATAAATAAATTTTTTATTTCTAATATTGTTTAATATTTAGTTATGGATTTTTTAATAAATAGTGATGTAATTCCTTCCATGTATGTATTTAAATACATTTGGTGTTTGTCACCACTCTAGATTCTCAATGATCTTGGTTTTATGAGGGTCACCATCATTATTATTATTAAATTATGAAATTTTGTGAATGGTTTTGGTCAATAATGAATAGTATCAATATCCAATCCTTAATATTGAGTTTGGAGTAGGAACATGTATTGATTACATTTTTTTAAAGGAATTTAGTTTACTTGAACCTAGTATCTGATGTAGACTAAGGAAAATACTTGTGGATACATAACCCCATATGATTCTAAGAATAGATCGCAATCTCTTATTACATGTTTCAATAGGAAGGGTATATTACCAGTGGGATATTTATATAGGTATGTGTTTATACCTCATATAGTATTTGGTCATGACTATTTCATGTTATATGCATTACATTTTTTATATTTATTAACCGTGAGGTAGTGAAAGTATAATGATATACACTATCACGAGGATTTAATACTCATTTATCTACTCATATAGCAATTGTGCATTAAAACCGTGAGGTGGGGGAAGGGAGAGTATAAGAAGAAACCACTATTATTAAAAAGAGGATGTGATCAATATCTATGACTGTATAAATATTTACATAAAACTGTTTTAATGGAAAAATATATCGTATTATCATGTTTCTATTTTAGTATGGGATACTAAATGGTGGTTAGAGGAAGGAGATATAGTCTTTCATATTATTTATATGGGTTCATGGAATTTTATTCCTCTATAAATGATCTTATTAAATATATAAATATTATACTTGTAATATAATGTTTTGATTAATATTAGTGAAATCTAAAAAGACTCATATTTCAATGTTGTGAAATCAAAGAGATTTTTAATTTTTTGATTTAAGTTGAGAGGTGGATCAAATTTGGTGTTGCTAATATTTTAAAAAGGAGTGTCATTTATATGATAGTACAAATAAAGAATCATAAGATATTTATTTCATTTTCAATTGATGGATATCATGTTTGGTTAACTACTATAGTGCCCATTAGTTACACGGTGGTTTCATTCTAAGTGACTAATGGGTTAGACAGTGAGTGGTATCACTACCTCTGCCAATAAAAAATTTATTGTCCATAAAACCTCTATAGAAGGTACACTTAGACAACATTATTATGGGTTGACACCCCAGAGTTTTTTTATTTTAAGGAGATACACTAAGTAGAGTGAAAAAAAAATTCCCTCCACTTCCTCTCTTCACTGCCTTCAATCCATGGTGTTTATGAAGGATTTTTTGGTTATGGTAATATTTAGTCCCTTAAATATTACTTTATACATTCCTTTCATAACCAATGTATTGAGTTTATTTGTTTCAATAATTGAGATGTAATTTCACCAGAGAATTGTAAAATCCATTGAAGTATGTCACATTAATGTGAAGTTTCTACATAATCATTAAGAGGAATGAATTTATAAATTTTCTCACCATTTTACTGGATGTGTGTCACATGGTGGGTTTTATTATATAATTTACATTTTTTTAAATTTTATAGGTAATAGGATTAGAGAATTTGGATACATTTATCATACGAGGGTCAGGTCTCTATTGTGGATCATTTTCACTGCATTTCATGGATTTTGTTTGTTCTGACACTACACAGTGAGTGTTATAATATTTATGTCAATTTTAAAACTTTAATTAATGATAAAAAGATATGTTTTTATTAGATTTTTTTATGAGATAGTTGTTCACAAGAATTGTGGGTGGATGATGCGATATTCAAAAGAACTAAATAGATTCATATAACGTTGGTTCCCTTTATTTCGTTAATAATTTTTGATAATTGGGATTATATTACATTGCTTGTGTGTAATTTTATTCTTGTGTTTTATAAAAGTTTTATGACTATCATGATTTCATAACATGGAATGACATTGTAAAATAAAATGACTTTATTATTCCTTGATAATTACCAACGAATCACATAGAATGGAAAAATTAATCATTTGGTGGTGCCCAATTTGAATTGGTTTCACTGAACTATCCTAAAGCTTTAATAATGGTGTGAGTTTCTTATTACATATATTTTATAAAAGAAAATTAATTAATATTTATAATGTTAATTTTAACGGTGATGAATTATGAAATTTTATTTTAAAATAAATGGATAAATTAAATGAATGATTTTGAGAAATGATATTAAATTTGATAAATTTCTTTTTCAATGAATAATTTTCCATATTTTCATAATTGAATATTTTTTTGTAAAATGGGATGAGATATTTATTTTTTGTGTTCTGAATATTAAAATTTGATCAATGTTCTAGATAAAGGATAAAAAGTATGTATTTGGGGAAATTATTTTTTCTCATCAAGCACATATATGTAGTGGAATATATTAAATTAATTTTTTTCTTATGTGTCATTTTAAATTAATGGTTTCTATGAATGAACCAATGTGGTATATCATGGTGTTTTATAGAGTATATAATATATGAAAAACATATCATTGTGTAAAAGGATGTTCAAACTATGTTGTAATGTCTATAATGTATATTATGGTATATATTGTCACATGACACTGTAATTAACTCATCGGGATTGAAATTTAGTTTACGAATATTAGATTCTTAAACAATATAGAGTTTATTATTTGTATTCTAGTGATACATAATGGGTGATCAAACATGGGATGTGATTGGGTTTCGGGATAACATTCCATTATAAGTGATACAACAATATAATTTTCGAGAGATTGTGTGATAATAACCAATAATAATGATTATAGTATTTAATATTCACTGGTTATGACTTTTATTTATTCAATTAATGACTAAGTTTAAGATAATAGATCATACAAGTGTAATATTGATATATTGATTGGATTATGATCTCTATATATGAGACATGAGAGTGAACCTCCTTAAATAGTTAATCATTTCTAGTATAAGATAATATGGATATGAATATATAATTATAGGCATTGATATATTCATGATGAACCTCAGATATATAGGATATAAATATGATTAAATTTACGATCAAAATACTACTTAGGTGGAAAAGTTTACATCAGACATGAGCACATGGATTATTTTCAAGATCAAGTACATTGAGACTTATTTTCTTTATGTTATTTCATGTATAAAATATTTTACACAAATTTTTTGATAGTGATTCCCCTAGACGTTCTCTTTAAAATTATTTTCTATAAATTTTGAATTAAAACATTTATCTCTTAATGATAAGGATTAAACCATTGTGTAAAATACATTACATACCATAGATGAGGATTGAATACATTTATGCAGAAAAAAAACATAGACTACTCCCATAAAACATGAGACTATGATTATGTTAATAATTGATATCCATTACTATGAATCTAAAAGTATATATCATGTTACAATATAATGGAATATAATACATAACTATGAGATAATGAAATAAATAAAAATGGTTATTTTTATATATATCCTAATATGATCAATGTTGTGATATAGAGAATTGAATGAGAGACAAGATCTATCTCATATCAACTTGTTGAGACACATTCTTTGTTTACCAAAACAATTCTAGGTAATTATTTTCATATTTTTTTTATTATATTTCCCCCTTTTTCTGATTTTATATTTTTCATTTTCATTTTTTATATAAAATTAATAGTGGATCGTTATTTAGTTTATCCTTTTTCTTTATTATGAGTATTATTTTAAAATATATTTCATGTTATGGTTATTTATGGCATATTAGATGGATAATGGACCTATTTTGGGTCTATTAGGTGAGAGTCCATATGATGGTGATGTGATTCATCTTAATGACCATGCATTACGTTATGAGATAGTATGGTATTATGGAATCTCATTGGGGGATTTGGGATAGTGTTTATTTAGAAATATTCAATTTATAAAAAATTTATATTTGTCAGTAAATTTTTTTACTTATCATGATTTGTACATATTATACACCATTATTATGTCCATATATAAATCTACTGTAAATTCATTCATGGTATATCTTTCAGGTTGGTTGAGTAGTGATCTACAATAAATATTTCATTATCATAAGTCGTCAAAAGAGGACAATGAGTCATGGTGTGTGGGGGGATCCTTATAGGTCATTGAACTAACCCCGTAAATATATACTTCACATAGGTTTTTATATATATGGGTAGAATATAATATCTCATGTATACTTATGTATTAACGTTAATCGTGACATATTGATTAGGAATAATAAATGCATTTAGGTTATTGATTCTAGAAGTAACTACATAGTATGTTGGTCCAAAATACAATGTACTTATATTTCAATTATTCTAATATATATATATATATTTATGTCAACCATGGTGGCATAATATAACTATTTTAATTATAAATATGATGTATATTAAAATACTATAACACTATATGTTTAATAAACATCATATATACATTTTTATTTTTTATACTATATTGTGATATGCTTCTATTTTATCATAGTTTTTCTTCCACATGTTTTGGATATATTATATTTATAAACAAGTCATGTAATTTTTTTAGATTCAAGAATGAATATTATAGGTTATACTAGATGTAATATAATTCCTATGGCCATTTTAGTCTTTTCTCTCAATTTTACTTCCTATATAATACATAGATTTTATAATAGAGACCCTATTAAATTTTGACTCAATCACTAACATATGTAATCAAAATAAGACATCGGAAATAGCATAATAGAATGTTTATTATTTGGAAAGGGTGTGTTAAGGTTCTTATTATATTTTAATACTTGGGAGGTATATTATGCTAATTCCAAGATTTTATTTATTCAGTTGAAATATATGTTTTTAAATGATATTCGATGTTGTTTGTAGTAATTCAATATAATATTGATGTTTTTGGTTTAGGGATTTTTTATAAAAAAATCAATAGATTTAGCATGATTCACACTGATTTGGGATGATCTAATTTATACATTTTTCAGGCATTAGGTTGTTGGAATTATAATGGGATGACAAATTCACTAAAGGGTGGTGTTGATTGTCATAATACCTGGGATGTTAGAAAAAAATATATTTTTTCAATTATTTATGAAATATATTAATTGGTGTAACATAATTAATTTAGATCAGATATATTTTTATTGAATTTTATGGTATCAATTTTATTTTTTAGCTTCATAATTTAGTGGTTTTGGTTTTTTCTTTAAAAAAATGTAGCTTTTAAAAACTGATGTTTTCTTGAGAGGAACTAAATGAGATAATGGATCCACTTGAAATAACTATGAATCTAGTGGGATTAAAATGAGATTGAAATATTATAAACAATATTTTTATAAAACTTATTTTTAGAAGATTTCCAGTCATACCGAATTGTTTAACATTTTATAATTTTTAAAAAAATATAGAAATGTAAAATTTTCGAAACTTTTTTTTCAAAATTTTTGGAAAATATATGTTTTTAGTGTAAATGTCATTAACCATAATGAATAGAATATATATTTTGATATTCGTGGATTTCATTAAAATATCATCATTTAATATGGGTTTTTGGGTTTATGTAAACCCTTTTACGGGGTTTTTGGTGCATGAATTGATTTTTTCACATTAAAAATGTGTAGATACTAGATGAATAATATTTTTTTTAATATTGTGGTTGGTGTTAAGTGTGACCTGAGTATTAGGTATTGGTTTTTTGAGATATATACTATGAATAATATAAGGGGACAATGTCATTTAGTCTTAGTTATAGAATACATTAAGTATGTTCTGGGAATGTATGAAAATTAATGATTCCATGGTTTTTACCATTTGTGATGTGTTTAGATAGGTGGATCCATTATTGGGGAGAACCATTAGGTAAATTCTGTTCTAGTAGTAGTTATTTATTTTGGGGGCATCATTAAGAGATTGTTTTCACTATAGAACTATTATCTTTTTACAATAGGGACATATCAATTGGTAATGGTACAATTTTTATTAGAAAATTGGTTTACTAATAAATATGACACCTTCAAAAATTTGTTGACAAAACTCTGTCATTAAATGTCTTTATGAAAGAAAAAATAGTTTTTATGTATTAATTATTTTGAAAATAGAAAATATATATTTCTTATGAGGTTTATAAATAGATTCTTATGATATATTTATCTATTGATAATATAAAAACATTTATATTTCCATTTAGTATATTTAATAGTTATAATTAATGACTATTTGTAAAATATATTTTAAATAAATTATTAAATATCGTTATTCCAATATATGTTAAAAAAATATATTATATTTATTAGTCTAATTATATCTATTATATTTATTATATTTATTTTATAATAATTATAAAATTATAATATATGAAAATACATAAAAATAAGTATTTATTTGAAAGAATCATGTTTAAAAATAAATAATTTTTTTTTCAAATTCTAGGAAAAGATATGGATGTACAAGAAAAATTTTAGAAACATTTTAAAACTTGATCAAACTACAAGAGGCATTACAAGAAACCCCATCAAACATCATCTACAATCTACTTCTCTCAGAAATCATTAATCTCCAACAAAGTTTACACTAGAAATGAGATCAATTCATACAGTCAACCCACTCATTCATGACATGGAAAAATGAATGTGATCACCTATAGTTGGACACATTTGTAGTTGGACGCAATTAATTTCCAGTTTAGGATATAGGTTGCTAGAGGAACCTAATGGCCACTACTCATATATGGATGTCCCATTTCATGAACCAATGGATGGAAGAGGTTTTCCATAATCTAAAATTGGAGACAAGAAGGAGATCCAAATAATCAAACATAAATAATAATAAAGTAAAACATCAAAACAAAAAAATAAAATTCGAGTCAACAATATTTAGGTTTCCCTTTTATTTTTTACATATTTCATATAAAATGAAAGATACTATTCAAATAATTTAAAATCAACACACTAAGAATAGTTTTTTCAGAATAATCGAAGATGAGTTATAATTTAAAAAAATTTACAATTATAGTTAAAGTAAATATAATCCCATTAAGAAATAATATAGAATAAAAATTAATTTAGATAAATATTTTAATTATTTTTTTGATTATACTATAAAATCCAGAATAATAAAAAATCATATGACAAGGTGGTAAATTATAAATAAAATACCATTAATGGTATTATTAATTACTTCATGTTTACATTCATAAATCAAAAAATGAAATCATGAAATGTAATAAATTATCTCTAAGTACGATAAAAAATATCATCATAGTTGTTCTATAACACAAGAGATATTTGTTTTTGTCAATGTACTTATTTCATCAAATATCACTAGGAGTAGTGAGTCAGATTTCATTTAAAAAATAATCAATAAATGTTTAATCATGAAGAAAACTATTGAAAGACACAATAAAGAAACATTGTATTGGAATGGAATCATGGATGAATAGAGTGAATCAAAAAATGAACCAATTCCCAAATTTTAATCAATTATAACAACTCCCAAAACCCAAAACTATAAAAACCATCAATCATATTGATAAAACATTAAAAGAAAAATGGGCTTAATAGTGTTATATTCTAAAAATTCCAAAAAAAATTATTTTAATATTGTTAAATGAATGTGCACAGAAATGTTATTTCACCATAAATGTGATATATTTAATAGTAGGAAAAAACACATCAGAGCATCAAACAGAGACCCAAATCAATGTATATAAAATAAATAATGATTTATTAAAAACTAAAATTCCATTAATTATACCTGATATAATACATCTCCCTCCTGAGTTATATGTTCTACCCTACCATAAATAAATTTTTTAGTGAATGTATACATTTCCTCTTTAATTATAAAAAACAACATGAGAATCATGGAAAAGACATGAAAAATAATAATGGATAGTCACAACACTCATTAGTATTTGAATATTGATTATCACATCAACTAGGAAATTAATATATATTCCCACTCTACTAAACATCATTATCTTATTCATATTCCCTATCGAAAATGATGATTAGAACACTAAAAAAAATTATTGATTCTATAGGGAATGAAACTATAAAAGTAAAATAGAATCCATATTACATATTTCACATAATTTTCATGTATGAAATATAATTAAAATATAGTTTTTGTGTGTAATCTGAGTGAAACACTAAAAAAAGCAGTTAAAAATAGGTGAGGGGATGAATTTTATAGGTGAAACTTACATTTTAATTATACCAAATACTAATAAAAATTTGTTTATAAATATTCCATCCACCATTAAGTTATATTATAAAATCTAATAACTTGTATCTAATTTAAATAATGCTCATTTATGTATTAATTTTTTTATCTATAACAAGGATAATGATTACTTAGGAGAAAATGAGATGAATGTACGTTTTTTTCATGGATATATTGTATACTTTCCTCCTTTTTCAGAATTTTATTTCAATATTGATTAATCAATCTAATAAACTACCCATGTATAGGTATATCAAGAATATTTATGTTGGAGGTATATCATAACAATTATATGCGGCCTCATAACCCTTTCAATGTTTGTAATGTTGCACCATAGTCTATACCATGTAGGCCATATATTCAATGCTCAAACTCTCCCTATGAATCATATTCTAGATTTCTTAGATTCCAAATTTCACAGAGTACTAATATTATATATTTCACACCTATTAAGATGAATTTTTGTAATTTACTTATATTTCAAAAATGGAAGAACCAAAGATTACACAAATGGACAGGGAATATTTTTTTTTGAGAGCACTAAAAAAAATTATAGATTCAAAACCAGTTAATTGTAAAGAGGTTATGGGAATTAATATGTTATAAATAACACGAAAAATGATGAGGCATCAACATATTACCATAATCATGCATTTATAACTAATCTACAATATTTAAGACCAACTACTGTTGAAAAAAGTCTATCTAACTCTTATTGATGTACACTATCAAGGAATCAATGAAAAACTACATGGTGTTTTCAACGTCTTAAATAAATTTCTTCTTCTTATTAAAAATATGGTTAAGAATATTCAAGAAAAGAAAAAAGTAAAAATATAGTAATTCCTATTTTATCATCATCATTATTAATCACATTGAAAATAAGTTTAATAGAACCATTAATTTTTTCCATGTTAATAAATTTATCCTTCTCAATTTATTGGTAAATTTTAAAAGGAATTCAAACTTGTTATCCCCTTTTGATGTTACAAGAATGTAAAACCAATGGATTCGTATGATATATGAAATATTATCCTATTTTTTCAATAATGGTGGATAAGTCCATTCTACTAGATTTCTAGATTATCATGTTTGGCATAATGTTACTAATGAAATACACTCTAAAAATGATTTATTTTAAGTTTATGGAAGACTTATTGGGATAAAAAATATCTTATATTCAATGTGTCAACACCATCCATAAGAAGATTGGGGTCCCCATCCATAATTTAAGGATAGTATAAAAACACCTCATAATTTTCTCGTACATCGATGAGGTATGGGAGGAAATGACAGTTATTTCCCTCTAATCCTTAATAGTGAGTAAATTCTTGGTTTTGGGTTTATTTATTTGACTAGAAGTTATAAATTATGTGGAGGAAGTGGTTGATGGGAAATTTGAATCTTGTGAGGTTAAAAGAACTCATCAACTACTTAAATGTGTTTATTGTAATCCTTTGGGTGAATATGGACATTTGGGTCAATGACTTATGGTATGTGTACATCATTCTAGTGAAATTATATCATTGGTAATAATATGAAATCATAATCACTAGGGATGAGTTCCCAAATATCATCACCTTTGTAATAGTTTCTGTAGAGATTAGGGAACAAATTAGGAAAGCGAGTTCTTGATATTATTGGGAAGCAATGGAATCCATAACTTTATTTTTTATTTAATTTTTTTTATTTTATTCCTGTTTAAATATAAGATTAAAAAAGAATCTTTGTGTACATATCTCTATCTTGTGGAGTACAATTTATATTTTGTGTTTTAGGGTTTTGATTTTTCAATGTTTTTTTTGAATTAGAGAAGGAAAATGAAACTTTTATGTTTCGAAATAAAAAATAAATAATTATCTAAAAATTTTAAAAGTGATCAGTAAGGGAAATAATCTTAGATTCAATGTCTTAAAAATGAATATTATACTGAATAATTATAAGGATAACAAAAATATAATCGTATCATCATCACTAAAGATAAACTCATCCATGAATATAGATCTATTTTTGAATAAGGATATTTGTGATGACTAAAATTAAAATCTGATTATAGAACATATCACATTTGATAAGTGACTTTTTTTAGGTACTTCAAGATTTCTTATTGAAGTATTGATTTTTCAAAACTTAGGTAGGTTTTCTTCTTCTTTAGTTTGTGTTTTTTTAGAAATAGAACAAAACTTAATTTTTTGAATTATCAGTAAATTTGATAACTATTTTAAGCATCACATGGGATGAATCATGTGAGAAGATATGAGAAACAAGGTCCTGGCTAATAAAAAATTAAATACTTACAAGTAGGTATATGTCTAATGGAGTGGGTTTATATAAACAAGCTATAAGCCAGGGTTTTCAATAATAGATTTTATACGAACATACATCCCATAAATAGAGAAATCCTTGTCCCCACACAACATTTTATCTCTTATACTATCTAGAATGTTCAACATTTATTACATATTTTAATATATGAATGATTGATAAATGAATTGAATAATTTGTTAAAATTATATTCAATAGATATTATTATTCATTACTAACACAAAACCTATCATATTGAATAATTTATATGACATGTGAATTACACATACAAATATGTATATTAAAATAATTATGGTAATCAAGGTTTCCATAAATTAATGCCTTTTTCATTCCCTTCGTGGTGGACTCAAATTAAAAATCTATTTTATCATCTTCTCTCCTTAAAAAATAGTTTTATTAGTTGATAAAATCAATATTAATTTGATTACTTATTTTTATTTTTATTTTATTATCACATTAATATATGTCATAAAATTTGTAACATTATATACTTAAAACTATTATGCCTTTGTATCAGAGTATTTTATATTTGTTTAATAAAGAAAAAAATTATCTATTATATTCTCAACTAATATCTTATTTTCAATGTTCTTAAAAAACATATACCTATACTAACCATCAATGTCTTATTATCCTTATCAATCTATAAATTTCCAAAAAAGTATAAAAGGGAAATAACCATCAATGAGGTTTTCAACATCATGTTGATAGAAAAAGAAACATCATTCCATAATTTAGCCAGTTATCATGTCATGATGTTACTATAATTGGAATTTAGAAATATTTAGGGATTCAATTGAAATAAATATATTCTAATCCTTTTGACGAACTAGATCTGTCTACTATCATAGAGTATAGATTAATATTCAAAGATAAAAAATTTATTTAATAAAAATTATTTCAAATGAATTTAACTAAAATTATATTTCTAAAATGATTTATAAAAGGAAAAAATGTATAAATTTTCATATTAATTCTCATCATGGGTGTTATCTTTCCAATAATTTCACATTCCAGTAATGTGGGAATCACATGAAAAATAATATCCAAAAAAAAATAACATGACACTTTACAAATTAATTAGTATGAAAATAATAAGTTCCAATATTTCCATGGGAAAAAATATTTTGAGCATTTTATTGAAAAAAATTTGAATACATACACTTTTTAGTTAAATAAAATTTTCCTATGTATAATATACTTTTTAGTTGTACAAATAAAGTTTGCATGGACACAAAATTTAGACAGAAAACCATATTAATAATGAAAAAAATACATGAACCAATATTTCTACATTTTAAATATTATTTACAATATAATAGAATGAAACTAAAAATATACCTTTAAATGGTACATTCTATAAAATGTTTTTAGTTTTCCAAAAGATATAAAAAACAACACTCTCTATGGACGAAATATCAAAACATTAACTAAATTACATAAAAAGAAGTTCATTAATCATGATATATTAACATAAAAATAAAATAATTAGATATATAATAAATTTTATAGATATGAAATTAGTAATGAAAACATTGGAGTAATGTATAATGGTAGTCTATCCATCAAATTTTCAATCATTCTAGCTATACTATTAGCTCATGTTGGAAAATATAAATTAAATAGGGACTCAAAAATAAACTAAAAAATAGGAAATTATAATATAAAATTAGCGTGAGGATAAAAGTAATACTTGAAAATTATTAAAATATGTTATATGTGTTATTATACAATGAAAAACTTCTATTGAAAAAAACCAAAATAAGGATAGGTGATGTTGTGAAAGTTAATAGATTTATTAAACCAGATCAAACCTTATGCAGTGATAAATTATGGAGAAATTGGGGTGGGGGTTACAAAGGTTTAATAATGTGACCTTTTGTGGATCACATTATTCTTTATGGGGGTTTATGGGTTCCTTCTATAAATTAATTTTCCTGATGCCAAATTTGGTGAAAAAACTGAAGTGGCTATTGTTGAAGTAAAGATACACCACATACTCATCATTTCAAAAACCTAATCAGTTTTCCATACATAATACATTATGTTTGGGATTTATTGATTTTAACTGTAAATTAGGTGAATATTTTCATTCATGTAAATTCAAAAAATTATGCACACATGTGTTTAGAACATAATAATTTTTCACTTAATAATAGATAGGTTGATCAAATGTTTTTTAATTATTGATATGTAATATTGATTTGTGATTTTTATTGGTCTTATCTCTAACAAATCTATGAATCAATTTTGGATATTGGAATTTTTTTCGTGTGTTTATAACACGAATGATGATTTTAATTTTACAAGTACTGAAAAATAACTCTCTCGTGTTTCTACGTCATGTTTTCTAATATCTAATACATTTACATGGATTTGAATAAAAAAATTCAAATAAGTAGGGAGGTATAATTTTTATAACAACAATATATTTAAGTATTTATTCAATTATCATCATAAAATTATCGAAACAAAACTAATTTTATTGAAATTTCAATAAAACCCAAACATAAATTCATTAGAAACACTAGATAACCATGATTTTAAGTACATAAAACTTAATTATAAGAAATACATAGTATATAATTGGATAAAAGTTAACCAATTAAATGAGAAATGACTTTATTTTCATGATCCACTTAATACATCAATTATATAGTAAAAAGTGGAAAGAAATAAAAAGAATTTAGATGAAAGTTTATAGGGATAGTGGAGAATTGACTATGTGGGAGTGGGTATGGCTAATGGTAATGAACCATCCATGTGAGTATAGGTAGAGATCTCCAATTTGAGTGTATTGTGTTACAAATATGAGGGAATAAGGAGGAATAAGGTGAAAATGGAGAGTCATCCAAGAGGGAGAGGTGAATGGGAGATGGGTGAATCTTTATCTTTTTCTCTATTTTTTAATGAGTGATCAATAAATCATTGTAAAATGTAATTTTCATATTTTTATCACTAATATTTTTTCAATTCTAATTTTGTGGTTTTTAAAATCATAATCATATTCGATTTAAATAAAATGTATCTAATATATAATTAAAATTTGGTTTCTAATAAAATATTACATTAATGAAATTTTCAATCTATTCCAAAATATTTTCTAAGTTGTTTGTGTTAATAGAAATATATTTTTTTCTATTAAATTTAATTTTTTGTATTCTGACCAGTTTTTATTTTATTAATAATAAGATAATTTTTTTATTAAAATTTTGATCCATAATAATAATAAGAATTACTATTAAATTATTTTTAAAAATGAATAAATTAACTAAACATGTTTACATTTTGAAAAAACTTTGTATAATAATAATTTATAATAATAGACTTGTTTTTTGGTAAAAGAACTATTGGTATTTGAAAGAAGATGTAACAGATTTATTTTTTGAAAAATCAATTACTTTTATTATATGATTTTTAACAACATATATATCTATTAACAAAAAAAATCCAAGTATTTAAATTCAATACCACTAAAACATAATATTAATTATGAATAATCGTTTAGGACAAGATATATAGTATCTAACATAGTATTTCTATCATGAAAAGTCATTTTTTCAGATTTTGGTTGTAGTTCAATATCGATGAGAGCACTATGAGACCATAATATGATTCACCATCTATAACTTGTGAACTAATGGTATATATGTGCAATATATTGGTATCACAATAGAGGATTACAGTTGGATACTCAAATGATCAAAATCAAAGCATGAGTGAAATTAAGGAAATCCTCGAGAAAATAGTTATAGTGGTGAGATGGTGACCATCAAATATTTGGGTGAATCTCAATGATTTTATAGTATTATATATTATACAGTGATAAACAAACTAAATACTTTGGTGTTGATCATCAAGAGTGTGATGAGTTTTTTTGGATAAGACATACAAATTTTCTAAGGTATTGAAGTTTGGGATTGGACAAGATTTTTAAATGAGGAAAAGATTAATCTTTTGGTGGAAATTGAGTGTTACAATGGGGATTTTTTAACACCCTACTTTACTAAGTGCTGATGGAATTAGAAAAACCAATGATTTTTGTTGTGTAAAATCATAGGGGTTTTAATTTTTTGATTTGGATTATAAGGGTATCATCGTTGGAGTTTTTATATATATAAAATAGGTTATTTAGGGTATGAAATTACACATGATGAATTTTAGTAGAGACATTCCATAATGGAATGGTAAAACTCATGTTTAGTGTGAGACTTCAGTACCCTTTGGGAAATAAATAGAAGGAATTAAGAGCCTAATTGAATTCAAAATATTCATTACCACGCCACCCTCCCTCACTGAGAACCTTGTGAAAAAATAAAATATTATGGGGATCCATCAAGTGGCTGGTGGAATGATATGACACCAACTTTATGTAGGGGTTTATTTTTTATTTTTTCAGGATTTATTAATATACCCACTCAGGTTTTCTTCCTATAATGAGCTACATTAAGATAGGGAGTTTACCTTTTCTCCATCTAATTCTCTTGGATACCCCTTCAATATATAGTGTTCCGAAATGATTTTATTTTCTATTTGAGGTAGTATTTTTTCCCTTACATATTCCTTTTTCATTTTCCATATTCCGTTAGGATTTGATGTGATTTGGTTATGTATTTTATAAGTGATTTCATCTGATCATTATTCAATACCTCTGAAGCATAGGGGTTTCATGTGTTGTGGTATAGATATGATCTAGATTGAATAAAATATAAGATTTCTCACATTTTAGGTGAATAATATTTCCAAGAATGTTTTTCAATTTACTTCATATATAACAAATTAAATTTATGGGTAATGATATTAAAATATATAATGAAATTTATCATAGGGTGTTCAATGATCTTTTATAGATCGCCTACACCACATTGATTGGGAAGTCAATATAGTGTTATCTTATGGTGGTTGTTTTGGTGTTTATATTAATTTTTTGGATTTTAATTTAAAATTATTCATTTTTTTATTTTTATTCTTTTATTGAGATAAGTTTTAATTAAAATAATGGGTGGATAGTGTGGGATTGAATGAAAATAAATTGATATGTATCATTTTAGTTGGACATTTACCTTTAAAAATATTGACTTTTTGGATTGTTTCATCTTGAGTGTTAGTTATTATATACTCTAGTTTGATGATAATATTTTTACAAACATTATTATGTGAAATGGTTTCATGACCTACCCTCCAAAGATACCCCTCTTAAACTGAAAATGAAGAAAGAAAGATAATAACCCCCATAGTCTTACTTTCACCCCCATAGTCCTGATTTCAGTAGACCTCAGGTTGGAGACTAGCACCAAGGGTGTAAAAATATCAAAATATTGGAGGCACAATCCTTTATAAGGAAACAAGACCGAGAGATAGAACATATCAACCAAAACAAACTCCAAGACATATATAAAATAGAAACCCAAAACATTATACATATATTTTTAAATTGAACGGATACATCAAAGGTCTCTAATGTTTATAAAAAAAGTAAAGTTAAAGCAGCAACACAACAACAGTCAAGGATCTGTGCTAGTATGGTCCAACACGATCTGTGAAATCCTCATAGAAACCTGAAAATAGTTTTATATACCCAGGGTTACCATACAATTATACTTAGTCAAAAAACAAAAATATATCATGCACATGTAAAGGAAGCATACCAATGAACCTGTTAGAAAATAATAGAACAAAAAACATCTAAATAAGTATAATAACCATAACAACCGCAAAAAGACATGATAACTAAAAAACACAGGCCAAGTAATATAACATAAATTAAAGATCATTAATGATAGGGTACCCCACACAACTTCCCCCCTAATTTTATGCTCTCACACCCAAAAATAAAATATCCTGGAGCACCCACCTCTTTCGAATATACCACATCACATTTTTCCAACACACACCCGGGCCTAATAACACATCTAACCTAGACACACCTGGGCCTCAGAACACGTCCCGCCCGCATACACCTACGCCTAACAATATATACCTCCCACACACACCCAAGAAGCACGACACATCACATCTCATCCCAATGACGCCTGATATACCACATCACAACCCATCCCTAAGACACCTAAGACATAACATCACAACTCATCTCGAATACACAATGGACATCACATCACAACTCATCCCGAAGGCACATGGGATACCACAAACACCATCTAATTCACCAACAGACCTCTGACCATAGTAGCCTATAAAATAACTCATCTGGAAGAGGGAGAAGGCAAGAGTGGTTGTCAAACCATATATCCTACAATTGGGATGTTGGTAAAGACACCCCTTGTGTGACTATACAGCTATTCGACACATAGTTCTCAAAATGGGTGGGGTGCGTATAAAAATAAATATAATATAAAATAATAATAATATATATATATATATATAGTATGAAACACTCAAAACAAACCTATGGGTTCTCAAACGACAACTAACTCACAAAAATTTCACCTTTGATGCCACCTATAAATGCATTTATCAGTATCTATAATAATCATTTTAGAAGGTGAAGATGCCTAGTAATCTAATACAAACTTATAATTCCAACATGTTTTACAACGATTAATTTCATTATTTATCATCAAAAAAAATTAATCAAAAAACACATAATATAATTGTTTATTAAAAATTATATTTCCATTTACCAATCCACCCAATCCATTCTAAACATAATTGAAAAATGATTTATTTATTCCATCACTATTCGGTTATCTAGCACAACTCAACCAAAATACAAAAACAGATCAAAATTCAATCACTTTGTCACCCCAGAAGCATGTCCTACAATATATCACCCCCACATGTCCCAACCAAAAAACATCATCCCACATGAACAACCTCAGATCACAATACATAAAGAACCATTTATAGATTTAAAACGTTATTTTATCACATTCCACTTTATTTTATGTGTGTTATTAGACAATCCCAAATCCTAGGGAAACCATTTCATAATAAAAATATAATCAATTAACCAATTTTATTTTATAGTGATATCAAAAAAATGTAAACCAAATAAGAAAAACATCATATATATCCAGCACAAACAAAGCCCCCAACAACCACTTTTTTCATCAATGTATGAAACTCGTACAATTCACAATATCACAAATAATATAAACTTGTAAAAGAATATAAATCAAAACCCATTTCCAAATTCAATTAAATTAAGAAATTTAATTTATATTTAATTAATATATAACCACCATAATATATAGGCAAACAAATGAAACCCCACCTGTATGATACGAGATAAAGAGAAATAAGGGAAATTATACCTCAATGAAGCATTTTCAACTCGTTGTGCACTGCAGGGAAAATAAAAATGTTCGAAAACCAAATACACACAACGAGGAACTATAGACCACCCTAAATTGCATCCCAGTACCATCAAAATGAATCCCAACACACACTGCATACCAAACCGCACCACCATAATGATCTATAAGGAAGAACAAAAAAAAACCAACCATGAAAGGGAGAATAAATAACTACCGATGAACCATGGATCACCAACGAAAAATCACCAGGTTTATTAGATGAAAGAGGGAGGGAAAGGGATCAAAGAAACCATCATGGAACCTAGGGTTCACCCAAAATGATAGAAAAAATAAACCAAAAGTTATTTAAAAAGGGTTTATCTAGAAAAGAATTTTAAAACTACACTAGATCAGGGAATTACTTGATATGTACTCGCATATCATGACGTGTAATCCTGGGATTCCAGTTTTCATTGAAAAACACATTTCCTTTTTACTATTTCACTTGAAAAACTACACATTGTGGACCATCCTTGGGCAATACATGATACCAAATATCATGTCGTGTAATTAACTTACACGATGTATAATTCATGAAATAGTTCTACTACACCTCCAGTTTCCTCCAAAAACTCCTGGAACCTACCCCCAACACCTCCAACAACCAAAACCATCAATGTAATGGATTGGGAAGGGATAAACCATTACAAAAGATACCTCTAGTTCTCAACCATGATAATTAAAATAAATCCTAGAATAAAAGGGTCTCAAAAAACCACCCTATGAGATACATATCAAGGATCTCATCATACATCAAACGTTACACCAACTAAACATTCCAAACCAAATGGAAAAAAACATATCACACAACCTCATATAAATGAAACCAAAACTACAAACTGTCTCCCCTCACACCACCACACCACCCAAAAACCACTAAATAACCAACAATCCACACTGTCCAAACACACAATATATGGAATTATCTGTACCATGTCAAGATACTATCTGCTCTTGGTGGAACTAAATCTCCCACATGGTTTTAATCACATCATAGTTAATGTGTATTTATTAGGAACTAGGTCCTCCATTTTTATATGTCAAGACATTATCACACATCACACCACACACATCACAAACTAAGTAAAACAGAACATTTCATAAAATATGTTTCAAACATCATATTACAATGAAAAACATAACAAAGAAAATTGTGAAACAACTTTGGGTACTGGGAACACATATGTGTTTCTCGCTTCCAAGTACTCTCCTCCAGGATAATATGAATCCACAACACACAAACCAAAGGAATAGTTTATCCACACAACGTATTCTCTCGACGATCTTGGATCTCTACTGGATGATCAATAAATATCTCATCATCTTTGATATCTAACTCTCCTGAGTATATGACATGGGAGTTATCTTGAATATACAGACAAAGTTGAGAGATGTGGAATCTGGCATTGATCCTCTCCAACCGTTGTGTCAATTCCAACTAATGTACCACCTCACCAACTCACCCCAACACCTCAAAGAGCCCAAAAAAACTGGGATAAAGCTTACTCCCTCTTCCAAACAACTTCTTCCCACATTGATGAGAAACCTTCATGAATATATGGTCCCCAAATTTGAACTGAAATGGACTCCTTCAATGATCATCATTAGAATTCTTCCGGTCCTGCACTACTTTCATCATCTCATGAACAATTTGAACTTTCTATATCGTTCTTTTCACCAAATTAGGACCATGAAAAATGATCTCCTTGACCACTATCTACAAAAATAGAGAATGGAACTATCTCCCATAAAAATCCTCAAACAAGGCTATGCTAATGGAAGAGTGAAGACTATTATTATAATAAAAATCCAACAAGGGAAGGTTTCGTACCCAAGATCCACCAATGTCCAAGAAACACGACCAAAATATATCCTCTAATGTCTGGATAGTTCATTTTATTTTCCAATATGTCTAAGGGTGTAAAGGAGTGATGAGGTGTAACTAAGTGCCAAAATCATACTAAAATCAACTGAAAACTTGTGAGGTAAATAGTGCATCCTGACTTAATAAAATAGACCCTAGAACTCCATGAATCTTCCCTACCACATCCACATACCTCTTAGCCAAATAATCCATTATTCCCGACTAATTTATCACTATGAAGTGGGCTGATTTCTTCAACCAATCCACTATCACCCAGATAACATCACAATATCCCTGAGCTCTAGGTAACCCTATGATAAAATCCATAGATATGTAATCCCATTAATACTCAGGAATATCTAAGGGATACAAAAAACCACCAGGTTCATGATGCACAACCTTTACATGTTGGAAAACAAAGAACATTTTCACAAACTCCACCACTACCTGTTTCATCCCGAGCCACCAAAACTACATCCTTAATCCATGATACATCTTTTAAATTCTTGGGTGTACCTACAAAGGTGAGTTAGGAAACTCACAGAGGACTCACCCACACATCTCAACTAGAAAAAAAACTCCCATGAAATAACATCATGTACCAACCGTCCAATAAACATCCCTCTAGAGCATCACCATGTAAAAAAACAACAATCACACTTCACCTCTGCCTATGAGTATACCCATTGAGAATACACCACCTACTACATCAAAGAATATTGAACCATAATGTGAGACAAACAAAATCTACCACCATTCAGTCTTGCATCTTTTTTTAAGTCTTCCAACTCCTCCATTGCTCACTAAGCATCCTCAGACTCCCAAACATCACCCTTCCATGACTTCCCACTCAACGCGTTGGAAACAGAATTATGCTTCCCAAGGTGTAAAAGATCCTAAAATCATATTCATAAAGAATATATATCCACCTACACTTCTACAAGTTTAAATAACAATGGGAAAAGATATAACTCAAACTCATGAGATCATTGAAGACCACAAAGTGCTCCATAATGAGGTAACGATGCCACAACATTATAATTAACACAACCAATTAAACATATAGATTATGGGTAGAATATTTAAACTCATGGGGAAATAACTTACAAGACCTATAAGAGAGAACTTACCACTACTGTATCATCACACATTTCAAGAGTAGATGAGAAGTATCACAAAACACCTCCAAGAACACCCCTTCTTCAGGAAACTAGAGCACTAACCAACTTCCCATTTAGGTAACTAAATGCTTCTCGGAATTGATCAATTTATACAGAATCTTGTTCTTTCCTAGTCAATGGTATCAACGAGGGTACAAATCAAGATAAATTAGGTATATATATATATATATATATGAAAATAGCTTTAAAGTGTAATAAAACTATGAACCACTACCACGTTTTTGGGAATTTACCAAGAAACAACTACATCAACCTTAGATGGGTCTACTGCCACACCCTAATGGGACACAAAATACCCAAGGAAATGCACCTTCCATGTCCAGAAATTTCACTTGGAAAAATTTTCCTAGAGTTGTGGGTGTCCAAGAATAAGAAATATATTTATGATATGCTCGACATACTCTTCCTATAACTTTAATTAGATTAAGATATCATCAATGAATAAGATGAAGAACCTATCAAGGAACTCATGGAACAAAAATATCATAATTCCCATGTATATGACTGGTGTGTTCTTAAAACAGAATGGAACGACTACAAACTAAAAGTTCCCATACCTACATCTGAAGGTAGTCTTCAGCATATAACCCTCATTCACCCTCAATTGATGATATCCAGAGAAAAAATTGATCTTAGAAAACCAACTCACACAACTTAACTGGTCTGAAACATCTATATCAACGGAAGAGGGTAATTTTTTTGACCATCACCTAATTTATCCTATGATAGTCTATATAAAACATTAGACTCCCATTTTCCTTCATTGTGAACAACACTAGAGAACCCCACAATGAAACACTAGGCTAGATAAAACCCTTCTACATCAGATCTTCTATCTGAATCCATAACTCCCACAACTCAGAAGATGACATCTGATATGAAGACATCAAAATCGGAGAAGCACTAAGATGAAAGTATATCCTGAAATTAACATCACGTCATGGGGGTAGAATCAAAAACACCTCATTAAAAATACACAAGAACTCCCCAATGACCTAGGGAACCTCTACTTTCTCAGTATCCATTGACTCCACTGAAACATCATCCATCAAAGCGAGAAGGGGCTCAATATGCAAACATCCCAGCTAAAAACTTTTCTTACCAATGAAAACCACATGTTGGTTATCCACATTCGAAAACATGAATCACCTTCACAATAAGTCAATAAGTGAATGTATGGAATACAAATAGTTCATACGAAGGAAGAAATATTATGGATGCCTCTATATTAATAAAATATCCCCATAGGACTGATGTGGCCCCATCGACAGTCTTCACCCCTGACACACAAAAAACAAGATGGTCTGGTCTCCAACTGAATTACTAAACTCTAGGTTTATGTGAATACCCCATATATATAGTTCCATAGCATGTGATAATGTGGATGAAACCAAGGATTGAAAATCTCCTAAATCAAACTAGTCATAAAAATGAATACTAATCAAACAAATTGTACCTATGATGGTCTCTATCCCCTTTAAAACTACACCCTCCACTATGTGAAAATTCTAACACCCAACTCCTCTACCTCTATAATTATGACCACATCCATAGACATGCTTGGGTCATGGTCCCTTTACACAAGGAAAATCTTGAGGTTGAAATCAACCGATTCCATCTCCCCTCATTGAAATTAAAACTCACTACCCCTACTGCTGAAACAGTCTCACTTTCAACTACTGATGAGGTTGTCATGGAACTTGTGAACCTCTAAAAAACTAAACTCAAGGAACCAGTGGGAACTATTTCTGGTGATGTCCATAAACCCAGCCACCAAAACACACTGGCATAAAGATCCCAGGAAAAGCATTAAAACCATTGGCACCAAATGGACAAAAAAGAAGCTATTGAGATTGACTCCCTGCTGGTAGAAACCTCGAAGGCCCTTGTACGTAAGACCTACCACTTACAAATATGCTCTGCGAGGAACCCTATTGGATCCCCTATCATGTAAAACCTCCTCATGAGTGCATTCACTCACTCACATCTTTCTTCTTCTGAACCTCGAGATATGTCAGCAATGTAAAATAAGTAACTGCATACTAGATAGAAGGACGAAGTGCATCCTCTTGAAGTTTCAGATGAGACTACTTATCAAGAAAATGTTATCAGAAAAACATAATAAGGTCCATGAACATGATTCCAAGATCCTACAGTAACATTTTACCCTACTATAGAGAAGGAATCTCCCACCTCTTCACTTCCTTAGATTTTAATGAATGAAACTCTTCCCAAAACTCCTTATGGATGTCAGCCTAAAAATATTCTATCACCTTACACTCTCATAGATATAGTTTCCACTAATGATGTGAAACTTTCCACATCTAAATGACTGTTAAACAGACCCAATACTCCATCAGGTCCCAGATCAAATTTAATGTGATCTCAATATCCTCCTTCCAATTCTCTGTATACACATTTGGAACACTTCCCCCATAAATTCCCAAAGACTTCCACTAGAAAGAACACAATCTCCTCTGCCTCTGACGATCCTCCTCAACCGGATCAACCCTAAAACGATCATATAGATCATCCTGATGAATCTAAACATCCCGATCCACACAAAAAAGATAACCTAGATCCATATATGAAAAGAAAAATGTATTTTATAAGCCCAACAATTATGGATTTTTCATTATGATTTATTTTAACTCATTTATTTTTTTTATCTATTTAAACTTTCCCAAATTAACCAAATTAAAATAAGAACGCAAATCATTATGATACTTGTACATTTCCTAGTTCTCTACCTTGAAAGAAGTTCCATATCACTTGGTCATTCAATTGGCTCGGATTCCATACAATGGTTCCTAGGGGCCCTATGTCCTAGCTAGTCTATCTAGCCCATGTCATTCACTAAGGTCAACTGGAAATATTTCCATACCATCCCATGGAATCATCATTGTGTCTAACTCCAATCTCCATCCTATCTCTTAACCATCACCTGTAATACCAATTCTTCATGAACTGATCCTTCCAAAGATACACCTCCTAGGTTGGAAATGGAGAATAAGAGATAATGACCCCTGAGTTCCACCTCCAGTAGGCCCTGGGTTGGCGACTAGCACCAAGAGTGTACAAATCTCACAATATGGGAGGCATTACCATTTATAATGAAATTAGATTCGTATGTAGGATGTATCAACCAAAAACAACTCCATGACATATATAAAAGAAAATCACAAACAATCCTACATGTACATAAAAATAGAACTGATACAATACAAGCCTCCAAAGTAAATACCCAAAAGTAAAGCTAAATAAGAGACACATCAACTGTCAAGGATGAAAGATAGTAAGATCCAATGAGATCTGTGGAACCATCATGGAAACTTGAAAAAAAATTATATACATAAGGTGAGAATACAAGTATACTATGCAGAAAAACCAATGTCTCTCATGCACATGTGAAAGATGCATACTAATTCACCTGTGAGAAAACAATAGAACCAAACAACATCTAAACATGTATACTAACCATCCCAACCTCACCATGGTATCATCACGAAATAAAACAGGACAAGTAATATAATATAATGTAAAACACATCAATGATAGTGTACCTCACACAAATTTCCCAATAATTATCAGCTCTCAGACCCAAAAAAACAAACATCAGGGTGATCCAACCTCTTCTCAATACACCAAATAACATACTACCCACACACACCTATTCCTATCAACACATCCCACTCATACACAACCGGGCCTCACAACACATCCCCGCTGCACACAACTGGGCCTCACAACACAACACGTCTTATCCTAAAGACACCTAAGATACCGCATCACAACTCATCCCAAAGACATCCAGGACATCACATCAAAATTCATCCCAAAGACACCTGGGATAACACAACCACCATCTAATTCACTAATAGACCACCGATCATTATAACCTATACAATACCTACCTCTCCTAAAAAAGAGAGCATGGAAGAGTTGGTGGGAAACAATATATCCTACCATTGAGATGTTGGGAAAGACACCCTTGTGTGACTATGCGGGTGCTCAACACATAGTGATCAACATGGGTGTGGTGTGTATAGAAATCACATGAATATAGAAGTATATATATATACATATGTATATATTAAAACACTCAATCCCAACCGAGGGGTTCTCAAGCATCTACCAACTCACAACACCGTCACATTTTCGGCCACCTATAAATGTATTTATTAGTATTTGTAATAATCATTTCAAATAGCTAAGTGGCATGATTATCTCATATGGATTCACATTTATTCCACATTTAACACCCGTTAATTTCATTATTTATCATCAACCACCTTTAATCACACAACCTGTAATTTAATTATCTATTAAAATTTATATTTACATTTATCAAATAACAAAAACCATTCCAAACATTATTAAAAAATTATTTATTTATTCCATCACTAATTGGGAATCTAGCACAACATGCCCACATTCCATAAATAGCTCAACATTCCATCACCTCGCCATCCCGAATGTAAAACCCATAAAATATCGCCTCACCGCCCCAAAGTCACAGCCCACAAACTATCAATCCCACATTTGCCAACCAAACCTTTCCATCCTACAAGCACAAACTCACATCACAACACATTAAGATTCATTTATATATTTACAAAGTGGATTTTAGCACATTCCACTTTTTTTAGGGGTGCTATCACACCGCCCAAAATCCTAGGGCAACCATTTCAATATAAAAAATAGAAGTAGTTAATTTAATTCTATTTTGGGTGATATCAAAACAATCACAACTAAAGAAGAAAATACAATAGATTTATCCAATGAAAACAGGGCCCCCGATGACCATAATTTTTAGCGGAGCATCAATCCCATGCAATTCACAATATCACAAATAATAAAAAAATATGTAAAAGAATGAAAACCAAACCCCATTTATCCTTCAATTAAACTAACCAATTTTACTTATATTTATTTAATATATCCCTATCAAAATCCATAGGTAAACAAAATAAACCCCTCCTACATTATACACAATAAAGAGAAACGATGGAAATCCTACCCCAAAGAATATTTTTCAACTCGTGGCACACCATAGGGTGAAGAAGAGTGCTGAAAATCCACAAACACACATTTAGGAATCATAGATACACCTAAAAAAATCCTAAGTCTATAAAAATGCAACCCAACACACAATACAAATCCAACCTCACCACTATAGTGATCTCCTAGGAAGAAAGGAAGAATAACAACCAATAAAGGAAGAATAACTCAAAATGGATCAAACATAGATCACCAATCAACAACCATCATGATAAATGAGTAAAATATGGAGGAAAAGGGCTTTAAGAACACATTGGGGTGACGAAGGATCAAAAAAATTGAGAGGAAGAAGTTAACATTGCTGAATGATTGAGGGTTCAGCAAGAAATAAATTTTAAAATTGCACTAGATCAGGGAATTACATAATGTGTAATCCCCTTTCACGTCATGTAATACCAGTATTCCGGGTTCTACCAATAAACAAATCTACTTTTTATTATTTAACCTAAAAAACTACAATCCATGAACCAACTTTAAAATCATGAAATCCAAATACACATTGTATAATTCCTATAGCAGTTCTGCTACACCTCCATCTTCCACTAAAAACTCTCGAAACCTCCTCTAAACACATCTAACAATGAAACCGACAAAGTAATGAATTGGGAAGGCATGGAATGTTATGAATGGTAGGACTTCATAAAATGGGATGTTATCATTCATGCTTAATAATCCCCAAAGGATCACATATATTGGATAAAAAATTCATTTGGTGGAACCCAAATTAAATGTTTTTCTGGTAGAAAATATTATCCATTTATTTGATATGATAGTATACATATGAATGAATTTTAAAAAATAAATTATATAGATATTTTAAATAATATTTTAAAGTGTTAATTTTTTTGAAAAAATGTTTTAAAGAGGGGTCTCTGAAAATTAATGGTGTTTAAATGAGATTTCAAATTGTAAAATGAGTAATTTAAAAAGACACTTTTCATTGTGTTTTTATCTATGGTCCTTAGGTGATTAAATAAGAATGAATTATTATTCATATTTTGCAAAACATTAAGTTGATAAATGTTTTCTAGGAAGGTAAAGAGTGAATGTGTGGTAAAATTTTTTGATCGGATTATCTTTTCATGTACAATAACATATTTTAATGTAATTATGTTCTTGTTTATTATTAGAAATAAATATTTTCATAGTATGACCCCGCCTATTTCATCATGAAACATGATAGTATAGTTAATATATTTAAATTATTACCTTATGTTACAAGTCTATTATACTACACTAATATATTTCTTGAGTCCATTATATACCATATATTTATAGGTCCTTTACAAATTCACATTAGGATTGAGATTAAGTCTATGTCTATTAGTTTCCAATAGTTTTGGAAATAATTGATGTTATTTTATATCATCTTCATGGGATATCATAGTTTAACCATCATGAAGGTGTGAGACACTTTAAGAATGTTATTTGTGGTGAGTTTATTCATCATCATCCTAGAGGAATGCATTTTCATATAATTGAATATCTTTAGTAGAGTTTAAATTATTGGGAAAATCCATATTGAGGGATAATAATATTATTATTATAATCCTCATATGGGGGATATCAGGATATTAATAGAACATGTTCCCCCTTTCTATAGTGGATTTTTTCTTATGTGAGATAAGGTGACTGGGAAAATATCCAACCATGTCGGGATGTATTCTTGACTAACATATATATGAATGTGAAATCTAAGTAGCCATTAGAGATCATGATTTATATCATATGGGATGTTGATTCTCGTGATGAATTTGTGGATCATGATAGAGACCTACTAGAATGATTTTTGTTATCTTTACGAGTTTGTATGCACATTTAATATTACCCTATATTTTTAATAAGACTACCATATAAATGATCAACTATATTAGAGACTTTATGTGGTTTAATAGTAGATTTTGATATTGGTGATATGTCTGACTCACTTGTAGACCAGATTATACCTATTTTATAGATGGTCTGTCAAAACTGAAAGAAAAATATTGTAATAACATGTCCATGAAACATTAGATAACGATTATACAAATTCATAATATTCTATCCATGGAATTTGTATGTATTTATCATGTTATAAATTTTTTAGTAGGATCCATTATTTGTGAAAATGTTTGATTTATTGTATATAGGATAACCTTCTATATGGGCAGTCAATTAAATTATTTCCATAACCATTAAGGATTTAAGACATGATATTTATCTATAGTAAATAAAATATTCAGAGAAATATTATTTCATATTTTACATTTAATTCTTTTATTATAATATTATAACATAAAACTATATGATTACATTCATCATAACACCTTTAATTAGTATCGTAGAGTAATTTCCATTATAGGGCAACACCTCAATCATAAATATTACAGTATAATAGTCAAAATTGAATTACAACAATAAGTAATACATTGTTATTATAATTAAATCAATAACCAAAAAAATATAAATGGTATATGGATTAAGATAATAGTTCGTAAGATTTTATATATTATAACAATGTGTATATATAAGACTAAATATTATCATTGAATGGGTAAGGTGACCATTGGAATCTGACTATTGGTAATCAGACCATTATAATAATAACATCTAATTATGATGATTGTAATAGTAATGTAAAACTTATCCATATAATTTTATAATAAAACACATTAAATAATTTGGTAATAATCTAGTGAATAATTTTAAAAATTTATATATATCAATTAATTGAAACATAATTATCAACATTATCATAGAATAAAAATAAGTTCTATTATAGAATAATTAATATTTTTGCTCCAAATTCATGGTATTAAAATAAACTTGGTGTTTTATTTAAAAAAAACTCATATATATATGATAATATTTTTATAAAAGTAATTAACATTTTGAATATTTATGTCAAAAATAGTTAATGTTGAATTTTTCTTAATTTCATGAAGCAGATGATTTTTTTGGAAAACAGTAAAATATGGTATCTATATAACATAAGTATTTTGACATTATAATAGTTTTAAAATGATGTAATTAATAATATAATGTGCTATTTGACCATAGTTTTTTTAATCAATAAAAAGGTAATTTAAAATAGTGAAATTATTTATCTAAAACAATACAGACATTTTCAAACTCTAAAATATATTTAATGATTTAAAAATATAACATTATTAATATAAATATTTTCAATGTGAAAAATAATATAATTTAATGGTGTTTATATATTAGGATAGAAAAAATCAAAAATAAATATGTAAATATAAATAACACGTTTGAATGCCTTATTAATATAACTGGTTTTCAATTTTTGCACAACCTAATGTCCAAATATAATGTCTATAAATATAAAAAATATACCCATTAAATTCAATAAATAAAAACCCTAACTTCAATTTTTCTATACTCATAAATAATTAAGAAGGTTTTTCTCCCATAATCCCATTTAATAAGCTCTGGGAAGATACTAATAATGATTATCTATATAAAATCTATCTTTATTTCTCTCTCTAAGTCATTCTAAATAGTTTCGTTATCAAGAGACATATTTGGGTAAGGGCTCACATACTCTCATATAAATTTCTCTTTCAATACCCTAAACTCTAAGGACATAATGATTTCTTTCTAAATCTTTTTTAAGGGAGATATGAAGGTAAGGGTATACATTTTTTTATCTTTATTCTACTTTTAAATGTCATTTTATTTCTTTTAATTTTTTATATGTAATGATACTATAATTCATTATAAAAAATAAAAAATTTATGGTGAATAGAAATTTATCACTTCCTCTTAGTATATCATCCTCACAAGACATTAAAATTCATAACACCTAATTTTATTTATATAAGAATATTTTTATAATTTTTCTTTAGTCACAAACTATTTCATTCATTTATAATAATTAACACCCAAATTTGATGAGAATATCACATAAGGTTACATAATTATCAATGATAATTTCGAATTAATTTTGACTATTCTTTAATTCCAATTATATTAATGATTATTCATGTAGATATATATATATAATTTATTTTAATAGCGAAACACTGATAACCTATAGAACCATTACTAAAATATGGAAATGTATCGATTACTAAAAAATTTCTATGTATGTTGTTCCTTTGGAACATTATGATTTTTTATACAAACATGTATGTATAATTGATTAATTTTAATTATTATGTCATCATTTAGGGTGGAATTATATAGACCCTTTATGCATAGATAAGTCTTATGACACAAGATGTATCAAACATTTGTTTCTTCTCTTAACCATTTATGTATAGTGTCTTTTAATGAAGCCTTAATGATATATTTATGACATCTAGAATTATTCATTCAGTCACTATAAAATAATTTTTTTCATCCTTATGATTATTAATTTCAATTTTTTATTTTATAAATGCATAAATGTTATGATCATGTAAAACATAATGGGTAATTATTGATTTTTTTATTTCCATTCATATGGTATATGCATTCGTTATTCCATGATATATTAAACTATAAAAAACATTAATTAGAATATGACTATGACACATTATTTTGTTTCCACTTTACCTAGGGAACCATGTAGGGTAGTGTAGATTATCTATGGAATTTTTAGAAGGAATAAAAAACCTTTCATTGAATTTTTGAGTTGTATTTTATGTTTAAAATGTAATTCCTAGATCATAAATGTATCTATTATTCAAAAGAATAAATTTTTCTCAATAATTTGTAATGTTATATCTTGTAACATATACTAATTTAATAATATAACCACCATTTATGGGTAACTGTATTTTGGGTTCAACATTTGGTTTTATAGCATATTTATTAGTATTATTGAAAAATTGATATTGAATAACAAAGTTAGACCACACAAGTGTAATGGTTCCCACTATAGATATTAAATAGTTTTTTCTAGACTACATTACCTATATATAAATTGTATAATATGATTAGGTATTCATATTTTTATGATCTAATTAAGTGTATGAAAATGTTTAGAAATTTCTCTTAAGGGAAGGGTTTTAAACTGTGTAAACATCGTTAATCAAAGTAGTTATTTCCCTTCAGATAATCTCACTGAGGATGGAGTAGTATATGAGTAGATTACAATAATATTACCGATGTTGACATAGGTTATGACCAATAACCATTCATATATGAATCAAACTATTTCTAAAAATCATGTTGCAACAATTTTGGACTATATAATTTAGAAAATACCCCCATTATTTAAATATAAACCTATTCCATTAGTTGTTGAAAATTGATTGAAATCACTCAAGAAGATACTTCTCTCTTTGGAAAGTAGTGAAACAGAGAATGTCATCTGGGTAATATATCATCTAAGGGGAGATTTTTATCAATGGTGGTCAATGAATCCTAATATTAATATTAAGGATATGATATAAAGAATGGAATAGAGGCATTTAAAGGTGATATTCCTCAACACTATTTTACTTATGAATAATGATATGATGTGAGAATTAAAATCCAAATTTTAACTATAAGGAATTGAAAAGTATTGTTGAGTATGAGAATTAAATTATGTGATTATAAAGACACATTGAGGAATAAATATGCAATCCATAAGTAAAGATTGATATCTTTTCTGATGGGATAAATCTAAGCCTTCAAAGGGTGTTATAAAATTAAATATTTTCAATATATGTGGATATAATATAATGTTCAACCAAAACAGTTAAATAATTATCCATGTATTACATTTTAAAAATTATATTATTATATGAAGAGGATTTTTGAAAATCATGTAGAAATAAATATAGAGACCCTGACCCCAAAATCTCGGAGAAGGTGTCTTCATTATTATATTGACATAAGATACAAGTAATCAAATCCAGATGGAATGAATTGTTTAGTAATATTCATAAACTAGATAAATACATGATTCTTGTATTAAAAGTGGAAAATATTATTATATTGTTAAATAGAAAATTATTTTTTGGAATAATATCCAATTTTAATATGTTTTTTAACATGGAGACATTTGTAGTTTTATGGAAGTTATACTCTATAAAATATATGATCAGGGTATAAAAAATCAATGTTTATTGAGGAAGGATAAGTATTTTCATCTATATTAAGAAAATATGGTAGATTTAATATTGTATTTTGAATCTATAAAAATAAAAATGTTAACAATACCCTCTCTTAACATTATCTATTGTGAATAATTAAAAGTAATCTGACATAATTTATTTCAGTGGGTATGATGTGACAACCCAAGATTATGGATCCTTAAAAATATATACTATGTTCTATAAATATCGTGACATAATACACCGAATGTCGAGAAACCCCAACACATTAAGTATACATTATAAAAAAATATAATAAACACATGATGGTAAATCATTAATATTTACTACCGTTATATGGTAAATAATTCATATGAGTTAATAATAAAATGGTTATTTTAAATAAATTTCATTTTTATTATATTATATATGTTCTTTTAAATATAAAAATTTAAAAATTTTGTAATGAAAATTTGATAAATTTAATTCAATTTATTTATTCCTCTTAAAAAATTATCTAAGGGTGTACTTTTTATATTTTTGTAAAAAAATTTATTTTTTGGTGAATAGATAAAACATACCAATTCAGTAAATATTGTCACTATTAAGAAATAAATTTAATATATAAATAAAATAATAGTTTTTAAACATTTTAAATATAAAAAATATATTATAAATAATAATAAATAAGTTTAAAAATATTATATTGAATTCTCAAACTCTTGTGGAATATTTTAAAAATTAATGAAGAGTTTTAATGAAAACTATACTTCTTATATGTTATATTTAATTAATTATAATATTATGAAGAAAGGTTTTTCATAAATTTTATTATTAAATAATTATTTTTTAAGAATAATTATTAATTTAAATTCATTGGAATTACCGAATCTAATAATTCGTTTTTAATTATAAATATTGTTTCATAAAAATAAACTTTAAAAAAATAGTTTCTGCACGTTACAAGTGCTAACATTATGATTAATTTACCACAAATTATAAAATATAAAATAAAGTTATTATTATATTATATATATAAATTTTAATAATATTTATTATGTAAAATTTCATTTTAAGGAATAAAATTTAGATAATTAGGATTAATGTTAATTACAATGATAATTGTGAAACAATTATTTTAAAATTATTTTTTATTAATATCAAAAGAATTATATTGAATCGATTAAATGGCTATAAATGAAATTATGAATATATTATGATTTACTGACACAAAAATGAAAATAATAACATGAATTTAATTATAAATACTAAAAACATTAAGAATTCATAAGGACAAAAATATAATTTTTTTACTATAATAGTTTTCTTACAAATTATCTATTTTATTTAATGTATTAATTTTATTTTATTTATAATTTGATTTGGATTAAATATATTTTAATTTTACATCTATATAAACTAAAATCTTCTATATGTGTTATGTAATATGTTTAATAAAATATAAAACCGATTAGATAAAAATTAGTTACCTTGTCTAAAATAAATATATTTTAAATGTAAAAACATATTAGAAAAAGACATTTATGATGTCTCAATCATATATGAAAATATTTTTTGGAATATTTATCAACCAGTATACACCTCAAACCCAATAATCACAAAAAAAAATAATCTATTGACCTTGTAATAGATTTCTAAAGTTGTTAAAATATTAAGAGCGTTTCCAGAAGATCAATGCTCATCTCTTATAAAAGAGGAACACTAACACCCTTTCAAATAGACCCCATAATTTTAAATTAATCCTTAAAAATATTAAAAGTTTCTCTTCATATAACCCCATAACACAAAAATATTCCCATTGTCACCCATATTTTACATACTACCTTCAATTACAAGGGAACTTCCTAGGAAAAATCAAGTATCCAATGTATGTTTTATCATATACATAATTTTTTCTTAATATGGCTCTTCCAATCATCTGATATACATAACAATATTATGACATCAGTTTTATTATTATTCTTATATTATATTATATTAATTATATAACCATTATTAATTAATTTTCATAAACTTGGAAAAGCATAAGAACATCATTTGTGTGTTGCACAGACTACAACCTCCACATTGAAACTTCATTTTCTTTTCATTAATTCCATTCACGGATCATCATAATATTTGAAATTATGATTGAATATAATATATCCAAAATATTTATAATTATTAAATTTCAATTTAATATCTAAATTTACCCCCTCTCGTGTGTTGTGTAACAAGAATTCTAATAGTGTGTTTGTGTATATTACCGCCACCGTGATGAAATATTTTTTATTTAATTTTTTATAATTTATTTAGAAATAAATAACTATGGTTAAACATTATATAAACATAAAAATAATGTCATTATTCTTCTATTATAAAAATATTATATAAAAAACACCTCCATAACCATATCCACTGATCGATTTAAATTATGTTCAAGTGTCTGTCGGTTTAACCACCTATGTGAACAATGACTTAGAATATGGATATGAATTACTATAATAACATGAAAACTATTATTATTATAATATATTTTGAATGTAATGATTATTATATGGTTCTATAAATAATATATTCTTTATTTATCTTATTATTAGTGTAATGTTTTTTATTTAATATTTATAAAATAAGTCGTTATCAATTCGAGGTGTACATAATGAAACCTAAACACATATGGGATAAAATAAGAACATTTTAAATAATATATTACATATATTTACTAATCATAAATTATATATCAATAATGAAATTTTTATCAAATTTTTAGTAATGACCAATATTATAAAACATTTTCAATACATAAAAAGGTATTTACATGTAATTATCAAAATACACTATATCTAATTAATGTAATCATAATAAGGAATTAAAATAAGAATTATAAAAGTTTCATAATTATGGTTAATCTTATGAAATATGTTATTATTTTATATATGATTTTTTGATATGTTGATAGAGTGTGATAAACTATGTAAGGAATCAGCATAAGAGTTTTAGTCTCAATTTTCTTTCATTAAGGAATGTTTATGTTATACAATTTGTTTTATTTTGTATGGTGTAATCACCACTATATTTTAAGATTAATAATATTATTATATTATATTTAGTTATAATTAATGTCCCATTGTAGGTTAAATTTCAAATTTGATTGTGGTTCTAATGTTTCAAAGGTTGCAAGGGTATTTTGTCTCAACTTCTCTTCATTAATATTGATTTTGTTATTATAAAACTATTACTTATTTCTATGGTGTATATTCATACCAATAATTTTTTTGGAATAATCAATGATTTAATTAATTGTATTTAAATAAACATAATATTTTAAATATTCCAATTCCTTTTGGATTATATATTATTAATGTTATAAGGTTTTTTCGTGACTCAAATCTCTTCCTTGGGTGATATTAACTTTTATTTGTATAATATCTTTCAAGATTGATATATTATAACCTATAATGAAGTTATGTTTTTATTACACATTCTTTTCTAGGGAAATCATGTTTTTCAAGAAAAATATGTTGTTCTCCTTGATGATTCGATTTTTTAACTAAAACTCATTTTGTTAAAAATAAATTTCACTACACATAACTATGTTTTCGTCTATATCCATGTGTTTATTTATAATTAATGTTTTCCATTCCGTAATAGAAACTAAATTTTTTATTATCTATAATTCACCTTTTATTCCCCATAACGTTTTTTAATCAAAATGTTTTTTCCCTTTAATGATGTGCATTTTAATATGAAGCCTATTTTAAAATGTTCAGAATGTTTTTCCATCTGTTCAAAATAAATATGTTTTATCATCCAATCCACATTTTATTGTAGAGAGTATTTTTTGGGTCATCCCCTATGATTCTATCAGTAGCAAGAATCTTATACTCGTTTATAATTGAAGACCAAATTTCAAAACCCATACTTTCAAAATGAAATTTTATTTTAATTTTCCATTGGGCATAATTGGTTTCATTATTGAATGGTGGTATTTTTGTAACAGAGCCTTCCTGTATATTATTCATAACAAGGAAATACTTTTAAAGAGATTGAAATTTATATTTAACATAAATTTATAGATCATCAAAGTGCAACTAAAATCACAGTTGAATACTTTCAAAAAACAGAGTCTTAATAGGAATAAAAGACTTCATTGACAACAAATATTGGTCGGAGTAGAGTACTCAAGAGGGGTTTGAATTGAGTATATATAAAAAATTTTGTTTAAAGAGTTTTCCTAAAATTTTACTGAATAAAAATAAATACGGACAAATTAATCCAAGTGACACAGTTATGAAAGTTTGACTATTGAAATAACTTATCAAAAGATTAACTAACTCTCAGTAATCTCAATATAGGTTATTGATATTACTTTTGAAGCTATTCTGATAAGGCAAAACCATTATAACTTCTTTTCAAGATTAACTATCAAAGTGAATCTAGTGATTTCTATATTATCTAGTAAAATAAAGAAAACTAAATTAAACAACCTAGAAGATATAAAACAAGTGGTTCAGTCTTGAGACGAGACCTAATACACTCTACTTGGTGATCACCTGCAACAAACATGTTTATATTAAAAAACTTGATCAAAACCCTGGATTAGGGTAAACAATAGTTCACAGGGCAGTCTTGGTTACAAAACCTCTTCTATAGTTTTTTTATTCATTTAAACTACCAGGTCACACATGGTCATATTCCACAATTATCTGTGGGATTAAGCAAGTGTAAAAAGTTATGAGTGGAAGGATATCTTGTATCCTTCAGTTTAGTGCAGGAGACAGTGTGTGTTTTAATACAAACACACAGACACACTGATCGAAAGCTAAAAATAGTACACAGGAGGTAATAGATGATGAGATAAGGTTAATAGTGATCTGAGTGTTATTCTATGCGGCTTTGGACTTCTAGAATGAAGATGATATAAGAATCGAGTCCTCTTGCGGGAAACCGAGTATCACAAGTCTGGTTTTTTAGTTTTGATTTAGATCTATATTGTGTTATTCGTGGATTTGGTATTGTGAAGATGTTCATAACTTTGAATTATGGTATCCCATCTTTTTATTTGTGAATGATTCTTGTGTTATTCAAATGTATCTTGTTGCAGTGTCAGTTCGCACTTATTCACGATGTCACCCCACCTTGATTCTAGGTCACAATTTTCTTTCTACTATTCGAGTGCATGTGTTGATGCTGAAATGATGCATGTACTCTGTACCTCATACCTCACAATGTCCTGTGACAAGGCTATAGAGAAATATTAATTATGTCAATGCATTTAAAAGGCTCAAATATAGCCGTTAAAAATTAAATTTAAAATGATAAAAAAGAATAAATAATGGTGTCACAGTCTGTCTGGAAACAATGTCACTTATAAACAATTACTCCAAGAAATGGTATATCCTTAATTTCATTTGAGTAGTGAGAAAGACATGGTGGAATAATTGTATAGAGATCAGGAACTGGTAGCACATATGCGATGTTAGGGTAACGGTGTCTGGTCATGGTGTCTGGTCACCGTGTCTGGGTCACGGTGTCTGATCACAGTGTCTGGGTCACGGTGTCTGGTCATGGTGTTTGGGTCATGGTGTCTAGGTGACGGTGTCTGGGTGACGGTGTTTGGTCACGATGTCTAGTCACGGTGTCTAGTTCACGGTTTCTGGGTCAGCTTCCAGAAAAACATAACTAGTCGTAGACTCAGGGTTTCTCAAACTTAGAAAAAATAATATGTATATAGACATGGGAAAGAATATTAACAGAGTGAATTTGACTTAATCAATCATAAAAGAAATCATTATAAACCAATGTTAAATATAATTTATAATAATCAATCATATCACTTAAGATCATGGATAGGATTATTTAAGGTATAAATGGCATAAATTAACCAACTATCTATACACAAGATTATATAAATCTTAAAGAAACCAACCATTGGTACACATGATTTGAGATAGATTAAATAGGATTAACATGATTTACAAAATGTAAAGGATTTGTGATCATGAAAACTTGATTAAAACAATATTAACAAGTTTTACTAGATGTATAGGATTTATGATCATTAAAACATGATTAAAAAAGGATGGTTCCAAAAAATAATATTTATGGAATCATTAAAACATAATATAATAGTATTATATATATAATAATGGTTTATCCTATTGATCAATTAAATTTCTATTTGGAGATCATTAAAATAAATCTCAATAAAAATAACATTTTGTAGTGTGAAAAAATCAATTTTTAAAATAAAAAAACATCATAAATATTAAAGAAACCATTTTATTTCAAAATAAACATGTAAACATGTAATGTAATCATGAAATAAAATGTTATTCAAGATAAAGGGAAAATCTGTTCAATCCTTATATGTTAAAAAACATTCTTTTCACATTGTAGTAATAGAAGATAATAAATACCTCGTTCTGAAAATGACAATAATAGTCCTTTTATATCATTTTTTATAATAAAAAATGTGTAAATATTAGTTTTAAAAATATTAGGAAAATATTATAATCATTTTTTTTTAAACATGGGTATGTAAGAGAGATACTCAATAGCAGAGATTTAAATAAAAAAAATCTCTAATATGTTTGAGATCATGAAATAAACACTTACCTCATGTACAATTTAATTTATACATTTTCAAACCTCCTGTATAATAAATATAGATTTATTATAAATATATTATAGATCTATAATAATATATATTATTTACTAATAAAATTTCATCACAATTTTTTGAACAATTGAATTTTAAAATCAATATTTCTGGTAATTACTACTTAATTTTTCATGTATATTTGGGTTTAATAGTTTCATTCCTTTTACTTTGATTATTGTTCCACCATATATAGAATTTTAATAATTATATAAATATCACATATATTCATTATTTATTAATTCATAGTTATCCAAAATTCTAGAGATTGAAAATGAAATACAACATTCATGGAGATGGTTAGTCGTATGTATACATGAACACTATTTTCACTTTTTAATGCATGGAATGAAAAAAGGTAAATAATAATTCACCTTTATAAATTCATTATTATATCATATAAATAATTTATTTTCATCAAATATATCCTTATTTATATACTTTTAATATATAAATAGAAAATGAATCATATCGCATTGTGGAGATGGTTGTCCACACATACGCACAAAAGAAATTATCTTTTCCCAATGGTTTAGAAGTTTATAGGGAAGATATGATATTATTAAAAAATTAGTATTATTATTTTATAAATACTATATATAAAAATTAAACCATCATTATTAATATCCATATAATTTTTAATTAAAAATAAATTTCATTTCTATTTATAGACTGTAAGGCATACATATGGTCAATTGCTACTTTCACTTACCATTTAACGGGAAAGAGGTTGGATAATGATAGTCTCATAATCATGATAAAATTTAAGTATAATGATGATAAATATTTTACTATTTTAGGATAAACTCAATATATTCATTATAGGTATAAAAGTAAGTAAAAAGAAAGTGATTGGTTAAGGTGATTACCTTTTTGTAGGAAGAACTCCTTGGGATGTCCTCCTAGGGGCCCTAGTGTTGGTCTCTTTGGAAGAATAAAACCATTATAATATAGATAAGGAAGTTGAAAAGATATTTCGGTAAGGGGTTACTAATATAAAATCCTAAAAGTTTTCTAAATTATTTAGAGAGGAGGTCCCTTTTATAATTGAGGAGAATAACACTTTTATAATTTCAAAAAAAAAACATATAAAATAACTATTAAATATCCAAAAGTTTTCTAATAGTAATTAATACATATTAAAAGTTTCTCAGGTTTAAATATCATAATACAATGATATTTAGAAAAGTTTTTATATCTTTTTTAACACTTTTAATTTTTATAAACCCCTATGTTAATTATTTATAACCCTAAATGTAGTAACAACTATTTTAATAAAAAAGTGTTAATAATGTTTCTATAAATGGAAAATGACTCATAAATATACTATGGATTATTTTTTTCAACTATATTCCATTCAAAGTTCTTAATATAAAATTTTTATGAATTTCAGATATTTTAATAAAATATTATTTTTAATAAATATTATTGTCATCAATTTTGAAACTATTCATTTAATTAGAAATTAAATGAATTGGCAGAGAGGTTAATTCATGATATATCCATTTAAAAAAATATATATAATTTTATATATGTCTTTATAATTGTTGGGAATATTATTTCTTCCAAATCATATTAATTATAGTACATTTAAATCTATTTCTTCTATTTATCTATAAATGAAATATATGTTGTGTCAAAAAATTTCAATAATCTATGATATTTATTTAATACTTATGAATAGAAAATAAGTCATAATAATTTTTTTTATTATGATAGAAATATGTATTTCAATTCATTAAATATATATTTTATCTCACATCTATTTCATATCATCTTAATTAATATTTCTTTTTGAATTTTCTGATCTTTTGCAAGCATTGCACCCATATTTGGATAAGTCACCTGTTATATAAGAGATAAATTCATTGAAAAAGATAAAAATAAACAATAATATTTAATATTTTGTAAAACATTTATCAAGGACTTATTCCATCTCAAATATTATCCTTAGGATAGAAATTTTGACATCTTCACCATTGTGCATGCTCTATGTCAGCATAGAAAAAGATTTTGATATTTATTATAGAATAAATGAAAATTTATATTTTTTGAAATACTAATGTATTATATTTTTATTTTTTTACCATAAATTAGTCATTACATATGTTTTGTTTATTTTTATATTATTTATATATCTTGGTGATATCATAAGAAATACTGAATTTCATAGAAGCTGTATTTTTTACTATTTACTAAAAAATTTACTTATTCATAAAAATGTAAACAAAATATCCAAAGATAAATTTTAATTCATAAATAAAAACATTAATATCATAAAACTCAATTCTTCTATGTGATTAAAAATTCCTTTAATATAAATTCATAAAATTAATTGAAAATAGATTGAAAAATGGATTTTTAAGTATAAAAAGGTTTTTATAGATAATTCAATCAGAAAATAGATTCCAATGAATCAAAATGGATTATTTATAATATTATAGAAATATGTTTAGTTTTATATAATTTTACAAAATTTATAGTCGTAAATAATTGAATAAAAAATTATAGGTTTAATAAAAATCTATAATTTTCACTATTCACTAGAAAATAAATTTGTTCAAAAAAATAAAAATTATTCACCGTTAGATATTTCAAAAACGCTGATTTCAAAAATTATATGAATTTAATAAAATAAAATTCATATAAGTTAGAAAAATTAATTATAAGAATATTTCAAAAAATAAACAAAAAACATTTTTTATAGAAAACATATATCTAAATTAGAAGATAACTTTACTGAAAATTGTGAGATTATTTAATAAGAATTAATCAATACATATGTATTGATTATGCCCTTTATATATATTAAAAAAAAATTAAATACTATTCATAACGTTCAATTCAATGTATATGTTATAATGGCCAATTTAAATAATAATATTTTAGGGTTCATTTAGGCTTGATGTTATGTCGTATACGCTATCGTACATAGTGTTCTTTTAAAATATCCGGGTGTTACATTTTACCCAAATTATAAACTACCTCCTCTAAATTTTAACATATTTATGGTAATAAGGGTTTCACATTTTAAAATAACTTTATGTAAAACAAACATCATGGAAAAGTTTAATAAAACATCATCATAAAAAGAGGGAAAATGAAATATGAAGGTCATAGAAAAATTGGTTTCTAAATAACAGAACATAGGTTCTAAGTGAAAATATGGACATATAATAATATAATAACGCCCAAATATTAATATATAGTCATAGATAAAATGGTTATAATAATGGTCACCCTCAAAAAATCGTAAAACTATGATGGATTAATTGGCCATTGATTTCTTAATATCAAACGTAAAAAATATAAATTTTTATTTCATGTCCCTTTTCCTAATGTGTATGTATTATTTTACTCTCTAGAGAAATTATAAGGGAAAATAAAATTATCTAACTCTTTTATTTTAATTAGTATAATCTCACCAATTGTTTATTCTTTGATCCATTTCCAATTCATCTCATATGTTCTGAAGTGGATATTTAAGATGTATTTTTAATGCATAAATCACTTTTAATGAATTAAAAGATCCATAAGTCTATCCTTAAATATATAAATTTTTACAAAAAAAAAATCTTTTACTCAGGATATCCAATATGATAAATAATACATTATATGCAAACAATAATATCCAAATTTCAAATTAATCCATTCCATAAGTATTGAATCTTAAGGATCCTCAAAAAAATTATTACTAAAAAAATAAATATAAAAAAGGATAAGGTCATCAAATTTCAAAAATAAAATTATCATTAATCAACCATAATGTATCTCATAAAATCTCTTGTAAATAGCTTGATGACATATTTTCTAAAAATATGGTAGTAACTTAAATGACCATAATCCCTTAATGAAAACATGCATTATACCAAAAATTAAATCTAATATTAAGAAATATATTCCATAAATCCAAAAAGTATAGTGAACTCCATCATGAATCCAATAAGAAACCATTTTAAAGATCACTAATATTAACAAATTTACATCCATCTAAACAGAGAGAACATATTAGGGTTATTCTTTCCTTTAATTGATTTATCCAAAAAATAATATGCTAACAATTTTTTTATTGGTTATCAGTAATATTCCACATATACTTTGTAGTCCTTATGAAAAGCTTCTAATGTACAATATTCAAAAAAAAATATTATTCATCTAACCATAATATTTTTGATAAAATACTTTTGAAACATAATTATTGAATCAAAATACAAAAACACTTTAATCATTTCACATTGACTCTAGTAATATCATAAAATTAACCTTCTCCCTCTGCTTATTCTGAGAAATATTCCACTGTCTCTTAGGGGATTTATTTGTGTACTGTCCCATATCTTTATAGTTGAAGCACTACACATTGGAAAATTATTTATTTCCTATGCAATCACGAGCCTAATAGATTTTATCTCCACACTTATAGAAAACTACCATTCCTTTCAATAAATAACTAGGGTGTTTCTTTTTACAATTATCACATGTGAGAAAATCCTTCTTTTCATTATTCCCTTTATCTATTTTTGTTATTAAATAAGTTTCTTATATTAATTTCTATCAATACCATAATAATTAGAGAATTATTTCTCCATCATGGTTGAATAAAATAATATATCCTCATATGATGAGATTTTTTTGGTGATTTTTTCCCTTAGAATAGTTATTTCATGCCCCTTAAAGAAATATAAAATCATACCATTTGGATTATATAAATTTTACATAACACGTATTAATAACCATGTATGTTTATATTTATATTTAGAAAAAAAATTCCCTTTATTTTTGACCCAAAATAAAGAATTTATTCTCTATATCCTCTTAATGATCACAAGAAAAATATTTTTTCCAGAAAACCTCCTTTAAATCATTCTATTTCATTCTTGATATTTCCTCCTCATCCATAGTGTTTTGAATCCATGAACACCATTGATCTGAATCCTCTATGAGATGATAAACTAACATAACAAAATCACCTCTTTAATTGTATCCTAATGAAAGAAATATCATCTCCAAATAACTTATCTATTTCATAGATACACAAGTATTTTTATTCCCATTAAATGATGTAGGATTTTGATGCATGAAGCAGTATAACATCGTTACACTACATTATGAATCAGTAGGATACTTCATACAGGAAATTTTATTTCTCGTAACCTGATATGGATCTCACAATATTCTTATAATTTATTCATCTCTAGCTACAACTCCCCATCTATCTTTATTATCTTTACGAAGAGGGAAATTTCTACATGGACTATTTGAATTGATGTGGATTCCATTACTTCCACTAGGAACTATTTTAAAATGATGACTGATACTATATAATATCATTAAATTATGAATCATAATTTAAAATTTATAAAATAGAGAAAATATTATGTATAGCTAATTTCAAAATTATAAGCTTGGTTTCATAGAGATTATTCTAAATGTCCTTTATAGGGTTATGTTCCATAATCTATGATTCCATAAATCTAGTTCCCTATGTCTCTAATAGGATTTATTTAATAGAAAAGTTAAATACCCTGGCCCTCAAATCCTAGAGTTAGTGGTCACTTTATTATATTGGAAATACACACAAGAAATAAAATCCAATAGAACTGAATAATTTAGTATCCTGGGTGAAATAGATATATACTTTAATTTCACATTACATTTTAAAATTTAAAATAAAACAAATTATTTTATTTTAGATCCCCATTTTCACCATCATCATATCCCTGCTTATCTATAATAAAACACTTCCTGTATCTTGGGGAAATGAAAAAATAATAATTTGGTGATCTGAGATTCTCAATAAGTGTATGCATACAATAATATTTTAATAATTAATAAATATCATGGAAATAATAAATTATGTCAAAATATTTTCAATTAAATAATATCATAAGAAATTATCAATGGATTAGATAACAAAATAAATAATCACATGAACATTAATAAATAGTTTTATAAATATGTAAATGATTATATAGTAAATCTAAAAGATACCAACAAGGAATTATCCAAGACATCTAGAAATACACTCATGGCATTTTTCCATGATATCTATATAAGAGGGAAATGACTCGACCAAAACCCATGCTAGATTGTCTCATGAGAACCACTATTGCATCGAGGGGCTATAACAGGCCTCATCCATCAATTACTGAGTCTATTTTATTCTTCATATTAATGGGTTGAAACAAAATTAACAAAAAAATTAAAATTGAAACTAACATATAAAATTTTAATAATTTCTCCAACCAATAAACATAATCATAAAACTTCCAGCGTAATATATAGAATGGAATCAATACAGTATATCCCCATTAAAACTGACCGTAAACCATTTTGAGAAATAATAATGATGATATAATTACAAAATAAACCAAGAGGATTACAAGTATATTTTTTTGTTTGTTTTGATGAAACAAATTTTCATACGAAGATCATTAAAAACATTATTGAGAAAAATAACATTTTCACTTTGAAACATCACTTCTTAAAATCTATAAAATTAACAAATTTTAATTAATCCATTTTTATTAAAAAATCATAAAATATTAGTGGAATATTCACATAAAAAATTATTATATATGGTGATAAATTCATATCATGTCATATAAGTTAAAAAAATATCACTTTCACACTATTGTAAAAGAAAGTTAAAAATAACCTCTTTTGAAAAATGATAGGATGATTACTTTTAGCCCATCTTGTAAAATAAAAACATGGGTGAAAATGAAATTTAAAAATATTATGATAATAATTAAAAAAATTAAAACATACTTAGGAAAACATATATTGAAGATAAATATTACATAGGACTGTCTCAAATATAAACAATCCTGAATATTGATGATATTGTGAAATAAACCGTTACCTCATGAAAGATTTAATTTATATGAGATATAACCTATTATATAATAAATAGAGATTTATAATACAACTATTCCCAAAAAATATTATCAAATATTATTTAGTTATAATATTTTATCACCTGTTTATAAATAATTCAATGTCAAAATCACTGTTTCAGGAAATGACTACTTCATTTTTCATGTTTGTTTTGGTTATATAGTTTTTGTATTTGTTCTTTTATTATGGTTAAACCATATAAATAATATAAATAATAATATAAATATCATATATATTCATTTTATATTAAATTATAGAAATCCACAATATTTAGCGATAGAAAATGAATTACGTCATTCATGGAGAGGATAGGTCGTACGTACACATTAATGTTGTTTTCACTTCTCGACGGATGGAACGAAAGAAAGGTAAATAGTAATTCACCTCTCTAGATACATTATTATATGATATAACTCATTTATATTCATGAAATGCATCCTTATTAATGAAAAATAAAATATAAATGAAAAACGAATAACATCGCTTCATGAAGGTGGTAGTCCACACATACTCACGAGCGACGTTATCGTTTTCCAATGGTTTGAAAGGTGAGAGGTTTGATACTATATTAACATTATAAAAGTATACTTATATTATTAATATAAAATATAAAAATTTGAACCATCATAACTTCCATCCATAAATTATGGTAATGAAAACTGAATTTTATCAGTATGTGGAGATGATTAGTCGGATGTACGCACATGTGATACGTTCACTTACCATTTGATGTGAAAGAGGGTGGATAATGGTGGTTAAATAATCATCATTAAATTTAAGTATGTTTACTACAAATATGTTTCAATTTTATTATAAATAATGTATATTTAAAATATTTATATTAAGAAGTAAAAAAAGAAAGCGATGAGTTATGGTGATTACCACTTCTTTGGAATAACACCTTTTGATCTACTACTGAGGACCCAAGAGCTGGTATTTTGGGAATAAAGAAACTATATAATTTGTATTTAAAATTTTTGGAAATATTTTTTAATTTTATGTTTGAGATATAAGTCTCAATGTGGTGTAAATAAGTGATGGAGTAGTTTCCCCTTTATAATTGTGGTGAGGAGTACTTTTGAAAGTTCATAAACAAATAACTATAATAAGACTCTTATAATGATAAATGATTCCAAATGAGCATGAATTATAAGAAAAAGTGTCTAATACGGAAATAACATCATCCAATAAAATTTAAAATTTTTTGATATCATTTTAATAATTATATAATTTAGTAATCAATTTGTTAATTATTTTTGAGATTAACCTCCATAACCACTATTTTAATAACAAATGGTTAACAATGTTACTATAAATATATAGGTGAAATATAAATAGAACATGGATGATGTGCTAAAAACAATCCATTCACATGGATGAAGATATTATTTTTAATAATTTTAAATAATTTAACAAAATATTATTTTGATAAAATATTATTACAATCAATTTGACACTATTCATTTAATTTGACATTAAAAATATCAACATAAAGGATAATTCAAATAAAATAGTTTATAACATCCCTAAAATGTAACATATATCTATAAAAATCATCAAAAACATTAATTTTTTCAAATTTTATCACTTTCATTATTTTAAAATTATTTATTTAATTTTTCTATTAATTGAATAAATGTTGTGTCGGTATAGTTCAACCATTTAAAGAATTAATTTAATACATAAAAATAAAAAATAATTTTTAATAATGATATTTTTTTATTAAATAAAAAATATATATTTAAATTCATTAAATATGTTTTTAAACTCAATTTAATCCAATTTAAATTTATTTAATATGCTATTTTGACTTTTTCCACCTAATGCGACCATTTCAAATCCATTTGGACAATCCACGTTTCATTTCACCCTAAATTTTTTGTATGAACATAAAAATATCCAAAAATAATTAATATTTAATAATATTTTATAGAACATAATTATTACATCACAAATATTATATTTAGCTAACAAAATTTGACTTTTCCACCACTAAACATGCTCTACATAAACACAGAAATTGATTTTCATATTTCTTATGGAATAAATTCTAATTAATGTATTTTTAATTATAATTTTTATTATAAATCTATTATTTTTTCATAATTTATTCATTATATATGTTTAATCAAATTTTATATTATTTTTATTTCTTGTTGATTTCATAAAAAATATTGTATTTCATTTATGTTCTATTATTTAGTATTCACTAAATTTTTTTATTTTCTAGAAAAATTATAAAAAAAATAATTCTATGATAAATTTAAATTTTTGAATCAAAAAATAAATTATATTTCATAAAAATTAATTCTTAGAAGTGATATAAATTACTTTTAAAACAAATTCTTAAATGTAATAGAAAACTAATTTTATGTAAAATGGATTTTTAAATATAAAAATAATTATATACCAAATTAAATCATAAAAGTGATTCCAATGAAAGTAATTAAATTATTAATAATATTATAGAAATAAATTTAGCTTTAAAAATTTATAAAAATATGGAAATTTCTAAATTATTGAAAAAAATACAATTTTTAATAAAATTTTGTGTATTTCACTATTCACTGAAAAATGAATCTTTTCAGAAAAATCCCCAAAATTCACCCAATGATGATTTTTATACACTTATTTGAAAAATAATTATTTTTATTAAATATAGTTTATATATGTATCATATGTTAATTGTATTATTTTCTCACAAAAAGAAATAAAAATCAATATTGAAGGAAACATATTTTGAAAAAATAAAATAACAATATTGAAAATTGAGAACTTATAAGAATTAATCAATGATTTTTTATTTAGTAGTCCCTTTATTTATATATATTTCATTATTTGGTTAATATTATTCATAACCACTAATTTAATATCTAGCATAAAAGGGTCATATCAAATAATAAAATTTAGGAGATCCTTTAGGCTCGATGTGACAGACTGAACCCATACTTCTAGATTCACTAATAAAAAGATGTTGTGAAAGAAAATATTATTTAAAAATAATAAAAAAATATGCAATTAATCACCGAACTGATTATCTTTTATGGTCTAGTTTTTAGAGGATTAGTAAAATAACTTATCTTTTATAAGATTTTTTTTAAAATATAAGATAATTAATTGGATTGTTTGGAAATGTCTCCTTAAATGAATCCACCAATATTAGAACTTCTAAAAGTCATGAAAAAAAATATTTTAAAACATGAGGTCATCATAAAGGTTCCTAGTAAGGTTTTTCAAAATAGGTATAATCTTCCTTTGGAATACTTTAAACATCCTTTAGAAATATATATTATATAAAATAGAAAATATTTGATATAATTTATAATTTTCCCAATATCATACGAAAAGTGTTTTCGTAAAACTTTTTTACAGACATAAATTTGGATCCATTAAAAATAATTATCATTTCTAAAACCTATTTTAGAATAATCTTTGAAAAATCCTTTGATTTTTCATTGAAAAACTTTTTTTTTGACAATAATTACTTATATGTATTAAAATGATAGTCAGAAAAACATGAGAAAACCATGTGGCCACTAGCATTATCACTCATAGGACCACATCTCATTGAGGTCATAGGTTTACTCCTCATTATTCATTATCTTATTCAATACCGATGTTCCAAAATTCATATTAATAAATAATTTTCATTAGGTCCTACATTCTCATATTCAACTAACTAAAAACATTTCAAAATATACTCGAATTATATTCAAAGAAGAAAATAATTTTAGAACATCCATGCTTTGATAAACCACGTTTTAGAAAATTTGTCACTGAAATCCATATTTCCAAAATAATTAGTTACATAATAATAAAATATTTTTAATTAAAATAAATACTTAAATAAAAATATGTGAAATGTCGATAATAATAGATGATGGTCATACCTACTATTTCAAATAACATTTACTAAAATTTAAACACATGTTATACATAAAATTGTATATTTTATCATTAAAAATAAAATTGAGATTTAATAAAACAAATTTCCCATAAAAATAATTTTAAAATTCAATAATAAAAAAATTTGTTATTGTTTAAATTTTGAAATTTACAAAACATAATAGTATTATAGAACATAAAATCATAGTTTTTCTTGAGAAATACACCTGTGAAATAGTTTTGAAAAATATAGAGGATTTATAAAAACAAAACAAATTTTCCCATTCTATAATTGAACCATGAAAATATAAATGATTTAAAAAAACACTATAAAAATGTAAATACATCTATAACTTTTAATTTAGGGGTTTTGAAAATAAATAAAAAATAAAAATCACTTTATATATGTTTAGGAAATATTATTCTTATTATATGTAGAAGAATCTCTCTTTATCTCTATTTACATACCATTTTTACACAAATAACTCTAATGGTGGGTTAATTATTTATACTCACACATATACTATTCATATATATAAAATAGTAAAAGAAGAAGATGATTACATATATAGTTAGCTGATGTCTTATCTAAAGATATACAGTTGGGAACAGATTTAGTGTTTAAGATATGAATGAGTTATTCAATGGATAATGGAGAAATCATAAACATTGAATGATAATATATATATATATATATGAATATATTTTTGTAATATAGTTTAACCGCTGAAATAAAACAATGAGGAAAGACTTATATAATGTATTTTTTCATCCATTTAAATCGATTATACATTTATATCGATAGAAAATATATATAGTTTTTTATAACATGTTTAGATTAGTTTGGTGGAGGCTTCTTCAAAAATATTTACTATATCTAAGCACAAAATCAGTATTCATGAAGAGATAACTACATTTCAATAAATTATTTTGACCCAAATCCGTTTAAAAAATTGGTATATATAATGAATGAACGACAAATGATATGTGATATCTATATATATAAGAGAATGATTAACATGGAAAACTAATGAGTATCAAGGATGAAAAATTGATGAAAATGACAAATAAGTAAATAATTAAATGAAAATGATCATAGAAATATGATTTTCAATAAGATTTATATACCTAAAAATAAAATAAACATCCCCAATATTTTGAAAATTAAATTACATGAGGGGGAGGATGATGGGGTTTTCCTCATGATCATTCTGGATTTTATTTCTCCTATACTTTGTTTGAATACATTTCCACTATCAAAGCCCTTATCCACACATGAACCACTCCTTCAGTGTTAGATTATAGATTTTTGCGTTCAATTCCTCCCTCATTAGTAATGAAAACAAATCTCGAGTCTCATTCCCTTGATTGGTTCCTCTCGAAAATGAATTTAGATCGAATTTCCCCAACATTAATCAGTCATTTAATTTTTCTTTTTTTTATGTATTCTTTATTTTTTAATAAAACAATATTTATATTTTAGATTTTACGAAATTAATAATTATCATAATTTTCATAATACTAATATTAATATTCATAAAATTTAATAAGTTTAATAATCAAACAATATGAATATAAAAAAAATAAAATTTTAATAAATCAAATTTATAGTATCCCTAATTTCATATATTTATAATAAAATATATTTTCTTTTAATTATTTAAAATATTTTATTATGATAAAATTTTAATTATAGTTCTTATCAAATATATCAAATTAAATACTTCATTCGAATTTCAATACATATAAATGAATGTACTATTTTTAAAATTATTATTTATAACCATAGAGTTATCATTTATTAATTTCATAACATAATTATTTTACTTTTCTAATAACCTATTGATTTAAATTTACCTTAATTTTGATTTTCAAATATATTATCTTTTACAAAACAAATCATTTATTCATATATATATATATATATATTTATATTATTCTTTATGGGAAATAAATATAAATATGCTAAAAATATTTTGTTTTCAATTCGAGCTATTAAAAAATTTATATTTTTACATTAATATAATGTTAATACATCCTCTATTAATTTATTTCAACCATGAATAAACATATTATAAAATATGAAAAAATTTATATAGAACTTTTTTATAGTCAAATAACTATTCTTCTAAAAAATATATTACCACATTTATCAAAAGAAATATTTGTTTATAATTTTGAATATTAATATAAAATCAAATATTATTTATTGAAATTAATAATTTATTTAAAAATATTATAACATATCATTTAAAAACATTAAATTTTTCATATTAGTGTAAAAGAATAATTTTTGAAATAAGTTCATATCTTTTTCAAATATGAATATATATATATATATATAAATGATTTAATATATCATAATTTATTAGAATGATATTATTCTTTGAAAAATAATACAATGTAATATTATTTCTTTGTATTATTATATAATTTTAAATTCCACAATTAAATTATAATGTAAATTTATTTTTATTTATTTAAATTATAAAACAATCCATTTAATAATCACGTATTAAAACTAAAATATTAAAAAATTCCTAGGATCTTATTTTCTACCCCATTTTGGAAATTACATCCTAAAAATTTTGAACTTGGTCTTGTTAATATGGGTTTGACATTTCAGAATACCGTTATCAAAATCCCATATCATAAAAAGGATAAATAAAATATTCATTTGATATCCGAGAAAATGATCTATAAAGGCAATCTAGAATAAGACATAGAAGGATTTAATGTAGGAAAACACGGACATAGAAGAGAAAAATAACTCATAAAGACTGATAAAGAGTGAAAGAAATTAAAATCATTGGAATGATAACCACCAATAAACTACTACCCTATCATGGGTTAAACTTCTATTTATTTATCAGTAAGAAAAGTAAATGAATAACGTTTTTTGATAGAATATATTTTTTCCAGGGTTGATGAACTATTTTTACTTCCTAGAGAAATAATAGAAGGAAATATACTTACCTGAAAAGGGAAATTTGATCCTCTAGTAAATTTACACCATAAACTCATCTGTTTTTTCCAAATGATGATTGTTCAAGATGCATTTTTCATGTCGAATGAAATAAAATTAACTTCTACATATAAAAAATATCCAAAAAATATATGACTCCACTCTTTAGGAATTAACCAAAACAAAAATGGGTAGATCAAGAAAATTTAATTCTTTAAAAAAATAATCATTCATATTAATAGAAACTAATTTAATCTAAAAAATTCAACAAATTACTAAACATAAAATTCTTCAAAAAATTTCTAGACTAAGATTGAAAGAAAAAAATACAAATTATTTCATCAAATAGTCTTCTAAAAAAATTTAGAAATATATCTTCAAATCACATCAATGAATATTATATTCTTATAGCCAAATTTAATTTTCCTAATTATATAATCTCTATGATATTCTAGTGAATTATATACATTACCTGAATCATTAAAAATCCAATATAAAATAATATATTCCACCTAAATACAATTGAACATTTATTCATAAGAAATCATAGTATTATTTTTACATTAATAATATAGGTTTCTCAAAATAGTTAACATCTTTCGAAATAAAATTTCAATCACATAATCATTTTCCAGTCCCATGGTTATCTTTTTGAAAAAATATATCATCCCAAAATGAACATAAAATCTACAAATGAAATAGTTTAAATAATGGAAAAAACTTCATAATAACCAAGACATCATGTATGCCCATTGTAGGCAATGTACCCATGTCTCTATTCATTTTTGTTTTCAATCCCCACAGTCATACTAGATATAATGGGTAGTCACACAATCAATCATATTTAATTTTCTAAAACTATATAATTCTTATAAAATTATCAAAAAAACTTCAAAAAAACGTAATATATTCAACGTTAAATTAATTTTTTAACCACAATGGTTATATAATGCTTTACATTTTTTATCCCAAAATATAATAACCCATAATTATATCGAAAATAAATATCTTCAAAAATATCATTACTCACCTTATAATTTCACAAAATAAATAATAAATAAGGATATTAAGACAATGAACATATGATCAAACTCAAAATCATAAACCAATAATGGTGTCCATATCTCTTAATATAAACACACCTAAAAAATCATAATCTTCAATGTTATTTAATCCCTCATTTGATCCCATTATAACCACCCAATCCCACACTTGTAGACTCTATCATAAAAAAAATTGCTTAAATTTTTTTATTTAAATGTCACTAAAAATTACATAACTTTTTTCACAACTGAGCATCTTTCAAGTATAGTTATTGGGGTATTTAAAAAATAAAATATATAATTTTAGATTTTACAAAAAAAGTATAAAATTAATAGTTGGTTTCTTTAGTTCTAACTCCTTAGACGATGTCATCCATTTTAGAACTTCTAAATGTCATGTGAAATCTATTTTAAAATATATGGTGAATAAAAAATTTCTTCGTAATTGGTTATAAATATACCTATTTAGTCACTTTTAAATACTTTGAATATTAATTATAGAAATATTTTATATCTAATATAAAATATTTTATTTAATTTATAATTTTCTTAGAAGTATACAAACAACATTTTTATAATATTTTATATAAAATTAATTTTGAAACCTTTAAAAATAATTATCATTTATAAATCCCATAATAAAATTATCTTAAAAAATTACTTGGATATCTCTTTTAAATGTTTTTTAAAAATAATAACTTTTATAGATTAAAATGATACTTGGAAAACTATGAGAAAACTCTGTCAATACTAGTAGTATCACTTACCGGATAATATCCTATTGAGGTAGTGGGTTCACTCCAAATTACTCTTTATCTCATTTGATACCCATGTGACAAAATTAATTTTAATAAAACGTTTTTATCAGGTATTCTATTATCATAATCAATCCTTTAAAAAAATTCAAATTTTACATGAATTATTTTTAATGAAAAAAATAATTATAAAAATTCCAAGAATTGATAAATATATGTTTAGAAAATTTATTGTATAAATAAATATTTTTAAATTAATTACCTATATAATTATAAAATCTTTATAATTAAAACAAATACCTTTATTAAAATGCATTAAATTTCAATAATAATATATGATTTCCATATATACTATAATGAATTAAAATAATAGAATTTAAAGAACATGTTACAAATAAATTGATAGATTTTATCACTAAAAATTATATTGTGAATTAAATAAATTATTTTCCCATTGAAATATGGGTAATAAAATTAAATTACGAAACAAGGTTTTTTTATTATTTTAATTTGAAACATAAAAAAATAGAATTTTAGAACATAAAATAGTAGTTGTTCATGGGAATTAAACCATTGAAATAGTTTTGAAAAAATTAAGGCATTATCAAAAAAAAATTAATATTCCACTTCCATAATTATACTTGGAAAATATAATGGATATAAAATAAAAAATACATTTACAAAAATATAATTCATATATAACATGTCAATTAAGTTTTTTGAAAATTAAATAAAAATAATAACCTTTAACTTATAGTCTTATAGAAATAATTCTTCTTATTCTACACAGAAGACATACTCTCCCTATTTCTATACCTTTTTTCACAAAAAACTTAGAAGGTGGCTTCTTTATATATACTCACACTTATACTTTTTGAATTTATAAAATATTAAATGAATCAAATGTTTAAATATACGCATAAGTAAATAATTATCTAAAGATAAAAATTATGAGTAAATAAAATTTTAATGAAATTAATGAGTTATTCCCTAGATTATAGAGAAAGAATAAACATTGTTGGAGAATATATATATATTACTACAATATTTCTTAACTGAGGAAATAAAAAGATGAATCAAAATTTATATCAAGTGCATATTTATAAAACTAAATCAGTTATACATTTATATTGATTTAATATATATATATTATAACTTATTTAGATTGGTTTTTTGAAGGTTTCAATAAGAATGTTTAGACTACATCCATTTGAAAAATCATTGCAATCGAAGAGATAATTAGATAAAAAATAAGGATATTTACCATAAGAATTTACAAAATCGGTATATACAATGAATCTATATGTAGATAAGAATAATGAATATGGAAATCCATTGTTGATCGAGGAAGAATAATTACTGAAAACAATGAACGTGTAATTAATAAAAAAAATTGATCCTAGAAAGAGGATTTTCAATATGATTCAGAAACCAAAATAAAAAATACGAACCTCTGATATTCAGTAAATCAAATTGTAGGAGGAGGAAGATTATGGGGTTTCTATTATGAACAATTTTAACTTGAATTGTCTTTATTCATGTTTCAATACCTTCTCACTATCGGAGCACTTATCTGTAGTTGAACCACTCCTTAGATGTTAAATCTTATATTTCACATTTTATTCCTCCCTCTTATGTAGTCGAAAACCATCTTGAGTCCCAAACCCATGCTTGGTTCCTCTAAAAAATGGCCACGTATTTACTCTCCACCAAACTTATGCAATCATTAGATTTTTTAACTTATTCATTCTTTTTTTAATAAAATAACAATTATAATTTAGATTTTATAAAAATAATTATTATATTAATTATCATAATTCATATATTAATATTGATTTTTTAAATAAAATAATCCAAAATATTAATATTCAAAATTCAAAATGTTATTAAAAAAATTTATAATATTCATAATATCATGTATTTATAATAACATTTACTACCTTTTATTTATTTCAAATATTTTATAATGATAAAATTTTAATTATAATTGTTATCATAAATTTGAAATGAGATACATAATATACAATTCATTGTATATATTTATTAACATTCAATTTTTAGAAATATAATTATAATGTCATAGTTATAATTTTTTTAATTTCATAGAAGAATTATATTACATTTCAAATAACATTTTTATATAAATTAATAGAGTTTTTTTCATTCAAATCATTTTTTAAAATAACCATTTATTAATATATATATCTATTATTTTTTTAAAATGGGAAAAAGTAGATTATTTTTAAAATGGTACTTTTATAATTGTAAATGTTAATACATATAGTTTTGTAATATAATATTATTTTAATAGTTCATATATTTACTTATTATAACTATCAATAATAAAATATTATAAAATCTTCTGAAATTTAGCTAATATTTCTTTATAATTATATTAATATCATTTAAAAAAATAATACCACATTTAAAAAAAGAAATATTTTTTAATAATTATGAATATTAATTTAAAATCAAAATTTATTTTCTATAATAAATATTTTATTTAAAATATGAGAATATAATATTTGGAAAATTTAAATTTCTCAAATTAACATAAAAGAAAAATTGATGAGTTAAATTCATAGATTTTTCAAAATATGAATATATATATATATATATATACAATTTACTATATCATAATTTATAAAAAAGTATTTTTATTTTAAAAATAATACAATTTAATATTATTTTCAAGTAATATCCTATAATTTAAAATATTATACATAACATACAATCAAAATTTAGTTATATTTATTTTAATTATAAAACAATCTATTTATTAATAACTTATTAAAAAAATATCCTAAAATTCATGGGTTGTTATACTCATTGTTTTGTATCACAAACGCTATGAACATAGTGTTGTTTTAAAATCTCAGGGTGTTATAATTTTTGTAATATTCATATCATGCACTTACGACCATCATGAGGCATTTTTATGTGACTCAGTAGCAGATTTATTCAGCATATGAGTATTTAGAATATTTTATTTGAAATTTATTTTTCCTAAGTTAATGACTTGAGTGATTACGGAAACTAATTAGTAGGGTTGGGAGGCCTTAGTGTGGATTCCCTGAATTTGGTTGTTTCCATTGATTTCTTCGTCATATTTGGTCTGGATGATTGGAGGTATGGTGGTTTTCCATCGTCCCCAAATAAATTGGTTATACTATGGACATGTAGTAGGGATGATCATGGTGTATTTTATGAAAATACATCCATGACCAACATGGTGACTTTGGAAATTTCATAGTAGTAGGATGATTCAGAATAATATGCCCCCACAAGGACTTTTGTGAAATTTATTTACCCCATTAAGGACATGAGTAAATACAGTTCCCATGTGGTAAGCTTAGGATGCTTTGGAATAGATTCCTTACAGTCATATATTAATGATTATTTATCATCAATGATTAATACTTTTTCATCAAAATATCTAGTATTAGAGTACTTATATAGAAAATGGGATATAAGAATTTAAATAACCATTATGTGATAAGGACCATTATAGTGCCTTTTAGGGTTATGAAACTATAAGTAATGATATCCCTTTTAATGTCATATAAGAGGTACTGTCATGATTACTTTTAAGATCACAAATCTTTGACCAAAATAGTGCCTTTATAAATGAATTAATATAGGGTTGATTCGTGATAAATAGTTTCTCCATTGTCTTTTGGGATATTTCATTAACTTGGTTATGTACCTAGCTGAATGAGGTTCCTATGTGGAAGGCTTGGGAGGCCTTGACATGTATTCATTGCACTTATATATTACTGAGAAATGCTACACGACACTTCATACATAAAAATAAAAATGGGGGGTAGGGGATACTGATATAGGTAATGGGAGATAGGAGCCTAAATATCTATCTTCTGACACAGTATAGTGTGGTGCCTTTTATAGTTATGTACCCATTATGAACCATTTGAGGCCTTGTGAAATGGGCCATCATGGATTCATTTAAGATCATGTGTCCTTGATGAAATATATATATATATATATATTATATTTATATTTATCTATTCATTTATAAGAATATATAAAAATTTATTTTTATTCATATATATATTTATATGTATGTATATATACATAAATGTATTTATAATGTTAATATATTTTAATATATTTATATTATTATAAAATAATATTTATTTGTTTGTTTTTATATGTATTTACATATATTTATATCTATTAAAATTTATATATATATATATTTATATTTTTATATTTACATGTATATATTAATATTAATATATAGTTATATTAAATTTAGTTATATTTCATTAAATATATGTATGTTTTTTAATACATTTTTAGAAACTTATTTACATTTATATACTTAAATATATTTATGTGTATTTATGTATATTTATATGTATATATATATATGTATCTGTATTTATATATAGTTTTGTAAACATAGTTACATTTATTCATATGATTTGGATTTATATAAATATTTATATTTATATATATGTATATATTTATTTGAATTTGAATGAATTAAATTTTTTAGATATTTATATAAATTTATATGTATTTATATTCACATAGATATTTTATTATGAATGTAGTGTTCTGGTCAATGACCAAAGCACAAATTTTATTAAAAAAAACAAATGGTTATACAAGTCTGAAAAAAAGAATTTTGTTTACATCCCTAACATAAAGTCGGAGTAACTCATGAGGAAGATCATCCCTCCAATGAATATCATGAGAAACACCCATATTAGCAAGCCTATCAGTGTTCCTGTTTGCTTCACGATATGTATGAGTGAAGATGAAATTGATATCTGAAAGAGAGTTCAGGCAGTCCATCTAGCGAGCAGTGAGCATCCAATCAAGATTAATGGTACCATTACAAACGGCGTGGACAATAGTAGTGGACTTGCTCTCAATCCAGATGTTGTTCCAGTTGTGTAGCTTGGAAAACAAAATAGCATGGATAATGATCATTAGATCAGCTTCCAAAGAGGAATCAAGACCGCAAGAGCCATAGAAGTAGTTGAGCGTCTGGTCAAGGTGATTTCTAAAGATAGCTCCATAACCTGTTGGGCCAGGGTTTTCTTTAGAGGCACCATCCACATTGACATTAATCCACCCCGAGGGAGGAGGTTTCCAAAAAACATCAACTGTAGGTTTAGGGTGAGGGTAATTATTGTAAACCCCAATACATATAAGAATCACAAGGTCATGAACCAAGATGTTTCAATGATCCATTTGAATTGAAGCCTCCTCCCGAACTGTGATGGGGATTCTCAATTTAACTGCAATAATCTTGAATGAGTTGTTAAAAAAAGTAAAATCATTTCTACCATGATGAAGCTCCGCAATAGCTACGACAAAAAAGTTCTTGATTTTTTTGGAGTCAAGAAAGTCCATACACCACTGTAGCTTTGAGGTTATAGAACATCACAACAACCATCTTCACTCAAAAATGTTAAAAATATAATTCCAGAGAGGAGTTTACATAACACATGAAAAAAATGTGGTTAATATGTTCTCGATGATGGTTACACATACGGAATTTTGAACAATGATTAATCCTGAACATTTGTAAATAGGTATCCATGGGGATTCTACTATGGGTGATACGCCAAAATTAGGTGAATCTCGAGGGTTTCAACCAAGATTTATTGAATTTTTTTAACCAGGATAAATTGTTATCATCATTGTTGATCAAGTGATTATACTAATTTTTAGATTCAATAATCCCATTGTGAGCATCCTCCCAAATAAAAAATTCATCCATACTAGTGAAGGGATAACTGTCAACAGTGTGTTTTATATCTTTCAGTAAACAAGGGTTTTGAGAATTCTTGACATTCTTTATGGTGTCATTGGTGTGGAGAGGAGAATGGTTATCGGGAATTAATGAGATCATGGGAGATCCGATCCAGGTATCCAAACAAAAATTTAAATTTGAATCTTTGTTATCCATCCATATAGAATTTTCCATAATGGAAGTGAAAGTGTTTTTAATGGAGGTCTATATAGAGGATGTGAGAAAGTGAGAAATATTATTTCTAAGTTTTTTAAGAAATCAATCCCAAATATTATCCATGGACGGATAGTAATTATGAATGAGGTTTCATGTGAGCTTGTCTTGGAGAGATTCATTAATATTAGAGAGGTTTTTAATTCCAATACCCCCTTTATCAATCGGTTTGCAGCAAGTAGCCCAGGGGACTGTGACCAGTTTTCTCTTCGTAGTACTCCCAGTCCAAACAATGTTCTTAATAGAAACATTCATGAGCGTAATGAGACTCTTCGGCCATTTATATATCATCATAGAGTAAACCAATTTGGAGATAATTGAAGATTTAACTAGACAAATTCTTCCTTCCATCGAGAGGTTTGTACCCTTCCAAAAAGAAAGATGTCGAAGTGTTTAGTCAATAATGGTGGAGAAGTGATCTGCTTTGGGTCTACCGCAAAAGATTGGAAGACCAAGTTAAATGTATGGTAACAAGCCCTACTTAACACCCAAGGTATTGGTGATGTTGAGTTTCCTACAAGAGGGATAGTATTTGCCAATGTAAATGTAAAATTTGTGCCAGTTGATGTGTTGACCAGAAACATCTTGGTAGTGAAGAGGGATGGATTTAAGATTATTAATATTCCTTTTGTCCCCCTGAATAAAGAGAATAATGTCATTGTCATATAAAAGGTCTGAGGGGGCATTCAAGTTTCTAGCGGCATAGATAGGTTTGAGATTACCATTTTCTATAAATTGAGTAAGTGATCTACTTAATATGTCTTTAGCAAATTGAGAAAAGAATAGCCGAGAGAGGGTCACCTTGTATAACTCCCTTGGAACAACTAAAATAACCTTTCAGGGGTCCATTAATGAGGATGAAAATATAGGCCGAATTAAAAATGGTTTTTATTCTATTTATAATGTGTTCATTGAAGCCAAACCTCAAAATCACTTTATACATGAAATTCCAATCGATGGTATCAAAATCCTTTGCAATATCATGTTTAATGGCAACATTCCCAGCTCAATTTTTCTTGTTTAAGAGATTTTTGGTTTCAGAGGGATGGAAAATACAGTCTTGAATAGATCTTCCTTTTATAAAGCCAAATTGAATCCAAGAGACAATTATATTGCTAATGGAAGCCATTCTATTGGAAATAAATTTGCTGATAATATTTAAGAGAGGGTTTCTAAGAGAAATGGTCCTGAAAAGGTGTAATTCATCTGCATTCTCAATTTTATCGATGAGGACTAGGAATTGAGAATTTAATCCATGAGGGAGCATGCTTCTAGAAAATAATGTTTACACCATGCAATAGACATCATTTAGAATCACATTCTAGTGTTTTTGATAAAACCCATTATGAAAACCATCCATCCCAGTAGCACTATCTGAGTTTAGGCTAATGACTGTGTCTTTAATTTCTTGGTCTAAAAGAATATTGTTAAGCAGGGAGTTGTGATCATCATAAACCATCATTGGAATGACATCAGGAATATGATCTTTATCAATACTAGATCCATTGATGATATTATGAAAGTAATATATCACATGATTGGAAATTATTTCCTCAATGTCAAAAATATTTCCCCCTATCTACGATAGGCAAGATTCCAATAAGATTATCTAACTCTATGGAGGTCATTGAAGAATATTTTATTTCTATCCCCATAATTATGCCATTTGGATTTAGAGATATTCTATTTGAGGTTATCCTTAATGCTGATCAGAGTGATTAGTTTATAGGAAATGTTGCTTTCATGTTTGGTGCCATGAGAAAAGTTGGAGGAGGTGTTATCCTTTTTAATTTGATTAAGTTCCCTTTCCGGAAGGGTGATATTATTATCTATTTCATTTTTTTGATTTTCACATTTTTTTGAGGCCTTTTTAAGCATTTTTAATTTCACCGGACAAGAAAACACTTATTAATGACTATGCATATTATCTCGGAGTTTTTGAGGATATTCATACAGTCTGGGTCAGAGGACCAAGCAGTGTTATATCTGAAAGGGGTCCTAGGTTTTATAGTGTTATGGGAAAAGCTAACTAAGATGGGATGATGATCAGAATAAATCTTCGTAAGTGTGTTACTAGAGATGTTGTCCCATTTATTCAGGGAATGATCCTTAGTGAATTCCCAGTCAAGTTTACTAGCCACCATCCTATTATAATTTTTTTGTACTAGGTGAATTTAGGACCCATTGATTAACCTCTATAAATTTATTAAGTTCAATTCAAACATTAAAATTCCTAAATTATATGGAGGCATGTGGAGGGACTGATTTTCCACTAGGATCTAAAATAACATTAAAGTTTCTATCTATAAACCAAGGATTATGGATAGTGTTCCTAATTTGGGTGATATCATTCTAAAGAGATCTGTTATCATGGTATCTATTACAATCATAAAAATGTAGTGTATATATGAGCATAATAAATATGTAATCACAGGTAATAGCATGGTTCAAGGTATTGTATATACTAACATTCTGCATAGAAGAGTGAGAAAATAACGATAAAGATTCAGTGGATATACCATTATTGCATGACCCTAGGAAAGACTAACCAAAGGGAGATAGATGATTGAATCTTTATGCGTAATTTACTTTAGGTTCAGCAATAGCAAAAAGTTTAGGTAATTGAGTATTAATAAACATTTTTAAAACATTAAAGGTTTTAGGATTGGAAATCCCTTGACAATTCCAGAAGAACATATTCATTAGTACCTTTTTTGGTGGGGATGTCCCCTTTATTTTTGGAACCTGAGGTCGTTGAACTTTTTGATATTCCTGAAGGAGACTCCCTTGGAGTACTACTATTTTTAACCTGTAATTATTGAGGGGACATAGGGAGGTTAGAAGGACCTGCACTGCATGTACAATTTTTATGTTTCTCACTTTGGGTGTAGGAGTCTGAGACAATATGCTTGTTTGAAGCAGATGAAGGAGAAACTATTCGGTGCCCATTGAAATATTTCAAAGAATCAATTTGCATGTCCAGGGAAGCAAGAAATATTGGAGTATGATGTGAATTTCTCATCCTCCCAGGATGTTCTGGGGGGATCTCCATGCATTCCTACTTCCTATCTTTTCTGCTCGGGGAGGACAGGAGAGCAACCATATAATCCTGTTCAACATTCCTATGACTATCCTATTTTTTAGATGAGGGATGTGCATCTAGAAAAGTGTTTTCAGAGGAGGAGACTTGGTCTTTAGAGGGGGGATTAATCTCTTTATTAGATAAATTTTAGTGGTCATGAATCTTATTACACCGATTTGATGGATTTGTGCTTGATTCATTCTGAAGTGGGTTCAAAGGAGCAAAATCCTTTGAAGAGGGACCTGCTAGAACCAAGTCATATTGGGGGAGAAAAATAACACCTAGGAAATCCTCTTCAATGTCTTTTTTATTATCCTACTCTTCAGTTTCAATTTCTTGTTCTTCAGCCAGGTCATCCCATGATTTTCCTTTTTTAGATTCCAATTTTCCAAAGGGATAGGTATTGAATACCCATTTTATCTACATTTTTTTGAGGTTTCATGTTTATCTATAGCATTTTACTTCTCACTCCTATGCTTTTTAATTTCTGTCCAACCAGTAAGTATTGGTCGGGGAGGTTTCTTATGTACTTTCCTACAATTATGAACTATGTGACCTACTATGTTGCAAAGCTCACAAAAAGGGGGGAGCCTTTCATACTCCAGGTTCACAACCGTTTTATATTCATTAGCAGTGAAGGTAATCGACTAAGGGGGATTAGTTTCTAAGTTAACTTTGATCAGCACCCTAGCATATAGGCATAGGTCCCCATTAAGTTTTCTTTGATCAACATGAAAGGGTGTACCAATATAAATATCTAGATCATTGAGAATATGTGTGTGCAAAAAAAACCATTTTAAATTAAAAATCCTAACCCATACATGAGCGATATTGTTCATATAATAATATATCTATATATATTGGTATATTAATATATATTAATATATATATATTTATTAGTATTTCTTTTTATATAAATATTTGTTTTCCAATTATTATGTTAGTATAAATAAATTATGAACTTAGGTACGTGAGAATGTCAATGGACTATCAGGAAGATATATTTGGTTGAAAACCCAGAAACCTCTAATATATGATTTAATTGCCCAAAGACATGTGTTGGTATGGGATGGGATGATTGGGTCATGTATTAGGCTGGTCTAGGTGGTGTGATGGGACTGGTTGGGCCATAGTCTTGGAGGGCTTAGATCGGCCCGGTTCCTCGACCCAATTAAAATTATATTTTTTATTTTTTAAAACGGAATTAAGAACCATTAAAAAATAATTAGTGGAAGTAGTTATAATAGATGTTATATATATATATATTTAAAATATTAGTATATAACTTGAAGCTAAAACCACCACTAAATAAATGACATAAATTGATTCATAGTGGCTTCCAGAAATCATTAAAAAAATCATCCATAAAGGCATTTTGGATATTCTGAGAGAACCATTTAGGATCATCTAATGGTGGTTTAAAATGTTTCATAAAGACAAAAACAACTAATGTGAAATATCATTTTTGGTATTTTGTACATTATAAGCATCAAAATATCAATTTCCCCGGTTGAGGAGAGAGTTTGAGAAACACCCGATCACTAACCACAAATTCCAAGGGATAGTGACATCGATTAGTGTATGGTCTCTCAGGACTCTGATTTAATTCTATTATATTATGAATCAACTAAATATTACTCATCACCTCATTTATCATGTTTGTACACAATAATTACTTTTTACCCATACAACCTAACAGAGAGGAAAAAACAAGATAGGATTATATGTAAACCTCTTCTTTACCAAATCAAAGGAATGATTTCATTCATAATTTTGTTCAAATTTATCTCCCATATTTGTGAAAACAACCAAGGGAGTTAGTCTATTAGATAAATATAAATAAAATTGACTATAATACCCTATATACCTAGGAAACTACTAATCTTAAAAATATTCTTTGTAATTTCTAAAGGCATCACTACATCAATCCTTTTATAATCATCCAAAATAACTTTTCTAAAAACAACATGATAGAGTAACTTGAACTCATGAATCTAGAAATAGAATTCAAATAACTAAATATATATAATGATCCATAATATTTCTAAAAAAATATTAATCTATTCCGCACGTCCTACCTTTATATTGGAATAAAATAATTTGATATTCATAACCATGAATAAAAGTATCAATGTGTTTGTGAAAAATAAAATCCATGAGGAATATGATGACAATAAGAGAATTCATTATCCAAAAATTAATCACAATATATTTATAATTTTTGATAGCCACTCCCAAACCTAATAATTGAAATATCCACCTCCTTTAATCTCAACTCATGATATCTAAACCTATGGTAAATTTTAGAAAACCACCATTCTCCCTTTATCTAATAAAAAATATCACCGATCTAAGGAAATATTTATTTTTTATTCACATTCACTTAGTTGGTCTCTATAGAATCTTTTTTATTAATTTTTAAAAAAAATATTGAGTGATGGGTTTATTGGGATCTCATACAAAAACATGATAACATACAAATAAAAAAAACTATGGACAACAACTGGAGACATCATAAAGAATCATTATTTTTTAAGATAGAAATATAAAACAAGTACTTTGATGACAAATCCCTAATATAATGGTCCAGATTAAGGTAGAGGATGTCTTTAATTGTGGGGTCTATAAATTATATGACTTTAAGAGAATAATTAAAAGTGAATAAATCATGTTTCTTTATCATATTGACACATTAAACTTATAGATCTAACCATTCCAAGAGTTTATCATTGATCTCCTAGGGAAATTCCTTTAGTTTCACATTTGCATGATTCACTATTTCTAGATTCATTTTCCCATTTTCTATTTCCTTTGAAAAATATTACTCTATAGTCTTACGACACACTCCAAAGGTACATTTTGTTATTTAAAAAAATTCCGAGGTATGAAATAGTTCCAGAGTCATTACTTTATAGACTCTTCCATTGGTATTTTAAAATCTATCATCATAATATTATTTTAAATGTTTCTAAGCGAAGGAATTCTTGGTCCCTTTTATGTCATTACAAGTCACCTTATATAAAATAAATTTACCCTCTAGTCCACTTACTATTAGTTTTGAAACATTGAGTAATCCTTTTATAATATAAATTTTCACCATTGATTCATTTTAAAAACCTTTAAATAGGTAATAAATTTTTTATAATTACTAAATTTATTTTGAAAATAATCATAGATCATTAATTCTTCCTAATTTTTAGATGATCTCATTGATTCATCACATATTTATTTTTTATTGTTGGAATAAACCGAAATTTTACTTAATGAGGATCTTTTTTTAAGATTTGTATGCGATTCTATAGCTGACACTATATGTTTTTTCCTCCCACATCCCACATGTTCCAACCCCTCATAAACCTTATCCACCATATCCTCCACAAACATCTCAAAACGATTTCATATCTTAGTTTGGTGTTCATTTATGAATATGAAATCAACATCCTGATTAACCCTTCATTGGTTATATTCTCACTCTTGGATTTATAGTCACTTGGAGAACCAACCTCATAATATATTATACCTAATTTATCTTGGAATTAACTCCCTTTACTAGAGGATACATGCACTATGGTATCATAAATTTGTTTTTTAAAATTTGGGTTCCATGAAACAATAGTCTATGTTTCATTATCAAAAATCGAAGATCATTAATTAATATATTTTATGGTCTTTTGGGACCTTTATAATTCACATATATACTATAACTGAGTGTTGTAACTATTTCCTAATTATGGGTTGATTCTGAAATAATTGTTGTTTATACTATCATGTCCACTTCTCCCACTAAACATAATTCTGCGTCATCTAGATATTCAATTTTTATAGTTTTTGGTTGACTGGAAGAGGGTACATCACCAACCCACATATATAGTTCCCATTAGTTTCGTGCAAATACAAATATTAAAAAAAATTATACCGACCACCTTAAAGAGACTCATTAGACCATTGATGGCACATCTTATTCAAATAAGTTTATTTATTTTAATTCATGTATTAATAATGCCACAATTCATAAATTATCTCATTTTTGTAATGAAATATCCCTTAATTTTCAATACATATGAAACCAAAAGTGGTATCTGATACATTAGCCTCAACACAGATCTGAGGGCTCATCGGATGAAATCAATATTGGGTTCTTGTGATTAAGTATATGAAATTCCAAATCTTGTTACTTATCATCATAAGGACATATAGATTTTTAAAATGCATGGTTATCCAAGGATACATACCCAAATAGTAAAAATATTTAAATAAACAAATAATGAAAAATCAAACTTCCTTTAAATAAAGTATAATTGAGAAAAATTAAAGGATTTAGGGGACCTATACAAAATGAATCAAATCATATTAATCAATTAAATTAATTTGGATGGAACATGAATCTATAATACAAAACACTATATGATACTAAAATCCCTAAACATCATTGATGAGTTTTTAAAAACTTTATTCTAGATCTATGTTATCAAAAAAACCACCAAAAAAATCAGGATAAGAAAAAAATAAATGAACTCTTAGGGGGAATCATAAATGAAAAATCTCCATTATTGAAACATAAGAACTAAGGGAAAAGTTATACATAACAAAATAGAGAGATCTAAAAAAACATTTAAAGGGTGATATATAAAGAAAATTCTAATACAAGAGATGATTAACCATTAATGAGTCCTTCCATTAGGGGTGGTTCTGTTATGGGAGCCTTGTTAAAATAACCCATCAAAAACACCCAATTAATAGTGAAATAAAATATATTTTTTAATATTTAGATAATTAAGATTTAATTAATAAATAAAATGTCATATACCTCAGTTATTCGTATAAATAACCACATCCACCCATGGGGAAACACTTGTGTAACACACCAAACATCTACGGTAAGTTTCCCTTTGAATAATGCAATAGCATGTGTTGTACGCAACATCAAGTTCTAACACACACCATAACCGATCAAACTAGCTGTTATGAATAGTAATACCTACTTTTTTAAATTTTGGAAACATTATCTCTCAAAATGGACTTCATTTTTGGATTTTCAGAATCAAATTTTTCCTAACGTGAAATTTTGGTACTTTCCGGATAACTTTAATATTTTGATGAATAGTGGAAATTACTAATTTTTAATTACAAACAACTTTTTTAATAAAAATAATTAATAGTGATAAATTATTAATTTGAGTGGTTTTAATGTATATTTATAATATATTTTTATCATTTAATACAATGTTTTTCATTGGACATAATTTCACAATTAAACCAGACAATAACAATTACCAATCTTTTGACATTTATTATATCTTAAAAACACGCTTTTTGTTTTGACAGCGGAAATTAATTTTTAATTAATTTCTTCCACTTCTATATTTTGAATTTGGAAAATTAGATTCCATATTGGGAATCAGTATGTCCAGATTTTATAAATAGGTAAATTTTATTTTTAGACATTTTGAATAATTACTTCGGTAATTATTTTATTTACCACGGTTAAAGGGTAAATCTGGTAAATAAGGGTTAAAAAATAATATTATAATAATACTAAGTTACCCTAAAACGTGTCCTAACATTATTTTTGGATACATGTCCATCCATGGGAATCTTTGTGTCGATTTTGGGACCGCATGGAGCCACTTGTAGGTGATAGGGACACATTATTTTAATTAAGTTAAAATAATTACAAAAATAACAAAAGAAAATATCTTTTAGAAAAACAATTTTTACAAAGGCATATATATGTTGGATTTGGGACTATAAAAATTAATTATAAATAAAAAATGATTTCCTACATAATTATATTTTATTTATAATTTTTCAACAATAAATAATTTAATTTATTTATGACACAATGATCATGCAGTAATTACTATAATATTGAAGCATTAAAATAATTGATATTATAAATACCCAAATAAAAATAATTTGAGACTTTTAATGAATTAGACTAATTTTCTAGGATAATATGACATATTAGTATTGATTTAATTGACTTTTTTCGAAGTAATCATTCTGTTATGATTTTCAAAAAAAAACAATTTTCCAAATAGTGTCAAAATTGACAAAAAAGAGTTTTAAAACAAATATTATATTATTAATTGATATTCAATTCCTAAAAATATAATTATCGGCCAAAAGATTTATATCATCATAGTTGTATCATTAATGGACCACTTTCGGGGTCTATTGGATGTATATAGTATGTTTATTAACCATATAATATAAAAATACAAAGAGACATTGTAAAAGTGAAACTAATTAACTAAGAGTTAATAGCTAAACATAAGGTTAATATAGTATCCCAAAACTGTATAAATCATATTGGTTGAGTGTTTTTCGACCTATACCCACCATTAAATTTAAATAATCCACTATTGAGCCACTAGAAACCGAATAAGAATTTATTATAAAATAATATTTCTAGCTTTTCCAAAGGTACCCCTCACCCGTTTTATAAAAGGGAACTACCCCTTCTCATTAATTAACACATTCAATGGCTTTTGGTTCGAACAAACCCTACCCAAATACTCTCTAAACTTACCTAACTTCATCATAGAGTCTTTCTTTTAGTCATAAATCCAACCTATGGATCTCTTTGGATCAAATCAAAAGGAAGATCCCAAAGAAGAGGTAATAATTTCACCACCCTTTTTCACGTTCCTTTCTTCTTCCACTTATTCTTTCTTTTTTATTACCATTCTGAAATAATTACTGTAGTATATTATATATACTATGATGTTATTATAAATATGGTACAACCATATTCAGTATTCTATCCATTCTTTGAATAACATGTCACCATATGTGCGTACGTACAGCTTACCGTCTATACGTCGTGGTGTAATTTTTATTCAATAAATTATTATTTGTATGGGTATAATAATGATGTTTAATTAATTTAAATAATAAATATAACATGAAAGAGATTCTTTATATATGATATAACATTGAATTATAAATTATTTTAATATCAAAAGAGTTATATTGTTGCTCGTGCGTACGTACGGACTACCGTCTCCATAAACGCGATGAGATTCATTCTCCATCGTATCCATTGAAGTCTAATTATCATTTGATGATTAATAATAGTATCTAAGGCCTTGATATCATTCTGGATATGATTATGATACAACCTATCCATGAAAAACACATCTTACATAACAAAACATATAAAAGAAAACGAGTAAGTTAACACCCGAAACAACGATAATACTAAGATATTATTAACAAATCAATGTTAAAAGATCATATATGATATAATATTAATTATTTTCTAATTTAATAACAATTATTTCACCATTATACAGGTGTTTATCCTACCCCAACCATGGAAAATTACAAGTTAAGGGTTTACTTCGCAATCTCTTCATTATCCGAGGTTGTTTATACGTAATAATCTACTAGGACTTCTTTATCATCCACTTCCATGTTTCTTAAAATTGTATTTCAAATAATTATTACTATTTTACAGAATATGGGTTAAAGTCATTTATACCCATGTTTGAATTTATATAAGAGGTTTATAAAGTAATCTTTCCGTCGTTTTCCAAACAAGGTCCTTCTTAAACTTTTTGACAGAATTAAGGTAAGAATGTTTTTTAACTTATATAGCAGGTGTAGCTAATTTATGCCGTTATAAAATCCTCGAAGAATACCTTATAAGCTTATAAGAACATTTTCAAAGAAAAAGTTTAATTTTATAAATATATGACTCTTAAATGATTTCAAAATAGAAAGTGATATTTCTCTAAAAAGTGTTTTGATTTCATCTATGTGAACATCCTTTGATGGATTTTACGCTTATTTGAAGTTGATTTATTATGATACCAAACTTCTATATTGTATTGAAGGTTTTTTTATATGTTTGACTATGGATGTTTTATATTTATACCATTCATTGTTTATGGATTAATTATTTACATTTCGTATGCTAGTTTTAATACGAATGTTTATGTTATGTTTAAACCTTTTCATATGGGAATGCATTGGACTTAATATGTGACGGGTGGAGCCCGCTATAGCTCCTTGATGCATCGGTAGGTCTCATGAGATAGACTAGTGTCTTGGAACAAGGCCTTGACAAATTATTATTTGTTGGCTTGGCACGAGGCCTTTGCTATATGGTTATGATAGTCTGGCATTATGCATTCCATCATTAGGAAAGTGGTTATTGATATTTCATGTGATTATTCGATTAGTAGAATATCCATGTGAATATGTAAATGGCATTATTTAATTTTAATTTTTCCATAATATGTTTAAGTTCAAGTTTTAAAGGCTTTTTTTAGTTATACATTGCCTTAAATTATTATTCTTATTTATGAAAGTTTCCACTATATTGTTATCCTTGCTGGGAATTTGAGCTCACCCCTTTTCTAAGTTTTATTTTTCCCAGGAAGTGAAGAAGTAAATTATGAATGATCTGCAGAGATAGTATGAGGGGATAAGAGTGTAGACTATGGAGACTATGTTTCTATAGATTTCATTTTTATGATGTAATATAAAACATTATGAATATATCTTGTGTTTCCATGGCTAATAAAATAATCGGTCTTGCGAGATTTGATATTTCTTGTGGTCATGCCAATGTTATGTGATAATGCACAGACTCTAGGTAACTAGGATCGGTGTGTTATAGTTGGTATCAGAGGAAGTTTAGTACAAACCTTGGAAGCTAGATTTAGATAAACTCTGACTAGATCACGTAGACCTAAGATGGAATTTGAGGATTAGTATAGAAGAACTTCCTAGAATTTTGGTTTTGTAGAGAATTTGTGAATTATCCGAGCAATACATCCATGTCTGGATATGAGAAGGTAGAGGCGCCTCTAGCACAGATGTACCTAGGGGTAAAACCCGAAAACACCGCTTTGAGCTAGACTCAAACGGGAACTGGTGCATGACAACGAGCCTTGTTGCACTCTTGGTTACGAGACTCCCGAGGGATATTCTTAGGATAAGTCTCATTTTCTTTACAAATAATTATGCAGGGTTTATGAGTATATACTTTCTCAAAGAAAACATTTTTATGATTATGAATTATATCCCTAAATAGTTCAATTTATGTAAAGTGTTTTATAAGTATGAAATTATGTATTTTGATTCATAAACTGATATAGTTTATGCAATTGTTTAGAAATGGACCCTAGTGGATGAAATGGAAACCATATCAATGCACACTCTCCATGTAGGGATTTTCCTCCTGCGCAAGATAATTATAGTGGAGCTGGTGATGAAACTAGTGCCGATCAGCTAATCACTATACTGGGACAACTCACTTAGGTTATAAATAATAACCTTACCCATATGGAGCACCCTGATCTACATCGTGGAGGATCAATGTTATATCTCTTTATGAGGCAACAACAACCAACGTTCAATGGGATTACAAATCCATTGGTAGTTGAGCAATAGATATGTTCCCTAGAGAAAATATTTCAGGCTTTGGGAAGTAGTGAAAGGGAAAAAGTTATCATGGAATTTTACCGCCTCACTAGAGATGGTGATCAATGGTGGTCATTTATTCAAAAAATGAAGGAAGATGATTATGTATCAAATATGGAATGGAGGGAGTTCAAAGATCTATTCTTAGAAAAATACTTTCCTCGTGACCATCGAGCAGATATAGAAAGGAAATTTCTGAGTCTGAGACAAAAGGAGGATGAGAATGTCGCAATGTATGAGGATAACTTTACAAGGTTAGCAAGGTATGATAGATATTATATACGTATCCCAAGAAGTAATATTGATCGTTAATTTGATGGGATAAAACCATTTCTCCCTCGAGCATTAGTCTCACAATCCTTCTCGCCGTACAAAGACATTGTCTCATGTGCTATCAAGATAGAGAAAGAATTATCTATGTCATATGACATTATAGAAAAGCAAGAGAAGAAGAGATCTGCTAATCAATCTGGGAATGGAAATAAGGGGACGAAGGGAAAGGTTGAATATCTATCCGGTGGTAAATGTGGGAAGAAACACCCCGGTACTTTCTTGATGTGAATGGGTGTTTGTTACAAGTGTGGTAAAAAAGGCCACCAAGCTCGTGATTTCCAGGGGAAGAAGGAAGCTACCAATGTCCAATGATACAATTGCAGGGAGATAAGACATTATGAAAATGAATGTCCTAAGTGTCAGGGGAACTTACCTGAGAAAAATCCTAGGGATCAAGGCCAATCTTATTCTATCACTACTGCTAAGGTAGAAGCTCCAAAAGACGTGGTGACAGGTAATTTAATGGTTTCCTCACGTTTAGCAAATGAATTAATTGATTCTGGATCATTGCATTGTATCATTTCTTCCCAATTTTCTAAGAAAATTAAATATTTCAAATATGATTTAACAAGGGAGTTGTCAGTTAAAACTCCTAAGAGAAGTATCGTTGCAACAATGTTTTGTGAATCAGTCCCCATTAGATCACATAAATGTTCTTTATCTGATGATCTCATTGTCATACCTATGATTGAGTTTGATATAATCGTCGGTATGGATTGGCTTTCAGACCATGATGTGATGATTTATTGTAAGAAGAATGAGGTTATGATTTTTGATGATGATGATAAGGATCACCTTATCTTTAGAGCAGAATCATCCCCACCTAATTCTTATCTAGATCCACCCCCAATAGCTCAACTAAATTCAATTATTGGGGAGGAATAGGATGAAATTACAGTGGGTGAGTAAAGAAATGTTCAAATAGAGGATGTACCTATTGTGAAAGAATATGTAGATGTGTTTCGGGAAGATTTACCTGGACATCCTCCAGAACGAGATGTCGAGTTTTCCATTGATTTAATTCCTCGATCAAGGCCTATATCGAAGACCCCTTATAGAATGGCCACTGTAGAATTAGTTTAACTAAAGAAACAACTAGAGGAATTGAGTAATAATGGATTTATTCACCCTAGTGTTTCTCCATGGGGATCCCCTATTCTTTTTGTTAAAAAGAAAGATGGATCTATGAGGTTATGTATCGAATACAAGGAGATCAATTCTATAACAATAAAGAACAAGTATAACCTACCTTGAATTGATGATTTATTTGACCAACTACATGGAGCTCAATACCTTTCAAAGATTGACCTTCGATCTGGATACCATCAGTTGTGTGTAAATAAAGAAGACATTCCGAAAAAAACATTTCAATCCAGTTATGTGCATTACGATTTTACAGTAATGCCTTTTGGATTGACTAATGAACCCTCTGTATTCATGGATCTGATGAATAGAGTTTTCAAGGAATGTCTCGATTAATTTGTGGTGGTATTTATTGATGATATCTTTGTATACACCAAAATCTACAAAAATCATGAAAATCACTTGCGCATTATCCTGAAGACTCTGAGAATACGTGAATTATATGGTATGTTTAGCATGTGTGAATTTTGGCTTCAAGATATTTCTTCTCTTGGACATATTGTCTCTAAAGATGGAATCTCTGTTTTTCCTTCAAAGACCAAGGCAATCCAAGAATGGCCAACACCTGTGAGTATAACTGAGGTACGCAGTTTTATTGATTTAGCAGGTTATTATCGACGTTTCATCCAGAATTTTTCCCGGTTGGCTAACCCATTAACAAAGCGAACACGTAAAGGGGATAAATTTGTTTGGAAAAAATAGTGTAAATTTTTTTCGAAGAACTGATGAGAAGAATAGTCAAGGATCCTTTATTGACTATACCATTGGGGAATGATGGGTTCGTTATTTATAGTGGTGCATCGAAGAAAGGACTTGGTTGTGTCCTTATACAGGATGATAGGGTTATTGCCTATGCATCACGACAGTTGAAAATTCATGAATAAAACTATCCAACTCATGATCTCGAGTTAGCAGCTGTGATCTTTGCTTTGAAGATATGGAGGAACTACCTCTATGGTGAAAAATGTGAGATTTATACTGATCACAAGAGTTTGAAGTATATTTTCTCACAAAACGAACTCAACATGAGGCAAAGGAGATGGCTTGAATTACTCAAGGATTATTATTGCACGATAAACTACCACCCAAGGAAGGAAAAAAAGGTGGAAGATGCTTTGAGCAGAAAATATCATGGATTTTCGAACAATATGAGAATTTAAAGGGATCCAATTTTCATTGATCTAGTGAAGATGGACATGGGAATAACCAGGGAAGGTGAAACATCAATTAATTTTCAAATTTTTGCCAAAACATATTTACTAGAAAGGATTAAGAGTTATCAGACCGATGATGAAGAATATGAAAATAAGATTAAAGTTGTGAATGATGGGAGATTGAGAGACTTTGTGTATGAAGATGGAATTTTGAAATTTGGGAAGAGAATTTGTGTTCCCAATATACCTGATCTAAAAACCGAATTGCTGGATGATGCTCCTAGTTCCAATTTCTCTATACACAATGGGAGAAAAAAATGTATAGTGATTTGAAGGAAAACTTTTGGTGGGACAACATGAAGATGGAGATTGCTGATTTTGTGTCAAGATGTATGGTTTGTCAACAAGTGAAGGCTGGAAGGAAACAACCTGGTGGATTGTTGCAACCTCTTACCATACTTGAGTGTAAATAGGATAATATCACGATAGGCTTTATTATGGGACTACCAAAGACTCCTAGAAGGAACGATGCAATATGGGTCATTGTTGATCGTCTTACCAAGTCAGCACATTTTCTTGCTATAAGAGAAGATTTACCACTTGAACGACTAGGAAGACTATATTTTAAGGATGTTGTAAGACTTCATGGAGTACCCTTATCGATTGTTTTTGACCGTGATACCCATTTTACTTCAAGATTCTGGAAAAGTCATCAGAAATCCTTGGATAATGAACTTCATTTGAGCACTGCCTACCACCCTCAAAAAGATGGACAATCAGAACGAACTATTAAAACCTTAGAAGACATGTTGAGATCCTGCTCACTTGACATTCAGGGTATGTGGGATCAATATTTACATCTGGTAGAATTTTCCTATTAAATCAGATTCCATTCGAGTATTCAGATGACACCTTATGAAGCGTTATACAGAAATAGATGTCGCACACCAACCTGTTGGGATGAGATTAGTGAAAGAAAACTTTTAGGCACAAAACTAGTGGAGGAAACGATGGAAAAGGTTAAGTTAATCCAAAACCATATCAAAGGAGCTCAAAGTTGGCAGAAGAGCTATGCTGATAATCGAAGGAAGGATTTGGAATTTCAAGTCAGTGATCATGTTTTCATGAAGGTATCTCCATGGAATGGAGTCATACGTTTTGGTAAGAAAGGTAAATTGAGTCCCAGGTACATCGGACCATTCGAAATTCTAGAATGAATTGGGGTTGTAGCTTACCTTTTGACAATGCTTCCAAGTCTCTCCAAAGTTCACGATGTGTTCCACATATCGTTGTTGAGGAAATATATGCCTGACCCAACACATGTACTCACCTGTGAGTAATTAGAACTAGAACCCGATCTGTATTATTACAAAGAGCCCGTCAAGATTCTTGATACGAGAGAACAAGTACTGAGAAACCGGACGACTCTTCTGGTAAAAATCTTGTGGAGAAAACATAAGATGGAAGAGGCAACGTGGGAACCTGAGGAACTTATGATGAAGAACCACTTGAGTCTTTTCATGCGGTAGTATTCTATAAATTTTTAGGAAAACGTTATTTTAAGGAGGGGAGAATGTAACACCCCAAGCTTCTACAATACGTTTCCCTTTGAATAATGCAACAACGTGTGTTGTACGCAACATTGTGTTCTAACACACACCACAACCGATTAAACTAGTCATTATGAATAATAATAACTACTTATTAAATTTTTTTAAATTTTATCTCTCAAAATGGACTTCATTTTTGGATTCATAGTATCGAATTTAGACTAAGGTGAAATTTTGGTACTTTTTGGATAACTTTAACATTTTGATGAATAGTGAAAATTACTAAATTTTAATTAAAAACAACATTTTTAATCAAAATAATTAATAGTGATAAATTATGAATTTGAGTAGTTTTAAAGTATATTTAGAATAAAATATTATCATTTAATACAATTTTGGTCATTGGACATAATTTCACAATTTCACCGGACATAAACAAGTACCAATCTTTTGATAGTTATTATATCTTAAAAACATGTTTTTTTGTTTTGACATCGGGAATTAATTTTAAATTAATTTCTGCCACTTCTGTGTTTTGAATTTGGTAAAATAGATTCCATATTTGGAATAAGGATGTCCAAATTCTGTAAATAGGTAACTTTTATTTTCAGACATTTTGAATAATTACTTGGTAAATATTTTATTTACCACAGTTAAAGGGTAAATCAAGTAAATAAGGGTTAAAATATAATATTATAATAATACTAAATTACACTAAAACGAGTCCTAACAATATTTTTGGATACATGTCCGACCATGGGCATCTTTGGGTTGATTTTGGGACCTCATGGAGCCACTTGTAGGTGATAGGGACACATTATTTTAATTAAGTAAAAATAAATACAAAATTGAGAAAAACATATATCTTTTAGAAAAACAATTTTTACAATGGGTTATATATGTTGGATTTTCAACTATAAATATTCATTTTTAAGATAAAAATATTTCATATATAATGATATATTATTTATTATTTTTAGAAATTAAATAATTTAATTTATTTATGACAGAATGATGATGCAGTAATTACCATAATAGTGAAAAATTAAAATAATTGATATTATAAATACAAAAATAAATATAATTTCAGACTTTTAATGAATTACAATAATTATCTAGGATAATATGACATATTAGGATTTACTTAATTGTCTTTTTCTAAGTAATCATTCTTTTATGAATTTCACAAAAATCAATTTTCCAAATAGTGTCAAAATTGACATAAAAGAGTTTTTCAAAAAAATATTATATTATTAATTGATATTCAATTCGTAAAAAATATAAGGATCATCCAAGTGACTTATATAATGACAGGTGTATCATTAATGGACCACTTGGGGGGTCTCTTGGATTTATATATAATGTTTATTAACCATATAATATAAAAATTCAAAGAGACATTCTAAAAGTGTAATTAATTAACTAAGACTTAATACTTAAAGATAAGGTTAATATAATAACTCAAACCTATCTCAATCCTATTGGTTGAGTGGTTTTCGACCTATCCCCACCTTAACCTTTAAATAATTTACTTTGGTGCCATTAGAAACTGATTATAAATTTATTATAAAATAATATTTCTAGCTTTTCCAAAGGTGCCCCTCACCCCTCTTATAAATGGGAACTCCCCCTTCTCATTAATTCACACCTTCAAAGCATTTTGGTTCGGAAAACCCCTGCCCAAATACTCTCTAAACATCCCTCACTTCATCCTAGAGTCCTTCCTTTAGTCATAAATCCAACATAATGAGCTCGTTTGATCAAATCAAAAGGAAGAACCCAAAGAAGATGTAATAATTTCACAACCCTTTTTCAAGTTCCTTTCTTCTTCCACTTCTTCTTTCATTGTTATTACCATTATAAAAGAATATCTCCAGTATCTTATATATACTGTTATGTTATTACAAATATGGTACAAACAAATTCAGTATTCTATCCATCCTTTGAATAACATGTCACTATACGTGCGTACGTACGGCTTACCGTCTCCACGTCATGGTGTAATTTTTATTCAATAAATTATTATTTGGATGGGTATAATAATGATGTGTAATTCATTTAAATAATAAATATAACATGATAATGATTCTTTATATATTATATACCATCCTATTATATATTATTTTAATATCAAAAGAATGATATTGTCGCTCTTGCGTACGTACGGACTACTGTCTCCATGAACACGATGAGATTCATTCTCCATCGTATCCATTCAAGTCTAATTATCATTTGATGATTAATAATAGTATATTAGAACTTTATATCCTTCTATATATGATTAAGATACAACCTATCCATGAAAAACATGTCTTACATAACAAAACATATAAAAGCAAACGAGTAAGTTAACACCCGAAACAACGATAATACTAAGATATCATTAACAAATCAATGTTAAAAGATCATATATGATATCATATTAATTCTTGTATTATTTGATAACAAATATTTCACCATTATATAAGAGGTTAACCTACCCAAACTAAGGAAAATTACAAGGTAAGGGTTTATTTTGCAATCTCTTCATTATCCGAGGTTGTTTATACTTAATAATCTCCTAGGACCTATTTATCATCCACATCCATGTTTCTTAAAAATTTATTTCAAAAAATTATCACTATTTTACAGACTATGGGGTGAAGTCATTTATACCCATGTTTGACTTTTTATAATAGGTTTATAAAGGAATCATTCTATCGTATTCCAATCAAGGTCCTTTTTAACCTTTTCGACAGAATTAAGGTATGTATGTTTTTTTAACTTATATAGTAGGTGCGGCTATTTTCATTCATCATAAAATCATTGAAGCTTCCCTTACAAGCATATAAGAATATTTTCAAAGAAAATGTTTTATTTTATAAATATATGACCCTTAAATGATTTCAAAATAGAAATAGATATTTCTCTAAAAAGAGTTTTTATTTCATCTATGTCAAAATCCATTGATGGATTTTACGCTTATATGAAGTTGATTTATTATGATAAAAAACATCTATATTGTATTGATGGTTTGGTGATATTTTTGATTGTGGATGTGTTATTTTTATATCATTCATGGTTTATGGATGATGTATTTACATTTCGTATGCTATTTTTAATACGAATGTTTATGTTATGTTTAAACCTTTTCATATGGGAATGCATTGGACTTAATATGTGATAGGTGGAGCCCACTATAGCTCCTTGATGCATCCTTAGGCCTCCTTAGAAAAACTAGTGTCTTGGCATAAGGCCTTGAAAAATCTTCTTTGTTGTCTTGGCACAAGGTCTTGGCTATGTGGTTAAGATAGTCTGGTATTATGCATTCCATCATTATAAAAGTGGTTAATGATATTGCATGTGGTTATTCGATAAGTAGAATATCCATGTGAATAAGTAAATGGAATTATTTCATTTTATTTTTGCCATACTAGGTTGAAGTTCATGTTTAAAAGGGTTTTGTTTTAGTTATACATTTCTTTAAATGTTTATTCTTATTTATAAAAGTTTCTGATATATTGTTATCCTTACTGGGCATTTGAGCTCACCCCTTTTCTATGTTTTATTTTTCCGAGGATGTGATGAAGTAAATTATGAATGACCTGCAGGGATAGTATGAGGGGATAAGAGTGTAGACTATAGAGACTATGTTTTTGTAGTTTTCATTTTTATGATGTAATGTAAAACTTTATGAATATATCTAGTGTTTCCAAGGCTACTAAACTAATCAGTCTTTAGATATTTGATCTTTCTTGTGATCATGCCAATGTTATGTAATAATTCACCGACTCTAGGTAAATAGTGTCGGGGCATTACACTTGGGTATATTAAATCATTTCTATCAAGACCATCAAGATAAAAAATGAAACACATAAACTCAAATATATCCATATGAAATGAAGGGTAGAAAATAAGTTTCATTACTAGAAGTATAATAAAAGAAAATTTAACTTCCCTGCCTTATAGTATTCTAAGGAAATAATTTAGTGGGCTAGTAGATAGATTTCCTTGACCATAGTAAGTTTATCTCTAGATTTCCATTAAGTAGAATCCAAAAGTACAATTGGTTCCTAATAAGAAATAAACTTATTGTCTAGAAGTATATTCCAAAATCTAATAACCCTCAAAACCTAATAATCATAGAAAACACGAGTGACTCCATTAATATAAATATAAAATATCTTATAATGATATAAATTGAAATGAGAACATGATAAAATATTCCAAATCTCAACAAAAGTGATCATTACAAGTCATAAAGGGAATTTAAAACCCATATCATTATTCTTTCCCAAAGAGGTGGTAAAATCGATTATATAATGTATAAGACCCACCTATAAAATCAATTTATCTATCAATTTATATGGTACAAAATAATGAGATTCATCCATGTCAACTAAAGCTAGTACTACAAAATAAGAAATAAGAATTGTACATCTAATCATTGAAATACAGAAATCTCGCTCTATAGGTTCATTATATAATATATATAATCACCCAATTTTTTCATATTCTATGAATTTTGGTATAAATATGACTCACCAACTATATATATATCTATCTATTTTTACCCTTAATGAAAATTATTCACTACTCCCTCTCATGTATCTAAAAACATTTATGATATCCTATTAAAATAAGATGTAGCCTTTATACAATATCGATGAAAAAATATACAAAAATGTTATAGATGGACCATCTGTGCACAAATATTATAATACTTTGGAGTATCCTGAAAGTCTCATTTCTGAATGGAAATCATTAAATATTGTAAGCATAGTTGTCTATTTCGATATAAAATCTTGATAATGTAGTTATATAGTTATGAAAAACTACCACTAACCCCTAATAATTTTTTTATTTCCTCTTATAATCTAAATAATAACTATGTCTTACACATACTACGTCTAAAGAAACTATCATATAAATCATACCAACCATATCAGTTTCAATCATCTCCAATTCATTGATAATTTCATTTTATGAGTGTATATAGTACCCCCAGTTTCTGGTACATAACCATTTTTTGTGTTTTCATGGTTTTAAAGTATAAGGGGTAAAGTTGGGAGAGTTTGGTGATCTTTCAATATGTTTTGGGGGATAAAGGAGAGGTGCACAGGTTGCACACAGTTTATCCAAATAGTGTAAAAATCTTAGGAGAAACCATGCACAACAGCAGTTTTGAGTTAGAGTGATTTGGAACAATGTTCACAAAGATAAAGAGAATGTGCGAGGAGGTCGTGCGAGGGTTTTTATAAATAGTATCTAATCCCTGTTAAGTGCACAGTTTGTCTATCCTTGAGGACTAACCATGCATGTGGTTAAATTGATATCCTAAAAAAGTGGATCTCACAGGTTTTGCCTCCAAGTTACTTGTTTTTTATTCTAAGAAACCCTAACTCTTGATTTTACTTCCTTGAAGATAGGATAACCTCTATAAAGTGGTTTGGAGCCAATTTGAAAGCTTCCCTTAGTGATTCAAAGCTAGATTCTTGAGGTATGTGATAATTCTTCATCATTATCGATCAATTTATTAGATCTACATAGATATAATTCTCTAATATTCATGGTTTTTTTTATATAAACATATTATGGGTATATATAGAATATTTTATGACAAATAAGTTGAGTTGTGGTCTTGATATTACGATGATAATAAATCTAAGGTATTTTTGTGAAGAATTTACCCAATTTTCATGAGAATTCTTCATCTATAGTCATGTTTTGTCTAAACCATTGATGTAGGTTG